>CM051824.1:68461692-70918993 GCA_028451465.1 Erethizon dorsatum
GGCCTCGCCTAGGAACTGGGGAGCCCTTGAGGACTGTAGGGCCAGGCTTACCTCTGCCATTCACCCAGCCACCTTGGCCTCTCTGCCTAGACACAGCCTAGCCCCCTGGGCAGGGCCCCAGACACGGCCTCTCCCCAGAGAGGGATCTGGATGGAGGGGGCAGGGCAGAGAGAACAGGCCACACTAAAGAGCCAACTGCTCCCAGGTCCAGGCTGGACACAGTGTCTGCACTCTGCCAGGAGGAGAGGTAAGATGTGGCAGCCCCAAGTCCTTCAGCACAAGCCCTGGCACCCATGTCATCCTTATCCCTCATTGTCCCACTGCAGCCTGCTGGTCACAGGGCCAGGCATGAGCGGAGGGATGGGAAGGGTGGGCGAGGCCCCCGGAGCATCCAGCCCGACCCACAACTGCCTTCTCCACAGCACCCTGTCTCTCCAAGTGCCACCTGCTGCATCGCGCTGGCTTTAGAAAAAAGCAAGCACGTCCTTTCATCCGTGATCCACAGCCCTGTGTTCCCCACACAACGCAGAGCTCAGCTGTTCAGCTCCGGATTGCTGTGTTCTGCCGCTGTGATAGAATGGTCCAGGCTGCTCAGGGCCAGTCTCATCTGCAGGCAGAGAATCAAGGTATAGGGAGACAGCATGTTTGTAGCAGACGGGCCGAGGTACGCTGGCCTCAGATTGCAAGACTTCATCCTGGCTGCTCAATCCTGCAAGCTCTTTCATCTCCTCCATGCTAGGCCAAGAGCAAGCACCATATTCCCCGGAGGCCCACCTTTCCTTTTGAGCAGTGAGGCTGACCGCCCCGCAATTAGCCAGGAACCAGCTTACCTGCAGCCTCTGGGTGGGTTGGGGAAATCCACTGCTTGGCTCTGGATTTTTTGGTAGCACTGCTCCTGGGGAAGGGAGTTGAACAGCAGGAATATAGGCAGAGAACAACAGGTTTCCAGAAAGAGTCCTGTATTATAATCAGGGAGGCCTCAGCCATTCACCTGCTGTATCCAGCAGTTGGCAATTACAGAACTCCCAAAATATCAGCACCACAGCACAAGAAGGACCCATTGCTCCAGAAAGTCGTGCAGCACATCCTGATGTGCGTGACCACTGGGGGCCCAGCAAATGCTCTGCAGGAAGAAATAAGAAACTGAACAATCAGGGCAGATCCTGGCTCCAAGCTCCCCAAACCCCTTTAGGGAAGCCCTGTGCCTTGGGAGAGGGATAGGCCTGGGGCCCTGGGAGTGAAGGAGACTCAGTCCCTGTCCTCAGGAGTTACAGTCCCACTGGACTAGACGGGAGATACAGAGGCCCGGGCTCCAACCCCTGTCATGCCTATCGCCACAAGTCCTCAGGGCCCTGGTTTCCCAGTAAAAAACTAGAGACAATGGCCTGCGTGTAACTTGGAGGCCTGCAGGAGGAAACAGGAGCGGGCTGTGCGGAAGGAGCTGTCTCCATCCCAGAGAGTATTAACTTGAGATTTGTCCTTTCTTAACTGTGAGATAATTGCTGCATTAATTGCAGAGCCGTGGAGCACAGGGTGTCTTCCGAGTTCTAGTCCACCTTTCTGTCCAGTGCTCAGCCTAGATGAGCCCCCAAGCATGGGACCTGGGCTGCCAGGGATCAGAGTGACAGACAGGGACTGTCTTCCCCCTCCATCCCCTTAGCCTTCCTTCAGCTCCTAGATTCCCCTTGCACAGAGAGTTCTGGGGTGGAGTTCACAGTTGGGGAGCAGAGCCAGAGTGGCAGGGCCCCAGTGGAAGAATTTAAAGGCGAGGTTGGGGATTTCACAGTGGCATCTGCAGGCTGGAGCTGAGCTACACGTAACTCACTCTGACTGCTCACTGGCAGAGAGAACTGCTCTACAGGCTTTTCCTGGAGCTCAGCCTTATTTATGCCTTTTCCTCCCACCCCATCCCCAAACTCCCACACTACTACATTCCCACTACGCTGAACTTCCAGCTGGTCCCCAAGCAAGCCAACCCTTTTACATCTCCTTGAGACGTCATGCTCTTCAGCCTAGGATGACCCCAGCCTCCACCCTGAGAAGCTCCTTTAGTTCTGAGCACCTGCAGGGCCCAGTCATACGCCACCTCCTCCGGGAAGCCTTCCCCTTCCGGTGCAGCACTCTTTACATCCCCGCAGGAACCCGCCACACTTCCGCAGGCCGCACTCACTCCCTTCTGAGAACCTGTGAGACAGAACAGATCTCTGTTAAGCCCTGTGCTAAGCACAGGGCGGCCATCAAGAGGAGCAAGAAGCGGCTTCTGTCTCTGAGATCTTCTTGTTGAGAGGGTTTAAATTCCTTCACTCTGGCTCAGCTCCCCAGCTGTTAACTCCACCCCAGAACTCTCTGTCCAAGGCGAATCAGGAGCTGGAAGAGACATCCGGAGTTAAGGACCAAGAATCCTGACTCATCTTCCCTCTAGCAACTTCCCCAGCTCAGAGAATCTTCTAGAGCTGACCTCATCCTATAGCGAATGTTGGGGGTCCAGCTTGGTCCACACGTCAGAAGCAAATGGGGCTGCACGTGGACCCCCGCTTCACTGGGCCTGCTCTTCCTGAGCCCTGCCGTAACTGCACAGGTTGCAGAGTGGAGGCTGAGCCAGGGTCACCTGGTCTGAGAGGAGAGAAGAAACACTGGAAGTGACGTGCAGGGCATGTGAGGATGCAGAGGCGGGCTGAGTTGCAGTGAAGCTCAGGGGATGGCAACTTGCTCAGAGATCAGAGAACACAGCCAGCACTGAGCAACGAGAGGGGCTGGGACAGGAGAAGACGCTTTTAGCCTGGGTATTGAGTGACATCCCTGATGACAGAGGTGGAGAGGCAGAAGGAGAGGTGAGGAAGGTCTGGTGGGGAAGGCAAAGCCATTCTGGGTGCCAGAGGTCAGCAGTGGGGATCCTGGTGCAGAACAATGGCTGTGACACCAGCTCTGTGCCTGGAGCAGAGGCTGCTGGAAGGTAGCAGGTAGGAGAAAGAGGCTGCTAAGCAGCATGGCACCAGCTGGCACCTGTGCCAACAGGGACCAGGACCCAGCCTGGGCACTGGGTGTGGTTACAGGGATCACCTCAGACTCCTGCTTGAATTTATTTTCCCCAGTGAAATGGGGGAGCTCTCCCTCGTGATAGATACAACTTCTATTCAGAAACTTCTCCCCTGGCCCTGGTAAAGGAGCCAGAGTAACCCTGTGCCCCTGTCCCCCACAAATGCTTTTGGATACCTGAGCCTACCAGTTGACTCTTGTCCAGCCTAGCACCTAACATCGGTCAGCTTTTTTCACTGGGACCAAATACCCAACATATACAACTTAAAGGAGGAAGGGTTTATTTTGGTGATGTTTCCAGAGGTTTCAGTCCATCGTGGGCTGGCTCCACGGCAGAAACACTGTGATGGACCAGTGTGACAGAGCAAACATTCTTACTTCACAGCAGTGAGGAAGCAGAGCAGGGAACAGCTCCGGAAAGGAAGGTGCCAGGGACCAGACACTGTACCCAGTATTGTGCCTCCACCACCCACTCAAACATACCCAGCGGTGTGCTTTACCAAGCCCCCAGGCAGCTCCCAAGCCAATCAAGCTGACGATCCAGCTTAACCATCACACATCCACCCATGGAGGATGTGGGTGGTTTTGTCCCTGCTGAAGGCAACAGGAAGAGAGGTCTCTTAGGACAGCCTCTGCAGCCTGGGCCAGCTCTGGGGAAGCTGTGGACACAGCTGTGTGCTTTCCCCACTCGCCCAAGGGGCCAGCTCCTGTGCCCTCACTCTTCCAGCACCCCTTCCCACCCCGAGAAGCCTTCTCTATCCAAAGCCCCAGGCGGGGGAGTCCCTCTTCCCCTCAACCAAGCAAGACCAAACTGATACAGACCCAGCCAACAGCAGGCAGAGCACACAGAAAATCCCCAGGCTTCCCTGCTTTGATGAGACGAGTGTATTTTCATGCTATGGAAGTGATTGGAAAACTGTTCTGCTGCAGGGGCCCTCAGCAAAAATACAGCCTGAAATGAGCAGAGAAAGCATGAAAATAGCGGGGAATGGGGGAGGTATTGGTTCTCTTATCTGCCTTTACTGGTAGCATCTCCCACCTGCACCCATCCCTGGGTCTGAAACTTTATTTTTTTACTTTAATAATAAAAGCTTTGCCAGACATGGGGTTGCTGTGCTCACCTATAACCCCAGCACTCAGGAGGCTGAGGCAGGAGGATCACTGTGAGTTCAAGGCCAGCCTGGGCTACTTATGAATTCAAGGCCAGCCTGGACTACATAGGGAGACCCTGACTTGAAACACCAAAAAATTTTAATTTAATTCAATTTAAAAATAAGAAGCTGGGGCCGGTGAGATGGCTCAGCGGTGTAGGCGCCTGCCTGGCAGGCGCGAGGGCCCGAGTTCAACTCCCGGAACCCACATACGAAAAAAGGGCCGGTGATATTGCTCAGCGGCACGGGCGCCTGCTGGCGCGCAAGGTCCTGAGGTCGACCCCCGGTACCCACAAAAAAAAAAAAAAAGAAGATTGAAATGTATAAAAGAGTGGAGAGAATAATCCCATCCAGTTTCAACAATCATTAATGTGATGGCCAATCTTATTTAATTGATCCTCTTTTACTTCTCCACCCTCAATTATTTTGAAGGAAAAAAAAATCGTATCATTTCATCTGTAAATACTGTGTTCATTGTGTAGCTATAAAAAGGATTTTTAAAACCCCTTATGTTTTATGATTCCTAAAATTTAATAATTCCTTAATACTATGAAATTGTCAGAGATCAATTTCCTTATCACCTCTTCAATGTAATGACTTGTATCCCAGTTTGTTACACCTTCATTTTAATGTGTTCTGTAAAGCAAGTATTCAAGCAAGTATTCATTCACCTGCTCTTTCATTCATCCAGTAACAAATGTTTGTTGAGGGCCAGCCACGGGCCAGGCACTGTTCTAGGCCCTGGGAGGACAGCAGGAAATGAACAGGCCTGCTTCTTGCCCCAGAAGGGAAGGTAACCCTGCAAAGGCACTGTGAGTGTAAGGAGGATGATGGACCGAGAGGCCCACCGCCAGGGCAGAGTGTGGCACAAAAACCCATGAAGATGGGGAGGACGAGAGGCTGCCCTGAGAGAGGAGACGGAGGAAGGGCAGCCCTGGCGCAGCTCAAAGCTGACCACCCTGGAGCTGACAAAGCAGCCAGAAGTGCCCGGGGCCCAGGGAGGGGTTTGCATGGAGCAGGGAGACAGGCTGCTATTTAAGTAGGGACAAAGCCCATGAAAGGCCCTGCTCCAAGAAGAGGGGCTAGGATGCAGTGGTGCGCAGATGCGTCAGGGGGTCTGGGGCGGTGTGAGAGGAGGCAGGAGAGCAGGCGGGCTGACAGAGGATCTTCCGGATCACGCCATGGGTGGAAGTTTGCTTCGTAAGTGAATGCGTTGCTGGTCAGCACTGTGTCCAATGATTCCAGGCTCTCTCCCTCCCACACACAGAATTAGCCAGGTTGATCAGGGAACAGGTAAACACAGCTTTTATTTGAAGTAAAGGAAGAAAAAAGAAAAAGCGAAGAAAAGAGGAGAAAGGAAGAAATGAGAAGAGCAAGAGGAGACGTCCTGCAAGCAGGATGGACTGCTGCAAACAGGAGGACTGCAGGATGGCAAGGTGACAGTGGCAGCCAAGGCAATGGCCATTGTCTTGTGTATCCTCTCAGATCCAGTCTGCTGGAAGTTGCTCTGCCCACCTGGCTGTGACCGACAGGTCACATGCTGTTGATCAGCCTCCGTTCTGGCTCGGGTTATACTCTGTGCATTTTGCGGCCAGCTTGCAATACCCTAATCTCCTGCCTCAAACAGGAGCAGGAAGCCTCAGCAGCAGAGTGGGACGTGGCGATCTGCTTGGAAAGAATACCCTGGGGTCAGAACTGTGGGAGAGCTCCCCAGAAAGGCAGGGCAGCGTGCAGGCCAGGCTGTGGGAATGGGGTGATGCATTCGGAGAGGCTGAGGGCAGCACTGGTGGCCCTGGGAACCACTATGTATCCAGGGGTTTGCGAGACAGGGCCTTAGTTGATTATCCTCTAGGATCCTCCCCACTGACACCCTGAGTTCTGGCAGGTGTGGAAATGCTGGTCTGAAAACACCTGGAGCCCTCGCCATCCAGGTGGGCTGGCTCCCGGGCTACTTGCACAGGGCCCAGCCCAGAGCAGACCTAAAACAGAAGATTGTGGGGTGCCAGGGGCTGCTGATCAGCCAGCACCAGGGGCCCCTCTGTGGCCCCAGGCCCAGGGCAGTGAGCAAGCTGCTAAGTGACAATTCCAGAAAGGTCTCCCAAGACAGAGCACATCATGTGATGTCTTCAACCCCTGCAGGCCCCAACTCCCAGACACTGGCTTAGCCACCTTTGTTTTTATTTCATTTTAAAGCAGAAGGTTTGTCTACCTAGTTGGAAGTCAGTTTTCACTCACTGGTATTTTTTAAAAAGTTTTAAGATAAAATCAGCAATGCAGTTTAAACATTTTTATCCTATTTGAGGGTATAAAAAACCCTCTTTTCATGCCTGGCAGAGTGCCAGAATGGGCACTGGGGGAACCTCGAGCCGGCAGTGGCCAGTGCTGTCCCAGGGACAAGGGAAACTCTCTACTCCTTCTCTGCCTCCGTGCTAGGGTCTGAAGCCTGAGAACCAGTGCTATCAGTTTGTTATGTGGCAAAGTCAGAGAAAGGACCTGCAGGAAGTAAAGATTTGAGCTAAGTGGCAGAGATGGAGTTTATGGTTCCTGCCCTGTCCCTACTCCTTTCCGATGACCCACCCAAGCCTGAGTCTCTACTGTAAGCACCTGGATGTTAGCAGGGTATGATAAGGGGAAATAAATGAGTGGAAGTAGACACCATATTTGAATAGAATTAGTGGAAAATAAAGGAGGGGAGGCAGGGGCCTCCGTGTAGCTGAGGGGCGGGGAGTGGAAGGGGCAGCCTTGTCCTGTCAGTGGCCTGGATTCTCTGGTCTCCCAGGTCTGGCTCTGTGAGCAGCTGCTGATTTTCAGAAAGTACATTATTTAAGGATTTAAGGGACAGCTGCTTTTATGGACAATTTATTTTGAATTGAATTTCTCCATCCTACTGTGCTGTCAACTGTCATTAAGAAACTGAAGAGATGCTCTTCATGGGGAAAATGTATAATTACAAAAGATAATCACCAGCAAGCAGACAAGAAAATAGTCAGGGCGGGGGAAGACTTGACAACTCCATCGCTCACCTTCACCTGCTTGGCATTGCTAGGACATTGCATGAGAAAGCCCACAGCATGGGTAGTTGAACAAGTCTCGCTACATTTCAAAAGACTATCATCCTACAGAACGTTCTCTGACAGCATGGAATTCGATCAGAAACTGAAAACAATAACCTCTCTTAAAAGTCTCTAAATATTTGGAAATTAAACAATACCCTTCTTAATAACCTGTGGTCACAGAAGAAAACACAAGTGAAATTATAAAACATTTTTAACTTCATGATAACAAAAATATAACATACCGACATTTATAGTTTTAAATACAACAGAAAAGAAGAAAAATATGAAACCCATGATCTTGGTTTTGGCCTTAAGAAGATATCAAAAGAAGAGTAAATTAGCCAGGTGTGATTAGCCAGGTGTGGTGGTGCCTGCCTGTAACTCCAGCACTCAGGAGGCTGAGGTAGGAGAATTGCTGAGAGTTTGAGGCCAGCCGGGGTTGCATAGTGAGTTCAAGACCAGCCTCAACTACATAGTGAAACCCTCAAAAAAAAAAAAAAAAAAAAAGAAAGAGAGAAAGAAAGAAAGAAAAAAAACTAAACTCAAGTCTTAAAGTCATTGTACTAAATGAAAGAAGTTGGATGCAAAAGACCACATATCAAATGATTTAATTTATATGAAGTGTTCAGATTAGGCAAGTCCATAGGGATAGAAGGTAAATTAGTGGTTGCCAGGGGCTGCAGGGAAGGGATAAGGGGGTGTGACTGTTAATGGGTCATTTCATCCTGGGGTGATGAAAATATTCTAGAATTTGGTTGTGACAATAGTTGCACAACCTTGTGAACATACTGAAAATTCTTGAATTGTATACTTTAGAAGGTTTAAGCTGGGCATGGTGGCACATGGCTGAAATTCCAACATTCTGGGAGGCTAAGGCAGGAGGATTATAAATTCAAGCCCAACCTGGGCAACTTGGTGATTTAATAAGACCTTGTCTCAAAATAAAAATAAAAAGGGCTGGAGATGTTGCTCAGTGTGAAGGCCCTGGTTAAATCCCCAGTACCACAAAAAGAAGGTGAATTTTATGGTATGTGAGTTATATTTCAATAAAATAAAAATTAGCCTCTGCCTAATGAAATCCAAAGTTATAAAAGGAAGGAAATAGAAAACATAACAAATTGACAAAGCCAAAAGCTGGTTCTTTGAAAAAATTAATAAATAAATCCCAGCAAGTCTGATCAAGAAAAAACAAAAAACAAAAAACAAGAAAATACAAATTACCCACATCAAGAATGAAAGAATGAATATCATAATATTAAAAAGGAAATAAGAAAATACTACAAATATCTTTATCTTGACAAGTTTCACAGCTCAGGTAAAATGGACAAATCCTATGAAAAACAACTTACCAAAACTGACACAAAAAAGGCATGAAAAATTGAAAGAGCTCAATAGCTACTAAAGAAATTGAATTTGTTGGTACAGTGATGGTGATAATAAGCTTCCTTTCCACTAAAGAAAGCGTCAGACCTAGAAAGTTTCACTGTTGTATCCTAGAAAACATTGAAGGAACAAATGATACCAATCTCACACAAAAGTCTTTCAGAAATTAGAGAAAGAAGAAACTCCCAACTTCACTTTGTGGTACTAAAACCTGACAAAGGCCTGCACACGTGAAAAAATGAGAGCCCAGTAACTCTTGTAAAAATCTTAACAAAATATTAGCCAGCTGAGTAGTGATATATGAAAAGGGTGACCAATCACGACAAGGGAGTTTTATTCTAGAATGCAAGGTTAGTATAAAAATGATAAAACCGGGGCCAGTCAGATGGCTCAGCGGCGTAAGCGCCTGCCTGGCAAGCACGAGGGCCTGAGTTCGACTCCTGAAACCCACATACGAAAAAAGGGCCGGTGATATCACTCAGCGGCACGGGAGCCTGCTGGCGCGTGAGGTCCTGAGGTCGACCCCCAGTACCCACAAAAAAAAAAAAAAAAAATTAAAAATACTGAGTGAATGGGCCGGTGAGATGGCTCAGAGGCATAAGCGCCTGCCTGGCAAGCACGAGGGACCGAGTTTGACTTCCGGAACCCACATATGAGAAAAGGGCAGGTGATATCGCCCAGCGGCATGGGCGCCTGCTGGCGCTCGAGGTCCTGAGGTCGACCCCCCGGTACCCACAAAAAAAAAAAAAAAAAGATAAAACCAATGGAAGTATTTCACCAGATTAACACAATAAAAGAGAAAAGCCCCATGATTATATCCACAGATGCAGAAAAGGCATTTGAAAATATCCAATACCCACTGAGGATAAAAACTCTTAGAGAGCTAGAAATAGAAGGGACTGCCTCAATTTGATAATGAACAATTATGTGCACACATACACACACACACACAGCTTACATCATACTGACTCCAGAAATACTGAACTTTAAGGAGGTAGGCAAAGTTGTCCTCTTTCACCACTTCTCCACTTCTATTCATTAGTGTGCTGGGCTCCAGCCAGGGCAACAAGGCAAGAGGAAAAAACGAACTAACAAACAAAAAAAACCCCAAAATCATACAGATTGGGAAGAAAGAAGTAAAACCGTCTTTTATTTTTCCCCACAGAAAACCTAACTGATTATTTAGAAAACCCTAAGAAATCTATTATAATTAATGAGTGAATTTAGCAAGTTTATAACATACATGGTTAATGTACAAAAAATAAATGTCTAGCCAAATGCAGTGGTGCATGTCTGTAATCCAGCACTCTGGGGGACTGAGACAGGAAGATCCCAAGCTTGAACCCCACTTCGGCAACTCAGTGAATTAGTGAGACCCTGTCTCAAAATGAAAAATTCAAAAGGGCTGGGGATGTAGCTCAGTGTGAAGGCCCTGGGTTCAATCCCCAGTACCACAATACAAACAAATTTCTATGGAAACAAACCAGATCGAACATAGAAATTAAAAACTTATTACAGGGCCAGTGAGATGGTTCAGCGGCATAAGCACCTGCCTGGCAAGTGCGAGGGCCCGAGTTCGACTCCCGGATCCCACATACAAAAAAGGGGCCGGTGATATCGCTCAGCGGCATGGGTGCCTGCTGGCGCGTGAGGTCCTGAGGTCTACCCCCGGTACCCACAAGAAAAAAAAAAAATTATTACATTTACAATAGCATAGAATTTATATTTAGAAATACATTTTGCCAGACATAAAAGACCTCCATACTAAAAACAAAACAAAATATTGAGAGAAGTAAAAGAAACCTAAATAGATTCAGATTCAGAGGTGTAAAGTGCCGATTCTCCATAAATTATTATCTACCCTGAATACAATCCCAATAAAAAGCATAACAGGCAGTTTTGTATAAACTGAAAACTACTTTAAAGTTTATATTAACATGCAAAGGATCTACAGTAGACAAGCACCCTGAAAATGGGAAGATTTATACTATATAATTATAAGGCTTATTATAAAGTTATAGGCATCAAGTCAGAATCTAGTCTCCATTACAGACCTCATACGGATACAGTCAGTTGGTTTTCGACCAAGGTGCTAGATATCTAGAACAAGTAGATATGGCAAAAAAATGAACTTCAAACTCCTGGAGCTCCTACTACACACAAAGAATAATCCAAGATAGATTATAGAACTAAACATAAAAAAAACCTAAGCTTCTAGAAGAAAAACGTAGAATATTCTTGTTTTGTTCTTGTATTAGGCAAAGATCTCTTGAAGAATATATTTTAAAAAACCTTAAATATGAGAAATAAATGCCATCAGAAATTGATAAACTAGATTTCTTAATAATAAAAAACTCCTATGCATCGAAAAATATTTTAAAATATGAAAAGGCAAGCCACACACTGGCAAAAAGGGATGTGTAGCCAGAATATATAAAGAACCCTTATAAATCAATCATAAAAAGAAAAATGATCAAGTTTTTAAAATAGGAAAAAGACTTAAGCAGATGTTCATGGAATAAGATATACAAATGACAAATAAACACATGAAAATGTGGTCAACATCATTAATCATTAAAGATATGACAATCAGTCTGGACATGGTGGCACACGCCTGTAATCTCAGCACTCAGGAGGCTGAGGCAGGAGACCAGCCTGGGCTGCACAGGTTAAATTCAAAACCTACAAAATTTCATACAAGGGACATCCACAGACTTGGGTATTCGTGGGGGATTGATTCAAGGGTTCTCCTCAGATACTGAGAGAATGTTGTACTGATGTGTGAAGTATGGATGAATTACAAAAACTTTATTTTGACCAAAAAAAGCCAAACATAAAAAGTATATTCTGTAGGGTATGATTTTTGTGCTGTTTAAGACAAGCAAAACTCATCTGTAGTGATAGACATCAAAACAAAGGTTATCTGCTGCTAATGGCAGATAGACATGGCCTGGAAGGGGGCCCTAGGGCTCACCTTGAGGAAATGGAAATGTTCTATATTGCGACTGTGTGGTGATTACCTGAGTATACGCAGTTATTGAAACTCATTAAAATATACCCTTAAGATCTGCAAATGTGAATTTTACCTTGTTGAAAAAAAAGAAGAGGTAATTGCACCTAAAATGCCTAAAACTTGAAAAATATTACAGAATATGAAGAAAAATTTGTTTCTGAATCTATGCTACTAAAAATATGCTACCAATGTGATTCATAATAGAGGAGACCATTTTTATATTTAGCACATAATTTAGGAGCCTAAACTTAAAGGAAAGACAGGACTCTCATAGAATGATAATAGCTGTTTCCTATGCACAGGTACTGTTCTACGCCCTATCGTTACCTCCCTTTTCTGGATGTAGGACTAGGTCAAAGCGAGGTTAAATAACATCTTGAAAGACGCACAGCCTGCCAGTAGGATGTGAGCTCAGGCACTCCAGCCCAGAAGCCATAACCTCTGTATTGTGCCCCTGTGGTCGTAAGGGACATGATGCAAAAACAGCGTCTTGCTGATTGTCATGAGGGTCCCAGGACAATTATTCCCAGATGATGGATGATGAATCTGAGACCCCAAAGGGCTAGGTGGCCAGCTCCAGGTAGCAGCTCCTGGCTGGGCCTGGCTCTTTTCCTGCCCACAGGGACAGCTGCGCCCTGCTCCCTGCTGCTCTGCGGAGGATCTGGCCCTCAACAGGAGTAGGCTGATCTGAAGAAGGAAGAATGAAAACCCAGCACACTCCTACCCCGCCCAGGGAGCCTCAGTGGAGGAGCAAAGTGTCGCTAGGGGCCAGGACCCGCACAGCATCGCAGAAGCGCTCTACGGCCCATCCTGGGTCATGCACCCAAGGAGGTTTCAGACATTTTTAAATAAGACAAGGAAACAACAGTGACAGCTCACATAGGGTCCTGGCAAAACCCTGAGGTTGCTGGAATTTGTCCTCAGACCTTCTCCTGCCCCTGTGGATGGCCCACCTCCACCACCCCAGTGCAGCTCAGGTCTCCCTTCAATGGCTGCTCCCTGGAACAGACGTCTTTCATTTCTCCTTTCTCCATCAGGGTTCACTGTCCTGGGGCCCCCTGCATTAGGGCTCTATGCTTACTCTGTGCTTTTGAACATTTGTACGTACTCCTCTCTTCCTGGAGTTCCCTCATATCCCCCTGCTCCCCAGCTCCTCTGATGTCCAGAGCCCATCTGCTCTGCCAGTGTCCATGCCTGCGTCTCCCCCTTACCTGCCCTAGCTGTTCTCACTTTATGTTTTTCACATGCTGACAGCCAGGTCCTGCCCCACATAAATGCCTTGTCCATGTCTACCAGGCCCCCTTCTGGACTAATAAGCTCTGAAAGGCAACACCCTGACTCCAGTGATCTTTGTGCAGCTCCCTTCCCCAAGGGCCAGTCATCAGAGTTGACACAGACCCAGCAGGGCCCTCCCTGTCTGCCTTTTTTCAAAGGTCTGGCTCCAGCAAGGTAAATTGGAAGAGGGAGCTGATTTGTGCAGGTAGAGTATTTTGTTCTCTGAAATTGCGTCGCATGAAGAGCTAGCTCGCCATCCTGTATAAGAAACAAATGCTGAGCTCACCTGCTTCTAATGGCCAGCTGCAATGTGGACAGTTTTAAATGGCAAGTGACATAAAAGTTACTTGTTAAGCTTTGGGTTCCTACACCCCTCCAACTGGGGACAGGTAAATCCGATGTTACGGTATTTAGTACACTCGGAGGACATCTATAATGCACACCCCATTTATTGGCGTAGGGAGGAGTTTATTTCAAACGAAGCAGCTCAGCTATCCCAGAGCAGCTGCCTCAAAGGGAAAGATGCCATTCAGTTTTCCGTCTAACTTCCTTGCCTGATCCATGAAAGTCTCTCCATGCAAGGAAGAGGCTATTTTCTTTCCAGCTTCATTCTCAGTCTTCCTGTGGCATGAAAGATGATTAGATACTGGGATTTTTAATGGTTTGGTCTGAAAGCCATTTAAAATGAAACTGAAATGACAATAGGACTGGCGTTGAGTGGGGTAGATGTTAAGTGGAAATGAACTTGAAACGAAATGGAGTTAGTAATCCCTACTGGTAACTTGGGACGGATGTTGGAGGTCCCCTGGCTCTGTTCCAGGCAAGATGAAAGGGCCACTTGAATGATCCTGCCACCACTTGTCCATATGCTCCTAAAAAGTGATTCTTCAAAAGTGCTTAAGGGTTGATTGTTTCTTAATAGGTTGTCCTCTCCACTGCTTCTGTATGATTGACTTGTTTCAGCAAACACACACACACACACACACACACACACACACACACACACACACACACACACACATCAAGGAGCTCATCCTGCTTAAGAACATTCACCATGTCTGCATCCCCAGGGCCTAGGTCAGCAAGGTTTTAGCACATTTCCAAACAGAGCCCTGATGTGCAAATTCTGTACAGCGGCACCGAAAGCCCCTGCAGTCTTGCAGAGTGCTGTGCTGGTGTTGAGCAGGGTAGATGTTAAGTGGAAATGAACTTGAAACAAGATAGGATTAGTAATCCCTACTGCTAACTTGGAACAGATGTTGTATGGCTAATTTCACAGAATTTTGCTTCCTCTCTAACAAGGGCTATAAGAAATACGCCCTGGGTGCTTCCTGCATATTTGAACCTGACACTATCTTAGAGGGCCCATTTCTACCCTCCCCCCACTCTCCAGTTTTCCATTCCTGGAGATCCTTGAGCACAGCCATAATCGAGGCTCATTAGTACTTTGTGGATGAAAAATCTTTGATTATTCAGGGTGGCTGGTCATTTGGGAAGACCATGCACAACCACATTTACCTGATCTCAATTTGCGTTGCATGTGCTACCTATGGGGAAAATTAACAGATGCTCAGAGCTCAGGCATCATCTCTCATGGCTCTTTCTCCTCCACCAGCTGCCTTGGGGTACATTGTTGAGATTTTTCTTTTTGCTTTTGTTTTGTTTTGTTTTCTCTCTGGCTAGTGCTAAAGACTCTTTCTTTCCCACATTAGTTGGCTCATATCTTATGTATATGGCTTCTGCTTTAGAGCTTCTTCCTCGATTAGCTCAGATTCCATTCTTCCCCACATGTGCGTCCCTAGGCAGGCGTGTGCATGTGCGCGTGCACACACACACACACATGCATGCACGCACGCACTCACACTCCCTCCTCTGTTTGGGTAGACACACTGCTAGAAAGTAGGATTTAAACATCAAACCCCTGCCTTCCTAGTTAGGAGCCAGTTCTGTATTGATGTTAGACCGGTTCCTGGGTCATAAAAGCCACTGGGCCCTGGAGATCTCTCATTGTCAGATGGGGCTACAGAGTCCAGAGGAGCAGGGTGATTCCTAGAGGAACAAGCTTTGCTGACCCCATCGCGGGGAAGGGCAGAAGGGCTCATCTCCAACTGCTGCTCTGCCTAGTGCTGGTCAAGCCAGTGTCCCTGGTCTTCTGTTGGGAGGCAGACACTGCGCGCCCCCCCCCCGTGCAAATCCTCCCCAGCCCCCCGCCCTGCCCATCAGTGACAGCACACACTAACCCCGGATGCTACCAGGTTCAGCCTGGAGATGGTTAGTCCTCCAACGAACTGGACCACTGGTTTATGTTGCTGGAAATTTAAAAGTATTTTTCTTCCGATTACAAGAGTAAAGCACGATCATTAAAAAAATTCACGTGTGATATAAGTAAAAAGTTGAAATATGCTGCTGCAGAAGCTTCTCCTCTTCCCTCCCCAAGGATGATCCCCTTGAATGGTGGGCGGTCCTTGTTCATGCCTGTGACTGGGCTTTAGTTAGGTTCCTAAAAAATAAACAGGAGTCTGTCATACATGCTGCCTTACCTTTTCGTGAGGAGTTGACAGAGGACAATAAATAAATTTCAAAGAATTTTTAACCTATTCTATCCCTAGTTTTCTCCTTATAGATATTACAACCCCTTCTCATGTGATTCTACCCCACTCCCAAAACAGTATTTTCCTCCTTTCTCTCTACCATTTCTGTATTTGTGCAAACTTGTTATCTTGAGGTATGTATTGTATGGTATTGAACTAGGCCCTGCTCTGGTTCTCTGACTTCCCCTTCTTGGCTCCCAAGGGTAGGATCCTGTGTGTTTTGTCCATCCTTCTACCCCAAGTCCCCAGGATGTGGCCAGGTGCACCCACTCTTCTGGTCAGGTTCCTTCAGCACCTTGGGCCAGTTCTGACCTGATAGGCCAGGAAAGAGGGTGGCTTCACTTCCACCCACCAACCTGCCCATCAGGTGGTATATGGACTTGGGGATGGGCAGGAGGTCTGGGACACACGCATCCATCCCACGCTCTGTATTTCTTGTGCCTTTGGGGACCAAAGGGGCCAGCTAGGGAGCACGGGAGAAGCCACCTGAGAGCCTTCTCTGTGGCAGTGCACAGAAAAGGGAGGTGGGGCCGGAGGCAGGGAAGACAGCAGGGACAGGGGGTTGTCTCGGGTTTGACTGGTTGTCTGGGCCTTGTTTGGGTAGGAGCTCCAGGGTGGCTGTGGGCCTGACCACAGAAGGGGCTGGGCTCTATGGACCGCTATCAGAAGGCGGGGAGCACGCAACCTTCTGGCCAGGGTTCTGTCAGGGCAGCAGGGCCCAGGACAGCCAGCGGAGCTGGGGGCTGCAGAAGACCAGGAGAGGCCCTGGGGAAGTAGCCAGGTGAGGAGCAGCAAGGCGTGGGGTCCGTCCCACACATATCTACGCTGTCCAGTCTGAGCCTTCTTGGGCGTTAGTATCCATTTGTGAAATGGAGGTAATGGCCTTTGACCTGCCCACCTCAAGGGAACTGAAAGGATCGGAAGAGAGGGTACGTGGGGATGCATCTCGTCCTGGAGAGAGTGGTGTAGCCATGGGGTCCATGGTTCGTGGTGAATGTTTCCTTAAACAACTCCCAGGTTGAGGTCTGACTCTAGGGTCTCCTCTGTCACCCACACAGGGCAGTCCTTCTACTCCCGGGTCCTGGAGAACTGCGAGGATGTGGCCAACTTTGACGAGGTAGGATGCCCGAGGCTTTCAGGCCTCTCCTACAGCACTGAGCCTGGGGAAACAAGCACCCCTCCCTGCCCTCTAGGGGTGCACTGGCCCTGAGTCCCGGGTGGCAGGCTTGCATGGAGTTCCTGGTATCTCTCGTTTGCTCCCTGGAGGTGGGAGGATGTAGAAGAGCTGCCACCCAGGGACCCCTGGGGAGCCTCTGATCCGGAGAGGCCCAGGCAACAAAAATGACACACGGAACATCAGGCTAAGCCCAGCCTGCTGCCTGGTCTGGGCCTGTTTGTTCCCTCTAGGAAAAGACCCCCAGAGAGGTAGGCATGAACGTGAGCAGTTAGCCGAGGGTGAACACACAAATCATTTGCCTCAGTTAATGGCACATTGTGTGGGGGCCCATTCTTATTTTGAGGTCTGTGTATGTTCTCTTTCAGCCCCACTCTTTCCCTCCATATACTGCACAACCATTCTAATGTACATCATGCATGCATCTTTTGGTTTCCTTTGTATTCTTGCAAGATTTGTACTGTTGTTTTGTAAGTATATGTTTTCTAAAATGATGATATAAAAAGTATTTAATTTTCTTTCATCCTTTTTTCACTGTATACCAAGTTCCATCAGTGTTGCCCAGTACTCCACAGGACACCAACACATAGTAGGACGACAAAGCATCCGAGTTTGCATGGGACTTTGAGGGTTCCCGGGACACAGACTTTCAGGGCTAAAACCGAGGAAGTCTGTGCAAACCAGAATGAGTTGGTCACCCTTCACATTTCACCCGCCCACTCCACCATGGAGGGAGCCCAGCTTGTCTCCAATGCACCTCTCCAGAAACACAATGAGCATTCTTGCGTGTGTCTCTTTCGCACCCGTGTAGACATTTCTCTGAGCTGTACACCAGGCCCTGGGACCATTGCCTGCATACAATCAACTACATATACTTAACTTGACCCGGCACTGCCCCACCCCCACCTCCGCCAGCAGAGAGTGAAGGTCCCTGTGGCCCCGTCCTGCCACGTGCCTGCCGTTTCCCCCAGTCCAACCATGATGTCTCATTGCGGTTTTTACATTTTTCTGATTACTAATGGATTTGAGCATCTCTTGATAACCTTTAGATTCCTCTTTTGTAAATTGTTTGTCCCTGTTCCCTGTCCTTTTTGCAACTGGGAAGGCTACACTTTCCTTATTGATTTGCAAGTCTTCTTTGTATATTCTAGATATCAATCACTATTTTAGATATTGAAAATACCTTCCCTCAGTCTGTTGTCTGTCTATAAACTGAGTCTGTGGTGTCCCTTTATTAACCAAAATCCTTAATTCTTAGACGCTTTCAAATTTTGTTAAAATAAGCCCCCCACACTAGGTTACCGATTGAAATGTGTTATGTACATGTACCAATTCCCCCCAATGAATGTAATCATTGTGTACTTTAAACATGTACTAATCAAAACCCCAAATATAGTCTATGATATTTTTAAATCTTTTTTTACATTGTATATGGCGTTAGGCAGGGGTCCCATTTTATTTTTCTCCATAGAAAGTGCTACTTTTCCTAACATCAACTTACTAAGCAAGCGTCTTCTCTCCACTTGTGTCTATTGAGGCCTGCATCTTAGCTTTCTGCTCTACCCCTCCTTCTATGCTCTGCTTTGGAAACTTGCCACGATGTCGCCACAGTATGGCTCTTAGTATGTCTTAGTATCTAGTAAGGCACGTTCTCTTTTCTTACTATTCTTTCTTTTTTCTTATTTTGTACCAGGAATTGAACTCAGGACCTTCCATTTGCCTGGCAGGCACTTGTGCCACTGAGCTATATCCTTGGCCTTATTCTTCTTTCTTAAAGTTAACCTATATGTGGACCTTTGTTCTTCCAGATAAATGTTATAGGAAGTTTACCCAGTTCTTCCAAAAACCACCTGGAATTTTGATAGGGATTGAATTGACTTGAAAAAATAACTTAGGATGCTGTCAGGTTTTTATATTATTAAATCATCTATTCAAATGATCTGCCAGGATTTACTGGGGTTTTAAAAGTTTTCGACGTAGAATTCATACATATTCTTCAGTGGTCCCTAGATATTTTAGGGGTTTTGATAATATCATGAATGATGTTTTAATTTTTACTATTTTGTAATTGATTATTGCTGGCATGGAGAAATTATTTCAGTTTTTCATAAGTTCTTTTTTTCCAGCAATTTTAATGAACTCTTATTGGTTTTAGTGGTTTGTTTATTGATTCTGTTTTTTCTTATTTATATGTGCATGTTGTCTACAAAAAAGTGTTCTTTTTCTACCTCTCCCATTTTTCCTTCTACAGTTGCATTTGTGTGTGTGTGTGTGTGTGTGTGTGTGTGTGTGTGTGTGTTACTAGGGATTGAACCCAGGGCCCTTGCACTAATCTATAGCTCCAGCCATTTTTACAAATATTTTATTTTGAGATAAGGCCTCAGCAAGTCACTAAATTGCCCAGACCAAGCTCAAACTCAGAGATCCTCAAACTTGAGATCCTCCTGCCTCAGCTTTCCCCCTTGCTTCTTTATCTTTCCACAGAGCCTTAGCAATGATCTCTATAGTTCTATGTCAAACAATAATGGTGGTGGTGGCTATCATTTCTGTGTTCCCAATATTGAAGAGAAAAAGTACATCTAAGTTTAATTATCACATATAATTGTTATAGGATTTTACTGTCTTTGTCTTACTCATTTACTAAGAGTTTTCAAGCCAGGCGTAGTGGTGCACACCTATAATCCCAGCACTCCAAATTCAACAACACATTATTGAACCTTATCAAAGGGTTTTTCTGTATTGATTGAGACAATTACAATTTTATTCCTTTTTCTTTCTTCTTCCTTCCTTCTTTTCTTTCTTTCTTTTTTTTTTCCCCAGTACTGGGGATTGAACCCAAGGTCTTCATACTGAGCTGTCTTTTATTTTGAGACAGGGCCTTGCTAAATTGCCCAGTCTGGGCTGAAACTTGTGATCCTCCTGGCCTCAGTCTCTTAAGAGTGCTGGGACTACAAATTCATGCCACCATGACCAGCTCTTAAGTACATTTCCCAATTTATTAGTTTCTAATACATTATTAGATTATTATGTAATAGATTATACATTATTACATTATTAGACATTTTTAAGCCCAAGAGTTATACCAAAATATGCAATTTAGTTTGCAAATGCATGACTTTTTAAGCTCTTTTTCTTCATTTTGAGTTTTGTTGCACTATGATCAAACAACCTCGTCTGTGTGGTATTGATCCTCTGGAATATTCTGAGGCTTCTATGCTTCTCCTATGGCCTGCTTCATGGTCATAAATACTTCATTGGCTTGAGAGGACCATGTTCAGTGTGGAGTTCCATACACTTCTCAAGATAAGCTTGAGCTTATGCAACTCAATTCTATTACTCATGGCATTCGATTTTGTAATTTCTCTTTTTTTCTATCTATCACTTTCAGAAATAGTGGCAATCAAATCTATAAGTATAATTACTGATTCATGTATTCTTCCTGCCCTCTGTCCATTGTGGCATGATGTACTTTGCAACTGTATTAAAGTTGCCTTTATGTTCACAGTGGCTCTGTCTTCTTGTCTATTTGTCTTCTTACTGGCATATATCATTTCTCCTTGTCCTTGATGATTTTTTGCATTAATTTCTATTTTGTCAGACATTAAGGTTGCCATCTCAGCTTATTTTGATTTATTTGCCTGGCATATCTTTTTCAATACTTTTTGGGTGATATATTTTTTTCAATCCTTTTATTTCAATAGTTTCATATTTTTAAATTTCAGTATATGTTCTTAGTACATATTAGATTTTATTTTCTTGCCAAATATGTGTATTTCTGTCTTTTTTATGAGTTTTACTCATTTCCATTTAATATAATTGTTGTTACTGTTAAGTTTATTTCTATCACCACTTTATTCTATATTTTCCATATACCGTACTTTTTATTTGTTCCTTTTCCTCCTTTCCAGCTTACCACTGGCTAGTTTCTTCCTATTAGTTGAAAAGTTATACATTTTATTTTGTTTTCAAAGTAGCTATCCTTACTCAATCATGTATCCTTTTTTTTTTTTTTTTTTTTTTTTTTTTGGTTTTGGTTTTTTGAGATGGTCTCGCTGTGCAGTTCAGGCAGACCTTAAACTTACTATGTAGCCCAGACTGGCTTTGAACTTGCCGTGATCCTCCTGCCTCATCTTCCCAAGTGCTGGGATTACAGGTGTGCACCACCACATCTGGTTTATGCATCTCTAATTGATAACTCACTGAAGTGGTTTATTATCATTTCCTTCTAAATAGGTACTTCAATACTCTCTCATGCCTCTCTACTTCCTCCAGGTCAGCCCACCCCCTTAGGTGGATATTGTGTAGATTAGAATTTGGATTCTTTCTCTTATGGATGTGCTCTCTCTTTTTCTTTTTCTTCTTTTAGACAAGAACCTTCTTCAAGATCTCTGACTGCCTTGACCTCTTAAATCCCTTGAAGCTTCCCCTGGATTTGCTTCTCTTCTTATTTGAGTATTTCCTCCAATCACATTTGTAATCTGGATCTTTCTGTAGCACCCATTCTAAATCTTAAAAATCTGAGAATTTTTTTTCTTCAAGGTTGAATAAGAGTTTCACTAGATATACAATTCTGGCTCAAAATTCCTTTCTTCACATTTTAAAAAATATCATTCCTTGCTGTGGTAGAGAAATCTGATGGCCAGTCTGATTCTTGTAACTTTGCAGGCCATCTTCACTCTCTGGAAAAAAATTATATATATATAACATTCATATAAAACTCATTTGTTTTTTATATTCTCGAATTGCACCATAATGGGTCTAGTTGTAGGTTTTCCTTATTATTCCTATTTTACACAAATTTGTGAGCTCTTTCAAACCTATGGCCTTTTATCCTTCCTTTATTGTCAGAAATTCTATCTCCACTATTTTTTCCAAATATTCTTTCTACTGCTTTTTTTTTTTTTTTTTTTTTTATGTGGGTACCAGGAGTCGACCTCAGGACCTCGCGCTTGTCAGCAAGCGCTTGTGCTGCTGAGCGATATCACCGGCCCTTTTTTTCCTTTATGTGGGTATTGGGAGTCGAACTCAGGACCTCGCGCTTGCCGAGCAGGCGCTTATGCCATTGAGCTATCTCACCAGCCCTCTACTGCTTTTTAAACACCACTCTCTCCTC
Organism: Erethizon dorsatum; assembly: GCA_028451465.1. NCBI lineage: Eukaryota > Metazoa > Chordata > Mammalia > Rodentia > Erethizontidae > Erethizon > Erethizon dorsatum. The sequence goes on from CM051824.1 coordinate 68,483,485, forward strand.
TGCAACTTGCATTACCAGACATCAATACTTCTACTATCCAGCTGCCACATCTCTGAGTTTTATGTTGTTTTTCTCTGAAACTTTTCCTGCTGTCTTCTGAGGTAGTGCTTCAAGTTGCTCTTCCAGTTTACTCGTTTGTGTATTTTATGGCTGTTTACCCTCATTTCATATTGCTCGTATATTTCCCAGCAGTTGGCTTACAGCCCCTGCTGCAGCTGGCTGGCTCTGCGTGCTACCTTTCTTGTGTGGGAAATGTGCTCTCCAGGGGTCTCTTTACTTGGCTCTGTTCAGGTTCCCTGTGTCAGCCACAGTCCAGTGACTTTTGGGCACTTACCAAAGGCCAGTCTGTGAGTCCTTCAGCAGAAGAGAAGGGCAGGTGTGAGCTTCAAGCATGAGTCCCAGTCACCATGGAAACATGTGGCTTCTCTGCACCAGAGTTAGGGTCTTCTCACTGAACCTTTAAGGGGAGCGTGGTGGATGGGAGACAATCTAGATCAGTGATGGCTAATCTTTCAGGGCTTTTAATGGTACGAACAGCCTGCCGTAGCACATGTGCCATAGATTCGCCACCACCGGTCTAGATTTTTTTTTTTTTTTTTTTTTTTTTTTTTGTGGGTACCGGGGGGACGACCTCAGGACCTCGCGCGCCAACAGGCACCCGTGCCGCTGAGCGATATCACCGGCCCCTTTTTCGTATGTGGGTTCCGGGAGTCGAACTCGGGCCTTCGCGCTTGCAAGGCAGGCGCTTACGCCGCTGAGCCATCTCACCGGCCCTGGTCTAGATTTTTAACAAGCTACTCTGAGAGCAGATGTGAGCTGCTAGTCTATCCACACCTATTTTTATCCATCCTCAACCCAGCAGGGCTGTTGTCACAATTTTGTCAGAGACAGGAAAGGTGACAGTGCCCCAAGGGAATACCAGAAAATACTAGGAGTAGAACATCCAGAACTTTCCTCCAGCCTGTTCACACCCGGCCCTTCTCCTCACCTCTGGCCCAGCCTCCCACAGACACCAGCTCAAACAGTCTGAGGTTTCCTATATTCTTTGTCAGTTTGTTTTTTACTTTTGGAATCCATACCTCCCTTTTGCTGCTGTAGTTTCTCCATGGTTGACTTTGGGTCAAGAACCAGCTGTCCTAAGTCACCATCTTGACGTAAACCCAAAGTTCTGCATGACCCCCAGAATATCTTACCCTTTTTTCCTGAGTCTTGCCTCTCACATCTGGCTCTGTTTGGGCTAAAGAGGACTTCCTGGCAATACCCACCTCCCAGACCAAGCTGTCTCCCCTCACCCTGGGCCCAAGCCATAGAGCGTAGCTGTGTCCCCGGGGCCAGAGCCACAGGCTCTGGGAAACAAGCCCTCGACCTTCTCACAGGGGCTCAGGAGCAGCCTCACAGCCCCAAGGCTGAGCTCCGGCCCAGCTCAGCATGGCACACTGTTGCTGCTGCCCACCCCCCACTATGCCTCTTTGCTCCCAGGACCACCAGATTTCTCATTTAAAGTGAATCACCAGAGCTTAGTGGGGTAGAGGGAGTCTGTCTTTCTCCCTCTGGGCTGGGTGGTTTTTAGCCTTTGTTACCACACCCGTCAAGTGGCACTGAATATGGAGAGAAGTCTCCTGTACAGTGATGACCGACATGAGGGCTAAATGTGACAAGGACCCGTTGTACACCAAGGTCTCAAATTTTCCCCCTTGCACAATCTGCCTCCTCCCCCCTTTTCCTTAGTCAGGGCTCCAGAGAGGGGTGCAGCTGGGTGATGAAGATGGCAGCAGCCTGATGCAATTCCTCTGCCCCATCCTGGGCCAGGCATGACATCCAACTCCCTGCTTCCGAAGCTCCCAGGGGACATGTCAGGCCCCAGCCAGTGAGCAACTCGATACCCCTTCCATGGCACTGCCACCCCTTTCCATGTACTGCCCCAGGGACACCTGAGCCACAAGATATACATGGCATTCTAAGTTAATCACCGTGTCTCTCCTCTTGCCAGCGCTGCCCAACATGGGTCAGATGGAGACTGTCGCTGCTGCCCCTGAGGCTCTGCAGGGACCACATTCTGAGAATCTGAGGGTGATCTGAGCCTGGTGCCAGGCCCAGGCTGGAGATACCTCAGAAAGAAGAGAGAGAGAGATTGAGAGAGAGAGAGATCCATCCTGGAATTTAGGAATGAGGCTGCATCTGGGGCAGTGTGCAGAGACCACCAGGAGAGGGCAGAAGCCAAGGAGTTGTGGCAGACACATTGACCAGATCCGAGAGCCACCAGCAGATGGGGAGAAGCGATGATCCCTGGGGACAGTGCTCCTGCCCACCAGGGGAACAGCAAGTTTCTAGTTGTCACAATGGGGACACACTGGCAGCTAGTGGGGTGGGGACAGGGTTACTAAAGGACTTGCAACAGCAAGCTTCCCATCCTTCCCACGTGGGGAGCCCCCGCTGGAAGACTGTGGTGACCTCCTGCCACAGCAAGCACCACACAGCCTCCTAGCCACTCCTCTCCTCCCGTCCAGTCTCCATATTAACCCAGACAACGGCACAGGTCCAGAGCGTCAGTGTCATTCAAAGGCGATGGAGCGGAAGTGGCCAAGCCAGGATTCTAAGTCCACGATCAAAGCCCTGTCTGGATGTAGAAAGAGAAAGCTTCCCAAGGAAAGCCTGGCTGGGGTCCCCACATGACCTGCCTCCATTTCTCCCTCCCAGGGACACCAGACCTTTCCCCAAAAGGGAGAAAGAGACCTCAACTTGCCCCATGGAGTAGGCTCATGGGTTCACGGGACTCACATCATAGAAAAGAATTTCAGGACACATCAGTGAGATGTATAGATTTATTAGGCAAACTTAGAAAGTAGGGGAGAATAGGGGAGGGACTTCGGACTAAGCAGCTGGAGGGGGCTCACTCTGATGAAGAGGTTCAGCCTGGCCTGTTCGAAAAAGAATGAGGCCAGCTTTTCCTGATTAACTAAAGTGGGCCAAGAGCCAGCTGATTATTATCAACTCAGTTCTGGTTTCGTAGCTCTAGAAGCATCCTTATGGCTTTGGGGACAATTTGGTTCCTGTGAGATGATTGTTTTTGCTTGGGGTGTGACATGGCGGTGAGAAGGCCTGAGCGCCGGTCATGGAGTCATTGCTCCCTCTGGGGGAGGGGCTCTCACCCTGGGGTGGTCCACAAGGCTCTGCTTTTCCGGAAATCCAAGGCGACTGTAGGTTTCCAGGTGTTGCTCCAGGGAGTCTAGAAGTAGGTGTTATAAAAGCTGGCAGTTTGATATTCCTGGAAATCTTGAAAATTACTCTTATCTCGGTGTCCTCCATCTTGAAGCAGATGAGATAGACTAGATAAAAGTACGGCTAATACACCTTGTCATACAGTCAGGGATCTGACCCTGAGTTTTAAGGTAATAAAGGAGACATACAGAATGAAGGCAGAGATGCCAAGCTTGGCACTGTAGTTTCCTTGTCTCCTTTCTACCGATCTTTATTTCTTCTGTCCTACTTGACCATCCCCAAAGGGCGCCGGGACCTGCACCCCTGCTCTAGAGAGGACGCATCCTACATTCCCCTGAGAGAACGAGGCTTTCAGGGGTCCAGAACGAGGCTCGGAAAGAAACCCTTGCAGTTTCTCTGGATGTGGAAGCCTCTTGGCTTTCAGCATCTCTTCTCTCTCCCTGACGCAACCAGGGCCTTCAGGAACAAGCTTAGAAAGACACGAAGGCTGTGGGCTGGCATCATGGGACCTGGTAAAATGCGCATCCACGCCTTGCTCTAGCTGACTCTCTGGACTGTTGCAAGGCACAGAAAATGAAATGAGAGGCAAGAAAACAAATGTCCCTCCCTGCTGTATTGTGGTAAGGACCCCTTCTCTATTCAGACAAGGGTGCAAGGTCTGCTAGGCAGGCCGAGCAACCTGAGTGGGCCCCAGTGGCTGGGAAGAAAAACAAAGCTCCCACAACAATGGTGGAAGCAGAGCCTGGGTGGTGTCCCGTTTCCCAGAGGCTGGAACCTGAGATCCTCATTTCACCCACAACTCTGGAGAAGCAGAGAGAGAGAATGAGAGAGAGAGGCCCGGCCTGTGGCCTGGGGAGGCAGGGTGACCACACTGAGTGCCCCTCAAGCCAGTCTGGTCCAGGCCTGACCACACAGGAGAGGCCTGAATTAGATTAGTATTCTCATGAACAACAATAAGAACCTCTGCTCCTTACTAAGCACTTGGTGCGTAGCAAGAAGAGCTGAGAGCTTTCCCCCAGCATTATGTTCACTATAACTTGCTGGGTGTCCTTGTCCCAGTCACAAGGAGTCACTTCAGGATTTGAACACAAATCCCTCTGATTCCAGAGCCTGGGACACTTGCTAAGTGGACAGGACTCGGCCCTGCCTTCAAGGGGCTCATCCCAGTGAGGAGATGGGCCCAGTACAGAAAAAGATGGACCACGGGTCTCCCGAGCCAAGGGGAGAGAGATGTCTTCAGCTCCGTGGGTGGCAGAGCTGGGGGCCTGGCCCCATCTACCCACTTCTGCTTGTCCCTGGAAGTCACGGACTCTGAGCTCCCGGGGAGAAGGAACATGCCTGTCTTCATCATTGGCCTGGCACCCAGCAGGGTGCTGGGAGAATATCAGCCGGTGAAAGCATGAAGGAAAAAAGTCCATCCACCAGACTGGCATCTGTCACTGCAGGCCTATGCCCAGGTCTGGTGGCTTAGCAGGTGGTATGTAAAAGCCCCTCACTCTGGCCTGGTACAATAAAAAGTAGGCAAGGCACAGACACAATCACTTATAGGGACGTTAGAGTCACCTAAGTTAACCCCCTTACTTCATGGAGAGGGAAGCAAGTCTAGAGGGGTGACGTGAGCTACCCGAGACCACCAGCTAGAGGACAAGCAGACTGGAACTCGAACCCAGGTCTATATGCTCCCCTTGCCATTACACCCCAAATCTTGGTGGCATAACTTAACCCCCCCCCTAAAAATATAGAGGACCTTCCCTTAAGGATGCTGTCTTGCTGATTGAGGCTGGCTCCGGGCCTAGGCAGTGGCCAAGCTGGGCATAATCCAGGTCACTCTCCACGCACAGCGGGGAGACCTGTCTGTGGAGTCCCAGATCCCCAGGGCTGATAGTACGTGGAACAATGCACCCTGGCCAGCACCAGCCAGGTCAGCTAAGCCTGCAGTTGCGAACTGGGTCACTACTGGACACTCGCAGGTCTTCGGAGAGCCCTTCCAGCAAAGATCTTTCCCTCCTCCTATCTGAGATACCCACCTCCCCACTCCTGCCAATGGTCCTATTGCAAGTCAGTGTCTGTCTCCAGAACCATCCAGGGGCATCCCTAGGACAGACAGACACCCCTGCATCCCCATGCCCCACTCTACACCATGCACAGGGCCTGGTATGCAGACGCCCCTGGGGTTTGGGGGCTGAGTTAGAGTGGGATCCTAGGTGGTGTGCTGCATCTCCTTGCCCCAGTCTCCCGGCTGTGAATTTTCAGGGAACACCCAAAATGGGAGACAACACCCTCAGCCATTGTAGCCACAGGAGGAGAATCTTGCTGGTGCTACCCAGGCTGGAGAAGACCCCTCTGTCCCCAGAAACCTTGTGCCACCCTGCAGTGTCTGGCTACAAGAAACCAGGCCTTGACCTGGCTCAATGATCACTATGGTAAACCACTCTGTTGATGGAACACTTTCCGTGTGCCAGCTCTGTGCCCAATGCTCAGCCACCCCCAAGAAGTCCCCCAAGCAATGCACTCCAATAGTAGGCAGCAGCCCCAAAATTGGGTTCATCATTTGAGACTTGTTCATTGAGTGGCTACTACATGTTAAGCCCTGTGATGGCTGCAGGGAAACCCCTGAGAAGCAGACAGAAACCTGGGCCTCCACTCTGCTCCTTCTTTGACTAACATGAGAGCCACAGTCAAGGTTGTCCTTGGAATTTTCAAAGCCAGTGGGGATCAGTAAAGCAAGCGAGATGGTGTGTGGGACGGCCAGGACCAGGGTATGAACCTCAGCTCTGCCTGTAATGACAGGGTCCTTGACACAAGTCTGATACTTAGAGCCACCAAGGACATGGAGGAGTGTCAGTGTTACCTAGTGCCATGTAACAAGTTACCCCTAAACTCAGTGACTGACCCAATCAACATTTTGTACTGTTTATGGGTCTGGCTGGCTGGGAGGGGCTACTCCACTGTGTCGCGTAAATCCAGGTGGCGTTCATATGGTGTTGGCTGGGTTGGCTCAGGTTGGGTCTCCTTGCCATGGCTGCCGGTCCTCTGGGGCCTCTCTCTCTACGTGGCCTCTCCTTAGCAGGGTACCTGGACTTCTCTAGGTGCTGCTGACTTCTAAGAGGGCAAGACATGCTGGCCTCTAGGTCTGGGTGCCACACAAGGTCACATCCACCACATTCTGTTGGTGAAAGCTAACCATCCAGGCAGCGTAGACTTGAGGAGAGGTGGAATCGACTCCACCTTGTGATGGGAGAATAGGTAACAGCGTAGCTATGACTCCCTCAGTGTTTGCCCTGTGCCCTGGCCCAGGGCAATCTGGTTCTTGTCTTAACTGCTAAACCATGTTGCCACTTTGGGCAGATCCTCTCTGAGCCTCAGTTTCCTTCTGTAAAATGGGGATTAAATTATATAATGTACATAAAGGGCATAGCCAGTGCCTGGCACACGGTCAGCTCTCAGGAAGTAAATGTTGTGTTTGTCGTTGATGATCTAGAGAGAAGTTCGGAGCCGTAGGCCCCTCTGAGTTAGCCCGGTGCATCTTCCTGACTTCAGGAGAGGGCCGAGTCTCCAGCTGAAGTCTGGAGTCTTGGATGTGAATCCTTCTTCTGCCACCAACCAACCACCAACCAGCCTTGGGCACCGCTCACTCTCCGCTTCCCACTTCAAGGGGGCACATCTGTGCCATGTTGCGGGGAGCAGTACTCCGAGGAGGATCATTCAGACACAAACCCTCCTTCAGAAGCACTTCCCCTTCAGCCAAAGGTTCAGGAGTGAAATAGCATTGTTGAGGGAAGGGGTGTGGTAAGCCAGGGCCCCCGGAGCTCCTGAACCCCCAATCTCCCAATCTTGTCCTGCTGTGTTCTCTGCATGTGTGTGTACACATCACCCCAGCTGGGGGAAAGAAGGGATAGCAAAAAATGAGACAATGAGAAATGAATTTGGGGCCAGAAGAAGCAAAAAAAGAGAGATGGGGAATCGACAGGCCAAAGCGATGAGGTGTCAGCAAGTGAGGTAAGGGAGAGCCAGGGAGATGCGTCAGCTGTGACACATTCAGGGCCCCCTCAGGAAAAAGAGCAACAGAAAATAATGCCTGTCATTTCTGCAGTGCTGTGTTACTTGCAAAATTCTGTCACCTGTGTGATTTCATTTGGTTCTCTCAACAGCCCTGTGAGAGGGATTCTTGTTTTAGTCCATTTTCGGTTGCTGTAAGGAGTTAGTTTATTTGGCCCACAGTTCTGGAGGATGGGAAGTCCAAGAGAATGGCGTGGCAGCTGTGAGGCATCTGGCGAAGGCCTCATGCTGCATCAAGACATGGCAGAGGCAGAGGCCGACAGCACCAGAGAGTCCCAAGTCATCAGTGCCAAGGCCTGGGACTTTTAAAAATGGAAACGATTCTTACGCACATCCAGAAGTGGAGAAAGAGAGAGAGACAGAGCGAGAGAGCGAGAAAGTGAGAGCAAAACAGAGAGAGAGAGAGAGAATCAGAGAGTCAGAGACAGATAGAGACACAGACAGGCAGAGAAAGAGAAAGATAAAAGATAAAATGGACATAGTGAGGACGAAAAGCAGAGGAACACAACAGGACAGAAGGAAAACAGAGAAATGAGGGGAAATTATACTGTGGGGAAAAACCAGGGTGGCAGAGAAGTGAGGAAAGGGAAGAATATGTAAGGGGGGAAGGGAAGAAGTCAGAGCTAAGAAAGCTTCTGTGACTCCTTGAGGACGATATCTTTTCTCCCACCCTGGAAGCCTCTGAGAAGCCCTTCCAGGATAAGTGTGTCCCCTCCTGGGCTCTTGGAGCTCCTCCTGGAAATGCTCCCTCTGGCTCATAATTCCCCAAATGGCTTCAGAAACCAGTATCTAAATACATGTCCTGGGGGTTGTCATCCTCCCTGGCGGCCCCCCGACCCTGTACTCCCACTGGCACACGGGCCAGTGGGCTGGGCCTCTGTCCTGGCAGCTGTTGCCATCCACTGAACTGTACCCCAGCAATGGCAAGCAGAGGCCCCAGCAGCTTCCCTCTGCAGATCCCTTGCCTCTCCAGTCACTTTTCCTTGAAGTGACTTTGCTGTCACCCTCGCATCCACTTAATTAAGCCACTTCCCTCCGATGTGCCATCTTCACGGTTGCCTGTTCCTCCCATTCCTCCCCTCCTTCCAGTGCCAGAACCCACCCTCAGCCCCTCAGGACCTCGCACCCCTGCCCCCCTTCCCCCAAGAAAACCCAGTCCCTGAGAACCCTCCAGTACTCTCCCCTCGGTCCACAACTAATGAGTTGGGCCCTCCGGAGCTGCCTTATTTCCCTGCAGCCCCATACCAGTAATTTCATTAAGGAAACTGCACGCTCTGCTGAGCTGCTCGAGGCATCACACAGCAAGAGCTGAAGCTGCTTAATGAGGCCTGTGGGCCAGCAGTTCCTCCTTCTCCCAGCCCCCCTCATCCATCCTTCCCAGCACAGCCCCTCTCCTCACCCCCACCCAGGGACCCTCCCTCCCCGGAATCACCCTCCCCCTTATGCCCACATCAGGGGACCTGGCCAGGCCTGAAGGGAGGTGACAGGAAGGAAGGTGACCCTGCGTGGTGACCTTCCGAGCTGGCCCTCCAAGTCCCCAGTCTGGGAGAAGGAAGCCCAGCTTGGAGAATGGGAAGCAGAGCTCTCCATATCTCACCACTTCTCTGAGCCCTGGTTCTTGTCTGTGCAGTGGAGAAGGCATCACTGGATGCTCGGGCTATTGTAAAGACTTAATGAATGAATGCACATAAAGACGACAGGCCCCTGCAGAATGAACAGTTCTCTATAAATGGCACCTATCATTACTATCACTACTATTCTTTAGGACTGGCCTATGGAACAGTTTGAATTGGGTGGGATATAAAAAGGAAACCTAAAAATAAAAAGTCATTGCGTTCCACTTGCTCTGCACTGTCAAAATCCTGATGCCTGCTCTCATCAATGGGGAACAGCCCCCGAGCCCTGGAGTCAGTTTGGTTATCCAAAGTCCAGCGCAGGAGGACATGTGCTGCAGTCAGCACCTGTCTCCACCTGTCCTTCTCCTCCTCTCATGCCTGGGCTCCAGATGTGGAGTGGTGGGACCTTGCTGGGGCCTCCTGTCCTCTTCCAACTCTGCTGGGGGTCCAGGGCGTGGTCTCATTCTGGGTTTCTGCCATGGACTTGGCCCCTCCTTGTGGTGCGCCAGCTTCTCTGACAAGCTCTGGGAGCCATCAGCACGGCAGACCCGTGAACACTGGCTCCCACGTGGGCACTGTGTTGTGGGTCTGGTGGGACATCTCAGTGGTCTGCCTGGCATGGAGCCCAATCTAGGAGACCTGGTTCCACCCACCCCAACTTCTGCCACTTCCTCTGAGCTGAGCACCTCCTCTCGGCAGGCAGCCCTTGGAGAGGGTGTCCTTAGGCTCGACCCCACTTGGCCCACAGAGTCTAAGGCACATATGTGCCACACTCCACAGATGTGTGCTGGGCTCTTTCCCTGAAGTGCCTGGTGGGTCTCCTGAGGGCGTGGGGACCGATCAGCAGTCCACTGCCAGGCTGTGCCTTTGGGAGCTCACAGGTGGCTGGCTGCCTTGCAGACAGCTAATCTCTATGAGCTGGTTCTGCCTTTCCTTTCCCTTGTCTTGGTTGTTGCAGAAAGGAGGAAGGCTAAATGAGGGCTGGGCTGGCAGGACCTCCAAGGAGCCCTTGGGAGGAGCCTGGGTCTGCCAGTCATGGCTCTCTCTAGAGACTGGAGCACTCATTGTCTTTGTTGGGATCCTCATCGCCACTTTCAGGGCATTGGGGGAAATCCCTTTCGTGCTCCTATCCATCAATATTGTTTAGGGAAGACTCCAAAGGTAAGGGTGACTCCAGCAACAGTGAGTGGGGACATGCTGTGGGCTGACCCTCATCAGCGCTAAAAAGCTGAAATCTGTCACAGATATTTACATACCACAATAAAGGGTGGTTTGGCCTGAATGAGGGAGTCCAGGGCCAAGCCTGGAGATCAGAAGGACTGACGGAGACAGCTGAGAGCTCACCGCTCCAGTCAGCATACACTAAAACCAGATTCATAATTCATGGTCCCTCCCAGTCCCCTGGGGCCCCACCCCACCCATCACAAAACTCCCAGACACTGGGGGCAACAGAGGAGCACTGCATTTGGGAGTCAGAGGTCCTGGGTGGGTCTAGGTTCTCCCACTTGCCGTATGACCTTGGCAGCTCCCCAGAGCTCTCTGAATGCCATCTATGAGAGAGGCTGGACAACGGTACTCCCTCCACAAGGTGGCCGTCAGCACGGGGAGTCCAGGTGTGAATGCTTTGTCCCTGGGAGCCCTGGGCCCATGTGAGGGGCTACTCCCATTCCCCGTACCCCATAACTGCTGTTTTACCCAAGACCACAACTGTCCCTCTTTCCCCTAGACATTCCGGTGGCCAGTGGCCAGCGACATTGACAGACACGAGATGCTGGAGATTCAGATTTTCAACTACAGCAAAGTCTTCAGCAACAAGTAAGTGTGGAGTAGGCTGGGGACCTGCCCTACTCCTCGGGCTACCCTCTCTTTGGGCCTTAAAACAGGGACATGCACCCCAGTCTTCCCTGGATGGACCTCTGAAACCAAACAGGTCTCAGGCCGGTCTTCGCTCTCCATTCTTCTCTTTCATTGTGTCCTCACAGCACCCTGGCTCTCCCCACTGTCACTAGACAAGAGCACTCCACCCTTCCATCCACCCCTCTGTCCCCAGACCCATCAAAGTTTCCTGTCCCTTTCTTTAAGCTCCCCACTAAACGGGGACAGTAACCCATCCAAGAAGCTGAAGGTGGAATGGCAGACGGCACCCTCCACAGACCATTAGCGGCCCTCATCTACTCACCCATCTGCCTACACATTCATCCATCCACCCATCCATCCATCCACTGTTCCAGCCACTCATCAGACATCTACTGAGCAAATATTCTCTACCAGACAGACACTGTGCTCATCACTGAGGTACTACAATGAGGAATTAAGGTCCAGTCCCTGTCCCCTCTAAGGTTTTCTGCCATGGGAAGAGGAAAGAGAAGCATGTGCCATAAGGACCAGGCTGCTTTGCTGGAAAATGGGGCTCTCCAACCTATGCAATGTCTCAGGAGGTAGTGAACTCCCTGCCAGCAGGAGGGGTGAGCCAGAGTGGAGCACGTTGTAGAGGGGATTTCTGAGTCAGGAAGGGCTGCAGTTCATGGGTTGCAAGGAGTGTTTGATTCTGCAGGATTTTTTGAGAGCCCTCATGGTCTCCACTGAGTTTGAGGTGTGGGCATCTCAGACCTGTTGGTGGGGCCACAGGGAAGATGTTTAGGGTACAGGGGGCTTTCCTTTGCCTTGCAGGAGGCACATCATTCAGGCATCTCCCTCTGGTACTCACAAGAAAGGCTGGTGAGGCACTCCCCCCAGGGATGCCCAAGATGAAGCATGCCCTTCTTCCCTGGGGGAGCTAGAAAGATGGAGAAACAGGAATAGGAGAAGGGCCCAAATAGATATGGAGGAGGAGGCAGGGCCAGAAGCCAGGAAGGGTGCCCAAGAACCTCAGCAGGGCTGGTCCCTAGATGTCAGAGCACCCTTGAGCCCTGGAGCGCAGTCAGTGCAACCCTCACTGTGCAGGAGGGGAAGCTCAGAGGGTTTCCCCTCTCAGAAGGTACAAAAAGGTCACATGAATAGATGGGGATGAGCTGGAGCAAGGATGCATGCCTTTCACTCCCCTTCCCAAACACCTCTAACTCCCAGCAACCAGTGTATTTCAGCAGTGACAGCAAAAATGGAGGATCTGGAAAAGATTATTAAACCATTAACAGTGGAAACTGCTAGAACCACCACAGATGCTGGAAACTCTTGAGCACATCGAAACTCCTGCTATAGTCCAATCAGAAGTATTTGGGAGGGTGACTATCACACAGTGAATATGTTGAAAGTTAAGGCTCCAATTCAGTATTCTCAAATGCCAGGAAGAGGGAAGAGAGAGGGGGATGTGGTTCCTATCCTAACTCTACCCTCCTCTGGCCTTCCTGCTCTCACCCGAGGGAAGACAAGAAACCTCACAAGGAGGGCCCAGGCCTGGTGAGAGAGGGTCCTCAGAAACCTAGAGGAGGTCCAGGACACTGTCCTCTAGACATGCCCACCCTGACACAGCCCCATTCTGACAGGGGCCAGGTGTGGGGTTGGGGATATACTTCATTCAGGGGTCGCTCAGTAGTCTCCATCTTGGAATCAGGGTTCTATTTCCCAGAACCAAAGGAAAGGCCTACCTGCCCCCTCACAAAGGTACCAGGGGCTGCTGGGAGACAAAGACATTATGGGAAGGAAAGGAGCATCCCAGTCAGGGACCAGGAGGCCCCTGTCTGTTCAGCCCCGCATAGAACCAGGCTTTCCTTCCAGGAAGCTTGGGCTTCCTGTGAGGATGAGATGTGGGGCTTGGAGGATCTTGTGCATCTTTCTCTGCCTGTCCTAACCTTAAGGGGCAAAAGCCTGGCCCTGGCTCTGAGGATGCCAGGGCCCTAAATAATTCAACAGCCAGAAGCACAGTGGAGGCCTGGCAGAGCCCAGGGCACTTGACACCAGCTCCCAGGGGAATGCAATGAATTATTGACAGGATTCTGGTGCCCAGTTGCCGCTCTATTGTGGTCAGTCTGCGGGCCCATCTGCACCCCAGGCCTCCTCCCCAGGGCTGATTATCTCAGAATCCTATCCCTGCCCAGGCTGCCCGGCCGGCCCTTCTGCAGAGGCCTCTAATGTGGAGTGACCTGGGTGACCTGAATGAGCCGCATTAGGGAAGTTGTCGAAGGACATAGGGTTAGCTCCCACTTCTTTCACCTAACGTCCTGGGGAAAACTGAGGCCCAGGATCCAGGGTAGAGCCAGGTCTTTAACCCAGACCTCCTAACACCTAAGCCAGTGTTCCTTGTCACCGAAACAAGAGCCTCATTTCCAGAGAAATAACCCAGCAGTGCAAGGGGTATGTGAGCCCACCCTTCCTCCAGCACCCGGCTACCATGCTCCCGCTCCCAGGCAGCTCCTCCATGCTGACCCACCACTGGAGCGAGACCTGCCATGTTTGCAGCCAGGCTACGCAAAGGGCAGCTGGGGCAGGCAGGGTCACTTCGGGGTGACCACAAAGGCCAGAGTCAGGAGCCGCCCCTCTCCACCCTGCCTGCCTCCTTTACCAGAGGCTTTCCATAGTGGCAGGGCTGGGGGCATTCTGCTGGCTGGACGCAGCATGAGGGCTTTTGCTTTGAAGCTGTTTTCATAGCAAGTACCCTGTTTTTGCTTAGGTGATACTTAACAGTCCTCGAAAAAAGAGCAAAGTTTTGTAAAATGCTTTTCTTTATGCTTTAAGTAAGGCTGAGATAATATCAATTGTCCCATTTCGAAGCCTGTTATTTACTAGTTTTATTTGGTGGGGAACATTAGGAGTTAAAAGCCCCAGGCGACCTCTTAGAGGCGTGGTAAGTTGAATCCTTTGAGGGTGCAGCTCCTGGAGTCCCGGCCTCCCCTCCAGGGCGTGGACAGCTCCAGCTCTGTGAGGTCGTACGATCTGGGAGGTGGGGACAGTCTGTGCCATCCACACAAGCCCTGTACAATATCAGGGAGCCAGGAGTTCACAGCAGGAGAGAGCTTTGCCAGCCTCCGCACCACCGCTGAGTGAAGAGGGTGGCGGCGCCCCCTTTAGGAAAAGGGGGGAAAAAATCCCAGAGAGGTGGAAGCACTAACCGCAATCACACAGCCGCCGAGTGGTGGAGGTGGACTCTGCTGGGTGGGTCCACATCTGTCTGACTCTAGCGCCCAGGTCTTTCTACTGTCTCCACTGCCTCCCTTCAGGGATGGCCATGCAGCGCTTGTGTGCACAGGGCTTGGACCAGGGTGTGAGGAGCAGAAGATTTGCCAGGAGGCCACCGCCGCTCACTGTATGATGAAAGCAGTGAGACTGGACCAGCAGCGGGGGCACGTGGGGTAGTGAAGTGCCGTCCGCATCACGGTGTGTCTAGCAGAGGCCTGAAGGCTTGGCCAGGAGGCTGTTTCCGGGGCTGGTGCTGAACATGCTGGCCTCGCAGGCCCCTCCAAGTCTAAGGGCTGAGACTCTCAGGCAAGGAAAACCAGAGAGGGGTCAGAAACGTCCAAGAGCACCTGCAGGGGAGTAGCTCCCCCTCGCCCCCTAGGGGTGTCTTGTCACATTGCAGCACCTCTGCTGATTCTGGGGACCTTCCTTGACTATGCTGGGGCGTCTAAGGATAGAGGTGGGAACCCGAGTTCCGGTGCTCAGCAGGAGCTAGTGGAATGACAGGGGCCTGAAAAGCCAGTTGGCAAAGGGTCAAAGAAGGATAAAGATTCTCAAACTCACCCACAAGCAGCCTCGTCTGCACCACTGAGCTCAGGGACTCCCCCTGAGAAGCTTGAACTCAGCCGTGGAGGAAGTAATCCCACCATGGAAATCTCAGCAAAAACTATAGGCCAGGTGTTAAACACTGGCCTGCACATCCATGAGGCGGGGAGAAGGTGTCCCTTTGTGTGACAAGCCGTCCCGTGTTTCTGCTCAGGCCATGCGTCCTTTCGTGCCATCCCCTGCTATCCTGAGGCCTGTGAGGTTAAGAGCCCTCCCCAGCCCTCCCACCCCCAGCTTTATAAAAACAAAATTGAGACTGGGAGCAGCACTACTCCCTGTGGCGTTTCCCCAGCAGAAAGACCAGGATGGGACAGGGGGCTTCCATAGGGCTGGTCTGAGGGGAGCCTAGAAGCCCAGCTAGGCTTTAGAGTGGTGGAATGGGAAGCAGTACACCCTTGGGAACATGGGGAGGCAGCACACAGGGCCCTGAGCTCTGACGGGAGCATTTCAGGTTTATCCAACATGGCTGCTCCTCCACTTCCTCTTCACGTAAACAGCACGATTTCTTTTTAATTTTTTTCCTATATTTTCTTTTATTTTTAAAATTCTTTAATTGGTACAGCAATACAAAATGAATATATTCATTGTGGAGTACTGGTACCTATACATATTGAATCTTGATCCTCCAGAGCCCGGAAGATCTCTTCCCCTTCCCCTCCCCACCCCGGTCTCCCCCATTCCCAAGATCCCTTTCCTCTCTGCACAGAGTCTGCCTTCTGTTCATCCCCCACAGCCCTCAGCGAGGTACAGACAGCAAGCATGCCTAAGTCAGCTCTCACCGGCACCTCGCTGCACTCAGATTGGCTGTTAAAGAGCTGTGTCTCCACCTCTTTTTTGGCCCCACTCTTTTCCCCTACAAACCCCAGCAGCAGGCATGGCCCCAGGACACCTCCAGCTCAGACTCACTGGATGCCCTGAAGCCTCTGCTCCTTTTGTGGAAATGGTGTGAGGGCTCTAATCCACCAAAGTGGAAGCACCACGTGCGTTCATTTCCCCAGATACCCCGCTGTCTCCCAGAGCAACAGCCTCTGGACACAGGGAGAAATGGTGCTCAAGACAGCATTTATTGGGCACTCACCAAGCTCGTAAGTTCAGCCATCAGATATGGAGGTTGTTAGGGTGCCGGAAATGTCAAGTAGAGGCTGGACACAGGAAACCCTGGCCTGCCTTGGGGAGGAGTACAGTGCAGAGTCACCACGTGTACAATGATGGAGCTTTGAGAGCTTGAGTGTGTGCTAGGGACCTGATGGGGACTTGGACAGAACATCTCAGTGGAGCAGGGGCTATTAGCTCAGCTTAGGAGAAAACCAGAGAGCGCTTAGGCACGTTGCTCAGGGGCAGGTACGTTGCTACTAAGTGTCACAGCTAGGTTGCAAACTCCGTCTTTCTGACAGGGAGACTGCTCCTACCCCCACCATGTCCTGCCAGCCCCCACTGTGCAGCTGGAATAGGGGGATTCTACAGTCACAGGGGTCTTCACTTTTGATGAGCTTACAAGTTGCAAATGAGGAATGAAAGACCAAGTGGTGTTTGTGAAAGTGGGGACCTCACTCATGGGTAGGGAGGTTAGGTGATGAGCTGCTTATGTATCCAGGAACCTCAGTCCTTTCCTAACAGCCCCTCAGGGCATCAGGAAGCTGCTCTGCAGGGGCTCAGCTGGAGTCCCTTTCCATGTGGCTGGACCCCCTACTCTGAGGACATCACCCCAGGGTGCTACTGCCCCCCAGAGCTCTCCTAGGGAAATAGGCCTCACGTATACAACCATACACACACTGTAGGTCATGCACCCTCATAAACATGCTGTCCTGGCCAGCTGCTCCTCTCCAGTCCTAGCTCGTGGGGCCATCTCCAGCCCCAGCCTAGGGCCTGTGCAAGTCCACCAGTCTCTTCCCCAGCCAGTCACAGCCCTTGGCATGGCGGGCTTGCTCCACACTCTGGCCTCTTTTGAAACCACCACAAACCCCTGCCATTCTCAGGTTAATCGGGAGCTTCCGCATGGTGTTGCAGAAGGTGGTGGAGGAGAACCGCGTGGAGGTGACCGACACACTGATCGATGACAACAATGCTATCATCAAGGTGGGTGTGCCCAGAGAGTCTCTGGACTTTCCCATCATAAGGTCACCTGGGGGCTGTCCTTACTCACTGTCCCACACACAGAATGGTCTGGGGAGCATTCCAGATGAGATGCCACCAAGGCAAGGCAGGAGGAGGAAACATAGTTTGATGGCCCAGGCTGAAGCCCTTGTGGCATGGCAGGGTCTGCTGTCCCAAAGTGGACATCCTAGCCCTTCCCTACAGTGACAGTGCTGGGGAAGGCGGTGGGGGAAGGCTTGTCATCCCTTCTCCACCAAGAAGGCCTTCCATTTGGACGTAGGTCAGAAATCGCTAAGGAGGCCTTAATCATCATCCAAAGGCCAGGCAAGGCCAGGCATGGCCTCCACTCTGCACACCTGACTTGGCTCTTGAGATGGGATGTTCTGGGAAGACAGGGACCTCATTTCCTGCTCCATTTGTCATACCTTCCCTGCTCCAGGGTGGGTACTGGTGACAAGAGTGCAGCCCTTAAACAAAAGAAGGCCCTGCCCTGCCCCTCTTTCTCCTCAAACTCCTTCCTGGCTGCACATGGGCAATAAGCATGGTGGTGAGGAAGCCTCAAGAATAAATCTTGATCAGGCCACCCCCTAACTTTGAGACTTAGGCAAGCTATGTATCATCTTCAAAGAAAGCAAAAATATGGTGTACTTCGAAGGACTATTCTGAGGATTAAATGAGAATACACAGAAGGTGCTTACAATGGTTAAGCACATAGTGTGTACTCAGCAAATATTTAAAATAATATTGTTAGCTCTTACTTTCTGACATCGATTTACCCATGTGTAAAATGGGACTGTACTGTGGTCCCCCCCTTCAGGGACCTGTGTACTGCTTGCCAGAAACTGCGGCTTCAGGACCACAGTGGATGGGGCCCTCTTGGAGGAGTGCTCAGCATGCGACAGAAATCCCCACTGTGTCTTTTTTTTTTTTTTTTTTTTGTGGGTACCAGGGGTTGACCTCAGGACCTCGTGCACCAGCAGGCACCCGTGCCGCTGAGCGATATCACCGGCCCTTTTTTCGTATGTGGGTTCTGGGAGTTGAACTCGGGCACTCGCGCTTGCCAAGCAGGCACTTATGCCACTAAGCCATCTCACCAGCCCCCCCCCACTGTGTCTTGACATCTCAAGATGCTTCCTGGGAGAACAAGGAGAGCATTTGGGCCTTCTGAGCTCAGCCCCAGCCAGGCCATTCCCTCCCATGGGCAGAGGGTTGGTAAAAGGGCATCTTGAAGTCAGGGCATGGGGTCTGAGCCACCACAGCGGGGAGGGGATGCAGATCAAGTGACAGACACCAGTGATCATGGAGGGGCTGATGTGTTGGGTAGGGTAGGTTGCTATGTTGAGGAGATAAATGAGTTTGCGTGAAAGCATCTCTGCATGACATCTAGCACAGCGAGGGCTCAGAAAGTTGTGCCTTTCCCTTCTTTTGGAAAATCCAGACCTACACGTTTTGGGGTCCAAGCACTGGAGGCAAGCTGCCTATCCAGGCTTACAAGCAAGTCACCCCCATACCTATGTGGAGGACATCGGAGCCTGGGAGCCTTCCTTCACCCATGTGGCTCGGGGAAGGATCTGGAAGGAGTCCTCCCTGTGCATTGGGGGAGACTGAAGCTCAAAGGAGATAAGTGGCCCAAGGACACAGAGCAGGAACCCAGTCAGGACTGTCAGTTGCTGAGCCTGGGCCCAGGTTTGGTGCTCTACTTGCTCCAGAGGAGAAGCCCAAGATCCCTTCTTCTACAGGGTGGGAAGGTGGGCATTGGAGGAGTAGGAAGAAGTGTGACTTCACACCTTTGTACAGTGTCCAGGGCCCAGTCCTATCCTGAGAGCACGCTCAGCTCATTTTGTTACATGTGCCATGTCAACCCCGCCCCACAAAGCCTGTAGGCAGCCCTGGTTCTGAGGAAAGGAGATGACCTAATCTCTGCAGACACTGAACGATACTCTCAATTATGTATACAGAGAACACAGAGAGCCCACTGCCAGCCTCAGGCTTGGCTGTCCAGGGCAGGCCCTGACCTTGGACACCAGGGAGGAGCAGAGCCAAGTGCCATGGGATCTGGCACCAGGTCCCACTGAGCTGGCAGAGTCTGTGTGTGTCAGTCTTTCTAAGCCCTGGTTTCCTCATCTGCAAAATGGATCGAGGGAGGAATTCCTACCTAGACTCCTTCCAATGAGTTGGGGGTAATATCATTCATAAACACCAGCTGCTCTCCGCCCCCTCTCCCTCCAGACCAGTCTGAACGTGGAAGTCCGGTATCAGGCCACAGATGGCACGGTGGGCTTCTGGGATGATGGAGACTTCCTGGGGGATGAGACTCTTCAGGAGGAAGAGAAGGACAGCCAGGAGACAGATGGGCTGCTCCCCAGCTCGCTCCCCAGCTCGCTCCCCAGCTCCCGCCCCGGCTCCTGGCCACCAGGCGAGAAGAGCTTCCGGAGGTAACAGGCTGGGCCCCTCCAGCTGCCCACTGCCCTCAAAGACGTGGGGAGGAGCCCTGGGGCCGCAGTCACCCAGGAGGAGCTCATAGTGCAAGGCTGAGTTTCTGCAAAGACACACAAGAGGCAGGAGGTGTTTCAGCAACACCCCTCACCTGCTGCCTCCAAGGGCCCACTGGGGAGGCAGCAGGGGGCTCAGATCCAGCCGAGACACCAGGCCTTGCCCGAAACTGGAAGGAAGCATAGGTCTGGGAGTAGTAACATGAGGGGGAGAGGCTGGACCCCTGCCTTCCTCAGGGAATGAGAGTGGGGGACAGAGGAGGAGACCAGAGTCCAAGACCCAGCAGTGCCAGCCAAGCCCAAGCAGCTTGGCCTCTTAGGTCTCTCTGTGGAGACACCCAAGAGAGAGGCCTCTTCTCACCAGAGTGAGGCCAGTGGCTCTAGTTGGCATCCAGCCTCTCTGTTGAGAAGAATGCATCCAGGCATTTTAGTCACCAGGATTCATGCCCTGCAAATGTCTTGCCATGTACAGATGACAGGGAGCCTTTGTCCAGGCCTGCTCCTTCCACATGCACCATTTTTATAAAAATGGAAATGCAGTTGCATTTCCCAGGGAGCCCAGAGAGACAGAGCCCGGTCTGTGCTAGTGAAATATTGTCCATAGGTTCCTGGGTCACTGGGGATGACTGGTGAATCTAAATAAAGGACCAGGCGGGGGGTATAGCTCAGTGGCACGCGCCTGCCAGGCAAGCATAAGGTCATGAGTTTGATTCCCGGTACCAAAAAAAAAAAAAGACAAAACTCTCCTGTGTTTGGGCCAGTGATATAGCTCAGGGGCATAAGCACCTGCCTGGCAAGCGCGAGGTCCTGAGTTCGGTCCCTGATACCCACATAAAGACAAAAATAGAAAGAAAGAAAGAAAGAAAGAAAGAAAGAAAGAAAGAAAGAAAGAAAGAAAGAAAGAAAGAAAGGACAGACGGACCAGGGGATGATTGGTAAGTCAAAGCATGGCCCTTGCTGCCCCTGGAAGCATCTTCTAATCCCCTTCCACATTTTCCTTCCCAAATAAGGTTCACTTAGTCCCTGTGCTAAAAAAACAAAAACAAAAACAAAAAACCAGGTTCTCAATAGTGTAACAGAACTGATAGGCCTTTATTGAACAAATTTGTTTTCCTTCTTTGCACTTGAACCATTTCTCACCCTGGCCCCCGATACCACACACACAGGCTGGACAAGCCCTGGGACTGTTCGCTTCGGGCCAGGTATGGTCCTCCTCAGAGCTTGAGCAGAGCCCCAGGCCTGAGTGTCAGTTCTGCCTCTTACTAGCATGTGACCCCAGGCAAGTCACATAACCTCTCTGACCCTGTTCCCTCACCTATAAAATGGGGACCAAGGCCATTAAACCCCGGCCCCTTATTGTCAAGAGATCCAAGAGGATCGTGGAGAAGCAGGTTGCATCCAGGGAGCCAGGTGCTGCCCATGCAAGTCCTGGAAACAGCAGGTTCCTTGTAGCTGGACACAGGGTCAGGATCAGATTAAAAATGCTCAGGGGAGGAGCGGAGAGTAGGTGGGGCACAAGTGGATGCTTGTGCAATGGTCTGGTCTCCATCCACTGACTCCACTTAGGAAAGAGCAAGACAGGGTTAGCTGGGAGACTGCTGGTGGACTCTAACAAAGGGCTTTCTGAGGACATAACTGGAAGCTGCGAGAAGGCCAGCCGGTGTAAGGAAAGGATCACAGGTTTGAATCTGGAGTACTGAGTTCCAGTAGATTCCATCCTGACTCTGCCGCTCGCCAGCTGAGTGACTGAGAGCACGTCATCAACCACACTGTGTGAGAAACAGGAAAGAATTCAACAAGTTGCCTTTCTGGCTACCCTCAGTGATGACCTCCTGAGGGATCCTGCAGGTAGCATCCATGGGAAATAGTTCTTCTGGGAGTTCTCGGTGACCAAGTGACCACCTTCTGGGGGGTCACCAAAGCTCAGGCAATGCTCAGCCTCACCTTCCCACCCATGAAATAGGTTCACAGGAACGCTAGGATGAATCCAGGTAGTATGTGGCACCTGGCATGTGGCAGGTGCTCAGCCAGCATTCATTTCCTCCTGCTTCAGACTCCACGTCACCCTGACCCCATCTGTTTCTACCCCAAGCAGTACCTGATCTTTTGGTTCAAGGGATGTTGCCAAGCCCCTTCTCCACTCCAGCTCCCACATGGGCAGGTGCTCTTTGAATGCTGTCCACGCGGGAGATTCAGCCTCCCTGGGTAGGAGCAGCGACCTCAGCACCGCCACATCCCCAGGCTGTCGGTGTTGTAGCAGGGAGTGAATTACCAGCCTCATGAGCACTTGGCTCTCATGAGCATGGAGTTGGGGTTCCAAGCCCTGTGTATCAACATCATGCATTGGCTCCAGTCTCTGGAAAGAGAAGAAATTTCAGCCCTAACACCCCGCCCCATGCACACACACACACAAGTGCTGGTGTGTGTGCGCACATATCCACATGCACACACACTACCTCTGGGACATTAGGGAGCTGCACACACCACGGAACTTCTCTAGGAGCCACATCTTCAAAAGAACAAAGATAGGAGCCCCAGCTTTAACCTTGCAGCTGAACTGCAGAGCACTGGGGCTTTCCTCTGTGTTCCCTGTGTTCTGCAACTCTCTCCTCTTCTCATTTTCTCTGCCTGGCTTGGCTCTCCAGCCCCCCAGGGTCCCCATCCCCTGCTGCCCAGGCCCCTCTCTGCTGTCTCTGTGCATATAGTCTGCTAGGCTGCTGTCTTCTGGGTCTCATTTGGGGGCGGGTTGAGACAGTGGAGCCTATGGAAGGTGGGGACCCCCCTCCTGCACCTGGGGCAGTGCTTCCGGGCATGTGTGCATGGCAGGGGCTCTGAAAGGTGTTGCTGAGGGGTGTACATGGGCACGTGTTTAAGGGTGCAGCACACCCTGCCGCCCCTACTAATGCTGCTTTCTCAGTTCCCTCCACCCTCAGAGACCTAGAAAATCCTTCCCTTCCTCCCTTGGCCAGGCTGTGCTCCAGAGCTACTGTGGCAGCTCGAGAGGCAGGGTTAGCTGACCACGCCAGAATCTGGGAGTGAAATGAGGCTCAAGAGACCCCTTTTCAAATCAGTTGCTCTGCCTGAGATTGGGGCCCTTCACGCCAGCTTAGGGCTGAGTGCTCAAGTGAGGCCTAGTGCTCTGAAGGACCTAGGTCCTTGGAAGCCCTAGAGGTCCCAGCAGGCTGCCACGTTGCTCCTCCTGCCATGTGGCATTCCTTGCTTGCTGGCCGAGTGTTCAAGTGCAGCCTGAACATCTGAAATGTCATTTGGAAAATAGGATGAGAAGGACATCCAGCTCCTGGGACTGAGGGATTACCCATGGCAGGGTCTGTTACAGCTCCACATACTGGGCATTTGTAGTTCTTTGCATTTGCTGCTCAGGTAGCATCAGCAACTGAAATTGCGGTGAAATCACAGAAGGAATCATTCTTCATAGAAAGAGATGGCTTTTTCCCTTCTCAATTTCCATACTTAGAGACTATGGGCCCGTGTGGGTCCTGAGTGTGGGAGGAGAGGGCAGGACTGAAGCTCCCAATGGGGCAAGCCTGGGACTTCTCTATTTCAGAGCAAAGACTAAGAAAGCACCACAGTTCACTATTCAGTGCACCAATTCCGCCTTCCTGTCCCACCCTCGCCCATTCCCAGAAGATGTACTTCTTCAGATTCCTTTCTGGCAGGGATTTTCAGATTTCCAGGGCCTTAGAGTTCTTTAAAAACAAAATGAAATCAAACCCTTCCCTCAGAAACTGGATTGACAATTCATGGTAAAGCAGCTCTGCTTAGATTAATGGGAAGCTGGGGGCGGTAAATCTCCCACTGAGACTCGGCTCCCTATGGCTCCCTGGAGCCCCTGCTCCATTGGAAGAAGCCCCAGCCACTCGGCCTCGGGCAGGCTGCTGAGACGTGTCTCCCCCCTCTGCAGCCAGCTGTTCCCTCCTCAGCGGTCTCTGTGAATCATGGCAGCCAGAGACTGGGCCAATACTGACCCCTTTGAACGAGAAACTGGCCTGCTTGCCTAACATGAAGATTAGCTGGCCAAAGCTGGGCTTCAGTTGTACTGTCACAAGGCCTTTGGGGCCTGAGCCATTAGGGTGTGGAATAAAGAATATCGGGGCAAGATCTACGCTCAGACAATATGTGAGGAGAGGAAAAACTTGCTAATGCTTATTTGCTTTCTTTTCTTCATCTTCATTGCCACGGCACTGGGGAGGCATTGAGAAAACATTCCAGAAGGGCTGGAAGCCCCCCTAAAGAGAGATGGGAGCACTGTTCTTCCCCTGCTCTGAGCTCTGGAGTGGTAGCTCGCTTGTCGTCTGCCCCACCTTCTTCTCAGAGGCTGAATGCCCAGCTTAGCAGCACTCCAACTTGCTCACCTTCTCAAAGCAGGCTCAGCCCCTGTCTCCCTGGAAGCCCCCAGAGCCTGAGAGCTTCCCATATCTTGGGGTGGATGGAACCTGGGAGAAGGTAGAAGAGGAGCCCACCCTGGGAAACTGCAACCCACTTTCTAGAATCACTGGATCGTAGCTTGGGTTGGAGGAGATTGGCTCCAGAGGCAGAGCCAAGGGGCACGACAACCTAGGCCCAGCAAACCCAGGCCTACTAGGTAGCAGAGGCTGCGGTGTGAGGGTCTGTGGGACAAGAAGGCCCCTGGGGCGCATGGGGGACAGCAAGGCCAAGGGCTGCAGCTACGAGTGTCTTTGGTCCACCTCCTCTCACTCACATCCCCTTGTCTCCTCATTTCTCCCCCATACTCAGCAAAGGCAGAGAGAAGACCAAGGGAGGCAGAGATGACGAGCACAAGTAGGTGTCCCACCCCAGGGCAGAGCCAGTTGTGCCTGCCCCTCTCCATAAGAGGGCTGTGGGCCCATTGAGAGGTGCAGCCAGCACGGGGGGCATGCAGGGGGAGGGAAGGGAATGAGAAGGGGAGGAGCAGGGAGGGGAGGTGGCTGGGCCTTCTGGTGTCCACTCTTGGTCCTTGGGGATGATCCTCATTCCTTGCTCTTTGTCTGCTACCCTGTTTAGCTCCCCACCCCTGCAGGTCAGGACCTTAAGCTTCCCTGTAAGGGAGGGTATGGCTACAGGCAAAGGGTGGAGAGTACAAGAAGCTAATGGTCCCCTGTCTAGTCCAGGGAGTTGGACATACAACCCTGGAGGCCCAAGGTCAAGCTCTGGGCACTGCATGGCTGTAGGGTGTGGTTTGAGCATGAAGACCTAGAAAGCTAAGGAGAGATGACCACCTGGCGGTCCTCACAATCATTTCCCAAAAGGCTTCCTGGGGAATGGATGCATCAGGGCTCTCTGGGAAAGGAGAGGAGGAGGAGACTTCAGATAGGAGGGGCAGGCCACCTGGTCAGCTGAGGCTGGTGGCCTAAGGTTATGATGAGGTGGTCTGCTCCCCCAGAAGCACGCTGTCATCTGGAGACTCTGGCATCACAGGGAATGTCACAAGAGCAGTGGTAGCCAGGGGTGACCGTTCTGAAGGGGGCCTCTAGCCAACCGCTTTTTCACAAAAGACAAATCTGAGTTCCAGAGAACAGGGACAGAGCTGGGGACAAAAGACAGAGTCTGACTTCCCACCCAGAGCTAACAAATGAACTCAGGAAGTTTGGGGATTTCACTGGGCTCTGAAGTTATTTGACAAACACACTGATGAGAGCTGAAAAGCCAGGAATGTGGACTTCAATTTTCCAGATAGGGAAACTGAGTGCCAGTGATATTGCAACGGCAAGCAGAAACACTGAAACGAAACCCAGGATTTGGAGGCAGATTTATTTTACGTTGACGGGCACTGATAGGGATCATTCCCAAAATATCAGGCCATGATCTCTGGTGGTCTAGGGCTTATATGGGATAAGCAAGCAGGAAGTACAGAGGCAGAATGGCTTGTCAACTGGGGATTGGTTCTTACAATATGCATCACAGTGACCAGCTATGCATCGCAGTGACCAGCTGTATCTAAGAAACAAAAGTAACAGGAACTGTAACCAGAACTATTACCTGGGCAACTAACAAACTGAAGTATACTGGATGAGGGAAGGGGGAACTTCTGCTACAATATGAAGAGATTTGCTCAGAACCATGATCTCAATACATTAAAAATTAGTTTGTGTGAGGATAGCATGGAAGCAGCAGGCCTGGGGGCAGGGAGATCTCAAGTGACTGGCACCAGTCCTGGGGGCTCTGCTTACATTAAAATCCCAAGGAACTCACAGCCTCATCCATTGCTTTAACATAAGCACACTGAATTCCAACTGTGCTTGTTAACACACAAGCAATAGCCCTGACCACACGTTGTTAGGGCTTTGGTAATAGAGGCCACTGGGAAGGGCTCCACCCGAGACCTGAGGGACAGAGGAGTTTGCAGGTTCCAAGGGGGGCTGGAAGCCTCAGGTCAAGCATGTGTAGGTTTGGAGAGGGAACCAGGGAGTTAAATTGTGGGGGAAGGGAGGGGTGTGATGCTGAACTGGGGGATCCTCTTAGAGAGAGGGCTCAAGGATTTGGGTCTATTCTTGAGCAATTAGATGTCAGAAGCACATGAGGCACACGGCACCTGTCTGCCCCAGGCCCTCCAGCTGGTCATGCTCAGAGGCCCTTTCTGATATCCACCTCTCTAGCCTGCCCCAGGCCAGAGTCACCCAGCCTGATCCCTGCGACTGGCTATAGCTTGGGTAAGAGGTAGTTCCCAGTGTAAACATACAGCAGGCCCACATTACATGCTGGTTTCCTAGATCTACCACATGCTAATTTCTTGCCATCTTCCATTAACACATGAGATAAAGTAAGTTTGCATAGGTTATTATTTTAATGTGTATATCTATAGGACTGTTGGAAGAGTAGGGAAATGAGATTTCTAAGAAGAGATTAAATTAATTGAGACTATTCAGCCTAGGAAGAGAAAACTGTGGGAAGAGTTTGCAATTTCTGAAAGGTGGTGGAAAATGGTTGGTTTCTTCCTCCACTCAGGGATAGGTGGAAATAGAAGGTGCGGTAAGAAAACTTAAGATTGGACCCACGGGGCCGATGAGATAGCTCAGCAGCATAAGCGCCTGCCTGGCAAGCACGAGGTCCTGAGTTCGACCCCTGGTACCCACAAAAAAAAAGATAGGACTCATGAAGAGGTGTGTGCTTCCCATGGTAGGTGGGACTCTGGGACAGGTTGTTTTGGTTGCTTTGGAGAGATGGGAAATATACTTCCCACGATGCTGTTTGCTTGGGTTTTCTGTAAAGTTGGACCATGGGGGAGAAGTTGGCAGCCAGTTTTCCTGGCACTCCTGGGGACTGGATAAGTACGTGTGAGTTTTCCAAGCCTCCTGGTACAACAGGGACACATATACAAATAGGCCAGTTTTGACAGGGAGGTCAACCTGTCCTCACTCCTTGGAATACTATTCCTAAACTAAGTGAAATTCAACACACTCTCAAAGACACCCCTAAAGGCTGCAATTATGAAATTACCTATGTTTGGAGAATGGAAAATGAATGAAATAAGCCCATCAATGGGCATTTGGAAACATGCCTCCATGTTTAAAAAATCTGGTTGTTTAAATAATGCAAAGAAGCATTGCAGAGCTTGATTCTCTCAGGTAAGAGCTTGTTTATCCCAGTTTCCTAAGGCTTGAGCTGATGAGCCTGACAATTGCAGGGAAAGCCACTTGTGAGGCAGAGGCCCTGGGCAATGAGATATCATCAGGTTCATAAATGAAAAGAAGAGTTTACAACTAGTGTGCTCATTTTAAAATCTTGTCTCTGGAGAGAATAAATACCGATTTAGATTTATCATCCTGGCCATAGTAAAGCCAGCCGCAGGAAACAGATGTGATTTTAAATCTTCAGAGAGTCCTAAGAGGCCTTCTCCTCTCCATTCCTATTTCTTAAGCTTAATGTGCCCATGAATAAGGAGCCATTTGGTTGTAGTTTTGCACTGAGTTGATTATTGGCTTGTTTTCTGTATCTGTTCCTCACCATACCTATCTTCAATAATTATAGAACTAGATCAAATGCAGAATTTTAATGTTTTTAAAAAGGCTCATTACAAGAGGAATCTAATCAACAAATTATATATATATTTTTTAAATCTAGGCTTCAATACAAGTGAATTATCTTTAAAATTCCCTGATTAAGTTAACAACTATTTTTAAAATTGCCTTTACCCTTTGCCAAGGGAAGCTAGTACACTGCTTTCCGGGAAAAGGTGCTGCAGGAAGAGCTTTTTCTATAGTGACCTGAAGTGTCATCGATTCAAAAATTACAAAGGGCAGGGATGTTGATGACATCATGCTCTACTGCCCACAGTGCGGACGCACTGAAGAGCAAGCCTAGGAGAAACCAACAGAGGCGTGGAGCCTGTAGTAGAGTTCTGGAAATTATGTTCATTATATACATTTCCACATTTTTTTGTCAACAAGTGAACATCTTTTTGAGATATTCCCAGACACACGGGAGTACTATGAGTGAGCCTGTCCTCTTCAGATGGTTAAATGATGCAGAGTTGGGAGGGAAGTGTTTCTCCTACAAATTGTTTCAAGGTGTGGTGTGTATAGTTAGTTTTAACATTCAATCTTTACCTCCAAATATGTTGCTTTAAGGAATAAAGTGACTTTCAAATTTAAGGGCCATACCTGCCCCAAGGATGCCCCAAGACCCAAGTGGGTGGGTACCCAAGGCCAGCATCAAAAAACCACCATGTCCTGCTGCCTGGCAGTTGCTCTGGGCCTCAGGGAGCAGGGCCAGGTCCTGTCCTAGGATGCTGAGTAGCTGGCTCCTCCAGGCAGGGCCTCTTCTAACCTGGCTCTCTCAGAGCACTTCCCCCAGGAATGGGTGGTTCTGTGGCTAGAGCAAGCTACACGGGTGTAGGTTAACCATGGAGTGGGACTGGGGACTCTTGGAGTGGCCCAGCCCAGGAACAGCTAAGAAAAAATTGTACAAAGGCAAACACTGAGCCCTCCAGGAGTCTTCTGGGTAATTCAGGAGAGAAATCATTGAACAGTGAAGCTGGGCAGAAAGGAATCCCAAACCCTGAGAAAGGAAGGGATAAATGGGGAGAGATGCAGTAGAGTAAGACCCACACTGGCCATGCTTCGTACAGCCAGCTGGCACCTGCTCCTCCGGCCACCAGGTGGGAGAGAGCCCAGAGGTAAGAGGTGCTTCAGGGTAAGAAGGGCAGGTTGGTCCCTATCCTACCATCACGTGATTGTTTCCAGTGGCTCAGTAAGCGCTCAATTTGTCATGTCACCAGCAGTTTAACATTTATAGCAGTCTCTCCCCAAATGTGTTGATGCTTGGTGTTATTTTTTCAACAAGCCCCTTCTATGTGTGACTCTTAATAGATGATGTCCCAACCTGCAAATTGTGTTGGCATGCAGAACATAGCTGTATGAGTGCAGCCCCTGCAGCCTTTGCCAAAGTTCCCAGTGGGCAGAACGGGGGTCACGCTCACAGCTTGGGGCCACAGAGCCAGCACAGAGTGGAAATACTGCTGGCCCAGGAGACAGGAGCTTCATGCTTCAATCCCAATTCTACTACTTATTGTGGGAACCTGAAATTACTTCCTCCCCTTCAAGTCTCAATTTTTTCATTGGTTGAATGAGATGAAGCATGTGTCCCTCATAGGACTGCTAGGAAGAGGAAATGAGCAAACAGCTGGAATAGCCACTCACCCACAATAGGTGCTCCAGAAAGGTTATATAATCTCTTTAGGATGATTTTTTATATGTTTTATATGTGTATAATTCATCTCCCCTTAATATTATTTTATAAATGATCCCTTTGCAGAGCCCCCTTCTTTCCCTTCCTTTCCATTGTTACATCCCAGACAGGATACTGGAGAGGGCAGACACCTCAGTATCACCCCAGCCTCTTTCCATCCCTTTTTAGGAAGTCACGAACATGCCAGTCAGCTGGTGCCACATGAGGGGCGGTTCCTGACTGCTCCTCACTGGCATATGGACATGGCTTGCCCTGTATCTGAACATCAGGTCCTAGATTTAGGAGAGGGGCTGGTTTGGGGGATGAAATTGTCTCCCCAAACCTGGGTCAAAGGCCTTTAAGTTTCTAGGCTATCTCTGCAAGGACAGGAGGATTCTCTCCACTTTCACATTATGCAGCAAAAAGAACAGGGGTCTAGGGGTCTTAGAAACCATGGTGAGGCCTTGGAGGAAGATATAGACCCAAAGATGAGTGCTGGAGGGTGAGCTATGTCTGCCACATCCTGTGCCTGTGGGAAAGCAGCCACAGACAGGAGGAGAATGGGAAGTGGAGAGTCAGGTATCCTGCTCATGCAATATGGATGGGGTAATGGAATACTGTACCTTACCCCCATCAATCCTACTCCTAGTCCCTCTGGCTCCAGGGACCTCAGGCTCAGCTGCAGGAACATCACTGAAGGGCAGTGAGGACCCCTGCCCCCTTCCCTCAGCCCCCCTGACTGCAAAGCCCTTCACCTGGGACACAAGGCCACACCAAGCCAGAGGAAGAGGTAGGAACTATGGAGTCTGCCATAAGTTCCTGGGGGCTGGGGGAAAGTGGGCTTCTGCAATGACAGGGGACAGGCAGAAGGGACAAAAGCCAGGGCCAGAGATAGATAGGAAAGGGCCCATCTCCTCCTTTTCACTGGGGGCCAAGAAGAATCCCAAGGCACAAAGAGGCTTGAGAAAGGCAAGGCAGGTTTTGTGTACCAGGGCCGTCTGAGCACTGAATAGCTGGTTTCCGTATCTCCCACCTCCTGAGCCTCTGCCCCTCTGAGTCCAAGTCAGCCCTGCTTGCCTCTATCCTGACGCTCCCTCTCCGGTCCACTGGCTTTCTTTCCAACTAGCTCAGATGGGGTTCAGGGAGGGGGATGAGCTTGGTGGCCTTGCAGAGCTCCGGGCTCCGAGAAGACTGGACTGAGGGGATTAGGGTCAGGCTAACAGGCCAAGACCCCGAGGCGCTCCAGGTAATGCCTCCTTTCAGCTCCAGGCCACCTTCCGGTTCGCTGGGCCCCTCATACTCTCCCAGGGATACAAGGGAGTGCCAAGAAGGAAGCGGTGGGGTTCCCTTTGCCTCACTTCTCTCGGCTTCCAGTTTGGGAAGTCAGACCCCTAATATGTCCTGGGACTCGTAGGTGAGGGCATCCATCTCCTTTTCTCTGTGTGTCGCGGTGTTTTGCTCTTGTGTGCTTGTGCTGTGCTCCGGGCATCCGTCTGCCTCCACCTCATTCTGCTGGTCCCCTTCACAGAGCCGGGAGGAGTGTGTTCTCTGCCATGAAGCTCGGCAAGAACCGGCCCCACAAGGAGGAGCCCCAAAGACAAGGTAGGACACACGACCCTACCCACGGCTCAGGCGCTGGCCACTGCCTCTTTGCACTGGACCACATCAAACCCCGCCCCAGGCACACCCCCAACGAGGCCTCCTGGGATTGGCTAGCCAGAGTCCTCTGGGCGGGGGGCCTAGCCTCCTATTGGCTGGTCCAAGAGCCAGGCCCCGCCCAGACACTCGCCGTGTCTGGAGGGATGTCCCTGGGGCCAGGATGGGCAGCAGCTCTGCTGGTCTGAAAATAAGCAAACAGCCCTTTGCCAGGTGGGCTTGTCTTTAAAGGCTCCTCCTGCCTTCATTGCTTCCTAGCCTTCGTTCTTTACACAGAAACAGACTTTTTTTTTTTTTAAATTTAGAGGCGGAAATGGCAAGAAACGTTTAGCCAACTCCTTTCTGGGCAAAACCAGAATCTCAGGAGCACTTGCTTAGTGGAAGAACTCATGGCTGTGCCTTTGCTGGTGCCCTCCCACCAGGCTGCAGCCTGGCCTTTAGGGCAGAGAGGCTCAGCTGGGCCTGGGAGGCTGAAGGGGCCTTAGGGAGTAGTCGGCTGGGACAGGGGCTTGACAGCTGTTTAAGAGGAGGCAGAGAGGACCTCAGAAGATGCGGTGAGCAATGGGGAGGCAAGGAAACGTGTGTAGGCCATCGACCCATCGCGTGCCCACTAGGGGCTCCTGGCTGCCTCTCCAGCATCCCCCAAGTGGCCCACTGGTCTCTTGCCCATGCCAACTCCAGGACGCCCTTCTCCTTGGATCGAGAGTACAGCGCACCCATCTCCCTTGGTTGGCTTTTCAGAGTTGTCTTCTCGTCATCTCATTGCATTAGTACACACCAATTCAGGCTCCTGAATTCTATAAGCTATTTTACGTAGATAAATGACTTCTCAGCCTCAATTTCCCTATCCATGACACAAGAATAGTTCTTATCTTGACAGGTCTGACCTCTAAAGAGATATGTGTATGAAGTGACTGGCATTGTGCCTGGCACATAGTAGCCCCTCAGTTAAAGGTAGCTATTATTATGAGAGGTATGTAAGCATAGATTCCTTATTTCCTATCTTCTTCTGTAAAGGGTATTCAGTGCTTTCATAAGTAGTGTTCCATAAAAGAGTTACATTCAACTAAAATGTTTTAAAAGGGTGGCCAGACATAATATCGACTAATATAAAAAACCAAGCTTAGATAGAAAACACTGCAAATATACAGGCTAATAACATCCTAGGCAAATGCTAGCAAATAAACCTTGAATTTGATTCTCAGCTTTTAATGTGCCAAAGTTAAAGGAGAAACACTTACTGTCCCTCTGAGTGCCCACCACCTAACCAGCCCTTCTTCTCTGCCAGATGAGCCAGCGGTGCTGGAGATGGAGGACCTTGACCACCTGGCCATTCATCTGGGGGATGGGCTGGACCCTGACTCGGTGTCTCTAGCCTCTGTCACAGCTCTTACCACCAATGTCTCCAACAAGCGGTGAGTGGGCAGGAGCTCCAGGTCCCCAAGTGCTTCCCCCCTGTCAAATAGGACCAGCTTGCTAGGACTGGAATATGGGTGGGGAAGGCTCAGGCTTGTGGACAACTTCCTCCTAGCCCTGGCCTTTTCCTCCTTTCCTGGATGCGCCTCTCACCTGTCACCCTGCAGTGCCAGCACAGTGGCAGTGGCCTGTTCCCAGGTCATTGAACACCTCTAGGTGGAGAGAAAGCACAGAGCTGCCCAGCCCACACTGGAACCTGTGGACTCAATGCCTGTCCCCCTGTAATTTCTGTCATTAGTCCTCTCTGTTCTGAGACCAACTATTCCCTGTCCTGGTGGTAGTGCTTGAGTGTCTGCAGGGACAGAGCCACACTGGCCTTAGCTTTGCAGGGCCAAACCCTCAATTTTGGTTGTTTTCCCTCCACCCTTCTGCAAGGTCCAGTCACTACTACTGCCCCTCTCCCTTCAAGCAGGCCCCTTCCACCAAGCCTAATGGTACATTCTCCTCCTCAGATCCAAGCCAGACATTAAGATGGAACCAAGCACTGGGCGGCCCATGGATTACCAGGTAGGTGGACACTTGGAGACCTTTATAGTGAGGGGGCTCAGGCCAGATGTGCATTACAGGCTCTGCGGAGGTCACAGAAAACCACAAGCTGAGTATAAATTCTCAAAGTAAGTTTGTTCCTAGAGGTATCAAAGTAGAGAGGGACAAGAACCAAAGAGAAGCTTGTAGCAAACTCTGCTCATCCTGATAAAGCCCTTCCAAGATTTTGTGTGCAGAACTGGACACCGTAAAGGAAGAGGGGCCTGGAGAAACCATAAAAAGAACAAGAGGAGAGACACACAGATATGTGCGTGCACACACACACACACACACACACACACACAGTGTTCAAGTAGTTAAAATAGGAGCCTTTGCAGAACGTGATTTTTTAAATTGTTGCTCTATGTTATTTTAATGCTGGAATTAATATCCATCCTGTTATCTCTAGATAGTGAGAGTGTGGGTGATTTTTCCTTCTTCTTGCTTCTCTGTATTTTCTAAGATTAACACAATTTATTTGTTGGTGTATTTCCAAACTGGAGACAAAAAAGCTGAAACAGGGAAGGGTTTATAGCTATTAGGTTGTGAAGATGGCCACATTGCAGGCTGGACAAGTGATGAACATGGCCCGTGGCTGCAGGGACAGCGCCACACTGGCCTCAGCTTTGCAGGGCCAAACCCTCAATCTTGGTTGTTCTCTCAGGGTTGACCAAAGCCTGAGAAACAGAGTTGTACTAACACAGTTCACAAGCACTAGCGTACAAGCCAGAAGCACCTAGGACTTAATTATAAAGTGGAAGCAGAGGAAGTGGAGCGTCTCTCGAGACCAGCCTCCGGACCCCCACTGCCTCAGACCTGCCCCTGGGGACTAGCAAGACCCTGGGGCATATCAGATGTCTGCTGGGTGTTCCTGGCATTGAGTATGGTGGCTGGTCACAGGGCACAAAGCCTTTAGGAGACCCTCCTCTGGCTGTCACTACACTTTCTGCCCTGGGGACATCCTGTCTGGGTACTAGCACCAGGCCCCAGAAAATAAGACTAAACCCTTCTCCTATGGGGAGAGCTTTATTCCCGATGCTATTTGCCGGGCCCCATGCACACTGCTGCTTTTTATGGACAATCCTACCTTATCTCTCCCAGGTGATGATAGAAGGGACTTGGTGGCACCTTTCTGTGTGGACTGTTTCTCTGTAATCAAGCCTTGGACAGTTGCTCCCTTCTGGTCCCTGGGTCACTTTAGCTCACTGCTTATTGCAGTTTTCAGATGGTTTTCAAACTGTTTCCTGCTAGAGACTTCTCTTTAACCAGGCCAGATGTTTTCCCTCCAAAGGTTTTTTAAACCCTCTGAACTGAACAAACAATTGTTGCATTTAACCTGGCAGCAGAGCATCTCCTGACAGGTGGTGCATTCATGACTCAGGTGCCTCTGTGTGTGTGTGTGTGTGTGTGTGAGAGAGAGAGAGACAGGGATAGGGATAGAGATGGAGACAGAGACAGAGACAGAGACAGAGACAGAGAGGGGGAGATCAGATTGGGTGCTATGAAAAGGCAAATGGGAAATAATTTTTACTTTCCGTAAACACAATGTACAAAGCAACAAAACCAGAAGGGACTTCACTCACTTGAGAACTTGGCCTGGGTGAATTAGAAACACCTCAGAAAGCACAGCCAGCTGGAGAGAGACTAGGACTTGGCAGAACTCAGATCCAAGAAAGGTTCCCAGGGCTCGGAACCATTCTGAGGTTGGAAACCATTGGAAGGGATGTCTGGAGGTGGTGACCGCAGCACTGCCCAGCCCTTGGATATTTAGAATGGACATGACATAGAAAGCCTTTCCTGATTATTGTCATCTCAGAGGCGACAAGCCACAGTCACCTCTCTGGGAATATCAGTTTCCCACCAGTAAGTAATGCTCAGCACATGGTAGGGATGTTCTTAGTGGGTTCTGGAGTCTTGTATCTCTTCCCCACCCTTTTCCCGGCACCAAGACTTAACATATCGTCACCTCCAGGCATCCAGTTTTAACCCCAAATCACCCCCAGCCACCACCCAAGGCCCAGCCTTATTGCACCCACTCCCTCCTGGTCTCCCTGCCTTCATAGTACCTCCTCCCCTCCATCCTCCATGACACCACCGGAGTGACATCCAAATGATCGGGTCGTGTTATGTCTCTGGCCCCTGAAGGTGAGGGCAGGCAAAGCATGCTGCAGAACAGAGTCCATCAACACTCCTTAGCTCCCAGCTGGTGTTCTGGAAGCACTATCAGATCCTGCAAAGCAGGTCACAAAGCTCCATTACTCTTGGGTTCCCAGGACAGAGGTATAGATTTACTACATAGCACTGCCCCTTGTGATGGCTTTGACGAAGCCACTTGGGGATATCTGTCCTTTATCTCAGCAGGAGACTGTGGAATAGTCAATGATCAAGAGTCAGCTGGTCAAGGGATCCCAGTTGTGGCTCCCTCTGACCCCTCATCTTCTGTTCTGGAAAAAGAATTGAATTTGAAGTTGAAATATATGCTTTCCTGGCACTGTCTCATGTTGACATGGGGGTTTCTATTTTCTTCACGTGCTGATGATTGGAGAAAAGGATGGCCCATCCCCTCCTGCAGGGTATTAAAGAGGGATCAATTTTTTCTTTTAATTAATCAATTTCTTTCTTGTTAATTTCAAGTGATGCATTTCTTCTGTGTACAGTCTAGATGGGAATGGGATGCTGCAGAGTATCATTCTCCTCACCCAACACCATGTCCCTGTACCTTCTTTCTGCCCTCCAGACTTCTCTGGGGCCACCCATCAACCAAGCACAGCACAAGCTCTGGTCCTGTCTTCCTGAGCCCTCTTTGCTCCTCTTAAACCTCTGGCCTCCTCCGCCTCCACCCTCCCACCTCCCACCTCTAGAGTCAGAGCTTCCGCCCCTTGCCGCCATGTTGGCTCCGCTCCACAGGGGAGAGTAGAAATATATGAATCCTGAAACAGGAGATGGGGTTTAAAAAAAAAGCTACTACTATGGCCAGGCCTCAAGATGGAAAACATCAAAAACAACCTTTTGGCATGGAGAAGGTTAATCTACCGCTGACATATCCATGGTATATGCCAAAACCATGTCTATCTCCTTCCCAGTCCTGAGTTACAGAAAGCCTTTTTTGAAGGGTGAAGGGTTAGTTGTGGGGGAAAAAAAATAAGATTTTTTTTAAACCTTTGACCCAAAAAGGTTCATGAAAGTTAAAACTCTATAAACTACTGTGCAAAAAATATTCCAGAAGGACTTTAGTGTCTATTTATTCTCTTCATTGCAAACTTCTCAGAGCTAAGTTAATTAGCCTTATTTCCTTTTTAGCTCCCTGAAGACATGGTGATTATTGAACCTCTTTGAAGCTTGGATGCTAAGCTTTCACTTCATTCCCTTTGGCACTTCAAGCTCCAAATAGAAATGTTTGATTTCATAGTTCAAGTGTTACTTCAATGAGTAAAATATTTGGGTTCTCGTTTCTATGATTTCCTGGCAATGTTCTCATTGGCAAAAGGGTTTCTGTTTTCTGAACATCATTGCTTCTGATGTGTGGATTTTTCTTGGTCTTCAGCATATTTATAAGACCTTGATGGGCACAGTGAATGATAATTTTAGTAGTGATTCTTTTTTTATAATGAGGGAAAATAATTCTCTGGAGTGAAATCGTATTTAAAATTGCATCTAAGCACAGCAATTCAAATTGCCAGCTCTCCAGCAGGAAAAGCATAAAAGAGCAGCCCTTTCAGTTTCGTTAGCAGAAGGCTTTGCATAAACACAAACACCAAGGGCTGGGAGTGTAGCTCAGTGGTAGAGCACTTCCCTAGCATGCATAAGGCCCCGAGTTCAATCCCCAAGTACCAACCGCGCGCACACACACACACACACAATAAATGCTAACACCGGCTGAGGAACGGCTTTTGGTTAAAATACAAGCTCAAGAGAGTCTCATGAAATAGTTCTAAACATTATACCCCACCTTACCTACTTGAGGGACCCACCACTGACTGAAGGTAGATTCTATTTGAGAAGCCACTTACAACAATTTTGTGCAGAGCTTTCTAGCATTCAGGATGCTTTTAATACCCATCATCCATTTAACCCACACACAACCTTGCAGGTAGCTGAAGTGTCTGGTCGTAGTTGAGAAGATGGTAGCTCACTGAGCCCACGAGTTGCTCTACACTCACACCTGGCAGGTATGGGACTCAGGGCCAAGTGCAGCACCTCCAAGTCTGTACCTCTATTATTTTACCACAGGCAAAACACCCATAAGGTGGCTAACACCTCCAAATCCAAAGCAGGAGCTAGTAGCTTAAAAGTGAAGGTTCAGGAAAAGTAGTAATTACATTATGCAAACCTCTGTCTGTCTGTCTGTCTGTCTCTATATATATTTATATTTATATATATGCCTATATATATCTTTATACGTATACATTTTTAACTATACATATCTATATCTATTTATATGTGTGTGGGTGCATTTAAGGTTTTTGTCATTATTGTTTTGGGATTTTTGTTTTTGTTTTTTGTTTTTTGCTTAAATCATAAAAAGCAGCACCCCTTCACAGTAAGTTACACAAAGTCCATAGTTGTTTCCGTGCCCCCTGTGCCTGGCTGCGGCAGTTTCCCCCGAATATTTACTGAATGAATGGACAACTGAAAAGTGGCTTGCCAGGACCAATGTAGTAGAAGACACACAACATGCAATCTCCAGGCAGGAGAAGGTGGCTCAGCGGGCACCTAAGCCTCCCTGACCGCTCAAAGGAATTAAACAAAGAAGAGAGGGCAGGAATGAAGAAAGAGGGCCAAAGTCCAGAAACATAAGGAAGTGCCAGAGGCCTGCAGACCTGGAACAGGAGATTATGTGCAAGCTAATGAAGACTTAAAAAGCTTAATTCCTGGGTATGGGAAATGTGTGAGGTGAGATTGGCAGCCTCCCCATGGCAGAGCCATGGGTTCTGGGGAAAAAACTCAGAGTTCTGGAATTGCCTGAAACAGGGGTCCCCAGGTAGGGGTTCCTGTCAGGAACTGGGCTGCACAGCAGAAGCAGGGAGGGAGCACAGGTTCATCTGGATTTCCAGCCGCTCCACAGGGCTGGCACCACAGCCTGAGCTCCGCCTCTTGTCAGACCAAGTGCAGCATTAGATTCTCAGGAGCGCAAACCCCGCTGTGAATTTTGCATTTGAGGGATCTAGGTTGCGTGTTCCACTGAATCATTCAAAACCACACTCCCACTGCTGTCCATGGAAAAACTGTCTTCCACAGTGCTAAAAAGGTTGGGACCATTGGCCTAAAAGTTAAAAAAAAACCTGATGCCCATCCATATCTTCCAACAGTGGGTCAGTGCCGCCCTTCCCTGGATGTTCTAGCAAACAGTGACTTGCCACGCCCCTCCGTAAATGAGTGCAGGGTCACCCCACAGATCAGAGGCAGCGGTCAGCGTGCAGCACAGGGTGTGACTCCGGGTCTGTGCTGGCTCCTGTGTCCTCCAGCCCCCAGGACTGGGCTCAAGGCCCACACAGTGTGCCATCTGGCTCCCTTACCCTCTCCTGCCCGCAGGTCAGCGTCACGGTGATCGAGGCTCGGCAGCTGGTGGGCTTGAACATGGACCCTGTGGTGTGTGTAGAGGTGGGCGACGACAAGAAGTACACATCCATGAAGGAGTCCACGAACTGCCCCTACTATAATGAGGTCAGTGGCCCCAGGGCCAAGGTGAGAAAAGGGGCTACTGAATGTGGCATGGCCACTAGGAGGTGGGGTGCCAAGGGGCACAAAGGGCTGCCAGCCCAGCCAGTTACAACCCCAGAACACTGGCATGCAGTGCCACACCCTCTGGACCCCGTCTAGATCCTAGGCTGACCCTGGCCACCTGTTGAAATGAGTGTAGCCTGGGTTCTCCTGTGCAGCTCCTAGCAGTGCTTGTGAGTGAATCCTGCGTCCTGCCAGGCCAGCGCCCGGGGGCCGTGCACCTCATGCCAGCTCAGCCTGCGGTGGCACTGGCACCATTAACAAGCTTTACCACATGCTGGGCACTCTTCCAAATGCATTAGGTACATCAGCAACCCACTGTTAATCCCATTTCACACACAGGGATGCTGAGAGTCCTGCAGGGGGACCTTGCTGGTCGGGTCTGGGTGCTCACCCTTTTTGCCCGCTGCCTTCATGGTCACATGAAATTCTTGGGGCTTCCCTCCAAAGCCATGGACTTGGGGTGTGAGACACACGTTGCTACCCATGCCTGTTCTTTCCAGATGGTTGAGGCCACGTGAAGGGTGAGGGCCAGGCAGGGAGTGGTGCCAGGCTGGCCCAAGCGAGGGGTCTGTGTCCTAAGGTGTGAGTCTCGTCCAGTTGTGCACCAGCAGTAAGGACACCTGGGCACAGCTCCACCCTTCAGTGCTAGCCTGGCCGAACCCTCGTGTGCAATCCACCCCATTCTCCCAGCTGGTTTCCTGCCAGCCCCCAGGGCAGAACATCACTGCCCAGGACCCCATCAACCCTGTGTGGAGTCAGGACATTCAGATGGACACATTCCTGACTGGAAAAGCCTCTGGCCTAGATAAGGATCGACTTTCCTCTGATGGGTATAGAGACAGATCCCATGGCCTTCCGTGGCTACTTGATAGTGGTAAAGCCACATTTGAGGGCACTCCTTGCACCAGGCCCACGCACCTCATGTTTTATTCAAATTCATTCACTTACTTGCCCCTTCCAAGGCCCAGAGCTGCTTCCCAGCTTTGCAGGTCTCCCAGAAAACTCCTACTCATCCTGCAGAACCCAGTTCAAACATCCTTGCCACTGAGCAGCCTTCCTTGCCCCCTCTCGATCAGAAGTCAGCACTCCCTCCCTCTGTGGCAGTAACATCCCTGAATTGGAATTGGCCCTTCGCGTCTCTGTCTCCTGGTGACTGGAAGCTCCAGTCTTTTACATCTGTGGGGCCCAGCTCTGTGCCACTCTGCTGGGTGCATTCTCACCAAATGGTGAGAACAGCCTTTGCTGCGCATGCGCCCAGATGGGCAGTGTGGGGACTGCAGAGACGGGCAGTTTCTGCTCTCACATGTCACTTCCTAGATGCTTCCCAGAAACCATTTTCCGAACTTCATATTTGTATCCTCTCTGGCCATTCATTCACCTCCCCTTTGGACCATTTCCCATTTGCTGCTGATCACTTCTGTGTCCTTTTCACAAACGCTAGGAACTCCAATTTTGTTTCTGTTTCCTTTAAACTTGGGCTTCTCAAACTCACCGCCATGGCTACTTTGGACAGGATATTCTTTGCAGCAGGATTGCCCTGTGTGTTGTAGGGTGCTGAGCAACACCCTTGGCTTCTACGCACGAGATGCCAATAGCTCCTACCCCCACCCAAAATATTCCTAGATATTGCCAAACATGCCCCACGAGTTCAACTCCCCCAGCCAGGCCACCCCTCTAAACTGTCTTGCTGTGATTCCTTCTGGCCCCATGGCCAGGGTTAGCTGTCCCTTTTCTTCTCTTCCTCTTCAGTGAAGGATCCCCTCATGGATATGGTCATGGGTATGCACTGCTTTCAGTGAACTCTCTGAGCTGGCAGGAACCTTCCTTCGGTTCCACTAAGACAGCAGAGGCAAGTGGGAACAGTCAACGTGACTTAGCAGATTTCTGAGAATTCCAAAAGCCAATTACGCTCAGGAAATACGAGGAATCAGAGCATGTGGGATCCTGGCCCTGGCTTAGCTTGCTCGTTACCGTGGGGCTGGCCAAGCTCCAGGCACCTGGTCTGATGCCCTGCTGCCTGGCTCTGAACCCAGCTGTGTGAAAGGAGCTCATGGCCTGTGCCCTTGCACAACAACCTGCTGACCATGGACCAAGCCAAGACCCTCCTCTGTGTGCACCTGGTCCTGCCTGGCCATCTTGGGAGCCCTGTCCCTCCTGCCTCTCCTCTTCACCTTCTTTCAAGAATCTGGCATTGCGCCATTCACCAGCACCCCAACATTGTCTTTGCCTTTCTTCTGGCTCCTTCTCCTTTGTCTGCACGGTGTCCTACCACAGCATGTTCAGCTGAAGCAACCATGACAACCCCTGGGTACTCGAGGCAGGAATGAGAAGTCAGTCATCTGTGGTCAGTCTGGGTCCTTCCTCACTCCCACAGGCCTCTCCAGGGCTGCCTTTTTCTCTCCTTTGTTCCCAGTGGCTGTGAGAATCGTCCTCACTCCCTCCATCCCAGTCACATCTCACCCCTGCAGTCATTTCTGCCCCTCAGTGTCACCGAAACCACTCCACGCCAGGTCACTGAGGCCCTCACTCATTCGGACAGTTCACTGTCATCCTTGCTCCCTTGGCTACTCGGTTCCTCCACCCCATTGCCTGCCTGCTTCCCCGGGAGCTCTCAGCCTCTCTACCGCTTCCCCTTCTCTCCCATTCTTTCTCCCCAACCTCCTTGCCTGCCATCGCTTCCTCTGCCCTGTCCTGGGCCTGCTTGCCCTCCAATGTTCTCCTCTAGCATCTCCTCCATCCTAGGGCTTCAGTCACCAGCCCTGTACTGACGATCCCAGATCTAAACCTTCACCCACCTCTCTAGAGCTGAGACACCCCCCCCAACAGCCAGTCTAGACCTGTCACTGCCATGCAGAGCCATGAATAGGGACACTTGGGTGGAGTGAATGCCTCACTGGGGTTGTCATTTTAACTTCACAACCACAGCTTCCAGTCCCCCAGAGTGGTTCAACATGGCGGCCTAAGGGCATCATCCCCATACGACAGGGGTAAGCTGAGCCTCCGGAAAGGAAGCCATGGACCCCACAGCATCAGCTAGGTGCGGCTGGCTCCAAAGCTGGCACTTTTACCCACAGTGCTCACGGGTGAGGCTCTTACAGCCAGGAGCACATGTTTTTGGGGTGTTTACCCTAGGCACTTGGGCAAACTTTCTCCCCTTTCCCTGCCCACAGTCACCAAAGCAGTGGTCTCTCTGGTCACTGTCCACATCCTTATCCTCAGTCCCTGCACCTGGCCAGGAGACAGGGGTAGGGACTGCAAGTGTCCAGGGCAGCTTGCAGCATGAGAGGACAGTGCACAACACAGCATTTTACATTTACAGCTGAGTAAGTGCTTTACACACTTGCCCAGTTTCACCTTTTAACCTCTCTGAAGTTGGGACGTATCTTCTAACCAGCACTGTGGTTTAGTGGTGATGTCTATGTGGCCCTCAAACCTTGGTGTCTCACAGTCAATGGTATTTTCAATGTGACGATATATGTTATGGTATCTCATAGGAGTCTCAACAAGATCTCAGGTGGAGGTCAATACCCCCATCTTACAGCTCAAGAAAATGGGGTTCAGAGAATGTGTCACTGAAGGCTACACCACCAGAAAGGGGCATAACTGGGACCTGAGCCCAGGTCTCCTGGCTTCCCAGCCACAGGACCTTCTGAGCATAGCACATCAGTGTAGACCATCCCAGCTACTGGCAGTAGATAGCCCAGCTGCCACCTGGGTTGCTCAGAACTGGATGGGCCACCACTGTTGCTGATCTGAACCTTGGGACTCAGGGCAAGTGGCAGGGATGCAGACAGGCACTGCCAGGAGGGAGGGGCCCACCAGTGACAGCAGCCTGGGTCCTTCCCCCCTCCAGTACTTCGTCTTCGACTTCCACGTCTCTCCTGATGTCATGTTCGACAAGATCATCAAGATCTCGGTGAGTGTAGAGCAGCCCTGGCAAGCAGGGCCACTAACTTAAGCTGTACCTTCCTGCAACCTTGGATGATGCCCCCTCTGGCTGGGCAAATCATGAAAATCCAGCCCCTTGCCTGGACACCCAGGTGTGCAAAGGGGTGCACAAGCTGGATTTTAGCCCTTTAATCCAGTGCCTCCGTACAGTGTACAACCTACTCCCCCGTGCGTGGCAGCCAGCAATAAACAAGCGTGAGCAAGAGAGGCTGATTCTCAGCCTCTGGGAGCCACTCCTCCCTTGCCAAACATCCTTCCATTTCATCATGAAGCTTGGGTCCCCAGAAAGACCAAGGTGGTGCCACCATCAGTGGGTTCCCCTCCATGGAAGACCTCCCCCATGCCCTGGCTGACTGGTGGTTGTTGGTTCTGCCCCGAAGGTGATTCACTCCAAGAACCTACTGCGCAGTGGCACCCTGGTGGGTTCCTTCAAAATGGATGTGGGGACCGTGTACTCCCAGCCTGGTGAGTAACCCTACACAGGCTGGCCAGCCACAGTGCATGCAGCTCAGGAAGCGGGGCGTCCGCAGTCCTTCCTACTGTGGCAGTGCGCAGGCTCAGCCTGGCAAGGACCATAGATGCAGTCCGGTGACTTGGTACACAGCCTTCTGGCATGTGGAGAAGCGCTGCACACAGTCTGGACACGGATGCAGGAGCAGTGTGTGCCGATCTGGCAGGAGTTGCTCCCTACCAGGGCAGCAACTTCCTGCAGAGGCTGGGAGGGACTCTGCATAGAGCGACAGCTCAGCTGTGTGCGCAGGCAGACTACTGTGTCGCCTGCTGTGTGTCCTATGGATACAGTGAGCCAGGCTGCCCTCGCAGCCTGGGATGCCGCTGGCTGAGCAGAAAAGACTCCCCGCCCTACTCATAGGAGCTCCTTTGTCCCCCTTTTCAGCTGAGGGGCCTGAGTCCAGAGATGTACAGGGGCAGGGGGCATCAGGCTGTGTGCTTCAGTGCCCCTTCAAGTCACACTGCAATCCAAATGTGGTGGTGACAGTGAATGCCACATGTGATACAGCAACATCTGAGGGACTCTAGGCTCTAAAAACGCTCTTTGCAAGGGACCCAGGCCATCTGAGGAGCAGCCACGTGGAACTGTGGCTGATCTGCCAGGTCTCTGGGTACCCGTGAGTCAACACCATATGGAGTTGGCGAGGGCACCCCGAGGCATGGCCCAGAGGGTTGTCACCACGTGATCAGCTCAGGGACGCCTCACGTTCCTGAAGTGACCCAGCTACACTGAATGTAGTGATGACCCTATCACGACAATACAAATTTTCACCCAAATTACCACATTTGACCTTCACAAAACAGGCGGGCAGCAGCATCCCTTCCCATTTCACAGATGAGATAGATGAGACCAAGAGAAATGAAGGGACTTGGAGTTGCCACTAAACTAGGAGGTCAAGCAATTGGTCCTTTCTCATGGTTCTTCCTAGTGGACTCTCAGCCGCACATTATAACTGAAACTGAGGTCAGGGAATTTGAGCGCAATCCCCAAGACCGTACACATAGAAACCACAAAATCCAGAACATCTCAGCTTCATGAGACCGTAAGAGCAGCTAGTCCGATCTCTATTCAGATGGAGTGGTCCAGGGTAATGAAGGGACTTGCCTGAAGTCTGGGCCTAGAGCCTGGGTCTCCCAGCTCCCCTGCCAGTGCCCTCTCCACTGCCCCACACTGATCTTGGACCTCAGGAGAGGGCAGCCCTACTGACCGTCCAGTGCTGTCGGGAGCAAAGAAGTCAGTCTGCTGCTGTATCTGCTCCCCCGCCCCCAGTGGCATGCACAGCTGTAGGTCACTTGTTCTGAAAATCCCTGACATCCCTGAGGATGACCTCATCCCAGGACCAAACAACGCTCCTGGCACCATCTGCAGGCCTAGGTCTGGAGAAAGACACAGCAGGGAGCTTAGACTGCGCCTCTGGGCTTCTGGGTGGTCGGGCCCTGGTCAGGAACGCATTCTGTTATGGAACAGCAGTAAGTACCAAGCGCTGGACAAGCGTGCTGTCCCAGCAAGTCCAGCCCTCCCAACTCCCAGTAGGCATCCCAATTCCTACTTTACTGTAAGGAAGCCGAGGCTCACAAGGCTTATACAGCTGGTCTAGGGCTGCAGTAGGAGCAAGTGGCAGAGCCCAAGCCTGTGTGGGCCCAGGCCCAGGCCGTCTGCTGGGGTAACGCACCCCCAGACATGAAGCTCCTAATGAATCTGCCCCTGAGCCTGGTGCTCTCCCAGAGGCTTGGGAGGGTGAAGTCTCACAGTCCCTCCCTGCAGGGGTGCATTGGCATCTTCACTCTGACCCTCTGCAGTTTGGCCTGCCCTTCTTGAGCCCTTGGTTCCCGAGCAGCCCAGGGAGGTGTTGGTCAGGTGCTCCGGGGAACACAGACTCCTGGGTGTTGCTGGGAAGCACTGGGTGGTGTCAGGACATGGTGGAACTGGAAGGACTTCCCGGGGGACAGGAAGCTGTTCAGTCACCACTGCTCTCTG
The DNA here is from genome assembly GCA_028451465.1 of Erethizon dorsatum. Lineage (NCBI taxonomy): Eukaryota > Metazoa > Chordata > Mammalia > Rodentia > Erethizontidae > Erethizon > Erethizon dorsatum. The sequence continues at coordinate 68,528,181 of CM051824.1, forward strand.
CAGAGAGGGGATGAACTTGTAGGTCACAAAGGAGGCCCAGGATGCTGGCATCTTCTGCACCTGGCAGGTGTCAGCAGCAGGCAGGAAGCAGGGTAGGAAGCACAGAGCTGGGGTCTTAGGTTGTTCTCCCATCTCCAGCCTGAGCGCACACAGTGGCGGGACTAGAAGAGGCTCCAAGGTCATTAGTCCTGTGTGTACCCGGCACAGGGGTCCCTACAGCAGCATTGCTGACAGTCACCTAGAACCTCTGATTAGACCTCCCAGCAGTAGCATGCTCCCCACCCCGTCAGACCGAAACCTGTCACCCACACCCTTCACCCATGTTTACACGTCTGCCTTTCAGGACAAAAAAAAAAAAAAAAAAAAATCCCTTTTCAAATAACTGTTAAGCTCAAAGACAAACTTCATGTCAGTCCTGAGTCTTATTCTTTCTTTGTGAAACTTTCCCAATTCATCTACACATCTACACACCCATCCATATACCATCCACCCCTCTGTCTGCATATCAATGGATCCTGCTACCCATGTATCCACCCACCATCTACACATCCATCCATTCAGATAGCCAGGCAGGCCAGCGCTGTCCTCTGTCCATCTCCCCCCTCCCAAGCCATCCATCTCTCCATCCTACACATGTCTGCGTGGGCAAGGCCCTGAGGTACAGGGGATGCCTAAGACATTGCCCCTTCTCCTGAGCCCCACAGCACAACACCCACAGAAAACCACAGAAAGAAGGTTCACAAGGTAAAGATTTTCCTCTGCTTCCTTATGCCTGTGCACTAGATGTAAAGGCAATTTTCAGCCTGTCCTTTCACCCCCACTGTCATAAGGTCCGGGGGACACTGGGGTGGGACTGCAGCTTTTTGGAAGCCATCAGTCTAAACAAAAAGACAAGCAGCACATAGATGACCACAATGAGGTCAAAAGAGGGTATGTGGGTCTATGAGAGCACCAAAGAGGCCAGGCGTAAGTCTTCTGAGGAAGTTAGGGACAGCTGCGTGGAAGAGGAAACCCTTGGTCACAATGAATAGAAGTGTGCAGCTGAACAAGGAGGGGAGAGAAGGCAAGGCCATTCCCAGCTCCAGGGAAGCAGTCACACAGCTTGGAAGTTGGTCAGCGATGAGCTCAGAGACAAGTGCGTGCTCTGCCTGGGGAGCACCGGGTGGGGAGCCACGCGAGGCAGGGAGGCCAGTAGCAGGAGCCCCACACCAGACCTTTGTGCTTCACCCTGAGCCCCCAGCCTGGAAAGAGGGGCGCCTCCACTTTGCCAGGCCCGGGTGGCGGCCACGTGGGGCCAGCTGGAGTGATGGCAGAGAGAGCTGGCAGGTGGAGAAAGCAGCTCGGAAGTTGGCTCCCTCCAAGTCACATGGAGTATCTGGGTGCAGCACCTGGTTGGGCCTTGGCTGCGAGCCAGCTGCAGAGGACCTGCCTTCCTCTGTCTCTGGCCCAGATGCAGGCAGAGCTGTGGTCTCATGTCTCAGGGACCTGACAGCCTGGACTGCAGGGGCCAAGAAGGCGCCCAGCTCATGCCTCATCCTTCGTCCTGCTCCCCCTTCAGTACTGAGGGCACTCGGGGGAAGAGGTCAACATTGCCCACTTCCCAGAGGCTGGGCACAGGGTCCACCAGTTACCACCAGCAGCCCCTAGCCCTAACGACTCTCCTGATGTGAGCCCGGCCACCCTGCAGCCTGCCCTGGAGGGCAGGGACACTGGGTGCAGCATCCCCCTCACACCACAGAGCACCAGTTCCATCACAAGTGGGCCATCCTGTCCGACCCCGATGACATCTCTGCTGGGCTGAAGGGCTACGTGAAGTGTGATGTCGCTGTGGTGGGCAAGGGAGACAACATCAAGACGCCCCACAAGGCCAACGAGACTGACGAAGATGACATTGAGGGGTGAGGCCCCATCTTACCCCAGCTCCTGGAGACTGAACCCGGCTCCGCCTTCCCCCAGAGGGAGCTGCTGGCACGGACTCAGCCCAGCGCTCTGGCCATACATCTCCTTTACGCGGAGATGGGTGGTGGTAAAGGCTGGTGGCAGGGGTTGCTGGAGGATGACTAAAAGTGACCAAGCTGTCAGGTGTGGTGGTGCACACTCATGATCCCAGCTACTTGGGAGGCTGAGGCAGAACGACCTCAAGTTCAAGGCCAGAGCAACGTAATGAGACTCTATCTCAAAATTAAAAGGGCTGGGGATGTAGCTCAGTGGTAAAGCACTTGTTTAGCATGTGTGAGGACCTAGATTCAATCCCCAGAACCACAAAAAAAATTTTGTTAAATATATGTACGTATAGAGATTAGTATCACACTACACAAAGTATTGTAACCTAGTTGATCCTGTCTTACTGCCTCCTTGGGAACTGGATACTATGATTTCCACCATAACAGTGTGGAAACCAAAGCTCAGGGAGATGGATTTTCCCAGCAACCTCCAGCGCGCGGGCACCATGAACTCCAGGGGCTTTAATCCGAGTCTGGGCCTTGTCGGGCCTCAGACAGTGCCAGGCAGGCCCCAGGAGGATGCAGATGCTAGGGTCCGGCTTGGGGGCCTGGACCTGGCCAAACGGCCCTGGCTGGATGTGCCCGCAGGAACCTGCTGCTCCCTGAGGGGGTGCCCGCGGAACGCCAGTGGGCCCGCTTCTACGTGAAAATTTATCGCGCAGAAGGGCTGCCCAGAATGAACACAAGCCTCATGGCCAATGTGAAGAAGGCTTTCATCGGTGAAAACAAGGACCTCGTCGACCCCTATGTGCAAGTCTTCTTTGCTGGCCAGAAGGTACAGGGGTATAAGATGGGAGGCTGAGCTGGCAGAGACGGGGTGGGTACCTGGGGCAAACAGGACCCAATGGGAAACCTCTGGCTGGGGCTGAGAGGGTAAGAACAGGCTAGGAATCATCTCAGCCACCCAGAGGGCTTAGAGAATCCTCCCTGTGCACAGGGAGGGGAGGAGAGTTGTGGAGGCGAGGGTGGGGAGCCGCGGAGAAAAGTGTGCGTATGCGCACGGACCCTGACTCGTGCCTCCTCCTCCAGGGCAAGACTTCGGTGCAGAAAAGCAGCTACGAGCCCCTGTGGAATGAGCAAGTTGTCTTCACAGACCTGTTCCCTCCGCTCTGCAAACGCATGAAGGTGCAGATCCGGGACTCCGACAAGGTCAACGACGTGGCCATCGGTACCCACTTCATCGACCTGCGCAAGATTTCCAATGATGGAGACAAAGGTCAGCAGCTGGATCCCGGAGACTGGGCAGCAGGGATGGACGGGAGAAGTCACTGAGACCCTCCAAACGCACCACCACCACCATCATTCCAGACCTCAGCCTGACAGGGCCTTATCTGCAGCCCCCTCCTCCAGAGAACGGGGACTCGAGGTAGCTTTCATGCTCAGAGATGCTCAGAGCCGCATGGATTTGACAGTCAGCTGTGTGCCCTTTGCGCTTGTTTTCCTGGATGTAAAGTGAAAATAAGAATCATTATCTAATGCGTGCAGTACCAATTCACGCCTAAGTACAGCGCATATGCTGTACGTATGTAATTACGATAGTGACAACGGTACCCAGTAGTGGCAGTAACGCCTGTTTACCCAGGCACTGTGTTGGCACAAGGACCAGAGTGAGATAAGATCCTGTTCTGTCCTCTCAATGGTCGCTGTGTATTGGGGAGACAGATATGCTGCCAAATGGCCAAAACATCAGGCAGAAGACCCAAAGGCCACGTGTTGTCGTATCCCACAGACACGAAACAGCTAGAAGAGCAGCTCCACAGAGACGGAGTAGGTTAGCGCTTCCCAGGACAAAGGGAAAGAGACCTGGGCCAACTGCTCAGAGATGCAGGGCTTCTTTTAGGGGCTGGAAGTGTCTGGGAACCAGATGATGGTTGCACAATGTGCTAAAACCACCAAAATGTACCTTTTTATTTATTTTTAATTTTTTGGTACTGTGGACTGAACCCAGGGCCTCACGCTTGCTAGGCAAGTGCTCTACCACTGAGCTAAATCCCCAATCCCTGTATTTTACTGTTTTTATTTTGGGATTTTTGAGAGGTGGGCTGCTTTTCTTTTTCTTTTTCTTTTTCTTTTTAATTTATACTTTGAAGTGGTGAATTTAATGTTATGTGAATTATAGCTCATTTTTTTAATGTTATAAATATTTTTAAAAACAGACAATAGGGCAAGGAGTATAGCTCAGTGGCACGCACGAGGCCCTGGGTTCAATGCTTCAAACAGTCAAACAAACAAACAAAAAACAGGAAGAACAAAAACCAAACACACCGGGCAGGATTGGATCTGAGGCAGAATTCATTAGATGAGGCTCAGCAAATCCCAACTGTGAGAGAAGTGAAGTGTGAATTGACCAGGCATCTGGGAGCTTCCTAAGGAAGTGACATTTGCAGGCAGACAGACAGGAATGACCTTCAGAGAGGAGGAGGGCTCTCCTAAGCAGGGGAGATGCATGGAGCCAAATACCTGCAAAGACAGCAAAGGCTGCTGATCTGAGGAATTTGGGAGGAGCTGGAACCTGCCAGCAGATTGACTGTTAGTGACCCCTGCTCTGTGACCCAAGAAGCAAAGAGCATGGCTTATCTCCCCTATACCCATCTCAGGTCCCCAGAAAGAATAAGCAGACCTAAGACAGTGCCCGTAATGCGAGGGTGTGAGAAGACCACCCTGCACCTGCCTGAGGCCCAGCAGGCACAGAGCCATCAGCTCAGTACCCAGGAAGCAGAAGCCAGGAGGCCCACACCTGAATGAGCTCTAAATGTGACACGGTCCCTCCTCCCTGTCTCCATTTTGCAGGCTTCCTGCCCACACTGGGCCCTGCCTGGGTGAACATGTATGGCTCCACACGCAACTACACGCTGCTGGACGAGCACCAGGACCTGAACGAGGGCCTGGGGGAGGGCGTGTCCTTCCGCGCCCGCCTCATGCTGGGCCTGTCAGTGGAGATCCTGGACACCTCCAACCCTGAGCTCACCAGCTCCACCGAGGTGCAGGTGGAACAGGCCACACCTGTCTTGGAGGTAAGGCTCTGGGGGCTGTACTGTCCCCCACATGCCACCATGGCAGCCCAAGTCCCAGACTTGGTCTACTGCTGCCCTGTCCACCTCAGAAGGCTGGACCCCAGCATGAGGCCTCCCCCAGGGCGCAGAAGTCCTCATTTGGCCCCTCAGCAGGGCCTCTGCCCTCATCCCTGCCTGCCTGTGGCCTTCCGGAGCCTCCATGATAGCCACCCACTCCCAAGATGGTGCCTCGCTGGGCCCCTCTTCCCAGCATAGCTGTCACTATGGGTACAGAGCCAGCCCTTCTTTCCAGGGACAATCCAGGCTGAGGGCTTCAGGGTCTGGGCTGCCTCCTCCTGAAGCTGGGTAGGAGGCCTCCACTCTCAGTGGATGTTATGAGGAGGCCTGGCCCAGGCGTGCTGCCCCACTGAGGCTTAGGCATGGTTTGACCCACCTCTCCGCAGAGCTGCACAGGGAGAATGGAAGAATTCTTTCTATTTGGAGCCTTCCTAGAGGCCTCAATGATTGACCGGAAGAATGGAGACAAACCAATCACCTTTGAGGTGACCATAGGTGAGCACTGGGCTCATGAGGGGAGGGGAGGGAGACCTCAGGGCTACCGCTGGTGGCTGTTTCACCTGCACCCCAGCCTCTGGGGAATGGACAGTGCTGGTCTCTTCCCCTTGACTGTCCCCAGGCACACGTGCAACACCTTTGTGTCTGCACAGGGGTGTACTTATTCCCCAGGGAGACCAACCTTCACCCCACCTAGAGGGCTGAGCTCTGAAACATGGGCAAGAAAGAAAGGAGAGGCCTTAGGGGGCTAGAAAGGAGAGAGAGGGAACCGACTTCGCCCTGGGCTGGGCCTTATGCTCAGAGATCTTACAGGGGCGGGGGCGGGGGAACCTTTCTCTGGCTGGTGTTCGGCCTTGTTCGAGTCCCATTCCCTGGCTTTCCCTCTTCCCAAACAACACCCGGATGAGACAGGTGGGCCCATGGGAAAAGGACTCCAGGCCCTCTGATGTCCCCTTCTTTGTCCAGGCAACTATGGGAATGAAGTTGACGGCCTGTCACGACCTCAGAGGCCTCGGCCCCGGAAGGAGCATGGGGACGAGGAGGAAGTAGACCTGATCCAGCACTCGAGTGATGACGAGGGTGATGATGGTGGGGATCTGGCCTCGGTGTCCTCCACCCCACCCATGCGTCCCCAGATCACCAACAGGTGGGCTCTGCCCCTGCTCTCACCCTCCCTTGGCCTGGTGCTCTCACCTTCCTAGTCCCTGACCTCAATCTCCCTCTCCCCTGCCTCTACCAAGAAACTACTTCCATCTGCCCTACCTGGAGTGCAAGCCCTGCATCTACATCAAGAGCTGGTGGCCAGACCAGCGCCGCCGCCTCTACAATGCCAACATCCTGGACCACATCGCAGATAAGCTGGTCAGCAGGGTGGAAAGGCTAGGGCCCCAGGGAAGGGGCGTGTCTGACAGGCCATCTGTGCTGTCTGCTGTGGGGCTGGGTGGGGGCTGCAGAAATATGTTGTCCCAGTGCTCTCCAGTGCAGTCTGAAGATCCCAGCCCCTCAGGCCCCAGGGTTCCCTGGAGACCACCGGGCTGGCCTCTTTCCCTGGCCTGTACTAGGCCCTCTCCAACCCTGAGTCCTACTCAGCCCACTGTGGTCAACAACCAGAGGTGACTTCTTCCTTCAGGAATTTAAGACTTGAAACTACCAAGTTCTCCAGGTTCTATGGCAAAACCTGGGGAGCCAGTGGCTTCCTTGTGATGAATAAGGAGTAGCCCTATGTGAGGTCCCAGGTCACTAGGTCCCCCTGGTTTGCAGGAAGAAGGCCTGAATGATGTGCAGGAGATGATCAAAACAGAGAAGTCCTATCCCGAGCGCCGCCTGCGAGGGGTGCTGGAGGAGCTCAGCAATGGCTGCCAGTGAGCAGTGGGTGACAGATGGGCAACCAGGAGGTTGGGGGACTGGGGTCAAGGGACCCCAGGCCAGGGCTGGGTGGAGAACCAGGTGTATACAGGCTGAGCCCTGGCTCCCCCATCTGCAGCCGCTTCTTCTCCCTCGCTGACAAGGACCAGGGCCACTCATCTCGCACCAAGCTGGACCGGGAACGCCTCAAATCATGCATGAGGGAGCTGGTGAGGATGCAGTTGGACTCTGAGGTTCCAGGAAGGGTCTGGTGGTGAAAAGGGGGCATCTGCCCTTGAGGTCACAGCCCCGCCATCGGAGCCAAGTGGTCCCCAGCAGCTGAGCTCCTCTCACCCTCCCCACAGGAGAGCATGGGGCAGCAGGCCAAGAGCCTGCGCGCTCAGGTCAAGCAGCACACGGTGCGTGACAAGCTGAGGCTGTGCCAGAACTTCCTGCAGAAGCTGCGCTTCCTGGCAGATGAGGTGTGTGCGCTGCTGGAACGGGGGGTGTATAGAGAGGGCTGCTCTGACCCCCTGGGAGGCCCCACTGTTCTAACAAACAAGGCTAAACAAGATTGGTGGGCAGGGAAGGAGCACCAGCTGGGGTCCCCGTCCTTGCAGGCCCCCTAGCTCTCCTGCTCCAGGCCTGGCCCTAAGGGGCCCTGCAGGCTCAGGGAGTCTCTGACTCCCCCACTCCCTTTCTACAGCCCCAGCACAGCATCCCTGACATCTTCATCTGGATGATGAGCAACAACAAGCGCATAGCCTACGCCCGCGTGCCCTCCAAAGACCTGCTCTTCTCCATCGTGGAAGAGGAGCTGGGCAAGGACTGCGCCAAGGTCAAGACGCTCTTCCTCAAGGTGCCACAGGGACTGTGCTGGGGCAGGGATGAGCCCAGATTCCTGCTGGGACTTCCCGGGGTCTGGCAGGCCTGCGCTGATGGGGTGGAGCCCTCATCCAGCAGGTGTTTGGAGAAGGGCTGGAGAGAGGGAATTGGAAGGGGAGAGGGAAGGTTCTGGGCAGTCCCACCCTGCGCATCCCTCTCTGCCCCCACCCTACCCCAGCCCAGCAGGATGGCTGGGAAGGGGCAGGTGGGGCTCAGACCAGCCCTGTCCCTGCTCCACCCCTTGGGGCCCTGGCAACTGTCAGGCCCCTGGTGACCCAGAGCCTGCCCCCAGCTGCCAGGGAAGCGGGGCTTCGGCTCAGCGGGCTGGACTGTGCAGGCCAAGCTGGAGCTCTATCTGTGGCTGGGCCTCAGCAAGCAGCGTAAGGACTTCCTGTGTGGCCTGCCCTGTGGCTTCGAAGAGGTCAAGGCAGCCCAGGACCTGGGCCTGCACTCCTTCCCACCCATCAGCCTGGTCTACACCAGTGAGTGAAGCCTCCTCGGCCTGAGCCAGCCTCTCTCCTGGCCCTCACCAGAGAAGGCCATGGGACCACTGCTCCCATCCTCAGCCCACTCTTCCCCACAGAAAAACAGGCCTTCCAGCTCCGAGCCCACATGTACCAGGCCCGCAGTCTCTTTGCTGCCGACAGCAGCGGGCTCTCTGACCCCTTTGCCCGAGTCTTCTTCATCAACCAAAGCCAGTGCACAGAGGTGAGGGCTCAGGGGTACTGACCGGGAGGGCTCTGAGTCTGTGGGCCCAGTCTCCCAGCACCCCAGCTCCTTAGAGGGGATCCTTGCTGGTAAAAGCTGCTTTGGTTGGGGCTCTATCACAAGGCAGGAAAGATGGAAGATTTTGGCAGGGTGTTAGGAACAGATTGCATGTTAGCCTTGACTTCAAAATTTCTGAAAGCTGGGCATGGTGGCTCATGCCTGTAATCCCAGCACTTGGGAGGCTGAGGCAGGAGGATTGCTGCAAGTTGGAGGCCACCCTGGGCTACATAGTGAGTGCAAGGCCAGCCTGAACTGCATAGTGAGAACTTGTCTCAACAAAACAAAATGAAACAAAACAAAGATCTCTGAAAAAGTCAGGGAACTTGGCATCCTGCCCACAGTTCCCTGGAACCCTTGACTAGGCGTGATGTCTGCCCACCCACAACCACTTGCTCCTCATCTCCACACCATCCTACAGGTGCTGAATGAGACACTGTGTCCCACCTGGGACCAGATGCTGGTGTTCGACAACCTGGAACTGTATGGTGAAGCTCATGAGTTGTGGGATGACCCTCCCATCATTGTCATCGAAATCTATGACCAGGACAGCATGGTACGGGTGCACACTGGCACCAGGGGCAACTGGGAGCACTGCAGCTCCCCCTGGTCCCCTGCATGCCACCTGCATTGAAGCCATGCTGGCCACCTCCCCAGCACCATGCTGGGAGTCTGGGCTGCTAACCAGCCGCTCTTGGTCCTCCTGCCTGCTGCCGCCTGGCTCTTTCCCAGCACTGTGGGCCTGGAGTCCCAGGGGCCAGGCCAGGGCATCCTCCCCTCCTGGCACAGATAGACTGAGCCCAGGATTTGGGTCGGGGGTCCTGCTGTCACCAGGCTTCCCACCACAGGGCCCTGGCCCCCTGCACACCTATCATAGTCTGTAACAGTCTTGCAGCTTCCCAGAGGGGTTCTGGAGTGGCAGTGAAAGATTGGGGTAACTACTGAGACCTGGGGAGCCACCAACTCTTCCTAGAAACCATCTCAGATGTTGAGGTGGCTGAGAGAGCTCTAGACTCATTTCTACTCCTGAATTTTTCACCTGCCATTCACTTCCTGGTCTTGAAGCCTTGGGCAGCCCCTCAGACTTGATTTCCCCATCTGTGAAGTGGGGTGAGCTCACCTGTCCCTTACAACAGCTGGCAGGCTGTGGTAAGGACTAAATGAGATCGCAGGTGTGAACATGTTTGGTAAACAGCCTGAGGGGCACGAGGCCACCTGGGTTGTTTGTTGTGCCAGGGCAAAGCCGACTTCATGGGCCGGACATTTGCCAAGCCCCTGGTAAAGATGGCAGATGAGGCGTACTGCCCACCCCGCTTCCCGCCCCAGCTCGAGTACTACCAGATCTACCGCGGCAATGCCACTGCCGGAGACCTGCTGGCTGCCTTTGAGCTCCTGCAGGTGGGCGCAGGGAAGAGGGCATGTGCTTGGGCCTCTTTCCTCCTCATGCTGCTATGGGGCCAGTGGGCCAAAGCTGGGGGCCTCATTTGGCTTCCCTGTCTCCCCTGATCTCATGACAAACACGGCTCCCCAGTGTGTGACCTGTGACCCCTGCTTCCCAGATTGGGCCAGCAGGGAAGGCTGACCTGCCCCCCATCAATGGCCCAGTGGACATGGACCGAGGGCCCATCATGCCTGTGCCTGTGGGCATCCGGCCCGTGCTCAGCAAGTACCGCGTGGAGGTGCGCGAGGGTCCTGTGCAACCCTTTTTGCCCCTGCCTTGTGTCTCCCACCCCAGCTTCCTCTCCATCAGGGGCCACATGTGCTCCTCCCACCTCCACAGCCCCCACAGCCCACTCTTAACTTCCAGATAAGCTGACTGAAGGACTGGGTGGGGGGAAATGGCTTGCCCACGGTCACCTCAGAGCTCACAGCAGACCCAGGGCCCCACCCTGGCTAGTGCCTGTCCCTGTCTGACACGCTGCCGTGTCCAGGACCATCCTCAGTCCCGTCTGCTCCTGTCTTCTGCCCCCCACCCCCACCCCAACCCTGGATCTCAGTCCTTTGAGATACCCCATCGGTTCCGGCTCCGCCTCCACCCACTGAAGTCTGTCCTTTGTCCCACTGCCCGAGTCCTTCTCAGGGGGCCCTGCCCACCCACTGTGCTCCCCACCTGAGTGGCATCCCTTTCCCCCACCCTCTCCCAGGTGCTGTTCTGGGGCCTGCGGGACCTGAAGCGGGTGAACCTGGCCCAGGTAGACCGGCCACGGGTAGACATTGAGTGTGCAGGGAAGGGGGTGCAATCGTCCCTGATCCACAACTACAAGAAGAACCCCAACTTCAACACCCTGGTCAAGTGGTTTGAAGTGGTGAGCAAGGCCCAGGCAGAGCTGGGCAGAGTGGGTGTGGCCTGCGTGGCCCCAGAGGCCAGGTTCCTCTGATCCCTCTGTGACGCTCAGGCTCCATGCCACCAACACCCCCAGGACCTCCCAGAGAACGAGCTGCTGCACCCCCCCTTGAACATCCGCGTGGTGGACTGCCGGGCCTTTGGCCGCTACACCCTGGTGGGCTCCCACGCCGTCAGCTCCCTGCGCCGCTTCATCTACCGGCCCCCAGACCGCTCGGCCCCCAACTGGAACACCACCGGTACGGCCACCCAGAGCCCAGGCCTGGCTCCACTCAGTCCCCAGGAGGGCTGCAGCTCATGGCCCAGTGCAAGCAGCCCGGAGTTTCTCCTGGGGGGCATCCTGTGGGGTTGTGGGGGACGGCAGGGAGGTAGACCCATCCTGGGAGCCGAGGCAGGGCGCCCTCACTCTGGAGCTAGTGAGAGCCAGTGCGGGGAAGGCCCTCACAGGGCCTGAGGGCAGATGGCCTCCTCCACTGGGTGAAGGAGAAGCCCCAAGGCCTCCTGCCTCCCTCACAGTCTACCTTCTGCTCCATTGTTTGGCCCCACAATGGCTCGCCCTCATGCCTGGCTCACTTTCTCCTTCCTTATACCCATCTTCTCTCTCCACTGACGGTCCCCTCTCCTTCCTTCCCCTCAGAAAACCCCAGAATCAGCTTTAGGCCCCGCTCTGCCCTGCCTCCCTGACTCACTGTTGCTCCTGCTCCTCCTGGCTCTGTCTGCATGTCTGTCTGTCTCTCTGTCCAGTCAGGCTTCTCTGGGGCTGCCATATGCTGTGCAATGGGGGTCTCTCCTCTCACTCCCCAGGGGAGGTCGTTGTGAGCATGGAGCCAGAGGTGCCTGTCAAGAAATTAGAGACCATGGTGAAGCTGGATGCGGTAAGGCGAAGGGTCAGCCCCACACAGGCCAGTGAGCCAGGCTGATCCACCCCGAGAGAACAGCACTGTCACTCCCCTTTCAATGAAGCCAGATTACACCCTCACACTGGCCTGGCGTGTGTGTATGTGTGTGCACGTGTGTGTGCATAGGTAGACATAGTCTGCAGTCATTTATACTCCAGCAAATGACACCCTAGGCGATAGATTGCTTGGGAGAGGACCCAGGTCCTGTCCCGTTTTCCAGCTCTGCCATTCCTGAGTGACACCCCGCAGGCCTGGGCTGAAGGATTTCCATGTTCCTCTGGGCACTTTTTATTCCTCTGGGCTTTAGGTCTAGGGCCATTTATCTGCCAGAGGGAGACCTGTAGGAGAGGGCAGGATGGGGCTATCCTGGAACAGGTGCTCTGAGGTGCAGTCACCGCTGAGCGTTGGAAGGGGGCCTCCTCTGACCCCCAGAGGGACCGGCCAGCAGGCACAGTTGGCACTGGCCATGTCTCTTAGGAAAGGGGAGCAGAGGCCTGGTGCTACAGCCCTGGGTGGCACCGCCAAGGAGGCTCCCTGCTTGGGCTATATCGGGAGACCCCAAGTCCCCCTCGGCCTCCTAAGCCACTGCCTGACCAGCCCGTTCCTCCTCATTTCGTGCTGTCAGGAGCACAAGACAGAGGACAGCTGGCTTGAGCTACCTTGGTGTCCCACAGGCCTCGTGCTGGTGTGTGGCGGCCGGGCCAGTGTCCCTTTCCACCACTCAGCTGTGCATGCACTGGCTTGATCGTTACAGAGCTGCCTCGCTCAGGGAGCAGGACATGGAGGCTGACCTCATTTGGCCAACATTCCTGACCTCCTGTATGCCATGTTCCCCTTCCCTTCCTGACCTGCCTGCTCATGGAAATCACCACGGGGCTTAAAAACATGCCACACTCAGGGCCCTCTTTTGTACTCAGTGGTGCCCGCACTGGTCATTCGTCAAAGTGCCCTGGATGACTGTAACATGCAGCCAACCAGGGCTGAGAACCATGGCCCCAGAAGGCCTGAGGGAATGTCAGTTTTTTTTTGTGTGTGTTTTTTTTTTTGTGTGTGGGTACTGGGAATTGAACTCAGGACCTCGCGCTTGCCAGGCAGGCACTGTGTCACTGAGCTATATCCCTGGCCCAGAAGTTTTTAATGTGGGCCTTTGGCAGACTAACCAGGCGGTGTGTGCTCTTGCTAATGCCAAGTCAGCCTTGCAATCATGGGGCTCATGGCGCCCAGCAAGCATCCATCCCTGCGTGCACCCTCTCAACTCCCATCCATTCTTCTCCTCCACACTCCCTGGGCTGGGCTGTCCCTTCAGCCCCCACTGGCTGATCCTGTCCTGTCTCCTTGGTTCCCCTCTGCAGACTTCTGATGCTGTTGTCAAGGTGGATGTGGTGAGTGTGGGGGCCATGCCAGGGTTCTAGGGTGAGAGAACCCTACACTGACACTGGGTATCATGCCAGAAAACCTAACCACAGGGATTGAACCATCATCTGTGCCTGGGCACCAATCCTGCCTTGCCTAGTGGCTCAGGTTGGCAGGAGATGGCCCTCAGAGGGCCTGGCATCCTTCTCTCCAAAACAAGGCCCTCCCCCTTTGACATTGGTGGCCCCACAGAGCATCATGGAGCCCAGGGTTTTCCCAGACAACCAGAGTGGGTGGGCGTCCTCAGGATTGCCCAGGGTTCTGGGACTGGGTCCAGAGCATGGGGACCTGCAGGCCTGTAGACCCAGCCAACCCTCAGGCCGAGGAGGAGAAGGAGAAAAAGAAGAAGAAGAAAAAGGGCATCACAGAAGAGCCTGAGGAAGAGGAGCCAGATGAGAGCATGCTGGACTGGTGGTCCAAGTACTTTGCCTCCATTGACACCATGAAGGAGGTGAGGCCCCGGTGTGGCTGGAGCCAGGCGACAAGGCTGAGGAGGGGACAGCAGCTGCACACTCGCACCCTTCTCCCCAGCTCTCTCCCACTGTGCCTGGAGCTGCTCCTCTAGGCCTCACACCCTTGAGGCTCCAGCTCAGGACTCACCTTTTCCAGGCTGGCGGTCCCACCTGCCTTCCCCAGTGTCTCCTCCTGTCCTCGTTGTTTCTCCCACAAATGTGTCTGGAGTCTCTGTGAGGAGCCCGGCACCACCGCAGGAGACACAGTGGGAGCCCAAAGACAAGCTGCCACGCCCTGCCTCAGAGCTCCCGGGCACTGGGCAGAATGGACACGTGGACAGATACCTAGGGGACCATGTGACACTAAAGGCAGGCTCAGGCCCGGGGAGTCAGGGAAACCCTCTCATCTTTTGACAGCAACTTCGCCAGCAAGAGAACTCGGGAGCTGACTTGGAAGAGAAGGAGGAGGCAGACAACACGGAGGGTGAGCCCTGCCCGACACTCCGCGGGCCTCTCCCGCATGGCCAGCTCCCTTGTTGCCTCACCAGCTGCTCCTCCTGCCCCTCCCAGCGGCCCTCACAGCTGCAGAGCCTGGCACAGACATCTGGGAGTCCTGGAGTGCCAGGGTGCAGGCTAAGGCCCTTACCATGGGTGGTCTGTACCCTGACCAGTTCAGCAACCGCAGCAATGGGCTGACATTCATAGCCGCAGAATATTAGAGCTAGAAGGGACCTCACAGTTCATCCTGCCCGGCCTTTCCCCATGGAACAGTATTAGTATTAGTGGCCATTCTGGGGAGAAGAGAGAGTTCTATGGTCAAATCAGTTCAGTGAATGCTGGTCTAACTAGGTCCCTTTGTTGCAGGACTTCTCAGAGCTTTTAGTATGCATGTATTAGTATAAATCTCTGGAAATCTTCTTGGAAAATACTATATAAAATATTTCCCCAGTTACTCCACCACAGTACCCCTTCTAAGCATGCCAACAGCACCTCTACCTGGCGTTCTACTGGAGGCGGTTTGGGGAAATGCTAACAGAGCAGGCTGTCAATACCATGGACAGACAACATGGAGCTAGAGGGGAAAGTGAGCCGGCGCAGGGCTGCTCAGCAACCGGCCATCTGCTCCAGACCTGGGCTCTCCCCCGCCCCACTTTCCCAAAGGACAGGACAAGAGTCTATATGTACACGCCCAGGCATGACTGTGGTCTGCATTTGGCAGTTGTGTGCAGTGGGAGAAGTTAAACAGCAAAGTAAATGAATGGCTAAGCTGGGTGTCCACCTTGGGCCTTCCCGCTCCAATCATTTCTGCCCATCTCCTGCAAAGCTGACTGGGGCCTTCTTTTCTGCTTCTGCCCAGGCCTGAAGGGGCCAATGAAGGGCAAGGAGAAGGCACGGGCCACAAAGGAGGAGAAGAAGAAAAGAATCCAGAGCCCAGGCCCTGGCCAGGGATCCGAGGCCCCTGGGAAGAAGAAACCCAAGCTCGATGAGCTTAAGGTGAGGGTCTGGGAGCACACCCTGCCTGGGGAGGGGGCGGGAGGCAGCAGATGGGGCAGGACAGGCGACCAGCCCCTGAGGTGACCTGGCGTGGCTCAGGTATACTCTAAGGAACTGGAGTCCGAGTTTGACAACTTTGAGGACTGGCTGCACACATTTAACCTGCTGCGGGGCAAGACAGGTGACGACGAGGATGGCTCAACTGAGGAGGAGCGCACTGTGGGCCGGTTCAAGGTCAGCGAGAAGCGCGGCCCAGCCTCTGAGCACCCCCTTCTCTCCCCCACTCCAGCACTGCCCTAGCCACTCCCTCCAGATCCCCTGGGTCTCCCCTTTAGCCAGCAGCTAGAGGGTTAAAACCCTGCCACAGCAGAGTCCAGACTTTCCAGCGCTGTTAGGGTTTGGAATGTCATGCCAGCCTATGCCCAGCAAGCCTGCACCCTGATGCACCGTGCCTCACCCCAGGGCTCTCTCTGCGTCTACAAAGTGCCACTCCCAGAGGACATATCCCGGGAAGCCGGCTATGACCCCACCTTCGGCATGTTCCAGGGCATCCCAAGCAATGATCCCATCAACGTGCTGGTCCGAGTCTATGTGGTCCGGGTGAGACTCCCTCTGCACCCCCTCCCTGCAAGTCTCCCCTTCCTGCCCAAGAGGGGCTCAAGTGGCTGCAAACCGAGTCCCAGGCTGGGAAGCACCAAGAGGTCATCTGGTCTAGAGGAGAAAGTCAAGGCCCAGAAAGGGGCAGCAACTCATCTAGGGCCACACAGCAATCTCCTGACTCTGGTCCAGTGCTCCTGCCCCAACCTTTCACCACCATGGGACCCTCAGGGAGAGGGCGGGGGTACTTGGGAGCTTGCTCAGGCAGCACCATCCCGCCCCAGGCCACAGACCTACATCCTGCTGACATCAATGGCAAAGCTGACCCCTACATTGCCATCCGGCTAGGCAAGACTGACATCCGTGACAAGGAGAACTACATCTCCAAGCAGCTCAACCCCATCTTTGGGAAGTAAGGCCCCTTGGTGCCCTGTCCTCCCCTGCCCCGACTTCCCAGCCAGACCACTTCCTGCCCCATCCCAGCCTGAAAGCCTAACTCCCACTTGCCAGGTCCTTTGACATCGAGGCTTCCTTCCCCATGGAGTCCTTGCTGACGGTGGCAGTGTATGACTGGGATCTGGTGGGCACAGATGACCTCATCGGGGAAACCAAGATCGACCTGGAGAACCGCTTCTACAGCAGACACCGCGCCACCTGTGGCATCGCACAGACCTACTCCACGTGAGAGGGGCGGGACTCGGCCCTGGGGGCGGGGCCAAGGGGCGGGGGAGGGGCGGAAAGGGCAGCCTGGCTGATGCACTCCTGCACTGTGACCCTAAAACAAGATTTAGAGGTGACAATTTGGGGACGTAGACATATGGTTTCTGTCCTAGGCCAGGCCTCTGCTCGTACAAACTGGCCACATGCTTTAGGACACACACACAGGGGTGGTCTGGGGTGAGGGGGCAGGAGAGGAAGAGTCCTCTGGGGGCCTGAGCCAACCTCTGCCACTTGCAGGCTTGTGACCCTGCTCACGTCCCTTGACCTCTCTGTTACCCGTTTCCTCATGGGAATCTTTGAGGTTCCCGAGGAGTGGGCACAGTGGGTGAATCGTTGGGAGATGCTGAACATGTGAGCCACAGCTGAGGCAGAGGCCAGCCTCAGTGTCACGGGCCCAACCGCGGACACAGGGCAATAGTTTCAGCGAACTTGTGAGAACCAGCTGCCACCCACGGATGGCCTGGCCCCCCAGAGCCGCTCAAGTTGTGTGTCGCCTCTCACAGACACGGCTACAATATCTGGAGGGACCCCATGAAGCCCAGCCAGATCCTGACCCGCCTCTGCAAAGAAGGCAAAGTGGATGGGCCCCACTTTGGGCCCCCTGGGAGAGTGAAGGTGGCCAACCGCGTCTTCACTGGGCCCTCGGAGATTGAGGATGAGAACGGTAACAGGCGCTGGCCGAGCCACCCAGGTCGTTTGCAGGGATTCAGAGGCTGGGAGGGCCCACAAGTGCCTCAGGGCCAGCCCCCTCACCCTTGCGCCCCTCTTGTCTGCCCAGCCTCTGCCCTTCACCCCATCTTTGTGTTCTTTCTCCCTTCATCCCTGCGGGGCAGATGAGCAAACGGACCCAGTGAGTTCAGTGACTTGCTGAGGTCACGTGGCTTTAGAAACATCAGCCCAGGTCCTTCTGGCTCTGAACCCTGTGCTCTCCCCATGAAGCACTTCTGGGGACATAGAGGCATCTGAGCAGGGGAGCTTGTGCCAACAACTTCCCCGGGGAAATTACACAGGATTCTCAGCTCAGCTTCCCCAAGCAGGAGAAGCCAAGGGTACACACTTCTCTGGGCCCTGCAGGACAGCTGAGACCTTCCTTGGGCAAGCCACTCCTTCTTCTGTGCCTCAGTTTCCCCAGTGGTAAAATGGAGATGGGTGGACAGGTGATGGCCAGGGGCTTTGTCTCTGAGTCCCTGTCTTCAGCATAGGCCTCTTGGTTCTGGGGGATCCATGTACACCGCAATCCACTGGCACCCACAGGTCAGAGGAAGCCCACAGACGAGCATGTGGCCCTGTCTGCCCTGAGGCATTGGGAGGACATCCCCCGAGCGGGCTGCCGCCTCGTGCCGGAACATGTGGAGACCAGGCCACTGCTCAACCCCGACAAGCCGGGCATTGAGCAGGTGACACTTGCCTAGCGGGGATTCCTGGGTACTTGGGATTGTGGATTCACAGGCTTCCCTGTGGCTGCCATCTGCTCTCTTGGCCCTGTGCCAACCCCAAGTCCCAGGGCTTCTCATCTCTAGCCCATGCCCATCCTAGCCCTGGAACTCTGGGAAAACCCCCACCCCAAGGTACTAATTGGTTCTCCTGACCCTCCCAGGTATGAGCTACATGTCTGTGTTCCCCAGAGGCAGAAAGGGGGCTTCACACTATTCCCTGTATTCCTGCGACACTCCCCAAAGCCTGGCAGGCATCTTCCTGCCAAGGCCAACTTGAATGACAAGTGCCTTTGCTCTGAGTGAGAATTATATCAGCGAGTGGAGACCTGGGTTGTCACCCTCAGAAGCTGTGATTGGCTATTGGTGATATTGTAGAAATTTTTGGCATCCAAAGGTGGAAACTGATGACATGGGTCCTTGACAGAACATGGGTTGGAAGGATGAGCAGAGCTGTCGTTTCCAGACAGGGGGAGTCCTTGGGACATCTGTCATACCCTTCTTTTCCTCAGGGCCACCTGGAGCTGTGGGTGGACATGTTCCCCATGGATATGCCAGCCCCTGGGACACCTCTGGACATCTCCCCCCGGAAGCCCAAGAAGTGAGGGCCAGCACTGCTCCCTCCTACCCTGCTGCACCCACAGCCTACCACAGCCCAGTCCTTCCTGTAGGGTGCATGGGCCCACATGACCTTGCTCGTCACCATGCCCTGTGTCTCAGGTGTGGCTAGGCCTCCCGGGGGAGGAACAGATCGACCTATGAGTTATGGGGCCTTCCCTGGTGAGGCCCCATTCGCAAAGGCAAGGGTACACCCTCCACTCTGCGGTCAGTGGGGGACGTGAGCCACACCCCAGCACGAAGAGGCATCCGCGTGTAGACTCCCTCCTGCTTCTAAGCATCACCACTGACCAGGGCATCCGCACGCGTGCCTGCACGTACACACTCACAGGGATGGAGTCCGGAGGGCCTGCTCCCCAGCCCTGATGTTAGGTTCTGCCAGGTTTTCTTCAAATGCCTGCGGATGAGATAGGCAGGAGGAGGTGGAGTGGGAAGAGTTCCACATCAGGAGCCAAATTCCTGGCCTCCCCTGGTTGACCCGGACCAGGTCACTTTGCCTTCTTGGTTCTCAGTTTTCCCCTCCACAAGGTGGCAGGATGGGTCTCTGCCGGCTCTGATGCCCTCCTACCCAGTGCCAGCTTCCTGGGCATATGAAGCCATCCAGGACCCATGCTTAGGGGATCCTATTCTTGCTTCATGTCCTAGCACTCCCAGCTTGAATTTCTTGGTGATATTGGGACCCTACATTTCCCTTTGTACTGGCTGGGGAAAATCACCCAGCCAGTGAACTATTTGTTGTTCCTGATATTTCCACAAGGGGGCAACCCAACCCCACCGTGCATTCTGGACTGCACTCCAGGGTCGGTCCTGTAACTCCACAGAGCTACATCCCCACCCCTGTTCACCGACGACATGACTCACTCTTACCCAACTTGTAATTAAATTAAATCTCAGGGGAAAATCCCCTTTGGGGACAAGGTCGTAAAAGAAACCAGAATCCATAGGTTTTCATACCAGACTCCTGGCCTTAAGTGTAAATAAAATTGGCGAAGCTCTGGCCTCAGGAGACGGACAGACTACTGCTGCCTCTCAGCCTTGCTCCGGCCAGGCCTCAGCCCTGCTCTCCCTGGCCTTGGCTTCTCTGTTCAGGAGTGTGCTCTGGCCTCCATTCCACCCTGGCCAGCTCTCCCGGAGTAGGGGCAGTGTGTGCCTGGCTGATGGTCTGGCTCATCTAGGGACCATGGGGACAAGGCCTCCCTGTGGCTGCCATCTGCGCTCTTGGCCCTGTGCCAACCCCAAGTCCCAGGGCTTCTCATCTCTAGCCCATGCCCATCCTAGCCCTGGGACTCTGGGAAAACCCCCACGCCAAGGTGCTAATTGGTTCTCCTGACCCTCCCAGGTATGAGCTACGCGTCATCGTGTGGAACACAGACGAGGTGGTGCTGGAGGATGACGACTTCTTCACGGGGGAGAAGTCCAGCGACATTTTTGTGCGGGGGTGGGTAAGAGTTCCCTGTCTGGAAAACTCACCTTCCCAGAGAGAGGAGAGGGGGCTGGTGGGAGAGGCCGCCTGGTGTATGGGCACCGGTGCACCCAGCAGGTGGCTGAAGGGCCAGCAGGAGGACAAGCAGGACACGGATGTGCATTACCACTCCCTCACTGGGGAGGGCAACTTCAACTGGCGCTACCTGTTCCCCTTCGACTACCTGGCGGCCGAAGAGAGGATCGTCATCTCCAAGAAGGAGTCCATGTTCTCCTGGGATGAGACAGAGTACAAAATCCCCGCGCGGCTCACCCTGCAGATCTGGGATGCTGACCACTTCTCTGCCGACGACTTCCTGGGTGCAGAGCGGGGCAGGGGCTGGGGTCCAGAATGGAGTGGCAGGACAGGGTGGGGCAGGGCAAGCTCACTTGGAGATGCAGGGTGTCAGCCCTACCTAGTCCTACAGACAGAGATCTGAGGAGATCTCACCTCCAGGAGCCCCCCTAGCCATGTCATTACTGAGGCTGACAAAGTGCTTCGGACATGCCAAGAAGGAGCACCAGCTAGGCTTGCTAAGGAGACTTCCCTTCCCAGGCCTCAGATTGCTCCTGTGTAAAGCACACCCCTCCCAAACTCTGATCTTTACCTGAAAGTCTGTGAGACCAGCAGGACTTTGACAGAGTGGAGCCAGCATGGGTAGGGGTTGCAGATTCCAGGAAGGAAGAGCTGAGCAAAGCACAGGGCAGGGGCGGAGGGGAGGGAAGTGGGAGGGTGCTGGGACAGTCCACTCTCAGCCAGTAGGACACCAGGGAGGCCCGGGCCCCTGCCCCTGCCACAGTCCCCCAGAGCTGACTCTGGGGTTGCAACAGGGGCCATTGAGCTGGACCTGAACCGGTTCCCACGGGGTGCAAAGACAGCCAAGCAGTGCACCATGGAGATGGCCGCCGGGGAGGTGGACGTGCCGCTGGTTTCCATCTTCAAGCAGAAGCGCGTCAAAGGCTGGTGGCCCCTCCTGGCCCGCAATGAGAACGACGAGTTTGAGCTCACGGTGGGCACTCCTGCTCAGGAGCGGGCGAGGCTGGGCCAAGGGCCTGGCACCTGGCCTGGCCACTGGGACCTTTCTATCCTCCTCTGCAGGGCAAGGTGGAAGCCGAGCTGCACTTACTGACAGCAGAGGAGGCAGAGAAGAATCCAGTGGGCCTGGCCCGTAATGAACCTGACCCCCTAGAAAAACCCAAGTGAGTGCTGAGCCTGCCTGGACCCCCAGCCATATGGCTCTTGGGGACAGAACAGGAAGGAGGGGCTTCCTGCCCCCACCCCCAGGCACCCTCTCTGTCCCTTCCCAGGGACACCCTCACTGCAGGGGAGGCCCCTCCTTCATCCCTGAATCCTATCACCTCCCTCTGTGCTAGAGTACAAGCCATCTGAACAGGGACACAGGAAAAGCCCAGCCAGCAGAGGATACAGGGTCTTTCCTAGTTTTTGCCAAAGGCAAGCAGCTCCCTGGCAGCACTGGGGCCCCAGCCAGTCTTGAGGGCCCAGAGGCACCGGAACTGCACATGCTCAGCCCTCACCATCCCAGCCCCATCCCCTGCCCTTTCTCTGTGCTCCTTCTACTCCTCCCAATGCTTCAGCCGGCCCGACACAAGCTTCGTCTGGTTCTTGAACCCTCTCAAGTCTGCCCGCTACTTCCTGTGGCACACCTACCGCTGGCTGCTCCTCAAGCTGCTGCTGCTCCTGCTGCTGCTCCTCCTGTTCACCCTCTTTCTCTACTCTGTGCCTGGCTACCTGGCCAAGAAGATCATTGGGGCCTGAGTCCTGCTGCTCCGGGGTCTGGTATTTCCCCTTCCTGCCTCTGGGCCATAGGCCAGCGCCATGTGGCACACACACACACACACACACACACACACACACACACATGAGCACATGTGGAAGCCACATGTGCACATAAGCACACATGTGCACATACATGTGCACACACACAAGCCCATGCAAACATACACAGCTATTGAGAGCCCTTCCAGGTCCTCGTCGCAGTCTGGGAAATTTATATTTATAATCCCATGGAAAAGTTATGGGAATTCTAGCTAGTTAATTCCAATCTACCATTTCCAGTGCAACCCATGGCGAGAATAAAGACAGTAAAGCATATTTGTAGTTGTGGGGAGCCAAGGGGGTCTTAAGTCCAGCCAGAGTGATGGTTAACAGGCACAAAGGCCTCAACCTGAGGCCACACCCGGGTTTTATTAATTCTCGACAAGGGGAGTGGCTCGGGGATGAGTGACTGTGAGAGTGGCGGGAAGTACGTGAGTACTGTGAGCTGGGCTAGGTAGGCGGCCTGAAATCACCACTGCAATATGCAGAGGGAAGGATGTGCAGAAGGAGTAATCTCCATAACACAATTTAAGGCAGTATCTAATGTTTTGGGGTCGGTGCTTCAGCTCTGATGTGTAATCTTTTATGCCCTGGAAAGGCATAGCCTCTTACTGGAGGCTCGATTCCAGCTGACAGCGTGGAGCACAGCTCTCCTTCCTGCCCCAGCTCGCACATGTTTTTTGGGAACTATGGGGGCAGGGAAACACTGACCTGTCACCTTGCTTCAAAGACTACACATCAGCACCTCGGCTGGACCGATCTGCATTGCTTAAAGCCAGTTGAAGGGATAAGGAAAAGTCCTAGCCAGCTCTGTACATATCAGTACATGGAAATAGGGCCAGGTTTAGCCAAAATGGAGAATATTGCCCTTCTTTCAAGGAGAGTCATCCAGGTGGTCCTCCACACACAGCAACTTTCAAGCTTTCAAAACAGAAGCACAGGCTCTCAGAGCAGGAACTGGCTACTTTATTTTTACACATTGGGCCAGAGGGGTGAAGTAGCTTACCCAGCGTCACCCAGGCAGAATGAGGTAGCGTAGGGACTCCAGCCTCCTCTCCCAGCCACATTACTCACCAACTCTAATCCAGTTTTATTAGAAGGAAGTTGAGATATGGACAGGGAAAGGGGCAAGGGTGTGGCTGGGATTTGCCAGACATCCTGAAATCATTCCTCCCCTAAAGAAGCCTCCTGTGTGGAGCTGGCTCCTGTCCTGAGGGACAGATAAGAGCCCCAACCCATGCCACATTGCCTCACCAATACTGAAATCAGGTGCAGCCCAGC
This sequence comes from Erethizon dorsatum, assembly GCA_028451465.1. Taxonomy (NCBI): domain Eukaryota; kingdom Metazoa; phylum Chordata; class Mammalia; order Rodentia; family Erethizontidae; genus Erethizon; species Erethizon dorsatum. The sequence continues at coordinate 68,551,296 of CM051824.1, forward strand.
TCCTCTGGGCATTGGGGGAGGGCAGTAGTTGGGAAAAGCATATTCAATACTTCAATTTTATATGCGGCTATCTTATGAAACCTGTTTATGTGACACAAAGCACAGAGAGTAAGGCTTTCAGCTGGGAAGCCACGTAGAGCAGATCCATACTCTGATGGCAGCAGGGCAGTGAGGGCTACTGCCCCCCAGGGGTGCTTAGGTCCTGAGCAGGAGGGCCTGGTGGGACAGAAGTTTTCATCAGACAGGGGAAGATGCAGCACTAATGTTCTGATGTCCTAACATGGGGCAACGCTAACCTGCCAAGTGCAGGGGCTCACTGGCCATCAGAATGGCCTGCTGTGCTGGGCAGTGAACCACCAGGCACTGCAAGTATTCAGGCCTTGAGGGGACAGGGCACCAGAGGACCGTAGAGAGGACAGGTCTTTATGCAGAGCAAATCTTCTGGTTAGAAATGGGCTCAACCCAGGCTCCAGCCTCACAGCTTTGGGGGCCAAGGCTGTAACAGGGCACCTTGGAGACTGGAAGGACAGAGGATTGGGTGCCCTGTGGGGGCAACTTGTGACCAGCACCTCTCCTCCTCTCCACTCCCCAGCCGGCCCGACACCGCCTTCGTCTGGTTCCTCAACCCACTCAAGTCCATCAAGTACCTCATCTGTACCCGGTATAAGTGGCTTATCATCAAGATAGTGCTGGCCTTGCTCGGGCTGCTCATGCTGGCCCTGTTCCTCTACAGTCTTCCTGGCTACATGGTCAAGAAGCTCCTAGGGGCGTGAAGGCTCCCCACCTCCCTCCAGCACCTCTCCAGGGCCTGCTGCGTTTGCCCTCCCTGTGGCCTGGACTTTTTTCCAACTTCCCTGAGAGTCTGAGGAGCCCCACATCCACCTTCAGCCTTGGGTCGGTAGCTCCTCCTGCCTCTTGGGCTGCCATCCCAGACTGCTGCCTGCCCATTCCTGCCCCTCTGATCTTGCCTGTGGGCTGGGGAGCATGGGAAGGGGTGCGGACCTGGATCCGGTCCCCTGTCCTCCACACCTTGCTGAGGCTCCACCCTCCTCCAAGCCCTATTCCAGAGGAAGCTGCCGAATAAAGCTTTAATGACATTAACCAAGGCACCAAGGCCAGTGTCCAGGGCTTTGAAAGAATAAATGAGCAAAAGTCACCACCACCCTGTCTGCAGTGCAGTCCTGAGAGCAGAGCCCACGCCGCCAGTCAGCTCTGCAGCACCGAGCAAGCGCCTACCACCAGCCCTGCGGGCAGCCGGCTGCTCTGCCCGTGCCCCTCCCTGTCCTCCTTCCTGGCAGCCACCTGTTGGCAGGTGCACAGCTCATTCCCAGCCCTGCCCACGGGCTTCTGCTGCTTTCCAGGGCGTCCTCTGCCTGGGCAAGTGCCCACAAGCCCAGACGGACCCCTGAGGAGCGAATCCTCAGTCCCACTGGACCCACTACTGCAGCCAGGACCTTGCACTTAGAGGGCTGTCCCCTGCCTGCTTCTGGGTTCCTATTGGCTGTTTTTCCTTGCTTGAGTGTGATTTTTTTTTCCTCTTAATAAAGTAAATCAGCACTGGGCTGACAAGCCTGTGTTGGTCCTGTGAGAGGAAAGTTGCCGGTGTGGGGTGCAGGGTCAGCAGGTGCTCTGAGTTGGTAAACCTTTCCTTTGTGGGTCGCCCAGGGATCAAGGTGGGCCTCAAGCACAGGGCCACCTGCTCAGGCTGCCCACCGGGGGAGCATCCCCACAGTCCAGAGGGAACTGCTGGGTGCATGCAGGGGCCCCAAAAGCATTGAAAAACTCCTTCAGGCCTGGGGACAATCTGGAGGCTGAAGACTACACAAACCCCAGAGCTCCAGCCTCCAACCATAGCAACCAGCTGCTCGCAGAAACAAGAAGGGAGCCCAAAGCCGCTGGCCCCTGCCTCTGTCACACACCACGATCTGAGCCTGGGTACAAATTCTCTTGTGGTACACAGGTAGGGGCAGGGGCTCCCGTTTCACCAGACCTGGCCTCTTTAAAGAGACTCTGCCACTGGTTTCAAAAGACTTTAATGAGAACAACGGGAGGCGGGCAGCTCCTCTTGCTGCCTTCTTTTGACAGGCCTATAACGATAGCTCTGGAAAACCCAGGGTGGGCCCTGGTCCCCAGCAGCAGCCCCAGCACCAGCTCATACACATCGGCCTCTGCGGGTCTACCTCTATTTGCTGGGCACTCGGAGCACCTGCGTTGGAGGAACTTGCAGTTCAGAGTTTATCTGGAAAAGAAAGCATGAAGGTCACTTCCTGTCCCCCAAGCCCGCTTCTTCTTGGGGGGGCGGGTCAAGTGCATATGCAGCTGTCCCACAGCTTCTAAACCCCTGCAAGCATTTCCTCTCCAAAACTAATAGCACTTCCGAGGGCCTGAAAGCTGCCTTTCTTCTGACGCCAACCCACCACTATCTGCGTGGCTTGGGCTCCAGGGAGCAGCCTCACCCACCCCTTAAGCCTCTCCCCTCCTCACTCCAGTGCTGCCTGTCTCTTCCTGCCCTTCCCCCTCCTCCTCATCCCCTTGTATACAGCAGCGTCTGTGGAAGTCAAGGCCATGTGGTCCACAAATGTCTGAGCCCTGTCACGGGCCAAGAGGCCAGCACAATGCCAACGCTCACCCCATCCACGTTTCATGTGCAGCCTGAGACCTGGGACCTGGCCACGGCCACAGGTGGGGCTGGCCTCAGTCACCTCACCCATGTGCAGCTGGTGACTGTGTCGTGCATGCTCTTCCCAGCCATGAGCTCAACACATGTGCAGGATCCCATACCATCTGAGGAGAGCGCACAGCTGGCATGGGAGGACTTTCCTCCCTCCTCCTGCCTGGCCGCAGGGAAATTGCCACAACTATTGCTGGAGGAAGCACCAGTGGGGGCCGGGGTGTATTTGCCACTGGACGATCCCGGTCACGTCACAGGCCAAGGAAGCTGGCTAGTGGGCTGCAAAGCACCCAGGACCCTGGATGCCTCACCAAGTCTCTGAGTTTTGTTTCTCCTTTTCGTGAAACAGGGAGAACAGTTCCTGCCTATCTCCCTCAGGCAGTAGTTGTTCAGATCAAGGAAGAAAATAAACAGGGGGACTCCATCAGCTTCAGCACTGCTTTAAAAACAGTGGTCCCAACAGGGGGTGGGACCAAAAGCGTGGGCCTCAAAGGGATGTGGTCACAGCCCAGCTGCCTTGGAAGGAAGTTCAGGCAGTGACCTTGCCAGTGACCATCACTGCCTTGCCAGTAATTGTCCTCACCTGAGGTGAGACTTGATTTTGCATCCCACCTCCACCCGCCTGGAAGGGGCTCCTTGGCTTCATGCAGCTGCAACCCCGTACGCCCTGCTGCCCACCTTGGAGTGAAGATACTGCTGCAGGAGAGACTGCAGCTCAGCATTCTGCTGCTCCAGGGACTCGTTTTCCACCAGCAGCTTGGCCCGCTGGGTCAGGACGAGGCTTTGGGTAGGAGAACAGGTTAGAGGCCCACTGAACCCAACAACCAGCAAGTAGGGGCCAGGACCTCTGAGCTTTCGCTCTGGCTGGTGGAGGAGGAGCCTGGAAGCCTCACCTTCCCCCCAGGCCAGCAGGAACAGGATGAGGAAGGCACTGGCCACCCACCCAGCAAGGCAGCTTCTCCCCCACAAGACTGCACAGGATGGGGAAGTGGAAAACGGGGCGCCTGGCTCCTTTCCCCATGACACACACTCACTGGTATTTCTCCAGGGCTGTGTAGAGCGTGTCCCACAGGTTCTGCTTAGCAGCAGGGATAACCGTGGTCAGGGCTTCCCAGTATTCAGAGTCCTCTGAGTCATCCCGCACACCCATCCCCACTTTCAGTGATGCCTGAAAGTCCCTGAAAGGCAAGAGCACTAGTGTCATGATCCCCACCTGACACTCCAGGTCCCCAAACAGTACCAGTCTCGGTACTTCATGTCAGTCACAGACTTACTACCTTTCCACCTGCCACTCAGCTGTCCGAGGCTATTTATTAGATTGTGGCAGATGCTCAGAAAGCTTTTATTGTCCATGTTCCTCTCAGGCCCTTTGTCACCTTTGTAACACATTGCTGGAGTTTCATCCACAACCTTGCCCTCATCAGTTGACCTTGATGGTTCATTGTCACTTCCCTTTCTTTCCTGAGTACATCCAAAGCAGCTGTGGAATGGTGTCACCTTCTTTCTACCTCCTCTATGGTGCCCTTGACCCTCCCACCTTGACAAGCCTCCTGCTTGCTCTCCCTGTGGTCAGCATCACTCCTCTCCCTGAGTTCAAAGGGACTCTTTCTTTTAAAATGCAAGTTAAATCGTGACTTCCCCACCCCTGAAAATCCTCTCCTGGCTCCAGCCACCAGGGCAAAGACAAAGATCATAGGCAGACAGGGCAGGGTCTCTAAGTTCTGACCTGGTCCCCGACCCACTGGTCCTACATCCCAGACCCATGACACTGTGGCCATCCCTCCTGTCATGAATTTTGAACACATCAAGGCTTGCCCTGTGCTGTCCTGTTTGGAAAAGCCCTTTCCTTACCTAGGAACACCCAGTTCCTGTGCCATGCCCTCCCTATAATCTCGCTGACAGCCAAATGGAGATGCCACTTCATTCTTGCCCTGTTACAACATTACACTCATACATGCTTCCACCATTGTTTTGATCAAAAGGTGCTACACCTGGCAGACTTCAATAAACATTTGTTGTATGAATGAATAACAAAAAAAGGTGAAAATCACTCCTACACCTCATTTCTTTCATGACTATGTCCCTCAGTTTCCCAAAGTCGTGCCCTATCACCTCTCCTCCACTCACTGGACTCTGCTCGGCTCCAGCCCTCTACCCCCACCCCCAGGTCTCAGGCAAGCTCTCTGGCCCCACAGCCCACCTGGGCTTCCTCAGACCCATGACGAAGGCCTCCAGAACCTTGAGGACGTCGTTGGGGTGGATGAGACTGGAAGAAGCCGGAGCCGCCTTCTCTTCCTGCTCCCCGCCCTCTCCTCCCTCCAGTGAGGTCTGCTCTGCTGCCTCTGACCCGGGTGCCAGGCTGGTTCTTGGGAAGACAGATGTGAGGCTGCTCTGCTCCACTGCTGTCGCCATGCTCAGTCTCTCCACCCCCGACACCAGGCTCAACCGCTCCTTGCCTGCTCCATCCCTGAGGTTCGTCTGGAGAAAGGTGCAAAGGTAACCAGGTAAGGCTACAAAGCGTGAGTGTGTGAAGGAAAGACGAGAAGAGTAGAAAACAAGGTTTACAGAAAGTTCCGGAGAACTTGCAGAGGGAGACATTTACACCAGGATAAAATAGGGAAAAGAGGTGGATGGGAAGAGGTTGGGCGGGTGGCTTCTGAACAATGACAGTGTTCTAAGCCTGAGTTCGCAGGTGTTCACTGTATTGATACATAGTTATGAAGCTTACCAGCTATCAATATCCTTTTGAATCATAATACAAAATAAACTTTGTAGGGGCCATGGATTTAGCTCAGTGGCACAGCGCCTGCCAGGCAAGCTCAAGGTCCTGAGTTCGATTTCCGGTACCAAAATAAAATAAAATAAAATAAACTTTGTTTTAATGTTTCAATTTTATAAGTCTTCCTCCTACTTCTGTTTCTCCATTTATTCAGTTTACCTCCCCCGGGCAAACTAATGTTATCAAGTTTCTTATATATTCTTCCAAAGAAAGTGTCTGTATAAGCAAATACATATATAAACATATACAGAAATACTTTTCCTTCCCATTATTACATAAATGATACTACTTTACAAGGCAGTCTTGCACATATTTTTTGCTTACAGATTTTGTATATAAATATACAGAGAAACTTCCGTTTTGTTTTCACAGTCACATATTATTCCACAGTGTCCAAGTGTGTGAAAGTGTCATCCATTAGTAAATAAATTCCTTAATGGTGGGCAATTAGGGTGTCTCCAGTCTACTATATCACACAAAATAAAATTTCTGCTATTTCATACAAAAATGGAAAAGCTACAATAAACACATCATGTCAATTATACTGAGATTTATCTATAGAATAAAATCCTAGAAGAACTATAGAGCGTGTACAGCTTTGTAATTCATACTGTTACACTGTCCTTACTTGGAGGTGACAATACTACGTGCTATCAAAGGTTTAGATTTTTACCAACCTGAGAAGTAAAACTGGAATTCGGGCAGTTTTAATTTGCATGTCTCATATTACAAGGAAGTCCAGTTATCTTCTCACATGTTTTTTTTTTTTTTTTTTTTGCGTGTGTGTGTGTGGGTACCAGGGGATCGACCTCAGGACCTCGCGTGCCAGCAGGCGCCCGTGCCGCTGACCGATATCACCGGCCCCTTTTTCGTATGTGGGTTCCGGGAGTCGAACTCGGGCCCTCGCACTTGCCAGGCAGGCGCTTACGCCGCTGAGCCATCTCACTGGCCCCATCATATGTTTTAAAGTTACCTGCACTGCCCCTTCGAGAAGGTTTTCCTTCAGACCTACTATCTGTTCCATGGAGTTGTTGGTCCTTTTTTTTATTGGTTTATGAGAGAAACTGGCCCTTAACTGTGATATGAGTTGAAAATATTTTTCCCAGCTATTATTTCTCTTTTAATTTCGCTGGTAGTGACTTTTGCCTTAAGAATTTGTTTTAATGTAATCAGAGGTATCTTTTCTTTTCCTTATGGATTCTCAGGTTTGTTCATTCAGCCAACTCTTTTGGAGGCCTAATGGGATACTCGTGCTGTGGTTAGAAGTGGTAAAAATATTTTAAAACTCAAATTCTTAAATTTTAAATTAAGATGCTGTAATTTTTAATATCATGACTTCTTCAGAACAGTTACTATTTCATTCTCTCACTGAAATCAGTTTCAAGAAATACATGCCCCGGCCAGGGATATAGCTCAGTGGCACAAGTGCCTGCCTGGCAAGTGCGAGGTCCTGAGTTCGATTCCTGGTACCAAAAAAAAAAGAAATACATGCCCAGTAGTACTAATGAACTGTGCTTTTCAGGAAAGTGTTAAGAATCAAAATCCTGGGCCAGGGATATAGATCAACGGCACAGTGCCTGCCTGGCAAGTGTGAGGTCATGAGTTCCATTCCCAGTAACAAAAAAAAAAATTCATAGAACATGGAGGGGTCAGGTCTCAAAGTGCCTGAGGGCCCAGGAAAACATCCCTTGGGCTTCAACATGAGAACAGCTTCATACACACACACACACACACACACACACACACACACACCCCTCCCCCCACCCTCACCCAACCTGCCTCCGCCACCATTCTCCCCTTTGCAAATAGAAATAGCAACAGGAAAAAAGGTATTAGCTCTCCCTGGCACAATAGCCTCCCCCAACACACACACACACACCTCCCCCCACCCTCACTCAACCTGCCTCCACCACCATTCTCCCCTTTGCAAATAGAAATAGCAACAGGAAAAATGTTATTAGCTCTCCCTGGCACAATAGCCTCCCCCAACACACACACACACACAAACACACACACGCACGCAGTTCCCCAGTATTATTCAAAGGCAGCATAGCAATGCCCTCTGGGGCTTCCAGAAAAACTGAAAACACTCCTTGCCCCTCACCTCACCTGGCTGGAGGATCCATGGTGGGCTTGGTATTTGAGGAAGAAGTTCACCAGTTTATACAAGTCACCTTCACTTTCAATTCCAAGGGCCTGGGGAAAGCAAGGTGACCATGCAGACACTCAGAGAGGTCACAGACTCAGGTGCTGAAGGGTCTCAGTTCCCCAGAGCAGGAGGCTCAGCTCTTGCCCTTAGGCCTTCCTAGAGCCTGCCACAGCCCAGAGTAGAGGGCACTGGCCCAGCGCTTGGAAGCCACAGTGAGACTGGGGACATCAGAACAGAGAAGCAAAGCTCGGAGTCAGGAGCAGCCCCACATAGATCTGCGGAGCATGAGAGTGCTGAAGGAGGGGTTCAAACACATATAGTATCTGAGTTTGGGGTGTAGGGTAGAACTTACAATCTGGGGCCCTGGCCACGAGAGAAAGAAGCCAGAAAGGAAGGGTCACAGATGGGAAATATCTAAGTGATGCTGAGGACAGCTTCTTTTTTGAGAGCAAGTTAAGGAAGGCCATGATGGTGAGCCCAAGAAAGTTCCAGATCACCATCTACTGTCAGGGCTGAGGCAATGCAGAAAAACAGAGACAGGCTTCACTCCTCCTGCCCCCACCCCATGTCCCCTTAGCCCAGTAGGACTCACTGAGAAGATGGCATCCAACCTCAACAGATAGGACTCAGTCTTCTCCAGAGGAAGGAGAAGGCTCAGCAATTTGCTTTCTATGAGGAAACCCTGAGGAGAAGGAAGAAGGCATCTCCAGTCAGAGAGAGGTTCCAGCAACGAGGCCGAGGGTCTGTGGCTGCCCTCCGTGTGTCTCCAGGGGCAACGCCACAGAGCAGAACCCCTAGGTGAAACTTTGGCCCCAGAGGAGGGCCACCTGGGGATGCCTAAGAGCCGTTCCAGTGAGCAAGGCCAGGGACAAAGCCAATCTCCACTTCGCTCACAGCCACAGGGCAAACACCGGCCTCCACAGCAGTCCAAACCAGACCTAGTGTCGGGTGCCCAAATAGCTATAGAACCCAGCAGGAGGCCCAGAGTAGAGGGGGTGGCATGGGGCATGCATCGTGTCAGGACGCAGTACACAGCAAATAGAACGGTGGATGAGAAGACAAGGCTTGCTTTTTGCTGGGGAAGGCAGGAGGCCTCCATGGTGAGGCAGCCACTGCCATCAAGCTTGCAGACAAAGGGAGGACCCCTATGGCAAGAGCCAGCCTTTGCAGCAAAGAAGACTGCCACAACTGTCTCAAGGGATCGGAGGCTGCGGAGCCTTGCTCCACCTCTTCATCCACTGCAGAACTGTGACTCCTGAATAAACACTGACCATGTTTGGTAACAACCCCACCCCCAGCGAAACCAGCTCCAATACAACGTTCAACATTCTAAGTTTAATACCTTGTGCTTTTGTTGCCTTTGTGGTACTGGGGATGGAACCCAGGGAGGGTCGAGCTATTCCTTAGCCCTTTTTATTTTTTATTTTGATATAGGGTCTCACTAAATTGCCCAAGCTGACCTCAGATTTGCAATCCTCCTGTCTCAGCCCCCTGAGTAGCTGGAATTACAGGCCTGTGCCACTACACCTGGCTTAATCCTTTTTGCCAATGCACAATTCAGATATCCAACACCTAACATACCTGGAAGAACCTCAAACTGAGCCCCCAGAGAAAGGCCACAGCAGCTGGCAGGTAGGGATGAGACAAGTGCTGAAGGAACAGTATGTCCAGCCAGCAGGAGCCACCAGCTCACCTGGACAACGCCTCAAGGGGGCTGTGCCCCTAGGGGAAGAGCCACTGCCAGCTGGGCCAGCTCAGAGGCACGCCTCTCTGTGACCTGCCTCCCAAGTGCAGGCTGACCCCAGCCCCACCCTCAGGCCCTCGCCCAGGGTGTGCAGGGCGCCCCATTGGGCCCAGCAGAAACCTCAGAAACATCCCAAGTAAGTGCCTCACCGACTCGTCACACAGGAGCATCAGGATCTTTTTGGTAGTTTTTGCTGAAATTTGCTTGGGCAGGTCCAGGTAAGACTCTGGTTTTGAGGCAGCCTCTTCTTCCCCCTCCTCTTCTGCAGATAGGTCACAGAGAGGAAAGAGGAAAAGAAAGAAAAAGAAGATAAGTTCTTGGCCTTGGTGACTTTCAGCAATAGCCAGGTGGCCTCAGAGGGGCTTTAAAAAGTAAAGAGAATATTTATCAGTCACACTCTGTCTGCCGAAGGATGCTTATTACGTGGAGCACAAGGACTTAGGGGCCAGAATCAGAGACTCGAGAACCAGCCGTTCCCAGCCAGCCCGTGACGCTCCGCTTTCCCAACTGCATCTGTCTGAAGACCACACGCAAAATCCAGCCATGAACCAGGAACTGGGAGGGACAGTGTGAGTCTATTTATTCTTATTTTGGAGACAATTTAGCAAGCATGCTACATGTTTCTAAGCCTGCAGAGTAGAAGCAGCCCAGAAGTGGCTACCACATAAAGGAATGTTATCTGCCTGAACTGACAGCTGACAGCAAGAGCCAAAATTTTTTCTTAATTAAAATATAAAAATTTTAAATGTTTTACTTTGTACATTCCTCATCAGAAAATGAAAATAAAAATCATTATGTACTGAGACTTTATTGGTTATTCAAAAGGTAAGATAAAATACCTATGAAAAGTACAAGATATCAAATCGATGGTGGGAATGCAAAATGGTATCTTTATGCAGCAATATTCAACAAAATTACTCAGGCATTTGCCCCTTGATCCAACAATCCTTCTTCTACCCATCAATCCCAACAATTCAGTAGCAAAAGTATGAGAAGACAAATGAACAAAGCTGTTTATTGTAGCAATGTCTGTAATCACAAAAACAAAAATAAAAGAAATATTCCAACAATGATCAACAGAGGACCATTTGAATAAATTCAGACATGCACTAGAGTTCCATGTGAAAAAGGAATAGCAAGTATTTCTTTTTACTCCAATAGAATGATCCCTAGAAATATTGTAAGTGAAAAAAGCAAAGTAGAAAAAAGTATGATTTCACTTACCTAAAAAATTGGTTGACATATATATATGTATATGTGTATATATAATATATTTATAATTTTTTAAAGCAAAGGAAGAATAAACTATAATTATTTCATATTTACCTAGAGGAGAGGGATGAAAGAGAGTTAAGAGAATAAAAGGTAGACTTCTTTTTTTTTTTTTTGTGGGTACCGGGGGGTCGACCTCAGGACCTCGCACGCCAGCAGGCGCCCATGCCGCTGAGCGATATCACCGGCCCCTTTTTCGTATGTGGGTTCCGGGAGTCGAACTCGGGCCCTCGCGCTTGCCGGGCAGGCACTTAAGCCACTGAGCCATCTCACCGGCCCTAGACTTCTTTGAATATACCTTGATTTTTACATTTTACTCTGCAAACAAATATTTCACATAAGTAAAAAACAAAACTAAGTAAGAAGTGATCCCCAGTGATCAAAAGTAAAATGAAACAAGAAACCTAAATGCATATCCAAATGGTAACCACACAGAAACCGTTGCAAGTGACTATAACATTCAGTTGCCTGTCTATACATCCTGAGTGGGACATCTCTTAAGAACAAAAAGAAATACAAAAAGATATAAACTATGATTAGCAATCACTTGCTGATAGATACTTTCTTGTAAGACTGTTCTGTGATGGGCCAGTGAGATGGCTCAGCGGCGTACGCGCCTGCACGGCAAGCGCGAGGGCCCGAGTTCGACTCCCAGAACCCACATACGAAGAAAAAGCCGGTGACATCGCTCAGTGGCACGGGCGCTTGCTGGTGCGCGAGGTCCTGAGGTCCACCCCCAGTACCCACAAAAAAAAAAAAGAGACTGTTCTGTGATACTATGGACAGGCCATTATTTTGGAGTCATTGGGTATGACATTTTTCAAGTTGGGAGAAAGAAGACATTCTTTGGTAAGGTCAAGTAAAACTCCTGGATCCTGTTAATTAGGAAATATTAGGATGAATTCATTATTTGTTTGATTATTAAAAAATAATCCTCTATTCTTCTTTGTCCACTGAAAAGACCTGGAAACAATAGCCAGTCCAAAGCAATGAGCTCCCAGCGCCCAGGTTGTGAGTCTAAAATATCACTTCCTATTTGAAAGAACCTAGGTGGTCTTGGAGAAATGGCTGGTTCTAGACTTGAGGCAGGAAAAGTACAGTGTGGTCCTGGAACATCTGGTTGTCCTGGACAGCCAGGAAGCTACCAAAGACTACTGGGCCTGTGTCAGAAGGACCCAGACACCAACATGAAGAGGCTCCCACTGGTCACCAATGAGACCATGTGACCATCAGTATGCACAGTAACCAGTACACTGAAACTATAAAAGCTTGTTTCAATTCATGTGTTCATGATGATAATATAAAAAAAAATTCACTGATACCTTTGGAAGGTGCTAGAGATCCAATCCATTATTCCAAAAAGTGGTAAGGAAAACAAATAAGCATTTATCCTGCTTTCTACACAAACTGTATCTCAGGGTAGCAAATAGCTGATGAGGGGAAGACGCTCTTTTCAGAAATGTTCTAGTGAACAAATGAAGACATAGTAATAGAATTTTAAATATCACTACTTTGCAACCCCAGTGTCATTCATGGTTCTTAAAATATGAGTATCAATAGTAGCTGCCATTCCAAAAAGAAAGAGATGAACTACATTATTCTGTCCCGATGGAAGTACGTAACAGTGTTCTTAGCAAAAATCAATGAACCTGCACCCGAATGAGCTTCTAAGTTTCACGACAGCTGTAGAATACAAAGCGGGGAGGGTATGGTATCCATTAATCATCCTCTACTCTCTCCTAGACCTCAGCTTTCTCAGCTGTAAAATGGATGGAGGCTCCCCCACTGTAAGGCTCTAGGACTATTCTAGTCACCTGTTTGCCTCAGCACTTCCTCTACTATCTGGGTGGCGGACCTCTTCATCTGCTGGGAGATGGGCCCCACATTGTTCAGGAACCAGAAGTCAGGTGCTGTCCAGGGGAGCCCCAGATGCTGGGTGTGGATGATCCTGTCCACATCGAAGGCTTTGCTTATGAGCCCCTTCGCCTCCTCTTCATTCATCAGCCAAATCTCCCGAAACTTCTCATCGTCAATGAGGGCAAAATGCCTGTGAAGGAGAATCACTGAGTGTGGCTGGCTGACCTCAAGGCCTGGTCAGGGTCCCCTCAGTGGGCAACAGAGCAAGAGCAAGAGGAAGAACCATGTTAAATCCAGGGCCTGGCCCAATCCCTGCACAACCCCCCTGCCTTGATGAAATGGAAACCATCCCAACAGGAGACCAGGAAATCGGCAGGAGACACACAAGAAGAGAGAGAAGGAAACAGCAAAGAAGATTCTTCATGCCTTGGGCAAGCTCTAGAGAAGCTGGTGAGATCAAATCTAATAAAAACACACCATTAGGCCACTGTCAACTCTCCTTACCACCCATGCCACCCGCCCCTATCCTAGGACCCAAGTCCCTAAAATACCTCAAGGATTTTTGTATCTCCTTGAACTGCATCACGAGACGTTTGTAGTCGGTGGTCAGAGCCTGATTCTCCTCCTGAAACTGCTTTACCTGCTTGGCGTATTTTGATCTCAGGTTGTTAAGTTTATCATGCAGGCTGGTCGGAGGCAGAAAACAATGAATTCACAGCAGACTAAAAGGTATAAAAAGTGTTCCTATCATCCACCTGACTCAGCTCCACAACAAACCCAGGGTTGTTGGGGCTGCAGAAGGGCAGAAAACCCTCCCAGGTATTCCAAAACCGGGCTTCTACTGTGGTCAAGGAAGGAGGAAGACGACAGGAGGCAACGCGATCACCCAGAACTACAGCCTTGAAAACAGTCTAGGAACCCAGACACACCACGAGGGGACCCCTGCTCAGCAGTGTGACTGAACCTTGAACACGCCACCATCAGAGTGTCCTACCTTGGCCCAACTGTGCATATTTAAATAATTTATTGCAAGTATTTCATGGTCATGATTTGGATGTTCATTTCAACTATGAAGCAAGGAAAAATTCAAATTACACACCTCAAGCCTATGACATATGAATCCTCCATCCTCAAAGAGCTATTACTGTTAATAGGTCCAGCAAGTCATTCATTCATTCATTCATTCATTCACTTATTCATTCATTCAGCATGAAATGCTTCTTTTGAGCAAAAGGTTTGCTTGATTACAAAGATGAACACAAGGATTTTTTTCAAACGAGGCATTGTTGGTCTAGTCAAAGAAAAAGATGAACATTAAAAAGAGTGAAGAGTGAAAAGTGCTATATGAGAGCTTATGCAGGGTGCCAGGGGCCCCAGAGATGAAGCATTGAATCCACCCAGGCTTGTGAGGGAGGAGAGGAGCCCAAATGCTCCAGTACAGAGAGGGACAGTTACGACCTGGCCAACAGCATTGCTAACCCAAGCGGGCCACAGCTCATCAACTCCTATTAGCATAACAGGAGCTCTGCAGGGAAATCTCTCCCACACAATATGCACGGCAGGCGCGATCCAGGATTGTATCGCAGAACCCACACTACTAAAGAGGGGTCGTGTATCAGTGTCTCATTTACACAGGAATAGTGAAGTTGAAGGCTGACATATTTTAAATTTAAATATTCTGAAAAATAAGGCTAGGGATGTAACTCAGTGGCAGAGTGCTTGCCTAGTATGCAGGAGGCCCTGTCTAGGTTCAATTCCCAGTACCACAAAGAAAGGAAGGGGGAGGGGAAGAGAGGGGAGGAAGGAGGGAAGGAAAGAGGGAGGGAGGTAGGGAGAGAAGAAGGAAGGAAGAAAAGAAGGAAGGTTGATTCTACAAAATAAAAATTTACCTCTCCTAAGCACCATTTGATTTCTGAAGAAAAACAAAAGGTGTCTCAAATGCAAATATGCATTATTCATATTTTCATCCTCAAGAAAATGTCAAAAATTTTAAATTAGTCACTAACAAAGAAAAATGTCCATTTTCTTAACTGTAGCACTTTAGAAGGCTTTCAAAATTGTAGGTACAAAAACTTTAGAAAGCTTTCCCAGAAAATTTTAGATTTTTCAAGTACAGGTGTAAAAAATGTTTTAAAGTAGTAAAAAAAAAAAAAAGTAATCATCCTATAGACCTTGAGACCATAATGTTAAGTGAAGTAAATCAGACACACAGCCTTCAGTATCACATGGTTTCTCATCTACGAGAAGCCCGATACATAAATAAAGTGTAAAATAAGAGACAATAATAAAAGTGGGGAGAGAAAAAATGTTATTGTAATCCAGCTTGGGCAATGTATCTAAAAGCATTCCTTGATTTAGTATAAATGTCTTATGTGTTTTTTTATGTTTTTTGGCCTGTTAGCCTAGCTGTTAATCTGTATTTATAATTAACTCGATAAGGACTTATAAATAAATGAATCTGATGCTGGGGCAAAAAAATTTTTAAAGGGGGGTAGAGGGCAAGGGGGAAAAAAAGAATTGAGATGTGTTACATACATGTACCCATTCCCCACAATGAATGTAATCATTGTAACTGCAATCATGTACTAATAAATTTTTTTTTAAAGTAGTCATCCCAAGTGTTTTTTGCAATGTCATGCAGTCAAGGAGTTTCTATTTGTCATCTAATTATAGAAGCTAATGCCGCAAAAATGAGCAACAGGTACATATTGAAGGGAACAAGAGGAATTAGACACGAAAGAATGGCTACAAGTGCAATTTTAACAAAAGTCCAGGTTCCTAGTGACTGGCTAGCAGCCAGAGACAAGCGGAATGAGGCCAGAGAGCTGGGAACCTGGGAGTGGAGGAAGGCTGGCTGCAGAATTGCACAGTGACAGTGATTTTCTAAGCCGAACTGTCATGTTGGCAGCTCCACACAGAGCAAAAAGGTGAGGTCAGGATTAGCGATATGAAGTTGGTAGTCATCAACCAAAAGATGATATTCAAAATCATGAGATTGTTATTCGTGGCAGATGGACTAAAAATAAAAAGCAAGAAGGTAAAGGAAGGTCTGTGCTGCCTAGAATCCTTATCTAGATATCCCAGAAATAATCAGGCAAGAAAAAGCAGAACCATTGAAGGGAACAGATAGTAATTAAATTAAGAAGGAAAAACAAGTATTTCGGGTTCATGAAAACCAAAGAAGTTCAGTATCCCATTACAACAAGATGCCTGAGGAAAAGCCATCATGTTTGGCCAGAAGGGCATCATTGGTCTCCTGTTGTTGGAGTTTTTGCCCAATTCTGGGGTCATAGGTTGCTATGGTGTGAACATGTCCCCCCAAACTGCAGGCATTGTCATTGTGATAGTATTAAGAGGTGGGGACCTTTCAGGGTGACAAGGCCATGAGGGATCTTGCCTTATGAAAGGGATTTAGGCCCTTATCAAAGAGGTTTCACACAGCCACCAGCTTGCTCTTCTGTTTTTCTGCCAGGAGAGGACATGGTACTCTGCCCCTCTGAAGGATATGGCCCTTGCCATACAACCAAATCCACTGGCATCTTGATCTTGGACTTTACAGTATGTCTGTTCTTTATAAATTACTATTTCAAGTTGTTATGATTTAGATCTAAAATGTTCCCCAAAAGTCTTGTGTTCAGAGGTGGGGCTTTGGGGAAGTGATTGGATCATGGGGTACTACACTCATCAGTGGATCGATGAGTTCATAGCTAAATGTGCTCTTAGGAGGTGGGTCCTGGTCAGAAGAGGTGTGTCACTGGGGGTGTGCCTCTGAGGGTGTATTCTTTCCCTGGGTCCTCCCTTCTCTAATCTGCTTTCTGGCTGCCACGAGTTGAGCAGCTTTCCTTGGTGATGCCCTTCTGCCATCCTATTTCTACCCTAGAGTTGTCAGCAGACCGTGAACAGAGTCCCCCAGACCATAAGCCAAATTAAATCTCTCCTCTTTAAACTTACGAGTGTCTCAGGAACAGGAAAACTGACTAATACAGAAAATTGGTACCAGAGAATTGGGGCCATTGCTGTAACTATACCTAACCATGTTGTTTTAGAAGCCTTTGGAACTGATTTACAGGAGGCATTTGGAAAGGTTTAAAGATGGTGGCTAGTGAAGCCTTAGAATTCTTTTTTTTTTTTTTTTTCTTTATGTGGGTACCAGGAACTGAACTCAGGACCTCATGCTTGTCAGGCATGTGCTTATGCCGCTGAGCTATCTCACCGGCCCAGCCTTAGAATTCCTAAGCAGAGACTGATGGGTTAATTCTGGTGGGAGCTCAGAAGACCACAATGCTGATAAGAAAGAATGAAGACAGTAAAGGCAAGGCTCATGAAGTTTTAATCAGGAATGAGGACTCTAAGTAGACTATAGGCCATGCATGTTTCATTTTTGTAAAGAATTTGTCTATGTTTTGTCCACGTCCTAAGTCTTTGTGTGAGGCTGAATTCAAAGATGGTGTACTAAATAATCTGGCAGAGGACATTTCAAGGCAGCCCACTGTTCAGGCTGTTGATACTGTTGACTGCTTTTATCCAGATTTACCATGAGACTCAGTAACAAAAAGGAGAGCCTAATAATTTGAAAATTTTGCAGTTTGGCCAGAAAGGAAGCACCTGTAAAGTTGAGGCCAAGGACAGCATTGTTGCTGAAAGATTTGCATTAAAAAAAAGCCAAGTTGGGGCCGGTGAGATAGCTCAGCAGCATAAGCGCCTGCCTGGCAAGCGTGAGGTCCTGAGTTCGACTCCCAGAACCCACATAAAGGAAAAAAAGGGCCAGTGATATTGCTCAGGGGCACAAGCGCTTGCTGCCAGGCACGAGGTCCTGAGGTTGACTCCCGGTACCCACATTAAAAAAAAAAAGAAAGATGTCTTGAGGGCATCTCAGGAAATGGCCAGACCCTATCCATTAGCAAGCTCAAGGATATAAAAGAGTAAACACCTCTGAAAGCTTTTGCTTTGAAAAGAGAGCCTCAGAGCACCATGATCATTCAGGGACACCTAGGGAAGTGTTTCCCAGAGCTCAGCCATCTGGGCACTCAGAGGCTGCTATACTCATGGTCCAAGGAGGCCTGGCTACTGCTAAAGTGGGCAGACCTCGGCATCATCTACATGGTGCTGGTTTTTCAGGCACGCAGAATGAAAGAGTTATTGGGTCACAGAGGCTTCCACTCAGATTTCAGAGGAAGCCCTGGAAGGCCAGGCAATGGGCCCCTGAGAAGGTAGTGTGTGAAGCTGTGAGAGTGAAACCAAAGGTGCAGTGGAGACTCAAGAAAGCTGGAGATGCCAGGAATGTGGAACATCTCCCAAAGAAAGCCACAGGCAATGAGCAGAGCAGCCCAAGAGAGAGGCCATGTGGGCTGCAACTGGCCAGGCCATAGAGGCAGGGTTGCCCACACCTTTTGGAACTCACATCTCACCACAACTTGTAGCACAGTTGGGACATGGAGCACAGGGTTTAATGTTTGCCCTACTGGGTTTCAGTCTTGCCTTGGCCCATTCCTTTTTATCTCCCTATTTCTCCCTTTTAGAATGGGAATGTTTACTCTATGCCATTGATGGCAAACCTTTTAGAGACCAAGTGCCCAAACTGCAACCCAAAACCCACTTATTTATCACAAAGTGCCAACACTGCAATACTGAGGTTTAGTTTAGAAAAAACAATGGTTATCCATGCTTGGCTACTGTAGCAACTTGGCTCACATGCCAACAGAGGGCTCTGCATGCCCCTGCAGCACATGTGCCATAGGTTTGCCACCACTGTTCTATGCTATTGTATGTTAGAAGTATTTAACTCTTTTTGATTTTTAGAGGGGCTCATAGCTAAGAGTTTGCCTTGAGTCTCAAAGGAGACTTTGGACTTGGACTTTTCAGCAATGCTAAAATATTTGAGACTTTGGCAACTCTTTTTTTTTAGTCTTTTTGAGAGAGGCTTTTGCTATGCAGTTCAGACTGGCCTTGAATTCATTTTGTAGCCCTGAATGGCTTCAAACTTACAGAGATCCTCCTGCTTCAGCCTCCCAAGTGCTGGGATTACAGGCGTGCACCTCCATGCCCAGCTGGCAGCTCTTAAAGATGGACTAAATACATTTTTCACAATGAGATGGACATGAGCCTTCTGGGGATCAGAGGCAGAATTTTATAGTTTAGATCTAAATGTCCCCCAAAAGTTTCACGTATTCAGAGGTGCAGTTTTTGGAAGGTGATTGGATCATGAGGGTGCTATACTCATCAGTGGATTAACCCATTAATGAATTAATGGCTGAATGCGCTGTTAGAAGATAGGGTCTGGTTGGAGGTGGGCCTTGAGGGGAATGACATAGAAAGGTATATTCTTGTCCCAGGCTCCTCCCTTCTCTCTCTGCTTCCTGTCATGACACGAGCAGCTTTTCTCTGCCATGCCCTTCCACCACGCCATTTCTGCCTTGGAGCCAGCTGACCATGGACTGAATCTCTAATCAGTGAGCCAAATTAAATCCTTCCTCCTCTAAGTTGTAGGTGTTGGCTATTGTATCCCAGCAAAAGACAAGATGACTAATATATAAGTTTTCTGTCCCAAAAGCACAGACGGACCAAGACAGAGGTCAAATTATGAACTATTGCAGCCAGAGTGGTACAGAAAGGAAAATGACAGTGAAAGCATAAGAAAAAGCACCTAAGGAAAAGCAACAGGGCAGTGGCAGGGTTCTGCAAGCCGAGGGAAACCTGTCCAAGGCTGAAGTCAGAGTGAAGAGCAGGTAAAGAGTGGACGGTGTGGTGATGACATTGCCTTCCTTTCTCCACCCCGTGTAGCAAGCCTCAGCACTGCCTCAATAGCTCACCCTGCCCCCATCCTGCCAGCCTCTCCTCGGCCACCATGTGATATGCAACATTCTGCTCCTGCCTTCTGCCTTCAGCGCTGCCCTTCCCAGCCACCACACAGCACAGCCCACCTGGAGTCTCCTCTTTTGCCAATCTATGTCCCTACACCCATCACTATTTCACTTCTTTGGGAAGCTTCCTCACATACCTCCTTTTCACTGTTCTCCCCCCCGACCACCTAGTATCTAGTATAGGCCATAGGGTGGGATTTTTCCATAAATACTGCCCCCTAACTATACTCATTTCTCAGGTAATCAGGCTTAAGATGTCAGCTCATTTTTTTCAGTATCATTTTCTCTTATAAGTAACTATCAAAAGTCAACTGGTATTTCTCTATATACACAATATTTGTTCAAAATGTAGAATCAACCTACTAGTGGGAGAATTCTTAAATAATACTAGCCTTCTTTGGCTTTGAAAGAAAATCCCCAATTCCATCTTCTTTAAACAAGATACCTTATTCTACTCTAATCCTCAGAGCCCAGCACAATGCTCTGGAACTTAGACAATTCTTAAAGGAAGAAAGGCAGGAGGTGAGAAGGGAGAAAAGAGGAAGGATGAGTGAGAAATTCTAAGCAATAGGTACCTTTCCGTGAGCCACAAAAGCAGACTGGCCCATTGAAATGAGTAGTCATGTTGGTATTATTTGCAATACCAGAATATTAGAAACAATCTACGTGTCCATCAATAGAGACTGGTTAAATAAGTCATAGTGCACCCATGCTGTGGAGTAGTAAGCAGCTTAAGAAATAATGTGAAAGTTTTCTATGGACTAGAATGCAAAGGTCTACAAGATATATAGAGAGCAGTGCTTACAGACGCCATACTTGTGTAAAAGAGGAAGAATCAAAATATTTACTTGTGTTCTTAGATGCATAAAGAAATTCTGGAAAAAAAAACAAATAAACATTCTAGAGGTAGGAAAGAGGAACAAGATAGAAGATGGAAGAAGGACTTTTCACTGAACACTCTTTTTAGGGGAGGAAAGAGTAGAACTATTTGAATGTATTATCTTTTCCAAAAAACTTTTAATAAGGGGCCAGTGAGATGGCTCAGTGGCTTAAGCGCCTGCCTGGCAAGTGCGAGGGCCCGAGTTCGACTCCCGGAACCCACATACGAAAAAGGGGCCGGTGATATCACTCAGCAGCACGGGCACCTGCTGGCGCACGAGGTCCTGAGGTCGACCCCCCGGTACCCACAAAAAAAAAAAAAACTTTTAATAAGAGTTGCATAGGTTAATGGGTTTCTCCTTCAGAACAAAAGAGTACATATTCATCCTTATCCTGAGAATAAAAGGGTCCAGAAGAAAGATGCTCTACTTGCTAACTTACCGATTGATCTTCCTCTTCTGCTGGGATTTAATCACTGTGCTTTCTTCATCTCTCTTCTTTAGCACCTGGAAGTTGTACTCTAACTTCTCTTGGTTTAGTTGATACGTTGCTTTCATCTGCTGAAGCTGTTGCTCAAGAACCTAAAGTTTAAAAAACAAAACAAACACCCAACGAATTGGCCCTGGTATAACTGCTGTGCCTGAAGACCTTGACAGTGTGTTCCAATCCTGCCGGAAGACTCTTAGGGACAAGTGGTTCAGCCTGGATTCTTAGACATTCTACTGGTAGAGGCAGATTAAAGGCCAATTAGATAAAATACAAACCAATCCTCCATAAGCTGAAACCTGCATAGCCAAAGCCTAAGAAAGAGCACCGTTAAAGCTTTCAAGTCCAACTGACACTTTATACCAGCCTCGATAGAGATAACACCATGAAAAATAATACTGCTACAAAAACTTGAATTTCTCCACTTTGATCTTCCAGAATGGCAGTATTAGTGTTAAGCAAACCATGTTTGCTTAAAAGGAGGACAGACATCCTACTTTTAATTCGTTATATTTCTATTAGTTGTATTTAAATTAGTTATATTTCTATTAGTTATATTTCATTAGTTACATTCATTCATTCATAAATATTTATTGAGTGCCTAATATATATGTCACACATTTTTCTAGGTGCTGCTAGGAAAACTCTGGCCATATGGTCTTGCCCTGTGTAGGACATGGACGGATAAGCACCAGGAACTGGAAGACACAGGTAAGCACAGGGTGTCATGAGACCAGTGAGAGGGGCACTCTCCTTGGCCTTGAGGGATAGGGAAGTATCCTGAGGTGGCATTAGCATGTCTGCCTGAGACCTGGAGAATGCGCGGGAGTTACTCAGGTGACACTGAGAAGAGAGAGCCCTGGAGAGAGGAAGTGGCATATCCAGAGACATGGAGGAAAGGGAGAGAGATGTCCTGGGGACATCATGTGCAGTTTAAGATGTGAGGCACAAGGCAAGAAATGGTCAGACTGGGGCTGACTGAGCCAGACCTTTAAAGTTGGGACTATAAAGCATTGTCCAGAAGTCTATGGATGTCACTAAAGATGACAAGCAGGAGAAGGAAACAATCAGCCCAGGCTCTGTAGAAACTCAAACAGTTTGTAAAAAAACGATGAGAGGTAAGGCTGGAGGCATGGCAGATACAGAGGGGCTGGCCAGCTCCTGCCTTTCCTGGGTGGAGGGTAGGAATGGGGAAGGCAATTAAGTGCAATCAGATCTCGACAAAATAGCAAGCCTCCCTTCCTACAGACTCCTGTCAAGGAAGCGACAGAGGAAGTGATTCCAAGCAGTGATCACAAACCCCCTCAACAAGACTAACTGCTAGGAGGTGAGGCAGAGGAGAATAAAGGCAGTGACACACAAGCTGGGCATGGCGGTGCACATCTTAATCCCAGCACTTTCAGGCTGAGACAGAAAGAAGGCAAGTTCCAGCCCAGCCTGGGCAATTTAGCTACTTAACGAGATCTTGTTTCAAAATAAAAATATGCTTATATGCCTTTTTTTTTTTTTTTAAGACAGGGTCTCTCTTTGTAATTCAGGCTGGTCTTGAACTCACTATGTAGCCCAGGCTGGCCTCCAACTCACAGAGATCCTCCTGCCTCAGCTTCCTGAGTGAGGCATGTGTCACCACGCCCAGTCGCTTATGTGCTCTTCTTTATAAAAACTTTTTCTGATTGCAAAAGCAAAATTTGTTTATTTTGAAAATTTGGAAAACACAGCAAATGAAAAGGAAAAGTCACAGGGGAGAAGGGAGAGAAAAAACTGCCTGCGATTCCAACACCCAAAGGCAGTTTCTGTTAACATATATGCATGTTTCCCTCCAGTGTTCTTTACATTGTGGAATCAAACTAGGCCAATAATTTTATATCCTATTCTTCTCCCTTACTATCATGTAAGAATTTTCTGAGCTGTGCATGGTATGCATGCTGTAATCCTAACACTCTGGCAGGCAGAGGCAGGAGATTCGAAAGTTCAAGCCCAGTCTGGGCAACTTAGTGACTTAGTGTGACCCCATCACAAAATAAAAAATAAAAGGGGATGGGGTCCAATGCCA
This sequence comes from Erethizon dorsatum, assembly GCA_028451465.1. Taxonomy (NCBI): domain Eukaryota; kingdom Metazoa; phylum Chordata; class Mammalia; order Rodentia; family Erethizontidae; genus Erethizon; species Erethizon dorsatum. The sequence goes on from CM051824.1 coordinate 68,574,046, forward strand.
AGGTCCTTGGTTCAATCTCTAATACTGCACACACACACACACACACACACACAAACACACAAATCTGTATTAGTGTTTTATTAACATCAGTTCAATAGTGCATAATAGTACTCTTATCACATATGAAACATTTATGCTCACATGTATCATATTTTACATTTCCCTATAGTTATATATTTATGTTGTTTTGATACTTTTCACCACTATAAAGTAATGCTAGCATAAATTATACAGAAAACTCATTGGGTATCTTTATTTCCTTAAGTAGTTTCTTAGAAGTGAAATGACAAGGTCAAAGTCAACCAGTAAATTGCTTTCCAAAGAGCAATTGAAGGTTTATGCTCCCACTGGCCAAGAGTGCAATCCTTGCTCACCACACCTGGCAGTACTGAGCACTGGGCAGGACCAACCTTGGGCAGGTGCTTGAGTGGGGCAGGAAGCTGCCAGGAACTACACCTGATCCTTGCCAAGCATGTCATTTTTGACATTTACAAGAGAACACAAGGCCTGTGGAAGCTGCTGACAGCACAGCCTCAGTTCAGGTGCAAAGATCTGCACCCCTCTTCTCCTAGGGGTGGTCCCAGGAGTCGCTTAGGGAAAGGGATTCAGGGATTCTTGCTGCAAAGCTGCAGTGATTTCTGCCCCCATTCTTCTATGGAAACCAGTGATACTGTGTCAAATATGAAGTCAGCACACACTGAACATGCAGGAGGTGATGAAAAGGAGGCTAGTGATCTGTAAGGTGGCTCTGTACAAAAGACCAGGAGAAAGGCTCCATGTTGGATGCTGACAATAGGCAAACTCACGGAAGAGGGGCTCCTGAGCTGCTCTGGATTGGAAATAACAGCAAGCACCTGCTTCTCAGAGCTTTGCAGCAAGCCCCATCACTAGGAGGACTTTCCCCAAACCTATGTGGCCATTGGACTGTTCTTATATGAATAACAAAACTAGAGCATCTGAGCTTTAAATACCACCTCTGTCACCTAAACTCTCATGAGAATTTCATTCTTTATTTATTTTATTTTTTTGTGGGTACCGGGGGTCAACCTCAGGACCTCACGCGCCAACAGGCACCCGTGCCGCTGAGCAATATCACCGGCCCCTTTTTCGTATGTGGGTTCCAGGAGTCGAACTCGGGCCCTAGCGCTTGCAAGGCAGGCGCTTACGCTGCTGAGCCATCTCACCAGCCTGAGAATTTCATTCTTAAAGGCAGATTTGACATAACTGTGTAAATGGACAGTGCATTTTTCCTTCATAATAAAATTTATTTTGAAAGGAAAAGAAACACTAGTATCACTCTTTTTGTTAGCTTTGTAAAACCACTTCCCGTATGTCACCTGGCTGAACGCAGTTTACAAAACTCTGAACTACACTTCCAGGAAGATGTCAGAGTAGCGAGCAGTGGTGAAACGGGATCTCTCAGATTTAGAGTCTAGACACTGGAATATAGCAACGTGGGGAAGAGAAGAAGAGAAGTGGGTCCCAGGGACCCAGCAAGGATCTGAAGTGAGAACTGGAGCCCACAGGGAGAGTGAAGAAAAGGATCTCAGTGCAGAAGAGGGAGTTGCCAACGGTGCTTTCTCCCTGAAGCCTGGCTCGTGCTGTAAGAGAAGTGGCCCAATCCCGGACAGGCACGGTGACTATCAGTGACTCTAGAGGCCTCCACAGAGAAATGTACCAGTGGAGTGGAGCAGTGGACACTGCAGGCTTCCGTGGCTGATGAGTGATTTCAATCCAATTTAAATGTCCCCAGGAGAGGGTGATTGGCTGCTCGCCATTTTGGAAAGGGGACAGCTAAACCCAGGACTCAGAGCAGCAGTGGGTCAGCTCCATCTCAGGGCTCCCAGTACCAGGGTGAGGTGCAGCGGTGGGAGACACCCAGAGTCAGGGAGCTGAGTTCAAGCCAGCAAGAGGCACCTGGAGTGTTGTGGGCCAAACAACTTGAAATCAACAGCCTCACAGCCAGAAACCAACATCAGCCTGAACTTCAGTGGAGTTGAAAGCACAGACTGGCTGGGATTACTCACCACTCCACTGTAATTCTAATGCAGGCTCGCTGGGATCAACCAACATGGATCTGGGTTCTGTTTGACCCCTTTGTCTACCAGTGACAGCAGAGACATCCCCTGAAGTGGACATTTTTTTTTTTTTTTTACTTTCTTTCTTTGCTTTTTTTTCTTGATCGTTTGTTCTTGTTTTTACGAGTATGAACATTGTTTCCAGTTTGTTGTGGTGTTCTGTTTTTGTTTCTGTTTCTTCCTTCTTTCCTTCCCTCCAGTCTTCTTCACCAGTTTCCCAAAGCTTGCATCATCTTTCTTTGTCCTTCAGCCTTGCTTCTAATCTCTTTCTCTTCTTCTATTTCTCTATTCTCTCCTCTTACTCTTTTTAAACTTTCTCCCCTGAGGGTAAAAATCGCTATATATAAAATTAATATATAATTTTCTGGTATATTTTAGATTTTTTTATATAACTACAAATCTTGTTTATATGGTTAAAGGTGGCAAATAAATAGTTACCACAGGTTATTTTCTAGGCTATGCTTGATGCTATTATTATTACTGATTGTACTACTTTATCCAAGGTGACAGAGTTATTCCAATCAGTTATTCTCCCTTGTATGCCAAGACCAAGATTGCCTGAGAGTCATAAACAATATTATAGGCCAGTACCAAAGAACTGGGGGCTAGGCTAAATAGGCAACAACTTCTCATCTCCAATAAAATGAAGAGGTGGGATCTTGCAACAGACTCAAAAGTCAAAGCCAGCTACACCTGGAAGACATCTCTGAAAAGAAGTCATTTGCTAAGGAGTTCTTGATACTTAGCAGTCAAGCTACCTACCACAAGCAATTTACAAGCACCAACACAGAAGCTAAATTAAAAGAGAGAGAGAGAGAGAGAGAGAGAGAGAGAGAGAATATACAGAAGCAAGATGTAACCCAGACTTCCAGCTCACCTAAGGCAAACACAGGGAGCAGTGAGATGCAACAATTCAAAAGCATCGCATCTGAAACCTCTGAAATGGCAACAGCGGAAGTGATAAGGCAGATGAGTGAGGCTTTAGAAAAAAATCAAATTAGAAATAATTTCTCAGATAATTTAAAGAGATGATGACCATAATGGAGGACATGGTTAGTGAATATAGAGCAGATACAGATTTTTTAAAAAACTAGAGGAGCTTAGGAAAATGATGGAAATCATGAACACCCAACATAGGAAAGAAATGGAATCCATGAGCCAGATTAAAACAGATATCCAGGAGATTAAAAATTCCATTGAGAGTATACTGAGCAGAATGAGCCAATGTGAGGACAGAATATCAGATCTAGAAGATAGGATTATGGTTAGCAATCATTTTTTAAAATTTCATAAAAATACCAAGAGACCACAAAAAATCAGTCCAACAGCTGCTAGATGATACAAAGAACAATAACATAAGATTGATTGGAATCAATGAAAAAGCAGGAGATAGTGCAAATGGCATTAAAGAAAAAACCTGTTCACAGAAGTAATGGCAAAAAACTTTCCAAACATGGAAAAAGAATTTGACATATAGATAAGTGAGGCATATAGAACTTCAATTAGCCATGATAAAAAAAAACTATACCAAGACATATAATAGTAAGACGAGACTTTTATATGATTCCAGAAATTCAACACAAGAAGAGAATACTAAAAGCTATTAGAAAAAAGAAACAAATCACCTATAAAGGCAAGCCCATTAGAATCACAGCAGACTTCCCAAGCATGGAAAAAGACTTTGAGATACAGATAAGTGAGGCATATAGAACTCCAAATAGTCATGATCACAAAAACAAAAAACTACACTAAGCATATAATAGTCAAGATTCCAGAAATTTAACACAAGGACAGAATATTAAAAACTGTTAGAGAAAAGAAACAAGTCGCTTATAAAGGAAAACCCATTAGAATCACAGCACACTTCTCAACTCAGTCCCATAAGTCAAGGAGGGCTTGCAGTGAAGTATTTCAAGCTCTAAAAGAAAACAACCTCCAACCTAGATTGATGTACTCCCCAAAATTATCTTTCAAAATTGATGAAGACATAAAATACTTCCATGATAAGGAACAAATGAAGAAATTCATGGACACCAAACCAGCACTCCAAAAAGTTCTGAAGGGTATTCTTGAAAAACACAATGAAGACAACAATTCCAAGAATCCCAGTATAATGAATCCACCAGGCAACACAAGTAACTAAGCAGAAGGAAAAGAATGGGAACCAACAACAGGAAAATAACATGACAAGGGTAAGTCAATACATATCAGTTATAACCATCAATGTGACTGGTCTCAATTCACCAATCAAAAGAAACAGATTGGAAGAATGCATCAAGAAACAAAATCCAACAATATACTGCATACAACAAACACGTTTAACTCAAAAAGATATTCATAGGCTGAAAATCAAAGCAGGGAAAACAATACTCCATGCAACAGGAGCCAGAGAAAAAGCAGAAGTAGCTATTCTATTTGTGGGCAAAGTGGATTTCAAGCCAAGATTGATCGAGATAGACAAAGAAGGTGACTACATACTTGTTAAGGGAACAATCCAAGAGGAAGAGATAACAATCATAAATCTATATGCACCAAATACCAGTACACCTAACTATATAAAACATATATTAATGGACATGAAAAATCAGATCAGCACTAGTACAATTACAATGCCACTATAACCTCAATATTCCACTGTCACAAATAGACAGAACAACTAGACAAAAAATCAACAAAGAAATATCAGAACTGAACCAAACCTTTGAACAAATGGACTTAGTAGATATCTACACAGTGTTCTACCCCACAACATTAGAATACAAATTCTTCTCAGCTGCTCACAGGGCATTCTCCAAAATAGACCACATACTAGCTCATACAACACGCTTAAGTAAATGCAAAGGAATTGAAATGATCACATACATATTATCAGATCATAGTGGAATGAAATTGGAAATCAATGGCAAAAGAAGCCACAAAAACTTCATAAAAGCATGAAAATTAAATGACACCCTCTGAACAACCAATGGATCACAGATGAAATTAAAGAAGAAATTAGATAGTTTCTACAATTAAACAGCAGTGCCAACAGAACATATCAGAACTTATGGGATGCAATTAAAGCAGTCCTACAACGGAAGTTTATAGTGGTGAATTCCTATGTCAGAAAAACAGAGTGAGCTCAAACAACCTAATGTTGAACCTCAGTCTTCTCCAAAAAGAAGAGCAAGTCAAGACCAAAGCTTGTACAAGGGAGGAAGTTTCAAAGATCAGAGCAGAAATTAATGCAATTGAGACTAAGAAAACAATACAAAGGATCAATGAATCAAAGAGTTGGTTTTATGAAAGATTAAATAAAACCATCAAACCCTTAGCCAATCTTACAAAAGAAAAAATTCAAATCCATGCAATTAGGAATGAAAAGGGTGAAATCACAAAAGATCCTGCAGAAATCCTGAAGATTAATACCTACTTCAAGAACCTGTATTCTAATAAGATTGAAAACTCAGAAGAAATGGACAGATCCCTAGATACATATGAATTACTAAAGCTAAATCAAGAAGATATAAAAATTCTAAATAACCCAATATCAGTCAATGAAATTAAAGAAGTAATTAAAAAAAAAAACTTCCAACAAAGAAAAACCCAAGTCCTGATGGATTCACTGCTGAATTCTACAAGAAATTTAGAGATCTAATGCCACTACTCCTCAAACCCTTCGATGAAATTGAAAGGGAAGCAATACTTCCAGTCTCATTCCTGGATCCAAGCATTATCCTGATATCAAAACCAGAGAAGGATCCAAACAAAAAAGAGAACTACAGGCCAATCTCCTTAATGAACATAGATGCAAAAATCCTCAATAAGCTACTGGCACACACAATGCAGCAAATCATCAAGATTATACATCATGACCAAGTAGGATTCATCCTAGGGGTGCAGGGATGGTTCAACATACCGAAAACAATAAATACACCACATTAACAGAACCAAGGATAGGGCTGGGGACATAGCTCAGCGGCACAACACCTGCCTGGCAAGCACAAGGTCATGAGTTTGCATCCCTGTACCAAAACAAAAAAAAAAAAAAAAAAAACAGAAGCAAGGACTAAAACCTGATGATCACCTCAATAGATGCAGAAGAAGCATTTGACAAAATGCAACACCCATTCATGATAAAAAAAAAACCTACAGAAAATTGAAATAGATGGTCTTTATCTCAATCTGACAAAACCCATCTATGACAAACCAACAGCCAACATCATACTAAATGGTTGAAAACTGAAAGCTTTTGCTCTAAAATCAGGAACAGGACAAGGATGTCTTATTATTATCACTCCTATTCAATATAGTTCCAAAAACACTAGCCAGAGCCATTAGGCAAGAGAAAGAAATAAAAGGAAAGTGGATAGGAAAGGAAGAAGTTAAACTATCATTATTTGCAGATGACATGATATTCTACATAGAAGACCCCAAAATCTCTAGATTTAATAACCAAATTCAGTAGCATAGCAGGATACAAAATCAGTATTCAAAAATTAATAGCATTCCTGTACACAAATAACTAACTCACTGAGAGAGAAATTAGGGAAACAATATCTTTCATAATACAATCCAAAATAATGAAATACCTAGGAATCAACTAACAAAGGAAGTAGAAGACCTTTACATTGAAACCTACAGTACTCTGGAAAAGGAGATTGAAGAGGATATCAAAAATGGAAAGATATCCCTTGTTCTTGTGTAGGAAGAACCAATATAGTGAAAATGGACATACTTCCAAAATAGTTATACAGATTTAATGCAACCCCAATCAAAATACTAACAGCATACCTCAGAGAACTAGAGAAAACAATACTAAAATTCATGTGGAACCAGAAGAGAGCTAGAATAGCAAAAGCAATTCTGGGCAACAAAGGCAAGGCAGGGGGCATCAAAATCCCTGACTTGAAATCATACTACAAAGCTATTGTGATAAAAACAGCATGATAGGGCCAGTGAGATGGCTCAGCAGCATAAGCGCCTGCCTGGCAAGTGCGAGGTCCTGAGTTCGACTCCTGGTACCCATTTAAAGGAAAAAAAGGGCCAGTGATATCGCTCAGCGGCACAAGCACCTGCTGGCAAGTGCGAGGTCCTGAGTTCAACTCCCATTACCCACATAAAAAAAAAAAAAAACCAGACCTGAGGATCAATGGAAAAAACTTCACTGGAAAAAAGATAACCTCTATAATAAATGGCACTTGGAAAACTGGCTTTCCATAGACTGAAGATTAAAACTCAACCCATATCTCTCACCATGCACTAACCTAAAATTGAAATGGATCAAAGATCTACATATTAAAACAAAAACATTAAATCTATTAGAAGATAGAATAGGTAGAATTCTTGAAAACATTAGTGTAGGCAAAGATTTTATGAACAAAACCCTGATCACACAGAAAATATTACAAAGAATTAACAACTGGGATCTTATTAAAAAGCTTTTTACACAGTGAAAGAAATCACCAACAGAATGAAGAGACTATCCACCAAGTGGGAAAAATTTTTTGCCAGCTATTCCTCAGACAAAGGACTAATATCTAGAATATATAAAGTACTCAAAACAATCACACCCCCCAAATTTAAAGACCGAGTCCAAAAATGGGAATCTGAAATGAATAGACACTTCTCAGATGAAGAAGTACAAACAGCAAATAAGTATATTAAAAAATGTTCAGTGTCTCTGGTCATTCTAGAGATGCAAATTAAAACAACACTGAGATTTCATCTCACTCCATAAAAAATGGCTATTATCAAGAAATTAACAATAACAAATGCTGGTGGGGATGTGTAGAAAAAGGAATGCTTCTCCACTGTTGGTGGGAGTGCAGACTGGTGCAACCACTGTGAAAATCAGGGTGGAGATTCCTGAAAAAACTAAATATAGAGGTTCCATTGGACCCGGCTATTTCTCTTCTTGGTATCTTCCCAAAAGAAATAAAAGCATCATACCATGGTGATATATGCACAATCATGTTTATAGTGGCACAGTTTGTAATAGCTAAATCTTGGAAACAACCCAAATGCTCATCAACCAATGAATGGATAAAGATGTGGTTGTTTTATACAGTGGAGTACTACTCTGCCATAAAGAAGGATAACCTTGAGACATTTCCAGCTAGATGGATGCATCTGAGACCATACTCTTTTTTTTTTTAAAAGAGAAGAAAAAACAAAACAAATCAAAAGAAGAACAAATTTTCAAACCAACATAATAGGAGGGTAACAATGGTTAATACATTACGTATTACTATCTTTAAGTTAGTTATTCAGGACACCAGACATTAGCATTCAATTGTCCAAACATTATTGGCACAAACCTTACTCTTCAATGAACTAAGTAAAAATGGTAGTGTATCTATCTTAACCATCTTATATATATATATATATATATACAATTTTTTTTCCCTTTCCCTTCTTTCTTTTCCCTATTCCAGTCTCTCTTTCCTTTTGACCAGTTTCTTTTTGATTCACCATGTCTATTGTACATTTTGGATCTTATTTACTCTTTCAGTTTCTCATACTAGAGAGATAATACGATGCTTACACATGTGCTTCTGGTTTATTTCACTTATGAGTATTTTGAGACCATACTCTTAAGTGAAATAAATCAGACTCACATGTTTAAATATTGCACTGTTCCTCTGGTGTGAGATACCAAAAGGGTAAATAAGATCCAAAATGTATAATAGATATTGAGAAATAGGAAGAAAATGTGCAAATGGGAAGGGGGACAAAGGAAGGGGAGGGGGAAAGGAAGGGAAAAGAAAAAAGAGAATAGAAGGAAAAATGGAAACAAAGCTTTTGTAAATAAGGAGAGGAAGAGGGGTTGAAGCGAGGGAAGAGGACTGGGGGAAAAACAATAATCAAGATATATCATGTACAGGTACAAATTCCCTATTATGAATGTGATCACTATATCTAAAATGTACCAATAAAATTAATTTCATTTAAAAAAAAAACTCTGAACTAAAGAAATTTGTCCTGTCCTTTTCTTTGCAAACTAAAAGAACTTAAACCTGTGATGGTTTTATTGGCCAAAAAAACTGTCACCTGATTGTTTTAATTTCCATTTCTTTGCTTGCCCATGTTTGCCCATTTTCCTGCTGTGGAAAACATTTGCTGCTGTTCTTTGCTGGACATTCCTGGGGGACTGGTGCCTGGAAGTACTAGTAATGCAGCAAGCACCAGGTGCTCACCCTGGCCACCAGATCCCAGAAGCAGATCAGCCTCCTCCTGGCTCCAAACCTAGGTGCTATTGGCATGTGACCAACCAATTTACAATACTAATTATAGCCTGTGTCTTCTAGTACAAAGTGGCATGACTTACACTGCTCATCATTTGTTTTCACAATAATTTCAGGAGTAGGTGTTGGGGACTGGACTGTGTAAGGGTTAAGTTGCTGACCACAGTTCTCTGAAGACAAGATAACACCACGGCTGAGCCAGCAAAGGATATGGGCTCTCAGTCCCTATTCCAGAGCAATAAACTGCTGACCTCAGAGATCAAACAGGTCTCTTAATTGGCAAAATTTACTGCTGGAAAAGTCTTTGTTCTAACTTCTCAAGGTCCTGTTGAGTTTCCTGCCTTTATCTCAGCTATTCATTTCTTTCATTTTCCTTCATGCCCCCAAATTTGTTTGAAACCCTACAAACACTGGCTGTCCAGAGAAGTCTTTGTCTTAGCTCCAAGAGAGTTCTGACCTTCCTAGACCCCAAAATTCATGTTACTTTTCTCTTTTATTTAAGCCTTCACTGTACACTCATTTTAGGAGACCAGGGGCCTGCCCAAACTCCCAATACTAGGGACTCTGTTCCTAGTTATCTCAGGTTTTAATATCAATATATAGTCATCCTTGATTGTTCTGTATTGAACATAGTTTTATCTTTTAATTTTTTAAATTATCTATTTAAATAACTGTGCTTATTCAATTATCCAAAGAGAGTTTGCAAAGCTGTACTTCATGTCCCCGAGACCAGTGGGCAAACATGATGTTTGGTTTTTGTGAATAATTTATGGAGCTTACAAGACAACCTGCCACCAAAGCGCTTCAATGTGAAAGTAACACAGGTGTCACCCATGTGTCCCCTCTTTCGCCTGGGCAGTGGTGCTTCCCTGTAGCCTCTTGTGGGTGCCATCGCCTTCCCACCATGTGGCTCAGCAAAGAAGCTGCCATTCATGCCTTCCCTTCTGCTTTTATGGCTGATTCCAGAGAACCCTCTCGACCCCAGGATCCACTCTGGAACAAAAAGACTGGCAACTTCACCTATGGACACACCCTCACTTCCCCCTTTTGCCAGTTTCTGCAGCTTTCTTCCTTGCTCTTTTGCACAGTTGATGTCTTGATGACAGCCATTCTTTCTGGGGTGAGATGGAAACTCAGTGTTGTTTTAATTTGCATTAGAGATGCATTTTTAAAAACTAGTGTTGAATCACAGGATCCCAGGCTTGGAAAGCACTTTTGAAACCAGTCTAATCTCCTTCAGCAAGAATCCTTAGGCACTGAAGACAGATGGATCACTCAGCCTGCTAATACCTGAAGAGATAAACGATGCTTTGTCTGCAGACTCCCTTCTCTACACTGGGTAGTTCTATTAAAATGTTCTTTCTGACGGTGAGTCAGAATCTGCCTTGCCACTATTACCAACCACTAGTTGGGAGCTGTGTGGTATAAGGGGCAGGAGAGAAGTGGGTTTGAATCCAGGTTTAACAAGTACTCAGTATAAAGCCCTGTCTCTGAGCATCAGTTTCCCCATGTATAAAATGCTGTTAGTGATGTATCCTTTTGTGTTATCCCGAAGTTAGAGATACTATGCATTAAATGTCTGGAATGTGGGAAATGCCCAGCAGACAGTCGCTGGTCTCAGCAGTAGTGGACTTAGCTGTAGCCCTGTGACACGGCTAACTTGCCCCAAGGACGCTTTACATCTGCCGGTCTCAAAATCCTGATTCTCTCCACAAATGCTCATGTGATCTTGCAGATTTTCTCCACTAGTTTGCTATGGAAAATATTCCTCAGGGCTGGGGGTGTAGCTCAGTGGTATAGAGCTTTCCTGTCATGTGAGAGGCCCTGGGTTCTGTCCCCAGCACCTGAGAGAGAGAGAAGGAAGGAAGGAAGGAAGGAAAGGGGAGGGGAAGGGAAGGGAAGGGGAGGAAAGGAAGAGAGGAAGGGAGGGAAGGAGAGGAGAGATGAATGAGAAAAAAGAAAGGATGAGGGAAGGAAAGAAGCAAGCAAGCAAGCCAGGCATGGTGGCACAGGAGGACGGAGTTTAAGACCAGCCTGGACTATATAGTGAGACTCTGTCTCAAAAAAAAAAAAAAAAAGCTTGCTGTGGTGGTGCACACCTCTAATCCTAGCACTCTGAGAGGCTGAGGTAGGAGGATCACAAGTTTGAGCCCAGCCTGGGCAATTTAGTGACTTAGCAAGACACTATCTCGAAATAAAAAAAATTTTAAAAGGCTGGGATGTAGCTCAGCAAGAAGGTTCTGAGTTCAATCCCAGTTTTCCAGCACCAAAAAAGAAAGGAAGGAAGGAAATGCTCCTTCACATATATCCTGGCCATGAGTTCCTTCGGATATCACCATGTAAAAGAAAGCAGACATTAATAAATATTTGGCTAAGGGGCTGCCTCTGGAACTCTATGGATAGTGGCTCACAGGCGCTCACCACCCGCCCGCCACCCAGACTGCTGCTGAGGACAGCCGTGCACCTGCACGTCCTGCTCTAGCTTGATCTTGATGGTGATGTACTCCTCACAGTCCCAGATCCGCTGCTTGTTCAGCTGCTGCTCATATTCCTGCACTCTCTTCATGCGGTTCACAAGGTACTCCAGCTGCGTGGCAGGGAAACCAGGGGGCAGTTAGGGACCCTCCCCACCCCAACTCAATCCTTCCAGCGGCCTGAAAAACATGGCACAGGGTAAGGTTTGGAAGTTCCACAGCTGGGGAAGTCTGGTGGCTTTCAGCGGCCCCAAGGCTCTCATCTCTTGGGTCATGGCCTACATTGCTTATGGGGCCCTCAATCCAGACACTCAGTGAGGAATGCTCCATCAGGAGACCTACGCAGACCTCACAATCATTTATATTTCCGAAAAACCCCTCTGGATCTTGGTGAAGACCCTTCTTTATTCCTTACTTCTCTGAAATAAAGTGAGAATCCCATACCCTTTAAAACATCTTCTTGGGCCATGAATATCTGTGGCTGGGGTGAATACCCAAGGAGGAAGTGAGCTGGCCATGGAAACCACAGCAAGCTGAAAAGGTGGTTGGTGCTCATCCCCCAAAGGGACACCCCCACCTGCCAGGCCACATGGATTAAATATGAAGCCCAGAATGAAAGCCCGCCCAGCAGCCCTGGCCAGGATATGAAAGGCTGGCCATCCAGTCACAGTGGGAGTCGCCCTCGACTCCACCTGCCACCCCTTTACCTCCTTGGTGCTGTGAGCCTGCAGCGCCCACTCCCATTTCTTCTTATTGCTGGTCAGCAGCTCCTGTCGTTCCAACTCAAAGGCTTTCTATGACCGGAAGGGGAGAAGGCCCTGTGTCTACTTCCAGTGAGCAAGTCCCATCGGTATCAACTTTTAGGTAACCACACTAGTGCCACATCACCAGCTATAAAGACTAAGTCACATCCAATCCCAGACTGGCCAAATTTCATGCAGCCATAGGGCTATAGGAATTGCGTGAAATTAAGCGTCATGAAGTCTGGGCAATTTAGTGACTTAGCAAGACACTGTCTCGAAATAAAAAAAATTCACATGAATTTAGAGGCGAAATGCACCAACAGAGGCAGGGAGCTGGAGGAAGACCAAGGCAGTCGTGAGGCGAACCCTGCATGCAACTCAACCCTGACTGCCAACCTGAGCATTGGCTCAAGTTCAAGATGCAGGTTCCTAAATCTTGTCTGGCACTCCCTTCCCCATCCCCCATCACAATTGCCATAAATAAACAAAACATGGCTCAGGTATAACCATATGGAGTACTAACCTCTCCATTTCACTCCCCATTCCTGTCTTATTTTCTCTCAAAACGCTTCTGACCACCTATCCAATTATATAGCTACTAATGTATTTGCTTATTTCCAGCTATCTCCTAGTAGATTACAGGCTCCTTTGGGGACTTTGTTTTGTTCACAGCTGCACCCTGAGCCCCTGGAACAGTGCCTGGCATAGAGTAGACACTTGATGATTACTTGAATGAGTGGATAAATGAGCAAATAAATTAACAACACCCTACAGCAGAGACAGAAATCAGAAGACAAAGACATGTGGGTCCCTGCTTCGGTCATTAGGACCAACCCAGCCCTCCCCGGGGGCTCACAGATGCAGAAAGTGGTCTTTTCACACCCCTTGCCTCGATGTGAAGGAGCTCCTGGTAGAAGGCTTTAACCATGCTCTTCACTTGCTCCTCCATCCTCTCCAGAAGCAGGGTGATGTCATCTGACTGTTTCTTCAGGTCCTTCACATACTGGTCATCCTTGATTTTTAACTCCTTGAGAATAATATGAGACCATAATGTTAAATGAAATAAATCAGACACACAAGCTGATTAAACAGTGCACGGTTTCTCTCATAGGAGGAACCCAAAGTATAAATCAATTAAAGAGCAATATAAAAGATAGATAATAGAAGACAGGGAGATAGATGTTTTGCAAATGAGGAGGAACCAAGAGATGGAGGGAGGAGCAGGAGAAGGGAGGGGAACACAAAGAATTAAGACGTGTCATGTACATGTACCAGCTCCCTATGATGAATGTAATTGAGATGTACTGCAAACATGTACCAATAAAATTAAAATTAAAAAATAAGGAGAATAGCATGTGACAGGAACAACAAGTACCAAGCGTATGCCCCCCGGTCCCCTCCATCAGAAACTGTAAACACTAAGAATGAAACTGTACAAAGCAAAGAATGGCTCCAGAGGAGCCTTTGAAGGGTGGAGAAGATCACAGGCGGATGGATGGGAACAGCCTCAGGTCAGGCTAACATGAAATGAGCACACAACCCAGAGTCAGACCCCTTGATTATCACTCACTACAAATCTCCCTGCAAGCCCCCAGGAAGCCTAGAGGGTTCCAGCTAAGCAGTTAGAGTCCACATCCAACACCAGATCATATCTATTGCAGACTAAGTTCCATTCCTTAAGCAAGAGCATAAAATCTGAAACAGCATTTGCTACGAAAGCATATCTTTCTATTAGATAACCAATGATTCTAAATTACTACAAAGTTTTTTTCTACCAGTTAAAAATTTGTTGCTGGGCATGGTGGTGCCTGCTGATAATTCCAGTTACTTGGGAGGCTGAGGCAGGAGGATCACAAGTTCAAGGCCAGCCTGGGCAACTTTGTGAGACCCTGTCTCAAAATTTTAGAAAGGGCCAGGGATGTAACTCAGCCATACAGTATTTGCTTAGAATACATGAGGCCCTGCAACTGATCCCCAGCACCACACATGCGTGCGTGCACACACACACACGCACACACACAATATTATAAGTGTTGTTGACAAGGATATAGAGAAGTGGGAACCTTTATATGTTATTGGTGGGAATATAAACTGCAACGATTATGGAAAAGAGTATGGAGATTCCCTTAAAAATTGAAAATAGAACTACTATAAGATCCAGCAATTTCACTTTTAAGGATATAGCCAAAGGAATTCAAAGCAGAATCTCAAAGAGCTATGTATACACACATGTTCATAGTAATATTATTCACAATAGCCAAGAGGTGAAAGCAATCTAGATGTCTACAGAAAAGTAAGATAAAGAAAATGGTAAAACATATACAGGTGCATATATATATATGCATACTATGCAGCCTTGAAAAAGGAAAAAATTCTGTTGAATGCTGTAACATGGATAAACTGTAAGGACATCATGCTAAGCAAAATAAGCTGGTCACAAAAGAACAAATACTATGCAATTCCACTCATTTGAAACTACTATCTAAAGTAGCTAAAACCATAAAAACAGAAAACCAAAAGATGGTTAACAAGTGTTGCAGGGAGAGAGAGAGGGAATTAGTATCTAACAGTGCTTTGGTGCTACAAGATGAAAATGTTCTGGAGATCTGTTGTGCAATAATGTAAATATACTAACGCTATTGAGTCAGATATTTAAAAATGGTGAAGGTGATCAGTTTAACAGTGCATTTTTTTTTTTGTGGGTACTGGGGGTCGACCTCAGGACCTCGCGCACCAGCAGGCGCCCGTGCCGCTGAGCGATATCACCGGCCCCTTTTTCGTATGTGGGTTCCAGGAGTCAAACTCGGGCCCTCGCGCTTGCCAGGCAGGCGCGTACACCGCTGAGCCATCTCACCAGCTACAGTGCATGGTTTTTACCATTAAAAAATAATTAAAGAAAGAAAGTTGATCGTTTGAATCATGCAGCATTCTAACTAATCAAGCTCAGCCTTCACGTGTTTCTGTTCAGGAAAAGCAGACCAGCGACCCAGTTCAGTCCTCCAGCCAGACCTGCTCTGCTGGAGCACAGCGCCCAGCCTCTTGCCTGCTGCAGCTCGCTGATGAGCTTGTTCTTATCTTCTATCAGCCCAGCGCAGTGCAGCTGCTGAGTAATGAGCATGTCCCACAGCTCCTGCGGAATCCGCTTCTGTCTGCCCTCCTTCCACTTGGCAGTGATTTCATCGAATTTGTCCTGGCTGGTCTTAACTTCGTTCTCCAGCTTCTCGATTCTGTAAACACAAACATGCCAGCTGCTCCAGAGGCTGCCTTGCAAGAGCATGGGCGGGTTCTCCGCAGCCTCCGGGGCACTGCAGTATCACAAACAGACCCCAGACACCGGGCTCCGCCACTTTCCCCCAAAAAACGACTAGCGGAACTACAGGTATAAGTAGAGAAATCCCACCACGAGAAAGGGAAAATAAGGATCGCCTTTCCAGAAATTCCAGAGAAACTGTGAAGGGCACGCTAAGCCTCTGAAGGCTTAGGATGAGATGTGAGGGGAGCCTTAGCGCTAACGCGGGAGCCTTCTGCGGACAGTGGCCGGAATCCATGCCAGCGACGCTCTCTGTATTCAACACCCTGTCATTCCGTGCAGCTGTTTTCATACAGGAGCACAAAACCCCTCAAGGACAGAGTCCCAGCTGAAACATCCTGCGAGCCTCGCCACTCTTTCCCCTTCCCGCCCTTCACCCCACTTTCCAAGCCAGGCCACACTCTGCGCATCCTAATTTGATGGAAGGTTTGTCTCAGGAATAGCTGAACAGATGCCAGGTCATCTTTTGGAAAAACATTTATCTGGAACTTTGCCTCTTTGGAGCTTCCATTTTTCCTCAGTGGCCATGGGATGAAGCCTCCCTCCTTAGCATGACACTCAGGACCTGTCACAAGCTGACCCTGCAGGTAACCAGCCAGTTCAGCTGCTGGCATTGCCTATTCAGGCGGGGAAAGTTTCAAAAATAAAGTCACCAACTCTACCCTGCTAGTAGAACCAGTAAAGTTGCTAAAGGGGGAATGACTCATGCTGAACAATTAAAAATGTTGTATGTACATGCTCAGCTGAAATGGTTCATGTCTAATTGAACTATGTCTAGGAAATGAATCGAAGAAGATTCCAAAGTAGATTAAATGAGGACCTCTGTACCTGCTATGAGTCCACTTCTGTATGCAAACCAAAGATTAGCTTTTGTGGTACTGGGGCTTGAACCCTGGAACTGGCGCACATGCTAGACAGGTGCCTTCCCACTGAGTTGCAGCCCCACTCCTTTTCTGTTTTTATTTTTA
The DNA here is from genome assembly GCA_028451465.1 of Erethizon dorsatum. Taxonomy (NCBI): domain Eukaryota; kingdom Metazoa; phylum Chordata; class Mammalia; order Rodentia; family Erethizontidae; genus Erethizon; species Erethizon dorsatum. The sequence continues at coordinate 68,590,845 of CM051824.1, forward strand.
TTTTGAGGTAAGATCTCACTAAGTTGCCCACACTGTCCTTAGTCTCGCAATCCTCCTGCCCCAGCCTCCCGAGTACAGTGGCTGGGATTACAAGTGTGTACCACCACATTCAGCTCAAAGATGCTTATTCTAAGTACTTACACCTCCCTGCTGGGCCAATGAGACGTGGGAAGAGGGGTGTGGAAGGCAGCTTGCCTACCGAGACCAGGCTGAGGATGTGACGTGGGTTCTTCTGTCTCTCCATCCTGAGCATGGAGTCCTTCGTATGCTTTAAAATGCTGCTACATTCGTACATAACACTCAGACATCTGTGGATCTGGTCATTCTGGTCGGTTAAACTCAGGACTGCTGCGTTGACCTTCTCAGCCTCATCCGTATTCTTCCGCCCACCCCCGCGCATTCCTAACTATCACGCATCTCCAACCACACTGTGTGGTCTCACGCCTCTGTTCATGTCCCTTGGCCTAGAATGCCCACTCCCCAATTCCTCAAACTCCTACTCATTCCTTACAGCCCAACTCAAATGTTACCTTGCCTGGGAAGTTTTCTCTAGTCTCTGCAGAGAGTCCCAGAGGCCTCCTCATGCGTGTTTCTGTAACTCCTTACACACACCTGTATTTTAGAACCAATGATGGTTCCCATGGTGATCACAATCAGAGACCAAGAGAGCTGAGAGTTTTGTAACCACCCAGCTTGGCACATATCAGCAATATTACCATGCTCGAGGGAGGGAGGGAGGAGTCAGCGAGGAAGGAGAGAGGGAAGGAGAAAAGGAGGGATGGAGTGTTTATAAGGGGCAGGAGGGGTATCCTAGACTAAGCTGCACACAGTCACTTTCCAACAATGGAAGTGAATTTAGCAGCCTACAGGGGATTCCTGTCACACCCACCGGGCTGCAAAGAGGTGGGCCCCTTACCTCTGGCGCTTTATCTCCTCCTCTTCCACTCTCCTGTGGATCTCCCTGACATCTATTGCCACCCGGATATTTGTCACCAACTCAGTGCCATACAGCAGCAGTTTAGCCAATTTCTGAAAACAAAGAGATGAGAATTTATAAAGTTAAAACACATTGTAACGAATTTAGAAAGCTAGAAATGCACGGGGTGGGTGTGATGCTGGGGATGAAACCCAGGGCCTTACCCAAGCAAGGCAAATGTGCTATCACTGAACTATATCCCCACCCAGTTAGGAACATTTGCACATTTCACCTGTAGCCCTTTTATCCACTGAGGCAGGAATCAACAGGTACCTGAAGACTCTGAAGAGCAGCATCTTTTTAGCAACCTTTTCCATCAAGACATTTGAGATATGACATTACAGCTACACTTCGCCAGCATCCCTTTGGAGTAGGGACCAGCCAACCAGTATACTGCCACATACTATAAGCACAGCCCAGTCCTTCCCCAGCAGATCCCCCAAGCAACTGACACTGCCCAGGTCCTTCCTATGAATCTCAGTTAGAGAGGTGAGGCAATAACGGCAGCTGCCCCTCAGTGTGCACGTCCTCTTCTTCTGTGCATAACAGAGCACCCAAATTTTAGCTCAACACGTAACCTCCCCAGCCTCTCTTGCAGCTAGAATATGGTCTGCCCAATGGACTTGTGAGCAGAAGCGATGTGCGCCACATCCGAATTGCGCCTTTAAGGGCACAGGCAAACCTCTCCCGCCCTTTTCATTCCTCCCCTTCCTCCAGGCTGGAATGTGGGGCTGATGTATGCCACTGTGAGCCAAGGGAAGTAGCCTGAGAATGGCAGGGGCTGAAACAACAAGAAGCCCTGTCCGCCCTGCACTACTCACGCCGGGGATGACTGAGCGAGGCAGAGAAGGAAGCGACTATCTCGTTGTAGCTAACATGCGGAGGGTCTTCGCCGTAACAGAACTGATTGCTCTGTAATTCTATGGGCACAGGGTTTTTTCTGCTCTTGGTACCCACTTCTAACTTCCTCTTTCCACAATCACTACCTTCAACCCTGGACTTTTTTTAATATTATGATTTCAGGGCGGTAAATCCTCCCAACAAAAAATTCAGGTATCCTTGGGTTATGCATAGGTTTTTCCAAGTGTATTTTGGAATTTACAAACTCTCTAACTCTCTGATTATTTCCAATCTAAGAACCTGCTGGGGATGTAGCTCTGTAGTACAGCACTTGCCTAGCATGTGTGGAGGCCCCGGGTTCAGTCCCCAGCACTGAAAAAAAAATGAGCTAAGAACCAATTTATGAACCAACTTCCGTTCCAGGCAGTCACCAAAGTGCTCAAAGACTCCATTTATTTCCCTATTCTGTGGAAAATTTGAAATGTAGTGTCAGTGCCCACAGAACAAGCCTTAACCGAGATATCCTGGGCACTCCAGATCTTTTTAATGCCTGCAGCTTTATCATTTATATCAAGTGGTTTCATACGCATATGAAAACTGTCTTAGTTACCTTTTTCTTGTTGCTGGGATAAAATAGGCAACATCCAAAGTTAAAGAGGAAAAGATTTATTAAGGGCACAGTTTGTAGAGGTTTCAGTCCATAATCAGCTGACTCCAAGGCAGAGTGGCACATGGCAGAGGGCAACAGCTCATGGCGGCGGAAGGCAGCAAAAGCAGCAAGAGCAAAAATGGAAGAGCGTGCGAGAGAGCGAGCCTCTTTCCCTCCTTTATATTGTATGCAGGCTGCCTGCCCCAGGGAGGGTGTAGGACTCACACCCTTAAACCAAGCACTGGATCATGAATCAATGACAAACTCTAGATCCAACCGCCTCCAAAAAGCTGGACCCCCATGATCGCATGAGGCTTTGGGGGACATCCAGAAACAAACCATAACAAAAGTCATGGCTTTCCTGCAGTTTTGAGAAATTTTCTATTTTTTAGTCATTGTGAACATTGGAAATTTCTGAATCAAGTATTTTAAACTCAAAGTAATATTAAAAATCAAAACATTATAGTCAACAACAGACCAACAGACCCACACACTTACAAGATCCAAGGCAAAAGTTTAAGCAGAGGACCGCATACTGTTCACACCACTCATAACCCGCAGCTAAGGAAAAGCCAGGCTGGCCCACCACCCACTCGCCACCTCTGCCAGCAGGCATTTGGGTTTCCAGGTCTGGATGTCCCAGTGCTGTCTACACCCCTTGGGCATCCATCAAGCCCAGGGACTGCAAAACAGTGACCTTGCCTGCCCTGAGTAGAACAGACCTTGAAGAGAAGCTGACAGAGGCCTTGAAGGTAGGCTCAGAACTACTTCTATTCAATGGGCTGGAGGACCTGTCTTCCTCACTAAGGCAAGAAAAAGAAAGAAACAGCATAAAACTTGAACAGGCAGAAATGAAACAGTCATTATTTTTAGATGATCTGATTATCTGTATAAAAAAAAAATCCCAAAGAGTCTACAAGTCACTTTTACAATTAACAAGTGAATTTGGCAAGGTCACTAGATACCACGTCAATACATAAAAACCAAATGTGCTTTCATATGAAAGCACGTATGATTACAGCCTTGTTGTGGATTGCAAGCTGGAATGTCCCCCGAAGGCTTGTGTGTTGAAGGCTTAGTCCCCAGTGCTGACATGTTCAGAGTTGGAGCCTTGGGGAAGCGACTGGGGCATGAGGGCTCTGACCACATCAGTGGCTTAACCCACTGACGGGCTCACAATGGGTGGCATTACTGGGAGGTGGTGGACACTTCAGGAGGTGGGGCCTTGTTGCAGGAAGTAGGTCACTGGAAGGGTCTAGAGTCCCCAATTATCTCTTTCAATCTCTCAATCTCTCTGCCCCCTTCACCATGGACCCAGAAGCAACAAAGCTCACTGAGCATGCATTGAAACTATGAGCCAAGATTGTTTATTCCTGGGGTTTTTTCACAAGGACAGAAAGCTAACACAACCTCAACAACAATTGTTAAAAATTACTGAGTGAAATTAAAGAATACCTACATAAGTGGGAGAATGCTTTACACTTATGGGTTATAAATTCAGTTCAATCTCAATTAAAATCGCAGCAAATTTTTTTTTGGTAGAAATTGACAAGCTGAGTCTAAAATTTACATAGAAATGCAAAGGGCCAAGAATTGCCAAGACAATTGGGAAGAAGAATATGGTAGGAGAACTTACCCTACCAGATACTGAGGTCTGATGTAAAGCGATAGTAATTAACCCAGTGTGGAATTGGCATAAAAACAAATAGACCAATATAACAGAATAGAGAATTTTGAAAAAAATGTATAAGGATCTCTTGATTCATAACAAAAGTGCATGCTATGCAGTAGAAAAGGGTGATCTCTCCAATAAATGGTGCTGGGTCAATTAAAAATGTACGTAGAGAACAATTAGCTTTCAGCCCTTCCATACATCACACAAAAATTGATTCTAGATAGATTACAGACTAAAATATAAGTGGTAGAATGATAAAGGTTCTAGAAGAAAATCTTCATACACTTGGAGTACACAAAAATTAAACAGGACAAGAAAGAATGGCATATGTATGGTTTTTATGTTTTTTGTTTTAGTCACTTTCCCATGGCTGGAACAAAATACCTAGCACCCACAATTTAAACGAAGAGAGAGTTTATTTAGGCTCACAGTTTTAGAGGATTCAGTCCATAGTCGGCTGGCTCCAAAGTAGAAAGGGCATAGTAGGAGGGCCTGATTGAAGGACAGCTGCTCCTCCCATGGAAGCCAGGAAGCAGAGAGAGAGAGAAGGACCAAGCAACAAGAATACAGCCTTCCGAGTCAGCCCCCAGTGATCTGACCTTTCCGACAAGCCCTCCCCACCAATGTGAAATGTCTGGGGGATATTTTAGACTATTAAAAAATGATTGATAAAAGTGCAAGGCCAAGGACAGGTCTGAGGGGGGAACTAGTCGTCAATACCTTGGTCTTGAGGATGGCAGCCTTTTTGTATACATTTGTCTGTGATGTCAACACTCTTCACTACTTAAGTCCTAAGTGAAAGGAACCTTGAAAAGCTCTAATGATGATACTGTCCCTTTAGTTCCACACTAAAGAAGATGAAAAGAGACTCACAATGAGCAGTATATTGGTATTTTCAAGACTCTAACTATGCTTTAGCCTACACACAAATGCTCAGAGATCATTGGCTTTTAAAAAGAGAAAGTTAAGTACAAAGAAGTGACACGGAATATTCACTCTACAGTAGGTGAGAGTTGTGGACCAAGAATGCACATTAACCCAATATTCTTTCCACTGCAGTAAAATAGCTTTTCCCGGACACAGTACATCTCCATGCTTGGTAGTATTTCAGTAACCTGAATAATTTTTCTTCTAGAGAGCACATTTATTTTTGCCAGAAATTATCTCGATTTCTCCTGTATGACACTTTCTAAAATCCTGCCTATTTGGCTAAACCTCAGCTCAACTTTCACCTCTGCTTTCTGCCTACAACCTCCTGACTACGCCCGTTGGCAAGCGTGTTTCCGTACATCTAGTCACACAGGACCACTGTCTATATATTTCATTTAGAAATCAAATACACATACATCATTTTGCTGTCCTGGTTTGCTGTTTTGAACTGTTGTTTTTCCCTCTCAAACTTTCTGTTCCATGTCCTTTATTAAATACCTCAGGAGCCCTGTCCTTGACACAGGAGAAAGAATGATTTTTTTTTTTTTTTTTTTTGAGATGGGATTTTGCATGTTTCCCTGGCTGGTCTTGAATTCATGGGCTCAAGTGATTCTCCTGCCTCAGCCTCCTGAGTAGCTATGACTAAAGGGGCCTACCACCACACCTAGCAAATTTTTTTTTCTGTACTAGGGATTGAAACCAGAGCTTCACACTGAGTTACACCCCTAGCCCTTTCATTTTTTGTTTTGAGACAGGATCTTGCTAAGTCACCCAGGCTGGCCTTGAACTTGTGAACCACCTGCCTCAGACTCCTGAGTAACTAGGACTACAGGTGCGTGCCACCACATCCAGCAAACTTTTTTGTGTTTTTGGTGGTGCTAAGGATTGAATCCAGGGCCTCATGCAGGCTAAGTGAGTACTCCAGCACTGAGCTACACTCCCACTTTAGAATTTATTAGCCTAAGCTCTGAAACGCTCTTCGGCTTGGAAGACGGCTCCCACAGAGCTTCTAAATTACCTGGGGACGCTGCATTCACACACATTTGGGAAGTCGCACAAGGCTGACAACTAGCTAAGATGAAAGACTGCTACCGAGAAGTACTGTGTGGACTAAAGGAGTTCAGGCCGGTGTTGCATCAGGCAGGGGTCTCTGAGAGGGAAGGGGTCCCCCAGAACAACCCTCTGCCTTTCTCCCCATCCCTCACCCTCACTCCTCTGAAGAATGAGGAAGCCAGGGTGAGGCTGGCTCAAAGCCGAGGCCCCCTGGGAACATGAGGAAGTTAGGACTGAAGTGATGCCTGTGAAAGTTTATTTATGGTGCAGCGAATGAAGGAAAAAGCTGCCTTAACAGCAGAGTGGGCTGCGAGGTAGGGGGACGCAGGTTGCCTGACGGGTCTGAGGTGTGGGGTGTACTCTGACCTGTAAGGGTAAACTGGTTTCTAAAAATAACTTTCACTGGCTGGTGTAATCTAGGCTGATCAAGGTCTTAGCCTTTGCTTCTGGGGTGAGGAAAAGGTCAGTGGGCTAGGGGTTCCTCAAGTGCAGAGTAAGTGCATGTAATAGTTTCACAGGGAGTCGCTTCCTTAAGCATGCAGTGCGCAATAGCACCGTAATTTTACAACTGTCAGCCACCCAGGTCTTGCCCTGTATTCCCTGCCTATGCCCCTCTCTTCTGTCCCTACACTGGGCTGGGTAAGAATCTACAAGGAGCTGGGAACTGAAACTGTCCGAGAGGATGGGAATGCAGCCTGAGGGAGAAGAGGAGGGAGGAGAAGAGGAGCAGAAAACAGGGCACCGGGCGAGCGGTACAGAAGATTGAAGGCTCAGAGCAGGGAGGAGGATCCCCGGGGGTGAGGGGTGGATGCGCCCCTCCAGATTGCACCGAATCAGACCAGGGTGGGAAATGAGCCTGCAGAGTGAAGATGGGAACACACTGGCAAAGGCTGGAAGAGCAGGCAGAGACTCTGGACTTTGCCCTGTGAGTGTGAGTGACCACGACGAACACCGAGCAGAGAAGAGGCAGCACAGAAGCTCGCGATCCGCAAGCTCGCTCTCGCTCCTGCAGAGCTCCCGGCTGCGCGCGGAGGCGGGGGACAAAACCCGTCCCTCCCTGTCTCCACCTGGGTGGGTTCTGTCACCTCGGTCTCTGCCCTCCCCACCGCCGGCACCCTCGGGCCACCGAGTTCCTACCAGTCTACTCTCTTCTTTCTGTTTGTAGCTCCTGCCGTGATCTTCTTCGCTCTCCTTCTTCCCGTCTAAATATTCTCCGAGCGCTTCCCTGTGACAGAAGAAAACAGAACCCGGAGTTACTTCTAATACATAAGTACTGCATGGAAATGTTCCACGGAACTTTACCACCGCGTAGAGAAATACACTCATTTGGATAAAAAGTTAAATATTAAGAAAATACAATCATAAAAATACTAGAAGTGAATATAGGAGAATGTTTGTATAATCTTACTGTAGAGGGCCCATCTGAAAAAAACAAAAGCGGGGGGGGGGGGAGATAGTGAAGTTTTTACTTTCTAAAAAAAAGGTTTTTTTTAGTGGGTACCTGGAGTGGACCTCAGGACCTCGTGCTTGCCAGCAAGCGCTTGTGCAGCTGAGCGATATCACCGGCCCTTTTTTTCCTTTATGTGGGTCCGGGAGTCGAACTTAGAACCTCACGCTTGCCAGGCAGGCACTTACGCCACTGAACTATCTCACTGGCCCTTACTTTCTAAAATTTAAAAATATTATACTTAAATGTCAAGGCAGAAACTGGTAAAAGAAATTTGACAAAATTTTACTGTTTCTAAAATAGACCCTGGATTCAATCCCCAGTAAACAAAAAAGAAAAAGAAAGAAAAAATGACTCCTTCAAATAATACCAACCCCCCAAGTACCAAACATAAATTAATAGATTTGCATGTACAGTTTATAGAAGAAATACAAATGGGAAATGGATATTTGAGAATGTAATCAGCTCACACATAACCAGAGACACTCAAGCCAGCTGTAAAACAGTATGTAGAATAGTGTATAAATTTTCTTTTTAAAACAGCTTTATATACACATAGGACATTTTCCAAAAGATCTATGACAAACAGATAACAGCTATTATTTAAGGAAAAGGAATTAAACTACTGAGGACTTCTATTTTCTACACTTCGTTATTGCCTGAATTTTACCAATTGTGCAGGTGTGCGTGTATTAATCTGAAAATGAGACTAAAGAGCCAAGGAAGAGATAAGGTTCCTGATTATGGACTTCTTTGAGGGTGGCAAGGGAACAACCTTGCCAACTCTCATTCCGCCTGCTTCACAGAGGCACAGCCCTGCTCTGGCCCGCAGTGCTCATCAGGGCTCCTTGTACCTGTGTGGGAAGAAGGAAACCACCGTTCCCAGCTCCAGCACACATTGATAAATGAGTGGATCCCTTTATCTCACTCCTTTGTAACCTTTCTAACATAGACTTCCAGCACCATCCCTCTGGTTCAAAGTCCAGCACAGCTCACATAGCATTACACCATTTTTGGGACACACAGTTACCACCGTCCCCCACTCCCAATCCAACCGAAACCCCTTTCTCCCTTGTCATCTCATTTGCTTCTCTGATCTTATTGAACCTGTCAGGGTTTTAGTAGAAACACTCATTGTTCTGTTCTACTTGGACCTTCAGACATCATGGGCTGTGTCCTCATCCCCACTCAAATGCACTGCTTCTCTTTGACTTTCTACTTTGACCCTCGATTAATTAATTACCAACTCTATCTAAATAAACCCTTCCAAGGCACTTCCTGGGGCAAAGATCAGGCTTCAGAAAGAAAAAGAACCTACAGTCCAGATCTGGTACAAATTCTTTTCTAGTTTTAATGTAAATCCCATTGCTACCTTTAACTCATCATTTTTGACCATCAGGCACTTTGCTGCCCATGCTGATGACCACCAACTAACTACATGTGACCACCAGGCACTTGAGATAACGCTGGTCCAAATCAAATGGGCTTTGGGTTTAAAATACACACTAGATGGATTTTGAACAAAAAAATTCAGTATGTCTCAAAACCAGATGAGATAAAAATATATGGCATTTTAGCTGGGCATGGTGGCACACACCTGTAATCCCAGCACTTGAGAGGCTGAGGGAGGAGGAGGGCAACGAGTTTGAGGCCAGCCTGGTCTGCATTGTGAGTTCAAGGTCAGCCTGAACTACATGGTGAGACCCTGCCTTAAAAAAAAAAAAAAAAAGAAAAGAAAAGAAAGAGAGAAAAATATGCGGCATTTAAAAAAATTTATTACGGTAAAAGATACATTGCCATTAATCCCCCTCAAAAAGCCTCCCCCACCATCCAACTTACTTATCCCGTTGTTCCTGGCACTTTCTGAAGCAATTCTGGAAGTCCTCTTTTTTGAGTGTCTTTTTTTGGTACCAGGAATTGAACTCAGGACCTTGTGCTTGCCAGGCATGCACTTGTGCTGCTGAGCTATACCCCTGGCTTTTGCATGTCTTTAAGAGGTGTGATTAAAAAATTTAGTGAATGCTGCTGCCAAGTGCCATCCAACAGGAAGGCAGGCTCATGAAAACATTACAGTGTGTCCTCATCTACTTTATTCATCAGATCTGGCACTTCTGGCTCTTCCCCAAAGGCAAAATGACAGTGAAAGGTAAATGTCTTGAATCCACTGAAGACATCAAGACAACCATGACAATGCAATTAAAGACACTCATGAAAGAGGACTTCCAGAACTACTTCAGAAAGTAGCAAGAATAATGGGATAGTGTGTTCAAAGCGGGGGGAGGGGGTGCAGGGGGTTGAGGGAGATTAATGGCAATATCTCTTTCACTGCGGTAAATTTTTAAAATTTAAACATTTACTGTATTTTTCCATCACACCTTATGTACATTATACTGATTGCATATTGAAACAATAATATTTTATATATTGGATTAAATAAATTAAATCAGCAAATTTAATTTCACCTTTTAAAAAACTTTTTTAAAAGTGGCTAATAGGAAATTTTAAATTACACATATGGGTCATACTGTGTTTCTATTGTTCAGCACTGACCTGACCTCATCCCCAAAGAAGTCTGTCTCAGACTTCTTGCTCCTCAAATGTGAGCTCCCTCCTAGGGGCTGAATCTTCTTTGAAGAAGCTGTTTCCAGGCTGGTGAGATGGCTCAGCGGGGTAAGCGCCTGCCCGGCAAGCGCGAGGGCCCGAGTTCAACTCCCGGAACCCATATACGAAAAAAGGGCCAGTGATATCGCTCAGCGGCACGGGCGCCTGCTGGCGTGCGAGGTCCTGAGGTTGACCCCTGGGACCCACAAAAAATAAAAATTAAAAAAAAGAAGCTGTTTCCTCACCACAACCACATCTGCGGTATAAATTGGGATCCGCCATATTAGATCACTTCCTGACCAACGGAAGTCCTTTCTCAAGATTTCGAAAACTAGAATTTGATTGATTATCTACCTAGGTTTAGAGTTCTAGATAGGAAATCATTTTACTTCAATGTTTTTCTGGTGTAGCTATTTGAGAAATGTGAAGTAATACTGTCCCTTATACCTGTCTTTGAATGTGACCAGTTTTTGAGTTTTGTTTGTTTTGTTTTTGTTTTACCCAATCTGGAAGTTTATATATTGGCCCTTCTCTTTGTTATGTTTTCTGAACATTCTCAGTGGTTAACTTGGGGTGGGTCTGTTTTGTTTTGTTTTAATTTTATTCAGTCATGTTCATAATTTTTGGTATTTTGGTTTTTTACTATACCTACACATAAAATTGGATATTACTTTTTCCTTTAATGTTAATCACTCCATTTAGCTATAGTCTTCATTTTTTAAACTTTATACTTTTTATTAGTACATATTTATCATACATATTAATTACATTCATCATAAGGAATTTGTACTTGTACATAAAATATCTTGATTCTTTTTTTCCCCATTCTCCTTCCCTCCATTCAGCCCTTCTTCCTCTCTCCAATTACAAAGGCTTTGTTTCCTGTTTTCCCTTCTATTTTCTTTTTTTCATTTTCTCTTCCTTCCCTTCCCCTCCCTGCTCCCTTGTTCTCCTTCTCATTTGAACATGTTTTTCCTGCTTCCCAATGTCTATCCTCCATTATGCTCCGTATTTACCCTTCGGTTTTCTCACACAAGAGAAACAATGTGATATTTAAACTTAAGTGTCCAATTTATTTCACTTCTGATTATGGTCTCAGGGTGCATCCATTTTCCTACAAATGAGTCGTTTATCCTTCTTTATGGCAGAGTAGTACACCATTGTACATAAACACTACGTTTTCCTTATCCATTCTTCTATTATGGGCATATGGGATGTTTCCAAGATTGAGCTATTATAAATTGTGCTGCTATAAACATGGGTATGCATATATCACTCTGGTATAATGCTTTTAACTCTTTCTGAAGATATCTAGGAGGGAGACAGCTGGGTCAAGTGGAGTCTCTAGTTTTAGTTTTTGAGGAATCTCCACACTGATTTCCATAGTGGTTGCACCAGTCTACACTCCCACCAGCAGTGGAAAAGTGTTCCTGTTTCCCCACAGCCTCACCAGCATTTCTTATTGGTTGATTTCTTGATAATAGCCATTCTTTCTGGAGTGAGATGAAATCTCAGTGTTGTTTTAATTTGAATTTCTCAAATGACCAGTGATGCTGAGCATTCTTTCATATATTTATTTGATGTTTGTATTTCTTCATCTGAGATATGTCTATTCATTCCAGATGCCCATTTTTGGATTAGGTCTTTAAATTTGGGGGTGGGGTGTGACTGTTTTGAGTTCTTTATATATTCTAGATGTTAGTCCTTTGAGAAGTAACTGGTAAAAAAAATTTTCCCACTCGGTGGGTCGTCTCTTCATTCTTTGGTGGTTTCTTTTGCTGTGCAAAAGCATTTTAATTTGATGTGATCCCAGTTGTTGATTCTTCCTGTGTGATCAGGGTTTTGTTCATAAAGTCTTTTCCTACGCCTATGTTCTCCAGAGTTTTACCTACTCTATCTTCCAACAGATTTAGTGCTTCTGTTTTAATATTTAGATCTTTTATCCAGTTTGATTTTAGTTTAGTGCATGGTGAGAGATATGGGTCAAGTTTTAATCTTTGGCATGTGGAAAGCCAGTTTTCCCAGCACCATTTATTAAAGAGGCTATCTTTCTTCCACTGAAGGTGTTTGGCCACTTGGTCAAAGGTGGCTGAGTGTGCTTGGCATTGCTTCTGCAGCTTCCATTCCATTCCATTGATCTTTGGGTCTCTATTTTTGTTTTTGTTTTCCCAGTACCATGCTGTTTTTATCCTGGTAGTTTTATAGTATAATTTCAAATCGGGGATTGTGATGCCCCCTGCCTTGCCCTTGTTGCCCAGAATTGCTTTTGCTATTCTAGGTCTCTTCTAGTTCCATATGAATTTTAGGATTGTTTCTTTTTCTAATTCTGTGAGGTATGCTATTGGTATTTTGACTGGGGTTGCATTAAATCTGTATAACAATATTGGAAGTATTCCATTTTCACTATATTTGTTCTTCCTACCCAAAACCAGGAGGTATCTTTCCATTTTTTAATCTCCTTTTTCAGAGTACTGTAGTATTCAATGTAGTTTTCAGAGTACTGTAGTTTTACTTCTGTGGCAGATTAACTAATGGTCAACTTGGAACACCCAGCTGAACTGAATCAGTGTGGTACTGGGTGTGGAAGGCACACCTGAGGATTGTTGTCAACAGCATAAAAAACAGAACTGGAGGAAAAAGGTGGTGCTGATGATCCTCCTGGAGAAGCCTGTCACGCTAGTTTTCCTGATATGAACTTGGCTGCTCTCATCGTTGGAGGAGCTCAGGTCCTCGCTGTTGCTGAGGATGGCTGTGGTTCTCTTTGGTGGAACTCTGGTCTTACCTTGAGCATCACTTCCTGTCTCCAGCGCAGATCTTTCAGCCAGCTGGCACAGATCCTTCGTCCCTCTCTTGTAGACTTTCTAGCTTCTACCACTGGCCTTTGAGCCTTCCCAGTCCAGATCCTTGACACAGACTTGCATGAGACATTGTTTAGTGTCTTCCTGTCCTTATTCCTTTTAGTTTTTTCTCTTGCCTAATTCCTCTGTCTAATATTTCCAGAAGTATATTGAATAGGAATGGTAATAGTGGGCATCCTTGTCTTGTTCCTGATTTTAGAATGAAAGCATTCAGTTTTTGACCGTTTAGGATGATGTTGGCTGTTGCTTTGTCATAGATGGCTTTTATCAGATTGAGATAAAGACCATCTATTCCAACTTTCTGTAGGGTTTTTTTTTAATCATGAATGGGTCTTGGACTTTGTCAAATGCTTTTTCTGCATCTATTGAGATGATCATGTGGTTCCTTGGTTCTGTTAATGTGGTGTATTACATTTATTGGTTTACATATGTTGAACCATCCCTGCATCCCTGGGATGAATCCTACTTGGCCATGATGTATATAATCTTCTTGATGATTTGCTGCATTCTGTTTGCCAGTAGCTTATTGAGGGTTTTTGCATCTATGTTCTTTAAGGAGATTGGCCTGTAGTTCTCTTTTTTGGTTGGATCCTTCTCTGGTTTTTGTATCAGGGTAATGTTTGGATTCAGGAATGAGAAGTATTGCTTCTCTTTCAATTTCATTAAAGAGTTTGAGGAGTAGTGGCATTAGATCTTCTCTAAATTTCATGTGGAATTCATCAGTGAATCCATCAGGACTTGGACTTTTCTGTGTTGGTAGTTTTTTATTAATTCTTTAATTAAATTGGCTGATATTAGGTTAGTTAGAATTTTTATATATTCTTGATTCAGCTTTGGTAATTCATATGTATCTAGGAACCCGCCCATTTCTTCTGTTTTCCATCTTATTAGAATACAGGTTCATAAAGTAGGTATTGATGATCTTCTGAATTTCTGCATGGTCAGTTGTGATTTCATCCTTTTCATCCCTAATTGCATGGATTTGAATCTTGTCTTTCCTTTTTTTTATATAAGGTTGACTAACAGTTTGTCTATTTTATTTAATTTTTTAAAAAACCAACTCTTTGATTTATTGATCCTTTGTATTGTTTCCTTAGCTTCAATTGCATTAATTTCTTTTCTTTTTTTTTTTTTTTGTGGGTACCGGGGGTCGACCTCAGGACCTCGCATGCCCTTTTTTCGTATGTGGGTTCCAGGAGTTGAACTCGGGCCCTTGCGCTTGCCAGGCAGGCGCTTACACCACTGAGCTATCTCACTGGCCCTCAATTGCATTAATTTCTGCTCTGATCTTTGAAATTTCCTCCCTTGTACAAGCTTTGGGCTTGACTTGCTCTTCCTTTGGAGAAGCTTGAGGTTCAACATTAGGTTGTTTATTTGAACTTGCCCTGGTTTTCTGACATGGGAATTCACCACTATAAACTTCCCTTGTAGGACTGCTTACATTGCATCCCATAAGTTCTGGTATGTTGTATTGGCATTATTGTTTAATTGTAGAAACTGTCTAATTTCTTCTTTAATTTCACCTGTGACCCACTGGTTGTTCATGCGGGTGTCATTTAACCTTCTGCATAGTTACTTGCCTTGCCTGGTGGATTCATTATACTGGGATTCTTGGAATTGTTGTCTTCATTGTGTTTTTCAAGAATACCCTTCAGAACTTTTTGGAGTGCTGGTTTGGTGTTCATGAATTTCTTCATTTGTTCCTTATCGTGGAAGTATCTTATTTCTCCATCAATTTTGAAAGATAATTTCGGGGAGTACATCAATCTAGGTTGGAGATTGTTTTCTTTTAGAGCTTGAAATACTTCACTGCAAGCTCTCCTTGACTTATGGGTCTGAGTTGAGAAGTGTGCTGTGATTCTAATGGGTTTTCCTTTATAAGCGACTTGTTTCTTTTCTCTAACAGTTTTTAATATTCTGTCCTTGTGTTAAATTTCTGGAATCTTGACTATTATATGCTTAGTGTAGTTTTTGTTTTTGTGATCATGACTATTTGGAATTCTATATGCCTCACGTATCTGTATCTCAAAGTCTTTTTCCATGCTTGGAAAGTTTTCTGCTATTACTTCTGTGAACAGGTCTTTTATGCCCTTTCTGCTATCTTCTGATTCTTCACTGGTTCCAATTAATCTTATATTAGACTTTTTTGCATCATCTAGGAGGTATTAGATTGAGTTTTCATGGTCTCTTGCTATTTTCAGAGGTCTTTCATTTGATGATCACCAACCATAAGCCTGTCTTCTAGACCTGATATTCTATCTTCACATTGGTTGACTCTGCTGCATATACTTTCAGTAGAATTTTTAATCTCCTGGATTTCTATTTGCATCGTTTTATGGAATCCAGTTCTTTTCTATTGTTGGGTGTTCATGGCTTCCAGGTCTTTCCTAAGCTCCTCTATTTTTTTTTAATCTGTATTTGCTCTAAATTCACTAATCATTTCATTGTGATCACCATCTCTTAATTATCTCTCATTTTTGTCAAGAGACTTATTGATCTGTTTTGTTACTCCTGCTGCTACCATTTCATAAATTTCACATGGATGGCTTTTGATTTCTTCTACCTTAGTGCCCCCTTGATTTACCTTGGATGAGTTGGGGTTTATGGGTTTTATCTTGCTTCCGTGTTCTCTCAATTTTTTTAACATTAGATTTTATTTGTACATTTTGGATATACATAATGATCACATTGATCCTAGAGAATTTATACCTGTACATGATGTAACTTGGTTTTTTTCCCCATTCCCCTATCCACCCTTCAACCCTTACTCCCCTCCCCATTTACAAAGCTTTGTTTGCATGTTTTACTTGTCTCATTTTTTCTAACTTTTCCCTTCTTTCCTTTACCTTTCTCTTCTCTCTTGTTCTCCTCACCACTTGACATTTCCCTCCTATTTCAAAATACGTTTTGGTCCTTATTTACACTTTTGGTTTCTCACACCAGAGAAACAATGTGGTATTCACACATGTGTCTCTGATTTATTTCACTTAAGAGTATGGACCTAAGGTGCATCCATTTTCCTAGAAATATCTCCAGTGTATCCTTCTTTATGGCAGAGTAGTACTCCATTGTATAAAAAAACACATCTTCTTTATCCATTCACCCGTTGATGGGCACTTGGCTCATTTTCTAGTTTGCTGTTGTTGTTATTTGTTTTATGCATTGAGGCTTGTAAATTGCTTATGGCAGGTACCTTTATTATTGAGACCTTTTTACAAATGACTACTTTTCAGAGATGTCTTCTAGGCATAGCTGGTGTGGGCTTTTGAATCTGTCCCAGGATCCTGTGTCTTTATTAGGGATGAAAGGTTGCTGCCTCTTTGGCCTAGCACCCAATTCTTTGGTGCTGGACCATAGTTATGTTGGGAAACATTGAATCAACAGTAGCCAGGAGCTCAGGAGAAGAAAGGAAATTTCATTGACACTAGTGGACCCCAGAGGAGTAATCTCCAAAATCTGAGGTGAGGTTTACAGAAAATTTGTCTTTTTATAAGTTGGCAAACAGAAGTTACAAGATCAAGATAAGATTTTGCTGAAGGCCAGGGTACAATGGGTATTTTGTGGTGAACATAGTGATAAGCATAGTTGTATATGTAGCAAGTTGTTTTTAGCACACTCACAAAAGTTCCAATTTAATGACAAATTATATGATTTAGTTGAGTTTCCTGAATGCATGGGAAGAATCAGGAGGAGAGATTGACCTCTGAGCAGTTGTAAAGGGAACAACCAATTGGACTAGGGCACAGGTTCCAGTCCAGCCATTGGGAAGTGTCAGGTACAGAGGTTTGTTACATAATTGTAAGTCTCCAACAGGACTTGACTCTCCCAGTCCCCAGCAGGGACTGCTGAAGCCAGCAGAAGCAAGGGATCCCTACTGTCTGCAGGGATCTCAGCTCTGCACCCAAAGTTGTCATCATCGACAAGCACAGGTAAGGACATAAGATAGAACAAGGAATGTTGCAGGTCCTGGGGACATCTGGAGACACCTGAAAATTTACATTGGACACTTCCGAGGACTCTGCCCACTGAGATGCAAGATTGCCAGAAAACTTTAACCATAGATGTTCATTGGGATCTTCCCACCTAATGTCCCCTGCCTTCTCTCCATCCCTATAAAAAGAGACACACTTCGTTCAGAGCAGATGGTCTTATCTCACTCTCTTCCTGTACCCAGGCATGATAAATCCCATGCCATGCTGCCTTTACATCAGCCTGGTGGTCTCTGCTATTTCCCCCTTCCCCTTGTGTGTTACAGTAACCACCAGACATCTCCATGTGGAGTACTGAGATCCACGGGCTGAGTTAGGGCTAAGTCAGTGAGGTTTCTAGGAGATGTACATCCTGGAGTATTGCCTACACTGGGGCCAGTGTTTTAGTTCCTCTGATGCGTGTGTTGAATTGCTGGTTTGGGTTGGGTGGCCTGACTGAGCAAGGAGGCTGACGGCAATAGAGGGATACCAGAGCAGAGCTAGAGTCTCACAGGCCTGGTTTAGGCTCCCAAGTTCAGGACTGGAAAACAAGGTAATAAAGCTAGTCATCCCTTTAGGGTTAAGTGTTTCCCTATGGTCCCTGGAAACAGCTGAGAGTAACAAACCCCAAGACTGACAATAAGTATACAGTAAAAACACACATTTTTCCAGTTTTCCCAGTCGGCGGGTGTGACAGTTTAAAGTCCTATAGCAAAAAGCAAGGTTAGAGTTTTAAGGAGTCCTAGCAAGAAGGGGGCAGTCAGTAAAATATTCCAAGGTTGGCGTCCTTAGACTTAGGCTGTGTGTAGACCTGTCAGCTTCCGGGTGTGACAGGAGCAGGGCTTAGAGTTTTCCAGTGATGGAGGGAGATCTTCAAGGGATTGTCGGGATCAGGTGATGCCCCTCAATCTTCAGTGATGGCAGGTTGGGCTCTCTTGATGCAGGTGTGATGTATCCAAGGCTGGATCTCTGCAACTTTAACAGCTGTGGGGGTGAATCCAGTGGGCTCAGGTGAGCACTGAAGCCAAAGAAGGGCCATAGGAAGAAGGTCGGTCATGGGGCTTTAGTCTCATGGCAGAACCTGGTTAAAGTCGTCTTCAAAGTCTGGTTTATCTGTGTTACCTTTCCAGAGCTCTGAGGCCAATATGCAGTATGCAGGTTTTATTTTATTTGGAGCAGTTTAGCGAGGTTTTGAATTATTTCTGCCACAAAGGCTGGGTTATTATCACTTCCTATGGACCGAGGGAGTCTATATCTGGGAACAATTTCTTGGAGCAATGCTCAACTGACCTTGGAGAAATTTTCTGTTTGGGTGGGGAAAGCTTCTACCCAACCAGAGAAAGTACAGATGAGGACCAGAAGATATGTGTATCCTTTGTTAGGTTTGACTTCTGTGAAGTCTATTTATATATCCTCAAAGGTGATGTTCCAGTCAATTGGATCCCCAGAGGGGACTTAGGCCTCTGGATCAGATTATTTTTAGCACAGGTTTAGCATCATTGGCAGACAGTGGAGCAGATGCTGGCCAGGTGTAGGATGTAATAGTAGCAGCCTAGGAGCTCTTTGCTGGCTGTTTTTCCTCCATGGGTTAGATTGTGGTGTTTTTGAACCCAGGCATAAGCCATCTTTGTAGGGTGACAGTTTATTCATCCAGGAGTGGCCACCAGGGGCTGGGTCCCTTAGTGGCTTGCTTTTGTTTTGCCCAGTCATATTCTTCCTTTGTAATATGCAGGGAATTGATTTTTGATTACCATCAAAAATCATCTTGTATGGTGTCTTTGTCCCAGGATGTTCCTTCGGCGTTGCTTTTGTAATTTTATCTGCTTTATTGTCTCCGGAAGAGATGAGACTTTTAACCTTTTAATATCTCTGACAGTGGATGATCATCACTCTAGTGGGTTTCCAGACAGACATGTCCTCATTTATCAACAAACAAGTTGAATGGGTGAGTTACATTTGGAATTCCCAAGGCCAGGGCTGTAGAGAGGGCCTTTTGAATGTCAATGAAGGCTTTTTCTTGTTCTGGTTTCCAGTCAAAAAGTGTCAGAGTCTTTTCCAGACAAGGCATTGTGTACAGGCCTTGATTTTTGAGAACTCAGGGATCCAGATTCTGTAGAAGCCAGCAGCTCCTACAAAAAAAGAACTTGCAGAGTTTCTTTCTTGTGGTTGGGACTTGGATGGAGCAAATGACCTCTTTTCTTTCTAGTCCAAGGGCTCAGTGTCCCTGATTTAAGTGAAATCCCAGATATCTGGCTTTTTGTTTGCAGATTTGCACCTTTTTCCAAGATACCTTGTAGCCAGTTTCTGTCAGATGTTTCAGCAGAGTTTTGTGCCTTCCCAGCAGGCAGCTTGGGTTTCACTAACCAGAAGAAGATCATCAAAGTATTGGGGGAGGGTGCAGTGATATTCTGTGCTGGCAAACTAGCTAGGTCAGTTTTGAGGGCTTCTCCAAAGAGAGTAGGCAAGTTTTAAATCCTTGGGGAGGTGAGTCCAGGTCAGTTGACTTTTGAGTCCAGAACTGGGGTCTTTCCATTCAAAGGCGAAGAGGGGCTGGCTGACAGGAGCCAACCGAAGGCAGAAGGAATCCCTTAGGTCCAGGCAGGTGTACCAGTAGTCTGTGGGTGGCAGAAGACTGAGTAGAGTATAAGGGTTTGGGACTGCAGGATGGAGGGCAACCACAGTAACACTGACAGCTCAGAGATCCTGCACTGGATGATATTCTGCACTAGGTTTCTTTATAGGCAGGAGAGGTGTATTCCAGGGTGATTGTCTGTCTATGAGTATTTTGTAGTTCTGAAGCCTCTGAATGTGTGGTTGAATTCCTAGTTGAGCCTCTCTTGGCATGGGGTACTGTTTGATGCAGGTAGTGGTTGGCCCAGGATGGAGTTTCACAATCAGAGGCAGGAGGCTGATGGTCCAAACTCAGAGAAAGAGAGTCTTGAGAATTTCTGGGTTGATTTCATCTCTGTGTGTGGCTATCAATCATCATTCTTCTTCTCAGGAGACCATGGTGGCAAGCAGGAAATGTGGTTGTGGAACTGGAAGGGACAGAGAAGTAGACTGCCCTGGAGAGGAGGTGATGGTGGCCCCTAACTTAGATAGGACGTCTTTCCCCAGGAATGGGATTGGGCACTCCAGCAAGTAAAGGAACTTGTGTGAGTTGATGTCCTCCCAGGATGCAAGTTCATGCCTGGCAGCAGGGGTGAGAGGCCAGAGTCCCAGTTGCCCCAGTGATGGTAACCTTTTTCTGACAGAGGGGCAATAGGCTGGGTAACTACAGAGTGTTCTGCTGCACTGTCTACCAGGAAAGTCATAGGTTGGCCCCCAGTGTGGACATAAACCGTGGGCTCCTTGTGACTCAGCTGAAGAAGGGAGCCCGGTCTGGCCTAGTCTGAGCCCATCAGACCGATGAAAGTGTTGTCATCTGATCCAGGTTGAAGCTTTTGAGAATCCTTCTCTTTTACTCTGAGTGGACATTTATTTCTCCAGTGTTCATAGCTCTTGCATCTTGCACATTGGTCTTCGGCCAGAGGGTATGTTCATCTACCAGACTGGATTTTCTTGTGGATATCAGGTGCTGCTTTGTGCAATGAAGCCTGCATCTACATCTGTAGATTTTTCTGAGCCCCCAGTGTCAAAAGGAATATAGACCCTGCAGGCTTCACAGAGTCTCTCATAAAAGTCCGAAGGACTTTAACAAAATGCAGCGATGCTTCTGTATTGAACAGAGTCAGGAGGAGTTGCTGACAGTCATCCCAGGTGGGCATTAGATGATGCCATCTGACCAGGGGTGTGCAAGGGCAGTTGTAAAGCAGAAGGCTCTGGGGGGAGAGCCTCTGTGGCCAAACACAGGCAATGACTGATTGGACTCTTTGGAGTCGGGGCGGAGAGGCTGGCCAGTGTGGTATCAGATGAACTGGCAGAAGGCTGGCAACAGAGAAGGACTGGTGGCTGGAACTGGTTCAGTTGGCTGGAAGTAGAGGAGTCAGGCGCGGGAGGAGGAGGGCTGGCCCAGTGGAACTGTAGGTACCGGCAGCACCTGCGGCAGGCAATAAGAGGTGATACATCTGCCAAGGAGGAGTGCTCAGGAAGAATGGGTTTTTGTTCAGGCGCAGGGACTCTTATTCAGGCACAGGGCCAGTTTGGTTTCATTTTAATTCCATAATCATCAGAAAAACCTTTTTAAAAAAATTCTGTAGGATACATTCCCGAATTGTAAGTTTTGACTAACTAGATCCCATTCTGACTCCCTACGTGAATCTGGTGTTCCCTTGTCCAGTGACGCAAGAGACAGACAAAGGTGGGGTCCTCTTTGATAGACGACCAGTCTGATGTTTGCCTGGCTGCTCCCCTCTCGGGGATGAAGGTCTGTGTTAGCAATAGGTACACCTGTACCCCCAGGCCAGGTCAGTGACCCCATTACAGAGTGTGGGTCACCACTGAGCATATGACAGACCATGGAACCGCAGGACAAGCCCACTCGAACTCCTTAGCTGAAGCAGCTGTGGAGCTACAGAACCAACCATTCAAAGCAGCTGGATTCTCCACAGATGTCGTACATTCACTCACACACTCATTCAGAGGTTAAAACATTCCACCCTCCACCCAGAAAACAGAAACTGACAGGGAGGAAATCAGGCTCCTCTTCCATGCTTGACTTGGGACGGGCTGACTACAAGGAAAACAGAAAAACTCAGGATGGCCTTACCATGATTCAGAAGTCCAGATGGTTTCATTTTGTTCTCCTTTAGAGCTGGTGATGGAGGGGGTTGTGTCCCAGTCCGTGTCCAGGAGGCTATGGAGGGGAGCTCAGAAGTCAGTCAGAGGGGCGTGCCTCCCGTCTGAGTGCTGCCTGGACACGGACTGAGGAGACCCATCTCCATGACCCACGGCAAGGGCTGTGCAGGGCTACAGCTGTCTTCTCATTTCCCAGCCCAATGCACCAGAAACTGTTGTGGGAAAAACTGAATCAACGGTAGCCAGGAGCTCAAGAGAAGAAAGGAAATTTTATTGACACTAGTGGACCCCAGAGGAGTAATCTCCAAAGTCTGAGGAGGGGTTTACAGAAAGTTTGTCCTTTTATAAGTTGGCAAACAGAAGTTACAAGAATGAGATAAGCTTTTGCTGAATGCCGGGGTACAAAGGGTATTTTGTGATGAACATAGTGATGAGCATAGTTGTATATGTAGCAAGTTGTTTTTAGCACATTCACAGAAGTTTTAAATTTGATGACAAAACATATAATTTAGTTGAGTTCAGTGGCAGAGAACAGAATGACTGCAGCTTTATTTAACAAAATGGCTGCAGTTAGGTCCGGATTTATGCTTCAGTTGTGTTTATGAACTTCTAGGTACTGGCATACAATGAAGATCAATTGATCACAACAACTATGTCACCTTGGCTAAAGTATTACAGTCAGTAATAACAATAGCATCAAGCACAGACTAGAAAATGACAGACTGTAATAACTATTAATTTGCCAGCTTTAACCATAGGTATAAGATTTATAGTTATATGACAAGATCTGAGACAAATCAGACTATTATATACAGTAAATATACTTCAGTAGAGCAATTTTACACTAACTGAATAAAAATTTAAAAGGGATAAAAGGAAAAAAGAGAAACAGATTAAAAGCATGGCTGAAGAACAAAGGAAGATTACTCAACCTTTAGGAAACTGGTGAAGAAGGGAGGAGGGAGAGAAAGAAGGAAGAAACAAAAACAAGAACAGAACAAAAAAACTAAAAACAATATTCATGCTTACAAAAAACAAAAACAGGAAATCAAAAAAAAATACAAGTGAACAAACACACACAAAAGATGTCCACAAGCAATAAAAAAAGAAAAGAAAAGAAATTCCTCTGTGATTTCAAGCCTATGGTTATCCTCTGGGACCTACAGTTTTGTGGTAGTATCCGATTCAGGATGTGACTCCTCTCACTGGTAGACTAAGGAGGAAATCAGATCTGTGTTGAATAATCCCAGCAAGCCTGGAGTAGGATTAGGGCAGGGTGCTGGTTCTGGTACTTTCAAATCCACAGACATTCAGGCTGGTCCTGGCCTCTGGTCGTGCAGTTGGGGCCTGGGTCATTCAATCTACAACACTCTGGGTGTCTCCTGCTGCCCTGACCCTGGCTTTCTGACCCTGGACATCTCCTGCAGCTGTTCCTCACCCAGTCACAGTGGGTTTTCAACTCTGGGAGTCCTGAGATGAAGCCAACCCACAGCTGCTCTGAGTTCCGGGTTCAGTTGGCCCCTCCCTAAAATGGCTTCTGACCAAGCACTGTCTCCAGGGGACACCCACCCTCACTGTGCCTCTGTAGGTTCACTCTTCCTTTCTTACACCATAAGCCAGTAGCTGGGGAGAAAGTGCAGGTTGCCCCTTCCCTTTTCTGTGTTGAGGTCTGTCTCTTCACTTTCTCTGTGGGCCCCAATTTTCCTTCGGATCCTTCCTGGGTTCCAGGGATCCACCTCCCTTCTTCTTTTCTTCCCCAAGTTCTTATTTTCCAGTGTATGGATTCCAAATCTTGGAGAGGTTAACTTTTTGCTGTTTAGTACTCTGCCATCTTCCTGGAAGTCATCTGTTTTGTTTTTTCTGTGGCTGGGAATTGAACCTGGGGCCTCACACATGCTAAGCATGTACTCTACTGCTGAGCTCCACCCCTAGCCCCTGGGTGGGTCAATTTTTATCCATTGTGCTGGACATTTTCAATCAGTAAGTTCCCTTTAATCAGGAAACTCATGATCCTTGGATCTGAGAAGTGCCTTGAACTTTCAGTGCTAATGTCCTCCCTTCAATTTACCATTATTTCTTTCTGGTTCTAGAAAAATGATACTAGATCTGGACTAGTACTCTAATTTTCAAGACATCTTTTTTCTTTTACATCTTATCTTCTTTCCCCTTTTTCATTTAACTTTTAGGCAATTTCATCACCTCTTATTGTTTCACACTTTTTAATCTCCATTTGCTCTATTTTTTTCTCTAAACACTCCTTTCAATACCATCTTATTCTTGTTTTAGTTACCATACCATCTTTTTTCTATGAGGATTTTATATCTGCTGCTGAAGAGAGCACTTTCTATGAAGATTTTAATCAGTCTTTCGTTGTATCATTGTTTTTTCTTCCTATATAGTCTAAATTTCTCAGGGATCTTTTTGCTTGTTCATTCTGCTTCTATCTTTTGCATGTTAAAGATTTTCCTCTGAATGTTTGAAAATCCTTGGTTACCTCCTCATGATAAGTCCAAAAAGCTGATGAAAAAAAATTAAATAAAAACACTGATTTAAAAATAATTTTATATGCAAAAAATAAAAAAGTAAGCTTTTAAAAAGAATAAGCTTTAAAGCTATTTTCATTTATGTGATGTAAATTTAAAACTTTGAGTTCTATTAGCCTAATGTTTCTGAATGTGCTTGTTTTCCAAAATTATTATTGTTTTCTTATCATTTTCTTCCCAATTATTGCATATCTTATCTCAGATATACCAAATACCTAAAGCTACAAATATAATAGTGAATTTCATTAAGGAAAAGGACACTAATATCACCAATTTTACATGTCATTATCTTCACAGTAGCTGCCTAGTTTTTGCTGAAAAAAGAGCTGATTTAAAAAGAAATTACCAAGAGGATAGTTAATGTCAAATTATATGTATATAATTACATGGTTATACAGAACCTAAAATTTAGAAAAAATAAAGACAAAGTAGTATAATTTAATCTAATTCCCTAGTCATTTGGAAGCTTGTCACGGAGTGGCAGAATAAAGCAAAAAAAAAAAAAAAATGCATTTTAATACTGTGACAAATACAAATTTGAACATTAAAGAAAAAAACATGGTAGGAATTCTGAGGGCGAAGATGTGCTTTAGCAACTATAAATGTCAGTGTGCGATGGTGTACTTGGGCTGTTTTGTGAGCAAAACCAGATGCTAGTGTCTTTAAATCCTCTCTCGAGGCTGGTCAGAGTCGCAGACCTCTCCAGTCTCCTAGCGGTGGAATGCCCAGCACTCCAGGACTGGTAGCGACAGGGGGCGTGCAAGATCTCAGCACCCAGTGGCGTATGAGTCCCTTCGCTTTTGTACAATATCTTTACCTTGTCTCTGCCCAGCATCCCCCAAATCAATGGTAGAAAGGTTCTTGGTTTCTATTAATTTTGAACCAATTCCTGTTATTTTAGTCTTTTTCTCATCTCTACTTCCAGATGAATATAACGTCACCATTTCCTAGGCTTTGAGGGATTTATTGCAGAGTAAATCAAGGGAGTTCTCAGCTGTCCTCATGACCAGCTTATATTTATTTCTCTATTCTTGAATCTGCAAAGCCATTTACCATCTATCTTTATGCTTCCTAGCATACAAAATTATATTGCTGTTGAATCCTCCTTTTATTTTATACTTTTGGAGTTTACGCCTTTTTTATTTAGTCCCTTTAAGTGCCATTTTAATGAAGTTTTGATAGAGATGCAAAGTACATGTATGTATTCCATCAGCCACCTTTATCCAGAAATGACATTTCCCAGGAATTTGAAACTTCAACTGAGACACTAGAGATTGGAAGTTTCAGGGGCTTTAGCACATTATCCCTGTATTTATATGACATTTGATTCTGTGAACAGCTTTCTCCTTAAAACTATACCTCAATGACATAGCAAAGCCCAGGCAGCTACAGCAGTGTAAGGAGTGCACTGTTTCTGCATGATACAACTGACTAAAATTCAATCTAGGGCCGGTGAGATGGCTCAGTGGCATAAGCCCCTGCCCGGCAAGCACGAGGGCCCGAGTTCGACTCCCGGAACCCACATATGAAAAAGGGGCCGGTGATATTGCTCAGTGGCACAGGCGCCTGCTGGCGCACCAGGTCCTGAGGTCGACCCCCGGTACCCACAAAAATATAAAAATAAATAAATAAATAAATAAATAAATAATAAAAAATAAAATTCAATCTGCCTTTTATTATCACCATGCACCAGCAATTCAGAACAATGCCAGTGATAAAATGCTTCTTTCTAAAAAAAAACTTCTGTTAATCTAGGTTGAAACAATTGCTGTGGTCACTGTTGATTTTTAATAGCATATATGTGAGCTTCTCTGTAGTACATTCAGTCTCTCATCCTATAATTAACAAGGTTGTTACGTCAGGAAACTCTCAGTTACCCTGCACCGCTGGCCCAGGCACACAGAGACTTGGCCATGTGCATTTGCTTTGAGAGCAAATCTGAAATGGTCCAGAGCTGTCCAGGTTCACTGAGGGACAGTTTATGTTTCCAACCATCAAGTTACCACCATCTCTGCAGAATAAGGATTTGACATAAACAGCAGTGACATATGTCTTAGTCACTGCCCTCGCACTGGACAAAATACCCAAAACTGCAACTTAAAGGAGGAAAGGGTTTTTTGGCTCAAGTCTTTAGTCCATAGTTGGCCAACTCCAGCACAGAAATGGCCTGGTGGGTCTGGTCTGAGGAAAGCTGCTCCTGTCCCAGTGGCCAGGAAGCAGAGAGCGAAGTGAGAAAGGACTTCGCTTCCAGGGAGGAAGACACATATACCCTTCCAGGCCACGCCCCCAGGGACCCGCCTCCTAACAGCAAGTCACCCCTGGCGACCCCCACTCAGTCACCTTCAAAAGCCTCCTCCTATGAGGGCATGAGAGTTTTGGGGGTCGTTCTTGATTCGACAAGCACCTTATAACAGCACCTTCTGTGAAGGCAAAGCGGCAGAACCAGCATTACCGCAGTACTGTCATTCTACATTCAACTCATTCTCTTCACTCTTTTGGAAATATTTTTTCATATGTTTTCCCCCCAAATGTACTAATATAATTTCAAAGTAGTAATCCATTATTTTTTTCTTGTTCTGTACTGTGAATTTTGTTTTCATTTTTAAAAGATTTTACTAGTTTGGTTATATAAGTAAAGTTCAATAAAAGAAAATGTTCGCTGTCTGCCTCTCTTTGCAGAATATTACCAGTACCGTGAGTCTAAAAGCACCTGTTCCAGGCTTTGTTACAAACTCTACTGCAGCACACCTGTTTTTCCGCCACCCTCAACTGGCCATTCTACCCCAGTCACACCCAGTCAGTGCTTCCTCTTCTGCCAACTCCTGAGGGCTGAACTTTCTTAAGGGTTGGTTATGAGCTCTCTTTTGTCTTTTACACCAAATTCCAGTGTAGTTTAATTCATTTCTGTGACTCTTCAGTTGATTACCTCTAAAACAGACCCATAGCCAACTTCTAAGTTTAATATCCATAGCCAACTGCCTAAAAGACATCTCAATTTCCAAGTCTTACAAAATCCAACTTTGCTTAGTATGTTCAAAAGCCAACCCTTGACTTCCAGCTTCTGCCTCAGTGCTCCTCCCATTGTCTTATTATCATCCTAGTAACAGGCACCACCATCTACTCATCTGTTCAAACCATTCTTGCTTCTTCCCTGTTTTTACTCCAACAGCCAATCAATTAGTAGATACAGACTCCATACTGTGTTTGAGTACATCTGTGTCTCTCAAACCCACTGCCACTGAAAGTCCAGATCAGCCCCATCTATCACCAGAACCAAAGCAACGGTCTTCTAACTGGTCTTCTCACTTGTGCTTTTGGCTCCTCCAGACCATTTCCCAAAAAGCAATTGTGGAGATCTAAAGAGAAAGCCACCAAACACCCTTGATATGTTCTCATTCACTTAAAGTCCACTCTGAACTCCTCCAACACCATCTGGCCCTGTTCATCTCTCCAGCCACATTCCCGACCACTCTGCACTGCTCACTGTATTCCTGTAAGATGGGGCTTCCCTCAACCCTAGCACAGGAGAGAAAGGCTCCTTCCCATTCCAGGCCTTTGAACTCCTGAGACAGTCTTTCTCTAGCTCTCTCTTTTTTTTTTACTCATTTAATTTGGAAGATTTTACGTATATAAAAAGAAAGAATAATGTCATAATCCTCCTTCTTCCAACAGCTTTCAATACATCACCAACCCATTTTCTCTCTCTTTCCTCCCATTTGAGAGAATGCAGAACGAAAAGAGATCCAAGATCTCCCACCATCTCACCATAAAAACTTCAGAGTGCATCTTTAAAAGATATAGCCTTTTTAAACATAACCCCCATGCCATTATTATGGCCAACAAATTCCTCTCTATAACCTACGCTCAATCCAACTCTACAAAGAGGGCTCTTCCTTCAGGCCACCTTCTAGCCCTACCTTTAGGTCCCACATCTATCGTTCTCCATCTTGTTTCTGGCTTGTGTCCTTTAGGACAATTATCACAATTAAGACAATTGTATTGTTGCTTGCTTGTGTGTCATGTTGGGCTTTGTTTTATCCCCTCCTTAGAATATAAGCTTCCTGAGGAAAAAGATAGTATTTGTCTTGTTCCACATCAAATCCCCAGCACAACAGCCAAGGGCAGTGTGGCAGCCAAGGGCTTGACTCACAGAGAGATTTGGAGATGGTTAATTACGGCAAATTTGGGGCAAAAGAGAGCAGCCAACTCTGTACAGGGGGAGCTGTACCCTTGTAACAGCTTGTGTATGTTAGCTAAACAAAGAAGCAATGGATAACTAGGCTGAGAGTGGTCATGCCAATTAAAACTCATTATCCTTGCCTAATTCCTGAATCTATGCCAGATTTCACACCCAGAACCTATTAACTTAAAAAGCCACAGAGTCCCCAGGAGGAAGGACTTGGCACACAATGGCCAAAGTCCTTCCCCAAGAAGGGGCCTACGGTTGTCTACTGGACTGTTAATGAGGAAACAGTGATATCTACACTGTTAGAACAGGCCCTGAGTCACCACTGATATCTAGAGACCACACTAGCACCGTGCTCTGACCCGACTAGAATGAAGGCCCACAGCAGCCTAAGCCCTGCTTATAGAGGAACTCCAAGGTCTGTGGACTCTGCCAGTGGTCATTTTTCTGGTCACCAAAATTCATATTGGGATTGACTATGTAGATGTTTGAGAACCTCCACACGAGGTCCAGGCCTGTGGAAAAGAGCTACCATAGCTGGGAAAGCCAAATGGATGCCTCTCTTTGAAACTGCGCCTGAGTAAATAAAGGCAACATCACAGCTGGGGACAGGGAGGACCAGATGCCAGAGAGGCGATTCCCATCGAATCTCCACGTAGTGCACAGGTCTGGCACCTGAAGACACTGGATGAGCTGCTGCACGTGACTTTCAGTTGCTGCAAGCTCAACCAAGTAGCTACCTGATCACAGCTTCCGTGCAATCTAATACCTGCTAGAGCCAAGCAGTACGGCCTCTGCCCAGGGAATGTGGCCAGTGAGTGAGCTAAATGCTTTCTTTTTCACATCGCCCAGAAAAAAAGGAGTTTGCATTTACATGGAACAGACAGGAATATATAGTCACAGGGCAATAGCAATTCTCGTGGTCTCTGTCCTAGGGTATTCTGAATAGATCAGGAGCACTAGCTCTCCCATACAATATCACAGTGAGCCATTACCACAGGTCAGCAAACTGTGGCTGGTTTTGTATGGCTCTCAGGCCAAGAATAACTTTTACAATTTTAAGTGGTTAAAAAGATTAGAACAAATAGGCAGAGCACAGAGGATTTTTAGAACAATGTGTTAGTCAGCTTTCCATCGCTGTGACTAAATACCTCAAAAAGTGAATTTTCATACACGATGGGACACAATCGTGGTGCATCCATTCATACTATTACAATAGTGGATACACACCACTGTAAATTTACCCAAAGCCACAGAATACACAGCACTGAGCATGAGCCCTGAGGAAAGCTATGGACTTTGGGTGATGATAATGTGTCAGTGCAGGTTCATCAGTTCTAACATACGGACCCTCTGGTGTGAGAGGCTGATAGTGGCTACATGAGTGGGTTCAAAGGAATAAGGGAATTCTGTACTTTCTGCTCAATTTTGTTATAACCATAAAACCACTCTAAAAAAATAAAGTTTCTTAATTTTTTTCAAAGTCAAAAGAGGAAGACTATTTTGTGATATATGGACATTATATGAAGCTCAAATTTTAATGTCTGTAAACAACACTTTGTTGGAACAGAACAGAACCATGCCCAAGTTAAGCAGCTGAGGCAGAGACCAGATGACTTTAAAAGTCTAAAATATTTTCTATCTGGCCCTTTACAGAAGTGGTATGCCCGTCTACATAACATGAATAGCATCATGGTGGAAATACAAAGCAGGTCCAGGGAAGAAGTCTGATCAAGAGCAGGGACGATGAGCCCTTTGAAGATTCAGAGCCTTGTCACAACTCCGCAATTCTTAGGGATCCAGCGGTTAGTGGAGTATTGAGACATCACAGCAAATTAAACACACACACACACACACACACAATTTAATGCATCTTGCATTTCCTACCACAGAGAAGGAAACTCATCACCTATTAGACCACTTTGGTCCCTAGAGGCAACACATTCTACAGTGAGGAATACCATTCAGGCTGCCACAAAAAGCTGCCGGCTGTGAGAGGTGCCGGCCACAGGCAGAGACTTTTCAGCAGGGCCAGGGCATGGTGCAAGCAGCCAGGCCACCTGGGCCATAGTTACCGGGCAGACCCTATAGCTCGGTGGAAAATATGTCATGTTGGATTCATGGTAAGCTCCAAGGGACAGAATGATGGCACAGGCCCTGGAATTCTAGAGCAAAGCCAGGCCATGTGCAGCAGAGAGTTATCCACTATATTAAAAACCGCTCCTGGCAAGTTCCTGAACCCCAGTGGAGAGTAAACAATTGAACAAGGGGTACTAGGTGAGTGAATACCCAGAACTATCAGTCACAAGTTCAGTGCATCAACTCTAACAAGGCAGGAGGTCTGGCAGGTCCAGTGGCATCCACTGTAAGATGGAAATGGTAGCTATGAGACTGAGCTGGAGCAGGGGCAGAGGGCACAAGTCAGCTGAATACACAGGTGGCCCACACCCCTGTCAGCCTCCATGGTTGCCCCAGTGTCCTGTGGCTCAGCAGGGGCCTCAAATGACCAGCTGAGGGAAGAAGAAATAGCCTGGGTAGTTTATAGACCATTTGGCTTGGTTTGAGGTTCAGGCTGAAAACGGACAGCAGCTGCATTACAGCCACACTCCAGGATGACTTTGGAAGGCAGCGATGAAGTCTTCCTAATGCACAGAGCTTCAAGTGATGTACCCAGTTATGTGCTTTTTGTGAAGGAAAAGTGGCCCATGGAGCCTTGGCTAGCACCATTACCTAGGGGCTTGAGGTTTGCTTGATCGTCAGGAGTGGAACCCTACAAAACAGACCATTGAGCCAAGTGACTCAGTTCATACACACTGGTCACACCACATGTCCCACCTCCTGGGCCAGGCGGCCTGACGAGGCTGGAATGGCACCAGTTTGGAGGCAACCACGAGGATGGAGTGCCACCCCCCAGAAGGCAAATGCGCACTGCGCCAGAGATTTCTATATGCCTCTGTCCCAGGAGAAAAACACCCAGGCTTGGCAGTCACCGCACAGAAGTGGAGTGGGCCTACTTACCATCCTTCCTAACCGCCCCTGGTGGGCCCTATGCTTTCTGTCTCCACAGTGCCTGCAGCCAGAAGTCCTGCCCACAAAAAGCAGTGTATGCTTGTCAAGGCACACAGAAAATGTCCAACTGAACTAAAAGTGAAGGCTGCTACCTGAGCACTTTGGGCTCCATGTGGCCAATGACCAGCAGGCAAGAAAAGAAACCATTCTGGCAGGGCAACCCATCCAGCTCAGCAGGAGAAGGTCCACGCGCCGTTGCCCAGTGAGCACATCAGGGGTTCAGGTGCCTCTGGTCCTCCCTCAGCCGTGGTTACTGTGACCGGGCCAGTCGGCCCCAGAAGGGCAGGAGGATCAGGGTCTCACACTCTTCAGGAATGAGCGTTTCTGTCACCCAACCAGATAAGCCACTGAGACCAGCAGAAATGACAGTGAGGTCCGCTAAGTACATACTTGTGGAATGAAGGAAGGCTGGGCGGGACAGAGGAAAGGAAGAGCCCGGGGCAGGCCATGGAGCCCCTGAATCCCCCGCGGTATCGCTCACCGTGCCTGAGCAACGGGCTCTCAATAAAGCGCCCAATGGGCTGTTTTCATTTTTGACTTTACAAGAGTGTGCTGAATGTTTTTAATACCCCATGTTCTGCTTGCACTTTCCTGGAGAAATGTTTCTTAGCTCATCCAAGACCAAGTCCCGCTCACACTCAGGGGACATCAATCCCTCCCAGCCCGGCACTGGCCCCTGGTCACCCGCAGCCGGACCCGCCCAGACCGCTCACCGCCTCCTGGCTTCCACGCGCGCCGCGATGCGGAGGCGCCGAGCCTGGATCCGCTCCTGCGGGTCGTCAGAATACACCGAGGGCGCGCGAATCGGGGTGGATACGAGTTCATCCGCTTTGTGCTCCAACACCCCTGAGGACCCTGGCGGATTCATGGCAGGAGCCTCTCGCTCCGCCCGCAGCTCCCCTCCGACCGCAGCGCGGTTGCTGGGAACAAGCCGTTGCCAGGGAAACGCAATCACCAGACCTGCAACCCAGCAGTTCCCGCGTGGCTCTGCAGGCCCCGCCCAGCGCTGCTTAGAACTTGGCCTTCCAGCCTCGGGCAGTTAGGATCCCCAGCAGTTAGGATGCGCGGTCTGCCCTGACCCCCCACGAGGCCTAGTTGTGAGCAGAGGCTGGATTTTCACCACGAGACTAGAAGATCAAAGAGCCTGGACCATGTGGTTCATCACTTACTGACTCTACAGATTAATTTATTATTACCAAATGAATGTTCCTGATAATATTTATCAAATACAATCGAACGCCTACTATATGCGAAGCGCTGAGCTAGAGTTAGGATACTGCTGATGCCTCTCCCTCGTGAAGGGTACAGAACACACGGAGCCTACAGCGTCTTGGCAGGTATGGACTACATCCAGTATATTGCATCCACCCAGTTATCACCCAGTTTTGAGCTCCTACTTGAGGTGTCTGGCCCCCATCTCCTCTAGGATGTGAAACTTGCCATCTCACATGAGCTTATATCCAGGAATTGTCTTCTTGTAGCTGTTTTCAGTAGGGCTGAAACCTAAAGCAATCCCATCCCCACCTGCAATCAGACTTGAAAGAGGAAAGGGAAGCCAAGGAAAATGACATGGGGTCGGGGTGGGGGTCGGGAGTAAGAGATCTATTAAACTCTCCAGGACGCGCTGTCTCCAGAAAGACCCTATTTCCTGCACATGTTTTTCTCTGTTGTCGTTTTTTGAGACAGTCTCATTGTAGTCGACTGGCCATGACCACTACTAATCTTGAATTTGAGATTATCCTGCCTCAACCTTTTGAGTGCTGGATTACAGGAATGCACCACCACACCCAGCTTCCTGGACATTTTTTTATGCCTCCTTGTCAACAGAAAAACAGTATCCATTAAGAATTTAAAGCTTTTAAACCACGCCTGGTGGGGCAGGTTTGGAATCAGCACTCCCAAAGGCTGAGGCAGGAGAATTTGAGCCCAGCCAAGGCAACTAAGTGACTTAGTAAGACTGACTCAAAATTAAAAATAATAATAAAAAGAAAAAGGGCTGGGAATGTGGTTCACTGTGAAGGCCCTGGTTCAATCTCCAGTACTGGAAAAAGTACACAAATAAATCCCTTTAAAACCAAACTAGAAAGGCTGGGGATGTGATTCAATAGTGAAGTGCCTGCCTAGCATGCACAAAACAAAGAAAAAAAAAGGAAAAGGAAAGGAAAAAACCTGGATAATGTTTACAGGGCCTTAG
The DNA here is from genome assembly GCA_028451465.1 of Erethizon dorsatum. NCBI lineage: Eukaryota > Metazoa > Chordata > Mammalia > Rodentia > Erethizontidae > Erethizon > Erethizon dorsatum. The sequence goes on from CM051824.1 coordinate 68,624,571, forward strand.
CCCCTCAGAAACAAAGGAAGGCAGTGGATGAGTAACAAACTGCAGGTGCTCGCCCTAGTCCTTTCCTGTCACCTTGGACAAGTACCAACTTCTTGAAGACTATTTTCTCAGCCATTAAGTGGTACTTAACTGTCTTGTCTATTCAACTCATAATCAAGCCAAGATTAGCCCTTTGTGAATAAGACCTACGCAAGGGCAACTGGAGTGCATTTTTAATTTTTTTCAAGTGTGCAAGTGGTGGAGAACATAGAACAGCCTAAAAGTCCAGCTGCAGCCTGAATCCTGTCCTAAGCCTGGCTTGGGGGTCAAGGTGGGAGAGTCACTTTTTGGCTTTAGAGCCCTCTGCCATGTCTCTCCTTTGGTTATAACTCAACATTAAACTTCCTAGAAGTCAAAGAATCAGAGGGCCAGATATAGCTGACCGTAACTGCCAGCCTCTGGTCCACATTCCCGTCCATAAGGAGCCGTAGGTGTGCGTGCGTGCGCGTATCTGTGCTGGGAGCAGGACACCATGGGAAATGCAGTGGGATCAATGCTATGCAGAGGGAGGTGAGAACACAGAGGCACCATCGAATCGCTTGAAGATGCCCAATGAGTAACCAGGGGCCCCCAGAGATCTACACTCCAGACATCTTTTATAAGGAACATGGTTTGTTTTTGCGATTTGGCTACTGGCAGCTTTTGGCCTCACTTTCTTCTCTGTATCTGGGACAGATATTTTTTGTCTTAAAGGGCTGGGGTGTAGCTCAGTGGTAGAGCACTTGCTAGGGTTCAATCCCTGGCACTGAAAAAAAAAAAGTCTAAGTGCTTCTTGCGGGGAGGCACTAGGGATTGAACCTATGTATTCGAACTGAGTTACATCCCCACTCCTTTTTAAAACTTTGATACAGGGTCTAATTTGCTACATTGCCCAAAAGAGCTTGAATTTATGATCCTCCCATCTCAGCCTCCCAGAGTGCCAAAATTATAGGCGTCTGCCTCCACGCTTCGCTCCTAGATGCTCCTTCCTGACAGATTTCTACCCCGTGAGCTGGCAGTTCATCTACACCCACCCTGTAACCACACTAAAAACCACAGGGTAGTCTCCTTTGCTGGCCCTCTTGTGCCATTTTCTGACTAGCAGAGGGGCCTTCCCTGCTCTCATAGACAGCTTCAATTATGGATAGCTGTAGAAAACACTCATTCACCACTAGAAAGGCACCTTTCAGGACAGTCTGCTACCACCTACTAACAGTTGAGATTAGCAATGCGCACTGACATGGCAATTCTACTTAGAATTATCCCAGGGAGATAATGGATATAGGTTATAGCTCTTCAGGGTTGGAACTGTATTAGTTTTTATTCAGTACTGTACACAGAACACCGTACACAATACCTTGTATGTGGTAAGTGCCCAACAAACATTTGTTAAAACAAATGTAAACAGACATAACTGTATGCTTACTCCAGTTACTTATATTTAAAAACTGGCTAGGGCAATTTTAAGGCATTCGTGGAATGAAATACAATTTATGAATAAATCTGACCCAGGAAGACACCCAAGATGTATTAAATGAGAAAGGGAAGATGCAGTATGAGGGTATGTATGACCACAGTTTTATCTGAAATACAGATAGATTGTACACAAGAAAAATAGGGAAAGACCAAGGTATTCGTATCTCAGGGGTTTGGCCTTGGTTTATGACTGACTTTCACATTCTCTATTCTTAACATAAATCATCTTGATTTAGTAAAAAATACTTTGCTTACCTGAGTTTTTGCTTTGTTTTGAGATGGTCTCTCACTATGCAGCCCACACTAGCCTTGAACTTGTGATCCCAGCCTTCCCAGTGCTAGGATTATAGGTATGTGCCACCACATCTGGCTCAATTTTGTGAAATGAAAGTAACAGACCCAAGCAGACTGAGGCAGGCAAGTATAGAGCTGCCACAGCTGAGGGATTTGAGCAAGATATGCAGGGAATGTTCACCCTGATGACTGAGCAGCATCCAGAGTCCACTCCTCAAATGGTATGCAGTACTCCAAAAGCAGACCTGTTTTGAGAACTGACTTACACTAATAAGCTCACAGAAAAAAAAAAAAAAAAAAAATATATATATATATATATTTTATAAATATATATATATTTGTGTGTGTGTGTGTGTGTGTGGGTACCGGGGGTCAACCTCAGGACCTCACACGCCAGAAGGCGCCCGTGCCACTGAGCGATATCACTGGCCCTTTCTTCGTATGTGGGTTCCAGGAGTCGAACTCGGGCCCTCGCGCTTGCCAGGCAGGCGCTTACGCCGCTGAGCCATCTCACCGGCCTGAGAATTTATTGATTTTAGCAAGAAATCACAACCATCACTAAGGGCAGCACTCATGCCTTTTGACTGAGCTGCCAAGGAAAACTATAACTGGTTCCTGGATAAGGACTGGTTGTGATGAGTTCAGGAGCCCTGGGGATAATTTGCCACAAGAATATATGGTTTGAGTCCTTGGGGTACGGCACTCCCATCCCTGAGGAGGTTTGCAGTGATAAGTATAAAATCATCTGGCTGTATGTTCTCCCTTTGCTAGGCTAAGGCTGGCCATCTACCAACAGCTTATACGGTCATCTCTTAAGTTTAAAAAAAACACATTGATTAGATTTTACCTAACAAGTCACACTTAATTCTGTATCCATTAGTTTACAATAACTGTTGTTTGGGGATGTTGGAAAATTCATCAAGCATTTAGGTAACTTCTTGGTTTATTCCTGTCTCCCGATTTGTGAGAATGTTACTGGAGTCTCAGAAGACAATCTTGTTTTATTTAATTTTAGTTATCTTTGGAACTGTCTCACCATTATTTTTAAAAAAAGGAAGAAACAGATGGCAGGGGAGTCAGGAGCTGTGCCTTATGGCTTAAAAAAAGTTCAAAGGTAAAAACAGAACTAGATATTAGAAACTGAGCATCAATCATGATGTTGACAACTTGGAATCAGCTGACCATGGACTAACTCCTCTGAACCTTAAGTCAAATAAATCTCTCTTTTTAAAAGAAAAAGAAACTAAGCATTTATCTTAGAACACTCACTGTGTTAAAACAAACGCTCTACATATATTATTCTCATTCACTCCTCATAATGCATAACTGTGGTAATATTAATCTTATTTTACAGATGAGAAAATTAAGGCTTAGAAAAAAAAAAGAAAAGAAAAACCCAACTTTCTCTAGATCAAAACTTGCAAAGTTTAACACAAGAAACATTTATTGTTTGAGAAGTTTTAAACTCTCATAATAAAAACAAAAAGGAAAGAAAAAGAAGGGAGAGATACATAGTTTTCTTTCAAGAAATTTGTGAGGAGAGGAAAAGGATGAGAGCAGGAAGAAAAATAAGACACTTTGGGGACACTGGGTCTGTGAACTTTGGTAGACCCAAGCATTTACCTGCTGAATGTCAGGTACCTGCTAAGCGCTGGAGGTGTATGAGGAAAGGGTGGGTATGACTAACAGGGCAACCTAGAGGAATTAGAAGCACACAGCTGGGGAACTGGCCTGGGTTGAGACATGGGACATTTCCTTCCTTACCTTCAAACCTGTTACTGGAAAAAATTTTAAAAGTCTACTGCCAGACGTGGGAAATAAATTCTGTTGTAAAAAATGAAAAATATTCTTCTTAGAAGCAAAGAGTCCTGGCTTATATATTGTAAGTTTACATATTCTATAAATATTTAATATATTTTAAGTATGCTGGGTGTGAGTTGATAATTTCTGTGGAAAGCAAAGTCTGGAATTTTAGCCTGGAGAATAGTCTGGAAAACTAATGCCATATGTTAATATTTTTTCTATGGCAAAATACTTGAAAGGAATAAACCACCACCTTACAAACTGATTTAAGTGTGACCCAGTTACTATAAGGAATACACACACACACATACACACACAAAATGAAAATATGGTGAATGTTTAAATTTTAAAAACCTTACTTTGCCAACAATGGTGGAATAAGTGTGTTCAAAGCAAGGAGGAGTACTTAGAGTATTCTGGGTATTCTGAGGGGGATTAATGGCAAAATTACTTTTGCTATAATAAATTTTTAAGTTTAAATGTTCACCATATTTTTTAGCCACTCATATATACACTCTGGTTCTGGGGGAATCAAGGGCAGCGTACTACAAATGGCATTTTTTTTTTTGGAGACAGAGTCTCACTGTGCAGTTCAGGCTGGCCTTGAACTTGCTTACATAGCCTAGGCTGGCCTCAAATTCACAGCAATCCTCCTGCCTCAGCCTTACAAATAGCTATTAATGCCACCTGTCTCATACTGTTTTCTGAAGGAAGTCACAGGATCATAGAACACCCCACAGGAAGCAGGCTGATCTCTCTAAACCAAAAACAAGACCAAAAAACAGGAACAACTTTTTACTCTTTTACTTTAGAGTAATCAATGCTTCTAAGACAGATTGCTGGACATTATTTTTCCCCTTTGGCACCTATCAAAGAAAAACACAGACAACCTGAAAACAATGAAAAGGATTTAAAAATTATTTACTCATTTACTTTTATTACAATAAATATTTATCAATAAATGAATTAAAGAACTTTAGACTAAAACCTACTGCATTATTTTTGGGGTTCACAGCAGCAGAAATAAACATAAATCCAGCTGAAAGGTCAAGCTTTCCAGAATCCAGTGATAAGAAACAGTCAGGTTTTGGTATGTGGGCTAGCAGCAGGGAATAGTAATACAGATAATGCAAAAATAACACTGAAATGCACTGTCGTGCTCTATTATTATACATCAAGTTATCTGAGACTTCACATTCCAGCCACGTAATTTAAGCAAGTTGCAAAGCTCTGTTTCTACAAGAGTGGGAGTCCTCCCTCCACGAGCCTATGGGCACTACTACTCCAGCAAAGCTGCCCTCTGGCCAGAACCGCACTCATAATCGTGCAGACCCAGGGGCCTCGGTCCTGGCAGAAGCAGCCATCGTTCTCAGAAGCTGCCTTTTGACTCGCAGGATCCCAGGTTTAAAAGGAAGCAGAAAGTGACACGTTTAAAGGGCTTTCTCGAAGACTGAGATGAACTGGAGGGAAGGAAGGCTCTGGCTCTAGATCAGAAGGAGCCTTCAGAGTTACGGGAAACATGCACACTAAGTCCACACCAATAAACAGTTTAAGAAGAGCTTTCCATTTGGCTGATAGTCAAGAGTAGACTGTGTACACACATGATATCATACATACATATGCAGAGAATGTGTGTACATGTTAGATATGTATATATACACAGAGCGCACATAACCAGATAAAATAAATACTACATTATTTACTTAAGACACAGCAAGTCTTAGACAGACCAGTTACTAATATGTTCAATTAAACTACTTGAAAGGGAAAAGAAGATCTTATGCTCCTCTTCATCTTTCTAATACAGACTATTTGCACCCAGCACATTCTACCTGCTCCAGCAGAGCTGTCTCTAGGTGCCTGAGAAGGAATGGAATTGCTCTCTTGTTTTAGAATAAAAAGCCAACTCTACCAGGGCCAAGCTAACACCTCAATAACTGACTTGGCCATGGATACACAGTCTTGGTCACAGCGCAGTAAAGTCTCGGTCACTTTTACTCAGCAAAGTATTAATTTCCTCTTCTGCAAGTAGCCACGAGTTTAATCTACTATGTTAGATGGGAAGGGAAATGGAGAAGGCAGACAGCTGGGAGTTACACCTTGGTAACTGATCGTTACTTTCTCCTTCCCCAGAGGAAATGCCATGTTTTTTACAAAAATTGCAAGTTGAGGCTCTACAATAAATTCTGCTTTCTTGAGCTATCTTGAAATGAGCAAATCATTACACATAGCTGGGTCTTTGTCTCCTAAATGGTTGGTCTGATGAGATTAAGCTGTTTAAACAAAATAACCTTAAGACAATGTTAATAATGTAAGCAGTCTCAATTAGTAGTTATTACAAAGTGTGATACTGAATGATAACAGATTTATAATGCAGCATTCACAGATCTTGCAAAATTAAATCAGACTGTTATAACCTGGTAGTAACATCAAGTAAAATCAGGTCAAATGATTACTCTCTGGATACTAAAAAGTGTTCATTAAAAAATCACAATCTAGAATTCATGGTGAATTGTGGATAGTTGGATGAAAACCCAAAATCAGTTCTAATTTTAACTGTCACCCACAGAAACTGCTCGAGAGGACTCTAGCCGAAGAGACAGAAGGCATCTGCAGCACTTTAGCCACGCCCCGTGCCTTCCATATCATCTCTGACTTCAGTTTTAGTGCGTGCTGCTGAAGCAGGCACTGTCTCCACTTCTAGTGTAGCATTTAGGTTCTCCATGGCCATCATCCAATCTGCATGCTTTAAAAACAGCACTACTCTCACTGAGCCCAGCTTTCTAAGAATGATTCTCTGAAGAGGAAGACAAGGTGACTGCTCTGTGGAAGACCAGAACAACCCTTCTGTTGTGTCCAAATGAATTTTCCTAGAGAGACAAACCCTTGTTAAAGTACCCGAAAGACAGTTCATGTGACACTTTCCAAACCTGGGAACCGGGTCTTTCAGACCAAATGCAATACAACCCCCTTGCACAGGCACCTGTGAGAGGGATTCCAATGGCAAAACTTCTCTGCTACCACGGACATGAACTCATTTAAGAGCTGCCTGTGTAAAGAGCAGATCCCTGCTTAAGAACAAAAACCAGCTAGATGACTATCTCACATTTTTTTAATTAAACAGAAGCGTATTATTAGCATGCAGTTGAAAAAATAAAGTTACATTTATTTTGCACCATATAAACACTGGCAATGAATCAGCCCAAGAATCCAACTCCCATGGCTCCACGCAAGAAAGATGCAAACACATCACCACTTCCTCTGGAAGTGAGATAACCATGATTTACCATCTGCCATACCCAGAATTGCCCGCCGTTATGCCAATTACTTGTACCACTGTCAAAGATGAAAACTAAAATACACAAATCACATGGGTTACATAATCAATAAAGGAAATTCAGAAATTTATGCAAGCTTCCTAAAATGCCCACAGCATCACACTTTCAAGTTTCACAGTGATTAACACCATTTTACTGTTAAGACTGTCACTTTAAATGTACATGTCAAAGTGCTTCAAATGCAGCATAGTAGTTAAAATTCTTCCTGGAAGGTTGTAGTACTGGCAGCTAACTTAGTAAGGTTATTCACCCATAGGGTGTTCAAGAAAGGGTACACAGTCTTACACAGATACCTCATGGGACAAAGAAAATTCTGACTTCACAAATTTCCTATAGCGTGCTGGATCAAGTTCAAACTAAGGTCAAGATAAGGCCACTCTGAATACAGGCATCAACACACCATATTTCTCTATCTGCTTTTGGCTTATTTGGGGACCCAAAGTCGAAAGTGCCAGCCAGGCATGGTGGCACACACCCTGTAATTCCAGCACTTAAAGGCTGAGGCATGAGGATCACTGAAAGGCCAGTTACATAGTGAGTTCAAGGCCAGCCTGAACTACACAGTGAGACCTTGTCTCAAAAAACAAACAAACAAACAAACAAACAAAAGTCTCAGCCCATCAGATTTACTTTGTTCCCAGTCCTTAACTAGTTATGGGATCTAAGGCAACCAAGGATATCTGAATGTGGCAAGACCTCAGAAGTAGTAAAGCAAAACTTGAGTTGTCTATTCTAGGTGGTGTCTAGTTGAGAGCAAACTCAGGTGAATGATGAAGAATTACAAATCGGCTTCTAATTAAAAATATAAATGGGAAACATGGTCTTTGATATAAACACTCTCAGATTCTTTTTATTCTCTATAGGTTAGTCAAAGTCAGCTTTGGAAAGCAAGGTACATTACAAACACTTTTGGTTGACTACCAAATAAATTAGTTTTTTGAAAGCTAAACACACAGAGAACTTTCAAATTAACAGGGCAGTAAAGTGGTCCCTTCTTTCCTTTACAAGGACCCTGTATACATTTCCCAAAAGCACAGGCTCCAGGTCATAAGCAATACTCTTTTGTTGTCTGTTTAGAACTTGGGTAACTCTAGACGTACACTCCTCTTCCCAATACCTCTATGTAAGAATGAATGCCATACTGGTAGTAGTATTGTAATGTCCTAGACCACAATCAGCATTTAACTTTTTTTTTTCGGTACCGGGAATCGAACTCATGACCTCATGCTTGCCAGGCAGGCGCTGTGCTGCTGAGCTGTATCCCTGGCCCCTAACTATCTTCTTGAAAATTAGAATGAAAAGTATCTCAATCATAATGTTAAATGCCAAGGAAGAACATTTAGTTTTTAAATGTATAACTCACTCTATTATCCTTACAACTAAAACCCCTTAAACTACATTTCTTAGTATTTGTGGAAGAAAGACATTTTAAGTTGTGGCAATTTCAAACTGCGCACTGCAGCTGCATCATGAATGTTAGAAAGGATCACAAAAGGCAGCAGTAGCAATACTCTGTCCAGGTATTTTTACACTTTTTTATCTAACATCCCTCCTCAAACAGGGGAATTATTTTTTTGACAAGCCTAAAAGGGCATTTTCCATAACACAGCCTGAAAAGAAACTTAAAGGTCTATGTAACTTTGGTCAGCAGCCATGCAAAGCTCTAGCCTGGCTAAGGCACTCGGCTCTGCAAGCACAGAAAACATGCATGTGTGCTCCCAATCACGGCACTGCTCCCCACAAGGCAGCTCGGGGGGGCACCAGGGAGAAGGCTGGGGCGTGAACACACCCAAAATACCATGCATGGGCTGGCCGTGGTGGCACACGCCTATAATCCCAGCACTCAGGAGGCTGAGGCAGGAGAACTGCCACAAGTTCGAGGCCAGTCTGGGCTACACAGTGAGTTCAAGGCCAGCCTGAACTACATAGCAAGACCCTGTCTCAAAAAACAAAACAAAACCAAACCCAAAATATGCATAAGCTCAGAAGAGCTTCTGTATTTTGGAAAATGTATAGTAATTGGCATGACAGAAATGCACAGCGCTACTGGTGACTGAGTCCGCATGGGCTGCTGTATAACTATACAACAAGTGGGGCACTCAAGATGCACAGTCAGGTGGCGGACTAATTAGGAAACCGTCAGCAGTGCGAGAATCCACAGCTTCCTCAGTTAATTGCTTGCTTTCACTTTCCCTTCGTGACAGCCTCTTTTCTTTCATCTAATAGTGCCAATAAATCTGACTGTGGCATAATTCTCCACCACCATAGGGAAATATGTCACAAAATATAGGCACGAAACAACTTTCAGACACACTTGATGCAACAAAAAGAGAACAGAATCACATTTGGAAGTAAAAGAGCCCAAAATTACAGGACATGATCCTAATGCCAGAATTAAAGTGTATTTTTTTAACTACACTGTACAATGTGAAGAAAGTCAGTAGTCCATATCTGTCATTTTACAAATATTTATCAGGTTTTACCTCATTCTTGTGTATAAGATCCGTAAAACAGTAAAATGATTATCTGAGAAACCTTAAAAACAAAATTTTTCCCTACGCCAAATTAACACTTGATCCAGGTCAATTTTACAGATGACAGAGCAGAGTAACAAAATAGTTACTTTCCCTTAATTGGTTCTTCTCTGACCTCTATGATGGCAATTTGTTAACAAACACGGAAAACTATCCACACTTCTCTGCATCAATTTATCATCTACTTTCAGTGTTCATTTTTGTCTCTGAGAAAGTCATCAAATACAATCAAGTCTTTACAAATAATTTCTTAAAATGAGTATGGAACCATGACCTAGGTCCTTGGTTCATTTCTAATAACCTGGATGACAATGATTAGAATTTAAAAATTAAAAAAAAAGAAAGAAAGAAATATCAATGATGGTTATTTTTTACAAAGCAGCAGACTGAAATTCAACAAAGGAATACACTATAATATTTAACAATGGTCACATTCATAGATAAATAATGGTTAAGAATTTAATTACATATCAACACAGTGGTGCCTATTTTATCCAAGTGCAACCTGTCCAAAAAAAAAAAGGGTTTAAGATACACTCTTCATTCAAGCACAAACTTCATTCACTGGAAAAATAAAATCAGCAAGTAAATTTCACCACCACCAAACTAAATGAAGACAAAATCAAAGGAAAGAGAAGAAAATACCCACATTCATACAAAGATGTGATTTATCAAACAATCACAATAAAATTAAAGGGATTGTGCTGTCTGTAAACCTCCAGAATTACTCTAAGCCATATTAAGGAGTGGGTACTCAGTAAGGCAGATATTAAGTTTTCTTCAAGTGGCGGAAGTGGACGAGATGGAGGACAGAGAAAGCAGGGAAGGATGGATGGACAAACTGAGTCAGAAAACTATTTTGGTCATAGTGAAATTCATGAGATTCCTAACTCCAATTTAAATTTCCTCTTATAAGGTGCTTTATCTGCATGCCTCACAAGTAATTATCACAAGACTAGAACTGTCACAGACATTCTTACAATCACAGTTCACAGGCACAAAATCCCAGCAACCTGCAGCTGAGGGTGAAAAATGCCATGCCAAACCGTGAGCCATGCCAAAGGATGAGCCACAATTAAAACCTATTTGCTACTGAAAAGAAATTTCTCTTTCAAAGAAAACTAAACCATTTATCAAGATCCATTCCATAATAAAGAGAGCCAGAATACTAGAGAATCTCTCCTACCAGGTGAGGACAAGGGCATTTGCACGGGAAACATAAACTGAGATTTGGCAATTGTATATTGCTCTGTAATCGTTGGCATCTCCAGATGGAAGGTCACTTGTTTTTAACTTTTCCTATATTAGATTTGGGCTACTGATAATTACCACAGCTAAAGACCTGTTATAAAATATCAAATATGAAAAAAGATTGTAATTTTTTCTGAATGTTATTAGGTTTCTAAACCAATTTGGGGGTTTTAAAAATGAAAATAAAGCATCTTTAACTCTATAAGCCAAAACATTACGGACTCATGAGACTAAAATCACCAGGAACACTTTGCTGGTCTCATATACATTACGCTTAACCAAAATGTCACATGGTTTTATAAAAACAATAAAATTAGGTAAGCTGGGAGTTAGAAGGTCCAAAATTCCACAAGTTCAGGTCATGTTTCATTCCTGCTGTTCAAGTACCACATATACTGAGATCCCCTGTCTGTCACGCGGATCAGATTAGTTCAATGGTGATGGATGAAATATTTACAAGCATCTATTTACAGTACTTCTGAAGATTATAGGCCAATATTCTTCTCTTCCATTCCTAGTCAATCTGAGTTTGGTTTCCTCAATGAGAAGGGGTAAATCTGAAAATGGTTACTCAGCTGCTTAACCTAGGAAAACAAGAACACGACACAGTGACAAATATGTACCTTACTATTTTTTAAAGCATAAAGAATTCACTCCCTGGAAACAACAATTTATTGACACAGCAAAAATCACCCAAAATAATGAAGAGGTCTGCTGGATTACAACAGCTAAAGAGCTAGACAACTAGTTAAGTGGGAATACTAGAACTACTTTGGGAGAGTTAGGACTTGACTGTGGGTCTGCCTAACTCTAAAATCTAATCTTTCCAGAGTCTGCTAGGCCAAAAAAATTCATACCCAAATCTACTGAAAACCTGACATAATATCTAATTGTTACATTTATAAGTTAGAGTCAATATTCAGCTTGTTGAAACAATTCTAAGCAATCACTCCCAATGCTCATGAAACGGTTTCGAATTAGATCTGTGAATGGGGAGAAGATGGATTGGTAAGGTGTCTCTAGTGGGTAGGCAGGAGCTTAGTTATGTGCCAGTTAGGAGACACCATTTGATGCTAATTGTTTATATTTCAGTAGTTCAAGTGAATGTTTTGTGTGGCCTAGTGAGTTTCACCTTCTGGTCAAAAGTTGCAGTTTCTGCTGAGAAAGAAGTAAAATCTCAAATAATGTAAAAGTCTTCCTTTAATCTGAAATTCTAACCTCCCTTACTATATTGCTCAAAGAATTGGGCAGGGAAGGAAGGAAGTGATACAAAACCAATTTCTTTATAAGTTAAGTTAATGGGCAATAAAAATATCCCTATAGCTAAAGAGAAGAATTAGATAACAAGTAGGATTATCCAGTCCCACATAATTAAAAACTGCTTACAATTCTAATCAACAAGAAAATAAAACCCACTTAAAATAAGCACTAACTCCCCATAATAATTATCTAGCTTAAGCATCATTTGTTAGAAAAAACAATCCCAAAATCCTTATAGGTAAGTATTATAATATAATTAAATAACTTTTTTTGTAATTAAATAACTTTCCTTTGTAATCTATTACCTCCTTTCCACTTGTAAGAAACAAACAGAACCAGTTTTGTTCGAGCTTACTCACCACGCGTACCCCATAGTGGATATGGGCCAGGGTGAAGGCAGCCGTGAGTGTATACAGGAGAACACTCTCAAGGTAAGAGGCTACTCCTAAGTTCACTGCCATGACAACCAAGAAGAGAGGAAGCAGCAACCAATTCAAAGCAGGGCACCTTGTGCTGCTCATCTGACAAACAATCAACTGACACTGAGTTTAAAAAAGAAAGAAAAAGGTTTAATTAGCACTTCCAAAACTAGTCACTCCAACATTTAGAAAGTATTCAAGACCTTGAGCCAACACGTTACGTTACCTAAGTTCAGTGGTTCTCACCTGGACCAGGGACCCCACCCCCCTGCCCTCTAAACGTGTCTGAAGAGACTAGAAAATAATTCAGTAAGGATGCGATAGAAGGAGTTTTTCCACTGTGTAATGACAGTTTAGATAAAAGAACTTTCTCCCAATTTTAAGATTCTGATACATGAGAAAAAATTAAAAATAACCTCCTGTATCTCCACACGACTAAATTTCTTTACAGCAATGAAGAGGATGCTACTGCCAGTACAGCAATATGCCCATAATTAACACTTCAAAAATCTCTCTGGTTCCTTTTCTATACTTTACTCAGATACACTTTTACTCTGTCAGAGATAATTTTTATACCATGAAATGATGTTTTCAGATCTGTATTCATTTCTTTTTGAAGTACTCAGATTGAACCTAGGGAGTCACATCCCCTAGGCAAGCATTCTACCACTGAGCCACATTCCCCAGTCCAGTTTTCCACCTTTTAAATATATAAAATCAGTAGGAATTAGAATATTAAATGCATTAAAGAACAGAAACAGACTCAGTGACTAAGTTACAAGTCAAAAACTTTGAAGACCTAATAAAGAGCACAGGCTTCCTGACTCTCAGGATGACCGGGTCCTTTCTCAACTACTGATCTCTCCTTCCTGTGCTCTCTTTGCTGGCAACAGCACAGAAATTAGTTTTTTAAAAATATATATGAGCTGGTCGTGGTGGCACACGCCTATAATCCCAGCACTCAGGAGACTAAGCAGGAGGATCAAGGCCAGCTTGGACTACTTAGTAAGACCCTGTCTCAAAAACAAACAAACAAAAAAAGTTACATATATATATTTTTTTTATATGTGGGTACTGGAAGTCGAACTCAGGACCTCGCACTTGCCAGGCAGGTGCTTATGCCGCTGAGCTATATCACTGGCCCAAAAAAGTTATATTTATTACAAAGTTTCTATTCCATATTATTAATCCTAAAATCACCTGCTGTGTGTTTTATTCTAATATCTCTTTCACGCTAGACATGGTAGCACATGCCTGTTACCCCCACTATTTTGGAGGCTGTGGTGAGAAGATTCCAAGCTGAAGGCTAGTCTGGCCAATTTAGCAATGACAGGCATGCCTGAGGCCCTGGGTTCAATCCCCAGCACCATGACCAAAGCTCCCTAAGGAAATTATTAGGTCTGCAGTCATTCCACCCATACTGTTAACAATATTTACTCCAAAGGCAATCTAAATTGTCCCATGACTTCTTCATCAGGTAATCAGGCATATTTAAGTATGCCATGGTTTCTTAACAGCAGTCTGGTTTCAAAGAGCAAGATGAAATAATTCTCATGGGGCTGGGAGTGTAGCTCAGTTGTAGAATACTCTTCTGCATTCTGGAGGACCTGGGTTAAATTCCCACCACTGCAAAAATAAAAGTTAATAAAAGTAATTCTCGGCATGTTCTACCTTTGAGGTTATTAAATTTTCTTTCAAATTTGTGATTTAAAAATCTTTAAAATCTCCTTATTCTAGTAATATGAGTTCTCAAATTATCAAACTGTCATATATTCCTAATATAGACAATTTTTTTTAAAGAAGAAAAAAATCTTACTGTGATGTTGGCAAAGGCTGTTCCAACCATAAAGTAGAATATTCTAGGATGCATCTCTAAAATATCTGAAGGCGACCAGAGGATCCAGGCTGTAGATAAAATGAAGAGCAAACATGGAGAAAAGAGGGGAACCATAACTTCATAGACTGAACTGTGTTTCAAGGTGTTATTTTTATAGCTTCTGAAAAAAAGAATCAAGTAATACAAAGAACATTATTACATGTAATACTTGTAGTTTGTCATTTCCAAATTACTTTTACATTTGTTTATACTCACAATAATCCTACAGCATAGATAGAACCAATAATATTTTTTTGTTTGTTTGATTTTGAGGCAGTGTCTCACAATGTCACACAAGCAGGCCTCAAAACGCACAGCAATCCTCCTATCTCAACCTACCGAGTACTGGGATTACACGAGTGCGCCACCACACTCAGCAGAACCAACATTAACCCCACTTTACAGGTGAGGCAAGTGGATGAGAGATTCTAAACTACATAACTTGCTAACGAGTCAGAACCAAGGTTAGAACTGAAAATTCCTTACCCCTCCCTATTTTTTCCTCTTTAAACCAAATTATCAACTGTTGTATAAAGATAAGGCAGGCATGGTGACGCACATCTGTAATCCCAGCACTCTGGGAGGCTGAGGCGGGAGGACCACAGATTCAAGCTCAGCCTGGGCAACTTAGTGACTTAGCAAAACTCTGTCTCAAAAAATAAAAAAGGCCTAACAATATAGCTTAGTACAAAGACCCTGGTTGCAACCCCTGGTACACCTAAATAAATAAGTAAGAATACAACTACATTTTTGTTCTATAAAATATCCTAGTAGGAGAACTAAAACAAACATGAAATATCAACAGGGTGAAATGTCCTCCTGAATTCCACACATTGAAGGTTCAATCCCCAGCCTGTGGAACAACTTGGAGTTAGTGGACCCTTTCAGAGGTGGGGCTTACTACAAAGTCTTCAGGTCATCCGGACAGCCCCTGAAGAGGAGATGGGACCCCACCCCTTCCTCTTTCTCCTTGTAGCATCCCAGTCATACGGTGAGCTGCTGTGCTCCACCCCATGCTCCCTGTACCATGAACCCAAAGGCAATGGGGCCAACCACTCATGCCTTGAAACCTCCAAAACTGGGAGCCAAAATAAACCTTTTCTTTAACAAGCAAAACAAGCCAGGTGCAGTGGTACACAGCTGTAATCCCAGCACTCAGGAGGCTGAGGCAAGAGGAATGCCATGTGTTTGAGGCCAGCCAGGGCTACAAAGTAAGTTCAAAGCCAGCCTAAACTACATAGTGAGACCCTCTTTACAAAGAACAACAAAACCCAGCAGAGTATTCCTCATACTTCTACTTTGATTAAAAAAAAATGTGATACAGAACTTAGAATAAGACGTAACTCACACAAAAGACTCAAGTGAGACTGCCAATACCACATCTTGGTGTCTCTAAGTACATAAGAAGCAATCCTGTTCCCTGTCTTAAGTGCTGGAAAAGTTTTGGAAATAGTGGTGATGGCTATACAACATTGTGAATGTAGTCAATACCACTGAATCATGAACTGTAGTTAAAAATTGTAACTCATATATTTTATTAAGTAAACAAGTACAGCAAAGAAGATATCTAAGTCTGTGGCTAAGGAATGACAGAAAAAAGACTGAGAGGCCATGATTTGTATTTACTAAATAATAACTCCCCTATTTGTCCCTATCCCAAACCAATGACAACCCCCATTCTGCTTCCTATCTCTTTAATTTGTCTATTCTAAGTACTTCATATAGGTGGAATCACACACCATCTGTCCTTTTGGCCTGGCTTATTGTACTTAGCATGATGTTTTCAAAGTTTATTCATATTTCTGTTGATTTGGTTGTCTTTTATGATTTCTTTCTCTTTAATGATACATTTGGTTCACACATTGTTTTCATGATTTCTTTTAGTTCTTTGCTGTTTAAGCATATTTAAGAGTGTCATTTTAAAGTCCTCATCAAATAAATCTAATTTCTGCTATTTCTCAGGGGGAAAAACAAAGTATTCCCATACATTTGTTCATCTGAAAAGAGTCCCAGTACACTGCCCAATCAAAACCTCACAATTGTAAGATAAGGAGGAAATGACTCAATTTCTACAGCCTTCAGAGCTGTAAACTTTATGGCCTCTATAAATGACTCCCAGCTGCAATAAATATGACAGATTCACAGAGCCTGGCTGACATGGGGTAAGATTCTACGAGACAGATCTGAGCTCAAAGATGAAGCGGGAAGTACAAGAAAAGTGTTTCACCTAGAAGAAACAACGGCAGAGAAAAAAGCCAGCCAAATTATTAAACCAGGAAAGAGCAGAATCTACTCAGGACACAGTAAATAAACACAATGCAGGCGAACAAAGTGGGGATATGCATAGGTGAGAGGTACGAGACAGTCTCCCTCCACCTCCAAAGCCCTCCTCCCACAAAGACAGGAACTGCTACTGCAACTGCTATTTCACAAGAGTCAGCCAAGGCACTTTGGTCCTCACCTACACACATTCAGAAAATGTATGATCTTGTCAACTACATATAATCAATTTATAGAACAGAATGGAAACATGAGCACTCAGTAGGAAAATACTGCCTCCTTGGAGGTACACTCACTTATAAGAGTGACGAATTAGAACTGGTGAGCCCAAAACTATAACAAAAGGACTGCCTCAGGTGTTGCTGAATTGACATTAGCACCACAGACACTCTAAATTATCCTAAATTCATTTTAGATTCAAAATCCTGGAGTTAAGGCCTTCTCAAAATGTCCAGACGCCAAAAGGAAAACAGATCCTTAAGTTCAGCTAAATAACAATTGCTAAAGATGTTCATATTTCTTGCCCAATTAAAAAAATAAAGCACTTACCTGTAAAAATTTAAGAAACTCATTGGGAGAGTCATACATACTGCACAACCTAAAGGAAAGAAAATTTAAATTACCATGAAGCAGTCAAGTGAGTACATTATAATAACTGAATCCATACAAAACACTCAACATTTTTAGACCCAACAATTCTCAGGTTCACCTTTATTTCTGTAATAAAACTGAACACACTTCTGAACGGCATCATAACGGGAAAAGTGGCAATGCAGTATGACCAGAGCTCAGGCTCAAGGAGACAGCCTGGGCCTCGATTCTGTTTGCACCATACAATGGTTATGGGATTTTAGGCAAATCAACCTTTCAGTGCTTCAGTTTCCTCATTTACAAAATAGAGAAACTAGTAGTACCAACCCCATAGAATTCTGAGAATTGAATAAATTACTACATAAGACACCTGGAATACCACCTACTATACAATAAATTGAAAAATAAGTGTAAGCTACTAGAGGAAGAGCTGCAGCCTGTGCTTCCCATTTATACTTATTTTTTAACCTCCCTAGGGATTTTCAATTTCTCCCCTCGCTATCCTACCTACACGGATGGTCTTCCCAAGAAACCCTATCGCTGATTCTGCTGCACTCTCTTACTCCATTTGTTTGTTTTAATTTCTTAGCTTTCTTTCTTTCATTCTGCCCCATAACCTGCAGAAATTACATTCCTGAAACTTACCAAGCTTCCCTGATGATCAAATTCAATATCCCTTTTTGTTTCTGACTTCTACATAAGATGATGTGGTTATTTGCTAACTGCAGTTCTTTTCCCTCCTCTGCTATTATAATTCTATTCTCCCAATGCACCTGCTAGCCATCTAACCATTACTTTGTGTCCTTTATTGACAATTTGACCTCCTAGTGTCCCTTATGTTTTAAAAATCTAGCTGAGTGCGGTGATACACACCTGTAATCCCAGCACTCTCAGAGACTGAAGCAGGAGGATCAAAAGTCCAAGCCCAGCCCTGGCAACTTATTTAGTGAGACCTTGTCTCAAAATTTAAAAAAAAAAAGGGGGGGGGGTGCTGGGGCTGTAGCTCAGTGCAAACGCTTGGGTTCAATCACCAGTACCAGGAAATCTCTGATTCTACGGTCTATAGAGATGCTAATTCCTGATGCTTCTCTCTTTCAAACTACAAACCAAGACATCTCACAACTTTCTGAACATTCATTTGTATGTTTCAGTCACGGCCTCATCTGTCTATTTCAGACTCCCTCCTGGTGACTGTATTGGTTTGAAGGTCAATGTAGCTATGTAATCTTAAAGACCAAAGGTAAAAAACATTCCTTTAAAACAACTCCTAAAACAGTTGGCTAAGAACGGTTTTTAAAAAAATACTAGAATTCAGCAGAAATCTCTTCTCAAAAGATGAATTAACTCTTGTTACTTCCAAGCTCAACTGAAATAGTTTGTCAAATTAGATTATCTTAGAAAGAAGACAATGATATGCTTAGTGTCCTCAGGAATTTCAGCAGTTTACTCCATGGAAAGCTGAGAAGCACTGAAGGGGAGCCAAGGCTAAATGAATTAACCCAGTATTACTTGAGTCTCTGAGGTGTCAGAAGCAGGCTGAGACAAACTAGCACAAGATTTGCTACCAAGATTAATTTTAGTTTAAACAGTCTTAAAATATTTCTGTTTGGTTATTTTTTTGAGGTCCTGGGGATCAAACCCTGGGCCTCACGCATGCTACACAAGCGCTTTACCACTCAGCTACAATTGCTTTTTATTTTAGAAAGCATCTTACTAAGTTACCTGGGCTGGCCCTGAACTCGTGATCCTCCTGCCTCTAGAGTAGCTAGGCTCCAACAGTTTTAAGTACAATAAGCATGTGGAAAGCCTGGACTCTACATAGTTTGCCAAAGAAAAAGTTTGCATCTTCTATTTCTCCTCTAAAAAGTACTTCCTGTACTTTCTGTAAAGAGTATTTGTTAATTTGAATACTTATCTATTAAACTCAACATTTAAGAATATAACAGTTATAGAATACATATGTATACACATGCATATGAATGGCAATATATATGCTTGTTTTTCAAACTGCCAGTAATTAAAGGCCCAAACTTCACTATATAAAAAAAAAACCTGGGGCCGGGGATATAGCTCAGCAGCGTGGCGCCTGCCTGGCAAGCACAAGGTCCTAAGTTCAATTCCCGGTTCCAAAAAAAAAAAAAAAAAACCTAGTAGCTAAAGAAAAAACAATTAATTTTTTAAAGGATCAAAGTGAAATGGGTTACAATCTGAAGATAATGTAGTCATAGAAATATTTTGGTTCCTCACATGTCTAGCTTATTTATTAAGCAGAAACTTCAATTAAAACCATCAACTCAAAAGTTGGACAGTGTACACCATGTTGATGACACTAAATAAACAAGCACTTTTGTACATGGCTGGTGGAAATACAGAGTCATAGAACCCCAAGGAGGGATTATGGGAATGTTTAGCAATACTGCATACATTTATCCTTAACTAGGAATTCTACTTCTAGGAATCTTTTCCACAGTACCCTGGCAAAAATATGAAAAGACGTTTGTGCAAGACTATTCACTGTAGCAATTTGTACAACAGCAAAGACTGGAAAGAATTCAAATGCCTATGAATAGAAGGGTGGTTCAACAAACTGTAGTACACTGTTATACACCCACCCACACAATCGAACAGCCAGCAGGTAGGTGTAAGACGGAATGACGAAGATCCTTACACACCACTATGAAATGACTGCTCTGATATACTAGTAAGTGGGGGAAAAAGACATCAAAGAGTAAAGTATGCACAGAATACCATCATTATCATGAAAAAGGGTGACGATATTCATTTACTTACAATAAAGAAACAATGAAAAGACAAGCCATAAAATTACAAAGTAAAAATGGTTAACTGCGGAAAAAAAGGAATAGTGACAGAAGTTACAGTTTTTGAACATGCTTTTTTATAAATTTGACATTACTCATGAGTATTTCACACGATTACTTAAAAAAAAAACTTGTAAGTCAAAAATTCTACCTGGGAAGGGGCCAAGAGTTAGAAGAAGCAGGGAGGCATGGGAGGGACAGGGGATAAAGAAAGAATTAAGATGTGTTAGATACATGTACCAACTCCACATGATAAATGTAATCATTATATACTACAAACATGTACTAATAAAAAAATAAAAATTTATGTACATATCCACAATTTAAGACATAATCTCAGAATTTAAGTAACCTGACTGGACATCTCTGGTGGGATAACTGTAAGGTCAAATAAAACTGAGGAAGCCAAAACCTTACACTATTTTCAGTAATCATATTTTTGCTGATTTGATACTGTATTCTAAGACTGTTGTGGGTGCTTCAAAGAATTAAGCAAATGAGTAATTATTTTGTTACTGAACACCAAGATTTTTGTCACAGTTTAAAAGGAGATACAAATATAAGACTGATGAGGTTAAGCAAAAATTCTGTAGCATCAAATTTTATTTGGAAATTTATCATAAAACTAACCAACAAACTTTAGTCCTCTAGCTATCCGCTGAATGGATTACTAAGCAATGATCATCGATGACTGTGAATACTACTACTGGCAGGTGAAGAACAGGTGCTAACTGTGTAACAGGTATGTAATACCTGAACCCTCCAATCGCTGTCAACATCACAAAGAGACAGCTAACACTGTGTGCCTCCTAATGCGATGCAATGGGAAGCACCACTATGTATTAAGTACCGTTTCCACGCCACACCTCCAGTGTAACCTGTATCTAGCCAAGCCCATAGGTTTAATTGTTATTTTACAGGAAAAGTGAAGGGCAGAAAATATGTTAAAGAAAGTAACAAGAATTCAACCAGGAAAATGCAGAATGTAAGAATTCCATAGGGCAAATGACCTACTTTCTTCAACAAAGAAATTACAAGGCAAAAAAAGAAAAGGAAAATGTATGTACACCAAAGGAGATTTAAACAACGTATCAATCAACTGCAATGTATAGGTCCTATTTGGTGGCTATAAAAAATAAACCAATCATAAAGGACATCTGAAAGAATTACAGAAATCTGAACACTATCTACATATTTGATAATATAATTCTTATTAGTTCCTTTGGCATTAAAGGAAGGAAGACAGGGCATGGCAAGGTGGCTGGAGGAATAAGCATGACCAGTTAATTACAAAACGCCAGGACACATGTGCAGAACAGTGTCCAAAGCCCCAGGATGTGAACTTTTTGCAAAAACCCACGATGTGTAAAGTGAACATAAAAGGTGACACGCCACTGAAAGCTCACTATAGTGGCTTTCCTCATGACAGCCCGCCCTATATTCTCTAGGGTATACTTTTATTTTTCCTCTTTATTTTTTATTTTTACTTACCCCAAACTTGCTCTGCAGAGCCAGTTTCTCTCTTACCCTTCGCTTTTAATTTTTCCTACCTCAAATCAATGTGAAACTTTGCCACCATTTTTGCTTGTTTTGTTCAATTCTTTGCTCAAGACAGAAAGAACCTAGAAACCACCTCCAGAAGGATACTCCAGCACTCCAAAAACCATTAACAGTATGATAACAGTATTACGATTATGTTTTTAAAAGAAGAAATCCAGGTCTAAGAATGTAGCTCAGAGGTGCAGTGCCTGCCTGTCAAGGTGAGACCCTGGGTTAAATCCCTAGCACCACAAAAACAAAAACCTATCATTTAGAGATATTCAAGAAGTATTTATGGATGAAATGCAATGATGTCTGAAACTTGCTTTTAAATAATCTAAAGGGAGAAGGATGTCTGTTAATGGTGGCACAATGACGCAGGGCAATTCTCACAAATAATTACTAAAAACTCGACAAAGATATTCAAAATGACTTCTTGAAGGTACTAGAAAACAGTCAAAAGCAGGCAGAAACTTGATAAGGATTTATACTTGGATCACTAAGGAACAACTTCTTTTGAGGCTTGCCTATGTATACCTGCAACCTCACCCATCCCAGATGGTGGAAAACCTCAGCCTTCCTTGCCAGCTTTTGGAGACAGATTATTAGAATTTAGAGCAGCAGAGGTATTGCAAATGGGAGCAGGGGTCATTTTAAACAGAGATGCAAAAGGGCTGATACAATCTGAGTATAAACTTTGCCCCAATACCTGGCTGGTTGCTAAACTAAGTAAGCAAATAGGAGACCCAACATAATGAAAACAGGGTAGAAATTAGAGGAGATGCTACGCTTTGAAAGACAGAGGCACTCTCAGTGAGACCTGTGGGTCTGTTGAACACCCCCACTCTGGGTTGGGGACGAAACCCAAGGCCTCACACATGCTGGGCAAGTGCTCTATCACAGAGCTACACCCCCAGCATGCTGTGCCCTTCATTTCTTCTGATCCACACTCTATCTTGGGCTGAAGAGGAAGAACCTTTGCTGTGCTGAAATATCAGAGGGCAGAACACAGTTGCTGGCAGACCAACTGAAGATTCAGGAGCCCAGAAGCAAGAAAACCCCAGAGAGGTGAGCACCCAAATCTCAGGATCAACTTTGCCTAACTCTTTGACTGATGGCTAAACTACAGAAACACAAGGAACAATTCCCTAAGAAACCAGCCTAAAGGGCTGGTGAGACAGCTCAGCAGCATAAGCGCCTGCCTGTCCTGCAAGGTCCTGAGTTCGACTCCTGGTACCCACATAAAGGAAATAAGGGGCAGTGATATCACTCAGTGGCACAAGCGCTTGCTGGCAAGCACAAAGTCCTGAGGTCGACTCCCGGTACCCACATTAAAAAAAAAGAAACCAGCCTAAAGAAACAACAGCTGGCCAGGCATAGCAGGGCATGCTAGTAATCCCAGCTACTCAGGAGGCCAAGCCAGGAGGATCACAAGTTTGAGGCCAGCCTGGAAAACTCAGCAAGACTATGTCTCAACATAAAAAGGGCTCAGTGGCAGAGCACTTCCCTAGCATGTGAATGGGCCTGGGTTCAATCTCTAGTACCAGAAAAGGAGGGGTAGGGAGACAGCTGAAAACTGAAAATAATTACTTAGGGACATCAGCTGTTATATACTGTGAGGGGACAGATTTCTCAGTCTGAATTCAAACAAGTTAAATGCCTACTAGAAAGAAAAAAAAAATTTTTTTTTCCAGAAGAACAAAACAGATTCCAAAGTTACATAAATATTTTCTCTGTCTACTGCCCCTTTCTTTCACAAGGTCTGGGGAATCAAACCTAGGGCTTCACATGCACTAGGCAAGAACTCCACCACTGAGCTGCATTCTAGCATACAATGACAATGTCTGGTTTCAACAACAACAAAATTGCTAGATACGCAAAAAATGGCAGGGGGTAGCAATCATTAGAAACTGTTGGATTTGACAAACTATAAAGCAGCTATTTCCAACATGTTCAAAGAACTAAAGGAAAATATGGTGATAATGAATAAACAGATGGAGAATCTGACCACAGAAAAAGAAAATAGAAAACTAAATGGAAATTCTAGAGCTGAAAAAGTATGAAAACTTAATTGACAGTTTTACTAGACAGGCTCAACACCAGATTGCCAATGGCAGAAGAAAGCAAAGAATTTAAAGACACATGAACAGAAATCATGTAATACAAAGTATAAATTAAAAACAAGAGTAAAGAAAACCTTAATAAAGCCTCAGAAAATTACCCACAGGACATAGCAAGTAAATCTAACATATATGTAAGTGGGTCCTAGAAGAGAAAGAGAGGAGAAGAGGCATAACAAATCTGAAAAAATAAGTGTGGCTGAAAATTTCCCACATATAGTCAAAAACATTAACTTACAGCTTCAGCATACCTAACATGCTCAACAAACGATAAACACAACCATAAAGAAAACCAGGCCTGAACGTATCATAGTCACATTTCTGAGAGCCAAAGATTTTTAACAGAGAATCTTGAAGGCAGAAAAGAAAAACAATATTTTACATACAGGGTAATAAGAATATATGAGCTGATTCAGAAACAATGGATGTCAGAGGACATGAGAACGACACATTCGAAATGCTGGGGGGAAAAATGCAAAATCAAGATGTTTTCACATACATACAAAGAATGTATTGCTACCATCCTAAAAGAATTCCTTCAAACTTCTGGGAAAAGCACCATACAGTAAGTCAGATGTACAGAAAGGAACAAAGTACAATGGAAATGTTAAGTTTGCGGGAAGTATAACAGATTGTATATGATAAAATGACCCAGAGATTATAGGGGTACATTTGAAACAAGATTGGCACAGGTAATGAAAACTGTTGAAGCTAAGTGGTGATACATAAGGATCTATTACATAAAAGCATAAAAACTACAAATAATGCAGATGTTCAATTACTTTTCGTAACAAAAAGAAGGGGGGAGTAGATACTGAATCCTACTTTCTACCCTGGTAGCCTGTCTGTTCTATCCAAAGAGGGCAACCGTCCATCACAATAAACAAGCCACTCACCTACTACCAACCTTTATATCCTCCCCTTACACTGAGGCTCCAGCCCACCCCGCCACCTCAGCAGCACCAATATTATCAGCAGAAACGAACCCATCTATTATGGGTAGAAGAGGCTCAATGGCTCTTCTACCCATTGGTACCTGTTTGTATACAGCACTGGGAAAGCTGCTTCATTTCTTTGTATAGAAATAAGTGGGTTTTTTATTTATTTTAGAGAAGAGAATTGGAATGAATTTGTAAGTTACAACGAAAATTGTGTGTCTTATTAAAGGGTACAATTAACATGCTCATATATCAGACATGTTTTGTGTGTGTGTGTGTGTGTGTGTGTGTGTACCGGGGGTTGACCTCAGGACCTCATGCGCCAGCAGGCACCCGTGCCGCTGAGCGATATCACCGGCCCTTTTTTCGTATGTGGGATCCGGGAGTCGAACTCAGGCCCTCGCGCTTGCCAGGCAGGCGCTTACGCCGCTGAGCCATCTCACCGGCCCCACATTTTATTTTTAACAAATGAGTGTAAAATGTAGCAAACCTACCATAGGACAAGCTGCTAAAATCAAGATTCACTACATGGTAGTAGAAAAAAGTAACCTTTTCAAGGTAAGGAAATAACACTTTACACAGATACCAGAAAATGAAGTTTTATAGGGTATATCACAGGGTAGTTTCTAAAATGCACAGTCCTGAGTCACAGAAAAAGGCCGGAACCACTCTGTCTCCGAAAGCCGGAATATGGACTTTCAGACTTCCAGAATACAGGCGCTGTCTACGCCTAGTGCAGACAGTGTTTAGCAGTTTCTAAACCTTACCTAATTCCATTCCATTACCACAGTTCGCCAACAGAAAGACGGCTGCTTTTTAGGTAAGTAACATAGCAACAGCCTACATGTATGCTTTTTACTCCTACAAAGTCCTTACAGTGTCGCTCCTGGTGCCCCCAGAACAGTGAACTACATGCCTCTTTCCCTTTACCTCTTTCCATACCTCCGACACTGTCCTACACTCAATTACCCTACAGATATCCACTTTATCAAAAATCAAAAGGAAACATCACCCTATAAAAAATATTTAGCACTCAGTGGAAGGTGGGGGGGTATCTGAGAGGAATAGAGGTTTAATTTTGGAAGTGGCTAGACTCATCTCTACATTTCAACTGTTCTACTTCACACAATACTCATACCTCACTAATACTTTTCAATGTTAAAATAAATATGAAATCTACATCAACTGCCCACCTAAATGTGGATATTCCAATATAGTCTAGGTTAAGTTGAACGATTACTTTCTAAGGCCTGTGTGACCTATCTTGGCATTTCCCTCTGATTAGAAAAAGCTTGGTGCTACACAAAAAATCAAAACAAAGAAACTTTATTTTCTTCAATGTTTAGGTTGAAATCTTATATAGTTGTAGGATTATTCTGCTTGCTGGAAGGCAGGGACAGGAGTGCTGTTACTTGTTATAGTCAAACATGGGCTTTTGATAACAAAGTGATGGTTAAAACAGGCTTTGACATGGAGCTTCTTACCAATAATCATTGCAGTGAATAGGTCTCTATATAAGAAATTAAACAGGAAAGGTTCATACCAGGCCTCAACTCCCACAACTGCAGTCACTATGTAGACAAAAGAAATAGTCTGGAAGGAAAACACAGACAAAAGCACACAGAGGCATTAACAGCTGAAGAGACCAGGCATCCAACAGAGCTTTACACAACATTAAGTCTAGTCAGACCATTTTAGTAAACCCAAGAAATATTCTTAAAATCTGGTATGTGGCAAGTCTTGCACTTTTTTTGTCAACCATGCCATAAAGTAACTAACTTCTATCGACTTCTACCGGCTACCATCTGGAGCATCTCAAAAGCGTTCCAAACACTGGTCAGGTCAGAAGATGATCCAATTTGCCCACCTAACCACCTCCTTCAACAAGCACACTCCAGCTACTGAGGGTTTAGGTACAAATGGGTGAAACTCAATGCCAAAGCTGGGATTCAGTGGCAGGAAGGGTGAACAGCAAGCCTACTAAAGTAAGAGCAATTTCTACTTACTGAAATTTGGCAATGAAGACTAAAACCAAAAATGTAATTATATATGAATATCTTTTTTTTTTAACAAAAATTTATAGTTCAAATGAATGAGTTTTTAATAACATTAAGAAATTGTTAGATTTCGGTGTAATAATGGCATTGTGATTATATCTTTGGGGGGGTTTGGTTTTGTTTTGTTTTCTGAGACAGGGTCTTGTTATGTAGCCCAGGCTGGCCTCAAACTTGCTTATGTAGCCCAGGCTGGCCTCAAACTCAGGGCGATCCAACTGTGTCAGCCTCCCAAGTGCTGGGATTACAGGCATGTATCACCACACCTCACTGTGATTATGTTTTTAAGAGAAGCCTTTGTCACTGAGAGATATGTAGCAAAACATTTACCACATTTCCTTTAAAGGAACTGGAAAGGGGTGAGGGAGGGTAGATATGAAACCAGACTGGCCATATGCTACTAACTGCCTTAAGGTAAGTCAGGGATACACTAGGGTTCATCACAATATTTTCCTGTTTTTATATGTCTAAAACTTTGCAGGAACAAGTAAAAATTTTTTTTAATTTTTTTTTTTTTTTTTTTTTTTTTTTTTTTTTTTTTTGCCAGTTGTAACCAAAATGGCAAAAGGGCAATAAAGAAGGAATGACAAAAACTTTCCAAAAGTATCATGGCAGTGTTGAAAATTTAACACAGAACACATACTTACCACCTGGCTAAGGTCATATCCCCATGGCAGGAAAAGAATCCCTGTGTTATACTTTTCCCAGTGGGACAGGATGAAAGAAAACAAAACTACCCATAGCAGGAGATAAAGAACAAAAACACTGACACCAGTAGATCCTCGTCCAAAGATGGAATACACAGTTACAACAAAGTAAACACATGACCAGCTATCCAGGCCATGGTCAAAAAGCTCCCCTAATGGGGTGCTAGAATTGGTCCTCCGGGCTTGCTTTCCATCCACGCCATCTGCAATAAAAACACATCATGCAAAAGAGGTCAACATCTGTATCAGTACGGTGGAAAAAACAAATCAGTATATCACAGAACTATTAAGTGTAATTATCAGCCCATACTATACAAATCTTATCTTTAATTCCCACAACTCAAAAATTTCAGAAATGGAATGTATAGTTCTTTAAAGTATAATCTAAAAATCAAAAAGTTATAGCACATTGAATGATATCATTTTTAGATCTAAGAAATGTCCAGCTGGACTCTGAATTCTTCCAATTCTTCCAAACAACCCAACTAGGTTTTTCTACAAACCACAAATTCTTAAAGATTTAATAACTTTTCATTACAACTTATCTAACCATTCCTTGCTCTGGGGCCCAAAAGTACTTCAGTCACAACGCCTATTTCATCCTGTGTGAAATCAGTCATTTCTTCACAAATCTACTGCTTCCATATTTTCAAGTGCTTCCAAAAAATGTACATAGTAGGTACTCAGCAGCAAAAAAACTAAACTTACTGAACATGTACAATACACTATTATTGGTGCTGTACAAATACAAGAATTTTGGAATAAACAAAGTTTGTCCCCTCAGAGTGCTTATAATTGAGTAAGGGACAAAGATGATAAATAAAGGTATGATTGCATCACAAATCATAAAGAACTTCATGTAAGACAAGGAGGGTTCCTTCAGGCTAAGATAACCTACAATGGCTTTTAAGACAAGATGAGGGCCGGTGATATCGCTCAGCGGCAAAAGCGCCTGCTCATAAGCGCAAGGTCCTGAGTTCGACCCCCAGCACCCACCAAAAAAAAAAAAAAAAAAAAAGACAAGATGAAATCTGAGAGAGGCCATAAAGAATGAGTTGGATTTCAGTAGGTAAGAGATAAAGAAGTATGGCATTTTAAGAGGAGGGAGTGCCATCAGTAATAAACACTGAGATGGAAAACCATAACACACATTCAAAAAATGCAAGGAGTATAGTTTGACTAAAAGCCAGATGAAGGCAGCAATATAAAAAGGCTTGAGAAGAGGTTTAAGCCAGTTTAAAAGTGTTAGGGAGTATAAAAAGCTACTAAGGGGCCGGTGAGATGGCTCAGCGGCATAAGCGCCTGCCTTGCAAGCGCGAGGGCCCGAGTTCGACTCCCGGATCCCACATACGAAAAAGGGGCCGGTGATATCGCTCAGCGGCACGGGTGCCTGTTGGCACGCGAGGTCCTGAGGTCGACCCCCTGGTACCCACAAAAAAAAAAAAAAAAGCTACTAAAAGGTGCATGAATAGGGGACTGACAAGAGTGAAAGCCATGCTTTAAAAAAATGCACATGACATCATTGTGAATGACAGGCTAGAAAGAGGGACAATAATTAGTAGGCCAAAATGGAGATGGAGTGCAATGGAAATGAAAAGCTGGGAACAGGTAAAACATTAAGAAAATAAAAATGAGAGAATGCTGCAAAAGAGATGAAAGGCCTAAAAAGAAGACAATCTCTGAATGTTCTAGACTGCATAACTAAGAGAATAGTAGTGTTCATAGAAAGAAGTCAGAAGCAGCAGCAAGAGTGATGAGGGGAAAGACTATCATTTTAGGGAGTGTGACTGAAGGCTTGATGGGTTACTCACATGTTAATGTCAAGCAACTCAATCCAAGAGTACTTACTAGCAACACAGAAGATAAATGAGGGCTAGATATAAACATGGGAATCGTGGGAAGTAAGAATGTTAAGTATCAGGATCGGAACGAGGAAAAGAGAAAGCCACGGAAAAAGCACGGTAGAGTACCTTAATTTAGGGGAAGAAATAGAGGAGCCTGCTACAGACTTATAACAAAACCTAGTTAAAAAGGAAGAAAAGAGGCTGAGGGTGTAGCTCAGCAGTAGAGTACCCAGCATGCATGAGGCCCTGGTTCCATCCCCAGTGCGGGAGCTGGGGATACCTGTAACACCTGTGTTTACCTTGTTCAACATGGTATTATCCTCAGTGCTGGGTCAGTCTATGGCAAAGACAGCCTTTATAATTATTGCTGAAGGAATACATGAAAGGATAAATCCCAAAACACCTGCTCAAACCCTGCAAATCTCTGTTACATAGGGTTGGGAAATTTTCTGCCCTTATGTAGCTGAAATATCCCCTCAAAGTCTTTTGCATTATTCACTGGTTTAATAATTTCCTATTTTCAGTGCAGCTCCTGTATAGCTATATCATATTAAAATTATGTAATACATATTAATTAGGATTTATAAGTTTTCTCGATGAGCCCATTCCAGCTTCACAAGTCTGGTGTGCAGGTTTGTCTCAGAATTTTTTTTTCTTAGAAAGGTAATTCAGGGTATATTCTATATATATTATGAAAGACATCTCGCACGACCTTCCCAGGACTTAGACCTGGGATCAAACACATTAATACTTCTGCAGCAAAATGTATGAATGCACGCACAGTCACACTTCGTAGAATAAAAATTATAAACTGCTTCATGTTAGTTCAAGATAGAGTTTGCAACAAATAGTTCATGTTAGATCAGGATTTTTGCCAAAAAGCTGTGAGCCTGAAACAACAGATAGATTGTAAGGTATATTAAAAGACCCTTATGAAACGCTGTCAGAAGTCAGAACTCACAGGCCACCCTCCTTTTCCTTGTTCCTTGCGGCAGTCCTTGGCAACTAAGTCCATTAGCATCATTTACAAACTGGTTCATTTTTACTATTAGATATACAAAAGCCTCTACTTAAATATGTAACTCTTAACTGCAGCTTCCCCTAATTCTCCTCTCCCTTCTCCAAACTACTACAGTGCTGGTTCCACCACATCAGCATTTAATGTACCAAGTTATACTGATTTATGAGAATGAGTCTTTTTTATTTGATGAGATCTAAGCAACTTGAAGTCAGCATCTCCTATTTTACCTGCATTTAAAAACTACATACTTGAGAGTCTGCTATGTTTCGGCCACTTCTGTAGACACTGGGGATAAACAGTGAACAAAGCAATAACCACCCTCAAAGGTGTTCCTCACTCTAACATGTTAGTTAGGTCAGAAGACTGACAAGCAGGTAAGTAAATAGATGGTTTTAAAAAGTATGGAGAGGGCCGGTGAGACGGCTCAGCAGCTTAAGCGCCTGCCTTGCAAGCGCGAAGGCCCGAGTTCGACTCCCGGAACCCACATACGAAAAAGGGGCCGGTGATATCGCTCAGCGGCACAGGTGCCTATTGGCGCGTGAGGTCCTGAGGTCGTCCCCCCGGTACCCACAAAAAAAAAAAAAAAAAAAAAAAAAAGTATGGAGAGCCAGGTGTGGTGGTGCATGCCTATAATCCCAGCACTTGGGAGGCTGAGGCAGGAGGATTGCAACAAGTTTGAGGCCAACCTGCGCTACATAGTGAGTTCAAGGCCAGCCTGGAATATATAGCGAGACCCTGTTTCAAAAATAACCTAAATAAATAAATAAATAAATAAATAAATAAATATTATGGAGGAAAAACACAGGAGAAAAGAAGACTGCAGGATAAGCCACGCAGATGACCCCACTGAAAACCCTCTGACAAGTGAGAACCCATCATCTCCTGGTTTTCCCACCATGTTCCATTACACATCTCCCTCGCCATTCCGCTGCACCAGTATTGCTTCCCAAACTTAAGCAAAAATGTCTTCCTTGAAGCTGGCAAATCTTTTGTATTAAGGGCCAGATAATAAATATTTTAGCCTTTGTGGTGTGGGCCTCTTGCAAACTACTCAACTTTGTCTTTATTGCAGGAAAAGAGCCACAGACAATGTGTAAAGGAATGAATGTACAGTAGCTGTGTTCCAATAAAACTTTACTAACAAAAATAGACAGTGGGATGGATTCGGTCCACAAATAGTAGTTTGCCAACTCCTATTTATCCCAAGCAGTGAATGACAGTATTTTCCATATATTAAAAATCATATTTACCAGTATCAACAGGATATTAATAAACTCTAGTTAAAAAGAATGAAGCACATGAGAAAATGCTAATTTAGTGGGTGGCTATATTTGCTGATTAACCAGCCACTGACTAAAATAAACATTTTCAGGAAGATGACAAGATGATCACCATTCCCGTTCAATATGGTCCTTGAAACACCAGTCAGACCAACCAGGCAAGAAAAGAAACAAAAGGGATTCATACAGCAAAGGAAGAACTCAAACTCTTCTTATTCACAGATGACATGATCCTTTATATAGAAGACTCGAAAAACTCCACCAAAAGACTCCTTAGAATAAACAAATTCAGCAAAATAGCAGGATACAAAATCAATACACAAAAATCAATAGTGTTCCTGTATATCAACAATGAACCCACTGAGAAAGAAATTAGGAAAAAATACCATTCACCATAGCTTCGAAAGAAAAATTAAATACCTAGGAATAAGAGGCCTCACAATCCAATTCAAGATATATTTCAGGTTACATTACAAAACTACAGGGATAAAAACAGCATGTGCAGGGACAAAAATAGACATGCGAGGCAATGGAACAGAATTGAAGATGCAGAAACAACCCCAGGCATATTTGGCCATCTGATCTTCCACAAAGGAGCCAAAAACATAGACTGGAGGAAAGAGTGCCTCTTTTACAATGGTGCTGGGAAAATTGGCTGTCTGTATGCAGAAGAATGAATCTAGACTCATTATCTCTCACCTTGTATTAAAATAAAATCAATATGGATCAAAGACCTAGATATTAAAACAGAAACACTTAATCTGCTGGAAGATAAAATATGTAGTACTCTTGAAGACATAGTATGCCTATGACAAGGACTTTGTGAACAGAACCCCAACTATACAAGAAGTAACACCAAGAATCAACAAATGCAATTTTATCAAATTCAAAAACTTCTGCATAGAGCAGAGGAAATAACCAACAGAGTTAAAAGAGACAACCTACAGAATGGGAAAAACATCTTTGCCAACTATTCCTCAGACAGAGGACTCATATCTAAACTATATGAAGAAATAAAAAAAGTTAGACCCCCCCCCAAAGTCGCAATCAAAAAACAAGCAATTGAAATGAGTGGACACTTCTCAGAAAAGAAGTACATGTGGCCAATAAGTACATAAAAAAACATTCAGCAGCTTTGACCATTAGAGAAATGTAAGTCAAAACAAAACTGAGAGTCTAACACTAGAAAGTATAGCCATCATCAAGAACGCAAAGCATGCTTTATGAGGTTGTGAGGAAAAAGGAACCCTTCTACATTGCTGGCAGGAATGTAAACTAGTATAACCACTACGGAGAGTCATAAATAAATAAATAAAATACATAAACAAATAAAAATTCTATTTGACCCAGATCATTCTGGGTTTTCCTGAAGAGTTAAAGACATCGTATTACAGTGACACATGCATACCCATGTTTATAGCAGCACAACTCATAACAGCTAAATCTTGGTAGCAGCCTATAGGTTCATCAACATATAAAGAAAATGTGGTATACATACACAACAAAGTACTACTCAGCCATAAAGAAGGATAAATCTGAATCATCTGTAGGAAAATGGATGCACCTTGAGATCGTAACGCTAAGTAAAAAAAATCAGATACAGAATGTTGAATACTGCATGGTTTCTCTTATATGAGAAATCCACAGCATAAAGATGACAGGAAAATGGGAACTAGACCATGTGGAGAGCAGAAGGGCATCTAGAGATGGGAGGAAGACAGGAGGAACTGAAAGGGAAGGGAAAGTAAAAAGGACAAAGATGTGATACGTACATACACCAATTCCCCAAGATGAAAGTTTTTTTTTTTTTTTTTTTTTTTTTTTTTTTTTTGTGGGTACCAGGGGGTCGACCTCAGGACCTTGCGTGCCAACAGGCACCCGTGCCGCTGAGTGATATCACCGGCCCGTTTTTCATATGTGGGATCCGGGAGTCGAACTCGGGCCCTCGCGCTTGCAAGGCAGGCGCTTATGCCACTGAGCCATCTCACCGGCCCGAAAGTATTTATTATGTACTGCAAAACATACTAGTAAAAAGGGGACAGATTTAAAAATAACATGAATATTTACCACTTTCTTACCTAGCGTATAGGCTGCAAAGTTGAGGATGCCCACAACAATCCAAACCCAGTCAGGCACATGCCTGTGACCTGGTGCTGCAAAGGAAAGCAACTACGGTTTGAACACAGTCTTTCTGTAACAGTCCTTACCACACCACTTCCTGCCAATGAGAAGTGTTTCTTTTTGTTAGAGATTCACATACTTTACGATGTATGCTAAATGCAGAACTAAATAAATACTAAAATTTATCAAAAACTGCCAAAACCAAAGATGTAACTCTTCGACCCCTCATTTACATCAAGTATTTGTATCGCGCTTGTATTGTAATTCAAAACTAAACATTCCCCTTTACTTGAAAATAACTTATCAGCTCACAATGAAAAATTTATTTTCATTTTTAAAATTTATAAAAACGACTGCATGTAATCTAACTCTTAGTGTCTGTGATTATACTACAAACATATATTGTTATGGTTTAGATCTAAAATGGCCCCCAAAAGTCTCACATTTGGAGGTAGAGTCTGGTCAGAAAGGTAGGGTCACTCGGGGTGTGACTTGGAAGGGTATATTCTCCTCCTGGTTCCTCCCTTCTCTCTGCTTCCTGACCGCCATGACGTGAGCAAATTTCTGCCATGCCCTTCCACCACACTGCTTCTGCCCTGGAACCAGCCAACCATGGACTGAATGCACTGAAACTATCCAAAATTGTGGATATCAGGAACTCTGTCTTGACAACAAAAAGGCCACTGATATATACAGAGCCTTCATACTGTATTTTCTCACTGTATGATTACAGATGGATTTCCTCCACTAGATAATTTGGGCATCACAATCATCTAAAATGTCTGGATGTTTTCCCCTCTGATAAAACAACTGAGAATCTAGAAGTCTAGGTTCTAGGCCTGCCTCTGCAATCAATCAGTAGTGTGACTTTGAATGTATCATTTAACTTCCCCTATCTTGCATTTTCCAAGCATCCTGGGACTTGAGGGTTTATGAATCCTTCAAGTTCCATTATTTGAAGAAATATACATAATTTTACATATTCTTATTTCTCTATGTAATGAGGTAATAATTTTATTTATAGTCACAGAAGATAATATTTCTTTTTTTTTTTTTTGGTGGGTACCGGGGGGTCGACCTCAGGACCTCGCGCGCCAACAGGCACCCATGCCGCTGAGCGATATCACCGGCCCCTTTTTCGTATGTGGGATCCGGGAGTCGAACTCGAGCCCTCGCACTTGCAAGGCAGGCGCTTATGCCGCTGAGCCATCTCACCGGCCCAGAAGATAATATTTCTAATTACAAAAATAAATATTTTAGCATTTCCTGAGGATTAAAATACAAAATTATAAAAAATCTAAACAAAAAGCCTCACAATACCAAAACCATGCTTAATGAAATCTACTCTTACTGATTATTCTTATAGTACTTTAGGATCTTCTCACGCTTCTGACTGGTATTTAAGACCTCAGTGACCATTTTGCTCTATGTTCATAAGTTCTAGCTAAAAGTTTCAGTTGACAAAATTCAGCACATGCATAGTTTCAATATTCAGAATTTCTATAACATCAAAAGTGCTAAGTGATTGAAACTCCCAGGTTTTCCTACAAAAAATGCCAAAGCCTGTTAATTCTTCCAGGTCAGTTCACAAAAGTCTGCTGAACCCATAAAACAGCTGAATTATAATACTAAGACTCCTTGCTACATCATTTGTAAGTTTTGATTTTGTTGTTCTTTTGAGACAGGGTCTCACTGTGTAGTCCAGGGCAGCCTTAAACTCACTATGTAGCCCAGGCTGGCCTTGAACTTTTAATCCCCCTGCTTCAGCCTCCCAAAGTTCTGGGACTACAGGTATGCGCTAAGACGCCTGGCTCATTTATAAGTATTCGTATCAGAAAACAAATCTCCAATTTGAAGGCAAAAGTTACTAACTGGCCTCCACCTTTCTACTCCTTTCCACTCAATGAACTGGCTGAGCAATAACAATAAGCCCTGTCTCCCACTCTGCCCCTCATTCTCCAAACACTCCGGACTCTTCCCTGCGGCCGGGGAAACAGCTGGGTGCGGCAGAGCAGAGGAATAGGTGTGGGAAAGGATGCTGCAGGCCATGAGGGCGGGCTGGACACCGGCTCCCAAGTGTTTCCATCCTCTCTTCTCCAACAAGGGTCCAGGCCAACATCAAAAACACTTAGGGAGGTGGGGGAGGGGATGAAAAAAGAATTAGGATGTGTCGTGTACGTGTACCAACCTTCCACGAGGAATGTGATCATTATGTACTGCAAATGTGTACCAGTGAAAATGTTTAAAACATTTAAGCCTAAGAATCATTTTCAGAGGAAACTGGGAGTCATTTGAGGCGAGTAAGGAATGAACAGAGGGAAGGACAGATCACATCCCCTTTAGAAGAAAGGGGATTTTTCTTTCATGACTAGAAAAGAGGAAGGGATATTCCTGGATGATAGGTATGTTAGGCCCTGGCTGTATTCATTTTTAGGTAGTTTTACTATCTTAAATCTCTGTCTTCATGTAAATCTAATTATTCTTTGTTTGCCAAAACTCCATTGCTTTTTAGACAGCACATCTAAAGTCAATAGGCAAAATGGTATTATATTTCTAGAGCTTAATGGAAACATACATAACACTGTAAAAACACAACAGTCTTTATATGCAATTATGACATCTTAAATAACATTACAACACCCAAAATTTTTCAGAAATACAAGCACCATTATAGAATGAGAAAATAACCAGTTATACCTCATTTTTCTCTACTCAGACATTTTAAACTTTATATTAAGGTAATATTCTTACCTGAAGCATAAAACTCAGGATCAAAGTATGCCATAAGTAGAAAATTGAATACAACCAGCAGAAAGCCAGAAAAGGTTATCAGATTTGGAGCCAGCCAAGTCGGGAATGCCTATTTTTCCAAATAATTATAAAATAATTAAAGGAATCTTTGATAAACACCACAATATAAAAATTCAAGTCACAATAAAAGCTATTAATGTGAAAGATCATATGTAGGAGTTACACATATTAAAAAGTAAACCATAATCTCCAGTTGATAGAAATAAGCATTTTGCTGGGCGTGATGACGCACACCTGAAATCCCAGCGTTCTGGAGCCTGAGACAGGAGGATTACCAAAATTTCAAGGCCAGCCTGGGCTATGTAGTGAGCCCAAGGCCAGCCTGAACTGAGAGAGATCCTACCCTCCCCAAAAAAGAAGCATTGCTTATAACTCACAAACTTTTTTTTTTTGAGACAGGGTGTCACTATGAAGTGCAGGCTGGCCTTGAAATCACTATGTAGCTGAGGCTGGCCTCAAACTCACAGTGATCCTCCTGCCTCAGCCTCTCGAGTACTGGGATTACAGGCATGTACCCCACACCCAGCTGCCCACAAACTTTTATAATCATAAAATTAAATTTATTTTAGAAAATTTTAAAAGGCATTTTACAAAAATGATAGATTGCATTATATAGATTTAGATTTCAACAAGGAGATGAAGCAAGATATGTGACTAAGGGAAAGAAAAACAGAAAGTGTAGTATGTGAAGCCAGGCATGGTGAACGCCTATAATCCCAGCTCTAAGGAGGATCCCCAGGAGACTAGCATGAGCTACACAGTGAGTTTAAGCCAGACTGGACTACATCGTGAGACCCTGTCTCAGAAATCATCCCCTCAAAAAAGAAAGAAAGTGTAGGATATCCAGGGATCTTACTAAACTTAAAGCTGTATCCCTAACACTATAAAATAGGTTAAAATACTTAAAACTGAAACAAAAAGCACATGGCTATTAATTAATTATCTTACCTTCACTATAGTGTTCCAAAATGGATGCATCACATACAGAGAGAGTGGGTTGGTGTCCACAGCACTGTACTGTTAAATGAAATACTCAGAGTTAATCCCTGCATACTAGCAAATAGGACAATATTTTACAAAAGAAAATAATCGTACAAAAATAACCTGCAGAATACACCTATTTTTATGATGTCCTCATCTAAATAACAAAACTAGAAGAGCAATATAAATAGGGTGAAGACTGTAAAGCACACTCGGGTATTACTTTGATGGCAAGAGGAAAGGGTTGGCCCAGCAAGGTGGTGCACAGCTGTAACCCCAGCACTCTGGGAAGCTGAGACAAGAAGACTGCAAATTCAAGCCCAGCCTGGGCAACTTAGTGAGAACCTGTCTCAAATTTTTAAAAAAATGGAAAAAGGGCTGGGGATGCAGCTCAGCGTGAAGGCCCGGGGTTCAATCTGTAATACCAGAGCAGGGTTAAAAAAAGGGTCAGTCAGAGGGGTAATCAAAAGATCAACCCCAAATCAGAGTTAATCACACAGTGGTGGTTTCATTCACATATACTCATCCAAAGTCCAAATTACCAGGATAATCAATGACTCACCCTTCCCTCTCAATCAACTTTTATAATATCATTGTGTTTCAGTTAAAAAAAAAAACTATACTGCTTACACATTCTCAGTTATTACGCAGGATCAGTAAAATACATACCGTCCACAGTCAAACACTGACCACACAGCTTCTCAATCTCCCCCAACTTCTCACCTTACAGGAATGAAGTTTTTCCCCTTGATACCATTATTAGTATACTTACTACCTATGCTGCCTTGGGCAAGTCACCTGTTTTCTTAGTTTACTCACCTATAAAGTGAGTATGATAGCCCTTACCTCAAAGGACTGTCACAAGGATTAGGTAAGTCAATAATATAAGTGAAGCACTTATAACACTACCTGACCCTTAGTAAATATAATATAGCTATTATTATTATATGTGTTTTGAGCACCAAGGGAATACAGGCCCATTTACAGGAGAAAAGCAGATTCTGTAAGTCAGAGAAGGAGACAAAAATTGGTTAGGGTTGTATGGTAATGGAGCTTATGCCCTAATTACTGAACTATTTGATAAAAATTCACAGGACATTTTAACAGATATATGTACACATGTATGTAAAACCCTAAGAGTCATGACTTACTTACCTCTTCCCTTCCTCTCTCTCTGTCCCCCACCTCCCTCCCGCCCCTCCTTCCTGGTACGCAGAAAGCACTTCACTAGGCATGGGGAAGAGTATAAGACGGAAGAGAGATTCTCACTTGTAAGGAGCTCACAGTATTATTTAGGCTCATATCACCTAATTCAACCATCTGACATTTAAATGATATTAGACTAGTCAAATGTTTGAAAAGTTTGGATTATGTTTTATACTTACACTATATATATTTACACATACATATATATATATATATAAAATAAAAGGTAAACATTTGATAGGTAACATATTTTAAATCATAATTTAAAGGTCAAATTTCTTCTTGAATATTTTATAAGTAAATATAGAGAAAATACTTTCAGTATTTTAAGATTTAGAAGTATGATGGAACAAAAAAGTAAATAAATAGAAAAGAATTAAAATACTGTTACCGAAGAACTCAAATGTTTATTCAACAGACTCCACGCAGAAGTTCCTCCATCTCTCCCACCCCTTCAACTATAATGAGATAACAAGGACAAAAGATCCAAGGCAGGTAGTGGGACAATGATGAAGAACGCAGTTTGCTGCTCCTGGCCAGCGTGAGAGGATAGAAAGCTGCAGCCACACTCAGCAGGAGCTCAATTAACTTAGTCTCACTGTTCCCACTAAACTTTCAACTCTTATTGGGCTTTCAACTTTCACGCTACAGTTGACAGAACTTTCCCACACAATAAACATCACCACATCAGAACCTCTGCAGAACAAACGCATCCCACACTGACAGGATCCCCCGACTTTAAGTCTACAGAGCTAAGGTTCTGGCGACCATATGGCGACCTTATGGCTGCAGATGACAAGGTGGGAGAGACGGCACTTCACCAAAGTCTGTACCCCAAACGACGTGAAACAGTCCACAGGCCAGATAAACTAGAAAATCACCCACTTCAAGTTCACCATCTACCACAAAGTACAAAAGTTATAATACGTTCAAATCAGAAGAAAACGGTTTAAGATATCACACGAACACCTAACACAGTACACAAAGTATAATGTTCTTAATTCAAATGTTTACTGAACGAGACTCATGCAGCAGCTTTTTATAATTTTAATTTAGATCTCAAACAAGGTCCTTTGAGGATGGTACTCTGATATGAAAAGCTCTTTTTAAATTTTGAAGCTTTAAATCTCTACTTCAGGAAACCAATATAAAAGTCAGGTAAGAATATAAAACTAAACACATTCAGAAGACCAGTTTATCTACCTGGATTTCAGTTATTTGACATTCAATAATAGCTGATGAGCTCAAATACAGCAAGAAAAGATTAATACAAGATTGTAAAACAGCAAACAATAAACCCAAACAACATACAGTGCTCTCACCTTACGCACCTGAGTATTTCTTAAGGTCATATATCACTCAGTACACACGAAGAAACTCTGAACGACCTCGTGAATCAACAGGAAGAAGAATAACTTAAACCTTCCACATGCATAAGGAAAAAAATCTGAAATATAAACTTCCAAAGGTATTAAACTAGATTTGGGGTATTTGTTAATGCCTGTTAAATGTCCTTTTATTCTGCTTTAGAATGATATTTTGGCACATACCCAAATCTGGTAACTAATCCAGTTAACACCTAGGGTGACTTGCTTG
Organism: Erethizon dorsatum; assembly: GCA_028451465.1. Classification (NCBI taxonomy): domain Eukaryota; kingdom Metazoa; phylum Chordata; class Mammalia; order Rodentia; family Erethizontidae; genus Erethizon; species Erethizon dorsatum. The sequence continues at coordinate 68,664,748 of CM051824.1, forward strand.
GTTCAGTAATCTACAAGGCCCCGGAAAAACCTTCAAGGACCTCAGCCTGAGCTTAAGAGAATCATTGCAAGGCAAAAACCTTGGGCCACAAGAGTGCTCAGAGGATGTCTACCCGAACGCTGCATTATATGTTTGAGCCTCATCTAGGCAAATAGGTGAAATGGTCAGTTGGCCTAGAATGCCCCTGATGACCAAAACCAAAACAAAGCTCATTTCCTACAAAAACAACCCAAGCCAATGTTACAATGTTCCTATACACTGACAAGCTTCCCTCACCCTGTATCTCCTATCCTGTGTTTTCATTTTGCTGGGCAAATTAGCAGGCAAGAGCCCAATTTTTCTTCAAAATAACAGTCCTTCAAATATTCGGAGACAGGGGCCGGTGAGATGGCTCAGCGGCTTAAGCGCCTGCCCTGCAAGCGCGAGGGCCCGAGTTCGACTCCCAGAACCCACATACGAAAAAGGGGCCGGTGATATCGCTCAGCGGCACGGGCGCCTGCTGGCACGCGAGGTCCTGAGGTCGACCCCCCGGTACCCACAAAAAAAAAAAAAAAAAACAAACAAATATTCGGAGACAGCTCTCCCCGTTACACCCAAACCTTCCCTTCATCTGTTCCCATGTCCCTTTTGCTGCTCCTCTTGCCATGATTTCAATTTCCCTCATCATCTAGATCTAGTTTACTGGACAAGGGGCTGGACAGCTTTTTCTGTAAAAGGCCAAAGAGTTTAGGCTCTAGAGGTAGAATGGTAACAAATACACAATACTGCCACTGAAACAGGAAAGCAGTTGCAGAAAATATGTAAACTTATAAGTAAGCACAGCCTTGTTCTAATAAAACATTATTCATAAAAACAGGTGGCTTGGGGCCTCTAGTTTGACAACCCCTGCTACAGAAATCTGATTTGTTATTAATCTAATACAAAGGTCGATCCAGGGCAAAAGGAAGGTTTCAAGTGGTTAGAAAGGGAGAACATGGCTCTAAGCCTCTCTCCTTCAACAATGCATGCTGCTTAAGATATTATCAATTTCTTGTGGTAACAAAATCACACTGCAGTTTTCCAATACAGCTTCATAGTCGCCTAGACCCCTTGGGCGTCTCTCATATGGACTGAGTCCCAAGTAATGCCCTACTATCCAAAATCAGCAGCAGACTTTGCCCTGCTTTGTCGTCTAATCAATATAAGGAGAACAGGACTCTTACTATCAAATGATTTTTAATATAGGGCCTGTGTTTACCTATCTGAACCAGGAACTTTCTATTTATAAAACATAGTTAACTACAGAAATCCATGTGACTAGAGTACAAACTAATGATAGTTCATAAACTGCACATACTGACATCACTTCAGATGTGAGCAAGTCACATTTCTGATTTTTAAAACTCATTTCCAAAATCCTTAGAGTTCAAAATCATCCATGGCAGGTTTATTTTGAGAAGTAAGACGCACATCACTGTATGAAGTATATTACTCATATCAACTTCCCAGATATAATGAAATAAACACTCATTATCAACCTTTCTTAAGAACTCAGGAGGGGCTAGGGATATAGCCCAGTGGTGCAGCTTTTGCCTGACACACACAAGGCTCTAAATTCTACTCCCATCACTACAAAAAACAAAAAACAAAACAACAACAACAACAAAAAATCTCAGGACAGAAAAAAAAGTGAACTCTTCATGGAAGCCCAGGCACAGACAGATCTGGTGTGAAGTCAGTTTCTTGCTAATAAGGCTCATGACTCAACCATGTTTAAATATAAGCCTTTACAGGGAGAGAAGCCCCTGTTGTGGCTTGTGGTCAACGTGTGTTCTACCCTTCCAGGAACAGAGTTTTGTTCTTCCCTTTTCTTGGGGGGAGTCCTTTCTGGTACTGGAGATTGAACCCAGGGCCTCTGCACTGAGCTACTTCCCCAGCTCTCCTTTTATTTTTGTTTAATTTTGAGATAGGGACTCACTAAATTGCTAAGCTGCCCAAGATGGGCTGGAACTTGCAATCCTTCTATCAGAGTACTTTAGCAATGACATTCCATGCTCTGGGCAAGTTTTCCTTCACTTAAGCACAAAACATAAAACAAGAGATCCCAATTATAAAAAACTGTTATTCACTCAACAAGTATCAAAGAAGTTAAAAGAACTGCCTTTCAAATACAAATGTCAGACACAATGATATATACAAAGAATACATAAAGAAAAGATTGACAGTATGGAGAAAGTTCCACAACTTGATCCCTTCTGCTTCTGGCACAAAGTAGAAACTCAAGCACCTTATCTGAGCACTCGTACATACGAACAGGTACATGTATGAACTATACACATGTTCACTGAAACAGCAGTGTACAGTGCATGTGATGAGATGAAGAATCAGTTCCTCACCAAACAGATCTCTGTTCTCCCAGGAACTGGTCCATGGCAACTTTCAACTTCACAAGAGGAAACTGCTTTCCTGTCCCCTACTAACAGTAACATATTGCATCTGTATGTGCTGTAATTTCAAAGAATTATTTTCTTTTCCCTCATTTGATATTACAAAAGACAAGTATCCTTCCCCTCATTTACTTACAGACCATAAAATGCAGAGATTAACAAAGCTAATGTCATGTTTGACCTGAGAGAGACCCTCTCAGCAAACATGCCAACCTCCACAAACAGGAAACCACTGAAGGGCCATGCTGCCCTCAGCAAACAGAACAGATGGCCACAAAGAAAATTTAGGACAGGACGTACAATCTAGTCCAGTATTATCTACATGCCTGCACTGACCGCCCTGGGAACTCTGACCCCAAACATTCCACCCAGATTCATTGGGATTTTTATAATCCCATCCCCAAACCCTATAAAAACTCAATTTCTCCTCTAGCCAGCTGCTGAAATCACTCACAACCTCAGCCTGTCTGCAACCAGACAGAATAAATCCAGCATTTTGCTCACATAAAGCCTGTGTGTCTGGGTGGTTTCTTGTGCACCACTGATAACAGCTAATAAACAGAAAGGTCTAAACTGTAAGTCTTACTGCATTCAATAAAGATCAAGTCATCTCGGAGTACATCTCTAAAACTGATCACTTTGTTTTAAACCAGATCATCCTATCTAGCTTGAGTACAAGCAAGAACTCCCTGGATCCAATGTACTGAAGTTAGTATTCCCAGATCTTCCAATATACATTGCTCTCTTCCAATCTGTGGCAGACACATCCTAAGGTTCCCCCCTTGTATAATCAATCCCTTCATGGTTCATGAGGGTGGGACCTCTAACTTGTGCCCAACCAACAGAATATAGCAAAGTTGAAGGTGGTCACTGGCTTGACAGGACATGTTATATGGCCAAGGTGGCAAGATGTCACAGAAGACTCCATCTTGGTGGTGTGGAGAAGTCTTCTGCGGACCTTGAAAAAGCAGAGAGCAATGATGCTACTTGACTGCACACACCTGTAATCCCAGCACCCTGGAAGACTGAGACAGGATGGCAAGTTTGAGCCCAGCCCGGGCAATTTAGGGACTTGAGACCCTGTCTCAAAATAAAAAAACAAAAAGGGGCGGGGGGGCTGGGATGCAGCTCTGTGTGAAAGCCCTGGGTTCGATCACCAGCAATGCAAAAGAAAAAAGTATATTGTTTTACAAAACCAGCACTGTTGTAATTTGTTACTCTGCAACTGAAAATAAATATTTCTAAAAGCATTGCATTTTATATTCTAGATATAACCATTTTTAAAAAGATGGTTATGACTATATGATTTTATTCATGAATGCTATAGACCAGACCTCTTTTTTTGGCGGGGGGGGGGGGGGTTTGCTGGAGATTGCATCCAGGGTCCTGTACATGTTAAGCACATACTCTACCACTGAGCTACACCCCAAGCCCTCTTATCGAAGAGACATCTTGAAGCTCAAAAATCAAGACTATCTGCCTGGGTGTGACAGCACACACCCATAATCCCAGTACTTGGGAGCCAGAGGCAGGAGGATCATCACCAATGAGGCCAGCCTGGGCTACAGAATGAGTACAAGGCCAGCCTAAACTACATAGCGAAACCTTGTCTCCAAAAAAAAATTCAAGATTACCTTATGTTGAGAGCTAACATGATTATACCAGTAATAACATGACTTCTTATTCCTTTGCATTCATTTCTTGGTTTCATCAACTGCTCTTCAGATTGCAGTACAATTGAATATTTCTTTGATGTGGTGGTTCTAAAAGCATAATGTCCCACAAAAAAAAAATAATAAAATAAAATAAAAGCATAATGCCTCAACTGGACGGAAATCATTGGCCCCATCCAGATCTACACAATCAGATAATGCAGGAGTGTGGCCAAACAACCTTTTAACAAACCCTCCAGGCAATTCTGATGTGAGACTGCTGCTCTAGTGCAAATAAATGAAATTCCTTCAACTTCTGAGCTGAACAATAAGCCACCAGGAACAGCTGAGTGGCTAACACCCATCCCCATTAGTGACTTCAAATACAAGCATATGGCAAAGTATGATAAAATTCAGTACTAACTGCCTACTAAATGCAAGGAGGCCCTGTGCTACAATATACTGTGATATGAAACCATCAAATCTAAATTTAAAATGCAAAAGAGGGTGGAGCAGATTGACCCCGGGCAGAAATAAAAACTTCTCTTTCAGTACTTTTATCAACACAAGCCTTCAAGAAATACACCCACAGAGCACATGACTCAGTGAACAATGGGGTCTTCTTTCAGGAAATAACTGTCAAATGTACCTGCTAGCAAGTCAGAGAAGAGGGTGGTAAGAGAAAACTGGAGAACAGCTGGCACCAGAAGACAAATACAAGAAGTCATGATTACAAACAGGTTTACCCACTAGACTTAAGTAAGCAAGCTCTAACAAGAGATAAAAAGATAAAAGGGGTAATTTAGTAAAGGAACTTGAAATGTCTATTGAGAAATCTGGATATCAAACACATGCCCTACACGTTGAAGCCACTGAAGAGTCTTAAATGGGAGAGTGGTATTTGGGAAAAAGTATCTATTCTGCCTATTACACTATTGCATGTGATTAGAAAGAAGAAGAAATCTAAAGCCAAGGACTGTCTGTGAGATACAAGCAAGACATAAACCTCTCATTAGTCTTCCCACCTGTCCATCAAGTTGCCACCTTAAATTTCCTTTCCTGAAACATACTTTCTCCTAGTATAACTTCCTGGGGTATACGCACATGTATGTTATACGCCACCTAAGGTTAACAAGCAGGGATCCACAAATGTCAAGCTTTGTTTTTTATTTACTCACCACTAACACTGAATTATGTGCCAGGCACTTTACAAATGCTGTCTCATTCAATTTCTGCAACAATCCTATGAAATAGGTACTATTCCATTTCATAGATGAAGAAATCAAGTTTTAAGATTAGGTTACCTGCTAAAGATTATTTTTAATTAATCAAAAGCCTTTTATTTCAATCAGAACTAATTGTAGATAAATACTCAATACAGTAGATCCTCCTTTCAAGTTTCACTTTCTGTGGTTTTAGTCAATCGTGGTCAGAAAATATTAAATGGCAAATTTTAGAAATAAAAAAATTTGTGATTTTTAAATTGAATGCTGTTCTGAGAGGCATAATGAAATCTCACTTTGTCCTAGGCTGAATGTGAACCATCCTTGTCCAGGGTATCCATGCTGTGTACACTACCCAACTGGTAGTCACTGTAGCTGTCTCAATTTTCAGATAAACCATCACAGTATCACACTACTTGTGATACAGTAGTCTAACTCTGTGCCACAATGCCCATGTCACTTAGTGTACTTGATGTCTTCGTGCAGGCATCGTATCACCTCAAGACATCACACAAGGGTTAGTACAAGATATTTTGGGAAAGTGACCGTGTTCACGCTACTTTAACACAGTATATTGTTATAATTGTTCTACCTCATTATTGCCTATTGTTGCTAATCTCTTGTTATGCCTAACATATAAATTAAACTTTATCATAGGTTTGTGTGTATAGGAAAAATACTGATACATAAGGTACAGTACTATACAAGGTTTCGGAATCCACTGAGGTTCCTGAAACATATCCCTTGCAGACAAGGGGGATTACTTTACTCAACTAAATGCATGACTAGTAAATGTAAGTCCACCTGTCCCTACTCATAATTTTAAAACTGGGGAAAAAAGGGTAAACAAAAGTAGAGTTTTTGTTTTTTAACTTTGTTTTATTTTGTTGTAGTGGGGATTGAACCCAGAGGAATTCTACCACTCAGCAATAACCCAGCCCTCTTTACTTTTTAATTTGAGACAAGGTTTCACTGTAAGTCACCCAGGGTAGCCTGGAACTTTCAATCCTCCTGCCTCAGCCTCCCAAATATCTGGGATTACCAATGTGTACCATCACACTAGCCTAAGAATTATTTTACCTCACATTTTCCCCCTCTGAGAACATTAGACACATATCCAATTAAGCTCATCTTGAGGTCTTTATCCTAATGCATTAGAATACAGGACAGTTTACAAGGCAGTCTTAGTTTTATGAAGCAACACAACATGAAGAGTGTGGACTCCAGATCCCGACTGCCTACAGTCAAATCTCAGCTCCATTATTTAGCTGTGGTACCTTGTGCAAGTTACTTAAATTCTCTGTATCTTAGGGAAACAGAGAAAATAACAGTGTCTCCACCTCCCAAAGCAGTAGTGAGACAATCTATGTGAGACACCTCAAGCAATGTCTGGCATATATGCTGCATAACTGTTCACTATTGTTATCATTATTATTCAGTATTTATGATGATATTGCTCTGGCTGCTGCAACTTTCTATAACAGAGCTCCTGAGGCATGGCCTGGCCCTCACATACCTACTCCTTGCGCCTCTAACATACCATGGTTTTCGATCCTCTATGTCTTGATTCCCATAGTACATCTTTCCCCACATTTCCTTCTGCAGTGGGCAAACTCTTACTCTGCAAAGTTTATCATATTAAGCAGTTAAATAAGCAATCATCAGTGAACTGATATTTGAGAAGGTAGTAAAGATCCAGTCAAGATGTTTCCTCCACAGAGTACCTAAAGATACAGTCTCCATGCTGCTGAACCCCTTCACTCTGCAGAACCTCCCCACTCGTCCTTCTTTTACGCCTTCAGAAGGACTCCTGTGGGAAAGGGGATGTGGCTTTGTGCAGAGTGATTGCTTAGTACGGGCAAGGCCTTGGTTCAATCCCCAGCACCATAAAAACAAAGAAAAAAAAAAACTCCTCTGCCTCCGCCACATGCAGAAAACAATTCTTTCTATGAGACATTTGTAAATCTTTACCTAAGACTATGGGAATATTTTTATAGAGAAGAATCTAGTCAAGGCAACCAAAGTACAACTAAAGAAGAGCTATGCTTTAATTAACTGTAACATCTGGGTAATGCTACAATTAACATACAGGACGGCAGTTAGCTTGCAGGTAGAATAAAAGAAAATCAAAAGATCAAGAATTTCTCCTACTGTTTTTACTGTGGCTAAGGAGTAAAGTGGAATTGTTACAAAAATTTTCTCTGAGGACAGGTCAACCACAAATACTAATTCTTTAGAACAAAAAGTTTTTTGTTTTGTTTTAATTCCAAGTCCACAAATCACACTTTCATGTGGCCCCATCCAACAGAAGTGCACTGCACAAAAGGCTACTGTTTAAAAAAAAAAAGTTTAGAGCATTACAGTATAGTGCTTCACAAAACTCTGCCTCAGTGACTGCCACCTCTACCCACCCAGTCATCCTACCAGATCGTGAGTCATCCCAGACTCCTCCTCACCTTTTATGTGCCCCCACACACATCACTTCTAGCTAGCCCCATGTTGTCAATCTTAAATCAAGGATCACACTAATCCAGCAGGTAGGCTGAACAAAGCAGATCTGCGTGAAATATGGACTGGTACGGAAATGGCAACTAGAAAGCAAACAGCTGTGCTAAAGCACTATTCAGCTTCAGCTGATAGAGAAAGAGGAAATTCAGGGTCGGTGTTACCTAATATTCTGATTTTTCAAAAGCATCCAGCAATTTGCACTTCTGTGGGAAAGATACTAATTTTTGAACAAATAAGGGCCAAATTAAATATAACCTGCGGGACAATGTCAACACGTGACCTCTATCTTTAGAATCCCCATTCCATTCCATCCCAGCCACCTTGATTAAGGCCTTAACATTTCTTACACAGTTTTAAAGCAGGGGCATCCTAAAGGTCTCCAGAGCACTCCTGCCTCCGCTACTGTCTCCCATCTACTGACTGCCAGGATGAGCTCCCAAAATTCAAATCAGATCCTGTTTAAAAGCCCTGCCGCACATGGTGGTGCACACCTATAGTCCCAGCACTCAGGAGGCTGAGGCAGGAGGAATGCCTTAAGTTCGAGGCCAGCCTAGACTACACAGTGAGTTCAAGGCCAGCCTCAACTACATAGCAAGACCCTGTGTCAAAAAAACAAAAAAGCCTTCAGCAGCCTCCCCAAAACCTTTTGCACTACAAAGTACCATAAAACTAATGAGACATTTAACATGCAGATTAAGAGCCAGCAATTCAATATGAATCACCCAAAGAGAGCCTAGGACAGTGACAGCAAACCTTTTCAAGCTTTCAATGATACCAAACAGCCAGCTGCAGCACGCATGTCATAGGTTTGCCACCACTGACCTAGGAATTTACTAACCAATTTCCCCCAAGTGATTCTGACACCAACAGTCCTTGGACCACGGAAACACTGTTATACAGGGCAAAATCCAGGGCCTCTGCCAGGTGCCCACCTCCCTCTCCAGTCTCCTGCCTTGTTACTCCACAATTATACCTGAACACATCATCTAATTTCTTGTGGTTCCCAGAAAATACTCTCTCTGCCCACCTCTCTTTGTACTCCATTGCTCTCTTCTGTGATGCCTTTTCTCCCTCTTCACCTGGTAATATGCAACTTCCATCTTTCTACACTGAGCTCTACCTTCACCTCCATCATCTATGAAGCTTCTCTCAGCTCTCACCTCTCCTCCCGCCCGAACTCCCTGGAAGCTGCCTCCACTCTCCACAACACCCAGCGCTTACTAACTGCACTTACTATTTATAACTGTTTATTTACACATCCATATGCCACCAAACTGGGTTCTTTGAAGTCAGGAATTTCAGCCTAGCTTAACTTCACAGCACCAGTGCTGTGCTTGACAGAGGCCCCTTCATAAATGCTTGTCTAATAAACACAACCAAACTGTATGAACCAGTAAGGTCAAAGGCCAGATTGGACTCTGGCTTTTTAGCACACCCATCAAGATGCAAACAGTCTCTCTTTACAACCTCTTATGGTAACACTAATTCACAATTATCAAAATTCCTGTAATCAGATGGTCATTGACAAGCACCAAAATAGCAGAAACCAATTCATCCTGACATTATATTCTTTTTTTTTTTTTTAAGTTTAGTTTATTAGTACATGAGTGTGGTACTGTAATGTTTACATTCCTTGTGGGAAGTTGATATATGTACATAACACATCTTAATTCCTTTTTTCATCCCTTATCCCTTCCTTTCCTCCTCTCTCCCTTCATCTCTTGACCCTTTCTCCTCTGAGACCAATCTACTTCCTATTACCTATCTTTTATTTTATTCTTCATTTTTTTTTATGTGGGTACCGGGAGTCCAACTCAGGACTTCACACTTGCCAGCCAGCAAGCGCTTGTGCCACTGAGCGATATCACCGGCCCTTTTTTCCCTTTATGTGGGTACCGGGAGTCGAATTCAGGACCTCGTGCTTGCCAGGCAGGCGCTTATGCCGCTGAGCTATCTCATCGGCCCTTATTCTTTATTCTTGAAACCAAGCCAAGACAGTATATCACACAGCACTTCTTCTCTGAAGCAAAATGATACAATTTGAAACTGCTGCTACACTATCAATTAAAACCATGCCTCTCCTAGGTGGCAACCCACAATAGCAATTTTGCCCTTAAGTGGGAAAATCCCTCAACTACAAAACCCATACAAAAGGATAGGTAGAGGGGAAGGATGACAGTCCTCATAAAGGTAGAATCCTTCAACATAACTGTCTGAAGCTACATTGTTAAGCAACAGAGAATAACTGCAGTCAACAGCTTCCCATTCAAGATGCAACAGTATCCTCCCAATATCCTTTTAGGGAACTTCCAAATGGCTTACGTTCTTTTCCAAATTCATTCATTCTACATTTCTTGAGCATCTACTGTCCATGGTAATGTGCTAGATCTCGGTCATATTGAACAAGGCAGCTACTGGCCCTGCCTTACTAGAGCTCATGTCCTAACAAAGAAAGTAGCCAAAGCAGCCATTCAATAAATTATTAAAAGAACTGTTTAATAGAATGGTGTTAGGTACCACAATGGAGAATACAAGTGTTAAGAGAATACGCAACACAGAATCTACCCCGTCCTTTCTTCTGTACTGAAAACCAACTGTCTGCTGCTCCTTACTACAGAAACCTAATTACATCTCAACGTGTGCTCCCCTTCCGGCAGCTCTTCTGTGAAACTGCCAGGTTTCCAACTGTAGCTCTCAGATGTACCTCTGGGAAAGATAAAGAAACTAAACTGGTTCAAAAGTAATCTTTCCACCAGCTGCTTTTATAGTGTCAATTTTTCTCTGCACCTCTTTGCTCTATTATAAAGGGTCACACCAGGGAGTAAAAATTTCTTTTGAGTGCTTTGACTCTACCATTTATGAGGGGAAAAGGTTGTTTTAATTCAATAAACTTATAAAACCCCTAACTGTCTCTGCAGATGGCACAATGGAAATGCAACGACAGAAAGATGCAAGGACAGAAGGATCTCTGTGTGCAAGTCACATTCCAGCAAAACCAACCACACAGATTTTTCCTTTGGACACCCATGGATTCATATTTTTAACAGGAATACAGCACTGAGTAAAGAACACTTTACTATAAGAATGTTTAGGTTATAAATTTCTGTTCCTTTTTTTTCTCCCTCAAAGAAAGCCTCACTGTAACTAAAAAATAACATCAACTACATTTTAATGAACACTGGACACTTGCTAAATTGACCTTTGTTTTCCAGGATGACAAGAAATCTGTCAGAGACAGGAACTGAGTCAGATAAGAGAAGCTGGGAAGAGATAGGGATGGAAAAATCCATTGACATTTCTGGCAAATCAGGACACTTATCCAGCTGAAAATATCAATCTACAGAAGACTGCTTATAAGAAAATGGAGAGACCCTATTAGACATTGTTACAAATAAACAACTATTCCATTAGCACTTAACTCTGAAAGCCAGATCCTAGTAAAGAAAATACTTTACATGTCAATATTTACAGTGTTAAGCAGATAACAAAAAATAGGACAGAACTTAGGCAAAACAGAGGTAACAGCCTTCTAAAATCAGAGTTGTAAAGTCCTGGCCTGAGTTCCCAAGAAGGCTCTGGAACCTCTGTCCACCTATTGTTCAAAATGGTATGTCACAACTGCTTGAAAGCAGAGGAACGTTCTAAGGCCTCTTATTCCTTTTTCTACTCCAGTTAAACCAAATCCTTTATGACTCGTCCAGTTATTCATTCATTCCAACAAATGTTTATTTGTTGCCTAGTACTTATAGGATGGTACTCAAGCCATGCTAAGCAGTGCTCAAGCCATGATGGTCCATTAGGCAAGTCCCATTGCTTGGGCATTACATTTAATGGGAAGTCACACTAAAGAATAATTCCGTGAACGAACAGAACACTCTTAAGGAGAAAGGGGATACTGTACTTAGGGATGGCTTCTCTGAGAAGTTTAAGCCAAGATGTGAAGATCTACAGGGAACAAAGATGAAAGGCTGAAATCCCTACATCAGGCCTGGGAGACTGGATGGTTACTGGGGTCACTTGCTGGTAAGCGAACAGTGCAGGGGTATTAGAATGTGAAGGAAGCTTAAACACCAGCATTTACTGGGGGTTCATTACGTGCTAGGCGCTTCTCAAATCCTTATAATCACTCTTCAAGGTAGAAATTCTTCTTCCCAGTTTACCAGCATAAAAGAGAGGCTGAGTGTGGTTAAAAAAGACTTGCTCAGGGCCAAATAAAGAAACGTGACTTTGGCATCAGCTTTATATGTACTCGAAAGCCCACACTCCATTACACAGTTCCTTCCTGTACATTTATTTTATCTGACAGCCCCAGCGCCAAGTTCTCCCGCTGAGGAAGCCTCTCTTCTGGGAAAGAAGTGGAACGCAGCCCCAGTTAAGGCCTGGGTAAGTCACTTCCCTCCACAGCCTCCTCTGCCAGACGATCAGCCTCCCTCTGAAGTTGTATACAAGAAAGGCAGGTAGAAAGTTCATTCAAACGAAGACCATTAAAATATCACAGAAGAGGGCCGGTGAGATGGCTCAGCGGCATAAGCGCCTGCCTGGCAAGCGCGAGGGCCCGAGTTCGACTCCCGGATCCCACATACGAAAAAGGGGCCGGTGATATCGCTCAGCGGCACGGGCGCCTGCGGGCGCGCGAGGTCCTGAGGTCGACCCCCCGGTACCCACAAAAAAAAAAAAAAAAAAAAATCACAGAAGAGAACTGCATCCTTTTAGGGGGCTAAACAGCAATCATAAATAATAATAGGTAAAAAGAGAGACGGGAATTCTCTCGCTCCACTATCCTCGAGAACTCTCCCAAGGAAAAGGAAACCTCCAGGGAGCGTGCCGCCCCGGGTCGGCGGCCTAGGATGCTCTCACGCTCCCCGACCCCGAGCGCCCAGGACTCGCAGGACCCCGCAGAAACGCCCGCCGGCGCGCACAGAGCCACGCGGCAGGCACAAGGTGACACGGACCGCGCCGGCCCCTCAGCCGTCTGGGCGCGGTCGGGGCAAGGAGGGAGAGGGGCGTCCGCCGGCCCGCGCTACCTTGTACTTATCAAAGCCAGCCAGCTGCTCCGGGGTCACGTATTCGTAGCCAGCCATGACGACCCGAAAACCAAGCGCCCACTCGGCAGCGACTGTCCGCGACGAGGCGGTAAAGCACGAAAAGCACAAGGCGTAAGCAAGGCTGGGTAAGACGGGGCTGGCAGAGACGCTATGAACCGCGCTCCACCCGCCGCGGACGCATAGCGCCGGCCACTTCCGCTGCCTCAGCGCGCAAGCGCAGCCCCGGTTTCTCCCCTCCCACCGGGGGCGGGGCGCTACGCACGCGCGCCCCGCCCCCTGATGCCGTCGCAGTCCAATCGGCGTGGAACAGGCAACACTAAGTCCCGCCTCCCAGCTCACCTCATCACTTCATTTGCTATCGTCAACATTGGTGGGCTGAAGTAAGGCTGGAGGCGAGATGAAAGGTCAACTTCCCAGCGGGCTAAGGCGCGCGCTTCTGGGGTGTCTGTACCTGGGTGGAGATCTGGGTTACCTTTTTAGTCCAGCGAGTAGGGAGAGTGCATGCGGCCAGATCAGATAAGAGGGCGTAATTCCGTCGTTGCAGTGAATCAAAAGAGCAAAGGAAGGCCTGAGCTGCAGCCCTCTTGCGGCTCCTGATACGGTGCGCTGCATGAAGTAGGAGCTTGGGGAATGTGGCTTTATGTAGAGAAGGCTGAGTGAGCTACGGCCTAAGCCGATGGGAGGCTCATTGTGCGGTACCTAAAGAGACTTGACAGGCAAGTGAAAGGACATCAGAGACAAGCCCCTCAGGTCAGCGTTGCTTCTGAACCTTGGGCTGCCTGCTCACACTCCGTTCAATCAAACCGTTCCAAATTCAGACTGCTAATGTCTTCCCCGACCAGATAAAAGCAGTAGTCCGTGAGTCTGGACGGGTCCTTACATGCGTACGCAAGTGTTTTTACATAACTGGAACCCGGTTAATTGTGGAAAGAATGCCAGATCAATAGCAAGTATGTATCTAATAATAGTAAAATTTAGTAATAGTTGCTACTTTTTACTGAGTGCCTCATATGCAGAGAACTTTACATACATTATCATCAACACCTTAACAACACTATGAAGTGGAAAATACTTTCCTCACTTCCCAGAGTAGGGAATTAAAATTCAGATCACGTGGGCTGGAGGTGTAGCTCAGTGGTGGAGTGCTTGCATAGCAGGATCTGGACCCTAGTTTGGATCTCCAATAGGGGAGGAGGGGATCAGGATTGCATAACCTACCCAAAGTCACTTAGTTACACAGCTTGGAAATGGTCAGCCCAAATGAAACATGGTCTGTGTTAAGGCCACTGCATCAGGGAAGCTCTCGATCTCCCTGGGTCCCTGGGGGAAAAGGGAGAAATTATTTTGCCATCTCTTACATTCATTCATTCATCCAACAGATACTCACTGGGGGACAAGTATATGCCAAGTACACTATTATTTCGCCTGCATCTTATCTCTCCTCCTAAAGTATAAGATTATTATGAGGTAGATAATAGATGTGAAGCATCTGAGTACATGGTAGATAATTTATAAACTCCAGTGTTCTTTACGATGCTTGAGTATTTGTATTTCACACATCTTAATCTTAATTTTCCTCATAGCCCAGTAGCTTGCAAATTATACATAGTCAGGCTATTTTATTGAATATGAATGAGGAAAGATCTCTGATATGCTATAAGGTGCTGGTATTGAGACATATGAGAAATGAATGCTTTTAAGAAGGAAATTGCTCCTCGGTGTGGTGGAGCACACCTGTAATCCTAGCACTCAGGAGGCTGAGGCAGACAGATCACTTCGAGTTCGAGGCCAACCTGAGCTACATAGTAAGTTCAAAGCCAACCTGAACTACATAGTGAGACCCTGTCTTTAAAAAAATGAAAAAAAGGGGCCGGTGAGATAGCTCAGCGGTGTAAGTGCCTGCCTGGCAAGCTCAAGGTCCTGAGTTCAACTCCCCGTACCCACGTAAAGGAAAAAAAGGGCCGGTGATATCGCTCAGCAGCACAAGCGCTTGCTGGCAAGCGCGAGGTCCTGAGTTTGACCCCCAGTACCCACAAAAAAAAAAAAAAGAAGAAGAAGAAGAAGAAGAAAATCTGTATTTATGTAACACTGTATATAAATCCGTGTTTTAATCTTCTGTGAACTATTAAGAAAACTGAAATAATATGCCTCTGTGCTAAATACAAAGCTTTGGACAATTTATTAATCACACTGAGGCTTTTGTCCTGAGTAGTGCTGTACTATTTATAATCAGATTTCCTCTGCTGTGTACCTCTTCTAATCATACAGATATGATAAAGAGAAGAGTACTCTGTCAAGTGATTTAATACCAGCCCTGTGCTTGCCCATCTGAAATAGAAACTTACAAAAAAAAAAAAAAAATGTTTGGTTAATTGTGGAAAGCCATCAAATGTGACATGAGTACAAGCTATTTCATAAACTGCACTTGTTATTCACTTCAGATATAAGGAAACTAAAAATGACATTTTTTATTTTTAAAATTTTTTGTCCCCAGAGCAAGGCATGCATACACATGTAGTCCCAGCTATTGGGGAGGCTCAGGCGAGAGAACTACTTGAGCCCAGGAATTCAAGAACAGCCTGGGCAATATAATAAGACCCTATTTCAAAGAAAGAAAGGGGAGAGGAGGAAGGAAAGAAGGAAGGGAGAAGGGAAGGGAGGGAGAAAAGAATTCCTACCTTCTTTTTTTTTTTTTTTAAAGCAACTTTTAATTTTGTGAATGCATCTATAATTTTCTGCCTCTCCTGTGCAGGAGGTTGTAATAAGTGTGAATCAGTAATAAATCCATCTGAGAATTTCTGCACTGAAACACAACATAGATCCTTGTTTATATTTTGGCATCTTTTATGTGCTGGCTACATGATCTCAGGCAGCTTATTTCATGTAGTGCCAGTTCTCGTGTTTTGTTTTGTTTTGAGACAGAGTCTCGCTTCGTGTACAGGCTGCCCTTAAACTCACTTTGTAGCCCAGGCTGGCCTTGAATTCCCAGGGATTCTCCTGCCTCAGCCTCCCGAGCACTGGGATTACAGGTATGTGCTACCACCCCTGGTCCCCAATTCTCTTTTAAAAGGAGGGCATCAGATTAAACCTATTCATCTCTGAATTCAGTGAAATTATGTATTGTTTAACTTCTCTGATATTAAATCTATCCATCTGTGAAAAGATAATTCTTGTCCTACTATGGCAATTA
Source organism: Erethizon dorsatum (assembly GCA_028451465.1). Lineage (NCBI taxonomy): Eukaryota > Metazoa > Chordata > Mammalia > Rodentia > Erethizontidae > Erethizon > Erethizon dorsatum. The sequence goes on from CM051824.1 coordinate 68,680,792, forward strand.
TAATACAGAGCATGGGAAATGCTAGCATTTCAGCCTTAAGAAGTATAGGGTATTATTTCCCCAAAATTCTATGAATTCTTACCTAGAAAGAAAAAATTGTCAAACAAATTTGCTTTTAGAACTGAATCACTTTTCTGTCTATTCTTCTCTGAGTTTGATTCAAGAGGCTTTTATCCCTGAGGCAGCCCCAGAGCTGCCAGCAGCTGCTTTCTGTTGGCCCGGCCATTTCCATTTACACCTGGTATGGCCTCTTCACAGTGTACCACAGAACGGGACATAATTTATTGTAGCTTTGCTTCCCTTGTCTGCCTCCTCATCCACTGAAGTTTATCCCTTCTACATCTCAAGCAATCAAGAACATGCATTTTCCTTAGACTGATAATCATAAGCTGAGCATGGTGGCACATACCTGTAATCCCAACACTCAGGAGGCTGAGGCAGGAGGATCACCATGAGTTCGAGGCCAGCCTGGGCTACATAGTGAGTCCAAGGCGAGCCTGAATTACAGAGTGAGACCTTGTCTCAAAAAATGAAAAACAAAACATAAATATAAATTGGTAGTCATAGAAAATATAAAGTCAAGCTAAAAATATTGTAATTTTTGTAATATAACTTGAAAACAAAACTTAATTCCTGGACTTCTTTTATTTAGTCTAAAGTAACAGTGTCAGATAAATGGAGTTAGCTAGTAAATTGGAAGTTAAAGGGCTAATATAGTTAAGGACTCCATTATCTTATTGAAGCAAAAAATAAGGTTTTTCAAGGAAGTTTATAAAAAAGGTATTGGTTTTGTTTTCATTTTAAAATTTAAAAAGGGGATGGGGCATAACTAAGTGGTAGACCACATATGCTTGGCATATATGAGACCCTATGCTTAATCCCCAGCACCAGAAAGTAATAATAATGAAATAGAAATAATGCCTTCTGAGTTCTATAGTTCTCAAAGCAATTTAACATCACTAGATCACCTAACAACCCCAAACCACAGGCCAAATGATTGTTCCAATTGTACAAAATGGAACAGTAGAAAAGTCATGTTTCACCCAAAAGTCATCCAACTTGTTCATAATAAAACTTAAGCTTTTCATTGAATAATTTTTACACTGTACCATGCTTCTACAAGTTACCATGATAAGGTGGTTAAGAAAAAAAATCGGGGCCGGTGAGATGGCTCAGCGGTATAAGCTCCTGCCTGGCAAGTGTGAGGGCCCGAGTTCGACTCCCAGAACCCACATATGAAAAAAGGGCCGGTGATATCACTCAGCGGCACGGGCGCCTGCTAGGGCATGCGAGGTCCTGAGGTCGACCCCCGGTACCCCCCCCCCAAAAAAAAATCACAAGCCTTGTTTTGTAGTACTGGGAATCAAACCCAGGACCTCACACACATTAAGCAAGTGCTCTATCACTGAGCTACGTCCCCAAACACATAAGTCAGTTTTTAATCAAGGGCTGGGGGAGGAACAAGAGACAAACTGAAAAGAGTCATTAAGTTGCTTATAATTTCTTTAAAATGGAATTACCCAGCTATAGTAAATCTTCTCTAGTAGGGTTTTGGCTGCCTGGTTTTTGCTGTATTTTACATTTTTTTTATAATAACCCTCCTGGGCAAGAATGTATAGAAAACTATTTAAGTGGGTCATTAACCATATTCTTTATCACAGAGAAAGTCTATGTAACATACTGAGATTCAGCTTAAACTAATAGCTGTTATTTTTCCTATCAGTGGAGGGGGATAGTGTCTCTGCTATTCTGTGATATGTGTTAGGGCCTCTCAAAGTTATTAGAGCCTTGCAGCCCCTACCCCTGCTACTGGGGATTGAAGCTAGGGCTGCATCCTCAGTCCTTTTTTATTTTTTATTTGTGACAGTGTCTCTCTCAGTTGCCCAGACTCAGTGCTTCAACTTTCTGTGTTAGGGCCATTTTGTTCTCAACTTTGACCACTAACGCAGGCAATGTAAAGATTCTGAGAGATCCAGGGCCCTAGTGGTAATGAAGGTCAGAGTAAAATCACAAATCTAGTAATGGATGTGGACCCGCTACATACTTGCCATTCTTGTTTGAAAGATAAGTGATTTATCTTATAACCACTACTAAATAAAATCATTACTGATAATGCTAAATAAAAGGACCATTATCTTTGAAACCAACTTTCAGCAAAGCTTTACACAAAGCAAAGTCTTATTGTCAGCATTTTTGAAGTTATGATGATCCAGCAGCTGCATGTTATCAACAAAGAATTGCTACCTCTGCCCCCACACCTTCTCCCCAGTGCGACAGCACTAGAAATGGAAGCAGAACTCTAGTCCAAGCACAAACCATCCAGATGAGTGGTCATGCTGGCATCACCCCTGTGACCCCTTTTTCCTTATTCCCGTTTGCAAATGTTAGCCTCATCAAAGGGCAGGTATGCAGATAGAGCCAACTGTAACCACTATTGTATTGTTTTGTTTGTTTTAATTTGAACATAGCAGCCTCAGTTTTTAGTACAGTTTATTTTTTATTTTCATCAACATTTGAGATCATTGGATCAATGATCACTTCATTTTGGTGAAAGACAAGGGCACTAGCAGAAAAACTTAAGTGGAGCAAGAGAGTAGGGGGGATAGTTCCATGATCTATTTTCCTGTAGGAATCCTGGAAAACCTGGAGGAGTTGAGGTAAGAGTTGGCAAAACAGTAGCACTTGTATCTGCTTTTGTCTAAGTTATGGACTAAGACTTCAGTCAGGTGCAAAAAATAAACCCTCTTTTGCAACCCAGAATTCATTGGTCAGTATGTTTTGATGCATACAGAAGGAATTTACTGCCAGGTGCGTGTGCATGCCTGTGATCTTGGCAAGAGAAGGAAAGTTTGAGGCCAGCCTCTTAACAGATGGAATGGCCAAGTCACATGGCAACAGTCTGGGAACAACTTACCACATCAGATTAATTCCACAACTAAAGGTCAAGACAGTAAGGCTTCATGAAGGGATTTGGGCTGGGCATGGTGGCACACACAAGACCACCCTTGGAAACTTAGTAAGAGCCTGTCTCAAAATAAAAAACAAAAAGGCTGGAGATGTAATTCAGTGGAAGTCCTGGTGTGTGGGGGGGTGCGGGTTGGAAAGCACTGAATTGAATTGTTTACAATATTCAGATAAAGAATGGTAAAAATAGTAAAACAATGGAAACTAAAACAGTTTAAACTGCCTATTGTTACTTCTTTGAAACATCTTTTGCTCTTGATTGCTTCTCCCCTACAATGTTCATAGTAGCATTACACATTACACATAATCACCATTACACATAATTACCCTTGTGCTTATCATTCTCTTTGACCCCTCCTCCCAACACACACACACACACACACACACATACACACGACCTCCCAGGAATACTGATTATTTATAAATCCCCAAACAACTCTGGCGATATATACAAAGCTTCTATTCATTTCCTCATACCTGATTAATTCCATCTCAGCCTTCCAGATCCATCTTAAGTTTCCTTTCTTCCAAGGAATCTTTTTGTGTCCCACTTCCCAGCCTATTTCTAGCTCTCTCTTGATTCCATTCCCCAGTGCTTCTTTCTTTGTACTTACATGTTATTAAAATATTTTCTTATCTGTCTTACTATAATGTAAATTACTTGAGGCTAAACACCATACCTGTATACCGCTGAACCTAGCATAGTGCCTAATACTCAATTAGCCCTCAGTATGAACTATGAGACAATAAACAAATATACATTGCTGCCATCCACAAGTGCTATAAAACTATCAATATTCATTGACCCAGTAATCCCACTTTTGTAGAATACACTCCAGGAAATAATCTGAAAGAAAAAAGCTTATGTTGCGAAGATTTATAAAGAGCCTGTGAAACTTTGAAATACAGTACATCTCTTATATGCTAATGAGAGAACTGGAGGCTGAGAAGCCCTGTATAGTTTAAGGCTGGTCACCAGAAAGGCCAAGGCAGGATTAAAGAGTTGGTTGGGACTTTAAGCCCACCCCATTCCCCAGGCTTCAAGAAGGGGGCAGTAGCTGAAGGTTAAATTGATCACCATTGGCCAGTGATCCTGTCAATCATATTTACATAATGAAAACTTCATAACCAAAAGGTCTGGTTTCAGGTAGCTAGACACGTGGAGGTTCCCAAAGGTGACACATCCAGAAGGAGCATGGAGACTCTACGCCCCTTCCCACATACCTTGTCCTATGCATCTTTTCCATCTGGCTGTTCATCTGTATCCTTCATTACACTCTTTACTAATAAACTGGTAGAAGTATGTAAAATATTTCCCTGAGTTGTATGAACCCAAGGAGGAGGTCGTGGGACTCCTAATTTACAGCCACTTGGTCAAAAGCACAGGTAAAACAAGTTGGGCCTTGTGGTTGGCGGTGGAAGTGGGGGCAGTTTAAGGGACTGAGCCCTCACCTGTGGGACCTGACAGCTCTCTTTGGGAAACAGTGTCAGAATTGAGTTGAATTAAAGGACACCAACCTGGTGTCTACTGCAGAATCTGCTGCAGAAAGATTGCTTGGTTGGTGTGTAGGGAAAATACCCCACACATCTGGTATCAGAAGTGTTGATTATTGAGTGAGAGATTAAGAAAAACACTGTTTTCTTTCCTATATCATATCACTAGCCATATTTGTAAGTGTAGAAGGAAAATGCAAGCAGGAATTAACTAAGAACCCAAACTATAAACTCTACAGTAAATGAATATGGTAAAATACATATTCATCAGAAAGATAAATAAAACAAGGGAGGAGGAAGGAGGGTCACTGTGGGTGGAGGCATGCACACCTGGAAACAGGCCTACCTGCATTCCTCCTGCATGCAAGGCTCTTGCCTGTGACCCCCGTCCAGCCCTGTGCCCCATTTTGGCCTTCCCAGCTGCACTGGGCTGGAGGTTTGTCCTGGAAGCCTGCTCCTCCACCTCACCACCAAGGAATATGGCCAAGTCTCCAGGGTTCCATGTACCCTTTACCCCAGACCTCAGGCAACTCTGCCTACCATTACCACTTCCTCCTCTTCCTCCTCCTCCTCCTTCTCCTCCTCCTCCTCCTCCTCCTCCTCCTCCTCCTCCTCCGAGGCTCCTGGGCTCTGATGGTGAACACACCCCTCTTTCCCAGGAGGACAGGATAAAGCATCTGAGAGGCCTCATTCCCTAATCCACCTCTCCAAATCCTGGCTGGTGCCCATACATGAGCGGATGCCGACCAGGCAGAAGTAATGGAGAACAAAGTCCTGGATGGCTCTCAGACAAACCTGAAGCTGGCGGCCCACTGCACACCAAGAGCAAAGTACAGTATGGAAGTGCTATTCTTCGGCTTCCACAGAGGGGTGCATCTTGTGCTGGAAGATCTACTGTTGGGTCTGCATGGCCCAGGTCACCTATTCCTGCAACGCCTCCAATTTGTCCTACCACCTGGAGAAGAACCACCCCAAGGAGTTGCAAATTTATCAAGAGAAACATGGAGCAGATCCAAGAAGCTTTTGCCACTGCTTTCTCCAAACTCAGTAGCCCCCACAGGACACAGTGACCTGAAACCAGGACATGGGTTGGAGAGTAAGAAGCAGCAGGAGTTCATACCCACCATCCCGGGGCTCATGTGCAAGGGTGTCCATTGTGGGTGAGCCTACCTTCTGAGCACCAGTAAAGATGGCCACTGTTCTTAAGCAAGGCCATCTCTGAGAAGTGTGGACCATCAGTGAAGTGGTCCTCAAGGAGCAGACTGATGCCTCCTGTTGTGGGATCTCCACAGACATATGGAGGAGTGACAAGCATAACAGGACTTACATGACCCTGGCCACCCACTTCCTGGCCATGGGCTCCCCCAATGGCCTTTTCATGGGCTCCAGGTGCCTGAGAACATGCCCAAGACCATCACATCTTTATTAAGCGAGGCATCAGCAACGAGGTGTCCAAGGCCAACACAGACAACAGGAAGGATGTCGCCAAGGCATGCTCCTTGCTGGATATTTCTGTACAAATGCCCTGCCTGGGCCAGACCTTCAACATGAGCATCCAACAGGCCTTTCAGCTGCTCAAGCTGGGTGGCCTCCTGGCATGGTGTCACAGACTGATAGAGTATTTCTAACAGTCTTCAGTGGCCACATACATGTTTTACAAAAAGCAGAAGCAGCCGAACATGGCACCCTGCATGCTGGTCTCAGCAACCAGGTTTCCTGATGGGGCAGTATGCTGGTCATGCTCCAGCATCTCAAGGAGCACCAGTTTGTCATCACTGGTGTCCTGGTAGAAGACAGCAACAATCATCACTTGATGCTGGAGGCCACCAAGTGGGCCACCATCAAATAGGCTTGGTAGAGCTGCTCCAGCCCTTCAAGCAAGTGACCAAGATGCTGTCTGTGTCCAAATTCCCCACCATCAGCATGGTCAAACCATTCATCTATATGCTTCTGCACACCAAGGAGACTGACACCAAGGAGATCAGCATGGCCAAAGAAGTCATCATCAAAGAACTGGCCAAGACCTACCAGGAGGTGCCGAGATCAACACGTTCCTCAACGTGGCCACCTTCCTGAACCCGCACAACAAGAGACTGCCCTTCCTGTCCACCTTCAAGAGGCAGCAGGTGGAGAACTCCATGGTGCAGGAGGCCAAAGTCCTGCTGGACAGAATCAAGGATGGTTCCTTCACACCATCAGAGGACAAATCTACAGTGTGGTCCTCAAGGAACCTCTGGCCAAGAAGTTCACATTGGCCATGTCCACACTGTTGCCGCCACCAGTATGATCAACAACATGCTGGCCAAGATCTTCTGCCAGACTGGTGGTATGGATAGCCAGAAGTAGCACACCCAGGTGGTGGAGGAGCTCAGCAACTTCAAGTCCCAGAAGATGCTGGCCACCCAAGCAGTGGTCTGACCACCTGGGCCTCTTCCCCATACTGCCCAAGGTTCTCCAGAAGCACTGGTGTGTGCAACCACCCACTTCTTCCCCCAGTGCCTCTTCAGCTCCTCGGCCAACATGGTGAATGCCAAGAAGAACCAGCTGGCCCAGGCCCACGTGGACCAGTAGATCTTCCTATACTCCACTTCCTGTGGAGTGGGGCAGAGGCCAAGCCCAAGGATGAAGATGAGGGGGAAAGGGAGTTTGGACCAGGAGCAGATGTTCCCCTTGGGGGACAGTATCAGCAGTGGCTTCTGTGGGATGTTTCCCTGTAGGGACAAGAAAAGGGTCATGACTGCACTGGCTTGGTTTGGAATCCCAAAGACCATTTGTGGTCCTTCAATCCAAGAGGGAAAGAGAAAGAAAAGAAAGATGCATGGTGGAACCAAGCAGAATGACCTGCTCTTCTTTCTCCCTTTATCCTTACCCAAAAGGGAAATAAACTTCCTAAATGAGGTCGGGGTGGAGTGGGGCTTGCTGGGAATCCCAAGATTCAATTGTCAAGACAACCAGAGCTCGTTTGCAGGATGTTTTGATGGAGAGACCCTAACAGCATCTCAAAGATCCACGCAGTTGATTCCATCAATCCTGGAACCTTCAGAGTCATCTCGGGTGGGGTGGGAGAGAAAGAACCCTTCGCACAGCAAAGAAACTTCCTCTGTGGACTCAAGTCTCGCGCAGATGCATGGATTCCATGTTTACTTTTTTTTTTTTTTTTTTTTTTTTTTTTTGTGGGTACCGGGGGGGACGACCTCAGGACCTCGCGCACCAACAGGCACCCGTGCCGCTGAGCGATATCACCGGCCCCTTTTTTGTATGTGGGTTCCGGGAGTCGAACTCGGGCCTTCGCGCTTGCAAGGCAGGCGCTTAAGCCGCTGAGCCGTCTCACCGGCCCAATCCATGTTTACATTTTAATTTAAGTGCGAGCTTCAATTTGGGGACACATGGATAAAAAGTTCTTTAGCTACAATGCCCATTTTAAAACAGATGAAGTTTTATGTTGGGATGGAAAGTGTTCAAAATCAGCATAAACTGCAAGCACTTATAAAAAAGAGAGCTGAAAAGAAACAAGAACAAGAAAATAATGAAGTTGAATGTGTTGTCTTTGGGGCTGTGTTGTTTGCCACAAGTTTTCCATCCCTCCCTTGGCCAAAATTCACTTTGTAAACATCCTGTTTCCTGGCTGGGGAGTTCAGGGGTCCTGTGAGTCTTTCTTCTGTTTGTGGCAGTTGCATGAAGGGCTGAATTTCCCAAGAGTCACCCCTTAATCCAGCCGCGGTGAGAATATGGACCCTACTTGGAAGTGTTTTAAAACTTGCTTGAGGTTAGTTTTGCAGCAGAGAGGTAGATTATGGGAAAGGACACCTGAGTTCTCGCTTTAAAAACTCAAGATCCCAGGGCAACTAATTTTCAAAATCTTGCAGCAGGAATGTTTTGCCTTCACGGTGAGGGAACATCATTTGGGTTGCTCTGGGGGATTTGGGGAAACTGGACAATGTCTTCCAGCACTTAGTACTACAATATTTTTTTAAGTTTGGAATAACAGTAACTCCCTTTCCCAAGAGACTGAAATATCTCTCAGAAGGCAGCGCCACTAGGTTCCACACACAGGTTAAGAGAAGCCAGTTGGGGAAGGTGTGAGCTAGAAAGAGGACATGGTTTAGAAATGATGCATTTTAGGTATTGCCAATAATTTACAACCTCCTCTGCAGTTTAGGGGAGTAATGCTTGTGTTTTCATGGCTGGTGGCTGCACACAAGACAGGATTTTATCTTTATGCACTTTAGGGGTGCATACTTTTAGAAGATGAGGTGAGGAAAGGAGATACACAAATTTGCCTTTATTTTTTAAGGAATGTCCCAGAACTCTGGGAGGCTGAGACAGCAGAATCTCAAGTCTGAGCCCAGCCTGGGCAACTTAAAGAATTAGTGAGAACCTGTCTTAATAATAATAACAATAATAATAATAATAATAAAAGAGAGATGTAGCTCAGTTCAAAGGCCCTAGGTACAGTCCCCAGGAAAGAAAGAAATAAAGAAAAATAAAGAAAGAAGGAAAGAAAGAGCTGTTCCTTGACATAGAGTTTGGCTCTTCTGTGAGGTTTGTTCCCTTCTGCTCGGAGACGAGAAATACAACGTAGCAGATGTTTCCATTGGATGTGTTTTGTAGCATGGCAAAGGCCCCCTACCTTGTCTTAAAATATGCCTTTCTTTTTAAAGAAATTTCCTAGCACTCTGGGAGGCTGAAGCAGGAGAATCTCAAATTTGAGCCCAGACTGGGCAACTTCTGCAGCATCGTATGAAAATGCAGATTGCCCCAGCCAGCTTCCTCTCTGAATCTCACTTTTTTTTTTTTTTTAAATCCATGGTCATTAGCTTTCCTCTTTCCTTTCTCTTTCCTTTATTTAATGCTTTAAAATTTGACTCTTGTTCAATAAATTTGACTCTTTGAAATAAACCAATTAAAAAAAAAAAGATAAGTGGGGAAACAGATTACGGAAGTGTTAGCAAGAATGTAGGGCCGGTGAGACGGCTCAGCGGCTTAAGCGCCTGCCTTGCAAGCGCGAAGGCCCGAGTTCGACTCCCGGATCCCACATACGAAAAAGGGGCCGGTGATATCGCTCAGTGGCACGGGTGCCTGTTGGCGCACGAGGTCCTGAGGTCGTCCCCCCGGTACCCACAAAAAAAAAAAATAAAATAAAATAAAAAAAAATAAGAATGTAGAGGGCCGGTGAGATAGCTCAGCGGCATAAGCACCTGCCTGGCAAGCGCGAGGTCCTGAGTTCGACTCCCGGTACCCACACACGAAAAAAGGGCCGGTGAAATCGCTCAGCGGCACGGGGGCCTGCTGGCATGCGAGGTCCTAAGGTCAATCCCCAGTACCCACACACACACACAAAAAAAAAAAGAATGTAGAAAAATTGGAGTCTTCATATATTGTAGGTGGGAAGGTTACATGGCACAGACTCTGTGAAAAAGAATGTTGATAATTCCCCCGAACGTAAGCATAGAATTAGCATGTGACCTAGCAGTTCCGCTCCTCACTACATAGCCAAAAACCTACGCACAAATGCTGCTGTGGCTCAAAAAACACCATTGAAGACGGATGCATAGCACAGTGAGAGCTCTGGGACCAGCCTCAGAATCCGGGGCCCTCTGATCCCTTGTTTCTCCCTGTCCTAGTGCAGGAAGCAGCTTTCTGCAAAGTCCCTTTACTTGCTTGAAGTCCAGACCTGCTGAAGAAACAATTACTTCTGTCCCTTCTCTGAGCTTTAACTAAATTCATGTCACAGGGAGAGACACTGAAGTCTGTGAGTACACCAGGACGGGTTTACATCATACAACATTGTTCTCTTTTGGTTCCATATAGAATCATTTACAGCCATTCTCCATTCTGCAGACCAAACAGATCTTGTCCCAGCCCATTGTATGTCTTCCAGTCTGTGGAGTTTCTCTAAAACTCACTTACTATTTCCCTGACACTTCCTGTTCTTCCCCTTCCCTATAGAAAAAGGGGATATAAACTTCTGAATATTTTAGGCTAATGAGGAATCATGCTCCTGTGGTTTTCCCCCATGCAGTGTAAACGCTTTGACACATTAAGAAATTTGAATGCTGCTGGGCATGGTGGCACAAGCCTGTAATCCCAGCACTCAGGAGGCTGAGGCAGGAGGATCACCACAAGTTTGAGGCCAGTCTGGGCTACACAGTGAGTTCAAGGACAGCCTGAATTGCATAGTGAAATGCTGTCTCAAAAGGACAAAAAAAAAAAAAAAAAAAAAAAAAATTGAATGCCTTTTCTCCTATTTAATCCACAGAATTAAATATTCCAGCAAACTATCAGAAGACAGAAGAGAAGTTCCCTTTCTCCCCTATGATGTTCATAGTAGCATTATACGTAAAAGTCAGAAACAGTTCAAATGTCCATCAATTAACACATGGATAAGCAAAATATCTACATCCAGACAATGGAATATTATTCAGCTATAAAAAGGAATGAATTATGGACACATGCTACAACATGGATAAAGAAAAAGTATGCCACATGAAAGAAGCCAGACACAAAGACCATACATTTGAATTATTCTGTTTATATGAAATGTCTAAAGTAGGCAAATCCATACGGTCAGAATTAGGGAATGTGGGGTGGGAGAGGACTAGCAATAACTGCTAACAGGTACAGTGCTCTGTTGGGGAGTGATAATAATGTTCTGGGGCTAAAAGTGAAGATTGTACAACATTGTGAATATACTACAAACCATCAAAATGTACATTTATTTATTCACTTATTTATTTATTTTGGTTTTCTTTTTTTTTTTTTTTTTTTTTTGAGACAGGGTCTCACTGTGTAGTCCAGCCTGGCCTCAAACACAACGATCCTCCTGCCTCAGCCTCCCGAGTGCTGTGATTACACCCAAGTGCACCACCACACCTGGCCTTTTTTAAGTGGAAAGATTTATGCTAAGCAAATCTTATTCCAATATTTAAAATGGAAATTTGATTGTTAGTGTTATATTAGAAAAAGAAAACGACAAAACAACATAGATAGACCTTTTACAACTAAAACTGTACTGATTACCATGGGGAAAAGACTGAGTGATAGCATACATTGGGTGTTTTTATTCTGTGGGCTTTTTATCATTTCAGGTAAAATTGTTTAGAATTCAGTACCCTTAAAGACGTATCTGCCAAAACATTACTACAAAATGTTCAAAGTTAAAACTATAGAGCTATAAGATTCTACATGATAGTGTAATTATAAATTCTACTGTTTTATGAAGTAGGAGGGGATAAGTCATAGTGCTAATACAGTGCTCGTTAGGTTAACCTGGGTTTTATTGGTCATAGGGATTCAATGGAAGCATCAGTAATTTACCCATATTGGGTTTCTCTTTCTGGTTCAGCATAAGAATAGAAATATGAGAAGCTAAAGGGAAAATTTGAGAAGGAAGCCCTTGAGGTATTCAACAGCCAGCTTCCTCTAGGTAGGTAGGTAATCAGGAGAAAGCAAATTAACAGCTTCTCTAGAAGAATTTGAAATAATGAAGGCATTAGAATAAGACTTACAAATAAGAAAATAGCTGAAAGCCATGGGGAAAATTAAGTTGAATAAAGCACTATAGCTAGTTTGGAAAATGTCCTATTTATACAGACACAACCTTTTAAATTTTATAAAGTTCTGAAAGTAAAGAATTTTTATAATTTTATTATATTTCTAGGTATATAATAAAAGAAATAATTTCCTGATTAAAAAAAAAAAAAACAGATCTGTGGCCAGGCTGCCCTATAGCCATAGCTGCCACCACTGCTGCCCTGACACTGGGGCATTCCTGTCCTAGGAAGAACTGATCCCTACGATATTAATAATAATACATTTGTGTTTGTGTCTGCCCAGTTTCCTGGCACACCAATCCTAAAATCCTTGGACTCTCCAAAGTGTAGGTATCTTTTTATATGCTATGAGATGACTGGCGGCTGAAGGCTGGGTGACTGGATTGCTTCAGTACAAAGAGCCCCTCGCCAAGGGAAGCAGATTTGTGATTAAAAGCTTGGAAATCTCAGCCCTGCTCCCCACCTTTCTGCAAGGGGAGAGAAGCTGGAGATGGACTTGATAATCAATCATGCCTACACAATGGCGCCTCCATACAAATTCCTGAAGTTCAGAGAAGTTCAGAATGTGTCCAGGTCGGTGAACACATGCAGGGGTGCAGGAAGGGTAGCACACTTGGAAAGGGCATAGGAACAGACCCCTTCTCACCTACTCACTCCATGTGTCTCTTCCCTCTGGCTGGTTCTGAGTTCTGTGCTTTTCTCTTTTAAATAACAAACCAGGGGCCGGTGAGATGGCTCAGCGGCGTAAGCGCCTGCCTGGCAAGCGCAAAGGCCCGAGTTCGACTCCCGGAACCCATATACGAAAAAAGGGCCGTTGATATCGCTCAGCGGCACGGGCGCCTGCTGGCACGCAAGGTCCTCAGGTCGACCCCCAGTACCCACAAAAAAAAAAAAAAAAAAAAAAAAAAAAACAGTAATCTATTAGGTAAGCTGTTTTCCTGAATTCTGTGAACTCTTCTAGCAAAGTATAGAACCTGAAAGGGGGGTTGTGGCATGTTTGGCTGGTCACCCAGGAGCACAGGTAACAGGTCCTGGATTTGCAATTGGTGTCTGAATTAGAGCGGTAGCATTGTGGGACTGAGCCTTAATCTTCAGGATCTGACATAGATAGCATCAGAACTGAATTACATTGTAGACACCCAGTGGTATCTGCTGAAAAAGAATTGCTTGGTATGGGGGGAAAAAACCCACAACTGGAGACCGTAAGTTCTCTGTGTAACCAAGACAGGGATGCTGACTCGCCTTTGAAGTAGCAGCTTGAGAGAAAACAGCAGGCAGCTTTAACTTAGGGCAATAAGAGGGGGAAAGCAAATCAGGCTGACAATTACTCAGACAAGCCACTATGTGCCTTGAGATGAGAAAGTGGGATATGCAGGCAGATTGGATGACCTTGGGCAGGCAGCGATGGCAATAATCTGACCAGGAGTTGATCCTAAACTTCGATGCTTTCCTGTAATGCATTTCCATAGTAACGTCTCTATGGGGTGGGGGCAGGGGGCTTTAACACATTTCGAAGCATATTTTTGGCTCTGCATAAGCACACACTTGCACGGTAACTAAAGTCCACCCTATCCAGAGACCCCCAGCCCTCAAAAAACATGAATGGTTAATGACATTCCTTTGAGACCCCTTTGTGTCGAGCTGCTCTGTCTGTGGAGTAGCAGCCAGCTTTGCTGTCCTTAACTAAGATACTCTGCCTATGGGGTGCCCTGCTGTACTTCTTTTCTGTTATAAACTTTCATTTTACTTTTACTTTAGAACTAGTCGGTGTATGATTCCCGTCTTACATGGAGCAACTACCCATTCTAGCCAGTGACATTGTCACTGGACAGAATCCAGCAGGGTCCTTCTAAAGAGGAGATAGAGACCTCAACCCAGCCCAGGCGGGCTCTTGATGTTGCCCACAGAAAAGAACTTCAGGATGTGTTGGTGAGAGGCATAGCCTGATTTATTCTGCAGTTAGAAAATAAGGGAAAATGAACAGGAATGTGGCCATCTTCCCCGCACTGACACATGGCTGTGGCTTCCTCTAGTCAAGATCGTGCTTGTAAACAGACCTGTGCACACTTGCTGTGAAGCTGTTTTGCATGCTTTTTAGCGCATACAGCACTGTACAGTATTATTCAATCCAGCACGGCTCCAAAAAAAGTTCAGAGCAAGCATGGTGGCAAAAATAAAAGAGCAGAGCAGTAGAGCAGAGCAGTAATGAAGGTGACAAGAATGTGCAGAGCAATAATGAAGGTAATAAAAAAGTGCAGAGCAAGAATGGTAAAAAGAAGGATTTGGGGGTTTGGGTTTTTTTTGTTGTTGTTGTTGTTTTGTTTCATTTTGGTTTTGGGTTTTTGAGACAGGGTCTCACTATGTAGTTCAGGCTGACCTTGAACTCACTATGTAGCCCAGGCTTGCCTCAAACACATGGTACTGCTCCTGCCTCAGCCTCCGGAGTGCTGGGATTACAGGCATGCACCAACCAGCCTGGCAAGAAGGAGGTTTTGAAGAAAATAACCATTGAATTGAAGAAAGAAACTGTAGAAAAGCATGAGCATGGTACTCAGGTGACTGATCTGCCCTCAGAGTACAAGGTGGTGAAGTCAACAATTGCAACTATTTTGAAGAATAAAAATCCATCAAAGGAGCTGATGTGGCAACAGGAGTAATAATGTTAACAAAACAAAGGACACGAGTGCTAGAAAAGGTAGAAAAACTTTTGTTAGTGTGGTTGAAAGAGAAAGAGCTGGCAGGGGATAGCATTAGTGAAGCTATGATCTATGAAAAAGCCAAGAAACTGCATCATGACTTACTGTAAGAAGACCTCTCTACAAGTGCATCAAACGATGAATTTAGAGCCAGTAGAGGCTGATTTGATAAATTCTGCAAGAGAAGTGGCATCCACAGTGTGACAAGACATAGTGAGGCTTCCAGTTCTGACAAGGCCACTGCAGAGGTCTACAAGAAAGAATTTGTGAAATTCATGGAGGCAGCAGGATCCATCACTCAGTAAGTGTTCAACTGCGATGAAACAGGGCTCTTCTGGAAGAAGATGCTGAACAGAACCTATGTGACACAGGAGGAAAAGGCACTGTTGGGGCACAAGACCACGAAGGACAGGGAAGAGTTTAGCAGTGATGTGATAAAATGCATTATGGAAAAATGGAAGGAGTATCAGGATCTCTTTGAGAAGCACCACCCTAACATCACTGTAATGAACAATGTTAAATCTGATGAATGATAATGTGTCTTTCATTTCCAGAGGGTTGTGCAGTGCAGGAGAAAACAAGTGACATTAGACAGATTTTTCATCAAAACTGACTCTGCAGCTAAGAGACAAAGAAGAGAGGAAACCCCTGAAGGGGATTGCCCCTTTGTACTCATGGAGGGGGACTCTCCCTCCAAACAGCAACCTCCTCCCACCCACCTTCCTGTCCTCTATGCCAGAAGTCACCTCAAGCAAATTAGTGTTCTCTCTCTTCATACTGTACTGTACTGTATTGTAATGTACTTTGTTTCATATTTTTGTGGTTAAAGATACATATGGTTCAGAACAGATTAACCTTATTTACAATGAACCTTATGGGGAAATTTGATTTGGTTCATGACCAATTGGGTTCACAAGCAGAATAATAGAACTAGTTAAGTTCATGAACCGAGGTACTACTGTACTTAAAACCTTCACCAGAGCAATTAGGCAAGAGA
Source organism: Erethizon dorsatum (assembly GCA_028451465.1). Classification (NCBI taxonomy): domain Eukaryota; kingdom Metazoa; phylum Chordata; class Mammalia; order Rodentia; family Erethizontidae; genus Erethizon; species Erethizon dorsatum. Next base: position 68,696,496 of record CM051824.1, read on the forward strand.
AAGAAATAAAAGGGATGCATATAGGAGAGGAAGAAATCAAACTATCCTTTTTTTGGCAGCTGATATGATCCTTTACATAAAAGGCCCAAGAAATTCCACTGAAAGTTTCCTAGAACAAAAAAAATTCAAGCCAGGGATTTAGCTCAGTGGCACAGAGCCTGCCTGGCAAATGTGAGGTCCTGAGTTCAATTCCTGGTACTCCCCCTGCAAAAAAATCAGCAAGCTAGCAGGATACCAAATCAATACATAAAAATCAATACCATTCCTGCGTAACCCTAATGAACCCACTGAGAAAGAAACTGGGAAAACAACAGCATTCACAATAGCTTCAAGAAAAATTACTTAGGAATTAACCTAACAAAGAAAGTGAAAGACCTGTATAATGAAAACTTTAGTACACTGAAAAAGGAGATCAACAAGGATGTCAGAAAATGAAAAGACATCCCCTGTTCCTGATAGGGAGAACTAGTGTTGTCAAAATGGCCATACTTCCAAAACCGATATGTAGATTGAATATGATTTCAATCAAACTGCCAACAGCATTCCTCACAGAACTAGAAAAAAAAATCCTAGAATTCATTGGAACCAGAAGAAACCCAGAATAGCAAAAGCAATACTAGACAATAAGGGCAAAGCAGGAGGTATCACTATCCTGATTTCAAATTATATTACAATGCTACAATGGTAAAAACAGCATAGTACTAGAACAAAATCAGACATGTGGGTCAGTGGACCAGAATAGAGGATGTAGGAACAACCCCAGACTCATTCACCCATCCAATTTTTGACAAAGGGGCCAAAAACAAATGCTGGAGGAAAGATAACCTCTTTAGCAAGTGATGGGGAAACTGGTTACCCACATGTATAAGACCGAATCTAGATCCATATCTCTCACCATGCACTAAACTGAAATCAAAATGGATCTAAGATCTAAATGTTAAAACAGAAACAATCTGCTGGAAGATAAAACTCTTGAAGACATAATATGACTACGGCAAGAACTTTCTGGACAGAACTCCAGTTGCACAAGAAATAGTATCAAGAATGAACAAATGGGACTGGGCATGGTGGCACACATCTGTAATTCTAGCACTCACGAGGCAGAGGCAGGAGGATCACCACGAGTTTGAGGCCAGCCTGGGCTACATAGGGGCTACATAGTCAGTTCAAGCCTGAACTACAAAGCAAGACCCTGTCTCAAAAAACAAAACAAAACAAAATGGCAAACAAAGAACCACCAAATAGGATCACATCAAATTAAAAAGCTTCTGCACAACGAAGGAAGCAATTAACAGAGTGAAGAAACAACCTATAGAATGGGGAACATTTTTTGCTAGCTGCACATTGTACAAAGGACTAATATCTAGAATATATAAAGAACTCAAAAGTTAGACCCCCCTAAAATAAAAGATCCAATAAAAAAATAAGCAACTGAAACAAATAGACGTGTCAGAAGAAGTAGTATAAATGACCAATAAATACAGGAAAAAATGTTCAACATCTCTGGCCGTTAGAGAAGTGGAAATTAAAGCAACACTGGGATTCCACTTTACTCCAGAAAGAATGACCATCATCAAGAAATCAAATAATAACAAATGCTTGAGAGGCTGCAGGGAAAAAGGAAGCCTTCTACATTGTTGGTAGGAATGTAAACTAGTACAACCTCTATGGGAATCAGTATGGAGATTCTTCAAAGAACTAAAGATAGAAATTTTGTTTGACTCAGCTCTTCCCCCCTAAGTATCTCCCCAAAAGTTAAAAATATCATATTACAGTGACACATGCATACCCATGTTTATATGGTAGCAGCACAACTCATAATAGCAAAATCTTGGAAGCAGCCTATATGTCCACCAGCAGATGAATAGATAAAGAAAATATGATGTTTATATACAATGGAGTATTGCTTTGCCATGAAGAAGGATAAATTTGAGTCTTTTGTAGGAAAATGTATGTACCTTGAGAACACAGTGTTAAGTGAAAGATATCAGATACAGAAGCTTACATAACACATGTTTTCTCTTATAGGAGAAACCTCAAGTATAAATAATTTAAAGAGAAAAAATGATAGATAAAGGGAACAGGGAGACTGATCCTTCTCAAATGGTAAGGGGACCAAGAGATGGAGGAGAGAGGGGAAGGGTGGGGAGAGGGAAGTAAAAAGAATTAATATGTATTATACACATTTACCAATTCCCCATGATGAATGTAGTCATTATGTACTGCAAACATATACTAATAAAATTTTTTAAATGTTTAAATCTCACTGGGCATGGTGGTATATCCCTGTAATCCCAGCACTTGAGAGACTGAGGCAGGAGGATCACCTTGAGTTCGAGGCCAGCCTGAGCTACATAGTGAGCTCAAGGCCAGCCTGAACTGCATAGTGAGACCCTGTCTCCAAAAAAAAATTTTTTTTTAATCTCATCTTTTAGCAAAAAAAAAAAAAAAAAAAAAAAAAGATGAATCAAATGCTCTCTTGTGAGTTTGGACCACATTAAAAGCCATTCCTTATCCTTTTTTATCATTATCACCATCATCATCCATATTCACTGTGACATGCAGAAGGAATTATATTTGATATCAATATACCCAGCACCAGGAATTAGTGGCTGTTAATCATTTGTTGTATGTGGTTCAGAGCTTTGTTGTTATTATTGTTGTTGTTGTGTTGTTGTTGTTGTGCAATGGCAAGCAGAAACACGGAAACGACACCCAGGATTTGGAGGCAGATTTATTTATGTTGACGGGCACTGATCAGGATCATTCCCAAAATGCCAGGCCCCGATCTCTGGTGGTCTAGGGCTTTTATATGACATACAAGCAGGAGTGCAAAGGCAGGACAGAACAGCCTGGCAGTTCTTCTGATTAGCTAGCTGGGTGAGATCATTGGTTGCAAGGGTAGATTAATGATCATCAGTTTATGAATCAGTACAATGGTCCTGTATGTTCAGTTATGCTCTCATGGTTACAGGGGTCAAGAAAGTAACTACAAAGCCATGAAGCAGTTACAGAGCTAGGCAGTTTCAAAAGAACAAAGTTTTAAAAGAACAATTTCTCTTGTACGGTTTTTCCTTTTCAGTTGTTGTTGTTGTTAAGATTTTGGTTACTGTGATAAGTTCTTTACCACTTCTGTGCATTATGTCCCTAGATTTAATCACTATCTGAAAGTTGTAATCAAGCTTATTCATATTTTATACACTTATCATATGTATTAGTATCTGTTATGGCTTGTATCTAGATGTCCCCCCAAAGCCTCGTGCAGTCATAGGTGGGGCTTTTCAGAGCTAGATCTGGAGTGTGTGATGCTGGGATTGTTTCATGGTGCACTGCTAGGCTCAAGGGCACTAGGATTAAAGGTGTGAGTGCTACCTGCCCTGAGTAGCCTGGGTAAGATATAAGGGATAGAAAGAGCTGTGGTCATCCCTTGTTTCTTTGCTACCTTCTCCCCACCATGAACCATTTCTCCTCTGTGAGGCCTGTCTGCCATGCCACCTTGCTTTGGAGCCAGATGAATATGGACTGAAACCTCTACAAAATGTGAGCCAAATTAACCTTTCCCCCTTTAACTTTGGGTGTCAAGTATTTTGTCCCTCAGCAATGAGAGAAAAGTAACTAAGACAGAATTTGGTACCAGAGAAGTGGAGATTGTTGCTGTGACCATTCTTGGCCATGTGGTTCAGGAGCCCTTGGGAATGGATTGTGGGAAGAGTTTGGAAAGGTTCAGAGATGTTGCCTGAAAGAGTAGAGATGGAATGCTTTAGGCTTTTCTGTATGGGAGATTCTGGTCAGAGCTCAGAAAACCAGAAGGCTGATAGGGAAGGCCCATAAAGACCAGGCTCAGGAGGTTCCTGCTGGGAAGAAGGACTGCATTGGTTGTTGGACCCCAGATAATGTGTGTTATGCCTTTGTAGAAAGTTTGTCTGCATTTTGCTCACGTCCAGAGACCTTGCCTGAGACTGAGATAAAGGGCTGCAGACTAATTAATCTGCAGAACAAATTTCAAGACAGTTGAATGTTGAGGCAGTGGCATGGCTACTGTTAGGAGCTTTTAGCCAGATATGTTGAGAATCAAGAGCAAAGAGCCCAGCAGGATGATCGAAAATGTTTGAGTTTTCCCTGAAAGAAAGCTCCAGTAAAGCTGTGGACAGCAAAGACACAGCAGAGAAGATCTTGACTCCTGAGAAGGAACAGGAGAATAGAAAAGATGGCCCGAGGGCATCACAAGAAGCAGCAAGACTCCACCCTTTTCAGCCCCAAATTTGCAAAAAGGAAAGACTTTGCTTTGAGAAGAAAGCCCCAGAGCACCATGTTTCAGAATGGCAGCAGCCTAGGGAACTTGTTCCTCAGGATTTGGTTCATAGGCACTCGACCCCTACAGCCAAGAGAGAAGGAAGACTGCTGCTGCTCCAGCTGGCGGCAGACCTTGGCATCATCCACATGGTGCTGCTTTTAGGTGCATCCAGAATTCAAGAGTTGTGGGGTCAGGCAGGCTTCCACCCAGATTTCAAAAGAAGGCCTGCGAGGCCAGGCAGTGTGCCCCTGAGAGGGCAGTGTGTGAAGCTGTGAGTGTGAAGCCAAAGGTGCGGTGGAGACCCCAGAAGTTTGGAGAAGCCAGGAATGCGGATTGTCCAAGGAAATCTGCAAGGAGTGATCAAAGCCAGGCAAAGAAAGAAACCACAGGAGCTACAACCACCGGAAGTGCTGTAGGGGCAGAGCCACCCAAGCCCTTTGGAGTTCACAACTTGCCAAAGGTTGTCGAGGATGCTGGAAGTAGAACTGTGAGATTTAATGTTTGTCCTGCTGGATTTTGGACCTTCTTTGGTCCCATTCCTTGTATTTCCCATTTGTAACTTTTGGAATGGAAATGTCTATCTTGTGCCATCGAATTTTGGAAGTGTTTAACTTTCTTTTCATTTGTACAGGGGCTCACAGCTAAGAGTTTGCCTTAAATTTCAGAGAAGACTGGGACTTGGACTTTTCAGCAATGCTGAAACTGTTAGGATTATGGCAACTCTTAGAGATGGCCTTTTGCATGAAAGAATGTGCATGAGTCTTCGGGGGGTCAGGGGCAGAACATTATGGCTTGTGTCTAGATATCCCCCAAAGCCTCATGCAGTCATAGTGGGGCTTTTTCAGAGGTGGCTGGATCTAAAGTGTGTGATGCTGGAATTGATTCATGGTGCACTGCCAGGCTCAAGGACACTAGGATTATGGGTGTGAGTGCTACCTGCCCTAAGTAGCCTGGATAAGATATAAGGAATAGAAAGAGCTGTGGCTGTCCCTTGTTGCTTTGTTACCTGCTCCCCACTGTGAACTGTTTCTCCTCTGTGAGGCCTGTCTGCCATGTGCCACCCTGCCTTGGAGCCAGCCGATTATTGAAACCTCCACACTGTGAGATAAATAAGCCTTTCCCCCTTTAACTTTGGGTGTTGAGTATGTTTCTCAACAATGAGAGAAAAGTAACTAAGACAGTATCCAGATTCAATAGAGTAGTATTTTCTGTTTGTATACCTTGTTTACTTATGGTATACCTTTGTTCCTAACCTCTTTCATTTTTCACACTTAACATGTGTTAAAGGCTGGTATACAGTGAGACATATAGATCAAGTTCATTTATTTTAATTTCTGTATGGTGGTAGATTATAAAACTATCTAGAGTTGGTTTATCCATCCTACTACTGATGAATGTCAGGACATATCCTTTTTGGGGCCATTCTTTAATAAATACCTTTAGAATGTTTTTTAATTCACAGATTCTCAAGAAAAATCCATCAGAAAACCATATTCAAGAAAAATAATTTTTGTATATATTTTTTGGTTCATTTGTTTTGTTTTTGTTTGCTTGTTTGTTTATTTTTTGTTTTTGAGACAGGGTCTCATTGTGTAGCTCAGGCTGGACTTTAACTCACTATGGAGCCCAGGCTGGCCTCATTCCCATGGAGATCCTCCTGCCTCAGCCTCCCAAGTCCTGGGATTACAGGTGTGCACCACCATGCCTAGCCCTGTATATTTGTTTTGTTTGTGAGAGAGCAATATAAAAACTTCTAGCCAATTGATTTTTAAGAGTAACTACAGGCAACATAACACTTAAGTAAACTGCTAAGCAAAGTACAGACTTTGGTTCATTTTATAACTAGAAAGGAAACTGCAAATACTTTCAGTTTCTAAATTATATATTCTCAAATACTTTAATTTTTTTCAACAAGAGTTGCAAGAGTTTTTTTGTCTACATTGCTATGACAATCTAAAGTCAAAGTCCCTTTCATTTTTGTTACTTATTTGCTTGCTTTTACATATTCAAATGTAAATATTCTCTTGCTGCCCAGAGTGGGCTTTTAACCAACTTGAATGTGAACTCCTATTTGGTGGCTGTTTTGGTCTGTTTTCTGCTGCTATGATGGAATACCACAGGCTGGGTAATTTATAAACAGTAGAAGTTTATGGCTCATAGTCCTGGAGGCTGGAAAGTCTAAGAGCATAGTGGTGTCTGGAGAGGGCCTTTGTGCTGTGTTATAATGTGGCAGAGGGTGAGGGAGCATATATGAGGCAGAGGAGAAACTGGGCCAGACAGCATTTTTATGGGGAGTGCACTGCCCCAGTAACAATAGCATTACCCTTCACAAGGACGGAGCCCTCGAGACCTACACACCATTTAACGTCTTCACACCTCACCGCTGTTACGATGACAATTAAATACCAACATGGGTTTTGGAGACTTTCAAGCTACACTAGTTGTATTTATTCTTTAGCTCTGAGATAAAGGCCCAAACTAATACCATCCAGATTTAAGGAGACGGGTTGGTACTCAATCTCTTTCTCAACCTCCCCACCCTGGGTGTGTGTGTGTGTGAGTGTGTGTGTGTGTGTGTGTGTGTGTGTGTGCATTTCTAGGGATTGAACCCAGGGCAAGCACTCTGCCATTGAGCTACAACCCCAACCCTTCGATCTCATTTTTATTTGACTTAGACCTTGTGTGATAAATTCCCTTTTCTTAGGCAATTATGACCCATCAAATGACCTCTCCCTAGCTCGTTATACCAGTTGGACTTGAGGGTAGATTTTTATCCTGAAAAGGATATTTTATAAGGGAGTAACTTGAGTATTATAAGAAAAATTGAGCAGGGGGAGACCCTTGCTCACAATCAAATATGGTTTCTACAGTGCATTGTGAATAGTCTTGGAGTAGAGTCAGTAAGTCTCTTACTGACTTTATTGGTTACTGGTTTATTGGTTAGAAGGCTTAGGGAAGTGAAAGGACTAGGGAAAGACTGGAAGGAAATATTTCCCTAGGGGGTGAGGGAATGTTGAATATACCTGTAGTTTCTCAGCTGTTCAAGTTGGAATTATTTTTAAGGTTGCCTTATTGGAGAACAAACAAGTAACAAAGATATAATACAAAATTTAAAACTTTCTTACTATCTGGTTATAATTCTGGTTGTGTTTTATTTTTTGTTTCATTTTGCTTGCAACAGTGGGAACTGAACCCAGGGCCACGCTAAGCCCATGCTCTATGACTGAGCTACATCCCCACCCTTAATTTTAAATTTGTCACGTTCTGTTATGTTTTAGATCTAGAATGTCCACAGAGACGTTCAGAGCCTAACATGCTGTTAAGAGGTGGGATCTGGTCAGAAGAGGCAGGTCCCTGGGGCGTGACCTGGAAGGATGTGTCTCCCTCTCCAGCCCCTTCCCTCTCTCTCTGCTTCCTGGCTGCCACAATGCACAGGGTTTTTCCACTGTGCCCTTCCACTATGCCATTTCTGCCTTGGAGCCAGCAGACCATGGACTGAAAATGCGAACAAAAATAAACCTCCCCTCCTTCGAGCAGGGGGTGTTGGGTGCTGTATTATGTCTCAGCAACGAGGAAAGTGACAAAGACACCTTTTGTGTTGTGGTCATTTTTGAGTAGTTGCTCCCTAGTGTGTTGGTTTCCTCTCCTGCTGTCCAGTGTGCAGACACCCGACCATGACCTAACCTCACCCGCTTCTTCATCCACATCTTCACAGCAACAACCCCCAGCTGCAGTGCTATAGCTCTCTGACTGTGCAGCATTCTACTCACACCGCCAGGCATTGTAACTGTGGTTCTCAGCATCTAAAATGCGGGTATCCATGAACACAAGGCAGCCCCAAACCCAGCAATGGGCAGCCATACGGACAGAAAGAATCCAGGAGAAGACCCCAAGGTCTGGCTAAAGGACAGGGAAAGAGGCCTCTGATGCTCAAGAGTAACAGGAACTCCCTCCCCTTTCTCTTGCTCTTCTCTGTTCTTTTACTCCCAGCCCTTGAGCCATCCCAAGGCAACAGTGGCAACAGGTTCTACTGGAGACTGAAACTCTGAGGGAGGGAAAAGAGCTCTGCTCAGAACCGTGATGCTGAGATGTAAGAGCAAAGTTACAGAACAGCAAACTTATAGAAATTTCACAGAAGAAATTAGAAATCAATTAGTAGCCTCTGCCTAAGCTCATGCTGCTTGTCACATAGTTAGACTCAGCTACCTTGACCGCCACGTTGGCTACAATTCAGAGACGGTTTGATTCGGCCTTATCTGACTGCATCCAGCTGCACTGCCCGTACTTTCCAGCCTATAAACATATTCTGTTTTGCTTGCCTATTCCAGAAACTTTCCACCTAGGACAGAATAACCCAGTCCAGGACACGCTTGCCTGATTTCACCCGCACACTCGGATAGCAGAGCCTGCCCAAAAAAATCTGCCTGACAACATACGCCTTAGCCTATGTAACCAATTACATAATAACCTGCAATCAGCTTTGTATTTCCAGCTTGCAAAAATATATTTAACTTAAACTCTAAGCTGATTCTGGGCTGATGATTTGAGACCTGGTTCCCATCAGCCTGCTAGCGTTAAAATAAAAGTTGCCTTCCAACTCCTCAGGTGCAAAGAGTCTTCCATTTGATTTGATATCAGATTTCTACAACAGAGAGGGCAGGGCAAGAGTCCTGAGTGAAATATGCCATTAACACAGACAGGACAGGTTGTCTCGCTAAGTATTCTTAATTTCACTTGATGTTGGGACTGAGGCAATCAAAAATTCTTTTATTCCTTTCCAATCTTAATTACTAATGTCTATAACACTCAAAATTATTATAGGCAGCTAAGTTAGATAGAAATGAATATACAGTCAGAGAGAGACTGGGCCCTCAAGGAAGTCAGTAGAAAAGAAAGACATCAGAATTGTGGCTTCAGCACATCTGGAGGCCTCAAGATAGAGATGCAATGGCCAGGCCTACATGCCTCCCTAGGGGATAAGCAGTAACTTGAGATTATACTCTAATTAGCACCACCTGGTCCAGGGAGTCCAGATAGGCATCAGTCACCCAGGTGGGCGACCAGAGCATCTGGGCCCGTCCCTTCCCAAAACTTTGTTCTTTCCATGTACCCTTGCTACGTGACCCACTTCCCTATTGGATCAATATTAGCTAAGCAGCTATACTAGTAATCCTATAGGTTGATTATAGTTTGACCCATGTTGTACCCATATTGTCACTTTGCTGTATAAATTACCCCTGACAAAGGAACTTGATGGCAACCCACTTCCGGGACCCCTCATTTCTCTCAGGAGCTATCTTTCAATAAACCTTTCCTACTCATAGTTAACCTCCATTGTTCCTTAGAATTCATCCTTCTATTTCTGGGGGACATGAACTTGGCAGTTCTGACATCTAGCAGGTTGAGAGTCACATTTCCCACATTCGAAATCACACATTACACTTCACACAGTAATATATAGGTTACAGAAAACTAACAAGGGTTGAAAGCAGCCCCAGCGCCTAAAGAGACCTACCTAGAGAGCTCCGGGAGAGAGCTGTTACCAAAGGTTTCTGCTGGAGGAGGGACAAGGAATTTGTACACCTGAAACCAGAGGCAGAGTCGTGCAGGTGGAGGCCCAGGGCTGTGAGGGGAAAGGGAAAGCCCAAGGCTGAGTCCAGGATTTGAGGGCAGGCGGTTTCGAAAGTGCCCACTGAAGTGAGTTGTGCTTGCATCCAAGTAGGAAGAAACTGTGTGGAGCTGAAGCCTGGACAGACAGATGGAGGTTCTTTATCTGGTGATTTTCTTGAGCAAGACTCTTTGTAAGCAGGTGATTATGTAACAGGGCCAGAGGTGCAACCATGCTAGTTTTGGGGTGCACTCCTTTAATGAACGAGTCTCAGGCCAGGCCAGGCTAGGAAAGTGCATCTGGTGTGTTTGATAAACTCATGTGCCCAGGTTTTTTTCTTCCTTTTTTTTTTTTTTTTTTGAGACAGGGTCTCCCTATGTAGTTCAGACTGGCCTTGAGCTCCAGGTCATCCTCCTGCCTCAGCCTCCCAAGTGCTGGGATTACAGGCCACCACACCCAGCTTGTGCCTGAGTTTTCTGATACGACTTGATATGCCCATGCATCTATGTGCTCTCGGTCTAATTCAGTAGCTTAATTTTTTATATACATGAATAAGTTATTTATCAGTTTGTGCTTCGTGGTTGTGCTAAATAGAAGGTGATTGTACAGAAAAGTTCACGGTTGGCAACAGTATTCAAAATGGAGTAACTCAGGCCAAACTGCTCTTTATAAAATAGAATAACTCAGGGCTAGGCAAAACTGCTGTTCTGTACAACATAGAGTAACTCAGGGTAGGTCACAATCTGCCCTTCACAGGGAAAAACTGAAAAACTTCATTTAACTAATGACAAAACATATAAATAAGTCGTGTGTGTGTGGACCTCAGGCATGCTAGCCAAGGGCTCTACAACTTAAATATATCCCTAGCCTTCAAGCACAAGTTTTTTTGTTTGTTCGTTTGTTGTTGGTTTTTTTTTGTGGGTTCCGGGAGTCAAACTCGGGCCCTCGTGCTTGTCAGGCAGGTGCTTATGCCGCTGAGCCATCTCACCGGCCCTCAAGCACAAGTTTTAAGCAAGTAAAATCAAAACATAATTGCTGGTAACAAGAACAAAATTTTGCTGAACTTTGTAGCACACAACTGTAATCACAGCACTCTGGGAGGCTGAGGCAGGAGGATGGCAAGATTCTGCCCTGCCTGGGCAATTTAGTGACTGAGCAAGATCCTGTCTCTAAGCCAAAAATAAAAAACTGAGGATGTAGTTCAGTGCAAAAGCTCTGAGTTCAATCCCCAGTACAAAACAAACAAAGGAATTAATTAATTAATAGAGCAATGTTTCTTTTAGATGAGACCAAATTATGCTGGTCAAGTCATGCTACTAAGTCTTGATCCACATCAAAGCTTTCTGATCAGACCATGAAGCTGTACATATTGTAAAGATTTTGAAGGATTTGGCAATTAATTAGAAAAACATGTACTTTGTATATATGCCTTTGATATCTTTTGCCAACAAATCCCATTTGCATTTAATACTCCAACTGCATGTTTAGTGAGTTCAACTGAATTCTTTACATTTGCTAATTGCTCGTGGAAGGTATCAGACACTGCTTTCAGTTTCCCCTGATGTGTTTCAGTAACATTGTTGACATGTGTCATGGAGACCCAATGATTCAAGAAAATCCCTGTACAACATTTCTGAGCTATATGAGTCTAGGTAAGATGTTTCCTTCATAGCAACATTGGTAACACTTATCAATTTTATACATTCTGAATTTATAAAAATCTAAGCATTTGACCTTGAGGTATGATTGTAATACTGTACCTTAGTGTTTGACTAATGACAGGCTATCCATACAAAAGTCTTTATTTTTTTACCATATGTTGGTATAGATGCTATATATTTATGGGATAATGATCCATGGTTGGGATTGTGTGTTCAAGTGTATAATAAACTGATAGTGATCATTTGTGCACCATTTCCTCATTTATAAAATATCCTGACAGGTATAATGCGTCACTTCTGACTGAAATTTGAAGTTTGTGATCATTGCGTGTTTCTGGAATTGCTCTGGAGGATAAACTACCAAAGATACTCCTCCTGAAATTTGAAACACGTATACTGAACAATTTCCTCCTGCTGAACGTCCACGAGGTCCAGAGGGGCCTGTCAGTGCTATTATTTGTTGATCAAAACTCTCTGTAAAAGGGTCTACTTTGTATGCTATACCTAATGTCTTGCCATGCATTTTCTAGTAGCTGTTGCTTTCTGTTCCATTGTGTATGAGCCCATTCTACCTGAGATCACATACTACCTGAGAATTTGTAAGTTGTCATGCTGTCTAGCTGATGGTTTTAATTTAAATGAATTGTTCTTGGTACTTCTGCCAGTCATCTGAGGTTCTTTGTTTTTTGAGACAGGGTCTCACTATGTATTCCAGGCTGGCCTTGAATTCACTATGTAGCCCAGACTGGACTCAAACTCATGGCAATCCTCCTGCCTCAGCCTCCTAAGTGCTGGGATTACAGGCATGCGCCACCATGCCCGGCTAATGTGAGCCCTTTTGTCCACCATGGTTTCCAGTGCACTGTTCTCATACAGTGCCTGTCAGGCCAGCATCCTCTGTAAAGGTGCCAGGTCCTGGTGATTCGTGATTGGTACAGCAAGCATAGAATGATACATAAGATCGTCCATTTATCAGTATTATCACATCCTGTGACATCTGCTTGTGTTGTACTAGGTGTTACACTGAACACTGTATGTCATTCCAGGATCCTTCTACTGGTAAAATCATATCAAAATAATGATTTGTGCATCCAGGGCTCACCTGGACTGGCCTGTCAAGGTTAATTTTTGTGTCATATGTCTACCAGCACAGCGGGTCTTCCCTTTGTATCATGCTATCCTTTCTGGACCGTTGGAAGTATGAATTTTGTGTCTTCCTGTATGTGGTCTGGGCGGTATGCTAGTAGTAGTGGGTTTATGTATAAATTCATCTTAGTTTCATAGGTGTCTGTGTGTGTAACATGTTCCACATTGAATCCAGTTAATGTAATATTTTTAAGGTTTTAAATGGTAGAGAGTATGGCCTAATTGATTGCCAGAGGTGAATTTCAAAGTGACATGATTTGAAAATAATATTTCATACATCCTGTGTAATCCAACCTATTTAAAGAAATTGTACGTTCCATAGCCTATGTGTTGCCCATTTCCACCACAGGTTAATGTTTGGGGCACACGGTTTTCCTCTACTGATATAGCTCAGTGAGAGTTTATTACACACAGAGCCCGTTTAGTAAGTTTTCCACAGTGATGTGTATCTACGGGACAAGTGGGTATGTATTTATCTGTAGAGTAGTAGGTTCTGGTGCGCTGATAGTAACCAGGCAGTAACACTCTTTTGTGGGCAAAATATGATAGTTACAGAGATGGTGGCAGAGGTGATTAGAATATGACTAATGATGGTTATGAGCGTGGTGAGTGGTGCACAGCTAAAGCTCAATTGCGTTTGGTCTGCATATGGATTTTGATGCTTGGACACAAATGGATGTTACGGTTGCATGTAGGATTGTGGGCACTAGTTTTCTGTTGGATTCTATGTGGGTTTTGCCAATGCTGCTGGTATTGCTGTGGTGGCTAAGATGATTGAATGCCAGTGCAGCCAATGGTTCATCTATGTCCGTAGTTATGTAGGTTAATATTGTTGATTTTCTTCAGTTGTAAATTTCCCTTGTGTCCTAATAGGTATTTTCATTTCCTGGTGCCAATGTTGCTTGTGGGGAGGTATTTTTATCCTTAATTTAATATACACTTTGTAAGGGATCATGTTATATTTCACTGTGTCCCCACTCTATATTTTGAATTACTGTACTTAAATAGGAGCATGGGCTTCCCTTAATTCTTCATTCTCTCTCGTGTAGACTGAAACATGCCTAGAGCTGGAGCAGTTTGGTTGGAAAGTTAGAAAGTCTGGTAATACTCTGATGGTAATTCTCTTCAGTAGGCCATTACATCTTTCTATGTCTCCTACTGCTGCAGGGTTATATGGTCAATGAAATTCCATCATGCATCCCATTCACTGTTTAGGCCTCACACTACTCTTGCTGTGAAATGGGTTCCTGATCGCTTTCTATTATCCTTGGGGGCCCACAGTCTGCATCCCATGGCAATAATGCCCTGGTGAGAAAGCTGCTGATGGTTTCCAATCCTGTGTAGATGTCCGCTGTTTTTTGTTTTGTTTTGTTTTGTTCTGTTTGTCTTTTTGAGACAGGATCTCACTATGTAGTTCAGGGTGGCCTTGAACTCACAACATAGCCCAGGCTGGCCTCGAACTCACAGCAGTCCCGAGTCCTGGGATTACAGATGTGGGCCACCACGCCTGGCCATGTCTGCCATTGTTAGGAGTAACTCAGAGCAGGAACAGCCTGCTCTTCACAGACAGCCTCCGTCCCTTTTTCCCGCTCTGCCCTCCCGCTGTGAAACCCAGCTGTGAGCATAGTCATGAGATGTACATGGAAAAGTGGGTAAATCAAGTCCTATATTTCTGGTCAGAGGACCAAAAAGGGAAGTCGCAGAGAATCAGAAAGTACTGGAACCATCAAAGAGGAGGAGTTCAAGAAGACAACCCCGTAACATTTTATGAACTCTTAGGATTACTGCCTAGTTGTACAGCCATGGAGCTGACTCTAAACCATACACGATATACTTTGCGAACTGCACTAGCAGTGCATGGTACACCTGTAACCCCAGCTACTCCAGAGGCTGAAGCAGGAGAATTGAAAATTCGAGGCCAGCCTGGTAATTTAGCAAGGCCCTGAATCAAAATAAGATTTTAAGAAAGGGAGTGTTGGACTAAGGATGAAGCTCAGCACTCCCTAGGTTCAACCCACAGTATTGCAAGGAAAAAACACAGTTAGACCATCATGCAGGCCCTGGACTGGCCGTCAGGTGGTACACAGCTAAACTAGATCTCAATAGCACTGCGAAGACCGTGAAGAGGATTGATGTTAAAAACACAGATCTACAGTATGTTGACCAGATTTGTGACTTGAACCAAATCAGGTTGATTACCTGCTAAAACAAAGTATCAATATTTTCCATAAGATTTGAATAAGATCCAGAGTCTCATAACATAGGATTGAAAACATCAAGGATACAACCCTAAATTTATTTGACATCTGAAGAACCAGGAAATATCAACTCACAGGGTAAAAAAAATCAGCAAAAATCAATCCTGACCTGACACAGGTGATGGAATTGTCTGAAAAAGACATTAAAGCAGCTATTATAAAAGTGCCAGGCCGAGGCAGGAGGATCACAAATTCAAGGCCAGCTGCACAGTGGGCTGCATAGTGATCCCTGGGCCAGCCCGGACTGCAGTCAGACCCTGTCTCAAAAAAGTAAATATATAAAATAAAAATAAATTTTGAAAATTATCTGTCACATGAATGCTCTTGAAATAAATGAAAAGAGTAAACGTCTTGGCAAGGAAATAGAAAAATATAAAGAAGAACCAAATGAAATTTTAGAACTAAAAACAAAATAACCAGAATTTAAAAGTGTTGCCCTACACAATTTGTAATAGCTAGATCGTGGAAACAACCCAAATGCCCATTAACCGAGGAATGGATAAAAAAGATGTGATATTTCTATACAATGGAGTACTACTCAGCCATAAAGAAAGATAAACTGGAAACTTTTATAGGTAAATGGATGCAACTCGAGAAAATACTCACAAGCGAAATATACTGGATGCACATTTGTAAACATCGTATTGTCTCCCTAGTATGAAAATGCAATTTCACTGTGACTATTCCATTCCTCAGTCTTCTATTTTTACCTAGCTTTTACATGGCTTAATCTTATACTGAGTAATATTTTTCTCCAAAAGGTATTTGTATATTCTCTAATGCTTGAGTTTGTTAATACATGAGATGTTTACTTGTTGTCTTTAAAAATAAATAAATAAATAAAGTTTGGGAAAAAAAAAAAAGTGTTGCCCTGACTCTGTATCAAATTAGGTCATGAGAGCTGTGCTCTGGTGAATCAGTTAATGTTGTTCTCAGGGACTCAGTCACTGTGACAATGGCTTCCTGACAGAAGGCCCAGTCCGGGCCCTTTCCTGTCTCAAAAATGGGAGCAAGGGGGCGGGGCTGCTGGCCATCAGCCAAGGCACACACCCCCCATAGCCAGCGCAGGGACAGATGAGGCAGGCACTTCTTTTTTTTTTTTTTTTTTTTTTTTTTTGTGGGTACCGGGGGGTCGACCTCAGGACCTCGCGTGCCAGCAGGCACCCGTGCCGCTGAGCGATATCACCGGCCCCTTTTTCGTATGTGGGTTCCGGGAGTCGAACTCGGGCCCTCGCGCTTGCCGGGCAGGCGCTTAAGCCGCTGAGCCATCTCACCGGCCCTAGGCAGGCACTTCTTGTCAATCTCAGCTGGAAGTGGTGGTGGAGATGGAAAAGCACTGGGGCTGGATTTCTGCCATAGGTGCTTTGTACTAAAGTGTGTGTTTGGGTCAGCTTTTTCTTGTCCAGCACAGCGGTGTACACCTGTAACCCCAGCTACTCAGGGGACAGAGGCGTGAGGATTGCAAGTTCAAGGCCAGCATGGGCAACTTAAAAACCCTGACTCAAAATTTAAAGAATATTTTAAAGAAACTAGGGATATAGTTCAGTGGTCGAGTACTTGTCTAGTAGGTGTGAGTCCCTTAGTTCAAGCCCCATACCACAATAAATAAAAAACTTTTTAAAATTAAAAAGTATATGTCTATGTTTAGAAGAAATATATACCAAACTGTACACAAACACATCCAGACCATTAATCTCCTTCCTGAGAAATAAGACTTTGGCCAAGTTTCAGATTTTCTGATAGTCTGAAGAGATACAAGTATAAGCACCTATATAGATCCCCTTTTTACATAATACAAAATACACACGTTTTGGAGACAGGATCTGGTATATGGCCCACTATTGCCGTAGAACTCATGATCCTTCTGCCTCAGCCTCCTGAGATCTGGAATTGCAGGTGTGAGTCACCATGCCCAGTTCAAAGCAGACACTTTTTTTCCAGTACTGGAGACTGAACCCAGGGTTGCTCTAAACCACTGAGCTATATCCCCAGCCTTTTATTTTTATTTTGAGATAGCATCTAACTAAATTGCCCAGGCGTGGCTCAAACTTGCAATCCTTCTACCTTAACTCCCCCAGTAGCTAGGATTATAGGTGTGAGCCACCACACCTGGCTTAAAATATACACTTTAAACTTCGTTACCTATGCCGGAGCCATTCACTTCTTTTCCATCACTTTAACAGTGTTATATTGTTTGGAAATCTCAAGATAGAAGCTCTCCCTTTTAAACAGGCATTTTGGCTGTTTAATTCATTTGCTGCCACTACCAATTTTGCCTGAGACAATCTTCTTGGGAATATACAACTACATTTTCAACACATGCTCTACGCCTGAGCCACACCTCTAGCCTTTCAACCACATTTTCTTTTTCTTTCTTTCTCTTTCTTTCTTTCCTCTTCTTTTTTTATTTCTTTTCTTTTTTCAAGACAGGGTCTCACTTTGCAGTTCAGGCTGGCCTCGAATTCACTATGGAGCCCAGGCTGGCCTCAAACTCACAGCAATCCTCCTGCCTCAGCCTCCCAGGCACTGGGATTACAGGCATGCACCACCATGCCCAGCTCAACCACATTTTCAGTGGGAGGTATAATCAATATTCTGTTTTCTGATGACTGGTATGTGAGAAATAGTATCTTCTTATTTTCATTTCTTATGTGTGAAGTTGGAGGTTTTAAAAAATGTATTTATCAAATTATATTTCTTTAACTGTTCATTTCCATCTTTTGCCTATTTACTGTTTTATTCATGTGTGAGGTATAAGAAAATTCTTCCATTAAGAAAATTATTTTTAGGCTAAGTGTGGTGGCACATGCCTGTAATTCCAGCACTCAGGAGGCTGAGGCAGGAGGATCATCATGAGTTTGAGGCCAGCCTGGGCTACATAGTGAGTTCAAGTCCAGCCTGAACTACACAGTGAGACCCTGTCTCAAAAAAAAAAACCAAAAAGTAAGTATATAAATAAATACCTTCCTTGCTTTGAAATTTGTGAAATTATATGATAATTTCTTCTTCTTCTAGTATATTTTTAAGTTTCTTTTTCATATTTAAGACTCTATCCTGAGAGTCATCCAAATGACAGAGACTGGCAGCAAAATACAGTCTCTCTGGGACCTGGAATCGAGAAGCCTGGTAAACAACAACTTGATGAAGAGAATGAAATGTGGAACTCCAGGAATGGGGTGGGAGCTGACAGGAAAACTAGAAACTTCAGAGAAGATAGAGAAATAGATGGACACCACTGACCAACCACGCCCAGTGGGAAAGGTGGGGCAGGATTCAGCATTCACACACCAGACGCGCGAGTGTGGAAACGAAGCTGGCCTTGGCGTGAGCCTGTCCCATATCTGGTGGATTCCAACACTGCAGACCCTAGAGGAACCCATGCCTTCAAACACAGAAGAACTTTTCTGGACTTGTTTCTTTTTTCTGCATTGGTTATTGGAGAGTTGAGGGTTCTTTTTTCTCTTTCTTTTTTCCTTTCCTTTTTTCCTGTTTTTTCTTTTTTCTCTTCTTCTTGTTTGTTCTTTTTTTGTTACTTTTATCAAATTCATTAATTTTCCTTTACTGGTTATTAGGATCCTCTTTCTCGCTTTTTTCTCCTCCTTTTCATCTTTATTTATTTTTCAAAATTTATTTCTTTCACTCTCCTGTTCTCCATCTTTACTAGTATAACCATTAAGTTTTATTAATATTTAGATGTTCAGTTAATGCTATGCTATTATTGTTGAATTCTTTTACATTGTTAATGGTGGTACAATTGTTACATTAGTACTAGATATTTACTGTATGTCAGTATTTAATGTGTCTTTGTGTTATGTTATAAAAATAGACTTCTTTTCTATGGCTAAGGGTGGTAGAGTGCTAGTTTTTATTGATTCTTATGGTATGTCAATATCCAGTTTGTCTTTGATTCTGTTATTTATCGTTGCTGATTTTGTTGCCAGTGGTGGCATAGGTGTTGCTTTTTATCGGTTTTTACTGTAGGTCAATATTCAGTTTGTCTTTGTGTCATCAACAAAACTGCAATTCATTTCTGGAGAGCTGGGTACTGGACAAATTGTGCTGCACCTTCCCCTCCCAAATTCATGGAGGGACAGAGGCAAAGGCCTATGGTTAGCCAGGCCCAGGGTGCATCACTGAAAATCAGATCGTAACTAAAGAGATCTCAGCTGTAACAACAAAGTCTTTGCACTATAATCGACCCTCAGCACACTTGAGAATCTCAACACACATACATGCACGTGCGCACAAACACACACACACACACACACAGAAGCATAGAAACATGAGAAGATAAGGCAACAAAATGCCTCCAACAACTCCCAAGTCCCCCAGTAAAGTGTTTCCCCCAAACTTATCCATAGGGCATTGATGAGGAGGAAATCAGGAGCCAAACAACTGAATTATATGAAATCATAAAGAAAAACCAGATCAATAAGGTGCTCAGCAAGCTCAGGGAAGACAACTAAACAGATAATGGGCTTAATAAACAAACCAATAAGTGAGACAGAAGACACTAATGAAAAGCTAGCTGGGCTAAACAAAATGATGCAGACATGAACAACCAGTTTAGCAAAGCATTGGAGTCCTAGAAAAGGTACCAAACAGAAATCAAGGAGATAAAAATTCTGTCGATAATATGAGCAGCAGAAGAGACAAAGTGAGGACAGAGTGTCCGAACTAGAAGACAGGGCTGACAGGTGACAATATATTCGGAGATGCCTTAAAAACAACATGAGAGGGCCGGTGAGACGGCTCAGCGGCTTAAGCGCCTGCCTTGCAAGCGCGAAGGCCCGAGTTCAACTCCCGGAACCCACATACGAAAAAAAGGGGCCGGTGATATCGCTCAGCGGCACGGGTGCCTGTTGGCGCGTGAGGTCCTGAGGTCGTCCCCCCGGTACCCACAAAAAAAAAAAAAAAAAAAAAACAACATGAGAACATTAAAAATGAATCCAACAGCTGCTAGATAATGCAAAGAGTACTAATTTAAAATTAATTGGAATTAGTAAAAAAAAAAAAATCAGAAGATGGCATAAATAACAACAATGACAAAAAAGTATGGGGAAAAAATTTAACATATAGGTAAGTGAAACATATACAACCTCAAATAGCCACAGTTAGAAAATAAATTCTCACCAGGTGTGGTAGTACATGCCTGTACACTTGGGAGGCTGAGACAGGAGGCTCGCCATGAGTTCAAGGGCAGCCGAGGCTACATAGTGAGTTTGAGGCCAGCCTGGACTACATGGTGAGACCCTATCTCAAAAAATAAAATAAAATAAAAATAAAAAAGAATAGAAAGAAAAAGAAATTCTCCATAACACATCACAGTCAAAATCCCAGAAGTCCAACACAAGGACAGCATCTTAAAAGCTGCTAGAGAAAAGCAACAAATCTCACCATAAACCTTAAAGGCCAGAAGAGCTTGAAGTATTTCAAGGCCTAGAAGAAAACAACTTCCAAACCACAGTGATATACCCTACAAAACTATCTTTCAAACATGAGATGGAGAAATAAGGTCTTCCCATGACAAAGAGCGCCTCAAGAGATTCATGACCAGCAAACAAGCACTCCAGAATATTCTCAAGGATCTCCTAAAAAGAGACAATAAAACAAATGATGCCAAAAATGTCTAATGGAATGAATATACCAGTCAGGAGAAGGTGAAAAAAGGAATCAGCAACAGGAAAACAATGCAATGACAGGAATAAGTCAGTACCTTCTATAATAACCCTCAGTGTAAGTGGTCTCAATTTCCCAATCAAAAGACACAGACTGGCAGATTGGATCAAAAAACAAAACACGGTGGTATGCTATGGTCATGAAACATGTTTAATTCAAAAAGAAATTTATACACTAAAAATAAAAGGATGCAAAACAATATTCTGTGCAATAGGAGAAACTATTCTATTGTCAGATAGAGTGGACTTCAAGCCAAAACCGATCAGAAGAGGCAAAGAAGGTCACTACATATTGGTTAATCCAACAGGAAGAGAGAACAATTTTAAAAATATATGTACCAAACATCAGCACACTCTACCTCATAAAACAAACACTCCTGGACATAAAAGATGACATAAACATCAACACAATTATAGTGGGTGAGAAATGAAAACGATGAAATAACAAGAGACACCACTAAAATCCAGAACATTATTAATAACTACTTCAAAAACCTGTACTCCAGTAAATTGGAGAATCCAGACAAAATGGATAGATTCCTAGATACATATGAATTACTGAAACTTAATAAAGAAGACGTAAAAACTCTAAATAATCCAATAACAGGTAATAAAATTGAAGCTGTAATAAAAAAACATAGAAGCATTTTATCTCAATCTGATAAAAGCCATTTATGACAAACCTACTGCCAACATCATATTAAATGACAGAGAACCAAAAGCTTTTCCTCTAAAATCAGGAACAAAACAAGGATGTCCACTATCACCACTCCTGTTCAATATTGTATTTGAAACTTTAGCCAGAGCAATCAGGCAAGAGAAAAGAATTTTAAGGGGTTGGAGGAGAGATATGTATAGGAAAGGAAGAATTCAAACTATCCTTATTCACAGATGGCATGATTTTTTATATAGAAGACCCAAAAAATCCACTAAGAGACTTCTAGAACTAATAAATAAATTCTGCAAGGTAGCAGGATACAAAATTGATAAATATCAATAGCATTTCCTATACACCAATAATGAACTCAGTAAGAAGGAAATTAGAAAACAATACTATTCACAATAGCATCAAGAAAAATGAAATACTTAGGAATTAACCTATTCAGGGAAGTGAAAGATGTCTACAGTGAAAACTATAGTGCCTGAAAAAGGAGACTGAAGAAGACATCAGAAAATGGAAAGATATCACCTGTTCCTGGATAGGCAGAACCAATACTGTCAAAATGGTCATACTTCCAAAGCTGCTATACAGATTTAATGCCATTACAATCAAAATACCAACAGCATTCCTCACAGAACTACAGAAAATGATCCTAAAACTATATGGAACCAGAAGAGACCCAGAAGAGCAAAAGCAATCCTGGGCTGGGGCTGAGCATGGTGGCGTATGCCTGTAATCCCTGCACTCAGGAGGCCGAGGCAGGAGAGTCACTGTGGGTTCGAGGCCGGCCTGGACTACATAGTGAGACCCTCTCTTAAAAAAAAAAAAAAAAAATCCAACAATCCTGGGCAACAAGAGCAAACCAGGAGGCATTATCATCCCAAATTTCAAGATATATTACAAAACTACAGTGATTTAAAAAAAAAAGTATGGTACTGGCACAAAAAGCAGACATGTGGATCAATGGAACAGAACAGAGGATGCAGAAATAGCCCCAGGCACATTCACCCATCTTAACCTTGACAAAAGAGCCAAAAACAAACACTGAAGAAAAGATAGCGTCTTAGCAAATGGCCCTGGGAAAACCGGCTATGCACACGAAAAAGATTGAATCTAGACCTATATATCTTTTACCATGAAATAAACTAAAACCAAAATGGACCAAAGACCTAAATATTAAAACAGAAACACTTAATCTCCTGGAACTTAATTGTAAAACTCTTGATGACATAGATGTAGACAAGGACTTTCTAAACAGAACCCCTATTGCACATGAAATAACATCAAGAATAAACAAATAGGATCACATTAAATTAAAAAGCTTCTGCACAGTAAAGGAAACAACCAACAGAATGAAGATGTAACTTACAGAATAGGAAAATACTTTTGCCAGCTACACCTCATACAGAGGACTAATATCTAGAATATATAAAGTACTCAAAAAGATGAGACCCCTCCCAACATAAATGACCCAATAAAAAATGAGCAACTGAAATGAATAGACATACCTCACAGGAGAAAAAGTACAAATGCCCAAGAAATACATGAAAAAGTGTTCAATATCTCTGGCCTGAGAGAGATGCAAATTAAAACAGCATTGAGATTCCGTCTTACTCCAGAAAGAATAGCTATCATCAAGAAATCAAACAATAACAAATGCTATCATGACTGTAGGGAAAAAGAACTCTTCTATTTTGTTGCTGGAAATGTAAACTAGTACAACCACTATGGAAGTCAATATGGAGATTACGCAAAAAAAAAAAAAAATACAAATACCATCTGACCCAGCTATGTCCCTTCTAGGTATCTTCCTGAAAGAGTAAAGACATCGTATTACAGTGATACATGCATGCCCGTGTTTATAGCAGACCAGCTCATAATAGCTAAATCTTAGAAGGAACCTATATGTACAGAACACATGAATGGATAAAGAAAATGTGGTATTTATACACCATGGAGTGCTGCTCTGCATAAAGAAGAATAAATTTGAGACTTTTATGGGAAAATGGATGTACTTTGAGATAATGTTAAATGAAATAAATCAGACAAGCAAGCTTAAACATTGCACGGTTTCTCTTTATGAGAAACCCAAAATATAAATAAATTAAGGAGCAAAATAAATGCTAGACAATAGGAAACAGGGAGACAGATCTTTTGCAAAGGGGAAGGTGACCAAAAGGTGGACAGAGAGGGAGAGGAGGGGAAGAGGATGAATAAAGAATTAAGATATGTTATGTACATGTACCAACTCCTCATAAGGAATGTACTCATTATGTACTACAAACATGTACTAATAAAAATAAAAATTTAAAAATGTTTAAAAATACTATCTGAAGGCCACTCTATTCTCTTGCATGGTGGCCACCCTCACGCTGTAGGGTGTATTTTTTTTCCTACTTTTACTTGGCCCAAACTTGGCCTGCAGAGGCAGTTTCTTTTCCTACCTTTAATAAAATTTTGCTACCATTTAAACAAAAAGTCTATCTGGAAATTATTTTATGTAGCAACAGCTCTAATTTCGTTGTTGTTGTTTCCTTCTCTGGTTTGGTTCTTTGACCAGTGAGTGATCCAGCTTCCTGAACAATCCAGATTCCCAGATCTTTGGGAGGGTGACTGAACCTGGTTTACTGACTCATTGCTGGTTATGACCTGTGACCCCTACATCCTATTTCGCCCCCTCCCCCAAGTCCTTGGTCCAGACACCAATGGGCGCCTGGGCATATGGCTTTTACAGGGGCACACGGGCTCCAGGTGGCCCTGGTGACCTGGATCCCCATTTGACTCAGTCACGGGCTGAAGCACTTCCTCTGTCAACTGGGCCCCGGCTCCCCCCTTCCCTCCACGCCATCTGTGTACTGTCTTGCCAGCTCTTCTACAAAGAAATTTGCATCATGCAGCAGTGGGAGGGCTCCTCGGGACAGCTCCACTGAGCCATGGTCTGTCCGGCTGCTCCCCGGCTGCTCCTGGCCACAACTCTCCTGCTGGGGTCAGCGGTCACCCCAACGTCCCAGCCTGTGAGTATGACTGTGGTGAGGACCAGGGACGTCTCCAGGCCATGAGAGGGGCCTCTGGTTGTGAGAGGCAGTGCGAGGTAGGGTGATAGGACAGGGGAAGGAAAGGGCTGAAGGAAAGGGCCAACTTGTGATAGGACCTCTGCACTCATTATAGGGTTTCTGAGCGCGGTACAGGATTTCAGTGTTCCATCTTCCTGTCCAGGGTGCGGGGCATCACTTCCTTTTCTTTACCTGAGTCCCTGTGAGCTCTGATGACACCTGCTGTACTATAGATGAAGACTCTTCCGATTACACCAGCAATTTGAAAAGGAAAAATAAAAGGAAAATCTTTCCAGATTTGGGAGTCACTTGCAAAGAGTATGAGAGAAAATCTAAGGGAAGTCAACAGAGCCTAAATCAGTACTTTTTAACCCATCTTCTTCTATAAAGATATCAACATCTATACCTCTAAATCTATCTCTGAATCTAAATCCGTACCTGCATCTATCTTCATATGCATCTGTATCTTTACCAGTCTCCAAGTCTGTCCATATCTTACCCATGACTGTGTATCAGCCTGGTTTTAGAAGAGTATCACATGCAGGTTTGCACATGCAATTTGGAGAGAGGAAGGAGTTGGTGAGGACATGATTTACAGGAGCCCGAGACTAAAGGCTCATCCTCGTGTCAAATCCCGTGAAAAAAACAAAGTCCCCAGACCCCTGTGCCCCAGCCAGCTCTGCCCATCCTCCCGGCCAGAGGTCCAGACCCAACCATTGCAATTAGCCTAGAGGCCCAGGGTCAGGTAAATTCAGGAAGGAGCTAAACAAAGCATGTTGACTCCCCAGGGTGTGCCTGGTTCCTGGTTTAGGCGGGATTGCCAGGTCCTGAGGGCGTCCCTGAGGTTGCATCTCCCACAACCCCTCCTGGAGGCCTGCTTTCCTCTACTGATATATACTCTTGCTTTCAGGCAAAAAGCAGAGCTTCCAAGACATCGGGTCATGCCAGACTAGGCAGGCCAGTCCTTGAAGTGACCCCAGGAGGAACTTGGGGCCAGCCTCTCCCCAGAGGTCCCTCCTCTGTGCTCTCTTCCAGGTGCAGGGTCAGGCTGGAGAGAGACCCGGACAGCAGCTAGACCACAAGAGTGGAGCAGGGGGTGAGTGACGGACAAGGCGGGAGAGGAAGAGATGGGAGCAGGGAAGGAGGGAGATACAAAGGAAGGACTGGGAGGCAATGCCCCAAGGGAGTAGAATGGAGAAAGGACAGGCTCTGCCTCAGACATGTCCCTACACCAGTTCTCTGGCTTGAGGCCTGGAGAAATGTGTTCATCTTTGGGAGCCTCCTCTATGCAGGGCGGGGTGCTGGGAGCGTGCCACGGACCCCGGCTAGGGCGAGAGTTATTGCCATCCTGCATCCCCAGGTACCTGGACAGAAAGAGGATCTGCTCCAGGTGCTGGAAGTGGCCAGCTGGGTACGGGAGGCCTTGCTGCTGCTCCTCTCCAGCGGTCCTCTCCTCTGTAGACTCTGTCCTGGTCTCTGTCTATGTGCAACTGGAATTCTCAGACAAGACCTGGCCACTGACACACTACAGGGCGCTGACTCTTCCTCCTGCCTCTGATGCTTCCTCCCCAGGAAATCTCACGGGCCTCAGCATCACGACAGGTAGCAGTCGTAAGATGGGGCTGAGAGTGAAGGAGCCCAGGCTTGCTGGGAGCCCCTCCCTGACTCCTGGTTCTTGCTCCCTGGTCCAGCTCCTTCCTTACCTCCCTACCAGACAGGGCCCTCCCTTCCTGTTCATACCCTGGTGTCTAAGGAGCAGGCAGTGTGGGCCCTGCCTTTCCCACCCCACCCCGACGCCCACCACAGCCTCTGCTCTGAGCCCTCGTGCAGGGGCAGTGCTGACAGGTGAGTGTGATGGGGCCCCTGGCTCTGCAGGATTGGACCTGACACCCAGCCCTGAAGCTCTCAGGCACCAGGAGGTTGCTGGTCCTGCTTCCTGGCTTTCTCAGACAGCCTGCTCACTTCTCGCTCCCCTTGTGTCTGTCACAGACTGTAATGTCAACCACACAGGGCACAGCCACTGCGCTTGCCGCCCTGGGTACCAGTGGAGCGCCCGTCTCTGCTCCCAAAGCACATCCTGCCCCTCCCACCGCCACAACGGTCAGCGCTGTGACTGTCAAATCTTCAGCCATACTGTCCACAGCTACTGCCAGTTGCTGCCACCTGGTGAGGAGGGTTGGGAACTAGTGGAAGAAGAGCTGTTTTGTTCTCTGAACCTGTATTTCTGCTAGCTGGCCCAAGGCCCTCTGCTCCTCTGGATGGGCAGAAAAGCCAAGTGTCATAGCACTTTTCAGGCCCTGAGCTTGGGACCTGAAGAGCGAGACTGATGAATGAGGCCCCAGGGCCACACAGACAAGGAGAGAAAGTGCTACAACAACCCTGCTTTCTAGCACAGGAAGCCAGGAGGCAGCTCCACTAGCACCAATTACCCGGCAGAGAAGTCAGGCCAGAAACGTTCCATCTTCTGTTCCCAATGATAGGGTCTTCCAGGCTGGACTGCAGCAGCCTCATTCAGATACCCACCCAGGGACAAGATAAAGGCTGGGAGCTGGATGTGGTGGTACACGCCTGTAATCCCAGGACTTAGGAGGCTGATGTAGGAGGATCACTGCAAGTTCAAGACCAGCCTGGGCTACAAAGTGAGCTCAAGGCCAGCCTGAACTGCATAGCGAGACCCTGTCTCAAAAAGACAAAAAAAAAGATAAAAGCTGGGAGCGGGGAAAGAATGGACTTCAGAAGACAGGGAAACAGCCAGGCGTGGTGGTGCACACCTGTAATTCCAGCACTAGGGAGGCAGAGGCAGGAGGACTGCCATGAGTTTGAGGCCAGCCTGGGGAGGGAGGGGTTGATGAGCTGCAAGAGGGCCTTGAGTTCCCTCTCCAGCCCTGTCTTCTGCCCCACAGTCCCTGGGAACCTGACCCTGAACTCCCAGCTGCAGATGCCGGGTGACCAGCTGAACCTGACTCTGTTCACGACCCATGACGCCACCAACCTGAAATGGTTCTTGAGACGTAGAGAGAATGACAAACGCATCTCCCTGCGGTCGGGGACACAGGTGTCCCTGAGCTCCAGCCAGGGGCAGGCCAGCCTCAGCATCACCCGCATGTCCTACCACTGGGCAGGTGGCCGCTCCTTCCTCCTGCCCTCGGTTCTCTGCTCCTCTTTCTCTTTCTTTTTTCTTCTTCTTCTTCCCATTTTTTTCTCTGCTTCCCTTCACCTCTTCCTCTCTCCTCCTTCACCTCTTTTTTTTTCACCTCCTCCTTGATCTTTCCATTGATTTATTTTGGGAAAACAAAAGCAAGAGACCCATTATAACATGGAAAATTCTTTAAAACAGTCAGTTGTTCTCACCGTTTGGGGATTTCTGGGACCTTTCAGCTTCACAAAGTCACAATTGTCCTAATATAGGAAGGTGTCTTCTATCTTGTTCTCATTCCCCCTATTATACGGGAGGTAGCATCTTTCAGTGTTACCAAACGGTCACAGAAAAGGCAGAAGCGGGAGGTTTCCCTTCAGCCAGATGTTAAAGAGACATGCAAAAATGTAAAACAATGTAATTCTTCTAATTATGTTTCATTTTGGAAAATATAGTTATTTCTCATCAAACATCTCTGTTAACAAAAGAAAGCTGAGCATGGTGGCACACGCCTATAATCCCAGCACTCGGGAGGCTGAGGCAGGAGGATTGCTGCAAGTTGGAAGCAAGCTAGGGGTACATAGTGAGTTCAAGACCAGCCTGAACTGCATAGTGAGACCCTGTCTCAAAAGAAAGAAAGAAAAGAAAAGAAAGAAAGAAATTTATAATATGGAGTATGCCGAAAATAATATGGAGTGTGTCTCATTTTCAGTTGAGAACAGACCGGTATTTGGCCACAGTCTAGAGGACAGAGGTACCAGAGGAGGGGCATGACTGCAGGGAAAAAGACTCACCTAAAATCTATGGCCACCAGCTAAGAAGGAAGGGTCAGGAGCCTCTTCTACACACCTCTTATTCCTGCAAATCCTTCTTGAGGCCAAGGCCACACAATCTCGTTTAACTCTTGTGATAAACTCTGTGTGTAGTTTGCTTTTAAAAATCTGGAAACTGAGTCCTGGAACTGGTTAGAGACCCCTTGGAGAGTCAGCAAAACCCAAGTTCTGCCCTCAGTAGTTCGGTGCCCATGTGCCACTCAGCTCCTCCCCACTGCTTCATGTTCTGAAAGTACTGGAAAGACTCTGGGCCTGCTGCTTTGAGCTGTTCCAGCAAGTGACGGTCTCTGTCTTCAGAGGGCCGTCTTGGGACCTCTCTGGCGGTGATTAAGCAGAGGAGGGAAGCAAGCAGACGGGCTTGGGTGATGGCTTGGGAGCAGCAGATTCTGGGGCATGGGCAGGCCCAGAAGTACCCCAAGGTATAGCATGTGTGTGTCTGCAGGTGAGTACCTAATCTACTTCGAGGCCAAGGGGTTTATCTGGAAGCTGCAGCAGGTGGTGAAGGTGCCCTTGCAGAAGGCAGAAGTGGCTCAGTTTCCAGAGCAGCTGTCCATCTCCTGCACTGCCTCCCCTGGCTTCCAGCTGAGCTGCTGCTTTCCCAGCACAAACCTGGTCTACACTGCTGCCTGGAGCCCCAGTGAGGGCAGCCAAGGTAGAAGAGGGGACAGATGCTGGTATCAGAGAGGGAAGCGGGCAGCTGGTCTCTTCCAGGCAGCTGGGTTTCCGGTGCTGACAAGTGAAGGCTGCCGTAGAATCTGGGAATTGGGGGGTCCGAGGCCAGCACTGTTGTCTCCCAGTCAGAGCAATCGCAGTTTGGCTGACATAACACAACCCCATACAACATCAAAATGCTCCCATCCACACAATCTCATTAACTTTTTTTTTTTTTTTTTAGTGGGTACCAGGGGTTGAACTCAGGACCTCGTGCGCCAGCAGGCGCCCGTGCCACTGAGCGATATCACCGGCCCTTTTTTCGTATATGAGTTCTGGGAGTCGAACTCAGGACCTCGTGCTTGCCAGGCAGGCGCTTATGCCGCTGAGCTGTCTCACCAGCCCCTCATTAACTCTTGCGATAAACTCTATGAGATTATTTTGATGGTGGCCCCCATTTTACCAATGAGGAAACTGAGTCCCAGAGCTAGTTAGAGACCCCTTTAGGGAGCTTCTTAGCAAAACCCAAGTTCCACCCTCAGTAGTTCGGTACACATGTACCACTCAGCTCCTCCACACTGCTTTGTGCTTCTGAAAGTTCTGGAAAGACTCGGCCTGCTGGCTGCTGAGCTGTTCCAGCAAGTGAGGGTCTCATCTCTCATCTCTCTCCCCCTCAGTCTCCTCACTCAACAAGACAGGCTCTCAGTGCCTGCTGCTGGACGTTCAGCACTGCCCGGAAGCCAACAGCACATACACCTGTGTGCTGGAGAGTCAGGGCCTGGCTCCTCTTAGGAGATCTGTCGCCATCACCATCATCCGGGGTACGTGGAGCTTGGCGTCCACCAGGTCGTCTGCTAGCTGCATGCCCTTGACCAGAAGCCTCCTCCGTGATGTTGCTCTGCCAACCGGGCCAGGCTCTGAGGCTCAGGTGAAGGCCCAGGAACGGGCTCAGGCTGGGCTCGACTGCTGAGTCCTCTCTGCTTACCATTCTTCAGATGGAGACATTGTCTGCCCTGATGACTTCTCAGCTGCTGCCTGGAATGTCACTAAAGCTGGCCACGTGGCACAGGTCCCATGTCCCATGAACAAGACAGGCAGAGTGGAGAGGCTCTGTGGGCGTGATGGTGTCTGGGGGCCCATCCAGAACGACTGCACAGACATGGGGATCCTGGCCTTGTATGAAGAAGCCAGGGTAAAGCAGCTGCCCACTTGCCTCCCTCCACAGTCCCCTCTCAGACCTAGTTTTAGGATCCTTTCCCTCAGGCCAGGCTGTGAGTTATTTGGCTTCTGTCACAGGAAGCCCTAGCAGAGCCCGGAAGTAGGCGTGGGGGCCTCACAGGGCCAGCACTCTGCCTGGGAGTGGGATGGTGTTCTCAAGCCGCAGTCCCATAAAGTGTCCCCTAACATCAACATCAGTTCCACCCTCCAGGCCCCCTCAGTCACCTCTCTGCTTCCCACTCCCCAGAACAGGTGTGGGCACCAGGGTCAAGGACAGGAGGAAGAGGGGGAGAGGGAGGAGGGCCCCCTAGGAGGATTCTCCTGCTACTCTCTTCCTGCCGTCTCATCCATCCCAGCTGCTGCAGGCCGGCCAGGGAAAGCCTGATAAAAGGGCGCCACAGATCCTGGAAAGTCTGCAAGAGCGGGTAAAGGTGGCAAGCTCACCCTCTGACTTACTGAAACTGCTGAGCACCGTGGAATTACTGGCTGAGGTGGTGGCGGAGGTCAGAACAGCACTTAAGCCCAGTGCCCTGAAGGTGAGAGCTCCGAGCCTCAGCAGATGCCAGCGGAGCAGTGGGGTGGAGACTCCTCACTGTGGGCCCTCCTGCCCATCTACATCACTGTGGGCAGCCAGGTTCCACGGCTGTGGGGTGCGCAGTGGTAGGAACACACGGGAATGGGAAGGCAGGAAGGGGTAAGGAGACATGAGTATGGAGGTGTCCGTGCACACTGTGGATCTCACACATGCACACGCCCACACCTGTGCACATACATGTGATCCTGCATGAAAACACTCAAACACACTTGGCTTTTCTGGACCTACCTAAATCACTCTCAGGAGGGACAGCAGTCAGTGACCCAGAAACTTCAAATGAATAACAAGGGGCAGTGATGTCACACGCTCTTCAGGTCTGGACTGCATAGCATATGTGGCTGTACAGACATGAATGTGGCCCTTGACTTCAGAACATTGTACCCTCTGCTGCTGGCCACCATTCCTAGCTTTTGCAGACCTGGAAGGGGTAAGGAATTGGAAAGGGCCCCTCTTTTTAAGACCCAGATAGCCCCAAGAGGTTGTCAGACAGAGGGGCTGGGTGTGATCAGGAGACCACACGCTTACAGATGCCCCAGGTGGTTGGCTGAACAGTCTCCCAGTCTTCCCATCTAGAAAGTCTCCCTCGCAGGCCTGTCTTCTGTCCCCTTTGCTCTCCAGCCCTGGGTCTTGCACTGGCACAGGAAGGGTAGGGTTGGGGTCTGTATGTCCTAGCTCCCCTGGCTGAGCACCGTGGGCTCCAGCAGATCAGGCTTGTCTCTCTCTCTTGGGTGCCACAGGACCTCCTGACAATCACAGACAAGGTCCTAGACGTGAACACAAGCTCTCTGTGGACCCTGGCCCAGGCCCAGGAACCCTTGATAGGCTCGCATTTCCTGCTGGCTGTGGAGACCCTGGTATGCAG
This sequence comes from Erethizon dorsatum, assembly GCA_028451465.1. Taxonomy (NCBI): domain Eukaryota; kingdom Metazoa; phylum Chordata; class Mammalia; order Rodentia; family Erethizontidae; genus Erethizon; species Erethizon dorsatum. The sequence continues at coordinate 68,728,150 of CM051824.1, forward strand.
CCTGTCCCCCAAGGATCTCCCCTTCTCCTTCAACTCCTCCAATGTGCTGCTGCAGAGTCAGTTCCTGGAACCCACATTTGCTGATGACTACCAAATCTCCTTCTCCACTCAGCCCCCACTGCGGGTCTGGATTCCCAGGTATTCACTGACCCCACTGGTCCATAATGGAACCAGTGTCAGTGTGACTAGTCTGGTGCTGCAAAAATTGGACCACCTTTTGCCCTCCAAATATGGGCAAGGGCTGGAGGACCTCCCTTATGTCACCCCTGGCCTGGTCCTCGTCATCTCCATCATGGCAGGTGGCAAAGCCTTTACCCAAGCAGAAGTCATCATGGACTTTGGGCATACAGATGGTACCCTGCACTGTGTCTTCTGGGACCATAATCTCTTCAAGGGTGCAGGAGGCTGGTCAGATAAAGGGTGCCAGGCACAGGCAGCTAATGACAGCCTTGCCACTCAATGTGTCTGCCAGCACCTCACTGCCTTCTCCATCCTCATGTCCCGGCACACTGTTCCAGGAAACCCTGTCCTGGAGTTCCTGAGTCAAGTGGGCTTAGGTGCCTCCATACTCGCACTGCTCGTGTGCCTGGGCATATACAGGCTGGTGTGGAGAGCTGTGGTACGGAACAAAGTTGCCTTTTTCCGCCACGCTGCCCTGTTCAACATGGCGATCTGTTTGCTGGCTGCAGACATTTGGTTCCTGGTATCCTCAGTCTTTCTTCCAGGGACTCATGACCTGCTCTGCCTGGCCACTGCCTTCCTGTGTCATTTTTTCTACCTGGCCGCCTTTTTCTGGATGCTGGCGCAGGCCTTACTGTTGGCTCACCAGCTGCTTTTCGTCTTCCATCAGCTATCCAAGCCCCTCGTTCTCTCTCTGATGGTGATCCTTGGCTACCTGTGCCCCCTGGGGTTTGCAGGTGTCACCCTGGGCCTCTACCTGCCTCGAGGGCAATACCTGAGGGAAGGGAAATGCTGGCTGGATGGGAAGGGTGGGGCGCTCTATACCTTCGTGGGGCCAGTGCTGGCCATCGTGGGCATGAATGGGCTGGTACTCACCATGACTGTGCTGAAGTTGCTGAGACCTTCGCTGTCAGAAGGGCCCCCGGTTGAGAAGCGCCAGGCACTCATGGGGGTGCTCAAAGCCCTGCTCATTCTCACACCCATCTTTGGCATCACCTGGGGGCTGGGCCTGGTGACTCTGATAGAAGAAGCCTCCATAATCCCTCATTACATCTTCAGCATCCTCAACACCTCCCAGGTAGGTGTGTGCGGGCTGGCGGGCTGTGCTTTTTGCCCTTTTCGGTGGCCTATGCCACTGCCAGTCGTTTCTCAAGGAGACAGCATGTTTCAGCGGGAGAAACTAGTTCAGCAATTTTAGAAGGCCTAGGTATAGATCCCAGTTCCTCCACTGACTAGCTGGATTACTTCAGACAAACAAATTACGCATCCTTTCTGAGCTTTGGTTTTATGTATAAAATAATATCTGACTTTGCTAGACAAGTAAGGAAATTGTCAGTACCCAATCCTTTGGTATCCATTTTGTAATCATGACGATAAGAAAAACCACCTGAAATGGATTGTATGCACCAAGTGGTGCTAACTTCAGAAAAATCAAGATAGGAAGCCTCAGGATGTGGATTAGACCAGAGGATGGAGGCTGCAGGAAGAGGAGGGGAAGTGAGCTAATTCTGGTTGACTCCCTGCTCCTCCAGCTTATTCCCATTCTCTCTTTGCAGGGAGTCTTCATCTTATTGTTTGGTTGCCTCACAGACAAGAAGGTGAGTCTGCCCGGCCAACCCCTGCCTGGCTGGCAGCCAGAAGGCGGGGACTTGACTGCCACAACTGGGGCGCTTACTTCTCCTCTCCAGGTGCAAGAGGCCTTACGCAAACACTTCTGCCACACCCGACCCCCCAACTCTGCCATCTCCCTGGTGAGTTGCTGGCTCCAAGTCCCCAGCTGTCTCTCAAGAAGGTCAGAGGGGACCCACAACCCTCCCCAGAGATGGGCACAGCTAGATGCCTGGAAAAGAATGGGGTTGTTCTTTAGAATGCATAGGTTTCAGGTTCAAGCTCTCTGACCGTGACAGGAGTGGGTGAGCCAGAGCAGTCAGATTCCCAGGCTCCTGACTACGACCTGGATCCTGATGATGCTCTTGTCCCTGGCTTCCCCCATGTACAAATCGGCCCCAGGTTAGGATTTGAAGGGAAAAGGCAGAATTGGTGCACACAGGATGATGTAGCTGAGAGCTAAGTTCTGGGGATTACTGCATCCCAGGCAGGGGGCAGATGAGAATGTCACATGAACGCAATCTCTTCACAGAGGGGTTGACTATAATAATGACCGCCCAGCAGTTAGTTGAATCTTTCCATCTCTTCCTAGGCCACAAATGAAACCTACATCTCCGAACAGAGCGAGGAAGCCAAAATGCAAGGTGAGGACCAGCTTTCTCAGGAGCAGTGTGAGCTGTGTGGGGGAAGGAATGAGGATGGGGGTAGGAAAGGCTCTGGGAAAAATTCCTGACAGCAGCTTCTTTTCACAAAGCTACCATAGCTCAAAGGGTAGAAAGCAGGCTTTTCTAGGGTGGCCATTTCTAGACAAGCCTTAGAGTACAGGAGGCCTAGCATCAACAAACTTGGGCTCGGTTCTCTCTGAAAAATCCCTTTTCACACTACCAAACTCCAAATTATCCTTAAAAAACAAAAACAAAAACCTCATTTCAAAGGAATTGTTGTGGGCTTGGTTTCCAGAGACAGGGCCTCCTGCAGAGTTGGGCATGGTGGCTGTCATCAGCCCCAAGCTTCAGGGTGAGCTCTTTCACGGGGCAGACGGACACTTCAGGGTGAACCGCACACAAACCCACCAAGGAGGTGAGGGCACGAGCTGGGATCCACCCGACGGGGCCTGGGCCAAGGGCTCTGCACAATTCCCTGCTCACCTCAGGAGAGGCAGGCTGTGTCTGTTAGTCACATGTGTTTCTCCTGCAGCTCACTGGTCTCCACCCTAAAGTATCCAAGCAAGAATAGTGTGAAAAACTGGCTAATACCACCCAGTGACCTCATACCTAAACAAACCTGTTTTTCCTGCCAAACTCATTGTCAGATATCAAAGTTCCAAATAATTGCAAGTAAAACGATCTCAACCAGTTTTAAAATTATCAACAGGCCATTTTACAAAAATAATGGATGAAAGTGGTTCTAACTATTCAGTGATCTCTTTTCTGGTATCCCTTTTTGATGGTCCTGAAGAAAAACCACTAATTGAATAGGAACCTGTGATCTTCCTGATCATCGGAGATGAAGGGTGGGACTTCAAGTCTTTTCAAGGTTTAGAAAAGGTGAAGTTTCTCAGTCCTTCTTCCTTTACCTTAAAAAAATCACTATAAAATATGTTTCAGGGACATCTGCATATTTACAAAGAAGCACTGATGTGAACACATTTTAAAGAATTCTTTATAAAATTTAAAGCGGAGAGAAAGGTCCCATTGACTGGCAAGACTTATGGAGCGAAGATTACAAGCAGTGACATTTAAATGTGACGAGACCAAGCTAAGCCTATATACAGAGAAGCAAGATGTAAGAAAAGCTTTCAGAGGGTACCAGGACGTCTGGTGGAATTAACTTACAAAATTCACAAGCAGAAGGTGACAAGCTTCTGAAAAACATTTAGACTAGATCAATGAAAAAATTCTGATGAATTGGTCTTTTTAAATTACACAGTGTATGCATATTTTTATAAAACAGAATGGGAACATTTTCTGTTAAAATAAAAATGGATATACTATCACATATGCTTGAAAACATTTTTCTTACAAATGCTGTATTTCTACTCAATGATTGATGTGCCTATTTTAATTGTGGGTAAACTGGTCCAAATATTTCTATAAGTGGATTCTATTAAGCTTCCGAGTTGGAGATAACTAACGAGGAGGGTCACTGAGATGCCTCTGGGTGGCACCCTCACTCCCACCCCCAGGGAGGCTGAGCTGCTGAGACAGGGACGCAGCTGAGACAGGGACACAGCTGAGACAGGGACACAGCCGTGTCTCCCTTCACTGAGCAACACTGTCACCTCGTTAATATAGACAATCTGCATTTTTAAAATTATAAAACTATTTTTGGTTACAAATTCAAATAATGCACTCTTTCCCACTACAAGCAGCAGGCTCCTTTTCTGAGTGGGCTTCTATAGATGGAGGATGTGTTCTCCTTTCCCTTCCCAAGAGCATACTCAATGCATGCTCTGCTGGTAAAGTACCACATTTAGAACTGGTGGATAAAATGGCATTAAGTCTTTGGCTTGCACCATAAAAATACATATATAGACACACACACACATACACACGGACCATAAAAGAAGGCTCTAGGAGACACAAACTGACATTAAGCAGCGATTCCATTTCTAAGGTGGCTTAAAGAGATAAGCAGCTGTAATCCCAGCACTCAGAAGGCTGTGGCAGGAGAATCGCCACAGGTTCTTTCCATCTATTCCTAGGCCACAAATGAAACCTACATCTCCGAACAGAGCAAGGGAAGAAGCAAAAATGCCAGGTGAGGACCAGCTTTCTCAGAGCAGTGTGAGCAGCATGTGTCGAGGAATGAGGATGGGGGTAGAAAAGGCCTCTGGAAAAAATTCCTGACAGCAGCTCCTTTTCACAAAGCTACCATAGCTCACATATACAGACTACAGATTACGTAGTGAGTTCAAGACCAGCCTGGACTACACGGCAAGACCCTGTCTCAAAAAATTTTTTTTAAAATAGAGAGAAGGAGAGAAAGTAGACAAGTGAATACATACGTGGACAAAAGCTGTGCATTTCAGTGTGTTTACGTCCACCTAATAAAATAAATTAGGCGACATCCATATGAGGAGAGCTAGGTGGTCGTTAAAAATGATGACGTGTAGCTACACCTACTGCTATGGGAACAACGTTTAGGCTACACAGCTAAGTTGACAAGAGGGTCCAGGGGGCAATGTTGGTCCATGCAAATGTGCACTTAATAGAGGAGATATCAAAACGTCAACATCAGAGATCACTACTTGATTTTTCATTTTCTTCCTAATCTCACTATGGTTTTGGAACTTTCTACAGTTGACTTTTTTTTTTAATGTGGGTACCGGAACTTGAACTCAGGACCTCGCGCTTGCCAGGTAGGCGCTTATGCCGCTGAGCTATCTCACTGGCCCTACAGTTGACATTTCTATTGTATATATTAATGTATAAAATGTATGTTTTGATATACATATGCATAATGAAATGATTACTAAAGTCAAGACAACATACCCATCACCTCACAGTTAACGTGTGTGTGTGTGTGTGTGTGTGTGTGTGTGTGTGGTAATAGCACCTAAAATCTATTCTTTTAACAAGTTTCCAGCATGTAAAACAGAATTTAACTATAGTTCTCATGCTGTATGTTAGATCTCTGGACTTATCCTATGGAACTGCAACAAGCATGTGCGGTACTTTTATATTAGAAAAAAATAAAAATTTTTTGAAAAAGTTCTCCTGAACATTCTCCTAAACTTGACTAGCAAAGAAACACAAAGAAAATCTGCCCTGGAATTTAGGTCTGTGCAGACAGGTAGATTACATTAGGGGTTCCTGAGGAAGCTCTGCACCCCCTACTTGGAGCTGTGCTTTGGGAATCGGTTCTTCGGATCTCAGGCAGTCCTTTCACTGTGGGAGGGAAAAGATCTCCCCGGTGGAGTTCACCGCAGCTGCAGAGATTGCCAATATGTCCACGTGCTTCCTGGTTCATGATAATGTATTTCCTCTAAAAATACAATCGCTACTCACTATTCTTGTCCTCCCGTTCTTGTCCTGCCAGAAAATGACTCCCCATGACTCCCCTTCACTGAAAAAAGCAGAGTACACCAGTTGAGGCCCAGAGAAAGCAGAGTTCCTGGGAGCTGTCCATTAAAATTTGAGAGAGAGGCTGGAATCCTCTCTCTGCTTCTCATCCCCCCAGGAAGACCGGAATTGGAAGAGCCAGGAGAAAGTAAACAAAACTGAGAAAGGCTAGGAGGAGACAGTAGGCTGAGAAGAATCAGGATTCTTTTCTCCAGAAAGATGGAAGCAAAGAGGACAGGAGTTTTTCAGTTTTATTGGTTGCTGTAGCCTGAACATCTAGAATAAGTGCCTGACCACACAGCAGGCAGACAACACACCGTGGAATGAACGAACTATACGGACCAAAGGAAGAACGTGAACTGCCGCTCGGAGTCAGATACTGTCACAAGCAAACTGTTGACATGGGGGCAAACCTTTTAAAAGTTTAAATAACAGAAGACAGGCAAATAAGTGGCTCCTCTCCCAAACGGCTATTTGGTGGAACACAGAATCTAGTTGAAGTTTTACATAGGCCAGTCATGGTTGTGCATGCCTGTAATCCCAGCATTCTTTTTTTTTTTTTTTTTTTTTGTGGGTACCGGGGGGTCGACCTCAGGACCTCGTGCGCCAGCAGGCACCCGTGCCTCTGAGCGATATCACCGGCCCCTTTTTCGTATGTGGGTTCCGGGAGTCGAACTCGGGCCCTCGCGCTTGCAAGGCAGGCGCTTACGCCGCTGAGCCATCTCACCGGCCCATCCCAGAATTCTGAAAGGCTGAGGCAGGAGGATCACAAATTCAAGCCCAGCCTAGGCAAATTAGTGACTGAGAGAGACCCTGTCTCAAAATAAAAAAGGGTGTAGCTCAGTAAAGGCCCCTGCTTCAATCCCTGGGGTGGGGAAAGGTAGGGGGATAGACAATAGAAACACTTAAGTTAGAATCTTTAAGAATAACAAGCAGTTTAAGATATCTAAGAATGAACATCCAGAGCTCTGTAGACGGAGGCCAGGCCAAGCCACATCAGCCCAGGATGATCTTTAGAAACAGTCAGGCTAATAAAGTAAGTTGTATAGGATGTGTATATGTGTATAGGATGTGTACAGGATGCTTGGAACTAATATATAAATTATAATTATATTGGGTAAACCTATGACACAACTTCAGAACCAGAAATGTGAAGCCGGCTGTGTGCTTCGGTGGAGGCCAGGTCCAATGTCCCCCATGCAGGGGTAACCACTATCCTGAACATGTGCCCCTTACCTTTTACAAAAATAACTTTAAAACTGTGGCTAAATCTTAAGTGTCTTTAAGCGTATTATTCAGTAAACTACATTCACATCGGAGTTTAACAAATCCCCAGGATGCTTTTTATTTCCACAAAACAGCAACTCCTCAATCCCCTCTTAGCGCCTGGCAACCACGATTGCACTTTCTGTCCCTAGAAATCTGACAACTTTAGAAGACTTACATGAGTGGAATCAAATTGTTTTTGTGACAGGCTTAGTCCACTTAGCAAAATGTACTCAAGGTTTATCCAAGATTATCATCCTTTTAAGGCTGAGAAGTATTTTATTCTGTGTATATGGCAATGTGGTTCATCCTTTTACCTGTCCATGGACTCTGAGTCGCCTCCCCCCCTTTGGCTGTTGCGAATAATGCTGCTGTGAACGTGGGTATACAAAGATTTCTCCAAAACTCTGCTTTCAATTTTTTGGGATATAAACCTAGAAGTGGAATTGCTGGATCATATGGTAATTCTAGGCTTAATTTTTTTGAGGAACCGCTGTGTTATTTTCTATGGTACCTGCACTATTTTCTATTCCTACATTCAGGACGCAAATGCTCCATTCTTTCCATGTCCTCACCAATCCTTATTTTGTTTTTTGATAGTAGCCATCCCAAGAGATGTGAGGTAATATCTCATTATGGTTTTGAGTTGCATTTTCCTAATGATTAGTGGTGTCGAGCGTGTGTCTGTGTGCTTATTGGCCATTTGCGTATCTCCTTTTGAAAAGTGTCTATTTAAATTGTGTGTGGTGATGGAGGTACTGGGGATCCTAGGGCCTTGTGCATTCTAGGCATGTGCTCTACCACTGAGCTACATCTCTGGCCCTTTTTAAATTTTGGGATTGAGTCTCACTATGTTGCCCAAGCTGGGCTCTAACTTCCAATCCTTCTGCCTCAGCCTTCTAAGTAGCTGAGATTACCAGCATGCACTAACACTCCAGCTTGTCCATTTTTTAAAAAATGGGATTGTTCCTCTGGTTGTGAAATGTAAGAATTCTTTAGATATTCTATTAACCCCTCCTAGGCTGTATGATTTGCAAACATTTCTCTTATGCTCTAGGTCACTTCTTCACTCATTTGATTATGCCTGTTGATGCAGTTTTTAATTTTGAAGAAGTCCACTTTATCTAATGTTTCTTGTTCCCTGTGTTTCTGGTGTCATATCCATGAAATTACTGCCCAATCCAATGCCATGTATTTTCTTCTAAGAGTTCTACGGTTTTAGCTTTGATGTTTAGGTTTTTGATCCATTTTTAGTTAAACTTCTATATATGGCTCAAGATCTAACTTCATCCTTCTACATATGGAGACCATTTTCCCAGCACCATTTGTTAACAAGTCTATCCTCTCCTCATTGAATTGTCTTGGCACCCATGTCAAAAACAGTTCCACTATGCATGTGTGTGGGTGTGTGGCTTTACCTCTGTGGTGTTCTGTTGTTACTGTTTGGGTTTTTTTTGGGGGGGTGGTTTGCAGGGCTGGGGATCAGACCCAGGGCCTCATTCATACTAAGTGAGAACCCTACCAATGAGCTATATCCTCAACTCTGTTTAAAAAAAGATGTACTAACTCAACTTCAGGCTTTATTTAGATTTCACCAGTTTTACCATTAATGTCCCTTTTCTGCTATAGAATCCAACCCATTTCATCATCCTGTCTCCTTATCCTCCTTTTGCCTCTGACAATTTCTCAGCCTTGACCTTGATAGTTTTTAATGTTGGCTAAGTATCTTGTAGACGGTCCCTTGATTTGGGTTGCCTATCTTTCCCATGAGTGAACTCAATTGTAGGTATTTGGAAAGGATACCAGAGCCGAAGTGCCCCTTTGATCACGTTAGCGGAAGGGCTGTGGCCGCACTGATGTTAACCAGGACCACTTGGCTAAGCTGATGTTTGCCGTTTCTCCACTGTAAGTTTTCCAGCTTCCCACACTGTATTCCCTGGAGTCATTGAGTCCAGCCCCCAGCTAAGGGGGAGGGGCTTGCCCCACCTCCTGGAGCAGGAAGTATCTACATGTATTATTTGGAATTGAAGGCAGATTTGTTTTTCCTTCCATTGTTGTTGTAGAAACTACTTTAAACTCATCTGTAGGCATCCTAGAAACTACTTAGTTTTGCTTATTTTTTAAAGTTTCTTGTCAACACAAGTAATTTGCAACGTTTGCTATTAAGAGCAATGCTGCTATCAACAATCTTACACGTTTCTGGCCTCACGTGCAAGTTTCATTAAGGAATATTCCAAAGAGTAAGACGCTGGGTCTCAGAAATTGTGTTGTATTTATTTATTTATTTATTTATTATTATTTTTTTTTTTGTGGGTACCAGGGGGTCGACCTCAGGACCTTGCGTGCCAGCAGGCACCTGTGCCACTGAGCGATATCATTGGCCCTTTTTTCATATGTGGGATCCGGGAGTTGAACTCGGGCCGTTGCGCTTGCCAGGCAGGCACTTATGCCACTGAGCCATCTCACCGGCCCCATTTGTGTTGTATTTAAATGTACAAGATAATGTCAGGCCGTTTTCTGAAGTGGTTGAACCAATTTATATTCTCATCATTTGTGTCTAAAAGTTCCTATTGTTCCACATCTTCACCAATACTTGGAATTCTCAGTCTTAATTTTTGCAGGTCTTGTAGGTACAAAATATCTCCTTATAATTTTAATATTCTGCTTGCTATTGAGCATCTTAGTGGACATTTATTCGCCATTTATATATCATTTTCTAAAACATTTGGAATCTTTTGCCCATCTTTTTCTACTGTATTGTTATTATTCCTGCTCTGTAGGAATTCATTATATATTCTGGATCCTTTGTGAGCTGTATTTATTGTAAGTATCTTTGTCCACTATAGCTTGTTTCCCCACCACTTTGTATCATATGAAGAATAAATATTTTAACATTGGTAAATTTATAGACCTTTTCTTTTATGATCAGTACTTTAAACAAATGTTTTAAGAAATTCTCTCTTCAACCTAAGGACACAGCAGCATTTTGTCACAAATTTTAAAAAGTGTTCACTTTATACATTTTATTTAATCTAGAATTTTTGTGATATGTAAATATAATGGTTTTCAGTATTTAAAACTCATATTGTGTTTAAATTACCAAGGAAATCACAAGCAAATGGCCCTGGAACTCAGACACTCTTTTGTTTGTTCTTTTTTTTTGGTATTGGAGACGAACACAAGGCCTCACGCATTCTAGGCAAGTGCCATATCACTGAGCTCTCCTACTCTGTTTTGTTTTGCTTTTTGAGACATGGACCTACTATGAAGCCCAGGCAACCCTCAAATTTACCTCCTGCCTCAGACTCCTGAAAGCTGGGATTACCAGTGTACGCCACCACACCAAGCTTTTTTTTTTTTTTTTTTTTTAAGACAGGATCTCACTATATTGCCTCGCTGGCCTTGAGCTTGCAATAATCCTGACTCTACCTCCCAAATAGCTGAGATTATAGGCAGGCACCATTGTGGCGGCTTCAAATACATATATTCACACAAATGGCCAAGACTGACCATTTTGCTTCTTCTAAAGTACTAGCATATGTGTTTAGTATAGTTTAGTTGTCAAAAATCTGAGGGGGTTTACAACAGTCGATCCAAAGAAAAAAATTATTTTATACTTCATTTAAATCCTGGCAAACAGAAGCAACTCTAAATAATGGAACAAATGTACTTCAATCAAAGCAATGGCTGGGTGGGGGTATTCTAAAGCGGGGCACTTCTTCTACTCCTGGCAGCTTCATGATTCACTGAAATGGCTAGAAGTCACAAATATGTAGTTAAAGGGGAACTCTGCCCCTAACCCAAGAGAAGTACCTTCTCCTCCTTATAGAAATAAAGACAAACAGTTCTCCAATACTTCTCCACTTTATTAAGGTTGACTAACAAGGTATTTGTATATCGAAATATTTAAGTTTTTAATGACATTTAGATTGATTTATCATTCCATAATTAGTTAATTTAGGCACATTGGTTTGTATTTTAGAGAAAATACTTATTTTTAGGACACAGATAAGAATATAATTTACAAATATTACAAAGATGACTTCTAAAGCAAGACACTCCTTCTATTCCTGGCAGCCTCATGATTCACTGAAATGGTTAGAAGTCACAAATATGTAGTTAAAGGGGAACTCTGCCCCTAACCCAAGAGAAGTACCTCCTCCTCCTTATAGAAATAAAGACAAACAGTTCTCCAATACTTCTCCACCTTATTAAGGTTGACTAACAAGATATTTGTATATTGAAATAAAATTTAAGTTTTTAATGACAGATTGATTTATCATTCCATAATTAGTTAATTTAGGCACATTGGTTTGTATTTTAGAGAAAATACTTATTTTTAGGACACAGATAATATAATTTGCAAATATTACAAAGATGACTTCAGATCTCAGTTAATGTCTTTCCTAAAATGCAACCATTCAGTCTTCGATGACAACAGAGATCAAAAGCAACTGCTTAAATCTATCCGTATGATATTCTGGTAACTTAGAAATCCCTGAAAGAACAGTAAGCTGTGATTACTGGAAAGCTGAGAACACCGGAAAGGCTTAACTGCAAAGTATTTAACAGAAGGCCACAAACGTTTCCCTAAAAGGAGCTAGAACTACAGGTGTTGTTTAGTAATGCATTGAAATGGCATTGCGCAGTGCGAGTACCGCACAGAAACCCGGTCGCCTCCTCTGGATCAATCACTTCGGGTAAGTTTCCACTATCATTCCATGGCCCTGTGAAGGGAAGAAGAAAAGCTCAATTAGAGCAATGAAAGGTGATGAATTCAGCCAGCATGAAGAACAGTAGTAAAATACAGGCTTTGAGGTCTGATCTTAGCTCTGCCATTCAAACACTGTGTGATCATGGGAAAGTTAGTAGCCATTCTGAACCTCAATTTCCTCTATAATAAGACCTATGCGGCCTACTTCAGGAAGTTTTTGTGAGCATTACAGAGCATACAGTTTACACACACACATATTTATATACATATATATACACACATATATATGTATGCACCAGACTTTCTAGTACAGTCTCATTCTCAGTAGATATTTTATAAATCATTGTTTTGGGTATACGTGTGCTCATGGCACTGTGAATAAAACCCAGGTCTTTGCGCATGCTAGGTAAGTGCTCTACCATGGAGCTACAGCCCAGACCAAAGGTTGCTATTAAAATGAGGAATCAGAGGGGCCTTTTTAGCCATACAAAGATAAACATAACATAGTGAATGCCAACAAAAGTACATCTCAAGATGATAAAACTGAGGCTTTGAGAGGGTAAGTAACTCATCCAAAATCACAAAGCTAATAAAAAATCACGAGGCCAGAATTTGAAAACATGTCCAGGTGATTCCAAAGCTGTTTGCTTCTTCACTGTTTTACACAGATTAAGGAGATGACCTGAGGGGCCACAAAGAGAAGCAGCAAGAATGTTGCTTCTCCATCACTGTGCACAGGATGTGCACTAGTTACAGCCCTTCTTTAAACCTAGCAGGGGTTTCATGAGTCTAAACCCTTGCTGACTGTCATGTCATCCTAACCTTTGGTCTGCTACCAAGTCAATAAATAGCCTAATGAATCTCCTGGCTTCTAGGTTCAATTCAATCCTCACAACTATTTATTATGAAACAATTATTTACAAGGTACCAAGCTGAACTCTGTTGTGAGGTTAAAGATTTGCTACATGGCCTCCATCTTCCATCTAGTACTAGTACACGGTGGCTCAAAACAAAGTCTTTTAACAACACACAAGCAAACAAACAACAAAGATCAGGGATGGGAAGATCTGACTGACTTGGAGTTGTCTTGGAAGGACCCACAATAAGGTAGAACACTCCTTCTCCGGCTTTATTTAAAATGCACTGTTTTCATGTCCCAATATGACCAGTCATTCTCAACTTGGGGAGGTTTTATCCTTTGCTCTCTCCAGAGAACACTGGTGATGTCTGTAGATATTTCTGTTTCAACTGTGTATGCATATGTGGACAGGACAGACGGGAGTGGGGAGGAGTTTACTGCTACTGGAATCCAGTAGGTAGAGGCCATGCTAAACCTCCTGCAACTACAACACCCTCTACTACAGAGAATTATCTGGCCTAAAATCTTAGTGCCAGTGCTGAGAAATCCTGCCGTAGCTCCACCAGGACGAATTCTTCTTCTACCTCCTTATTAAGTTGGTGTCAGTTATTTGGCTCTTGAGGAGACAGTGTCAAGTTTAGCCTCATTTCTAAGAGGCATCATATCCACACTCCTCACTACACTATGAGCTTCTAGTAGGGAGACACTGGGCATTGTTCTTGTTCACCCATGAAAGCATCTAGTGTAGTTTATGCCTCAGGTGCTAGATAAAGAATTAGGGAACATGGGCCAGTGAGATGGCTCAGCGGCATAAGCGCCTGCCTGGCAAGCACAAGGTCCTGAATTCGACTCCAGGTACGCACGTAATGTGGAAAAAGGGTCGGTGATATCGCTCAGTGGCACGGGCGCCTGCTGGCGCGCGAGGTCCTGAGTTCGACCCCCGGTACCCACAAAAAAAAAAAAAAAAAAAAAAAAAATTAGGGAACAGATGCTGAATGCAAAGGACAGCCCCTCTGTGGGTCACACACCATGCACAGTGCTATGAGGGAGCTGTCCCCTCCCGGGAGCCTGGCACAGGGAGAGGAGAGGGAGGGCTCAGGTCCCAACTGACCAGGATTTCTGTAGATGAAGTTGCACAGATTAAAATCTGATCATGAAATCCAAAATGTTCCAACTTATAAATAACTGGTCCCTTATTGCCCAAGTCTCTGAGGAAGAGCCATATATGAAGACTTTAAAATGTAAGCGTCAGGCTCCATTCGGGCATAACTTTCCCAGCACCCAACCTGTTTTTCAGCAGCCACAATTATTCTCAGCAGAAACTACAACCCTGCAGGAGTGCTGCCCTCAGTAAACACAGGACAGGATGCCATAAAGAGGTAAGACAGAACACAGAATCTCCCAAGCACCAGGACATCTGAAAACATCCACACATTCACACCGGACACTGAGGACTTTGGCCGCTGAGGCACCAGACATTCAGAGAACTTTGACCACGGATGTTCGCTCAGATCTCCTTACCTGAAGTCCCTGACCCCTCACGACATACCTTGCCTGATCTCTCCACTAGACCCCCTTTGTCCAAGCCCTACAAAAAAGGCTCCATTCTTCTCTGCACCACACAAATGGCCTTTTTGCCCTCTGTCTGCCTGCACCCAGGTACAATAAATTTCACGCCATGTTGCCTTTACACAAGCCTGGTGGTCTCTGCTGGTCTCTGCCTCATGCTGATCCTTACAATAAGATGTTTATACTTTTAAATATCTTATTTATTTATCTTGATCAGTAACAGCAAGTTTCTATAATCCAAACAAGAACAAAATCTGTTCACATCAAGATTTAAAAAAATAATAAACTAGAGTCAGTCTTCCTTTTGGATTTTATCCCCAGAGTGAAATGCTGTAGCAGGTAGGAAGTTAGTTCTAAATGTAAGCAAGGTAGGTAGGGAAAAAATCTGTTGGACTAATAATTTCCTTAGCTGAACAGTAAAAAGTTACCTAGAGGTAAATTAGTTCCCTAACTAGGGTACAATTCAGCTCTCTAAAAGACAGTTTACCTCTTGGAGAGATTTTATAGATAGGAATTCATGCTGATTAGACAAATGAAAAAGTTTATCACTAAGGAAGAAAATATATCAAGATACTTAACATGATGGCTTCTGATAAGGAGATTTATAAGTGATTCTAATTGCTTTCTATGTATTAAGTGATTCTAATTGCTTTCTATGTATTCTTTATATTTTCCATATTGGCCATATATTAATTTTATACATTAAAAAGGTAACCTCACCTTAGGGGAAAAAAATAGCATGGATTTAAATAGCATCTTCCTTGCAAAGTATTACCAGAATTACAGTTGTCACTCCTCCTCCCCCTAACCCTCACCAAAAAAAGCTGCTTTTTTTTCACAGTTGCCTGTCCTCACAATATTGCTTCAAGAATGTTTCAAACTAAACTAAATCGAACCTTTTTGAGATGAACTTATTTTGCTCCCAAGAAAGTGACTTTCCGGAAGCCCCTGTGAAGCTGCCCTGCACATACCTGCCCTCCAGCTGCACAGGCGGCCACCAAGGCGTACTGGCCTCCTTCCTTCCGTAACCTGTTGGCAGCTGCCATGACCAAGCGGCAGCCAGTGGCTCCAAATGGGTGTCCCAGGGACAGCGATCCACCCCAGGTATTAAACTTCTCTAAAGGAAGTGATCCAACCTGGCTCCCACAAAAATAAAGATACAGTGTAAAGGTATGTTTACTTAAAGACAGGACTCAAGCCAAGCTCTTAGTAACAGGGAAGAACAGAAATAACTAATGTTAGACCTATCACAAATAATTTTACTACAAAAGAAAGTAAGTCTAGGTCAGTATTAAAAGACAAGGTTGATTTATTTTTTATTTAATGTCTGAATGAGAAGAACAAAAGGTAACATAAAATTCTACTATTTTTGCTAAAGATTTCCTAGAAACTATTTTTAAACTAAGACACAAATACAGTACACTGAATAAAATATACAATTCTTTATAAGAGGAAGCTTTCCCCTTCATATTCTTCTTAGAGGGCAACAAGCTCCAAATATTAATGTGCCTTGGACAATCAAACATTTTTCAATCAGAAACTTACCTTGGTTTTCCTACCCATGTAGTTTTGTGCAAACCAATCAGAATCCATGGCTTTAAAGTTAGCCAAAATCTGACCCTAGGAGGGAAAATAATTCATAAAGGACCTTGTTACTAATGTTCCTCTAAACTCCTTTAGGCATGGGTTTCTGTAACTTTAAAGTTAGGCAAATCTTTTAAGTCAATTTTTAGTGAAAATGTCCCAAAGAAACAATTTTGTACTTCCAAAGGGCCTCTAAGAGCCTCAAAAGGTATGTTTTCAAACCCATAGGTGTAGCCCTCAATTCTCTCCTGAGCCCCTCTGCACAATGTCAGTATTGAAATACAAAAGTGCACTCCTGTTGAACTGATGATATAAACCAAGTCTTGCTCTCTCCCATAAACACTGACTGCATTCTTAATGATGACAGTTCCTTCAGGTATATTTTAAAAATGACTTACTGAGAAGGCTTCATGAAATTCAAAAACATCAATATCACTCATGGTTAATCCTGCCTTTTCTAGAACTTTTGGAGTAGCATATGTTGGCCTGAAAAGAAAAAGTGTAGACTCTTAAAACTTTAATTTTTAACCTAAGAGCTTCTTACCATTCCCTAAACCGACTTTTACACTTATTGATTCTACTGTATAAACACTGATTAAGTGCTGGGGATACAATAATGAACTGAATTCTATCCTTGTTAAGTTTATGTTGTAGAGATGAGGAAACAGGTAATAAGCAAACAATGAAGGAAAAATCTAACAAGGTAAAGTTAGAAGAAGAATGAAAGTGAAAGGGCAAGGTATGCAAAAGGGCTTAGCTAATCTCAAGATCATAACGGACAAAGAAAGAAAGAAAAAACGATATCAGAAGGAAGCCAGTGAGGCTAGTGCCTTGTGAGGGAGAGAGAGATAATCTAAGTATTAGGAGGCTTTTATGAAACAAGAGTGTGTAGCAAAATGAAAAAAATGTCTATGACATCTTCATGAAAAATATATATACAGTTGTGTGTATGTACATATATATGTTTGTGTATATTTATATAACAAAAAATATTTTTTTATGAAAATTATTTTGGGATTGAACCCAGGGTCTTTATACTGAGCTACATCTTCAGCCCTTTTTTCTCTTGTATCTTGAGACAGGGTTGTGCTAAGTCACTAGGTTGCCCAAGCTAGGTTCAGACTTGTAATACTCCTGCCTCAGCTTCCCAGCGTGCTGAGATCATAGGCATGTGCAAGCACAGCTGGTTTGTATCAACAATTTTAAGTAGGAAATAGATAGGA
Organism: Erethizon dorsatum; assembly: GCA_028451465.1. NCBI lineage: Eukaryota > Metazoa > Chordata > Mammalia > Rodentia > Erethizontidae > Erethizon > Erethizon dorsatum. The sequence continues at coordinate 68,745,217 of CM051824.1, forward strand.
AAAAATGGAAAATAACTCAAAACTGTAAAATGATTATATCAAAAAGGATTATTATTATTTACTTTAAAATCCACCTCCCAAACCAATTATGAACTCAGAGCTTAAGGCACTTCAAAATCTGTAATAAATGTTGATAATGAAATACTTTTTATTAAAATCCAGAAATACACACTACTACTTACCCCAGTAAAAGCTGATCTTTTGGATCCTGGGACACATACACAAAATCCCTAGGTAAAAAACAGAGGAGTTAGCTCCAGTAATAAAATATTCAGAGGCAATTCGCATGAAAATTTACTTACCTCAAATATGCCTTTGGCTTATATCCCATGGCCAGAGCTTTGTCCTCGGACATAATCAGCATCGCAGAAGCACCATCAGTCTGAAATGTCAACCAGAGAGTTAACACTAAATTCTCTGGCCTGCCTGAGGTTCCTCTGCAGCCATTTCTAAGTTGTGTCCCTGGGTGTACTCACTCATCACAAACTTCACTGTATCTATCATTAAATCGCAATTCAAACACAAAGACTGACCAGTTTTGGAGCACAAAAGAAGAAAGGAGCCTATTCAAAGAGTATCATAATCATCAAAATGAATAGAAAGAACTTTAGAAATGCAAGTATCCACATTAAACTCAGCCAAAGTTTTTTGTTTTGGGCACAGAAAAGGAAGAAGTTTATGAATTAGAACAACCTATTATTTATTCAACTTATTTATTTTTATAATTTCTGGGCTGTTTCTCAGCTACTTCCTACCCACAGATTCTGGGTGGTTTTATTCTATGTAAAGAATCTGTAATAAGCAAACCAATGGAAGAAGAATGAGGTGGGCAGATGAGAACCTTACTACTATTGTTTTCCCTCTCTGGACACACTCTATACATTTTTTTTTTTTTTTTTTTGTGGGTACCTGGGGTCGAACTCGGGACCTTGCTCTTGCGAGCAGGCACTTGTGCCACTGAGCGATATCACCGGCCCTTTTTTCCTTTTTATGTGGGTACCAGCAGTCGAACTCAGCACCCCGTGCTTGCCAGGAAGGCGCTTATGCCGCTGAGCTATCTAACCGGCCCTCCATACATTTTTTGTCCCAAATAATAATCAAGAAATTAGGGACAAAGAGGTACCACTAGGGGAAAAAGTCCTTTACTACTATTTCAATAAAAAGAGCTCCCACCCAAATCCACAGTTCCAAGGAAAAGGAAACTACTCTGTATAGTTTGAAAAAAAAAAAAAAAAAAAGTCACATTCTACCCTGTGTTTTACAACTGAGCAATGCTGAAGAGAGCAAGGCCATTCAGACCTGGCAAGCATAGCCCCTGCCACCTGGCCCTATCATCTAATTTGCCTTTGGAAATGGGCATCTACCCAGATCCTTCACCACTCAGGCTTGATGAGGTAATGCCAATGCTGGTGGAACTGTGCCAGATAACACAACCATAGCCATGTGATTCTCGACAAATGTTATGGCTTGTGTCTAGAAGTCCCTCCAAAGCCTCATGTGGTCATAGGTGGGGCTTTTTCAGAGGTGGCTGGATCTAGAGTGTGTGATGCTGGGATTAAGGGTGTGTGATTACTAAATGAGTCCACTGATTGGTTTGGAATAGTTCTGAGTGTGAGTGCTACATACCCTAAAGGCAGAAGGCAGGTATCATAGATAGAATATAAAAGAGGCAGAAAGAAGTTGCTATTGTTGCTTGTTTCCTTTGCTATCTTCTGCCTGCTATGGACTGTTTCTCCTCTGTGATGCCTGTCTGCCATGCCACCCTGCTTTGGAGCCAGCCAATTATGGACTGAAACCTCTATAAACTGTGAGCTAAATAAACCTTTCCTCCTTTAAATTTGGGTGTTGGGTATTTTGTCTCAGCGACAAGAAAAGTAACTAAGACAACAAAGGAGCCAAAAACATATATTGGAGAAAAGACAGCCTCTGGGAAAACTGGATATCCATAAGTAAAAGAATGAAACTAGATCCCTATCTTTCACCCTGTACAAAAATCAATTCAAAATGGATCAAAGACCTAGGAATAAGACCTGAAGCTTTGAAACTGCTAGAAAAAAACAAAGGGGAAACACTTAAAACCATAGACACAGGAAAAAACTTCCTGAATGGGACTCCAATAGCACAGGAAATAACAGTAAGAATCAACAAACTACATTAAATTAAAAAGCTTCTGCACAATAAGGGAAACAACCAACAGACTGAAGAGACAGCCTACAGAATCAGAGAAAGTCTTTCTTTGTCAGCTATCATCTGACAAAGGATTAATGTCTAGAATATATAAAAAACTCAGAAAACACCAAAGAGTTAAACAGCCCAATCAATAAATGGGCACATAAATTGAATAGACACTTCTCAAAAGAAATACAAAGGTAAATATATGAAGTACAGTGAGTATATGAAAACATGTTCAACATCTTCAGCCACTAGGAAAATAGAACCCAAAAGTACACTGAAAGCCCGGCATGGAGGCACACACCTGCAATTCAAGCACTCTGGGAGTCTGAGGCAGAGGGACTGCAAGTTCGAGCTCAGCCTGAGCAATCTATGGACTGAGCAAGAAGACCCTGTCTCAAAAAATAAAAAAGGGCTGGGGATGTAGCTCAGTGTGAAGGCCCTAGGTTCAATCCCCAGTACTGGGAAAAAAAAAAATCAAAATTCCATCTCATCCCAGTCAGAATAGCTATCATCAAGAATACAGAAAACAGGGCCGGTGAGATGGCTCAGCGGCGTAAGCGCCTGCCTTGCAAGCGCGAGGGCCCGAGTTCGACTCCCGGATCCCACATACGAAAAAGGGGCCGGTGATATCGCTCAGCGGCACGGGTGCCTGTTGGCACGCGAGGTCCTGAGGTCGACCCCCCGGTACCCACAAAAAAAAAAAAAAATAAATAAATAAAAAAAAGAATACAGAAAACAATAAATGCTGATGGGGATGCAGGGAAAAAGGAATCCTCCTCCACAGCTGATGGGAATGCAAACAGTACAGTCACAACAGAAATCAGTATGGAGGTTCCTTAAAAAAACCTAAAACTAGAACTACCATACGATTCAGTTATACCACTCCCTGGCATATACCCAAAGAAACTAAAGTCAGCACACTCCAGAGATACCTGCATACCCATGCTTATTGCAGCACAATTCACAACAGCCAAGATGCAGAACCAGCCCAGGTGCCCATCAACAGATGAATGGATAAAGAAATTGTGGTATATATACAAAATGGATATTCAGCTATAAAGAAGAACAAAATTATGTCATTTGCAAGAAAACGGATGGAACTGGAGATTATCATCATAAGTGAAATAAGCCAGACTCAAAGACAAATACTGCAGGCCACGGATATAGCTCAGTGGCACAGCGCCTGCTTGGCAAGCGTGAGGTCATGAGTTCAATTCCCAGTACCAAAAAAAAGACAAATATTGCATGTTTTCTCTAATATGTGGAATCTTAAAAGGATGACATGAATATAGAAGGGACACTATTACTAGCTAAGAGGAAGTGAAAAGGGGTGGAGGTGTAAAGACAGGTAATGGGTAAACAAAAAAGTTATTAATTATATCATTAAGAGATTGTGATGTCAACATGAATTTACTGAAGTGAAAAGGTATCCACAAAACCCCATTAAGTGAAACAGTGGGTTACAAAACAGTATACATGGCATTACCAACTTTTCATTTCAAAACTATATTAATATATAGAGATACCAAGAAATCATCTAGAATAGTGTTCACTTAACTGTTTTAATCTGTCTCTGGGACTGAGTTGCTGAACACATTTTTCTTTTTGTTTAAGAATATTTTTGGGGGGGCCACTGAGATGGCTCAGCGGTGTAAGCGCCTGCCTGGCAAGCGCGAGGGCCTGAGTTGGACTCCCAGAACCCACATACGAGAAAGGGCCGGTGATATCGCTTAGCAGCACGGGCGCCTGCTGGCGCACGAGATCCTGAGGTCGACCCCCAGTAGCCACAAAAAAAAAAGAATATTATTTGACTTGTGCTATTACAAAATATTTCTAAGCAGAGTAAATAAAGAATTCCTATAAATATGAGAGATGATAGGAAAGTTAATTAGCTTGACTGTGTAATCATTTCACAATGTATAGGTATCTCAAAACATGATGTTGTACACCTTAAATACATACGATTTTGTCAATTATGCTCAATTTAAAAAAAGAAAAAAATATGATTTTGCTTTAAAATAATGATTCTATTTCAACATTATTTTCAAACTGAATAAATTTATCTTTCAGCCTCTTCATAATATACACATATAAACCTATTTTAGGCTTTTATATCGAGTGTATAGAAATAGAAAAGTCATTACCAAACACAGAGAACATGAGAATTACCAGGAAAGAAGAATTAGCAGCTGTCACCGTGCCATAGGGCTTGATGAATGCAGGTTTAAGTTTGGCCATCTGCTCCATCGAGGAAGGACGGATGCCATTATCTTTGCTAACTGTATCCTTTCCTATAAAAACAGGAACATTTTCACTCTAAGGAACTATAAGCATTATATATCTTCTCCAGAGAAACATGCTTTAAAAATCACAAGAACAAATGTTTACCTGTGTTACAACCTAAATCAAAACTCAAGTCCGTGTTTAAGAATATAGACTATTTGGAGAGAGACTCAACATACTTATAGAAAAGTCATGCATGTACGAGTTTTAGAGTTTTAGGGGTAGCGGAGCAATTCTGAACTCCCTAGCAAAGATCATAAAGCATTCCATTTTACCTGGTACCTTGAAGGGGACAACATCGGAAAGGAGTCCTTCGTCCTGCGCCTTCTTGGCCAGACTGTGAGAACGCAGTGCATATTCATCCTGCTCCTGCCGAGAAACTGCGAAGGCAGCAGCCAGTCGGTCTGCAGAGTGGCCCATGGTCTCACTGGTGGAGAACTCAGCCACCGCCGGGAGCTGGGAGGGAGACACAGGGGAGCAGGTATGCTGTTAACAGGTGCTGTGTAACACCTAGGATTGTTTGGTGTTACCTGGAAGTTAAAATCTATTTATTTACCATCTATCAATCAAGACTTAAGGCAAAGGAAGCTCTTTATGAACAAAGCATAGCCGAAAAGGGCTCAAATATTCAAAATTTTGAACCACTTTTTTTTGCATCTTGACCAAATAATCACCTTCACCGTAACCAAGAGAATCTGCAACTATCAGAGCATGCCTGATAGATCTCATTCTAAATCTCTAGGTGTTTATTTACATAAGTTCATAAGTCTTACCTCAGGCGACAGGAAATTCAGTCTGAATTTAGAGAGCAGAGACAGTCTCTGGCCCAGAGTCTTGGCTTTATTGAGATCAAGCATCATCTTCCTCATTTTCCTCGAGTGACGAATAGGGATGTCGGACATTAACTCGACTCCGCCTGCCACGACCACATCACACTGGCCGGAAGCAATCAGACCAACAGCTACAAGGCACAGTTATAAGTATATGACCATCTCTGGCGGAAAATAACAAGTCACTGAAACTTAAGCTTCTCGATTAAAAAGCTGATAACAGCTACCAGGTTTTACAATCTCAGCAATTAAAGTTTTCACCTTTCCAGAGGGGTTAACATAATTTTGTAAATGACCCAAAACATTCAACAATATGAGAGAAAAACAAGTATCACTCAGGTCACATGGACATCAACTTCTGGCTATAACCACTAAATCAACTCTCAAACTACATTCTTTTATTTATTCAAGACAGGGACTCACCATATACTCCTGGTGATCCTCCTGCCTCAGCCTCCGGAGTGCCAGATTACAGGTGTTAGCTACCACACCCAGCTTCAAACTATATTCTAAATCAGAAGATCTTACATTTTTATGGGATTTTTGTTTGGTTTTTGAGACAGGATTTTACTATACTGCCAAGGCTGGCCTTGAATTCAAGATCCTCCTGCCTTAGTCTCTCAAGTAGCTAAGACTACAGCAATACCACTATGCCTGGCTATCTTGTGTATTATTGTTTTTGTTTTGTTTGTCTGAAACAGGCTCTCGCTGTGTAGTCTAGGCTGGTTCTGAACTCACTATGTACCCCAGGCTGACCTCAAACCTGTGATCCTCCTACCTCAGCCTTCTGAGTGCTAGGATTACAACCACAATTCTCAGTGAAGGTGGATATATATATATTTTTTGTTTTGGTGGGTAGCGGGGGTTCAACTCAGGTGCCACTGAGCGATATCACCGGCCCTTTTTTCGTATGTGGGTACTGGGAGTCAAACTCAGGACCTCACACTTGCCAGGCAGGCGCTTACGCCGCTGAGCTATCTCACCGGTCCCAAAGGTGGATATTTTATATGCTCCCAGCATCAGTTTTCAGAAAGTTTTCCCTATAGAGAATGTTCATTTCTAATTACAAACCAGAGAAATTCCAGCTTTTGAGATGAAAGGCAGCCCTTCTCCCTCTTTACAGCCACTGACAAGCATTCTGTTACTCTAGCTGGAAGCTGATCACATGCTGTGTTAGAGTGAGTATCTTAGTCACTGCCTCTGGCATTCATTTCCTGCCACGCACAAGTTGGGTTGCCCAACCTGGCCTTGACGTTACTAAAACAGCACAAGAGTACCAATCCTTTCAAGTTTTCTGTCTACACACCAAGAGCTGATGCTACAAAACATCCCACAATATTACTGAAGTTTGTTAGAAGTTGCAACGATTTCTAGAAATGATAATGTGGGCAGAACATGAGAGAAAGATTTGTGCCATCCAAAGCAGAGATTTACAATCAGGTGGGGGTGCAGGTACAGGACCCTCTCTTCCTGGGAATCACTGGATCAGAACCACCTCCGGAAAGCCAGCAGGGTGTAAACAACTCATGCCTCTGGCTCTCAAGCACCCTCCCAAAGACATGGTTCTCCTGCTGCAGCACAAGGGCCATTAAGGCTGGGCCCTAGTGTATAGAAATCAAGAAAAAGGTTGAGAACTATCTGTCGAAAACAAAAATTTATAATGTGACCTTATTTTTGAAAAACATAAATGAAGAGATCTGTACTAATCATTTATTTCTGTTAAGTTTGTCTTTATTTCTTGTGTTTGCAAATGAACCCGGGGTGCTCTCCCATTGAGGTATTCCCCCAGTCTTTTTCATTTTTTTTATTTTGAGACAAGGCCTTACTAAGTTGCCCAGGCTGGTCTCGAATTTGTCATCCTCCCACCTCATCCTCTGGGTAACTGGGATTACAGGCGTGCAACACCACACCTGGATAAGATTACTTTTAACAATACAAAAGACAAAGGAGGAAAATTAACATGCTATTTAAACACTCCTGTGAATAAAATTAAAAACAAACACACCTGTGGTCATGGCCTGGTTTGAGGAGATGCAAGCCATGGTGACAGTGTGAGCAGGAGTCTTGTCAGAGAAGCCAGCTCCCAGGGCAGCCTTCAGAAAACACAGAGAATGAGACAGTCACTTAGGAAGAAATACACTGCATGATGGGACACTCTGAGTACTACTGCTCTGCCTGGAGAATCAGGAAGGGATTTTATTTTAATGTTCTACAGAACAATGTTTAAAAAAATTAAGGCCATCACAGAAATGGTCTGCCAATTTTTCACCTAGCCGTTAATTGACAGGCATGCTGCAAAATTCCTAGCAGCCAGTTTCTAGTGTGGTAGAGAAGGGTACAACAGTCTTCCGTCTCACCTAATTTCTTAGCAACGCTTTGCTCAGAGCCTTCAAAAATATCAATGTAATATTAATTTACCTAAATTTTCAAATACAGGTGATGGGATATATTATGGGGTGAAGTTCTTATGATCTGTGTTCCTGCAGTTTCAAAGCTTAGCAGCAAACCAAAAGTCAAAAAATATGAAAAGATGCTAATGTTCCTGAAGAACTGATAACTCATAAACAGCTCTCACCCAGGTACCTGCCCGCTTGACTCTCCTCTCTGCCATTTTATCACTCAGACCGCACACTGTTGACCCAAGGCAGAACAGAGCTGCGAGATTTGCCCAGTGTGGAGCAGCTCAGCTCTGTGAAAGAGACGCTGGAGAACTACCGGAGTTAGGAGTGAGCTGCTGACGAACAAGGGTCCGAGCGGCGCACAGCTGGGAGAGCTGGCCAGGATAACGACACTAGCAGTTCACTGAGAATGACTTGAAGCTCGAGGACCCCTGAGAAAACTCAGACCTTCCATTAATCTGGCAAAAATAGCCTTTATCTTGTTGGCACTATAAAAATCAGACATGAAAATAAAAATATCTATAATTTTATTCTACTATATCTTGGAGAAATTATGTTGCCAAAAACACCAATCATTTTTATGTAAAGCGTGCACAGGAACAATTATAAAAGGCTATTTCATTTTTCTAATTGTAATTTTTATTTGTACATGTTTGCAGTACATAGGATTACACTCATCATGGGGAGTTGGTCCATGTACATAACACACCTTAATTCTTTTCTCGCCCCCTTCCCCTCCCTCCACCTCTTGATCCCCTTCCCTTTTGCAAAAGACCTATCTCCATGTTTCTTATTATCTTTTATTTTTAAAATACTATTTTTAACATTAAAGCTTTACTTTAAAAGTAAAGCTTTTTTACTTTAAAAGTAAAGCTTTAGGGGTGGGGTGCAGCTCAGTGGTAGTGCAGCTCTGGGTCCCAGCCCTAGCACCACCTCCACTACCAAAAACAACCTCCCAAACCTGCCCCCCTACTCTGAATCCTATTGCAAGGAATTCATCTTTAGTAGTCTTTTTCTGAAAATATTTAATTGCCCTCAGAATACAAATTCTCCTATAGTTTGGTAAAATAACTGTTTCCAAAGTCTAGATTAATGAGCTTCCCTGTTTCTTGGCTGATTTTTACTTTATACTATTTATCATCCATTGTTGTAGAAACCAAAATGTGTCACAGTAGTGTGCAAGTAACATGACCTTATTCTCCTCCCTCCAAGTACGACTGACACTAAGTACCCAATCAGCTTGGCTAAAAAGGACTTCACGACAACCTCTCAGCCTAAACCAGTCCAAAGAGAGACAGGGAACGTGCTCAGCAGGCAGGAGAAACGAGCTCTGCAGTAGGGCAAGGGCAAGGGGCACTCGGGTCACAACGGCTGGCTCCTCACCAGGGCCTTGCTAGCACATGTCACCCTTGGCCCCAGCTGACCCTCAGACTGAAGGAGCTGTAAATAGAAGCGGTAACTGGTGACCCTTGTCCACATGCTTCTATTTAAAGTTTGAATAGTTCTCGAGGCACTAAGGAAAAAGGAGGAGGACGCCACTTAGTTAAGTTGGAGAGCAGAACTATGCAGAGGTCTTTCAGCAAAGCCGTGTTCACAGGAACACCAGAAGCCTTTTAGGATTTCAGGCTAATATTATTAATACAAACAACAGGTCCTAAAGAAATTCTTTAGCTAGAATTATGCCAGTTCTTAGGTTATAATACAACCTTAAAGTAACACTCTCATAATTATCCCCTCAACTCAATCTTTCCCTGTAGTCACTGGAAAATTGACCTGGAGCACAACCTGACTGGAATTATTAGCATAGGGCAGGGGGAGGGAACTATCTCATGTCAATCACAGCCAAGATTTGTATAGGGATGTAAAACTTTCAGAAAAAAATTCACAGAAAATCATGGCTTTCATTTTAGGAACGAGAAGCTATATAAAGAAATGTGAGACAGCTTTAACATCTATTTTTTAAGTGCTCTTATAAAAGTCACTTTATTTTCAGAATACAAAAGTTGAAAATCTGTCATGAACAGCTAGATGGATTTATGTACTTTATAAAACTCTCATGTGATGCATTCAGAAATGTGAAGGTGCAAGGGGACACAAAAGATTCCAAGAGAAAAACAAAAACCTCTTCATGTTCTCGATTCCTTCCTGCCCCTCAACAACACATGGTTGATTTCTGAGGACTTTGTGCCAGGCATTGAGTGGTTTCAACACCTACTGGCAGAACAAATATGCACGGTCCTGCTCAGGTGCCCTTCTCCCTGGGCTCCCAGTGATCTGAGTTATCACGCTCACAACTACACTGTGACAAACACAAGCACAGACCTGAAATAAGGCTCAGCACACAGTGCTTTGGAGCCAACACCATCCAAACGATGACTTCTGATTGAAACCAAGCCCAGAAGGTGCCTCTGGGCTGCTCTCGGAGAAATGCCTGGGGCACATGTCACAGCCGTCTGAAGGCCAACTGTTACCATGGGTGCCCAAGAAGCACCACACGGAGCTATGCCAACTAGGGTAAAAGGAGACGCCTGTGAAATACTTCTTTCGAGTTCTGTCTATGTGTCATCCAGTCAATGGAACAAATGAATAAAGAAGGCTAAGTCCAACTATAAAAACCAAGCTATGATTGTTACCCTCCTATTATGTTGTTTTGAAATTTTGTTCTTTTTTGTTTTTCTCTTTAAAATAAAAAAATAAATTAAAAATAAAATTAAAAAAAAACAAGCTATGAAGTTAGTTCTCTGAAAAACGCTGACATTTTAAACTAGTTATAAACTATATCTAGCATTACTACAAAAGTAACAGCAGCCACACATTGCCATAATCTCTATTTTTCTAAAACAAGAGACTAACATTTCCTAAACCAACTCAAATAACTGATTTGACATTATGTAATAATGTGCACTATTTGGTTTATAGTACAAGTCTTTTAAATATTAAGTGATGCTTTGAATTTAAGCTGTAATATTACGTTTTAAGTCAAATGTAAGGTTAGCTGATGAATTTTAAGTAGATATTTTTGTTTATTTTGTGGTACTGGGATTTGAACTGAGGGCCTCATGTATGCTAGGCAAGCACTCTACCACTGAACTACATCCCTGACCCTTCGATAGATTTTAATGGCTTTCAAAAAGTAAATTAGGGCCGGTGAGACGGCTCAGCGGCTTAAGCGCCTGCCTTGCAAGCGTGAAGGCCCGAGTTCGACTCCCGGAACCCACATACGAAAAAGGGGCCGGTGATATCGCTCAGCGGCACGGGTGCCTGTTGGTGCGCGAGGTCCTGAGGTCGTCCCCCCGGTACCCACAAAAAAAAAAAAAAAAAAAAGTAAATTATAGGGCTGAGGGTATAGCTCCATGGTAGAGCGCTTGCCTAGCATGCTTAAGGCCCTGGGTTCAATCCCCAGCACTGTAAAATAAGAAAAGAAAAAGTTGAAGCAAATCAAAAAGTAAATTCTATTGGTTGAGATTCACACTGACTCTCCTATTAATCTCTTTAAACAACACAAAGGTTATTTTACTCACCTCTCTAGCCACATTGCTTGTTTTCACTTCCTGAATAACTGTGCCAAAGGTGATATAATCAACAACTTCCTTTGGGACATTGGTCCGATGTAACAAACCCCTGAAAGCAGAAATGCAAAGCAAGGAAAAATTTCACACATTGACAAAGTGCCAGGGATCCTAACAGAAAACACTGCAGTTCTGTAAGAAGGCAAGCCTTGGGCTGGGCCTCGAGAGTGCTCACCCAGCATGCACAAGGTCCTGGGCCAATCCCTAGAACTGTGATAGACAAAATTTAAAAATGTAAGCCTTGAATTTAAAAGGGCAGAGGCTACATCTTTTCTTTAATTTGACGAGCATTTGGCACCTAATCGAAAAAGATATGAATGAAAGAGTGATTTAAAAACTCAACATTTGATATTTAATGAATTGGTAATGAGAAATTAGGAAGAATAAAATATTTAGAACAAGATAAAATAAACATAGTAATGTTAGTTAATGTTAGTACAAACCAAAATTTTCAGCAAAAAGAGAAGAGATATAAAATCAAAGAGATGAAGAAAAATGATGGTAATATTAAATCGAAATTTGAAATATCAACATAAACACATGATTGAAAGAATTTCTTTATTATATGTGCATTTATGTATATTCTGCCCATAGGTAGATACTAGAAACAGTAACACTTCAGTAGAAATGAGCACATCTTGAACCCAGACCTGGTTCCTAAATGTCATTCCCCATTAAAGAGACAAATGCTTCTCCCCCCGCCACCACCACCCCAGAACTGGGGTTAAACCCAGGGTCTCTGCACTGAGCCACATCCCAGCCCATTTTTATTTTGAGACAGGGCCTTGCTAAGTTTCTAAGTTGCCCAGAATGTGCTCGAACTTTCGATCCTCTTGCCTCAGTCTCCCTGAGTGCTGGGATTACAGGTGTGCACCACCAGCCCTGTGAGACAAATGCTTTCAGGAAATGACTGATACATCTGAAGCAAAATACAAAGTAAATCTCAACATCTTTTTTGTCCCAAGGTAAGGCAGTACCCGAATGGAACCACATCAAAAGCAGAGGGCCGGTGAGATGGCTCAGCGGCATAAGCGCCTGCCTGGCAAGCGCGAGGGCCCGAGTTCGACTCCCGGATCCCACATACGAAAAAGGGGCCGGTGATATCGCTCAGCGGCACGGGCGCCTGTGGGGGCACGAGGTCCTGAGGTCGACCCCCCGGTACCCACAAAAAAAAAAAAAAAAAAAGCAGAAACATGGGGATACATATTTGGCAAAACTCATCAGTGTATACACTTAAAATCTGTGCCATTTTATCACAAATTATATCTCAAAAACAAAAGGGTCATATAGCCAACTTGAAGGAGGTCCCAGAGAAGAGATGTGGGATAATCTGGGTAATGACAGACATTCCATTAGACCCAGCCATTCTTTTACTAGGTACCTTTCCAAAGGAATTAAAGATATCATATTACAGCAGCACAATCCATAATAGCTAAATCTTGGGAGTAGCCTGTATGTCCATCGACAGATGAATGGATAAAGAAGTATATATATACTTCTATAGTAAAGAAGGGTAAATTTGAGTCATTTGTAGGAAAAGGGATGCACCTTGAAACTGTAATGTTAAGTGAAATAAATCAAACACACAGCTTAAATACCACGTGAGTTCTCTTATATGAGAAAAGCAAAGTACAAATAAATTAAAGAGCAAAATAAAAGATAGGTAATAGGAAACAAGAGATAGATCTTTTGCAAATGGGAAGGGAACCACAAGATGGAGGGGAAGAGAAAGAAGGGTACATGAAAAGAATTAAGATGTGTCATGGATATAATATGAACTCCCCACAATGAACATAATTATTATGTATCAAAAATATGTACTAATAAAAACAAAAACAAACAAACAGTAAGGTTAAAGTTGGTATAAATAAAAATCCTGAAGTCCCTCATCAATTAAAAAAAAGCAAGCAAGTTACTCTTTACAGAAAAATGTCAGTCAATAAATAACGTAGGGAGGAGATAATGAGAAAAATCACAAATTCATAATCTCTAATATAGTAACTGATTTAGGCCAAAATTATCAATGGATGCTACAACCCATTTGATAAAAGGCTGTTGGAGAACAGAGTATTTGCATAGTGCTAAGACACCACCATACAGACTGCTCACCAACTCCAAAGGGAAAAGTGTACCTTTACCATCGTAAGATCAGGTAGCTTGATCACAGCTTGACCACCACAACCAAGTTGTTACATTCAGCATCACACACATGTGCCCCTTGATGTGACCAAGGGTATTCTTACCAAAGAAGAAACGTTTAACTTGAATCTATCAGCTTGCAGACCGAATTGCCAGGTTACAGGAAATTCAAGAGAGGGAAGTTAAATATCGTCATGAGGAAACTTCCAGAATGGGACATTCTATAGTAATAGCAGACCTGGACTTTTCAAAAACTCAATGTCATAGGGAGAGGGTAGAAAAAAAAAATGTTCTAAGTCAAAAGAGAATAAAGAGACCTATGTCTTTGTCATACAAATGCTGAGGAGGTTTAGGTTTGAAAATAATCTTTTTAAAAAAAGATAGTCTGGGCTGGTGAGATGACTCAGCAGTGTAAGTGCCTGCCTGGCAAGCGCGAGGCCCTGAGTTCGACTCCTAGAACGCACATACGCAAAAAGGGCCGGTGATATCGCTCAGTGGCACGGGCGGCTGCTGGCATGCAAGGTCCTGAGGTCGACCCCCGGTACCCACGAAAAAAAAATAGAAAAGATAGTCTTAGAACAATGAACTAGACATGGCAAGTTATCATGGAATAATTACTGTCATGGGATAGGGATTAGCACAGAAGTTCCTTATCCTTAGGAGATACAAGGCAAAATACTGAGAGCTTAAGTGTCATGATGTCTGCAGTTTACTATCAAAATGATCCAAGCCGGGCCGGTGAGATGGCTCAGCAGCTTAAGCGCCTGCCTGGCAAGCGCGAGGGCCCGAGTTCGACTCCCGGAACCCACATACGAACAAGGGGCAGGTGATATCACTCAGCGGCACAGGCACCTGCTGGCACGCGAGGTCCTGAGGTCGACCCCCCGGTACCCACAAAAAAAAAAAAAAAAAAAAAAGATCCAAGCCATACAGAAAGAGAAAATTTGACAAAATGGTAACAATTATTAAATTTAAGTGGACGATGTTTATATGTTCACCATATTATTTCAATTTTACTATATGTTTTACTGTAAAATAAAAAGTTGAAAAATGTGCCTAGGATCATAGTAACACCCTTATCACACAGGAAGACAGGGCTGAACATGTGTAAAGACAGGCCTACCACGTGCAAGGCCCTGAGTCTGGTCCCCCGCGCCACTGAAGGGGTGGGGATTAAAGCCAGCTTGGGGGAAAAGGTGATTTTCAATATTTTGAGCTTGAGATGGCTAAGAAAAGTGGGTAAATTTAGAGATGTGGGTCTTCAACATCTACAAATAAATATTACAAGGATGCCATTTTTAATGGAAAATGTACGTATAGGGAAATGTAAATTCTAAGGACCAAAACTTGCAAAATTCCTTTAAAAGGAAAAAAAAAAAGAAAAGATCCAGTTTTCTAAAAAAGATAAGTCAGGTATGGTGGCATAGTTACTCAGGAGGCTGAGACAGGAAGGTCACTTGAGTCTAGGAATTCAAGGCCATAATTCAAAAAAAGGAAATTTTCAAAAAAAGTAGAGATGGTTACTATAGAGCAGTGGGAATAGAAATGATTATGCAATTAGAGAGAGTAACGAGTACGAAGGAGAGAAGAAAGGCTGGCAGAGGAGAATACACAGAACAGAGTTAGAATGGGCAGAAAGGTCACATGAGGATCGTCTCCCGGCAGGAAACACCTGTGACACTAAGGCAAAGCATCACTGGAAAGTGAATTAGATAGTGCCTTTCTAGTTACTTCCACCCTAAAAACAGCCACACATTTTACGACCCTCACAAAATTAATTCACTCATCTCAATCTCATTTAATCACATCTCATTTTATATTTTTACTTGGTTTGCACATAAATCTTCAGGTCTCTAGGCTAAGCTTTTTTCTAGAAAAATATCTAAATAATCTGTTCAGCTACACTTACACAGTAATTAAGTTCCTAAGACAATCATCAAATACATGTATTTTGTTTAGGTTGATGAATCTAATACTGGGGCTAGCTGGGATACTCTTTAATGATTACTGTCATGCCACGACGCTGTTTGATAAGCCTTCAAAATAAAGATGACTGGGTCAGTGAGATGGCTCAGCGGCATAAGCGCCTGCCTGGCAAGTGCGAGGTGCTGAGTTCGACTCTCGGTACCCACATACAAAAAAAGGGCCAGTGATATTGCTCAGCGGCACGGGGGCCTGCTGGCACACAAGGTCCTGAGGTCGACCCCCGATATCCACAAAAAAAATAAATAAATAAAATAAAGATGACTGACATTCATGAGCTGATCAAATTTGTGTAGCACCTATGGGTAAAAATGAAGAATAAATTAATCTTGTAAAAGATGACTGGCATTTTTCCTACTATATAATAATCAATATGTCCTAGATATGAAAATTCCATGGAGCATCCCATGTCAAGTGCAGAAACTGAAGAAAGTTGTCTTTAATAAAATAAGAACTAAAATAAAATAAAATTGCTTTTACTTACAAAAGTGCTGCTCTAGCCAAATCATGTGGCATCAGGTCTTTATATCTGGGGAAAGAAAACATAATTTAAGTCAAAAGCTTAGAGCTTCAATAAATTTTATTTCACCCTGTTTGAAATACCAGGGTTATCTAACATATGCTACTGAAAATGCTCTTAATTTTATCCAAAGCAGCCCATCAACTAAAATGAAGACACTTTAACTCCTACAAACCTTGCTAAGAGCCGGGCTTGGGGGCACACACCTGTAATCCCAGCACTGAAGAGGCTGAGGCAGGAGGACTCCTGCAAGCTCAGGGCCAGCCTAGGCTACATAGTGAGTTCAAGGCCAGCCTGCAATAGTGAGACTCTGTCTCAAAAAAAAAAAAAAAAAAAAAAAAAACCTTGCTAAGAATCTAAAAAAAGAATCCTCTATACAGTACTCTTATTGTTCAGCATGACATGTGTTTAATGTTACATTCTTTAAAACCAAATCCCACCTTTTGAGGGCTTAAAACTTTTCTTTAAAGTACATTATCGATTTATTTTATAGTGCCTAAAGCCTATAAAGAGGATGTATTAGTACTTTTTATGGAATTTTTTGTTTTGAAGTCATTTGACATTTATAAGAAAATTGGAAAGAGAGTTTCTCATACCCTTATACCTTGTTCCTTCTAATGTCACTATCTTACATAACCACGATGTATTTATTAAAACTAAACAATTAACACTGGTACAGTATTATTCACTAAGCTGCTAACTTTATTTGGATCTCACCAGTTTTTCCACTAATGTTCTATTTCTGTTCTAGGGTCCAGTCCAGGTTACTATGCTGGCTGGGGAAATGGAACCCTTCTACACTGCTGGTGGAAGTGTAAACCAGTACAACCACTACAGAATGGAGATTACTCAAAAACCGAAATTACAAATTCCACTCAACCTAGTTATTCCCTCTCTAGGTATCTTCCCGAAAGAGTTAAAGACATCATTTTACAGTGACACATGCAAACTTACATTTCTATTTCTAGCAGCACAACTCACAACAGCTAAATCTTGGAAGCAGTCTACATGTCTATCAACAGATGAATGGATAAAGAAAATAGGGTATTTTTTTTTTTTTTGGTACCAGGAATCAAACTCAGGACCTTGCACTTACCAGGCAGGCACTGTGCCACTGAGCTATATCCCCAGCCCAAAGATGGGGTATTTACACAAAATGGAGTACTACTCTGCCATAAAGAAGGATAGATTCACCTTGAGACCATAATGCTAAGTGAAATAAAGAAACTTAAATATCACATAGTTTCTCTTATATGAGAAATACAAAGTATAAATAATTTTTTTTTTTTTTTTGTGGGTACCCGGGGGTCGACCTCAGGACCTCGCGTGCCAGCAGGCACCCGTGCTGCTGAGCGATATCACCGGCCCTTTTTTCGTATGTGGGTTCCGGGAGTTGAACTCGGGCCCTCGCGCTTGCTGGGCAGGCGCTTAAGCCGCTGAGCCATCTCACCGGCCCCAAAGTATAAATAATTTAAAGAACAAAATAAAAGGTAAATGAAAGCAGGGAGATATATCTCCAAATGGCAAGGGAATCTAGAGATGGAGAGATAGGAAGGGAGAGGAGAGGAAAGGAAAGTGAAAAGGATTAAGATGCGATATGTGTATATACCAACTCCCCAAGACGAATGTATCCATTATGTATGGCAAATTTGTACTAAAAAAAACTTTAATAAAATAAAAGTGGTCTTCCTGGCCAAGAACTTTCTTCTCTTGATAGAACTTTCTTTTCCACCCTGTTGCTGCTAAAGTCTTCAGATTATCTTACTGCTGTTATGTCAGTAAAGGAGATTATAGTGAGAATGCTGTTAAAAGGGTTACTACGCTTAAAAACAGGGTGACTGAAGAAACTTTATCACCATTTACTTATAGCATTACTTTTATAAGGAAACATTTTCTAGGTTCTAATCCATCTGTTTTAAAATGAACCTTGTTGGCTGTGTATAAATGTATGTGCACACACACAGGTATGTATCTTTCAAAACTGATGGTGTATTATATACAATACTCTATACCTTGGCGTTTGCTTTTGGTTTATTTTGTTTTACTTTGTTCTGAGAAAGTGTCTTGTTATGTTGCCCAGGCTAGACTCAAACTCTGTGCTCAAGTGATCCTTCCAACTCAGCTTCCAAGTAGCTGGGACCACAGGCATGTGCCACCGTGCCCGGAATGTACCTTGCTTTAACCTCCCAAGGGCTCAGATATTCCGTATCAGGGCACAGTAGCACGAGCCTAACATTCACCAACACAGTTTAAGCTGGTTACTGCTGGTTCAAAATACGAACATTAAAACAATCTTAACAGCATAGAACTAACTGAACCTAAATACCACAGCCCACTGATTGGCTCTGGACACACTGAACCTCACTTGGGGACAGAAGAGGAACAGAAAAGCCTAACAAGAACAGCTCTTTGGTTCTAGGACCATCTGGTCCCATATACTTGGGGTGGTGCCCACCGGGGGTCTGGCCCAGCCCTGTCAACTCCGAGTCTAATAATTTCCAGCAGACAAAGCAGTGGATCACAGGCCTCCAGAATTCCCAAGACCCACATGGTCAGCACTCTGACTTCTGAGGAGGCACAGAAACAATGTCCCTGTCCCCAGAAAAGGGCAGCTCTGTTGAAAGCAAGCTATCTACACCTATCCTGGGCTTCCAAAATAGGGCTGTTTCAAGCTAAAACTATATTAGGCTTATTTATGAGAAGGATAAAAAACATTTTGACATTACTTCATCACTGACTTGACTTAGTCTGTGTTAATTTCATGGAGATGCTATTCATATATTAGTCCACTAATGGTCTTATTACCGACTGGGTTATACCATATTTACAAAGCCCACTCTAAACGATACCTTCAAAGAAGAAATAACATGATCATTTCATACTTACGAAGTGCCTGACAGCAAAAATGGAATTCGAACACCATCTACTACCACAATATTCCTTAGATTGGGTTTGGCTAAGGTCTTCTTCGATTTGGTCTGGACAGCTTTAAAATAAAATTCAAAGAACTATTAATTAAAACACATGACATTAGGTGAATTTTTACATTTTTAAAGATAGACATTCTAAGAAGAATGACATCACTCAAGGTCAAGTCGCATTTGTCAATTATTAAACTATTTAAATATTTTTTAAAGGCTAAAACATTCAGAATTTGCTAGGTGTGGTGGCACACACCTGTAATCTCAGCACTTAGGAGGCTGAGGCAGTAGGATCACTATAAGTTCAAGGCCAGCCTGAATTACATAGTGAGACCCTGCCTCAAAAACCAAACAAAAAATAATTCAGAATTTACAAGTTTCTAAATAATGTTTAAGGTAAGCAAAGATTATCCCCAATGATGAGGATATCTATTTATGCCATTAATAAAATTGGTCACTTTTATCAAGTGTTGGATAACCTATTGTATTAAAAGTAAACACTTCTATACATAAAACCTAGTAGTAGAAGTCACAATGGTTGATAGTGTTCACTTTTCAAACAGCTTGCTCTTACCTCTCCATGTAGAAAGAAAGGTCACCTGGCTGATGACATTGCTATTCTGCAAAAACCTAGAATGCTTCCTGACTCTGCTTGACTCTATATGCCTAAATATTTTCAACCTCAAAAGAGTAACTGTCCTTTAGTATTTTTAAAAGTTAAAGAATAAAATGTGAATATATGCATGTGGTCCTAAAAAATGTAAACAATACTAAAAACTAAAATTCCCTCTTTATGCCTCCCCTACCATATTATTTCCTTTCCAAAGGTAAATACTGTTATTTTCAACTCATTTCAATACACGTACATGCATACACTTACGTATTATGGATACTTTTTTGACTTATCACTATAGCTTGAAGACTTTTTTGTGTTAGTATATCTAAATCTCTCTCATTTTCATGTTGTTAATGTTGGCATTTGCCTACTATCACCACTACATTATCAGAGAGAGAGAGAGAAAAATCCCACATTGTTATGAATAAAATTTCAGTAATCACTTTACCAGAACCACTGATTCACAGAGAAGTATTTATGGTAAATATCTACAACAAACTTGAAAGAAATGGTAGTCAGAGCTATGAGTCATGATATAGCAGGTGCACAGGGTATTCTCTCAGATCTGACAGAGATATGTTGGTGAAGGAGATAAAAACAGCAAGGAGGAAAAAGGAGAACAGTGAATCCAAGCACACTGCGCTAATGGTGAGGTAAAGACAGTATCACTGTGAATGCAAAGGAAGGAACCAATACAAGATATTTGAAAAGGGAAGACTAGATACCTTGGTGACCATTCAAATACAGAAGAAAGAAAACAAGATTATAAAGGAAGTTTAGAGACTAAGAAAACCAGCTGCTCTATACAAAATGAGAACTAGTTTTGAAAGAATGATAAGTTCATTTTTAAACTTGCTAACTTTGAGGTGATGGACAGGCAACCAGGGGGATATGTCCCCCTGGCAGACAGCTAGAGATGTAAAACCAAAGCTCTGAAGTAAGGTGCAGGTCAGAAAATCAGGAGATATTTGAAGCTTAAAAACCAGAAGAGAAGCTGAGACATATTTTACCATAATACCTGCTCACTCGGTCACCTCTAAAGGGAGTTTTGTTGCTTATAATCCTTGCCAAAAGAACAGCTTTAGATGGCCATGTCTCTGAGCCCGTAACAAAAGCTGACCAGATTCAGGGTGGATGTAATGGAATCACCGACATTCCATCTATAGAGTGACTGCCCCCTGTGTTTGTGTCGTCCATATTGTGTTGCTGTAACAAAATACCCAAGGCTAAGCACTTAAGTAAAGAGGTTTTATGTTCACAATTATGGTGTCTGGAGGGTCCAAAATGCAAGGCACTGGTGAAGGTTCCTGTGACTGCGTCACAACACAAAAAAGCAGGGAAGGAAATGGCAATGTGCTGAGGAGGCCACGCACATGGAGTGGCCTCACATTATAAAACCCGCTCTCAAGGGAACCAACCAGAGTCCCAAGAGAACCATATTCATTTCCTCCAAGGCTGATGTCTCAATAGTTTAATTACCTCTGACCCCTTTAAGGTTCCACCACCTCTCTGTATCACTAGGGACCAAGTTCCAGCACATGAACCTTTGAGGACACATTTAAACTACAGCAACCAGCTATAGGCACAACATCTACCTATATAAGTGACAAATTATGCCAGACAGAATCTAAGTAAAGGGGCCGGTGAGATGGCTCAGCGGCGTAAGCGCCTGCCTTGCAAGCGCGAGGGCCCGAGTTCGACTCCCGGATCCCACATACGAAAAAGGGGCCGGTGATATCGCTCAGCGGCATGGGTGCCTGTTGGCGCGTGAGGTCCTGAGGTCGACCCCCCAGTACCCACAAAAAAAAAAAGAAAAAAGAATCTAAGTAAAGAAGCGCAGAAAGAAATGCTAACTAGTAGAAGCTGAAAAAGATGGCCTGAGGAAGAACCTTGGCTAACTGAAAGCAACTGTAAGTTGTAGGGTAGCAAAATTGATGAGTGTACAAAGAAGTCAGCAAGAATGAAGAAAAATACACAGAGAGAAGCAGAAAGGCCAGGAAAGGGACAATCCCGTGGAGCAGGACAGAAAACAGCAGGGGCCCTAGAGCTACTGGCTTGATTCCTAACACACTCCCAGTTGCAGTATACGTGAAGCCAAGCATTCTATTTTTTTTTTTTTGTGGGTACCGGGGGTCGACCTCAGGACCTCGCGCGCCAGCAGGTGCCCGTGCCGCTGAGCGATATCACCAGCCCTTTTTTCATATGTGGGTTCCGGAGTTGAACTCGGGCTCTCACGCTTGCCAGGCAGGCGCTTACACCGCTGAGCCATCTCACCGGCCCCAAGCCAAGCATTCTTAACTTATGGGTCCATTACCTGCAATAAAAACACACTTAGCTCTGTGACTTCCCTACACCGGCAGAGCAGAGAAGATGTGAGACAGAAGGCAACTTTGTGAGGCAGCAGGAGAATCAAGAGATGGCAGGGCCAGGGACACAACTGAGCAGTAGGCTGCTTGCCTAGCACCTGTGAAGCCCTGGGTTCAACCCCAGTACTGGGGGAAAAAAAAAAAAGACAGATATGGTGTATGAGAGTGAAGGCAGAAGAGTGGCAGGAAGAACAACACAACCTGATAATTTCAATCTTCAAGGAGAAAGAGAACTATAAGCAGGCCCCTAAATTTGCAGATTACTCATGACTGAACTTGGAAAGAGTAAAGTGATGAGAGGAAACATCAGGTGACACGTCATCATGTCACTGTGCTTTTTAAGAACTGACCACGTTCCTTTTATAAAATTTTCAGATAAAATTCAAATTCTTCACTCCTGCTGGGCCTGATGAGACAGGCCTGTAATCCCAACACTCTTAAATGGCTGAGGCAGGAGGATCGCAAGTTTGAGCCCAGACTGGGCAATTTAGCAAGACTCCATCTCAAAATAAAATATAAAAAAGGACTAGAGGTGTAGCTCAGTGAGATTCAATTCCCACTCACACACACACACACAGACCTTTACCTTTATTCCTCTAATGAATTTCCTGCTTTACTTAGTTCTGTCTTAACTATCCAATCCTTTTTTTTTTCTTTGTGGGTACCAGGGGTTAAACTCAGGACCTCGCGTGCCTACCAGCAGGTGCCCGTGCCGCTGAGCAATATCACTGGCTCTTTTTTCACATGTGGGTACCGGGAGTCGAACTCAGGACCTCGCACTTGCCAGGCAGGCGCTTATGCCACTGAGCTATCTCACCAGCCCCCTCCAATACTTTTAAAACTACAAGATGCACAAGCCTCAGGTCCCTCACACCTCTGCTCACTTAGCCTCCCTGCCTTATTCGGGAACCCTCCCATCTGCAAGGCCCCATTTCACCCATTTCTTATGTGCTTTTCAGGTTTATTTCACATTCTAGCTCCTAAAAACAAAACTTCCCCTCATAACTATAGTAACCTATAGTTTCTGCCCCTAAATTTCTATGGCAACCTCTAGGTCAAAAATTGGCCATTCCAAATAATTTAGTTTATTATAAGGTAATTAATTCTATAAGCCATATTTTAAAAATAAGGGCCGGTGAGATGGCTCAGCAGCGTAAGCGCCTGCTTTGCAAGCGTGAGGGTCCGAGTTCGACTCCCGGAACCCACATACGAAAAAGGGGCCGGTGATATCGCTCAGCGGCACGGGTGCCTGTTGGCGCGCGAGGTCCTGAGGTCGACCCCCCGGTACCCACAAAAAAAAAAAATAATAATAATAATAATAATAATATTTATTACTATGTATTGAACAGTCACCCAAAGAACTGTTACCCTGTTTCACCATGCACACTGGCTCCTAACTCTGTATGTGTAAATAGAGAGAGAGAGGTATAAAGAGACATATAATCATCAAATCAGCCAAAATTTCCGTCAGACACTTACAGTTCATCAGATGACTGAAAACATCAATACATCTTGTACTCTCTCACACCCTAATCCCTTCATCAAGCAGGGATATTCACGTGCGTGTCAAGAGGAACTACATGCTTATAAAATTACTGCAACCTAAAACCTGCTCAGACAGGCACAGGCCCACTGCCTGCCCTCAATCAGCCAGTCACATTCCTCTGTCTAATCAGCAGCCTGCTTGAACCACCGTCATTACTTGTGTCAACGCAAACCAACTGTAGGACACCGTGTTAGACAAGGAAGACACAAATAACTTTAATCTCCTGAGGGTTCACAACACAGCTGGAGAAACAGAAACATCAAAAACTTACAGGGCAACATAAAGAATAGTCTAAATGCCAGATAAACGCCCTCCTTGTGGATATTCAGAATGACCCTCTTCCCCTAGTTGGCAAGGATCAGTATGACGGCAAAGCAAAGGCATGGGTGAACACTGTCATTAGGGAAAAGGTGAAAGGAGAAAGGAATTATCTTTTGTGGGGCTAACAGAAATCTAAATTCTAGTTAGAATCCCGAGGCCATAGGAAATATGACTCTTACATGACAATATGCACTGCTCTGGCTAGGATTAAGCAACAGATCTCTGAGAATCCAGTGTACTATATGAAAGCAATACAATAATAGCATCTTAAACTTACAGGGCCTGTGAGATGGCTCAGCGGCATAAGCGCCTGCCTGGCATGCACGAGGTCCTGAGTTCGACTCCCAGTACCCACATATGAAAAAAGGTCCAGCGATATTGCTCAGCGGTATGGGAGCCTGCTGGCATGCAAGGTCCTGAGTTCAACCCCCGGTACGCACACACACACACACAAAAAAAAACTTACATTGAGTTTAGTTTTCAAGGGGTTTTGCAACATCTTCATAACTACAGGAGGACGACAAGACTAGAATTCTACTTTTTCAGAGGAGGATTCTGCAAAGGTGTAGATTAACAGTGAAGACACCTAATTCAGTTTATTGAGGGTCTAAATGACTATCAAATCAACAAATTCCCTTGCTCTTTCATTTCATATTGGCTAAACAACCTTCTTTTACTATTTCCTTATTCTCTATTTCAGAAATGGGTCCTCTTGCATATGGAGTAAGAAAACATTCAGTAGCCTAGCCTACCACAAAACAAACTTTAAAAGTTAACTTTTGGTTCCACAAAGGTCTCAAAGAGTGTATGTCAGCCATCAACTCCAGCAGCCAGAGGGTAGGTAAACTGACCAGAGAGATTTATGGAACGTTCATGACTCCACCCGGCTCCAAAGCCCAGAAAACACTCTTTCAACCCCTTAAGCCCAACCTTAAACAATACAATATCATTACTGATTGGCTCTGTAAGTTTTTAATTCAAAAGCTACAGTGATGTTCACACTGACCATAATAAGGCAGAATTAGCAAATTGGTTTTTATTCAGAATTCACAGATATAGAATCTAATATTTAAATGAGAAATATTTTATAAATTTCTATACCTGGGGGGCCGGTGAGATGGCTCAGCGGCTTAAGCGCCTGCCCAGCAAGCGCGAGGGCCCGAGTTCGACTCCCGGAACCCACATACGAAAAAGGGGCCGGTGATATCGCTCAGAGGCACGGGCGCCTGCTGGCACGCGAGGTCCTGAGGTCGACCCCCCGGTACCCACAAAAAAAAAAAAAAAAAAAAAAAAAATTTCTATACCTGGGCCTGCTCGTAGCTGGGAGGAACAGCTCAGAGGTCTTACACCTAAAAGACAAAATAAACTGTTTACAAAAAGCAATACCATTCAACATCTGTGTGAAATACTTAATAAATCCAAATCTAACCTTTAAAAAGAAAGAAAAATTAAACTTACAAAATCTGAGGGCCCACTTTGATGTACTGGGAAGGTTTTTAAAAGTGTAAGTCAAGATGGAAGTCATTCTGAAATCTAAAAAGAAAAGAGCAAAATATATCCTGGGTTATGTGAGCAACTTATAGCTTCTATACGATATATGTTCTCCAGTAACCTCAACCAGGGCTACTATAACATACCAAAAAGTTTACCTGAGCATGGTGCACACTTGTAATCCTAGCTACTTGGGAGGCTGAGGCAAGAGAAATGCAAGTTTCAACCTAGAAAACTTAGTGAGACCCAGTCTCAAAAAACAGAAAGGGCTGAGGATATAGTTCAGTAGTAGAGCTTGCCTGGCCTGCACTGAGGCACTGGGTTCAATCCACAGCACTGTAAAAAAGAATCATCATCATCATCTATTATCAACTCTTGTTCTGATAATAATGTAGTAGCCATATGGATAAGAATGCACATTATGACAATCACTATTCTAAGCAATTGTTACCTGTGAAGTAGTCATGATTATTATGCCCTTTGTAAGAGATGAGGACTGCCCAAAGACCCACAGCTAGTAAGTGGCAGAGCTGAGATTTGAACCCAGACAGTCTAGGTCCAAAGGAGGCCAAGCACATGGAGTGACTTGCACAGAGACCTGCAGCTTGCCCACCTCCAGTTCCTCTCCAGCTTCCAGCATGCCAGGAGGCCTCCAAGTCAAGGTAAAGCACCTGTACACATTTTTTAAAAATTTTATTTATTGTATTTTGTTTTGACATTTAATGCACCGTATTTATTGTGTTTAGATGTTTTAGGGGGTATTTCCACAACCTAGGGCTGTTAGCTTTGTGTTACAGTTCTGGAAAAATTAATTTATAAGTGTAAGTTTTGGACCTCAGAAGCAATTATTTGCTTCAATTCTTGAACTTTTCAGTGTTTGAACATAAATTTAGAATGAAGTGAGTTCAACAACTGAGGTATCAACGTATCTGTCAAAAGCTTCACCTAACTTTTAATCCAACAATTCTACTTCCATGAATTTATTTCCCGGGTGTTACACACATGACCTATGTTGTCACTGCAATAGCAAACGATTAGAATAACCAACAAACATGGAATTAGTTAACTATGCTACGACAACCCAGTGACACACTGTACCACGCAAGTGTAAAAGGAAATGATTATGTACCAAGAGCACGGGACTATTTCTAAGCTATATCATTAAGTGAAGAAAGCAAGGTACAAAATCACGTATATAGCATGCTATTGCTCATATTAAAAGAGGATAAATGATATGTACATTTCCTGGTATTACTCTAAAATGTCCCTGGAAGTACAAAGAAAATGTTGGAAATAATTGTTAACTGAAAGGAAGGGAACTAAGTAACTAGGAGACAAGGAGGAAAGATTTCTCACTGTACATTTTTAATAATTTCTTAATTCTGAAACATATTTTAATAGGAAAGACAAACACAAAACTTGTAGTAACCAGCCTCTAAATTGACCCTCAAAATCTCTGACTTGTGGTATTCACAACCTTGTAGAGTTGCCTCCCACACTATTCTGCAGTTGGTTTGCAGAGTATGTCAGAAGTAATGGTTTGTCACTTCTGAGATTAGGCTATAAAAATACTGCAGCTTCTACTGTGGTCTCTCCCTCCCTGATCACTCTGAGGGAAGCCAACTGGCGCATCACCAGCAGTCTTAGGAAGACGCTTATGTCCTGAGGAACTGATGCTCATGTGAGTGAGCTTGGAAGCGATCCTCTAGCCCAGGCACACTTTCAAATGACCACATCCCTGGCCAACATCAACTGCAATCTCACGATAAACTCCTAAATTAGAACAAGCTAGCTACTGTGCCCCAGTTCCTGACCCTCAGAAATTCTATGAAATGACAAACATATATTCTTTTAACCTGCTAAATTTGGGGATAACTTGACACCCAGCAATAGATAATACAAAAACCTTAAGATTTAACTTCTCCTGGGTCTTTATGGACTAAAAGGAAGATGTTCTAAAAGAACAAGACTTCACATATCAAACAAAGGGATTGGAATGAGATGGAAGAGTCCAAGCCCTAGGCTCATCAGCCCAGGGGACATTCAAGTGGCCCTGGCCAGGGGAATACAAAGGTACCCATGAGATGGGCATCTTCATTTCCAGAAGCTACTTACAATGCCACAAAGGCCTGGTATATGTAAGGTTAATTCTGAAATAAAATTCATAAACAGGTCCAAAACATGTTGAAAATAAAAAAGGGCCTCTTGCTCTAAGAAATATCAAAACTTCTATAAAGCACCAGCAATTCAAACAAAGCCGTTCTAGCACAGGAATAAATGAAACTAATCAACAGAACAGAGTATGTCAAGTTTAGAAGAATATCCATGCCTGAGAATTTAGTATATAATGAAAGTAGCATTTCAAATATGTGGCAGAGGGCGGGTGAGATAGCTCAGCGGCATAAGCGCCTGCCTGGCAAGTGTGAGGTCCTGAGTTCGACTCCCGGAACCCACATAAAGTAAAAAAAAGGGGCCAGTGATATCGCTCAGAGGCACAAGCACTTGCTGGCAAGCACAAGGCCCTGAGGTCAATTCCTGGTACCCACATAAAAAAAAAAAAAAATTTGTGGGAGAAAGATGGATTATTCAATAAATTTCCTGGGAAAATGCATAATCACTTGGGGAAATTAAGTTCATAGCACATATCATAAGTAAAAATAAATGCCAAGTGGATTAAGATGTAAATATATAATTTTAAATTATAAGCATACTAGAAAAAAATACCAGATAATTTTTTATAATCTTAGATATGGAAGGGATTCCAATACACAGCACAGAATCCAGAACCCATAATGTCAAATAACTAATAGATCTGATTATATAAACATCTCAAATATATACACAGCAAAAGATACTAAAATCAGCTGGGTATAGTATTGCACACCTATGATTTCAATTTCATGAGAGGCTGAGGCAGGAGGGTCTCAAATTCAAGGGCAGTCTGGGCAAGTTAGTGAGAACCTGTAACAAAATTAAAAAATAAAAAGGGCTAACTAACCTAAATTTAAAAAAATTTTTAAAGATACTAAAATCAAGTTAAAAGATAAACAATAGAGTCAGAGAAAATACTTCTAACAAGTAAAACAGAAAAGGGTTAATATCCATAATCCATAAAGAAATTATTTCAAATTATAGAAAAACACAAAATTTATAATGGAATCCATAGTTTTTACTCTAGTTTGCATTTCGCCCCATCATGAGTTGCTTGCTATATGTGGTTTACATGGAATTGAATCCAGCCCAGCTCCAGGGTTTAACCAATCAGAATAATCTCATTCTCACCGTCAAGATGACTGGTTCAGGTAATCAAGTCTTCAAACAGCCACGCATGGCACTGCCTTGACCACTGGCACTGATGTAGGAATGGTGTAGTCAGGCTAACATACACATCTGCTGGAATTCTAAAGCACAAAATCTTCCTTCTGACACCTGACCCAGCTGCAGCACTTGGCAAACAGTAAGAAAGCCACTCTAAGGATAGAGCTGACACCAAAAGAAGGTAGGGCTGAGAATTTCAGGAGGGGAAAAAAAAAAAATTGGATGCCTGGTCAGATCCAGACTCTTGCCTTTTGGTTTTCACTTCTGCAAGTCAATAAAGTCTCTTTAGTAAGCCAACTCTGCTTGAATTTTCTGTTATTTGCAACTGAGTAGCTTCTTCCTGATACATAGACCAAAAGCAAAAATGAGCAAATGAGCAATTCACCAAAGAAATTCAGGGCTGGTGAGATAGCTCAGCGGCATAAGTGCCTGCCTGGCAAGCACAAGGTCCTGAGTTCGGACCCCCGGTACCCACACACACACACAAAAAAAAAAACAAAGAAATTCAAATGCTCAGAGCTGGGATGTAGCTCAGCAGTAGAGCATTTCCCTACGGTGTATAAGGCCCTGGGTTTGATCCTTACCACTGAAAGTAAATAAATAAATAAGATTTTTAGAATATCCAATCTCATTAACAATAAAAAAATCTTTACAAAATTAAATCAAGATATCATTTTGGGGCTACAGGATTAGCAAAAATGAAATACATGGTTAATATTCAATTCTGGTAAGAACAGATCTAACTTAAATAGGCATTTCTATACACTAATTGAAATAGGTATAAGTTGCTAAGGCTTTTTTGGAAGGCAATTTTGTAGTTATTTATCAAACTTTAAATAAACTAAATTTCTGACTCCAGTAATTCATCTTACTGGTCTCTAACCTGTAAAAATATTCAAAATGCGTGTGTTACTCACAATGGAAGCACAAACCTATAATCCCAGATACTCTGGAGGCTTAGACAGGAAGACTGTGAGTTCAAGGCCAGCATGGGAAAAATGTTGAGACTCCATCACAAAAGCCAAGCAAACAAAACAAAACAAAAGCATGTGCTGTGCATGTAGGTCTCCAACCTACAGGAATACTCAAGATGTTCATTGTTAATATTTGTGGAACTACTCTAAATGCGCCTCAACAGGAAATGTTTAAACTGTATCACAATCGTACTAAGCAACACTGTCCGGAAGTGTGGAAATAAAAAGGAAACATAATGACATACATGTAACGGGGTGATCAAAAATTACAGTGAATATTTAAAAAAATTTTTTTTAAATTTATCACCATAAAAGACACATAGCCATATCCCTCAAAATATTTCCCCTTGCTTTGTTTTTGCTTTGTTTGTTTTTGTTGTTGTTGTTTTGAGATAAGGTCCCGCTGTGTAATTTAGGCTGACCTCAAACTCATTACTTAGCCAAGGCTGGCCTTAAACTCATGGCAATCAATCCTCCTGCCTCAGTCTCCCAGAGTGCTACTCTTTTGTGTCTTTAGTTGCCCTGTCATGCCTCCCTCAATGTCTTGAATTGATTCAAAACCTCTACTTTTCATGGTCATTTTGACTTTGGGGAAAAGCCACAAGTTGCACGTACCTGATCCTTAAGTTTTTATGACCTGCTTATCTTTGGATGGCGCTCTGCAGCAGCATTCACTGTATTTTTTCATAACTTGTAAAGACATTCATAAAAAGAGGACTTCCAGAACCGCTTCAGAAATGCCAAGATAGATGGGACAAGCAAGCAGGAGTATTTTGAGGGGAATTAATGCCAATGTGCTTTTTACTGTAATTTATTTAAACACACACCCATTATTTGATCAGCCCTTGTATATACTGATGTGGAAAGATATCCATAATAAATAAATAAATGAAAAACCAAGCTGCAAATCGGCATGGTAGCACACGCCTATGATCTCAGCCCTCTGGGAAGCTAAGACAAGAGGATCTCAACTCAGAGGTCAGCCTGGACAATTTAGCCACTTAGGGAGACCCTGTCTGAAGATAAAAAGAAAATTTTTAAAAAGGGATGGGGACACAACTCAGTGCAAAAGCCCTAGGTTCAATCCCCAGAACCACAGGGGAAAAAAAATAAAAGCAGCAAACTGTAGAACAAATGCACAGTAAGAATCCATTTTGTGAAAGAAAGAAAAAGTCCATGAAGCCATGTGTCAGTATACGGAAAAGATAAATAGGTACTAATTTTGGGTTTTTTGTTCTGTTTGTTTTGTGGTGCTGGGGATTGAACCCAGGGCCTGGTGCAAGCCATTCCAACACTGAGCTACACTCCCAGCCCCAGTTTTTACATTTTTGAATTGTAAACAAAACAAATAATATATGACAAACACCAAAATGGGCCCGCAAAACTTAAACTATTTACTGCTTGGCCCTTTACAGAAAAAGTCTGCCACCCCTGATGTAAATAATGAGTGCTACATACAATTAGGTGTATAAGAGAGTATTACGTGGCCAAGATACAGGCTTTGAATTGTAAGGTCAAGAATCTTTTTTGCAATTTATTCAGAGGTGGTCATCCAGTTTCTGTTTAAAGTGCTCTCGGGCCAGTGAGATAGCTCAGCGGCATAAGCGCCTGCCTGGCAAGCGCGAGGTCCTGAGTTCCACTCTTGGTACCCACATACGATAAAAGGGCCGGTGATATCACTCTGCAGCACGGGCGCCTATTGGCGCGCGAGGTCCTGAGTTCGACCCCCGGTACCCACAAAAAAAAAAAAAAAGAAAAGTGCTCTCGTGAGAAGATGTGAGTTAAACGTCAACACAGAACGCTCTCTTCTTTCTTTCCAAACTTTTCATTTTTCAGCCTCAATTTCCCTGCCATTTCTTGTTTTCTCTCTTGCAGAACAATCTAGTGAATTGAGTGTGTCAGATTATGTCTGAATCCTGGCTTCGCCACAGACCTGAAAATTTAATCTCCCCGAGGCTCCCAAACTTCATGTAGAAAATACAAACGGTACTAATTTGGGGTTCACGAGAATTGAAATAATGTGAAGGTGTCAAGGGCACTGTAGGCCCTCAATGTTGCTTTTTTTTTTTTTTTTTTGACTCCAGCGACTATTCCAGGACTCAAGCCCATCTTTCGAGCTCTAGGGCTCCAATCCTATTTCTACCACCTGTGGCCTTGGGTAAACTCCATCTGATTCATGGTTTAGTTTCTTCACCGATACAGTGAAGGGAATGAATGCCATGACGTTCGCCAGGTTCTTTCTCAATTAGAAAATGCCTTTGATCACTGGATCACCAAGCTGACTGCAGGATGCCCCAGCTCCTTCCACCCCTTAATAGCAACTTAAGCAAAACTGAGGATAAACCCGTGACGCCCTCCTGAATTTCAACAGCCACCGACTGGGCTATAAGAAAAGCAAGTGAAACAACAAACACTCCAACACTGTCCGGCATTGTAGGCACACACGCAGAGTTCGTTCACTTGCGGGGGTAAATTAAGACAGGTGACACTGCTGCCCGGAGCTAAGCTATAATGCGAGTCCCCGTCACTGCCCTGTGGTGGCTGTTGGCCTGGTCAAGGAGGAGCTTCCGTCCGCTCTCTCGACTTCGATTCACTCAGGGAGGGGAAGCGGCCGCGCGCACAGGCGCAGCGGGTGGGAAAGAAGTGGAATCTGCTTGCGGGAAAGGCCGGGCGCCAATCCGAGCGCGGGCACCGTCTCACCTTAGCTCGCGTCGCCGCGTTCCTGCTCGCGACCCCGTGTTCCTGAGAGCTGCAAGAGTCTGTCTAGAGTGATCAGTCTCCCGGGACTAAGGGGCGGGTCCTGCCCAGGAAGGACCCCCTCGGCCCCGCCCACGGACGCTGCCCTTCTTGAGGGCTGCCCTCCAGCCGCCTGACTAAAAACCCGGCGCTCCGTGCCCTCCACGGTAGGCCTCCTTCGTCCTCTGGTGGAGAAAGCATCCTTTCGGGCCGGTTACCCGAGGAGCGAGAGACAAGGCTGAAAGCGTCGGCGACAATCAGCGTCTGGGGTTTAGTCAGGCAGTACGTTGGGCAGCTGGCGTGCTAGGGTTCGGAAAGAAAAGGCCTCCTCCTGGCATCCGCGGCTAGACGCGCTCTCCACTTTCGTCCTCTCCTGCTCAAGATGGTGGCTTCCCGAGCAATTGGCAGCCTCAGCCGCTTCAGTGCCTTCAGGATCCTCCGCTGTCGAGGTGAGACCAGGCTGAAGACGCCCCGGAGCCTCGGGCAGAACTCCTGCGGGAACTGGGCGCCCAGAGCAGCGTGCGCCCTTGCTGTCAGCCCACCTTACTCAGGGACCCCTGGGTGGGGGGAGGTACTGCCTGGGGATCCAGCTCCCTGTGTTCTCGCGAAGGCACTGTCACTTCCTTCCTCACAATTCCGAGTCCTGCAGCGATTTCCGGCCCCCTGACTCCTTACCTTTCTGAGCCCTTTCCACTCTTCTGACACTTTGGGCGGGTCTTCAGCGTCGCACTTAGGTCCTCACGCCCCTCATTTTCTTTAATGATGGCTTTGACCCTGACCCTGACCCTGGTAAATTAGGAGAACCAGGACCCCGTTACATCTTTAAGGCTCCGCAGCACCTTCCTGACAAGAGCTATCTTACAAGCTTCTCCGATGGTATTAACAGCCTTGCTCTTCCCATCAAACCCATTTTTATACTTTAGAGAATTCGACTCTTGAACTTCCAGTAGTCCCAGTGTGAACGTATAGTTTGTTGAAACGCGAGGTTTTGCAGCTTCGCTGTGAAAATACGCAAATATCTATATGCTATGAGTAAAACGTTAGATCATTTTAAGAACTATAACCTAATTTCTGCCAACTCCCAGTCTTCCTGCATAAGCTGTAGTCTTCTTCACACTGATAGGAAAGGTTAAAGAGGCTGGTTGTAGAAAACATAACATTGTCCTTCCATCCCAAGTCTGTAAGGTCAAATGTGACGTTTTTATTGTATGTTGTACCAGTTACTTAATTAGAAACCTTCATGTTAGTTTGTAATATGAATTCCTTCTCCTGGACCAGTGAGATAGTTTTTTGTTTTTGTTTTTAAGGCAGGTAGCTGGAGTCTCCCTTTACTGTAAGAGATTACAGAAATTCAGTGATGGGATCTTTTTCTGCTTTATTTCGACGACTGTTTTTAGTCTCCATAGGATGCTTCTGTGTACCAATCATAGTATAACCACATTACAGACAGTTGAAATATTGTAAATATTAGGGAAATGAATTAAGAAAAAGTAATCATCCATTGTCTTATGATTTATATGCCTTCCGTTAGCATTTGGTTGTTTCCTTAAAGTTTATATTCTCCTTATTTTGCATATTTGTCATTTGACACTTTGAAAAATCATGAATTTTGTTTTGTTTTTTGAGACAGGGTCTCACTATGTAGTTCAGGCTGTCCTTGAACTCACCATGTAGCCCAGGCAGGCCTTGAACTCCTGATGATCCTCCTGCCTCAGCCTCCTGAGTGCTGGGATTACAGGTGTGCCCCACTACACCTGGCAAATCGTTAATATTTCTTGAATTTGCTCCTGTGTTTGTTGTGAGGGGTTTTGTTTTGTTGCGATACTGAGGGTTGAACCCAGGGCCTTTGAACTGAGCTATACTGCCAGCCCATTTTTCATTTTTTACCTTGAGACAGGTTCTCACTAATTCACTAAATTGCCCCAGACTGGGCTTAAATTTGCAATCCTCCTGCCTCAGTCTCCCTCAGTGCTGGTATTACAGGCATGCACCTCCACGCCCAGCTGTTAGGTATTCCTGATAGACTGGCACTGAAGTGGTAGTCAAGTCATGTGGTTTCTAGTCACTAAATTAGCTGTGTGACTTTGGACAGATACCTTAATCTAAGTAGGTTTTATTTTTCTCATCTCTAAAATGAATGATTGAAACTATAGATTTTCTTTGCCATGAGAAGTAGCATGACAGCAGTTAAAAGCATTAAATGTGGAGTCTGATGGATTTACCCTCTGATGACCTTGGACAGTTAATTTGTATAACTTTTCTCATTTGTAAACTGGAGAATATTACCACTTTATGAGGTCTAAAGGAGATATGTTAAATGTAAAGTAGTTTCTTACGGCGTTATTAAGTGCTCAGTAAATGTTAGCTATTATTAACTCTTTTAGCCCTGAGAATTTTTAAAAGTCATTTATCAGCCGGGCATGATGGCGCATGCCTGTATTCCCAGCACTCTAGAGGCTGAGGCAGGAGGATTGCCGCGAGTTTGAGGCTATCCTGGACTACATAGCGAGACCTGTCTCCAAAAAAAAAAGTCATTTATCTATTTTACATAGGTAATAAAAAGCTAGCACCTTAATTTTGATGTATTTTCTGTAGAGAAATATATACACACATAAATATATATTTTACATTGTGCTTACATGCATACCTGTATGTTATATATATTATATATAAATATATATTACATATAAATATATAACATACTGTCAGGGGAGGTTGGGAGGTTGATTTGTTTTGTTTTGTTTGAGACAGGGTCTCTCTATGTAGTTCAGGCTGGCCTTGAACTTCCTATGTAACTCAGGTTGGCCTCGAACTCATGGTGATTCTCCAGCCTCAGCCTCCCAAGTGCTGGGATTATGGACAAGTGCCACCACACCCAGCCATCTCCTTTAATAGTCATTCATGAATTTTGAAAACAACTCTAGAAAGTGAGTTTAAAATTACCTGTACAAGCTGGGGATATAGCTCAGTGGCACAGTGCCTGCCTGGCAAGCACGAGGTTGTGAATTCGACTCCTAGTACCAAAAAAAAAAAAATTACCTGTACACCTGGATTACCATTTAAACTCTACAGATCAGATTGATCCTTTACCCTTAAAGTCTGTGCCAGGGTGTTGGCAAACACTTACTGAGAAAATGACCTTTACTAGGAAATATATTCTCTTGAAACTGACTTGTAGCTCTTGAAGTTTTAGATTTAGAGTATTCCTGCTCTATAGATGTTACAATTCTGAATGTGACCATCAAGTGAAAATCACATCTTGACTATAATACTTAATTCGTACTCCTCCTAAATCTAAATTCCTAATCTTATTAGTGGTAAAATAATTTCACAGGAAATGAATTAGAGGCAAATACATTAGTGGTTGATGTAGCATTTTTAAATTTCTCACTTCCTAAATCCCATTCCTTCTCCCAAGGTTGAATTTTTTTTTTTTTTGTGGGTACCGGGGGGTCGACCTCAGGACCTCGCGTGCCAACAGGCACCCGTGCCGCTGAGCGATATCACCGGCCCCTTTTTCGTATGTGGGATCCGGGAGTTGAACTCGGGCCCTCGTGCTTGCAAGGCAGGCGCTTACGCCGCTGAGCCATCTCACCGGCCCCCAAGGTTGAATTTTGAGGAGAGAAAGAAAGAAGGAAAAACTATTGATCCATTGCTACAGCCAGAGTAACATTTTCAAATTTGAAATTAGTGTCAGCATGATCCAGCTCTCTCCACTGCCTATACTTCTACGTGGTCTTGAGTTACAAACAAAGATGATTAAAAAGTAGGACAAAGGTTTCTCTTTTGTTGGCACAGTAAATTAGGCTAAAGGTCACACAGCTGCTATCAGTGAGCTTTGCTGTTAGGCACTGGGTAAAGCTGTATTCCAAAAACAAAGTACCTTGTACTTCAACTTGATTTAGTTGACTGCGATTTGGAATTCTTCTCTTAATGTTTGTGCTTACTGATTTTCTCTTTGCTTTTTGTCTCTGTTGATTTAGAAGGGGTTTTATACATGTGTGTGGATGTGTTTGCAGCGGCAAAGGAGGGTTAGTAGGCAAGAGCTGGGGGCCAGGGATTTAGCTCAGTGGCACAGCGCCTGCCTGGCAAGTATGAGGTCCTGCGTTTGATTCTCAGTACCCCTTCCCCCCAAAAAAGAGTTAAAATGGCTAAAACCATACGCTAGTGTTGGAGAACCTCTTAGAGCTTTCAGTGATAAACAGCCCACTGTGGCACATGTGCCATAGGTTCGCCACCCCTACATAGGCTAATGAGCACCAAACTGTTGTGTCAAATATTTGATCTTTAAAACAGCAACTTGTGTTCTCTCTTTTTTCTTTTACTGAAGCACTGTCTTCTAACATCCTTATTTTCATATTTATGTTTCTTAGGTTTTGTCTGTCTGTCCACCTCCTGCCTCCTACCCTGTATTCTCGGCTTGTCCCCTCTTGCTCTCATACACTCTGCCCTGTTCTAGTTAGAATTTCCTGGCCTCTGCTTCTCTTCCCACTAGAATTTCTACATTACAGGCACCCTCCTCTTTGAGGCCAGGTCTGTTTCACTTCTTCATTTATCTCCACTAAATAGAAACTGATTCTCCCCAGATGTCATAGCCCATGCAGCCCAAAAAGACAAGGATGTTTGACTTTTGTTGTCATTGTTCACCGCAAGTACCTAGGAAAGTGCATGACACCTGGTAAGTCACACGACTTTTAAGTTGGCAAAACACAGTAATAATAAAGATCAAAACGCAGGCAGTGAAGGTGAAGATTATTGTAGTAGAATGTGAAGGTGCGGTTTTGTGGGACAGTTGCAGCCATGATGCAGATGTGAAGAAGGCAGAGTGACAGATACAGGTGACGCAGACTTTAAATGATGGAGAAGCAGAGGCTGAGTATATCATCAGTAAAGTAGAGGCACTGGGAAGTGAGATGGTACCTGGCTCCTTCCATCTTAGAACTCTAAAATTCACCGAGAGACTTGTTCATGATCGTGTAGCTAGCAAATAAACCTTGTGGTTAAACCAACTCTGTTGTGTTTTCTTTAGGACACGGACTTGGATTGCTTAAAAAATAAATGTAAGCAGAACCTAAGGTCATCCTACCCTGGTTCTGATGCCATCCACATAGGTTTGTTTTGTTTGTTTGTTTTTCTGTTTTGTTTGCTATATTGCCTTGCCTTTCAGACCTGAATAAAGTTGCAATTATCCCCTTCCCTTCCTTGCCTTTCCCTTTCCTTCCAGAACTGTGGGGTAGAGAGAAAAGGGGAAGGAAGCCAGAGCTTTGGCTAACTACTGATGATCCTCCCCATTCCGCCCTCATCACTGTGTTCTCCAGATCAGTGGGTCCCACATACCCATCTGTTTGCCGTCTGCTTCACAGTCACCTTTTAATAAATACAGATGCTGAGGCCCCATCCCATAAAATTCTTATTTCGTGCTTTTAGGTTGAGGCCTGTGAAGGTGTTAGTATATTTGAACCTCCCCAGTTCATTGTAATGACCAACATAGCTCTAGAATCACTTCTCCACACTGCTATGGGAACCCCAGTCTAGCTGGACATATTGCTTTAGCCATAAATCATTGTTCCAGCTCCTGGGCAAATATAGGCCATCCTCAACTTGGAAGTGGGTATCATTTTAAGGTTTGTTTCTAAATCATACATAAAAAGTGTTTTTGGTAGAGTTGCCATTTAAAATTGCATTTAGAGTATCCACCATGACATAAAATAACTGAAATGGTTTGATTTTATTGTTCATTGCCCTGATTATCATTGTAAAGTATAACAAAGTCTTAGACTCTCCCAAATTATTAACCAGATGAAGGAAAGGATTTGGAGAATGGGAGAATAGACACAGAGAAAGTCACTGCTTGAAGGTTCTAGCCACTAAGAAGTTGCTAGTGATTTTAGCCTTTTTTTTTTATAGTAATCCTAAATTAGATCAGTACTTTCTACTGTCCTAAACTGTATTTGTGGAGTCCAAAACTGTAGCCAATAACATAGCCCAAATGCTGTATAATTCGATAAAAATTAGAAATAAAAAAGTTTTAATATTAAATAATTTGGCTTAGTGGTAGAACAGTTACTTAGCATGTGCAAGACCCTGGGTTCAATCCTCAGCACCACAAAAATAAATAAATAAATCTTAAGAAGTTTGTGTAATTTTAGCAGAAGGAGCCGATGGATACTGTTAAAGTATTAGCTCTTTATTATAGGTAATGTGACTTTAAGATTTATGCCTTTTCGCCGGGCGTGGTGGCACATGCCTGTAATCCCAGCACTGGGGAGACTGAGGCAGGAGAATTGTGGTGAGTTCGAGGCCAGGCTGGGCTATATAGGGAGTTCAAGACCAGCCTGAACTGCATAGCAAGACCCTGTCTCAAAGAAAAAAAGACTCATGCCTTTTCCTGGATACAAGTGATTCATGAGTATAGCTACTAATCAATTGAGAGATGATTTGTTAGTATTGGGGATCAAGCCCAGAGGTCTCACTCAGTCACTAAGTTGCCTAGGCTGAACTCAGACTTGAAATCCTTCTGCCT
Source organism: Erethizon dorsatum (assembly GCA_028451465.1). Taxonomy (NCBI): domain Eukaryota; kingdom Metazoa; phylum Chordata; class Mammalia; order Rodentia; family Erethizontidae; genus Erethizon; species Erethizon dorsatum. Next base: position 68,783,927 of record CM051824.1, read on the forward strand.
CAGCCTTGTGAGCACCTGATATTATAGTCATGGATCATCATTCCTGGCTGATTTATTTTTTACTTTTATTTTTAGAGCCAAAGAAAGAGAATTTTTTTTCCCTAAGATAATTGGGCAAGATGGAAGATGTGGGCAGGGAAGATGAGTAGGGAATCAAACAGATTTGCAGGAGAAATGTTTTGAGGTGAACCATGAAAGAAAAGCAAGGGAAGAAAAAACTGATGTTTTGAAGAAGATTGGAAGTTATAATTCAGAGATGTTGACCTAGGGCTGCTTCTAGAACAATTTGGTTACCACCTGAAACAAGATGTTTTGATGAGAGCAGAGCAGAAGTGAGCCTTTAATGGTTTAAAAAAGAGGGAGGAGGAAAGGAGAGGAATAATGCCCAAAACAAATTTGGAATGTTTGCCTAGAGTTCCCAGATGTTCATTACCTTCTCTCTAGAGTCCTGATTGGAAGACCCTCACTGGTGTTTCCCCTGTGGTGGCTTGTGCTCAAAAGAAAATCTGGCCCTGGTATATGAGAACTGGGCCGTTGAGGGTGGAAGAGGCTGTGAAACTGAAGTAAGAGGCAGCCAGACCGAGAACTGCACAGTTATTTATTGGAAACTCAGTGGGCAGATTTGTGCCTGAGTTGCAGCAAGACAGAAGGAACGGTGCTACCCCTATGCTAATCTGGACAAAGTTGGGTCATGGCCAACGAGAATGTATCAGGCCTTTCTCAAACACTGTTAACATGTCCAGTTTTACTTGAGAGCCATTCCGGGTACCAGTGGCCAGCACAGCATGCTTGGTTGTCTCTCTTCATGACTTCGTTTGCTCTGTAGGGCTTGGGATGCTCGCCACATGGTGGTGGTTACAGCCAAGATGGTGTAGTCAAGTCAAGCTGGATCACTGTATGATGCTGGAGAAACTAAGCTGGTGAAGTGTTAGGAAAGAGAGAAGAGAATAACTGGTCCTTGTTATCCAAAAAGTAGGAATATTCTTGGTTGAGTGCAGTACAGACACTTTCAGTTATAAATACTTAATATAGCAAAGTGTGACATGGAATGTTTCATTTATAGTAGCCATTGTTCCCCCTTGATTTTCCTTTTGATAACACTAGAATGTCCATCTCTCCAGAAAAATAGAGGATGTGGCTGGAAAACATAATTGGGATATATTTGGAATACATTTAGAGTTGATATTACAAATTTTTTTGTAGGTTATTTATTGCTTAGTTATTAGTTTCCTATTGCTGCTGTGGCAGATGACCACAAAATTAGTGTCTGAAACAATAAAAATTAGTTATATTACAGTTGCAGGGCCGTAAGTCCAGAACAGATCTCACTAGGCTAAAATCAAAGGTGTTGACCGGACTCTTCATTTTGGATGCTGTAAGGGAAAATCCATTACTTTACTTTCTCTGACTTAAGGAAGCTGCCTACATCTTGACTTGTTGCTGACTTACTTCCTTCTTGTTTAGCAACCTGGGGCCAAGTCATTCTCTCACACTGCCATCTCTTCAATTCTCTTTCCTCTCTTCCCTAATGCTCTTAGATAATCGGTGATACTCTCCCTTTATTAAGGTCAATGGACTAGTGACCTTAATTCCATTGCAACTTTAATCCCTCTTTGCCACATAGCCTAACACATTCACAGGTTCACAGGTTCATCTTTTGGGGGCCATTCTGCTTCCTACTTTGTTTAATATCTGAATAATCAGATGACCTGATCATTGAAATGAGAAAGATACAGTAGCAGTCACAGTAAAGGCCTAAAATACGTTGTTCTCATTTGCGGGTTGTTGTTAATTCCAGCTTTGATATATCTACCAAGCACTCCAGAAATTCTGGTTTGCAAAATAATTATTGTTATTATTTTTTTAATGTGGGCACCAGGGGTCAAACTCAGGATCTCGCACTTGCCAGGCAGGTGCTTATGCCTCTGAGCTATCTCACCGGCCCTGCAAAATAATTAATTTTAAATTACCCTTTCCTTGCAGGTTATATTTGCCGCAACTTCACAGGGTCTGCTGCGTTGCTGAGTAAGTTTAATTTCTTGTTGACATACTTTTTGTGTGTGTGTGTGTGGGTACTGGGGGTTGACCTCAGGACCTCGCACGCCAGCAGGCACCTGTGCTGCTGAGCGATATCTCCCACCCTTTTTTTGTATGTGGGTACCGGGAGTCGAACTCAGGACCTTGCACTTGCCAGGCAAGCGCTTATGCCACTGAGCCATCTCACTGGCCCTTGTTGACATACTTATATTGCTTTTTATATTTATTTTGTAATAAACATGTTTACAAATAAATTGCCCTTCTCTTTTTAGCCAGAACCCATTTTAACTATGGACTCAAAGGGGATGTGGCAGTTGTTCGATTTAACTCACCCAATTCAAAGGTACCTAATTTAACTTTCTGCAATTTATTTCTACTAACTACATTTATTAATCCATTTCTGAATGAGAAAGAAATGCATCAATTTGGCAGTAACATTATCACAAGAATTTATAATCTTATTAGTTAAATAAGTTAAAATTTGACACATTGCCCAATGAGGGCAATTTTCTGAACCGGAAGTCATTGTGTAATCCTTTTACTGTAGGTGTCAGATCAATAACAAGGCTTAATGAGACCAGCGTTCTTTCACAGTGTAGAATGAGGAGATGACTTATTAGATAAGAACCAAACTACACGCTTTCTTTATAAAAATGAAAATTTGCCTGCCCATCTTAAATATGAGGTTATTAAATCTACTTTCTTCATTACCTACATGCCTAAATCATTATTCATGGTAAGTTGGCTGGGTTAGATGTGGACATTAGGCTTTTAAGCTTTCTGAGGGATCTGAATGACTGTGTGCAATCCATAAATTGGAAATCAAGTTCTGTTCAAAGTAGAACTTTGTTTTTGGTAACTTCAGCAAAGCATGGAACATTACTCCAGTTTTTTACCAGGAAGAGCTTTATTGCAGGAGCTTCTGCTTTTGCCTATCTCAAATTGAGGTAAAGATTTCTTACTTTAAAAATCTTGTAACTAGAGGCCTAGATGAAATAGGAGGACTTAGAAGGAACAATTGACAATTCTCACAAGTTAAAAACAGTAAGAGTAGATCTAGATCACTAGAATAAATCTTGGCAACCACTGACCAGTGATTCAAGGTTGAGGTATTTTTTTCAGAATTTTCTAGAATTGAATAATCTTCCTGAACACAAAAATAATACCTGTCAGTGGGAAAAAATTTAAAACATAAAATACTAATCGTGAATAATCTAAACCCAAAGATAACCACATTTAACCCAGTTTCAACAAATAATATTTACCAAGATAATACTGTCTTATTTATTTATTACAATATTAGGGATTGAACCCACACATGCTCTATCACTGAGATATATCTGCAGCCTTTTTTCTTTTTTAATTTCAAGACAGGGTCTCACTAAGTTGCCCAGCCTGGCCTCAACTTGGTAATCCTCCTGTCTGAGCTTCTTGAGTAGCTAGGATTACAGATGTATTAGTTACTTTTCTCGTTGCCAAGACAAAATACCTGACACCCAAAGTTAAAGGAGGAAAGGTTTACTTAGCTCACAGTTTGTAAAGGTTTCAGTTCATAGTTGGCCAGCTCCAAGGCAGAGTGGCATGGCAGAGGAGCATCACAGAGGAGAAGCAGTTCGTGGCAGGCAGAAGACGGCCAAAACAAGCAAGCGACCAACTATAAGTAGGACACATAGTACTTACACCCTTAATCCTGGCCTTGCACCATAAATCAATCACACACTCTAGATCCAACCACCTCTGAAAAAGCCCCACTTATGACTGCATGGGGCTTTGGGGGGACATCTAGACACAAACCATAACAACAGGCATGAACTGTTGTGTCCAGTCTATATGTCTAATTTTTATTTCTTTTTTTATTAACATTATACAGATTTTTCCATGCTAATAAATGTTTATAAACTTGCTTATAGCCTACATGTGAGTCAAACACTTAGGAGAATGACCTAAAGTTCTTTTGTGTAGACCTACTTTTTAAGAGAGGGGGTGCAACTAATTGGCCAAAACTGCTTGAACAGAAAACTACTGGGGGGGGGTTGTTTTTGTTTTTTTCTGCTTTTCTTGCTTTTAATGGTATATGTCTGCTGGATAAACTCATTTCCCGTAATCAAAATAGCATTTGATGGCGATTAAGTGCATTTAATAATTGAAACCCTTAGATTTATCTGTTTCATCTTGGCAGGTAAATACACTGAATGAAAAACTACAATCAGAGTTCACAGAAATAATGAATGAAATCTGGGCTAATGATCAGATCCGAAGTGCCGTCCTTATCTCATCAAAGCCAGGCTGCTTTGTTGCAGGTGCTGATATCAAGTAAGTTAGGAAACTTGAAATCACCTTGGACCTTGACTAGGCCTAAGAATTCCTCTGTTGAAAAGGAGGTAGAAGTAAATTCTCTGAAAGTTATTTTTTAAGTGATTTTCATGACTATAAAAAAAAATAGAGGGGCTTGTTTAAAAGAGCAATGCCTCTTTTTTACCCATTAGACCAGCAAACATTTAAAAGTTTGAAAATATGTGGTGACAAGGACTTGGAGAAACAAGTAAATTACTACGTTACTATTGGGAATGCCAGTTGGTATAGCCACTTTGGAGAGCAATCTGGCAGTGTTTAGTCAAACTGAAAATAACACCTGTGATCTCAGTATATATCAGCTGTATATACTGAGGAAATATCCCTCTTTCTCCTTAAGGACCAGCGCTTGAGGGTATTTGGTCCTGTGTAGTTTAAAATAATGAAGAATTTGAAACAAGTACAATGTAAGGTAGGAAAATATTTGAGATACTACAAAATAGTTAAAAGGAATTAATTAAATCCGCAACATAATGTTAGAATTCAATGACATAATGTTAAGCGGTATTTTTTGTTTTCTTTTTGGGGATTTTTTTGGTTCGTTTGTTTTCCAGTACCAAGGATTGAACCCAGGATCTTTGCGCTGAGCTACATACCCTTCCATTTTTTAATTTTGAGATAGGATCTCCCTAATGCCAAGATGCCCAGACTGGTTTCAAACTTGAGATACTCCTGCCTCAGCCTGCCAGGGTGCTGGGATTACAGGTGTGCACCACCACACCTGGCTCGTAATACTAAATTTTCCAAAAGCAAGTTGTAGAATGTTTTATATAGTATATAGTTTATATAAATGTCTTTTAACAGTACATAAAATAATTCTTTGTATTATTTCTGGATATAGGCTTAGAGTTGGTCTGATATACTACAAATCTGAAAATGATTCCTTCAGGGAAAATTAAGTAGGTGGTAGGCCTTGAGCTTATCAAACAAAACTTTACAGATGCAGCCAGTATTTTCTTTCCCTTTTTAAAATGCAAAAAGGTATAATTTTATGATTTGTTTATAATTTTTAAGTGTATATATAAGGAAGGGAAATGTATTTCAGTGTTAATTTAATGGGTTACATTAACAGTTGTTAATTCTGTCAAAGTATGGGTATGTATTATATTATTGTTTGTATTTTAAACAATGGTAGCCAGGACTGTAGGTTAGTAATTTGAACTTAAGGTGTTTGTGTATTTTTAAACCGTGCTTCATAATGTGTACTCTTTTCTTGTGTATTTATAATAGTTAGAGTTTATAAATGTTCTGTTTAATGTTTATTTTTTAGAAAAAGCAAAATTACCTGTAGCACAGTTATTTCTAGCTCAGTTATTTGAGCCTAATAAGAAATTGACATATCTGACAGTAGCTACCTATATTCATAAGAAAATAACTTGTAGCTCCTATAAGGCCAGCTGAGCAACTCCCAGTGAATAAGACTCCAGAAAAATACTAGTTATCCTTCATCAAAGGACAAAGTCATCATCTTAAATGTGTTCAGAAACAAAGTAGCAAATGAAACAAAGAATATGGAGTACAATGTTATTGTGCCAGACCTTTGTTTTTTTAAATCATTAAGGGGTCTATTTAAAGGTTTTAGTTCCTCTAGACAATTTGGGAACTTGCTCTTTCTTTCTTTCTCTCCCTCTCTCTGCCTCTCTCTTTCTTTCTTTCTGGCTGTCATTTTGATTGCTATTTAATCTGATAGTGAAAACACTTACCAGATAATGTTCCTACGTACAGAGCTTTGTAATCAAATGATTTGTTGTAGAAGCAAAAATAAATTATACAACACATCTTTCATTTTCATTTTATATTTGAAGACTCATTACCAAACATAGGTATACAATGGGATGAGTATATAGTGGACGAAGTAATGAACAATGTAGCCTATGGTTTTATCTTTCCTCTTTTCTCTGTTCTCCACTTTTGTGGCTATTTCAGCATGTTAGCAGCATGTAAAACTTCTCAAGAAGCGACCAGAATATCACAGGAAGCACAGAGAATGTTTGAAAAACTTGAGAAGTCCACAAAGCCTATTGTAGCTGCCATCAGTGGATCCTGCTTGGGAGGAGGACTTGAGGTACAAAAACGTTCCGATTTTTCAGTCACCACCACGTTCATGGGTGGGATTTGCCACCTCTAAAACCACAGGCTGCTGTTATGCGTGAAAACATTTTCAGAGGAAAATCAGATTTCTCTGTAGTTACTAAACTTCTTTTTTTTTTTTTTTTCTATACATGAGTACCGGGAACCAAACTCAGGACCTCGCGCTTGCCAGGCAGGCGCTTATGCCGCTGAGCTATCTCACCGGCCTTATTAAACTTCTGAGTAGGTTTTAGTCCTTAACTGTGTGATAGAGCAAGTGACACAGAACGTGTACACCGAAGTGTGATGTTTTCATTTATAAACTGAGAAGATTTGAACTGGTTCTCTAGGGTCCAGTTCTAAAACCCTGGCTCAGGTTTGCAGGGTGAAATTTAAAAGTGGGATCCACTTTTCATGTGAAGTCTGGTTGAGTCATGCAAAGCATAACGCAGTATATGTTTGAGTTTCTTGTGAGTAGTAAAGATATAAATAATAGGATTGGAAAGAGAAGATTCTTACTAGACAAGAACATATAGAAAAGAAGGAGGGAAAGGAAAATAACATTTATTGAGTGTGAGTCTCATGCTGGGCTCTATGCTGGACACTTCCATATGCTAATGAAGGAAGCCTAGACCTGCATCTAAAGGGTGGACACAGCTTGATTAACCAGAATGCGGCCAGAATGCACGTGGTACAGTGCGAGCAAAGCAAGGGGTAGCGGTGCCTGTTAGGAAGCTATGAAGTAGACTTACTGACTGCAGAGGAAGTGCTCTGTAAGGCTCAGAGTTTCTTTACTCAAGTCCGTGTACGATTATGTGTTCACTGGTCTGTCGAGAGAGCCCATGGCCTTCAGCAGATTTTTGAAGGGGACCTGCAACCCAAAATGATTAATAAAATAGGGGAAGAGTATTTTTAGAGAGGCTGAAAGGGCAAATTCTAAAAAGCACTGAGTGCTAGGGTAAGAAACTTTGGTTTATTCTGTGGCACATTTCTGTGCTGTAAGTGACCCTTAGACACTCACAGATCCTAAGATGTTACGAAGTTTTATTTTCTAAAGTTCTCATTCTTTGATTTGTTTGAAGCTTGCCATTGCATGCCAATACAGAATAGCAACAAAGGACAGAAAAACAGTGTTAGGTGTCCCTGAAGTCTTGCTGGGGATCTTACCGGGAGCAGGAGGTACCCAAAGGCTGCCCAAAATGGTAAGTTAAGCTCCTCCTCCCCATCTCACCCCCACCACCCTATGAACTTAGAACCTTGACACATAAATGTCCCTTAGATCTATTTCCTATTGTATGAACATTCATTGTAGACTTCGGAAACCAAATAAAATATGAGTATGTAGGATCAATGATGCATATTTATTCCCGAGACTTACTTTTTACATTCCACAAAGTTATTGATCAAGATCCTTTGTTAATCTCTGAAGAAGGGTGGAGATAAATAAGACACATGTCTTGCTTTTCTAGAGCTTTTTGGTTTAATTTGTTTCTTTTCTGCACAGTACCATCTTAGTTTTTTCAGAAGCCTGGGTGTGTATGTCATGATAAAGATGAGGCAGACCTCTTCTCTCATTCTGATTGAAATCATCTCCTTGCTGTACACTGTAGGACAAAAAGAGACCCATTAGGCTTTTGCATCTTGAAGGAGAAGAAAAGGAGAGTCAGAAATGGAGGCTGCAGAGCAATCTTAATGTCAAACTGGAGGGCCCACTGAACCTCCTGGATTCCCCAACCAAAAGAAGACTTGGCAGAAATGCTCTTTGCAGAGAAGTTAATATAAACAGCACCAAAAAAAGAAAGAAAGAAAGATTAGTGGTTTTAGTTTTCAAATAATAAATAGTGTATATTCCTTCATGGGACTATCAGGAGGATTTATTGAGACCACGAATAAGTATATATGTGTATAGAAAATATTTGCTGAGTTTCTTTTTCTTTCTTTTTTTAACTTTGTTATTTGACTGTTGCCAGAAGTTTCTTTATTTTTCCCCCAAGTCCCAGTGATTGAACCCAGGGGCTTACACATGCTGGGCAAGTTCTCTAGCACTGAGCTACATCCCCCATCCCGTTTTTTTTTTTTTTAATGTTATTTCAAGATAGGATCTGTAAAATTGTTCAGGCTGACCTCAAATTTAAGATCCTCCTGCCCCATCCTCCCAGCTGGGGTTGTAAGGCATGTGCCACCACACCCTATTCTAGAAGTCACTCTTCTAGTATTCCACATAAGAAGCCCTGGCCAAATTCTTTTTTGTTTTGTTTTGTTTTTTTTTGAGACAGTCTCACTATGTAGTTCAGGCTGACCTTGAACTCACTATGTAGCCCAGGCTGGCCTCAAGCTCATGGCGATCCTCATGCATCAGCCTCCTGAGTGCTGGGATTATAGGCGTGCACCACCACACCCAGCCCAAATTCTATTTTGGTACTAAAATTCTTTCTCAAGACTGTCAAACCTATCAGGTTTCTCAGTGTCTGTGCTATATAGTTCAATATAGGAATTTTAAAATATTGTATAAATGATAAAAAGAAGCTTAGAATGATGTAAATGAACAATTTTAGGAAACATGAAATTAATTCTCCACTTTATCAGTTCCATAAGACAGAAATCCTACATACTGAACTAAAAGAAGAGATAATATTTTTGCTGTAGCTGGAGGTAATCCCAAACCTAATCCCAAAGCTAAGTGTGTATGAGTATATAAAATTTAACTTAATGCTATGTAGCATAAAAATCTGGTTTGATTTTTTTTCATTTTAATATTTGCTAACTTAAGGCTTTTTAAATTATAATTGCCACTCTCATTTTCCCTCCATATTCTGACTCGTCCTTGATGTTAGGTGGGTATACCTGCTGCTTTTGACATGATGCTGACTGGCAGAAACATTCGTGCAGACAGAGCAAAGAAAATGGGACTGGTTGACCAATTGGTGGAACCCTTGGGTAAGTGTTAGCATGTCTCAAAGTTAGGCCTTATAACTTATTTTCTGAAAGGGTTAATGTCTTGAATACTGGTTAAATTGAAACTCAAACTCGTAAGAAATAAGTTAAGATTTTGAGGGGGGCGGGTACCCGAATCAAACTCCGGACCTCACGCTTGCCAGGCAGGCACTGTGCCTCTGAGCTACATACCCAGCCTAACTTAAGATTTTGAGGAGTGAAGTTACTGAATCATTTTCAGTATCATACTGGTTTCTATTTAACTTTGTAACTTGGACATCAAGAGTGCAGAACTCAAGTCATTTTTTTATTTTTAAATTACCTGTATGATTATCTGTGTTAAAACCCTCCTTCAGTTTTTTGTATTTTTATAAACTTTAATGTACAATGTGAATTTTGCCAGCTGTATGTAGCTATGTACACACTAATCAAAAGATAGGCCATTGTTAGTACATAGTTTTTTGTCTTAGCATAATGCTTTTGAAATGCATCTATGCTGTTGCATACATCGGCAGGGTGTTCCTAATGATTGCTGAGTGTTACTCCATTGTGTAATGTTCATTGCATACTATAGTGTGCTCATCCATTCACTGAGTGATAGGCATTTGAGTTTTTTCCTATTTGGGCCTATTCTGAATAAAGCCTCTATGAACCATGGAACCATAAGTCTTTACTCTTCATAAAGTCTTTGGATATTGTTTCATTGCTGTTGGATAAATACTGAAGAGTAGATTTTCTGGCCCGTATGACTGATGTGTTCAGCTTTTAAGAAACTATCAGGGCTGGTGAGATAGCTCAGTGGCATAAGCGCCTGCCTGGCAAGCACGAGGTCCTGAGTTCGACTCCTGGTACCCACATAAAGGAAAAAAAGGGCCGGTGATATCGCTCAGGGGCACAAGCACCTGCTGGCAAGTGCGAGGTCCTGAGTTCGACTCCTGGTACCTACATAAAAAAAAAAGGAAACTGTCAGACTGGTTTCCCAAAGTGGTTATATCAGTTTGCAGTCTCACCAGCAGCGTATAAGAGTGCTAATTTCCCACCACTTTACATGGCTAGTCTCTTTTGTGGTACTGAGGATAAGACCCAGGGCCTCTCTACCACTGAGCTACATCCGCAGCCCTATTTTATGTTATGTTATGTTATGTTATGTTATGTTATGTTATGTTATGTTATGTTATGTTATGTTGTTAGACAAGGTCTCACTAAATGGCCCAGATGACACCTGAACTTGTAATCTTCCTGCCTCAGTCTCCCCAGGTTCTGGGATTACAGGCACGTGCCTCTGCACCCCGCTGGTCAGTCTTTTTAGTTTTAGACATTCTGATAGGAGTATTATAATACTTCAGTGTCCCTTTACATTTTTTGGTCATATTGAGTATCTTTCATATGTTTATTTGCTCTCTATATATCTTCTTTGGTAAAGTGTCTGTTCAGATCTTTTTGCCCATTTCATTTGATTGAGTTTTTCTTATTACCAAGGTTTCAGAATCCTTTATATATCAGGATACAAGTTCTTTATCAAATATGTGATATGCAACAGTTTTGCCTAACTCGAGATCGCAGTGCTTTTCTCCCATACTTTCTTCTGGAAGTTTTCTAGTTTTGACCCTTACATTTTAGTCTGCTCTCCATTGCAAGTTAATGTTTGTATGTATGTGAAGTAAGGATTGAGAGTCTTTTTTTTTTCTTTTTGCATGTGAATGCCCAAGTGTTCTGGTACCATTTGCTGAGAAGACGATTCTTTCCTCGCTGAATTACCTTGGCACCTTGGTCAAAAATCAATTGCCCAGGGCCGGTGAGATGGCTCAGCGGCATAAGCGCCTGCCTGGCAAGTGTGAGGTCCTGAGTTCGACTCCCAGAACCCACATACGAAAAAAGGGCCGGTGATATCACTCAGCGGCACGGGCGCCTGCTGGCGCGCGAGGTCCTGAGTTCGACCCCCAGTACCCACAGAAAAAAAAAAAAAAAAAGAAATCAACTGACCTTGTGTGTTTAGATCAGTAATCTGGATTTCCTAGCCACAATCACATTGTCTTCATTATTATATTTTTTATAGTAAGTTGTAAAATCAGGCATTATAGGACCTCCAACTTGGTTTTTCTTCTTTCACAATTATTTTGGATATAATAGTTTCTTTGTGTTTGCATATAAATTTTATAATCATCTTGTCCATATCTACAAAACTCCCTTTTAGGGCATTGATTGGAATTGCATTGAAACAATTTATCAATTTAGGAAGAATTGACATCTTTAAAAGCATTTCATCAGAATCATCTCTATTTATTGAAGTCTTGAATTTCTCAGCATTGTTTTATACCACTGGATGAACAGGTTTGTTTGTTCATATGTTTTTTGAGACAAGGTCTTTCTGTGTAGCCCTGGCTGCCCTCGAACTCACGGCAGTCCTCCTGCCTCGGCCTCCGAGTGCTGGGATTACAGGTGCGCACCACCATGCCTGGCTGACGAACAGCTGTTGAACACTGGTTTGGTTTGGTTTGGTTTGGTTTGGTTTGGTTTGGTTTGGTTTTTTTGAGACAGGGTCTCACCATGTAACCCAGGCTGGCCTCTAGTTCACAGTGATCCTCCTGCCTCAGCCTTCGAGTGCTGGGATTACAGGCATGCACCACCACACCTGGCTTTGAACACATTTTTTAAATTTATACCTAGATATTTGATACTTTTAAATCATTTTGTACAGTTTTTGTTGTTGCTTGTACCACTGGAGATTGAACCTAGGGCTTCCTGCATGCTAACCTTGTATTCTACCACTGAGTTATACCCCCCAGCCCATTAAGCTTTTTTTACTTTCATTTCTCATTAGTACATATAGAAATGCAGTTGATTTTTGGACACAGATCTTCCATTCTGTTATTTTGCAAAACTTATTTATTAGTTTTGCTTTGGTTTTGGTTTTTTTGCGGGGGGGCGGTTATTTTCCTAAGGATTTTCTATATGTTGTCTATACATAGTTTGTCTTCTTCCTTTCCAATCTAGATGTCATTTATTTCTTGACTTACTGCAATGGCTAAGACCTTTGTACAGTATTGGGTAGAAATGGTAAAAGCAGATATTAACTTGTTCCCAGCTTTAGGTGGAAACATCACCATTAAGTACGATGTTAGCTGTACTATAGGTTTTTCATATATGCCTTTTATCTCATTGAAAAAGTTCTGTTTTTTGGGGTTTTTTTTTGTGGGTACCGGGAGTCAACCTCAGGACCTCACGTGCCAGCAGGCGCCCGTGCCGCTAGAGTGATATCACCGGCCCTTTTTTCGTATGTGGATTCCGGGAGTCGAACTCAGGACCTCACGCTTGCCAGGCAGGAGCTTATGCCGCTGAGCCATCTCACCGGCCCAGAAGTTCTGTTTTGTAATTTATTTAGAATGGGTGTTGAATTTTGCCTTTTCTGCATCCGTTGAGACAATTGTGGGGGTCTCTCTTTTCTCTTCTCTCTCTCATGCACCACCATGCCCAGCCGATTCCTTTATTTTTTGAGACAGAATCTAACTAAGTTGCCAAGGCTGGGCTCAAACTTACAATCTTCCTGCCTCAGGCTCCCAGAGTGCAGTCCTACCTTGTTTTGTTTTGTTTTTGTTTTATTTTGTTTTGGTTTTTTGGTACTGGGACTCAAACTCAGGACCTTGTACTTGCCAGGCAGGCACTGTGCCACTGAGCTATATCCCCAGCCCTCTTGTTTTAATACTTTTATATCCTATGGTGTCTTTCTTTTTTTTTTTTTTTTTTTTTCTTTTTGAGACAGGAGTTTGCTATGCAGTTCAGGCTGGCCTTGAACTCACAATGATCCTCCTGCCTCAGCCTTCCTAGTGCTGGGATTGCAGATGTGTGCCACCAAGCCAGGTGTTCTCTTTGATTTCTGATGTTGATGATTTACTAGCTGATTATGGCCTTTAGTCACATTTATAAAATATCTTCAGAGCAACACCTATATTAACAAACAAGGGATCATCATCTAGCCAAGTTGATGCATTTGAAGACTAACACAATCCACCCCCTTTCAGTCTGACACCCATGAACATCTCCTTAAACTATACCTAATCCCCAAATAGACAATAACAGTCCATCTGACTTTGATTTAACATAACGCAGCTGTCCTGTATACAATTGAAATAACACGAATCTTGCAAAGTCTTTGGGTGAAATTCACTCTTCTGTAATATTCTGTAATGTAAACTGCTGTGATAATAAAGTAAACTGTTAATGTGTCTTAGATGATAAGGAGATAGAGAAGAAAACACAAATATTTGTTTAATTACATACAAACATTCATAACAAAATAATATAACCATTACAGTAAATATTTCTGTCTAGTGCTCAGCTGAGGGCTGAGCCGTCAAGTGTCAGAGTAGCCAATTACAGCAACAACCCAAAATGAAAATAATTGACGCCTTTAGTGGTAATCCCTCCACTCTGATGTTGTGGCACATGCTTATAATCCCAGTACTCTGAGAGGCTGAGGTAAGAAGTTCAAACCCAGCCTGGGCAACTAAGTGACTTAGAGAGACCCTGTATGAAAGTATGACGTAAGAAGGGCTGGGGATATAGTTTAGTGCAAAAGCCTTGGGTTCAATCCCCAGTACCACCAAAACAAAACAAAACAAAACATAATTACAGTAGTTCAGTATTTCGTGCAGAAGGCTAAACCTGGAGGAAGCACCGACTCCTCCTCACTCCATTTTCCTGCAGGGGGCGGGTCTCGGGCTCACGGCGTAATTGGAAGTCACCTCACTGTTGCAGAAGCTCTGCACCAAAGCCTCCAGTAGCTTTCTGGACCTTGGGGGAAGGGTCAGTTGGGAGTGGGGAAAGTGTCTTTCAGACTCTACCTTCCTCCCTCAATAGGGAGGCCCTGACCTTAGCCCCATATGAAGAGACCCAGGAGTGAAGGTGTCTGGGCCAGGAATTGAATAGGTGTGAGAGCACGGCCAGCCCAGGATCCCGGAATCCTTTACTGCTCCTCCCTTAGGGACCATGAGATGCTGGCTGCACACCCACTGTGCCATGGGGAGGGCAGTGTTTCTCCTACCCACGTCCTACTCACTGTGCCCTCAGGAAGTACCTCAGCTGGTCATGGTTCTTTGCCTGGCAGGGAGACCTTCATTGATGGAAGGTCTGGGCCACTAGCAGTGCTGTGTGGAGTTGACTGTTGTAGATTTCTGTTGACTAATCACGGGGTGTGCTAGGACAGAGTCCTGGACCCATAAATCCTGTGTATTAGAAGCTGATTTAAATACAGAGTCCTGGAGGGCCTTGACTTAGCCCTGCAGTGTCACCACTTAGCTGGCACTGTAACTGGGTCACCGTCCCGTCCCGCCAGCTCCTCGTGGTGGTGGGGAGCGTTGTACAACTGCGTTTCCTGAGCAGAGCCCCCATCGCTGCAGCTCAGTCACTGTGAGGTGAGTTTCTTTGTCAGCAGCAGTGCTGTGTGGAATTCCACAATGGAGGGTAAGAGTTCTCCAAGCCCACAAATGGTAGTTTTATTAGAAGAATTGCCTGCCAAGAAGGCAAATCTCCAGAGTCTGTTCCATTCTGTTCTGGTGCCCTTTCTGTCACAGAAGCAGTGCACTGTAATGAGCTTGCCACCAAGGTAGCTGTCGTGTCGCCCTGGGGAGTGTCCACATGAGGGATTCAGTGTTGCCTCTGCTGCTGGCCGACTGAGCACCTGACAGTGGCTGTAGCCAGGTCCTGCTCAGCTCATGAGTAACCTGCATACCTGCCCTCTTATGACACAAATGACTGGGGAAAGACACAGACTAGAATCCATAGAACTGGCCAGCCTCTCCGTTTGACAGTTGAAATCGCCCTTAGATGAGTATTCACGTAGACCACAATATGTTCACGTTATTGGCTTATTCAGAGAGGTCTGTCCACATACCTGTTCCCCAGGTGTCTTCGTGTTTCATTTGCTAGTGTTGCTCTAACCAGATACCGCAGATAGGTGGTTTAAACAACAGCAGCAAAAAAACTTACTTCTCGCAGTTCTGGAAGCCAGAAGTGTAAGATCAGGTGTTAGCAGTTTCTGTTGCTCCCGAGGCTTCTTTCCTTTGCCTTGCTGCCTTCTCCTTTCTCAGTGTCTGCGCTTGGTCTTTCCTGTTCACGCACATCCTGGCTGTCTCTCTGCGTCCAGATTTCTTACGCAGCACGGACTGGATTAGGACTCATCCCGACAGCTTCATTTTACATGAATCACCTCTTTAATGCTTCATCTCCAAACAAAGTCACATTCTGAGATACCAGAGTTAAGTCTTCAACTTACAGATTTTGAGAGGACTCAGTTCAGCCTCAAATGCCTTGTCACCAAGGTTCCTTCCACGTTCCTGGCCATACAGCCAAGCCACTGACCATCATGTGTGAGTCGGTGTGGACCTCTAGCTCAATTTTTCTTTCCAGGCAAAATGAAAAACCAGGTACACGACTTGAAGTTTTACCCAGTGGGAGGCTGTCCCACACCACTGTCCTTCAGAGATGTCTCAGAGAGGGACTGTAGTGTGGCAGTTGTCCACTCCAGAGTAGAGCCTGTATATCACACAGAACTGTCCACAAACCAGGTCAGAGTTTCTCTTTCCCAGTCAGCTGGTCATAGGGAGTATCAGTGAGACCACAGGTGCAGGCTAAGGGAAAGAAAGACAAGAGCCCAGGGACATTTTGGCCACTTCCTCCTGCAGCTTGTGCCTTCAGGATCTGTTGAGGCCCAGTGTCCTTATACCACCTCCAGTTGGTGCTGGAGTGCTGCTGTGCACCCCAGCTTTATGGTTTAGTGGGTCCGGTGACATACATCTCATGATGGGCAGCTCGGGTCACCTGGTGACTTGATGGCCCATGGTTAAGCTTTGAGTCTCCTAAGGCTCACTAAAAGCCAAAAACCATTTTTTCAAGAACAAGATGACTGTTCACACAGGAATTTTCTAAAATCCTAAAGCTTGCACTGTGGTCACCCTTAGGTGCCTGCTGAAGACTCCAAACATCTGTCTGGCCCTGGCCCTTCCGGCACCAGCAGGTTTGAGTTACGCATCCCAAATGGCAGTGCTGCTTCTGCTGTGCTGGGCCCCACTCAGACTAGCAGCTTTTTCAGTCATTTGGTAGCATACCCAAATGAGTAATACATTGTCTCAGACGCCGAAGCAGCCCACCGGATGTGGTGCCATTTTCATTTAGTAAGAGGGCCAAATGCGACAGCTTATCCTTCACTTTAAAAGGGATGTCTCAACGTGTCCCCTACCACTGGACGCCTAGAAATTTCACTAAGGCAGAAGACCCTGAGTATTTTGAGGAATTTCTTTTCCAGTCTCTCACTCAAGTATTTTACCAAAATATCTGGAGTAAGTGGTACTTCCTGCTCACCTGATCCGTTCAGCATAATATCAGCAATGTAATGAACCAGCGTGTCTTGTGGAAGGGGACTGAATTCGGATATATGGCTGGAGAGTTGTACACCCACCCAGAGGTGAGACAGTGGAAGTATGTTGCAGGCCTTGCCAGCTGAAAACAAGCTCCGGTGGTCCTTACCAGCAGGTGTCAAGAAAAAAGCATTTGCCCAGTCAGTAACCATATAGAGTACCAGGTACAAGGGATGTGTTAATCTGCTCAAGCAGGAAATCATATGTGGAGCACCAGCTGTAATGCAGTTACCACAAGATTAAGTTTATGATAATCCCTGTCATTTTACAAGATCCATCTCTGTCCTGCATAAGCCAAAATAGGCAAGTCGAAAGATTCACAGGAATCACTTCCTGTGCTCATGATGTCACTGATCTCTGCAGTCCCTGTAGGATTGTGGTATTTCGCTTTACTGCGTTGAGGTCAAGGCAGTTTCCAGCGCTTTCACTTGGGCTTTCCCATCTTTAAGAGTCCTTACTCAACAAGTCAGGGAACTAATACGGGGTTCCTGCTGGTTGCTGAGAAGCCCGTTCCACTTAGACATTCTGGAGCAGGGGAGATAAGCACAGAATGGGCTCAGGGACCCATAAAGCCCACTGTGACAGATCTGCACCTAGAACCCCATCAATCATGTGACTTCAGGAGCACCTACTGTGGTGGACAACAGTGACATTCGGATCTCCTGGAGTTAATGTCAGTTTGGAGCCTATGTAAAGTAATCCCCAGAAAGTCTTACTACAGTATTTCCCTTTCCCCAAGGCACATGACCAGTGTCCCTTTTGGAAGACTAGGAAAAAGATAAACAGTAAAATCTCCTCAAGGGGACTCAGCTTCCCCTTCATTCAGGAGGTCTGGGTATGTGAACTGGGAATTAATTGAAGGGCCATTTCTCTCTCCCTCTGCCTCTGTCTCTCTCTCTTCCTTGCCCCTCCCCTCCCCTTCTCTCTCTTCCTCTCATGATTCAGGTTACACTTCCATTTTCTATACCTGGAATCCTGCTTATATAGAACAAATAAGAACTTAATAGACTACCCGTGTTTCTTTTCCAGGAACACCATGACACATTAGCCTGTGCCATAGAGCTCCACAAGTCAGACTATTGCAGTTACTGCTTTGGCTCTACCACTCCTGCTGGAAGCCATACCCACCTTCATTTGGCAGTTAAGTGCTGCTACTTGGCCCCTGCCACTTTGGGATCCCATTGTCCCTGTTGCATTTAGGGACCCTGGTTGGTGATAGCAGTTCCCACTGTAATTTCTGACTGACAGAGAAGAGCGCAACCACAGAGCTTTTCAAGGGCTCTGGGCCTCCCCTCACAAACTGATTTCTCAAAGTAGTGGTGAAAGGTGTGTCCTGTAACACTGGCATGGTGACTGAGCAGGTCCTGTGTGATAAATCTGTTCTGATGGTCCAGTTCCTGTAGCCTTTTGATGCCTTCCTCCACAGTACACAAGCATAGTTCTGGCACTTCAGCTTCATTCAGTGCTACTTTTTTTCTCTCTGTTCCATCTTCTCTCCTTTTTTCCTGCTTTCCTTTGGGTTAATCAATTTTTTATCTTCACAACTGGTCCTTTACTTTGCTTTTTCCTTTTCATGGTTGCTCTAGGGCAGTGGTGGCAAACCTATGGCACGTGTGTTACTGAGCTCTTCTTTTAAGACAAAATATGTTAATGGGGCCGGTGAGATGGCTCAGCGGTATAAGCGCCTGCCTGGCAAGCGCGAGGTCCTGAGTTCGACTCCTGGAACCCACATACGAAAAAGGGGCCGGTGATATCGCTCAGCGGCACGGGCGCCTGCTGGCGTGCGAGGTCCTGAGGTCGACCCCCAGTACCCACAAAAAAAAAAAAAAAAAAAAGATGTTAATGTAGAGAGTTGTTTTTTCTAAACTAAAACCTCAATATTCAGGTTTAATGGCAGT
Source organism: Erethizon dorsatum (assembly GCA_028451465.1). NCBI lineage: Eukaryota > Metazoa > Chordata > Mammalia > Rodentia > Erethizontidae > Erethizon > Erethizon dorsatum. The sequence goes on from CM051824.1 coordinate 68,802,630, forward strand.
GTTGGCACTTCGGGATAGATAAGTGGGTTTTGGGTTGCAGTCTGGGCACTCAGTCTCTAAAAGGTTCGCCGTCACTGCTCTAGGGTTTTCAGTATGCAGCTCGAACATGTCATAGCCTGTCTTCAAATGATTTATCATTTCGTGTGTGGTGCAGACCCTTGGAAGAGAATAGTTGCACTCTTCGCTATCCTCTGTGCTTTCGTTACACGTTTAACTTCTGCGTGTTACAGTTGCCTCAGTATATTGACATTTTTGTTTTAGACAATTACTGTTTAAAGAGATGAAAAATGAGAGCTGTGTTTTACATTTACCCTCGTGTTTACCGTTTCTGGGGACTCTGTCCTTTGTGTAGATCCAGATGTCCGTCTGGTTTGGTTCTCCTCAAACCTGAGGAGCTGCCTTTAACCATTTCTGTAGTGTAGGCCTGCTGGCATTAATCTCTAATCTTGTCATTTGGCTAGCAAAGTCTTTATTTCAGCTTCATTTTTCAAAGGTATTTTTGCTGGATATGGAATTCTAGATTTCCAGTGTTTTTCTTTTGGTACTTAATAGATGTCTCCATTGTGTTGTGGCCTGTATAATTTCCTGGTAAAACATTTATTATTACTTTTATCTTTTCTATATATAATGTGTCCCCACTCCTAACCCCCACCTGCTCTCCGATTTTCCCTTTGTGTTAGTTCCAGCAGTTTTTTTTGAGGGGGGCAGTACTAGGGGTTGAACTGAGGACTACGTCCCCAGTGCCCCCACCACTTGAGTCAGAGTCACAGTAGGGTGGAACTTCTGACCCTGCTGCTTTAGCCTCCCATGGTCTTGGGATTAAGGCATGTGTCACTACCCCTGGTTTTAGCAGTTTATGTTATGCCTTGGTTTGTTTAAGGTTTTTAAGTTTGTTTTACATGAATGTATCAGCTTTTATTTTCATCAAAATTGGAAACATCTTTGGCTAGTACTTTTCAAATATTTTTCTGACTCCCTCACCCCTTTCCAGAAATTCCACTTTCACCTATGTTAGATCAGTTGATATTGTCCCAAAATGAAGCTTTGTGTTACCTATTTTCAGTGTGATTTTGTTCAGGATATTTTTTATTGCCAAGTATTCCATTCAGATTTTCTGATCTGAGGAATTCAGATTTTCATCCTCAGAGGAAATCTACTATTTTTCCAACCCGAAGTTTGGAGGAGCCTCGCTCTAGATCCCTTTTGTGCAGTGCCTGCTCTGCAGTAATCTCTGCACAGCTACACCCACAGCCCAAGCCACGCTCTAATCTCCCACGTCTCGCTGGTCAAACACTGGCACAGGCCTTGAGTGAGAAACCAGTTGCATATTTGCTGCAGGTCTTCTGTGAAGAAGTTCTTCATGTGCTAAACATCATGACATTGAGATTTCACCCTGCCTTTCTGACCCTGTCTTTTCAGCCGCCTAAGCCACCTTGGAACCCTAAAAATGTTCGAGGAGGGGGAGACTGGCTTTCCACTTGGTTTCTTTTAGCTTCCTTTCCACTGTACATGACCACCAAAATTCTGATGGTTTTTCTTTCCTACAGTAGCATCCTTCAGCTTGAGCCAAGTCCAGTCTTCAGCTTATACCCAAAAGCATCACATACCCTCAGAAAGAAAACAAGCAGCAGTCACCAGTTCACCTGAGATAGGCTCTTTCCACTCTGGAGTTTTAGTTTATGTGGGCCTCATGCTTCCCCAGTCTTCACTGTCTTTACAAATGATTTTATAGCTTATTCATTTTTTTTTTTCCCAGTTTTGCAACAAGAGTGCTGACCACAAGACATGCTGCATCCTACAGAAGTGGTAGTCGGGCTGAAAGGTCCTTTCTCTATGCCTAGAGCACACTTCACACCCTTGCTCAGTGCTGGTCCCCTCTTGGAGTCCAAGTTCACGACTGCCACCCTCCCGTCTCTGTTCTGAAGTGGAAAGCCATGCTGGAGTCTTTGGCTTTGGCATGTCTGGGTTTTGTCTGCATAGGACTGATGTAAGCTCATTTGCATTCAGCCTGCTGCAATCATTTTTACAGGACCAGGAGTAAAATCTCCAGAGGAACGGACAGTTGAATACCTGGAGGAAATTGCAGTTACGTTTGCCAAAGGACTAGCTGATAAGACGATCACGCCAAAGAGAGACAAGGGATTGGTAGAAAGTGAGTGTCTTGTTAAAGAACAGAGCTGCTTTCTTAAGCATTTAGTTGCATTTGCTATTCAAAAGGAGGAAGAAGTACATGTATTATTTACTCTAAGTTTAAGGTCAACCTTAAGGGATGTCACAACTCTGCCAAAGGATCAAGTCCTTAACCTTAAGCCAGTTAAAATCTTTTTGGGGTGCAGGATGTTGAGACAGGGTCTCGCTAAATAGTCCAAGCTGGCCTTGAACTCACTATGTAGCTCAGGCTGGCTTCAAACTTGCAGCAATCTTCTTGCCTCAGCCTCCTGAATGCTGTGATTATAGGCTTGCACCACCATACCTGGCTAAAATAATTTTTTTTAACTTCTTATTTTGAAAATTTTAAACATTAATACAAAAGTAGACACTATAATAACGTAATAAACACAGTGTACCCAAGGCCTAGCTTTAACATTTATCAACTAATTAAAGTATATTTGAAACAGTGCGTTGGTTGACATTTAGATTGTGTGTATTAGAATAAAGAGCAGCTCATATATATATCTGGAATTATTGCATTTTTATGGAGTTCACAGAACAAACTAACAAGGGAGGCCAGGCTCTTTCCAATAGGTGTCTAAAAAGCATTTTACCTTTCAGAACTGACATCATATGCCATGAGTATCCCATTTGTCAGGCAACAGGTTTACAAAAAAGTGGAAGAAAAAGTGCGAAAGCAGACCAAAGGCCTTTATCCTGCACCTCTGAAAATAATTGATGTGAGTCTAACCCTTTATGCCCTGCCCTTCTGTAGAGCAGCGCCCTGCTGCCATTCTGGACCGTGCATGTCAGTACTAAAGTTCTTAATCAGAATTAAAGTACATACTAAAATAAGGGAAGAGCATAGCAAGCTGTAAGGACTCATATAAAGTGATAGGTTTGGGGAAAATAGTGCTAGACATACTCACTGGTTGTTGAGTTTTAAAGCTGTCAGTAGGAAAGCAAGAAAGGAACCTAAGTTATATCAGCATAACCAAGCCAGTAAAATATTGGGCATTAAGAGGCAGTTGACACAAAATTGATGGCTGAATTCTGTCGTTAGTTGAAAGCATTGTCAGTACCTAAAGTCCCTGGGAGTCTTCCCCATTGCTGTAATTGTTAAGAACATGCAATGATGTAGAGAAGTTTGGAATAGTTCAAGGGGGATGATTAAAATGGTCACAGAGTTGAAGTAACCTCTCGTAGTAGACTGCAAAATGTAAAACTCTTCAGCATGGAAACTCCAAGATTAAGAGAGCATATAATCAGACTTCAAAATTGGAGAATATATCAGTCAACAAATATATTATGAGCAGAAGGCATCAAATTACGTAAAATATGAAACATGGACGAGGCATGTAGGTCCGTAGTAGAACACTTGCCTAGCACGTGCAAAGCCTTGGGTTCCAGCCCCAGCACCACAAAAAATGAAATTAAAGTATGAAACATTATCGCCTGCCTGTGTTCGTCTCACAGTCGGGGCTGGAGAGGTTAGCTGTACCATCGTGGTAATGTAGACAGCTGTATAAGAGACACAAGGCAGTGTAAGATTAATGCCAGGTAATTAGGACAGGAAAATTGCTGAGTGCGCAGAGGAGGGAGACAAGGTGATCAGGAAGAGCCTCACAGGATCTGACCTGAGCCCCAAAAGTGAACAGAGGGCGGGTGAAGAGGAAGCAGGGTAGGCGTTTCGGGCAGTTACAGAAGCTCCAAAGCATGGGGCTCCTCAAGGAGCATTTAGAGACCAACTTCTGTGAATAGTGAGTAGCGAATGGGTTGTAGAAAAACAGATCAAAGCTAGGGTTTGGAAGTTTGGCAATAAGGAATTGACAGATTTCACTTTGACCTGTGGAGACTGTAGACATCCATTTCCATGGTAGTGAGTAAAAACAGAAAGAGAAACAAAGTAGAGCAGTGAATTAGCTGGCATTCTTAATAACTTAGGCTTGAAGTTAGAGTACCTGAGATATGACAGTAAAGGTATGGAGGCAGCAAGAAACTTGCCAAAGAGGGATTAAGAATTAAGTTTAGATGGCCTGAGTGTAGATAGTACAGGAAATTACAGTAACAGTGGTTGAGAGAGAAGTTAGAGTTAAGAATGTAAATTTTTTGTCATGTCCATAAGAATGGTTGAGTTCAGGATTGTCTGTCCTTTATACTTGCCATTGTACCTAGGGTAGCACTTACCCTGGGTGCGAAATTGAATCTCATAGAGTTGATGATTAATGTGATGAACTAGATTGTGCCTCTGAGGAAGAAAACATAGAGAGGAATGGACTGAAAGTGGAAGCTGAGGGCCTGCCTGTCTCTGGAGAAAGGAAGGAAGCTGGATGGGTCACGTCCATGAGCCTTCTTTTTCCTTCCACCTCTGTTTCACGCTAGGCGCAGTAGTTACCTCAGAGATGGAAGGTTAAGTCACCTAGAGCAGCCAGGCACTCAGTCTTCATCTCTTTCTCACAGATCTAAACCATTGACCTACTCTTTGAAGTCTAACAATGCCAGTCATTTTATTCAGCGTTAATGGTACATCTCACCAAGCTATTACAACACTGAACAAGTGCTTTTCCTGTTTTTTAGGCAGTAAAGACTGGACTTGAACAAGGGAGTGATGCTGGTTATCTCACTGAATCACAGGTAGGGTTATTTCCTTCCAATTTTTTATTACAGATTACAGGGAAGTCAGAGATCCTATATGCTGTTTAATGCTGAAAAAACAAGAAAAATATCCATTTTCTTCCAATTATTATGCTTAATCTCCGTGAACAGGAGCTCACTTTCTGTGACGAGGTTGAAACTAGAAAGAACAGGGGCAGAGTTAGGATTCTTTCAGCTGGGGATATAGCTCAGTGGTATAACGCCTGCCTGGCAAGCGTGAGGTCCTGAGTTCAGTTCCCGGTGCAAAAAAAAAAGCATTCTTTCAGAGTGAACCATTTGGACAGTTTTGTTCTCCACTTGAGAGCTGATTTTGTTGTGATAGAATGAACACCTTGGTAGGAAAGTTTTTTACTTTTTAGGGCCTAGATGTGAAATATTGAAGCCCAGCCACTTTTTGGTGATATAGAAAATGAAAAGTGTCTCCTACTCAGTAAAAGACAAAGATAGGAGGATTTGAGAACCAGCCTCACCCCTTCCACTTCTCTAACAAGTTGGTGACATTGCAGATTTAACAGGTTTGGGTGTTTTTAAGTTTTAACCAAGCTCTGAAAAATTCAGTAATAGGATAATAGAACAAAAAGGGTCTGAAGAGCTCAGGACAGATTCCAGAGAACTGTTTCTGGTACTAGGTTGTTCGTTATGCATTCTGATCTTTTAAAAAATCATAACCAGATATACATGTTTACAGGAAAACTGAAGCATACAGTTGACAAGGCAGTAACTGCCCTCACGGGGCGCTGTGCTCAGTATTTTCTGTGTAAGTTGGCCCTCCGAGTCCACAGGCCCACATCCAAAGATTCAGCCAACTAAAGAGCAGAAGTCTTAGAGAAAGAGGCGGGGGTGTGGCTCAGTTGCAGGGGGCTTCCTGAGCATGCGCAAGACCCTGGCTTCACACCCCAGCAAGAAAAATTTTCAGGGAAAAAAAAAAGAAAATCACAGCTGTATTGCATATGTACAGACTTTTCTCATGTTGTTATTCCCTAAACAATACAACGTAACAACTAAATTTATGGCATTAGATTTAAAATATACAGAAAGATATGCAAATATATTTTATATAAGGGACTTGAGCATTTGTGGATTTTGGTGTCATCAGGGGTCCTGAAACCAGTCGGTCTCCCATGGATACCAAGAGGCTATTCTGTTCTACTTTTTTTATACAAACAGTGTTCATCACAACCCACTAAATTCATGACCACCGATGGATCTTTAACCACAGTTTGAAAATCACAGGCATATCAGATAAAACATGCTCTATTAAGATTAAAGCATTGATTCTGTGGAACCTTATTTCAGATTCTATTAGGGCATGAGAGCAACTTTATTGTAAGGATTCCTTCTTTGGTTTGGGTTTTGGTTTTAGTTTTGGTTTTTTGAGACAGGGTCTCACTGTAGTTCCAACTGGCCTTGAACTCAGTGTAGTTTAGACTGGCCTTGAACTCGTGGTGACCCTTTTGCCTCGGCCTACTGAGTGCTGAGATGACAGGCGTGTGCTACCATGCTCAGCATTTCTTGGAAATGCTATTTGTAACATGCAATCTTACCAGTACCTTCCAATAATTTCAATAGTCATTTTCATAGTGTTCTCATCTGATTCCCACATCAATACCATAAAGTAGATATTGCTTTTCCTATTTTAAGGATGAAGCAAGCTTTCCAGTAGGGAAATAACAAAACCAAGATTCAAACCTAGACTCTAGATCTTATGCAGTTAACCACTAAGTTGAGACTCATTTTCCGTAAGTGCTGGGATGCTTTTTAAAGTGGTAGTAGGTACTCTGTGGGTAGCCTGCTGCAGTGGAATAAGAACTGGCATTAGGAGTCTGCTTGGGTTCAAGCTCCATTTCTGACACTTTGAAGCGGTATGACTTGAAGCACTGTCCCATAATATCTCTGGGCCTCTTCTTTCCAGTCTTTAATCCAAGAGGGTGGTTGGAGACAAATATAAAGACCCATTCCCAAAACTCTAGTTCTATGACAAAAGTTCCCACTCCTCTGCTGTAAAGAATTCAGGAGCTTGGTTGCATATGTACAAAGCCTTTTTTCAAAACTGTGGTCATAAAGAACTCCAGTTGAGAGTAGTAAGGAGACGACGCATTAGCGGAAGATATTTCTGCAGCATAGGCACTGTTGAAACCCTTGGGACCTCTGAGGAACTAAGGCATTGTATGCTTTACCCCTGCTCCTCAGAGAAAAATGAACCGAAGGAATCCACATCACCTAAACCAGTAATGGCGAACCTTTTAGAGACGATACCACAAAGTACCGACACTGCCATTAACCCTGAATACTGAGGTTTTAGTTTAGAAAAAACAGCTCACACATTAACACTTTTTGTCTTCAAAGAAAAGCACAGTAACGTGTGCTGTAGTTTCGCCACCACTGACCTAGACCATGAAGCTCTACCTTTTCTCATTTTCCTTTACTTTTCAGAAATTTGGAGAGCTTGCAGTGACCAAAGAATCAAAGGCCTTGATGGGACTGTATCATGGCCAAGTCCTATGCAAGAAAAATAAGTTTGGAGTTCCGCAGAAGGAAGTTAAGTAAGTTAAACTCTGTGTAGGACTCCCTTGTGAGTTTTACTGTGTGCAGGGCTCATAGACGGCTGTGAAGAGCTCCAGAAGCAGATTTCACACCGGCGTGTTAACTTGGTCTTGCCCTCAGCCTCTTGTGTCTCAAGCATGGTAGAGGCTTTCTTCCTACCAGGAACATTTGGTTTTGAAAGTTCTGCCTCTGCTAAGTTTTCTCTAGTTCCTCCAAGTGACTCCTGGAGAGCTTTCTTGTCACACACTGCAGTCCTCTAGAGGTCTGGGTTAGGTCCTCCTTCCAGAAGAACCACACGCACTCCACACTGCTCAGTGGTCTCTCTCTCTCTATCTACAATGCCATCTCTAGGAACCTACTCTTCTCCCTCATTAAAAACAGAAAGCCTCATTGTAATTGGTAAAGCTTTGTGCTTTTTCCAGCTTACAGCCTGAGCAGTGGAAATTGTACTCGGCCTGTCATGTCAGAAGCCTTTCTCAGGGCTCTAGCGCTACAGCTTCTGAGGTTTACTGATGCCCCGAAACTCTCCTTCGAGTTCAGTGCTTCTCAACCTGGGCAATTTTGCTGCCTCCAGGGGATATGTGAGTGAGAACACTTTTGGTTGTCACAAGTAGGGAGAAAGGGTTGCTCCTGGCATCTAGAAGTTAGTGGCCAGGGATGCTACCAAACCCATAATGCGCAAGACAGCCCCCAAACAAAAATTTTCAAGTCCGAAGTATCAGTAGTGCTGAAGTTGAAAAACCCTGTACTAGCTGAATTACAGGTGAAGGATTGAAGAGAAGCAGCTAACATTATTGCCCTGTGTCCTCTCATCTTTAATGAGATTACAACCCAAGATAGATTAGATGCATAAGAACATGGGGTGAGGCAGATAAGATTGTAGCCAGCAGGGCTGATTTCCAAATAGAGCCTGAAAGACACCCTTCACGCCTTCCCCAGCACTGAGTGATGGGTACCAGTGAAGCCTAGCTGGAGTTTGTTCCACCTCACACTGACAGTCCCTTTCATTTGATGTAAGGTACAGTATTGATGACCACCTAAATTTACATCTCTTCACACTTTCTCCAAAGACCAAACAGATTAACAAGGAAAACAAAGCCCTATTCTCTATGCAGAGCATGAACAGAAGTCAGAGAACCACTTTTAACTTCTCAGAGGGTACTTTATTGCGACAAGAAGAAAAGGAAGCAAGAAACAAGAATATTAAAAGTATTGCAAAATTTCAAATCCTAAGACCCATGAACTCCACCCCACCTCATCTTTTCTCTCCCATCCCTCCATGTACACAAAGAATGTTGTCAATTCTGTTGCTTTGCAGCAGAAGAGGATACTCTTCGATGAAGAAACCTAGTTTGCCATTTTAGCCTGCTGCTCCTGATTACATACAGGTTTCCTGTTATGTGCAGATGGTGTATAAAACCACCTGGAAAAACTGGTATTATATACCAAATGCATAAAAAAAGAGAGGCAACATCCATTAAAGCAAATAAGATGAAAAAAGAACCAAAGCACTGTAACTTATGAAAATCCTCCCCCTAGAATAACCACAGTGCAGAAGAAACTAACATTTCATAAGCATTTGCAGTTAAGACAAAAATCACTATAAACCAGAAATTTAAAAACTCAGAACTAAATAGAGAAGAAACAGGATGGAGTAAGAGTTGACCTAACTTGGGGAAGAAATTAAAGAAAAGGTAGCTGATAACCATTTGTATTATTACAAAACTTCCCTTGAGAGATGCTCCTGGGACTTGAAGTTAGGTTGCCGTTTTAGGATTTGAGTATGGTTTTCAAATATTATCATCAGAATGATTAGGAATAAAACTTTATCCCTCAGTAGCTCTGATATAGGTCTACAGTGCTGTAAACTTGGGCTTCTTTTATGAAGGAAATGACCCCTGAGGGCCTTGGCTCTGAACTACATCCCCAGCCCTGCTTTTTTTTTTTTTTTTTCTTTTTTGGTGAGACAGGGTCTTGCTATGTAGTTCAGGGCTGTCTTTGAACTCACTGTGTAGCCCAGCCTGGCCTCGAACTGGCAGCGATCCTCCTGCGTCAGCCTCCCAAGTGCTGGGATTACAGGCGTGCACCACCATACCCAGGTATTTTCTTTATTTTTGAAACTGGCTCTCATTAGGTCACTAACTTGCCCAGCCTGGGCTCAAATTTGCAGTCCTCCTGCTTCAGCCTCCCAGATTACTGGAGCAAGTAATTCTCGAAAATTCTTTTTACTTTTTTACTAAATGGTATATTGTTTCAGAACTATTGAGAACTAAGAAGAACAATCACATGTGATCTCTGGTTCTCAGAAAGCTTAGAATTTGAGGAGACAGCAATGGTGTAGATGAAGCTATTGCAAAATACCATGGGGTAAGTCAAGTGGCCCTGAGAAGTCACAGAGGAACTGGGTGAGAAAGGCAGGGACGCACATGAGTGGAGGCATCTGAGGGAGGGGGAGGCCTGGAGCAGAGTCCAGCAAGAAGACTTCTGAACTAATGCAGATGTGGGGTGATAGAGGCATGGGTTTCTGCCAAAAGGAAAGGTGACTAGAAAATGTAAAATCACTAACAAATAATTAACAAGTAAGAAGAAAAGTTAGGGGGCCGGTGAGATGGCTCAGCGGCGTAAGCGCCTGCCTGGTAAGCGCGAGGGCCCGAGTTCGACTCCCGGAACCCACATACGAAAAAGGGGCCGGTGATATCGCTCAGCAGCACGGGCGCCTGCTGGCGCGCGAGGTCCTGAGGTCGACCCCCCGGTACCCACAAAAAAAAAAAGAAAGAAAAGTTAGTCTGGAAGTTAGCTTTTATTTAGAAAACAACAATACTCATGTTGATTTAAGCTTAGATTTGATTGGTTTTGTTTTCCATGATCTCCAGGCACAACTGAAAATTAGTATAGTTCTGTCTTCATGGGAAAACCAGTTCCTTTAGACACAATGGATTTTTGCATTTAACTTTAAAACCAACCATCTAAGCACATGGTGGTACATGCCTGTATTCCCACCTACTCAGGATGCTGAGGCAGGAAGATCCCAAGTCCAAGGCCAGCCTGCGTGATTTAGCAAGACCTTGTCTCAAAATAAAAGGGATAGGGGGGGGCCGGTGAGATGGCTCAGCGGCATAAGCGCCTGCCTTGCAAGCGCGAGGGCCCGAGTTCGACTCCCGGATCCCACATACGAAAAAGGGGCCGGTGATATCGCTCAGTGGCACGGGTGCCTGTTGGCGCACAAGGTCCTGAGGTCGACCCCCCGGTACCCACAAAAAAAAAAAAAAAAAGGGATAGGGATGTAGCTCAGAAGTGGAAGACTTGCCTCACATGCACAAGGTTCAATCCCCAGTCCTGAAAACAAAATTATTAGTGCTGGATTTGTATGGCTAGATTATTTGAAGCACCTCATAGTTGGTTCATTGGATGATAACTTGGGCAATCTCCCACTTTTATGAAATGAGTAAAAGTTGTTTACCAAAATCATTCCTCTTTTCCCGTTAGACAACTGGCCATTCTCGGTGCAGGGCTGATGGGAGCAGGCATCGCACAGGTCTCCGTGGATAAGGGACTGAAGACCCAGCTTAAAGATGCTACGGTAGCCGGGCTGGGCCGGGGACAGCAGCAGGTGTTCAAAGGGTATGCATGCTGTCTGGTTTTTTTTGTTTTTTGTTTTGAGGGGATGGGGGGGCCATGGTTTGGTTGTGTGCATGTATGTGTGTGTGTTTGTTGTTTTTGTTTTCTTACCATCACAGATTCTTTTTTCTAGAAATGCTAATTCCTTCTTCACTTCATTTTATTATAGCTTTCATGGACCCTTTTTCTTTTCTTTTCTTTTCTTTTTTTTTTTTTGGTCTTTTTGAGACAGGGTTTCACTATGCAGTCCAGGCTGGGCTTGAACTCACTTTGTAGCCCAGGCTGGCCTCGAACTCACAGCGATCCTCCTGTGTCAGCCTCCCGAGTGCTGGAATTATAGGCGTGTGCCACCATGCCCGGCCTTTAACATCATTGGAGTCTGTAGTCTTCGAGTGCAGAAGGGGAACCTTTTCTAGTAGATACTTTGGTTTTCGTTTTGTGTTGTTTTCTTAGTAGATACTTTAAATGCCATTTGTTTTATGCTTTTGGTATCAGACTGGAAAGTCTCGGGTCTGTGGACTTTGCTGCACTTTGCAGTCACTGCATTATGGCTCACTGGACCAGCAGGACCCTTTCAGTTGAGACAGCTGAGGTTGGAGCAGGAGGAAAAGTGAGGTAACTGCAGGGTCAAGGCCCAGCCAGGATCAGGACACTTGGGCCTTGTGTTTCCTGACTGGGATGACAAAGCAAGTCATTTCCTGGCGAGCCCATAACACATGAGGGTTTGCAGACTGTGTCTCCGTCTTACCTCTGCATCGATAAAAGGGAATATCATCCTCTCCCTCCACGCCTGGGCCCTCGCTCCCCACACACCCTGCCAGTTTTGCAGAGGAAAAATAGAGCAGCAGCTTGGCCAAATGGGCTGGTGTCAGCACAGCCTTCTGCTCAAATGTGATGGATGAGCTGGCTCCCCATGGACCGTCCTGCTCGTGCCTTTGAGCTGAATGAGCTTTTTTGTTTCTTAAATGGGTTATGTAGCATAAGCACATTGTCATCCCTTGTCCGAAGAGCAGCCCATACGCTGCTAACCAGGACCTGGCAGGCCAGTCATGTCGGCAGATGACTACAAGACAGAGAGAAGTTACAGTAAAAGGTCTGACGCCACAACCCACAAAAATGGCATAGGCAAGATAAAACAGCACCATTGCTCTGAAACAAATGAGTGTCCTAAAGTAGTATCTCATGTAATTACCAAAATGTGAAATTGCTGACCTAGAATAGCTTCCTCCTGTGACCTCTTCTGAATACGCTCTCCACATTTCTTTTTTGTCTCAGAAACATCAAGTTTTCTGGAGGCTGCAGCTCACCATACTGCTGACTTGGGATATGTTTCCCGTCTCCTCCTGGAAATGGTTTCATTTGGCATTAGAATTGGAGTAATTTAGCCAGATGTGGTGGCACACGCAGTGGGGAGGCTGAGGCAGGGGGATAGCTGTGAGTTCCAGACCAACCTGGGCTACCTAGTGAGTTCAAGGCCAGCCTGAGTTACAGAGCCAGACCCTGTCTCAAAAAAAAAAAAAAAAAAAAAAAAAATGGAGCAACTAATAGTTTTGCACTCTGACAAGTCTCTTGTCTGCTGACTGGTGTTGTGGTTGTCAGAAACCAAGAGATTCAAACCCATCTTTTTAAGACCTGAATTGGATACTTCTTTGACTCTTTTGGCTAAGGAAATCATTGAAAGGAGTTTAGCTTCCTAATTCCTTCAGAGGAAAACTCTAGGTTATTTATTCTGAAAGTGTGGCCAGATTGATCCTGAGAGAGCCTGCTTTCCTTGGCAATAAACAGTACTCAGTTAACTGTCTGAGTAGCAGGAATCTTTATTAGCTCTCTGTGGGAAAGGAGAAAGCACAAGTTAATATTTTATATGATCCGTGCAATGTGCTACTTGGTACTGAGTGGGAAGTGGATGGAGAATATACGAAACAGCTTGGTCTCTGCCCTCCACAAGACTATAGATAGAGAACAACATGAAGTGATGCATGAGCAAGGAGAACACCACTGGTGGAGGGCGTGCTCGGGCTGTTTCCCTGTGAGGGGGAGAATTAGCAGAACTGCTCTTCTGCTATTTTATCATTCTTTTACTGAGTTATTTAATACTCATGGCAGATTGAGCTGTTTTATAAGGGATACAGTTTATGTAGTTGGGCATTGAAAGGCATTTTGCAGAGGAAAGCACATGTGTTTGGAAATCAACCTGTCTTTGAATGTTAGTCCCCTCCCTTAACTATCTGTCAACAAGCCCCTTGGATTCTTTTTGCACAACTCAGCTCCCTCAAAATGGAGTCATATAATAATCACAGAGCTAGCGGGAGACACACAGTGACATTGGGTGCTAGTGTCCTTCCCCTCTGACTAGAAATATTTTTTCTAGATTGAATGACAAAGTGAAGAAGAAAGCTATAACATCATTTGAAAGGGACTCCATCTTCAGCAACTTGATTGGGCAACTCGATTACCAGGATTTTGAGAAGGCTGACATGGTGATTGAAGCTGTTTTTGAGGACCTTAGTATTAAGCACAAAGTGCTAAAGGAAGTAGAAGCGGTAAGGAGCCCGTTGTGCTTAAAGCCCAGTGGACTGAGTAGAGGACACTGAGACGGGTTTTTTTTTAAAGGAACAACAGGGAAATCATGATTCTTTGCATAGAATTGTTCATTTCCAAACATAGCGGTTTATTAACATGTTGTGTTACTCGGAGTCAAACCTAAGGCCTCAAGCTCTCTACCGCTGAGCTATATATACTCTGTATGTTTAAAAAGTCAAATCTAAATCCTAAAGGAAGGAAATTAAGTGGTTTATTAACCTAAACCCAGGGTTCATTAGCCTTATTCATGTGGGCAATTGGTCACCCAGACATACGTGTAACATCATGGAATACAGCCAGATTTCTTGAGGTTTTTTTTGATTGGCCAGAAGTTGTAACGAAACTACTTCATGACTAAGCAGCAAAGAACATAAGGGGGAGATGGTTTCTCCAGGCAGGATTCGGGTGCTTGTTCATGGAAATGCACTCTGGCCCTGCTCCCAAATGCTCTCCATAGCCAATTCCTGAGATAGGATGACATGAACAAATCAAGTATTTTAAGTGGGTAGTATAAAGAGCAAGCCAAGCGGGGGAGCAGTGGCAGTCATCCAGGCATGGGGCAGGACCACAGCTAAACGGGCCCTGCTGGCTGAACAGAATGTGGTTAGGAAGTGGTACGGGTGGAGTGCTTCTGACTCGGCAGCACCCTGGTGTCTGCAGCAGCTGTGGCGAAGGCAGTACTCTGAAGATGCCCTTCCGCATGGGGAGAGTTCCTGCCCCTCACAGAACTAAAGCTGTGGAGGTTAGAAACTAAAGCCAAGCAGCTCCGTCAGGGACAAAGTGCAGTTATGGGACACACATTCCAAAAATCACAGTGTAATGCTAGATTCAGCTGAGGGAGAAAATTCAGAAGAGCTGGGTACATTTGTGTCCCATCTGTGCCAGAGGTTCTTTCAGCTTATAGACTCAGATGATGTCCCCAGGTCTTGGAGGACACTTCTAGATCAGGGACAGGGACATGCTCCCCACAACCAAGGTGAAGCAAAGAGCTCATACCAACTAGGACATCGTATTTGCTCTTGGAAAATCTGGATTTGGGAATGTCACAATGGATACTGTTGGCAGTGAGGAAGCCAGGGATCCAGGAAAAGAGAAAGAAGAATTGAGTCAAATCAAAAGAAGTATAGACTACAAACAAATCAAGATAGTAGTTACAGCAGAACATAAAGGTTAAAGGAGAGACGTGGTGGGACAGAAAACCTGGAAGGCAGAGAGAAGGAAAAGACCATGGCTTGTAGGAGAGCATGTAGAATGTAGAGGGGAAGGAGCCGGGGAAAGTAACAGGTAGATGTGAGGTAGGAGGTGTCACAAACAAACTTTCAGGTTTGAGGCAGATCCAAACAACAGGCGTTAACACCCATCCTGGTTCTTGAAACTTGATTCCAAGCCGTCTTTTCAGTGTTTATTTACCCATTTGCTGAGACAGTCTTCAGGTCAGGGTTAAGTGACTTTATGAAAGGCCATATGTTTTAGACTTCCCATTGTTGGACAAAATACCTGACACAGCTTAAAAGAGAGGTTTATTTTGGCTCATAGTTTCAGTGGTTTCAGTCCATGGTCAGCTACTCCCAAGGCAGAAATGGCATGGTAGAAAGGCCTGGCTGAGGTAAGTTTCTCACATCATGTCGGCCAGGAAGTAGAGAGAGGAATGAGAGCCAGTGTCAAGAATACACCTTTTCAGGTCATTCCCATAGTGACCCACTTCTCTGACCAGTCCATTCACCTACTGCACATTCACCTACTGAATTCCTCAATGGGTGAACCCACTGATGAGTACAGTGCACCCATGATCCAGTCACCTTCCAAACATATGAGATTTTGTGGGGACATTTAAGATCTAAAGTACAGGAGGGGAGGGCGAGGGGAAGTAAAAAGGATTAAGATGTGATATGTATCTATACCAGTACCCTATGATGAATATACTATATTAATTGTGGATCACAAACATACACTATTAAAAAAATGGTTTTAAAGATCTAAACCATAAGACCATAGCTAGAGGAAGGCCGAATGGGAAAGAGAACAAGGGCAACACATCCCCCAACTCAAAGCCCTTGGGTGACCAGTAAACGTCTGGCTGAGCAGCTGGGGGGTGAGAGGCTGGGCTGGGCCCGGGTTGTCACTCACTAGCTTTGCTCTGGACTCTGTCATCTCCCAGTCCTGTGTGACACATTCTTAAATGCTTCTGCCCTGCAGGTGACTCCAGATCACTGCGTCTTCGCCAGTAACACTTCCGCTCTCCCAATCAAGCAAATTGCTGCTGTCAGCAAAAGACCTGAGAAGGTAAACTCTGCGCGGAGGGAAAAAACCCGAACTATTTTACTGCCGCAGGCTGACTAAGGCTTACAACATGAGCAGCAGGACCAGTGTGGATTGTGAAGTGGGCGGGTGATTCCCAGACACTGGGCACAGGAGAGCTAAGGCTGTAACCAGTGTAAGATACAGGAATAAGTGAAGTACAACTGAAGTACACTGCTCTAGGTGATTTGCATCCCTGATGGGTATTATTTTTCAAGTTCAGAGTTTAAAATCGTCCTTTATCCTACAATCAGGCATTGAAGGATAGGCCTTAAATAAAGAAGCCTGCTCCAAAATACCAATGAGCTACAGAGCAGAGTCTGCTGACTGTCTAGGACAGGTTTGGTTACAGCCGCAGGCGGGAGAAGGGAGGTCGGGGTGAGGGGAGCTGTGTCCGCCTCTGAGTTCTCTCAGACCACCTGCCCAGACATAGGGGGCTGGTACAGAAGCACTTGCAGTGAGTATCTAGGATGAGGCCGAGAAAGTTATCTTTGTTCAACCATAGTAATTAAAGGGAGGTTCAGTCATTGAAAGAAAAATAAAATACCTCAGGTCTCTGGAGGATTACTTGTTGCCTCCACTAACAGGAACCAGCCAGAGGTGGGCAGGAAATACAAAAGGCCTTTAACACGTTCGCGTGTCTCCCTGCCGAGCGGCTCTGAACCCCTGGTGGTACACACATGACTGTCCCGTCAGGCTGCACGACAGTCCCATCCAGTGGTACGGTGGGACAGCCATACGTGTACCTCAGTGGCTCAAGCCACAGGGAGTGTCAAGCAGCTGAAATTACCAATGCAAAGCCTGCGTGCCAAAAACAAAAGCCTTTCTCCTCCTACTGAGAGCTCTGCTAGTGTAAGACCGTCCAGCAGGGCTGAGAGGATGTGGGCCCTGATGGAGCCGGCTTGGGATGGCAAGAGAAAGCTCAGAGGCAGAAGTGGCAGCTGGCAGTCGCACTGCTAGTCGGTTTCTGAGGGGAAACAGAAAAGTATAAAAGCTCTTTATAGACTTTGCAGGTGGACAGTCTGGACACAGAGCACCTCTGCAGCATTTAAAATCAGCGTAGAGAAGAGCCAGGCACAGTGACGCACACCTATAATCCGAGCATTCACTCGGGAGGCTGAGGCAGGAGGATCCTGAGTTTTTGAGGACACCCTGGGCTACACAGTAAGACATGTCTCAAAAAAAAATAAAACTCAATACAGGAGAATCCATTACTGTTCATTTGATCTAACTCCTCCCTGTGCAATGGAGTAAGCCACGCGCTTTGCAGTCCTAAGTCTCCAGGTACCTGAGATAGTGTTGGTTTTTGTTTTTGTGTTTTTGGTTTTTGCTTTGTGGTACTGGGGATTGAACTGAGGGACTTGTGCATGCTAGGGAAGTTCTCTACCACTGAGCCACATCCCCAGCCCCTCAGATAACTTTTATCACCCGCTTGCCTTACGTCATTCATATTCCAAGTAAGGCCACAGGTGCACAGGAAGGGGACCAACCATCTCAGCTCTCTTGCCAGCATTGTTCCTGGGACACAGGACCTTCAGTGCTATAACTGGGAAAATCCCAACAGTCCAGGATAAGTTGTCGCCTTTGGCACAACTTTCTGAGTGATTTCAACATATTTTGCCTGGGGTAGTGACTATCGGGGTTTACAAACACTGTCAAAACTACTAACCGGAACACGTAAGGATCCGTGCGTTTTATTCGATGTAAGTTACATGTCAGTGAAGGCTGAATCCTTTTGCCCAGGGTGACCAAGTGTCAGTCAGGTCCTAAATAATTTAGACATAAGTAGAACAGTTCAGGCATTAGAAGCTTTGGGACTGATAAATTTATATAACACTCAGTTGGCCTGTATGTTACACAGTGGTAAACGGTCTGAGGTCCATAGGTCTGCCATTCCCAGGCGATGCTAATGCTGATGGTCTGGGCACTGCACTGTGGAATCTTTGGTTTAATGAATCTTAAGTGCATCTGAGTATTGAGAAGTGTCACTTAAGTCTAGTGTCCTGGAGACCCATCTGTGCAAAGGCAAATAAATCTCTGACAGTTCTGTATATGAACTAACTTCTCCTGTCTCTTGCCCAAAAAAGTGGACCCTCTCACCTAAACCATCAGCATCAGTACTATGAGTGGAACCTTCATTCATTCTTCCCCAGTAAATGCAGAGTGGCCTTTGCCCGTGGCTTTGGCAGTGACTGTTGGTAGGGTCAGGGATCCTTAGAAGCAGAGGGAAGAGGAGGACCCAGTAAGCTTGCCCTGAACATGCTGAACTTTCCACCAGAAACCCACAGAACCAACTGCCTGACTCTCAGCGGTCTCCCTGTGCACAGCCACCTCTCTCCCCACTGTTTCCTTAGCAGAAAAAGGGAGGTGTGTGTGTTCCTCCTCAGCATTCACAAATCTCTTGGCTTTTGCCTCCTTCACCAGGTGATCGGCATGCACTACTTCTCTCCCGTGGACAAGATGCAGCTGTTGGAGATTATCACAACCGACAAAACGAGCCAAGACACAACTGCTTCCGCTGTAGCAGTTGGTCTCAAGCAGGGCAAGGTCATCATTGTGGTTAAGGTAAGGAGCTATGAAACAGTGGCACAGTCCCAAAAGTTCTAGAAAGATCCCTAGTACCTCTAGGCTTATTCTATTCCTGGGCAAATGTCCCAGCTTCTGATACACTGTCCCTCTGGGTTCTCCTAGCTGTGCTGGACCGTAAAGGCATCCAGGAAACTGCTCTGCCAGACTACCCAACACTGCTTCCACTATGATTTAATATCAAGGATTCTGATAGAGATTTTAATTTTGTTTTGTTTTGTTTTTTGTTTGGGGTTTTTGTTTTTTGAGACAGTCTTGCTATATATTCCAAGCTGGCTTTGAACTCGTAAGGTAGCCCAGGCTGGCCTCAAACTCATGGCAATCCTCCTGCCTCAACCTCCTGAGTGCTAGGATATACCACAACACCCCACTTCTGATTGAGATTTTAAATCACCTCAAATTTGAAATGATGAGCTGGGTATGGTGGCACATACCTGTAATCCCAGCACTCTGGAAGGCTGAGGCAGAAATATCACAAGTTTGAGCCCAGTCTGGGCAATTTAGTGAAACCTGTCTCAAAAGAAAAAAATAAGCTGAGGATATAGCTCAGTAAGAAGGCCCTGGGTTCAGGCCCCACTGCCACCAAAAAAATAAAACTTAAAAATTAAAAATAAATTGAAATGACGTCTGGGAAAGGGATTTCAGACACAGGTCGTTCTAGCTACAGACAGCAGTGAGTTCATCATCTCTCTCTTGGCAGGATGGACCTGGCTTCTACACCACCAGGTGTCTAGCACCCATGATGTCTGAAGTCATACGGATCCTGCAGGTGCGGAGTGCTCCGTGGAGGGCTTCAGACCTCTCCCCTCCTCCACTCAGTCCTCCAAACTGAAGATGTCCACATGAGGGTCAGGCCTCCTCCACACGCACAACTCCTGCCTCTTCCCCAACAGGGCCTTTGGTGCACTCCTTTTCTGCACAGTAGTAGGGAGTTGCGAGGCTGAGGCTGCACTAAATGGGCTCCCTTCACTTCCCCTTCCTGCTTGGTCAGAGCACTCCCAGCGTGCTTGCGCCCGCTGCTTCTGCCTTCCCTCTGGGCAGGGACCTCTAGGACAGAGCTGGTTGGTCAGACGCACACAGCCCGCCCATGGCTGGCCAGGTCCTTCCTTGTGGCAAGGGAAGGGCATCCTTTCGGCTGGGCTCTTAATTCAGACACGGAACCTGGAGCGCTGCAGCCCTGCTCCTTGGCAATAGTGACATCTCTCCCTCCAGTCATGGTGCTGTCTGCCCTCTCGGCCACAGTATCTCCTTAGTACTGAGATTCAGAGTTGTACATGTGAAGGAATTGGGTAATTTGCTTGTCTCTAAACTTCCTTAAAGTGTCAAAGAATTTCCACCTGTGCTTCCCTTAGTAAAAGAGCGCCCATCCCAAGCCTGGCCTGGTAACACCGGGAAGAGAAGTGGGTTTTGCACGAGGCTGTGTCTGGGGCTAGGATGGGGAGCCTTTTGGTGAGGGAATATGAGGTGGCCTTGCCCTGAGGCCCCTGCTTCACTTCCTGTCCAGGAAGGAGTTGACCCTAAGAAGCTGGATTCCCTGACCACAGGCTTTGGCTTTCCTGTGGGTGCTGCCACCCTGACAGATGAAGTTGGAGTGGACGTAGCGCAGCATGTGGCAGAAGATCTAGGCAAAGCCTTTGGGGAGCGGTTTGGAGGTGGAAATATCGAACTGCTGAAACAGATGGTGGCCAAGGGCTTCCTGGGTGAGTCGCCACAAAGAAACCCGACCCGCACGGTTAAGTTACAAAATTCTGAGCAGCTTCCTGCACCCAGAGAGCTGCAGAGGCCCAGAACCGATCACAGGCAAAAGGCAAAGATCTGGGCTTTTGGGTCTCTGCCACTACTAGGCCCGAGTTACATTAGATGGACAAACACACCCTGCGCGGAGCCTCTTCTACATCTGTGGAAGTAGCAGCAAAGTCACCACTTGGCATGGGCCTCCTGGGGCCTGGTGTTGAGTATCTGGGTATTTCAGCTCACTTAAGTGGCCTTTCCATCCAAATACACAGATTTCCAAGCTCCAGAAAGCACAGGTGTATGTGTATGTGTCTGTGTGTCTTTTGTGTTTGAGACAGGGTGTTGCTAAGCTCCCCAGGCTGGGCTCAAATTTACAATCCTCCTGCCTCAGCCTCCCAGAGGACTGGATTACCATGTGCCACCATGTCCAGCTTCTGCCAGGTCTTCTAATGACAACTAAATTGCTAGATTTGGCTAAGACCCCCAAACTAAGGAATGCAGAGAAGAGGCTAGAGCCTCACAGCAGGCCAGCAGAGATGAGGATTCTTGGCCAGGGTAAAGAGCAACAGTCACACTGCCTCCTTCTCTTTTAGGTCGCAAGTCTGGGAAGGGCTTTTACATCTACCAGGAGGGCTCAAAGAATAAGAATTTGAACTCTGACATGGATAGTATTTTTGCAAGTCTGAAGCTGCCTGCCAAGCCTGAGGTGTAAGTAATTTGAATGGTGAATGGCATGGACATCGGTGTTTCTCTGGAAGCCCCAGGGTCCCTCACCCCTCTTCATTCTCTTCATGGGCACCCGAACAGAAAGAATGCCCTGAAGCTGGCACAGGGCTTCACAGGGGCAAAGCCCTTGCTTATGCCCTCAGCTTTGTAGGCACCAAGGTGAGAGGAGGCTGAGCCTGGGGAAGGCCCTGCTGCTCCAGCCATCCCTGGTGTGGTCCCAGAGAGCAGCTAGGACAGGTTATCCTAGCCCCCTTTATCCTCTCAGCTCTTTATTATCATTTTTGAGCACCCAACCATTGCTGGTGTCAAGAAATACTGATTATCCCCTCTGTGCGAGGCCCCGTTGCAGGACTGAGTTTCCTGAGAGGCCAAGTGACGGCCTTTTCCACAGGCAGGGCTGGGCCTCCTGGGCTGAGTCCTCTGCACAGTGGGCATAGTCTTGACTAGTCAAACAGCTCCCAGCATCCACCCACACTTCATCCCTGCACCCTAGCCTGCCTGCCTCCCTGTTAATCCTCTGGCTAAATTGTCCTTCCTGTCTGCAGGTCCTCTGATGAAGACATCCAGTACCGCGTGGTGACAAGATTTGTGAATGAGGCAGTCATGTGCCTGCAGGAAGGCATCTTGGCCACACCTGAGGAGGGAGACATCGGAGCGGTCTTTGGGCTCGGCTTCCCGCCATGTCTCGGAGGTGGGTCTGCAGGTTGAGGCATTGGCTCTCCAGCCTAGCACTCTTGTTCCTGTCTCCTTTAACAAAGTCCTGTTTTTCCACTCAGGCCCCTTCCGCTTCATGGATTTGTACGGTGCCCAGAAGGTAGTGGACCGGCTCCGGAAGTACGAGGCAGTCTATGGGAAACAGTTCACCCCATGCCAGCTGCTCCTCGACCATGCTAACAGCCCCAGCAAGAAGTTCTACCAGTGACCAGACCTTGCCCTGCCTCGTCGGCACTAACCCAGCTGCCCCCAGCACTGGTTGATTCTCTGGCACTATGTGAAGTATCGGGAAGCAGGAGACCAAGTCTGGCCTTGGCTTGCTCCTTGATTAAAGTGCCTCCAACTCTGACCACTTCCTCCTGGTGAAGTGTGACTAAATTAGGGTTTGCACTTCATGTTGGCAGGTGGACCCACTGTACTCCTTTTGTAAGCCCTGAGGCCCAGAGCAGCAGCTAAGAGCCATCTGGAGCCATCTCTTCCTGCTGGGGGGCCAGTGGCGGCAAGGGCATTTCTGCACCCAGCCAAACACAGGATAACAATAAAAACCAGACTCAGCCTCTGCTTGCTAAGTCTGTTCTCTTCTGTCCTCGCCCTTCTGGTCTAAGCTTCTCCTTCAGGAGGTGAATTGGAATAAAGCCTGTGCCTTACAAGCAGGAATGTGTTGGGAGAGTCCTAGGCAGCAGCAGCAGAAGTGGTGCCAGAAAGCAGGGCCTCAGGTGCCCATGGCCACTCGTACCTGATGCCTAAATGCTTTCGGCTGCTCACAGCAGCACGTGGACTCATTTACCAAGAACAGGAGAAATCTGTGAGGTGCGGTGTGCCTGGATGCCGCGGGTACTTCTCTGCCCGCTCGGATTTCCTCAGTATGCGCTTGTACCCATTTATCTTCTTGGGGTGCCTTATGCATGTCAAGGTGAAGCAGTGGAGGTTTGGTTTCCCTGCTACTCCCGCTCAGCACATCGTGGCTGCTCCTGAGCACAGAAGGCGCAGGCTGCATGCAGTGATGAGGGGGCTCAGTGAGGCCAGCACGAGGGGTGCCAGTCTGCCCAGCCCCACGCCCGCCGCAGTGCTGGCCCCTGGTGTGCAGAGTTCTCACACTCGCACTCTGGCAACAGCAGGGCCCACAAGGTAAACAGCGCTGGCTCCTAAGTGGGTCTGGCAGAAGGATCTATATGAGTCACTGAGTGTGTGTGGAATCCTAATTCAAGTCCCGCCACCCTCTGCACTCTAAACCATTACCCATGACGCTGCCTCTACCCACTTGCATTTCCCTAATCCCAGCTCACACAGGGATGGGCATACAGAGTGTAGCTCTAGTGCCACTAAACACTGGCAGCTGCTTGCAAGGAAACAGACCCTAACACAGAATCTGAGTAGGGGTTTTCAAGACAGCCAGGGGAAAGCAGAGAAGTCACTCCCTGCACTGAGACCATGAACAGGTTCATATGTGGGGGGGTGGTCAGAGTGTCAGGCATTCTGCAAGGCAGGAAGGTAAACTTGGTGCCAGCTGATGCCTGACCTCTGCCATCTGGGTCTTTCCATTCAGCAACACCAGATACATGTGAATTATGCCAGAACGGTAGCAGAAGTTGTGGAGGGCTCGTGAGGGGCCAGTGAAGGGCTTATAGAAGACAGTGGGGGCTGCCTTTGGGGACACGGTTGTGCCACATGCACACACCTTCCCAAAGCCCCCTCCTGCCCAGAGGCATACACACTGTCCCCTGGTCCTCTCCAGCTTCCAAGAGAAGAAAGCAGCCAACACCCAGAATTCCACTTGCACTATCTTCGGTGGTCTAGCATTTATTTCACTAGTCCTTGATTCAGTAAGCCATCTGTGAGAAAACTGAATGTCCCAGCATCACAGGTTCTGCGCTCTTCTCTGACTTCCCTTAGAGCTGGGGCAGGGATAAGGGCAGGGCACCAGCACGGCTTAGCTACTCGCAAGAAAAAATAGGAAATAAATAGATGAAGTAAGGCAAAAGAGAGGGCTGGCCCCTCTGGGCCCTGACACCAGTTGTCGTGAGGAGTGGTGTGGCTCCGGTTGGGGGCTTGTACACAGTGACCAGAGCGCTGGATGCTAACCAGGTCACCATGCTCGATTGAAGGGCATTGCCAGGCACGGTGGCACACATCTGTAGTCCCAGCTCCTTGGGAGGATGAAGCAGGAGGATCATAAGTTTGAGGCACCCTGGACAATTTAGCAAGACTGACTCAAAATAGAAAATCTAGAAAGAGCTGGGCAGGGATGTTCAGTGGTAGAGCATTTGTCTGGCAGGCATGAGGGACTGGCTTCAATCCCCAGTATCACCATAAAAAGAGAAGGTTGAAAGGCACAGAGATCTCTGAAGCTCATCAACAGCACAGCCCTGAGCTCCGGGAGTGAAAGGCAGTGTCTCCCAAGCCACACGCTGCCATCTGTCCCGACTGTGCCCCGTGCCAGTGACAGGAAACCAGGGAAGGACACCAAGCGCTCAGAGCCAAATGCTGGGGGCAAGAGATGATGGGAATGGGGGTGACCAACCCCTGCATGTTTCCGGGCTTGTTAGGAGCAACTGTCCTAAATCCAGCTGCTGTCCTGTGCAGTCAGGAGACTGAGTCCCACCCGACAGGACAGCTCGGAGTTAGGGCGCTAGAGGTGGCCAGGGAGCACCTGCCTCCCTAACTAGAGAGGTCAGCAGCAAAGCTGGGCTCCTCCGAAGTCATCGCCCACAAAACAGGGCCCAGAGGTGCAGCCTCTGAGGTGCCAAGCACAGGTTAGTACTTGAATCACCCTTACTCAGGGCCAGGCACCTACATCATGGAGAGCAGAAGGAAGGAGAGGCGCCCCAGAAACAAAAAGTCGCATCCCTGACGGGGGCAGCTGTAGGACAAAGCCCACGGACTGCGAAGGAGAACGGGCACGTGGGAATCTGTGCTTGAATTATGGGCCATTTTCTTCCCATGTCTCTAACCTGAACCTACAGGGTTATCTGCTGCAAAAGGACTGCAGCAGGACAGGGAAGGTGATCGATCCATCACTGTGAAGGCCACCGTCGCTTACACAAGCACACACGCACACACACACACTCTGGAATCGCAGCAAAAGCCTCACCAGGCCAAGTTCACAGTGGTGCCTCTGCCTCCGCCCCACACACTCTACACAAAGACGGGATGTCCCCTGCAGGGTCCGGTGTGTCTCCCCTGGATCACTGAGTGGCTGCTGAGAGGCTGGGTCCCGGCAGAGATTCTCCCCACAGATAGGACCCGCCCCTCCGGGAGTGTGGTGCCCGCAAACCCCCACTGCTCCCAGAGCCCCGTGCCAGCGCTGCAGCAGTGCAGCCCTAAGCTGGCAGCTCAGATCTTGGGCCTCCAGCCCTTGATGAACTGCATGATCTTCTTGACCTGCAGCTTGGTGAGGTGGAAGTCGTCTGCCAGGATGTCCTCGCTGAGCTGCACAAAGATGCTCCCGTCAATGCGCTCTCGGGCAAAGAAGCTCACTACATCCTCCGAGAGCCCAATGAAGCGCAGGCTTCGGGAGACTTCCTCCAGGGAGAGTGCGGACAGGTCCGCGGGGGGCTGCCAGGAGGGGGCGTCCCTGGGACTGGCAAGAGGCCCTTCCAGGCGCCCTTGGCTGAGAAAGAGGCGGGCTCCTCCTGCCTCAGGCCCCTGCAGAACAGCTGGTGACAGTGGGGTGGGCGCCTGCCTTGGCACCAAACCTTCAGGCTCAAAAGCTTTTGGGGGACCAAGTGGCGAAAGGCAGGGTCCAGGCCCAGGTGCCCCCACAGCTCTGGGCTCCTGGCAGTGCAACAGCCCTGGCTCCGGAGAGCTGCTCTGGCCCAGCTCGAAGGGATCCAAGGGCTCCAGGGCCGGTTCCTGCCACTTGGAGGACGCCGGGGAGGCGGGCGGAACAGCGGAATAGGCCCGGCCTGGCGAGGCTGGTGCAGGGGAATGCGCGGGGCTGGAGGTAGCCAGGGAGCCCGAGGTGGCTGTGGGCCCAGCGGAGGCTGCAGGAGGGCCTGAGGGGTAGGTGGGCCCGGAGAAAGGGTTGAGAGCCCCCAGGGGGACAAATCGCTTCTGGGGGTGAGAGGGCTTGAACAGAGGAGGGCAGCCATGGTAGGTCTTGACCAGGGTGTCACCCCCCAAGAGGGAGGTGGTTCGACCACTCAGGGGCTCTGTGAGGGCCCATAAGGCCTGGCTGGGCTGCGTGGTCGTTGAGGGCAGGGGTCCTGGGGGTAGGCGGCTAGAAGACTCGCCCCCCTTGCAGTCTCCCCAAGTACAAGGGTAGCAGTAGAGAGAGTAGGCATCCGGGGACGGGGAGCCACTGCCACTGCAGGAACCTGCCCTGTTGACAGAGACAGACGACACAGACAGGACAGGTAAGCAGAGCAAGAGGCCACGTCCCCAGGGCCACACACACAAGGCAGTGAGCGCACCACGACTCCGCCAGTCAGAGGCCACCACTTTGATCACAGCAACTCCAGTGACATGCCAGCCCTCAA
This sequence comes from Erethizon dorsatum, assembly GCA_028451465.1. Taxonomy (NCBI): domain Eukaryota; kingdom Metazoa; phylum Chordata; class Mammalia; order Rodentia; family Erethizontidae; genus Erethizon; species Erethizon dorsatum. The sequence continues at coordinate 68,828,717 of CM051824.1, forward strand.
GGCCTTGGACCTTCCAAGACTGCTCTGGTCCTTCTTCCAGCACCACCCAACCCAGGTCAGAAAACACAGCTGGGAGGGATTAAACTGAATGAAATAAAAATGGAAAACAGCAAGCAGCACTCTCTCCTGCAGCAGCGTTGTCAGGATCCCGCCCTGTCCCCATCACTTAGGGAGGAAACACTTGAGACAGGAAGGCACAGAGCAGCTGCAGGCCCCAGGCCCTTCCTCAGCTACTACATGTGGCACAGGGGCCCTGCACCCTCAGAACCCCCCAGGCCAGACACCCCCCTCAGTGCACCTGAGAACCAAGAGGGAGGAAGACTCACCCATCCTGAAGACCAGAGGAGTAGTAGGAGAGGCTGGAGCTGGGCGAGTGGACAGGCTGCAGCTTGGGGAAGCGGGGCGGCACAGGGGGGCTGGCTGCCAGCCGGCCACTGCCACCCCGGGGAGGCACAGGGGGCGCGTTGAGCAGGCGGCACTCCTCCTTCACCTGTAGGAAGAGGGTCATGACTGCGCGGTTCCCAGGTGGGGACCTTCCTTACCCACACTCGCAGCTGGCTGAGGGGTGTCTGGGCTGGACATTTTGACCCCCTTTAACAAGAATCTGCCTGCCCTGCACACCAACTGCCCACCCCCTCCAGCCTATTTCATCCACCCACCCTCTCACAACACACACTGTCTCCTATTCCCCCCCAAATTCGGGAATGGAAGCCGATGAAAAATCAGATAAGCAGGCATCTCCCCTTCTTGAGAAAAGGAGAGTAAAGAGAAGAAAACCGTGAGAGTGGGGACAAAGGGAAGGAAAACGACCTGTCATGTGGATCCCTTATAGGTCAAGTACCCCGAAACGGTCTCCGCGTGGCGCTGACAGGCGTTATGAGTAGGGGAAATACTCTGTGGACAAATGCTCGAGAGACGAATCTAGAGAAACAGTCTCCCTAAGAGCAGGGCCTCTGGGGCCTTCAATGTGCCCCCCTCTGAGACTGCGAAGTGACAGGGGCCGGCTGGGAGTCCCACTTCCCAAACTCACTCTAACACGGAACCTTCTCTTCACCGCGCAGTGCAAAGGACCCCCTTCTGTGGAATCTTCTGGGTAACACTGTTTCTAGGCTCACCCCAAACTCTCTGAGGCTGGGGACCTGCTGGCATCTTTGTCCCCACAACTCTCCACGCCACCGACCCGGTATCTTCCTACAAATGCTCCAAAGAGCCTCTTGGACTCTTTTCCTTCTTTCCTTCCCCGCTCCTCTGACACCCTCTCGCCCAAGGACTACGGCTTCTCGGTTCCCCTGAAAAGCAGGGCAGCCCACTCAGGGCACCGTCAGCGCTCGCCCACTCACCGCCTCGGACTTGGGAGGGACGGGAGGCGGCGGCGCCTCGGGCTCGCGACGCGGCGGCGAGGCGGCCCCGAAGGAGATGAGGTCGGGGCCTGGGGTTGGACGGGCGAGGCCCTCGGGCGCCTGGTGCGCCCACAGCTCCTCGTAGGGGATCTCGGGCGCGCCCGCCCAGTCGGGGCTCACGTACTCCTGGTCGCCGTCGCCGAGGGGCGAGGGTGTGGCCGTGCCGGGCGCGCGTACGGGCCCGGGGGCGCGCGGCGCGGGCAGGCAGAGGAGCGCGCGGCGCGGGCTGGCGCAGTCGTCGGCGAGCTCGGCGGGCGCCTCGCGCACGGCCGTGGAGTACTCGTCCGGGTCGAAGCGCTCGCGACAGTAGGAGGCGCTGTCGCGCACCAGGCGCTCGACGCGCGGGTCCCCGGCCAGCAGGCCCTGCGGCAGCGCGAAGCGCGGCGTGTCTGTGAGCAGCAGGAAGTGCAGCGGCGCCGGGCCCTCGCGGCGGAGCGCCAGCCCCAGCACCACAGTCTTGGAGATGATGCTGACCAGCTTGTAGCAGTGGCCCTCCCGCACCGGATGCAGGTCGTAGGGGTTGCGCGGCGGCCGGCTGGGCACCAGCACGTTCACCGGCAGCCGCACGCGCTCGATGATGGCGCGCACCGTATGCTCGCCCTCCTGCATCTGCAGCTCCAGCGGGCTGCGCGTGCTGAAGCGGCCCTGGCACTGGAAGGGCAGGCTCAGGCTCTCGTTGGTGCGGTGGTTCATGCAGATGAGGCAAGGCATCTTGCCTTTGACAGGCCTGGCGCCCCCGCCGCTGCCCGCCGTCCCCGCACCCCCCGGGCCGCCGCCGCCCACCCCGGCCAGCGCCCCGGCGCGGCCCAGCTTGCGCAGCAGCGTGGTGAAGCGCGAGCGCTCCTTGGTAGTCTTGGCGCACAGTATCTCCGCCTGGCCCATGAGTGTGAGCTCGTCGCCTGCGTGCAGCGTGAAGTTGTACACCTCGCTGTCCTCGCTGAACTCGCCCGACACCACCTGGGGATCCCAGACACCTCGAGACCTTAGCCAGGGTCCCGAAGAAAGCCACACGCCATCCCCGCGGGGCCAGCCCGGATGGAGAGCACTGGACTGCGGGCCGGGCCAGGCCGGGAGACTCGCGTCCTCTCCCGGGGAGACCACGGCACGGTGTCACTGTGCAAACTTACAGACTGCCTGCGAGACCCCTAGTTGCCTCCTGTGACAACGCTGAGTTCTTATGGGATTAGACTGTGAGTTTAGGGAGGGACTTTGAGAGCATTCGGTAAATGGCAGTTTTATTACACCATCTTTACCAACTGGGTGGTAATGCTCTGCCCATCCATGAAGGCTACTGTGAAGAGAACTGAAACAATGGCTAGGAAAAGGGTTTGTAAGCAGAAAAGAGCTATCTATGCACAGCGGGGGCTCACCACAGCCACCCCACGCCCACACCCGTGGACACCTGGGCAGCTATCCTGCTAGGACAGGCCACCCTGAAAGGTCTCCAATCCAAGTCAGGGCTGCCCCTTCACACACCACCCCTGCCCCATGGGTCCCACCCTGTTCTTCTGACATGGCCGAATTGTCCTAGAAGCTCTCCCTCCTGACCCTAAAGGTAACCCTCCAGCCAGAGTCAGGTTGCCCACAAGAGAAGGATCCATGGGGACACCACACCTGGAGCCACAAGGACTGACCTTGACGCTGAAGGTGATGGCTTCCATCACAAAGATGCGGTCGGGGAAGACACTGGCCACCTCCTCCACGCTGCTGAAGTACCTCACCGGCTCCCGCACGTCCCGGGCCTGCTCCAGGAGCTTGAACTTCCCTGCACAGGGGGGAGCTGGGCTACTGGGTCAGGCTTGGCTGCATCGGAGAGCCCCGGTCACCCCTACTTCTTGGTTCCCTCATCTCAGCCAGTCCCTCAGGAACCCAGGTTTGCAGAAGGGTAGGTGTGCACTGTAGGGGGCAGGTGAGCAGGGACCTGGCCATCTGGCTCAAGCCACAGGGAGAACTGAGCAACTGGAGCCCAGCAGAGAGTTTGCGGGTGTGCGACAAGGCCACAGCTGCCTGCCGAAGGACCCGAATGCAGACCAGCCCCCAGCACTGGGACACAACACAGGCCTCTGTTCAAGCATCGTGTGGCATCAGGGATGCTGGCGCCCAGCTTGGTCCCAGCCTGCCCTCTGACTCGCTGTGACCCTGGACAAGCCCCTTCCCTTCTCTGGGCCTCTGGATCTTCCTCTGAGGATGCTAAAACATGACCTGGGCCCCGCCCGGCTGCAGCCTCCTGCACAGGTACCTTGGGTTGCTGATCCGCACTGATGCATTGGGCAAACCAGTGCCCAGCCCCAGACCTTGGAGACTACTCTGACCCCAGCTCTGTTCCAGATCCTGCCCTGGCCCAGCACTCCATCCCACTGTGCCACTGAGCTGAAGCTGACATTCCCAACGGCCTGGGAGGTGCCCTCCTAACATGCAGTGCAGGCTGTGTCCCGGCTGACTTAGACACTCCAGCAGACGGACTTTGAAGAAGCAATGCTAATCCATGAAGCTGGCACCTGCATAGACTGTCTCGCCCTGCTGGCCACACACCACCCACATGCGCACAAAGACAGGCTATGAGCCACCCTGGCATGGGGTGGGCGGCCTCTTCCCAGGTTGTCTACAGGAGGAAGAGCCTTGGATAGGTGAGGGAAAAACAGATGAAGCGAGAACAAATTGGCCCTTCCACTTCTACAGTCCGCTGGTTCTTGCTTCAGTCTCAGTTCACTCATTTATTTGCTCCCCCAAAATTTATGCTGTACCCACTGACTACATGTCAGTCACAATGCCAGGCCCTTCAGAGGGCACAACTCTGTAAAACAGCATGTGCCCCAGGAAATGCAGACACGGTGGGAGAGACCATGAGTACCCAAAGGTGGCAGGATGTGACAGGTGCTAAGAGTCACAGCAAAAGAGCTGGAGGACCGCAGGGCCAGGAGACACCTGCCCAGCAGACTGTGAGGAGGATCCCTCAGCTGCACCTTAAGAAAGAAAAGGCTTTTTTACAGAATGGGCAGTCCACGTGGCAGAAATGACCTGAGAAATGACACAGACACAAAAGCCAATCACCTGCCCCAAGTCATGCATGACTGGAGGGAGGAAAGCTGGGGGAGTAGACAGCAACCAGGCCCTGAGTATACCTCGCTAAGGCAGCAGGGCTTTATTCTGTGAGATCCACTGGAGGGGTCTGAGCAAGAAAATACCATGACCCAGGCTGAATTCTATTAAGATACCTGGGAGAGCAGTCGAGTACACAATTCAATACCAAGCTCTAGAGAAGAGTCAAGGAACAGCAAGAAATGAACAGACCACAAGATATTTGGTGGGGGAGCTCCTCACACTCAGGGTTGGGGGGACTGCAGAAGGTAGGTAGCAAAGGGAGGGAATGAGGGCCATGCAGTCGGCTCCCCACTCAGAAGGGAAGTGGCAGAGCTGGGACAGGACAGATCCTGGGAGGCCAAGGGAGGGACCCGCAGGCACAGGCTCTGTGGGCCCGGAGCTGGGGGACCCCTGGTCAGAGCAATACCAGCACGTGGCAGCTTGGGGCAGTGAAGAGGACGAGCTGAGGGATCTAAACCTTGGGGCACTCACATCCCAGGAAAACCCCCACAATGTACTCCTAGCATGCACGCGCACACACACACGCACACACACACACACACAACCATTTTGTACACAGTGCAGACCGGGGTGTTGCTGGAGCCCCCAAAGCCCAGCCAGAGACCCAGACTAAGCCGGCTGGGGGCAGACGTGAAGAGCAGAGGGCCACATCAGCAGGAAGCATCCATGGGGCAGAGAATGAGCACCAAGAACGGGGGGTGGGGGGGCTGGAAAGGGCCTACCCTCATCCTCTCCCTGGACACACACGGCTTCCTGTGCCACAGCCGGGAGGGACTTCCCCCAAGTTTTTCAGAAACAAAATGGTGGGGGGCAGGAGTCACAAAGCAGGAAGTCTGCCCACACCTAAATGTTGAGCAGCCCCTTCCCCATATCCACACACAGCCCCCCAAACCACGAGCAGCCATACAGAGAAATGCCACTGCCCCCTGTGGGGAGATGTGAGCCAACTCAGGACGGTAGCCTGCGGAGGATGTGGCAGAGGAGATCAATGTAACCATGGCACCCAGCACCGCCCCTGGCTGCCCAGTGCCGGTCATTACAGACAGGAGGAAGGAAGGGAGACCTCCGGGGAGCCATGCTCCGGCCACTGGAAGCCTTCTCCTCCCCCTGTAGCTTCCTCCTCTGCCTTCCTCCATGTCCTGAAATCCCTCTAGTGACTGTGCCACCCTGCCGTGCCCTGCCCTTCCCTTCCCCATCCTGACCACCAGAACACTCTCCCAAAAGAGTGTAAGTTTTATTTAATTTATTTTGTTGATACTGGGGAATGAACCCAAGGCTTGCACACTGAGCTACATCCCCCACAACACCCCCTACTTTTTTTGATAAAGGATCTCGGTAAATCACTTACTGCCCAGATTGGGCTCTATTTGTGACCGTCCTGGAGTGCTGGGATTAGAAGTGTGTACCAATACACTCAGCCAGCATGGCCTTTACAGTCAGACAGAACTGAGTGAATTCCAGCTCTGCCACCAGCCTGGTCTGTGATCTCAGGCAAATTAATCTCTCTGAGGTGCAGTTTCCCATCTGTAAAATGCAAGCACACTATGTGGCTCCCAGGGCACACCTACCAATTCCTCTGCAGGGCACAAGACCAATGCTCTGGAACTGGCACCCAGCCTGGGGAAGATGCCTGGCCCCTGCCCCTTCTGCAGCCCCATCAGGGACCGTCCCAGACAGGCCAGGTCTCCCTGGCTCCCCCAGCAACGGGCCGCAGCCTGGAGACCCAGGTCACCCGGCAGCGCCCCCAGCTCCATCCCGCTTCCTCTCCCCCATCAGGCCAGGGCCATTATTAATTCATCGGAGTGCTGGGCTGGAGCCTGCACTCAGGGCCTCCCGGAGAACCACGGCCGCTGCCCTCCCCTCCCCCACACTGGCTGCAGCGAGACTGTGCTCTGCAGGCCAGCTGTCGCCCGCTGCCCCATGGTACACAGGCACACGGGGCCACCTAAAGACATGGAGAACAGGCAATGGGTTCACAGTTTTCTCCGGAACTTTGTGCCTTACTTCCCTAGAGTTTGAATGACACAACCAAAGTCACATTTCTTTCAGTAAAGATGTTTCCCAAAGTTTGCTTTTTTTTTAATCCCAAGAAGAACTGGAATCTGACCCTGAACCCATGCCAGATTCCAGGTTGGGACATTTCTAGCTTGAGCGGGCCCCCAAAGGGCTGCAGGTCCAGGTTAGGAAGACCCCAGCTATCGGGGGGCTTGGAGGCACCCACCTGTAGGGCTAAGGAGCCAAAGCCGGAGGAAAGCTTGTGTCCTGCTGATGCAGGGAGGTCCGAGAAGAGGGGCAGTGGCATCTGGAAGGGACGCGTTCCCAGCCTTGTTGGGGCAGGGGTGGGAGTGTCACACAGCAGTGAACACCACAGAACTGCCAGGCATGGTGACACATGCCTGTAATCCTAACACTCTGGGAAGCTGAGGCAGTAAGATCACAAGTTCAAGGCCAGCCTGGACCATAATGGGATCCTGTCTCAAAAACCGAAACACAGAACCCAGCTAGCTTCCGAACCTCCTGGAGCATCAGTCTGAATTAAAGGAAAGGGGCCTGAGTTTGGCTTACAGTAGCTGTAGGATGAGACATCAATGGCCAGCCCAGTGTCTAGAAGGTAGTAGCTGTGGCCCGCTGAGCCAACAGAGTCCTATTCCTCCCCTGCAAGGGACAACAGCTTTGAATTCCTGGCATGGGACAGCAGTCACCAGCCCAGCAGTTGAGACACCTGAATTCTGGCCCTTGTCCTGCCCTTACTCACTGTGTGACCCTGGGCAGTTTGTTGCTCTCCTTAGGCCTTAAGTATGCAGGATATATTCTTGAAATAAAATCTTTTATATAAATATCATATATAAAACACATAAAAGCTCATTAGAATAATCTTTAAAAGTCTAAAACATTAACATTGACTTATAAACCCAATCAATGAAAATTGAGCTTAACACAAAATCTGGGAGGAAAAGAATCAGAGGTCAAAGGGGCAGCCACAAATCAGCCTGGGATCCCCTTGGTTCCTAAAGTTTCTCCTTTCTTCAGGGGCGCGGAGTGCTGGCGATGGAACCCACATGCTGGGCAAGTGCTCTAACCCTGGACAACACCCACCAGCCCCAGTCCTTTTTCTTTTCTGAAGTTTGACTACATAACACTGAGAAGAACCTGGCAGGAGACATTCTCTTTGCACAAAAAAAGGGTACACATTGGAGGTTTTCAACTAGGGGTAAGATTTGATTTGTAGCGATATGATTTTTTTTTTTTTTTTTTGTCAGTACCGAGGGTCGACCTCAGGACCTCGCGTGCCAGCAGGTGCCCGTGCCGCTAAGTGATATCACCGGCCCTTTTTTCATATGTGTGTACCGGGAGTCGAACTCGGGACCTCACGCTTGCCAGGCAGGTGCTTATGCCACTGAGCCATCTCACCGGCCCTGTAGCGATTTGAGGGGGAGGGTCATTTTCATCATTACTTGGAAGTCTGTTTTAAAATAAAATGTAAATCAAAAGTTTGTAAACCTGAGAGCCACCTCCCAGAAACCCAGGCTCCACAGAAAAGTATGGAAACACCTGGGCCCTAAATCTCACCCTAACCACCCCACCAGCCATGGCAAGGTGGTCACCAACAGCTTCTGCTAAGTGTCCCCCTCTACACTTGGCTCGGCCCTTTCAGCCTCCACCCCTCATGGTTTATGTCACCTGTCTGAGACTGGGCATACCTGGATACTGCAGGGGGATGTCGATCTTGGGCCCGATGACATAGTGGCCCTCCTCCAGCGTGTGGGCCGTCACCGTTGTCCACTGGCGGCAGGAGTGGATAAGCAGGATATCTCGCTCACTGACCCCCTCAGCATACTCCCCTGGGAGAGGACAAGTGGACAGAGGAGGAGGAAAGGAAGAGGGAAGGTTAGAAGGGCAGAAAAAAACAGCTGGGTGAACTCATCTCCTCACCAAGACCCTGCCTGGGGACAGCTCCGCACAATCATGATCCCTGTCCAGGTCAGCGCTACCCAAGGGACAGGCGGGCTGCCAGCTGCGGCTTCCGGCTGTGAGTCAGGCTTGAGCCTCCCAAGGGCTCTAACTCCACGTGGGGCCTCAACAACCAGACCGGGCACGGTCCCCATTCATCATTAGATCACACACTGTCCCCTGCCCCTGTCCCCTGGCTGAGCTGGGGCTGGGGGCTCCCAGCAGATGAGCCCAGCCACCCCTGCACTCCAGGTACCTTCAGGCCCCTGGGGACATGGAAAAAAGCAAGTATGAGCAGAGTGCAGCTGGGGACTCACTGAGGGGGCCAGAGGCTTAGGCTGGGGGCAGGGTGAGGGAGACATCACCAGGACTTGGGACCAAGCAGAGTCACACCAGCAGGATCCTTGGCCTCCAAGTGGGGGCCCAGGATAGGCAAGGAGAGCCTTGTTGGGCAGCAGAGAGGGCTGAGAAGGTACTGTCCCTGTGGGTCCCCGCTGTGAGAGTCCCCAGAGCCACAGAAGGCTCAGCTCAGAATGACAGGGCTTAGGGAGTTGACTCCTGGCTCTCGCTTTCCTTCTCACTCACCGCCACAAGCGGCTTCCTGTGTTCAGGGGCTCTCAAAGGACAGGAGAACAGCCCAGATACCCCCAGATTTAGAAGGCAAGCGGGGAGCTCAGTCCAGGGAAAGCAGCACTGGGGCAGCCGTGTCGGGAGTTGGGAGGGGCCTGGGTCCAGCAGGCTCCAACCCCAGCAACAGTTTCCAGGGGAGCAGGAGGGGCAGCCCAGCTTCCAGCATGGGGCCTCTCCTGGCTGCAGCTGGCAGGGAGGGTGGGGGTGGGCGACACCTCATCCTCAGCTGTACAACTTCAGATGTTGTACAACTGACTAAATCTCTGCCAGCCAACCAAACGCAAAATGTTTCAGTCCCACGGCTGGGTCTTCATAAAGTGTGTGCACACTGGAGTGGGGAGGGGGCAGGGGGCTTCAAGGCTTGCAGGATGGGCTTGGTTCCCACTGTGCATTGTGCACACGTGTGTGTGTGTGTGTGTGTGTGCAGGGTGTTTTGTCTGAGTCTTCATCCTCCGCTCCTAGGGCAGAGGAACCTCTCTAGAGCTTGCCTAAGCCTGGCCACTCTTCCACAGGGTCACAGGCCAAAGTCACACCAATAGCCATGGGTTGTGATCACCAACAGTTCGGCCACTACAACCCCCCGGAGAACAGGTGCTTGTCACCCAAACTATACAAGTCATTCTCATGGTCCCACCAAGAGTCCCCTCCCAAATGCACAGGCACTTAGGAACCATCAAGAACACAGAAGTTTGACCACACATCCAAACTCCAAAGGTGACTACAGCCATAGATAGTCAGGCGCTGTCACAAACAGGGCCATCAAACGATGGTTCCATACCTTTGTTAGGCAGGGATGCCCTCCCTCAAGGAGCCTGCAGTTCAATGGAAGACAGGAAGCTGGCCTTTGCAACGGAGTGCATAGCAGGAAACAAGACAGAGGTGCCCAAGGTGTCAAGGGACCCCAGAGGAGCCCTAGGCAGAATGAAGAGCTCAGAAAAGACCCCCAGGGTGGGAAGAAGTCAAAGAAGACAGGAAGTAGCCGGGAAAAACCTAGGGTGGCATGTCCCTTTCACACAGGGACACACAGCCTTGTGCCGACAGGAGAGCGTCAAGATCACACATGAACCATCCCGAGACGACCCCACGACCTGGACTGCCACGCACCCCTGACCGACGGGTGGGTCTGGAGGCCCCCACGGAGCCTGCTCCCTGTGCCCACTCCTTGCTGGGTGGATCGGAGGAGAGGCTGCCGGTCCCGGGAGAGGAGCGCCAGGAGCCCCATTAGCATTCAGGGAAGCGAGTGTGCCAACGCGGGCCAAACCCCTATTCTTCTCACACACAAAACCCCCGGCCTGGCTGCCAGCCCTGGCTCCCTCCCCTCCCCCAGCCAAGCCGCCCCCTCCCCCAAACGGTCCCCTGCTCCAAGCAGCCTCCGAGCGTCCCGTTTTCCAGTCCCCCATGCACGGTCCCATGAGCAGAGCAGCTGGGGCCCCCGGATTCCGTGGAGCAGTGGGACGAGAGGTGGGGGAGGCGGGGGTCCTGGGGGCGCTCGGCGGCAGCGCTGCCCGCGCGGCCTCTCGCGAAGGTCCCCGCCGGCCGGGACCGAGGCCGACTCCCGGGGCGCCGAGGAAGGACGCGGGGAGAGCCCAATAAGGGGCAGGCGGGGGTAGGCGGGGGAAAGACGAGGTCTGATCCCAAGGGATGCGGGAGGATGGAGGTGAGAGGTGAGAGGTGGAGGACAAAGGGAGCGAGGGGGCGCGGCCGCTGGGGGCGAGGGCGGCGGGGAAGGCGCACGGACGGGGCGGGCTGGCGCGGACACCCGAGGGCCGGCGAACCTGCCCCGGGCCTGTCCCCAGCTCCCGTCCCGTCCGCAGGGCCCAGAGGAGGACCCTGGGGGCCCGCGGTGCTCCGGGAAGGCGCTCGGGGATTCGATCCGGCGGCGGGGCTCGCAGGGGCCGGTCCTCCTCCCGCCCCGCCGGCGCCGGCCCGCAGAACCCCGACTTCCCCGCGGAGCCCGGCTCCCGCCCGGCCACCCCGGTACCTGGCCCGAGACAGGCGAGCGTGGGCAGGCGGCAGCGGCTGACGATGAGGTCGAGCGGGAAGGCGCCCATGCTCCAGCGCAGGCCGGCCAGCCCTGCCGCCAGCTTCTCCATGGCATGGGCGCCCCGGGGTCACCGTCCCGGGGCCCCGACGGCCAGTCCCGCGCGGCCGGGGCTCAGTGCCCGCCGCCACCTCCCCGGGCCGCCGCGGCGCTCCCCGCCTGGCAGCCGGCCGGGCCGCAAGCGTCACGTGGGCGGCCTCCCGAGCCCCCGCCCCCGCCCCGAAGCCCCGCCCCCGCGCCCCCTGCCCCCCGCGTCCCCCCGCTAGACCCCCGCCCCCGCCGCGCCAACGCCCCGCCCCCTGCGCCCCCATCGGGCACCCTGCGCACCCCCGCGCCCTCCCGCGCCTTCTGCGCCCCACCGCGCTCCGCAAGCCACCAGGTGACAGCGGTGGTGGAGGACACGGGGCGGGGAACCTGGAGGGAAAACGAAGACCTAATGCGGCATCTGCGGGGCCGGGTGCGGCTCGGCTTCCTTTTCCCGCGCCCTCTGCCCTTCGGGAGCCGGAGGCCCGGGAACCGGTCCTGTCCTGCTGTGCGAGCCTCGCAGCGGCCGCGGCCTCTAGGTTCCCAGCTCTCAGAGCCAGGAGAAGCAGCCTCCTTAGCCCCAGTTCGCTGATGGGCAAACTGAGGCTGGGCGAGGGCAGATGGCAGCTGGGGCTTGAACCCAGGGCTGATGACAAATCCCACTGCCTGACATCATCCCCTTGGCCCCCGGCGGAGCACCTTCCAAGTTCCGGCGCCTCTCACCATATTTGCACTTGTGCTTAAATCCATTTTACAAATGAGGAAACTGAGGGTTGGGCTCCTAAGCGGTGGATGTCTCGCTATCTCCCTCCCTCCCTCCGCCTCCCTCCCTCCTCTCTCCCTCCCGCTCCATGGGCCTCTTCCGTGGGCCTCTTCGGGGTCCGCGGGCTGGGGAGACCAGGGCACTTCGGGGGACGCACCTCAGAGAATTCCAGGGAATGTATTTCACTTTTCTCTTTTTTCAGTGCTGGGGATTGAATCCAGGACCTTGCAACGGCTGTACCATTGAGCTGCGCCCCTAGCTCTGTATTTCATTTTTTATTTCAGAAAATTGTAAATATAAACATAAGCAGAGATCACAGCATAACCTCCTCCCTCCATCCCTCTCTGCCTCTGTCTCTCTCTCTCCTCACACCGACTTACCCCCACCTCCTCTTGGTTCCTGCTCTCGTCCTTCCAGCCTGTCGGCTGCCCTTGGGAAGCCCATCTTCGAAGATGCGCGTCCCCACCCTCCCGAGCCCCGCTCCGCCCTCAGAATGTCTGTGGCGCCCTCTGCAGGTGGTCAGGGGCTGGTGCCGTCCTTCGGGGGCTGTGCTGTGTGGGCAATGAGGCCGCCAAGTGGCCCTTGGCCCCTCTGCTGGTTCTGAAACGGCTCGGGGACTCTAGTCCTCGGCCTCCGCGTCCTAGGGAGACCCCCGCCCAAGTGCACACAAAGCCTTCCTTTCGAGATGACAGGCGTCCGGCCTGAACTCCACGAGAAAGGGCACCAGACAGGATGAGCGCAGCTCCTCAGGGGAGAAGATACTTGGGAGCACTTGCAGGAAGAAACAGAAGGAGCGGAGGCGGCCAGGAGGCGGCCTGCTGTCCCCAAGCCGGGCTGCCCCCTCCCCCAGCCCAGCCCGGGACACCACTGCCACAGGAGAAGGCTTCTCCCACTTCAGCCAGCCCAGTGACTTCCAGGTACCTGAGGAATAAAGCTGTCCCCACTAGGCTCTTTTCCAGGGAAGTGGGGAGAAACATGGCAGAAGGGACAAAAACAGTAAGTAAAGGTGAAAGTGGAGGTGTCCGAGAAGGGAACGGAGTGCCTCAGGAAGCGGTGAAGCAGTGAAAGAAGCAAGGACGTGGAAAGGGTCGTGCCTTAGACTCCCTTTTCTCTCCTATCCCAGAGTCCCTGTGGAGAGGGTGACCATGTGCCATCCACCATGGGACACTGTAGAGAGTGAAGGAGGTGCTCACCCCCTCCTGACCAGGCCAGGACAACAGGTATAGTGTGGACTCCAGGTATAAATGCTCACTAGGCCCTGGGGTCTCCTTATTTCTGAGCCCTGAATGTGGACCCCACATCTGTGGTGGCCTCTTTTACTCAGAATCACTCTTTGGCCTTGGCCCAGCTAGAGCCCAGCTATGTCCCTCACCAAGGCACTCACAGGCACCTGTATTTCAACAGCCACTCCTGAGCTTGGTCTTCATTTGTTGCTTATCTCAGCTAAGGACACCCCCGTTTGACCTGGTCCCCAACCTGCAATCTCCTCCCTAACCCTTATATCCAACTAATCTCCAAGCCCTGGCATTTCCACTTCCACCTTGGAAGAAGTCCCAGCCTGGGGCCAGTTCCTCCTGGTATCTTTCCCCAGGCCATCCCCATGCTGCACACTAACACCCCGCCATCCTGGGACTCGCCTGAGGCAGGGACACCACAGGTGTGAGGCATCAAGGAGGAGCCGTCTCACTAGGCGAACCACTCTCCCCTGTTGCAAAGTGATCCCCAGGCTCCTTAGTGGGTGGCGCATCTCCAGGGCCTGACTCATGTACCAGACACATATGTCTCGATTTGCTCGAGGCTCAGGAGCCTGTAGGAAGGGATTCCACTTCATTGGAGTCTGAACACTTCCATCTTTCCCAGGGTTGAGATTGCTGGGAGAAGGCTGGCAGGAAGGACGGCCCAAAGTTATGGGAAGGAAGGGAGATGTTGGGCAGAGAGGGCGGACTGAGCAGCTGAGTGTGCAGGGAGAGCCAGGCCCTTGTGATGGTGACAGTGAGGTGAGGCTCTGCCTTCAAGAGGGCTACGGGGCAACGAGCGGGCTGAGGGCCAAGGGAAGGGCTGGGCCCTGGGATCCCAGCTGCTCTGCTGTGAGTGTGCCCTCTGACAGGGTAGTGACAAGGACACCTGGTTCTCTGCTGGCTGGAGGGAAGGAGAGACGAGGGCCAGAGCCCTCTGTTAGCCCAGGTGCCCATGCAGGGACACAGCACTGAGAGGAGCAGGGGACAGCAAGGAGCTGCCAGTAAGCTCAGATCATATCAAACACCTACCCCACCCAGCTAGCGGTCAGATGGCCTATTCCGGGGCCACGGGCTGGGGAGACCAGGGCACTTTGGGGTATGCACCTCAGAGAATTCCAGGACATGTATCTCACTTTTCTCTTTTCAGTGCTGGGGATTGGATCCAGGACCTTGCAACGGTTGTACTATTAAGCTACGCCCCTAGCTCTATATTTCACTTTTTATTTCAGAAAACTGTAAGTATAAGCGTAAGCAGAGATAACAGCATCGAGAATCTCCAGGTTCACATCTCCCAGCTTCAACACTTACCAACCCATAGCTGATCTTATCCTCACAGAATTTTGAAGTAGCTTTAGTGAGGCATAATGCCCGTAATGAGCAAACAGCCCAGTGCTGGTAACATGCCCCTCATGTGCAACCATCACCCCAGTCCAGTTTTCAAATGTGCTCACCCCTCCCCATCTGCCTCCCCTCCCCAGCCCTAAGCAACCACTAATTTACTTTCTGTCTCTACGAATTTGCTAATTCTCTACATTTTCGTATAATCCCTCTTTTAAATTTTTTTTTTTTTTCTTTGAGACCGGGTCTCGCTATGTAGTTCAGGGCTGGCCTTGAACTCTCTATGTAACTCAGGCTGGCTTCAAACTCATGGTGATCATCCTGCCTCAGCCTCCCTAGTGCTGGGTTTACAAGTGTGCCACCACACCTAGCTCATATAATTCCTTCTTATTGCCAACAAACATCGCATAATAGAGATATACCAAATTTTATCTGTTCATCAGCTGGTGACATTCGGATTGCTTCCATTTTTTCGATCATGAATAAGGCTGCTGTGAATATTTGTGAAAGTTTCTGTGGGGACGTTTTCATTTCTCTACTTGGCCACAGAATCACTGGGTAGTATGGTAACTGTATGTTCTCCAAAGTGACTATACCATCTACCATTCCCATAGCAATAGATGATGGTTTCCAACTCTTCACATACTCGCCAGCACTATTCTATCTGTATCTATCTATCTATCTATCTATCTATCTATCTATCTATCTATCTATCTATCATCTATTTTTGCATTGCTGAGGATCAAACCCAGGGTCTTCACCCTGAGCTACATCCCCAGACTTTTTTTTTTTTTTCAATTTTGAGACTGTGAACTCACAGTCCTGCCTCAGCCTTCCAAGTGCTGGAATTGCAAGTGTGCACCGCCATGCTTGGCTTCTACTTGATTTCTTTTTTTTTTTTTTTTTGCAGGTACCGGGGGTCGACCTCAGGACCTTGTGCACCAGCAGGCGCCCGTGCCGCTGAGCGATATCACCAGCTCTTTTTTCGTATGTGAGTTCCGGGAGTCAAACTTGGGCCCTCGCGCTTGCCAGGCAGGCGTTTATGCTGCTGAGCCATCTCACCGGCCCTTCCACTTGATTTTTACTTGTAGAAGAGAATGGATAATTTGCCTGTAGTGTTTCCCACATCTGCATTTTGTTGATTCCGTCCCTCCCTGATGGTAGTTTGACATATTGCTCAGGCTTCTGATTTTCCTTTTTTTTTTTTCTTTTTTTTTTTTCTTTTTTTTTTTTTTTTTTTGAGACAGGGTCTTGCTATGCAGTTCAGGCTCAGCTTGAACTCACTGCCCTGCCCAGGCTGGCCTTGAACTTGTGGTGATCCTCCTGGGTGCTGGGATCACAGGTAAGTGCCACCACGGCTGGCTTTGATTTTCTGTAAATTGGTATTAGAAGATTATGACTTAAATCCAATTCAGATCATTTGATTTTGTCTTTTGACATAACCATGCCGCCAGGAGGCACATAGTGTCAGGTTGTCTCCTTTTGTGATGTCAGCAGCCATTGCTGACCATGGCCTGAGTGTCTCCTTCCCTTTAAAACAGTCTGATTCCCCCCAAACAGGACTGACCCGTGGCTCTTTGGCACACACACTGCGCCACTGCTACACCTGATATGCTGCTCCATGGTCATGTGCACCCATAAATGTACACACAAAGCAGCTACTCATGTTTGACCCTGCACGGGGACCAACATAGGGTCCAGCTTCCAGCAGGCGCTGACATGGGCAAAATGGCCCCATGGCATTTGAAGTCCAATGGCGAAAAAATGACTTACTTTTTTTTCAGTAGTGGGTGGCAAGAGTCAGTTGTCAAACTTTGAGGAATTTTCCAAGTGGGTTATTAACCACTGCCATCAAATTTACAATAAAAACTCAAAGTGTTCATTATTTTATTACATTTTACTATTTCCTGAGCTCTTGAGATTATTAATGTCATTTATATCTGTACAGTGGGAAAACTATACTGTGTTGTGATACCATGCTTCCTTTCCTAACTCTGCATTCAGGGACGGAATATTGACAGATCCACCATGGAGGGAGTATTTACACAAAAGCAATTGGCCAACACTAGGAATCAACACATTTACTAGCAGACCACTGTCCAGTTATTGTAAATTGAGGATAAAAATAGTGCCCACTTCATGTAGGCTGTATGTGAAGCACTTAGCACATATGCGGGATACACTTTATTTATTTATTTGGGGGGCGTGCTGGGAATTGAACTCAGGGCCTTGTGCTTGCCAGAAAGGCACTGTGCCACTGAGCTACATCCCTGCCCCGAAACACTTTCATAAATGGCGGCCATAAGCACTATTTGATTCTTCCTCATCTCTGGCCTGTGCGGTAGAGGGCAGCTGCACTATCACTCATTATTTCTAAGGCAAATGTACCATGAAATACTACCCATTGATTAGAAAGGGTGCTTATAAAAATACCATAATGAGACGGGAACTCTCGTGGTATAGTATATGTCCAAAAGTCAGGATGTAACAGAATATGACATTTCATGAATGAATGAACTATAAGAAAAAGAAAATCTTGCCTGGCATGGTGGTGCACACCCATAATCCCGGCACTCTGGGAAGCAGAAGCAGGAGAATCAAAAGTTGGAACCCAGCCTGGGCAACTTAGAAAGACACTGTCTCAAAAAACAAAAAAGTGTGGGGCTGTAGCTCAGTGGTAAGTCCCCAGTACCACACACACACCACACACATGAAGGAAGGAAGGGAGGGAAGGGCGAGGTGGGAGAAAACATGCTCTAATGTTAACAATGTCTGTGTGTGGGTTGTAGCATAAATGATGTTGTTTTTCTACCTTTAAAATATTTTCCTTAGAGCCAGGCATGGTGGCGCATGCCTGTAATCTCAGCACTTGGGAAGCTGAGGAAGGAGGATCACCGTGAGCTCAAGGCTGGCCTGGACACATAGCAAGACCCAAATTCCTTGGGGCTGAGGGTGTAGCTCAGTGTTAGAGCACATTTAGCATGCCCAAGGTCCTGGGTTCAGTCCCCAGCACTCCTCAGATTTTATGTAGTGAATATTATGTAGTGAATTAAATATTTAATTAAAAGCCAGTTCATTTTAAAAATAAAGGAATGAGACTGTCTGAGGCTCAGCCTGGCTCTGCATTCGGATATTTCAGTATTCTCCAAGAAAGCACTTCATTGCTCCCACTCCCCAGGAGGAGCAGGGGCCTCAGAGCAAAGCTGGGGTTCACAGCTCTGAGGTGCACAGGCAGCTGCCTTCTGAGAGCATCCAGGGAAGTGACCACCCTGTGCTCTCTTCCAAACTGCATTTCTTTGATCAAATAAATTCTTTAGCTCTTTCTTTTGGAGTTAGGCATTTATTACAATCACCGAACATACATAATTCTGATCTGTGCGGAGTCACCCTTCATTTCATTCACATGCACTAAGCAGTCACCATGGATGTCGTCCCAACATTTTGCTCCAATAATGTTTCCTATTCTCCCTCAGGTTATTCTGTGAGATTAAGGATCTGACAGTGGTGTGTGATTTGGGGAACTACTTGACCCTCTGACAGTGGTGTGTGATTTAGGGAAATACTTGTCCCCTGAGCAGCCATAGCTGCACGTTACACAGACTGCGACTGTGTCCTCAGCCGCGGTCAGCTGCGTGCTCTGGGGGTGGCCATGTCACTCCACCTGCAGGTGCCTGCGATGGGCAACAGGAACAGGCACCTGTCACACACCAAGAACCGTGTGTGTGTGTGTGTGTGTGTGTGTGTGTGCTGGGGTGAACCAGCATCGTGGTTCTTATTTATTGTACTGATATTTTAGCGCCCATGGAGCAGGTACCTTCTACTTATCCTATTTCTTAATTCCACAGCTAGACAATATGTATCAGCAGCCTTAAAATGTGTGCATCAATTAGAAGGGACAAGGATGACGTCAGCTGCAGATTTGGGGACATGACCTTTATCGAGGATGGTCAGAAATGGAGAAGGTATGGAAAGCAGGAAGTTCCCCTCTGTTCCTCCTATTTGTTACTGGTTTTGCTTCTGTTCTTTGTTTCTCTGTTTTTCCTTTCCTGCCTCATATTTTTTTTTTCAAGAATTCCATTTTATCTTGTTTTTGTTTTTGTTTTTGGGACAGGGCCTTGCTATGTAGCTCAGGCTGGACTTGAACTCACTGTGTAGTCAACTGGCCTTGAACTTTTGATGATCCTCCTGCCTCAGCCTCCTGAGTGCTGGGACTACAGGCATACACCACCACACCCAGCATCTTTTTCTTTATTTGTATATGTTTGTTATACATAATGATACATAAATTCCTCTTGGGGAACTGGTCCATACACAAACCACAGCTTTTTATTCTCTCCCTCCTTCCCCACCACTACAGTCTGCTTCCTTCTTTCCTACCATCTCTCTTTTATTTTCAATTTAATCTTTTTCTATTGGCTTTTTAAGCTACCCTTTCCACTATTTTCTTAGTGATTGCTCTAGGTGTTACATTACTGACTCTTAGATCGTCACGTCTGTATGGAGTTGATGTTGTACTGCTTCATGTGAAATGGAGAAAGCTCGGAATGTGCATCCCTGCTTATCTGCTCTGCAGTGTACCATCGTGTTTCCGTGTTACATCTACGCATAGTTTATTAACCCCACAAGACAACGTTATCATTTTTCCTTAGTCACACATATTATAATAAACTGAAGTGGAAAAATAGACCTTTATATTTATCCACATATTGGCCATTTCCCTCATCCCTTTTGTTTTGTTTTCACTGGTGGGAATGGAACCAATGGCCTCAAGTGTGCCTGGTCCTGGGTTCAATCTCCAGTACTGCACACACACACACACACACACACACACACACGGTCACACAAATTCTATTTTACCTTCTTTTTTTTTTTTTTTTTTAATGTGGGTACCGGGAGTCGACCTCAAGACCTCGCGCTTGCCAGCAGGTACTTGTGCCGCTGAGCGATATCACCGGCCTTATTTTACCTTATTCTTAAAGATATTTTCACTGGCTATAGAATCTGGGAAGACAGGTTGGGTGTTTTGTCCTTTTTCTTCCCTTCAGCCATGAAAGATGTCGTTTCACCTTCATTTAGTAACCTGTTTCACTGTCTAGGATCTGCAGTTAACTCATTTTTGTGTTCTGTCCAGAGGGGTCACTTCTTCAAGGACTCCTGCTTCCTGTTAGTGACCTGTAGGCAGTACCAGTACAGATAACGAATGTCTTGTGTAAGAGCTGAAAACAAGCAAGAAGTTCATGTCATGGTCGAAAGAAAACGTGTCTCCAACTCTGTCCATGAGTGCTGCATCTCCTGTGAGAGAAGCCATATAATCTTTGCCCTCCCTGCTGAAATGGACCAAAGAGGAGTCTGGAGGTCTTTCTCACCGCTGATGTTTGCAGCCACACTGGAATCATCTTTGCATGTTCTTATAAAGGGCTGGTACATTCATTAGGACATTTAAAAACTAGTTCAATTTGTTGGATTCCAGCCTTTATGAAAGTCAGGACATAAAATTTTGTTACTTTCCTTTTCATAATTCTTCTACAATCAAGAACAGTTCATTTTATATTTTTTTCTTTTTTCTCTGGTATGAGTTATAAAATGTTTTGGAGTGCTAAAAATTAGAAAAGAACCACAATTTGATTGATTTTGTAATACCTAATGTCATTCATTATGCAAAAATCATAGGAGTCTATTCAAAGAATTTTTTGCATGTTTTATTGTAAAAAGCCTAATATTTATCTATAGATTGTTCCTGAAATACTCTTTCCTAAAAATAAATGACTCATGCGGTATTTATTCAGAATTTTTAGTTTTGATCAGTTGCATTGATCTCAGTAAATCCTGTTGTAAGTTGGGCTTTTTCTAATGAATATGCCTTATTTTTAAGTAAATATGTTTAGCCCAAACAAATAAAATGTCTTGACACTAAATAGTACCTTTTAAACTTCTTTTTTTATTAGTACATATTTGCCATACATACTGATCACATTCATCATAGGGAATTTATACTTGTACACAATATCTTTTTTTTAAAAGAAAAAATAAAACAATAAAAACAACGGTACAAAATTTCAAAACAAGATTGTAAGAAATTAACAATGGTTAGTACACTGCGTACTGTTATCCTCAAAGTAGTTGTTCAGGCCCAGTGATATAGCTCAGCGGCATAAGTGCCCGCCTGGCAAGCGCAAGCTCCTGAGTTCAACTCCCGGTACCCACATAAAAAAAAAAGTAGTTGCTCATATTACAAGATATAGGCAAGAAAAATTGATCAGACAATATAGGCACAAAACTTTCTTTTCAATGAAATAATACCAATTAGTAGTATAACTATCTTAACTATCTTGTATGTGTATATATATATTTTTTCTTTCTTTTCCCTTCCTTCTTTTCTCCTTTCCCCCATCCCAGTTTCTCTTTCCTTTTGAACAGTTTCTTCCTGTTTTACATTATCTATTGTACATTTTGGATCTTACTTACTCTTTCAGCTTCTCACACTAGGGAGACAATACAGTGTTTACACATGTGCGTCTGATTTATTTCACTTATGAGTATGGATGCATGAGTATGGTAAATGCATCCATTTACCTATAAATGTCTCGAGTTTATCCTTCTTTATAGCTGAGTATTACTCCATTGTAAAAAAAATACCACAGCTTTTTTATCCATTCCTTGGTTGATGGGCATTTGGGTTGTTTCCAATATTTCGCTATTACAAATTGTGCTGCTATAGACATGGGTGCACATATATCGCTGTGGTATATTTTTAATTCTTCTGGGAAAATACCCAGAAGGGAAATAGCTGGGTCAAATGGGACCTCTAGTCCTAGTTTTTTGAGGAATCTCCACATTGATTTCCACAGTGGTTGCACCAGTCTACGCTCCCACCAACAGTGGAGAAGGGTTCCTTTTTCCCCACAGTCCATCCAGCATTTGTTATTGGTTGATTTCTTGATGACAGCCATTCTTACTGGGGTGAGATGGAATCTCAGTGTTGTTTTAATTTGCATCTCTCCAATGACCAAAGATGTTGAACATTTTTTCATATATTTATTTGCTATTTGTATTTCTTCATCTGAAAAGTGTGTGTTCATTTCAGATGCCCATTTTTGGATTGGGTCTTTGAATTTGGGCGGTCTGATTTTTTTCATTTCTTTATATGTTCTAGATATAAATCCTTTGCCTGAGGGACAGTTGGCTAAAATTCTTTCTGACTCTGTGGGTTGTCTCTGCACTCTGTTGGTGATTTCTTTTGATGTGCAAAAGCTTTTTAATAAGATAATATCCCAGTTATTGATTCTTTGAAGTGTTTCCCGTGCAGTTTGGGTTTTGTTCATGAACTCTCTGCCTACCCCATGTCTTCAAGATTTCTACCTACTTTCTCTTCCAGTAGATTTAGTGTTTCTGTTTTAATATTTAGATTTTTTTGTGTGTGTGGGTACTGGGGGTCGACCTCAGGACCTCGTGCGCCAGCAGGCGCCCGTGCCGCTGAGCGATATCACCGGCCCTTTTTTCGTATGTGGGTTCCGGGAGTCAAACTCAGGACCTCGCGCTTGCCAGTCAGGCACGTACACCGCTAAGCCATCTCACCGGCCCCAATATTTAGATCTTTGGTCCATTTTGACTATAGTTTAGTGCATGGTGATAGACATAGGTCTAGTTTTAGTCTTTGGCATGTAGATGGCCAGTTTTTCCAGTGCCATTTATTAAAGAGGCTATCTTTCTTCCAGTGAACATGTTTGGCCCCTTTGTCAAAGATAAGTGGCTGAGTGTGTTTGTGTCTGAATCTTGTAATCTGTTCCACTGGTCCTCAGGTCTGTTTTTTTGCCAGTCCAGTGCTGATTTTATCACAGTAGTTTTGTAACTTTGTAGTATAATTTCAAGTCAGGGATTGTGATGCCCCCTGCCTTGCCTTTGTTGACAAGGATTGCCTTTGCTATTCTAGCTCTCTTCTGCTTCCAGATGAATGTTAGGAATGTTTTGTCTAGTTCTGTGATGTATGTTAATGGTATTTTGATCGGGATTGCATTGAATCTGTATTACAATTTTGGGAGTATGGCCATTTTCACTATGTTGATTCTTCCTATCCATGAGCAAAGGATATCTTTCCATTTTCTGATATTCTCTTTGATTTCCTTTTTTAGAGTACTGTAATTTCCAGTACATAGATCCTTTACTTCCTTTGTTAGATTGATTCCTAAGTATTTCATGTTTTTGGATACTATTGTGAAGGGTGTGTTTTCCCCAATTTCTCTCTCAGTGAGTCTGTTGTTTGTATATGGTAATGCTATTGATTTTTGAGTGTTGACGTTGTATCCAGCTATGCTACTGAATTTGGTTATTAACTCTAAGAGTCTTTTGGTAGAGTTTTTGGGGTCTTCTATGTAGAGTATCATGTCATCTGTGAATAATGATAGTTTAACTTCTTTTTCTATCCTTATTCCTTTTATTTCTCTCTCTTATCTAACTGCTCTGGCTAATGTTTCCAGAACTATATTGAATAGGAGTGGTGATAGTGGACATCCTTGTCTTGTTCCTGATTTTAGAGTGAAAGCTTTCAGTTTTTGTCCATGTAGTATGATGTTGGCTGTTGGTTTGTCATAGATGGCTTTTATCAGATTGAAGTAAAGACCATCTATTCCGATTTTCTGTAGAGTTTTTATCATGAATGAGTGCTGGACTTTATCAAAAGCTTTACCTGCATATATTGAGATGATCATGTGATTTTCATCTTTGGCTCTGTTGATATGATGTATTACATTTATTGATTTATGTATGTTGAACCATCCCTGCATTCCTGGGATGAATCCCACTTGGTCATGGTGTATAATCTTCTTGATGATTTGTTGCATTCTGTTTGCTAGTATCTTATTAAGGATTTTTGCATCTACATTCATTAGGGAGATTGGCCTGTAGTTCTCTTTTTTGGTTGGGTCTTTCTGTGGTTTTGTTATCAGGGTAATACTTGCCTCCAGGAATGAGTTAGGGAGTATTGCTTCCCTTTTAATTTCATTGAAGAGTTTGAGGAGTATTGGCATTAAATCTTCTCTAAATTTCTTGTAGAATTCAGTAATGAATCCATCAGGACCTGGGCTTTTCTTTGTTGGTAAGTTTTTAATTACATTTTCAATTTCAGTCACTGATATTGGGTTATTCAGAATTTTTATATCTTCTTGATTCAGCTTTGGTAATTCATATGTATCTAGGGATCTGTCCATTTCTTCTGTGTTTTCCATCCTAAAGATTTTCAAAGTAGGTATTGATGATCTTCTGAATTTTCACAGTATCTCTAGTGATTTCACCCTTTTTATTTCTCATTGCATGAATTTGAGTCTTTTCTTTCCTTTTTTTTTTTTTTTGATAAGGTTGGCTGAGGGTTTATCAATTTTATTTATTCTTTCAAAGAACCAACTCTTTGATTCATTAATTCTTTGTGTTGTTTTCTTGGTCTCCATTGCATTAATTTCTGCTCTGATCTTTATAATTTCCTCCCTTGTATGGGCTTTGGGTTTTTCTTGCTCTTTTTTTCTAGAAGCTTGAGGTGTAACATTAGTTTGTCTATTTGTGCTCGTTCTGTTTTCCTGATGTGAGAATTCATTGCTATAAATTTCCCTCTTGGGACTGCTTTGATTATATCCCATAAGTTCCGATATGTTGTATTTGCATTCTTGTTTGGTTGTAAATATTATTTAATTTATTCCTTTATTTCATCTGTGACCCATTGGTTGTTTAGGAGGGTGTTATTTAATTTCCATGTGTTTATGGAGTTTTTGTGGTTTCTTTTGCCATTAATTTCCAATTTCATTGCACTATGGTCAGATAATATGCATGGGATAATTTCAGTTCCTTTGCAATTATTTAAGCATGTTCCGTGAGCTAGTATATGGTCTATTTTAGAGAATGTCCCATGTGCAGCTGAGAAGAATGCGTGTTCTGATGTTGTTGGGTGGAACACTCTGAAAACATCTACTAAGTCCATTTGTTCACAGGTTTGGTTCAGTTCTGAGATTTTTTGCTGATTTTTTGTCTAGTTGATCTATCTCTTTGTGACAATGGGGTAGTAAGGTCTCCTGTTACAACTGTGTTATTGCTTATTTGATTTTCCATGTCTATTAATATTTGTCTTATATAGTTGGGTGCTCCCATATTCGGTGCATACATATTTATGATTATTATCTCTTCCTCTTGAAGTTTTCACCTAACAAGTATATAGCGACCTTCTTTATCTCTTTTGATCATTCTTAGTTTGAAGTTCACATTGTCTGCAAACAGAATAGCTACCCCTGCTTTTTTCTTGGTTCCTGTCGCATGGAAGATTGTTTTCCATCCTTTGATTTTCAGTCTATGAATTTCTTTTTGAGTTAAATGTGTTTCTTGTATACAGCATATTGTTGGATCTTGTTTCATGATCCATTCTGCCAGTCTGTTTCTTTTGATTGGTCAACTGAGGCCATTTACATTGATGGCTATAACTGATACGTATTGGCTTATCTTTGTCTTATCTTCCTGCTGTTGTTTCCCTGCTTTTCCCCTCTGTTTAATTGCTTGCCCTGCCTGGTGGTTTCTTTCTCTTGTTGTTCTTGGAATTGTGGTAATTTTTATCTCTGTCTAGAAGATCTCTCAGTACTCTTTGTAGGGTTGGTTTGGTGGTCATGAATTTCTTCAGTTGTTCTTTGTCATGGAAGCATCTTATTTCGCCATTAATTTTGAAAGATAGTTTTACAGGGTACATCAATCTGGGTTGGAAGTTGTTTTCTTTCAGGACTTGAAATACTTCAAGCTCTTCTTGAGGGTTTGTGTTGAGAAGTCTGCCGTGATTCTGAGGGGCTTTCCTTTATAGGGGATCTGTTTCTTTTCTCTAACAGTTTTTAACATTCTGTTCTTGTGCTGAATTTCTGGAATCTTGATTATTATATGTCTTTGTGTAGTTTTATTTTGGTCATGGCTGTTTGGGGTTCTATGTGCTTCATTTATTTGTGTGTCAAATTCTTTATCCATGCTTAGGAAATTTTCTGCCCTTATTTCTGTGAAGAGTTTTTTATGACATTTGTGCTGTCTCCAGCTTTCTCATTGACCCCAATCAATCTTATGTTCTTCTTTGCGTCATCTTGTAGCTGTTGGATTGATTTTTCATGGTCTCTTGCTATTTTTAAGATATCTTTCTTCTCATGATCACTTGCTGCAATTCTGTCTTCAAGATCTGATATTCTACCTCTCCTTCATTCAATCTGTTGCATATACTTTTGATGGAGGTTTTAATCTCTTGGATTTCGTGTAGATCTGTTTCATGGATTCCATTTCTTTTGTATGTTGGGCATTTTTGTTTCCATCATTTTTCTAAGCTCATCTATTCTTTAATCAGTGTCTTCTCTAATATCTTTGATTTTAAGCATCATTTCTTTTTGTACCTGAGAGATTATTTTCTCTATAGCCTTTTCCACTTGTTTTTTTTCACTTCTGTTGCTATCATTTCAGAAAGTTCCAGTGTTTGACTTCCAGTGTCATCTATTTCATTGTGTTCTGGGCTTCTCCTGTGTGGGCTGAGGGTCTGGGGTTACATTTTGCTTCTGCATCTTGTCATTTTCTATTTTTTCTTTTTTATTTTATTGTTTTCTATGTTGATGCTTGCCGATTTCTTATGATAGCTTTATCACTAGTACTGAGGCTTCTCTAGGAGATGTCTGTTCTTCAGGAATGTCCTCTAGATGTAGGTGGTTCTTTATAGCTATCCCAAGAACCTACCTTCCCAATTTGTAAAGGATGCAAAGTTACTATTTGGCTCAGCACTCAATCCTTTGATACTGGGCTGTGGTGGTGATTATGACCCCATACAATCACAGTGTTATCATACAGGGGAGAAAACCTGCATGTTTGACATCCTGGCTAAAGTAGTACAATTAGTAATAACAACAGTTTCAAGTACAGCTTAACTATTGACAAACTATGGTAACCATTAACCTGCTACCTCTGACCACAGGAGCAAACTCTGAAGTTATATAACAAAATCAAACATATGCCGTGCACTTGTATGCAGTGATTTTCCCCTTAGTGAAGTGATTTTACCTTTGCGGGGGCAGGGGAGTTAAGATGTGTAGGGGACAGGCTAAAGTGATGAATGAGGTCAAATATAGTGGAGTCAAGGCTAGAGGTCAAAGGATGATCACCCAAGTTTTGCAAAACTGGAGGACAGGGCCGGTGAGATAGCTCAGTGGCATAAGTGCCTGCCTGGCAAGTGCGAGGTCCTGAGTTCGACTCCCAGAACCCACATACGAAAAAAGGGCTGGTGATATCGCTCAGCAGCACGGGCGCTTGCTGGTGTGCGAGATCCTGAGGTTGACCCCTGGTATCCACAAAAAAAAAAAAAAACTGGAGGACACAGGAGGGAAAGAATGAAATAGAATGTGAGAGAGTAATCAGAAAGGGCAGAGACAATGTTCACTTACTTGAAAGTTTAAATTCAAGAAGTAGTTAAGGAAAGAAAGAGGATCAGAAAAAAATGAAAAAGAAAGATAAGAAACCTAAACAGTGAAAGAAAGAAGAAAAAGAAAGAGAATGAAAAAGAAAAGAAGAAAAGAAAGAAAGAAAAAAGAGACCAGAGAAACAGATGAGCGAGAGAGAGAGGGAAAAAAACCAAACAAACCAAATACAAAAATAACCACAGACTACAAAACAAAACAAGACGACATCCAACCAGACAGGAAAGGGATAGCCAATCAATCAAACAAGGGAGAATAAAAGTAGTAAAATAACCTCTTGTGTTTTCAGTTCTGTGATATTGTCCATGTTTAATCCCAGAAATGTGCTGGGTATGGAGCTGATCTTGGCCTCTGGATGTGGGAGCTGGGACTGGCCTTCTGCTGGTGGAGTTCTCCAGAGTCCAACTGCTGGCTCCTCGCTGCTGCCTCAGTTGCTTCCACGTTGTTGGTCTCACTAATTATTCCACGTGCCGGAACTAGCTGTCCTGAGTCTCGGGGGTTCTGCTCAGTCCACCCGCCAAAGGTGTGTGCGGGTCCACGCACCCGGACCGGCCTGTTCTGGGCGTTGGGGTTCCGGTAGTTCCAGCCACCAAAGGCATGTTGTACATAATATCTTAATTCTTCTTTTTTCTTCATTCCCCTCTCCTCCCTTCAGACCTTCCTCTCCCCATTTACACAAGCTTTGTTTCCCCTGCAGACCCTGACTACAACAAGAAGTATGTAGTGGCCTTCTTTGTCTCTTCTGATCAGTCCTGGCTTGAAATTCACTTGTCTGCAAACAGCATAGCTATTCCTGCTTTTTTTTCTGGTTCTTGTCGTATAGAGTATCGTTTTCCATTCTTTGACTTTTCAGTCTATGAATTTCTTTTTGAGCTAAATGTGTTTTTTTTTTTTTTTTTTTTTTTTTTTTTTTTTTTTTTTTTTGTGGGTACCGGGGGGACGACCTCAGGACCTCGCGCGCCAACAGGCACCCGTGCCGCTGAGCGATATCACCGGCCCCTTTTTCGTATGTGGGTTCCGGGAGTCGAACTCGGGCCCTCGCGCTTGCAAGGCAGGCGCTTACGCCGCTGAGCCATCTCACTGGCCCACTAAATGTGTTTTTTTGTATGCAGCATATTGTTGGATCTTGCTTCGTGATCCATTCTGCCAAGCTCTTTCTTTTGATTGGTGAGTCGAGACCATTCACATTAATGGTTATAACTCATACATATTGACTTATCCTTATCATGTTATTTTCCTGTTGCTGGTTCCCTTTCTTTCCCTTCTGTTTAATTTCTTGCCTTGCCTTGTGGATTCTTGGAATTGTTGTCTTCTTGTCTTTTTCTAGAATACCCTTCAGAACTTTTTGGAATGCTGGTTTGGTTGTCTTGAATTTCTTCAGGTGTTCTTTATCATGGAAGTATCCTATTTCTTCAATTTTGAAAGATAATATTGTGGGGTACATCTATCTTTGTTGGAGGTTGTTTGCTTTTAGAGCTTGAAATACAATGGTACCTTTGTTCATGAATTTAATTATTTCCATGACTTTGGTCACAATCCAAATTGGTCATGAACTGAATCAAATTTCCTCATAAGGTCAACATTGAACCTAACCATTGATTTTTTTTTTTTTTTTTTTTTTTTTTGTGGGTACCGGGGGGTCGACCTCAGGACCTCGCGTGCCAACAGGCACCCGTGCCGCTGAGCGATATCACCAGCCCCTTTTTCGTATGTGGGATCCGGGAGTCGAACTCGGGCCCTCGCGCTTGCAAGGCAGGCGCTTATGCCGCTGAGCCATCTCACCGGCCCATTTTTTTTTTTTTTTTTTTTTTTTTTTTGAGACAGGGTCTTGCTATGTAGCTCAGGCTGGGCTTGAACTCACTATGTAGCCCAGTCTGGTCTTGAACTTACAGCGATCCTGCTGCCTCAGCCTCCCAAGTGCTGGGATTACAGGCATGCACCACCGCACCCGGCTAATCATTGAATTTGATTTGGTTCACAACCAATTCAGTTTGCGACCAGAATCTGTGGAAAGAATTAAGTTCATGATCCAAGGTACCACTGTACTTCACTCCAAGTTCTCTTGACTTAAGGGTTTGAGTTGAGAAGTGTACTGTGATTCTGATGGATTTTCCTTTAAAGGTGATTGGTTTCTTTTCTCTAATAGCTTTTATTATTTTGTTCTTGTGTTGAACTTCTGGAATCTTGATTATTATGTGCCTTGGTGTAGTTTTGATCATGACTATTTGGAGTTCTGCATGCCTCACTTATCTGTATCTCAAATTCTTTTTTCTATGTTTGGAAAGTTTTCCACTATTACTTCTGTGAACAGGTTTTTTTTTTATGCCCTTTGTGCCATCTTCTGATTCTTCATTGATTCCAATTAATCTTATTCTTCTTTGCATCATCTAGCAGCTATTGGATTGATTTTTTGTGGTCCCTTGCTATTTTTAAGTGGTCTATCATTTGATGATCACCAACCACAAGCCTGTCTTCTAGACCTGATATTCTATCTTTACATTGGTTGACTCTGCTGCTTGTACTTTCAGTAGAATTTTCAATGTCCTGGATTTCTGTTTGAGTCTGTTTTATGGAATCCAGTTCCTTCCTATGTTGGGCATTCATGGTTTCCATGTGTTTCCTAAGCTCCTCTATTTTATCTGTATCTACTCTAGGTTCATTAATCATTTCCTTCATTACGCTCACCACCTCTTTAATTATTTCTGTTTTGTTTTTGTCAAGAGACTTATTGATCTGTTTTATTACTTCTGCTGCCACCATTTCATAAAATTCAGCTGGGAGGTTATTTCTTTCACCTCAATGCCCCCTTGATCTTGTCTTGGGTAAGTTATGGGTATGGGTTGCATCTTGCTTCTGTTTTCTCATTTTTTTTTCTATGTGTTTTCTGCATTGAGGCTTGTAAATTGCTTATGGTAAGTAGCTTTATTACTAGTATCGAGACCTCTTTAGGAAATGACTACTTTTCAGAGATATCTTCTAGGCATACCTGGTTTTTAGCTTTTGAGTCTGTTCCAGTTTAATAGGGATAAAATGCTGCTGCCTGTTTGGCCTAGCACCCACTTGATTCTGGACTACAGTATTGTATGGGATAAGTGGAAAAAATTTAAAAATAAATAAATAAATAGAGATTATAAGCAAGCCTGAAGGACAGAGGAAGATTATCTAAGCCTTGGGAAACTGGTAAAGAAGACAGGAGGGAAAGAAAGAAGGGAAGACAAAAATAAGACAAAACAGCCAGGCATGGTGGTGCATGCCTGTAATTCCAGCACTCGGGAGGCTGAGGCAGGAGGACTGCTGTGAGTTCAAGGTCAGCCTGGGCTACAAAGTGAGTACTAGGCTAGCCTGAACTGCATAGTGAAACCCTGTCTCAAAAAAAAAAAAAAAAAAAAAAAAAGACAAAACAAAACAAAAAATTAAAAACAATGTCCATACTCCAAAAAAAAAAAAAAAAAGCAAAGAAAAAAAAGAAATTTTTCTGTGATTTCAAGCCTGTTTATCTTCTTGTGGTAGTGTCCAATTCAGGGTGTGACTCTGCTCTTGGCGATAGACAAAGGAGGCAGTCAGATCCCAGATCCATGCTGGGTGATCCCAGCAAGACTGCACTAGAATTAGGGCAGGGTGCCAGTTCTGGTACTTTCAAATCCACAGAAGTTCAGGCTGATCCTGGCCTCTGGTTGTGGGGTTGGGGCCTGAGTCATTCAGCCTACAACACTCTTAAGTGTGTCCTGCCACTCAACCATGGCTCTCTGAACCCTGGATGCCTCCTGTGGCTGTCCCTCACCCAGTCACTGTGGGATTTCAACACTGGGAGCCCTGAGATGAAGCCAACCCACAGCTACTCTGAGTCCCAGGTTCAATTGGCCCCTCCCTAAACTGGTGTCTGACCAATCACCTGCTCTAGAGGACACGGCAATCGCTTGGACTGGAGTCATTGTTGCAGCGCACAGCACCCACTTCTCTGTTCCACTGGTGCATTTCTCCATGGAAGCCTCTGGAGTCACCAACCCTCACTGTGTCCCTGTATATCCCCAGAGAAAGTGCAGATTGCCCCCTTCCTTTTTCTGCACTGAGTCTGCCTTTTCATTTTCTCTATGGGCTCAAATTTTCCTTCAGATCCTCCCTGGGTCCTGGGGAGGCAACTCCCTCCTTCTTTTCTTCCCCAAATTGTTATTTTCCAGTGTCTGGATTCTGAATCTTGGAGAGGTTGATTTGTTTCTGCTTACCGCTCTGCCATCTTCCTGGAAGTTCTTGATACTAAATAGTATTTTAAGCTTTAAAAAAGTCATAAAAGTTGCCAAGCATAGTGGCATATGCCTGTAATCTCAGCACTCAAGAGGCTGAGGCAGGAGGATCACCAGGAGGTTAAAGCCAGCCTAGGCTACATAGTGAGTTCAAGGCCAGCCTGTACTACATAGTGAGACCTTGTATCTAAAAAATAAACAAACACACAAACAAATAAATATATAAACAAATAAGTCATAAATGATTAGCATTTCATTATTTTCATTATTCTTTTATTATTTTCATGGTGCTGAGGATGGAACCCAGGACATCATACATGTGAGGCAAGTGCTCTACTGAGCCAAACTATATTCATTCCTCTTTTTAATTTTGTAAAATTTTCCTTTAGCTAATTTCTACAATCACTAAGGCATTTAAAACCAAAGCTTCCTTATCCTTTTCTTCTCTTGATTTTAAGTGATGTTGCAAGAACCCTTTAACAGCCAGGTGCTGTGGCACATGCCTGTAATCCTAGCACTCAGGAGGCCAAGGCAGGAGGATCACCGAGAGCTCCAGGCCAGTCTGAACTACACAGTGAGATCCTGTCTCAAAAAAAACAAAAACAAACAACAAACAAAGAACCCTGTTACAATCACTCTATTCAAGGTGTTTCCCCAAAGACAGGCTTTGTGACAGTGTCTTTACACCATTTCAGAATCACACCTGTCTGAATAAACACCTCAGATGGACTTGACGTCATCTAGGTCTAAGAAACAACCCATGATGAAGCCAAACTGTAGAAATTACCCAATATCTTTGGTGTGAGTCAAGCCAATGAATTAGCTGAGGCTCCAACAGCTTTGCCTTTGTTTGCTGAGATAAGTTGCCCAGTACTGTAATTCCTTCCACTGAAATTCCAATCTGAGCAACAGAATAGAGTCGGATGCCGGAAACTGATCTGCACAAATACAGTGAACTGATCTCTGACAAACAATCTAATGGGAAAAGGGTAGTCTTCAACACATGGTGCTGGAATAATTGCAAATACACATGCAAAAACATGAATCTGAGCTGGGCGTGATGGCACACACCTATAATCCCAACACCCAGGGAGGCTGAGACAGGAGGATTGCAAGTTCAAATCCCCAGTTACACACACACACACATACACACACACACAAACCATGAACCTGGTCATAGACCTTATACCTTTCACAAAAATTCAAAATGGATCATAGACATAAATGTTATATACAAAACTATAAAACTCCTAGAAGAAAACACAATGAATCTAGGTGATCTTGGGTTGGATGACTTAAGATATGATGCCAAAAGCAGAATCTATGGAAAGAAAAAAATTGCTAAGTTGAGCTTTTTTAAAGTTAAAAACTCTGAGGATATGAGCAATAGATAGAACATGGGTAATATTCATGGCTCCAAAGGGTGTTTAGCTTCCGCTTCCAGATTTAAGACCTGATGCTGCAAGGATGGCAATAAATCCCAACAGTTGACATGCCAGGATACCATCAGAACCAAGACAGGAAAAGAGGAGAGATCCCACACTTCTTAGGGGGATGGAATTGCTCCCATCACAAAAACCACGACAACATGGTTGATACTTTTTAAATCACACAAGTCAACAATCGCTCTTACCACCTGCCTCGCAGATGCTTTGTTCCCCACCACCAAGCAGCCAAAAGACCGGGAGCAGGGATGGAAGTCAGCAACTGCAGATCCTGCTCTGGTCAAGTCAGAAGTTTCTGGAACTTCTGGAATCCGCCATACCCACGCCCCACCCAGTCACCTGCAGTGACTGACCAGCTGTCAGGAAGGCCTTCTTGGTAAACTGGATTTATCCTTTGTGTTATGGTCCTGGCCTGACACGTAAATCCAATGCAGAAACTCAAAATTCACTGCCAAATCACTGGCTATTACATGGTATTGGTAATTTACTTATTTATTTTTGTGGTGCTGGGGAGCAAACCCAAGGCCTCACACGTGCTAGCCAGCTACTCTACCACAGAGCTACGCCCGACACACAACTGATTTTTTTCCTTCTTCCTCCCTTTTGTGCTTGTGTGTGTGGTACTGGGAGTTGAACCCAGGACTTTCTCACAGAACTACATCCACAGCCCTTTTAAAAAATTATTTATTTATTTTTTTATTTTTTTTATTTTAAAGAGAAGAAAAAACAAAACAAATCAAAAGAAGAACAAATTTTCAAAACAACATAATAGGAGGGTAACAATGGTTAATACATTACGTATTACTATCTTTAAGTTAGTTATTCAGGACACCAGACATTAGCATTCAATTGTCCAAACATTATTGGCACAAACCTTACTCTTCAATGAACTAAGTAAAAATGGTAGTGTATCTATCTTAACCATCTTATATATATATATACAATTTTTTTCCCTTTCCCTTCTTTCTTTTCCCTATTCCAGTCTCTCTTTCCCTTTGACCAGTTTCTTTTTGATTCACCATATCTATTGTACATTTTGGATCTTATTTACTCTTTCAGTTTCTCATACTAGAGAGATAATACGATGCTTACACATGTGCTTCTGGTTTATTTCACTTATGAGTATTTTCTCGAGTTGCATCCATTTACCTATAAAAGTCTCCAGTTTATCCTTCTTTATGGCTGAAT
Organism: Erethizon dorsatum; assembly: GCA_028451465.1. Lineage (NCBI taxonomy): Eukaryota > Metazoa > Chordata > Mammalia > Rodentia > Erethizontidae > Erethizon > Erethizon dorsatum. The sequence goes on from CM051824.1 coordinate 68,862,539, forward strand.
AGTACTCCATTGTATAAAAATACCACATCTTTCTTATCCATTCCTCAGTTGATGGGCATTTGGGTTGTTTCCAAGATCTGGCTATTACAAATTGTGCTGCTATAAACATGGGTGCACATATATCGCTGTGGTACGATGTTTTTAATTCTTCTGGGAAGATGCCCAGAAGGGGAATAGCTGGGTCAAATGGGACCTCCAACCCTAGTTTTCTGAGGAATCTCCACACTGACTTCCACAGTGGCTGTACCAGTCGACACTCCCACCAACAGTGAAGAAGGGTTCCTTTTTCCCCACAGCCCCTCCAGCATTTGTTATTAGTTGATTTCTTAATAGTAGCCATTCTTTCTGGGGTGAGATGGTATCTCAGTGTTGTTTTAATTTGCATCTCTTGAATGACTAGTGATGTTGCACATTTTTTTGTATATTTGTTTGCCATTAGTATTTCTTCATCTGAGAAATGTGTATTCATCTCAGATGCCCATTTTTGGAGTGGGTCTTTAAATTTGGGAGGTCTGATTTTTTTGAGTTCTTTATATGTTCTCGATAGTAATCCTTTGTCTGAGGAACAGCTGGCAAACATTTTTCCCACATTGTGGGTTGTCTCTTCACTCTGTTGGTGGTTTCTCTTGCTGTGCAAAAGCTTTTTAATAAGATGAGATCCCAGTTATTGATTCTTTGGGATAGTTCCCGTGCGGTTGAGTTTTTATTCATAAAGTCTTTGCCTACACCAATGTCTCCAAGGGTTTTACCTATCCTACCTTCCAGCAGATTTAATGTTTCTGTTTTAATATTTAGATCTCTGATCCATTTTGAATTTAGTTTAGTGCATGGTGAAAGATATGGATCTAGTTTTAATCTTCGGCATGTGTAGAGCCAGTTTTTCCAGCACCATTTATTAAAGAGGCTATCTTTCTTCCAGCGAATGTGTTTGGCACCTTTGTCAAAGATAAGGTGGCTTAGTATGTCTGGGGTTGTTTCAGCATCTTCTAATCTGTTCCATTGATCTTCAGGTCTGTTTTTTTGCCAGTACCACACTGTTTTTATCACAGTAGCTTTATAGTATAATTTCAAGTCGGGGATTGTGATGCCCCCTGCCTTGCCTTTGTTGCCCAGAATTGCCTTTGCTATTCTAGGTCTCTTCTGATTCCAAATGAATTTTAGGATTGTTTTCTCTAATTCTGTGAGATATGCTGTTGGAATTTTGATTGGAATTGCATTAAATCTGTATAACAATTTTGGAAGTATGGCCATTTTCACTATATTGGTTCTTCCTATCCAGGAGCAAGGGATATCTTTCCATTTTCTGATATCCTCTTCAATCTCCTTTTTCAGAGTACTGTAGTTTTCAGTATAGAGGTCTTTTACATCCTTCGTGAGGTTGATTCCTAGGTATTTCATTTTTTTGGATGTTATTGTGAAAGGTATTGTTTCCCTAATTTCTCTTTTAGTAAGTTTGTTATTTGTGTACAGGAAGGCTATTGACTTTTGAGTATTGACTTTGTATCCAGCTACACTACTGAATTTGCTTATTAAATCTAGCAGTTTTTTAGTGGAGTTTTTGGGGTCTTCTGTGTAGAGTATCATGTCATCTGCAAATAATGATAATTTAACTTCTTCCTTTCCAATCATTATTCCTTTTATTTCTTTCTCTTGTCTAATCGCTCTGGCTAAAGTTTCCAGAACTATGTTGAATAAGAGTGGGGACAGTGGACATCCTTGTCTTGTTCCTGATTTTAGAGGGAAGGCTTTCAGTTTTTGGCCATTTAGTATAATATTGGCTGTTGGTTTGTCATAGATAACTTTTACCAGATTGAGATAAAGACCCTCTATTCCAATTTTCTGTAGGGTTTTTATCATGAAAAGGTGCTGGACTTTGTCAAAAGCTTTTTCTGCATCTATTGAGATGATCATGTGATTTTTGTCTTTGTTTCTGTTAATATGCTGTATTACATTTATTGATTTACGTATGTTGAACCATCCCTGCATCCCTGGGATGAATCCAACTTGGTCATGGTGTATAATCTTCTTGATGATTTGTTGGATTCTGTTTGCCAGTATCTTATTAAGGATTTTTGCATCTATGTTCATTAGGGAGATTGGCCTGTAGTTCTCTTTCTTAGTTGGGTCCTTCTCTGGTTTTGGTATCAGGGTAATGCTTGCTTCCAGGAATGAATTTGGGAGTATTGCTTCTCTTTCAATTTCATTGAAAAGTTTGAGAAGTAGGGGCGTTAGGTCTTCTCTAAATTTCTTGTAGAATTCGGCAGTGAATCCATCAGGGCCTGGACTTTTCTTTGTTGGGAGGTTTTTAATTACATCTTCAATTTCATTGGTTGATATTGGTTTATTTAGGATTTTTAAATCTTCTTGATTTAGCTTTGGTAATTCATACGAATCTAGGAATCTGTCCATTTCTTCTGCATTTTCCATCTTAGTAGAATATAAATTTTCAAAATAGGTATAGATGATCTTCTGGATTTCTGCAGGGTCCGTCGTGATATCACCCTTTTCATTTTCAATTGCATGGATTTGAGTCTTTTCTTTTCTTTTTTTAATAAGGTTGGATAAGGGTTTGTCAATCTTATTTATTCTTTCAAAGAACCAACTTTTTGCTTCATTGATTCTTTGTATTGTTTTTTTTATTCTCCAATACGTTAATTTCTGCTCTGATCTTTATAATTTCCTCCCTTGTACGGGCTTTTGGCTTAACCTGCTCTTCTTTTTCTAGAAGCTCGAGGTTCACCCTTAAGTTGTTTATTTGCGCTTGCTCTATTTTCCTGATATAAGTATTTAATGCTATAAATTTCCCTCTTAGGACTGCTTTCATTGTATCCCATAAGTTCCGGTATGTTGTACTGTCATTATCATTCAGTTGTAGAAAGTGACTAATTTCTTCTTTAATTTCATCTGTGACCCATTGGTTGTTCAGGAGGATGCTGTTTAATTTCCATGTGTTTAGGGAGTTTTTGTGAGATCTTTTGCCATTGATTTCCAATTTCATTGCACTATGGTCTGATAATATGCATGGGATAATTTCAATTCCTTTGCATTTACTTAAGCAGGTTTTATGAGCTAGTATGTGGTCTATTTTGGAGAACGTCCCATGTGCAGCTGAGAAAAATGTGTATTCTGATGTTGTGGGATGGAACACTCTGTAGACATCTACTAAGTCCATTTGTTCAAAAGTTTGGTTCAGTTCTACTATTTCATTATTGATTTTCTGTCCAGTTGATCTATCTTTTTGTGACAGTGGAGTATTGAGATCTCCCAATATAATTGTATTAGTGCTTATTTGATTTTTCATGTCCTTTAGTACTTGTTTTATATAGCTGGGTGCATTGGTATTTGACGCATATATATTTATGATCGTTATCTCTTCCTCTTGGATTGTTCCCTTTACGAGGATGTAATGACCGTCTTTATCTCTCTGAATCCTTCTTGGCTTGAAGTTCACTTTGTCTGCAAAAAGAATAGCTACCCCTGCTTTTTTCTGGGTTCCTATGGCATGGAGTATTGTTTTCCATCCTTTGACTTTCAGTCTATGAATTTCTTTCTGAATTAAATGTGTTTCTTGTATACAGCATATTGTTGGATCTTGCTTCTTGATCCATTTCGCCAGTCTGTGCCTTTTGATTGGTGAATTGAGACCGTTAACATTGATGGTTAAAACTGATATGTATTGACTTGTCATGATATTTTCCTGTTGTTGGTTCCCACTCTTTGTTTTTCCGCTTTCCGGCTATTTAATTATTTGCCCTGCCTGGTGGATTCCTTCTGTTGGGGTTCCTATCTCTTTCTAGAATGTCCTTCAGAACGTTTTGGAGTGCTGGTTTGGTGGTCATAAATTTTCTCAGATGTTCTTTGTCATGAAAGTATTTTATTTCTCCATCAATTTTGAAAGATAGTTTTGCAGGGTACATCAATCTGGGCTGAAAATTATTTTCCTTTAGAGCTTGCGATACATCATTCCAAGCTCTTCTTGAATTGAGGGTTTGTGCTGAAAAGTCAGCTGTGATTCTGATGGGTTTTCCTTCATAGGTGATTTGTCTCTTCTCCCTAACAGCTTTTAAGATTCTGCCCTTCTGTTGAATTTCTGGGATCTTGACTATAATATGTCTGGCTGAAGTTTTTTTTTGATCATGTCTAGTTGGTGTTCTAAAAGCTTCACTTATAGGGGTGTCAAATTCCTTTTCTCTTCCAGGAAAGTTCTCCCTGATTATGTCTTTGAACAAGGTTTTAATGTCATTGATGCTATCTCCTGCTTTTTCATTTATTCCAATTATTCTTAAGTTGTTTATCTTTGAGTCATCTAGCAGCTGCTGAATTGATTTTTCATGGTCCCTTGCTATTTTTAAGAATTTTTCCATTTCATGATCACTAATTGCAAGCCTGTCTTCTATATCTGAGATCCTGTCCTCGCATTGGCTTATTCTGCTACAAATACTTTCAATGGAATTTTTTATCTCTTGGATATCTGCTTGAATCTGCCTTATGGATTCCATTTCTTTCCTATGCTGAGCATTCATGGTTTCTATAGTTTTCTTAAGTTCATCTATTTTTTTGTCTGTATCAGCTATAGTGTCCTTAAGCATGGTCTTCATTGTAGACATTATCTTTGCAGTTATCTGTGAGATTATTTCTGTTTTAATTTTTTCCAGAACCTCATTCAGTTGCTTTGTTGTTACCACTTCAGATAGGCCAGGTGGGTGGCTTTCGGATTGTCCCACCTCGTTGCTCCCTAGGTTTGCCTTTGGTGAATTGGATGTGTGGGGTTGCATCTTGTTTAAGTGTCATCTCATTTTTTCTTTCTTTAATTCCTGGGGTGATGTTTGCAAATTACCTATGGTAGGTTACTTTATTGCTAGTGTTTAAGATCTTTAGAAGATGACTACTTCTCTGCAGTATCTTCCAAGAGGAGCTTGCTTTTAGGTTTTGAGCTTTCTGCCAGATCCTACCTCTTCAATTCGTTGGGTATGCGAAGTTGCTACCTGTTTGGCCCAGTCCTTGATTCTTTGGTACTGTGCCACTGTATTTTCTGTGTCCCTTAGTCAATCTCAATCATGAAATATCAGGAAGGAAAGATGTTTAGAACAATTATTTCACATTTGGCTATAATGTTAACTAAAGCATCAAACACAGCCTAGAAAATGACAGACTGAGCTAACCAGTTATTTACCACTTTTAGCTGTATAGAGTTGCGGTTATATAACAAAATCTAAAACACACCAGAAAAATTATATGCAGTATACAAGTCCTATGTATGTCAAATTTTCCCTGAGGAGTTTAAATTTAAAATGAGTTAAGGAGGAAATAGAGTATTGGGAGAAGAGGAAGGAATTAGATGTAAGGTTAGAGGACCAAGAGGGATCCCACTAAAATTGGGACACTAGTGCAGAGGACAGGTGGTAAAAAGAGAAGGAAGGGATAAAAGGAAGAACAGATCACAACCACAATCACAAAGAAGTTAGAGGCGCTGTTTACACTCATATAAAAAACCAGAGAGAATAATGAAGGAAAGAGCAAATACACATACAGAAACAAAAACGAAGATAAAAACAATAAAACAGACAGAGCAAAAATAAAACCCCACCAAAAAACAAAAGAAAACAAAACAAAAACAAAAAAACCCTTCGCCAGAACAAAAAACAAATCAGTGAGAAAAAGAAAAAATAAATAAATAAATAAAAATAAAAATAAAAATAAAAAAATAAAAAGAATCAGTTCCAGGTGTTGACTCTGCTGTAGGCAGGTACCGTGTGGTGACAGAGTCCTGTTCTGTGCAGGTCCGTCCCAGTAAGCCAGGAGCGCCCTCTGGCGGGTGGTGAGCAGAGGCGCATACTTTCAGGCAGAGACCAGTCTAGCTCGCCTCCATTCTCAGTGCCCTTTCACGATCCCTGGGCCTGAGAGGCTCAGCGTGCTGTCCCGAGCGCGGGTTCCCTGCACTGGTTCCCGCCGCTCTGGTTTTTCGCCACGCCCCCCACAATGGCGCCGGGCCAGTCGCTCTCTGGCGCGGGACAGGTGTGGCTGAGAGTCCAGTCTCGTTCGCCTGCTGACCTCAGCACACTTTCGTGGGCCTGAGAGGCCCCGTGCTGCCCTGTCCGGAGCACAAGTTCCCAGAGCAGTTTTCGAGCCGCTCTGAGTTTCGCCACACCCCCCACAATGGCGCCCGGCCGGTGGCTCTCTGGCGCGGGGCAGCTGTGGCTGAGAGACACTCACCGCCGGTCAGCGCCGTTCTCCGCCGCTCCCCTGCCCCGCCGCTGTCTCAGGATCCTCCGTGGGGGCTCCCTGGGCGCCAGCTGCCACCATGTGTCCGTAGAATTGAGCCTCTGCGGTGCTGCAACTCCCGGGATACTAGAAGGTGCGCGCGCGCGGTCTGCTCCTTCTTTCCTTCTTCTTTGTTGGAAGTCACCCGTCACTGGTGCCGGGGGTCCCAGATTGCGCTTCAGAACTTTCTGGGTTTCGGGGAGGCATCTACCCCCCTCCTGCGCTTTCCGGGTCGCTATATTCCCGTGTTCCAATGGTAACTTTTAGAGAGAGTTTCGCTGCCTGCTTCTTACTCATCCGCCATCTTGAGGTCCCTCCTTAAAAAATTATTTATTATTAAGATTATTACTATAAAAACACCAAATTGCCCAGGCCTGTCTCCTATTTGTGGTACCCCTGCCTCAGCCTTCCAGAGTGCTGGGATTACGTGTGCGCCACCACACCAGGCAGAACTGATTTTTGAGTGTTGGATTTGTACCCTGCAACTCTGCTGAATTTTTAGCTCTAACAGATATTTTGTGGAATTGTTAGAGTTATCTTCATATAAGATAATGTCATCTGTGAATAGAGGTCATTTTACTTCTTCCCTTTGAATTTGGATGCCTTTTATTCCTTTCCTTGCCAAATTGTTTTGGGGAGAACTTCCAGTATTGAGTTGAATAGAGTGGCAGGAACTGCCTAGTTCCTGATCTCAGAGGAACAACTCTGTTTTTCACCATTGGGTATAAGTTGGCTGTGGACTTTTCGTATGTGACCTTTACTATGTTGAGATAATTTCCTTATATTCCTAGTCTGTTGAGTATTTTTATCATAAAAGGAGATTTAATTTTGTCAAGTGCCTTTTCTGCATCCATTGAGGTATTATGTGATTTTTGTCCTTTGTTCTGTTAATGTGGCATATTACATTTATTAATAATTGTATGTTGAACAATCCTTGTGTCCCAGGGATACATTTCACCTGGTCATGATACATGATTTTTGTTTGTTTGTTTTTTTGGTTTGGTTTTTTTGTTTTGTTTTGGTTTTTTTGGCAGTATCAGGGATCAAATTGAACCTAAGGGTGCTTTACCACTGAGTTGCATCCCCAGACCTTTTTTTAATTTTTACTTTGAGACAAAGTCTAAGTTGCCCAGGGCTGGCCTCAAACTTGTGATCTTCCTGCCTCAGAATTTTGAGGATTTGGGGGATATTGGTCTGTAGTTTTCCTTTCTTGTGATATTTTTGTGTGGAGCTGGTATTAGGGTAACGTTGGCCATATGACTTTGAAGGTGTTCTCTCTTCCTTCAATTTTTGGAAACAGTTTGAAAAGCATTGTTGTTAATTCTTCCTTAAGTTTGGAAGTATTCTCCAGTGAGGCCACCTGGTCCAGGGCTTTTCTTTGGGGAAAGTTTTTAATTATTGATTCACCTCCTTCCTAGTTACAGGTCTATTCAGATTTTAATATGCTGTCTTTTTAAGAATTTATCTATTTCTTCTACATTGTCCAATTTGTTGGTGTATAATTGTTTGTAAAATCTCTTATAATCCTTTTTTGTGGCATCAGCTATACAAGCGTACATTTCTGATTGTAATTATTTCAATGTCTTCATTATCTAGCTAAATGTTCACCAACTTTGGTGATTTTTTTCAAAAGCCAACTTAACTTAATTTCATTTTTTCCTGTTGTTTCTCTATTCTCTCTCTCTTTTTTTTTTTTTTTTTTAATGTGGGTACCGGGAGTCGACCTCAGGACCTCATGCTTTGCCAGGCAGGCACTTGCGCCACTGAGCCATCTCACTGGCCCCGTATTCTCTATTTGTTTACTTCCGTTTGAATTAATTATTTCCTTCGACCCATTAACTTTGGGCCTGAGTTGCTCTTTTTCTGGTTCCTCGAAGTGTAAAATGAGGTCATTGATTTGCGCTCCTTCTCCTGTTTTAATAAAGGCGCTTACAGCTGGAAAACTTTCTCCGTGAGCACTGCGTTCACTGTATCCACTCAGTTTTGATCTGCTGTGTTTTAGTTTTCATGTCTGAGAGATTTTTCTAATTTCCCTTGTGATTTCTTCTTGGACTCATCAGTTATTCAAGAGTATGTTATTTTATTTCCATGTACTTACAAATTTCTCAGTTTTCCATCTGCTACTGATTTCTAGTTTTGTTCTATTATGATCAGAAATTTTTTTGTTTTTAGGGTATTGAAGATCAAAGCCAGAGCCCCATGCATGCCGAGCATGTGTTCTACATCTATGCTTCAGGGAAGATATTCTTCATGATTTCAGTCTTTTTAAATGTATTGGCATTTTCTTCATAGAATTCTATTTTAGAAGTGACAATAGTCTGTTCTGTTTGCTTTTTTGCTTGAACATCTATTATTACAGGGTTATGGGAAATTAAATATTAAAGACACTTAACCAGTTCTGAGAAAAGGAATAAACTCAGATTCTTGTACACAGTATGCCACGGCGTGGTGAGGGTAAAGTCCCACATGAAGCGATAACTGCACAGTACACATAACTCATATCATGTTTAAAGTCCTGCTGGATTTTTACTGCAAATGTTGAGAAGTAAAAGTGGCCCTTTGTGAGGGCTACAGAGTCCAGAGGAGAGGGGGGTGCCCAGGCCTGGACTGGGGGCAGCTGGGGTTGAAGCTGGGTTTTTCATCCTGCCAGCTGAGTGATCCTGGCAAGTTACGTATCTTTGCTGAGCTCTTCATTCATCTGCAAGATGGGGTTGCTAGCACGTATCTCTGGGATCTGTATCCTACACCAGGATTAGCTGAAAGCAGATAATAAAAAGCGATCACCTCACCAGGCCAGGTTCGTTTACTTTGCAAGTACTTACTGCAGCACTGGGTGCTGTTCTAGGTGCTGGAAACACAGCAGTGAACTGGAGTCCCTGCCCATGAGAGCCGCTATCCTGGGAGGGGTAGACAGGAGGCAAATAAATAAAGAGTAATTTTTAATGTCAGATGGTGGTCAGAACTGTAGAGGAAAACTGAAAACCAGGTGAATGGGACAGGGCATGCAAGGCTGGGGTGTTCCTCCTATTCTATGGAGCATGACAGGGGTGAGGCCAGAAGGAAGTGGAAGTGGGAGCCAACGTGAGATGTGGAAGATGAGCACGTCAGAAAGAAGGAATGGCAAGTGCAAAGGTCCCGAGACAGCATGCTTGGCCTGCCCGAGTCAGAACTGGAAAGGGAAATGGCCAGCAGTTTAGGACTTCAGATTCCATTCTGAGTGAGAGAGGAAGCCTTTTAGTGTGTTCAGCAAAACCTGTGACCTAATTAAATGTCTTAAGAGGTCATTCTGTGTGTTTTGTTGGAAGAGCCTGTGGGCAGGGCAGGAAGCAGAACTGTTTGGGCTCTTCCATGTCACACCTGCCAGGGATGACAAATGCTGAGCGAGGCAGTGCTGGGGCAGCAGAGAAGTGGTTGGATTCTGGGCACAGCTGGTACGATTTGTCGATGGATGGGTGCCAAGTGTGAGAGGAACGGACTGAATGAGAACGGAGCTGCTGCTGAGAAGGCTGTGGGAGCATCGGACAGGGATCAGAAGCTTGTCTTGGGACTTGTGGCCCCGAGGGTGGCTGAGCAGGTGCTGGCTTGTCGGTGGGGGGAGGTCCCGCCTGGAGTTGACATATTGGCAGTCATCAGAACACACCTAGTGTCCACAGCCACCAGCCTGAGTCTCCCAGGGCGTATGGGGGGAGAAAGGAACTGAAGTGCTGAGGGCTGCGACACTCTAGCATTAGATGTCAAAGAGAGGAAGGGGACCACCAGCAAGTCTGAGGAGGAGCGGCAGAAGGGCAGGAAGGTGACTCAAGAAAGCAGGAGCAGGAGCTCAGGAAGGCAGCCTTTGGGAAGCAGAGCACAGTGGACTGGCCTGCTGCCGCCCTCCCAGGAGCTCCTGCTGGCTGGCTGTGGCGACTGTCACTGATGCCAGAGGGAACAATCAGGGATGCATAGAGACAGAGCTTCCAGAGAGTGGGGGGACTGGGGGCTGTGGAATCTGAATTGAGAGAGACCTCACAATTTCACTAGGTAGTACCAGGAATGAACTACAATCGCATTCATTCATTCAGAGACGGTCTTGCTAGTTGCTAAATTGCCCAGGGTGGGCTTGAATTTGCAATGCTCCTGCCTCAGCCTCTTAGAATACTGGGATTACAGGTGTGCACCACCAGGCCCAGCTTGGTAAAGACATTTCTGAACGCTTCAAGTTCTACTCTTAGGTGAGACTGCAACCTTCATGTTTTGCTGTTCCAATGGGCTTGGAGCTACTCCTTGAGGAAACATTTTCCAAACTCCCCAGTGGAATTTACCAACACTAAAAAGTAGCGGGCAGTAATAACCTTCCTCTCTGTTATTGACAGGGAACCCCAAGCGGGCAGTCTCACCGCACTCTGCATCTCCTCTGGCGCCAGGTTTGATCAGCACGGTGAGGTGAGGAGGTCTGAACTAGGTCAGGTCTCGAGGAAGCAGAGGGACACCGGGATGAACCGGAGAAGCCCAGACAGAAGCCAAGAGTTCCGGGTTCCCGCTGCTCTGTCCTATCAGCTGTGTGGCTGTGAGCGGGTCACGCTGCATCTCTGGGTGTCTCTAAGTTAAAGTACTACAACATGGATGAGGGAGATAAGCCAGACACAGAAAAGTATTGCAGGATCTCAGTTACACGTGGAACCCTGAGTCAAACCCACGGAAGAGAGTGAGAGGGTGGCAGCCAGGAGCCGGGGACGGGGAGTGGGGAGCGGTGGTCAAAGGCTACAGTTTCTGTTATAATAAATTCTGGAGATGTGCTGCCCAGCATAGTGCCCACAGCTAAGAATATTGTCTTGTCTACTCAACATTGCTAAGAGGATCAATCTTATGTTAAGCATTCTTACAATAAAAGAAAAAAAACCCAAGAATAAGAATAATAATAATAAAGGGGGTGGGAGGAAACTCTGGAAGATGATGGCTATGTTTATGGCTGGATGGTAGTGATGGACACAGAAGTGCACACAGACTTACCAAGATGCATACATTACATGTACACAGCTTTTTATACGTCAAAAATTAAAGCCAGGTGTGTGGTGGTGCACATCTGTAATCCCAGCGACTCAGGAGGCTGAGGCAGGAGGATTGAAACTTTAAGGCAGCCCGGGCAACTTAGTAAGATCTCAAAATAAAAAGGACTGCAGATGTATGTCAGTGGTGTAGCATCCTTGAGTTCCATCCCCTGTACAATAATAATAATAATAATAATAATAATAATAATAATAAAATTTCGAAATAATAAAATTTCTAAAAATAACAAGGGCTGGGAATGCAGCTCAATTGGAGAGCACTCCCTAATACCACAAAAAAGAAAAACAAAAAACGATTTCTAAGTAACGCATCTTGTCCCTCAGAGTGTCCTCGCGTTGCTGAGAACCTGGTTATGCACTTAGCCCTGTCGAGGTACTAGTTGTGAGAGTCAGTACTGGGGAGGGCTCGCTCCACACCTGGCTGGAAGCGCATCTGAAACTTAACCAGTTCGCTCACCCATGAACAGTGCTTGCTAGGTACCTAGTTTGTGCCAGGGACAGGGAGGCACTGGGGATCCAGTGGTTGACCCAGAGCACCTTACTCAGCCTCAGAGAGCAAGGTCCCCAGCAGATGCAAGGGCTGGCCTTTTGGTTTCTTCCCCTTGTGACTTCCACAGGGTCACCAACTGTGTCACACATCTGTCATCCTTCCTCCTTTTCTCCAGACTACAGCCTCCTGTGCCACAATGGACAGGCCACTTCCCAGGCCAGCTCCAAGGCTGGTCCACATTTGAGTCCCTATTTTCCAAGTCCCAGGCCTTCTTTCTCACTGCAGGCATTCATTTTGCTGAAGTAGATTCCTGAGAGGGGGAGTGGGGAAGGGAAGTATGTCGTTTGTTTGTTTGTTTGTTTGTTTTTGAGGCAGGCTCTCACTACATAGACCAGGCTGGCCTTGAACTCATGGCAATCATCCTGCCTTGGCCTCAAGAGTGCTGGGATTACAGGTGTGCACCACCTCACCTGGTTCTCTCTGCCTATCTGAGTATGTCATTTACTTTAGTTTCATTTTAGACAAGGCAATCTGGATGGGAATTGAACTTGGAGAAAATCTGTATCATTTAAATTTCTGATCTTCAGCCACGTGTGGTCAAGCATGTCTCTAATCTCAGCACTCTGGGAGACTGAGGCAGGAGGATTGCAAGTTCAAGCCCAGCCTGGCCACTTACTGATTTAGAAAGACCTGTTGCAAAGTAAAAAATTAAAAAGGGTAGGGATGTAGCTCAGTAACCCCCTTTAAGGGCCCATCTCTTAATTACATCACCTTAGGGATCAGGTTCCCACACACATTTTGGGAAGCAGTACTGAAAGTACTGAAAGCAATTTCCTTTCTATTCTTTTTCTGGGCTCCACTTAATCAAATTTTGGCCTCCAGAGTAGCTCTCTACATTTCCTACTATTCTCCTCTCTTTTCTTTTTAAATAATTTGTTTTTTGAGACAGGGTCTCGCTATGTAGTCCTGGCTGGCTTTGAACTCACTGTGTAGTCCAGACTAGCCTTGAACTTTTGGTGATCCTCCTGCCTCAGCCTCCCTCCCGAGCGCTGGGATTACAGGTATGCACTACCACACCCAGCTTCTTCCTTTTCTCTGTTGTTTGATGCTTTACTTCTGGAAATTTCCTTGACTTTGATCTTCTAATTCTTCTCAATTTTTTACTTGAGCTGACAATTTTTGAGCCCTTTTTCTCATTCTTCCTTTTTTTTTTTTATAATATCCTTTATGGATTCAATATATCTCCTATCCAAGAACACTAATCAAAGCGAGTTTGGTTTTTACTTTTAGTTTTCTGCAGTTTTTCTGCCTTAAATTTTCTCCATTTGTTAGCTGTTCTACTCATCTTTGTTAACATAAAAAAGCCAAGTATCTGGTCACATGCAAATATCTGTTAAATCTGGGTGTCAGGCATGTGAATTTTTATTAGTCTTTCTGTATGTATGTTCGCATGTCCTTATGGCTCCAAGGGCTAGAGGTCTCTTTGTAACTTACGGTCTCTTAGAACAAGGGATGCTCTACAATGACTTGGCCTTTCACTTGGTGATCTTCCTCATGACAGGATTTAGAAGGTGGATTTTTCCCTTGGGTCAGTCTTCTGGAGAACAGCTTCGTCTTCTGCCTGGGAACATGTAGAACTGTACAACTCTGGGGAAGGGAGGGGCGGAAGGCGCTGAGGAGCCTGAACGTCGCTCAATATGACGTTCCTGCGCATCATCCTGACTCACCACCTCAAGTCTGGCGCTCTTAAAGGTCCATTTATGCAAATAAGCCTCAAGGAGGGTGGCAGTGAGGACAGTTAAGGGGCCCCTTATGTCCCGCACAGGCTTCCCGTCAGTCACCGTGTTTCGACTACTGCCACGGGCATAGCTTTGCCATGGTGCCTGTAAATTCTGGAACCCTTGGGGTTTTCTTTTTCTCAGTAGTGAGGGTTCAACCCAGAGTCTTCATACTGAACTATATCCCAAGCCCTTTTTTATTTTGAGTCAGAGGCTAAGTCGCTAAATTGCCCAGACTCAGCCTTCGGGTGCTGGGATTACAGACATGCACCGCCACACCTGGCTTCCCTTGGGATTTTTCAGGGCAAATCTGCTTACTTCTTATTGGCATCCCCCATTAAAAACACTTAGGTTGTAACTTATGGTCTCTTGCCAGCTTTGTATTCCATTTTTTAAAACTTTGTTATTCGATTTTTACATAAAAATTGTAATTATCAGTCCAGTGAGATAGCTCAGCGGCATAAACGCCTGCCTGGCAAGCACGAGGTCCTGAGTTCGACTCCTGGTACCCACATAAAAAAAAATTGTAATTATCACCTCCAGAAGTCTCTGTCCCTCACTTATTTTTTAATATTTGTAGGCTTATGCCTTGAAAATTCTCTACTGCCATTTTAGGAGAGGTTGGGAGAAAGTACTTTACCTCAAATTCTTGGTGAGCTCTGGGCAATCTCTCATAGCACACCGAAGAAATGCAGTTTCCATGAATGACCACAAGTTGGCGCAGTGACTCTATATTTAATTTATAGTTTTTTCCTACACAGCAGTGACATCCTCTTGGCAACTGTAACAGTTGGAATGACTCCAAGTTAATCCAGCAAGGGAGCCACAGAATCACAGAATATCTCCACTAGACCGAGAATTGTAGGGCTTTCCATCCACTCTCTAGAGACAAGGAATTGGTGTCCCACAGGAATCAGCCTGTTCATGCAGTATCTGGAGGTAGTCGGTAAGAACTACTTGGACTTGTAAACATTCTTTCAGCAACTTGTAATTGGCCAGGCGTGGTGGCACATGCCTGTAGTGCCAGTACTGTGGGAGGCTGAGGTAGGAGGATTGCAAGTTTGAGTCCAGCCTAGGCAACTTTGCAAAAGACCCTGTCTCAAAAAGGAGAGTGGGGGCGGAGCTGATATAGCTCAGTGCCACTGGCTTCAATCCCAAGTACCAGGAAAAAAAAAAGGTTTTATAATGGAAGTTGCCTTTAAATTGGAATACAAGCCAGGCACAGTAGCATATACTTGTAGTCCCAGCTACTGAGACACTGAACAGGAAGTCCCATTAAGCCCAGGAATTCCAGGCCAGCCTGGGCAACACAGCACCCACCTCACCAAAAAAAAAAAAAAAAAAACAAAAGCATCAACACAGCACTCAGGTATTTAGAAGGCTGAGGCAGACGGATCCCAAGTTTGATGCCAGTCTGGACAATTTGGCAAGACCCTGTCTCAATATAAAATAAATAAATAAATAAATAAATAAAAAAGAACTAGGGATGTAGCTCAGTGCTTCTTGGGTTCATTCACCAGTGCTGCAAAATAAATTTTAATTTTAATATTTTGTTTTGAGGTTGGGTCTCACTATGTAGTTCAGGCTGGTCTTGAAAAAAAAAAAGAAATTAAGTGTGAATGCATATTGAGGCATGGTGGAGCACCCCTATAATCCCAGAACTCAAAGTACTCTTCTGGGAATGAAGGCAGAGCCCATCTCTCTGCTAGGGGCAGGAATATACCCACCCAGTGGTAGGAATTGGCTGGCTTTGGAAGAACAGTGCAGGCTGGCCCTTCTCCATTTATAATATGGGTAGGAGTCACCTACTTAAGAGAGAGAACTCGGGACTGAACCCAGGATCCTCACACTGAACTACCTCAACCCCCCCACCTCTTTTTTGAGACAGGGTCTAAACCACTGAATTACCCAGGTTATACTCAAATCTGAGATCCTCCTTCTGCCTCAGCCTCCCAGGATGCTCAGGTTACAGAAGTGCGCCACCTCACCCGGCCACCAGGCTTTTTTTTTTTTTTTTTTAACTTCTTTGAGTCAGGGTCCTGCTGTGCAGTCCAGGTTGGCCTTGAACTATGTAGCCCAGGCTGGGCTCAAACTTGTGGTGACCCTCATGCCTCAGCCTCCCAAATGCTGGGATTATAGGTACGCGCACCACGCCTGGCTAACTTTCATACCCTAATAAATATCCTCCACTGCTGAAATCAGCTGGAGTTGGTTTTCACTGCTTGCAGCAGCGATGGGTGTTAAGTAAGCCAAAGGACAGTAAAAGCTGGTGGGTCACTTGGGAAACCAGCACTAGTACCAAACTGGTGCAGCGGGAACCCCAGGAGGCCCTGAGCTGCAGCAGGACGGACTGGCTGAGGGAGAAGACTCATCAGCTGGGGAGGTCTCCAAGCTGAGTGCTCAGAAAACGCGAGAGAATCATGTGCAATCTGGACTTTAAACTCAAAAAAGTGATCCTTATCCTAAGGATTTTTTCTGTTAACAATTCTCATCAAGTACTTCTCTTTCAGGTCACACTTCAGTGGTGTGAGGAGGAGGGCTGCACCTCAGTATGAATGCATGGACACAGCTGACAGGCACGGACCGACCTCGGGTTCGTCCCCAGCACCTGCCATTAACTCACCTGCAGGAGTGCTTGCCGCCAGTCAGCATGTTCTGCACCTGGTCTCACCGCAAGTCAGCCTTCGGCACCTCCCAGCCCATCACTTCTGACTCTCAACGCGCCATTAAGGGGCTGTAGTGGACACTGCAGGCCCTGCACAGTGCACAGGTGAAATGGCCTCTCCTGTGAGTCTCACCATTTTCAAAGCACCATCAGCCCTGCTGCCTGCACCTCTGGTGTCTAAAGCCAATGACCTTCTTCATTTAACACTAAAACCCTCCACTTCAAGCACTAAGAACACTTACTCTGGAGCGACTACTCGCCAGGTCATCAAAAGACCAAGTGAGACTCTTTCAGTCTGAGGAGAATGTCAACTCTTTAAGCAGCAGCAAGTTCTGTGTGTAATAAGAGCACCATAAAGCTACAAACCTCAACTTTACTACTTCAGCTCCAGAAACATCACCAATTTCCAACTTACTAGCATTTCACTGGTACCCACTACTGTGTAAGCGAATGTGACTGGCAAATCTGTACTGGAGACATACTCTTTTGGCTCATTGACCTGTAAGGTAGAAGTTAATAAGTTTTGCAGATTTACTTTCCTTATTTAACATTTATGTTCTAATTACACACAACAGGAAGGCATGGTCTCCCTTCTCACTGTGGTGCTGGAAATCTCACACCAAGTTTGGGTCTCCACAAAGCACTACTTTGCTTTCATCCCCCACCTCCCCCACACACTCTTGTACCAGTCATCTATTACAAATTGCCTCCAATCAACCAAGGAAGCTGCCACACACATCAATTGCCTTCTTTCCCCTCGTCTCTATCTTGAGTTTTTTAATCACCGGTACTCACTGTCCTAGCTATTATCAAGCAACAAAAGTCCTCCTCAAAGTACAGCTCCAGAAAGCCAAGTAAGGGAACTGTGATGAACCACAGCCTCGTGTTAACCTCCAGCCAAGAGATGGTTTGGGCAAGAATGAGAGACAATGTAAAATTAACAAGGTGGTGAAGGGTAATGCAGATTTTCAAGCACACAGCAGGCTCACAAGAAATATTTTGTCCCCTTTCCAGATTCCCCTTCACTAATCCTGCATTTCCCTCTGCCACCATTTTAGCCAGGTTCTGTTGAATACTGTGACAATGTGGAACTCCTCAGATTTTTTCTCTTCCAACCTATCTGGATATGCTTTTTTCAAACACACCGCCCTCAGCACTCTAAAGAGTGTGCCATGACTACCCACTGCCTATCACAGGGCCCCAAGAAGTTTCTCACAAAAGCCAAGCCTCCCTTGTTTCTTAAACTGCCCTGCACCATCCCAACCTAGCCAAGGAGCCTGCATGTGTAATTCCCAGCTCTTCTCCCCACAGATTTTGCTCTTCTATTAATACAGCACTTAAAATCTGGATGATGACTATTTGGCTGATTACTTTTTCCTTCCCCCGAGAGGGGGGACATGACAATACTAAAAATACTCTAGGTGATTCTTACAAACACTGCAGTCTCCTAAGCGCTGTCCTTCCAGCAGAGATAATCTTACCAACAAATATTTATCTTCATTAAACAGTAAGGCCTTAAGATAGTATTCAACATCTGCCAATAACCAAAACTGTTGTTATGGTTCCCCAAGCAGTAGGAAATCCTTTACACTTTAAAGAAGTCAGCCACTACCAAAATAAGCACACACCCTCCCAGTCCAGCCTGCTTACCCTGGTGCCTCAGCCGCAGCTGGCCTCTGGCACGTTAGTGTTAGCGATAGGTGACTGACAGGGACCACAGCAGCTTCTATTTTTACACCAGGTGACTCTGCTTTAGCATGCTAGTAATCCTTGTTTATTTATATAGTTCCTTACCAAAGACAGTTCTTCAAATTGCCTTCTTGGCTTTCCATAGGTGGAAAAAATTATTTCCTTCTATTTTTAAAACTTTAATATTTAGTCTGCTACTATACATTGTTTTCAGAAGAAATCCTCCGATTCCATGAATAAATGAAAACCAAGCCACACAGTTGGAAATCAAGTTTTGTTTTTATATGAACAGAAGTAGACCATCTAGAAATATTTCAGTTTATTTAAATTGTTAAGGAGAATATGAAACCGAATTTGTAGCTAGTACCAGAGAATGGACTCAACTGTTTGGTGTTTAATGAGAACAGCTTCTACATAGGATCCCAAGAGACTTACAGAAATGGGCAAAGCCCTAATATTAAGCAAATAAAATTCATGTTTTAAACAGATTATACAAAAATTGATTTATACTCCGTTTCCCTTTTTGGATATTAAGAAAGTGCAGATTTAACAAAAGGCAGCCATATCCTTTCTATGTACAATGCCGATTATAATTACGCAAGCAACAAAACTGTCAGTCTGTTACCCAAAAATCCCAGTGTTTAGCTCTCAAACCTTAAGTCACTGAATCGAGTAAGGATTAAAGAGGGTTAAAAGTAAAAAAGCTACTGCCACATTCCAGATAAAGGGAAGCAACGAATACATTAATCTAACCAGTAGGTTTAACCTAAAACTTAACAAAAAGCTTTCATTTTTTTTAGTGGAAAATTAGCAATTATTTGGCAATGTTGCTTTTTACTAGTAAACAATGATAAAGTCAAGTGAAGGAAAAACCTAAGAACCACCAGTGAGGCATATAAAATTTTTAGGGCATTATCTGAAAAATTCATGGATTTTCATAACAGATATGTCCCTATGTTGTTTATGTGAGCCAAGAGGTCATTAAAATGTGTGTCACAACACAGAGAGACTTTTCAATGGAAGCTGCTGTCCTAAACTCAGCCTCTGCTCGAAATGAATCATGCTATTCACAATTATTTCAACAAAGGTATCATCTTAGGATGCTAGCAGCATAGCAAACTTAATCTACCCTATCCTAATGATAAGCAATGAAGCAAAACTAGAAAGATGAAGAGAAGAAAGGACAGGGTTAGAACAGCTAGAGATCTTAATTTAAATGAGAAGCCTTTGTTGTTCTTTTTCTAAATCCATGGTAATACAAGTTTTCCAAGATGATGTGAAGACAGGACTTAAAATTAATAATTTTCTAAAATATCTCTAAATCTTAAGGTAAAGACAACTTAACACTGAAAAAGTGTTCTTCAGAGGCCAAATCTCAATACATTTGGCAAACATGTTAATAAAATCCACTCCTCCTCCCTATTTCTGTTTGTTTTAAAAATTTAAACAGTCTTCACTGGGCTACTGAACTGCCAGGAGTTGCCAAAATGGAGACTACTCAAATCTAGGTTAAGAGACTTATTATTCTAGGATACTGAAGAGGATATACACCTAATTAGAAAGACAAACCACAACACCCTCCGAACACTAGAGCATGCAGTTAGCTCTTCCACTTCATAAACTCAATAGATAGACAGGAAGAGAACAAAGCGAAGAAGAATACAGAATCGAAACAGAATGAAGGAATCTGGGGCAGAGGTTTTAGGGGACAGAGTAAATGAGGGGAAGACACCAATTAACTGACATAGATAGTAGGCAGTTAGAATTTGTTTTTTAGTTTACTTAGCAAGTTAAATCAGTGCTTTATGTTAAACTTGACAAACCTACTAGTTTGCCCCTTTCATTTCTAAATAACTCATACCATAAGGTGGTGGGAAGGAGAAGCAAATAAAGTGGCATGCAGGAAGATGAGCCGCACAGAGAAAGTGGCCAAGGAGAACTGGTGGCAGGAATAGTTTTAAATATCAAGGCCACTGAAAACAAGACTCAGCAAACCAAAGCTATCATTTCTGCATTACCCTTTGTCCTCAATTAACTACTCTGAAAATTACAGCCAAGCAAACCACAAATGTTTTAATGGGTTATGTTTGGATGATATGTCTCCTGCACATGCTTCCACCAAAACAAAAAATGAAAAACCAAGTAAGTTCCTTTCCACATAAGGCACAGGACAAAATTGACCCCATTTACATATTAGAGGCAAAAATGAGAGTTTTCCTGGCTTCTGTTTGTTTCTTTTGCTATCACATCTATAGATTATAGGGACTCAAGCACATCATCCATGACAGAAAATTCCACTGTTGTACAAAATAAAATTGTTAATTCTAACTTTTATTCTTATACAATTTGCAGAATAGAATTGAAATGATTGCTATAGGTTTTAATGTTGATAAGAACTGGACTATAATACAACTGAAATGCAGTGGTGAGCTGAGCAAGTACATTTAAAATGAAGTCACAGACATGATTTTTCTATACATTTTTTTGCTTGAAGAAAATTATAATAAAGTCAGCAAGCAGTCACAGATGAAAGAACAAATAAAATAGGTGGACTGGAGAGTTAGGATGAGGAACAAAAATATCTGTTTAGAGTTAAAAATGGACAGAGTGGTTTATTTGCAGCAAGAAGAGAAACAGGTGGTGGATGGCAACGGATGGAACAGGAGAACGCTCAGCAACATTTGCTCTTCCAGCCCGTGACGCCGCCTCCACTGCTGATATCTACATTTTCACTGTTGGGCTCTTTTACGGGGGTCTGGAACAAACACATAAGCAAAGTAACTCATGAAAAACACATTGCCACGGATAAGTCAAGATTCAACAGCAACATCCTTATCAAGGTCAAAGTACACAAAAGGAGGCAGTTACAGTCACATGAGTTAGGTTTTTACCCCACGCAAAGTCAAGATTTGGAAGCTGTTTTCCATCTTCATTTAGCCTACTTCCTCCAAGCTGTGAAATGTTACACACATTTGCTGGCAACCCTTAGTGAAGCTTCTGAAACCATCTCTGCCCTTAATCTCAGTATATTTTCTCACCACTTACGCTTTGACCACTGAGTACATTTAGTACTAAAAAAAGCATTATCAAGCAAGTTGTATAAAGCCACTGTAGGGTCATATCTAACTTTTTTTTGTGTGTGTGTGGTACTGGAGATTGAACTCACAGCCTTGTACATGCTAGGCCAGCACTCTACCACTGAGCTACAAACCCCAGCCCTAACCTTTTTTTTTAAATCTTTATTTTTTATTAGTACATATTTGCCATAATGATCACATTCATCACGGGGAATTTGTGCCTGTACATAATACATCTTATTTCTTTTTTTCTCACTCCCTTTTCTCCCTTCAACCCTTCTCCCCCTCCCCATTTACAAAAGCTCTGTTGCCATTTTTTTCCTTCCACTCTCTTTTTATTTAAAATCCCTTTTCCCTTCCTTCCCTTCCCCCTCCCCTTTCTCTCGTTCCCCTTCCCATCTGAACAAGTTTTTTTATTATTATTATTATTTTTTTTTTTTTTTTTTTTTTTTAACCTCCCAATACCTATCCTCCATTTTGCTCCTTATTTACACTGGGTTTCTCACACAAGATAAAGAATGCAACATTTAAACTTGTGTGTGTGTTTTACTTAAGATTAAGATTATAGAAGTGCATCCATTTACCTAGAAATGTCTCAATTTTATCCTTCTTTATGGCAGAGTAGTACTCCATTGTATATAAATATCACATTTATATACATTCTTTACCCATTCATCTGCTGATGAGCATATGAGCTGTTTCTAAAATTTAGCTATCATAAATTGTGCTGCTATAAGCATGGGTATGCATGTATCACTGAGGTATGATGCTTTTAAATCTTTTGGGAAGATACCTAGAAGGGCAATAGCTGGGTCAAAACAGTAAAACTAGTTTTAGTTTTTCAAGGAGTTTCCATACTGATTTCCATAGTGGTTATACCAGTTTATACTCCCACCAACAATGGAGAAGGGTTCTTTTTTCCCCACAGCCTTGCCAGTATTTGTTATTGATTTCTTGAAGACAGCCATTCTTTCTGGAGTAAGATGGAATCTCAGTGCTGTTTTAATTTGTATTTCTCAAATGACCAGTGATGCTGAAAGGGAACTTTAGAGAAGTAAAACAGACATTTTCTGTTTAGTTATTTGCCTTTTTAGGCTGAAGCTTATATTTCTGCACCACTGCTTTAAAAAGGCAAACAACTACATTTAAACAAAAAGGAATGAGCAAAATGCGAAGTTACATAATTCACGGGGGAATCAGATATAGAATAAAATCCCCAAATCAGAATTACTTATTTTACTCTTAAAATCAGAAAAATTACACTATTTCAAAAGAGTAAACCCACACTGTATTATGAGAAAACTCTCTGTATATTTACATGCAGAAAAGTACACAAATCTTAAGTGTACAGCTTAATGAATTTTGAGCATACATATACTGTGAAACTACCAGATCAGGATACAGAACATAATACCAGCACAAAGGCCTTCCTGTGCTCCAAAAATTTCCAGCCTCTTAAAGCCAATATTCCTGATTTCCACCATCATAGATGAGCTCTTTCTATCCTTTCTCTTTTATATACGCGAAACTCAGTTTAACATGTTCTTTTGCATATGACCTCTTTTACTAAGTATCAGTTGTGATATTTATCTAGTACATCATCAGGAATGGAACTTTAAATGCTATGATTTACCTGAGAACTTATTCTATTGTGAAAACAATATAAAGTTAAGGTCTTGGGTGTGCCAAGGGGGGGAATAATTAAAATATTCTAAAAACTTAGAAGGTCCCAGAGAAGCCCACCTTAACAAATTTCTACCTGCCCCTAGAGCTTGCCCACCTACTCACTGCCTTGTGGCATGGGTTTTCCCTCCTCCTGAATCTTAAGGCAACCAAATTACACATTAAAAAGACCCTTGAGGCTTTTCTGAACAAGTGATTTTGCTACTAATACAAATCTAAGAAAAATACAATAGTGAAGAGGCAGCTCGGCATCCAGTGAACAGCAAGAACAGAATAGTTGCACAGGAATTTCACTTTCTCTGGGAACTTTTGGGGATGGGTCAGATGAAAGATACATGGGTGCTTACAAACAGGAAGGCCCTTACATGTACTTAGTACCTTGCAGCCCATCATTTTATAAGTTAATTGAGATCTTAGAAATACATTTTCTAAAAAAAAAAAAAAAAAAACAAAAACATTTTAGAGACAAAGTCTGAGTTAAGCTTATTAAATACAACTTTAAGCTGGCTCCCAGCTAGGAATAAGACAAGGGTAACAACTGGGCAAAGGAATAAAAAAATTATAGAAAAAAGAATGCAAAGTGATTCTTTTTTTTTTTTTTTTTTGTGGGTACCGGGGGGACGACCTCAGGACCTCGCGCGCCAACAGGCACCCGTGCCGCTGAGCGATATCACCGGCCCCTTTTTCGTATGTGGGATCCGGGAGTCGAACTCGGGCCTTCGCGCTTGCAAGGCAGGCGCTTAAGCCGCTGAGCCGTCTCACCGGCCCGCAAAGTGATTCTTAAATACATTTTTAAACCTGATGTGGCAGCACATGCCGGTTATCCAAACACTTTTTGAGCTCAGTCTGGGCAACTTAGCAAGACCCTGTCTTAAAATTTTAAAAAGTAAAAACAAAAATGAGTTGGGGATTAGCTCAGTAAGAAGGCCCTAAATTCAATCCCCAGTACTGAAGAATGGAAGAAGAAAAAAAAGGAAAACTCTGAGCTTCACTCATAAGAAAGGTACAAATTATACTTTTTTTAGAAAAATCTGTCATATGGAAACATCCAAGTTTCATAATCCACTGTGCTGGTTTGGGTGTAAATAAATAGACATTCTCTGCCTCACAGCAAGGCCTTGGGTTCAATTCCCCACACCAAGAATAAAAACATGTTATTCATGAAACGGCAGGGGAGAATAAGAATATATATTTATATTTACTCATAGTAATAATGAAGAAATTCCCTACATTGGTTACTGTGGGGGAGAGATGAGGAAACACCTGACAGCATTAAGGCAATGACGTGGGAAACTTCTCTGTACTTATTTTACTCTTTCCATTTTAAATGTTTGAATCATGAAAGTGAACTACCTATCCGAATAATTAAGTTTTAAAAGTTTTAAGTTCCTTTCATTCTGAAGTTAATTCTAACATGAAGCAAGTTTATGTTTAATGTTTTAAAACTTTTGACTTTATCACATCAAAGTATATGTGGTATAAAAACAAAAACAAAAACACTACAGTATCTCCTTCCTGGGCCTGCTTACCTGGGAAAGACTCTAGAATGAAACTGTTACTCACTGGCACATCCATACTTTCATCTTTATGTAATAATAAGGAAGTCCTGCCTCAATGACTAATAACACTATTCACAAATGACTAATAACACTATTAAAAAAAGCCAACACTGGAATATCAAATCATACAGTATAAACAGAAACCAGCAACTATGGAGAAGACCAAAAAGCCCCAAAACAAAGCTGGGTGCGGTGGCACATGCCTGTGGTCCCAGTACTTGGGAGGCTGAGGCAGGAGAATCTCTGCAAGTTCGAGGCCAGTCTGGGCTGAATAGTGAGTTCAAGGCCAGTCTGAACTACATAGCAAGACTCTGTCTCTTGTTTTGTTTGACAAAAAACCCCCAAACAATAAAAGTTTCATTAACTATTGTATTGGCTCTTGTGGAGCCATATCCTGCCTGGTCTTTAACTGGACTGCGAGTACTGGAATACTTTTTCATCCTGACTCATCAATCTCTGAATTTTATCTTTACCCACTTGTTAAATAATATTTTCAAATTTAAAAAAATTGATTTTTATAATTAAAAAAAAGATATTAAAATTTCAAAGCAGGGCCGGTGAGATGGCTCAGTGGCGTAAGCGCCTGCCCGGCAAGCGTGAGGGCCCGAGTTTGACTCCCGGAACCCGCATATGAAAAAGCAGCCAGTGATATCGCTCAGCGGCACAGGCGCCTGCTGGCGCGCGAGGTCCTGAGGTCGACCCCCGGTACCCACAAAAAAAAAAAAAAAATCAAGGCAAAGCTATCTGTAAGGGCTAGAGTCTGTGAGTGATTCTGTTCTACAGCTCCTCCTCTTACCATTGTCACTCAATTGAAGTACTCTCTATTTAGTTTGGTATAGATCCTTCCAGAGTTTTGTTTGCTAAACATAACCTGTGTGTGCACACATGCTCCGTATCATATAGCTTTTAAAAATGAGGTATTATATCTTAACTTGTTTTTTATCACTCAATGTGCTATAAATATCCTTTGTATTTTTAATTGTGCTAAGGCTCCTGCATTGTCTAAAATCCAATTATTGATTGTGCTGGGGATCAAAACCACATGCCAGGCAAGCCCTCTACTGCTGAACTAACTATACTCTCGGTCCCCAAAACAATTTCTGACCTGACACAATCCTCACAGAAAAACACCTCCTACTTCAGTCACTTCCCAAACACAACACACGGGACACTGACAGAGGAGGAAGGGTCCAACTGTAGTCTGTCCCCTTGAATAACAGCAACTGATAACTGTATTTTTCAGTTTGAATATCCAATTTTAGCTAACAAATATCTACATTTCACTCTAAAAAATTAAGTTCCTTGGTGTTAATGATTCCCTACACAGAATTTAATTTACTTCAATGTAAACACCTAAATTCAATTTCTTCTAAGCTCAGATATTTCACTGGACTTTATTTTGAGACAGGGTCTCAACTTAGTCATCAAGTTGCCCAGGGTAGACTTAAACTTGCAATTCTCCTGCCTAAGCTTCTCAGAGTGCTGGGATTACAACTGTGTGCCACCCACCTGGCTTTACTGGATTAATATTTCATACACTGACTCTATTTCATCTTATATTTTATAAAGATACCTTTACAGGTTGTATTTTTGGTTTGGTTTTGTTTTGTGGTGCTGGAGACTGCAACCAGTGCCTCCAATATGCTAAGCACACACTTTATACTACTATGCTACACACCAGGCCAAAATAGGTTGGATTTTTTTTTTTTTTTAAATATAAAAACAAAAATATTACTAGAAACAATTATATTTTCTCCAACACAATATTTGTTTCTCTTCTGGGACTTGTGTCAGATTTTATCTTTATTTACTTGCATTTAAAATTAAAGTAGACTGAATAGAGAATTCATGACTCAACCATTTCTGTGCATTATAGCTGGTGATTTAAGGAAAAATACAAAAATCTGTTTCCCCCCTTTTTTTTTTTACATACTTGTATGTGCTGGCAAGTATTGGGATTCACAGATAAAATCTGAGGTCAAACGAGTTCCTCAAAACCACATGTTCAGCATTATTTATTTTTTTACATGGCAGTCATTTTGAAGTGATTTGCTACATGAAATGGGAGTGGGTTTATCCCATTCATTCAGTATACAATGCCCTTTATCTGTCTGAGAAGTGACTATGCAAGGACAGAGATTTTGCAGCAACAGTAAACTGCTAACAGAACACACGGACTTGAGCCAGTGAGATAGCTCAGCGGCATAAGCGCCTGCCTGGCAAGTGCGAGGTCCTGAGTTCGACTCCCGGTACCCACATACAAAAAAAGGGCCGGTGATATCGCTCAGCGGCACAGGCGCCTGCTGGCGTGCGAGGTCCTGAGGTCGACCCTCGGTACCCACACACACAAAAAAAGAACAGACGGACTTTTTATTTTGTATTATCTAAGGGAATGCAAAGGACCCATTAAGAGAAGTCAGTCAGTGAGTGAAAAAGCTCGATCAAGGGAGTGTAGCTCATAGGAAGAGCCCTTGCCTAGTAAAGGGAAGGTTTGATCCTGGTGTAGGGGAAGGGGAGAGAGAGACAAGATAAAAAGCTGGAAAAAGTAATATGGAACTGGGGACTAGAGAGTGACCTGGAGTTCAGAAAACCACTGCTACCACTGCCTAAATCCTTCGGATTGCTAGATGGCTTCTAGCAATCTAGCTAGAAGTTCCTCACTTCACTTTGGAGGATCAGACATTAGTAATAAGTAATCTTTTAGGAACACCACCATCAAACCCACAATTTTTACATAAATTCAGTATTTTAGAGATAAAATATTCAACTGAGGCACTCAACACAGGGTAAAAACAGGAGCTTACCTTTCGAAGGATATCTTCAGCTAATGTGAGGAACGCCTTTTCAATGTTTATATTTGCTTTTGCACTAGTCTCAAAAAATCTAATACCATGCTCCTTTGCAATCTAAAATAGAAGCAAAATAACATGAAATTATCAAATATGGGTTTGGCAACTACTGACTGTAACATCTTAGAGGAAATACTAAGTTTATTTCAGATATTCTAAACCAGACATTTTACTCTAGGGGCAAACTTCCATGAGAAGCACAGTGTGATGTATCTAATTTCTGCTTGTCACAGCCTTCTGATTATCACACTAGGTGATGTGCTTCTTTAAAATCCTAAGGTTAAAAAAAACAGAGAGGTGAGTGTGACGGTGCAGGTCCATAATCCCAGAACTGGGAAGGCTGTAATGGGAGAATCAAGAGAGTTCAAGGCCAACCTGGGCAACATAGCAAGTTCAAAGCTGGCTGGGACTAAATAGCAAAACCTTATCTCAAAGAATCTAAACATCACTAGAATCACTGATTTATATTTTTTCTCTTAATACCTTAAATACAACTAAAAATACTACAGCTACAGATTTGTTTCTGTGACCACTGATCCAGAAATGTCGATTTCACTGGATTAAAAAGTACAACATGCTCCTGGATGTGTCTAAGTGGGTCAGAAGAATGGCCTTGGGTACTACATATGGTCCCTTGCCCACTGCTCTCTGGTACTGTTCCCCTGCTCTGCTTCCTGGCCACCAAGACTAAACACTATGCTCTGCCCCGCCTTACTGTCATGATGTTTCTGCCTAGAAGCCAGGTGACCATGGACTGAACTTCTGTAAAACATGAGCCAAATTAAACCACTCCTCCTTTAAGTTACGAGTGTCTGGTATTGCGTCCAATGACAGGAAAGCTGACTAACACAGTGCTCCCATGTATGTTGGATTTGCTCTGAAAAACATTCACTCAAATGATAATTATTGTTTCCAATAGGCATTTAAAAAACTACATGATGATGCCAGTGCACTCCGTCATTACTACCATCAAAACAATCAAATGGCAGTAAATCTTCATAAAAAGGAAGTAAATCTTTTTTTTTTTTTTTTTTTTTTTTTTTTTTTTGGTACCGGGGGGTCGACCTCAGGACCTCGCGCGCCAACAGGCACCCGTGCCACTGAGCGATATCACCGGCCCCTTTTCCGTATGTGGGATCCGGGAGTCGAACTCGGGCCCTCGCGCTTGCAAGGCAGGCGCTTAAGCCGCTGAGCCATCTCACTGGCCCCAGGAAGTAAATCTTTCATTTGAAGATTTTTACCTGTTCTCCTTTTCCTTTAGGTACAACTCTTTTATCATCCATATCACACTTGTTTCCTAGTAACATTCTTTCCACATCTTCATTGGCGTGCTAAAATGGAATAAAATTTTACACATTACCATAAATTACAGCCTAATATTCTCTAAATAGGACTAACTTTCTCAATTTAAGGTTATGTCTATAGCTGAAAAGTTTTAAAGCAATTACCCTAAAACCAGCCCCTGCTTTAAAAAGTCTACTCAAAATTTTAAACTACCCACCAAGAGAGATACAACTCCCAAGTCGAATCCATACCAAATACATATTATTTCTCCCCTCAGAAGAGACTGTCCACTTTCTAGATATATTCTGACCAAAAAAGAAAATATAGGCAAAAGGTCTGAAAATGAAATCCCTTATGCATATCTAAATCCAAGAATCTGACTCTGCATTTTATAATGTGTACTCCCCTATAAAAGCCTAAAGTAAGGGTCGATGATATAGCTCAGCAGCATAAGCGCCTGCCTGGCAAGCGCGAGGTCCTGAGTTCGACTCCCGGTACCTGCATATTAAAAAAAAAGCCTAAATTAAAAATTTTATAGCTTTCAGTCTCAAATTCTACGCTGCTACACTGCTACTAAGCTACACTGCTAGGTTACAAGGAGATCCCACACAAAAAAAATCAGTTAAAAACTAATGGCTGCTCCATCACAATTCCAGTAACATTTTGGCAGAAGTACAAAGATCCATCCTAAAATTCATATGGGATCTAACAGGACCCCTAATAGCCAAAAAAGTAGCCAAAAATTTTCTTTTTTGAGATAGGGTCTCGCTATATAGTTTAGGCTGGTCTTAAACTCACTACAGCATCCCAGGCTGACCTCAAACTTGTGGCAATCCTGCCTCAGCCTCCAGAGTGCTGAGATTATAGATGTGCACCACCATGCCTGGCTCCAAAATACAGTTCTATTTTTTTTTTTTTTTTTTTTGTGGGTACCGGGGTCGACCTCAGGACCTCACGCACCAGCAGGAGCCCATGCTGCTGAGCGATATCACCGGCCCTTTCTTCATATGTGAGTTCCGGGAGTCGAACTTGGGCCCTCACGCCTGCCAGGCAGGCGCTTACGCCGCTGAGCCATCTCACCGGCCCCTACAGTTCTTAAATAAAAGAAATTACAGGGCTGGAGATGCAGCTTAGTGGCCAAGCACATGCTTAGCCTGTGAGAGGCCTTGAGTTGGATTACCAGCACAAAAATTAAAGATAGAGGGCTGGTAAGATAGCTCAGCGGCATAAGCACCTGTCTGGCAAGCGCGAGGTCCTGAGTTCGACTCCCGGAACCCACATACGAAAAAAGGGCCGGTGATATTGCTCAGCGGCACGGGCACCTGCTGCGCACGAGGTCCTGAGGTCAACCCCCAGTACCCACCAAAAAAAAAAAAAAAAAAAAGAAAATCAAAGATAGAAAATTCACAACTACAAATCAAAACAATATGGTATTGGCATAATGACAGACAGACCAATGGAATAGAAAGTCCACAAAGGAACACTCCAATATATATGGTCAAGAGATCTTCAACAAAGATGTTAACATTCAGTCAACGAGGAAAAGATAGTCTTTTCAACAAATCACACCGAAAAAAACAGCTGTTTATATTGCCAAAAAAATAAGAAAGTGGATCCTTATTTTACCCCATGTACAAAACTTAAAATGGCCTAAAACGATAACACTTTTGAAAATAAAATGGGGGAGGGGGGCTCCTGACACTGACTGTGGCAATGACTTCCTGCATATGATACCAAAAGGGAAGACAGTAAATAAGCCAGGTGTGCTGGTGCATGCCTGTAGTCCCCCACCCAGCACACTGGAGGCTGAGGCAGAAGGATGGTGAGTTCAAGGCCAGCCCGGGCTATAAAGCAAATTCAAGGCTAGCCTTGATTACACAGTGAGATCCTGTTTCAAAAAAAGTAAAGCCAATAAAGGGGGAAAATTTTTTTAACTTCATTAAACTTTAAGATGTCTATGCAAAGAAGTATACTATCAGTAAAGAAAAAAGGCAACCTATGAAATAGATATTTGTAAGTCATACATGATAAGGGATTAATATCTATAATATCTAAAGAACTCAAACTCAACAAAAAAAAATAAAAATGAGCAGACATTTCTACAAAAATTTAACAATGAACAATAAACACATGAAAAAATGTTCATAATCTTTAAGGAAATGGAAATCAAAACCACAATGAGATACCACTTTACACTTGTAAGTATGGCCATTAAAAGAAAAAAACAAAAACAGAAAACACTGTTAAAAAGAAGATACGTGTTGGCAAGGATATGGAAAAATTAAAATCCATGTGAATCGTTGGTGGGAACATAAAATGGCACAGTAACTGTAGGAAAGTTTGGCAGTTCCTCAAAAACTTAAACACAGAATTATCAAATGATCCAACAATTCTATTTCTAGGTATACAATGAAAAGAATTTAAAGCAAGGACTCAGATACAGGTACACCGATGTTTTGTTTTGTTTTTTATGTGGGTACCAGCAGTCGAACTCAGGACCTCGCGCTTGCCAGCAAGCGCTTGTGCCGCTGAGCGATATCACCGGCCCATTTTTTCCTTTATGTGGGTTCCGGGAGTCGAACTCAGGACCTCGCGCTTGCCAGGCAGGTGCTTATGCCGCTGAGCTATCTCACTGGCCCAAGGTACACCAATGTTTACTGTAACATTATTCACCATAGGGTGAAAACATCCAAGTGCCCAAAGATAAATGGATAATAAAACATGATACATACATAAAGGAATATTATTCACCTTTAATAAGGAAAGATATTCTGACATGTTACAATACAGATGAGTCTTGAAGACTTTATGGTAAAGGAAGTAAGTCACAAAAGAAAAACAAACACTGTATGACTCCACTTGTATAAGGTACTTAGAATAGTCAGAGATTCACAGAGATGGAAAATAAAATGGTGGTTGCCAGGGGCTAAGAGAAAGGGATAAATAAAAGAGTTATTGTTTAATGGATGCTGAGGTTCAGTTTAGGAAGTTGAAAAAGTTCTAGAGAAGCTAGTGGTGATAGTTGTATTAACAGTGGACTGTACATCTAAGGGTTCAAATTGCACATTATAAAATACGCTCATGACCTAAAATAATGTAGTTGCAAGGCAGGAGTGTTGGGGCACATCTGTAATCTCAGGTCTTCCAGAGGCTAAGGTAGAAGGATTGCAAATTCTAGGTCAATTTGGGAAATTCAGTATGACCCCGTCTCAAAATAAAATTTTCAAAACTGCTAGGGCTGTAGCCCAGTGGTATACTATCTGCCTAACATGCATGAGGCTCTGGATTCAATAAACAGTACCATGAAGCAAACAAGGTGAGGTTAGGGCCCTCCCACATTTTTATGTGTGAGTATGAGAATAAGCTTAGCAGAACCTCAAGCTTAGAAAAGAGATGATACAAAGTATTATAAAGACACTCCTATTTTAGGGATTCTACATGGTCGTTTTGAACTTATGGCCTCCTAATTTATGTTATTAAAACAAAGACAACTTGGCAAATATTCAATAATCATTAGCAATACACCAGGTGCTCCTAATATTACTATGCAATGTGCTAAGAGTCAATAAAGAAGCATTCTTAACTTGGAATCTATGGACGGACCTCAGGGGCTTCAAGGATTCTAAGTAAATCCAGGTGTGGTGGCACGCATCTATAATCCCAGCACTCTGGCAGGCTGAGGCAGCAGGAATACAAGTTTGAGTCCAGCCTGGGCAACTCAGAACATCAGTGAGACCCTGTCTCAAAATAAATAAAAAAGGGCTGGGGATATACGATGTAGCTCACTGCAAGGCTCTGAGTTCAATTCCCAGTGTAGCCAACAAACAAACAAAACTAGCATGGTAACATGCTAAATTCTATAAGAAACCCATGACTCCAAAAAAGTACAGAAGCGGAGATTACAAATGGCAGAGTAGAGAGTGGCACCAAAACACAGCTCCCCATGACCTGGAATCAAGACACCTGGAAAACAACTGGGTGAAGAGAACTAAAGTAGATCTCTGGGAATCAGAAGCAGCTGACAGGAAAACTAGAAACTACAAAGAAGGTAGAGCAATGGAGCACAGCACAGAGAAAAGGAGGAAACAGTCTGGAAAGCTCACCCAGCTCCAGGGGAGGGTCAGCAACTCCAGGGAGACAACAGATTGCGCCAGCAGTGTTAGCCCCAAGAAAAGCCCATAGTTACTGTAAACTGCAAAAACAGCATGGTTTTTTATTCTGAAAGTGACTCCTTCCACATGCTAGGCTTGAGTTGGAGAAGAAATACAATAAAGAACCCACCATATCTGAGAGGGTTTAATCACAAGTCATTTTGGGAAGGAGTTAATTGTTTAAGACTGAACTACAGAGCAACTGTATGTACTTAGGGTTTCTGGGGTCACCCTATCACTGTAACTGGGTGGAAGATGACAACAGACAGCCTCAGAGAAGGCAAGGGCTAGACAGAGCACCACCTCCCCCACCTCCCCAAGAAGTTTCAGGCCTCAAAGGACACGGGCCCTGCCATCCATGATGAGAAACTTAGCCAGCTGCGTCTGTATTGCAGAGGGGGCTGAATCTGAAAGTGCTAGCATTAAATCCATCAGTCTACTTGAATCACCATCCCACTGCCTACATCCAGCACAAAACATAGTGGTCTCCTTGTTTTTCCAATCTACCAGCACAAGCAAGATGTACCTCAGCTTGGACAGCTGCCACAGGTTGGGGTATATCAACAGAGGGGCCTCCAGAAGGGGGGAGGGGCGGCACAACACAAAAACCTACAAGTTGGAAAGCTAGGTGGGGAAAGCCATGATTTAGGGTGCACAGAGGGACACAGAAACTGGGAGCTGCCACAGTGACAGCACACCATTGGCCAACCACACCCAGTGGGAAAGGTGGGATAGAATTCAGCATCTACACACAGAAATGTGAATGTAAAAACAAAACAGATCTTAGTAGTAGTGACTCACTATCCCTCCCTGATATCTGGTGGATTCTAATACTGCAGATCCTGGAAAGAAACCACTCACTGAAAAGCACTGAGGATTATTTTTGGACTCATTACTGCTTCTCTTCTTTACTGGTTTGTTTGGAGTTTGGGGGTGGTTCTGTCCTTTTTTCCTTTTCCCTTTTTCTATTTTTCATTTTTAACATTTTACTGTTTTTTCTTTTCTGTTACTTATGTCTATTGTATTTTCTTTTCCTCAACAGGATCCTTTCTGTTCTCCTCCTATTCACCTTCCTTTTGTTTACTTTTCAAATTTTACTTCATTCATTCTCCCAACCCCACCCTCTTCTTCTCTAGTATAATCATGAAGCTTTAATAATCTTTAGATATTTAGTTAACTCTAAGCTGTTAATGGTGGTATAGCTGTTACATTTAGTAAATATTCACTGTATCAATATTTGGTTTGTCTTTGTGTCCACATTATAATTATAGATCTCTTTTCTATAGTTAAGGGTGGTACAGTGGTAGCTCTTACTGGTTTTTTTTTTTAAAGAGAAGAAAAAACAAAACAAAAATCAAAAAAGAACAAATTTTCAAAACAACACAATAGGAGTGTAACAATGGTTAATGCATTGTGTATCATTATCTTTAAGTTAGTTATTCAGGATACCAGACATCAGCATTCAATTGTCCAAACATTATTGGCACAAACCTTACTCTTCAATGAACTAAGTAAAATTAGTAGTGTATCTATCTTAACCATCTTATATATATATACAATTTTTTTTTTCCTTTCCCTTCTTACTTTTCCCTGTTCCCCCATGCCAGTCTCTCTTTCCTTTTGACCAGTTTCTTTTTGATTCACCATGTCTATTGTACATTTTGGATCTTATTTACTCTTTCAGTTTCTCATACTAGAGAGACAATACGATGCTTACACATGTGCGTCCGGTTTATTTCACTTATGAGTATTTTCTCGAGTTGCATCCATTTACCTATAAAAGTCTCCAGTTTATCCTTCTTTATGGCTGAATAGTACTCCGTTGTATAAAAATACCACATCTTTCTTATCCATTCTTCAGTTGATGGGCATTTGGGTTGTTTCCAA
The DNA here is from genome assembly GCA_028451465.1 of Erethizon dorsatum. Classification (NCBI taxonomy): domain Eukaryota; kingdom Metazoa; phylum Chordata; class Mammalia; order Rodentia; family Erethizontidae; genus Erethizon; species Erethizon dorsatum. The sequence continues at coordinate 68,896,957 of CM051824.1, forward strand.
GATCTGGCTATTACAAATTGTGCCACTATAAACATGGGTGCACATATATCGCTGTGGTACGATGTTTTTAACTCTTCTGGGAAGATACCCAGAAGGGGAATAGCTGGGTCAAATGGGACCTCCAACCCTAGTTTTTTGAGGAATCTCCACACTTATTTCCATAGTGGCTGTACCAGTCGACACTCCCACCAACAGTGGAGAAGGGTTCCTTTTTCCCCACAGCCCCTCCAGCATTTGTTATTAGTTGATTTCTTGAGAATAGCCATTCTTTCTGGGGTGAGATGGTATCTCAGTGTTGCAAATTAAAACATTTGCATCTCTCGAATGACTAGTGATGTTGTACATTTTTTTGTATATTTATTTGCCATTTGTATTTCTTCATCTGAGAAATGTGTATTCATCTCAGATGCCCATTTTTGGAGTGGGTCTTTATATTTGGGAGGTCTGATTTTTTTGTGTTCTTTATATGTTCTCGATAGTAATCCTTTGTCTGAGGAACAGCTGGCAAACATTTTTTCCCACGTTGTGGGTTGTCTCTTCACTCTGTTGGTGGTTTCTCTTGCTGTGCAAAAGCTTTTTAATAAGATGAGATCCCAGTTGTTGATTCTTTGTGATAGTTCCTATGCGGTTGAGGTTTTAGTCATAAAGTCTTTGCCTACACCAATGTCTTCAAGGGTTTTATCTATCCTACCTTCCAGCAGATTTAATGTTTGTGTTTTAATATTTAGATCTCTGATCCATTTTGAATTTAGTTTAGTGCATGGTGAAAGATATGGGTCTAGTTTTAATCTTCGGCATGTGTAGAGCCAGTTTTTCCGCACCATTTATTAATCTTACTGGTTTTTATGGTCTGTCAATATCCAATCTGTCTTTGACTCTATTATTGTTGCCACAGATATTCCTTGTTTAATGATCTACCTGTTTAATGACTGGACTTGCCATCGAGGCCCCTGTTCAGACATATGACCCATCTTTTTTTTTTTCTTTGAGACAGGGTCTCACTGTGTAGTTTAGGCTGGCCTTGAACTTGCAGCAATCCTCTTGCCTCAGCCTCCTGAGTGCTGGGATTACAGGCATGAGCCACCACACCCAGTTTTGTTTTTTTGTTTTGTTTTTTTTTTTTAACAGTTCTGTACCTCTTGTTTATAGAACCTCAATGTCTTTTTCAGTCTTAAACAATACACCTTATTTAGACAATATTGTAAATTTTGCTGATTGTACTGTAGTTTTATATTCCATTATCTCTCAAAGTACTGCATGTAAGAGTTAAACAAATAAAAGCACAGTAATCAAGTTGGAGTTTCCTTTAACCATTTCTTTGTTCTGGCCATTGTAATGTACATACTATATATACAATTCCTCACTTAACAACCAATTCATTTAATGACCTAGTCCCAGGTCAAGAACCCAACTGTTAAACAGAGAATGTCTGTATACCCAGAGTGGCACAGTTGAGGTAATTGATTTTTACTGTACTGTATGTCAATATCTGGTATGTCTTTGAGTCATCAGCAATACTGTGGTTCAGTTCTGGAGAACTGGGTGCTAGACTAATTGGGTGGCTTCCCTCCCCAAATTAATGGAGGTGGTTGGATCTTGGGACAGAGACAAAGGCCTACAGTCAGCCACACACAGAGTGTATCACTGTAAAGCAGATAGTAACTAAATAGATCTCCATTCTAGCAACAAAGTCCACCATAACAGATCTGCAATCTTCATCACTAACCCCCAAGTACAATGCAAATATAGAAGACAAGGCAACAAAATGCCTCCAAAAACTCCCAACCCCAAAAGGTGATTCATACAGCATCAGTGCGGAAGATATCAAAAGCCAAACAGCTGAATTATACAAAATGATAAAAGAGTAGACAACCCCCCCAAAAAAACCACAAACAGTAAGGTGCTCAGCAAGTTCAAAGATGATCAACTAATCAGATAACAGACTTAATAAAATGATTATTGAACTTACTAAGAATTAAAAAAAAAAAAAAAAGCTAGCCGAGCTAAACAGGATGATACAGGACATGAATGACCAATTCAGCAAAAAATCAGAGTCAATGAGAAGGTATCAAACAGAAATCCAGGTGATTAAAGATGGTACTGGGGCCGGGATTTAGCTCAGTGGTACAGTGCCTGCCTGGCAAGCATGAGGTCCTGAGTTCAATTCCCAGTACCCCCCCAAAAAAACCCAAAGATGCTACTGAAAGTACGGGCAACAGAAGTGACCGATGTGAGGCCAGAATGTCAGATATAGAAGACAGGGTTGATGCAGGTGATCATATGCTCAGAGATACCTTAAAAACAACAAAAGAACATAATAAATGGATCCAACAGCTGCTAGATGATGCAAAAACTAATATAAGATTAACTGGAATTAGTGAAAACTCAAGAGATAGCATAAATGGCACAGAAAAACCTGTTTACAAAAATAATGGCAGAAAACTTTCCCCACAAGGAAAGAATTTACCATATAGATAAACAAGGTATACAGAACCCCCCAAATAGCCACAATTAGAAAAGAACTTCTCCAAAATCATAGCCAAATCATATCATAGCCAAAATCTCAGAAATCTAACACAAAGATACTTTTTTTTTGGTTTTTGTTTTTTTAGACAGAGTCTTGCCATATAGTTCAGACTGGCCTTGAATTCACTATGTAGCCCAGCTGGCCTCGAGCAATTCTCATGCCTCAGCCTCCAGAGTTCTGGGATTATAGAGCCACCATTCCCGGCTCACAAAGACCCACTTAAAAGACTGTTACAGAAAAGCAACAAATCACTTATAAAGGTATACCCATTAGAATTATATCAGACTTTTAAATACAAACCTTAAAGGCCAGGAAATCTAGAATGAAGTGTTTCAAGCCCCTGAAAGAAAAAACTTCCAACCCAGTCTCATATATCCTGTAAAACTATCTTTAAAAATAGATGGAGAAATATGCAGCTTAAACTCATAACCACTAACCCCAGCACTCCAGAAACTTCTTAAGGGTATCCTAGAAAGAGACCATGAAGCAAACAATGCCAAGAACTAATGGAATGAATCACCAGGCAGGGCAATAAGTTAAGGAGGAGGAGGAAAAAAGAAATCAGCATCAAAAAGAAAATAATGCAATAACAGGAATAAGTCAATACCTTTCCGTAAGAACTCTCAATCCGAACAGTTTCAAGTCCATGATCAAAAGGCACGAATTCTGTAATCCCAATCCTCAGGAGGCTGAGACAGGAAGATCGCTACAAGTTCAAGGCCAGCATAGGCTACAAATTGAGTTCAAGGCTAGTCTGGACTGCACAGTGAGACCCTGTCTCAAAAAAACAAACAAACCTAAAAAGACACAAACAGGCAGAATGGATCAAAAAAAACAAAACCCAGCAGTATGCTGTATACAAGAAAGACCTTTAATCCAAAAAGAAATTCATAGACTATCAAAGAATGGAAAATAGTATCTCATGCAACAGTAACCTAAAAACAAGCAGGAGTAGCTATCCTATTTTCAAAGTGGATTTCACGCCAAAAGAGATCAGAAGAGGCAAAGATGGTCACTACGTATTGGTTAAGGGAAAAATTCAACAGGAAGAGGTAATTGCAAACATATATGCACCAAACACTGTCACAACCAACTTCATAAAACAAAGACTGCTGGACATAAAAGATCAGATAAATATCAACATCAGTTTAGCAGGGGACCTCAACACTCCATGGTTACAAATAGATTAACTAGGACACCCCACCCCCCGCACACACACACAAAAATCAACAAAGAAATACCAGAGTTGAACCACATCTTCAAACAGACAGACTTAATACCATATATATCTACAGTGTTCTACCCAACAACAGAATAAGTATTCTCAGCAGCACATGGGACTTTCTCCAAAATATATTACATACTACCCCATAAAGCAGGCTTACACAAATACAAAAAAAAAAAAAAAAAAAAATCAAAGTTATCCCATGCATATTATCAGCTCATAGTGCAATGAAACTAGAAATCACTGGCAAAAGAAACCACAAAAATTATGCAAACACATGGAGATTAAACACTACACTCTTTAATAATCAATGGGTCACAGAAGAAATCAAGAAGAAATTAGTTCCTACAATCAGTAATGCCAGTACAACCTACCAGACCCTACGGGACACAATGAAAGCAGTCCTAAGAGGGAGGTCTACAGAAGTGAATGTCTACATCAGAAAAACAGAATGAGCCCCAAACAGTAACCTAATGATGCATCTCAAGTACCTAGGAAAACAAGAACAATCCAAATCCAAAGCTAATACAAGTAAGGAAATGATAAAGTTTAGAACAGAACTAATGAAATTGAGACTAAAAAAACAATACAATGAATCAAAGAATCAGTTCTTCAAAAGAACAAAATAGACAAACCTTTACTCAATTTTACAAAAAAAGGGAAAGACTCAAATCAATGCAATTATGTAAAATCATAATGGACACCACTGAAATCCAGCACATTATTAGTAACTACTTTGAAAACTTGTATTCCAATAAGTTGGAGAATTGAGAAGAAATAGATAAATCCCCAGATACATATGAATTACCCATATACAAAAACTTAGACCAGTAACAGGCAACAAAATAGAGGTAGTAATTAAAACTCCACCAACAATGGATTCACTGCTGAATTCGACCAGAACTTCAGGGAGGATCTAATGCCAATACTCCTCAAGCTCTAATGAAATTCAAAGGGAAGGAATATTCCCAAACTCATTCTTGGAAGTTAGCATTACCCTGATTCCAAAACCAGAAAAGAACCCAACTAAAAAAGAGAACCACTCTTTAATGAACATAGATGCAAAAATCTTCAAGATACTGGCAAACAGAATGCAACAAAACATCCAAAAGATCATACACCATAACTGAATAGGCTTCACCCCAAGGATATATGGGCAAATCAATAAATACTACACATCACAAAAATCACACCATCACCTCAACAGATACAGAAAAGGCCTTTTGACAAAAACCCAACCTCCATTCATGATTAAAAACAAATAAACAAAAACTTGAAAAAATATGTGTAGAAGGACTTTATCTCAATCTTATAAAGGCCATTTATGACAAACCTGCTGCCAATATCATACTAAATGAGGGAAAAGCTGAAAGCTTTTCTTCTAAAATCAGGAATAAGTCAAGGATGTCTACTATCACCATTCCTATTTAATACAGTACCACAACTTAAGCCAGAGCAATTGGGCAAAAGAAAGAAAAGGGATGTGCACAGGAAAGGAAGAAGTCAAACTACCCTCATGTCATTTGCAGATGACATGATCCCTTACACAGAAGACACAAAAGACTCCTAGAACTAATAAACTAATGCAGCAAGGTAGCAGGATATAAAACCAATATACAAAAATCAATAGCATTCTATACACCAATAATAAACCCACTGAGAAATTAGGAAAAACAATGCCATTCATAATAGCATCAAGAAAAATTCAATACTTAGGAATTAACCTAACAAATGAAGTGAAAGATCTCTGTAACAAAAACTATACTACTCTGAAAAAGGAGATCGAAGAGGACATCAGAAAACAGAAATATATCCCCTGTTCCCTGATAGGCAGAACCAATATTTTCAAAATGGACATACTTTCAAAATTGATATAATCTATATACATGTAGATTTAATGCAATCCCAATTGTCTTACTTTTCTCTCATTGCTGAGACAAAATACCTGACACCCAAAGTTAAAGGGGGAAAGGTTTATTTAGCTCATAGTTTGTAGAGGTTTCAGTCCATGATCAACTGGCTCCAAGGCAGAGCGGTACATGGCAGAGGAGTGTCGCAGAAGAGAAAGAGTTCATTGCACGCAGAAGATAGCAAAAGCAACAAGGGAACTTAATAGGTCTTTCTGCCCCATTTATCCTACCCAGATTACTTAGGGTGGGTAGCAGTCACATCCTTAATACTAGTGCCCTTGAGCCTAGCACTGCACCATGAATTAATCCCAGCGTCACACTTTCTAGATCCAGCTACCTCTGAAAAAGCCCCACCTCACTGCATGAGGCTTTGGAGGGACATCTAGACACAAACTGTAACACCAAAATACCAACAACATTCCTCACAGAACTAGAGAATACAATCCTAAAATTCATATGAAACAAGAGGCCCAGAATAACAAAAGCAATGCTGGGCAATAAGAACAAAATATGAGGCATCACAATTCCAGATCTCATGTTATGAATCACAGATTTCATTACAAAGCTATGGTGATTAAAAAAAAAAAAAAAAAAAGCCTAGTACTGGCACAAAAATAGCCATGTGGATAAGTGAAACAAAACAGAAAATGTTAGAAACCACCTCAGGCATATATATAGCTAGTTGGTCTTTGACAAAGGGGCCAAAAACACTAGAGGAAAGATAGCCCTTTAGCAAATGGTGCTGGGAAAACTGGCCATCCATATGTAGAAGGCTGAAGCTAGACCCCTATCTCTATGTATTAAACTAAAATTAGAATGAATCAAAGATCTAAATATTAAAACAGAAACAATCTGCTTGAAAATAGGTAAAACTCTTGATGATAAGACAGGCAAGGACTTTCTGAACAGAACCCCAACTGCATAAGAAGTAACATCAAGAATCAACAAATGCAAAAATATAAAAAAGCTTCTGTGCAGAAAAGGAAACAATCAACAGAGTGAAGAGACAACCTAGAGAATGGGACAAAAATTTTGCCAGCTACACCTTGGACAGAGGACTAATATCTGTTTCTAAAGAACTCAAAAAATCAGGCACCCCAAAAAGAAAGACCCCATCAAAAAATGGGCAGTTGAACAAATAGACACTTCTCAGAAGTACAAATGGCCAATAAATACATGACAAAAATGTTCAACATTTCTGGCTAGTAGAGAAATGAGAACTAAAACACTGAGATTTCACCTTACTCCAGAAAGAATGGCTATCATCAAGAAAGCAAGTAATAAAATCCTAGTGAGACTGTTGTGAAAGAGTAACCTTTCTACATTGTTGGTGGGAACGTAAACTAGTACTGTACAACCACTATGGAAATTCTCCTGTTTGCAGAGTCCTGAAAAAACTAAAACTAGAGTGTGTAGAAAAGATGGGAGATTTGTAAGAAGCACCAGGTAGCGAAACTATCTAAAAGTTGCCCTTGGACCAGGGGAATATAGTGACAGGGAGAGTGCGGGAGGAAGGGAGGTGCCTCCCCTGGACCCAGGAAAATTCTGAAGCGCAGTTCGGGACTCAGAGAGCGAGTGAAGGGTACCTTCAACAAAGGAGGAGGAGGAGACCGCGGCACCTTCTCCCTGTCCCAGGAACCGCAGCGCGACAGAAGCTCAAATCTGCAGCGCGACAGAAGCTCAAATCTGCGGACACGCAGTGACAACCGGCGCCCCCTGGGGCCCCCGCGGAGGATCGCGATACAGCGGCGGTGCAGGGGAGCAGGGAAAGACTGCGCTGGCCGGCGGTGAGTGTCTCCCAGGCGCAGCTGTCCCGCGCCAGAGAGCGACTGGCCGGGCGCCACTGTGGGCGGTGCGGCAAAACTCAGCGCGGCCAGAAAACAGCACTCGGGACTCAGGGCAGCGCCGCGGCTGTCAGGCCCGCGGAAAGTGCGCTGACGGCGGCAGGTGAATGAGACTGGTCTCCGCCTGAGAGTACGCGCTTCTGCTCACTGCCCCGCCAAAGGGCCGCTCCTGGCTTGCTGGGAAGGACCTGCGTGGAACAGGACTCTGTCACCACACGGTGCCTGCCTACAGCAGAGTCAACACCTGGAACTGATCCTTTTTTTTTTTTTCTCTCTCTCTCTCTCATTTGTTTTTTGTTCTGGTGAAGGGTTTTGTTTTGTTTTGTGTGGGGTTTTATTTTTATTTTGTTTTGTTTTTGTCTTCGTTTTTGTTTCTGTTTGTCTGTTTGCTTTTTCCTTCACTATTCTCTCTGTTTTTTTTTTTTGTGGGTACCGGGGGGTCGACCTCAGGACCTCGCGCGCCAGCAGGCGCCCGGCCGCTGAGCGATATCACCGGCCCCTTTTTCGTATGTGGGTTCTGGGAGTCGAACTCCGGCCCTCGCGCTTGCCGGGCAGGCGCTTAAGCCACTGAGCCATCTCACTGGCCCTGCTCTCTGGTTTTTATATGAGTGTAAACCCTCTAACCTCCTTGTGATTGTGGTTGTGATCTGTTCTTCCTATTATCCCTTCCTTCTCTTTTTCCCACCAGTCCTCTGCACCAGTGTCCCAATGTTAGTGGGATCCCTCTTGGTCCTCCAACCTTACATCTAATTCCTTCCTCTTCTCCCAATACTCTATTTCCTCCTTAACTCATTTTAAATTTAAACTCCTGAGGGCAAAATTGACATATTAAGGACTTGTATACTGCATATAATTTTTCTGGTTTTATATTTTGTTATAGAACTGCAACTCTACTTTATACGGTTAAAAGTGGCAAATAACTGGTTAGCTCAGTCTGTCATTTTCTAGGCTGTGTTTGATGCTATAGGCATCATTATAACCAAAATTGTTCTAAACAGCTTTCCTTCCTGATATTCCATGACCGAGATTGACTAAGGGTCACAGAAAATACAGTGGCACAGTACTAAAGAACCAAGGACTAGGTCAAACAGGTAGCAACTTCTCATATCCAACAAATTGAAGAGGTAGCATCTGGCAGAAAGCTCAAAACCCAAAAACAAGCTTCACTTGGAAGATACTGCAGAGTAGTAGTCATCTCCTAAGGATCATGAACACTGGGAATAAAGTAAACTACCATAGGTAATTTACAAACATCACCCCAGGAATTAAACTAAAGAAAGGAAATAAAATGAGACGACACTTAAACAAGACGCAACCCCACACATCCAATTCACCAAAGGCAAACCTAGGGGGCAATGAGGTGGGACAAACCGAAAGCCACCCACCTGGCCTATCTGAAGTGGTAACAACAAAGCAACTGAATGAGGCTCTGGAAAAAATTAAATCAGAACTAATTTCTCAGATAACTGCAGAGATAATGTCCACAATGAAGACCATGCTTAAGGACACTGTAGCTGATACAGACAAAAAAATAGACGAGCTTAAGAAAATTATAGAAACCATGAATGCTCAGCATAGGAAAGAAATGGAACCCATAAGGCAGATTCAAGCAGATATCCAGGAGAACAAAAATTCCATTGAAAGTATTTGTAGCAGATTAAGCCAATGTGAGGACAGGATCTCACATATAGAAGACAGGCTTGCAATTAGTGATCATGAAAAGAAAGAATTCTTAAAAATAGCAAGGGACCATGAAAAATCAATCCAGCAGCTGCTAGATGACTCAAAGATAAATAACTTAAGAATAATTGGAATAAATGAAAAAGCAGGAGATAGCATAAATGACATCAGAACCCTGTTCACAGACATTATCACGGAGAATTTCCCTGGTAGAGAAAAAGAATTCGATCTTCATATAAATGAGGCTTATAGAACTCCAACTAGACACGATCAAAAAAAAAAAAAAAAAAAAAACTTCAGCCAGGCATCTCATAGTCAAGATCCCAGATATTCACCAGAAGAGAGAATCTTAAAAGCTGTTAGGGACAAGAGACAAATCAACTATAAAGGAAAACCTATCAAAAACATAGCTGACTTAACAGCACAAACCCTCAAGTCAAGAAGAGCTTGGAATGACGTATTTCAAGCTCTAAAGGAAAATAACTTTCAACCCAGATTGATGTAAGCCGCAAAACTATCTTTCAAAATTGATGGAGAAATAAAATACTTTCATGACAAAGAACATCTGAGAAAATTTATGACCACCAAACCAGCACTCCAAAATGTTCTGAAGGACATTCTAGAAAGAGATAACAAGGACTACAACTCCAGGAACCCCAAAAGAAGGAATACACCAGGCAGGGCAGATAATTAAACAGAGGGAGAGGGGGGAAAAAAAAAAAAAGAGGGGGAACCAACAACAGGAAAATAACATGACAAGGATAAGTCAATACATGTCAGTTTTAACCATCAATGTTAATGGTCTCAATTCACCAATCAAAAGGCACAGACTGGCAGAATGGATCAAGAGGCAAGATCCAACAATATGCTGTATACAAGAAGCACATTTAATTCAGAAAGAAATTCATAGACTGAAAGTCAAAGGATGGAAAACAATACTCCATGCCACAGGAACCCAGAAAAAAAGCAGGGGTAGCTATTCTTTTTGCAGACAAAGTGAATTTCAAGCCAAGAATGATTCAGAGAGATAAAGACGGTCATTACATCCTTGTAAAGGGAACAATCCAAGAGGAAGAGATAACGATCATAAATATATATGCATCAAATACTAGTGCACCCAACTATATAAAACAAGTATTAAAGGACATAAAAAATCAAATAAGCACTAATACAATTATATTGGGGGATCTCAATACTCCATTGTCACCAAAAGACAGATCAACTAGACAAAAAATCAATAATGAAATAGTAGAACTGAACCAAACTTTGGAACAAATGGACTTAGTAGATGCCTACAGAGTGTTGCACCCTACAACATCAGAATACACATTCTTCTCAGCTGCACATGGGCCGTTCTCCAAAACAGACCACATACTAGCTCATAAAACCTGCTTAAGTAAATGCAAAGGAATTGAAATTATCCCATGCATATTACCAGACCACAGTGCAATGAAATTGGAAATCAATGGCAAAAGCAATCACAAAAACTCCCTAAACACATGGAAATTAAACAGCACCCTACTGAACAACCAATGGGTCACAGATGAAATTAAAGAAGAAATTAGACACTTTCTACAACTGAATGATAATGACAGTACAACATACCGGAACTTATGGGATACAATGAAAGCAGTCCTAAGAGGGAAATTTATAGCATTAAATACCTATATCAGGAAAACAGAGCAAGCGCAAATAAACAACTTAATGGGGAACGTTGAACTTCTACAAAAAGAAGAGCAGGCTAAGCCAAAAGCTCGTACAAGGGAGGAAATTATAAAGATCAGAGCAGAAATTAACATATTGGAGACTAAAAAAACAATACAAAGAATCAATGAAGCAAAGAGTTGGTTCTTTGAAAGAATAAATAAGATTGACAAACCCTTATCCAACCTTATTAAAAAAAGAAGACTCAAATCCATGCAATTGAAAATGAAAAGGGTGATATCACAACGGACCCTGCAGAAATCCAGAAGATCATCTATACCTATTTTGAAAATTTATATTCTACTAAGATGGAAAATGCAGAAGAAATGGACAGATTCCTAGATACGTATGAAATATCAAAGCTGAATCAAGAAGATTTAAAAATCCTAAATAAACCAATATCAACCAATGAAATCGAAGATGTAATTAAAAACCTCCCAACAAAGAAAAGCCCAGGCTCTGATAGATTCACTGCCAAATTCTACAAGAAATTTAGAGAAGACCTAACACCACTACTTCTCAAACTCTTTAATGAAATTGAAACGGAAGCAATACTCCCAAATTCATTCCTGGAAGCAAGCATTACCCTGATACCAAAACCAGACAAGGACCCAACTAAGAAACAGAACTATAGGCCAATCTCCCTCATGAACATAGATGCAAAAATCCTCAATAAGATACTGCCAAACAGAATCCAGCAAATCATCAAGAAGATTATACAGCATGACCAAGTTGGATTCATCCCAGGGATGCAGGGATGGTTCAATATACATAAATCAATAAATGTAATACACCATATTAACAGAACCAAAGACAAAAATCACATGATCATCTCAATAGATGCAGAAAAAGCTTTTGACAAAGTCCAGCACCTTTTCATGATAAAAACCCTGCAGAAAATTGGAATAGATGGTCTTTATCTCAATCTGATAAGCTATCTATGACAAACCAACAGCCAATATCATACTAAATGGACAAAAACTGAAAGCCTTCTCTCTAAAATCAGGAACAAGTCAAGGATGTCCACTGTCCCCACTCTTATTCAACATAGTCCTGGAAACTTTAGCCAGAGCAATTAGACAAGAGAAAGAAATAAAAGGAATAATGATTGGAAAGGAAGAAGTTAAATTATCATTATTTGCAGATGACATGATACTCTACGTAGAAGACCCCAAAAACTCCACTAAAAAATTGCTAGATTTAATATGGAAATTCAGTAGTGAAGCTGGATACAAAGTCAATACTCAAAAATCAATAGCCTTTCTGTACACAAATAACAAACTTACTGAAAGAGAAATTAGGGAAACAACACCTTTCACAATAACATCCAAAAAAATGAAATACCTAGGAATCAACCTCACAAAGGATGTAAAAGACCTATACACTGAAAACTACAGTACTCTGAAAAAGGAGATTGAAGAGGACATCAGAAAATGGAAAGATATCCCTTGCTCCTGGATAGGAAGAACCAATATAGTGAAAATGGCCATACTTCCAAAACTGTTATACAGATTTAATGCAATTCCAATCAAAATTCCAACAGCATATCTCACAGAATTAGAGAAAACAATCTTAAAATTCATTTGGAATCAGAAGAGACCTAGAATAGAAAAGGCAATTCTGTGCAACAAAGGCAAGGCAGGGGGCATCAGAATCCCTGACTTGAAATTATACTATAAAGCTACTGTGATAAAAACAGTGTGGTACTGGCAAAAAAACAGACCTGAAGCTCAATGGAACAGATTAGAAGATGCTGAAACAACCACAGACATACTAAGCCACCTTATCTTTGACAAAGGTGCCAAACACATTCACTGGAAGAAAGATAGCCTCTTTAATAAATGGTGCTGGAAAAACTGGCTCTACACATGCCAAAGATTAAAACTAGACCCATATCTTTCACCATGCACTAAACTAAATTCAAAATGGATCAGAGATCTAAATATTAAAACACAAACATTGTCTGCTGGAAGGTAGGATAGGTAAAACCCTTGAAGACATTGGTGTAGGCAAAGACTTTATGAATAAAACCTCAACCGCATAGGAACTATCACAAAGAATCAACAACTGGGATCTCATCTTATTAAAAAGCTTTTGCACAGCAAGAGAAACCACCAACAGAGTGAAGAGACAACCCACAATGTGGGAAAAAATGTTTGCCAGCTGTTCCTCAGACAAAGGATTACTATCGAGAACATATAAAGAATGCAAAAAAATCAGACCTCCCAAATATAAAGACCCACTCCAAAAATGGGCATCTGAGATGAATACACATTTCTCAGATGAAGAAATACAAATGGCAAATAAATATACAAAAAAATGTGCAACATCACTAGTCATTCGAGAGATGCAAATGTTTTAATTTGCAACACTGAGATACCATCTCACCCCAGAAAGAATGGCTATTCTCAAGAAATCAACTAATAACAAATGCTGGAGGGGCTGTGGGGAAAAAGGAACCCTTCTCCACTGTTGGTGGGAGTGTCGACTGGTACAGCCACTATGGAAATAAGTGTGGAGATTCCTCAAAAAACTAGGGTTGGAGGTCCCATTTGACCCAGCTATTCCCCTTCTGGGTATCTTCCCAGAAGAGTTAAAAACATCGTACCACAGCGATATATGTGCACCCATGTTTATAGTGGCACAATTTGTAATAGCCAGATCTTGGAAACAACCCAAATGCCCATCAACTGAGGAATGGATAAAAAAGATGAGGTATTTTGATACAATGGAGTACTATTCAGCCATAAAGGAGGATAAACTGGAGACTTTTATAGGTAAATGGATGCAACTCGAGAAAATACTCATAAGTGAAATAAACCGGACGCACATGTGTAAGCATCATATTGTCTCTCTAGTATGAGAAACTGGAAGAGTAAGTAAGATCCGAAATATACAACAGACATGGCGAATCAAAAAGAAACTGGTCAAAAGGAAAGAGAGACTGGGATGGGGGAATAGGGAAAAGAAAGAAGGGAAAAGAAAAAAAATTGTATTTATATACAAGATGGTTAAGATAGATACACTACTAATTTTACTTAGTTCATTGAAGAGTAAGGTTTGTGCCAATAATGTTTGGACAATTGAATATCTGGTACCCTGAATAACTAACTTAAAGATAACAACACATAATGTATTAACCATTGTTACCCTGTTATTATGTTGTTTTGAAATTTTGTTCTTTTTTGATTTGTTTTGTTTTTTCTTCTTTAAAAAAAAAAAAAAAAAAACTAAAACTAGAAATTCCATTTAACTGAGCTAGTCCCCTTCTAGATATCTTCCCCAAACAGTTAAAGGTATTATTACAGTGATATATGCATATCCATGTTTATAGCAGCACAACTCACAACAGCTAAATCCTGGAAGCTGCCTATATGTCCATCAAGATATGAATGAAGTGTGGTATTTATACAAAGTAGAGTATACTCTGCCATATACAAGGATAAATTTGAGTAATTTATAGGAAAATGGATGCACCTTGAGATCATAATGTCATGTGAAATAAATATACAAGTTTAAATATCTCAGTTTCTCTTATATGAGAAACCCAAAATATAAAGAACAAAATAAAGACAGATCTAGGAAACAGGGAGATATATCTTTTACAAAAGCAAAGGGGACCAAGAGATGGAGGGATGGGGTTAAGTGGGGGAAGACAGGGGATAAGGGATGAAAAAAGAATTAAGCTGTGTTATATACATGTACCAACTACCCATGAAGAGTTCAATCATTATGTACTGCAAATGTGTACTAATTAAAATTTTAAAAATGAAGTACAGGGCTGGTGAGATAGCTCAATGGCATAAGCACCTGCCTGGCAAGCGCGAGGTCCTGAGTCTGACTCCCGGAACCCACATAAAGGAAAAAAAGGGCAGGTGATATTGATCAGTGGCACAAATGCCTGCTGGCAAGCGTGAGGTCCTGTGTTAGACTCCCAGTACCCACATTAAAAAAAAAAAAAAAAAAAAAAAAATGAAGTACAGAATCACTGTTCTAAGAAGCACTCAACCACTAAATGAACAAATTATTCCAGTCACCTGAAACAATCTATGAATGCCCTGATCATACTGCAAGTTGCCAGAAACATTAACCTAAGCTGTAGCACAGAAAGACATGCTAGAATACACTTTACCGTATAAAAAATTGTATCTTCAAATGCAATGATATGGCATTACTAGCAAAATCTTTAACTATATTATTACTCCATATGTTTCAAAATCTCTACAAACAACACGACATTCCTATAACTTAAAAATACTTTTTAAAATTGCTACTGAAAATTTCATTCAGTCACCCAATAAAAATTCATTGTAAAAGAATTCATATAGAGAGAAGGACTATAAGAATCACTGGTCATTTTCTATTTGGAAGCATTTTATAAGACGGTTTTATAGTTTTGTGGTAATTAATAATTGCCTAGGATGGGGTTTTAGAAAGACTGCCCAAAATTTAAAAGGAAGGGTTTACATAATTTCTAGGTCTTACCTCATCTATGTTTCTAAGCCATTTGCTGATGTTTTCAAAACTTTTACCATTGGTGATGTCATATACTAGCATGATACCCATTGCTCCTCTGTAGTAGGAGGTTGTGATGGTGTGAAATCGCTCTTGGCCTGCTGTATCCCTGAAATAATAGCCAATAAATACATTAAGCATTTTAATAATACTACATTTCAGATACAGGACAAAACAATGAAACAGATTAAAACCCATTATCCACCACAAAGCAATACAAAACAACCATTTATTTAACTTGTAGTGTGTGTGTGGTACTAGGGTTTGAACTCAAAGCCTTCAAACTGACTACATTCCCAGCCCTTTTTATTTTTATTCTGGAAAAGGAAAATCGCTAAATTGCCCAGGTTGGGCTCAAACTTGTGATCCTCCTGCCTCAGCCTCTCAGAGTGCTGGAAATTACAGGCATGTGCCACTACACCTGGCTTTAACTCTTTAATTAGTAAATAATTATGGTTCTTCATTTTTCAGTTGAAGGAAATTAATGACCTACTCATACTGAATGAAAATCTGCGAAGGAAAACAGTTCAAAATGACATATAAAACTTTTGAAATACCATTTTATTTTGTAATTTAGTTCAATAATCTTACAGAAAAACACACAGAACTTTCATATGAGTTCCTTTTCTTTCCTTTTTCAGATGATGGATCACTAGCCCAGGCTGGGCTTGAACTCATGATTCTCTTGCCTCAGCCTTCTGAGTATTAGATTGCAAGCGTAAGTACCACCATTCCTGGCTAAATTTTTAGAACATTTAAGGGCTACAGCTAGATTCATTTACAAAAAGTTATAAAGGTAACCTCAATTATAAATAAGACAAATACATGTAAATAGTTTTTCCTTATTTTTTTAATGCTTTCAAGTCAAAGGTTCGACATGTATTTTGCTCCAATAATTATGCTTTCATTTTCTAAAAAATTATGCTTTCATTTGCATCACCAATTTCTTTCTCTTATGGATTATTCTTACCAGCTTTTAACATGTTTTAGTGTCTTTTTTCTAAACAGCACAAATAAAAAACTCCATTCTTACATCCCTCCAACTAACATTTCATGTCACTGTTCCTCTTCCCAGCTAACATTTTTAAACTTTTATTTTGAAATAATTATAGTCTAGTGTACTTCCACACACCTGGGGAAGCTGAGGCAAGAGGATCTTGAGTTTAAACCAGCCTGGACTACCTAGTGACCCTGTCTCACTCAAAGTCCTCCCCCACACAAAAAAAGTTCACACAAGAACATACATAAATATTCACAGCAACATTATTCAGAATAGCCCAACATGGAAACAACACAAATCCACCAACTGATGAATGAATAAAATGTGTATACGCATACAATGGAAGGAGCATGCACGAGGTCTTGGGTCTGATTCCCAGCACAGGAAGCAGGTAGACAGGCAGCTAGTCATGACACAACACAGATGAACCTTGATAACACTATGCTAAGCAAAAGCAGCTCATCACCAAAAAGCACATATTATATACTTCCATATAAAACAAACGTCCAGAATAAGAAAATCTATAAAGACAAAAAGTAGGTTAGGAGTTACCTTGGTGAAAGAATCAGGAGGATGAGTGTGAAAGATGGGATTTCTTTTTAAGGGTGAATAAAATATTCTAACAGTTATGATGGTGGTTGAATAATCTTGTGAATATACTAAAAACCACTGAATTGTGCATTTTAAATAGGTAAATTGTATGGCATGTGAATTATGTCTTAATAAATTCACTACAAAACATACTAAAATCATGGCAGGCTTAAGAACAAACACAACACTCAGGAGTTTGAGGCAGGAGGATCCCCATGAGTTCGAGGCCAGCCTGAACTACACAGTGAGACCTTGTCCCCAAAAAACCCCTAAAAACCTAAACAAAACAAACAACTCACAAGCACAAAAAACTTCTAATGGCAATTTGTTATCACCAGAATCAACTCTAAAATCCTTATCCTTATCTTTATCTTGGGGCTTAAAAAGCCTTACAGGATTTATCCTTTTTCCAGCCCCTGTAATTTTGGCCCCTCTTTTCCCTAACCACTTAGAGCCACATTTTTTCCCATGTCCCTCAATACACAAGTTTGTCCTCTTGCCTTTTTTCGAAGACAGAGACAGAGACTGAATGAAAATGAGTATGTGCGTGAGAGAGAAACTGAACCCAGGTCTTCTCATGTACTATATGCTCTACCTCTGAGCTATACTCTCAACCCCACTTGACAGCCTCTGTACAATCTATTCCCACCATCTATACATGACTGGATCCTCATTTTGCACATTTTAAATGTAATTAAGTTGTTCATACATTTGTCATACATCAATTTAAAATTTACTGTGTATTTTATGTGCTAAGCATTATATAAGAACACACAGAGAAGGTGGGTCAGTCAGACTCAAGTTTATCCTCAGTTCTACTTCTTCCAGCCAGGTGGCTTTGAAGGTACTTAGCCTCCTTGAACATTTGTTTGTTTTGGTTTTCTAATTTATAAACAATTATGAAGTTTATTTTCCATAAAGATATGCAAAAATGCTCAAATTTTAATCCCATGTTTTCAAGACATTTCAACAATGTTCTAAGTCACATCATCTTTGCAGATGATCTACTGTACTAAGAGCTCTCTCAAGTTAATATCTGTCTGTACTTAAGCAGAACTCAAAGCTGTTTCACAAGGAAAACCCTGGTTTTGCTTGCAGCGTATTTCTGTAATAAAGATAAAATAAAATTATTTTTTAATTTAGCTAAGAAAAAGAATAGCTAAACTTCAAAAGTTTCTCTTTCAATTTTCTTTTTTTTTTTTTGTGGGTACCAGGGGGTCGACCTCAGGGCCTCGCGCGCCAGCAGGCGCCCGTGCCGCTGAGCGATATCACCGGCCCCTTTTTCGTATGTGGGATCTGGGAGTCGAACTCGGGCCCTCGCGCTTGCCGGGCAGGCGCTTAAGCCGCTGAGCCATCTCACCGGCCCCTCAATTTTCTTAAGACAATGTCAGCCCTGATGTGCTCATTTCATCTCAAAGTATCTGGGTCTGCCCTTTAAAACAAAAATCCCATGTATTCATTCTACAACCATTTTATTGAGCAAATACTGTACCATAAAGCAGACACTATTCGAAGCAGCTAATAACAACAAACTGTTGCCTTAATGGAGTTTATATTTTATTTGGGGTAGACAACAAATAAAATATGGAATATCAGAGGGTGATTAATAACTGCCAATGAAACAAAAAGACAAGAAAAGAGACTAAGCCAACACTGAGAAAAAAACACCAAACAGCTGATACTGTCAGTGACATAGAAGGGCTCATGGGGACAGAGTGACCCTCAAGTCAGAGGCTTCAGCAGCAGTAATGGGGGAAGGGGGGGTTGCAGCCCAGGCCAAGGAACTCATGGAGACAAAACACTGCTGGTGGTGGCTGGTATCAAGGACTGCTGTACTTTGGCCAGCAGCAACAGTCAACCTGAACAACTCTGCCATAACCACCTATGACATCATCTCCAAAACCTACAACTGTCTCTAAAGCTGTCCTTCTCCCTCACCTCTGGAAAGAGACTGCGATCTCCAAGTTTCCCTAACCAGGAATTCACCGACAATCCTGCAAACACCCACAGGGAGTCTCCACCAGACGACCTGGGCTCCAGCTATGGTTACTACAGTGTTTTTATAGAAGAAACATAATATGAATTAATTCAGCCTGTTAGACAAACAGAGAAAACTGGAGGCTAATGTTGGTTATGAAGCAAGAAAGTGCAATTTTAAATAGGGGAACGAGGGAAGGCCTCACTGAGAAGGTGAAGGAAATAGGGAAGTGAACCATGTAAATAGATGGTAGGACAGTGTTCCAAGAGAGGGAGTGCAAAAGGTCCCAAGGCAAAGGCAGGAAGGATAAGGTCAAAGTGACTGCTGTGAGGGAGGGAGGGAGCTCAGAGAGATGTGGCTATACAACAGGAAATGCTGATCTGTCTAGGCCTAAGGCCCTTCACTTTTCCTCTGACTGCGGTGGGAAGTCCATCCCAGGCTTTGGGAAAAGAAATGTCTTAATCTGGGACACTGTGTTGAAAATGGATGTGGGCCCAAGTATGTGTGCAGAAAGCAGAGCTAGCAGGTATTACTATATCTACCTAAAAAACATCAAGAAATGCTATTTTCCAGATAATTAAACATCGCAGAGGCAAGCTACCAATTCTAGGTTTGACCCTTAAACCAAGTGAAACTGCTAAGAAACTATACATGCATGAGCACACACATACACATCTATATTTGTTATTTATATGTTTACTGTATTTATATCTTCAAACTAGTTTTTATCTCCCTTACCTTTAATATTTTGCCAACTTACTAATATTCATTATGAGAAGCAGCTTTATGAAAACTTATTCTATTTGTCACAATCTGATTTTGCCCTCTCCATTTCTGAAAAGAACATACATGTAATCTATTGTGGACAGAAAAGCCTCCCCTCTTTTCTGGCCTTGGTTGCCAAGAAGTTTATCCATAAGCCAGACATGGTGGTGAACACCTATAATCCCAGCACTTGGGAGGCTGAGGCAGGAGAAGCACTGCAAATTCAAGGCCAGCCTGGACTACATAGTGAGTTCAAGGCCACCTCAAACTACATAGCAAGACCCTGTCTCAAAAAAATCAAGGTGCGGGGGGGGGGGGGTGGATGGGAGGAGATGAGATGTATATATATTTATGTGTGTGCAGTTTTTCTCTTTTCCAATTTCCTGTTTTATCTTTTATTAATTTTATGTATTGAATTAAAAGTGCCTTAAACTAGATGTAATTATAAACACCATTAAAGAACAAAGGCCTGTCTCATCACAGTAAGAATGGCTTATTTCTTCTCTGATCTAGTAAAAAGAAATACTATGGGCACGGCGGCACACACCAGTAATCCCAGCTATTTCAGAAGGCTGAGGTAAGAGAATCCTAGGTTTGAGGCCAGTTGGACAAATGAAATGTCTCAAACTAAAATTAAAAGGTATTGGGCCGGTGAGATGGCTCAGCGGCTTAAGCGCCTGCCCAGCAAGCGCAAGGGCCCGAGTTCGACTCCCGGATCCCACATACGAAAAAGGGGCCGGTGATATCGCTCAGCGGCACGGGTGCCTGCTGGCGCGCGAGGTCCTGAGGTCGACCCCCCGGTACCCACAAAAAAAAAAATTAAATAAAATTAAAAGGTACTAGGGATATAACTCAGTGGTAGAGTGCTTGTCTAACATGCACAAGGCCTTAGATTTAATCTACAGTATGAAAAAAAAAAAAAAGGAAAGGGGGGGAAGGGGAGGGGAGAAGAGGGGAATAGGAGGAAACTAACCTATAATTCTATCCCTTTAAAGATGGTTGAAGTCTCCCACAAACCATGAAGGCTAGAAATGTATTTATCTAACACACAGTGTGCAGTACCTGGGCTTCCAGTAGTGACTAACAACTACAGTGTAGGAGGCATAAGAAACTTTGATTTCAATTTTGTCCTCAGTAATAACTATGTAGAGAGATCTTCCACAGTACTCTACTATAGATAACACCCCCCCCCCAATGCTTTCTGGCTATTATACACTACCTCTTCTCCATTTATTTACATTATACAATTAGCAAAATTATGTACACACTTCAGTGTCAAGCTTATGACTTAAATTCTGCGCTAAGAAAAAACACTGCAAAAGAGGCAACTTAGCTAAACCTTTATCAATAGCACCTGGGGGGACAGCTGGGGAGCTCACCTTAAAAAATACTATAGTTATAAAATACCCAACATAGAAGATACTGAAATATTAATGGCCCTCTGAAAAGAAAGGTAATCACTACTCTGTTCAGAGTTAAGTTTGCTTTGGTTCATGGCATACTACTACACCTGCTCTTGGATTTTTGTCTCTATCTTCCAGAATCTCTTACACCCAGTTATCCTCTTTTTGTATGACCTCTTTCATTAATTCTTTTAGCTTTCTATATCCTTTCATTTATGTACTTCCAACATTTATACTTTTCCATATGACTGTTTCTTGCCTCACAAAATGATCCAGACTCTGATCTCAAATTACCCTTTTCCTGAGTCTGGCCTCTATCTTACTATATCAGTCAGCTTCTAACAAAATGTTAAAACAACTGACAATTTATTTCAAACTATGGAACAGAGTCCTTCCCTCACTATCGTAGGCTAGTAGTGGCAAACCTATGGCACACATGTTATTTGATTTTCTTTTAAGATAAAAGATGTCAATGTATGAGTTGTTTTTCCTAAACTAAAACCTCAGTATTCAGTGTTGGCACTTTGCAATACAGAAGTGTTTTGGGTTTGGGCACTTGTCTCGAGCAGGTTCTCCATCACTGCTCTAGAATAATTAGTAACTCTGCTCAGGGTTAAAAATAGCCACAGCTGCTTGTTCATTGGTCAAATTATTTTTAGGTTTGTATAACACATATGGCCAAAATCTAATCCAATCCAGCAGATTCAATCCAACAAGAAAAGCAAGTGTTTTTAAATATCTGATGGGCAGTTAAACATTTATGTGTTCACATTTTCCTTTTATGTTTCAATAATATAGGTGCCTAAGCCTGTTTTCAAAACTAGTCATTTTTTTCTGCTAACAATTTTTTCTTCCTATCCTACTCAGTTGACCAAATTTTTCAAATTATAAGCTGATGGCAGAATTCCCCTTACATAAAATAATACACAGATGAGAGTATTGTGAAGTACTATTTTTCCCCATGACGTATTACAAAGGAGTGATGCAGTCCAGGAGTTAAGACAGCTTTTCTTTTTAATGTCCCACGTGTTGGGTCAGAGAAGCTGTGCACTCTGGCTACTGTGACAGTTATTTTTAGTCTGAGTCCTGACAGCACTGGAACAGGTCAGAGATAACACCACTCTGCTCTGCAGTGCAGAGACTTCAAATTTCATAATTTTGTGGTTTTTGGTAACATAATGAAGTTATTCTTTATAAATTAAGATGTCAAATTTCACACGTTGTATACTATCTTAACAAGACCTGCATTTCTTCAAAGAACTGTCATTTTCCTACACCCAAAATATAGTGAGTTTAAGCCATGGTGGCATGTGCCTGTAATCCCAGCACTCGGGAGGCTGAGGCAGGAGGATCGCTGTGAGTTCGAGACCAGCCTGGGCCACATGAGCGAGTTCAAGGCCAGCCTACACTACATGTGAGACCCTGTCTCAAACAAACAAACAATATAGTGAGTTTAAATTATGCTTATCTTAGCCGGGTATGATGGCATACACCTGTAATCCCTGCACTTTGAGAGGCTGAGGCAAAGAGGATCGAAAACTAGAGCCCCAGCTGGGAAACTTAGCGAGGTCCTGTCTCAAAAAATAAAAAGGACTAAGGATGTAGATCAATGTAAAGGCCCTAGGTTCAATCTCCAATACTGAACTACAAATTAGCCTATCTTCATCCAAAAGTAATGTATTTCGAATAAGAAGGCCTGCCTTTTAACATCTTACAACAGTGGGAAAGAGAAGAAAAAGGAAATTATATCACAAATTGTGAATGCTAGTAAATGGGGAGAAGTGATAGCAGGGTGAAGAGAGACAAAGTAATTTAGAATAATT
The DNA here is from genome assembly GCA_028451465.1 of Erethizon dorsatum. Taxonomy (NCBI): domain Eukaryota; kingdom Metazoa; phylum Chordata; class Mammalia; order Rodentia; family Erethizontidae; genus Erethizon; species Erethizon dorsatum. The sequence goes on from CM051824.1 coordinate 68,919,922, forward strand.
AGGGAGATCCTCTCTACAGAGGTGATGCTTAAGATGGGAAGTGAAGTGTGAACAGAAACCACTGATTAAAGTCACTCAGGCAACAAATATTTTCTGAGGATCTATATTTGCATGGCTCTGTTTTAGATGGGAAAGATATAAGCATAAAAACATAAAACAGATGGGATTTCCACCCTTCAAAAACTTACATTCTAGTGGGAGAACAAAAATGAAGTCATTTATAAAACTATAGTGACTTCACATACTGAAAACTACTATGATTACGGATAAATATGATAGTGCCTAGAAGGACTGGGTTTCTTTAGTTCTCACACAAGGCTTCTCCCAGGATAACAATGAATTGAGATCTGCATGAGAGAAAGCAGGGCAAAGATCTGATAAGCATTACAAGCAGAAAGAAAAGTAAAAAGTTCAAAGGCTCCGAAATGGAAACATGCTGGGCATGCTCAACAGAGCAAAGTGGTAAGAGATGAGGAAAAGAAGGATGGTAGCCAAGACCTGAAGCCTCTGCAATGGAATGATAATTTCAAATAGTCCAGTCATGGGGGGATAGGAGGGAAGAACTTGAGGGTTGGGAGGGTCTACAAATCATGTACAAAGGTTCTAAACTGGATCAATTGGGGCTGGAAGCTATATACAGAGGAGAGTGAGATTAGAGAGGTAGGTGAGATCCTTACTGTAAAAAGCAATGTGGATTCAGAATATGGACTTTCATCTGAAATGCAGTGTAAAGTCAAAGGGACAATAAACAGAAGTACAACCATGATCAGATTTATATCTGAAAAAGGGTTATCCTGATTGCTATATGAAAAAAGCATAGCAAGAAGGCAAAGGGGGAAGACTGGTTAGGATATTAAGAGCCTATAATAGCACAAAGAGGTAATGGAGGCATAGAGCAGGGCAGTGATGGCGAATCTTTTAGAGACAAGGGCCCAAACTCACCTATTTAGCCCAAAGTGCCAACACAGCAATTAAACCTGAATACTGAGATTTTAGTTTAGAAAAAACAACTCATTCATTAAAATCTTTTGTCTTAAAAGAAAAACAACATGCATGCCATAGGTTTGCCACCCCTGGACTAGGGGGTAACACTGGAGATGGAGAATCAACAAGGCTTCCTAATGAATTCGATGTGGAAGTTAAAGAGAATGGGAAGAATCAAAACTGAATGACAAATATCTGGCATCTTATATAAGTAGGCAGTTGATTTTTCTACAAATCAAAGTACTGGTTTAGAGTGACTGTGCTAAGTACAATTTACTGCTGGTACAAAGATACAGATCTTAGTAGTGGCAGACATTCCTGATCCCCACCTCCAGCAAAACAAAAGCGCTGAAGTAACTTACTATGGCTACTCCTGGCAGGGCTGACTAACTCTATGGAAAATGTAGCAAGATAAATTGTGATGCAAATTCCACAGATCCAGGATTTTAAAAGCCACAGCTCTAGCCAGCATGGTAGTGCACACCTCTAACCCCAGCATTCTGGGAGGCTGAGGCAGGAGGATCACAAATTTGAGCCAAAAAAGCTAATACATATGCCCTGGGTGGGGGAAGATACACCTCCACCTTTATACAACATAAAGGCTGAGAGATTCCTGGAAAGACAGCAGAAAAAAAAATCAACATTCAGAGTTAAGAAAAGACAAAGCTTTAGCACAAACTACAGAGTTTCCAAGACTAATATTCAATTACAAAACAGGCATTTTCATGCCAAAACAGAATGAATGTATTTATGTGAATTACAGAAATACAAAAATTGCTGTGCTTTTTAATAGCAACTGGGAGCAAAGCATTAAAGGTGAGGACAAAGTTTTGAATCTCAAGGTATGGTAAGTTATGAGCAATGGGTTTTCGTGTTAAAAGCCTTCTTAAATTACCATGAGTATCTCTCAGATCTCTTTGAGCTACTTGGCTTCTTTCTTCTTGGAATGTTACCATGCAAGTCTTTTCACTGAGAAGTTCAATTTAAAATGTTTAAAAATTAAATAACATTAAAATTAGAAATGTTGCCATTTCTGTGCTATGCTTTGGTTTTATACATAGAGTAGAAATTTTTTTCAGATTAATCTTGAAGGCACACTGGAAGACTTACTGTTTCCAAAGAGCATCTTTTAACAAAGCAGACACTATTTTTTTTTTTTTTTCTTTTGAGTCAAGGTCTCACTATGTAGTTCAGGCTGGCCTTGAACTCACTATGTAGCCCAGGCTGGCCTCGAATTCACAGTGGTCCTCCTGCCTCAGCCTCCCAAGTGCTGGGATTATAGGCATGTGCCACCACACCCAGCTGACACTTCTTTTTAAAAACAAGTGCTAGTTGTTTGTTACTGTTTACTTCTAAAAGCTACAAAAAGAAGCTGGGTGTGGTGGCATACCCCTGTCATCCCAGTACTTGGGAGGCTTGAGGGAGGAGGATCATGAGTTTGAGGACAGCCTCAGCTACACAGTGAGCTCAAGCCCAGCCCGAACTATATAGTGAAACCTTACCTCAAAAATGAATGAATGTGGGCCGGTGAGATGGCTCAGTGGTGTAAGTGCCTGCCTTGCAAGCGCGAGGGCCCGAGTTCAACTCCCGGATCCCACATACGAAAAAAGGGGCCGGTGATATCGCTCAGTGGCACGGGGGCCTGCTGGCGCGCGAGGTCCTGAGGTCGACCCCCCGGTACCCACAAAAAAAAAAAAAAAAAAAATGAATGAATGACGAATGAACAACACCAAAAAACTAAAACAGCAAAAGGGAGGAAATGAGCCAATCATGGGGCCACATGCCATATTCCCAGCATACTGGGAGGCAGGAGGATTGAAAGTTTGAGCCCACTCTGGGTAACTCAGTGAGATCCTTTCTCAAACAAACAAGAAAATTTATTTTAAAAGGGCTAGATGGGCCGGTGAGATAGCTCAGCGGCGTAAGCGCCTGCCTAGCAAGCGCGAGGTCCTGAGTTCGACTCCTGGTACCCACATACGAAAAAAGGGCCGGTAATATCGCTCAGCAGCACGGGCGCCTACTGGCATGTGAGGTCCTGACTTCAACCCCCAGTACCCACCAAAAAAATAATAATAATAAAAATAAATAAATAAATAAATAAATAAATAAATAAAAGAAAGGGCTAGAGATATGGCAGAGTGAGAAGGTCCTGGGTTCAATTCCCAGTACTGCCTCCCCAACCCCAAAAGAGGAAGGAAATTCATAAATCCATAAAGATCAAGGAATAGAATAGAAAGTTTGTGGAAGAAGGAGTGTAGACAGAGATACAGGACAAATTTAGTAGGGCAAAAGTTTTATATATAATGCAAAACATGTCTGAAAATTTGTTTTGCGACATTTGGTTTGTCTTACACACACACATATGCATGTATATGTATGTGATGCTGTTCCCAAAGAACATTTAATGGTTTGATACCTATAATACACATAAAACAAGTAATAGGGGCCAGTGAGATGGCTCAGCGGCGTCAGCGCCTGCCTGGCAAGCGCGAGGGCCAAAGTTCGACTCCCGGAACCCACATACGAAAACAGGGCCGGTGATATCGCTCAGCGGCATGGGCGCCTGCTGGTGCACGAGGTCCTGAGGTCGACCCCCCGGTACCCACACCCACACAAAAAAACCAAGTAATAGTCACTAAAAAGTACTGTTATTATAACTTTGAAGTCCATGATTCAGACTTGAATATAAATTCCAATAATTTTATTGTACTTTTGCAGGCAAAACTATATAATTAAAAACGAATGCCTAAATTTTTTTTTTCAGTGCTAAAGGACTGAACTCAGCACCTCCACAAAGCAAAGCAAACATTCTATCACTAAGCTACATCTCCAGACCCTCTTTTTAAAAATAAAGCTTAAACCACATTAAGTAAAATAAATATTTTAGCTTAAGACTCAAAGCAACAAAAAGATTATGATATTAACCTTTTATACTGGATGTCGGTGAGCAAAGCATAGTGCTAAAGGCTTTACACGGATTATTTCATGTGATCCTTACAACACTTTGAGATAGGTGGTACCAGTTCCATTTTACGGATGGAGATATAGAAGCCTAACAATATGTAACTTGCCCACGTTTATATAGCAAGTGGAAAAATTAACAACCAGCTCTCACAGACCAAAATCAACGGCAAGTACATTTCTGCTCCACTGAGGTTCACCTGATAGCTTGTTTTAGAAAAGTCTAACAGAATCTGAACAAATGACAAGGAAGAGTTTCACTGCCATATCTGGTATTCTGCTATATAAAATAAGTAAATTAGCATTACTTACCAAATCTGTAGCTTGATCTTCTTTCCTTGTAATTCAACTGTTTTGATCTTAAAGTCTATTCCTATAACACAAGGAAAAAAAAGGGTAACTTGTAGCTTTGTGCTTAGCTATAATCAAATTTATTGAAGTAAACATGCTGATACTTTTTAAACTGCAAATCTGAGCAAATGTGTCCACAATCTTAAACCCAAGTAACAGAAGATCCAGGATGGTCAGAGAAATAGTCACACAGAAAAGTTTTTAGAAATTAGTAAAGGAAGTAAAATTTCAAATATCTACTATTACAAGCCGGGGCGGGGGGGGTGTACACCGGTAATCCCAGCACTCAGGGGACTGAGGCAGGAGGATCGCCACAAGTTCAAGGGCAGCTTGGGCTACGTAGTGAGTTCAAAGCTAGTCTGAATTACATAGTGAGACCCTATCTCAAAAATAAAAGAAAATATAAAAGAAAATATCTACTATTACAGTTGGAGATTTTTAACACCCCTTTTTTTTTTTTAATGTGGGTACCGGGAGTCGAACTCAGGACCTTGCGCTTGCCAGCAAGCGCTTGTGCCACTGAGCTATATCACCGGCCCTTTTCTTCCTTTATGTGGGTACTGGGAATTGAACTCAGGACCTCGTGCTTGCCAGGCAGGCGCTTATGCCACTGAGCTATCTCACCAGCCCCTAATACCCCTTTCTTAACAGTTGATTTTTTAAATGTGGAAAGAAAAATTATAAATATAGAACACTTGAATAACACTAAACAATTTGACCTAATTGATATATGATATATGAATCTCCACCCAACAATGAATACACACTTAGCTTTTGGTTTTTGTTGTTTCTTTTTGGTGCTAAAGACTAATTCAGGGCCTTGCAATGCTAGGCAAGCACTCTAAGCTACTGAGCTCCATCCCCAGCCCCACACTTTTTAAGTGCACACTCAATGGGTACTAAAATAAAACATAAGGGCAATAAATGAAATTTCAATACAATTAAGAGTACTGAAGTCATATAAACTGTATTTTCTGACCACAATAAATTAGAAATCAACACCAGAAAGACATCTGGAAAAAAAATCTCAAAATATCTGGAAATTCATGGGTCAATAAAAATTGCAATGAAAATTAAGAAAAAAAATTAAATGAACTAAAATGAAAATAAAATGTAACAAAGAGGATAAAGTGGATCTTTAAAAATCAGATTGTTTTGTTTTGTTTTCTACGAGACAGGCTGCTTCTCACACTGAGGACATACACACCTTCCTCAGCTCAGATGAATGGACAGAAAGGTAATGCCTCTGTCAGAAATTAGCTTCTATAAAAATTTAAAAATTAAAAAAAATATATATATATAAGACCACTAGCAATCTGTCTAAAAGGAATGTGCAGGTGCTAGCCACAGGAGGTTGGGGTCTGGTTTCCACAAGGGAGGGAAAGACCCTAGAGAATGGCCAGGATGGAACAGCACAGGAATTTCCTTGTTTATTGTCTCATTTATATTCCTCTCCCTCTCTTGTGCCTCTAATCCTGTTGGAGCCAGTTTCGAACAAACCTTTTCTTTTTCCATCAAAGACTGTCTCCCATGTTACTGGAGTACAGTCGACCTGGATGGTCGGTAACAAAAACACATCAAAATTTGTAGGATACAGTTCAAAGTAGTATTTAGAGAGAAATTTACAGCATTACGAGTTTCCATTAGGAGAGCACACTTATTTTATTCTATTCAATGAAGTGAAACCTGATTCTAAAATTGAAAATAAAGCCCATAAAGATTTTTAAACTTAAAAAATTACATTAATTAAAAAATGGAAACAAAGCTTTCGTAAATGGGTAGGGGAGAAGGGGTTGAAGGGAGGGCAGGGGAATGGGAGGGCAATGATATCATGTATAGGTACAAATTCTCTATGATGAAGACCCTGTCTCAAAATAAATCGCTGAAGGGGCCAGTGAGATGGCTCAGTGGCTTAGGCGCCTGCCCGGCAAGCGTGAGGGCCTGAGTTCGACTCCAGGAACCCACATACGAAAAAGGGGCCGGTGATATCGCTCAGCGGCACGGGCACCTGCTGGCGCTCGAGGTCCTGAGGTCGACCCCCCAGTACCCACAAAAAAATAAATAAATAAATAAATCGCTGAAGATCTAGCTCCAGCACAGAGCTCCTACCCAGCAGGTGCCAGGCCCTAGGATCAATCCCCAGTACCACAGTTAAAAAAAAAAAAAAAAAAAAAAAAAAAATATATATATATATATATATATATATATATATAAAAAATTATTCAATGATTTTCCTATTCATACCTTCCCCCAGCTTGCACAAATTTCTATATCTCATTTTTAGTAACTACTTTTTCACTAAGAAATGGTCAAAAACCAATCTGCAACAAAACACTGTTGACTACCTCTTTTGGTCCCCAGTATCTGTAATGCTCCTTACCCCTGCAAACGCCTGGATTTACCCTGGTGCTATCCTCTCTTAATCTGAGCCTGCTTCTTACTAGCCAAAATCTTTCAGCTTGTCCTGATTATGTTTTCCATACCAAATCAACAGGGGCCACCTAACCAACATTAACCTTGGTCCATGTTCACAGCCAATATTTTTGTTTCTCTAAGAATTTCTCAGAAAATCACCCTACAATTATGTGGTCTTTGAGACTAATCTCTGAAAGTTAACTATACATGTTGTCTCTATTTTTTTTTCTCCTCCCATCTCTTGAATCCTTTTCAATCAGGCTTTGTTGCTTTTATTAAACACTCCTCCACCAAACTGCTCTCATCAAGGTTAAGATCTCCATGTTCCTACTTTTTTCTGTGTGTGGTTGGGCGGGTGCTGGGGATTGAACCCAGATGATCACGCATATTATGCTTGCCCTCTACCACTGGAGCTACACCAGGCCCCAAATGTAATTCTAAGTCCTTATCTGAGTTGGCCTAATTGGCAGGAATTGAAGCTGCTGCTCATTCCTTCGTGAACTTCTCTGCCCCTAAGCAGCTGAGAAGCTGATTTTCAAATCTGTCTGTAGCTTCTATTCTTCCCAAGGACAGAGTATTCACTGCTCAACTGGAGCTCATTGTCATACAGTGGTTCTGGGATTCTGAGGAAAAAGGACCCAAGGCTGGTGTAGTCTGTAATATACCTGTAATATCACCATTCTGAGAGGTTGAGCAGGAGGACCACAAGCTTGAGTCCCCCCTGGATAATTCAGCAACTTAGTGAGACCATGCCAAAAAATTTAAAAAGACCTGGGGAAAGGGTCTTTCAGTGGAAAGGCCCTGGGTTCAACTCCAGGGGGTGGGGGTTTAGGTTAAAAACTCTCTCCTGGGCCAGTGAGATAGCTCAGTGGCATAAGCGCCTGCCTGGCAAGCGCGAGGGCCTGAGTTCGACTCCTGGAACCCACATATGGAAAAAAGGGCCGGTGATATCGCTCAGCGGCACGGGCGCCTGCTGGCACGCGAGGTCCTGAGGTCAAACCCTAGTACCCACAAAAAAAAAAAAAAAAAAAAAAAAAAAAAACCTCTCTCCTGTTCGTTAAAAAAAAAAAAAAAAAAAACCTCTCTCCTGTTCGTTACTCTTTCTTCTTGTTTTTGTGTTTGGTTTTCTGGCCATTCTTCAATCTTTGTTGCTGATTTCTCCTCTTGTCTATGACCCTTAAAAACTGGAATGAACTCTTTTCTATCTTTACTCATTCCCTAGTCTCCCAAGTAGTGATTTCCCTACCTTTGCAGCTTTTAATTCTGAATTACACCATGATGACTCTTACATCCCAGGCCAATACCTCTCCCTTAAATTCCAAACTCAAGACACTCAACCTACTAGATGTCTCCAAATCCCAACTCTCACAAAGACTGAAAGCAAAAATCCTTAAAGTGGCCTATAAGGCTCTAACATGTTCTGCCCCCCAAACACACACACACCTTCTAACCTGTGCTCAACATTTGACATACCATCTTACTCTGGTTCAACTAAGTGTAATGTCTTCCTTTTTGTTGTTCTACACAAGTCAGGCAGATTCCCATCTTAGGGGCCTCTACATATACAACTCCTCAGCCTAGAGCACTGCTGTCCTCCAGCATGGTTTTTCCCCTAGCTACTCTAACCTAAACTGCAGTGTTTCTCCACCGCCCCACAACTGTCTGTTATCACACCATTTTCTGTTATGGCTCCCTATCTCTATATTCATCCATTCATATTTTCACCCCACGCACACACGCACACTGAGTTACAGCCCCAGCCCCGTTTTTTAATTTTTTATTTTGAAACAGGGTCTAAGTCACTAAATTGCTCAAGCTGGGCATCAACTTGTATCCATCCTGCCTCTGCCTCCCATAGTAATGGGTTACAAGCCTGAGCCATCAGGCGTGGCTCCTAATCCTCCCTTTTTAACAGTTCTTGTATCTGCAACTTGTCTCCTTTTGCAAATTATAAGGCCCACAAGGGTAGAGATTTTTATTTGTTTAATTCATTTAAATTCTCAGTACCTAGAACAATGCCTGATAACCTGTGCTAACCTGTGCTCAACATTCGACATACCATACATATGTAGCAGCCACTCAAAAAATATCTGTTGAATAAACATGTAAATGATGCTCCTAGGAAAAAGTAAAAAGCCCCTCCCCCCAACCACATGTAGTTTCATCATTAAGATGAAACTCACTACTAGGAATCAGCTTTTTAGAGCATTGGGTCAAATACTTCAATGACATGCCAAAACAAGGAAAACCAAAAAAGGAAACGGGCAATGCAGTTGAAAAGCTAACATTTCTCATTTCAACATAAGATGATTTCTTTAAATTTGGGGGGGGGGTGTCAAGCTAAATCAGAAAACTGCTGAAAATTAAATAAAGAAAATATGCAAGCTGGGCACAGTGGTGCACACCAGTAATCTCAGTACTCTGGGAGGCTGAGGCAGGAGGACAAGTTCCAGCTCAGGCTAGGCAACTTAGCAAGACCTTGTCTCAAAAAGGGGGAAGGGTGCCCTCAGTGTGAAGGCCCTGGGTTCAATTCCTAGTACCAGACCCACACCCCCCACAAAGAAAGGGCAAAATAATATATTCAACAGAAACATTATAAGAAAAATATTGAGCTCTCCCAAACGATTAAGTGACAAGGAATGCAACATACAGTATATGACACATAACTAGAAGATCAAACCAGAAGGTCTGACATCTAACACAAGTTTGAGAAAGAACAGAGAAAATGCCATAGATAACAGTCAAAGAAATTATACAAGAAAACTTAACAGAACCAAAGAAATCTATTTTTGGGCTGGAAGAACACTAAGTGCCTAGCATAATGAATAAAATAAAGCCCATACTGTAGGGTCGGGGGTCTATAGATAGCGGGGGAATACAATAGGGTCCTCATTAGGTCTTCTAATCCTGACTAGGAGTTAAAAACAAACTTTACTAGAGAAATTCCCCTGGGAAGTAGGTCAAGGACAGGGTAGAGAGAAAAACCAGATAAAGAAAGGCACCATATAGCCTTGGGACTTACACCAAGAGACCTCAGAAGGAAAGAGCTGACAGGCAGAGTACAGAAAGAGTCATGTGCACAGAGCCAAGCTGAAATGGCCATCCCTCTCCACCTCCAATACAATACAGGGGAGATATATGGGGTTTGGGGGGGTGCAGACTAACTTTGGGAAAAGTTCTTATACAAGTATGTACTCACACCTATGCACTAACATACATATATATACACGTGTATTCACTCTATGGTCACTACATTCATCATATAATTATAGAGTACAATAGATAAACTCATGTCCCCTAACTCTAAGCTAACCATGAATACGGCACCCTCTTGCCAATCAGCTGCCCACCCTGAAGATAAGGCCCTACAATGTAAGTCAAAGACAAGTAAAAAGACAGAAAGAAGCTGCACGCAGACCACTGGAAAAAATGACACAATAGAGAGGTGCTCAGAAGCCAACCCAGTCATGGCAAGTTCCTGGTGGAAGGGAAGGGTCTCTGACACCACCCCCCATAAAAGCAGCCAGGAACAAAGGGCCCATGGTTCCTTCATCCTTCTGGAGCCCTCTACTCTAATTCCTTCTTATCAGGGTAGCTACATTATCTCCTTCCCTCCACATACTTCCTTTTCCTCTTTATTTTTACAAATGAAGTGCCTTCCATTCGTTAAACTTTGTCCCTCAAAATTTTTATCGGGGCTGAGTTTATGATCCCGGTGGGCTGCTCGGACACCAGAGCAGCAATGCTCATCCCCTAGATGTGACAATACCAAGGAATATCACAGTGAGATTTCAGAATACCAGGAAAAAAAAGATTATAAAAGCTTGCAGAGAAACAGACTAGGCCACATTAAAGGATTAAGAATAACTCTCAACACTTATCTCACATGCAGGAGGCCCTACATTCAATCACCAGCAAAAGGGGGTGGGGGTAACAACTCTCAGCACATCAATAGCAACACTAAAATCCAGAAAACAAAAGACAATGTCTTTAAGTATTTTCAACCTATAACCAACTACTACCAAATGAAAGGCATTTCCAGACATAAAATATCTCAAAATATTTAGCTCCCATGTGTTACCCCAAAATGTGGCACTTTGATATGCCGAGCTGCAGAGTCTGAGAATTTAGGTTTTTCTACCATTCCCTGGTTTCTCAAACCAACAGCAGACAGGAGCCCTCTCTGAAGTGCCCTCACAGAACTGAAAGAACTCTTCTCCAAAGAAACCCAATTGTCTTAAATTCCCCTCCTACAGAAATCTCATCAAATATCCAGGGAACATTAACCAGGAAAGAAACTAAAAGCCTTGCACAGCCCAGACAGACTTTTACTTTTCATCTATTCTTCTAAGAGCAGCTCCTAAAGATAACTGAGAGACTGTCACTTTCTTGTTGTTGACACACAATGCGCAACACCCACAAATTAAAGGAGGAGAGGTTTATTTGGGCTCACAGTTTCAGAAGTTTCAGGTTAGGCAGGCTAAAACACAGAAATGGAATGCTGGGAGGGCCTACGCAGAGGAAAACTGCTCAAGTCATGGCATCAGCCAGGAAACAGAGAGCAAAGGGAGGACCCAACCGAGGGAAACATACCCTTGCATCGAGGTCATGCTCCCAGTGACCCACCTCTTTTACCAGGCCCCGCCTCCCAAGCAGGACATTCTGGTATAAACTCTCAGGGATAAGTATAGCACCCTTATGATCCAATCACCTTTCAAACACATGAGGCTTTTGGGGGACACCCCAGATCTAAACAATAACAGACTATGTGCAAGGAACCTTTGTTTATAGTGTGGCTGTATCCCACACTTTACCTTGTCACCACCTAACCCAGAGAAGAACTTAGTTGCAAGACACATTCTTTTCCAAAAAATCGTTTAGTATCTCTCTAAAATTGTCTCCAGGCCATCCCCCATTTCTCTCCCCCTTATCAAAAGGGTATGGTAAGTTTCAACCGTCCGATCCTTTGAGTTTCCTATTTTGTTTGGCTCCTGCACACAAGTGCACATTAACCTGTATGTCTTTTCTCCTGTTCATCTGTCAACTGTCAGTATGCTTCAGCAGACTCAATTACCAAAACTTTCATAGGAAAACTGTGACCTGCCCTACATACACACCCTTTCTAAGATAGCTAAAGGAGATTGCTTTAGCAATCAAGAAAAACAAAGATATGAAATCTCTCAGGGCCGGTCAAATTGGCTTGAAGAACATTAAGAAGAAAGTTCCGAGAAAGATGCCTCCTAGAACTGGGGGTGGGCTAGGGAAGAAACTAATGCTAACAGAATTTACATGACAGACAGAAGGGTCTCATGATTCTGTCTGGGATAAAGTAGAGAAGGCATTGCTAACCCCAGGTGAATGTAACAATGAAGGAACTGCAAACTATAGCAAAAACAAAAGGTTGTCCAAGAAAGGAAATGCAATTATAGCATGCTACTTGGTTTAGTTGTTAATCAAAATATTTGTTATTGCTCTTCGAAGAGGTGAAGAGAGAGAGGTGCCAGGAAAGTCTGGTGGTATAAAAATAAATTCTCATCTTCTGTAACACAGAATTTCTAAAATGAGATTGTTTTTAAAGTTACAAGTAGAGCTGAGAGTGTAACTCAGTGGTAGAGTGCTTGACTTAATACGCATGGGCCCTGGGCTCAATCCCCATCAAAACCCTCCTGCCTCCCACAACCCAAAGGGGGGATAAAAAAAATAAGTGTAAAACTAAGGAATAGAGAGTTGAGTAACAGAAGAAAAAGCCAAGAAATGTCTGGGAAATGTAACACACAGGTGGGCAAGGGGAAAGGATTCATTGCTGCAGCAGCTGCTGCCATGAAAGCCTTGACTATTCTTTGACTTCTAAAAAATGTACCTATTACATTAACAAAATCAAAGTTTAGGTTAACAGAGAGAGGTATGTTTGCAAATATGTTCTCTCCACTACTTAAACATCTCAATTTTGGCACCAGTGTCTATGAACACATCTTATTTATATTTCTTAGCAGAGCCCCAAGCCTTCCATAGCTCTGACCATTTTTCCCAAGGAAATACCTTTGTTTCACCAGCATGAACTTCCACAAACTCATATACCCACACGTGTAAGTATGGGAAAAGTTTAGCTAAGATACAGTAGAAAAGCCTATGATAAAATTTAGGGATCAGCAGGCCTGGTGACACAGGCCTATAATCTCAGCGTTCTGGGAAAATGAGGTAGGAGGATCTGAGTTCAGGCCCAGCCTGGGTGATTTAGCAAGACTTTGTCTCAAAAAAGGGCTGGGGAATGTAGCTCAGTGGGAAGGCCCTAGGTCCAATCCCCAGTACCACACTCCCACCTCCAAAATTTAGGGATCACATTAACCGAGGAATGGATAAAAAAGATGTGATATTTCTATACAATGGAGTACTACTCAGCCATAAAGAAAGATAAACTGGAAACTTTTCTAGGTAAATGGATGCAACTCAAGAAAATACTCACAAGCAAAATAAACCAGAGGCACATTTGTAAACATCGTATTGTCTCCCTAGTATGAAAATGCAATTTCACTGTGACTATTCCATTCCTTAGTCTTCTATTTTTACCTAGCTTTTACATGGCTTAATCTTATACTGAGTAATATTTTTCTCCAAAAGGTATTTGTACATTCTCTAATGCTTGAGTTTGTTAATACATGAGAATGTTTACTTGTTGTCTTTAAAAAATAAATAAAGTTTAAAAAAAAAATTTAGCGATCAGAGAAAAACCAATAGCTCAGTTGCCAAAAGAAGCCAGAAAAATCTATCACCCTTTAAGATTCGCCAGAAAAAAAAAATCAGATTCTGCAACACTTACCATTTGCTGGATTACCACAGACAAGCATAAGGGGTAATCCAACCAGTGATTTTTTTAGGTTCTGTTTATGTAAAAACACATGAAAGGAATTAACACTTTTGGGGGATTCCTGGAACTCAGCTCAAAAGAATCTTTCAATTTGCTGCAGTCAACTCACTAATTTTCAGCTGCTCAAGAGAGAAACACTGTCAACCAATACATTTGACTTGATAATGTTACACAAACACCATCCAGTGGCAAGGAGAATAACTGCAACCTCTAAGCACTGTAAGGAGTTTTCCAATGCTTGGCTTCTGATGACCATCAATTCACAGCAATTAATTCAAGCAAAAACAACCTATATAATAAACTCTAGACAACCAAAGTTTAACAATTTATAGCTAAATGATCAATATCTATGGTTTTTACCAAGTGAAAAATCAAGTGTTTCTCCCACACCCAGAGAGGAATTAACAATCCCAACACCTACATCTTTTGAATGTCCCTTAGTGTGAAATTTAAGAGGCCAGGCTGTTGTCTCAGCTCTCTCATGAACAGTGCAAATTTCAAACACGTCATTCTACAATACAGACAATTAGTTTCTTTATCTGTATCACGTTAAAACGCAGAATGTGAAAACATTCCCTCTAAAGATCCTTTCATATAATAACAACTAAGTAATGTGCCTGACACTGTTCTAAGCTTTTTGCATGGATTAGCTAGTTACACGCACTCAACAATCCTACTCCATTTGATTTGCAAATATTTCCTTCCACTCTGTAGGCTGTCTTTTCACTGTCTTACCAATGTCTTATGATGCTTGAAAGATTTCAATTTTAACAGCCTAATGAATTTTTAATAGTCTGTTCTTCCTTTTGTTACATACCATATGTGATCAACTTTAGTTTCTGAAATGCCTAAGGTGGAAGACATTTTTGGGTACTGATAAATTTCTGACAATAGAACTAAAGCTAAATTCACCTTTTGTTAACCAAAATTAATATATGTAACAGAGGAACGATACAAGCATTTCTAGTATAATGGAATACTATATATATATGTTCCTAAATAACTTATGTTCTACAAAAATCACATGTTAAAAGTAATCAGGCTAATGAGAAAAACTTAAGGTTGAGATATGTAATATAATATACTGAACATGCACCATTTTGAACAAAGCCTCTTTATTTCTACAACTAAAAGCCTTTTCTAAAACCTACTCTACACTGGGCACGGTGGCACATGCCTGTAATCCCAGCCCTTGGGAGGCTGAGGCAGGAGGATCACTGCAAGTTCGAGGCTAGCCTGGGCTACAAAGTGAGTTCAAGGCCACCCTGAACTGCATAGCGAAACTCTGTGTCAAAAAGACCAAAAAATAAAATTAAATTAAAAAAATAAAACCTACTCTAAGATCAGGGTAGGGGATTTTGTTTTTTGTGGGGCTGGGAATCAAACCTGGGGTCTTGTATATACTAGGCAAATGCTTTACCACTGAGCTATACCCCTAGTCCTACTTGTCTAATATTAACACAGACACTACAGACTTTTTGAAATGAGCTTATTAGATAACCTAATTTTTATTAGTGGTTGCTCTAGGTTTCTAATATACATCTTTAAGTACCACTGTTCATCATCAAGTGGCCTTATACCATTTCTTTTTTTTTTTTTTTTGTGGGTACCAGGGGGACGACCTCAGGACCTCGCGCGCCAACAGGCACCCGTGCCACTGAGCGATATCACCGGCCCCTTTTTCGTATGTGGGTTCAGGGAGTCGAACTCGGGCCCTTGCGCTTGCAAGGCAGGCGCTTACGCCGCTGAGCCATCTCACCGGCCCTCATTTCTTGCATTATACAAAAAACTCAGACTGAGTGTGGTAGAACATATCTGTAATGGCAGCACTCTGGGAGGCTGAGGCAGGAGGATCACAAGTTTAAGCCCAGCCTGGGAAAACTTAGCAACTTAGGGAGACCGTCTCAAAATAAAAAAGAACTTTGGATGTAGTGCAAAGGCCCTGGGTTCAAGCTCCAGTATCCTCCACTCCCCTCCCCAAAAAACTTAGTATACTCTCATTTCTTCCATCATTGGATTGTTTTCCCCACTACATGTTGTGATTCTACATGTTACTGTAAAGTACTGTAAATCCTATAACATATTAAAATTTTGGCTTTAAAAAATCACCTTTTAAACAAATCAAAAAACTGAAGAAAAAACAGTATTTCTATTTCCCTATATATTTACCACTTCCTGTCCTCTTCTTTCTTTTGTGTAGACCACCTCAATTTCCATCTGAAATAATGTTTTTTTCAGGCTGAAATTTCCTATAATGTCTTTACTAACAGACAAAAAGACTCAGCTTTTGTCTAGAAAACATCTTCATTTTTTTTGCAAGATATTTTAATTAGGACTGAATTCTAAACTGATGAATTTTTTTTCTTTCAAAACTTTAGAAAAGTTGCAAAAAACAGAACAGTTCTATAGTTCTTATCTTTTGTTCAGTTTCTAATGTTAACTTACATATAACCATAGTACCTTAATCAGATATTGGAAAATAACATTAGTATAGTGCAATTAACTAAACTACAAACCTAATTCACAGTTTTTTTTTTTTTTTTTAACTGATGTCTGTTTCAAGATCCAATTTAGGTTCCCACAGTGCTTGTAGTTATCTTGTCTCCTTAAGTCTAACTGCAATCTAAGATAGTTCTCCATTCTTTCCTTGTCTTTTATGATCCTGATACATTTAAAGAATATTGGTCAGGTTTTTTTTTTTGTTTGTTTGTTTGTTTTTAATGTGGGTACCGGGTGCTGCTGAGCGATATCACTGGCCCTTTTTTTCCTTTATGTGGGTTCCAGGAGTCGAACCTCAGGACCTCACGCTTGCCGGGCAGGCACTTATGCCGCTGAGCCATCTCACCGGCCCTGGTCAGGTATTTTGTAGACTCGTCCTCAATATGGGTTTTGTCTGATGTCTTCCCATAATTAGATTAAGGTTTTGCATGGCAAGGGGAGGGCAAGAATACCACAGGTGTTCACTGGATCTAGCCAGCAATAATTCTTTTTCCCCCCCCCCCCTTTTTTCTTTTTTGGAGAGTGTTTTACTATGCAGTTCAGGCTGGCCTGGACTATGTACTCTAGGCTGGCCCTTGAACTCACTGCGATCCTCCTGCCTCAGCCTCCTCAGTGCTGGGATTACAGCCATGTGCCACCATGCCCGGCTCACCAACAACAATTCTTAGTGTAGTATTTTCTAAACAGTGATTTTGTGTTTCTCACACTTTTCACACTTATTAATTGAAACTTTTCTTCTGAGATTTATCCCTTCCACTCCATTCCTTATTTTTCCAGTATGGATATTTTACAAGTTACAAACCAATACTATCATTATTTAATTCCAGCACTGGCTATTAAAGAGCTCCTTCAGGTTGGAGTTTTTTTTAACACAGTCATCATTTCCTAAGCATTTCCTTATTTTCTATCTTCACAATATACTCCAGGGACCTTCTTGAATTCCTCCTACTCCAGCTCTAGTTCTTCAGGGAACCTTGGTTTCTTTTATTGAAGAGCTGTATTTAGAATCCAAGATCTGGGCATTAAGTGTGCACATTGCTAATCAAGTGTCACTGTTTCTATGCCTTCCCAGTGAAGGAATGAGCTAGAAAATACATTTATGTGTACTAACATAAACATATACACACAGTCCAAAACTATCAAATAATATATATATATATATATAATATAATATATATATATATATATATATATATGAGTTCATCAACAAGAAACCTGTCTCTCATTATCTAAAAACATATACTTATTCTAATATACAGTTTTGACTTCTAATCCATATCCCTAAGAGAAATCAGATTTACTAAGTAGAATAAAGTCACTTGTATACGATGCAAAATACTGTTTTCCAAGGTTCCTTTGATTACTACTGTGATAGTTAACCTTGATTGTCAACTTGACTGGCTTGCAAGACACCTAGAAAATTGGCAAAGCGCACTTCCAGGTATGTCTGTGAGGGTGTCTCCAGAGAAAATTGCACGTAAGTCAGCAAATGGAAGAAAGACCCATCCTGAACATGAATGGCACTATCCAACAGGCTGGAGACTCAGCTGCAGCTAAAAGGAGGGAAAAGACAAAAGCTCATCCACACATGCAAACTGAATTCTTCTTGACCAGGTGCATTTCGTCTGATGCCATCGCCTGTGGACATCAGACTCCAGCTTCTTCAGCCTTTGAATGTGGACTCACAACAGCAACTCTCCAGGGAGCACCCAGACCTTCAGCCTCAAACTGGCTGCCTTACTTACTGGTCCCTCTTATTCTGAGGCTGCCAGCCTTCTTGGTCTGACAGCTACAGGTTTCCCTGGCTTTCTAGCCTGCAGATAACCACTGCAGGACAACCTAGCCTCTGATCATATAAGCCAACCTAATAAATCCCTTTTTATAATTAAATATGCATTCTACTGCTTCTGTTCCTCTAGAGAACCTTTACACAACTATTTTCCCCTTCAGTTTGGTTATGTTAATCATTTATGATACAATCAGAAAATTATGCTGGCTTACACTGTTTCTGATAAAAAGTCAACAGCTGTTCTTATCTCTGTCCCTCTGAATGTATTATCATTCCTTCTTGACTTTTGCTTTCAGTAATTTCATTAGAATGTGACTCAGTGTGATTTTCCTTATTATCTATCCTCGCTAGGTTCATTAGGTCCGTGAGGTTATAGCTTTTAACTTTTCAACAATTATCTCTTCAAATACTAGTTCTGCAAATCATTCCCTCCTCTTTTTGGACCCCACTTACATGTATGTTAGACCATCTGATACTGTCCCACATATCAGTAAGGTTCAACTGCTTTTCAGTCTTTTCCTCATAATTCACTTTCTATTATCCTATCAGTGGTCTTTTTTCTGTGGTTTCTAATCTGCTGCTGAGTCCACTGATTGAATTCTTCGTTTCAGAACCTCTATTTTTCAGTTCTAGAAGTTCCACTGGGTCTTTTCTATCTCTTAATTTGTCTCCTCATATTACACTTTCTTCTAAATATGTCAATGTTTCCCTGTCTTCTAAATCCACTGTTCCTGGATCTAACAAATCACTTTTCTTCTGATTAAGTGTTACACTTCCCCATCTCTTCATATATCCAGCAATTTTGCATTGGATGCTTAACATTTTATGTACTTTGATGAACATATTTAAAGATTGAGTTTTGTCTACCTAGCAGTTAAAAGTGCGAATTGGCTTAACCTTTTTTTCTTTTTGCATGTGGTGCTGGGAATCAAACCCTGTCCTTATGCATGCTAGGTAAGTGTTTTATAACCGAGCTACCCCAGCCCTGGCTTAAGCTTTCTGCTGCTTTTCAGTTTGCTGAGGGGGTAAATTGGGGTGTGGGGGGGGACAGAGGACCACACAATCCTTTCTCTATAGTTACTTCAGCCCTACTGCTAAGGATCACCCTTTGCAAGGTCTCTTCCAAACTACATCACCACTCAATGAGGTCTCTACTCTGATAAGAAATAGACTGCCTCCCAACCCACCGTGAGCCCCGATACTTCTCTACCAGTTTCTTGATACTATTTATACCAGCCGATGAAGCCCTGCCCAGCCTGGTATCAGAGACTCAAAGGCAACCTTCTGTAGATGTCTAAATTTCATTGTCTACATAATTCCACCTTTTATGGTAGTCGACTGGGCAAATTTCCAGCCTCCTCATCTTAACTACTCAGATTTCTATCTCCTTTCTCTGCATGATCCTGCACTGGAATCCATTTTCAGACAGAAATCCAGGTAGATGACAGTTCAATTTGTTTTCCTTCTCCCAGGGAGCAGAGTCCTGTCCAGACTATTACCAACTATCTAAAAGCATTTATCTCAAATGTTTTGTCTTGGTTCCTAGCTGTTTATGACCAGGCTACTTTGGCCCCAGTTACTTTGTAATAACCACCACCGTGCCAATTTTTATTTACTGAAAATTAAGGCTGAAATGAAAGCACTTGAACCACGAACTTTTTCTTTCTTTATGATCAAATATGACATCTATTATCATAAACAGTACAACACAAAGTTCAAATACAATCCAGTTATTCTTCCTCCACATGTGGTAGGTAATGTTCATCCCTTATTTTAATGACATACTGATGTTTTGATGCTCTAACCAAAGAAACAAAGCTAACACAATCTGGATTTTGCACCTGAACTGTTTCCCATTGTTTTGGTCAGCTTTCCCACAGCTGGATATACACCTGACACCACAACTAAAAGAGAGGAGGTTTATTCTGACTCATGGTTTCAGAGGTTCTGATCCCTGGCCAGCTGGCTCTCAGGCAAAAACATCATGGCAGAAGGACATGGTGAACAAAAGGTAATCAACTCCTGACAATCGGGAAGCAGACAGCATGAGAAGTGGAAGAGAGGAAGGGGCCAGATCAAGCTATAGTTCCCAAGGTCACAGTCCCCATGACTCACTTTCTCCAACAACGCCCCCTCCTCCAATTGCCCATTCAGTTACGAGCTTATCAATGGGCCAAACCATAGAAGAGATTAGCACCCTCAAAATTCAATCGCCTTTACTGGAGTTTCTTAATCCAGTCAAACTGGCAAGCAAGACTGATAGGCAAGCCTACTCAGCTCTCTCTCTCATTACCTAATTATGAAAAAATATATCACTTTCTTTTACCATCCCAGATCTAGCTGCTGGCAACAACAGCAATACTAAATCTGTACCTGTGTGCCTAATTCTCTAACTGCTGTTAAAAACTTGTATCCTTACCAGGTATAGCCTGTAATCCCAGCACTCAGGAAACTGAAGCAAGAGAATGAGTTCAAGACAGGCCTGAACTACAAAGTGAGTTCAAAGCCAATCTGGACTACATAGTTAGGAACCTTACTAAAAACTAAAACACTGTATCCTTCTTTCTAGGTTACTAGACCTTAGAATATAAACCAGTTAATACATATGTGTGCATGTGAATATGCCTTTGAATAAATTCCACCTGAGAAATCACCCCAATTCTACATACTGACCAACTTAATATCTGTTGATTTAAAAAATGGAAGAAAGTTGAGAGCATAGAGACCAGGTAAATAGAAAAGGACAATGTTTAAGGATGTTCAAATTTAATGATCAAAATCTGACCAGAAATCTAAGTGTTTATTTCTGGATTTGCAACTCTCAGTTCTAGTCCAGTGATCTATGTATCTATCTGTATGTTAATAACTGTCTGATTACTATAGTTTTGTCTCAAATTGCTGCTGTGTTCCTTTGGTGGTACTGGGGATTGAACCCAGGGCCTCTGCACTGAGCAATGCACATCACCAGTCTATTTTTTATCTTGAGACAGGATCTAAGTTGCTAAATTGCCTAGATTGGGCTTGAACATCTTTTAAAATTTCTTTCAACAATATTTTCTAGGTTTCAGGGTGAAAGTCTTACTTATACATCGTTCGTTAAACAAATTCCAAAGTCATCGTCCATTGTCTGTGCCCCACCCCCATGGTACTGGAAAATGAACCAGGGCCTTCACACTGAGCTACATCCCAGCCTTTTATTTTTTTATTTTAAGACAGGGTCACTAAGTTACGAAGTGCCCAGGCTGGCCTCAAACTTCTGATCCTCCTGCCCCAGCCTCGCAAGCACTGGCATTGTAGGCATGCACTACTATGCCCATCTCAAAAGTATTTTTTTTTTACATTACTGTAAATGAAATTATTGCCCTGTTTTCATTTTTAGGATAACTTACGCATTGCTAATATATAGAAACTTTTTTTTCTCCTGAGACAGGG
Source organism: Erethizon dorsatum (assembly GCA_028451465.1). NCBI lineage: Eukaryota > Metazoa > Chordata > Mammalia > Rodentia > Erethizontidae > Erethizon > Erethizon dorsatum. The sequence goes on from CM051824.1 coordinate 68,941,218, forward strand.
TCTCACTTAGTTTAGGCTAGCCCTGGACTCACTATGTTGCCCAAGCTGGTATTGAACTAGGCCCAATTCTGCCTCGCCCTTCCAAGTGCTGGGACTACAGGCATGCACCACCACACCCAGTAGAAACATAATTTATTTTAGTATATTGTTCCTGTATCTCATGTACAAACCTTTACAAAACAAAGTAGCTAAAGTACCTGCACATTATACAGATTAAAATTACAATTTCAGGGCGGTGAGATGGCTCAGCGGTGTAAGCGCCTGCCTGGCAAGCGCAAGGTCCTGAGTTCCGACTCCCGGTACCCACATACAAAAAAGGGCCGGTGATATCGCTCAGCAGCACGGGCGTCTGCTGGCACACGAGGTCCTGAGGTCCACCCCCAGTACCCACCCAAAAAAAAAATTACAATTTCAACAAGTCAGTCTAATATAAAAATTTCACCCAAGTAAACAAAAGCTGAAATTACACAGTAATATCATGTCTAATGCCCAAGAACTGTTAAATCTATGTCAGAATATAATCTACTTGTTATGTACTAATTTTAGAAAGAGTAATACATAAGGTCATTAGGAGTTTCAGAAGTAATAAGAGAAAACAGCTGGGAAATGATTTGGGAAATCTTATAAACTCCACAATGGTAGTTAATAGACAATAATATAAAAGCAGACAAAGTAACATCACAAAAAACAGAAAATTAACATGCTTTTCTACACACAAAAGATGTGATATTCTTTTCCTCATGACATTCTCTTCTGAAAATTTAAGTTTTCTTTAATACCTGTATTTGTAATAAACATGTAATATTTCAAATATTATTTTGCATTTGCCTTTTACCAGTTTGATAAAAATGAAAATAATAATAAAATTACATTCATATTTCACAAGATTTTTTAAGAATCAAAGCTCTGAAAAAATGAAACAATTGGGCCGGTGAGATGGCTCAGCAGCTTAAGCACCTGCCCAGCAAGCGTGAGGGCCCAAGTTCGACTCCCGGAACCCACATACGAAAAAGGGGCCGGTGATATCGCTCAGCGGCATGGGCGCCTGCTGGCGCGCGAGGTCCTGAGGTCGACCCCCATGGTACCCACAAAAAAAAAAAAAAGAAAGAAAGAAACAATTGTACTATGTCTGAATTACTTTTAATTCAGAAATCAGTGTAGTAAAAATTGATGCAGCTTTATTTCACAAGTCTTACGATATATTTCACTAATATATTTCTAGAGGTAGTTTTAAATTTGGCATACAGTTAATTCCTTGAGTTCTAATACATTTCTCTACTTCTTTTATTGCCGAGCTTTTTTTTATATGCTTTTTGACACTTCAATAAAAAAGAAAATTTTGTGCAAAATAAGTAGATTCTTTTCACTAGGCAAACCTTTGTGGGGCTAGAGGTGTGGCTCAGTGCTAGAGCACATACACAGCATGTGCAAGGCCCTGGATTCAGTCCCAGCCTCCAAAATAATAAACAAACCTTTGGGGTCGCCTTCAAGAAGGGTTTTCTAGAACACAGCAGTATTTCAGGTCCTTAGCTGATAGGTTATAACATCAATAGAAATACTACGATTACAATATTGGTAGTAAATCCACTTTAGGAATTAAGAAAGGCAGTATATAAAGTACCGTGATTTTAAGAAGGCTCAGCCAAACATAAGCTTAGGAGCTACAACAACACAGTTGTGTGACAATGGGTGAAAAGTTAACTTCTCCAAGCTCCTGTTTCCCTCACATTGGTGGGAATTATAATTTCCATCTCTAATATATTGTAAAGATTAAATGTGATCAGCTGGGCACAGTGGTGCATGCCTGTAAGCCCAGCATGTGGGAGGCTGAGGCAGGAGAATCATCACAAGTTCAAAGCCAGCCTGAACTACATAGCGAGACATTGCCTCAATCCCCCACCCCCTAGAAAGATTAAATGTGACCATGTATAGAAAGCCTAAGATATTTCTTGGTACATTAAAAGCCTTTGGTTAAGCTATTAAATTCTCTTGCTTCTGTACATTACTCCGGCTATTCAAATTCAGCCTTTTCCCAGTTAAATTCTTTGCCATTTATGAGTCAAAACATCTACCTTCTTTCGGCCTTTATCTTCTACCTCCCAGATCCAGCCCATCTGCATCCCAGGCAGCAACATAGCTCTCAGGTTAACAACTCTGTTCTCAATTTTCTTAGAATTTGCTTAGTTATGTCCTAACCCTTTACTTGCCTTCCACCCCCTCCACCTTTTAAGGACACACATAACTTCATATTTTTCTAAATCTTAAAAATGAGTTCAGGGCTGGGAATACAGCTCAGTGGTAGAGTGTTTGCCTAGCACATTAAAGCCCTTGATTTGATCCCCAGTACTACCAAACAATAACTGAGGTCAAATATTACCTGTAGAGAGCAGGCAGGTAGGTGATCACTGAAGGGCTGTGGGTGGGGCAGCAGCCTGGAACCTGGCATTCCTACTTGGGACTGGAAAGAAGGTAAGGGATTTCATGCTCCTAGGGACCCAGTTGAGGATGCAGGATCAGGAGTGTTAGAGAAAGCTGCACTAAATGGCTTACCTCTGGCCCAAGGAGAGGTGGCCCTTGAAGCCAGCGCCCTGCTCCCAGCAGCCTTTCTTCCTGGCCTCCTCCAGGGCTGCCAATGCTGGGCTGTTGAACTGCCAAGCAGGCTAGATGAGACTGTCGCCTGAGGACCCACCAGAGAAGAGGGAGCACAGGAGGTCAGCCCCTCAAGCCCAGAGGTCAGGCCAAGGGTCCCATCTGTGGTCACTTGACCTTCACTCAGCTCTCTTAGCTATACAAACAGCAACCTCCCCCGCACACCTTCCACTTCTTTTAAAAATATGTCACCTGGGCCGGTGAGATGGCTCAGTGGCTTAAGCACCTGCCCGGCAAGCGTGAGGGCCCGAGTTCGACTCCCGGAACCCACATACGAAAAAGGGGCCGGTGATATCGCTCAGTGGCATGGGCGCCTGCTGGCGCGCGAGGTCCTGAGGTCGACCCCCCCGGTACCCACAAAAAAAAAAAAAAAAAAAAAAAAAAATATGTCACCAAAGCCCCCAGCTGGGTGGCCCTCCTTGCTTCTGCCAGGAGGGAAATATACATACATATGGAAGGTATCTGTACTCCTGGCTACTCCCTGCCTCTTGAAAGTTTTAACCTAGTGTGGATGCACATCTTCCTTTCCCAGATTATTTACAGTTCCCACTCTTGCCTCAGTCTGACTTAGCAACTGGGATTTCATTCAGATTTTTTTTTAAAAGAAAGGTACTATCTCTGTAAAGGCCACCAAACTTTCAGGATCCAGGACATTTCAAAATTATTAGTGTATAATGCTTACTCCCCATATAATACCATGACAACCTGTCATTTTGTCATACTTTTACATCAGATGAATACTTTGCATGTATTTATTCTGTTGTTAGATACAACACAGCCATTTAAAATTTCTGCTGGGCTGGGGATATATAGCTCGCATAGCACTTGCCTAGTGTCTGGAAGACCCTAGGTTGGAGACCCAGTACAACACAGACATAGAAGGAAGGGGGATCTAGCTTTCAGCTAAGGTCTTATGTTTTCCCCCATTTTTAAATTTTTAAAAACTTTTCGTGCAACCTGTTCTTGAGTTTGTTTAGCAAAGACACAAAAATATCTACTTTTATAAGTTAAGGCTGTGCTCATCCATTCCAGACACCACCAGCCAAAGCACAAAATGATTTTATTCCAACAGATGTACCACATGGAGATGAGGTCTGTTAAGAGTAAAGAACAGGGCCGGTGAGATGACTCAGCGGCGTAAGCGCCTGCCTGGCAAGCGCGAGGGCCCGAGTTTGACTCCTGGAACCCACATACGAAAAAGGGGCTGGTGATATCACTCAGCGGCACGGGCGCCTGCTGACGCGCGAGGTCCTGAGGTCGACCCCCCCGGCACCCACAAAAAAAAAAAAAAAAGAGTAAAGAACAGCTCTACTTTTGGTACTAAAAAATTTGAAGGACAATGGCTTAAGAACGATGTGCAGGGGCCAGTGAGATGGCTCAGAGGCAAAGTTCGACTCCCGGAACCCACATACGAAAAAAGGGCCGGTGATATCGCTTAGCAGCATGGGCGCCTGCTGGTGCACGAGGTCCTGAGGTCGACCCCTGGTACCCACAATAAAAAAAAAAAAAGAATGATGTGCGGGAAAAGGTGGTAGTAAAAAATTGAGTACAATGCTCTCTAATGCTGCACCAATATCCCACCTTCAAGTAATCTCATCTTGGCATCTTTTTCTTCAGCTTTCCAAGACACCTGTAGCTGTTCTAAAGTTCAGAAACAGCCCTGTCTCCCAACAGCTCCAAATTAATCTGTTTCTACTCCCAACATATGTGGGAAAAGAATCTCTGCCCTTCTGCCAACTCTGTATCCCACCCAGAGACCCTAGGCTTTTGTTATTATTTTTATTAATATATATTTATATAGTGTTTACTATATGCCAAACATGTTCCAAACACTGTATAAACATTAACTCATTTAATTCTCATAGTAGCTCTTGGGGTTTTATGGATGATACTAAGGCCTTGGGTTAAGTAACTTACCCAAGGACTCTGAGCTGATAAGTGGCAGGACTGCCATTTTAACTCCATCAGCTTGCCTCCAAATCCCTTGCTCTATGAATGCTACCTTTCCCTTTATTCAATTCTAAAAAAAAAAAAGAAGTCTGTAACTTGCAGAATGCTCATACAAAAACTTAGAACAGTTCTTCCTCTACAGGACCAATCTTACATTGTATTCATAGAAAGTGGGTGAGAAAGTGGGCTGGAGAGTCGCCAGGATCCATTTTATCACTACCAATGCCACCACACCCTTTCACTTTCCTATAGTTTCCAAAAGCTCCAAGTTGCTCATTTTTTCCAAGTCTCCTGAGGAAACAATGCTTTCTCTCCCACACTGCTATAGCTTCACACTTTACAAACTGTCTCTTGCACTGTGATAATACAGGAATCACAAAGAAAACCTATATAAATCACTTACTACAGTTCCTGGCACACAGTAAGTCTAAGTGTTAGATCTTATTATTTTTTATTACAGACAGGAAACAAAGACCCAGAGATAATGCCTACTGAAAAAGGAAAATTTATGGTTAACAAACCTAGTTTTCTTTCTCCAATCCAAGGTTCTGTTACCTACACTAACAAAAGATTACTACAAAGTAGAACAAAGGATAACAATCCAATTTATAGCCTCTGGGATTAGTTTTTAAAGCAAATGATTTACCTAATCACTCTACACTTAATCTCTCTATCCCTTAACTTTCACCAACTTTCCCCTTCTACAGTTTGTACTACAGAATAATCGTGAAATACATCTGAGAACTCCAGACCCATTTCCAACCCACATGGATTTATATCAACTTCCTTTTAGTTATCTCAGTTACCTTTCCTTGTAAACCTAGAATAAAGCTTTTTTTTTTCCTATTGGAGGGATCCCAGATTGCTGAAAATCATCCCATTTATAAACTTTTTAAATTAACTCAATTACTAATTAAACAGTAACAATTATGATGACAATATAGAAACTACTTACTCCAGATAGCCTCAAACGAATGCCACTTACATTTCCTGAAACACCCCACCTACAATCCACATCCCATAGTATCTTTACAGGAAACCTTCCTCATCTAGATTCTGAAGCACAAGTTGCGCAAAGAAGCAAAAATGTGTAACATGAAAGTACTAACAGGTAGCTTACTAGCTAGCATCTGTCCTCCACCCAGCACACATCAGTGTTGTTGGTATGTCTCTTACCCAAAGTTCCAGTAACATAAACTTAACTACAAATCTTATAAAAGATGCAGTGAAAAATGATAGGGAAAAACTGCTAAGCTACTGGCAAATGAGAAATTGACAGTTAACAGACGAACAGAAATAGATAAGGATAATGCCAAGAGAGTTTAAAATTAATATTACATGAACAACAGATTAAGAGACTCCCTTGAAGGGGGCCAGGGATATAGCTCAGTGGCACAGTGCCTGTCTGGCAAGCGCAAAGTCGTGAGTTTGATTCCCAGCACCAAAAAAAAAAAAGACTCCCTTAAAGAAACAGATAAGGTTTTTTAGTATATTTTTAATGACACTTCATGTTCATACCATAAATGCTGAAAGTGAGATTATGTCATAGTTGGACAAATTTGTTAGAAAAAGTATGCCTATTTTCCCAACCTTGGATTTTTTTTCTTATTGCTAAATACTAACAAAGAGGATTATAACCTAATGCTGTAAAACTTGTTTTCATAAGCCTTAATTTCTTTTCTCATTGTTTTCTGTCTTAAATCATAGAATGCTTTGAAAGTATACTTTTCACCTTAACACCCTTAATTCCACAATCATTTGCTTCCAATCCCAACTACACAATTTGATTAAAGATGAACATTTTTTTTAAAACAACTTTTTAAAGACAGGATCTCACTGTGTAACCCAGGCTGGTCTCAAACTTGTGATCCTCCCTCAGCCTCCTAAATTCTGGGATTACAGGTGTGCATCACCACAGCCAGTAAACAGTTTAAAATCTTTAAAGGCATTTTTTTTTTTTTGTCTTCATTCCACCACTCATAATCTTAACATTCCTCAAACCCCACTGACTGTTTCATTCAAAATACTCATTTTAACAGTCTCATGCACCGGGCATTGTGGTGCACACCTGTAATGCCAGCACTCGGGAGGCTGAGGCAGGAGAACCACTTGCGACTTTGAGGCCAGCCTGGGCTACATAGTGAGACCCTGTCTCAAAAAAAAAAAAAAAAGGAACACGTTTATGCTATCGTCTCATGTTTGTATTCCCCCCGAAGCAATCTTAATACATCTTCTGTTTCATCCTGCACTCTCCTACCATTCTTATCTTCCTATAACTGTATAGTGATCCTTTCCACATGTGAGCCTTGTTCAAACTTCTACTACTTTGCCAGTTTTTCACAGCAATCTTCTGGTCTGCATATTCAATCTGATGTCTCATTACCCTCAAAAGTACTGTTAGTATAACCTCCTTCACATTTTAATCAATTTTCCCATTGTAATCTCCCTTTATTCAAACTGATCCACCACCTGGAAAGTTCTCTCAATTCTTTCTTCCCAATCAAAACTCAAGGTTCTGATCATAATCTCCTATCATTTTTAGTTTTCTCCATAATACTCCACCTCTAATCATTCTCTTCTATACTTCCTCCTGCTCCATTTGCCCCAGTGTAATGTAACAACCAGGCCAGGAACTGGAAGCTTTTTTAGTTTGGAGCCTTTCCTTACCCAGGCCATATTGAAAGCCTACTGAACCAGTTATCTATATGAAGCTCTTAGCACCACACTCTTCAGGTTTCCAGGCTATATTGACAGCTCTGAAAAACTACAAACTACAGTTCCTAGACTCTTTCAAACTGGGTTCTGTGTAGGCTCCACCAAAGCAAGTTACCAGCAGGAAGTAAAAAAGTAGAAAACTCATCTGATTCTGGAGGCTGCTACAACAGAATCAATGACTCTGTCTCCAGTTCACAGACAGCAGTGATAAAAACCTAGCCCAGTGCAATGGTGATAGCCCAATAGTTGACCAGTAATAGCAAAGAGAATAGCTCTGTTCGTGTGACAAGGTATTGGGGTCTCACTATGTTGCCCAAGTTGGCCTTGATCTTATGAACTCAACTGATCCTCCTGCCTCAACTTCCCAAGTAGCTGGGACTACACGTGTGTGTCATCATGCCTGGCTGAAGAGCACTTGTCTAAGCTGCAGAAGGGATACCTTTAGTAGCTCAGCAACAGTGTAGCTCAGGGACTCCAGCCCAGGAAAAAAAAAAAAAGCACAATTTCTTGATCTCCAGATAAGCTCTTCTTCCATTTGCTCCTCCAGTCCTTCTATCACTTTTGAAACAATTCTTCTATTAAATCCTTCTCTCTTTTCAAAATAAAAGACTACTTTCCTAAATCAAACAAGTCTACTCCTTATTAATGTCCCATTAGAAAGACAGAAACCACTCTAGGTGCTACAATTTTGCAACTTAATCTTTAAGCTTAATAGGATTATGTACTTGTGCACTCAATTTGCTGCAATACACTATTTTGGCTGAAGCATATGAAGAATATGAAGTAATGAAAATCTAGTTGTGTATAGACATGTAGCTAGAAAAGGGAGTATTTTAAGATCCCATTCAGATAATTCTAAATTATTCTTCTTTGATACTACGAAACTCAACAAGTGGTAATTTCTTAAAGAGTAATTAATAATGTAGACCCCGAAACCCTCGGGGTGAATGTTTTATATTAAAATCCATCAGCTACTTTGCACTTTGGATCTTTTTATCCATGCACAATTTTGTAACAATTTTATAAATGTGTTGGTCATTTGGAATTACTGGTTCACTGAGTTACACAGTTCTTCCAACCACTGACATGTTTCATTATGCAATATGAAAAAGTCGTATTTAGTATCACCATAAACCTCAAGAGGAAAATCCTTAAGTACATACTGGAAAACCATGCAGAGTCAGACACAAGTTTTCCAAAACTCTAATTTTAAAAGGATGAATTTTATTACTGGCAACAAATAATATCACTTCATTCATTTGACAAAGTACATGCCAAGTACCCAACTCTGAATATCTAGTTTGCCAGTTATTCTTTCAAGGATAAATGGTATTCCATGGAAAGAAGGCCAATTCAAACAATTTCACAAGAGCTTTTCCATGAAACATCCATTATTGTCTCATAATGATCATAATTTAATAAAAATTATTTGTTTTATCAAGGACTGTTTCTCCCCCCTGTGCCTGATACTAAAACACTCAGCACCTCAAAAATGCTAGGCAAGTGCTCTACCACTAAGCCAAAACCACAGCCAGAAATCAACCACATTCTTGAATTAACTTATTTTTTCCTGTGTGTCTACAGTGGTGAACACAATGACAACTAGTTTAGCTTGGTGCCACTGTCTTGATTCATGCTAACACCGGTAGTTTACATACCATGGCTTCTGTACCATCAGTGCCAACTGTCAGCACATGGTATGAAAGGGCAACTATCTTAGAATTATTATGAAAAGTTCTGACTTTCTAGACAAAAAGATCCTCACTTTGGTGGGAACAAACCTGTGGGAATTCACATGTAGAGAACCACTGAGATACTGTACACTAACATTTGAGAATTTACATGTCATCCAAAGTACTGGATGCTTCCATTTTGTATTTAATTTGCTCTTTACAATCTTTTAAAATCTTTTTAGACAGATAAGGAAATTTGGGTGAAGCCAAAAATAAACCCAAATATTTCCAGTTCCAAAGCTTCCCATCACTATATTTCAGATCTGACTCTGATATATTTGTCTTATTATCAAGGGCAGGTCAGGAGTTCAATAAGTCACTTTATTAAATGACTGGGAAATCTTATGTATCTGTTTCCTTTTTCTTGTGTTTGCTTGCTCTGTATTTTGAACAGGGTCTTGCTATATAATGAAGTCTGGCCTCAAACTTCCAACTCATTACCTTGCCTGGACTGACCTCAAATCCACAATCCTCCTACATCGGCTTCCTTAGTGCCAAGATTACAAATGTGTACCACCATGTCTGTCATGTTTCTACTTTTTTATTTTTTCTGTGGCACTAGGGATTGAATCCAGGGCCTTGTGCATATTAGACAAACACTGGACCATTGAGCTATCTCCCCAGCCCTTTTTATTTTAAGATAGTCTCACTACATTGTCCTGGCTGGCCTCAAACTGCTTATCATCATCCCTTAGTCCCTGAATAGCTGAGATCACAGGCATGTGTCACCACACCCAGTCATATATGTTTTATAACAGGTACAAATTAGATAAAACTAGACTAAATATTACTTTCCTCAAAACACACGATTTCTTGATTCTTTTCCCACCATTTTCTATTGTATTCTTAAGCCTATAGCAAGCTCTAATTTCAGAGCTTCTTAAAAATGTACAAGCAAGTTATCTACCCCTCTCCCCCAGTACTGGGGATTAAACCCAGGACCTTCATCCTGAGATACAGCCTCATGCCTGCCTTTCTTTTGTTCTTTTTTTCTTTATTCCTTCCTTCCTTTTTTTTTTCCCCCCACATTTTTATTTTGAAACAAGGTTTCACCAGTTGACCAAACTGCCAAGTTGCCTAGGCTGGGCTGAGATTTGCAATCCTCCTGCCTCAAGTCCTCTACTCTTTCTAAAAAATCCAGGAAGCCAAACCCAAAAAAAGACAAGATTGAGGCCAAAAAGGCCAAATCCAGTGATAAGTCAAGGATACCTAACTTCAAGTCTGAGACGCCCTAGAAAAGTGAACATAGCTGTATATCCATTATAACTCAATATAACAGACAACGCTGAGTAAAACCTAAGACTAACCACACAAAGGACAGCTTCTGCAAACCAAGACTATTATCATAAAAAATAGCTAGGCAATTAGATATGCCTCAAAAAATGTAAATTATGAAAAACTAAAATCTGGAAACCCCCAAAGAACAATACAAGCCAGTATTATTCCTGGGACAGCTGAGATTATCTCTCTTCTTCGTTTCTTGTTTTTTTTTTTTTTTTAAATGTGGGTACCGGGAGTTGACCTCAGAACCTCGCGCTTGCCAGCAAGCGCTTGTGCCCCTGAGCGATATCACCGGCACTTTTTTTTTTTCCTTTATGTGGGTACCGGGAGTCAAACTCAGGACCTCGCGCTTGCCAAGCAGGTGCTTATGCCGTTGAGCTATCTCAGCGGCCCTTTTTTTTAACTATACAGCCAAAGGTACAGCCAACAGTAGCAGGCCCTTGGTGATGCAACTAGCTAGGGCCTGCTACTGTTGATGAGAACATTAGCCTCAACCTGGTTCTACAGCTAATCTTTTGGACATATTAATTCTAAAGCATCTCAATGCGATTTAGAGGCAAGAGAGGCTTTGTTAGACACTAAGACAGTAATGTCAATTGAAACATAAAATATATACATAAAATTAGAGATACTTACAGTGAATCACATTTTTTTCTTCAAGAGACCAGTTTCACATGTTGCCCAGGCTGACCTCAAATTCCTGGGCTCAAGAGATCCTCCAGCACCCCTAGTAGCTGGGATTAGAGGAGCCCATCATTGTGCCTCATCAGCAAGTCTTAAATTAGCCAAATGTGGTAGCACACACTTGTAATCCCAGCACTCAAGAAGCTGAGGCATAAGGATTGCCATGAGTTCAAGGCCAGCCTGAACTACCTAGCAAGACCCTGTCTCAAAATAGGAAGTCCTAAATTCAAACTGCCACTAAAATGCAAAGAAGTGCATCAGTACTTCCTAAATTATATTATATTGTTGTATTTTTTCTCCTTGATAAAAAGAGAACCATATCCCTGGCACCAGTCAATCAGAATCTGTATGAACTGACACCAGCTGCCCTGCTTTTATTAAGCACAATAAAGAGAACATATATGAAACAACTATTTGCTCTGACTTCTACAGAAGAGGCATGAGATGTTATTAAGTTTTCTAAGCTGGTTTTAATTAAGCCTCACCCACATAATCTGAGAAAATGACTCAGCAAGACTCAGCCCATACGTTAAATAGAGTTAAGCGATTAACACAATTAAAGTTAAACACATGTTTCTTAAACATGTCCAATTTACAGATAAAGAGGCTCAGAGGTTAAATGACTTGCTCAAGTTCAAAAGCAAATTAACTAAGATCAGAGCTGTCTCCTGGTTCCACATTCTATATGATGTATTAGCATTAAAAGATCATTCCCCCCTCAAAAAAGAAATTAAACCCTCACTGTCAGTCACTGATGGGTATTTTCACATACAGCTGTTATGCATGATCCTTGAAGGTTAAATCATTCAACATACATTAAGAATTTAAACACATCCTTAGTAAGTCTTTAACTAGAAAATTCCAACTCCAATCCCTTCTGCACATGGTCTAAGCCTCATGACCTTACTCTATGGTTCAGTATGGCCTCAAGCTCCAAAACTTTCTGCCTCAGCTTCTCAAGTGCTAGGATTACAAGCATGCACCACCATGCCCATCTTTTAAAACTTGAACCTAACCGCACTCTGCATGGCCTGGCCCACAGCTATTTCTTCAACAAAGGCCACTGCTTGTCTCATTCCTCACATCTTCAACAAAGGCCACCTTTTAATTCATCAAACTCAATAAATTTCTTTATTAAGAACCTTTTCATGAGTATTTCCTCTACCTAGAATGTTCTTTCTCTCACTTATCTCCTAACACCTGAAAAATATGTAATATTGAAGATAACATTTTTCTTCTACAATGAGAGTTCAAATTCTGAAGTTGAGTGTCATGGCAAAAAATTTCCACTAAGCTAAAAACAACCATGGAACAAAAATATACGAGGAATGATTGCAGAATACATATTATTTGTAACTGCATGCAAAGAGGCTATAATATTCTACCAACTGAAAGATACGTTTTAGACATCATATTGTAGAAATACACACAGCAACTATAAAATTTGTGATCATGGTAGAGGGTGAAAATGTATTATGTAAATGAATGAATCTGCAAAAATGAAACCCATTAATCTGTACAACAAATAAAAAGGTAAAAACAAAAATTTGTAACCAACTTGATGATTTATACACATATTACAAATATATGTAACTACCATAATTATATAAATGGCAGCATATGATTTCTCTGTTACATATTTTGGGAATGTCTGAGCCTTTAAAGAACTATATAAACCAGTCTAAGTGTTCTACAATAATATTGATTTATTTTTATAAATGAGTCTTCTGAATTTAGTTGCGTTTTAAAAAATCAATTGGGAGTATTTAATGAAACTATTCAATGACATGAAATAAAAAAAACCCTAGGTTAAGTCCTTGGCAAATCAGTTATTAAAAATAAAACCATGCAGGGCCGGTGAGATGGCTCAGCGGCGTAAGCGCCTGCCTTGCAAGCGCGAGGGCCCGAGTTCGACTCCCGGAACCCACATACGAAAAAAAAGGGGCCGGTGATATCGCTCAGTGGCACGGGTGCCTGTTGGCGCGCGAGGTCCTGAGGTCGTCCCCCTGGTACCCACACACAAAAAAAAATAAAATAAAATAAAATAAAATAAAATAAAATAAAACCATGCAAACAAGTGCCAAAAGAAACTCAGTAATTTCCAATTTATCAACCATCAAGTACAACTGAGAAGACTGCAGAAAATTCTATTAAATAAATACAGCCATACTGGAAAAAATATAGTCTTCAGAAAATTCAAAGGAGGGCCGGTGAGATGGCTCAGCGGCTTAAGCGCCTGCCCGGCAAGCGCGAGGGCCCAAGTTCGACTCCCGGAACCCACATACGAAAAAGGGGCCGGTGATATCGCTCAGCGGCACGGGCGCCTGCTGGCGCACCAGGTCCTGAGGTCGACCCCCCGGGTACCCACAAAAAAAAAAAAAAAAAAAAAAGAAAAAAGAAAATTCAAAGGAAACAGCATTAAAGATACACCTGGAAAGAACATGAAGAGTACATCTTCAGGGACATGTTTTCAACGTTCAGCAATTTTTAAGAAGTTCATCTCCAAGAAATAACTATTTTTGAAAATATTTATTGAATAGATTAAAAAAGAACCTATGAAATATTTCAACAAATTATGCAATTCTTTTTAGCACCCCCTTTTATTCTCCAGACTATTTCAGTTTGGATGATAAATGACACAGTCACTTCAGCCATTAGTCATACTCGGTTTTGTTCAGTCTAAGACCTAGCACAGTACCCATAGATTATCAATATGCTTACCTAGCAACTGAATGGCTAGCTCATCCCTTCATCGACTCTCTTGAATTTTACCCAGAATTTTGCTAATGTGTCTATCTTCCATTAAATCCCACGTTAATAATTTGGAACATATTTCTTCATACTCGGTTTTGTTCAGTCTCCCTAAGACCTAGCACAGTACCCATAGATTATCAATATGCTTACCTAGCAACTGAATGGCTAGCTCATCCCTTCATCGACTCTCTTGAATTTTACCCAGAATTTTGCTAATTTGTCTATCTTCCATTAAATCCCATGTTAATAATTTGGAACATATTTCTTCATTTTCTTGTCTACACATAGGGAAGTAAAAAGTAGTATACTATTTTTTTCCTGGCAGGACTGGGGATTAAACCCAGGGCCTTCCCACTGAACTACATCCCCAGTCCTTTTTTTAAAAAGTTTTTATTATGAGTCAGGGTCTCACTAAGTTACTAAATTGCCCAAGCTAGTTTTGAACATTCCCCCTCCTACCTCAGACCCCTAGAGTGCTGGAATTATAGGTGTGCGCCACCATGCCCAGATAAAATAGTACACTGTACTTTTAAACAGAGAAAAAAGGTCGTATGTTAAATATGAAGTCACTATTCCCTCTACTTCAGAACATCTTAGAAAATGCAAACTCCACAAACTTTTCAAGGCCTGTCTGCTCTCTCCCCCAACTTAATTTCTGCTATATCTCCCTGTGGTGGGCAGAGTGAAATAACAACCTGATTGGCTTTGGGATCCACCCAAGGGGGCTGGTGGAGCACACTTCTGGGTGTGTTTGGGTGGGTGATGAATGCATGACTTCCGTACGATATATGGTTCCTGTCCCCTTCCTGAGGGCACTGTTCCCCTGCTCTACTTTCCAGCCACCAGGAACTGAGTATCTTTGCTCTGCCATGCCCTTCTGCCACGAAGCCAGCCTGCTGTGCACTAAATTCCCTGAAGCTGTGAGCCAAGTTAAGCCTCATATGCACTGAGTTGTCACTATCATGTGTTGTGTCCTACTGAGGAGAAAGCCAATACATCCAGTTCTAGCCACTTTGTATTCCCTGAAGTCTCACACAACATGAACCAATGACTTGATTCTTAGCACTCTGTTCCACCTAAAGATTCCCTCCAGCCCCCAACCTCAATGGTCATGCTTAAAACCTCTTCTATGAGGCCCACAGTCTTAGTCCCTTTCCCACTGCTGATACACAATACCCAACCCCCAGAATTGAAGAGGTTTATTTTAACTCACGTTCCTAAGGTCTATAGCCAGCTGCCTCCAGGGCAGTGAACACGACAGAGGGGCATGGCAAAGAGAAAGCAGAGTGAAGGGAGGAGGCAGGAAAGGAGACAGAGCGTTCCAGGTCAAACCCACAGGGACCCACCTCTAACCACACCCCACCTCTTAATCACAAATCAGCCGTAACACCCCATAATCCAATCACCTCCCAGAAGCCACAATTATGATCACATGAGGCCTGAGGTGGGGGAGATGTCTATACATAAACCATACCAGCTATACTGTCAGTCAGTTTACCAGTCCTTCCTGTGTGCTTTCCACACTATCTTCACGCAGTTTATCGAACTATTATTTGTTTGGGTGTAACACTAAACTGAACTCTGAAAAAGAAAAATTTCATGTTTTTCCTTCCATCTCAGTATAAACTATCATGTCCCCTATATGCAACATATATATCCAGTAAGTACTGATTAACCAAAAACCTTTAGTGCCACTGCCTTAAAAAGCCTATTTTTCATATTTTTCATAACAGGTTTTCTGTTTTAATAATACTTGTAAGTATTTACTATGTGCCAGGCTTGTCTTACTTCTTGCATTACTCCACTTAATACAGTTATTTTTATCTAATTCTTTAAAATATACCATCCACCTGAGGAAGGAGATTAGGGCTAGGGGAAACCATGCAACCCACTGGGCAGAATGTGTCAAAGGTCATAACCCATGGCTAACAGACTGATGTCAGTCTTTACGGCTCCTGAGCACTGAGAACCAATCAGAAAAGCACTATTTTTCAATCCTTCATCTGAATCTGGTGCTATTCACAGGAAAAATCAGAAGATGCTATTCTCAGTCCTTCATTTACACGTGGGCACAACCAATCTAAAGACACTGTTTCTGATCCTTCATTTACATCTGGAGGAAGGTTCTTGAAAGGGCAATTGTCTAAATGCCATATCTGGAGGTCAATTCAGATATTCTGGATACTAAAGGCCCCTTCTGCTTTATCCTCAGGGCTGCTGTGAGCCTTTTCACCACTCTGGCCCTTCATGTAGAAGGTGCTTTTTTTTTCCCCTACCTTCAATAAATGTACACCCCTGTTGCCTTTTTTGTGTGTCTTGTGCAATTCTTTGTTTGGGACACCAAGGCCCTGGAAAGAAGTCTCGCAGAACCTCCCCTCCCCATCCATTAACACACCTACCACTCTAGCTATGAATTCTTAACCTTCTTGTTAGATTTACTACTGTATTGTCTTACACTTTAAATGATGGTATTCCTTACAGTTTTTGGAGATCTTCTCACTCACTACTCACTGAAGCCATGACGACTTCAAGTATTTTCATTTCTCAGGACTAGATTCTACTCCCTACCTCCCACATATATATAGTACATAAATGCCTACTGGACACACTAACCTAGAAATCCTACAGGCACATGTTGTAACTCAAAAACTTGTTATCGTATCTTCTGAAATCCGTTCCTTCTTGCATATTCCCTAAATTAGTGGCACCAATTCACCTAGCAAATAGTAATACCAGAAATAAGTGACATACCATCAACTGATGAATGGATAAAGAAGATGTGGTTTTCTTTTATACGATGGAGTACTACTCTGCTATAAAGAAGGATAACCTTGAAACATTTCTACCGAAATGGATGCACCTTGAGAACATACTCTTAAGTACATAAATCAGACATGCATGTTTAAATACCATACTATTTCTCCGGTGTGAGAAACCGAAAGTGTAAATAAGCACCAAAATGTGTAACAGATATTGGGAAACAGGAAGAACTTCAAATGGGAAGGGGAACAAGAGAGGGGAGAGGAGGAAAGGAAAGAAGGGAGAAGAGAAACAGAAGGGAAAAAACAGAAACAAAACTTTTGTAAACAAGGAAGGGAAGAGGGGTTGAAGGGAGGGGAGGGGAATGGGGAAAAAAGAAGCAAGATATATCATGTACAGGTACAAATTCCCTACGATGAATGTTATCATTATGTATATCTAAAATGTACCAATAGCATTAAAAAAAAAAAAAAGAAAAGAAAAGAAATAAGTGCCACAGATCTGAACCTAACCAATCATTACCCAAATCTATAAGATGAAGTACAAGCCTACTGCCAAATCATGCGAGGTCTTTTACAGCTGGCACCACAATTTCTAAACATTCTAGACCCAAATGTTGACAGAGGACTGGTTGAATACATTACGCTACATCTAAGGGGAAGGAGTGCTATGGCAGAGAAGAAGAAGGAAGAAGAAGGAAGAAGAAGGAAGAAGAAGGAAGGAGGAAGGAGGAGGAAGGAGGAGGGAGGAGGGGGAGGAGTAGAGAGGAGGAGGGAGGAGGAGGGAGGAGGAGGGAGGAGGAGGGAGAAGGACGAGGAGGGAGGAGGAGGGAGGAGGAAGGAGGAGGAAGGAGGAGGAAGAAGGAGGAAGAAGGAGGAAGAAGGAGGAAGAAGGAGGAAGAAGGAGGAAGAAGGAGGAAGAAGGAAGAAGAAGGAAGAAGAAGGAAGAAGAAGAAGAAGAAGAAGAAGAAGAAGAAACAACTATTCAACACCAATAAGGAATGAGCTCCAAAACACATTACATAAGAACAAAGACTAGAATAGTATGAATATATACAATTTATAAAACAAAAGGAAAGAAAATATATACATATTTATTTTCATACGTATATCTTTGGAAGAACAGGAACAGTAATCCTGTCTCCAGAGAAGGAAGAGCAGAGAGATTTTATGAGAAACTCAAAATATAAATAAAAGACAATAGGAAATAAGGAGACAGATCTTTGGCAAATGGAAAGGGGATAAAGGGATGGGGAGCACAGAAAGAAAGATGTTATTATGTACATATACCAACTACCCACAATGAATGTATTCATGATGTACCACAAACATGTACTAATAAAAAAAAAATAAAATCTTTGGAATTTTGAACAGTCTCACTACTCATCCAGTCAAAAAACAAACAAAACAACCTAGGCTTTTAACGACTCATCAGAGGAAAAGAATCACAAAATAGCAAAGAAATGGAGCAAGGTTTCATTTCCAGGAGAACAAAATCTCAGAAACTATGTCCAGATGGTAAATCTAAAAAAAAATTGGGGGGTCAGGGATATAGCTCAGCCTGCCTGGCAAGTGCAAGATGATCCTGAGTTTGATTCCCGGCACCAAAAAAGAAAAAAATTTTTTGCCAGGCCTGGTGGCACATACCTGTAATCCCAGCACTCAGGAGGCTGAGGCAAGAGGATTGCCTCAAGTCCAAGGCCAGCATGGGCTACATAATGAGTTCAAAGTCAACCTGAACTACACAGTGAGACCCTGTCTCAAAAAAAAAATTTAAATTAAAAAAATTAAAACTTTTGGGCCGGTGAGATGGCTCAGTGGCTTAAGCGCCTGCCCGGCAAGCGCGAGGGCCCGAGTTTGACTCCCGGAACCCACATACGAAAAAGGGGCCGGTGATATCGCTCAGCGGCACGGGCGCCTTCTGGTGCGTGAGGTCCTGAGATCGACCCCGCGGTACCCACAAAAAAAAAAAAAAAAAAAATTAAAACTTTAAAAAAATAAAATAAATTTAAACATGACAAAGATCAACGAAAACAAAAATAGAGACATTTTTTTAGGTTTTATCAGATCCCTAAACTTATGATATTAACTAGTAATGTTTTTAGAAATTATTAAAAAAATTTTTTCTGTACTGGGGATTGAATAAATGTCAGATAAGGGGCCAGTGAGACGGCTCAGCGGCTTAAGCGCCTGCCTTGCAAGCGCAAAGGCCCGAGTTCGACTCCCGGATCCCACATACGAAAAAGGGGCCGGTGATATCGCTCAGCGGCACGGGTGCCTGTTGGCGCACGAGGTCCTGAGGTCGTCCCCCCGGTACCCACAAAAAAATAAATAAATAAATAAATGTCAGATAAGAGCCGGTGATACAGCTCAGCGGTATAAGCACCTGCTGGCAAGCGCAAGGTCCTGAGTTTGACTCCTGGTACTCGCATATTAAAAAAAAAATGCCAGGTAAGCATTCTACCAAGGACCTATACCTGCAGCCCTTTTTATTTCTTGATTTTCAAACTGGGTCTTCCTACTCTGCCCAGGCTGGCCTCAAACTTGTGATCCTCCAGCCTGTCTCCCAAGTAGCTGAGATTACAGACGTGCCATCCCTGCACCTAGCTTATTTATAAGAACATTTTAAAAGGAAACTACTTGTCCAATAGCAAGTTTTCTCGGTAATTACTATTTATATAATGTATTTTTTAGTAGTAAGACCCTGATTCTCAAACTTTAGTTTTGTATCAAGCGCTCTGTCAAACGGCTGAAGTTTCTGATTCAATAGATCAAAGACAGAACCTGAAAATTTACATTCTCAAGAATTTTTCCAGGTGCTACTGGTAGAAGATCCACTGTCTTCATAGCCACACCAAACATCAAGAACTGATCATTCTTTACCATCTTTACAGAAAATCAACAGACTAAATCATACAGTGATTGAATAAGGCCAAATACAGTATATTGCCTAAAAGCAAAGCATCCACTGACACAGATCACGGCAGTCAGGAAAGAAAACTTAACGGATCAACAGCAAAATGAGCCAAGCTGTATTAGTATTCCATGGTGCATTTCAAAATCTGCAAAGCACATGATCATGTAACACCAAATAAGCACCCCACACTATTATTTTCAGGAAAATATATTTTATGGAAGAGTCAAATCTGCAGCACTACAAAAAATAAAAGCATTAAGACCAACAAACAATTTATTCACTCATGAAATTAAATTAGCTTTAATAGTTTCTTTAAAATTAATGTTTAAGATCCAGCAATCCAGCCTGGGGCACACTGGTAATCCCAGTACTCTTGGGAGCCTGAGGCAGGAGCACTGCCAAATTTGAGCCCAACCTGGGCAAAATCTAAAAATTAAAAAAAATAAAAATAAAAATAAAGGTTGGAGGGCCGGTGAGATGGCCCAGTGGCAAGCGCCTGCCTGGCAAGTGCAAGGTCCTGAGTCTGACTCCCAGTACCCACATACGAAAAAAGGGCCGGTGATATCACTCAGCGGCACGGACGCCTGGTGGCACGCAAGGGCCTGAGGTCAATCCCCGGTACCCACCAAAAAAAATTTAAAAAAAGGTTGGAGATGTAGCTCAGCGCGAAGGCCCTGGGTTCATTCTTGAGTACAAAAAAAAAAAAAAGTACACAGTGTTACCAGGTTAACATTGAAATTACTTTTATTCCCTTAGGCACATACCAATCTTTGGCCACAAATAGCCCCACAAATAGTCCACATGTTGCTTAATTTATAATTACCTATGTTAAATAAGATCTTACTATTTAATATTTCCATTAGAATATTTTACATATACAGAAACACAAACAGCCAAAGCGTATCTGACTTATGGTCCAAGAGCCTCACTATTACTCTGGGGGAGGCGCATTAGCACATCAGGAGCACAGCGGACTTCCTGGAAGCCCATCTTAAAGGTTAGATGCAAGTCATTTTCACGAAGATGCTATTTATGGCTCTGACATTCACACATCTGTGCAGACCCTTTTTATCCGCCACTTAATACAGAGAAATTATTTCTTTAAATGTATTATTCAATAAAATCCTTTATCTTCAAACTAGCTCAGTCATATTTCAAAGGGTAACCCTCACAATCTCAGAACATGAAAATCAGTATTACATTAGCTTGTCCAGGCTCGTAATTGGTTTGAATTAAATTTATCCTTAGGCCTCACTTTTCAACTAATGCATCTGGGGTCTGGGGGTATAGCTCAGCTACACGGCGCCTGCCTGGAAGCACGAGGTCCTGAGTTCAATTCCTGGTTCCGAAAAAAATTTTTTTGATGAGCTCAACTAATGCATCCAAGTTTATTTTTTCAATCCTAAGAAATCATTCTTATTATCTTACAATAAATCATTTATACAACATCTTATTGAAATATTGTTCCACACAAAATAAATTCTGATTACACCTGAAGCACCAAAATTCAGGGGTTGTTTTGTTTTGCTTTGTTTTTGTTTTATGGTACTGGAGACTTAACCCAAGGCCTCTTTAATGAATTACATCCCGAGCCCTTTTATTTTTTATTTTGAGACAGGATCTTGCAAGTCACTAAATTGTCCTGGCTGGGTTTGAACTTTCAATCCTCCTAACTCAGCCTTCCAGAGTCGGGAGTACAGGTATGGGCCACCACACCCCACTAATTTAGTCATTTCTTATTATGTCTCTAAAGTGTAACAAACTTACTTTCCCTTTTTATGGGAGGAGCGCAGTGGTGAGACAGGGTCTGGTAATATAGTTCAAGCTGGATTTGAACTCATTATGCAGCCCAAGCTAGACTCAAACTCACAGTCAGCCTCCTGAATGCTGGGAATACATTCATGTGCCACCACACTCACCAAGCTTTCTTTCCTTTACAGAGATTACCAAAAATAAAAGAACTTCTTCTTGCCAGGTGTGGTGGTGCACACCTGTAATCCCAGCACTTGAGAGGCTGAGGCAGGAGGATCATCTCAAGTTTGAGGCCAGCCTGGGCTACATAGCGAGTTCAAAGCTAGCCTGAACCACATAGTAAGACCCTGTCTCAAAAAAAAAAGAACTTCTCACTGATGTAATCATAAACTTATAAATCCTTAACTGTATGGTATAGCTGTATAATCTTAATCTTCATTTTAGTTTATAGATCTCCCTAAATTTCTATATGATATCATTTCCACTGGTTGGACCATGTTAGCTAAATAACAGTAAAAGTCTGCTACCTTTCAATTATTTTGAGCTTAATAAAATCAGGTTCAAAGTCAAGGTCGGCAAAGCTCCAAGAAAACACCAAGTACCTGTACTACAGTAACTTTAAATTAGGAAATTTGTGAAAACACAATTTGTATACTGTATTGTAATCAGAAATTAATAGAAGCTTAATCTTTAGATAAATACAGTATTAATAAACTGGGTGTTTAAAATTCTACATCTTAAAAAAAAAAAGTTCTGGGCCGGTGAGATGGCTCAGCGGCATAAGCGCCTGCCTTGCAAGCGCGAGGGCCTGAGTTCGACTCCCGGATCCCACATACGAAAAAGGGGCCGGTGATATCGCTCAGCGGCACAGGTGCCTGTTGGCGCGCAAGGTCCTGAGGTCGACCCCCCGGTACCCACAAAAAAAAAAAAAAAAAGTTCTACATCTTTATTAAGTACAGCCACTATAACTATATAAGAAAACAAAACAGGAAAAATACGTACCTTAAAACAAATTCAGTTTGTATTTTCCGTAACACAAAATGTCTTAGAAAAGCAGCAAGGGTACTGAGAGTCAGATTCTAACTCCAATTACTGAGAAAACAGTGGAACTGATAAACTTTATAGAATCCACCATTAGATTTACTCTCCACAAGGAGCTGAAACCAAGCCTGAACTGCTCGCCACTGTATTCCTAGTGTTCAGTAGAAGGTGCCTAACACATTGCAAAAATCTCCATTTTTTTTCAATAAATGACAAATTCAAGAGATTATAGTTTAATTTCCTAGTGTATAAGAAAAGGACTGTCACCTCAAAATAGAGATCTTTAATCTATTTTGAATCAGACACTACGGTACATACAAAATCTGAGAGATACAAAAGTAAATTAAGCAAAATGTTGACAATTGGTAAACCTACAGGAAGATCTGAGGGGATTCACTGTAGTAAATATCTTAACCTTTATGTAGGTTTGAATCTTTTCAAAGGGAAAAGTTTTAAAAACTCATAATTCACGCTGTTATTGTTTGAGATGATTATTTTTATTTTTAACTTCCAGAGCACTTTCCTCGTTTATTATGCTCAATATATATCTCAAAACACTGAAATACAAAAAGACACTACTGGATTTTCAAAAATTCACACTTGCCCATTAATGTCTAATTTAAGGAAGGCAAAACATTTTTGTAAGGCTAAGAATATGGCTAGGGATATAGATCAGCAGCACAGTGTCTGCCTGGCAAGCACAAGGTCCCAATTCCATTCCCGATACCAAAAAAAACAAAAACAAAAAACTATGTAGAGGAAGAACAACTCAGTACTCTCCTTTTATAAGCACAAATACTTACTAGGTTTCAAATCAGTAAAAATCAAGAACTGGATGTCTTACCCTTCAATGAAAACTGCTAAAATATGTACACCCTACTATAATCCTGACAGATTATGAATTTACTGAATCACGTTACATATCCTATATGATCGTATACATCAAGAACAGAAGATTGGAATTTAAGACTACAGTCATACTTTGTATCAAAAAATAAATAAATACTACCACTCTCTCAAGTGAATCAGTCAAGAACTATGCATCTAAATTAAATGTCACTGTTATGGATGGCAATGGAAAAAACTGAGTCCCTACCACTTCGACTACCCTACATAACAAAAATTTCATTATTTTGAGGGCAGACTGGATATTTACAAAATCAGAAGCAAAAAGTCCATCCTTAACTCTACTGAACACTATATGAGTTTTAAAATGGAGTCAAAAATCTTTTTAAGGGCCGGTGAGATGGCTCAGCGGCGTAAGCACCTGCCTGACAAGAGTGAGGTCCTGAGTTCGACTCCCGGTACCCACATAAAAAAAAAAATCATTTTAAAAGCCATACATGGTGGCCATGCCCATAATCCCAGCAGTCTGGACCACAAATTCAAACCCAGCCAGCACAATTTCTCCTGTCACAAAATAAAAAATAAAAATGACCAAGGATGCAGCTCAGTGCAAAGACCCTGGGTTCAATCTTCAGCACCATAACAAACAAAAAATCAGAATAAAATATTACCTCAAATTCCAACTGAGATAGTAGAGAAAGAGCTTTGCTATACACCAGAACAATAAACAAAATATAAATAAGTTCTACCTTCATTTCAATGAGTAGACTTTGCAACACCAACTTTATGGTGTCAGGGCGCACTGAAGTCGGAACAAGCCAATTCATGTCTCAGAACCCTAGAAAGGGTTAGCAACAGGAGATAATAAATACCAGGCACAAAGTAAGGGCCTGATTAAAGGTCTATGTAAGGACAACCTAAGATACAATCTTCAATCTCACATAGCCAGATATCACCATCCCACCCTCAAGACCAAGCAGGAGTCTAAGGTTTATCTCTAAAATATCTGAAACATGGGGCCAGTGAGATGGCTCAGCAGCATAAGCGCCTGCCTGGCAAGCGCGAGGGCCCGAGTTCGACTCCCGGAACTCACATACGAAAAAAGGGCCGGTGATATCGCTCAGCAGCACGGGCGCCTCCTGGCGCACGAGGTCCTGAGGTCGACCTCCGGTACCCACAAAAAATAAATAAATAAATAAAATAAAATATCTGAAACAGACTCTGAATACAGAGACAACAGGCTCAATAGTGTGTGAGGATGGAACTAAAATTATGCAGACTTTTAAAAAGGACATTAAATACAATACAACTAAAGCTAACCTCATACCCTATCCACCCAAATGCCTTCATCTGCTCAGATTCAAAAACAAAGGCAGGGGCCAGTGATATAACTCAGCGGCATAAGCGCCTGTCTGGCAAGCGCGAGGTCCTGAGTTCGACTCCCAGTACCCGCATATTAAAAAAAAATAAATAAATAAACAAAGGCAGCCAGACTTACATGTTCCTGCCACCCCCAGGCAGGTGATCTGAGGGTCTTTCTCCAGAGAAAATGCACTGCTCTGGAAATAAGGCCTACAGACACTAAGGCTTGAGAGGAGGGGCAGCTAACTGTTCCATCATTCTGTAGCACAGCCAATCCCATGAAAAGCCCTGCCCATGATTACAGAGCTTGCTCAGACTGAAATCACCAATAATTTAAGAACCTCAAAATTACAGATTAAAACAAGGGAGGAAGATGGTAAGGACCGAAAAAGTTGAAGAGAAAGCAAGAAATAAAAGAAAATAAACTACCTTCCAAGAGAAGAAGATATTGTATTGATGAAGCAAGAACAGATTTTTTTTTCTTTTTTGCAGTGCTGGGGATGGAATCTAGGCTTCACACAAGCTAGGCAAGTGCTTTTAAACTAAGCTATATGCCCAGTCCACGAACAGAATTTAAGATATAAATTTTAAGGAACAGACAAGAAAACACTATTTATTAGAAATTTTAAAATGACAACTGAGGGCCGGTGAGATGGCTCAGCGGTTTAAGCGCCTGCCTTGCAAGCGCGAGGGCCCGAGTTCGACTTCCGGAACCCACATACAAAAAAGGGGCCGGTGATATCGCTCAGCGGCATGGGCGCCTGCTGGCGCGCGAGGTCCTGAGGTCGACCCCCCGGTACCCACAAAAAAAAAAATAAATAAATAAAAAAAAAAAAAATAAATAAATAAAATGACAACTGAAATAAAGCTTCAACAAAAAGGTTAAAAGATAAAGTTGAGAAACTTTTCTAGGAGACAGAACAAAATGACAAAATTAGAAAACAGAAAATAAGACAATCAATTCAGGAAGTCTAATATCCAGTTAAAAAGAAAATAAAAAAATAATAAATATGGTGCATGCTTCTAATCACCACATTCGGGAAGTTGAGGCAGCAGGATTCCAAATTAGAGGCCAGCCTGGGCAATTTAGGAAGACTGTCTCAAATTTTAAAAAAATAAAAAAACAAGTTCTGGTGATAGCTTAGTACTCTTTAGTCCCTAAGGTCAATCCCCAGTACCACAACAAAAGGATAAAAGGAAAGCACAGTGTAAGCTATGGTAAAAAGTGAATCACTAAGTCTATTTTCATTCCTACAGGGTACAGAATTTCTGAGTCCTTCAGAACATTTGCATCATCTGACTGACACTATGAGACTGGAGTGAGGGGAAGCTTACATTTTCAGTAAGTGGTACTGGTGCAATTGGAAATCCCTTCCATAAGCAATAAATAAATAAAGCTTAACCTAAACACCACACCATACACATGAATTAACTCAATGTAGACATAGATTTATATGTAAAACAAAAAAATGTAAAACTCATAGGAAAAAACACAAGAAAATCTTTGACATGTAGAATAGACAGAACTCTTACACACCAAAAACGTGATCCATAAAAAAAACAAACTCCTTGCCAGGCATGGTGGCTCTGTAATCCCAGCATTCTAAGAGGATAAACCAGAAGGATCACAAGTTTGAACTCCAGTCAGAGCAATTAGACAACTTAGTGAGGCTTTGTTTTTGTTTGTTTGTTTGCTTTTTTAAAAAAAAAAAGGTGCTGAGGTTGTAGCTCAGTGTGAAAGTCCTGGGTTCAATTCCTGGTACCACCCCCCCAAAAAAAAGGAAAAGAAAAAAATGAAATCCAAAACCGTGATCCACAAACAGGACTTCATCAAAATTTAAAGCTGTCACTCTGAAGCACATGTGAAGAGAATGAAAAGACAAGGTATAAACTGAGTATGGTGGTGCAAACTTGTAATCTCCAGCACTCTGGGAGGCTGAAGAGGGGGATCACAAATTCAAGCCCAAACTGGGCAATTTAGCATGACCCTATCTCTCTCTCTCTCTCTCTCTCTCTCTCTCTCTTTTTTTTTTTTTTTTTTTTTTGGTACTGGGAATCAAATGACCCTGTCTCAAAATTTTAAAAAAAAAAATTTTTTTTAAAGACTGGGGATGTAGCTCAGTGAGAAGGCCCTGGGTTCAACCCCCAGTACCATAAAAGAAAAAGAAAGGTACGGACAAAATATTTGCAAACTATATATCCAACAAAACACCAGAATTTTCAATGTAAAGAGAACCCTCAACACTAAAGTTTAAAAAACGCAATTAGAAAATGGGGCAAATATGAGCAGCCATATCACCAAACAGAGTATACAGGAGGCAAGCAAGTACATAAAAAGATTTAACACCTTTGGCCAACAGGGAAATGCAAATTAAAAATTTAAGGCTGGGGATGTAGCTCAATGGTAGAGCATATCCTTATTATGGATAAGGCCCTAGGTTCAACTCCCAGCCCTACAAAAAATAAAACAAAAACCACAGCAATTCTCTCAATGGCCCATACTCTATTTTCTCTGTGTACATCTTTAATAAATCTTTCCATGTTTCTCAAAAACATACGCACACAGGGCCGGTGAGATAGCTCAGCGGCATAAGTGCCTGCCCGGCAAGCGCAAGGTCCTGAGTTCGACTCCCGGAACCCACATAAAGGAAAAAAAGGGACGGTGATATCGCTCGGGGCACGGGCGCTTGCTGGCAAGCACGAGGTCCTGAGGTCGACTCCCGGTGCCCACATAAAAAAAAAACAAAAAACATATGCACACAATATGAGATTATCACTACACATTTGACAGAGTAAGACAAGATAGCTAAAAAACCAAACTCATGACAGCACCAAATGCTGGTTAGAATGTAGAGAAACTGGATCACTCATATACTACTGATGGGAGTGTAAAACAGTCAAGACACTCGACAGACAGTTTGGTAGTTTTCTATAAAACTAAATCCACTATTACTGTGTGACATGGCAATTGTACTCTTGGGCATTTATTCTATCTAGAAAAATAAAACCTTTGGTAACACACAAGACTGTATACAAATACTCATATAACAAATTTATAACTGACAAATTAAAATCAAGTCAGGCATGTGGCACATAGATCAGAAGTTCTGAGTCCAGCCTGGCAACTTAGTGAGGGAAGGCCCTGGGTTCCATCCCCAGTGCTGAAAAAGAAAAAAAGATCAAAGATACTTGTGTATTTGACTTTTTACTGGGGATTAGAGTAAGGCCTTCCCAGTGAACTACATCTCCAGGATTCTTTTTTTGTGTGTGTGTGGCGGGACGTACCAGGGGTCGACCTCAGGACCTCGCGTGCCAGCAGGCGCCCATGCCGCTGAGCGATATCACTGGCCCTTTTTTCATATGTAGGTTCTCGGAGCTGAACTCGAGCCCCCGCGCTTGCCAGGCAGGCGCTTACGCCGCTGAGCCACCTCACCGGCCCTCTTTTTTCTTTTTAGATATGGTCTAAGTTGCCCAGACTAGGCTCAAACTTGTGCTCCTCCTGTCTCGGTCTCCTAGAATACCAGCTTTGACTTATTTTTTTAATTTTTTATCCACGTATTAATTTTTTATTAAGAATTACATACAGTTATAAAAGACAATACAAAGGGATCCCTTGTGCACTTTGCCCAGTTTCTCCCACTGTAATATTTTGGGGAAACTATAGTATGACATAAGTAGGATACTGTATTGGTATCTAGTGCAAGTCACTGGTCTTATAAAAACTTCCCCAGTTTGTTGGTACTGTACTCATTTGAGTGTTGTGTTAGTCAAAACTTTGCATCACTTTAATGAATCCCTCGATAATTTATTTACACGGAGTAAAGATTTATTTTGGCCCACGGTTTCGGCCCACCATTATTGATCCTGTTGCTTTAGGAGACACACTAGGTCATGGCAGGAGCCCTTGCAGCAAGAGGTAGGCCTGCTCACCTCCCGGATGGCCATGAAGCCACGGGGTAGAGGGTGGGAGAATCTAGGGTTCCACCCCCACCAGCACTGGGGATTGAACCCAGGGCCTTTTGTACTGAAGTGCAAGGGCAACTTTTTTTTTTTTTTTTTTTTTTTTAATTTTGAGACAGCATCTTGCCAAATTGTCCTGGCTAGGGTCTAACTTTCAATCTTCCTGCCTCTGCCTCCTGGAATGCTGGGATTACAGGCATGTGCCACCAAGCCCCACACTAGCATCAAATTTCTTTTCTTAGAACTCAAATTTAAAAGACTTATTCCGGGCCGGTGAGATGGCTCAGCGGCATAAGCGCCTGCCTGACAAGCGTGAGGGCCCGAGTTCAACTCTTGTAGCCCACATACGAAAAAAGGGCCGGTGATATCGCTCAGCGGCACGGGTGCCTGCTGGCACGCAAGGTCCTGAGGTCGACGCCGGTACCCACAAAAAATAAAATAAAAATAAAAAAATAAAAGACTTATTCCATGAATCCTCAATTATTCATCTACTTGAAGGATCCTACTCCATGACTGACCTATCAATCTTATGGTTCACATAGTGCTGTCTTAACATCAACATCCTTGGTAGCTCCCTTAAACTCTTCCTTTTATGACTAATCATCTCCATAAACAGTTTTCTCTTATACATCTCTTTAGCTAACCACACAATTCATGCTTAATAATAGTCTCTTATTTGTAAATCAACATTCAACAAACCCCCACTTCTGTATTCATCACAGCTGTGTGGACAGCACTGCCTGAGCAATCTCATACTGAAACAGACTGCTGAATTTCTTATTATCCTTTCCCTTCTACAAACCAGACAAGACTATCTGTAGTTCCTTAGCCGCACTTTGTACTTCATTATACACTGTAATCCTGAAAAAGAACATAATTATTGCTAACATCAACTCTGCTCTATCATGCTTTAAATTTGCAAAGCACAGATACAGTAATCCAATTATCCCTGATACTTGGTCTGAGAGGTACTGCTTCCCTACTCTTGCTTATCCCCCTCCAAAAAAAAGCAACTCCACTTTTCAAACTGAAACTGATGAACAGGTGAACTAGCCTATCATCTTTTTTTTTTTTTTTTTTTTTTTGAGACAGGGTCTTGCTGTTGTAAGTCCAGGCTGGCCTCAAACTCACAACAATCCTCCTACCTCAACCTTTAAATGTTGGAATTACAGGCATGTACCACCATGGCCAGCTGGCATGTTTTTTTTTTTTTGGTGGGTACCGGGGGTCGACCTCAGGACCTCGCACGCCAGTAGGTGCCCATGCCGCTGAGCGATATCACCGGCCCTTTTTTCGTATGTGGGTTCCGGGAGTCGAACTCAGGCCCTCGCGCTTGCCAGGCAGGCGCGTACGCCGCTGAGCCATCTCACCAGCCCATGATTTTTTTTTAAACAATGAAATTCTCAAAATGAGAATAGTAATGATTCCTTCACGAGTTAACCATATACCATATTACCTTTTGAAAGTTCCTTCTCCTCTGAAATTTACTGTAGTATTCATTCCATCATTAACATTCTGTGATTCTAACATTCTGAGGAGGTCTGAAGACCTGAAGCAGGAAGATATCAAATTTGAACCCAGCCTGGGCTACTTAATGAGACCCTATCTCAAAGAAAGGAAAAGGGGTGGGGACAAAGCCTTGCCTAGAATGGGCAAGACCTTGGGTTCATTATGCAGTACTTCAAGAAACAAGAATAAGAAAAAAAGGAGGTAAAGAGGAAAGCATTAAAATAAACTAGCCCCAGGGCCAGTGAGATAGCTCAGCAGTGTAAGTGCCTGCCTGGCAAGCGCAAGGTCCTGAGTTCGACTCCCAGTACCCACATACAAAAAAAGGGCCGGTGATATTGCTCAGCGGCACAGGCACCTGCTGGCACGCAAGGTCCTGAGTTCGACCCCCAGTACCCACCAAAAAAAAAAAAGAATCTGGTAAAATAAACTAGCCCCAACTGTGTATTGAGGATCCTGAGTGTACTATCTGCCTGTCTCCCTTCCTTTATTCTTTTTTTTATCATGCACCTACTAAATGCAGGAACTCTTCTAGGTGCTTAGCACTTATCAGCAAAAAAAAAAAAAAAAAAGATCTCTGCTCTTGTGCAACTTATATTCTAGTGTCCATGGATTCACTCTGAGACTGGTTGCGTGTGGAGCCCACCAGTAATTTGTTTTTGCAACTGTCTGCAATAAATCTGACCATAAATATCTTATAAGGTCCTAATACGGATGTGTGAGAATTGGAAGTATACAGAAAAACTTAAATATGATTTTCTTCCTGAGCACTGGAAGCATCATACATCTATAAAAATTCTTTCTTCAAAGAATCAATATAAACGAAAAGAACCAAAAAGAAACTTAAACGATCATGCCTGAAATAATGAGGGCCTGCCTTACTTTAATAGTCTGGTCCTTCTGGTCACCTGTAAGATAAGCACTTCTATACAAACTTCAGATGTTGGGACTAGGGCAGAATTTAGTGATAGAGCACATGCTCAGCATGGGCCCTAAATTCAATCCCCAGTACCAAAAAATAAAATAAGCAGTAACAATTAAATGACAACTTACAAACTTCACTATCATTTACATTTAGAAAATGCTGTAAGTTAAAATAAACAAACAAACAAACAAACAAACGGGGCTGGAGGCGTAGCTCAGTGGCAGAGCATCTATGTGCCAGGGCCAGAGTTCTATCCCAAGTATCTCTCCCCCAACACACTCAAAAAAACCTTTCAACTGATACTATTTACAACGTCCTGAAAGTACTATACATTCAAGCCAAGCACGGTGGCACTCTCCTGTCCCAGCACTCAACAGGCTGAGGCAGGAGGATCCTGAGTTCAAGGGCAACCTGGGCTATATAGTTAAGACTTTTGTCCCCCGCCAAAAAAAGTTAAAGTATATTTATTTGGCTCACATATCCTTCAGAAAGCACTGGTTTAAGACAATACCAATAGCAGACTTCTAAATCTGTGAACAGAATACGTGAACATGTTTGAGCTGGACTCAGAATTTTATTCATTTCACTCAGCTCAGACTAGTCAACATCTTATACCAAAATACAGAACATTTTTATATCAAAATATGTAAATGTCGGAGACTAAAGTGAAATTGTTTAACAAAGTACCAATTAAGTATTTGGGTGACCACCGCGTGCAGAGGGCATTCAATCTGTAAAATAACATTGTCACAATTGAGCAGCAGAAAGGGCACATGTTCTATATGTAGCTAATACTCCTACAATGTGCCTGGCACCATGTTAAGAGCTTTATTTTCACTGATCCATAAAATCTTCACAACTACCCTGTGTAGTAGAGACTACTATTAATACTATTTTTAGGGCCGGTGAGATGGCTCAGTGGCGTAAGCGCCTGCCTGGCAAGCGCGAGGGCCCGAGTTCGACTCCCGGAACCCACATACGAAAAAAGGGCCGGTGATATCGCTCAGCGGCACGGGCGCCTGCTGGCGCGCGAGGTCCTGAGGTCGACCCCCGGTACCCACAAAAAAAAAATACTATTTTTAAAAGAAGCTGAAGCAAAAAGAAGTTAAGTAACTTGCCTAAGTCATACAGATAGCTCTGTGGAACCAGGATTCCAACCCAGCAGGCTTGGTCCAAAACCACCACTTTTTCCCAGGTAAAAGGACTACAAAAACTCTGCCACTATCTTACAGAATGGGTTTTGGATATGCTCCCTTTACAAAGACTGGTGTACAAAGAACTAATGTTTTGCTTCCTACTCTCTACCCCACCCCCTCTCAATGGCAGGTTAAAATTAGGATTAAATTCTCCCTTTTAGAGAAAGGCGATATCCCACCCCTCTGGTCCAACGCCTGTTTGTCTTTCAGACTTCACTTTAGTCGTCATGACCACGCAGGACTACTCAGTTTCCCCCCAATTTAGTCTAGTCCTCCGCTCCTTAACCTTCATTATAATAAGCATTTTCCACACTATTGTGATTGTCCTCACCAGCATGCTCAAGGGGTCTATTGCGTCCACCACTTATCCCCAGTGCCTAGCATTAGGTGCTCAATAAATATTTGCTGACTGACCTAACCACCTGACCCAGGCAGCCAGCGACAGCTAAAAGTGAAATACTGTATTAAAAGCAAAATTAGTGCTAGAAAGTGCTACCCTCCCAAGGCAGAGAATAAGTTCTAAGTTTCATAAAAATTATGATAGTCTAAGAGATACTAGTGTACTCAGGAAATGATTATGATGATCCTCCCCAGCAACAAGTAAAAGAAAAACTATTTAAAACAATTACATCCAATTTAATTTCAGCATAATTTATGAGAATAAGTCGCTGATAAACGTCCCTAAGATCGAAACCAACGATTTCAGTAATACTATAAACTGGTTGAAATCCTTTCTATTTTGACAGTTCCCACAGTTCAAAGAGAATTGCAGGTGTTTCTCTGAACAGTCTCATTATAAAATTAAGTTGCATTTAAAACGAATTTTACTGCACTGCCCCAATGCTAGAGCTGTCCCTTAAAGAATCAAGAGGAGGTGAAAAAGTGGGTTTTACAATTACTTTAATACAATTAGTGCTAGTGCCAGAGTCAAAAGAGACTTTCTTTGATTCTTCCCTTTTCGTTTCCTAAACGGGAAAACGATTAAAAAGGTCAATCGTAACTTTCTTTCTTCCACACTAAATAATTCTGAAACGTGTCGAAAGTATATTAAGAGGTTCTTACGGCTATGACTGGCAAAATACTTTCCTATAAAGTCTAACCTCAAGTAAAATAAGGGAAAACCTGGCTTCACTCCGTCGGGCTGAGGACAGAAACTGATCATCTTCCTCAGATTACTGCTTCTGTTGATGTCTTGAAAAGCACTGTGAGCAAACACGCCGTAGATTCCCACTCCAAGCACGAAGAGCCTCCGATTGTTCCACACATCAATGGATTAGTCAACGCGCACAACTCGCTTTTCCCCTCTAATTTGCTTAATTATTATTCACACAAATCTTCAAGTTTACTCTACGTTATGAGCAAATGGAATCTTCTCTTTATCCTCAAGTATAAATGCAGACCTCTACCACATACCTAGTACTGCTTCAATCACAAGCAGTAAAATATGTCCCTTAGAAATATCACACATCTTAGTAACTCTACGCAAATATGGAAAAAGCCAGTCAAGTTGCGTAAAGAAACAGGATTTTGTAATGCTGTTAAATGCTGCATATTTTGTACCCACAGCGGGCACTTAAGAGTGGGAGATCTGAAAGCAGAAGGCCGGGTGAAAAGAAAGGGAAGACCCCGCCCCAGTAAGCTCGATGCCGATTGAAACAGTAACTTGGGTCTGTCGTTTGGAATCGCAATCACTGAAACAAAGGCGTATATTACGGGAAGCAAGATGTCTGGAAGGAAAAAAAAAAAAAAGGCTTGCAGCTACAGAGACCGCACACCATCCTCCCACAAGTCTTACCTATGGTGGAAATAAAGGTGGTATTGAAGGCATCATCCGAAAAACGGAAAAGGACGCAGGTCTTCCCCACACCCGAGTCCCCGATCAGGAGCAGCTTGAAAAGCAGGTCGTACGTTTTCTTCGCCATTGGGAGGAGCGGCTCAGGCTCTCGCCGCCGGCGGCCCCAAGGGATCGGTCCCTCGCACTACGGCCAACTCCTCACCCGGGCGTTCTCGGGCCGGAGGACCGGGGAAGCGTGGGAAAAAGAAGGGCGCGGGCGACCTACAAATGGCCTCGTCGAGGAAGCCCAGGCAGTGGCGGCGCCCGGTGCCTCCGAGGACGGCGACGGCGGCTCCGCAGCCTCTCCCAGCTGCTCCGCCTGGTTCCGGGGAGTCGGTCGGGACAAAATGGCCTCCCCTCCCCCTCAGGGCTGCTCGGCCGGGACGCTCCCACGGGCGAGCAAGCAGGTTCTGCTGTCAAGGGAGCGCGGCGGGCGCGAGGACAGCCTCTCCCGAGCAGAAACTCCGCGTTAGGACGCGGCGAGGGCAGCGAAGGAGGACCGCGAGCCGACGAGCCCAGCTACATAGCCCCAGGAAGCCGAGCCGCCCCGGCCAGAGCCACCTTTTTCCCGTGCCCTCTCACGCCGGCGTGCGCGCTGCCTGAGACGCACGCAAGGACGTACGCCCGCCCTTCCCTCGCGCCCTCGCCCTGCGGTCCGCCTCTGCGCACGCGCGCAGGAGGGTGTGGGGGACACGCGTGGGCGGAGACAGGAGCGCAAGGCCCTAGTCTGAGGCCCGACCAAGAGGGGCGAGGGGCGGGGCCGGAGAGGGCGAGGCCGCGGGCGCGCTCCCTGTGGCTGCCTGATAGGGCACGCGGCGCTGCGAGCACGCCCCGCGGGAAGCGCTGCCTAGTGACTGCGCAGGCGCAATACCCTGGCTAGTGCCTGGTTTTCCCCCCGAGTTTCTGGGGTCGCCCTACGGACAGTGCGGGGAATCCTCTGCTCCGGGTTTGTCGGGGGTGTGACGCTGAGGATCTTGGCGCAGCGACGGGCGCAGGTGGTCATGTGTTGCTGTGTAAGTGTAGCTCGTAGATGCGAGAAAAGTAGAGCCCTGAAGCACTGAATAACCTCTGTGCACAAACGAAAATCCTCGCAGAGTGCCCTCCCTCGTGGACCAGCCCTGACAGGGGAAAACAACGCTCCATCCCGTCTTCCTTAGGGAGGAAGAGTTGGCGTTCGAGAGAGCAGGAGTTCGGAATGGAAAAGCTGGCCACGCTGCCCGGGTTGGGATGATATAATCGGCGTTCCGGGGCAAGAAGAGACGAGCCGAGGAACACCTGGGCACGAATGGACCTCCTGCAAATGGAAGTTTAGCTGTTGTACCCTGCACGGAGAATCCCGGGCCTGTGTGGTGCTCGCGAAGCCAGGAGAGCCCGAGAGCTCCTTAGGAGGCGGGGCCTGCCTGTGGGCCAACGCGATCACCTTGTCGAAAATCGAGTGGTGCAACCTGCCCAAACCCGGTCCAGCGTCGTCCCTGCATTTTCTGTTTGTTTAAGCATTTCCTTCTCCCCGTTACACCTCCCTTTCCTCTTCTTTCGTTCTGTATCTGAAATATCCATGCTCTTGACCTACCTACCGTCCTCAGTGTGCTCCATCGCTCCTGCACACCCAGGAGGTGATGGAGTAGTTAAGCCAGTGAACCAGGTCAGCCTCAGAAAGAAAACTGTGGGACATCTGGAAAGCAAGGAACAGGGAATAAGAGAGACGTAAAAGCTACATTTTTACACACAACCCCGCCATCACCAGAACGTGTATTTGATATGTAATTAAAATGAGTCTTTGAGGCAGTTCTGGTCATCATGTTTCAGTCTCATGTTCTGTCTTACATTCTTCCCCCAGCTTTCCGAAAGTTTCCTTACTGAAGATGCTTGTTTTCTCTAATATACCTCCCTCTTCAGGTGGATTCTCTGATTGCTCTTCTTAGTCTTAGTGCTTAAATCTTACTACCCTCTAATGATAAAATCAACAATTCTAAACTAGGATAGCTGCAAATCATAAAGTGAGCTATGGCCAATGCTTCATAGATTTGTCAATTCAGAGTCTTAGTCTTGAGCACCTCAGGAAAATCTTCAGTGTTAGCTTGATTATTCCAGAACAAATTCAATTAGCATAAGCGCCAATGTTGTAAAGTATCTTGAAAGTAAAAAAAAAAAAAATATATATATATATATATGAAAGTAATATATACATGTGTATATGTATGCAGAAAGCTTAATTTAGGGAGTGATTACTATTACATAAATTTGGAGAGTAAGGGGCAGCTAAATTTTTTTTTTTCTATTTTCTATACTGGGAGTTGGGGGAAAAATTTTTAACTTCTTTCTGTGTGATATTTCCAACCATCTCATCAATTAGGAACTTCACCCATAGACCCGTATCCTGAAACTTTAAGAATTTTCCTTTCATTTTTTATTTTAAGAGTAGGAAAATTTATTGGGGAAAAGGAATGGAGAATAGGAATAGCTCCTGAGAGACAGGAGGGGTCCCGAATGGGTTGGACCCCAAACTTTAGGAATTGATTACACTAATTAACAAATTTTATTTGTCATTGGGTCAGGATCATAGAATTTTAGAACTGAATATTTGAGATAATAATTGAGCCCCTGCACATAGTTCACAGATGAAGAGTCTGAGGCTCAAGAGAGACTAGGGATTTGCTGGAGGTTAGCAGAGAGCCCAGAATATATGGGCATGGGAAAAGGGAAAATGTCACACTGCATGAAGGTAAGAATTGGGTGGGTAGGCAAATACTTAGTACTTCAATTCTTTAAAGTCAAAAGTTTTGCCAGAATGAGGCCTAAACATGGTTGTAGGTGCCATTAACTCCAGTGGAAGTGGTCAAGGCAAGGAAGACCTCTGACCTCTGACTCTAGAAAAAAGAATAAAGTGAGGATCTACATAGGCCTAAAGATAAACCTAGAGTTATGAAATACTATCTGATGAAAATGGAGACACTGAAAGCCAGGACCACACTTGTAATCCTAGCACTCAAAAGGCTGAATCAGGAGGATTGTGAGTTTGAGACCAGCCTGGGCTGCATAGTGAGTTCAAGGCAGATCTGGATTGAGTAGCAAGACCTTGTCTCAAAAAGCAACAGGGGCCGGTGAGATAGCTCAGCGGCATAAGCGCCTGCCTGGCAAGCACAAGGTCCTGAGTTCGTCTCCTAGAACCCACATAAAGGAAAACAAGGGCCGGTGATACCGCTCAGCGGCACAAGTGCTTGCTGTCTAGCGCGAGGTCCTGAGGTCGACTCCCGGTACCTACATTAAAAAAAAAAAAAAGAAAAAGTGAAAGAAGTGAAAAATTTCAATCTTCTTGGCAGAGTTGTGGAGTGTGTGCCTTGGCTCAATGGTAGAGTGTGTGCCTGGCATAACCAAGGCCCTAGGTTCCATCTGCAGCACAGCAAAAGGCTAAAGCCAGGCATGGTGGCATTCTTGTAATCCCAGCACTCAGGAGGCTGAGGCAAGAGGATCATCTCGAGTTTGAGCCCAGCCTGGGATACCTAGTGAGTTCAAGGCCAGTCCAAACTACATAGCAAGACCCCATCTCCAAAAAAGAATTTAATAAAAAGGATAAAAGACGATTCCAATCTGGTACTCATTTACAGTTTATGCCTTTTACAGAATTGCTCTGTAATGACTCTACTCAGAATATTTGCAAAGCTAAGAAAGAAAATAGGTTTATCTACATATTTATACTATTAATTACGGTATCATGTCTATAATTTTCTAGAAAAAGCACAGCTGAGCAGCTCATGGTTCTAGCCCTCAGCTTAAGCTTTCACAACCTGCCTTTATGCCTTATAAGAAATTTCTGGCTCAAAAGATAGTAACCAAAAAAAGATACTGATTTAGAATCCTCTTCACCATTGTTCCCAAGTATTATTGCTTAGTCTCTGTACCGGATTTCTTGCTCTTTTATCCTCCACCCCTCCACGCCCACTGCGCTCTATGTTCTTCATAGGAATGGAGCCTTCCCTGAAAGGAGAGGCCCTGCTGTGCCATCCATCCACTAGCTGTAAAACTTACCCTCCAGTCTCTGGGACTTTGCCTATTTACTATTGCCTATTTCCTGTGTTCACACCCACAACCTTCCTGCAGGGACCTCATGAGGAAGTTAGACTGTCCTGAGCCAAATGCTGACTGCCTGGGCTACCACTGTTCACATCTCCAAAGTCTACCAAAATTCTGATCTACGTGTATATCTTTTGTTTATTTGTTTGTTTTGTTTTTGTGGCCATTCTCCTGTGTCAGCTTCCTGAGTGCTGGGATTACAGGTATGTGCCACTACCCCCAGCTTCTGCCTGTATATCTTGATAACTTAGCCCCTAACCACCTTAGGAAAGTATTATCCCCTGAGACATCCAGCCCTAGTCTGTGTGTTTTCTAATCCAAGCCAGTGATGCCTCAGCTCTGAAAGGCTGGCCTCCTCAGTTGGCATCTGAGGGCTCCTAGCCAACCTTTGTTACCCTGGCTTCCACACACTCCTCTCCAAACAAGCTCAGCTTTCTTTCCAAAAGTTACTATGTGTCTTTTTTATTTCAAGTTTCTTTGAATGTGGTTCTCTCCCTGTGAAATCCACCCTCTCTTCAGGCCATCTGCCCTCCCTTCAGCCTTCAACTTCAATATGCTCACCATGGCTGTCTTTCCCAGCACTCTTGCTGCAAGTAACCTGTTTTGCTCTGAACTCCCTTGGTACTTCTTAAAATCAGTTATATTTCTCCCGTTTTATTTCCCAAGTAATACATATTTACTTCAGAGACTCAGAAACTGCAGATAAGCAAAACAAAATTGTTTATTTGAGAAGTACTGGGGATTGAACCCAGAACCTTCACACAAGGCTACATCCCCAGACCATGTTTTGCCCAGGCTGACCTCAAAATTGTAACCCTCCTGCCTCAGCCACCCAGAGTGCTGGAATTACAGGCCTGCTCTGCCACACCCGGCTCTAAAATGTTTAATTATTTTTTTAATTGATTTTACTGGTACATTTTAGATATACATAATAACCTTCATCATATAGAATTTGTACCTGTATAAAATTTTTATTATTAAAAATTGTACCCATAGAGATTAGTATTTTGGTAAATAGCCA
Source organism: Erethizon dorsatum (assembly GCA_028451465.1). Lineage (NCBI taxonomy): Eukaryota > Metazoa > Chordata > Mammalia > Rodentia > Erethizontidae > Erethizon > Erethizon dorsatum. Next base: position 68,980,174 of record CM051824.1, read on the forward strand.
TGTGGATAGTTTTCTTCTCATACTCTTTTTTTTTTTTGCTATTATTCTTAAACTTGGGTTATGACCAGAATATCAGGATTAATACGACCAAAGTCTTGAGTTATGACCTGAATGCTGACTGCTTGTGCAGCTGTAAACAAAGATTCAAGATGCCAGAAAAGCTTATGCTAGCGTATGTAAGTGACAGTCTGAGCCCAGATGTGTGTGTTTGTGGACGTGACTTTGGGCAGTGCTTTATATAATGGCTATGATTACTGCTGTCAAAATGGCCTCCAAAAAGCTAGAAAAGAAGCTAAGGAAGGAAGGGAAGGGAAGGAAAGCAATCATAATTGAAAAGAGCAGTGTTAAAGAAAAGACAGAAACAGACAATTTTATACAAGTTTTTAGTTCTGAAAAGGTTGAGACCTGAGCCACAAGCAGGTCCTACTGGGCTACAGACTCTCCCAAGGAGAGAAATGACAGTAGAGAGCCAGATTCCTGATGTTCTTATAGACGGGAACTCTCCCTCCAAACAGTAACCACCTTTCCATTTCATCCTCCCTTCCTGCAAGCCAAAGATGTCAACTTGAGTGGTGAGTACTATATGAAATTGTTGTTTCTGGTAAACTAGGTACATTTTATAACTTTTTGGTGAATATACTAGGAAGATTATTGGTATTTCTGGTAAATTACACATTATACAACCCTTTTTTATTATGAAAAGGTTAGTTAAGGGGTGCTTTGAGAGGTCTGGAATGCCTTATGGGTATTTCCATTATTTCTTATAGGAAAAATAGTCTTGACTTACAGCCAACTTGAGTTACAACCAGCCCTCATGAACGGATTGAGTTCATAAGTCTAGGGTCCACTGTCATAAGAACTTAATTTTCATAGTGTCTGCACTATGTGAAGTACATTTACATTCACTATCTTGTTGAATTTTTGAAATAATCATGTGGAGTTCTATACCTTTGAAACATGAGGAAAATAGGTTTAGTGAAGTTAAATGAATCATCCACTGTCATTGAGCCAGTCACTAGCAGAACTGGTTCTTGAAGCTACATTATCTGACTCCAACTTCAGCTCATTTCACTATATCACAGTTGCCCTATTAGCCTTAACAGTATTTCATGTTTACAAAAACAAACTCTACAATGCACTTATTTGCAATTTTAGGCCTGTCCTAAAAATTATAATATATCAAGTAGGAACTCGAAGCAGTATAGGGGCTACACTACAAGCATTATTTATATTACAAGTAGATACAGCCTGGCATGGTGGCACATGCCCAAGAAGGCTCTGTGTCCCTCCCCAGTACTGCAAAAAATAAATAAATAGGCTGGGGACGTAGCTCAGTGTGAAGGCTCTTGGTACAATTCAATTCGATCCTGGATAAAAGAGGCACAGGCCTCTTGCAGGCCAGGCAACCAAGTGCTGTATCACAGAGCTACACTCCCAGCTCATAACCTCTTTTTTAATGTCTAAAGGAAAACAAAATAATCATCTAAGGCAAAGGATGATTGTCTATGTACCTAATAACCAGCTGTTCAACTGTTCATTAAAGTAGCAACTGCTCCATTCATGCCACCTAGAAAACAGAGCATCAAGAAATACATAAACACTGTCTCTCTTTCAACCTGAAGCGGGGCATAGTAAACCCCAAGGTGGGTCGACACAGAGCAGGCCCATGTGGTGCAATTCTGCAGTCTGCGGATCCTGCCCTGTTTACAATGGCATAAATTTCTTTTATACCTACTCATCACATAGCATAACAATAGTTATGCAAATTTTAAAATGCGACAGATTAGTTTAATCACATTTATTTCATCATAGAAGACCAAACTTCATGTAATCATCTGTTTCTGAAGCTTGGTGTTCAACTCTCAGCTGACAGCTGTCAGCCTTTCCCCTGCCCTGTCTGGTTCCAGCTCTTTAGAAAAAGCACCCAATTATGTGCACACTGCCCCACCTATTTTCTGGAATCAGAAAGAGAAGGTGGATATGCAGGGTATCCAAAGCTCTCACACTACACACCAACTGACTTAGGCGCTGCAAGGTAATATCTGAGAATGGCAATGTCTGTTGTCCTAAATACCCCCAAGAGGGAGCCAAGCTCTTAATTGTGCTTTTGCATTCAATGATTCATAACCTGTTGCCCTGCCCCTGGGTGCTGGTATCCACAGAGCAATCCAGCCCAGTGTCCTAGACACCCAAACAGGGATGCTGTTTTTTAGCCTTGCTCATATCGGTGGCATCCCCCCACTCATATTCACACTCATTCCCTTCTCTATTGACACTGTCAGGTCTTTATGCAGCATCAAACCCCCTTTCTTTGGCTAGGAAAGTCTCTGCCCTAAGTTTTCAGTATACTAGACCCTCCTCCCTTGATATTCACTTCTCCAGCACCACCACATAACCCCACCCCACATCTAGGCTGTGGAGACAATCAGAACCACCAGCCCACATAGGTGAGTTGGTATGTGCTTAGCTCCTGATGTGGACTCACACAGGACACTACTATGAGCTCAAGACCTTCAACTGGAACCTTCGGTCTCCAGTGTACAATCACGTTCAGCACTCTTCCACATCCAATTCTGCAACTTCCAGGAAGATGGTGGAGTGGTGAACAGCAAAGAAACAGCCTCTCTGAGACTTGTTGTCCAAATGCTGGAATATAGCAATGTGCAGAAGAGAAGAAGTAGGCTCCATGACCCAGCAAGGACCTCCAGTGAGAATTGGAGCACATGAGGAAAGCAAAGAGAGAGACCTCAACAAAGAAGAAGGAGGTGGCAATTGGCACTTTCTCCCTGAGCCCTGACTCACTGCCTGAGAGGGGCAGCTCAAACCCCCAGACGGACAGTGACTATTGCCAGCCCCAGGGGCCACCACAGAGAAATACACTAGTGGAAAGGAGCAGTGGACACAGCAGACTGCCATGGCTGGTGAGTTATTCAGGTTCAGACACCCCCCCACACCAGCAAGAGAGGGCAATTGGCCAGTAGCCGTCTTGGAGAGCAGCTAACTGAACTCAGAACTCAGAGTAGCTGTGGCCTGTCTCCATCGAGCAGCCCCCAGTGTCAGGGTGGGGCAGACCCAAGCTCAAGCCAGCAAGAGGTACATGCAGTATTGCAGGTTGAACAAATCAGATTCCAGCCTCACAGCCAGAAACCAGCCTGAACTTCAGTGGAACTAAAGGTGCAGGCTTGCTGCTGGGCTGATCCACTACCCTGCCATAAATCTACAGCTGGCTGACTGGGATCAATCAACATGGATGTGGGCTCTGTCTCCCCACTCTGTCACAGTGACAGCAGACATGTGCTGTGAAGTGGACATTTTTTCTTCTTCTTTATTTTTCTTTTCTTGATTCTGTTTTTGTTTCCTCTTTTTCCTTTTTGTTTCTTTTTTTCTTGATCTTGTTTTTATATGAGTGTGAACATTGTTTCTAGGGGTTTTTTTTGTTGTTGTTGTTGTTCTGTTCTGCTCTTGTTTTTATTTCTTCCGTCTCTCTTTCCCTTTTATCTTCTTCACCAGTATCCCAAAGTTCACATAATCTTACTTTGTCCTCCAGCCTTGCTTCTAATCTCTTCCTCTTCTTCTATTTCTCTATTTTTCCCCCAACCTCTTTAAAATTTTCTCCCCTGAGGGTAAAATCGCCCTATTGAAGGTATATTTACTGTTTACAGTTTTCTAGTTCATTTTAGATTTTGTTATATAACCACAAATCTAGTTTATATGGTTAAAGGTGGCAAATTAATAGCTACAACAGTTTGTCATTTTCTAGGCCGTGTTTGCTGCTGTTGTTATTGCTGACTGCACTACTTTAGCCAAGGTGACATAATTGTTCTAATCAGTTGTTCTTCCTCGTATTCCAAGACTGAGATTGCCTAAGGTCATAAACAATTCTATAGGCCAGTGGAAAGAACCAGGGGCTAGGCCAAATAGGCAGCAATCTCTCATCCCCAATAAATTGAAGTGGCAGGATCTTGCAACAGACTCAAAAGCCAAAAGCCAGCTACACCTGGAAGACATCTCTAAGAAAGAGTCATTTCTGAAGGGTTCTCAATGCTAGCAATAAAGCTACCTGTCATAAGCAATTTATAAGCATCAACCCAGGAATTGAATTAAAAAAAAGATGAGAAGATACTTAAGTAAGATGCAATCTCAGATTTCCAGCTCACCAAAGGCAAATCCAGGGGGAAATTATGTGGAACAATTCAAAAGCCACCCACCTGGACCCTCTGAAATAGTAAGAGTGGAAGTAACAAAGCAGAAAAATGAGGCTCTAGAAAAAAATCAAATCAGAAATAATTTCTCAGATGACTACAGAGAGGGTGACCATAATGAAAGATATGCTTAGTGACCCTAGAGCAGATAGAGATAAAAAATAGAGGAGCTTAGGAAAATTATGGAAACCATGAACCATAGGAAAGAAATGGAATCCATGAAACTGGTTCAAACAGATACCCAGGAGATTGAAAATTCCACTGAAACTATACAGAGCAGAATGAGCCAATGTGAGGACAGAACATCAGATCTAGAAGATAGGATTGTGGTCAGCAATCATGAAAAGAAATATTTCTTAAAAATAGCAAGGAACCACACACACACAAAAAAAGTCAATCCAATAGCTGCTAGATGACACAAAGAATAACATAAGATTGATTGGAGTCAACGAAAAAGCAGGAGATAGCACAAACAACATAAAAAAACATGTTTGCAGATATAATGACAGAAAATTTCCCAAGCATGGAAAAAGAATTTGAGATACAGATAAGTGAGACATATAGCACTCCAATTAATGATGATTTTTTTTAAAGTCTACACCAAGGCATATAATAGTCAAGATTCAAAAAAAAAAAAAAATAGTCAAGATTCCAGAAATTCAACACAAGAACAGCATATTAAAAGCTGTGAGAGAAAAGAAACAAATCACCTATAGAGGAAAGTCCATCAGAATCAGGGAAGACGTCTCAACACAAACTCTCAAGTCAAAGAAATCTTGTAGTGAAGTATTTCAAGCCCTGAAAGAAAACAAACTCCAAGCCACATTGATGTACCCCGCAAAACTATCTTTCAAAATTATTGGAGAAATAAGATACTTGCAGGGGCCGGTGAGATGGCTCAGCGGCTTAAGCACCTGCCTTGCAAGCACGAAGGCCCGAGTTCGACTCCCGGAACCCACATACGAAAAAGGGGCCGGTGATATCGCTCAGCGGCACGGGTGCCTGTTGGCGCGTGAGGTCCTGAGGTCGTCCCCCCGGTACCCACAAAAAAAAAAAAAAAAAAAAGAAATAAGATACTTGCATGACAAAGAACACCTGAAGAAATTCATGAACACTAAACCAGCACTCTAAAATGTTCTGAAGGATGTGCTAGAAAAAGATAACAAGGACCACAACTCCATGAACCCCAACAGAATGGATCCGCCAGGCAAGGCAAGTATTTAAACAGAGGAGGATAAAAGGGGAACCAACAACAGGAAAATAATATGACAAGGATAAATCAATACATTATCAGTTATAACCATCAATGTCAATGGTCTCAATTCACCAATCAAAAGAAACAGACTGGCAGAATGGATGAAGAAGCAAGATCCAACAGTATGCTACATATAAGAAACATTTAATTCAAAAAGAAATTCATAGACTGAAAGTCAAAGGATTGAAATCTTTACTCCAGGAGACAGGAACCCAGAATAAAGCAGGAATAAAGCTATTCTATTTGCAAAGTGGATTTCAAGCCAAGATGATTAAGAGAGACAAAAAAGGTCACTACATCCTTGTAAAGGGAAAAATCCAAGAGGAAGCAGTAACAATAATAAATATATGTGCACCAAATACTAGCACACCCAACTATATAAAATGAATATTAATGGACATGGGATGGTATGTGCTGGTAGTCCCACCTCCTTGGAAGGCTGAGGCAGGAGGATAGCTTGAGCCCAGGAATTTGATGACAGCCCGGGCAACATAACAACACCCCATCTCAAAAAAAAAAAAAAAAAAAAAAAAGGGCCGGTGAGACGGCTCAGCGGCTTAAGCGCCTGCCTTGCAAGCGCGAAGGCCCGAGTTCGACTCCCGGAACCCACATATGAAAAAGGGGCCGGTGATATCGCTCAGAGGCACGGGTGCCTGCTGGCGCGCGAGGTCCTGAGGTCGTCCCCCCGGTACCCACAAAAAAAAAAAAAAAAAAGGGAGGAGGAGGACAAGCTAAAAACTTAAACCTAGAGTCTAACAACACAAATGAGCAGGCAGAGGGGAAAGGAGTGTACTGAGAGGGTATGCCAGCAGCACCTGTGCATCCAGAGGCAGCTGAGATCCCAAAGCCAGTGCCAGCCATCACGATGCTTCAAGCTACGGAGTCTCTCTGCTTATGGTGGAGACAGTGATGGCCTCACTGTTGACCTTGTAGACCAGATTTATGTCCTATTTCTGCCCCCTAATTCCTGAGCCTGATTCTCCAGCCTTCCCAGTAATTCTGAGAGCTTCCCAATAACCTTTCAATAAGTTTAAGTATTGCTGGCCTAAAAGTCCATCAACAGAAGAATAGATAAAGTAATGTGGTTTTTTTTTTGCTTTTTGTTTTTTTCTTGAGACAGGGTCTCACTGTGTAGTTCAGGCTGGCCTTGAGCTCACTATGTAGCCCGGACTAGCCTCCAACTCACAGTGATCATCCTGCCTCAGCTTCCTGAGTGCCAGGATTACAGGCATGGGCCACCATGCCCATCCATAATGTGGGATTTATATACAATGGAGTACTACTCTGCTACAAAGAAGGATGAACAGGAGTCATTTGTAGGAAAATGGATGCACCTTGAGAACATAATGTTAAGTGAAACAAATCATACACACAGCTTAAATATCACATGAGTTCTCTTATATAAGAAACCCAGGGGCCGGTGAGATAGCTCAGCGGCATCAGCACCTGCCCGGCAAGTGCGAGGTCCTGAGTTCGACTCCCAGAACCCGCATAAAGGACAAAAAGGGCCGGTGATATCGCTCAGCGGCACAAGCACTTGCTGGCAAGCACGAGGTCCTGAGGTCGACTCCCAGTACCCACATTAAAAAAAAAAAAAAAAGAAACCCAAAGTAGAAATGAATTAAAGAACAAGTAAAAGACAGGTAATAGGAAACAGGGAGATAAATCTTTTGCAAATGGGAAAGGGATCAAAAGATGCAGGGGGGGGACGTAAAAAGAATTAAGACATTTTGTGTACACAAACTAACTCCCCATGAGGAATGTAGTCATTAGGTACTGTATACCAATGAGAACAAAAAAATAAAGGAATAAGTTTAAGTTTTGCTTCTAACTTGCCAAAGTCAGTTCCTGGTGTGGCGAGGACTTCACTGGCACACTTGTGTATGGTAGAACTCCAGGATGACTCCAGCTCCACTTGACTTCCCTCCAGATTCACTTTCTCTTGCTCATTTTCTGCTGACCTTGTCACTTAGCCCTGCTGCACCTCTACTCAAACCTGGCTCCTGCCTACTGCTCTCTCCCCAAGGCTGCTTAGACTTCCCTTCCTTCCTCTGGCCCCACTCCTGGCTCAGGCACCTGTGCCCACCCTGAGGTCTCAGCAGTGGGCCTAGTGCTGGAAGGAAGGTGATTCCTCAGGGTCACCAGGAGAAGGACACAGGTAGAGAGATCAGAGGGTACCAGAGACTCTACCTTTTCTTCTTCTTCTTAATCTTATTATTATTATTATTATTATTATTATTATTTTTTGAAGCAGAATCTCCCCGTGTAGTCCAGGCTAGTTTTAAACTCACTGTGTAGTTCAGGCTGGCCTCAAACTCAAGGCAATCCTGCCTCAGCCTCCTAAATACTGGGATTACAGGTGTGGGCCACCACACCCAGCTGACTCTTGCTATTTTTATATTGTATTTAATAATGAGGTTTTATTGATTGAGTTCCTGTATTCTGCTGGCCCCTTACAGGCATGACCTCACAATAGTACTTCGAGGTAGGGACTATCATAATCCCTATTTTCAGATGAGCAGACAAGGGTTTAAAGAAGCTCACATTGATGAAGTAGACAATGCCTGCCACTTCCTTCAAAATAATTGGGGGAAGGAGAATACATAGATACAGAGGAAACAAGCTTGGCCAGGAGTTGATAATTATTCACATACTCCATAATGAGTATGTGAAGGTTCATTATACTGATACATATAACTTGTATATATTTGAACTTTTCCACAGTTAAAAGTTTTAAACTTTATCAAACTCATGTAAACAATAAGTGGGAAAGTTAGGTTTTGATTCCAGGCCCTCCTAACTCCAAGGCCTGCTCTCTTAACTCTACATCAGATTCCTGGCAAGGTGCCTGAAAAGACATAAGCAGGAAAAATAAACAATTTGCAGAGAATTCAAAGGTGATTCAGAAGCCTCTTGGCTAGTTTCTGCTCTTGTTTTCCAGGTCCATCACGGGAAGGATCAACACAGTATAGCCAGACATAACACCCTTTACCTGAGCTTGTTTTAAAGATGATGCCCTTGCTTTCTCTGCCTACTTTCAAGGAGGTGCAGAAGTAGCCCATGAGAAAGAGGTTGGCAGCCAAAGTTTTCTAAAAACACCCAGGCAACAGCTGTCCTTGCATTGTCACCTGACCCACCAGGCCCTGAGTCAGCACCACACCCCTCCCTCACCTCCCCTGCAAGCCAGATCTGACTTGCCCTTTCCTGGCTGGGCTGAACTTGTTGAGCCAGCCCAGCCCTACTGTCCCAGCATCCTCTTTGGTGGCAGCTTCTTGCTGTCTGACTCTCTCTCACCTGGGGTTCCCACCCTTGTGCTGCCTTTGTCATCCTGAGCAGTGACCTCATGCCTGGAACTTTTCCTCTAAAGGAAGCTAAAAGCCACTGGCAGCTGGGCATGGTGGTGCACAGCTGTAATCCCACACCCTGCAGGCTGAGGCAGGAGGATCGTCGCAAGTTCAAGGCCCACCTGGGTTAGATAGTGAGTTCAAGGCCAGCCTGAACTATATAGTGAGACCCTGCCTCAAAAAACAAACAAACAAACAAAGCCACTACCAAGTCTTTGGAGACACAAACAAAAATCTGGAATCTGTCCCTGGATGGAAAGGATGAGTCGGGTACCAGCATCTCCTACCATTGGCCAAAGTCTTCCTTCTCTACATGTGTCTTGGATTTGCTTTAGGAAAAAACAAACAAACAAACAAACAGAATTAAATGTAAAGGCATCCCCTCTCCATAAAGCAGGATTCCACTTTTCAGCCCAATCCCAAAGGAGACCAGGCTGGGCAATATGGCAACCAAATTCCAGGTCTGGGCTTCTGTGGAGAACCTCTCCCGGGTTGACTCATTACACCTTTTTCTTGGTCTCGACCAAGAAAGTGACTGTATATAAAGCTATATAGTCACTGCTGATGGCATATTCTCCACGTGTCAGAGGGGACTGAGCCTGGCAGGGTGACTGCAGGACACAGACACTGTGCTCATCACCTTCTTCCTGACACCGCTCCTTCCTCACGCCTCCAGGCCACCCTGGCCTGAATTCTGGCCCTGCACTGGGCTTGTGTGACTTTGGGCAGGTCACAGTGTTTATCCTCTATAAAACAGGAATATAACTGCAGGGTTGTTATGAGGGTCAAAGTGCTACCGTGAAGCACTGCATGGGTGCACAATAAACACCAGCATCCTTCCCTTGCCTTGCGATCCCACCTGCTCAGAGCCCCACCCCTCTCTTAACTCTTGATTTGCGGCAGTCACACCCTCCTTCCCACTGATTCCCATGTGCTCAGCTGCCTTCCGGTCACCTGCAGACCTCGCCCAGACCACACCAGTTATTGACCCCACGGTTCTGCACACTCTCCCTCTGAGCCTGTCTCCTTGGCTACCGCCGCACGATCACACCTGATCACTTCTGTCTCTTCTCACTACTCATTGCCTTCTTTTTCCTGTTCTTTGGCCCCAGAATTCCTGAATGTGAGTGCTGCAGGGCACCTTCGCCATCAGCACCTTTGTCTAAAGACCCACTACTTTGAGTCTTTTGCACCCAAATAAGGATTTGCCTAAGTCCTCCAGTTTTTCAGTCCCCACTTCTGTGTGCAGAAGCCATAATCTAGCACGTCAGAGGAGGCGTGGCTTGACTTGGTATAGTAGAAAGGAAACTGTGTTGCTCAGTGCACCCATGTCCTGGGTTGTTACTTAAGTATGTACTAGGACTTTGTCAACTGTGCCATAAAATTAACTCTCAGATTTGTGGCCAGCTAAAAGCCTAGAACATTTGTCTTGGACCGTAGTGAAGTCGCCTACATTTTATATATCCTAGCTGACTATAAGATCTAACTTTAGTATGTCATTTATCTATCCCTAACTTATCATCTTGGTTTTTTAAGAAATAAGTTGCAGGAGAAAAAGAGACAACTAATAGAATAAACAAGACTTAAAAGACATACCAACCAATTGAAATTAGAGGCCTTGTTTGGATCCTCATTAAAACAAACAAACCATTAAAAAAACACTTTTTTTTTGTTGTTTTTTGTTTGTCTTAAGGCAGGGTCTCACCAGGCTGACCTCAAACTCCCAATCTTCTCACCTGCTCAAGTGCTGGAGCTACAGGCACACACAACCATGCCAGGCAAACAAACAACCCCCAAAAAACTTTATCGGTTATGAGACAACTGGAAATTTGAATAATAAATATTTGATGACAGTAAAGAATTAGCAAGGTTTCTTCTTGGGTATGATAATAGTGTTAGAGTTTTGTTCTTTGATAATACAATGTTTGGGATTTGCTTCAAAGTAAATTGAAGGTGGATACATTAATGGCAAAATAAGATTGGCCATGAGTTGAAAACTGTTCAAGCTAGGTGGCTGGTACATCTGTAAGGTCTACCATTGTGAATATTTGAAATTATTCAAAATGAAAGTTAGAAAAACGTTGTTTTGGATCTTGCCTCTGTCATCCAACAGGTTACATGTTTTTGGTCCTATACCCTCTGTCAATCTAGTAAAGATGATTTTCCTATCTATATTTAAGTAGTTAATAAACAGGTAAACCAGGTCAGGACTGAGAGCAGATCTCTGTGGCCTACCAACACCCCTCTTTAATTCTCTTTAAAGAGAATTAAAGTCTAATCACAGATTTTGATTGAGAAAAACATTTTCTTTTGCTGCTAAACAGGAAGAATATAATCCTGTGGACAGTGGAGGCCATCTATAATGTAGCCAACACAAAGGGAAGCAGATCTGAGGGATGGAAAGAAAGGGATCTTCAGATTTCAACATTTGAGCCTCTCTGTTAAGCTCTGGCTAAAGCCAACAACCCCTTAATTTGCAGCTCTGTGAGCCAAAACATTCTATTCTCTGCTTAAACCACTTTAAACTAGATTTCTATCGCTTCGGAAAGAAGTCCTGACTAACAGTGGTCCTCCCAAGAGTCCTGGGATTACAGGCATGTGGTGCCACTCCCAGCAAAAATATTTTAAATTTTTGTTAATTTTTTTGTTTTGTTTTGCAGTGCTGGTGGTTGTATGCAACATTTTAACAACACCCTTATTGAGATATAATTACTATGCCATAAAAGTCACCCCTCTGCAAATACACAGCCAGGTGTAGTGGTGTACCCCTGTAATCCCAGAACACATGAGGCTGAAGCAGGAGGATCTCCACAAGTTCAAGGCCTGGGCTACATAGTAAGACCCTGTCTCAGAATAAGAACAATGAATATGCAATCCAGTGAGGTTTTTTTTTTTTTTACTAGTCACAGAATTTTGCAACAATTACTGTCATTTTATTTTAGAAAAAAACTGTATCCATTAGCACCTACACCCTCCTCACTCAGCTTCTGGTAACTGCTAATCTATTTCTATGCATTTGTCTATTCAGGATATTTCATATAAATGGAATCATATAATTGGTAGCCTTTTGTGACTGGCTTTTTTCATTTATAATGTTTTCTAGGGTCATCCATGTGGTAGCATGAATCGGTACTCATTCCTTCTTACGAATGAATAATAATTCATATATATGAATTAGTACACTGTGCTTATCCAGTCCACATTAATGTATATTTGATTGCTTCCCTTTGGGTTATGATGAATAATGCTGCTGTGAGCACTGTGTTAAGTTTTCAGGAACAGATATGTTTCAGTTGCCTGGGGTGCATCCCCCTGCACTGGAATTGCCAAGTTATTTGGTAATATGTTTAACTTTTTGAGGAGCTGTCAAACTATTTTCCAAGGTACCTGCACCATTTTCAATTTTTTTTTTTTTCAATGCAGGCACCGGGAGTCGAACTGAGGACCTCGCGCTTGCCAGGCAGGTTCTTATGCTGCTGAGCTATCTCACCGGCCCACCATTTTCAATTCTACCCGCAGTCCATGCGTGTTCCAGTTTCTCTTCATCCTCAAGAATGTTTGGGCCGGTGATATCGCTCAGTGACATAAGCGCCTGCCTGGCAAGCATGAGGTCCTGAGGGCGACTCCCGTTACCTGCATTAAAAAAAAAAAAAAAAAAAAGAATGTTTGTTACTATCTTTTTTATTTGAGCCATCCTTGTGGGGGTGAAGGTATCTCACCGTGGTTTTCATATGCATTTCCTTGACGATTAATGGTGCTGATTATCTCTTCATGTGCTTATTGGCCATCTATATGTTTTGGAGAAATGTATATTCAAGTCCATTGCTCAATTTTGAATTGAATTAGATTTTTTATTTGTAAGAGTTATTTATATATTCTGAATATAAGTCCCTTATCAGATGCATGATTTGCAAAGATTTTCTCCATTCTGTAGGCTGTCTTTTCACTTTTTTTTGGTGGGGGGGCACTATGGATTAAACACAGAGCCTTCCCACTGAGCTACATCCCCAGCCCTTTTTTAAAAAAAAAATTTTTAAAGTTTGAGACAGTGTCTCACTAAGGCAAAATGTCACCAGATAGGGCTCAAATTTGTGATCTTCCTGCCTCAACCTCTCAAGGACTTTTCTCTTTCTTGATGCTATCCACAGAATCACATAAATTTTCAGTTTTGACAGTCCAATTTATCCTGTTATTTATTCTTTTTTTTTTTTTTTTTGTCACTTGTGGTTATCTAAAATACCATTGCTTAATACAAGGTAAAGAAGGTTTATTCCTATGTTTTCACATTAGAGATTTATGATCTTAGGCCTGGCCTGGTAGTGCACACCTGTAATCCCAGCACTTGTTAGGCTGAGGCAGGAGGATTGCTGCGAGTTCAAGGCCAGCCTGGGCTACAGAGTGAGTTCAAGGCCAGCCAGAACTACATAATGAGACCCTGTTTCAAAAAAAAAAAAAAAAAAAAAAAAAAAAACAAAGAAAAAAAGAAAGAGTTTTATGGTTTTAATTCCTATATTTAGGTCTATGGGCCATTTTGAATTAATTTCTTAAAAATATGATGTGAATAAAGGTCCAGCTTCACTCTTGTGCATGGATATACAGTTACACCAGCACCATTTGTTGAAAACTTTTTTTTTTTTTTTTGGTAGTACTGGGGATAAAACCTAGAGCCTTTATACTTGGCTACATCCCAGCCCTTTAAAAATTTTTTTTTATTTTGAGACAGGATCTCACTAAATTGCTAAATTTCCCAGGCTGGGCTTGAACTTGTGATTTATCTGCCTCAGCCTCTCAGAGTTCTGGGATTACAAGCGTGCACCACTACACCTGGATTTTCCTTTTCTCCATTGAAATATTCTTTTTTCTCTCTCTCTCCTTCCCTTCTTTCTTTCCTTCCTTCCTTCCTCCTTTTCTTCCTTCCTTTCCTTTTTTGTAGTGGATTGAACCCAGGGCCTTGTGCACACCAGGTAAATGATCTACCACTGAGCTATAGCCCCGAACCCAAAACCTTATTTTTGTAAATGTGCTTTGCTTAAAGTGGCATTAATGGGAGCTTGCATTCTCCAAGCACACCCTAGCTGCTGTTGTCAGCAGTACTGCATGCTAGGAAGGGGGTGTTTTTTCTGTGTATAATTAAAGCCTGCTCTAGAGTATGATGGTATGGGTACAAGGCCCAAAGTTTGGTGTACATCAATCATTTAGGGAAATTGTTTTAAATGAGAGATCCTCAAGCCCCACCCCAATCTACTACGTGAGAATTTTCGTGCAATGTTCTGCCTCTTTCACATGTAGAACCATAAAATATTAGAGACAGAAGAGCTTATGAAGTTCACTTTATTCATCTCCTCAGTTTTAAATCAGTAATGTAACCAGAAGATGATTGGTCTAAGCTCTCACTCCCTCCACACCTCGAGACCAGCCTGAGTACTTTGCTTAAACCTTCTCTCTACATCTAAATTCAGAAGCAGTAGTGAGTAATGAGGTTTTACTGAAGACTTCATGGGAAGATGGAGAAGAGAATTACATCACATTCCGTGAAGCAAAATTTAATTAGATCACCCCCCATCTGACTAGCTAGACCTGTTCTCCTTCCAGAAGTTTTTTCCTTGCTACCGTATTACTTTCTCTTCCCCTAACTATCTTTAGAGATTCTCTTTTCTTCCAGACCATTCAGTCATGGTCCCAAGTTTGTATATTGTACTCAGTAAGACAAAAAGTATAATAATTACTTAAAAAGCAAGGTAGCACACTCCTGTAGTCTCAGATACACAGGAGGCTGAGGCAGGAGGAACTTGAGTGCGAAGTCAGCCTGGGCAATGTAGAGAGATCCTGTCTCAAAACAATAAAATAAAAAGGGCTGGGTGTAGCTCACTAGAAGAGCACATCCCTAGCCTGCGTGAAGCCCTGGGTTTGATCTCCTGTATTGCATAAATAAATAAATATTTAAAAAGCAGCCAACTATTTTTCCTCAAGCATGCTCCTTGGGAAAGTGAGGAGGTATCTCTCTCACTTCATCCCATGGTAATAGAGTCATATTAATAAATAATAAGTATTTCCCAATTGGTTATTAACACAATGCTAGGCTAAGCATTTTACAAAATGACTGAATATTGTGTAGCTCAGCAGTGACTCTATTATAGAACTTTAAATGTGAGTTAAATCTTTTATTTTTTTTGCTTGGGATAAAATCCAGGGCCTTGAGTTGCTAAGCATGAGGTCTGCAACTGAGCCATTGCCCCAGCCCTCAATCACTTTTGAGCCTCTGTACTTCCTTTCTTTTGCTTAACAGCCTTGTGGACTAGAATAAGAGGGTGACATTATTTTGTTTCTGCAGATGGGGAAATCAAGGTACAGTGACTGAGCGATTTTGGCCTTGATCTCTGTATGGCCTAGGATGGCTTATCTTGAGCAGGATATGTGCAGTTGTGACCAAAACCTCATTGAGAAGCCACAGTGGAAAGTGTAACCAGTAAGGGACACTGCGTGATTCTGGACATTGTAACACGAGGTCACGCAGCCAGGACTGAGGCATGGTGGCTGATAAGGAGCCTGGGAAGCGTAGTGGGAGCGGACAGGGAGCTGTGTTCTCCCACAGTGATGGGGAAGTGATGCCAGCCCTGGTAAGACAGGGTCCTGTTTGGCAAGGGACTTCCGTCCCCACGCGGGAAAGCATGACTCACTGGGGTGCTACCTCTCGCTAACACAGTCTCTCCAGATCCTCCAAGTCCCCTCAGCCCAGCCCTGTATTTACCCAGGGTCACTTGAATCTGGGCTGGGCTTCTCCAGTGCAACTTCCCACAGACTAAAGAATGTGCTGACAGACTCTTCTTCGGGACCATTGTGAATCATATTTTACAGAATGAATGAATAATCCCGCATCTGGGTTCTCCCTCAAGAGTTCGGTTTAGAGTGAGTTTACTCAACGAAAATTTATTGAGTACTGTCTATGTGACAGGCAGTGGTGGGAAACCTCATGACATGTTCAGATAAGATCCCTGTCCTCAGAGAGTGCACATGCCAGTGAGGGGTGACACAAAACAAAAATGAGAACAAATCAATAAATAATTTTACCCTGCAATAGTGCCCACCTAGGGTTACTGAATTCCAGCTGTACGTCAGCTTGTGATACCCTCTCATCTCATCTGCACAGGAAGATTTAAGAAGCTGTAGTTGCCGGGCGCAGTGGCACATGCCCGTAATCCCAGCACTCAGGTGGATGAGGCAGGAGGTACAAGTTCAAGGCCAGCCTTGACTACATAGTGAGTTCAAGTCCAGCCTGGACTACATAGCAAGACCCTGTCTCAAAAAAAAAAAAAAAAAGAAAAGAAAAGAAAAAAGAAAGAAAGAAAGAAGGAGAAGGAGAAGGAGGAGAAGGAGAAGGGGAAGGAAAAGAAACTATAGTTGCCAGGTGTGGAGCCATGCACCTGTAATCAAAGTGTCTTAGGAGGCTGAGGCAGGAGGATCACAAGTTCAAGTCTAACTTAGTGAGACCCTATCTTAAAAAAATAAATAAATAAATAAGGACGGGGGATGTAGCTCAGTGTGAAGGCCTTGGGTTCAATCCCCAGTGCTAGGGGGAAAACATTGCTGGCAGGGACTGGGGGTTGGAGAGAGACAAAACTTTACACTGAAGAAGGTGACATCCAGAGCTAGATGCTGTATAGTCAGTTCTCCATGGAAGTTCCCCAAAATACTAAAAATAGAGCTATCATTTGATCCAGCAACACCATTCTTCAGTATACCCCTGAAAGAATTAAAGTCAGTATACAAAGTAGACATTTGCATAACCATATCTATTGCAGCACAATTTACAATAGGTAAGATGGCCATCAACAGATGAAAATATAAAGAAAATATTGTATATATGTTATAAACAATGGAATATTATTTAGCCAAGAAGAAGAACAAAATCTTGTCATTTACAGAAAAAATGGATGGAACTAGAGGCCGTCATGTTAAGTGAAATAAGCTAGACTCAGAAAGTCAAATATCACATTTTCCATCATATGAGGAATCTAGGGGATTTTTTTTTTTTTAACAAATGAGAGATTATATGAAAGCAGAAGGGGGACTATTAGAGAAGAGGAAGGGAATCAGGGGAGAGGGAAGAGAAGAGGAAGGGGGATAGTGGTGGGTGAAAGAGCAAAGTCTGTTATATGCATGTAAAAATATTTCAAAAGGAAACTCACTAGTCTGCATATACTAGAAAATGAACAGGAAGAAAGAAGGAGGAGAAGAAGAAAAAAAGGTGGAAGAGGAGAGAGAGGAGGAGGAAGCTATAACTCAATCTCAGAGGATTCAGCATCAAATGATTCTACTGTGGCCTGCCCTGGTCCTCAAGAGGCTCCATGTCAGTGACTGTGCCCAAGCCCCTGCCTCCCTGGCTACTGCAGGTCTCACCCAGACCTCGCTCTTGTTTCCCAGGCCTGTGGCTATGACTTGACCACCCCATTCATTCCTCCACTTGACAGGCAATTCCTGAACTCCCCCTGGGAGCCCAACATCGTGTCGAAGGCTGGGATTCAGAAATGAGTAAGACATGGGCCTTGCTTCCCAGCTCACAGACTAGGAGAGGGACACGCATAACCCAACCCTAGGTCATGCTGGAGAGAGGGCTGGCCATGGAACGTTTCCCTGAAGAGAGAATATTTAAACTAGGGATTTTTAAAAAAATACTTTTCTTTCTTTCTTTCTTCCTTTCTTTCTTCCTTCCTTCCTTCCTTCCTTCCTTCTAGGGATTGAGCCTAGGGCCTTTGCACTGAGCTACATCCTTAGCCCTTTATTAATTTTCATTTTTTTCTAATTTTTTAGATAGAATCTCACTAAGTCACTAAGTTGTCCAGGATGGGTTTGAACTTTCTTTCTTCCTTTCTTCCTTTCTTTCTTTCTTTCTTTCTTTTTTTTTAACGTGGGTACCGGGAGTCGATCTCAGGACCTCGTGCTTGCCAGCAAGCACTTATGCCACTGAGCTATCTCACCAGCCCATGGATTTGAACTTTCAATCCTCCTACCTCAGTCTCCCAGAGTGTTGGGATGACAGGAGTGCACCACCAAGATTGGCTTGCTGTTTCTTTACAAAAATGACAAATATTTCAAGTTTGGAAGCTACGGAAAACAAAAGGCATTTGTAACCACCGATAAAGCCACCAGCGATAATAATTTGGTGGTGTGTACATACCTTCCAGTCTCTTTGCTATTCGAGCTTACTTTTGAAGTGCAAAGATTTACCTTGAGAGTGAAGGCAGAGAAGAGAAAATATTTGGCAAAGGTGACTGTCCTTCGGTTGCCTTTAAAAGCCAGATGTAACAGATGAAGACACAAATCATGACACACAGTAGTTACTCAATATGTATTTATTAACTGAAAGGAAAACAAAAGAGAAAGAAGAATGAAGATGTAATGGAGCTGGGTGTGGTGGCACACATCTCTGTCGCCCAGCAGCTTGGAAGGCTGACTCGGGAGGGTCACTTAAGCCCTGGAGTTCCAGACCTTGTCTCATAAGAAAGAAAGAAAAAGATGCGATAAAAAGATGAGTTCCCCCCCTCACTTCTCTTTTGGAGTGTTGCTGGGGATGGAACCCAGTGCCTCACACATGCTAAGCATGCACTGTTGAATATTAAAGCCTGAGGATGCAACTCCTTCTTCGAGGCTCAGCACGTGCAAGGTTGAACAGAGAGGCTCCTGGGAAGGGGCCATGCTAAGCAGAGGACCCCTGTCGTTTGTTGGTAGCAGTGAGAACTGCAAAGACTGACGTGCGTGCTATTCTGGGAGAGAAGGTATCCAGGGAAAGATGGGGGCTTCTGAGTGGCGAGGTATGAGAGACAGAAGCAGCTCCATCTGCAGGAGGCGGCCTGAGCCCCAGCGACCCAAGCAGCAGATCAGGACCTCACTGCCCACCCCTCCCCCCACGGCTGCTTCCGGTGCTCTGTGGGAAACTCGGTGCAGAGACCAGGAGAAGTTCCCGATGTAACTGGCATTTCGGAGGGTGAGGGAAGAGATGTGATCTCTCCCCTCTCGCTTCTATGCAGGCAAATGGGAGGGGTTTCTCCCCAGGAAAAAGTAAGAGAGGTTGGGGGCCTTCTTACTGGGCCCTCCATGTACAGTGGCTCAGACCCCGCACAGCACCGGGCCCACACTGAAGGAGGTGACATCCAGGCCTAGATGCACAGCAAGCCGAACGAGACTGGGGGAGCAGCTGCGGGCATCTTAGCCCCCTTCGCGGTGAAACACGCGCGCACGCGCACACACACACACACACACACACACAGACTCACACTCACTCCGGGCTCAGACTCGAGCATACACACATCCTCCCACTCGCTTGTGCACAGCCCGTGCGCCCCCGCGACCTTCTCTATGGCACTGTGGGCTCCCTGAGCTCTTTTCTCTTCCAGTCGCTGCAAAGACCAGCTTCTGACACCCACCCCTCCCCCACTCTCTGTTCACCTGCAGCTGGGGCAGTGGTGACATTGCGGTGGGCTCGCGGTGGCGTCTGGCCTGTGGGTGGGAGAGAGAGCAAGACTGAGTTCGGTTTGCGTGCTAGAACTCGCAGTGTCCTGACCGAGGGTGCTGGAGACCCGATCCAGGGCCTCGCAAGCACTCTAACCCAGACCCAACCCCAGGCCCCTGGTTTTTTGTATTTTTTGTTTTTGTTTTTTTTTTTTTTAATAAATGCAACATACAAACTTTAACAAAAGTTAACAGGCAAAGTCAAACAGGCCCTTATATTAAGAGGCAAACTAACCAGAAGGCATTTTAGGGCCTGTGAGATGGCTCAGCGGCATAAGCACCTGCCTGGCAAGCGCGAGATCCTGAGGTCAACTCCCAATACCCACATAAAGGAAAAAAAAGGGGGGGGCCTGTGATATCGCTCAGCAGCATAAGCGCTTGCTGCCAAGCGCGAGGTCCGGAGGTCGACTCCCGGTACCCACAGAGAGCATTTTATCTCACGCACTTTACAATCACTTATTCCAGCTCTGTTGCTGTTAGGAATGCAGCTCAGGCATGGGTACAAAGGAGTGACTTGTATATTTTTCAAGTGTTCGCTGATTACTACCTCATTTACACATGGACATTAGATTTGAAAACAATTCCACTGATGGCCCTCAGATATCCTCCCTGTTCGTGGTTCTCTCGGAAGAGGTCATCTAAGGAGAAGAACATGCCGTTCAGGCTCGTGATCATGTCCTAAACCCAGCCTGGACTCCTGGACACCAAGTCTCCTCCTCTCCTCTTCAGACATCTGATGGCTTTGGGTCCTTGTTTGGATTGTTCTCTGGATAACATAACGTGCTTGTACTTGTAGTGCTTGCTGACTGACTAGTAGATCTGTTATGGGCCTCCTCCTGTCAGGACAGTACTCATCTGTGGCTTCCCTTCTTTCTTTTTGGTTCTAGTGGTCAAAGCCAAGGCCTTGTGCAGTTTAGGCAGGCATTCTACCACTACACTATACCCCTCACCCTTCCCCATTTTTTGTACCTTACCAAGTGTCTAACTTCTGTTGCCTCTTCAATTCCAAGACAGTTCTAAAGGTCAAATGCCCATCTTTCCCATTCTCAGCTACAATGACACATTCAACAAACACTAAAGAAGGCTGGGGTGTAACTCAGTGATACAGCACTTGCCTAGCATGTGCAAGGCCCTGGATTCCATCCCCGGTACCATAGTGGGACAGCCTCAGCCCTTTTTATTTTTGAGACAGTCTCACTAAGTCATTCAAATATGCAGGCTGGGCTCAAACTTGTGATCCTCCTGCCTCAGCTTCCTACAGTGCTGGGATTACAGGCATGTGCCATAACACCAGACTAGAGCTTTAAAATAAAATACTACTGAAGGATTGCAAATGTATGCATGCTGAAGGCAGAGAGGAGACAAGCAGTTAACCTACTTGTGTAAATCTTTCTTTGTCAGCTTCCCTGAGGTGTATTTTCATACAATAAAATTCACCAACTTAAAGTTTATAGTTCAGCAAGTTTTGACAAATGTGTATGAACATGCAACCACCACCACGATCATGATATCCATATTGTGCATGCGTCAGTGATCTGTTCCCCTTCATTGATAAGTAGAATTCCATTGAATGGGTAGACCTTAAATTGTTTATCCATTCACCAACTCACTGACACATTACATTGTTTCTGGGTTTTTGTTTTTTGGAGACAGTCTTATTATGTACAGTGGACCCCCAAGTTATGACCAGCCTCGAATACAAACAACTTGGATTACAAGCTGATTTTTAGTTTTAACTTACGGCCAAAGTCTTGAGTTATGACCCAAATGCTGGGTGCTTGTGTGGTTGTAAATAAAGACTCGAGATGCCAGAAAAGCTTATGTAAGCATATGTGTCAGTCTGAACCCAGATGCATGTGTCTGTGGACATGATTTCAGGCAATGCTTTATATAATTACTATAATTACTGCTATCAGAATGGCCCCAAAAAAGTTAGAAAGGAAGCTAAGGACGGGAGGGAAGGGAAAGAAAGCAATCACAATTGAAAAGAACAGTGTTAAAGAAAAGACAGAAACAGAAAATCTTAGACCAGTTTTTAGTTCTGAAAAGGTTGAGACCTAGTGAGCCAGAAGCAGGTGCTAGTGGGCTACAGACTCTCCCAAGAGAGAAAGGGCAGCAGAGACCAGATTCCTGATGTTCTTAGGGAAGGGCACTCTCCTTGCAAACAGTAACCACCTTCCGTTTCACCCTCCCTTCCTCAAGCCACAGATGTCAACTCGAATGGTGATTACTGTATGAAATTGTTGTTTCTGGTAAACTAGGCACATTTTATAACCTTTTGGTGACTACACTAGGAAAATTATTGGCATTTCTGGTAAATCACACACATTATACAGCCCTTTTTATTATGAAAAGTTTAGTTAAGGGGTGCTTTGGGAGGTCTGGAATGCCTTATGTGTATTTCCATTACTTTTTATGGAAAAAAATATTCTCGATTTACAGCCAACTTGAGTTACAACCAGCCCACACAAATGAGTTGAGTTCATAAGTCAAGGGTCAGCCTTGAAATCACCACATAGTATAGGCTGGCCTCTACTTGCAACCATCCACCTGCCTCAGTCTCCCAAGTGCTGAGATTACAGGCATGCACCACCATGTCCAGCATATTTCTGGGTTTTAGAAATGAAAAAGTTCTAGTAAGCCAGACCTGTTGTTACGTTGTTACAGCATTGTATGTTGAAAAGACTATCCTTTCTCTATTTGAATTGCATTAGGGACTTTCTCAAAAGTGGGTTTTTGTTGTTGTTGTTTTGTTTTTTTTGTTGTTGTTGTTGAGGGAGTGGTAGACAAGATAAGATCTCACTATGTAGTCCAGGCAAGCCTCAAACTTACAATCTTCCTGCCTCAGCCTCCCAAGTGAAATGTCAGTTAATCTTATAACTTAGAATTGTGTATTTCTACAGTCTATTCTGTTCTCTCTATCTATATCAGGGGACAGTACACAACACCCGTTTTCAGATAAAAGTTTGTCAGAATACAGGCAGCCACACTCATCCACAACTACGTTACCTGTGGCTTCTCTGCACTGCCCAGGCTTGCCTTGAACTCGCCTCCCAAGGAGCTGGAATTACAGGCATGCGTCATCGTGCCTGGCAAATGGAGTTGATTTTTTTAAATATCCCCTTTCGTGTGTTGCTGGTATATAAAAATATACATGTATGAGATATCATCTAAGAGGTCCCTGAGACTTCATTGTTCTTCGATTATTTTTCTCTGGTATGCACCTTGGGTAATTTTGATGGCTCTGTCTTCAAAATCACTGACTCTTTCCCCGCTTATGCCCATGCAGCTGTTAAACCCACAGGTGAATACCACAGGTGAAGCCTTCCGAGGCTCTGCAGGCAGGTCCAGGTTGCCTCCCAGAATGGGCTCATGTGGCTTGGCTCTCCAGGCTACTTCCTTCCGAGGACGCTGTGCCCAGGGTGTCGGAAGGACTCTCTGTGCCGGCAGTGAGGAGCACCCCCCCCCCGTCCTGCTTGACTGTCACCTCTCCGGCCACACCCATTGCGTCTTCACCAGCTTCCCCATTGCCAGTGGTGTCTCTGTGGCCACGTGCGGTCAGAACCTAAACCGTCAAGGGGAGTCCTCTGCAGACTCCCATCTTAAAATCATTGTTGCCTATATTTTGCTCAGTTTATTTTTAAGTAAGGAAAAAATAAACCTAGGCTTTATTCATATAGCTAAAGCAGACATGACATTGGTGTATTTTTTTTTCTTTTTTATTGGTACATTTTAGATATACACAATGATAACATTCATCATAGGGAATTTGAACCTGTACATAATATATCTTGCTGCTGCTTTTTTCCCCATTTCCCTCCCCTCTCTTCAACCCCTCTTCCCCTCCTTATTTACAAAAATTTGTTTCCATTTTTTTCCTTCTATTCTTTTTTTTCTTGTCCCTTCCCCCCCCATTCCCCTTCTCCTTTGAACAATTTCTTCCCATTTCCCAATATCTATTATACATTGTGGTCCTTATTTACACTTTTGGTTTCTCACACCCGAAAAACAAGGCAGTATTTAAACACGTGTGTCCAATTTATTTCACTTAAGAGTACGCTCTCCAGGTGCATCCATTTAGCTAGAAATGTCTCAAGCTTATGCTTCCTATGGCAGAGTAGTACTCCCTTGTATAAAAAAATCCACCTCTTCTTTGTGTATTCATTGGTTAATGGGCATTTGGGCTGTTTCCAAGATTTTGCTATTACAAACTGTGTTGCTATAAACATGGGTGTGCATATATTGCTGTGCTTTTAATTCTTTTGGGAAGATAGCAAGAAGGGAATAACTGGGTCAAATGGAACCTCTAGTTTTAGTTTTTTTGAGGAATCTCCACACTGATTTCCACAGTGGTTGCACCAGTCTACACTCCCAATGACAGTGGAGAAAGGTTCCTTTTTCCCCACATCCCCGCCAGCATTTGTTATTGGTCAATTTCTTGATGATAGCAATTTTGCTGGAGTGAGATGGAATCTCAGCATTGTTTTAATTTGCCTCTCTTGAATAACCAGTGATGTTGAACATTTTTTCATATATTTATTTGCTGTTTGTATTTCTTCATCTGAGAAGTGTGTATTCATCTCAGATGCCCATTTTTGGATTGGTTCTTTAAATTTGGGGGGGGTCTGGGGTTTTTTTGAGTTCTTTAGATGTTAGTCCTTTGTCTGAGGAATAACTGGCAAACATTTTTTCCCATGTTGTAGGTTGTCTTTTCACTCTGTTGGTGGTTTCTCTTGCTGTGCAAGAGATTTTTAATAAGATGAGATACCAGTTGTTGATTCTTTGTGATAGTTCCTGTGCAATCGGGGTTTTTTTCATAAAGTCTTTGCCTACACCAATGTCTTCGAGTTCTACCTATTCTATCTTCCAGCAGATTTAGCATTTCTGTTTTAATATTTAGATCTTTGATCCATTTTGACATTAGTTTAGTGCGCAGTGAAAGATAAGGGTCTAATTTTCATCTTTGGCATGTGCAAAGCCAGTTTTTCTGCATCTTCTAATCTCTTCCACTGATTTTCAGTTCTGTTTTTTTGACAGTACCATGATGTTTTTATCAAAGTACTTTGAAGTATAATTTCAAGTCAGGGATTGTGATGTCCCCTGACTTGCCTTTGTTGCCCAAAATTGCTTTTGCTGTTTAGGTCTCTTCTGGTTTGAAATGAATTTTAAGATGGCTTTCTCTAATTCCGTGAGATATGACATTATTACTTTTTTTTTAAGCATTCTCATGTATTAACAAACTCAAGCATTAGAGAATGTACAAATACCTTTTGGAGAAAAATATTACTCAGTATAAGATTAAGCCATGTAAAAGCTAGGTAAAAATAGAAGACTAAGGAATGCAATAGTCACAGTGAAATTGCATTTTCATACTAGGGAGACAATACGATGTTTACACATGTGCATCCGGTTTGTTTTGCTTGTGAGTATTTTCTTGAGTTGCATCCATTTACCTAGAAAAGTTTCCAGTTTATCTTTCTTTATGGCTGAGTAGTACTCCATTGTATAGAAATACCACATCTTTTTTATCCATTCCTCGGTTAATGGGCATTTGGGTTGTTTCCAAGATCTAGCAATTGTGTTGCTATAAACATGGGTGCACATATATCACTGTGGTACGATGTTTTTAATTCTTCTGGGAAGATATCCAGAAGGGGAATGGCTGGGTCAAATGGGAACTCCAATCCTAGTTTTTTGAGGAGTCTCCACATGGATTTCCACAGTGGCTGCACCAGTCAACACTCCCACCAACAGTGGAGAAGGGTTCCTTTTTCCCCACAGCCCCTCCAGCATTTGTTATTAGTTGACTTCTTGATAATGGCCATTCTTTCTGGGGTGAGATGGAATCTCAGTGTTGTTTTAATTTGCATCTCTCGAATGACTAGTGATGTTGAACATTTTTTCATATATTTATTTGCCATTTGTATTTCTTCATCTGAGAAGTGTGTATTCATCTCAGATGCCCATTTGTGGATTGGGTCTTTAAATTTGGGAGGTCTGATTTTTTCGAGTTCTTTGTATGTTCTCGATAGTAATCCTTTGTCTGAGGAATAGCTGGCAAACATTTTTTCCCACTTTGTGGGTTGTCTCTTCACTCTGTTGGTGGTTTCTCTTGCTGTGCAAAAGCTTTTTAATAAGATGAGATCCCAGTTGTTGATTCTTTGCGATACTTCCTGTGCGATGGGGGTTTTATTCATAAAGTCTTTGCCTACACCAATGTCTTCAAGAGTTTTACCTATTCTATTTTCCAGGAGATCTAGTGTTTCTGTTTTAATATTTAGTTCTTTGATCCATTTTGAATTTAGTTTAGTGCGCAGTGAAAGATATGGGTCTAATTTGAATCTTCGGCATGTGTAGAGCCAATTTTTCCAGCACCATTTATTAAAGAGGCTATCTTTCTTCCAGTGAATGTGTTTGGCACCTTTGTCAAAGATAAGGTGGCTTAGTATGTCTGGAGTTGTTTCTGCATCTTCTAATCTATTCCATTCATCTTCGGGTCTGTTTTTTTGCCAATACCATGCTGTTTTTATCACAGTAGCTTTATAGTATACTTTCAAATCAGGGATTGTGATGCCCCCTGCCTTGCTTTTGTTGCCCAGAATTGCCTTTGCTATTCTAGGTCTCTTCTGGTTCCAGATGAATTTTAGGATTGTTTTCTCTAATTCTGTGAGATATGTTGTTGGAATATTGATCAGAATTGCATTAAATCTGTATAACAGTTTTGGAAGTATGGCCATTTTCACTATATTGGTTCTTCCAACCCAAGAGCAAGGGATATCTTTCCATTTTCTGATATCCTCTTCAATCTCCTTTTTCAGAGTACTGTAGTTTTCAGTGTAGAGGTCTTTTACTTCCTTTGTGAGATTGATTCCTAGGTATTTCATTTTTTTAGATGTGATTGTGAAAGGTGTTGTTTCCCTAATTTCTCTCTCAGTGAGTTTGTTATTGGTGTACAGGAAGGCTATTGATTTTTGAGTGTTGACTTTGTATCCAGCTACACTACTGAATTTGCTTATTAAATCTAGCAATTTTTTAGTGGAGTTTTTGGGGTCTTCTATGTAGAGTATCATGTCATGTGCAAATAATGACAATTTAACTTCTTCCTTTCCAATCATAATTCCTTTTATTTCTTTGTCTTGTCTAATTGTTCTGGCTAAAGTTTCCAGGACTATGTTGAATAAGAGTGGGGACAGTGGACATCCTTGTCTTTTTCCTGATTTTAGAGAGAAGGCTTTCAGTTTTTGTCCATTTAGTATGATATTGGCTGTTGGTTTGTCATAGATAGCTTTTATCAGATTGAGATAAAGACCCTCTATTCCAATTTTCTGTAGGGTTTTTATCATGAATGGGTGCTGGACTTTGTCAAAAGCTTTCCCTGCATCTATTGAGATGATCATATGATTTTTGTCTTTGGTTCTGTTAACATGGTGTATTACATTTATCGATTTATGTATATTGAACCATCCCTGCATCCCTGGGATGAATCCAACTTAGTCATGGTGTATAATCTTCTTGATGATTTGCTGCATTCTGTTTGCCAGTATCTTATTGAGGATTTTTGCATCTATGTTCATTAGGGAGATTGGTCTGTAGTTCCCTTTCTTAGTTGGGTCCTTCTCTGGTTTTGGTATCAGGGTAATGCTTGCTTCTAGGAATGAATTTGGGAGTATTGCTTCCGTTTCAATTTCATTAAAGAGTTTGAGAAGTAGTGGTGTTAGGTCTCCTCTAAATTTCTTGTAGAATTTAGCAGTGAATCCATCAGGGCCTGGGCTTTTCTTTGTTGGGAGGTTTTTAATTACATCTTCAATTTCATTGATTGTTATTGGTTTATTTAGGATTTTTATACCTTCTTGGTTGAGCTTTGGTAATTCATATGTATCTAGGAATCTGTCCATTTCTTCTGCATTTTCCATCTTATTAGAATACAAGTTTTCAAAGTAGGTATAGATGATCCTCTGGATTTCTGTAGGGTCCGTTGTGATATCACCCTTTTCATTCTTAATTGCATGGATTTGAGTACTTTCTTTTTTTAATAAGGTTGGATAAGGGTTTGTCGATTTTATTTAATCTTTCAAAGAACCAACTCTTTGAATCGTTGATTCTTTGTATTGTTTTTTTAGTCTCCAATACATTAATTTCTGCTCTGATCGTTATAATTTCCTCCCTTGTACGAGCTTTTGGCTTAGCCTGCTCTTCTTTTTCTAGAAGTTTGAGGTTCACCATTAGGTTGTTTATTTGTGCTTGCTCTGTTTTCCTGATATAGGAATTTAATGCTATAAATTTCCCTCTTAGGACTGCTTTCATTGTATCCCATAAGTTCCGGTATGTTGTACTGTCATTATCATTCAGTTGCAGAAATTGTCTAATTTCTTCTTTAATTTCATCTGTGACCCATTGGTTGTTCAGTAGGGTGCTATTTAATTTCCATGTGTTTAGCAAATTCTTGTGGTTTCTTTTGCCATTGATTTCCAATTTCATAGCACTATGGTCTGATAATATACATGGGATAATTTCAATTTCTTTGCATTTACTTAAGCAGGTTCTATGAGCTAGTATGTGGTCTATTTTGGAGAACGTCCCATGTGCAGCTAAGAAGTATGTGTATTCTGATGTTGTGGGGTGGAACACTCTGTAGACATCTACTAAGTCCATTTGTTCAAAAGTTTGGTTCAGTTCTAATATTTCATTGTTGATTTTTTTGCCTAGTTGATCTGTCTTTTTGTGACAGTGGAGTATTGAGATCCCCCAATACAATTGTATTAGTGGTTATTTGATTATTCATGTCCATTAATATTTGTTTTATATAGTTGGGTGCACTGGTATTTGTTGCATATATATTTATGATTGTTATCACTTCCTCTTGGATTGTTCCCTTTACAAGGATGTAGTGACCTTCTTTATCTCTCTGGATCATTCTTGGCTTGAAATTCACTTTGTCTGCAACAAGAATAGCTACCCCTGCTTTTTTCTGGGTTCCTGTCGCATGGAGTATTGTTTTCCACCCTTTGACCTCAGTCTATGAATTTATTTTTGAATTAAATGTGTATACAGCATATTGTTGGATCTTGCTTCTTGATCCAATTTGCCAGTCTGTGCCTTTTGATTGGTGAATTGAGACCATTAACATTAATGGTTAAAACTGATATGTATTGACTTATCCTTGTCATGTTATTTTCTTGTTGTCGGCTCCCCCTCTTTTAATTTTTATTTTTCCCTCCCTCTCTTTAATCATTTGCTGTGCCTGGTGGATTCCTTCTGTTGGGGTTTCTGGAGTTGTAGTCCTTGTTATCCCTTTCTAAAATGTCCTTCAAAACATTTTGGAGTGCTGGTTTGGTGGTCATAAATTTTCTCAGATGTTCTTTGTCATGGAAGTATTTTATTTTTCCATCAGTTTTGAAAGATAGTTTTGCGGGGTACATCAATCTAGGTTGAAGATTATTTTCCTTTAGAACTTGAAATACATCATTCCAAGCTCTTCTTGACTTGAGGGTTTGTGCTGAAAAGTCCGCTGTGATTCTGATGGGCTTTCCTTTATAGGTGATTTGTTTCTTTTCTCTAACAGCTTTTAAGATTCTACTCTTATGTTGAATTTCTGGAATCTTGACTATGATATGGCTGGCTGAAGATTTTTTTTGATAGTGGCTAATTGGAGTTCTATAAGCATCACTTATCCGAATGTCAAATTCTTTTTCTCTACCAGGGAAATTTTCTGTGATAATGTCTGTGAACAGTGTTCTGATGTCATTTATGCTATCTCCTGCTTTTTCGTTGACTCCAATCAATCTTAAGTTATTCTTCTTTGCATCATCTAGCAGCTGCTGGATTGATTTTTTATTGTCCCTTGCTATTTTTAAGAATTCTTTCTTTTCATGATCACTAATTGCAAGCCTGTCTTCTATATCTGAGATCCTGTCCTCAAATTGGCTTAATCTGCTACAAATACTTTCAATGGAATTTTTGTTCTCCTGGATATCTGCTTGAATCTGCTTTATGGAGTCCATTTCTTTCCTATGCTGAGCATTCATGGTTTCCATCATTTTCTTAAGCTCGTCTATTTTTTTGTCTGTGTCTGCTCTAGTGTCCTTAAGCATGGTCTTCATTGTGAACATTATCTCTGCAGTTATCTGAGAAATTATTTCTGATTTAAATTTTTCCAGAGCCTCATTCAATTGCTTTGTTGTTACCACTTCAGAGATGTCAGGTGGGTGGCTTTCGGTTTGTCCCACCTCACTGCCCCCTGGGTTTGCCTTTGGTGAACTGAATGTGGGGGGTTGCAACTTGTTTAAGTGTCGTCTCATTTTCTTTTCTTTCTTTAGTTTAATTCCCAGGGTGATGTTTGTAAATTGCCTATGGTAGGTTGCTTTATTGCTAGTATTTCAAACTCTTAGGAGATGACTACTTCTCTGAGGTATCTTCCAGGTGTAGCTTATTTTTAGGTTTTGAGCCTGCTGTAATATCCTACCTCTTCAATTTGTTGGAGATAAGAAGTTACTGCCTGTTTGGCCCAGTCCTTGGTTCTTTGGTACTGTGCCACAGTATTTTCTGTGATCCTTAGACAATCTCAGTCAGTGTGTCCTTCTCGGCCAGTGCTTCTCTGTTCCATGGCATCTCACGTTCCTCCGCAGAGGTCCCCGCTGGAGCCGTGGGTGGAGTGGCAGCCGCCCTGAGTTTCAAGTTCAGCTGCTGCCCCCCCCCCACAATGGCACACAGATAGTCGCTCTGTCGCGCAGGACAGCTGGGCGTCAGCACTCACCACCAGTCAGTGTGTCCTTCACGGCCGCTGCTTCTCTGCACCGCTGCTTCTCATGTTTCTCCATGGAGGCCCCCGGGGGCACCGGCAGTCACCGCGTGTCTGCAGATTTGAACTGCTTCTGTCACGTCGGGATTCCCGACACAGGGAAAAGGCGCTGGTGGCCACCTCCTTCTTCTTTGTTGGAGTTTCTCTCTTCACTTTCTCCGTGGGCCCCAAACTGCACTTCAGATCTTTCCTGGGTCCATGGGAGCCACTTCCCTCTTTCTTGTCCTCCTCCAGTCACTATATTCCAGTGTCCGGATGGCGACTTTTGGAGAGGTTCACTGCCTGCTTCTTACAGATCCGCCATCTTTTTCCCAATATTAGTATTTTGATCGGGATTGCATTTTGGAAATATGTCCATTTTCACTATAGTGGTTCTTCCTATGCAAGAACAAGGGCTATCTTTCCATTTTCTTATATCCTCTTCAACCTCCTTCTTCAGAGTACTGTAGTTTTCAATGTAAGGTCTTTTCCTTCTTTTGTTAGCTTGATTCCTAGGTATTTCACTTTCTTGATGCTATTGTGAAAGGTGTTGTTTCCCTAATTTCTCTCTGAGTTTGTTATTTGTGTGTAGGAATGATACTGATTTTTATGTGTTGAATTTGTACCCAGCTACACTACTGAATTTGGTTATTAAATCTAGAATTAGATTTTTTGATTATCTAGAATAGAATATCTAGTCTAGTCTAGTCTTATCTAGTCTAGCTATCTAGTCTAGAATTCTAGTATAGAATTAGATTAGTTTTTCTGATATGGGAATTCACTGCTATAAATTTCCCTCATTGGACTGTTTTCATTGTGTCTCATGAGTTCTGGTATGTTTAATTGGCATTATCATTTAATTGTACAAATTGTCTAATTTCTTCTTTTTTTTTTTATATGGGTACTGGGGGTCAAACTCAGGACCTCGTGCTTGCCAGCAGGTGCTTGTGCTGTTGAGTGTTATCACTGGCCCTTTTCTTCCTTTATGTGGGTACCAGGGGTCAAACTCAGGACCTCGTGCTTGCCAGGCAGGCACTTGCACCGCTGAGCCATCTCGCCAGCCCCTCTAATTTCTTCTTTAATTTCATCTGTGACCCATTGGTTGTTCAGGAGGATATTATTTAATTTCCATGTGTTTATGAAGTTTTTGCAGTTTCTTTTGTCATTAATTTCCAATTTCATTGCACTATGGTCAGATAATATGCATGGGATAATTTCAGTTCCTTTGCATTTACTTAAGCATGTTTTATGAGCTAATGTGTGATCTACTTTGGAGAACATCCCATGTGCAGCTGAGAAGAATGTGTACTCTGATATTGTGGGGTAGAAACCTCTGTAGACATCTACTAAGTCCATTTGTTCAAAAGTTTGGTTCAGAGCCAGGTGTAGTGGTGCACGCCTGTAATCCCAGCACTTGGGAAGATGAGGGAGGAGGATCACTGTGACTTCAAGGCCAGTCTGGGCTACAAAGTGAGTTCAAGGCCAACCTGAATTGCACAGTGAAACCCTGTCTCAAAAAGACAAAAATAAATAAATTAAAAAATAAATAAAGTTTTCTGATTTTTTTTGTTGATTTTTTTGTCTAGTTAATCCATCTATTTGTGCCAGTGGGGTATTGAGGTCCCCCATTACTGTGTTAGTGCTTATTTCATTTTTCATTTTGTTAAAATGTTTGTTTTAAATAGTTTGGTGTCGTGGTATTTGGTGCATATATATTTATGATTTTTATCTCTTCCTCTTTGATTGTTCTCTTTACAAGGATGTAGTTACCTTCTTTGTCTCTTTTAATCATCTTGGCTTGAAATCCATTTTGCAATCCATTTCCCTGCTTTTTTCCAAGTTCCTGTCTCATAGAGTATGGTTTTCCATCCTTTGACTTTTAGTCTATAAATTTCTTTTTGAATTAAATGTGTTTCTTGTATGCAGCATATTGTTGGATCTTGCTTCTTCATCCATTCTGCCAGCCTGTTTCTTTTGATTGGTGAATTGAGACCATTAACATTGATGGTTATAACTGATGTGTATTGATTTATCCTCGTCATGTTATTTTCCTGTTGTTGGTTCCCCCTTTTCTCCCCCCTCTTTCGAACTGTTCCACCTCACTTCCCCCTAGGTTTGCCTTTGGCGAGCTGGAAGTCTGGGGTTGCAACTTGTTTAAGTGTCTTCTCATTTTCTTTTCTTTTCTTTTTTTTTTTTTTTAGTTCAGTTCCAGGATTGATGCTTGTAAATTGCTTATGACAGGTAGCTTTATTGCTAGTATTGAGAACCCTTCAGAAATGACTCCTTCTCAGAGATGTCTTCCAGGTATAGCTGGCTTTGGGGTTTTGAGTCTGTTGCAAGATCCTACCTCTTTAATTTATTGGGGATGAGAGATTGCTGCCTATTTGGCCTAGCCCCTGGTTCTTTCCACTGGCCTATAGTATTGTTTATGATCCTCAGGCAATCTTAGTCTTGGCGTACCACAAAGAACAACTGATTAGAACAATTATGTTACCATGGCTAAAGTAGCTCATTCACCTCCAGCCAACTTGAATTTGGTTCTGCCTCACCCTGACACTGGCAGCTGCTAGATGGAGCTGGCCCACAGGTGCTCTGAGTTCCAAGCTCAGTTGGCCCCTCTCCAAGATGGCTACTGGCCAATTGCCCTCTCCTGGGGTCATCTGAACCTGAATAACTCACCAGCCACTGCAGTCTACTGTGTCCACTGCTCTGTTCCACTGGTGTGTTTCTCTTTGGTGGTCTCTGGGGTCGCCAGTAATCACTGTGAATCTGCAGGTTCAAGCTGCCCCTCCCACACAGTGAGTCAGGGCTCAGGGAGAAAGCACCACTCTCCACCTCCTTCTTCTTTGTTGTTTGCCACCTCTTTCTCTCTCTTTGCTCTCCTTGTGAACTTCAATTCTCACTGCTGGACCCTTGCTGGTCCTGGAGGACCCACTTCCCTCTTTCTCTTCTTCACACTGCCATATTCCAGCATCTGGACACCAAATCTCAGAGAGGCCCTTTCTCTGCTGTTTACCACTCTGCCATCTTTCTGAAAGTCCCTGGTGTATTATTTTTAAGTCCTGCCTTTGCTGTTTTTATTTTTTTGCAAGATAGGAGTACAGCCGTGTTGCCCAGTCAATCTTAAACTCCAGGGCTCAGGTGATTCTCTTGCCTGAGCTTCCTGTATCTGGTACTATGGGTGAGCACCACCATGCCTGACCATTTAAGTTATATTTTTAATTGAAGCACAGCATAGATTTATAAACATGTACAAATCTGAAGTGTACAGCTCAAAATGATCACACCTGTGTGACCACATCCTGTATTAACGTAGAGAACATTACTAGCAGCCAGAAATATCACACTGCCTTCTAATAACTACCCACGTCACAGTGTAACCTGCACACTAATTTCTAATGTGATACAGTATGCCTGTTTTTTTTCTTTATGTGGGTACCGGGAGTCGAACTCAGGACCTCGCGCTTGCTAGGAGGCACTTGTGCCACTGAGTGATATCACCGGCCATTTTTTTTCTTTATGTGGGTACCGGGAGTCGAACTCAGGCCCTTGCACTTGCCAGGCAGGTGCTTACGCTGCTGAGCTATCTCACCGGCCCCTGTTTATGTTTTTTTTTTAATTCTATTTTTAATTTACTTTTTTGTGCTAGGGATGGAACCCAGGGCCTCACACATGCTAGACAAGCCCTCTACCACTGAGCTACACCCCAACCCTTTACGCCTTTTTTTTTTTTTTAACATGTGGTATGCATTTTTTTGTATCTGACCTTTTTGGTATGGTTTGTTTGTTTGTTTGTTTGTTTTGGTACTGGGAATCAAACTCAGGACCTTGTGCTTGCCAGACAGGCGCTTATGCTACTGAGCCATATCCCCAGCCCTTTGGTGTAGTTTGTAAAGCAATAATTAATTTTTACTGCTGTGTAACTACATTATTCATGCATTCCGTGTTTGATGGGCATTTGACTTGTTTCTAGATCAGAGCTACTGATGCATAATGCTGCTATAAACATTTTTGCACATCTATTTTGTGTACATGTATATGTATACCTAGGAACTGCTGAACTGAGGGTAGGCATCTTTTCTGCTTTAGTAGATATTACTGAATAGTTTCCCAAAGTAGCCATACAAACATATTCCCACTAGCAATGTATGAGAATTTCAGTTTCTCCATGTCCCCATTGGCACATGGTATCGTTTTCACGTTAGCTATTCTAAAGGATCTAACTTACAGTGCCTTTTAGAATATCCCACAGGAATACTCCAATGACCAGGCTAGATGAGCTGAGGGCGCTAGTTTGAGATGCCTATGTGTACAGTGTTTCTTCCCTATAGCTTTGCGTATTTCCAAAAACACCTGTTTGCCATGTTTGTGTTCACTGTGTTGGCCAGCTTTCCTTCACTGTGACACAATACCTGAAATAATCAACTTGTAAAGAGGAAAGATTTATATTGGCTCACAGTTTTGGGGTGAAACAGTCACTTGGCCCTGTTGCTTTGGGCGTGTGGCAACAGAACACATCATGGCAGGGGTATGGATGGAGGCCAGTTCATCACATGTTGGCCAAAAAGCAATGAGAGAGAGAGGGGAGCCAGGGCACTAATATTTCTTCCCCTTCTTCCTCCTCCACTTTATCTTCTCCTTCTCCTCCTCCTGCTCCTTCTTCTTCATCTCCCCTTTCTCCTCTTCCTTCCTCATCCCTGCCTTCTTTCTCCTCCTCCTTTTTAATTTCGAAACAGGGGCTTGCTCAATCACTACATTCCCCAGGTTAGACTCAAACTTATGATCCCCCTGCTTCAGCCTCCCAGAGTGCTGGGATTACAGGCCTGTGCCACCATGCCTGGCCCAATCTCCCCTTCAAGGGCCCACCCCGATAATCCGATTTCCTCCAACTAAGCCTCACTTCAACTGTTCTACTGCCTCCCAATAGTGCCATCAGCTGGGGACCAAGCCATCGACACATGGTTCTTTGGGTGGCATTCTGTATCAAACTGTAGCATTCCACCAACATTATCTTTGAACTGAATTTGGAAGCTGAATATTAAATAGTGAATCAAATGAGGAGATAGCGGGAGGGAAAGCAAAAGGAGGCATTTTTATGGCAGAAGAAGCAATATGTAGAAAGGAAGAAAATCCTAAAAGGGCTTGACTCAGCAGTACCTGGTACAAGTGAGCATGATCCTTGGGGTTGCTATTTACCCCAGTGTCTACAGGAATGGCATCCCTGGAATTGGGCAGTGTACCACCCATGAAACGGTACACAGCAGTCATGCCTATCATAGTCAAGGATGATAAGAACTTTGGTGTGACCAGAAGCCAGGGTGAATTGGGTAAAGAACAAAAGAGGCCACATCCAGACATGGGGCAATCCAACTGACTCAGGCTTTGTCAGAGGATTGCTTTAAAACTGTCGCCACCCATATCCCTCCCCAACTAGATGAGGGATTATACAAGCTTCCTCCTCTTGCAACTCTAACCCCCTCTGCACCAACAGGCAGACAGTGAACTGGGGCTAAAGTGAAACTCAAGCGAGGAAGGAGAAATGCTGAGCAGGCTCTGGTTTGTCTTGCTCCACAGCTCTGGTCTCAGCAAGTGGAGGAGCTGACACCTTGTCCTTCCTCTCCCTACTTCCTCTCTTGTCCGAAGCCTCAGCACACTCTGCCTGGGAAAACCGGACAAACCTGTACCGGAAGCTGTGCCCCACCTTCTTTTTTTTTTTTTTTTGGTACCGGGAATCAAACTCAGGACTTTGTGCTTGCCGGGCAGGCACTGTGCCACTGAGCTACATCCCCAGCCCCTGCCCCGCCTTCTTAATTCCTAGGTTCATTGACAGGGAGACATCTGAGGGCAAAGAAAGTGAAAGGAAAACTCCAGAGCTCCCAGGTGGCTCCCCCACGGTCCACCACAGTGCAGCGGACCTCTCTGAAAGCACCCTTTGGGTGGACTCTTTGGACTCTCTGGCCCTAAGTCCTTGTGACATTTTACATGGCTGTGTCTTTTTTTTTTTTTTTCTTTTTTTAAGTGATACTGGACACTGAATGCAGGGCCTTTTCCCTGAGCTACATTCCCCAGCCTTTTTTATTTTTTATTTTAAAACAGGATCTCCCTATGTAGCCCAGGCAGGCCTTGAACTTGTAATCCTCCTGCCTTGGCCTCCTAGAGTGCTGGGATTACAGGCTTGCACCACTGAGCCTGGCTTGTGTGTTGTACCCTTGTGAAAGGCTTCCCGTGACTGAAGTCGGGGGCTCCCTATCGGGCGCGAAGGAGCCCTCCACTGTCTGTCTGAAAAGGCAGGACTCTTGTGGAAGGTAAGAGTGCAATTCAAATTCAGTGGGGTTCCTCCCAGTTCCCCGGACTAAAGGTGCATTCCTTAAAGTGGAAACCGGGACTGGAGGAAGGATTCCACAGAGTGGCTGAGGGAGGGTCTCTCTTGGCTCTGGCTACAAAAGGAATAGTTTTGGAGAAAGGGGAGATAAGATGGGACCTCCAGAAGGAGACCTTTCTCCAGGACAAGGACTGGGGAACAGTGCGTCAGGACCCAGGGTATGTATATTTCATGAGACCCAGATGGCAACTGAAAATTTGTGAACCCTGTTATCTATGTGACAAGTAGAAAGTTTCCCAACCTAGTTTTTTGGCTTATTTTTCTGCTGGTTCAAAAGATCACTTTTGGTTTGGTTTGGTTTGGTTTGGTTTGGTTTGGTTTGGTTTGGTTTGGTTTGAGACAAGTTCTCACTATGTAGTCCAGGCTGGTCTTAAACTCACTATGTTGCCCATGCTAGCCTCAAACTTGCAGCAATCCTCCTGCCTCAGCCTCCCAAGTTCTGGGATTACAGGCATGTGCCACCACACCTGGCCAAAAGATCACTTTCAAGTCAAACAACAGGGATGTGCTGCACACGTTAAACACGTTCCACAGGGCAGAGGCCCTTGGAAGGATTAGAGAGCAGCAGGCGTTACCTGACTAGAGGGAGAAGAACAGTGCATGAGAAACGCCTCAAAAACAGTACGACGATAGCGTATAGTAAGGTTGTTGGTTCTGTTTTAAGCCGAATTTAAAATTAGCCTGAACTTCCCGAGCCGATACCAGCTGGGCCACAGTGAGCATGTTAAGATCCAGGAGGAGAGGAGGAGCTCTCTTGGGCATCCAAATCATTTCCAGTTTATCCGTAAATGTTGACAATCCATACAAAAAATAAACCATAATGTGCTTACGAAAACAAGAAAGAAAGTGAAAGATGGTATCTAACTGAACGCCAGATTGCGTGGTACAACCCCACGCTGAGCAGCCCGAGAGGCCCCGCTCACTGGGCAAAGTCCAATCCTTCCTGCACTGGGGCTGCAGGGCTGGCGTTGGATCCGCAAGTGAGCGGCATTCTAGACAGATGAGCAGTTGGAGATAAAGGCAACTAAATCATCTCCAAAATCACTTTCATGCCTACTGACCTGAAAGGTTTCAAGGAAATGTCAAAGCCCTTGACTCGTTTTGATCTTGCAGCAGCCTTGAGCATTCGGCAGAACAGAAATTCCCGCCACGAGGCAGAGGAGGACTGAGAGTCGCCATAGGCTGTGTTTACTCAAGCCCAGTACCTCTTCCCCCTTCTGTGAGGAGAATCCTGGTTTCCCTCTGGAAAGCATCTCTCTCCATTCTCAGGCCAGCCAGGCGCTGACAACACCCGACTCTGGGCCAGTCATAACTCGGCCTGGCCACCACTGGCCCCCATGGTCCAGGAGTGGGCATGAGATCCAGGCAGCCAGTGAGACTCACGTCCAGAACCATTGCTGGGACACTCGGGACAAGAATGAAGCCGGCACACAGCAAAGTGCAGCGGAGACCGTTTCCTGGTGACATGGCCTGGGTCCTCCATCCAGCTGTGCCTGGAGCTGATCCTACGTTAGGAGTTTTTGCGGTGATACATGTCCTTCTTTATCTAAGCCAGTTTAAATTTGGTTTCTGTTATTTGCCACCCAAAGAGTCCTGAGGAATTCGGAAAGCTAAGTGTATTCAAATGACTTTTTGGTGGTGGGGTCGAGACGAGGCCTTGCTATGTAGTTCAAGCTGGGCTTACACTCGCTGTGCAGCCCAAGCTGGCCTCAAACTCACAGTGATCCTCCTGCCTCAGGCTCCCGAGTGCTGGGATCAGAGGTGTGGGCCACCACACCTGGCTAAATGACTGAGGAGACTAACTGGTGCTCTTATTTTTTCTTTCTTTTTTTTTTTTTTTTTTTTTTTCCTTCTTTTGTGGTGCCGGGGATGAGAACTCTGGATGGCAGGTGCCCAGCAGTGAAGGGTGCACTGCCAGGATCTCAGGCTCCGGGCCTCTCAGGAGGAGGAGGAAGTTGGGGGCCTGGCTCCAAGCTTTCCTGAGACAGGTGGCCCAGGCACAAGCCAGCCACTTCGTGGCCTCTTTACCAAGCCCTAGCCCTGTGCCTGAAGCAAATTCTAGGGCCACTAACAAACTGCCCCAAAACAGGGAATCTCCAGACAGGACCCTGGATTCTGGATGCTGGCCTCCAACGATATAAGGAGCCAGCCTGCCAAGCTCCAGCTGGTGGAATGTTCTAGAAAGCTTCTGTCCCTGAATTCTCCTTTTCCCGTCTTTCCTAGGGCATTATATAACATGAGTGAGGCTGGGCATGGTGGCACATGCCTGTAGTCCCAGCCCTCAGGAAGCTGAGGCAGGAGGATTGCTGCAAGTTGAAGGCCAGCCTGGGTTACATAGTGAGTTCAAGACCAGCCTGCACTACATAGCAAGACCCTGTCTCAAAAAACAAAAACAAAAACAAAATCATAAATAAATAAAAAGTCTTCACGTGAGTGAAGACCAGCAAGGAGAAGAATGGAAGAGAGAATAAGAAAGGAAGGAGGAGATGGAAAAGAGCTGTTTAAAAAACAAAAATAAACATAAAAACCAACACACACCCTGATCATGTTATTTCTCTCCTTAAAACCTTTTCTTTGGGCCGGTGAGATGGCTCAGTGGCGTAAGCGCCTGCCGGGCAAGTGCGAGGGCCCGAGTTTGACTCCCAGAACCCACATACGAAAAAAGGGCCGGTGATATCGCTCAGCGGCACAGGCGCCTGCTGGCGCGTGAGGTCCTGAGGTCGACCCCCGGTACCCACAAAAAAAGAAAAAAAAAAAAACCTTTTCTTTGCTTTTTAAATTTTATTTATTTATTTTCTTGTGGTAGTGAGATTGAACCCAGGACCTACACATGTGAGGCAAGCTCTACCACTGAACTACATTCCCAGACCTTTTTAATTGGGGAGGGGGGTGAGACAGGGTCTCTCTATGTAGCTGAGGCTATCTTTGAACTCACTATGTAGCCCAGGCTGGCCTCAAACTCTTGGCAATCCTCCTGCCTCAGCCTCCCGAGTGCTGAGATAACAGACGTGTGCCACCACACCCAGAAAGACCTTTTAAATTTTGAGACAGGGTCTTGCTAAATTGCCCAGACTATCCTTGAATTTGTGATCTTCCTGTTCCAGCCTCCCAAATAGCTGGGATTATAAGCCTGCATCACCACACCCTCTCTGCTTAAAACTTGTAATAGCTTCCTATTTGATGTTAGATAGTCACATTCCCTCCTTACCCCTCTCCCTCTCTTTTCTGTCATTCCAGCCACATTTAGGTTCCAGAGCCTGCTAGAATATGTTTCCATGGGTCTTATCGGAAAGTGCCCCACGGGGTTTCAGGAATGAAACAGAGGTGGCGCCATCATGGGCC
Organism: Erethizon dorsatum; assembly: GCA_028451465.1. Lineage (NCBI taxonomy): Eukaryota > Metazoa > Chordata > Mammalia > Rodentia > Erethizontidae > Erethizon > Erethizon dorsatum. Next base: position 69,019,982 of record CM051824.1, read on the forward strand.
CATCATAAGGAACATGAAATCTACACCAGGGAGGTTTTAGTTCCAGTTCTGTAATCACAGGGTCATGGGAGAATAGATCTCCTTTCTCTCACCTGTTCAGTGTTCAAGAACGAACTTGGCCCTGCCTCCCTCGCTAGGTTATTGTGAGGCTCCGGTGAGATAAGGAACCCAGAAAGCTTTTGTAAGTTATCAAGTACTGAACAAATACCACAAGGATTGTTCCTACTACTGCGTACGCTACCTGGAAGAGTGCGAGAGGCCTGCTGCTTTCATCCCTCAGGACTTCTCTTCCTAACAACCCCTCATGTCACTGCAGCACTTCACGCTTTTCAGAGTACTTCGACATGTGTTGCACATCTGCTCCGGACGTCATCTGCCTGCGGGTGGCTGGGCAGGGCTGACCCTGGCTGGGCATCTGAGGCCATGGGCTTGGAGAGTGAAGTCACCACGAGGCCCAGGGTCACGGGGCACACTGTGGCCATGCCAGGCCTGAGCTCAGGTTTCCTCGCACTGCTCTTGCCCCACGTCCACCAGCTGTTGCTCTCTGTAGATGCGAAAACTGCAGAGCTGCAGACAGACCTCCTGGGGATTAACTTCCCCAAGCAAGCCAGCGGTCAGCATGGCCTTTGAGGGGAGCTGGCTCAGGCGACACCAGAGACCTTGCCAGTGAAACATGCTTGGGTTTTGAAAATGGACTCCACCAGGGCTCAAGGGAGCTTACCCAGACCTCGCTGTCACTCCTGTGACATCAGCCAGCTGACAGCCGGGCCTCTGGTGTTCATTTTAAACCATTTGAACCTCCAGGCTTGAGTTTTCTTTTTTCTTTTTGGTTTTTGGAGACAGGGTCTCACTATGTAGCCCAAGTCAGCCTCAAACTCATGATCTTCTTGCCTTGGCTTCCTGAGTGCTGGAATTACAGGGGTGTTTCTTTCAAAAATTAAAAAAAGGGCTGGTGAGATGGCTCAGTGGCATAAGCGCCTGCCTGGGAAGAGCAAGGGCCCGAGTTTGACTCCCGGAACCCACATACGAAAAAAGGGCTGGTGATATCGCTCAGCAGTACGGGCGCCTGCTGGCGCGCGAGGTCCTGAGTTTGACCCCTAGTACCCACAAAAAAAATAAAATAAATTTAAAAAAATAAATATGTTAGAAGCTGGGTGTGCTGTCATATGCCTATAATTCCAACACTCTAGGAGACTGAGGCAGGAGGGTTGCAAGTTCAACCTAGGCAAGTTCAGCCTAGGCAAGCCGGGCAAGTTAGCGACTTAGCAAGAACCTAGCTCAAAGTAAAAAATATTTTAAGTACTTGAGATGTAGGTCATTGCAAAGGCCCTGGGTTCAATCCCTAGTACCAAAAAACAAACAAACAAACAAATAAGTAAAATTTAGAGACAGGGTTTCTCTTTTGCCTACACTGGCCTCAAACTCCTGGGTCCAAGCGATCTTTTTGCTTCAGCCTCCTGAGTATCTGGGACTACAGGTACATGCCACGGTGCCCGGCTTTCTTTCTTGCTTTTTCTTTTTCTTTTCTTTTTTCTTTTTCCATACTGAGAATTTGCGTTGTGCTACATCCTCCTGCCTTTTCTCTTTTCTTTTGAGACAAGGTCTCACTAAATCACTATCGCCCAGGATGAGCTAGAGCTTGCAATCCTCCTGCTTCAACCTCCCAATATGCTGGGATTACAGGCATGTGCCGCAACACCTGGCCTTTTTTTCAATAAGGAAAAGAGGTTTATCTTGGCTCATTGTTCCTGTGATGTGGCGCCATACCTGGAGATGACCTTCCTGTGCAGGGCACCAAGGGGGAGAGATGGGAGTGTCCTCCAGGTGTGACTCTAACCAGTACTGAGGCCCAAGTGCTCCACGTCATCACGAGGGTCAGAGCAAGGCACAGAAATTCACCCACAGCCCCTGGCCCACAGTTGGAGAAAAGGCATCGTGAATGGAAAAAAAAACAAAACAAAAACAAAAACTGGCACAGATGGTGGTTGGTGCCCTGGCAGAGGGACGCTGTCTGCTCAAAGGCAGAGTTCTCAGGGGACTGAAACGCTGAGCAAGCTTCCCGTGGCTCTTGGTGTCACACCGAAAGATTCTTGCTGTTTGTGAGTCACACCAGGAAACTGTCCCTGCATCATTCCTGAATGCAAGAGCTGGAAACTTGGTCTGACTCTGACTAATGGCGTCTCAGGGCTGAGGCTCAGGACCCTGCCGTGCTCTGTGCAGGAGCCAAAGAAAGCAGATTCAAGCAAGGGGTGTTTGTGTGTGTGTGTGTGTGTTTGTGTAAGTATTGTGGCACTAGAATTGAACCCGAGGCCTTTACACTGAGCTACATCCTCAGCCCTTAAAAAAAAAAATTTTTTTTTTTTTTTTTTTTTTGGAGACACTAAGTCACCAAGTTGCCGAGGCTGGGCTTAAACTTGTGATCCTCCTACTTCAGCCTCCCAGAGTGCTGGGATTATAAGGGTGGAGCCACTGCACCCACCTTAGATATTTTTGATAAGGTCAAATGTGTGGGAGATCAAAGTTTGGCCTCAATCTAGCTCTCCTGACTTTCTGTTGTAGCTGCCTCCTCTCAAATTTGTGATGATTGATACTCTCTCTAATCTGAATGTTTATGTCCCCCTGAAATTAATATGTTGAAATTCTAGCCCTAAGGTAACAACATTAAGAGGTCAGGCTGTGTGGTGTGGCATGCACCTGTAGCTCCAGCCTCTCTGGAGGCCGAGTCAGGAAAATCGCTTGATTTTGGAGTTGGAGGCCAGTCCAGACAACGTAATGAGACCACCATCTTTAACAAAACAAAACAAACAGGAAAATGAAAATGAAGCACTTGCCTAGCTTGGGCAAGGCAGAGAGAGAGAAGGGAAGAGAGGCAGAGACAGGCGTTGGGCACATGGTTAGGTCATCTCGTGGATGGGATTAGTATTTTAGAACAGGAGGCGACAGAGCTTGGTAGCGCCTTCTGTCATGTAAGGATTCGGGGAGAAGGTGCAGTCTGTGGCCTGGGTCAGAAGTGAGCCCCTATCAGACATGGACTCCGCCAGCGCCTTGACTTTGGATCCTTAGCCTCCAGAGCTGTTATCGACAAATATTTGTAGTTTACCCAGACTGTTATAGCAGCTCAAACTGACAAAGAGGACACTCGCCAGACATGTGCTCGACATGTATAAAAGACACAGAAAGAATGATGATGGCAGCATGACCTGTCACAACCCCAGCAGGAACTGATCGTGCACGGTACAGTCATACGACGGAATTTACATGGTAGTAATGATGAGCTAAGGTGAGACACGGCAACATGGATGCATCCCTCCTTCAAAAGAAATAAGAAGCCAGATACAAAGGGATACACAGGGTATGAATGTGTGTAGAGAGATTAAAATAGGCAAACCAAAGGCATAATCTTTAGCTGATAAAAGAACAAAGGAAAAGCAAACACATGATTATCATAAAAGTCAGGACAGTGGTTATCTTTATTATGAGTATTATTAATTTCTTGAGGTTTTTTGTGTGTGTTACTGGAGACTGATACTAAGCAAGTGCTCCACCACTGAACTACATTCCCAGCCTCTTTTTATTATTTTTTTTATTTTTAATTTTAATTTTTTTTGTGGGTACCGGGGATTGACCTCAGGACCTTGTGTGCCAGTAGGAGTCCGTGCCGCTGAGCGATATCACCAGCCCTTTTTTCATATGTGGGTTCCGGGAGTCAAGCTCGGGCCCTTGTGCTTGCCAGGCAGGCGCTTACGCCACTGAGCCATCTCACCAGCCCCCCAGCCTCTTTTTAAAAATTTATTTGGGGGGCCGGTGATATAGCTCAGCGGCATAAGCACCTGCCTGGCAAGCGCAAGGTCCTGAGTTTGACTCCTGGTACCTGCATATTAAAAAGAAATTATGGGGGCGGGTACTGGGAATCCAACTCAGGACCTCGTGCTTGCCAGGCAGGTGCTGTGCCACTGAGCTATCTCCCCGGCCCCAAAACTTTTAAAACAAAGTCTTACTAAATCACTCAGGCTGACCTCAAAATTGAGATCCCCCTACCTGAGCCTCCACAGTTGCTGGGATTATAGGTGCATGTTGCCGTTCCTGGCTATTATTATTTTTAAAATTTGTGCACGCTTTACCACTGAGCTATGTCCCAGCCAATGTGGTCACCTTTGGAGGAGAAGGAAGGGATTGAGCCTACAGAATGCCCTGCAGATGGCTGCTAGAACATCAGCAGCTCCCTATTCTTGGCCTGGGTGGCAAGTGTGCAGGCAATGTTTTACAGTAGTTCTTCAAATGGTATATTTACATTCCATGTATCTTTCTGAATGTGTGTTTTATTCTACGAAACTATGTGATATTGCCAGCATTCAATCCTGTTAACCTACAAAATAGTGATTCATATGACTCAACTTGATGTTTCACAATAAAAAATAATTTACATCAAGTTAAGAAGCCATTCAAAATTATGGTGGTGAGGGCTATCAATAGCTTCATTCTCCAGTTATTCATTATTCATTCACTATTCATTCATATTTCCGGGGAGCTTCTGATGAACCAGGCAGATTTTTAGGCACTGCGATACAGAGGGAATTCTGTCCTGGTGCTTGCAGTCAAACAGAGGGGTAATCAAACCACAGATACCGAAACGGCTACGATGTCGTATTGTGATATGTGCTGTGGAGACCAAAACAAGCAGAGTGAGGACACAGAGCAAGGGAGAGACATTTTAGGAAGTGGAGTCAGAAAACCCAGGAGGCGGGCCGGTGAGATGGCTCAGCAGCGTAAGTGCCTGCCTGGCAAGCGCGAGGTCCTGGGTTTGACTCCAGGTACCCACAAAAAAAAAAAAAAAGAAAAGGAAAGAAAACCCAGGAGGAGATGGGGCTCAAAAACGATGGGATGGGGGAGGGAGGGAACCGCAAGCCGCGATAGAGGAAGAGCTTGCAGCAGAGCTCTGGCAAGTGCACAGGCCCTGCCACTGGAACAAGCCTGGCAGGACCCGAGGGGCACGTGAGGCACAGCGAGGAGAGGAGACACCGGGAGACCAGAAGGGAGGAGTAAGTGGGGACAGGATCCTATAAGACTGCGCAGAGCAAGGACTTGGGCTTTTCCTCTGAGAGCGACGGGCTATCACTGCAGGGCTGAGAGCAGGTGAGCGTGTGAATTGATGTGTGGTTTAAAAGGAAGTCTCTGGCTGTTCTCGGGGGCAGGGCAGATGCAGGGACTCCTAAAATGCTCCTGCAACGTCCAGGTGAGAGACGAGGATGGCACAGACTGAGAGGGCACTAATGGTTGTGGCACAAAGTGCTTTGGAGTCAAGATCAATACATTTTGTAGGTAGAACAGAGATAGGATTTGTTGATGGATTGCATGTAGGCTAAGAGGAAGAGGAGTCAATAATGTGTATAATACTAAAAAAAATAGAAGACAACTCTATACAAGGTATGATTAAAACTCTTCTTTTTTTTTTTTTTTGGTACCAGGAATCGAACTCGGGACCCCGTGCTTGCCAGGCAGGCGCTGTGCCGCTAAGCTATATCCCCAGCCTAAAACTCTTATTAAAATGTTCTTAATTATTTTGATAACAAAAAATTTAAGCATGGCAAAGTTAGAAAAAATCTTGTTGGGGAAACCACATACTCATAGATGGAAGGATAACAACATAAAAAAAAAAAACCAGGATGATTCAAGATGAGTTAAATTGGCATAGTGGTGTATGCCTTTAATCCCAACTACTAGAAGAAGGCTGAGGCAGGAGGATCACCAAGTTCGAGGCCAGCCTGGGAAACTCTATCTCAAAATAAAATATTACAAGGGTTGAGGATACAGGTCAGTATTAGAGCACCCCTCCATTCAATCCCCAGTACTGGAAAAAAAACATGACGTAAACATGAGAAAAAAAAAAGATGCTAATTGCACATAGTACAAATCGCCACTGAAAGAAAGGAAGAGAACACACACGCACGCACATGCACCTGGAAGAGACAGATGTGTCTTTCCTGAGGAGGTTGGAGTTGGAAGGCTGGGCAGGGGGTAGATTGAGAGCTGAGCCTCAGGGCTGAGTCCTGGGTGGTGGGAAAAGTACTGCAACTGTAGTGAGAGAAATTAGGTTCAAGTCCCACAGCGGTCACTTAGCAGTGGAGTTAACACGAAGTTTAAATGAAGTATCTGTACCCAACTGTTAAGTGCTCAATAAAAGATAGCTACTATGAACTGTTGCTTTTTTACTATCTAGATTTTTTTCCCTGATTTCTCTATTTTTATATGAGAGCTGGGCATGGTGGTGCATGCCTGTAATCCCAGCACTTGAGAGGCTGAGGCAGGAGGATCACCATGAGTTGGAGGCCAGCTTGGACTACATAGTGAGTTCAAGGCCAGCCTGAACTACATAGCGAGACCCTGTCTCAAAAAATTAAAAAAAAAATTTTTAGTTGACAAATCCCATTCTCTAAAAATTACAATAAAGACCAGAGAGGATAAACTGTAAGGGAAAGAGGAGTTATTTGACATCTATACTTGAGGGCTGGGGATGCAGCTTAGTGGTAGAGCACTTGCCTAGCTTGTGTGAGGCCCTGGGTTCATCCTCAGAGCCACAAAAATACATAATGTAGAGAGATTTTTTTCCCCCTAAATCTTGACTTGGACACATTGGGGAACTGGAGTTAGATCATCACATCGTGACTGACAACCCAGAAACTTGGAGCCCAGCCAGTAATTTTTGTCACATAGTCATATCTCCCTCTGCTGGCCAAACTTGGTTTTGGAGGGTTAACCCAAATCCTAAATTACTGCTTTCCTCTGCAGTGCGTAGGCCGCAGGATTACTGAAGAGTGCATTCTGTCTAATCAGTATATGGTGCTCTGGCTGGCACTGGACCACCGTGAAAGAAGCTGGTGTGGAGCCCCCTGGAGGAAAAGAACTTTCACTATAAAGGAAATGCTGCAAAGGAGCTTTTTCCACCCACAGAGCCAACCATGGGTCCATACCCAGTGCAGCCGCCACTCAAACCAGAGCTGGGAAACAGCTGATCTGCAGTGTCCCTTCACAGCGAGCTCCGTGTGCTGGCATCAGGGAAAGACTACAGGGCTGCAGGCTTGGAGTCTTAGGAGCTGGGCTTCCCACTCCAGTCGCTTCGTCAATCTGAAGTTTGGGATCCTCCTTGCAGGGTGAGGATATTAATATTTTCCGCTTTCCTGGGATCGATGCGACAGCCAAGTGCGTAATGAATGTAATGATACTTTATTAGCTGTTGGTCACTCTACAAACATAAAAGTGTTTATAATTGACACCTCTTTGTTTCATTCATGATTTTTTTGTCCTGAAGGTCATCTTTGAACATGCATTCACCTGATTAACAAAATACTGATTACTTAAAGTGTATAGAATCATGAAAAGTATAGAATCATGTGCTGGGTGTGGAAAAAGGAGACACAAAATCACAGCTCCTGTCTGCAGGGGGCTCGTGTGACAGCGAAGGATACAGGCTCAGTTTACAATAGCACAAGTCCCACTATAATGAGTACTGTAAGAGTAGTTAAACAGGGCCGGTGAGATAGCTCAGCGGCATAAGCGGCTGCCTGGCAAGCTCGAGGGCCCAAGTTCGACTCCCGGAACCCACATACGAAAAAAGGGCCGGTGATATCGCTCAGCGGCACGGGTGCCTGCTGGTGCACGAGGTCCTGAGGTCGACCCCTGGTACCCACAAAAAAAAAAAAAAAAGCGTAGTTAAACAGAGGCCCTGGGTGTGATCCCCAGCATGGGGGGGGGGAAGAGTAGTTAAATGGTAAGCTATAGAATCATAAAGAGAGGAAAGAGTAATTCTGTTAGAGTCAGGGGAATCAAAGAAGTCTTCCCAGAAGAGGTGCTATTATTTATTTATTATTATTTTTTATATGTGGGTGCTGGGAGTCGAACTCAGGACCTCGTGCTTGCCAGGCAGGCACTTATGCCGCTGAGCTATATCACCGGCCCTATTTTATTTTATTTTTAAAAATACTTATCAAAGCCAAGTGTGGTGGCACACATCGGTCATCTCAGCACTTGGGAGGCTGAGGCAGGAAGGTTATCAAGAGTTTAAGGCCAGCCTGAACAACATAGTGAGATCCTGTCTCAAAAAATCGAAAACAAAAACAAAAATACTTATTGAACATGCTATATCTTCATTGAATAACAAGGGGTGGATGAATAATTATAATTATGCTAAGTTCTATGAAGGAAAGAACAGGGAAGGATAAGAACATATCACAAAGGGTCATATCGTAGGAAATGAAGAACAGTATCATTAAGAAATGATACTCAAATCTCCATCTGAAGGATGAAGATGCTGAGGATAAGCATTCTAGCAGAAACAGAATGTGCAAAGGCCCTGTGGTAGGCAATTGGAAGGAAGCTGATGAAAGCCACCATAGCATTCAGGGAGCAAAGTGAAGAGTGGCATGGGATGTGACAGGAAATATGGACAGGTAAGATAGTAGTCTACCATGGTAGCCTTGGGGGCTGCGTTAATAATTCGGAAACAGTAAGAAGCATTAGGTTTTAAGCCTCAAGCGACACAACCAGATACATGTTTGTGGAGATTGCTTTGTAGAGAATGGATGAGTGGGGATAAGAGCAGACCAGGAGAGACCAGATTGGAGGCTACAGTGGGAGGCCTGATGATGATGGCTCAGCCATCACAGTGGCTACAGAAGTAGAGAAGTTGATACAGTCAAGTCTTGGTACTTAACTGCTTGAAACTTGCTGAATTTGGTACATGATGTGCAAGCCAGAACTTGTCAGGGTCGATTGCCTCCTGACTGGCTACCCTTTTCAGCCAAAACAATTTGGTACCCGTCGCCTTTCCCAGAACCAATTAAAGAGTACCAAGGGACCACTATAGATCTGAAAACATTTTATGGAAGTTGAGTTGACAGAATTTGGCGGATTTTGTTTTGTTTCTTTTTCAGTACTGCTCAAACCCAGGGCATCAAACATGCTCTGTACCACTGAGATTCATCCCCGGCTTGTGAATTTGGTGTCTGAAAGACATACTGAGGCTGAGGGGAGAGCTGTGTACAGAGTTAGGGACCATACTTGGAGGAGCCAATGTGGAGGGGAGAATGAGGAGTTCATTGGGAACAAGGGGAATTTTAGAGGCCTGAGAACCATCTAAGTGGCTATGTCCATTACAGGATTAGATGTGTAGGTCCAGAACTCACAACAGAAATCTGCGATGGAAATACAGATTTAGGAATCATTTAGACAGTAATTAAAGCCATAAGCTATTGTGACACTAGAGATGGCTCTGGAAAAAAGAGGACATAGGACCAAGCCTTAGTAAATTTCAGCATTCATTGTTGAGTTGAGGCAGAATAACCAACTGAGGAGACATAAATTAAGCAAATAGAATTCACAGGAGCCATAGGAGAAAGTCCAGAAATGTAGAGTAACAGAAGCCATGGGAGAGAGGCAAGGAAGAGAGGCCAAGATTATGTCAAAAACTCCCATTGAGGGCCGGTGAGATGGCTCAGCGGCGTACGCGCCTGCCTGGCAAGCGCGAGGGCCTGAGTTTGACTCCCGGAACCACATACAAAAAAAGGGCCGGTGATATCGCTCAGCGGCACGGGCACCTACTGGCACAAGAGGTCCTGAGGTCAACCCCCGGTACCCACAAAAAAAAAAAAACAAAAAAAAAACTCCCATTGAAAGATAGACCACTAGAATTGACAGTATGGAATTCTTTGATAGCTTGTAGTCTAGGCTGGCCTTGAACTTGCCATCCTCCTGCCTCAGCCTCCCTAATACTGGGATTACATCTTTGATGGCCTTGGTAAGAGAAGTTCCTTGAGTTATGGGAGTAGAAGTCACATGAGGTTGAGAGCTGTGGGGTGAATAGATGAAGCCATGTAGACAGGATGTGTGCATGTGTGTGCGTGTGTGTATATGCGTAATGCTGGGAGCTGTACCCATGGTCTCATGTATGCTAGGTGTGATAGCTGTGGCATCAACTTGAATAAGAAATGCCTAGTGATTTGTTTGATACAGTCTGGGTGTGGATGATGAACTTACTGCAGAGGGAAGCCCCACCCTGGGTATGGGCAGCACCAACCAATAGGCTTGCAGCCTGGATGGAATAAAAAGGGAAAGATGAAGGAAGCCTCACTTCTGCTTCTTCAGAGGACCCCCAGTCTTCAGTGTCACCTTTGGACATCTGTCTCCAGGCTCTGGAGCAGACTCTTCAGCCTCCCAACACAGACCCTTTAGCTTCCTTTGCCCTTTGATTGGATCCTTAGCTCTCCAGCACACAGCTGGCCCTTTTGCATTCTCCCACCCCTGACTCTGCGGCCACTGGAAACCCACCTCATAAATCTCATCGTATATAGATCAGATCTATATCATATATGTATTATATTGATATAGGACCTCCAAATGATGTAAGGGGAAATGTTATAAATCCCAACCTGTTAGACATCCGATTGCCGAGTTCATGTTCCCCAAAATCGAAGAATGAATTCTAAGGAACAATGGAGGTAAAGAGTAGAAAATTTGGGCCGGTGAGATGGCTCAGCGGCTTAAGCGCCTGCCTGGCAAGCACGAGGGCCCGAGTTCAACTCCCAGAACCCACATACGAAAAAGGGGCCGGTGATATCGCTCAGCGGCACGGGCGCCTCCTGGCGCGCGAGGTCCTGAGGTCGACCCCCCGGTACCCACAAAAAAAGAGTAGAAAATTTTATTGAGGGAGAGACAGCTCCTGAGAGACAGGAGGGGGCCCGAGTGGGTTGCCCATGAGCCCACTTCTCACAGGAAGTTTTATAGAGCAAAATCACGAGGTGGGTACAAAATCACATGACAGGTACAGTGTGGGACAAAACTAGGATCGATCAATAAGATTACAAGTGTAGCCGCTTAGGTAATGTTGATCCAATGGGGAAGCAAGTCACGTAGCAAGCATACATGGAAAGAAGAAGGACCTTTTTTGGAAGAGGTGAGTCATGAGATCCTGGTCATCCACCTGGGTGACTGATGTCTATCTAGACTTTATTGGACCAGGTGATACCAGTTATAGTATATTGCTTATCCCTCGGGGAGGCATGCAGGCCTGGTCATTCCATCTTTGTCTTGAGGGCTGGCCTTCAGTGAATGCGCCTCCAGCCATAGTAGTAATGTGTTCTCATCTTCTCCACCAACTCCCTCAGGGCCTTGCCCTGTCTGACTGCCTGCAATATTTCTACCTAACTTAGCTGTCTATAATAATACAATATTACATTAAATCTGTTCCTTTAGTGAACCCTAACTGATACACTAGGCAAGTGCTCTACCACTGGGCTACACTCCCAGCCCAGGCTGTGTGAACAGGAACAGGCAAAGCTTGGAGGACATTTCAGGCAGAGAAGCAGCATCAGCAAACTCATAGGGACACAAAACCTATGGCGTGTTTAGGGGACCTTAAGCAAGTCAGAGTGGCTAGAGACTCAAGTATGGAAGAAGAAAGAAGAATGGTCGAAGACAATGCTGAAAAGAAGACACGCATGTCCAAAGCCTTGAATGGAAAGGCCAAGGGGAAGGAAAACTATCTCTTGAGTACTCTCTATGGCCTGGAAGTTTTCACACATATTATTTCACTTAATCTTCCTGAAAACCCTGTGAGTTAGGTAAGCATTGATTGATTGATTGTACTAAGGATTGAACCCAAGGCCTTCTCTCTGAGCTACATTGCCAGCCCTTTTTAAAAATTTAGAGGTGGGGTCCCACTAAATTGCTAAATTGCTCTGGCTGGTCTTAAACCTGCAATCCTCCTGCCGCAGCCTCCCAGAGTGCTGGGATTACAGGCATGTACCACCATGCCCAGCAAGGTAAGCATCTTTATGCTTACTTATCCCACTGAGAAAACAGCTATTCAGAAAAGTTCAATAATTTACTCTTATCTGGCAAGCAATGGCATTTCAACTTCCTTCCGGAACAGGAGGATCTGGCCCAGTGCTCTGGAAGGTGGTGAAATCAGTTGGAGAGAACAGTGTGAGGATCCATTTTACCCATCACTCTAGTGGCAGAAGAGTTAGCCAAACAGGAAGAGGGTGCTCAAAACCAAAGCCAAGTACAACAAGAAAATAATTCAACAACCAAATGGCCTAGCCAGAAGTAAGATTGTCAGAGCCAAAGGAGGTTCATCTACAAAGCCAAATCCTCACCGTGTAATTGGCCCAAAATGTCTCAAGCAGTGAAGCTTGATCAGGAGGTGAGGGAGGACAGCCAGGAAACTTCAGAAATGGGGAAGCTACCAGCTGAGCCTTAAGCCCTAGCCTAGTGACATTCAAATCCTGGGGATCTGGGGAGGGGCAAGAAGTTAGGAGATAAGCTTTCTGTGTTGAAAAACTAAACAGCTCAGCCCCAGAAAGACTATTCTGGCAACTCTGTGAAAAGGGGCCTTGAGGTTTGAGATGGTGGCACCTCCTCCATCTGGGTCTCATGAGCAGGACAAGGACAGCGTCCCCTGAACAGCAGACTGGGGTAGGTCTCTGGCTTGGTCCTTGGACCTGTGGGACTACTCTAGTTACACGGAGAGCAGAACACCAAAGAAAAACACCATCCACACATTGGCCCATCTGGAGACCTAGGGAAGACGTGCCTTCAAACACCTGAAGCCAGGCTGTGTGTCAGTATGGAGGGCTTCTCCTCGCCACAATGCTTAAAGATTCATTTGGGTCTCCCAACCACCCCGTGATATAGACATTATATCTCACCCCCTCTCCAATTTTGTAAGCATAGGAGGAAACTGAGGCTGGAGCGAATTCAGTGGCTACTCAAAGTCGCACAGTGGGTTGGAGATCAGAATTGGATTTATACAATTCTGTGCCTCTTTCTCCTATGAGGGGAAAAGAAAAAAAAAAAAAAGGTCAGGGAAGGTACATGGACAAAGAAGTTCCTATGCTGCCCAAGTGGCAGGGCAGCAAGTGCAGAAGGGTGACAGGCTCTCTGGGCAAAGCAACAAAGCTGCAGCACAGCAGAGCCAGTTACGGAAGGGAAACATGGGGCCGAGGCTGTGTGCTCCTTGAGGATGAGAAGGGTCCAGATGCGTGGGGATCCTGGAACACAGTCTCCCGGGGAGGGGGACAGCGATGAGGCTGGGAGGTCAGAGGTCAGAAGAATGGCAGGCTCCCATGGGATATGGTAGGCTGTGGAGGGGAAGGAGGGAGCCAGCAGCAAGTGCGGGTGTGAGGTGAGCCAGCCCCAGAGAGAACAGGAGGGGCTCAAGGAAATCAGGACAGTAGAGGAAAACAGCCCAGAAACATTGAGGAGTCAGGCTTCAGGCGGCCTTGCAACACCCTGAGGGGAGCCTGGCGACGCGTACCCAGGGAGCGGCGGGAGACCCAGGAGGGAGGCTGCGGAGGGAGCAAGCGCGGGTGGCGCGACCTCATTAGTCCCCCGAGGGTTGCACGCGGGGCGGGCGGGGCTCTGGGACGGGAGGGCTGGAGAAGGCGTTAGCAACCTGCCGGCCCGGTTAACAAAGGCAGGACTACATTTCCCAGCATGCTCGGGCTCGGTGGGTGACGGCGGGCGGTGGCGGCGCTGCAGCCGACTGGTGGGCGCGGGACCCGGTCGGCACCCGAGCCTGTAATCCCAGAGCGGCCGGGGCGCGGGCTGCGATGCGCCCGTGTCCCCCGCCCACGGGCCGCGCCCGGCTCGCGTCCCCCGCCCCTCGGCCCCGCCCCTCGCCCCACCCCAGCCGGGAGCCCTAGCGGGGCTGCAGCGCGGCGGCGGCAACATCACTCTGGCCGCGCTGCTCCGCCCTATCCCCTTCTGTTTTCCTCCCATTCTCCCGCGGCGGCGGCGGGGAGGCGCAGGCAGCGGCAGCCGCGCTGGCTGTAATGAATGACCCCCCAGCTGGGGGCGAGGACTCCAGGTGAGCCTCTGCCCTCGGGAGGGCCGGAACCCCGGCCGCCCCGGACCCGCAGCCGCGCCATGGATCCCTAGAGGAAGGAGGAGAAGACAGCCTGCCGCCCACCCCCATCCCATTTTCCTCTTCCTTTATCTCATTGTTGCCGGAGCTGTTTACGGCGGCAGCGCTCGCTCTGCCCCGGCATGGGGCGCGCTCCGGGCACTGCCCTTCGGCAGGCGCAGTCCTCGCGGCTGCCCGCGGGCTCTGCCTAGTCCGCCTCCTCAGCCGGTGCACCGAGGACCGGAGAGCCGAGGCCGGGACTGCAGCAGCGGCGGGGCCACCTCCCAGCAGCATCCCCACCCCCTGAGGCTGAATGCGGATTGAAGAGCAGCGCCTGGGGGCAGAGCCCGCCCCGCGGATCCCGACCTAGGCAACAGGACAGCAGGAACGACAGCGCGGCAAGATGGCCAGTAAGACCAAGGCCAGCGAGTCCCTGAAGGTGGTGGCCCGGTGCCGCCCCCTCAGCAGGAAAGAGGAGGCCGCTGGTCACGAGCAGATCCTGACCATGGACGTGAAACTGGGCCAGGTGACCCTGCGGAACCCCCGCGCGGCCCCTGGGGAGCTGCCCAAGACCTTCACCTTTGACGCAGTGTACGATGCCAGCTCCAAGCAGGCAGACCTGTATGATGAAACTGTGAGACCCCTCATAGACTCGGTCCTTCAGGGCTTCAATGGCACAGTGTTTGCCTATGGCCAGACAGGCACCGGCAAGACTTACACCATGCAGGGGACCTGGGTGGAGCCCGAGCTGCGCGGGGTCATCCCCAACGCCTTTGAGCACATCTTCACCCACATCTCTCGCTCCCAGAACCAGCAATACCTGGTCCGGGCCTCCTACCTGGAGATCTACCAGGAGGAGATTCGAGACCTGCTCTCTAAAGAGCCAGGCAAGAGGCTAGAGCTGAAGGAGAACCCCGAGACAGGCGTCTACATCAAGGACCTCTCCTCCTTTGTCACCAAGAATGTCAAGGAGATTGAGCATGTGATGAACCTGGGGAACCAGACCCGAGCGGTGGGCAGCACCCACATGAATGAGGTCAGTTCCCGCTCCCACGCTATCTTCGTGATCACCGTAGAGTGCAGCGAGCGAGGCTCAGACGGCCAGGAGCACATCCGTGTGGGGAAGCTCAACCTGGTGGACCTGGCTGGCAGCGAGAGGCAGAACAAGGCAGGTCCCAACACAGCTGGAGGGACGGCCGCTCAGTCCATGGGTGGTGGCGGAGGTGGCGGTGGAGGTGGTGGGGGTGGTGGCAGTGGAGAGAGGCCTAAAGAAGCCTCCAAAATCAATCTCTCCCTGTCTGCCCTGGGCAATGTGATTGCTGCTCTGGCGGGCAACAGGAGCACCCACATCCCCTACCGGGACTCCAAGCTGACCCGGCTGCTCCAGGACTCTCTGGGGGGAAATGCCAAAACCATCATGGTGGCCACACTGGGACCTGCTTCTCACAGCTACGACGAGAGCCTCTCCACCCTACGCTTCGCCAACCGAGCCAAGAACATCAAGAACAAGCCTCGGGTGAACGAGGACCCCAAGGACACGCTGCTGAGGGAATTCCAGGAGGAGATTGCCCGCCTGAAGGCCCAGCTGGAGAAAAAGGGGATGCTGGGCAAGCGGCCCCGCAGGAAGAGCAGCCGCAGGAAGAAGGCCGTGTCTGCCCCGGCAGGGTACCCCGAGGGGCCAGTGATTGAGGCCTGGGTGGCTGAAGAGGAAGATGACAACAACAACAACCACCACCCACCCCAGCCCATCCTGGAGCCAGCCCTGGAGAAGAACATGGAGAATTACCTGCAGGAGCAGAAGGAGCGGCTGGAGGAGGAGAAGGCAGCCATCCAGGACGACCGCAGCCTGGTGAGCGAGGAGAAGCAGAAGCTGCTGGAGGAGAAGGAGAAGATGCTGGAGGACCTGAAGCGGGAGCAGCAGGCCACAGAGCTGCTCGCAGCCAAGTACAAGGTAAGGGCCCCAGAGAGCCCCAGCAGGAGAGAGGTCCCAGCAAGGGTCTTTGCTGGTAGGCTCCCCTTTGAGGGTCTGTGAGCTGGCCTGAAGTGGGTTGTCTGCCCTTTGTACTGCACATGCCCACAGCCTCTAGAGCGGCCAGGCAGGACTTTGCCTCTTGTGAGTATAGGTTCTCGATTCTGCATAGCCTCCTCCCCTGCTACTTCTTCTTCTACAGAATCTTCAGACCTCACATCATAAAGTGGTGCCTCGGTTTATAAACTCAATTCTCTTCACGATTCTGGTCACAACCTGAACGAGATGAGAACCGAGTCATATTTTCCCTAAAGTCAACATTGAACCTAGCCATTGAATATGATTTGGTTTTGGTCCAACTTGATTTGCAACCAGAATTGTGGAAAGAACCAAGTTCGTGAACTGAGGTACCACTGTATTAATATCTGATTTTTGGACAGTGCTTCACAGTACATAAATGCCTTAAAATCATTATAGTAGCCATGCAGGTAGCAGTTCTAAAATCCCCATTTCACAGGTGAGGAACTGGGATGGCTCAAAGAAGTGACAGGACCAAGGTTCCATCCTACAGAATGGCCAAGCTGAGCTGGAACCCACGGACCTCATGCTCTTTCAGGTCCTTCATGGCAAAACAGGACCATGGGTGGATTGTGTTTCCAGGAAAAGGGCCCATTCAGTGCCAGGCCCACTTTGTGGTATCATTAGGAAGGAGATTTGGAGGGTCCTGGAGGAGGTAGGGTTGAAAGAGCCCTGGGCTCAATACCAGAAACCTAGAGCCTAGGCCTAGCTATTCTACAGCTCCTTGAGTGACCTTGTGTAAATGATTTCCCCCTTTCCTCATGCCTCAGTTTCCCTTTCTGTAAAATAGAAGGATAGTCTAGGTGATCTCTGAGGTTCTACCAATCCAGTTACTTCTACAACCCATGTTAATCTGAGAAACAAACCAACTGGCCTGCACAGCCAGGCCTTGCCCCAATAATATCCAGTTCTCCAATGTCTTGAAGGATGTCAGGGCCTCAGTGTACTTCCTGAGCTGTTTCCTTCCCATCAGTGGGGGCTGACCAATCACAGACCTGTTAAATTTCAGTACTGCAGGTGCCACAACTCAGTGTTCGAGACATTTCCAGGTCCCTGGAGCCTGCAACACTGGGGGTTGGAGGAAGGACACGGGACCATGAGTGTGCTGGGAAGAAGAAAACATTGTCATTTCTTATTCTTTCATTGCGTGTGGGCTGGGAGCAGAGAAGCCCAGCCCATAGCTGCTAGAGAGTGACAGCCAGGCCGTATGCATTGTTTGTGTGCTGGGAATGTGCCGCTGCATCAGGGGCTCTGGCCTTAACATGTTTAATATTTAATTCACCCCTGTGAGCTTAGCCAGAGTGATACTGGGCCACTTCCTCAAGGGCAAGATTAGGGGTCTGGCACCACTAGGGCTGTCCTGGGCGAAGCAGGATGTGCAGGCCAGCCAGCTAGACCAGCACCCCCCCCCCCCACAGCAAGGAGGAAATCCAGACAGTCTGGTGTTTCCAACTGGGAAATCTCACCTTTCCATCTGTCATTGGTTTTACTATCAAGACGCTCCTCACCCCCTTACAGCTGGGAGGCATCAGGAGGGCCATGGAAGCTAAGGAGGTAGAAGAGAATGGATGGACCCTTCAGCTGCCTGGGGAAATAGGTAGAAGGGTTAGAGAAAAGGTTATTACTGGTACCTACCTGGCTTCCCTCCATAAGATTCATGGATCTAAGGCAATATAAGGCTCAGGGAATAAAACAATCAAGAGATCAGGGTTTAGCTGGGCCCAGTGGCTTGTACCTATAGTCTTAAGTGCTTGGGAGGCTGAGGCAGGAGGATCACTTGAGTCCAGGGGTTCAAGACAAGCCTAGGCAACATAGACCCTGTGTCTAATATAAGGAGGAAAGGAAAAGGACTGAGGGAGGGAGAGAAAGAGAGAGAATGAGAGAGAGAAATCAGGTTGGCCAGTGCCAGAATTCTTGGGCCAGAGGTATGCCCATGCAACACTACAGTCTTGTAGCTGGCAGGGGCCTTGGGAAACTGAGGCCTGGGATTTGCCCAGGGCCACACAGGTGAACTGAGCAGGGTTCCAGACTCTTCATATTCAGTTTAGCCTCATTTCATTGCTCTGTAGTCCTCATGTTACCTGCATTCCTTAATAACCGGAGTAATTCATTTTTATGTAATGCTTTGGCATCTTAATCTCACTTAATCCTCCTAACAACCCCAAGAGACAGGCAGTGTTATTTCCACTCGACAGTTACGGGAGCCAAGGTTGGGAGGTGAGAGCTGGTCCAGTCCTGCCCCTCTCCCAGAGCCAGTACTGGAACCCTGATCTTCCAGTACCCCAGCCCCATGTGCTTTCCAAGCCAGCCCCAGATTTCTCTGTGTTTGCTCACTGGGTGACTCAGAGCTGAGGCCTTTGCCTCTGTAGGCCTCCGGTTTCCATTGGCTTCGCGAGGGGAAGCCTGACATAACTCCCTGGGGAGTGGGTGAAATGGTCATTATGTGCCGGGCTTTGAGATAGAGGCGGAGCAGGAGGGCAGCCTGGGAAATTCCAGGACGGGTGCTATGATTCCGTGTCACACCCCACCCAGGACAGTCAGCAAGGGAGTGAGGCCAGGATGGAGCCCAGGCAAAACCCTCAGCACCCTGTCCCAGTGGCAGCCCCGAGGCATCGCCCAGTTCAGCACTGGGTGTTTCTAGGATGGAAGAAATGGTTTGAGGGCTCCTAAGGGAGCCACGGGGTAGAGGGAGGAGCACAGTGCTGCCTCTTTCCCAGGGTTGTGTTGGAGATGAAATGAGATCATTAGCGCAAGGGTATTTGAAATAGGTTGAAAGCACCAAGTAAATGGAAACGTTAGCAGCCACAGGGTGGCTTCTGTCTGCCAAGCAGGGGTCCAGACATCTTTGTCAGCTTAACCCCATCCTGACCCTGCTGTCCCAGCTGCCCTGCCATAGGGAGCGGAGCCAGGCAGGGAAGGTCTCAGAAACCTCAGAAGGCAAGAGCGGGGTCCCTCCTCGAAATTCACTGAGCTTTTGCTTCCCATCTGCAACTCACTCCTGTCCCCATTTTCTGAGTCACAGTATCATCTCCAGCTCCAGCTGCCCCCCACTTCTGTCCTCTAGTCACACCACCCTCTGGGGGCAGCGGAGCCAGAGTTGAGGCGCCCCAGTGCCCTCATTCACTTTCTGACTCAGCTCTCAGCCTGTCTCCCCGCCCTCCCTGCCTGCCACCTGCAAGCTCCCAGTTCTCTTTGTTTTCCCCTCCCTGTGTACAAACACGGTGCCAGGCCATCTCCTTGGAATCTCCTTTCCTGTCTCCTTTTGCATTTACTGAATTTCCCGTATTTACTGCGGGCTTCAAGGGACGCTGGAGTGTGCAGATGTGCGAGAGTCTGTGACTGCGGCCAGCACCCTGTTTACCATGAATCACTGATGATCTGCTCTTTGGTAGCATTTCCAGGGAGTGAGCTGCGGGGTTGATAGCAGGCTATGCCTCTGGAGTAGGAGGAAGAAGTAGCATCACAGGCCCACAGTGGACAGTGAAAACGCAAATATTTGGGACGGCACAGAGAAAACTCAAATGTTTGTGCACAGTGCACATAATGAGATACAATTGCTGAATGTGTGTAGGTTGGTTAGGAGAAGGCCTGTTCTACTCACATTTAATTATGTGAGAATTTTTAAATACATTTTTAAAAAATTTGGTACATGTTTGCAGTACATGATGATCACATTCTTTATGTGGAGTTGGTACATGTACATAACACATTTTAAATCTTTTTTCATCCCCTTCCCTACCCCCCCTCTACCCTCTGTCCATCTCTTTTGATTCTCTTCTCATCTGAGAAAGATCTGTCTCATTACTTCCTTTTATCTGTTTTGTCTTTTTTTTTTTGAGACAGGATCTCGCTAAGCAGCCCAGGCTGACCTTGAACTCACTGCAATCCTCCTGCCTCAGCCTGCTGAGTGCTGGGATTACAGGCGTGTGCCACCATTATCTGTCTTTTTTATTTTGCTCTTTATTTATATTCTGGGTTTCTCATATAACAGAAACCATGCAGTATTTAAGCTTGTGTGTCTGATTATTTTATTTAATATTATGCTCTCAAGATGCATCCATTTTCATGAAAGAATCTTTTTAAATGACAGCTTTAATTTTGAAATTAATTTTTTGAGGGGGTGGACTAGGTGATTTCTTTTTTTGTTTAAATTAAGTTTATTGTACAATTTAGGTATATACAATGATCACATTCATCATAGGGAATTTGTACCTGTACATGATATACCTTGATTTGTTTTTTTTTTTTTTTTTTTTTTTTTTTTTTGACTAGGTGATTTCTAAAACTTTGATTCTAGCTACTGAGAGGGAAAGGAGAGTGTTCATGGGGAGGCAAGGCCGCAGGTGGCATGGAATACAGGTCGAATTGAAGGGAGGTGGAGATAAACAGCAGTGGATGTGATCCCCAGTCGTAGGTCTGCAGGGAGAAGAGCAGGGAGTAGAGAAGAGAAACCCTGCAGAAGCAACCTCCAAACCAGGGGGACACGGTCACCACAGGGAGCACAAAGTGCACTGAATTTTCGCTCTTTTGTGGGTTCCTCTTCTCTCTCCCACCTCTGAGCATGAGGACTGAGTGTACTGTCTGCTTTTCCAGTGCTCGGGGTTGAACTCAGGGCTTTGCATTACTAGGCACCACTCTTCCACTAAACCACAGCTACAGCCCAGGACAGTGACGGTGAAACTTTCAGAGGCCGAGTGCCAAATTGCAACCAAAGCCCCACTTATTTATTGCAGAGTGCCAGAACTGCAATTAATCCTGAGTACTGAGGTTTTAGTTTAGAAAAAGCAACTCTTTAACATTAACATCTTTTGTCTTGAAAGAAAAAACACTCATGCCATAGGTTCACCTCCACTGGGATTAACTATAACTGTAGGGGTTAACTATAAGTGGGGGTGCAAGAGGGAGTTTCAAGCCTGAGAAAGAACAGTAATAGCAATAATAATGAGGTTTACTGAACACTTGCTTTGTTTGCATTGCTGTACTGTTTACAGATGATCTCATTTAATCCACATAAGCACCCTCCATGAAAGGTGTGTTATTGTTCCCATTTTATAGAGGAGAAAACCAAGTCCCATTGAAGTTAAGTAACTTGACCCAGGCCATGGGGTTTGTAGATGGCAGAGCTATTCAAATCCAGGTTGGCTTAGCACGAAGTTCCTAGGGAGGAGCAGTTCTCACATTTGAGGGGACGGAATCCAGTGGGCAGACGGGGAGGAGTCGGCAGAGTTTGAATGCAAGCACAAGACCAGAACTGGAGATGCGGGCTCATCCTTAGGTTGTTTATTTTGGTTGTGGTTTTGTGGTGCTGTGTTTTGAACCCAGGACATCATGCATATCAGGCAAATGCTATACCACTGAGCTCCAGCTCCAGCTGGGACTGGTCTTTAGAAGAGGGCTCAGATGAGCCCCTGGCTCTCTGTTCTCGACACTGACCTTTCATGCCTCCCAGGTTAAGGTGTCCTGCCCTGGCCTCTGCTTTCTCTATTATATAGAGTGCTGTGTTCAGGGCATGAATATTGGAGTCAAGCAGATCTGCATTTACCGTTTGTGAGAGCTGCTCTCCAGTTTCCTCATCTATAAAATGGGCTAACAGTAATATCCATATTATAGTGCTATTTATATAATAAATTAGATTACCATTGTAAGGCACTTTGTGCAATTCCTGCTCACAGATGTTCAGTCAATAGTTATCTTCAATTGCCTACTGGATGTTTTCACTTGGCCATCTTGCACAAAAGCTGAGTGCATCACATTTTAGCCTGGCATTCAGGGCCCACGAGTCTGGCTGTAATGTAGCTCATCAGTCTTCCCTGCCCAGCAAGCTACTCCAGTAGGAGATCCCAGGGCTGGCTGGTCTATCCCACGCTTCGACCCCAGGGCTGGCTGGTCTATCCCATGCTTCGACCCCAGGGCTGGCTGGTCTATCCCATGCTTCGACCCCAGCAGCTGCCTCCCTGTCCTTTTGCTGATTGCACTGTTTTTTATCCTGATTGTCCTTGACAACTAGGGAGAGGGAATTAAAGAAGCAGGATAAGCTCAATATAAAGAACTTTTTGACAGAACTGAGTGTTGAAAGGAGTAATGGGCGGCCTCGATGGTGGCAGTGGTTTCGCAGGAGTATTCGTATCCCGAAACTCTGTGGCTGAATATGTACAGCTTCTTATGTGTCAATCTGCCTCCATGCAGAAGCAGGCTCCCATCCCTGGGAGAGTTCAAGGAGAAAGGAATGTCATTCTAAGGGACTAGATGCGCTGTTCTCCCTCCCCCTCTTATTAATGTATGTCTACGGTACCTAATAAATGCATCCATCGTGAGGAATTGGTATATACACCTCACACATCTGATCCTTCTAGGGCATGGACGTCCAACCTTTTGGCTTGCCTGGGCCACAGTGAGTGAAGGGGAATTGTCTTGGGCCACGTGTAATATAGTTTGTGTATATTAGTAACAAGACTTCCTTTATTTTTTAATATTTTAACTTATTAAATTATTTTATGAAATAGCACAAGCCCAAATGTATGGTTGAATTGCTATATATTATAGGTCACCGCTGCATTTTACTAAGTCACACAAGCACTGGTAACATGTGATATACATGGCTTTCAGTGCCACTACATGTGGCTGGCGAAGGAGCAGAGGTAGCACTGCCCTGCACCCTCTACAGAGCATTCTGTTGCTTACAGTTTGTGCCAGAACATCATATATTCAAGCCATGAACAGTGTCCAAAGCATCACATAATAATGTAGAAGTTTATAGTCTCGTGGGGCCACAGTATTAGCTGTCCAGGACTGCGTATGGCCTGCGGGTTGCGAGTTGAACGTATTTCCTCTAAGGGACTAAACTAGATGACCTTTAAAATTCTCTTCTCAGAAATGCCATTGAAGCCGGGTGTGGTGGCACATGCCTGTAATCCCAGCCCTCAGGAGGCCAGGCCAGCCTGAACTACATAGTGAGATCCTGTCTCAAAAACAGCAACTGATGGGCCGGTGAGATGGCTCAGTGGCTTAAGCGCCTGCCCAGCAAGCGCGAGGGCCCGAGTTCGACTCCCGGATCCCACATACGAAAAAGGGGCCGGTGATATCGCTCAGTGACACGGGCGCCTGCTGGCGTGCGAGGTCCTGAGGTCGTCCCCCCGGTACCCACAAAAAAAAAAAAAAAAAAAAAAAAAAAAAAAAAACAGCAACTGAAAAAAAAAAAGCAAGAGAAATACCATTGAACTAGACAATCTTTAAAATTCTCTACTCTTAAAAGGCCTTCATTGCTTAAAATATCATTGTTTAGAGGAAAATATAAAATGTTAAGTTCATTTTTTGAAATTTAAGAAGAGCGTTTAAAATTTAATGCAGCATGAATTCAACCAATAATAAAAGATATTTTTCAGCTCTTTATCATGATCAGTTAAAGAATAAAAGAAATGAGAAGAGAGAGAGAGAGAATGGGAGAACATAAGGAGCGAAAAAGGGGAGCAATAAAGAAGAGGGAGGGAAAGAGTCACAGAGGCAGGGAGAAAAGAGAGTGGATGGTGGGTGGACAGCAGGGTTTCTGGGGAGAAGAAAACTGTTGAAAGAGAAAGTTCTAGAGAAGAGAGTTGAATCTTTAGTGTCATCTGATCTTGATATTAATCTCCACATAGGATGGGACCAGAGGTTTCCCAATAACCCGGGTAATGTCTTCTTCCCAAAGCTGATCTGTTTCCTCTGTGTGCCCCAGGGACAGCAGGCCCCTGCAGACCCTGGGAAATGTATGGGCCGGATGTCAGGCTACTGCGTGCATCCCCACCCTATCTTAGCTAAGTTCTCCACCATCAGACCTTTGAGAAACCTAGGGATAACACACGACCCCCACTCCAGCCTCGTCTAGCATCTAGGTCAGTGATAGCAAACCTTTTAGAGACCAAGTGCCAAACTGCAACCCAGAACCCACTTACGTATCCTAAAATGTCAACACTGCAATTAAACCTGAATACTGAGGGTTTTATTTAGAAAAAACAACTCTCTACATTAACATCTTTTGTCTTAAAAGAAAAACACAATAACATGAGTGCCATAGGTTTGCCACCTCTGATCTAGGTCAAAGCCCATGGCCTCTTAGCACTGATGGGAACAAGACATTCCTGGTTCCTTCCCATCCCTGGTGGATGTGGTCAGTTAGCAAATTGTCCTGTGCTAAGGGCGTTTTGTAACATAAAGACTTGACCAGCCTGGCAGGCATGGTGGTACACACTGTAATCCCAGCTACTCTGGAGGCTGAGGCAGGGTCACAAGTTCAAGGTTAGCTGTGGCAAATTAGTGAGACCCTATCTCAAAATAAAATTTAAAAAAGGGTGGGAATGTAGCTCAGTGATAGAGTACTCGTCTTTCATGTGTAGACCCTAGGTTGATCCTTAGTACTGCAAAAATAAATTAAATTAAATTAGAAAAGACTTGACCATGGGAACTACGTAAGACTAACTCACTTTGGGCTGAGGTTCTGGACTTCCAGTTCTAGTGAGGCTCGGCAGGCCCTTTGGTGCAATGTTAGGTTTCTCAGGCTGTGTGTTGGCTAGAGGAATGTGTTGTCATATTGCCCTTAGTCATTTCCAGCCCCCGGATAGCATGGGATTGGATGAAGTATCCGTGATAATGTTGCCTTTGTGCTCTGAGGACTAGGAAGACAGGCCTGGAATTCTGGTTGAGAGGGCACTTTTCTCCCGACTCTGCCCTGCTAGGCCACTTGCCTGCTCAGTCTGGGACACCTCTCCTGGAGCTGCCGAACCGGGCTGGCATGTCTGAATGGTAGGAAAATGGTCCCTCTTCCTACAGAGTCCACTGTATAGCATGGGGGTTATACAAAGCAGATCTCTGCTCTCAGAGGATATAGATCACCTGACTTATGGTTTGGTGTATCTAGTCATTTTATGTATGTCTGTATCCATGCATGTATTCATCTTTTGGTGCTGAAGATCTTGCCCAGGGCCTCGCACATGTTAAGCATATGCTCTACAGCTCTACCCTAGACTCTAGCCTACCTAGAGTCTAGCATATGCTCTACCCTAGAATTTTTAATATGCTGAGAAATTCCTAGGCATTAACTCTCTGGTCAGACCAAAGACCAACTTTCTAGTTGTCTCTCTTTCCTTCCAGATATACCCAACAGAAGACTACCAGGCTCAGCCTTGAGCTATTTCTATAGCACTAGGTAATGGACCTGTAAGCCTTCTCCTTTCTGCAGGTAGACTAGCAAAAAAGAACAATGATGATAGTAATAATATAGCTACCATTTCTTCTACCAGTGCTTAATGCTATGTGTATTGTTTTATTTAACCCTCACGATAGCACCAAGAAAGGGTGCTCTTTTAATTTCCATGTGGCAAGTAAGGATACTGAGACACATTGGGGAATGAACAACCCATGTCACATGCCTAGAATGTGATAGTGCCAGAATATCTAGCCTGTGTCTGCCTGGTTCCATGGTTCACGATCTTCCCCTCCACACTGCAATGCCAGCTCAGAAAGAGATTTATGCCAGACCCCCAGCTAATAGGCCCCAGTGGGAACTCCTGTCCCGTGAGATGCTTAATTCATCTCTGTCCTTCCATATGGTGCAAGCCCCTAGCTCTGACCTCAGCCCAGCTCCATCCATTCATACAGTCAATCCTTTTGAGGAACCATGGCCAAGAAATTAGTCAATAGATAGAATTAACTTTAAATCCCTTAAATTTTTGGAAGAAATAATTAGAAATAACTAGGGATTTTAATATGAAGGGGGACTTTTACTTTTTTACTTTAAACCTTTTTAAATGTTATAATAAGCATATTTTTTAATTAAACAAAAACTATTATGCATTTTTAAAGGAAAAACTCCTTTGTTAGTGTTCTATTGTTAAAAAAAAGATCAATCCTCAGCACAAAAAAAAGATCAATCCTCAGCACAAAAAAAAGAAAAAAAAAAAGGAAAGAAGAAAAGAGGAAAATATAAAAGATATGTGTTAATACCAGGTTGGGAGATTTGATTAAAGGTAGTAAATAATTGAGGGAAATCTAGGGTTTATAAATAACATTCAGTTATACCCAGTTACTGGTAATCCTGTGACTTTGGACAAGTCACTTCCTCTCCCAGGGCTTGTAAGAAATGATCATTAAGTCTGGCATGGTGGCCCACACCTGAAATCCCAGCCCTCGGAGAGGCTGACACCGGAGGATCACAAAGTTGGAGATCAGACTGGGCAGTTTGGCAACTTGGTGAGACCCTGTCTCAAATAAAAAGAGGGTGGGATATAGCTCAGTGTGAAGCCTCTGGGTTCAATCTCCAGTACTACAAAAAGAAAAGAAAAAAAAAAAAAAAATCAGTAGGTGATTCTTTGCATTGTCACCATGGTAGAAGCAATGGGTCAGGAACCCGTGATCAGAGACTCAGCCTGAACCAGGCTACTCAGGGGTGATCAAGCCTTGACTGGGAGCCTGGAGGCTGTGTGACCCAGGTGATTCACCTAACCCCTCTGAGCCCTGCACCTCATGTGTCAAACAGTGAAGCTATCTGTGCGCATCCTTGGGTTTCATCTAGTTTGAACACTGTAGCATCCCTGACACTGAAGAGAAACCTTCTAGAAAGCCACAATAAGTGAGAGCAACAGTGGAGGGAGGGTCCATCCTAGGTGCTCACAGTTCGCTCACCTAAGTAGAGGGGCTGATCTTTTTTACCTGCTTTCCTTTAGGGGACCCAAGCACTGGTGGGCCTCCCCTCCTCACCCAGTGCAAGGCTGGGACTGGAGTCCAGCTCCCCTCAGCCCCTGGTAACTGTTTTCTAATGGCTCTTTTTTCTGATCTCCAATTGTTCTTTTTTCTGATGAGAGAATTCCTAGCACTTGAAACATTAGTCATTTATGTTGCGTTTTGAGCCCTCCAAGGAGGAGATTCAGACGCAATGTCCTGATTTACGTTCCCAGGGTAGAAAATCACTGGAAATAGCACTATTCATCTGAAAATAGCCCTATTCATCCCCTCCCCATTGTCTCTTGTTTCTTCCTCCCCTACTGCTGACTCCTCAAGACCTACAATCTGGGAGCCAGGAAAGGAGAAATTAGTCTGTGAAGGTAGGAGTAGCTGTCTTTTCCGGGAGATGAAGCAGGGTCTCTTAAACAAGTTGTTTGATTTTGCTCTTTGTGGTGAGTAGTGGGCAGGTACTAGTGAGGCACTAAGTGATTGGTCACTAACATTTGGCTGTACTTGATCAGTCACCAAGCACTTTGTCTGTTGCCTGACTCGCCCTCTTATCCAAAGCCTGCATAGGAGTGGGTATTCGCTCCCATTTTACAGATAGGAACACTGAAGTCCAGAGTCAATGCCTTGGGTATTATAACAAAGATGGTGGCAGAGCCTATGAGGACTGGGGTGCTCTGACCCAAACGCCCAGCACCCTTTATGTCATTCCACCACAGAACTTGCAAGATGGCCCTTCCCATGAGCATTTCAGGTTTTGGCCTCTCTCTGGCACTCTGGTGATGCTGAACCCTCCTCCCGTCCTCCAGCACATGGTTAAGAGTTCTTAACTCACCCAGGGAGCCTCATACATGCACTGTCATCTTTAGCTAAGTCCTGCCTGTTGCCGCTGAAAGAGAAAGCAATGCTGCTCTGAGCTTTCCTGATGGTTCCTGACTTGGCAAAGGTACAGATACCAAGTGCTGCTTCTCTCCAAGGTGCCTCCCTGCCTCAACCCATAAGGAAGCTGCAGAACAGCCAAAGGACACTGGGCCTGGACCCAGGAGGCTGGTGTTCACGTATTACCTTGCCACTCACCGGCTCCATAACATTGAGCAAGTCACCTCGCCTGTCTGAGCCTTAGTTTTCTTTTATGTCAAATGGAGACAGTCATTGTCTCAGAAGGTTCATCTGATGATTAAACAGGATGATTAAGATACGAAGAACCTAGCCCAGCCATAGACATATGGCAAGTTGCATCTGAGGCTCCTGTCGCCTGCAGAATGTCATAGATTAGCTAGCAGTGGCAGGGCAGAGCCAGTCTGGCTACTCTGTCCTTGGCAAATCGTACTTGATGGTATCTTCTCTGAAGAGTGGCTGCCCAAGCCTGGCTGTCTCCACTCCAGCTTTTCAGATCAGTCCTTAGTGAGTGCTGGGGCCTCCTGTCTCCCCCCTCTGGCTTTATATGCCATGGGCTCCTGGAATAGCGAAAGGTCAGCCGCTGTCTGTATCCGACGCGGTCCCTGTGGTAATCCTGGCTGTTGACTGTCACGGCGGCAGACCTGCCTCTGATACCTGGAGTCAGAGTCCTGGGACATTACTTGAAAAGTGCAGAGTCGATGTAAGAACAATATGCACGAAGATCCCTCACTAGGAGGCATTGTGTTTAGAGGGCTCCATCTCTGGTCCTCAGTTTCTTCATCCGTAAAGCATGGGGGTCGGGATTAATGATCCTGAGGTCCCCTTGACTTCTGTGTGACTTGTATACCTCTCTCAAGAGTCAGATCATGGTGTCCTGGAGCTCCCAGTCCTGTCTCCTCCACCCCCACAGCCACAGCTGGCCTTTTAGTCACACTGGGTTGATTTAGAACCAGCAGGCCAAACGCAGTCCTAGCCACAGGCCCCACCCACCTATACCCTTTTTGCCCTGAAAGATCACAAAGGAAGCCTTGACTGGAGCTGCTGAGCGCTGCAGGGAACTTTTCCTGGGGCCTCTGCCTGAGACACCCACCCTGCACTGGGCCGAGGGACTGCAGGCCTCCCTGTCCCTCCCTGCCCTCCATAGGTGATAGCTAAGGCGATGAGACTATCAAAAAGATGGGGAAGAGAGAGAGGAAGAACAAAAGCCTGCGTCTCAGCAAAGGAAGAAAGTTGGTGGGTGACACAGATCAGAGTGTGGGGCTGAAACAGACTGTGGAGGAGGGGCTGAGGCCTTGCACCTGGACAGAGGCCCCTGTGGCAGCTCGCATGCCAAGGCCAGCCCCTCCCCTTCCCCCAGTGCGAGACTGGTCCTGTCTGCCAGGCTTGGCTAACCGTGTGTGTTTGGGAAAGTGGGCAAAAAGTAGTAAGGCAAGTCCAGTTGTCATTCAGTGCACATCTGTGCTGGGGCCTGGCAGGGCTGGCTGAAAAGCCGAGGGCACTGGGCAAACGGAATTGGGTACTGATGGGCAGTCAGTTGTCTAGGAATTCTCCTCAGGGAGCCTGGGGCCCAGCCAGCAGGAAAGACCTGAAGCAGAGTTCTAGGTCTAAGATGATCTAACAGGAAGCAGTCCTGAAAACTGTACCACAGGAATGACGGGAGGAGGGCTGGGACACGGGGGCCCAAGAGTCTTGGATGATCCGTGGGATCCCAGGTCTGCATCGCAGCTCAATTCAGCCTGATAATGTCCAGATGGGTTCAAGAACTGGGTGGAGTGCAGGCCTTCGAGCGAGCAGAGCCTGGGTCTAGGTGTAGGTAGCTAAGAAAGGTGGAAGCTGAGTAAGAATCCTGTTTTGGCCCAGCATAGTGGTGCATGCCTGTAATCCCAGTACTCTGGGAGGCTGAGGCAGGAAGATTGCAAGTTCAAGCCCAGCCTGGGCAACTTAGTGACTTAGTGAGACTCTGTCTCAAAAAAGGGCTGGGGATGGAGCTCATTGTGAAGGCCCTAGGCTCAATCCCCAGGACAAAGTAAAAGAGAGAGAGAGAGAGAGAAAGAAAAAAAGAAAAAAGAAAAGAGAAAGAGACAAGGAAAGGAGGAAGGATCAATCCTGTTTTGAATCAGAGGTCCATCCTCTCACTTAAAAACCACCTCCCAAAAAGTACAAAAGTATGTTGGGAAGAGATCCATGGCACCACCAAGGAGGTATGGACAAAAAAAGATAAACAGGGAGGCTTAATTTTATATCTATTATTATGACAACATTTTAAAATAAAGAAAAAAATAAAATAATGAGAATATTTCATCCCAATGATGCTAGAATAAAAGTGGTTCCATTACTTGTTGTTGGCAGTAGTTTAAGTGGTATAAACCATTAGAAAGTTAACTCGACATTATGTTCCAAGATACCCAAATTGTTTATAACCTTTATCCACTCCTGAAATTTCCTTCTAAGAAAGTCATCTAAAAGAGTAAAAAGCCAGGCGTGGTGGTGCATGTCTATAATCCCAGCTCTGGGAAGGGAAGCTGAGGCAGGAGGATCACTCCAAGTTCAAGGCCAGCCTGGGCTACAAAGTGAGTTCAAGGCCAGCCTGAACTACATAGTGAAACCCTGTCTCAAAAAGACAGAAAAAAAAGGCGGGGGAGACTGGGGATATAGCTCAGTGGCACAGCGCCTGCCTGGCAAGTGCAAGGTCCTGAGTTCGATTCCTGGTATCAAAAAAAAAAGAAAGAGAAAGGAAGAAAGAAAGAAGGAAGGAAAGAAAGAAAGAGAGAGAGAGAGAGAGAAAGAGAGAAAGAAAAGGGTAAAAATTTTCCAAGGTTTTTTTTTTTTTTTTTTTGGTACTGGGAATCGAACTCATGACCTTGAGCTTGCCAGGCAGGCACTGTGCCACTGAGCTGTATCTCCAGCCCCTCTGAGGGTATTTTTGATTAAATACATTATAAATTATTTATGCTAAATATTATATAATCATTAATAAAAGCATTATGGAAATAACAAAATGTTTGAAATACTAAAGTGGAAAGTGGGGCCGGTGAGATGGCTCAGCGGCTTAAGCGCCTGCCTTGCAGGCGCGAGGGCCCGAGTTCGACTCCCGGAACCCACATACGAAAAAGGGGCCGGTGATATCGCTCAGCGGCACGGGTGCCTGCTGGCACGCGAGGTCCTGAGGACGACCCCCCGGTACCCACAAAAAAAAAAAAAATAAATAAATAAATAAAATAAAGTGGAAAGTGGAGAACATAGCTCGTCATTGTTGTTGTCATTGTTCGTTTTGTTTTGTTTTATTTTGTGGTACTGGGGACTGAACCCAGGGTCAGCTACATCCCCAGCCCTCAATAAGTTGCTTAGTTGCCCAGGCTGGGCTTGAACTTGTGATCCTCCTGCTTCAGCCTCCCAGAATGCCAGGATTACAGGTTTGTGCCACCACGCCCAGCAGTCACTTATATTTTATATTTATAGACATATTTATAGCATGTCTATACAGATGAAAAATGATGTGTCCACATGGAAGAATCTAGGGGAGAAAAACGCAGGGAAAGTGAAAGAAGATGATTAGCTATGGTAGGAAATAGATGAAGTTTCTGTGGTTATTTTGATATGTGCAATTCTGTTCTGAAAGGAGAGAAAGACAATAAATACATAAATGCTTAAAAATGTGTCTCTAGAATCTGAATAAACTGTAAAATACTTAATGCAGTACTAATGCCCGAGATAATAAATTTCATATTTTATTGCCTTCTATAAGCAGTAAACTTCCTTTTATTTATCCTGAAAGTTGCTGCTTTCAAAATCCAAGGAATAAGCACTAGGATCTGTTGGAAAAGTCTGGCTCTTCCCCTCTCTCTGCATTCGGGATGGTGTTGTTTCCAGCCTGTCGTCTTAACCTTTCTTTGTCTTTGCAGGCTGTGAAGAGCCCTATTTTTCAAAGTATCTTTTAATAGCCTGGGAGAGTCTTCGCTGCCCTCCTGGATCTTCTTTCTCCTTTGCGTCTCAGGAGATGCAGTAAGAGAGCTGTACACAGTTCTCCAGATTCAGCTGCATCACGGTTCTGTGCAAGGGTACAGTGTTTTTGTTTTGTGTCCAAAAAGCCTTTATAATGGTGGTCAGATGCTGTTGGGTTTTTTTTAGCTGCAGCAGCATATTAAGGCAGCTTCTGGTGGATCAATAAAGTCACAAACCCCCTCCCCCTTTCCCCTTTTTCTCGGGCTCATAACTGTCCTCAGCTGTCATTGAATGTGTAGAGTTACGATGTTTTTTTTTTTAATTTTTCTCAATTTTTACTTTTTATGAGCACATGTTTGCAGTACAAAATGATTACGTTCCTTGTGGAGAGTTGGTGCATGTACATGACACACCTCAATTCTTTTTTCATCCCCTTCCCCTCCTCTCCCTCCCCCCACCCCCATCTCTTGATTCCCTTCCCATTTGCAAAAGATCTGTCTCCCTATTCCCTATTATCTATCTTTTACTTTGCTCTTTAATTTATTTATACTTTGAGTTCCTCATGTAAGTGAAACCATGCAATATTTAAGCTTGTGTTTCTGATTTATTTCACTTAATATTATGGTCTCAAGGTGTATCCATTTTCCTACAAATGACTTAAGTTTATTCTCCTTTATGGCAGAGTAGTACTCCATTGTTTATAAATGGCATATTTTCTTTATCCACTCATCTGTTGATGGACATCTAGTTCACTTCCAAGATTTTGCTATGGTGAATTATGATGTCTTTAACTCTTTAGGGAAGAGACCCAGAAGGGGGATAGCTGAGTCAAATGGAATTTCTAGTTTTAGTTTTTTGAGAAACCTTCATACCTGTTTTCCATAGTGGTTGTACTAGTTTACATTCCCACCAACAATGTAGAAAGGTTTCTTTTTCCCTGTAGTCTTGCCAGCATTTGTTGCTGGTTGATTTCTTGATGGTAGCCATTCTTTCTGGAGTAAGATGGAATCTCAGTGTTGTTTTAATTTGCATTTCTTCAATGGCCAGTGATGTTGAACATTTTTTCAGGTATTGGCCATTTGTACTTCATCTGAGAAGTCTCTGTTTGTTTCCATTACCCAATTTTTGATTGAGTCTTTTGTTTTGGGAGGGTCTGATTTTTTTTAAGTTCTTTATATATTCTAAATATTAGTCCTCTGTCTGAGGTATAGCTGGCAAAAAATTTTTTCCATTCTGTAGGTTGTCTTTTCACTCTGTTGGTTGTTTCCTTTGCTATGCAGAAGATTTTTAATTTCATATGATCACATTTGGCGTTATTTCTTGTGTGACGGGATTCTGTTCAGAAAGTTCTTGCCTATACCTATGTCTTCAAGAGTTTTACTTATCTTCCAGCAGATTGTTTCTGTGTTAACATTCAGATCTTTGATCCATTTTGATCTTAGTTTAGTGCATGGTGAGAGATATGGGTCTAGATTCAGTCTTCTGCAAGTGGGTAGCCGGTCTTCCCAACACCATTTGCTAAAGAGGCGATCTTTCCTCTAGTGTATGTTTTTGGCCCTTTGTCAAAGATCAGATAGTGGAATGTGCCCGGGATTGCTTCTGCATCCTCTATTCCATTCCATTGATCCACATCTGTTTTTATGGAAATTAGGATCATTTTCCCCCAAAATGTAAGAAAGTAATTGAAGCTCACCTGCTTTTTTTTTTTTTTTTTTTTTCCTTTCCAAGCTCATAAACTCACAGAGCCTGGAAATTTTCATGTTCTTTATCATCTAGAAGATTTGGGGCATACGAAGTTGTACAACTTCCCACAGAGCACAGTCCTGTCTTCTAACATTGCGCATCTTTCCATCCGGAGAAATGCCATTTATTTCTGTTCCTGTCCGGTCCACTCTGCTCTCTCCTCCTCCTCACCCCCTCCCAGTAACTTCCAGTAACCTCCGAGGTTACTGCCTTGCCAGGAGCATTTTAATGTCCAAAGTTCTGGCCACTGTGTGCTACAATAACCTATTCTGTCCCAGTTTGGAAGGACTCTCAGATTAGTCAGACATGACTCTCTCCTGCTTGTCCATGTTCCTTTAGCTGGTCCTGCTTCCCAAAACAGCTCAACTCAGTGACTGCAATGGGAAGGCCTTGGGCTCTGAAGCCAGGCGTGTCTGGGTCTGGATCCACCGTTCAGGTTTAATGACATGATGTGACTTTGGCTGGGTTACTTCCCTATTGGAGTGATCACTGGAAATGATGGTGTAGCTGGGTGCTGTGGTGCACGCCTATAATTCCAGAACTCAAGAGACTGAGGCAGGATGATTACGAATTTGAGACCAGCTTAGGCTACATAGTGAGACCCTCTGTCTCAAAAAAATCAAACCAAGACCATAAGAAACAAACAACTAGCCACAGACCATATGAAAATGGATGTGTGTGACTGTGTGCTAATAAAACTAAAAAAAAAAAAAAAAAAAAAATAGAGCTGGGTGTGGTGGCACACACCACTGAGGATGCTGGGGCTGGTGGATCATGAGTTCAAGACCAGCCTGGACTCCATAGTAAGTCCCAGCCAGCCTGAACTAGAGTGAGACCCGTCTCAAAGAGGGTGGAGTGATGATGGTGTTAGTAGTGCACCCCTGAAAGGAGTCCTCTCACACTTTACCCTGCACTTGAACAAACTTG
Organism: Erethizon dorsatum; assembly: GCA_028451465.1. Lineage (NCBI taxonomy): Eukaryota > Metazoa > Chordata > Mammalia > Rodentia > Erethizontidae > Erethizon > Erethizon dorsatum. Next base: position 69,054,136 of record CM051824.1, read on the forward strand.
GTAATCCAGATACAACACAGGTTCTGGTTCTCTAGGTCTGGGTGGTTTGAAATTTTTCCTAGGTGATTCTAATATGCAGCAGAGTGTGAGAACTGGTGTGTTTATTAGTGAAAAAGAAAAAAGATTTCTAGAGTCACATAAAATGCTGAGGAAAATGCAAGGACTCAGGGCTGAAGTGCACAGTTACGTCCCAGGTTTGGAGGCCAGGTCAGATACCAGGCCCCTGAGGATGCTGTTACCCGCTAGTTAGAGCCATCAGTTCCCCATCTTCTCAGCAGAAGGCGGCTTCCTCCACAGAGTCCCCCCTTTCCTCCTGTGACAGGGATGGGGGTTATCCCATCAAAGGAAGAGAAGCTCAGGTAAAGGCCCGGGCTCGTTCTAGTCAAAAGAACCCAAAGAAAAGACCTGGAATCCCTCTGAGATTACCCAAGAGTGCCTTCAGTTCATCACACACTTACTGAGCCCTTGCCATGGGCCTCAGGGACCCTGAGGCACGATATCATCCCTGCCTTGAAGAGCACACAGAAGAGGCAGGGTGTAGACAAATAATGATTCTGTTATGGGAAAATAGTGGGAATATGTCCTGATTATTGAGACCAGAAAGAATAGCATTGGGCCAGTGAGATGGCTCAGCGGCGTAAGCGCCTGCCTTGCAAGCGCGAGGGCCCGAGTTCGACTCCCGGAACCCACATACGAAAAAGGGGCCGGTGATATCGCTCAGAGGCACGGGTGCCTGTTGGCGCACGAGGTCCTGAGGTCGACCCCCCGGTACCCACAAAAAAAAAAAAAGAAAGAAAGAAAGAATAGCATTGAGGAGAAGCAGGGAAAATTTCCCAAGGTGCTCCAGGTGTGTCTTGCAGGATAAGTCGCCATTTTCCAGGTGGATGTGGAGCAGGAGGAAGGGCCTTGTAAGGAGCCACGGCACGCGGAGGGAGCTGGGGTACACAGCACATGTGGGGAGTGAGCAGGCAGGAGATGGATGGCTGCGGGGTGGTGCTAGGCTAGGCTACAGCCCCTGCGACCTGTAGCTGCTGCAGACCTGGAGTTTCCTCCTGCAGGACGGAGGACCATTTGGAGCAGAGGAGCAGCTATTCAAGCTTGTGTTTTTCAAGGGTGCCATGTGGAGGACAGGTGGAGAGGGAAACTGAGGCAGTGGGAAAACCATAGCGGTGGTCCAGGCAAGTTAGGGTTTCAGTGAAGTCCGCAGGTATCAGAACAAAAAGGAGGTAGTGGTGTGAGCCACACTGAGAAGCATGCCTGGTAGGATTAGTGACTGGCCAGATGTACTAAGATGTCAAAGGTGCCAGAGTTTAGGAGGCATTTAGTTTCAAGGTCTTCAGATGTCAACTTTGAGCAAGAAAGCATCAGGATGCATTAGGTCAGAGCTGGGCATGGTGGCGCACACCTGTAATCCCAGATATAGGAGCCTGAGGCAGGAGGATCACAAGTTCCAGGCCAGCCTGGGCACCTTAATGAAATCATGTCTCAAAAAATAAAATAAAAAGGGCTGGGGCTGTAGCTCAGTGGTGGAGCACTTGCCTAGCATGTGTGAGGTCTGGGTTCAAACCTCAGTACCTCAAAAAGAAAAAAAAATGATGAGTTAAGCGTATGACCTGGTGATGAGGTTGATGGAGAGGCCATAGCCAGGGCTGCAGGTTGCAGCCAGTCGCTGGACAGACTCCTTCTCTCTCCAGGGCCCTGAGGCTACCTGGGGCTGGCTTGGGGTTCCTGCCTCTCTGACTGTCCCAACTTTGCTGGGCACCTGCCGGCAGCGCTTAACCCCTCTCCTGCTCTGTCCCCAGTGACACCTCACAAGAGGCCACCTGCTCCCCTTCCTCCCTCCAACAACACCCTCTGCTTTGGGAGTCCTTGGGCAGGTCAGCTGGTCCCACTGGGAAGAATTCCAGTGCGGAGACAGCCAGCTGCTTCCGGTGGCTCAAGGTGATGTTGGCCTTCCAGGAGGGAAGCCTGTAATGAAATCAGAGGACCGCTGGCTTCCGTGGGGTGCCAACCCATTTACTGGCAACAGTGACAATCCATTTTATGAAGTCATAATTGACACAAATCCAAGTTGGGTGTGGTGGTGCACGCCTGTAATCCCAGCACTCTGGGAGGCTGAGGCAGGAGAATTCTAAGTATGAGCCTAGCCTGGCCTACTTAGCAACTTAGCAAGTCCCTATCTCAAAAAAAAGACTATAGGGGCCAGTGAGATGGCTCAGCGGCGTAAGCGCCTGCCTTGCAAGCGTGAGGGCCCGAGTTCGACTCCCGGAACCCACATACGAAAAAGGGGCCGGTGATATCACTCAGTGGCACGGGTGCCTGTTGGTGCGCGAGGTCCTGAGGTCGACCCCCCGGTACCCAAAAAAAAAAAAAAAAAAAGACTATAGAGGTGTAACTCAGTGTGATGGTCCTGGGTTCAATCCCCAGTACTGAGAAGAAAAAAAAATTACAGAAATCATTTTCATTCATTGCAACTTCCAATTCCAGAAGCATCTACTGAATGTCTGCTGAACACTTACTGGGGCTTTCATAGAGCAGAGGCCTCTCAGAGTGAGTGCAAGGCTGGGGCGGAAATCTCACCTCTTTGTTGCTCTCTAGCTGCATGGCCTTCAGCTAGTTGTTCTCAATGTCTTCATTTGTTAAATGAGGAGAGAAATCTCCTCTCTTTCAGGGTAGGATGGTGGCCATGGCTGTTCAGGGCTTAGTTTAGCACCTAACAGCACTCTGGGAAACATTTTCCAGTCATGCTGGAAGGAAGGCTGCAGTGTTCCCATACTACAGATGTGGGAAGCGAGGGGCATAAGTGCCCATGGCCTCCCACCCAACAGGGGGAGCCCACACCTTTCAGCCTGCCTCCAAAGTCCTGTCTACCTCTGGGCCTCCTTTTGCCACCTCTTGCTGCACAATCTCTACTTTTGGCTTTTCTTTTGCTTCCACGTGGACCAAAGATCAACCCCTTTCCTACAGACCAAACAGAGAGCTGTCTTCTGAGCCAGGAGCTGCAGAGCGCAAGGGCTGGCTGCCCAGTGGCTGACTGTCTTTGACCTCCCCTCCTGAACCCCAGGGGGCCTGGTCACCAGGATTAGATTGCTGCCCCACACTCAGGCAGGCTTGGGGAGGCGGCCTTTCCTCTGTATCCAAAGCAAACAGATCAGATGCCCTGTATTCCCGGAGGGGTGCCCTCTCCTGGCTTCTGAATGGTCCTGTTGACAAGGGAGCCTTGTGCTGCCTGGGGCGCAGGAGGCTGGAGGGAAAACTCCACTCTCCTCGAGGGCCATCCCTTGAGGCCCTATCTGGGACACATCTTCTGTCGCTCCTAGAAGGACTCCAGAGCAGAGGAGTAGTATCTGTCAAGCTGGGGATGCTGCAGCCCTTAGCAAACCCTCTGAACCCCACTGTGTCCCCAGGCCATGGAGAGCAAGCTGCTTATTGGGGGCAGGAACATCATGGATCACACCAACGAGCAGCAGAAGATGTTGGAGCTGAAGAGGCAGGAGATTGCCGAGCAGGTAGGGCTGCCTGGCTTCCAGTCCCCTTGGACCACAGGCCTGGAGGTCATGTCTCGGGGATGGTACTCACCCATTGTGGACTTGGGGTCCTTGGAACTACAGTGCTGAGTGGCACTCTGGGCCCCTTCTGTGTACCAGCCCAGGGTCCTTCCACTGGCAGGAGCATGGCTACCATGGGCGAGAGGAGATGGTGGCTCTGTGATGTCAGACCCCACAAGGCCCTTCATACTAACTCCTGGGCCTTGCGCAAGGATGTGAGTTTATTACCAACTGTATGACCATTTTCTAAATCATCAAGAAACACAATTTGTTGATTCCCAGTCAACTGTAACACTGTGTGGGAAAGAGGGGCAGCATGATGGGCATCCATGTGTGTAGATGACTCTTCAGGAGTCTGCCAGCTTCAAGCCTGGGCTGTCCTCCTACAGGCACAGTGCCTGGCAAAGATATGGCTGTGAGAACTGAGAGGAGGGTTCCGTGTCCACTGCTCCACTTAGGATCCGTTCTCCTGGCACCCAGAGCCATAGCAAAGCCAGGTCCCATGACAGGCAGAGCGAGCCGGTCCCCAGGTGCCCTTGGCCCTCTCCTGGCAGTGTCCTCTCACCAGGTGCCCTTGCCCTGCTTTGGCCTAGAAACGCCGTGAACGAGAAATGCAGCAGGAGATGATGCTCCGCGATGAGGAGACCATGGAGCTCCGGGGCACCTACACGTCCCTGCAGCAGGAGGTGGAGGTCAAAACCAAGAAACTCAAGAAGGTGAGCTGGGCCGGGGATATAGCTCAGCGGCACAGGTGCCTGCCTGGCAAGCGCAAGTTCCTGAGTTCAATTCCCAGTACCAAAAAGAAAGAAGTTGAGAGCCGCAGCAGGGTGGGCCCCCCAGGAGTCTGTGCTTCAGGACCCTTCCCCACTATGCATGGATGGCCTAAACCCTGAGCTATGTTTCCGGGGCTGGTGGAGGGAGGAGCGGGGAAGGCAGGAGAGTGGTATCGGGCAGAACGGAGCCTTTTCTCTTGGGCCTTGTTATGGTCCTGAGTAACTCCTCCCCTGCTTATAATGTCACCAATGAGGCACAGTCTTGATAGCTGGACCCAGAGAAGGGTCAGGGGATGGCTGGGAGGTCTGCGAAAGAGACTGAAGCCTGGGGAAGCCCAGGAGAGGAAAACAAGACCCTCCATATTGTGTCAAGGGACAAGAATCTCTGGTCACCAGGACCCTGCAGACCATGGCAGGGGAAAGACGTGTTCACAAGAGGTCTACAGCAGGAAGCAGAGAGGTCCAGCTTTGATGGGGAGAAACCTGGGACCCCCTAGGATCGCTGATGTGGCTGCCCTAGGACTTGCCGGGCTGAGGCCCAGCCACCGTGGCAGTTACTGTGGATGCTGCTCAGCGGGTTAGGGGTGGATCAGGCAGGCCAGTACTGACCTCCACACCCCCACTTTTGGGAACCCTGGAGAGGCAGGAGTGGAGTAGGTCACCTTCCCACTCAGTGGTCCTCCAACCCCAACCTGGGTCTTCAAGTGAGATCAGAGCCCTAGCTCTGGCTCTTCTGTGGATTAGTCGTGTGACCTTACAAGCTGGTCTACGCCTCAGCTTCCTCATCTATAAAAATAGGGTGTTGCCAGGTATGGCAGTGCACCCCTGTAATCCCAGAACTCTGGAGGCTGAGGCAGGAGGATCGCTGCAAGTTCAAGGCCAGCCTGGGGTACATAGAGAACTCAAAGCCAGCCTGAACTACATAGTGAAACTGTTTTAAATAAATACATAAATATAAAAACAGTGTGTTGGGCCAAAAGGTCCCTCCCAGTTTGAACATCTGATGATATTAATAGCTGCTGAAAGAGAGCAGGCCTCTGTGCAGGGGGACAATGCAGCCCTTTACATAGCTCTGATTCATTGGTGGGGGGCAGCATTGGAGAGTTTAGACTGGGACCCCCAGGCCCATCCCAGGTTGAGCCTGTGGGCCTGAGCCTGCAGCCCCCAGGGCCCAGGCTGGGTGACTGGGGCCTCGATGCCACACTGAGCAGCCTCTGAGCTGCACCTGTCCCCACCCAGCTCTACGCCAAGCTGCAGGCGGTGAAGGCGGAGATCCAGGACCAACACGATGAGTACATCCGTGTGCGGCAGGACCTGGAGGAAGCACAGAACGAGCAGACCCGTGAACTCAAGCTCAAGTAGGGCCAGCTCCCCTTCCAGGCCCGGGTCCCCACAGCCTCAGGGCCTCTCGACTGACTTCTCTCCTCCCTGAAGGCCTGTCCTTACTGTGTGCCCACCCACGAATCCATGTGTCTTAGGACTCAGATGGGTCTGAGGAGGAAGGACAGGCCCAGTGCTGGGGTTTCTACTTCCGTGGACTGAATTTGATGAGCCCCCGCCAAGTGCATGTTGGGTACCAGTCAAAAGTAGCCCAAAAGACAGTGTTTTCCAAGCTCCAGTTTTTCTGTATGGGTCCCTTCCCCCAACTTTCTGGGCTGCTTCTAACCCTTCAGCCTTTTCCTGCACCACAGGGCTTCTCACGGCCTCCATCCCCCATCTTGTCCAGGTACCTCATCATCGAGAACTTCATCCCCCCAGAGGAGAAGAACAAGATCATGAACCGGCTCTTCCTGGACTATGAGGAGGAGCAGTGGCGATTCCAGCCGCTGGTACCAGCTGGAGTGTGAGTCTCTGCCATGACCTGGGCCGGGGCACTCAAAGCCGCTCTGCAGTGGGGGCGGGCAGCCGTCTGAGGCGCTGCCTGCAGCGAGGCAGATGTTTTGGGATCGAGAAGGGATGGGGTAGGGAAGATGCAGATGGAGGATGGATTTCTCAGGACCTATTTGAAGGGGTCTCATGAAGGAAGGGTGTTCTGAAAAAATAAACTGTCTACTGGCCTGAGACGCAAAATCGACCTGTAAGAGGCTGGGGTTGGGGTAGGAGCATTGCAGCCGCTGAGGCCGACATCTGGCCACTTCTAATGAATACTCATTTGTTGAGTGTCAGAAATAGCAAGTTCCTATTTGCCTTGCTGCTTTATGTCAGGCACTGTGCGAGACTGCAGACCGAAGATAAATCAGACACAGTCAGAGCTCACAGTCCAGAGGAAATACAGAAACATGATAGAGACATGGTCCGATCATTACAGACTGAGCTGGGTGATTCAGCGTTTCCACCTGTTCCCGCCTCCTAGCCCTTGGGTGCCGCTGCGTCCATTGGCTGGGTGTGCGGCGCCCTCTGCTGGTGACCGTGAAGAACAAGGCTGAGTGCTGGAGCAGGGTAGAGTGACTGCCTCAATGGATATACAGCAGTGAAGGGACAGCACCTCTTTGGGTATTTATTCTTTGCTCTATCCTAGGAGTAGTACTGTCGAGGTAGGACTGGAGTCTCCCCAGAGCTGGGGTGGGAAGCGAGCAAGAGGTCTGTAGCTTCGCACTGGGGTATCAGATGCCTATTTAGTTTTTCTGATTTCTAAAAGGCTGATCCTTTCACTTATGACTTAAGTTCACAACTTGAGGACTTTTCAGTGGTGTCACTTTGGGTTTACTTTTGGGTTTTTTCTTTTTCTGGTACTAGGGATTTAACCTGGGGCCTTTGCACTGAGCTACATCTCCAGTCCTTTATTTTTTCTTTTGATATAGGGTCTTGCTAAATTGCCCAGGCCAGGCTCGAACTTGCATTCCTCCTTCCTCAGCGTCCCAGAGTGCTGGTGTAACAGGTGTGTGTGGCTTCTTCTGTGTGTGTGTGTGTGTGTGTGTGTGTGTGTGTGTGTGTGTCGAGACAAGCCCTTGCTATGTAGCCCAGGCTGGCCTTGAACTCACTTTGTAGTCTAGACTGAACTTGAGATCTTCCTGCCTCAGCCTCCTAAGTGCTGGGATTTCAGGCCTGCACCACTACTCCCAGCAGAATTTTTGTACATTGAATGTAGTCTTCTCATCAACATGCTGAACTACAGCTAGAATAAGAGAGCCTTTGAGAACTTTTTATTTTGAAATATAAGAACTACAAAAGTAGTGCAAAGAATTCTCATATATACCACACCAAATTTTTTTGTTTGGTTTTGTTTTCTGAGACAGGGTCTCACTATATAGCACAGGCTGGCCTTGAACTCACAATACTCCTGCCTGTTACTGCCCCAGATTTCCAACATCTTGCCACATCTCAAGTGAGATTAAGTTGTAGACCCTTTGCCTATATTACACAATGATTGATTTAAGGAAATTTCATATTGAGACAGTTACATAGGTAATATTCAGTTTTTCCCAATTTCCCAATAATGTCCCTTATGGCACCCTCCCACACACCCACACCAACTGAGATTGTTCATTGCATTTAACTGTCCTGCCCTTCGTCTCTTCTAATCGGGAACTGAGACAGGATTTTGATGTGAGTTTTGTAGCTTCATGTATCAGAGGAGTTCATTCATCGCTCTTAACTTTGTCCCTGCACTTTCGCTTTATCTGCCTTGGGCTCGAGGCCCAGACTGAAAGCGTAGTGTGTGCTTTGCCTGAAGCCTAGTAAGCTTTTTATTTAATGAAATAAATAACTTCTATTCTTTATTTATGCTTTTCAAAAGTGTTTTTCTTCTTAAGTAACTCTTAGTTGAATTGCAAATGTAATATGTATTTGTTATGGAAAATTTATTTACCTGTTGCTATTTTGGGTGTTGGGGCCTCTCACATGCTAAGCGCATGACTGTTATGGAAAATTTAGATAAACATTAAAAGAATAAAACTTTTTTTTCCTCTCTTTTTGAGACAGGGTTTCTCTGTGCAGTCCAGGCTGGCCTTGTACTCACTGTGTAGCCCAGGCTGGCCTCAAACTCGCAGTGATCCTCCTGCCTCAGCCTCCCAAGTGCGAGGATTACGGGCATGCATCACCACACCTAGCCTAAAAGAATAAAACTCCTGAGCCAGGCATGGTGGAGCACACCTGTAATTCCAACACTCTGAGAGGCTGAGGCAGGAGATTCACAAGTTTGAGCTCAGCCTGGGCAACCTCGCAACTTAGCAAGTCCCTGTCTTAAAATACACAAAAACTTACAAAGAGCTGGAGATGTAACTCAGTGCGAAGGCCTTTGGTTCAATCCCCAGTACCATGAAAACAAAAACAAACATTAGGAAAAAAAAAGCCTCCGAGCCAGGCGTGATGGTGAACACCTGTAATCCCAGATACTCTGAGGGCTAAGGCAGGAGGATTACAAGTTTAGCAAGACCATGTCCCAAAATAAAGAGGGCTGGGGATGTATTTCAGTGGTGTAGCACTTGCCTAGCATGTGCAAAGCCCTTGATTCTATCCCCAACACTGCAAAAAGAGGAGGAGGAGGAGGAGGAGGAGGAGGAGGAGGTTTCTGTCCATTGAGGGATAATCTGCTAACATTGGATATGAACTTTCCTTTTTTTTCTATGCATAGACACATTTTTCTCTCTTTTCCAAAACTAAGATGGTTTGCATATGCTGAAAAGCCATTCACAGGTTTTAAAAATTAAAATAGTTCTCTTAAACCATCACACTTTAATTTTCAGAGTAAATACCATTAATAACTTTTATGGGTTTTTTTGGGGGGGGTGTTGAGATAGGGTCTCACTGTGTAATCCAGGCTGGCCTCCAACTTGGAGTGATCCTCCTGCCTCAGCCTCCCGAGTGCTGGGACTATAGGCATGTGCCACCATGTGCAGCTCCCATCATCTTTCTGGAGCATGGAGTCATTCGAAGAAAGAAGAGTTTTCTTTGCTGTTGAAAAACCTCAAACTGGCCATTCCTCAGAAGCTTCAAGCCTTAGTTTCCCTCTGTAGCGTTTTCTTTTCCAGAATTCTTTGGAGAGAATCAGTCCCAGCACATACATCCTTCACCTTAAATCTGCATCTGGTTACCCCCAGCCTGCATTTGCAGGTCTGTGCTGGCAACTCTTCTAGATGAACCCCAACTGGAATGTATACCTCAAAAATTTTGTACAGACATTTTAAAGATATAATAAATATATTTAGAAGATTTTTTGGAATAGGGTTAAGTATATTCATTACATAACCATGCTGTCTTATACAGAATACATGTGCACCTACTTGGAATACAGAGTATATATATTTTGTATAGAATATATTCAAAATCTATCTGAGTAAAGATAGCAGGGCAGTTTTGACACACTAATATTCTCTACTGTATGTACATACAAAATATATGCATAATTATTACAGACTGCACTAAAATAATAATTTACTAAATAATAATAATAATTTACTAAAATTTACTCCTACTAATAATAATTTACTAAAATAATATTTACCAAGAAATAATTTACTTCAAAAACAGTTGCCAAATACCAGATAGTGGTGCTTGCCTATATTCCCAGAACTGAGGAAGGCTGAGGCAGGAGGATCTGAAGTTCAAGCTACCCTGGGTGACTTAGCACCCTGTCTCAAAATAAAAAATAAAAAGGGCTGGGGATGTAACTCAGCAGTAGAGCACCCCGGCATTTGATCCCAGTACCGCAAACACGCACAAAAAAAATCACGGTTTTGTTATTGTTGTTGTTTGTTTTTTTGAGACAGGGTCCTGCTATGCAATTCAGACTGGTCTTGAACTCACTATGTAGCCCAGACTGGCCTCAAACTCACAGCGATCCTCCTGCCTCAGCCTCCCAAATGCTAGGATTACAGGCATGAGCCACCATACCCGGCTCTTCCCTTTTTTTTCAAAGTTACTGTCTAGTTTGCTATGTCTGGTGATTGTAATCTGCAATATTTAATATTTATTTCAGAGCTTAAAAAAAAAAAGCTGGTTGTGGTGGCACATGCCTGTAATCCCACCACTCCGGAGACTGGGACAGGACAGTTGCAAGCAAGTTCAAGTCCAACCTAGGCTGCATAGTGAGGCCTTGTCTCAAAAAAGAACAAAAAATTTTAAAAAGGGAAAATAATTAAATATAAGTAAAAATGGAGCTAGAAGTGTGTATATGACATAAGTTTTTTGTTTTTTGGGGGGTTTTTTTGGTACCGGGAATCAAACTCGTGACCTTGCGCTTGCCAGGCAGACCCTGTGCCACTGAGCTAGATCCCCAACCCCCATCCCCCATAAGATTTTTAATTACCCTTTTTTTTTTTTTTTTTTTTTTTACGTGGTGGGGATTGGTATAAAGAAGAGACGATCCTAAAGGAAATCCCACTTGTGCCCCTGACTCAGCAGAGCGCGCCTTGGGGGTGGGAGCTGCTGGCTGGGGACTCTGAGGTCCCCTGTTCGGCTGCCGATGAAGGCAGCAGCCAGGCTGTGCTTGGAAACGGCTTCCCTCATGTCAAAGAGCCCTGGGTTCTGGGCTGTAATATAGCTTCCTCCCCGTCCCCACTGGCTTCCACCATTTGCAACATAACCAAATCAGGGCTGGGAAACAAACAGAAAAGCTCTTTCCAGAGCATATTTAACTAATCAGGGCATTGTTCCATGTGCTTGATTCCGTGTGGGAGACTTGGCTTTTCTGTGGCCTGTGGTATCCTGGGGAAGCCCACACTGAAAGCGGTGGGAAGTCAGGGGACAGGCATTGTTTGACATTAATCACCTAAGGCCATGCTGTCCCCTTAGAGCGCTTTGGCTACAAACACATTTTGCAAGCATCCACCCCACCCTGCTGCTCCCTCACAGGAGGGATTATCAGCGACTCTCCAGTCGGTCCGCATCCACTTTGGAAGTCTCTCCCCTTCTCCTTTCTCCTTTCTCCCCACTGCCTGCAGTCACCGTTGATAATAAAATAATCTCAGATAGGGTGGCTTTCACAATCAAAACAGTTTTGCCTTGAAAAAAGTTGCCTTGAAAAAAAAAAACTTTCTTGCAACAAGTATGATCTTTTATTTTTTAGTTTCTCATAATAGGTTTTACCACCAGATGTGATGGTGTACATCCTGGAAAGCTGAGGCAGGATCGCAGGTTTCAGCCCAGCCTGGACAACTTAGCAATTTTATTAAAATTAAAATAAATAAAAAGGGCTGGGGATGTAGTTCAGTGATAGAGCACCCCTGGGTTCAATCTCAGCACCACAAAAATTAATTCATTCATTAAAATAAACATTTGCAATCTTACTGACAAACCAGTATTATAATGATGGAACTCCAGAGAAACCAGGCTGCCTCTGTCCCTTAAAAGTGCCATAGAAAGGCAATTCAGTTTGTTTTTGTTTTAAAAATTCAGACTGCCTCCTAGTTTAAATTTTGTTTTTTTGTTTGTTTTATTTTGGTTGTTTTTTTGTTTTTTTTTGGTGGGTACCGGGGGTCGAACTCAGGACCTCGTGCACCAGCAGGTGCCCGTGCTGCTGAGCGGCCCTTTTCTTGTATGTGGGTACCAGGAGTTGAACTCAGGACCTTGCGCTTGCCAGGCAGGCGCTTATGCTGCTGAGCCATCTCACTGGCCCTTTAATTTGTTTTTTGAAACAGGGTCTTGCTATGTATCCCAGGCTGGCCTCAAACTTATGGCAATCCTCCTGCCTCAGCCTCCTGAGTGCTGGGATTACAGGCGTGCACCACCATGCCTGGCTGCATACTGGTCTAAAAAGAGAACATTCTTTGCTCTTGGCAGAAGGGAAGAAAGTTAAACTGGTTTTTGACACAGAGGCAATGTTGGCCTCAGTAAGAACATTCTTAGCTCTGTGTGGAGTTCCAAGACTTCTCACAGGCTGAACCAAGGAGAAGGCACCAAGGGTTGGGGTTGGGGTTAGGTGAGGGTTACCACATTAGGGTAACTTGGTTAGAGTGAGCGTTAGGGCGGGGATGGGCCAGATTGCAGGACGACTGAGGAGAGAGCATTCAGAGATGCAGGGCAGGGGAGCTAGTGGACAGGTGAGCTGCAGAGACACAGTGACCAGGTCGCAGAGAGGTCCGATTTGCTGCGCTGGGTGCCTGTGCAGGGCCTATGTTGGATGCCCATTTTCAGAACAGGAAAAGGGAGTGAGCGGACGGAGCCGGCCCTGGGAATGGTGTTGACCCCTGAGATGGACCTAGGGGATGAGTTTTCAGTATCAACGAAAGACACTGTGATAGCAGCCGGTTCTCTGGGAGGCCCTCGAGGACCTGGATCCGCTGAGCACACGTGCGCTGTTGTCCTGGGCCTTCGTGGGGAGGGTGGAGAGCTGCAGAGCCAGGCCTCTGCCCCAGCCTGCTTCCTGCCCATCGATCCTGAAAGTAGGCCTGGGGCAGAAGAGGGAGTAGACAGAAGTTTAGTGTCCCAGTTACAGACTCCCGGCCTCCAGCCCCCTTCCCCTCCTCCATGCCACCCAGAATAGCTCTGGCATCCTTACTGGGTCACACTGCCAGTGCCCACTGCCCGGCCCGACCCCTTTGCCTTGGTCCCAGGGCCTGAGCTTCCAAGGCACCCCCGAGAGAACCTGCGCCATCCTGCGGTGACCTCTCGGGCAGGGCAGCTCCCGAGGGTCCCTCACTGTATGACTGTGGACACAGAAGGAGGTGGCCCTTCCTAGCCCGTCTCCTTGTCTGCTCCATCCACACTCAGATGCTGGTCGTAGGTTCCCGAGGTACGGTGCAGAAACATTTTGTAAGCCGTAGATTACCACTTTCTCGGGCCACCTCTCATCGCCTGCCCAGCCACCCACATCCTGTAGCGTCGGCTCCCAACGGCATCACGAAATGGGGTGATGAGAGTCTTATCTCCCCTTGTTTTCATCTGTAAAGAGGGTCTGTGGGGACCTGGAGGTTGGGTTTGGCCCTCCTACATGCTTGACAAGCAGAGCCATTGAAAGGTGACTTCTCGCTGTCCGCTGCAGAGCCAGGCATGGTTCCATGGGCTCCTGCACGGCTTCTGCGTCCTCGCTGAGAAGCATCTGCCTGGTTCTTCTCTTCTGTCTTTCAATTTTTCATTGCTCGTTTCATTCCATCTGTGTCCCTCCTTGAAGTCAGCACGTGGAACTGAGAATTAATAGTGATCACAGCTGCTGTGTGTTGAGCCCTCTCCATGTCCCTAGCTAAATGCTTGCCTTGTTTAATATCAGCAATTCTGAATGACAGGGTGACATGTCAGGGGCCCAAAGACAAGAAACCACTTTCAAAGGTGACAGAACTTAGGAGGCAGAGCCGGCAGGCAAACCCAGGTCTGTCTCACTCCAAACCCTGTGCTCTTTTATTTTTGAAGATGGAAATAGCTTCATTTTCTTTTCTTCCTTTCTTGTGTTTGTTTGTTTACATTACGCTCATCAAATTGCCGAAAATAAAAAGACCGACATACTCTGAGTTGGCTAGGATGTAGGGCATTGGAAACTCAGAGGTGCAACCACTCGAAAAGCAGTTTAGCAGTATCTAGTACAGCTGCAAACGTGCCTACCCCATGATGCAACAAGTGCATTGCTGGGCATATACCTCGGGGAGAATGTTGGATGTGTACACGGAGATATTTGTACAGAAATGTTCTAGCACCACTGTATGTTGTGGTGAGGGAGACTGAAACCAGGGAGCACTGAGCTACACCTCCAGCACCTTTTTAAAATTTTATCTTGAGTCAGGGTCTTGCTAGGTTGCCCAGGCTGGCCTCAAACTTGTGGTCCTCTTGCCTCAGCATCCCAAGTAGCTAGCTTTACAGGCCTGAGCCACCATGCCTGACACAGAACTATATTTAATAGCAAACAAACCAACAAAAATCAACCTAGGTGCCCATCAATAAGTGTGGGCACACACCCATACACACTCACATATAAAATGCCACATTGAAACCTTAATATACAATATCATGATGTAGTAAAGCTAATAATCTAGATTTGACAGTGACACATGCCTGTAATCCCACCACTTGGGAGGCTGAGGCAAGAGGATTCAAGTTCCAGACCTATCTCAAACTAAAAATAAAATAAAGGGCTGGGGATATAGCTCAGAGGCACAGCGCCTGCCTGACAAGCTCAAGGTCCTGAGTTTGACTGCCGGTACCAAAATAAATAAATAAATACATAAAATAAATTTTAAAACAAAAAGGTGTTGGGGAAGTAGCCCAGTGGTAGAGTGATCCTAGGTTCAGTCCCCAGGACTGAAGGAAAAAAAAAAGATGTAAGTACAACAAAGTCTTAAGATTGGACAAAGCTGGATGGCAGCATACAGATATACATTGTTTTCTATGTTTCTCTAAATATTTGAAATGATTTACTAGGTATAAAGTTATATGTATTCATCGTAAAAATCTTCAGATATTGCAAAGGGATAAGGAAGGGGTTGGGTAGCTCAGCAGTAGGGTGCTAGTCTGGCATGAGCAAGGCCCTGAGTGCAATCCTCAGCACTGCAAGAGAGAGAGAGAGAAACACAAAGAAAATAAAGCTGGCCGTCGTAGCCCATGCCTATAATCCCAGCACTGGGGAGGCTGAGGCAGGAGGATCGACATGAGTTTAAGGCCAGCCTGCACTACATAGCGAGACCCTGTCTCAAAAAAAAAATTAAAAAAATAGAAATCTCCATATTACACAATCCAAAGATACTGTAGTAATTTGACATTTTACTAAATATTCAGAATTCTTCCTAAGTAGATGTTTCTTCAAGAGCAAAACAAGCCAGGGATGATGACACATGCCTATAATCCAACACTCAGAAGGCTGAGGCAGGAGGATCACCATGAGTTCAAGACCAGTCTGGGCTACATAGAGAGTTCAAGGCCAACCTGAACTACACAGTGAGACCATGTCTCAAAAAAAATAAAACAAAACAGAAGAAACAAGAAGGGGAGGGCCGGTGATATGGCTCAGCAGCATAAGCGCCTGCTGGGAAGCGCAAGGTCCTGAGGTTGACTCCCGGTACCCACATTAAAAAAAAAAGAAGGGGAAAGGGGAAGTAAAAAGCATTAAGACATGATATATACATGTACCAACTCCCCAAGATGAATATAATCATATATATCAGAAAATGTATTAATACATTTTTTAAAATTAAAAATATATAAATTTTTAAAATTAAAAATAAAATGAACATTAAAGAAATAATACAAAAAAGAAAAAAACAAAAAGCTGGGCATGGTGGTATATGCCTGCAGTGCCAGCACTGGGGAGGCCGAGGCAGGACGATCCCAAGTTTGAGGGTAGCCTGGGCTACCTAGTGAGTTTAAAGCTGGCCTGGACTACATAGTGAGACCCTGTCTCAACAAACAAAAACAGGAAAGAACAAAGCAAAAATGCTATCTCTTTATTTAACATATCATGGAAAACTTTTCATGTCTACATCAAGCCACACACAAATTCTCATCGCCACATACTATGCCTTCAAATGGCTGAAAAATAATTTAACTGGTCCCTGTTGATGGACATTTGGGTTGTTTCTTTCTTTTCTTTTCTTTTCTTTTTTTTTTTTTTTTGCAATTATAAATAATGCTTCAGCAAATACCCTTGCATATAAATTTTTGTCTCTATTCCTGATTATTTCATTTCAGGAAAATCCTAGAATTGGGAGTTTGGGTCAAATAATATATGTTGTTGTGTTTTGTTTTGTTTTGTTTTGTTTTGTTCTGCTTTGTTTTGTTTTTTGAGACAGGGTCTCACTATGTAGCCCAGGCTGGCCTCAAACTTATGGCAATCCTCCTGCCTCAGCCTCCTGAGTGCTGGGATTGCAGGTGTGTGCCACCATGCCTGGCTTAATATGTGTTTTTTAAAAGCCAAGCCTGAGTTTTGTTTTGTTTGCTTTTTAAATAACAGCTTTGTCAAGGTGTAGTTCTCATATACAGACCACCATTTTAAAGTGTACAATGGAGTAGATTTTAGTATATTTACAGAGTTGTATAACATCACCATCATCTAATTCCAAAACATTTTCATAGCTCCAAAAAGAAACCTTGCCGGGGCCGGTGAGATGGCTCAGCGGCTTAAGCGCCTGCCCGGCAAGCGCGAGGGCCCGAGTTCGACTCCCGGATCCCACATACGAAAAAGGGGCCGGTGATATCGCTCAGCAGCACGGGCGCCTGCTGGCGCGCGAGGTCCTGAGGTCGACCCCCCGGTACCCACAAAAAAAAAAAAAAAGAAAAAAAGAAACCTTGCCGGGTATGGTGGTGCACACCTGTAATCCCAGTACTTGGGAGGCTGAGGCAGGAGGATTGTTGCAAGTACAAGACCAGCCTGGACTACAAAGTGAGCTCAAGGCCAGCCTGAACTGCATAACGAGACCCTGTCTCAAAAAGACAAAAAAAAGTGCGAGGTCCTGAGTTTGATTTCCAGTACCAAAAAAAAAAAGAAACCTCAAGCCCGTTAGCCATCACCTCAGGTTCTCTGCAGCCTTCCCAGTCCTAGTTATTAACCAACTGCTTTCTGTCCCTATGGCTTTGCGTCTGCCAGGTAGTTCATATGATGAAGTCACACAATAAGTGATCTGTCACCTTTCACTAGCAAATGTTTTCAAGTTTCCTCCACCTTGTAGCTGGTATCAGCACTTCACTCCTTTTCTAGTGCAAGCAAGATTGCATTCTATGATTGGCGCACATTTTCTTTATTTACCAATCAGTGGGCGTGTGGAGAATGTCCACTTTGGGTCTGTTATAAATCTTTTATGTATCTTTGTCTTCAATTCCCCCTCCTCTGTGTCTTTTGTTTTTTCGAGACGGTCTTACTGTGTAGTTCAGGCTGATCTTGAACTCACTATGTAGCTCAGGCTGGCCTCAAACTCCTGGTGACGCTCCTGCCTCAGCCTCCGCAGTGCTAGGATTAGTGGCGTGCACCATCACACCTGGCTTTCAGTTCTCTTGAGTATATGCTTAGTAGTAGAAGTGCTAGTTTAATTTTTTGTAAAACTGCCAAGCTCTTCCAAAGCAGCTGTACCATTTTCCATTCCCACCAACTATATATGTGGCTTCCAGTTTCCCCACATCCTCACCAACACGCATTGTTGCCTGTCTTTTAAAATTATAGTCATCCTAGTGGATCTGAAGGGATATCTCACTGTGGTATTTTCAGGGGTTTTTGTTTTGTTTTGTTTTGTTTTTGTTATTTTTCTGGGACTGGAGATCGAACCTAGGCCCTTCTGCATGGTAGGCAAGCACTTTAACACTGAACTACATCCCCCCAGCCCTGCATCTCCCTAGTAACTAATGATGGTGAGCATCTTTTCATGTGCTTATCATCCATTTCTGTCTGTCTGTCTGTCTATCTATCTATCTATCTATCTATCTATCTAGATATCTATTTTTGCAGTACTAGGTATTTAACCCAGAGGTGCTTTACCACAGAGTTACATCCCCAGTCTTTTTTTTATTGATTTTGAGACAGGTTCTTGTTAAGTTGCCCAGGCTAGGCTCAAACTTGCAATCCTCCTGCCTCGGCCTCCCAAATCTTTTGCCCATTTTAAATGGGATTATCTTAGTAGTAGCAGCAGCAGCAGCAGCGGAAGCAGCAGCAGCACTGGGCTTGAACCCTGAGCCTCAAACATGGTAAGCAGATATTTCACCACCGAGCTACATCCCCAGTCCTTTATTTGAGACAGTTTTGATAAGGTGCCCAGGCTGTCTCCTAACTCGTCATCCTCCTGCCTCAGGCTCACAAGTGCCTGGCATTCAGATGTGTGCCACTGTATTTGGCTTATTATTGATTTTTAAATATTCTTTGTATATTCTGAATACAAGTCTCTTGTCAGATATATTATTTGCAAATATTTTCTCCCATTCTGTGGGTTGTCTTCACTTTGATGTCCTTTGAAGCACAAAAATTTTTAGTTTTGAAGTCGCATTGATTTTTCCTTTGGTTGCTTGAGCTTTTGTTATCATAGCTAAGAAACCATTGCCTGATCTAAGGTTATGAAAATTAATTTTGCTGGGCATGGTGGTGCACACCTGTAATCCCAGCACTCGGGAGGCTGAGGCAGGAGGATCACCATGAGTTTGAGGCCAGCCTGGACTACGTAGTGAGTTCAAGGCCAGCAGGCACTACATAGTGAGACCCTGTCTCAAAAAATATTAATTTTATGGCAAATTAGACAGTTTTATTTGAGAAATGGGAACAACCTGCCCTTTCCACCCTCGAGGTCCTAGAAGCACAAAGGGACAATCTACACTTGTGTTTTATTCTGAGAGTTGTAAACCCAATATAGTGCATGTCCTTGTACTCCCAGCTACTCAGGCAGCTGAGGCAGGAGGATCACAAGTTCAAGGCCAGCACCAGCAACTCAGTGAGACCCCATCTCGAAAAAAAAAAGAAATGAGGGGAAAAAATCCAAGTTGTATGGTTTTACCTTGTATATTTAGGTCTATGATCCATTATGAGTTAATTTTTATATATGGTGCAAGACTCCAACTTCATTTCTTTGCACATGGACATCCAGTTGCCCCAGCACCATTTGTGGAAAGGTCTGTTCTCTCCTCATCGAAGCATCTTGACCTCCTTATAGAAAATCAGCTGACCATAATTGTATGAACTGCTTCTACCGCCCTGAGCTGTACGCCCGTGCCCGTGCAAGTCCCACAGTGTCTTCACCACTGTAGCTTTGTACTAAGCTTTGAAACTGGGAAGTAGGAGACCTCCAACTCTTTTCCTTCTCATTTCAAGCCTTAGTTTTTTGTTTGTTAGTTTCCTGAGACCCCTGCCAGCTGTAAGACAGTGGTGGTACATGGGCTACGAGAATCTCTCTATGATCCCAGCACTTGGGAGGCTGAGACCAGCTTCGTTCAAGGCCAGCCTGAACTACATAGTGAGACCCTGTCTCAAAAAAAAAAATTCTCCCTCTCTCTTCCTCGGTCCCTCCCTCTCTGAGACATAGTCTCACCGTGTTGATCACACTGGCCTTGAACTCCTGGGCTCCAGCCTTTAATCAATCCTTTTTACTGTGGAAAAACAATCAGAACAAGAGTGAAGACACATGTACTTTCTTCTATTATACCACTTTCAGTTGTCAGGTTGTGTTAGAGCAAGCGAAGAAAATTCCAGAACCTGCCATCTGCAGGGCCTTCTGGCTACCTGTGTGATACTTGGTTCCTGTCCTTTGTGTCAGAAGAGAAGCCATTCTAATACCCCCTCTTCCCTACAGGAATAACAGCCAAATGAAGAAGCGGCCAACATCTGCAGTGGGCTACAAGAGGCCTATCAGCCAGTATGCTCGGGTTGCCATAGCAATGGGGTCCCACCCCAGGTACAGGGTAAGAAGCTAGGAAGTCAAAGTGGGAGGGGAGAGAAACCCAAGGGTGAGGGTGCTTAAGCCTCTGCTTCCTCTAAATACCCTGCCAACCTTGCCAACATCCAAGATTGACTGAGTGCCTAGACGGTACGGTCACCGAGGCCACTACTCACATCTGACATGTGATTGTGTCACAGGCTGAAAATGTCATGTTTTTGGAGTTGGATGTGTCCCCTCCGGCAATCTTTGAGATGGAATTTTCTCATGACCAAGAGCAAGACCCTCGTGCACTACATATGGAGAGGCTCATGCGGTTGGACAGCTTTCTGGAAAGACCATCCACGTCTAAAGTCCGAAAGTCCAGATCCTGGTCAGTACCACCATGGTCAGAGGGAGCAGTGGACTTAGGCAGGGGGACCGCATGGGCTGGTTGAGGCTGACGAGGGTTTTGGTGGCACTCAAATGGGCTGTGGAAGGGGAAGTAAAGACCTGACTCCTCTGTGTCCTGCGTTTCCCTTCCCTCTCCCTCTGCCCACTGTTCCCAACGCAGGTGCCAGAGTCCCCAGCGGCCTCCGCCCTCTGCCACACATGCTGCCATGGCCTCCACACCTCTGCACCCTGCGACAGTGGTGGACCATGAGTGACAGCCTTCACAGTCAGGCTGCCCAGCGACACTCTCCCGGCATGAGGCAGCCAGCCCCGGCTCATCTCATCCGCAGCTTGGTGGTGTGTGTTTGAGTGTGTGTGCATGTGCGCATGCACGTGCGTGTGTTTGATGGGGTGCCCACTCTTCTGCACCTCCTTTATTTAATCCATGTTATTTATTCGTGGAGCCAGTCGTTGCCGGGAAGCCGTCTGGGCCGCCATGGTCACTGCGTAGCCTCCTTCTCTCCAGACTGGAAGCCCCCAGTCAGACCTCCAGCACCTTCCATGTCAGCCACCTCCAAAGGGAGGCGCCAGTGCCTGAGCAGCAGCACAGTGTTCACCATCCTGCTGCTTCTCCTCCATCTCTGACCCTGTCACGGCAGCCCCTAAGCACTTTCTGGGACGAGGAGACTGCCAGGTGTCTGCTGAGGACGAGAGACCTCCTGACAGTACTGAGCCTGCGCTCCCAGTGGACAGGGCTCTGTCCTCCACTTCTCGGGGCTCAGACAACCTCTTCCAGCCTCTCAGGCCCTTTTGCAAGGACTTCGATGACCTCATCAACACTGGCTTCCCCAGTTCGGCTTCCTGCCCACCTTCCCAGCCTTGAATAGGAATTGTGAACCAAGTGGTTGATGCCATGTCAGGACCTGCAGGAAATGGACCCAGATGATGTGGACTGTCATCAAGGGAAGTCCCTCCTCTGGGTCTCTTTATTTCTGTACCCTCTGCGAGCTTACTTTGGTCAACAAGTCATCAAACCAACTCCCCACTTTTGAGATGTGTCTTCTTCCTGCTGTGGCCGTTTCCCCTGCAGCCACCAGATCTCAGGTCATCATAGACGGGATCAGTGTCCTTCTCCCCCTGCCTAAGCAAAGATGTCACCATTTCCCTCTGCATTCAGTGCAGGAAACAGAGACCCCAGGCAAAATCTTTGCCAGCTTTGTCTGTTACCCCCGTTTCCCAGTCATATTTTTGGCACACTCTTTTGTTGAAAACTGACCCATTCTTTACCACTCATGAAATTGGTCCCACCTTACCTTCCTTTGTGACAGCTCAAAATGTCTCCAGATATTGCAGGTGATAAGTAAATTGCTTCCAAGAAAAAAGAAAATTGACTTTATTTTTTACAAGCAGGACAAAATTTTCATCCTTTAGTTTTTAAAATGCCTTTGCACATATGCAACCTCACAGAATTGCCTAAAATTACCTTATTTTAGAAGTTAAATCTGAGTTAAAATTATGAAGTTCAGAGAGGCATTGTGGCACACACCTGTAATCACAGCACTGGGGGGCGGGGGCTGAGCCAGGAGAATTGGAAGTTCGAGGCCAACCTGGGTTTGAATTCCAGGCCAGCTTCAGCTCCATAGTAAGATCCTGTCTCAAACAAAAATAAACAAAACAAAAAAGCAAGTTCCATTCCACACTGGATTCCTTCCACAATACTTTCCTAGATGCTTCTTGGAAATATATCCCTGATGCTTTATCTTTTGAGTAGAGACCTTAGATCTACTCAAAAAATGTTGATAAATATGCAGATTTCTTACAGAAGGTATTGTAATTTCTGCCGTAAACATTTAATAGTTTACTATTTAATTTTATGGTGATTGAAGAGTTAGGAAATTCTCTAATGCTGAGGATCAATACCTTGATTATCTTTGCAGTGTGTATTTTGGCAGAGGGGTGCAGAGGTGATCACGAGTTAGGATCTCAGACACGCTCAGGGCGGGAATCCCCTGTCCCTAGACTGAAAGCAGCTCTGTCACTGGGGTAAAGCTGACAGATCTGCTTGCGGTTTGGTGCATGGCAGGCAGATGTGGGGGCTCTTCTCTTCCCTTCAGGAAATAAACCTTGCACCATTCAAGTTCTTCTCTGAGGATCACATTTTGTTTGATTTAACTCAATGATGTTCTCTTTTCTGTTGTAATTTCTGGACTAGATAGTCGAGCCACTCAGTCACCATTTGCTCCCGTCCTTCAAGGGAATCACAATTTTCTTCGAGCCTGAGAGATTAATGGAGACTCAGCATTCAGATCAGAGGTTTGGCTGTGGTTGGGACAGCGGTTGTATGTGGCAGTCTCCTAGGTGGCCTGGGCATGGAGGGACCTCCAGAGCTGCACTGAGCGGCCTCTCCTGCTGATCTCTTTCTCGTTTGTGGGTGAAGCAGCACGTGTCAGCCCATTCCCACTTAGACACATCGGCTCTGCGTTGTCTGGTCACTTGTCCCTCACAGTCTTAGAGCACAATATGCCCAACTTCACCACCCCCGTCTGAGGGCTGGACCCAAGGTTGGGCAGAGAAGGAGCCCCTGCCTGCGGTTTTGTGTCCGTGTGTAGGTGTGTGTGAGTGTGCGTGTGTGCGCATGTGTGGTTACCCATGCAGGGGACACTACACTCAACGAAAGATGTGCTGGGAACAGGGCCCCAAAAGGTGGCTGGATCTCAGTCTCTTGTTCGCTCTTCTCTCTCCTTTTCCTTTTGATGTATCAAACATTTGATTGACAAAGTAATGGCCTTGTTTAGGACCAAATTTCCATGTTCGTTGCTATGGTCTTTATTTAGGACAACAGTTAAAGCAGTGGCCCATTCTTGTCACTCTATACATATGGCGATATGGGACATATGTAATATATAAGTATATATAGAGAACATTACCTTCTGTCCCCTGGCTTAGGATGGAGGCCTCTCTGTTGAGCAGGAGTGCACCGTAACTTGGTGCTGCCAGCAGCCGCAGGCCCCAGCCCTGTTCAAACGAACACAGTCGACAATAAAGGAATGAGTACCGTTGCAGAGTGCTTGCCTGTGTCTCTTTCCTTTGTTTCTGCCTACATTTACTCCCTTCTTCATTTTTTCCCTTCTCTCTTTTCCTCATTTTTCCAGTAGGAATTCAGGAGTTTGGGAGACCAGTGGCAGTTTCTGGCATCTTGGGAAAGAACTGGCTGCGAAATAAAAAGATATCTGTCTGCCCCGGAGCGCTGCGGGGCAGGCCCCAGCCCCTCATGGGAGGGCTGTGCCAAGGCCGTTGGTGTCTAGGCTGGCAGCCCCCAACCAGTTAACTGAGCTATAGGCAGATTTCACAACTGTCAAAGTGGGCTCCAGATGAGCGGTGGATGTCATACCTCCCTCCGCCCCTCTATTCTTCAGCCAAGAGGTGTTAAAGCAGGAGATAATGAAATAATGCACAGTATTCCCACGGATGTGCCTGGCAGGCTTTCATCAAATCAAATGAAAGACTAGCTCTGGGCTGGGGGTGTAGCTCATGGTGGGGTGCTTGCCTACCATAAGCCAGGCTCTGAGCTCCATCCCCAGCACAGCAAAACAAAGAAAAACCAACCAACCAAAATACTAAAACACCTAATGCCCTGTAGTGTGAAAGTCTTAGAGGAAATAAAAAGCTACTGCTAACGAACAAGCCCAAAGCCTCAAACTCTGAGCCCCAGGGGCACCCGAGGTTCACCGGTGGTTGTCTTGGCACTGGTGGCTTTCTTGGCAGGACTTCCTGCCTCTGCCAGGCTCCAACAGGTTCTGGGGCTGGGGGCTCTGCTGCATGGGAAGTGTTCGCCAGGGGTTGCATGAACAAGCACCTGTAATCCTCCCAGGTGGGAGATTTCCAGAGGAAAGTTAAGAAATTAACATTGGCTAAAGACAGGGTAGAGCCAGGTGCAGCAGTGCATGCCTGTAATCTCAGCTACTCAGTGATTCGAACTCCGACGCGCAGGGCCACACTCAGGTATACCTGGTGCGCACACACAGTGAGGCGGTTGTCGTGCTGCTGGTGGCTTTTTTGGAGGGACTTCCAGGCAGGAGGCAGGAGGCTCGCAGTGTGAGGTCAGCCCAGACATTTCAATGGAACTCTCAAAATAAAACCTAAAGAGGGCTGAGAAGGTAACTCAGTAGCACAGCACCCAAGTCCTCAGGACCAAGAAAACAACCAAAAAAACAGTGATGAAGCTGTACTTTCAGACTCAAAAGCCAGTGTTTTTTCCTCTTTGCCACACTACTTCTCTGGCCAATGAACACTTCAGGAAAACTCATAGTCCCCCAAATGTTTCACAAGTAGTGGAAGAGGGACAGAGAGACAAAGTGATTTCTCTCCATTGATGTGGTTGGGAATAAGACCAGATCTCTAGACCATTAACCTATGGGTTCTATTTTATTTTATTTGTTTTTGTACTGCTGGGGATCAAACCCAGGGCCTTGTGCACTGAGCTACATCCCCAGACCTGACTGTATTTTAAAACCACCCATTCATTCCCTTAGCATCATATGTGCAGGGCAGATAGATGGCTTTCTAGAGCCCCATGGAAACAGCCAGAGAGTAGGCGCTCTCCCTTGGCCTGGGTCCTTTGTTAACAGTTTCTTGATAAGGACAAGGACAGAATAATCCACAAGAATAACATAGCCCAGGACTCAAGCACGACGAAGCCTCCTCTAGCTTGCCACACTTCTTCCTCTGTGTGGGGTCCGAGCTCTTCCTCAGCTGCTCCAGGTCATGACACAGAAAATACGCCTGCCAGTGGCTCCCAGTTGACACAATCCACTGTCCATGCCCAATTGGAGAAATGGGACTCTGATTTAGCAATTTGAGTAAGTCGGTTGGGGACAGGATATAGGAATAAAACCTCCAAGGGTTCCGCCATGTGAATGGGTGGTGCTGGTGGCAGTAGTAGTAGAAATAAATGTATTCTCAAAAAAGATGATGGCAGGGCCTGGGGCTGGATAGCCTAGTGGTTGCGCATGTGTGCGACATTGCAAGGCCCTGGCTTTGGTTCCCAGCACTGGGCGGGGTGGGGTGGAGACAATGGCACTTGGGTTGGAGGTAGAATGGGTTCTGGGCAGCCAGTACAAGAGATGTTCTTGGCTTCTTAGCCATTGTGTCCCTCAGGGTAGTTTAAGATAATTTTAATTCGGGCTCATTTCACACACACACACACACACACACACACACACACACACACACACACACGGCCATTTTTCTTCTTACAATGTGGTCTTGAGGTTACCCGTAACAAAACCGTTATTCTCAGATATTCTGTTTCTTGGGTCCGGGATAAACCCATGTGGCAGACACTACCGGATGACTTTCTAATATCCACTCTTCTCTTCTTCCTTAAAAAATAACAGTGAGCTCTGGGGAGCAGCTCGGTGGTAAAGCACTTGCCTAGCATCCTCTGGGGTTTGATCCCCAGCACCACAAAAGACAAAAATAAAGAATAACCACGAAGTTGGGTGTGATGTCACATGCCTGTAATCTCAAGTTCAAGACCAGCCTGGGCTACATAGAAGCCAGCCTGGACTAGATGGACCCTGTTTCAAAAAACAGCCAGGCGTGGTGGTGCGCGCCTGTGATCCCAGCACTTGGGAAGCTGAGGTAGGAGGACAGCCGTGAGTTCAAGGCCAGCCTGGGCTCCCTAGCGAGACCTTGTCTCAAAATAAAAAATAAAAGAATAGAAAATAGAATAGAATACAACAGAATAGACAATGCTAAAGGAGGCCATATGCCCAGGTAAAAGTGCTCATTTCAACAACTAGTGGCCATGTAACATGATTTTGGCTAGGAAGAGATAAGTGCAAATCTGCCAGGGATTTCTGGAAGAGTTTGACTTAGTTATAAACATCACCCAAATGTCTCCGTCTGCTTGTTTCTTCTTGCCTAGAATTCAAATCCACCTTCTGGAAGTGCGTCCATTCCTTCGACATCTATTTACTGAGCAGCTTGTACCTGTATGTTCCAGGCACTAAGTGCCAGTGATACAGCAGTGAGGAGGACAGTAGTCCCTGTCCTCATGGTGCTTGCAGTCTAGGCTGGGGAGAAAGACACTAAACAAAGAGAACATAATGCATAACAGATGGTGATCAGTGCAGTAGAGAAAGAGAAAGCGGGGGGGGGGGGGGCTAAGGATCTCCAGCCACTGGGTGGGGTGTGTGTGTGTGCACTTTTAAAGCCCTCACTGAAGAGGTGGCACTGAGCACATTCATGAAGAAAGAAGTAGACCATGAAGCTATCTGGAGGAAGAAAACTTGGGAAAGAGAAGAGAAAATGCAAACTAAGTGTGGGATTGTGCCAGGCTTATTAGAGAAGCAGCAGCCACATTGCAACACTGAGGCAACAAGCATGACATTCGAAGGTGGATGGAGAGGAAGGGCAGAGAGACTCAACTCCCTAATGAAGTTTGCAGGCTGCATTTGCCTGGGTGTGTCCATGTTTGGACTTCTAGTGGTTCCAGACAAACTCTTGTGGCTTTAAGCCAGGGTTAGGGGAATTTGCCAGAAATCTGCATTTTCATTTTGTCTTGTTTCGTTTTTGTTTTTTTGAGACAGGGTCTCACTATGTAGCCCAGGCTGGCCTTGAACTCATTATGTAGCCCAGACTAGCCTCCAACTCACAGCAATTCTCCTGCCTCAGCCTCCTGAGTGCTGGGATTACAGGTGTGTGCCACCACACCCGGCAGAAGTCAGACTTTTATATAAGCACCTTCAGATAATTCTGATGAGCACTCGCTGACATCTAAGAATCAGTTCCAGTGCTTTGTTGCGCAGTGATGCTCCCAGTGAGTCTACCTTCATCAAGTGGTGGCACTGGGCCTTCGGCCTGTGGGCTACAACCGCACGTGGGGATGATAGAAGCAGAGGGCACGGGGCGCCACCCTGCCCAGGCCAGATAACCAAAGTGATTGTAGGTTAATGTCCAAAGGTTTCCTTTTGTAATAAGGAAAAGTAGGCCAAGAAAAGGCCAGTGATTTCTGGAAAGTCACAGGAATGGTTAGCAGTTGAGACAGACTAGAATGGTGTATTGACTTATTAGACAAACACGCCCTTTCTGGTTCTGGGTGTGTGTTTATTTTTAAAATAATCAAGGCAACCCATTCGGGACCCCTCCTGTCTCTCAGGAGCTATTCCCCTTCCCCATTCCTATTCCCCATTCCTTTTCCCAATAAATTTTCCTAGTCTTAACCTCCGTTGTTCTTAGAATTCATTCTTTGACTTCGGGGAACACGAACTCAGAGTATGAGATATAGAGGACAAGTCATGCAAATTATAGCAACAACTATTAAAAAGGCAAAAATCAAGCCAGGCCTGGGGTGCAGAGTGAACTCAAGGCCAGCCTGAACTACATAGTGAGACCCTGTCTCAAAAAACAAACAAAAAAAACAAATTAATGAATAGATATCAAAACCAAAAAACAAACCAAAAAAAAAAAAATGGCTATACCAAATGCTGATAAAGATGTGGAGCAACAAGAACTCTCATTCATTTCCAGTGGAAGACGGCGACAGTTCCTTACAAAGCAGAGCATACTGCAGTGGGGCCTGTGCACCCTGCATGTGGCACTAACAGCGGTGGTGCGCTGCCCTCCCCTCCACTACAGGCCAGAGGAGCTGCTGCAGAGCTGTGCCCACCTCTCCTCCCGCCACTCTGCCCCAGCCTCCAGGGGGAGCCTGAAGCAGGGCTGCCTGGGGGTGGCAGAGCCCCCATCTAGAAAGGGAGGCCAGC
Organism: Erethizon dorsatum; assembly: GCA_028451465.1. Lineage (NCBI taxonomy): Eukaryota > Metazoa > Chordata > Mammalia > Rodentia > Erethizontidae > Erethizon > Erethizon dorsatum. Next base: position 69,081,801 of record CM051824.1, read on the forward strand.
CTCGACACAGGTGTTTCCTAAGGCCACAAGATTTGGGCTGGTAGCCCACAGCCAGCACTGCCATCTTAATAAAGATTCTATAATTAAAACACAAAGTAAAATAAAATAATGAAAAGCTCACAGAACAGTTCCAAGAATAATACTAAGTACTCCGCTGCACAGCAAGAGAGCTCGCAGGAAGTCGCACAAAGCACGAGGCTGAGAAAGCAGGACTGGCTGAGAGATGAATCAGCCTGAGCCTGCAGAGCCGCTGGGCAGAGCCACGTGGTGCTCAAGGACTCTGGGGGCCCTGGAGGCCAAGGCAGGATGTTAGGGCTGACCTTTAAATCCCCTTGGCTGCTGCAAGAATTTCAATGTCATCTTTACCAAGAACAGCTTCCCAGCTTTTATTATTATTTAAGCATTCTGAAGCTGAAGGCAGAAGCCAATGGCTTCTTTCCCCCAGGGGATTCGAAATGCGTGGCTAACCTTCTAAGAAATTATTTTTGTCCCCTACCTAGCAAGCACCGTCCGTGGCGCCGTAGGACAGCTCCCTCGGATGGCAAAGCAGGCTACCTGCCTGCTTCTGTGATCCCAGAAGTCAGGGCTGGTCGTCTGCCACAGTGCTGTTCATGGCCCTTTCCCCTTGTCAAATAAAATCTGCTGTGTTGATTGCATTTCGTTCCAGTGCAGATGAAACAACAATAAAAAGGAGTCAGTGCAAAAGACTGAAAAGAAAAAATTGATTGTGGCCTTTGCCGCGCCAGGCAAGAGTTGCCCGTCACTCTGAACGCTCATGAGTCACCTCTCCCAGCAACCGGGCCCCTGGAGACCAAGCAGCCCCGCCATCTCCCGAGAGACAACCGCAGCGCTGCCGCCGCCCACGCTCCATTTGCTTTACCAAGGGAAAATAATTCTTAGCAAGCTGCTGAAAACCCTGCATTCCACTCGATAAAAGGGGAGGGGTGCAATTCTTAAAAAGTGAACTGAAGAAGGGAGGGGATGTGCTATCTAAAAAGATTCAACCAACACACGCACACACACTCACACACCCACACACCCACACCCACACGCACTTACACAAAACCCATTACCTGCCAGAAAACGGAATCTGGGTTGAGGAAGAATTTAGACTATTCTTCACTTCTTCAGTAAGGTGAAGGATTATAATCATGACACTTTATTTATTTATTTTGGTACTGGAGAGTGAACCCAAGGCCTTCCCACTGAGCTAGGTCCCCAGCTTTTAATTTTTTATTTTGAGACAGGGATTCACTAAGTCACTAAGTTGCCAGGCTGGTCTCGAACTTGCGTTACTCCTGCCTCTGCCTCCTATAGTGCTAGGATTACAAGAGCTGGCTAACCATGACACTTCAAAAAGGAAGAGAGCATGATTCATTCTCTCATCCATTCAACACCTCTGGAAGAGCTCTGCTACCCAAGGCATTCTGCTCCCTGAGTGTCCTCTCAGCAGCAAGGCCCCACGGCTGCAGAGCTCCCTGGTCCTCATCCCTCTCACTGCTGACTCTCCTCCCCCCCAGATCTTGCCCAGGCCACTTTGGGAGCCCCCTCATTTCTCTCTCTCTCTGCTTCTACTATTCATTTTGTCTGTTGGTTGGTTGTTTTGAGACAGGGTCTCACTACATATTCCAAGTTGGCCTCACTATAGAGCCCAGGCTGGTCTCAAACTGGGGCAATCCTGCCTCAGCCTCCAGATTGCTGGGACCACAGGTGCGCACCCCCATGCCCAGCTGTACTGTTCATTTCACATACAACCCTTCCCCTTTATCCCCCAATCCCTGCGGCCACTGTCCCTCATCGTATGTCAAACAATAGCCAAAAAGACATTCATAGCAAAGAATTTATATTTAACATGTAAGATAAGGTGACATTAGTACCTTGTTTAAACCCCCCAAAGCCCTTTCACTGCATTTTAAAAAGTAAAATTATTGATTTTGTAGTACTGAGGATTGAACCCTTTGCACTGAGCTACATCTCTGATTCTTGTTATTTTTTATTTTGAGACTGTCTTGCTAAGTTGCCCAGGCTGGGCTGGGCTTGAACTTGTGATCCTCCTGCCTCAGCCTCCCAGAGTGCTAGGATTACATATGTGTACCACCACACCCTAATGATAATGCTGATTACTATGATACTGGGGATTGAACTCAGGGCCTCATGCATGAAAGGCAAGTGCTCTACCACTGAGTTATACCTCCAGCCCTCCAAACTAGGCTTTTTATAGTAGCCTACAAGGTCCCCCATGATCTGCTCCTTTCTATTTGTATAACAATGGCATATCACTCTCTTCCCTTTAAAATGCTCTGCATCTACACAGATCCTTTGAAAGTCTTCTCTTGTTCCTCAGATCTGCTATGCTTGCTCTCTGCTCAGGACTTCTGTGCTTGCTGTCACTGCCTTGGGTAGCCCTTCCCCTCAGTGGCTCAGATCAAATGTCACCTCCCCAGAGAGGCTTCCCCTGGCCCCCCAGCCCATGGCCATCCCCTAGGTAACTTTTCAGTTCATTACCGTTTTATTTTCTAAACAGTGCTTATCTTTACTCGAAGGTATTGTACTCGATTGCTTACCTCAGCATTTCTCAGTGTGGCCCTGGACCGGCAGTATTGTCCCCTGGGTGCTTCTTAAAGCCACACATTCTCAGGCTGTACTCTAGACCCAGGAATCAGACATTCTAGGCACAGGGCACAGGCATCTGTATTTTAATAAACCCTCCAGGGGATCCTGATGAAAATTAGAGTTTGAGAACCACTGGCTTACAAAGAGGATTGTTTCTCTCCCTGGTTCCTGCCCTATCACATAAACTTCAGAAAAATGGAAGTAGCCTCTGGCATCAAACACATAGCAGCAATTCAACAAATATTGTTGAATGGAGGCTGGACATGGAGGTGCATGCTTGTAACCCCAGCATCCTGGGAAGCTGAGGCAAAAGAATCCAAAGTTCAAGCCCAGCCTGAGCAATTGAATAACTTAGTGAGATCCTGTCTCAAAATAAAGAATAAAAAGGGCTGGGGATATAGCTCAGTGGGAAGGGCGCTGGGTTCAGTCATCAGTACAGGAAATAAAAAGGGTTTTTGAATGATCGGAGATTGCGTGAATGATGGGTGACTGACCAACTGCCCTGGAACTGAGTCTTGGGGGCCATGTGGGGGAGACCTTATAGCCAGCCCAACAGAACTGGGCCCCAGGGACCTGCCTGACACCTTTCTGTCGGCTCTTTCCTCTGTGTGACAAATAGATAACCCTGAAGAAGTGGCTCAAAGGTAAAGGAAACGCTTGAACACTCTGGCTTAAGCTGTTATCAATTACACTTTGGAAAACTGTAAACCGACACCAAGGACCTCCTCAGAGATCCAGGGGGTTTGTGGATCGAATCCAATGAGAGGACCAGGGTATATGCTTTTGTTTTAAATTCTGTACTCTCTTGCTACATTAATCCGAGTGACTGCTGACCCACACAGTAGCTTTTTCTTCCTCAGTCTTTCTGCTTTGTATTAATCCTGGGATCCTAAAAAAAGAAAAAAACCCAAACCTGAAACCAATTAGTTCTTCCTCCCGTGGGTTTGAAAAACTTTCAGATTGAAAACAGTAGGTCAACCCCCAGCTAAGATGGGGAAAGTGGTGGGGAGGACACTGTCTTTACAAAAGACATTGAACTTTAGAAAAGGTTAGATCAACAGCAAGAACAAGGGCAGAGGTCTTGGGAACCCTCCTTAGGCACAATATGCAGCAAATACCACAGATCGAGCATCACACTAGGTACTAAGGTTGTAAAGACCATGAGAATAGAGTTCACGTCTTCTGGGAGCTCACAATCCAGAGGAAAGACAGAGCCATACGCAAGGATGCAGAGCGCAGCGTTAGTGCTGGAGCAATGACTTCTTTTGCCTCAGGAGTAGCTCTGCAGGAGGGGACACTTCGAACAGGTCTGAAAGTCTGTGTCTTACCATGTGGGCAATATAGGCAGAGGAAACAACAAATGTAAGCACACAGAGGCAAAAAGGGGGAGGAAAGGGCTCAGAAATGCCTAAAGGAAATAATACACTGGTTAATGTATGTGCAGGGTGATCAAAAATGTGGTTAATGTTTACAATTTTTTTCTTACAGTTAAAGACACATAGCCATTAATCTCCCTCAAAATACCCTCGCCTTGGACATACTTGTCCCTTCATTCTTGCCACATTCTGAAGCACTTTTGGAAGTCTTTTAGTTGTGTTGTTGTGGCTGCCTCAATATCCTGATTTGATTCAAGACATTTATCTTTCATGATCATTTTGACTTTAGGGAAAAGCCAGAAATCATATATTGCCAGAATGGGTGAATAATGTGGACAAGAACTACTGCAATGATTCTATGAGCTTGTCTTTCTGTTGGACGGTACTCAGCAGCAACCATGTATATATATGTATATATATATATATATATATATATATATATATTCACCATATCTAGTAATGACATTCATGAAAAAGAACTTTCAGAACTGTTTCAGAAAGTGGCAAGAACAATGGGATAAGTGTGTTCAAAGTGAGGGGACTATTTTGAGGGGATTAATGGCAATGTGTTTTTTTGTGTTGTTGGGGTTTTTTTGTTTTCTGTTTTGTCTTTTTGAGACAGGGTCTCACTATGCGGTTCAGGCTGGCCTTGGACACATTATGTAGCCCACACTGGCCTCAAACTTGCAGCAATCTTCCTGCCTTGGCCTCCCAAGTACTGGGATTACAGGCATGCACCACACACCTGGCCAGCAATGTATTTTTTACTGTAATACATTCTTAAAAATTTAAACATGCACTGTATCACTGTATATTTTGATTATAGCATATATGTGTATGTGTGCATATATACATATATATATATATATATATATATATATATATATATATATTCAGGGAAAGTTGAATACAAATTGGCTATGTGATGATATTAAGGAATTATTAATTTTTTTAAATGTTTTAATGAAGCAGGGCATGGTGGTACACACCTGTTATCCTAGCTACTTAGGGGCCTGAGGCAGGAAGACTTGAGTTCTAGGCCAGCCTATGCAATTTACTGAGACTCTATCTCAAAAAAGTAAAAAATAGCTGGCAGAGGCAGTGCACACTTCCCACCACTCAGGAGGCTGAGGCAGGAGGATTGCTATGAGTTGGAGGCCAGCCTGGGCTATATAGCGAGATCCTGTTTCAAACAAACAAACAAACAAATGAAGTAAAAAATAAATAAGTAAATAAATAAGTAAAAAAAAATAAGTAAAAGAGGTCTAGGGATACAGTTCAGTGTGAAGGCCCTGGGTTCAATATCTAGTATCAAAAAGGGGGGGGGGAGAAAGAGAGGGAGAGAGTGAAAAAGAAAGAGAAAAGAAAAAGGGCTAGACTATAGCTCAAAGGTAGAGCACTTGCCCAGCATGAATGATGTCCTGAGTTTAATCCCCAGCATCACAAAATATCTTTTTTAAAAATATATATGACAATATGAATATATTGTAAGAATCCCAAACTTTTGGAGATGAATACTTAAGTATTATTTCTGGATAAAGTGATATCTGGAGTTTTTGTCAAAGTAATAGGGAGGAGATGGGGAAGGGTGAGGATACAGATGAAATAAGTCTGGCCACATGTACTGCGTACTAAAATAGAGCGACGGATCCGTAGGGGGTCATTACTCTACTTTTTATATCTCCGCATACGCTTGGAACGTTTTACAATAAGAAGCTGAGAAAGAAGAAAGAAAAGGTTCCCCGCGCAGTAGCTACCATTAGAGTAAGCATTCCGCCTCCAGTCACGTCTCGCACGCTCTGATGCGCTTACCGCATCACTGGTGGGCACAGGCGGAAGGAGAACGCAGACGAGCCGAGAGCGCTCTCCGAGGCTGAGCCGCGTTCCTGCTGAGCGCTGCGCGGTCCACCGTTCGAAGCAAGGACAGGAGCGGCCTTCGTTACCGCCATGCGCGGGAGGGGCTCCTGGCCCCAGAGTTTCTGCAGGTTTATCTTCCGGAAGCTTTAAACAAACTAGGTAATGTATAAATGATAGAAATTCAGCGCTCACAGATGTGGAGGCAGGGAAATCCAAAATCAAAGTCTCATCAGGTTGGGGTCTAGGGAAGACCCAATCTCTTCTTCCAAGCTGGTGTCTCTTACTGAGTTCTCACATGGGAAAAGGGCAAAAAGGCCTGAAAACTTCTCTCCAGCCCTTTTAGGAGGTTGCTGTTCCATTCATCTTCTAAAGGCCCCACCTCGCATGTTTGTAATCCCAGCACTCTGGGAGGCTGAGGCAGAGGATCCCAAGTTTGAGCTCAGCCTGGACAACTTAGAGTAAGACCCTGTCTCAAAAAAAAAAAAAAAGCCTGGGGATGTAGTTCAATGCAAAGGCCCTAGGTTCAATCTCTAGTACTACAATATATAAATATCTAAGAAAAAGTCTAACGGCCCCACCTTTTAATACTATCTCATTGGGGTTTAAGCTCCAACATATGAATGTGAGAGGGTACATACACTTAAACCACAGCATTTCACCCCAGAACTTCCAAAATCCATGTCCTTCTCACATACAAAATATATATATTCCACCCCAATAGTCGCAGAGGTCTGAACGCATTCTAGCATCAGCGTTAAAGCCCAAGTTCCCAGCCTCATCTAAATATCAACTGAATCAGATACGGGTGAGACTTCACGTACCATTCCTCCTGAGGTCAATTGTTTTTCAGTTATAAACTTGTGAAACAAGTCATGCGCTTCCAAAATACAGTAGAATAGGCTATGTACTGGGTAGATATTCCCATGCAAAATGGAAGAAATAGGCAAGAAGAGAGGAATAAAAGATCCTAGGGACATCCAAAACCCAACAGGGCAAACATTCAATCTTGAGGTTTGAGACTATCTTTGACTTTATGTTCCACCTTGCAAACACACGGAGGCAGGGGCCAGGTGCCCAAGGTCCCAGGCAGCCTCATCATCATGATTCTGGGGGTGCAGCCTGCCCTACATTTCTTAGGGATTGGAGTTGCCTGCCTGGGGCTCCCCCAGGCTCTGTCCCCACGGCTCCACAAAGCATCATGCTAGTAGGAGCTCTGTGCAGTGGCTCAGACTCCATAGCTCTGCTGGACATTGCCCTAGCAGGGGCTTTCTGCTGTGACCCTGCCTGTGAGAGTCTCTGCCCGTGTCTCCAGGCTCTCTGAGTTATCCTTTGAAATGGAGGTGGAGGGAGCAATGCCCATGCAGCTCTTGCACTGTATACACCTTCACAAGCAGCGTCACGCATGTGCTGCCAAGGGCGATTGTACCTTCCGGAGCAGCGACCTGAGCTGCCCCAGGTCCTAGACAGTGTGGCCCAGGAGCATTGCACTAGAGTGCGGAGGCAGAGATTTGAGTCCACTCAGGGCTGTGGATGCTGAGGTCCTGCAGTGCCCAGGGACCCTTTTTAAAAACATAGTTCTGTCCCCACTCCTTGGCGCTCTAGGCCTGTGATGAGAGGCACCAATCATCTCTTAAACGCTTTGGGGATAATTCTTCCATTGTCCTGATGAGCAGCACTGGGCTTCCTTCTGTCCCTACCGATCTCTTTATCAAATGGTTGCTTGGTGTTCTCTCCCAATATGCTTTCACAAGCTGGGCAAGCTGTGACTGTCCCAATCTTTAAGATATATGCTTGCCTTTTAATCATAAATTTTGTCTTTAATTTGTTTCTTTCCCTTCATGCTGTACTAGAACCAGTCAAGAGAAGTCAGGCAGCCCTCTCAACACCTTGCTGGGGTAGTTCTTCCACCGCATACCCTAGCTCATCACTGGTAAAGTTGTGTCTTTCATGAAGCATTAGGACAGGGACTTGATTCCGCCATGTTCTTTGCCACTTTATAAGAAGAAGGGCCTTTCCTTCAGTTTCCAATATTTTGTTTCTTGTTTCTAACTCCTCAGTGGAATTGTCATTAACCATCCACATTTCTACCAACATTCAGATCATGACCACTTAAGTGCTCCATAAAAAGATTCAGCCTTAGTGCCTGTAATCCCAGAATGCTGGGAGACCAAGGCAGGGAAATCATAAGTTGAAGCCCAGCCTAGGCAATTTAGCAACTCAGCAAGACCCTGTCTCAAAAATGAAAAATAAAAGGACCAAGGATATAGCTTAGTGCAAAGGCCCTGGGTTCAATCCCCAGTGCTAACAAAACAACAAAAAAAAATTCTGGCTTTACCTACAGCTCTCCTTCTCTCTGAGCCCTCACCAGAATAGCTTTTCATGGTCTACCCTCTACCCATTATCAATAATGAAGGTATCTCTCTATGGTTAGATATTTGTTACAACATTTGATAACATTATCTGTCTTTAACCATTTGTGCCACTATAATAAAATATCTTAGATTGGGTAATTTATCCAGTTTTGTTTTGTTTTTTGAGACTGGGCCTCACTACGTAGTTCAGGCTGCCCTCCAACTTGTGTGATCCTCCTGCCTCAGCCTCCTGAGTGCTGGGCTTACAGGCGTGCACCACCATGCATGCCTGGCATAGACTGTGTTATTTATAAAGAAGAGAAATTTCTCCTCACAGTTCTAGAAGCTAGGAAGTTCAAGATCAAGGTGCTGGTAGGTTTGGCAACTGGTGAGAGGTGCTCTCTATGCTTCCAAGATGGCACCTTATTGCTGTGTTCTCAGATCCCAGAAGGCAAAAAATAATTCTTTCCAGCCCTTTTAAAAGGCCTCTAATCTAGTCATGAAGGCTCTGCCCTTAATTAGTCACCCCTTAAAAGCCCCATGTCTTGCTGGGTATGGTGGTGTATGCTGTGATCCCAGAACCCTGGGTAGGATCACAAGTTCGACCCCAGCCTGGGCAATTTAGTGACTTAGTGAGACCCTGACTGTAGATAAAGAAAGAAAAAGGGCTGTGGATGTAGCTCAGCATGAAGGCCCAGGGTTCAGTCCTAGTACACACACTGATACACACACACACACACACACAAAAGCCATTTGGAGAAATACAAAGTGTCCCAAGCCAACAGCCAGCACACATTACAAGACACATGAGCAATTCCAACTCCCAGCCCAGCCTGCTGTGCAGTCGAATGTAACAACACAAGCGAACCCGTGAGAAACCTGAACAGCCCAGCCCAGCTCAGATTCGTGAGAAATAACAAATTGTTGTTGTCATAAGCCATGGATTTTGGAGTAGTTTGTAACCATAACTGGAATATGTATTTATGTACCAGCTCTGGCCATTCATTATTCAATGGCCGCTCCCGGGGACACCATTGCCCTGCCTTTTATCACACACTCCAGCGATGGGGAAAACCCTCAGGTAAAGCACTCCGGACACTTGCAGGAAGGAGCGGTCAGCACATACAGGAACCCCAGTGCTGGGCAAATATGATGGGGAACAAGCAACATTTGCTCCAACCTCAGAACCTCTTTTTCTCCAACTTATAAAATTATGCGCTGGGCATGGTGGCACATGCCTGTACTCCCAGCACTCTGGGAGGCTGAGGCAGGAGGATCATGAGTTTGAGCCCATCGTGGCCAGTTGAGCAACTTAGTGAGACCTTGTCTCAGAATACAAAAGTTCAAAAAGGGCTGGGGATGCAGCTCCATGTGTGAAGGCCCTGGGTTCAAACCCCAGTACTATAAACAAACAAACAAACAAACAAAAAATTACGTGGAGTGGAGTGAGGGATGGAGAAGAAGATTTCTATGAGGTACTAAGAACTTTGGAGTGGGTCTCACCTCTGGGAGACACCCCCAGAAAAGCTTGCAGAATGCAAAGTGGGGCTGTCAAAGCCTTCGAGACTGGGGGGACTCCATGCCTACAGGCCACATACTACCACTGCTGTCTGCCCGGGGCGGCGTACCCGCTCTTCCCCATGTTGGACCCCTCAGTGGCCTCCTGCTGATTCACTCTCCTTCTTCTCAGCACCAGCCTGTCTCCTTCTCTCCGTTCCCGGGGGCCCCAGCGATGACATAGCCTATCTTCAAGCCCATCTCCGGCTTCTGTTCTGCTCAAATCTGGTGCATTCTTTTTGCTCCATATGAAGTGCTTTTTTTTTTTTTTTAATGTGGGTTCCGAGAGTTGAACTCAGGACCTCGTGCTTGCCAGCAGGCACTTGTGCCGCTGAGCTACCTCACCGGCCCTTTTTTTTTTTTTTTTTTTGATATCAGGACTTCTAAACCTTATGGAGGGATTTGTCTAAAGAGATCTTATCAATGAAATGAAATCACGGGAAATCTCACATGCATCTTCCTCCATTACTGTATTGCAAGGGAGATTATATTTGAAGTTATAAGAGATGTGATATCCTGGGCTGCAGAGTTGTTCTCTGGTACCAAATGTTGTGAATTAACATTTCAGAATATTGTAGAAGGTTACCAGAAGACATCTTTTCTGAGCAGTCAAAAGATAAAGGGAAACAAATTTTGAATGAGCTGAGTTCCTGTATTTGGAATACAAGGAAGTGCTTCTAACGGGGACTGAACAAATAAATTTACTTCCAGTTTATTAAGACCACAAGAGCAAAAATCACAGCATTTTATATTAGGTATGCAAAAACACTCAGGTTAAAAATGGCCAGATGCAAAAAACTCTTCAGAAGAAAACCTTAGTCTTAAATCAAATATCAGAATACATACTGTATTATTGTCTCTCCTCTGAGTCTTCAATGGTAGCAAAAATAAATGTTCTGTCTCTCATGAAAGCTAGTTAACAGTTTTTTCATGGTGCTGGTGATTGAACCCAGGGCCTCACAAGAGCTAGTGCTCTACCTCTTAATCACACCCCCACCCCTGCTAGGAAACATTTTTGAGCATCTACTGTATATTAGAAACTTCCATTCGTTTATCTAATCCTCAGAACAGCATCCATTATGTCAAACAGTTCTAGTTTAAATTCATGACCACATAGCTCTAGAGGTCTCTCAATGCTGCCAAGCAACCCTACTACACTTCTCCAGTATGCTCTCTCCCCCATTTGCCAAAACAACTATTTCACACATTCTCTGCTCTCTGAAACTCTCCCACATCCTCCTCACTCCTGCAGTCCCGCCCACCGCTTCCCAGATCCCTCTCTGCCTCCCTCCACTCTAAGTGCCTTTCTGTTCACACACCAAGCTCTGCTCTGCCTTAAGGCCTTTGAAATTCCCTTCCCTCTAATTGGAAGGCACCACACCCTGATATTCACAGGGCTAGTTCCTTCTTGTCTTCCCTGTCTCCTGTCTCAGCCCAAATGTTAAATTCTCAGAGAGACTTTCTTTGTGACCTAGAGATGCTCCCACCCAGAGTCTATCATATCAACTTATATTATTGTCTCCCAAGTAGCCGTCAATGTTTGATATTGTCTTGCCAACTAATTTCTCCCCCTTCTCCGAATGAAGTCTCCATGACTGGGGGGGAGCCTGTCACATTTTGGGCACTCAAAAAGGATTTTTTTTTAAATGGGGTCTTGCTATGTTGCTTAGGTCCACCTGGAATTCCTGAATTCAAATTACCTTCCTGATTTAGCCTCCTGAGTAGCTGAGACTAGAGGTGTGTGCCACTGGGCCTAGCTAAAAATGAACACGTATTGAGTAGATTGTACCACCTTTTGGCAGATGAGGACGCAGAAGATTAGAGAATATAAATAAATCGCTCAAGTTCACTCAGCTAGTAAATGACAATGTCGGGTAAACCTAAGTCTATTTTAGTCCAAGCTGAATCCTCCTCTATGTAGAAACCCTGTGCTGGGATGAGTGTTTAACAGTGTCTGTATTTGGGCTCTGAGGAGCATTCATGAATGTGGAGAGCATTTGAGACAACACCGGAATGAATAGTCAAATTCCGCCGGCAGAACACTAAGGAGATGCGAGGACATCTGTCTGGACAAAGCCCGTGGTAACTAAGGAGCAGCCCGGCCTGCCTGTTCCCAGTTGCTCCTGGCTGCCCTCCAATTCCTCTGCCTTCCTTCCTGCTTCCTATAGGCTCCGAGTCTTTGACCACCTGCGGTCCAGTCCAGTTTCAGCCGGGCTCTGCTTTCCCCTCCACCCCCATAAGGTGGCCTCGTTCATGCCTGTCAATAGCATTTAATAAAAACACATCTGTTCCAAGGTGCTGTTCTGACCACTGCAGATATAGTAATGAACATGGCAGGCCCCCCAGCCTTGCAGTCCTGCTGTCCTTTCTGGTCTTCAATGTTTGGCTCTTAGCTCAAAGACACTAAGGTAATCTGTTTAATGCAATTGGATTGAGTATTTCAAGGTTGTAGGAATATGTGGTCGTAGTACATTCCCTGAAGGAAAGGTTTCATAATATCTCTGTCCTTTCTTTTCCTTTCCTCTAGCCTCCTGCAGGCTTTGTCCCCAAGTAAGCTAAATCTTATGCATTCAGTAGGGGAATGAGAACAGCTAGATATTTGTTAAGTTCTACCAGAGGGGAGAAGAGTTGAGAAGATCTGTTTTTGCCCTCTTTTCTGGTATAATAAGGAGATACAACAGCGAACATTTATGGACATGCGTTTTGCATGCACTGCTTCATTCAGGCCCTACAATACCCTTGGCAGAAGAAACAGAGGTTCAGGAGGTTCCGTGGTTTGCCCAAAGTCCAGAGGTAGAATGTACGCAGGGAGGGGAGTTTCAACTCAGGTAGTCGGATTCTAGAATCTCTTGGTTTGCACACACGGGTCAGAAGTATGGACTTTGACTAGGGCTCATCCACACCTGCCTCCCTGTCGGGGCCCCCCGGTGGCAGGTGTGTTTGAGATGGCAAATGGCTCGAGGCTGAAGCCTGCAGCTGGGGCAGAGGTGTGTTCTGGTATATTTATATAACACTGTTTATCTTGTTTTGTGTTACCTATTTCCTCCTAGAATTGATGTTGGTTCTCAGTGAGGCTTCAGGAAGTTTCTAGAGGAAATTGCTTCAGTACTTCCATTAGACAGAGGTGGGGGAAGGGAGAGAGAACAAGAAAGACAACAGATGGTTTCTGGTCTGAGATTATGTTCTTGCAACTTTTCTTCTAGCTTGATGTGGTTAAAATGGCCTTCCTTTACTTAAAATTTGGAGTAGTAGATGGGAGTTGATTTTTTTGGTTTGTTTTTGTTTTTAATATTGGGGATCAAACCCAGGGGCATTCTATCACTGAGCTACATTTCCAGCCCTGGTTTGGTTTTGTTTGAGTCAGGGTCTCACCAAGTTGCCCAGGAGGGACTTAAAGACTCAAATTTATGATTCTCCTGTCTCAGCCTCCTCAGCCTCCCAAGAGCATCTTTTTTTTTTTTTTTTTTTTCTTTTTTTTTGAGGCAGAGTCTTGCTATGTAGTTCAGACTGGCCTTGAACTCACTGCGGAGCCCAGGTTTGGCTTGAATTTATAGCAATCCTCCTGCCTCAGCTTCCCCAGTGCTGGGATTACAGGCGTGCACCACCACAGCAGGCTCCTAACTGCATCTTACAGGTATGTACCATGACACCCTGTGGGAGTTGATTTTTTAAAAATGTGTTTGCGGGCCGGTGAGATGGCTCAGTGGCTTAAGCGCCTGCCTGGCAAGCGCGAGGGCCCAAGTTCGACTCCCGGAACCCACATACGAAAAAGGGGCCGGTGATATCGCTCAGTGGCACGGGCGCCTGCTGGTGCGCGAGGTCCTGAGGTCGACCCCCCGGTACCCACCAAAAAAAAAAAAAAAAAAAAAAAAAATGTGTTTGCTATAAGAATAAAAATTTGGGAATTTTAAACTCACTCTCCTCATTAAAAATTTTTTTAAAAATTCAATCGTGATATCCGAAAGTTTGCACAACACTGTGCCAGGTGTTATTCTTCAAGCTAAAAATACAGTGGTGAGTAATATAGGATTCTAATTCTGAATGTTGGCAATGGATATCAGTCTTGAATCCAAAGGGACTCAGCCTGCAAAATAGATGCTGTGTTTCACCTTGGCTGTGAACAGAGAAATAGTCATCTGTGGGAACTATGTTGCCATAAAGTTGGCTCCAAGAGGGGCAAGTTCTCAAGGAGCATTAATAATGCTAAGACCTTTCTAGGTTCATGGATCAGAAAGTAGGATAACAATTACCAGGGCTGGAAGGAGGGGAAAATGGGGAATTGTCCAGTGGATATAGAATTTCAGTTTTGCAACTTAGAAAACTTCTGGAAATCTATTGCACAACAACATGAATATAATTAGCACTACTGAAGTGTACACTTAAAGTGATTAAGATGGTAAATTTTATGTTACACTTTTTGTTTTCCTTTTGAGAGAGGGTCTCTCTATGTAGTTCAGGCTGGTCCTGAACTCACTATGTAGCCCAGGATGGCCTTGAACTCACAGCGATTTTCATGCCTCAGCCTCCAAGATTACAGGCGTGTGCCACCATCAGGCTAGCCTCAAACTCATGGCAATCCTCCTGCCTCAGCCTCCTGAGTGCTGGGATTACAGGCGTGTGCCACCATGCCCAGCCTAGGTATATTTTTTAACACAAATATTTTTGGAAAAGAAAGATGGCCAGTGCAACGCTACATGCCTATGATCCAAGCTACTTGAGAACTGAGGCAAGAGGATTTCTTGAGCCCAGGAGTTCAAAATCAGCCTGGGCAACATAGGAAGACCTTGTCCCCCCCCCCCAAAAAAAAAATCAAAAACTGAACCAAACCAAACCAAAACCCCAAAACAGGGCTGGTGAGATGGCTCAGCGACATAAGTTCCTGCCTGGCAAATGCTAGGTCCTGAGTTCGACCCCCGGTACCCACAAAAGAAAAAAAAAACCAAAACAATACAAAAAATAAAACCAGTGCTTGCTTTGGCAGCACATATACTAAAAAAGAAAATAAAACCACAGAAAAGCACTCATAGTTTATGTAGCCAAAGGGAACTGGATAACTGCATACGGGGATAGAACTTTAGATTGGGTTAGAATTCTATCAAAGCAATGTGTGGAACACCCATAATTGAAAGGAGAAAAAAGCGTATTGATGAGGTAGTTCAGGATTATGTGAACCAGGGTTTAGATACGCACGAATCTACCCAGTATTTAACAGCTATCAGTGTCCACCTTGAAGGGACAATCCAAATCAAATCCAGATGGGATAGGTAGAGAGGTGGTGGGTACCAGGCCAAAAGCTGTGACTGTGAAAATATGGAGAATCTGGACCAGCTTTGACTTCTCACTTCAACAGACAATGTGAGCCAGGAGGTAAAGCCAGACATCTCTCCTCTTCCCTGACAAGCAGCAGAAAGCCAAAAGACTGTGATTTCCTGGCCAGTTCAAAACTCCTGCCGGTATAGCAAAGTCTGGTACTGTCTTTCATGAGAGTGACAAGTAGAATTTCCAATAAGAACTCCATGAGAAAGAGTCGATACCACCTCTATAAATAGTGCTCTAGGAACATGTTTGCCAATATCTGTCTCATGAACATCCTCCCTCCCAGGAGGCCTGGAGCGCGGCCATCACAGTGGGCACCGAGGCCCAGGTTGGGCTGCTCCTGTTTGGACCCTGGCACAGAACATGTATGAGGTAAAGGCAGCAAACTCAGGCATCCAGGCTTTGCTTTACCCATCCACAAAAACCAAGACAGAACAGGAATAGGCTCTAGTTTTTCAAAAGAGTCATAGATGAATTATATAAACATCATTTATTACATAAAACTTCATTTCTCCATGGATGATGTCACCTTTATCAGAAAGAACTGTTTCTAAATTATCTATAATATTCTCTTCGCTAACCTGTAACCTCAGTCAGTTTTACCATTTTTTCCTCAGTCAGTTTTATAATCACTTTCCAAATTTTTATTATTTATTTTTTGGAGGGCAGTACTGGGCATTGAACCTGGGGCCTTCATGCTAAGCTATATCCACAGTCTTTGCACTTTTTAATTTTTAAAATTTTTTTGGTTTTTTTAAGGCAGAGCCTCATTATGTAGTGCAGGTTGGCCTTGAACTCATTATGTATACCAGTACTCGAACTCACTGAGATCCTCCTGCCTCAGCCTCCTGAGTGCTAGGATTACAGGTGTGCACCACCACGCCTGGCTAGATTATTGGTTTTTAAAAGTATGGTTTAGGGCCAGGCATGGTGGTGCACACCTGTAACTCTAGCACTTTGGAGACTGAGGCAGGAGAATCACAAGTTCAAGGTCAGCCTAGATACAAATCAAAAAACCAAACCAAGGGCCAGTGAGATGGCTCCGTGGCATAAATGCCTGCCTGGCAAGCGCGAGGTCCTGAGTTCGACTCCCAGTACCCACATACGAAAAAAGGGCTGGTGATATCGCTCAGCGTCACAGGCGCCTGCTGGCGTGCGAGGTTCTGAGGTTGACCCCTGGTACCCACACACACAAAAAAACCAAACCAAACCAAAAAACTGGTAAGGCAAATCTGTGATATTCCTCTTCTTTTTTCAAAAATGTAGTTATTAATTTGAACTTGCTTATCATTTGAGATGAACTTTAAAATCATTTTGTCAAAATACACCCAAATAAATCTCACTAAGGTTCTAATTAGAATTAAAAGGGAAAATCAAAGTCTATATTCATTAAACAATAGCTTCCCATTTTCCCCTCCTCTGGTTCCTGGTTTTTTTTTTTTTTTTTATTTTTCGGTACTAGGCTTTGAATCCAAGGCATTTACACCAAGCTACATCCCCAGACGCACACACCCCTTTTAAATTTTATTTTGAGACAGGGCCTTGCTAAATTGCTGAATTGTCTCGGCTGGCCTGGAACTTGTGATCTGCCTTCCTCCAACTTCCAGTACGCTGGGGTTACATGCATGCACAACTGCACCCCACAAATGTCCATTTTTATGAAAGTATTTAAATCAGGATTTTTAGATGAACTCTTTCATTAATTAATCATATTTTAATTTGAATGTCACTGATACTCATAAAGTAGATATTTTTATATGTTTATTACCTAATTAAATTTCCTGTTTTGTGAATTACCTGTTTATGTTTGCCCATTTTTCCTTTTGGGGGCCACAGTTGTTTTAGCAGGGGCATGATAATGTGCATTTTCCCATGGGAAAATAATAATAATTTAATTCAATAAAGTTTAGATTTCCTCCCATCTGGCAGCAGAATAAACCCAGGGAGAAAAGAGGGAGAAGTAAAACCACTCCCTCTTTTAAAAAAACTATTAATGAGATCTCGGTTATAGTCATAATCAATATATTTTTTGTTTTATGAAAGAAAAATGTCTTTTTCATAATCACCAACTCCCAGTGCCATTATTCTGAGATAATTACTTTTCATAACTTCTTGTGTATCCTTCCAGAAATTTGATTTATTTTGCAGTAATGGGGCCTCACACACGCTAGGCAAGCACTGGGCTACATCCTGAGCCCTTTTTTTGTTTTTTAGTTTTGAGAAAGTTCTCACTAAGTTGCCCAGGCTGGCTTCAAAATTGCAGTCCCCCTTCCTCAGTCTCCTGAGGAGTTGGGATTATCTACGTCAGCATTGCTGCAGAGGAGGAGAGCATTATGGGATGTTAGTGCTGCCAGGCCACACCTGTGGGAGAAGGGCAGGAAGCAGGACCGGGGAGTGAAAGAGGTTGGGCTCTGATGCAGTTTCAGTAGATGTTTCAGCTGATCCTGTGTGAAGCTCTCAAGCTCTGCTGCCACTTCCAAGTTGTCCTGAGTTGGGGAAGGTGGCCCGGCCCTTTCCTCTGGACACTGAACAGTCACCGGATGCCAGTTGCCCAGAGAAGTGATCTTGGGCCAAATGCCTCCCTTCCGCTAAGGAAAATTCTTAGAGAGAACTCCCAGCAGCTGGGGGCCTAAGTTCTTCAGTCCTGAGGTAGGGCTATGAGAAAGCGATTAGTGTAGTCTATAGTCTCCTAGGCACCACTTAGTTGGGTAGTTTGGGGTGCAGCTCTTCCACAGTTCCTTTGGGCCTCTTTTCCTGAGGGAAGTTTACAAGGAGAGGAAAGTGGGGTGAAACACAGCCTCCACCACTGGAGCTGAATTTGAGGCCACAGAGCTACTCATGTCTTCCTTTCCCACTACCCAGGTCCCTCACACCCTCAGTGCCTCTGTTGGCCTACATGGCTTACTTGGTGATATGGCCCAGACTTTCATTCTGGAAGGTTCTGGAACCTTGGTAGCAATCCTGTTTTTAGGCTATGGCTGAAGTGCTTATCCACTTACTAGCAAAACTGGGTAAGGGAATAAGAAGGGACACCTATGTGGAGTGCTTGGGTGCAAAAAGAGCCCACCGTATAACAGAATCTCAACTTCCTCTTGATCAGGGTTAATAATTCCTACCAGAATGGCAACTTCCCCTGACACAGAAAGTCTGAAGTGCTCAGGTGATAACTGTAGTTTCAAATTCAACAGGACTCCTCCTGGGCCTCTTGGCGCAAGCTGCCCCCTTTGGAAATCAGGATTTCTAAGCTCACAGAGTTGAGGGAGTGGCATGTACAAGGCAGGACCATTCCTACCTCCACCCTCTTCATTTCCAGACCCATGTATTCTACCTAGGGGCGACCACACACCAAACATTGGTCACTGATTTAGAAAGCAGAAGTGTGTTCTCGACGGTGGCGTCTCATCCTCGCAGGGAATGTCTTTGGGCTGTGGCCTCAGCATGCCTTCAGTGTACCACTGCATTGCTCAGTGAGGCCAGTTGTGTGTGGATAGTGTAGGACAACAGGCAACCACAATTCAATCAATTTGTAGCCCGGACTGCTATGTGAGGTGAAGGATAATGTGTTTTTGAAAAGAAATAGCTCCTGGGGCCTGAAGATCCTGTAAGCATGTGTCTGCTACCATATTTTCTTTGTTGTAACATGGGCTCTTCGTTTTCGTGCACTATTATATGGGATTTCATGTTAGTAACAACTCCCTCCTCTTTTTTTATGGTATTGGGAGTGGAATGCAAGGCTTTAGCACTGAGGTACACCCCCAGCCTTTTTTTTTTTTTTTTTTTAATTTTGAGATGGGTCTCAATAAGTCGCTACATTGCCCAGGCTGTGCTCAAACTTGTGATCCTCCTGCCTCAGCCTCCTGGTGTAACTGGGATTACAGGCATGCAGCACCATGCCAAACTGTCCCTTGAAAGTGGTGCTGGCTGAGACTTTATAAGTAAGAAAGGCAAATTTATACCTGAAATATGTTTATTCCAGTAAAAATGAATTGCTGCAGGGATTCAACATAGTCAACTCACCACAAAGTGGCTGATTCACCTCCCTGAGGGATGTTGTCAAATCACAGGTTTAGTTTTCGTCTTCTTTCCTTCCTTCCTTGTTATCTTTTTTTTTTTTTTTCCCAGTACTGGCGATTGAACCAAGGGACTTCATACTAAGCCACATCCCCAGCACCACTACCCTCATCTTTATTTTCAGACAGGGTCTCACTAAGTCACTGAGCTACCCAAGGCTATGTTGGAACTTGTGATCCTCCTGCCTCAGCCTCCCAGTGGCTGGGATTACAGGTGTGTGCCATTTTCTTTTTTTGAGGCAGGGCATTGCTACGTTGCCCAGGCTGGCCTTGAACTTGTGATCCTCTGTCTTTGGCTCGTAGCTGGGACTATATGCATGCACTCCCAGTTTTATCTTTCTCACTGGCAGGTTGGAATTAGTAGCAGCAGTAGGTAAATCAGTTTTGATGAGTAGAAGCCCAAGGTGTTGGGCCCATTCACAGCCTCCGTCCCAGCCACCATGTCTTCTATGCCCAGGGAAGAATGACACAGACTTTGGTGGTCAGTGGCAGAGGCTGGCTGATGTCAGTGGACGGAGTCATTGGTCTACTTGCTTGTTTAGTGCTTCCTCCAAGGTGGCTGCTTTCCAGTGAGCATTAACATGGATTTTTACATTTTGTGCCCATAGGCTCACCCAGCCTCATTATCTCTGATCTTACAGTCTTATTCACTCCAGGCCCTGACCACTTGGTCCAGCTATTATCTAAGGACCATGAATCTATGTATATTCTGACCTTTGGGCATTTCTATCTCCACGCAAAGTAGAGCACCCAGTACACTGCCTTACATTCTGCCCACTGGGAAGATTTCTCCTCACCATTGTCTTGAAAAAGCCACCCCTGAGTAGGACTGTAACGCAGCCAACTTGCTCTGACCCATTTATAAACCAAGTTTGCTTCTCTTCTCCTGTCAGCTGGTCGTAAGGAAACTTCCCAGGCAACCATGACATGAGCTGAAGGGGAGGTGACAGAGCAGATATGGTGCCTGATGTGGGGAACTGTACCATCTGTTTATGCAGCTTACTTGTGCTCTTGAATCCACTTGTTCCTAATCCCAGATGTACCACTTCCATCTTGCAACATGATGCTGCTGGGATCATCTGACCTTATGATTTGATTTAGCTGAATGACAGAAACAAGCTCATTATAGTTTTCTGGCTACATGTTGAGGTTGTCCATGTTTACCAGTGCTTTATATCATGCCAGGAGCAATTTTGTAAAAAAAAAAGCATATATTTCTTAATTACATGTCG
Organism: Erethizon dorsatum; assembly: GCA_028451465.1. Lineage (NCBI taxonomy): Eukaryota > Metazoa > Chordata > Mammalia > Rodentia > Erethizontidae > Erethizon > Erethizon dorsatum. The sequence continues at coordinate 69,102,173 of CM051824.1, forward strand.
CAACTGGGACGACTATTTGACACAATTTCTGGTAGTCTACTGTCATCCTCCAGCATCCATCTGGCATTGATAAGGGCAAGATTAGTGAAATAAATAGAGAGCTGGGTGTGGTGGCACACATTTGTAATGCCAGCATTCAGGAGGCTGAGGCAGGAAGAGCACCATGAGCTCGAGGCCAGCCTAGAGAGAGAGACTCTTTTTTTTTTAGTACGAGGAATCGAACTCAGGACCATGCGCTTGCCAGGCAGGCACTGTGCCGCTAAGCTATATCACCAGCCTGGGACTCTCTCTTAAAAAGCCAAAAAAAAAGAAATAGATGAGGACTAATACGCTTGAATTCTTTTGGTCTTTAGAATGGAAATAGTACCTGCCACTATTATTTTTTTAATTTACCATCTTGGCTGCTGTGGGGGAAATGAGGGAGCAGTTTCAGGGCTTCTACCTGGCCTTCTTCAATTTGCTACCTCTCATCCCACAGGCCAGGGAACTAATATGCTGGTTGTGTTAACTAACCTGATACTTCTATTCTAATTATCTGGATAATTAGATAATTCTAACTCTGTGGAGGCCAGGGAAATGGTCACCAGGTCAACCGTAGAGCCACTGAGTCAGAGATAGACCAGGACTCCATTATTACCTGGCTGAACATACGATCCTGCTCTAACAGGGCCACGCAATACACTGGGTCTTTAGGAGGCAACTCGGAAATGAGATTAGCATGTGTGACGTTTACTGTGCAATCCTCTCAGGGGCAATGCTGTGGGGGAGGAAAAGGAAGTATGGGCAGACAGAGAATTTGAGGTCCAGTCCAGTATTAACAAAGGCCTCCGTCATCGCCCTGAGAGCACTGACACTAGGATGACTCAGTGTTGTGTCATAGTGGGATGAAGGGGCCAGCACTGTGTATTCCCCACAGCAAACAGTCACTGGGTACAGGCTGCCCCCAGAAAGGAGCATGAACTTGAACAAGGTGGATTTCTTCAGCAGTAACCTCAGAACTAAGGGAGTACTGTAAGTCTTCAGTCCTGACAGGGAATCTGGGTAGCATGTCACGGCGTCTATTGTACACAGATGTGTACACACGCACGCACACACACATGCACCCTACATGTATGTCCAGGTTCTTAGTTGTAAAAAAGAAAAAAAGAAAGAAAAGAAAAGAAAAAGAAGAAACTAATTCTTGGTAATTTTGTTTTGTTTTGTTTTTTGAGATATGGTTTCTCTATATAGTTCAGGCTGGCCTTGAACTATGTAGCCCAGGCTGGCCTCAAACTGAAGGTTATCCTGCCTCAGCCTCCTGAGTGCTGAGATTACAGGTGTGCGCCTCCATGCCTGGCAATTCTGGGTAATTTAAGAAGTAAGATTTTATATTTATTGTTTTTAGACAAGGTCTCACTATGTAGTTCAGAATGGCCTTGAACTCACAATCCTTCTGCCTCTGCCTCCTGAGGGCTGAGATTATATGTGTGCACCATCACATCTGGTGAAAAACAAATTTCTAATGGATATTAGTTCGCTCATAGACTCTCTGGGAAGTCCAAGGGATCAAGCCTAGAAGTTTTGACTAACAGCAGTAATCACCAAAATACAACTACAGAGCTGGCCTTTTGGAGGCTTTGCAGCTTGAATCACTGACACCACTGATGCTGGACATTATTAGCACCTGACTCAATGACTAGGGCTGAAGTGTCTGGTGGAGGCTAGGGCACATCATATACCTCACCTGTAAGGGAAGTTGAGGCTTTCAATTTCATAATAGGTGGGATATTTCCAGATATGGGGGGAGGTTTGGACATTAGTGGCCAAAAAGGATACCTTCTTATCTCACTGAAAAAGACCATATTAGCTGGACAGTGCACATGCCTGTAACCCTAGCACTCAGGAGGCTGAGGCAGGAGGATTCCTTCAAATTCAAGGCCAGCCAAGCTACATAGAGTTCAAGGCCAACCTGAACTACCACAGTGACACCCTGTCTCAAAACAAAATTAAAAACAACCAAAAAGACCATATTATATATGGTTATCTTGCATTTTTCGCTTTAATATTTCTTATATCTCTGCCCATGAAAAACAATGTGTACTGGATATTAATCTCAGTATTTTGTATAATAGCACTGACATGTTAACTGTAGGAAATGTTCACCACAGAAGCTTGGTTAAAATCATGATACATAATCCAGATAATAGAATGATATGTGGCTATTTAAAATTATACTATCTGTTGAATTTGGAGGGTATCAACTTGGCCAATTTTGGGGAAAAAACTGAAAGATACAAAGAAGAGGCAAGCAGATGGAGATAAAATATCACATTTATAACAATAAAACTGTTGAAAATAGCTTTGATGCCAGGTCCGAATAAGCTTGCTAGTACTTCCTGTCCCCAGCTTCTCCATGTTGTGCCTTGAGGATGTCCTGTCTGACTGGAAGTCTGGCTCCGCAGAGGAGACAAACTTAACCAATGTGGCCATTCATGCTTAGCCAACGTGTCAGGCTGAGTGAGGCTGGATTTCCTTATCTTCTTCCCTTCCCTATCATGTTCTTCACACCCTTACAGGTTTCTTCTGAGAGCTCTCCCATGAATTTACCTGCAAAAGGAGTCAAGTCTTAGTTTCTGCTTCCATAGACCAAAGAAATATCTATGAAATTTTTATAATGAGAAATTTTATAAACATGAAAAGAGCTATTTTTTATTTTGAAAAGGAAATGTCACATGGATTCCAAGATAAAGCAAGCCTAGGGTTTAATATTTGTAGCCTAAAAAATTCTTGATTTTAGATAGTACATTGAGCTAACATTTGTAAAAGTAGATTACTCATTTTTACCACAGAAATCAGACCTTTTTTGTTTGTTTTTTGAGACAGGGTCTCGCTATGTAGTTCAGACTGGCCTTGAACTCACTATGGAGCCCAGGTTGGCCTCGAACTGTAGTGATCCTCCTGCCTCAGCCTCCCATGTGCTAGGATTACAGGCCTGTGTCAGTACATCTGGCTCAGAGCTCTATTTCCCAAGGTCCAGTACTGATACACTTCAAAGGGCAGAGGAGTGGCTGGAAGATATGAAAGTGGAGACAATGAGTAGAAAGCACACTTTCAATATTTATGAGCAAAAAAGAGAGAGATAATAATATGGTAGGATAGATGATAGAGACTTCTATATTAGCGCTGGAGGGGTCTTGATTATGCACGTAGAAGGAGGTGGAAGGGAATCAGAGTAAGAAAGTAATGGATAGTTTATGGAGCAACAACATTCTAAAGGTGAGCAAGGATGGAGGCCTGTATACAGTACACAGTATATTATGGTAAGGAGGTAATATACTTCGACACAGTATATTATGTCAAATTTGTGGGTAAATTTCCAGCTGAAGGAAGGCTAAAATTGGTGGTCATTTTTTTTTTTTTTTTGTCTTTTTGAGATAGGGTTTCTTTTTTTTTTTAGCTTTTTATTTTTTGGTGTTGAGGACGAAACATAGGGTTTCCAGCTTGCTAGATAAGCGTTCTGCCACTGAGTTAAATCCCCAGACCCTTGAGACAGGATTTCACTGTGCAGTTCAGGCTAGCCTCGAACTTGAAGCAATCTTCCTGCCTCAGCCTCCCGAGTGCTGGGATTACAGGCGTGCCCCACCACGCCCAGCCAGTTGCCAATTTATTAAAATTTTATTTTTTAAATTTATTTTTATTTTTTCGGCTGCCAATTTTTATACAACGTCTGATGCATTCTTAGTTAAATGAAGAGGCAAAATAAAGATCTTCAAGGGAGTTGCAAATGCCGACGAAAGTGACCAAGGATAAGTTAAAGGATAACTAAAATTGAGCACAGAAACTGTTAAGTGTGAAGCTAAGAAATTTTGACTTAAAAACTAAAAACTATGAAAGATGTCTTAGTGGGGCTGGGTGGGCTTTTAAGAATAGCCAGAAGGCTGGGGCTCAAGGGTAGAGCACTTGTCTAGCACGTGCAAGGCCCTGGGTCCAAGCTCCAATACTAGGGAGAAAGAATTGTTTTGGGCACCCTATGAAGGGTGGGCTTGAGTAGGATGAGAGTAGAAACAGAACATTTAAGGAAATCCAGAACTAGGGTGGAGATGATGAGAAAGATGTAAACACACCTAACTAATCAAATATTCGTAGGTGCAAAAATACTCTGGGGGATAATTTTACTGTACTAATAAACTGTCTAGACCAGAGGAAAATTAAAAAGTAGGAACTGCAACATTACAATCCCTGGCCTTGAGACAAAAATCTTGGGACAGAACTCCAGAAATCTAAAAGTAAGGATAGTTGGAGTACCTGGCCTAATAAAATCTAAACCAAGTTGGCATAGAGCTGTCGGGCCCATGGGATGGCAATAGGAGGGACGGCAATAGGAGGGACGGCAATAGGAGGGACGGCAATAGGAGGGACGGCAAGCCCAGCCAACAGCTGGGGATTGAGTGGGGCTTCTTGACCTGACTACAGACATAGGGTTTGTACCTAGGTGGCACCATGAATTTTATGGATAATATTATGAGTTACTAAAGGAATTCGTGTTAAAATATATCCCTATCAATTGTTAAGATGGCGATGACTGCCTGATGGCTTTTCAAGCTCCCTAATAACTGTTGTTGTTGTCCTTTTTTTGGTAAAACAGACCCTTCATTAAAAAAAAAAAAAAACCCACGAATCACATATAAAATACTACCTATAATTTTAGGGGGGGGTCTATGAACTTTGGAAATCCATCCACAAACCTCGCACACAGTAGTTAAGTGCTCTACCACCGAGATGCACTCCCTGCCCCTCCACATTCTTTTGAGTTTGCAAAGCATTGACATAGATAACTCGAGGGAAGCCGCCCTAGTCTGGATCTTTCAGGGGCTGTTCTGGACCTTACGATGATTTCGGACTACAGCCGCCATCGAATCTTCCAGCAAATATTTACCGGACGCCTGGCACATACAGGTACGGTGCCAGGGCCTGAGCGCACCAAGATAAAAGTCACCATTGCTGTCCTCGAGGAGCCTATGTAGGTGTAAGAATGTGGACGTAGTTACTAGCACTCTTCGGAAAAGTCGTCTAAGTTTAAGAGGCATTGTGCGGACGTAAAAGGCCTCTGAGCTGGCAACCTGACTTCTGGTTTCTCCATATCCTAAAACTCTTGAGTTCGGCAACTCAATCTCAGCCGTTTTATCTGTCGAAGGGGATTAACAAGTAGATGGAAACTGCTGACAATCTTCAAAAGATAACCTTTGTCAAATGAACACAAATGAGAAAACCCAACAACGAGGCTTATCAGGAATAATAGTAAACTACACATCCTCGGTTCAATTCCCTGGGTTCAATTCTCAGAAAAACAAAACAAAAAACTTTAAGAAATATGATATTTGGCAGGGGCGCCCCTTGAGAGTAGCGGCCGGCTCTTTTCAAGCCTCCGGACAGCCTCGCACGCGGTCCAAATCCGCTTTAGAAGCCTCACCGGATGGATCAAAGCTCCGCTTCCGCGGGCAGATTTTCGCTGTGGGCGTGAGCGCAGGGATACAGACGTAGGCTCCGGCTGGATCTGACTCCTGCGCATGCTCCTGAGACGAGGCCGAGACCGGAAGGGCGGGGGCGTGGCGAGCCGCTAGTTCTCGCTGAGGCCGTGCGCGGGAGGCGGGGGGCGCGCGCGCTCGTTCGCGCGGCCGCTGCGTACAGTAGTGACGACCGCGCGGGAGCGGTCACATGACTAAAGCGGCTGCCTGTACAGTAAGAACCCAATATGGCAGCGGCGGTAGCAGTGGCAAAGGCAGCAGAAGGACCGGCCGCCCCATAGACCCCCCCCCCCCGCGCACTTCCCCCGCCGCTTCCTCTGCTAGGGTGCTCCTCCGGCCTGACTTCCCCTTTCTCCCACCTTTCCCGGCCCCGCGGGAAAAGCAGCGCAGGGCAAAGCAGACAGGGAGCGCGGCCGGAGCCCGGACACGGGAGCCTCCCAGTCAGTTCAAGACCCGACATGAGGGAAAAGGGCCGTAGGAAGAAGGGCAGGACCTGGGCGGAGGCCGCCAAGACGGTAAGGGGGAGGGAGCGAAGGGGAAGGCCGGGAGGACTTCGTTCCCCCGCCGCTCGCCAGTCGCAGGGGAAGGGAGGTCACCGGCCCCGCGACCCGGCTGAGGGGGCGCAAAACCGCGCGGAGAGGGCGGCGGTTAGAGTCGGGGTTGCGATCCTTGTGGGAATGGAGGCGCCGGTGGGAGGGAGTCGCGGCGGGGCTGTGGCTTCTCTCAGCCTCTGCGCGAGTCCTCTTGGTGTTTTGAGGCTGTCTCTGGGGATCATGTCGCTGTCGCCCCCACTCTGTGGTAGCCCCCGCCCCGCCACGGGGAAGTCTGTTGTGCTTGCTTGTACAGCAACCGGTTCTTCTCCCTTGCGCGCCTGGAGAGCCCCCACATTGGATGCAGACAGGGGAAGGCTTGTGCGTGCATCCAGCCCCAGAAAGAAGAGGGGAGCGCTGGAGCTTCGTAGAATTTACCCTCTGCAGCAGACATGCCACCTGACCCCGAGCCCCCTGCTTCTCTGGCTCTCCGAGCCGACCTGAGGTCACGAGGCTTTTGTTTTTGTTTGCTGTTGGAGCGGAAAGTGCAGGAGGTGTTTAGAAACGAAGTAACAGGTGGGACTTGTAGATTTTTTTTCTGTTTCCGTAGAGACCTACTCTGATGTTCCGTAGAGACAGCAATGCATGGTGGGATGTGTAGTTTACCCGGCCTTTACTGTTCTGTAGCCAAAGTGATGGTGGCCTGATGAAGTTGTGATGGTGGCAAAACAGTTATTTAATTTTAATTTTATTATAAGGAACTTTAGAGGTAGATTTTAAAAAGAAAAGACGGAATATTGAGGATTAGCGAGAACTTCTGTATTTTAGGGAGAAAAATTAAAATCGTGTATTTATCTAAAAATGAAACGGGGCAAAGTGAAGTTCATTCCATTGCTGAGGGTGCAACAGAAAAGTAATGGGATTAAACAGTAGCAGTTCAATTTGGAAAGTGAGCGTTGTTGACTCTGTAATAGTTGGACAACGCAGTTTTTCTAAATGAACCTTTAAATGTATGGTTTATTTTTTAAATGAGATTTTTCTGAATACAAAAGTAATAATTGTTCACTTTGTGGGGAAATTTGGAAAGTTATACAGAAGTATAAAGAAAATTAGAAAGTCACGTATTTCTTCCGTTAACCATTAACATTTGGTATATTATTGTCTAGCCTGACTTATTTCACTCAATCTGGATCTTACTGAATATTGTGCATTTGTTTTGTAAACTTTGTGCACTTGTTTTGTAAACTTTATGCACTTGAGGGTTGATGAGTCCTCAACTTGTATTTCTGTTTTAGTTGGAAATGTGAAAAAGTGAAAAAAAAAGCACTTTTTATTTATTATTTTTACTTATCATGTATCTTCATAATTGTGACTGCTGGTAGTTTTTCTCTAAAAGATAAAACTCTGGAAGTAATTTTTTTGATGGTGGGGAGGTTGCTTCTCCACAGAAGGCTGTTTTACTTTTTACTTCATGGATACCTGTTGCTGGTTTTTGTTTTTGTTTTTGTTTTTGTTTTTGAGACAGAGTCTCGCTGTGTAGTCCAGGCTGGCCTTGAACTCACTGTGTAGCCCCGGCTGGCCTTGAATTAGCAGCAGTCCTCCTGCCTCAGTCAACTTCTTGCTGTTAATAGAAGAAATATGGTTAATTTTAATTATGAGTAAGCAGACCCTAATCCTAATTGTTAATTTTTAAGTCTCTAGAAGTTTAAGAATACTTTCTCAAATACCTCTTCGGGTAAAGTAGTCTAGGCACTGGGAGATTGTGACACATGGGAAAAATTAATTTGCACCTGTTTAGATTTACCTATAATAAATTAGTACATTTGCTCATTTCATGTCCCAGCTAGCTATGTGAAAAATAGTATGTATTGAAAAGATAGAAAGGGTAGTTTGAGTGATACAGTTTTGAATGAGCTGCCGAGGGGGCTGGTGTATTAGCTTGGTATTTTTAATTTGATTCTGGCAAATATATTAAGCCCAGTGTAAGTAAAAATGAATTTTTTGAAAGAATGGTGACATTAGTTTTTTCTAGTAGCCAAAGTCTAGAAAACACTACCTGTAAAGTAAGGGGACTGAATTAAATCACAGTGGTGAAGGTTTTTGTTTGTGTGAGGAATTGAAGTGAAAGTAGGAGTACTAAACACAAGTAAACCTTTAGCATTTCAGACTGTAGAATAATGATGTCAGAAAGTTAGTGATTGGACAAATGGAAGTAACTTTGTCATAAATTAAGAGACAGTAAGGCCGGGCATGGTGACACACACCTGTAATCCCAGCACTCTGGGAGACTGAGGCACAGCAGGCTTGAAAGTTTGATCTCAGTTTGGGCAAACTAGTGAGACCTTGTCGCCTAAAAAAAAAGAAAAGAAAAAAGTGAGGTGGGGTGGGGATATGGCTCAGTGCAAAGGCTGGGGGTTCAATCCCTAGAACTGAAAAAAAGTTCAATTTAAATTGAAGACTTTGTAGAGTACCAGGGATACTGAGAAACATTACAGTGACTTCAGAATTATATTCAAAGTTAGATCATTAAAAAAAAGAGAGAGAGACATCATTTGGTGACATTCCTGAGGATTGTTGGCAGTTTTCCCAAAGCAGAAAGTTCAAAGTAGTGTGATTTTAGCCCTCATGGTGGTGCACACCTGTAATCCCAGCCCTCAGGAGGCTGTGGCAGGAGGATCACTGACAGTTCAAGGCCAGCCTAGGCTACAGAGTGAGTTCAAGGACAGCTTGAAATACATAGCAAGACCCTGTCTCAAAAAACAAAACAAAACAAAACAAAATAAAACTAAATGCAGTGCAATCTTTTGCTTCCCCCCACCAACTGCTGCTGTGCTGGGGACGGAAATGACCTAATGCATTCTAGGCACATGCTTGAGCTGCGTCCACTGAGCTACATTCCCCAGCCCCTGATCTTTCTTTTTGACCACCCCTTAATCCCCTCCAATCCACCACAAGTAGGCCAACATTAGAAGGGAAAAGTGTCCCGGAAGGACGAGGGAGAGTGTGAATATATATGGGAATATGTGACTGTAGGTGGAAGGGACAGAGAAGCACACCTTAGAGATTATATACTAGTGGTACCTTTGGGTATCTTTTGGGAGTAAAGTGGTCAAAATCTGAGAAGTGAAGTGTGAGTGTTAAAGGTGAGGAGTGCTGTGTATAGTTTAGATATTTGGAAAATGATTTAGAGGCTGAAGAACAAGTTTTTAAAAAATATTCTGTCTAGATTTCATTTATTGATTAATATTATTTGAATGTGCACAAGATCTTTTGTCATTTACCTTAGGTTATTCGCCTCTAGGAAATAAAGGTAACATGGATAGGATAATTACTTTGATATAGGAAAGGGAGAAAATGGGAACTTTGTGAAGGTTGAGTCCAAGGCCTCCATCATGCTGAGCCCTAATTTAGCTCATATTAAGTCCCTGGTCCTTATTGTTGTTGTTAGTATTATTATTATTATTTTTAGACTAGGTCTTGCTATGTATCCCAGGCCTCCAACTTGTGATCTTCCTGCCTCAGCCTCCCAAGTGCTGGGATGACAGATAAGCATCACTGTACTAGGTTCCTGGCCCCAGTTTTTTGAAAGGTATGAAAAACATATTAATTAGAAAGGTGTTTAGAAAAACAACTTAAAATGTACTTTAGGAAAGAGATATTTTAGCTTAGAAATTGTCAGTACTTTTAGTCTTTACAGTGAATATTTCTTTTTCTTCCTTAAAATATAACTAGGAGTATCATCAGGCTTGATCGTGTCCCTTTGGGCAGCCTTTGGGTATATATTACAAGGCCAGAGTCCTTTTAAGTCTGTTATTTGTGTTATTTATTTATTTATTTATTTATTTATTTATTTATTTATTTATTTTTGTGGTACTGGGGATTGAACTCAGGGCTTTGTGCATGCTAGGCAAGCACTGTATCACTGAGCTGCATCCCCACCCCTATTATTTGTGTTTTATTTGTAGCTTTCTCAGAATCTCCAGGAGAGAAGGTAAAAACATATCTGGCAAGCCTCTTGTTTTTATAATACAAACTATAGAAGGTAAAACTAGGCAAAATTTTTGGGCTCATGGAATAAATTAGAATAAGACTGAGAAAGTATTGTTAAGGAGCCTGGGTTAAAAATTGTGAAACTGCTCTGATAACATGATTTTCAAAACAGTAGCTGCATACTTACATGCAAAATTACTTTCTGCAAGTCTGTTTGCACTAGGTGACTGATGTAATACTTTTTGCTGAAGTGATCTGCCTTCTGCCGTATTATTGAAGTTCTGCATTTTGCTTCTTGAATTTTGCATTATTGTTCATAATTTTTCTGTCCTGTTTTTAATGTTCCTGCACTAAAAGCCCACACATCTTCTAGGTTGTTGAAGGCAACGAACAAAATAAAAATCTTTTTTGGATACATATGTTAAAAATTTCTGGGCTGGTGAGATGGCTCAGTGGCATAAGCGCCTGCCTGGCAAGCGTGAGGTCCTGAGTTCGACTTCCAGTACCCACATACGAAAAAAGGGGCCGGTGATATCGCTCAGCGGCACGGGTGCCTACTGGCGCACGAGGTCCTGAGGTCAACCGCCGGTACCCACAAAAAAAAAAAAAAAAAAAAATTTCTACAGGTGCTGCTACCTTGCTGCATCTCCTAGAATTCTGACAGGAGTTGAGAAAATAACCTCAGATTTTGCAGAAGTACTTGCTGCTTCCTCATCTGCCACCCGCAGGTTTTTGTTTTTGCAGTACGTGGGGATCAAACTCGGGGCACTGTACCACGAGCTATATCCTTAGCCTTCTAAAAAATATTTTCAGACGGGGTCTCGCTAAGTTGCCCAGGCAGGACTCCAGTTTGAACCCTCTGCCTCAGCCTACCTAAGTGCTGGGATTACAGGTGTGTGCCACTATACCTGGTCACTCACTCTTGTTGGTGAAAGGACATTTTTTCAGTACAAAAGCTGTCAGGAAGGAAGTCAGGTGTGGAAGTTAGGACTATAATGAACATGATCAGCATAAAGGTTTGTTAAAACCTGCTATTTTTGTCCCTTTTACAAAAGAACTTCAAATGTCCCAGTATTTCTATATTTCTTTCCATATCTCAGAGGCCATTCTCATAGTTTATGTTTTTGTACAATTTAGTGTTTTTAGTGCAATGTTATTTTATTATGTTTTTTTTTTTTTTTTTTTTTTTTTAAAGGAGGAAAGGTTTATTTTGGCTCATAGTTTGTAGAGATTTCAGTCCATAATCAGCTGGCTCCAAGGCAGGTTGGCATGGCAGAGGGGCATCACAGAGGAGAAGCAGTTCATGGCAGGCAGAAAACAGCAAAAAGTGACGAACCACTTTCTGTATCTTATATCTTATCCAGGGTACCTGCACTTAGGGCAGGTAGCACTCACACCCTTAATCCTAGCATTGTGCCATGAATCAATCCCAGCACCACACACTCTAGATCCAGCCAACTCTGAAAAATTCCCACCTATGACCACATGAGGCTTTTTTTTTTTTTTTTTTAAAAGAGAAGAAAAAAAAACAAAACAAATCAAAAGAAGAACAAATTTTCAAAACAACATAATAGGAGGGTAACAATGGTTAATACATTACGTATTACTATCTTTAAGTTAGTTATTCAGGACACCAGACATTAGCATTCAATTGTCCAAACATTATTGGCACAAACCTTACTCTTCAATGAACTAAGTAAAAATGGTAGTGTATCTATCTTAACCATCTTATATATATATATATATATACAATTGTTTTTTTCCCTTTCCCTTCTTTCTTTTCCCTATTCCAGTCTCTCTTTCCTTTTGACCAGTTTCTTTTTGATTCACCATATCTATTGTACATTTTGGATCTTATTTACTCTTTCAGTTTCTCATACTAGAGAGATAATACGATGCTTACACATGTGCTTCTGGTTTATTTCACTTATGAGTATTTTCTCGAGTTGCATCCATTTACCTATAAAAGTCTCCAGTTTATCCTTCTTTATGGCTGAATAGTACTCCATTGTATAAAAATACCACATCTTTCTTATCCATTCCTCAGTTGATGGGCATTTGGGTTGTTTCCAAGATCTGGCTATTACAAATTGTGCTGCTATAAACATGGGTGCACATATATCGCTGTGGTACGATGTTTTTAATTCTTCTGGGAAGATGCCCAGAAGGGGAATAGCTGGGTCAAATGGGACCTCCAACCCTAGTTTTCTGAGGAATCTCCACACTGACTTCCACAGTGGCTGTACCAGTCGACACTCCCACCAACAGTGAAGAAGGGTTCCTTTTTCCCCACAGCCCCTCCAGCATTTGTTATTAGTTGATTTCTTAATAGTAGCCATTCTTTCTGGGGTGAGATGGTATCTCAGTGTTGTTTTAATTTGCATCTCTCGAATGACTAGTGATGTTGCACATTTTTTTGTATATTTATTTGCCATTAGTATTTCTTCATCTGAGAAATGTGTATTCATCTCAGATGCCCATTTTTGGAGTGGGTCTTTAAATTTGGGAGGTCTGATTTTTTTGAGTTCTTTATATGTTCTCGATAGTAATCCTTTGTCTGAGGAACAGCTGGCAAACATTTTTTCCCACATTGTGGGTTGTCTCTTCACTCTGTTGGTGGTTTCTCTTGCTGTGCAAAAGCTTTTTAATAAGATGAGATCCCAGTTATTGATTCTTTGGGATAGTTCCCGTGCGGTTGAGTTTTTATTCATAAAGTCTTTGCCTACACCAATGTCTCCAAGGGTTTTACCTATCCTACCTTCCAGCAGATTTAATGTTTCTGTTTTAATATTAAGATCTCTGATCCATTTTGAATTTAGTTTAGTGCATGGTGAAAGATATGGATCTAGTTTTAATCTTCGGCATGTGTAGAGCCAGTTTTTCCAGCACCATTTATTAAAGAGGCTATCTTTCTTCCAGCGAATGTGTTTGGCACCTTTGTCAAAGATAAGGTGGCTTAGTATGTCTGGGGTTGTTTCAGCATCTTCTAATCTGTTCCATTGATCTTCAGGTCTGTTTTTTTGCCAGTACCACACTGTTTTTATCACAGTAGCTTTATAGTATAATTTCAAGTCGGGGATTGTGATGCCCCCTGCCTTGCCTTTGTTGCCCAGAATTGCCTTTGCTATTCTAGGTCTCTTCTGATTCCAAATGAATTTTAGGATTGTTTTCTCTAATTCTGTGAGATATGCTGTTGGAATTTTGATTGGAATTGCATTAAATCTGTATAACAATTTTGGAAGTATGGCCATTTTCACTATATTGGTTCTTCCTATCCAGGAGCAAGGGATATCTTTCCATTTTCTGATATCCTCTTCAATCTCCTTTTTCATAGTACTGTAGTTTTCAGTATAGAGGTCTTTTACATCCTTCGTGAGGTTGATTCCTAGGTATTTCATTTTTTTGGATGTTATTGTGAAAGGTATTGTTTCCCTAATTTCTCTTTCAGTAAGTTTGTTATTTGTGTACAGGAAGGCTATTGACTTTTGAGTATTGACTTTGTATCCAGCTACACTACTGAATTTGCTTATTAAATCTAGCAGTTTTTTAGTGGAGTTTTTGGGATCTTCTGTGTAGAGTATCATGTCATCTGCAAATAATGATAATTTAACTTCTTCCTTTCCAATCATTATTCCCTTTATTTCTTTCTCTTGTCTAATCGCTCTGGCTAAAGTTTCCAGAACTATGTTGAATAAGAGTGGGGACAGTGGACATCCTTGTCTTGTTCCTGATTTTAGAGGGAAGGCTTTCAGTTTTTGGCCATTTAGTATAATATTGGCTGTTGGTTTGTCATAGATAGCTTTTACCAGATTGAGATAAAGACCCTCTATTCCAATTTTCTGTAGGGTTTTTATCATGAAAAGGTGCTGGACTTTGTCAAAAGCTTTTTCTGCATCTATTGAGATGATCATGTGATTTTTGTCTTTGGTTCTGTTAATATGCTGTACTACATTTATTGATTTACGTATGTTGAACCATCCCTGCATCCCAGGGATGAATCCAACTTGGTCATGGTGTATAATCTTCTTGATGATTTGTTGGATTCTGTTTGCCAGTATCTTATTAAGGATTTTTGCATCTATGTTCATTAGGGAGATTGGCCTGTAGTTCTCTTTCTTAGTTGGGTCCTTCTCTGGTTTTGGTATCAGGGTAATGCTTGCTTCCAGGAATGAATTTGGGAGTATTGCTTCCCTTTCAATTTCATTGAAAAGTTTGAGAAGTAGGGGCGTTAGGTCTTCTCTAAATTTCTTGTAGAATTCGGCAGTGAATCCATCAGGGCCTGGACTTTTCTTTGTTGGGAGGTTTTTAATTACATCTTCAATTTCATTGGTTGATATTGGTTTATTTAGGATTTTTAAATCTTCTTGATTTAGCTTTGGTAATTCATACGAATCTAGGAATCTGTCCATTTCTTCTGCATTTTCCATCTTAGTAGAATATAAATTTTCAAAATAGGTATAGATGATCTTCTGGATTTCTGCAGGGTCCGTCGTGATATCACCCTTTTCATTTTCAATTGCATGGATTTGAGTCTTTTCTTTTCTTTTTTTAATAAGGTTGGATAAGGGTTTGTCAATCTTATTTATTCTTTCAAAGAACCAACTTTTTGCTTCATTGATTCTTTGTATTGTTTTTTTATTCTCCAATACGTTAATTTCTGCTCTGATCTTTATAATTTCCTCCCTTGTACGGGCTTTTGGCTTAACCTGCTCTTCTTTTTCTAGAAGCTCGAGGTTCACCCTTAAGTTGTTTATTTGCGCTTGCTCTATTTTCCTGATATAAGTGTTTAATGCTATAAATTTCCCTCTTAGGACTGCTTTCATTGTATCCCATAAGTTCCGGTATGTTGTACTGTCATTATCATTCAGTTGTAGAAAGTGACTAATTTCTTCTTTAATTTCATCTGTGACCCATTGGTTGTTCAGGAGGATGCTGTTTAATTTCCATGTGTTTAGGGAGTTTTTGTGGGATCTTTTGCCATTGATTTCCAATTTCATTGCACTATGGTCTGATAATATGCATGGGATAATTTCAATTCCTTTGCATTTACTTAAGCAGGTTTTATGAGCTAGTATGTGGTCTATTTTGGAGAACGTCCCATGTGCAGCTGAGAAAAATGTGTATTCTGATGTTGTGGGATGGAACACTCTGTAGACATCTACTAAGTCCATTTGTTCAAAAGTTTGGTTCAGTTCTACTATTTCATTATTGATTTTCTGTCCAGTTGATCTATCTTTTTGTGACAGTGGAGTATTGAGATCTCCCAATATAATTGTATTAGTACTTATTTGATTTTTCATGTCCTTTAGTACTTGTTTTATATAGCTGGGTGCATTGGTATTTGACGCATATATATTTATGATCGTTATCTCTTCCTCTTGGATTGTTCCCTTTACAAGGATGTAATGACCATCTTTATCTCTCTGAATCCTTCTTGGCTTGAAGTTCACTTTGTCTGCAAAAAGAATAGCTACCCCTGCTTTTTTCTGGGTTCCTGTGGCATGGAGTATTGTTTTCCATCCTTTGACTTTCAGTCTATGAATTTCTTTCTGAATTAAATGTGTTTCTTGTATACAGCATATTGTTGGATCTTGCTTCTTGATCCATTTCGCCAGTCTGTGCCTTTTGATTGGTGAATTGAGACCGTTAACATTGATGGTTAAAACTGATATGTATTGACTTGTCATGATATTTTCCTGTTGTTGCTTCCCACTCTTTGTTTTTCTGCTTTCCGGCTATTTAATTATTAGCCCTGCCTGGTGGATTCCTTCTGTTGGGGTTCCTATCTCTTTCTAGAATGTCCTTCAGAACGTTTTGGAGTGCTGGTTTGGTGGTCATAAATTTTCTCAGATGTTCTTTGTCATGAAAGTATTTTATTTCTCCATCAATTTTGAAAGATAGTTTTGCAGGGTACATCAATCTGGGCTGAAAATTATTTTCCTTTAGAGCTTGCAATACATCATTCCAAGCTCTTCTTGAATTGAGGGTTTGTGCTGAAAAGTCAGCTGTGATTCTGATGGGTTTTCCTTCATAAGTGATTTGTCTCTTCTCCCTAACAGCTTTTAAGATTCTGCCCTTCTGTTGAATTTCTGGGATCTTGATTATAATATGTCTGGCTGAAGTTTTTTTTTGATCATGTCTAGTTGGTGTTCTAAAAGCTTCACTTATAGGGGTGTCAAATTCCTTTTCTCTTCCAGGAAAGTTCTCCCTGATTATGTCTTTGAACAAGGTTTTAATGTCGTTGATGCTATCTCCTGCTTTTTCATTTATTCCAATTATTCTTAAGTTGTTTATCTTTGAGTCATCTAGCAGCTGCTGAATTGATTTTTCATGGTCCCTTGCTATTTTTAAGAATTTTTCCATTTCATGATCACTAATTGCAAGCCTGTCTTCTATATCTGAGATGCTGTCCTCGCATTGGCTTATTCTGCTACAAATACTTTCAATGGAATTTTTTATCTCTTGGGTATCTGCTTGAATCTGCCTTATGGATTCCATTTCTTTCCTATGCTGAGCATTCATGGTTTCTATAGTTTTCTTAAGTTCATCTATTTTTTTGTCTGTATCAGCTATAGTGTCCTTAAGCATGGTCTTCATTGTAGACATTATCTCTGCAGTTATCTGTGAGATTATTTCTGTTTTAATTTTTTCCAGAACCTCATTCAGTTGCTTTGTTGTTACCACTTCAGATAGGCCAGGTGGGTGGCTTTCGGATTGTGCCACCTCGTTGCTCCCTAGGTTTGCCTTTGGTGAATTGGATGTGTGGGGTTGCATCTTGTTTAAGTGTCGTCTCATTTTTTCTTTCTTTAATTCCTGGGGTGATGTTTGCAAATTACCTATAGTAGGTTACTTTATTGCTAGTGTTTAAGATCTTTAGAAGATGACTACTTCTCTGCAGTATCTTCCAAGTGGAGCTTGCTTTTAGGTTTTGAGCTTTCTGCCAGATCCTACCTCTTCAATTCGTTGGGTATGCGAAGTTGCTACCTGTTTGGCCCAGTCCTTGATTCTTTGGTAGTGTGCCACTGTATTTTCTGTGTCCCTTAGTCAATCGCCGGTCTGTGCCGTTCTCCGCCACTCCCCTGCCCCGCCGCTGTCTCAGGATCCTCCGTGGGGGCTCCCTGGGCACCAGCTGCCACCGTGTGTCCGTAGATTTGAGCTTCCGCGGCGCTGCAACTCCCGGGATAGTAGAAGGTGCACGCGCGCGGTCTGCTCCTTCTTTCCTTCTTCTTTGTTGGAAGTCACCCGTCACTGGTGCCGGGGGTCCCAGATTACACTTCAGAACTTCTCTGGGTTTCAGGGAGGCATCTCCCCCCCTCCTGCGCTTTCCGGGTCGCTATATTCCCGTGTTCCAATGGTAACTTTTAGAGAGAGTTTCACTGCCTGCTTCTTACTCATCCGCCATCTTGAGGTCCTCTTTATTATGTTTTTAAAACTTTTTTTTTTTTTTTTTTTTGATACAGGATCTTGCTATGTAGCCCAGACTGACCTTGAACTCAGTGTGTAGCCCAGGCTGGCCTCAAACTCACGGTGATCCTCTGCCTCAGCCTCTTGAGTGCTGGGATTACAGGTGTGTGCCACCACGCCTGGTTTAGAACTCTTTAAATATGACTTAAATAGTATTATTTGCTTCAGATTGAATTTATCAAAATTATATAGGTTTGTTATTTAAAAAAAAAACAGACAAAACAGGTAGAACAGAAATATAGAAAGAGTAAAAATTTTAAAAAAGGAAATATATAAAGAGTTAACTCTGGATGAGTGGCATATACCTGTGATCCCAGCACTGAGGGAGACTGAGGCAGGAGGGTTGAAAGTTTGAGTCCTGCCTGGGGAAGGACTTTGTCTTAAAGTCTTAGCAAAACTTTGTCTTAAAATAAAAAAAAAAATAAAAAGGACTGGGGATGTAACTCCGTGGTAGAACACCACTAGGTTCTTCAATCCCCTAGGACCACAAAACAAAACAAAAAATCAAGTCAAAGTCTACGTAGTACTGAAAATAGTTACTGAAAATAATTACCATACTGGAGATAGCTTTGCCTGATAGTTTGTTAAATATAACTTTCTGGTATGCCTATTTATACTTTACATAAAATTCTGTAACTTGCTTTCTTTATGGAAATTATGATATCTTTTCATGTCAGTATTTACATAGCTGCTTTATGCTTTTTAATGATTTCTTGGTATTCCATTGTTTTTGGATGTACCATCACTTAAAAAATCAGTCCCAAGCTGGGCATGGTGGCATTCAACTAGGAGTTGGGAGGCTGAGACAGGAGGATCTCTAGTTTGAAGCCAGTCTGCAGTACATAGTGAAAATTGGGGGGGGTACTGGGAATCGAACTCAGGACCTTGCGCTTGCCAGGCAGGCGCTGCACTGCTGAACTATATCCCCAAGCCCTACATAGTGAATTTGAGGTCAGCCTTGGCTATATACAGTCAGTTTATGGTCAGGCTGAACATACCAAGAACCTGTCTCAAAACAAAACAAAATACACCCCCCAAAATCCATGATTACTTGAGAGAGGAGTCATTTATAATTTTTGCTTTTTTTTTTTTTTTTTTTTTTTTTTTGGTGCCGTGACTTGGATCTGAACCATAATACTAACTTTTATGAGTGCTTTGCTGATTAAGGTAAATAGCCTTTGTCATGCATTGCAGATCCCCCCCACCCCTTTTTTTGTGGTACTGGGGATTGAACCCATGGCCTCTATACTGAGCTGCATTCTCAGCCTTTTTACTTTCCGAGACAGGGTCTCCCCAGGTAGCTAATCTGCGATCCCCCTGGCTCAGCCTCCCACAGTGCTGGGCTTGTAGGAGTGCACTATTACACCAGGCTCTATTTTGTCTTTTGATTTATGGAATATATTTTGCTCCCCAGCCATTTTTAATGTCAGTATAAAAAATTGATCTATCTTTTTTTCCTTGGTGCTGGCAATTGAACCCAGGCCCTTTGCATTGAGCTACATCTCTAGTCTTTTTTAGACAACTTTTTATTTTGAGACAAGTCCTGGCTGAGTTGTTAAATTGCCCAGGCTGGGCTCAAATTTACGATCTTTTTTGCCTCAGCCTCCGAGACTAAAATACTGATCAATCTTGAGAAAAATTTTTCCCGCTCAAAGATGATAAGTGCTTTTAAATACTGGTAGCTCTGAAGGCATATCTTTCCTAATAAAATACTACTTTATTGTGGATAAGTAGAAGGAAATTCTGTTTATTTGCCAAAAAGATTGCTCTTTAAAGTCAGGTTTTCTTTTAAAATGCTTCCACCTGCAGAGTTTAACTCAGTTTTTTGCACAGGGGGGCTAAAGCTTTGTGTGTGGGGAGGTGGATTTTTAAAAATTTGAGATTGAAAATCCTATTCTCACTTTCAAGAGAGCACAATTTTTTTTTCACAATTTGAATAAAGCTACTCAGCTATATTACATATGGTGTACCAGGAAAATTAGTTGAATATTTCCCTCTGTGAAAGAAAATCATTCCAAGACATACCAGGATATTTGCCTCCAAAGACTCTCCCATTATATTTAGAATTTGGGAAATGTCTATGAAGATAGATAATTCTTTTAACTGCTTGATAGGACTGAACTTGGTCAGTAGTAAATATACATGCAGTTGGTCCTAGGTATCAGAGAACACTACCAATTGTGGTATCTCTTCTAAATTGATCCATCTTTTGGCAGAAGCTGTGTTGGGAAAGACTTCATTTGCAGATTCTTTGCTACTGACAGCAGTTGATAGGTTTGGGATGGACTTTAGTTGGCATTCACAGTTTGGGATGACTTTCATCATCTTAAATCTTTAACTTACTGATGTTTGAATTATTTAGTAGCTGGGTTAGCAATATTCAATTTCGAATAGTAAAGTGTCTAATGGTGTTACTGACTTATTTCTAAGTAGTAATTGTTTTTTAAAAAATGTATTCCTGCTTATAGTGGCAGGAACCTATTTTTTGAGGTTTTGACAAATTTCCGAAATTTAAAATGGATGTATCCATAAAATATTAAAGTGTTATGAAGGTTTTCTCTTTTATATATATTTTGTCATGTTTTTGTAAAAAAGGATGGATTACAAGACTAATACTATACTTTTTATGTATCATTAAATCATGAAAGACATAATAGGAAAAGAGGGACAATTTTTTTTTTTTTTTTTTGGTGGGTACCGGGAGTCGACCTCAGGACCTCGCATGCCAGCAGGCGCCCGTGACGCTGAGCGATATCACCGGCCTTTTTTTTGTAGGTTCTGGGAGTCGAACTCAGGACCTCGCACTTGCCAGGCAGGCGCTTATACCGCTGAGCTATCACACTGGCCAGAGGGACAATTTTTAATAGCAATTTGGTATAGTTTTAACAGTAAATATGTGGACTTTATCACTATTAGCTCCCCCCTCCCCCCAATTGGGGTTGAACCCAAGCTTCACACTTGCTATGACAAGTCTTTCCCTTTTTCTCTTTCTCTTTCTCTCTCTCTTTCACTTTCTCTTTCTCTTCTCTTTCTTTTGAGGCAACAAATCACTATGTAGTTCAGGGTGGTCTTGAATCTTGAACTCACTATGTAGCCCAGGCTGGCCTCAAACTCAGGCGATCCTCCTGCCTTAGCCTTCCAAGTGCTGGGATATGCCAGTGTTTTATCACTGAGCTATATCCTCAGTCTTTTTATTTTGAGACACTGTCTGATTTAATTGCCCATATTTAACTGGTTTTTAAGAATATGAATTTTATGGATTTTATTTTTTAAACTTTTTTTTGGGTACCGGGGGTCGACCTCAGGACCTCGTGCGCCAGCAGGTGCCCGTGCTGCTGAGCGATATCACTGGCCCCTTTTTTCGTATGTGGGATCTGGGAGTCGAACTTGGGCCCTTGCGCTTGCCAGGCAGGTGCATACGCCGCTGAGCCATCTCACCGGCCTTTTTTTTTTTTTTTTTTTTTTGAGACAGGGTCTTGCTATGTAGTCCAGGCTGTCCTTGAACTCACTATGTAGCCCAGGCTGACCTCGAACTCATGGCTATCCTCCTGCCTCAGCCTCCTAAGTGCTGGGATTATATGTGTGTGCCACCACACCTAGCAAGAACATGGAGTTTTGAATTACACAGATCTGGACTTGATCTTGGCTAGACTATTAACTTGTGTCAGCTTGGACAAGTTCTTTAATTGGGTGTTCAAACATAAATGTGTGCAGGAATCACCTGGGGATCTTGTTATACTGCGCAGTGTTTGTGTGGTGCTGGGGATTCTTTTATCAGTACAGTTTGGTCTTTTTGAGAATGTTATGTAAAGAAAATCAGTATGTAACCATTTGAAACTGGTTTCTTTAACTCAGTCCAATGCCTTTGTTATCAGTAGTTTATTCCTCTTTATTGCTGAGTAGTAGTTTACTTGTGGCACATCTGAATTGTTTATTAACACTTAAGAATGGACCCAGGGCTGTGGATGTAGCTCAGGTAGAGCGAGCAGTTGCCTACCATGAGTGAGCCTCTGAGTCCCCAGTACCACATACACATAAAACCAAAGAATAGATCCACAATAAATATTTGTGGGCAGGGTTTCTATTGAATATAAGTTTTATTTCTCTAGGGCAGAAACAACCAGGAGTGCAATTTCTTGGCAGTATGGTCACATATATGTTTAACTTAATACATTGTAAAACTATGTTTCAAAGTGCTGATATTACTGTGTATTTCCATTAACAATGTATGTGAAATCCACTTGTGTGTTTTTTCTAGAACTAGGTGTTGTCCACGTCTTTAATTTTAGCAATTCTAGTCCAGTGTGTTATCTGTTGTGCTGCCATCTTATTTTAGCAATTTATTTCATGTGCAATGATATATCGTCGTAGCTTAATTTCTCTGTCTAATGTTGTATATCTTTTTGTACATTAGCTGCCCATACATCCTCTTTGACGAAGGCTCAGTTCAAGACATTTAGTTACTATTTAACTGGGGTTTTTTGTTTTGTTTTGTTTTGTTTTTGTTTTGTGGGTGTCAGGATTGAACCTGGGGCCTCATGTGTGCTAGGCAGGCTCTCTGCCACTTAACTGTATCTCCAGCCCCTGGGTTTATTTTTTGCTGTTGAGTTTTTAAAATTCTTCATATATTCTGATAAGAAGTCTTTAGCTGGGTACATGTATGCGTTGCTGAAGTGAGCACTTTAGCTGGATATATGATTTGCAGATATTTCCTTGATCATAGAGCTAACATTTTTTATTCACTATGTACATATTAGCTGTTAGCTGGTGAAGGTTTTATTTTTTGTGTGTGTGGTATTGGGAATTGAACCCAGGGAGCCCTAAGCTGTATCCTCAGCTTTCTGTTTTTTAAATTTTGAGACAAAAACAAGGTCTTGGTTAAGTTTCCCAGGCTGACCTAAAAAGTTACGATTAGCCACCCCAAGTAGGTGGTATTATGGGCATGTGCTGCCAGCCAGCTTCTGTGATTTTTTTTTGAGGGGGTGTAAACACCTATTTTCAGGTTGAGGAAATTCTCTTTTATTTCTAGTTTGCTGGGAGCTTTTAAATTGAGTTGCTGGTAAATATTTTCAAACATTTTTTGTGACTTGATAGGGTCATTTGGTTTTTCTTTTTTAGACTGGTAAAATGGTGGGTGACATGGATTTTTAAATCAAATTGGACAAATTTTTAATTTGAATTGGCCTTGCATTCCTGGGAGAAATCTCACTTAATTGTACTTTGAGACTTTTATTTTTTTTGAAACAGGCTCTTGCTGTGTAACCCAGTTTGGCCTTGAACTCACCATTCCTGAGAGCAGGGATTACATTAATCTCTGCTTATCTTTATTATATCCTTTTAGGTTTATTTTGCTCTTCAGTTTTAAGGTTTTTATTTTTAAGGGAAAGCTGTAGTTTTTTCGTTGAGGTGAAATCGACATAACATAAAATTAACTTTTTATATTTTATTTTTTGTGGTGCTGGAGATTGAATCCAGGACCTCACATGTACTAGGCATGTGATCTCCCATTGAGCTACACCTCCAACACTGAATTTATCATTCTAAAGTATATAATTTAGTGGCATTTAGCGTACATTGACATTATTGTGTGGTGTGTATAGTGCAATGACCACCTCTGTTTAATTGCAGAATATTTTCATCAACCCAAAGGAGAACCCTAACCCATTAAGCAGCTAGTCGTTCTCAATTTTCCCCAGCTTCTAGCATCCACCAGTCTTTCTGTACCTAAAGATAAAGGAATATGTAACCTTATACGTCTAGCTATGGGGTGTGTGTGGGTGTGTGTGTCTGTGTGTGTGTCTGTCTGTGTGTTTGCTGTTGATTAAACCAGGGCTGTATGCAGTCCTGCATACAGGTAGGCAGTATTGTGTTACATCCCCAGTCCTTTTTATTTTTTTTGAGACAGGGTCTCTGAGTTGCTCAGGTTGGCCTTAAACTTGGAATTCTCCTGCCTTAGTCTTCCAGGTAGCTGGAGTTACACACATATGCCACCACGCCTGGTTTGGATGTGGTTTGTCCCCCAAAGGTTCAGTCTGCTGGTGTTGAGGTGGTAGAAGCTTTAAGAGGTGAGACCTAGTACAGATAATTAGGTCCTTGAGGATGCAGCCCTCAAAAGGGATTAGTTTTGGCCTCTAGGAGTGAATTAACTTTAGCAAGAGCAGGTTATTACAAAGCAAGGCCACCCAGTGGACTTGGTTCTTTCTGCCTGTGACAGGGTACTTTTACATTTCTCTTCTGTTGTGATACAACAAAAGGTTCTTTGCCAGAGGCTGAACTGATAGGACCACTTAATCATGAACATTTAGCCTCTAAAACTGTGAGGTAAACAAACTTTTTTTTTTGTGTGTGTGTGTGTGAGACAGGGTCTTGCTATGCAGTTCAGGCTGGCCATGAGCTCACTGTGTAGCCTGGGCTGGTCTTCCTAGGGGTGATCCTCCTGCCTCACCCTAAGTGCTGGAGTTACAGGTGTGTGCCACCATGCCCAGCTCAAATTTCTTTTTTTAATGAATTATCCAGCTTGTGGAATTTCTGTTATAGCAACAGAAAAAGACTGATACAATTTTGGTGAGTGTTTTTTGTACACTTGAAAGTGGTGTGTGCTCTGCCCGTGTTTGGTGGAGTATTATGTAAGTGTCAGTTAGATTCAGTTGGTTCATGTTATTCTTCTGTTCCTCTGTATTCTTGTTATCCTGTCAGTTGATGAGAGGAGAGTACTGATGTCTCCAACTATAATCGGAGGTTATCAGTACTGTTCCTTCTTAGTTTTGTCAGGTTTTGCTACATGTATTTTGCAACTCTGGAGGCCGGTGAGATAGCTCAGCGGCATAAGTGCCTGCCTGGCAAATGCGAGGTCCTGAGTTTGACTCCTGGTACCTACATACGAAAAAGGGCCGGTGATATCGCTCAGTGGCACGGGTGCCTGCTGGCGTGCGAGGTCCTGAGTTCGACCCCCAGTACCCACAAAAAAAAAAAGAAGAAGAAAGAAACTCTGTTAGATGCATGCATATTCAGGATTGTTAAATCTTAATGACTTGACTCTCTTTATCCCTGGTAATTTTCTATACTCTGAGCTTCAGACTTCTTTGTATCCTTTTTGTTTATGTTTTTTATTGTTTGGAGACAGGGAATTGCTATGTAGTTCAGGCTAGCCTTGAAGTCACTATGTAACCCCAGCTGGCCTCCTGCCAGCTTCCTGAATTCTGGGATTACAGGTGTGTACTACCATACCTGCCTCCCCCCCCTCTGATTTTGAGACAGGGTCTTACTAAGTTGTCCTTGCTGGCTTTGAACTGTCAGTCCTCAGTCCTCTTTCCTCAAGTTTCCTGAGTAGCTGGGATGACAGCTGTGTACCACCACATCCAGCTCTGAAGTCCACTTTTTATGATACAGTATTATTGTAGCTACATTAAATTTCTTTTAGTTAGTGATGACAGTGTGTATCTTTTTCATGCCTGTACATTTTAGCCTGCCTGTGTCATTATATTTAAAATGAGCTTTTTTGGTAAACAGTGTACAGTTGATTCATCTTTAAAGCATTTATTATGATAACTCTCTCGGTATGTTTAGATTAACACATTTAATATAATTATTAATGTTTGGATTTAGACCTGCCATTTTATTGTTTTCTGGGTTATGATTATGTGCATGTGCACACTTTGGATTGAGTACATGCCAAGCACTTACACCACTGAGCTAGTCTGTATTTCTTAGTATTTTTCCCTTACCTCCTCTACATTATTTGAACATTTTATTTATTTTTATTTTTATTTTTTTTGTGGGTACCGGGAGTCGACCTCAGGATCTCGCGCTTGCCACTAAGCGCTTGCGCTGCTGAGCTATATCACCGGCCCTTTTTTCCTTTTTATGTGGGTACCAGGAGTTGAACTCAGGACCTCGTGCTTGCCAGGCAGGCGCTTATGCCGTTGAGCTATCGTACCGGCCCTATTTGAACATTTTAAATATCCTATTAGTTTTTATTTCCATTTTGAGACAGGAGCTTGCTGTGCAGTCCAGGCTAGTTTTGAACTTGCAGTCCTCCTGCCTCAGTCTCCTGAGTACTGGGATTCCAGGAATGTGCCACCAATCTTGGCTAAAATACTCCATTTTAATTTATCTTTTTTGTATATAACTATATGTTTGTATTTTTGTTTTAAGGTGTTACCCAGGGATTACAGTATGCCTACTTCTCTTTTCAGGAGCCTAGCTAGAATCAGTATTTTACCCCTGCAGGTAGACTGTGGATACCTTATCACCGTATAGGCTCCTTTCCCTAACCTGTTTATATCATTGTTGATGTACAGTATATGACATTTACATATTCACATTGAAAACTCAATATATTTTTGCTTTTAACCATTATATATTTCAAAACTCTAGAGACTTCTTTTACTCTTGTTTTTATTCCTGATGTTTCATTTTCCTTCTAGGACCATTTCCCTCCTGCTTGAAGAACTTTTTGCTGTTCTTTTAGGGTGAGTCTTCTAGCAGCAGATTCTTAGTTTCTCTGTGTGGGACATTCCCTTGACCACGTCCAGGTTTGGAGATCTACTGAGGAGGACTCATGGGACTCAGCATATAACACTGGCAGCTATGATTTATTATGGTGAAAGGATTCTGGTCAAAATTAGCAAAGAGGAAAGTTGTGTGGGGTGACAGTCTGGAGAAAACCAGGCACAAGGTTTCAAGCATCCTCTCAGTTGAATCACACACTGTACTTAATGCTTCCGGCAATGAATTGTGACAGTGTGTGAAATGTTGTCTGCTAGGGAACTCAAGGCCTAGGGCTTTTCTTGGAGACTGGTTAGTGTGTATCAAAATTCCAGAAGGAAAGCAGATGTGCACCATATACCACAGTGTAAGTGGAGTCATTCTTCCCTCCTCCAAATTCAAATTCTCAGGTAACACCCAGGTGCCAATCTTGCAACCAGGCATTTCTAAGGATAGTAGTTACAGGCCTGTTCTGTTACTTCTCTCTGCAAGCTTCCATAAGAGAATAGTTTTATTTTACCTTCTTGCTGCTTATCCTTCAGCATTTTTGCTGGAGTTATATTTCTAGGATTATAGTCTTTTCCTCTCCCCAACACTTTGAAAATATTGACTAGTTGCCTTCTGATCTCTGTGGTTTCTAGTGAGACCTGTGGAGTCATTCAGATCATTTCCTTAAATGCATTGTGTAGTTTTCTCTGATTACATGATTATTGTTCATCTTCAGTTTGTAGCAGTTTCACGATCATGTGTCTGTTGGTTTCTTTGCATTTTTATTTTGGGTTTGCTGAGACTCTTGAATCTGTAGCTTTATATCTTTTACCATGTTTGGGTGTATTTT
This sequence comes from Erethizon dorsatum, assembly GCA_028451465.1. Classification (NCBI taxonomy): domain Eukaryota; kingdom Metazoa; phylum Chordata; class Mammalia; order Rodentia; family Erethizontidae; genus Erethizon; species Erethizon dorsatum. Next base: position 69,128,986 of record CM051824.1, read on the forward strand.
AAGCTATATTGTGGCTTGAAATAATATTTCTGTCTCCATTCTTTCCCATTTCCTTCTAGACCTTTGATGACGTGAATGGTAGACTTTTGGTATTGTCCCACAGATCCCTCTGATTATTTTTATTTAAGATTCACAATTTAAAAGGGTACAGGGGTCGGTGAGATAGCTCAGCGGCATAAGCACCTGCCTGGCAAGCGCGAGGTCCTGCGTTCGACTCCCGGTACCCACATACGAAAAAAGGGCCGGTGATATCGCTCAGCGGCACAGGCGCCTGCTAGTAAGCGCGAGGTCCTGAGTTTGACTCCTGGTACCCACACACACACAAAAAAAGGGTATAGTTCACTGGGTTTTGGTGTATTTATAAGGTCATGCAACTCTTACCTATATCTAATTCCAGAGTATTTTTACCACCCAGGAAGAAACTTCATACCTATTAGCAGTCGTAGCCTATGCTCCCCTCCCTACAGGCATTGGTGACCGCTTACCTTTTTTTTTTTTCTGAGACAGCGTCTCACTGTTAGGTGCAGGCTGGCCTCGAACTTGCAGTGATCCTCCTGCCTCAGCCTTCCAAGTGCTGAGATTACTGGTATGTGCCACCACGCCCAGCTATATTTTTTATCTATGGATTTGCTTATCCTGGACATTACAAGAAACAATATCATTCAATATGTGACCTTTTGTGACTGGCTTCTTTCACTTAGTATAATGTTTTCAGAGCTCATCTGTATGGTAGCTTATAGCTGAATAATACGTCATTATATGCATATATTGCCTTTTATTTCCACTTTTTTGGCAGTTATGAAAAATACTTCTCAAAAAATAAAAAAAGAAAATGGCTCTATGAATATTTTTGCACAACTTTTTATATCAACATGTGTTTTTAATTCTTTTTGGGGTGTGTCCAGGAGTGAATTCCTGGGTCATAAGGTAACTGTTTAGCTTTTTGAGGAACTGCCAAACTGTCACATCAAATTGTACAACTTTGCATTCCTACTCTTCATGTTTGAGGAGTCTAATTTCATCATACCTTTGCTAACACTTACATTCCTTTTTTGTTTTGATCATAGCCATTCTGATTAGGTGTGAGGTGATATTTCATTGTGGTTTTGATTTTTCTCTAATGACTAATGCTGTTTTGAGCATCTTTTCATGCCCTTACTGATCATTTATGTATCTATTCATGTAGTTTGACCATTTAAAAAAATTGGATTATAGCCAGGCATGGTGCTGCACACCTATAGTCCCAGCAATCAGGAGGCTGAGGCAGGAGGACCTTGAGTTCTAGGCCAGTCTGGTCTACATAGTAAGTGTATGGGTGGCCTGGATTTCATGCTGAGACCCTGTCTCAGAAAGAAAGGAAAAAAAAGGGTTATCTTTCGTTGCTTTGTAATAGTTCTTCATATATGTTGTATACAGGTCATTTGTCAGGTACATCATTTACAGATATTTTCTCCATTCTGTCAGTTGTTCTTTTGCTTTCTTGATATGTCCTTTGATGCAAAACATTTTAAAATTGACTTTTTCTTCAATCATTAGATAATATCTGTTTCTCTCTCTCTCTCTTTCTGAGACAGGGTCTTCCAATGTAGTTCAGGCTAGCTTTGAATTCATTAATAAACCAGGCTGACCTTCAACTCACTGCAGTCCTCTTGCCTCAGCCTCCCAAGTGCTGGAATTATAGGCGTGCGCCACCATGCCCAGCCCGTTTCTCTATTTTCATATTCACTGACTTTTCTGCTATTAATTCCATCCAGTGAGGTTTTATTATTATTTTGGTTATTCTGCTTTTCATATTAAAATTTTTATTTTCTTTTTATCTTTGCTGAGACCTTCCATCTGTTTCAAGAATGTTTCTCCTTGAAGCATTTTTGTAATAGGTATTTTATTTTATTTTATTTTTATTTTTATTTTTTTTAATTTTTATGTAATAGGTATTTTAAAATCTTGGTGAAACTTCATTTTTTGCTTATATCTTGATTTTCCTTTCCCTAGTAAGTTGCTGTTTTCTTGGATCTTAGTATATCGGGTCAGTTTAGGTTTTTTTCTTCTTTTTTTTTTTTTTGCTACCGGGAATCAAACTCAGGACCTCGAGCTTGCCAGGTAGGTGCTGTGCCGATAAGCTATATCCCCAGCCCAGGTCAGTTTAGTTTTTATATATTCTGGCCATTTCACATATTGTGTCATGAGATTCTAGGTCTTGTTTAAGTTTTGTGGAGATCCAGGTGACATGGCGCACACCTGTAATCCCAGAGGAGGCTGAGGCAGGAGGATCACAAGTTTGAGCCCAGCCTAGGCAATTTAATGACTTAGGGATACACTGTCTTAAAAAAAAAGGCTGGATTAGTGTAAAAAATACGTTTCAGTCCCGCAGAGCCACACAAACAAGTTCTGTGGAGAATGTTAATAAAGTAGTTGTATTTTAGCAGACAATGGACTAAACCCAGCCCACTGCCTATTGGAACAGAGCTATGCCCATTTGTTTATGCATTATTAGTATCTGCTTTCATACTATATATTATTTACTTATTTACTTATTTTTGAGACAGGGTCTTGCTATGTAGTTCAGCTTGGCCTTGAACTCTTGGTTCCTCCCTCTTGGCCTTCCGAGTACTGGAATTACAGGTGTGTACCACCACACCCAGCTCCATACTATAATGGTCATAATTGAGCAATTGTGACCGACTGTATAGGCCACAAAATCTAAAACATTTACTTTTTACCGTTTTATAGAAAATGTTTGTTGATCAGATCTATCCCATAGTTCAGTTCTCAGAGTTTATCCATACTGTTAAGTTCAGTCTATGTATGTACAGCTAGCTCAGGGGTTCTTCTGGGAGCTCATAAACAGCTTTAAGGGGTTACCGAGTTGTTTGTTTTTGAGACAGGATCTCGCTGTGTAGTCCAGGCTCGCCTTGAACTTGCTATGTAGCCCAATACAGGGATTATAAACTTGTGTCACCATTCTCATTTTGAACTTAGTTCTTTTTTCGCCTTAATGTCCCTGGTACTTACCCATTCTCTAGAGATTCCCATTTCACTTTGGCCAGAAATCTGGGACTGTCTTTATCTTAACTTTATTTTGAGCTGAGGTTAGGTTAGGTTGAGGTTAGATTGAGAGATGCTACAAGGGGAGAAAAATACTAACCTTCAGAGGTATATTTCATTCATTTTCTTTTCCAATCTGCCTGCAAGCATTTACTTTGCTGGATAAATCAAATCAGTGTTGGATTGTGTTGAGACATTTTGCATCTATGTTTATGACAAATACTGGTCTGTAGATTTCTTATTTTAATACTGGCTTCATAAAATAAGTATTTGTTCTGCTTCTATCTTCTGGAAGACATTGTAGAGAATTAGTATAATTTCTTACTTAACTGCTGTTGGTAGAATGTACCACTGACCCCCTCTGGGCTTGATGCTTTTTGTCTTGGGGAGTTACTAATTATTGATTCTATTTTTTTAATAGGTATAGGCCTATTCAGATTGTGTTTTCTTGTGTGAATTTTGTGAGATTGTTCCTTTCAAGACATTGATCATTTCTTCTACATTATCAGATGTGTGGGCATAGGGTTCTTTAAAAAATTCTTTTAATATTTTTTAATATTCATAGGATCTGTAGTGACATCTCTTTCATTTCAATGCTATTGATTTGTGCCTTGGTTTTTTGTTTGTTTTTTTTTTTTTTTTTTGGTCTGTCTACCGGCTTATTGATTTTTTTTTTTTTTTTTTTTAACCTTTTCAAAGAAGCAGCTTTTGGTTTTATTGATTTTTTTTTTCTGTTGATTTCCTGTTTTTAGTTTCATTGATTGATTTTTTTTTTTTTTTTTTTTTTTTAAATGCAGGTACCAGGAGTTGAACTCAGGTTGCCAGGCAGGCGCTTATGCCGCTGAGCTATATCACCTCTCCAGTTTCATTGATTTGTACTTGATATCTTAATAATTCCTTTTGCTTACTTTGGATTTATTTTTCTTTTTTGAGGTTTTCAAAGTAGAAGCTTCATTTATTTATTTTTTGATCTTTCATCTCTAATATATACATTTAGTGTTCTAATATTTCCCCTTAAGTGCTGCTTTTGCTGTGTTTTAGTCACTTTTCTTGTACCTGGGACACAATACCTGACACCCACAACTTAAAGGACAGGAGATTAACAGGCTCACTGTTTCAGAAATTTCAGCCCATTGTTTCAGTCCACAGAAATGCATGTGGAGGGCCTGGCGGGGAGGACACTGTTCACATCATTGTGTCCACAGAGCAGAGAGGGATGGAACTGAGGAGGGAAGTATAACCTTCCAGGTCACGCTTCCAGTGGCTGGCCTCTTCAGATCAAGGCCATCGCTAAGAGCAAGTTATGTATTGATTTTTAGTTTGATTCCACTGTGATAGAGAACAGATTTCTGTTCTTTATATTTATGAAGGTGTGTTTTAGGGGCCAGGATGTGGCCTTGGTATTTCTTGTGATCGTGGGAAGACTCCATTTCCTTTGCATAGTCCTCAGCTGCCCATGTTTCCTGCCTAGTTTTCTGCTTAAATTCAGTAGGAGTAGCAGTATGTAGTAAACTTAGTCCACCTGACCTAGAATAGGAACTCATCTCTATTCTTTGAGAGTATTTTCTTTGGAAAGATTAGAAATCTTGCTTGCTTGTAATTTGTTTCTTTTATTTTTATTTTTATTTTTTTATGTGGGTACCGGGAGTTGAACTCAGGACCTCACGTTTGCCAGGCAGGCACTTATGCCGCTGAGCCAACTCACCGGCCCTGTAATTTGTTTCTTGATACATTTCTTTACTTTAAGGCTATGTCAATTCATAATGCCACCAGCAATGTTTGAGATCGTGGTGTTGCCATGCAGTATTTCCTTTTCTTTCTTTTTTCTTTTTGTCATGCAGTATTTTCTAAGACTAACATTTTTTTGCCTGAAAGTTATAAGAAATACTTTAGAAGTTCAGCTATAATTAAATAATATTTACTATGGCTAGAAATGTTTAAAATATAAATAATTAAACATATTACAGTCTGAAGTTTTCCATATAAAGTTGTATGAATGACATGGGGGTACACACCTGTAATCCCAGCATACAGTAGGCTGAGGTAGGAGGATTGTCTTGAGTTCCAAGCTAGTGTGGGCTACATAGTGAGTTCAAGGCCAGCCTGAATTAGAGCAAGACCCTGTCTCATAAAACCAAAACAAAGCAAACAAAAAATATACATGTATGTACATATATATATACTTTCTACTTGTGTTCATTTTTTCACCGTTTCCTCCCTTTACCAACTTCCCTCTTAATATTAGTTTTTTTTTTAATTTATTTTTGAAGTTAGATAAAATGGAAATGGTAAAGACATGGCAGCTGGGAGAAAAAGGATAGCATGAGATTAATGTATTTGGGTGTGGTAGAGATAGTATATTCTTTTGAGACATTTCCTGGCTTTCTCAATTAGAGTAAGAGATACAAGCAGAAACCAGGAGAGATGATATTAAAAATATTGTCAGTTTTTTTTTTTTTTTTTTTTTTTTTTTGGTACGGGAGGTTGACTTCAGGACCTTGCGCGCCAGCAGGCGCCCGTGCCGCTGAGCAATATCACTGGCCCTTTTTCGTATGTGGGTACTGGGAGTCGAATTCAGGACCTCGCGCTTGCCAGGCAGGCGTTTATGCCGCTGAGCCATCTCACCGGCCCATATTGTCAGTTTTAAAAAATCAGTCTTACTGGGTGTGATGTGTGCTTGTGGTCGCAGCATCAGGGAAGGTAAGGCAAGAGGATCACTTGAGCCCAGGAGTTTGAGGCGAGTCTGGGCAATCTAGTGAGACCCTGGCTCTCTAAAAAAAAAAAAAAAAGTCTTTAGGTTTGTAAGCTAAGAGACCATGGAGAGAACATGGCTTAGGATAGGATTGTTTGTAAAGACTAAATCTTGTTTCATCTTTTGAAATTCACTATATGGCATGTTTAGTTTTCGTTTAAATATTTGAGTACTTATGCAAGACACTGTTGTAGGATCTATTGGATACAATAGTGAACAAATCAGGAAAATGATTAACTGTGCATAGGGGTGGAATAGGGACAATATGGTGTATAAATTGCATAATGTATCAGTGACCAGTGGTGTGGGGAAAAATAAAAGAAGGGTGCCTGGGTGATGCCTGGCTGGTGGTGAAGTTTGAAATTTTAATTGGATATTTATGGAGAAGTTTACATTTGATCAGCCAAACACATGAAGATAAAGCTTTGCCTGTATCCAGGGAAAGCACATTCTACTTGAAAGAAGCAATCTGTGCAAAGACTCGGGCAGGAAGGTGCCTGTCTTGGTGTAGAAATAGTGGGAGAGGCCAGCGTAGATGGAGTAGAATGACTGATAAAGAAAGATGTAAGAGATAAGTCAGGGAGGTACTGTCTTCATTACTAGAGTCAAGACCTCTTCCCTGGAATTCTTGGTGGCTTTTACAGTCTTTCTTCCCATCCCCATTTACTCCCCAGCTTCTCTCATGCCGAATGCTCTTCCTAGATAACTAATGATCTTCTGAAGTGATTATAGATTGGTATTGTTCTGTGCAAGATAGTTTACCTGGGGTGCCATCCTTCCTGTCTGTCGGAGAATTGCTAAGCCTTCAAGAAGGAAATGTGTAAATTCCCTCAAAGCCTTTGGGAAAACTATGGCATTTTCATTTTAAGTCTTAACACATCCTTTATTCAGAGTATGCTGCTTCCTGGTTTGTTCAGTGTTCTTTATGCTGTGTTTCTAAAAAAAAATTTTTTTCAAGTGGGCACCTAGGATCTATATGTCTGTTGGATTAGTCTTGTTGAACTTGTGCCTGGCTTCCCTTCTGATAGGAAATCAGATTTATTAAAATACTGAGCACCTACCATGTATTTAGCAGAAGTAATGCTTGCTAAATCATACCGAACCAATAAGGACAGGACAAAAAGGAAATCAGTTATCTAGTTAAGTTGTAAGTCCAGCAGCATACTAAAGCAATACCCTGTGATCAATCAGAATTTATTCCAGGAATGCAAAGGGGCTTTGTTACACTGAAATTACTAATTCATCAGTTACCAGGTCACAGATGAAAAGGTAGATGTAGAGATGATATATATATAGTTGTCCTAGCCACCTCTAAGATTTTATTTCCTGGACCCTCTGTGTCTAAGTAGTGTCAAATGACTATTTTCTTTTTCAGTAGAGTGTGAACAGAAGTAATGGGTGTCACTTCCTGGCCAAGATATTGAAGAATATGGTATGCTTTCTCCTTGTGCTCTCTTTTTAGGTCGAATGCGGAAAGTTCCATGGAAAGAGCCTGATTTCTTGAATTACTTACTTGAAAAAAAAAGGCCTACTGACCAGGAGTTGAGCTGTTACAGGAATAATAATCTGTATTGTATAAAACTAATTTTAGGACATTTTGGGATTTGGTTACAGAACTTGGTGTTACCTTGACAAATATGAATTATATGATTATCTCACATGTCAAAAGCAATTATTAAAATTCAGCATCTGTTTAAACCTCCTAAGGTAGAAAAAAATATTAAGCATATATACACCTGGGCAGATAAACTTCACTAGAACTTTTTCCTCTGGGAGATTTAGATAGAGTTGATCCTATTTGGTTTACTTAAATTTTATTTTTCTCCTAAAACTGTGGTCTTGAGAATAGTGTATATGAGACTTAGCATATTACTTATTCCATGGGTCATCATTTTTCTTCTGAGTATGGCTGAAGGGTAGTTTTATATGAAGAATATTTCTCTTTTCCTTTTTTTTTTTTTTTTTTTTGTGGGTACCGGGGGTCGACCTCAGGACCTTGCGTGCCAGCAGGCGCCCGTGCCGCTGAGCGATATCGCCAGCCCTTTTTTCGTATGTGGGATCCGGGAGTCGAACTCGGGCCCTCGCGCTTGCCAGGCAGGCACTTACGCCACTGAGCCATCTCACCGGCCCCTATATGAAGAATATTTCTAATAGCCAACATGACAATGATGGTGAAGCACTAGAGATATACTGTATGAAAAATTATGATGAGGAAACTTGTTATAACTTGTCATTCAGCATTACCCTAGAAATTGTAACCAATATAGTATCCAAAATGGATGAGGTATAAACAATAAGGAAGAGAAAATACTATTTCTGATATTATGATAGCTTATTTAGAAATCCCAAATGAGTCAACTAAAACCTGTCAAAAGATTGTGGGGCTTCTTAGGAATACAACTGACAGAAAGGTGACTGTTAACGTAATTAGATAAATGTCAGTAGCATTCCAATATAGCTATTAAGCAACTCTCCATTCTCCCTTTCTCCTAGTACCTGGCAACAACTGTTTACTTTCTGTTTCTCTGAGTTTGACCGCTTGAGAGACCTCATATAAGTAAATTGTGCAGTATTTGTAGTTTTGTAACTTACTTAGCATAATGACTTCAGAGTTCATCCACACTGTAGCAGGTGTTAGAATTTTTTTAAGGCTGAATAATATTCCATTGGGTGTACATACCATATTGTGTTTATCCATCATCTGTTGATTGACTCTTGGTTTGCTGGTACCTTTTGGCTATTGTGAATAATGCTGCTGTGAACATGGGTATATAAATATCTTTCTGAAACCCTGCTCTGAAATCTTTTTGAATATCTACCCAGAAGTGGTATTGCTGAGTCATGTAATTCTGCGTTTAATTTTTTGAGGAATTGCCATACCATTTTCCATTTGTCTACACCATTTTATGCTCCTATCAGCAATGAACTCTAATTTCTCCATGTACTTACTCCATGTACTATTTTCTTTTTTCTTTGGTACTAAGGATTGAGTCAGGGCCTCATACTTAGCTATATCCCCAGCCCTCTTTAAATTTTGAGACAGAGTTTCTCTCAGTTGCCCAGGCTGGCCTCAAACTTGTGATCTTCCTGCCTGGGGTTATAGGTGTGTACTACCAAACCTGACTCATTTTCTAGTTTTTGATAGCAGCCATTCTAATGTGTGTGAAATGACATCTCATTGTGTTTGATTTGCATTTTCCTAATAATTAGTGAGGTTGAACTTTTCATATGCTTGTTGGCCAGTTGTAGGTCTTTGGGAAATGCCAGTTGAAATCGTTTTCCTATTTTTGAATTGTTTTGTTGTGGAGTTGTAGGAGTTCTTTATACATCCATCAGTAGATAGGATTTGCACATTCCATGCTATAGGTTGTCTTTTCACTCTGTTAATTTTATCCTTTGATAGACAGAACTTTTTTTGTTGTTTGTTTTGCTTTCTTTTTTTTTTTTTAACGTGGGTACTGGCAGTTGACCTCAGGACCTCGCACTTGCCAGCAAGCGCTTGTGCCGCTGAGTGATATCACCAGCCCTTTTTTTCCTTTATGTGGGTTCCGGGAGTCAAACTCAGGACCTCACGCTTGCTGGGCAGGCGATTATGCCGCTGAGCTATCTCACCAGCCCTTGTTTTGCTTTCTTTGTGACAGGTTCTCACTGTGTGGTTCCGGCTGGCCTGATACCACTGTGTAATCCAGGCAGACCTCGAACTCAAGAACTTCCTGCTCCCGAGGGTTAGGATTGCATTACATACCACCATACCCACTCAGAACTTTTCAAATTTTGAGAAGTGCAGGTTGTGCTTTTGGTGCCCATATTGCTCTTTTGATGGAGACGTACTCTATTCATTTGTTTATTAAACAATCGTCTTCCTAGTTTCTTACTGGAATTTTGGTCCTTTACGGTTGTATGATGTTATTACATACATGGCTTAAGTAAATATCATTGTACATATTTGTGTACATGTGGGAGTATAGTAATAGAATTAATTTTTATGTTGGCATTGCTGTTTCAAAGGTGTATCCGGCTGAGGCTGGAGAATGCCAGATTGTGCTCAGAAGACCTGCTCCCCATATCGTGTTGAGTACTGGACTTTGAGCCTTTGAACCTATGCCAATTCAGTAGGTTTAAAAAAATCTGGTTTTGATTTCGATTTCTATATTTATGCTTTTTTGGCTGCAGTTGAACATCTTTTTTAGATGTTAATTGGCCACTTGTGGTTTTGCTTTTCTGATTTCTTTTATTTCCTTTGCCAGTTCTTTCTTTGAATCAGTGTTCTTCTCATTGATTTGTTGTAACTTTGTGATGTGTTTTCTAGTTTTTCCCCTGTGGTTTTCCTTTGGACTTTTTTATGAATTTGTTGGTGCAGGTGTGCATGCATGTGTGTGCAAGAATGTATGCATTCTTATGTGTGATTGTGTATGCACACTGCTACATACAGTTCTAAGATAATCACTTTTAAATCACATTTGCAGTATTTTTTCTCATCTATCTCTGAGTTTTGTGTCAGTCTTTAGGAAAAAGACAGTGTAGAATCCACAAAAGACAAGACTTGACTAGAAAAATAAAAAGAACTAGGTCAAAATATTACTTGCATGTGATAGGAATTTGGGGCAGGGGTAAGAAAGAAGAATCACCTCAGTTCTACATTCACTGATATTTCAGCAAGTATCATTAATATTTCAGTGTACTTTTTTTCTAGTTCCCCCACCCCACTTGACCTTATTTTAGTTTGTGGAGTCATTACTATGTAACATGGTCACTGATCTTGAAGAGATAACAAACACTGCGTTTATAGATTATGAAGGAATAGATGCCTCTTATTTCTTGTGCGAACTCTGACACAATTCACTAGACCTAGGAAGGGCAGCAGCGAGAGCAAGGAGTATTGGTGTTAGAAGGTCATCATGATGAAAGTCAGGAATCTATTCAAGTAAAAGTTGTATTTTCTTTTCCTTCATTCCATTGAGCAACCTTCCCTCACTATTTAGTAATGTTCTCTTTTTTACAGTGCCTGCATTTTTTTCTTTTAAATCATGTAAAAGCGGCCAAAAGGGAGGAGGGTGGTATTTTATTCCACATTAAAATTAAATAGAAATTGTTGGGGCTGGGGATATAGTTCAGCAGCACAAGTGCCTACCTGGCAAGCGCAAGGTCCTGAGTTTGATTCCCGGTACCCCCCCCCAAAAAAGGAAAAGAAATTGTACATCTTGGGGGACCATTATAGTGGGGACAGTATTAACTATTCAGAGAAAATACAGTTTTCTTCAGAAAAGAAGGTAAAAGTCGAACTTTAAATCTGCTTAGTTACCATTCTCTTCAAGAGGCTTCCTTCCAGCTTTCTCTCTTTTTGCAGGGGGAGTTGTTTTTGAGACAGGGTCTTGCTGTTCAGTTCAGGCTGGCCTTCAGCTCACTTTATAGCCCAGACCGGTCTCAAACTTGCAACGATCCTCCTGCCTCAGCCTCCCAAGTGCTGGGATTACAGGTATGCACCACCATGCTCGGCTTCCAGTTTTCTCTTGAATAAAATATTAGCTATTTTGCCTCACTAAGTGCATTTCATTATATGGGAATAAGATAACTAGGAACAATAAAACTAATAAACAATTTACTGAGTTGCCCACATTGAGTACTTGAGTTGGGAAGGATTGTCATTGTGGCTAAGAGCTGACCTTATGGGAAAAGTGAGATTTTTATCTGGGCTTGGTTCTTTTGAGCAAGAATGTGGAAGCACAGATTGTGTTTTTACATTTGGTAAACTTGTGGTAGCTTCAAGGCATTTCTTTGGCTTGTTTCTGAGAATATTTCATCATATAGTTGTAATAATTTACAAAAAAATAAAATGTGAGATTTTTTGGTCTTGTTTTGCCAAGGTCAAAAGCTTTTTTTGACTAATAGGCTCTAATTATTGCCAGCCTGTTAAGCATAATTGGTTTTACTGTTAACCTCTATGTATGATTCAGAGTATAGATTTTTCATTATTCCAGGAGTTCTTAATTTTAGTCTAGGGATGGGCTCTCAGAACTTAGAAAACCTATGCCAAAAACAACCTATCCCAAAGTGGTAGAAAGAAGAAAAGGGTATATATTGGTCACTGAAAGATCTCTTGGAAGAGCTTTAGATATGGTTGGATTCAGTGTTTAAAAAGCATTATCAAGATTTTTTCTAGTTCCCCCACCCCACTTGACCTTATTTGATAATGGCCAGGTGTGGTGGTGCATACCTGTAATCCCAGCACTCAGGAGGGAGGCTGAAGCAGGAGTGCTGGGAGTTTGAGGCCAGCCGAGGCTACAAGTGAGTTCAAGGCCAGCCTGCACTGCATAGCAGAAACCCTGTCTCAAAACAAATAAAAAACAAACAAAACAAGATTTAGTTTCGTTTTGTTTGTCTTTAGGATGTTGGTTTGGTTCTCAGTGGACCAAGAAAGCTGTTAGCTTCAGCCTCATTATCATCAGTGGTTGCTGGCGTGAAACAAAACAACACTTCATCTTATCCTGCCTTGCCTTGAGTCTTCCACCCATTTCTAAACCAGTTGCTGTGGCCAAGAGGATGGAAAATGTTTTTCTTTCTCCTTTTTTATGTTTTGTTTTGGTGGTACTGGGCTGGGGCCTTATGTATGCTTGGCAAGCACTGTACCACGGAACTGCATCACAGTCCTGGAAAGTGCTGATTGGTTTTGTGCTGGTGTTGGTTCCCACCTTGTGGATTGAGAATGGAAGATGGAGTGGATCTTTTCTCACAAAAATGTTGAACAGAGCCATGTGTGTTAGTATGCACCTGTAATCCCACCTTCTCTGGAGACTGATGAGGAGGATCACAAGGTTGAGACAATCCTGGACAATTTGTTTTATTTTATTTAATTAATTAATTTATTTATTTTTTGTGGGTACCGGGGGTCGACCTCAGGACCTCGCGCGCCAGCAGGCGCCCGTGCCGCTGAGCAATATCACCGGCCCCTTTTTCGTATGTGGGTTCCGGGAGTCGAACTCGGGCCCTCGCGCTTGCCGGGCAGGTGCTTATGCCGCTGAGCCATCTCACCGGCCCCAATCCTGGACAATTTAGCAAGATCCTGTATCAAAATAAAAAAGAAGGGCCAAGGGTGTAGTGCAATGGTACAGTGCTTGCCTGGGATGTGTGAGGCCCTGGGCTCAATCCCCAGTACCACCAAAAAAAAAAAAAAAAAAAAAAAAGTTGTTGGCTAGTAGATTAAGTTGGTAAGAACACAGATCTACCTTAGACGCCACGGTGGAGTCTGGATGTATACCAGTGAAAATTATGCTTTGTTCTGAGAAGGGTCCTTATAGATGTCATGAAACTCTCAAAGTGATCTCTACCTTTAAAAAGTATTGATCATGGGTCTGAGGAGAAAATAGTGTTTTAATTGAGGATAGGTCCATAAAGAATTCCTGAGAATCGTGTTTGAGAGTTAATGGAATTGGATTAACTTAGCCAGTAAGGAAATATGTTGAGGACATTGTCTATGTAAGTAGTCATAGTACTGAAATGTGTTGAATAACTTGCTAGGCAGTAGAACTGTAGTAGATGCTTAGATATTTGTTCAAATTGATTAAAAAAAAAAGACCAAGTAGTTTAAGTGAGTCAGAGATATATTAGCATATAACAAATTGTTTCTGGGCTATGTGTAGTTTTCTTCTTGGCCCAAGATTTTTTTGGAGTAGAGATTAAAAAGTAATTTTAAGGAATAATTTTGTGGATTTACTGATTTATTACTTGAATGTTTTCTGGTTTTTGTAGATATTTAAGTTTTCCAATCAGTGATTTTTTTGAGCTATTTTATTAGTAATTGGTAGAAAAAGAGCATTACTGAAGATTTAAAGTTGGATATATTTTGAAATTGGCCTTATTGATTTTATAATTCATAGGCTTTTTTTTTTTTGGCTTTTTTGAGACAGGATTTCGCTATGCAGTTCAGGCTGGCCTTGAACTCACTTTGGAGCCCAGGCTGGCCTCAACTCGCAGTGATCCTCCTGCCTCAGCCTCCTGAGAGCTGGGATTACAGGCGTGTGACACCACGCCTGGCTATTCATAGGCTCTTATTTCTGCCTAATAGTCATCAATGAGAGATGCAACCTCACTCTATCTAGGATCTATGGTTGCTATACCATCTCCTTTTTGTGTGAGTTGGGGTTTCATTATTTGTCCAGGCTGGCCTTGAAAGCTCTGTCCTCCTGCCTCAGCCACATAAGTGCTGGGGTTGTAGCTGTGTGCACCATTCCCGGCTTCAACTTCATTTTTTTAGTGTTTGGTTTAGTCTACTTCATTTCATTGGAAATTTTTATCAGAGATAGCCCAACAACACTAGAATTTGAAACCCACTTTGTAGCTTAGACATTGGATCTTTTTTTTTGTGGGTACTGGGGGTTGACCTCAGGACCTCGCGCGCCAGCAGGCACCCATGCCACTGAGCGATATCACCGGCCCTTTTTTCGTATGTGGGTTCCGGGAGTCGAACTCGGGCCCTCGCGCTTGCCAGGCAGGCGCTTATGCCATTGAGCCATCTCACCGGCCCAAGACATTGGATCTTTTTACTGGATTCTTTGGTAGTAATACCTTATATTTGTAGAGCACATTACTAGCCTTAGTTTCCTATCCTTCCTTATTCCATTTTGGTTGGCTGGATGCAGTATGAAATCTTGTTTCTCCCATGTGGATAAGAGTTGGTTGCTTAAGACAACCTGAAACTATTGTTTCCAGATGATAGGAGTGTTTTAAGGAAATGCCTAAGAGATTCTGTTTCTTAAACTTTTTATTTTTTTATTTTTTTATTTTATTTTATTTTTTTTTGTGGGTACCGGGGGGTTGACCTCAGGACCCCGTGCGCCAACAGGCACCCGTGCCGCTGAGCGATATCACCGGCCCCTTTTTTGTATGTGGGTTCCGGGAGTCGAACTCTGGCCCTCGCACTTGCCGGGCAGGCGCTTAAGCCGCTTAGCCATCTCACCGGCCCAAACTTTTTATTTTTTTTATTTTTTTATTTTTTTTTTTTTTTTGTGGGTACCGGGGGGACGACCTCAGGACCTCACGCGCCAACAGGCACCCGTGCCGCTGAGCGATATCACCGGCCCCTTTTTCGTATGTGGGATCCGGGAGTCGAACTCGGGCCTTCGCGCTTGCAAGGCAGGCGCTTAAGCCGCTGAGCCGTCTCACCGGCCCCCAAACTTTTTAAATTAGAGGTTTATCATTTATTTTTGTGAACCATGGATACTTTTACCAAACACTCCCTCTGCTCCTCCAGGAATGTGTGTTGTGGAGAGTTCAAAAATAGAAAAGTAAAGCAGCAAGAAAAAAGTAATCTTTTTTTTCCCTTGTGTTACTGGGGATTGAACTCAGGGACATGCTATCACTGAACCACACCCCAGCCCTTTTATTTTTTATTTTCAGACAGGGTCTTGCCAAGTTGCTCAGAAAGCTTCAGACTTCTCTGATTCTTCTGAGCAGCTGGGATTACAGATGTGTGCCACCATGCCTAACTGAAAAATTTTTTTCAGTTTTTTCAATTAATTTTTTGGGCGGGGGGCTTTTTGAGGTAGGGTTTTGCTATGCAGTTCAGGCTGGCCTTGAACTCACTAGGCCAGGCTGGCCTCCAGCTCAGGGTGATCCTCTTGCCTCAGCCTCCGGAGTGCTGGGATTACAGGCATGCACCACCATGCCCAGCTGAAAAAAGTAATCTTAATTGTGCTACATAGAAGAGATTTATTTTAGAGCCAAGGTTTCCTTTTGGAATTTGATGACTTTTTTCCCCCAGTGCCTTGGATTGAACCCAGGCCTTGCACATGCTAGGGGAAGTGCTCCTAGAATTTTATGAATGCTATGGATCTTCTTCACAGGGGGAGATACAAACACAGTAATAACATAACTCCAAGGAGGCTCACAGAATTCTGAGCCTGTTTATCCTATGGGCTTGGACTACGTATTATCACTCTGATTTAAGGTCATAATACTAACATTTGGATGTTTATTTCTAATTCTTTTTTTCTTAATTCAAATTTTGTAGTCAGTCTTGCATGTCAAAACCATTTTCTCATCAGTATATTTTCATTGCTGGGAATCAAACCCAGCAGGCAGGCCCTCACGCATGCTGAGCAAGCATTTTACTTCTGAGTTACACCCTTACCCCCAAAATACCTTTTGCACTGCTAGATCTTGAACCCAGGGCTGACACATGCTAGGAAGAGCTCCACTACTGAACTATATCCCCAGCCCCTTTCTGTTTCAGACAAGCAGGTTCTGATCAAGGCACTCTGGGTAGCCTTGAACTGTTCTGATCTTGCTGCCTTTTTTGATGTGTAAGGTAGATCTGCATTCTTACCAACTTAATCTACTATCCAACTTTTTTTTTTTTTTTTTTGGTGGTACTGGGAGCCCAGGGCCTCACACATCTTAGGCAAGCACTGTACCATTGCGCTACACCCATTGCCCTTTTTATTTTTTTATTTTGATACAAGATCTTGCTAGGTAGCTAAGATTACAGGTATGTGCCACTGTACCTGGCTGAGAGAGTGTTGTTGTACAGAAATATTTGATAGATTTATATTTATTGTCAGATTTTCTTTTTAAACATGGACTCCCCCCTCGCCTCTTTGCTGGTGCTGGTGATCATACACAGGGTCTTGAACATGCAAAAGGCATGCACCTACCACTGAGCTACATCCCCAACCTTTTTTAGTAGCAATGTTTTTCTAGTCTATAATACAATATTATTAACTAGGAGCTTTAGTCATTTTAAGATTATAATTACTGCCAGGTGTGGTGGCGCATGCCTGTAATCTCAGCACTTGGGAGGCTGAGGCAGGAGGATTGCTAGAAGTTTGAGGCCAGCCTGGGCTACATAGTGAGTTCAAGCCTAGCCTGAACTACACAGCAAGACCTTGTCATGAAAAAAAAAGTTAAAATTATTAGCTCATTAGTTGTATAGATTAATGGATTTTTTGGTGACATTTTCATACATGCATATATTGTGCTTTTTTTTCCCTTCCTTCTCCTCCTCCCCTTTCCTGTTCCCTCTTAATTCCTTTTATACTTTCAGATCTTTTATTTTTTTTCCTTCCAAAATACTTTTAATGGCAACATAATACATCAGTTTTTAGTTTCGAAGTAATTTATTTAGTTTCTACTATGTTTCAGGTAAATAGTCTCTTTGCTTTTGAATAAAGAATCTGTGGCGCTGGGTGTGGTGCTGCACACCTGTAATCCCAGCACTTGGAGGCTGAGGCAGGATTCCTGCAGTTTCCAGGCCAGCCTGTGCTTCATAGTGTGTTCAAGGCCAGCCTGAACTACTTAGTGAGACTGTCTCAAAAAACAAAAAAAGGGGGCCGGTGAGATAGCTCAGCGGCATAAGTGCCTGCCTGGCAAATACGAGGTCCTGAGTTCGACTCCCGGTACCCACATAAAGGAAAAAAAGGGCCAGTGATATCGCTTAGCGGCACAAGCGCCTGCTGGCAAGTGCAAGGTCCTGAGTTCAACTCCCGGTACCCACATTAAAAAAAAAAAGGAATCTCTTTGGAAGAGGAGTTAATTGATTTATTTTTATTATTTTTCTATTGGATATATAGATTTGTTTATTTCTACAACTGTTTATTTGTTTATTTCAAATAGCACTGCAGTAAGCATCTTCATGCAGATGCCTTTTAAGGATTTTTTTTGTGTGTGTGTGTTGGAGACTGCATCTCACATTTTTAAGGATTTTTATTACTTTGGTTTTATAAACTGCTAGAAGAAAAGTTACTGGGTAAGATAAGCAATGCCAATCTTTGAAAGTTTCCTGAAGTTATATATTGCCATATTAACTTCCGGAAAGGTGTATCACTCTACTTTCTTAGCTATTTAAAATGTAGGGTGCCTGTCAACCCTTGAATTGAATATCAGGATGTTTTAAAATCTTTGCTGTTTTGCTAGAAGACAGATAACTCTTCAGATACGAAAAAGAGTATGGAAGGTATGTCAGCCGCAGAGAGCAGCATGAGCAAAGGTGGGATGTTCGCACCATGACAGATGCTGTTTCCCAGAGCCACGGTGGAAACCAGAGGTGAGGGGCTCTTAACGAGTGCGCTGCAGGGCACTGACTCTGCTGATCTGTTCCTTACATAGCTCCTACTCCACCGTCAGCTCACTCTTGTCACCAGCTCCTCAGCACAGCGGCTGGCAGCAGTCTCTTAGACAGCAGCTTACTACAGGAGGGTTCATGGAACAAGCTATGGTCTCTGTTGCAGAAGTTGGTTTCAAGGCCATATTGATAATTTGTTATCGCTCTCCACCACCACCCGTTTCTCTCAGCTTTGGTCTGACTTCAAATGATCTAGGGCGATTGCTTGAGAGCATTATTCTCAAAGAGACTGAGCCCGTTTGCCTTTTCCTTGTCTCTGACCCTTATCTTGTCTTTGCCTTAATGTGGCAGTTGCCTGCTATCGTTAGGCATGGAAGCACCAGGAACTGCACTAGTTTCAGTTAACTTCTAGGTAAAGCTACACAGTTGGTTATCCTTTGCCTTTTTGCCGGCTTGTTCATCAGCATGAGGCAAAATGATCCAACAGATGTTAACTTTAGATTCATATTAAAGATTCTCTGGTAAAAATGTTCCCCTCATCTGAGGATAAGGATCTCTAATTCTAGCAGAGCCTAAAATTGTAGAGATGGGAAACAGGTTATTTTATTTGCTCATTAGGATCCTAGAAGCCAATCCTACTTCCACTCACACCTCTATTGTACTTCGAAGATGCATTTACTGCATTTTAGAGGCTATTCTAGTGTTTTTGCAGGTGTAGTGCCTCTTACTAACACTGTCTCATGAGATCAATGCTCAGAGCCCATTGTCACACTTGATTTTGCCTAAAAAGGGTCACTGGGGTCGGTGGTAGTGTTATGCTCACTGGGGGTAAATCAAGTAATCTTGGCTAGTACTGCTGGCTGAGGCACTGAAGACGGAGAGAAATTACTCTGCAGTGATTGTCAATAACAAGGCAAATTCCTGTCTCCTTAGGGTGGAAGAGACCCAGTACAATCAATTTACCATCCAAATGGTTGGCTTATCTCTTTGAGGAACTGTAACATATAGGGGGCTCAGTTGATTTTCATTAAAGACAAGTTTGGGCCACTCAGCAGCAGTAGTAGCTCTGTCATTTAATGTGAGGTGTTCTTTGGCGAGTTACTTAATTGCTCTTTGCCTCAGTTTTCACATCTCAAAAAAATGAGATAATTTTATGCACCTATTTCTTAAGTTTATCGTGAAGATTAAATGAGCTAATAAACATAAAGCACTTAGAATCGTAACTTTTAAATGCTAGGTGAGTATTAACTGTTAATTTTATTACCTCTTTAGAGTTTGGGGTAGAGTAGGTTTTTTGGGGTGGTACTGGAGATGGAACTCAGAGTCTCATGCATGCTAGGCAGGTGCACTCCACCACTGAGCTAGAGCCCCAGTTTACCTCCCCACCCCTTTCCTATCAGTTTAAACAGGGTGTCACTATGTTGTCCAGGATAGGTTGGAATTTAGCTGGGATTACATGCATACACCACTACTCCTGATTGAGGATTAGGTTTTAAGAGATTTTTCTTTTTCTTTTTTTTTTTTTGGTACTGGGAATCGAACTCAGGACCTTGTGCTTGCCAGGCAGGTGCTTGTGCCGCTGAGCTATATCCCCAGCCCAAGAGTTTTTTCTTTTTTCTTTCTTTTTTTTTTTGTGGGTGCCGGGGGTCAACCTCAGGACCTTGCGCGCCAACAGGCGCCCGTGCTGCTGAGCGATATCACCGGCCCCTTTTTCGTATGTGGGATCCGGGAGTCGAACT
Organism: Erethizon dorsatum; assembly: GCA_028451465.1. Lineage (NCBI taxonomy): Eukaryota > Metazoa > Chordata > Mammalia > Rodentia > Erethizontidae > Erethizon > Erethizon dorsatum. The sequence continues at coordinate 69,148,577 of CM051824.1, forward strand.
CAGGCCCTCGCGCTTGCAAGGCAGGCGCTTATGCCGCTGAGCCATCTCACCGGCCCAAGAGTTTTTTCTTTAGGGAGTGTGTAGGATGTCCAAACTTCATAGAAAATCAGGTAAAATTATCTAAGGCAGGACTGGACTAAATCAGGGAAACTTAACAGCTTTCAGAATTGAGGGACTTCGTAGGTAAAAACTATACCTTTGAGTTTATGAAGCCAGCCTGTGTAATCTTCTGTATATCCACAGGTACACCCTGTGTAGATTAACATTTAAATAATCTCACCCACTTAATCCACTCAAGTTTCTGCCGCCCATCTATAAAGTTATTTCCATTTTCCTTCAACTTCCATCATTTCTTTTTGTTTAAAAGAGACATTGTTACTACATGGCTAACCTTGCTGCTTAACATTTCCAGTTCCATCAGTGAACCATCAAATGGTTTAGCCTACCAGATGATAGGGATGAGGAATACTAGATGAGTAGGACAAGTGGGCACAGCTATCGTGGAGCGAGCTTGCCAGCAGGGAAGACGGGTTGAAAATGCAGTTACCATAATTGTAGTGGGATAGCAGTACAAGGTTATATTGGGTGCTGCTGTAGGAGCATACTTACTTTCAAAGCCATTGGAGGATGAAAATACCCAAGGAGAGTAACAGTTGAAAAGAGCATCCTACAGATAGATCAGCATCACAAGATTGTGAAGAATAAAAAGGTTCCTGGTAGAGAGGTAAAGCGGAACCAAGGAGAGGCCAGTGTCATAGAAACTGTAGAGAAGAGTGCGTAGTGCGTCTCGGGTCAGAAGTAGTAGTGATCAACAGACACTGCCTAGCAGCAGAGTAAGGCCCTGTTCCCTCTTTTCTCTGAAGGCATTTGGCTGTGTTAGTTATTCCTTCTGTCCAAATTGCAGGTATTCCTTATTCTCAATGCTTAACGCCTGAGCTCCCATAGTGAGTTTGGTAGGTGAGGAACACTGTATCCCCTGAATTAATCTTGTCCTACAGTGTCGAATTTTAAATACCACAGGTTCAGATAATGAGGAATTTGTCAAAAATTGTATCTGAACCTGTGTGCCTCTTGTGTTAGAAAGGGGAAAGTTGGGATTGCTGGGGTTATGTGGATCGGATCTCCTTTTATCCTAGTTTAGGAAACTTGTACAGTTTACTTGACAAAGCAGTGATTCCTGACTTCATACTTCTCATGTCCTTCACTGTTTTTAGAATTAATGCCATTACCCTCTGGACTCTCATTCAATGTTAAGCCCCCTTGAGTTTGATTTCTATTTCTTCTCTCCTGATGAAATGGAATCTAAACTTTAAAAAGCTAATTAAAGATCTCCTTGTTGCTAAACACAGCAGATATATTTCTGCTGTTAACTAGGCAGCTTTTGACATTGTTGACCACTGTAACCTTAGAATAATTTTTGTCTTTTCTGTTTATTTTCCCCCATCTCCCTGGCTACTCTTGGTTTATTTGCTAGTTTTTAGTCTCTGGCTCTTTTTGTTTTTGTTTTATTTATTTATTTGTTTATTTTTCTTTATGTGGGTACTGGGAGTCGAACTTACGACCTCGTGCTTGTCAGGCAGGCGCTTATGCTGCTGATCTATATCACCGGCGCTATTGTTTTGTTTTTTTGAGACAGGGTCTCTAAATGTATTCCAGCCTGGCCTCAAGTGCTGGGATTACATATGTGTACCACCACACTCTGCTTCTTCTCTGGCTCTTAAACATTGGTGTATTGTTTTGTAGCAGACTCTCATGTCTTCCCATACTGCAGATTTCCTGGGTGATCTTGTTTACTATTATCGCTTGTGTTATCCTACTTAAAACTTTTGGACTGTAAATAAGCCTTTATAACACTGATAAATTTATAAAGATTACTGTGTTATTAATTTGGCCATTTTAAATATAAAATCTAGATTATACAAGTTCATGCTGCACACATCATTGCATATCTGCAAAGAATTGATAAATGCAGCAGTAATTTAAATTTAGCTGTTGCTTATCTAACAACACACTGAAATACTAGAGACTATCTAGCTGCGTACTCAGAAAATATAATTTTAAAATCCTTTATTTATTAAGTGGATTGAGAATCTATAAGCTAAGGAGTAGGTGTATTTTTTTTTTTATTTTAAAGAGAAAACAATAAAAATGATACAAAATTTCAAAACAAGATAGTAGGAAAGTAACAATGATTAGTACATTGCTTGTTATCTTCAAAGTGGTTGCTCAGATTACAAATACAGGCATGAAAAATTGATCAGACGATATAAGCACAAACCCTTCTTTTTAATGGACTTACAGAAATTAGTATAGCTATCTTAACTATCTTGTGTGTGTATGTATATATATTAGGAGTAGGTGCATGGAGCACTTTAAAATACTATTTTATTGTGCTTTCATTCTCTGTAATTTTGATTTTAATTCTTCTTAATGGTTATCATATTTTCATAAAGTTTCTGAAAATTGTTCTGTAGTTCTATGGGAAACTCAAACAGAATGAGGTTTGTGTGATAAACACTGCCCTCCTGTGGTTAAAGTGCTTTGCAGAACTACTGGAGTTATTTTTCCGTTGGTTTTTTGAGACAGAGCAACATTATGTAATCTAGGCTTTCAACTTAAGATCTTCCTGCCTATTCTAGTCTATTCTGTTCTATTCATACGCGTTTGCAGTACGTAATGATTGCATTCATGGTAGGGAGTTGGTATAAGTATGTATGCCCCCCCTCTTATTCCCCTCCATTGAACCCAGGGCCTGGCATGCTAGGAAAGTACTCTACCACTGAGCTACAGGCACAGCCCCCTCCCCCTTTTTAAATTCTGAAAGTCTTGCTAAGTTGCCCATGCTGGCCTCAAATGTGATATTCTTGCCTCAGACTTCCCAAGTAGCTGGGATTATAGGTTTGTGCCACCATACCCACTTAGGCTTTTTATTTGCATTAAATTTGTGGTAATAGACTGTAATAGTTTAATACAGTATGTTTACTCAGAAATATATGGCTATTTTGTTTTTCCTTTTCTCTTGGGTTTTTTTGATGTATCTGTACATTTTCCTCACTTCTGTCTTTATGTATTTTTTTATGTAGATTAAATGTAAATGAAAACAAAAATTGTTAAGCTGTTGAAGGAGAAGATACATTTAAGTATAGAAGTGCTAAAAGACCAATCATTTATAATTCATAAAATGTATAATCTCCATGGAAAATCAACAATAATAAAAAATGAAGAATAAACTAGAAAAAGTATTTTGTGTAGTGTGACAGTAAAAGTTTTAATAAATTTAGTATAAGATACAGAGCTAGAACCAGGCATGGTGATGCACGCCTGTAATCCCAGCACTTAGGAGGCTGAGGCAGGAGGATTGTACTGAGTTTGAGGCCAGCCTGGGCTACAAAGTGAGTTCAAGACCAGCCTGAACTCCATAGCGAAACCCTGTCTCAAAAAGACAAACAAAACAAAAGAAAACAAAAACAGAGCTAATACAAATGGTATAGAAGTACACAGTGGCTGTGAATAACCAATTCACAAGTGACGAAAAGTTAGTAAAGCACAAAATTTATCAAAATACATGATGCTACCTGGGCATGGTGGCGCACGCCTGAAATCCCAGCACTTGGGGAGTTTGAGGCAGGAGGATTGCTACAAGTTTGAGGCCAGCCTGGGCTACAAAATTCAAGGCCACCCTGAACTGCATAGTGAAACCCTGTCTCAAAAAGACAAACAAACAAAAAGATGCTACTCCATAAAATGATACTTACAATGTCTATAATGATGCTTCAGACAAAGAAACCCAGCATCACTGATTACTTTTGGAAGATACTGGAAAATCAGCTAAGTATTCTGAAAACTGGTAAATAGAGAATCAAGTTACTTATCCTGCTTTTCCTATATGAATTGTACTTCAAGTAGCCAAATAGTTGATAGAGGAAAGCTTTTCTTTTTAGACACATTCTAGTTGATAAATGAAAGTGAAATGATAATACTGTCAGCACTTTTCAGCCCCTAAATAAAATAATGAGTCCCTTCTAGGTATCTTCCCAAAAGAGTTAAAGACATCATACAGTGATGTATGCACATCCATGTTCATAGCAGCACAAATCATAATAGCTAAATCTTGGAAGTAGCCTGTATGTCCAACAACAGATGAATAGAGAAAGAAAATGTGGTATCTATACACAATGGAGTGCTGCTCTGCCATAAAGAAGAAAAAACTTGATTCATTTGTAGGAAAATTGCACCTTGGGACCATATTGTTAAGTGAAGTTGAATCAGACACACAAGCTTAAGTATTGCGTGGTTTCTCTTACATGAGAAACCCAAAATATAAAAACAAAATACAAGTTGTAGAATAAAAGATCTTTTTCAGATGGGAAGGGGATCAAGAGATGGATGTGAGGAAAGGGGATAAAAAAGAATTGAGATGTGTTATGTACATATACCAGCTTCCCATAAGGAATGTAATCATTATGTAATGCAGGTAAAAATGTAATACTAATAAAAAACAAAAACTGGAAAATAATGAATTGAGGTAGTAATTATCAACGACAGCTAAAATCATCAGGTTAGAACAGGGGTGGGAAACTTTTTAATAGATGGATTGGGTGTGAGAAGTACACTCACTTGTCCAATCCAAGGAGTGGCCTTGGAAACAAGAAGCACAGTGAAAGCAGGACTTTGTCAGTCTCCTAAGATCAGGTGTCTGTATGCAGGCACACCGGGGGTAGTTACAGCAAGCAATTTATCCCCTAGTACACAGGTCCCTCCTCTTTTCCTCATTGGCTGAGTGCTATGGGGTGTGCAGTCTTCCTGGACATCACCTAAATTTCGGTATTTCCTTGCAAGGCAGTAGTGGTGAACCTATGGCATGTGTGTCACAGCAGGCACATAGAGCCCTCTCCATTGGCACACAAGCGAAGTCGCCCCAGCAGCTGAGCATTGGGTAACAGTTGTTTTTACTAAACTAAAACCTCAGTATTCAGGTAATTGCAGTGTTGGCACTTTGCGACAAATAAGTGAGTTTTGGGTTGCAGTTTGGGCCCTCAGTATCTAAAAGGTTCATCATCACTGTAAATGTAGGGTATTCGTTTTCTTCCCTACTCACGCCTACATTCCTTAACAAAGACTTTCTTACTAGTTTATCTCTTCCCCACTATCTCATTTGCTTAGGAACCTTCCAGATGCATGAACTTCGTCACATCCACAGGCTGTTAAGTTTGTCACATCTGCAGGCCTGTAGGCAATTTTAACTAATAGTGATTTTTCACTGAGTTAGCTAGTTTGTCTTAAAAACAGACTGTTTCAAGTTTCTCTTTCTTACATTGAGTAGACCATATGTTATGGCTTGTATCTGGATGTCTCTCCAAAGCCTCATGAGCTCATGGATGGGGAGTTTTATAGGTGGCTAGATTAGGATGTGATACTGGATGAAGGGTGTGATTCTGGGATTAAGGGGGTGGATAAGGGAAGCCCACCCTGGGTGTGGTTGGTACCACCCAAAAGGCTGGTAGCTTGGGTGGGATAAAAGGGAGAGGCAGGCTTGCTGCTTCAGCTTCTGCTCTTTCACTGCTTGTTGCTGCTGCTTGCCTGTTGCTGCCTTTTGCCTTCTGTCTGCCATGAACTGTTTCTCCTCTGCAATGCCCTTCTGCCATACTACCCTGCCTTGGAGCCAGCCAACTAAGGACTGAAACCTGTACAAACTGTGAGCTGAAATAAACCTTTCCTCCTTTAACTTTGGGTGTCAGGTATTCTGTCTCAGCAATGAGAAAAGTAGGTGAGACTCCATATCTGCCCCACTGATTCATCTTGGTATCTCAGAGACCAAAGGTATTTTGTGTGTTCTGCTGGGGTGTGATAGGAAGTATGCGGTACTGCCTATGCTTTCGGGAGAGGGGGTCCTTCCTGAAAAAGCCTCCTGGTGTAAATCCTACTTTTCAAGGAGTACAAGGGACAGAGAATCAGAAAAATCTAGAATGGGGGAAACTAGTATCATCTACTTGTTTTCTTAAGTAAAGGAGTAGGAGAAATGCATGAGTGCAGAACAAATGGAGTATGTGTTGGACTTTGGAGATGAATTTGAACCAACTATCTGTTAAAAATAGGGTTTTTTGTTTTTTGTGTTTTGTTTCCAGCTGAGTGGGAGCGCAGGCCCTGTACCCAGCTGAGGCAGAAGGTTCGCAAGTTGAAGCTCAGCCTGGGCAATTTAGTAATTTAGCAAGATCCTATCTCAAATTAAAACAATCTTTCAACATTGTCACGATGGTTGTTAAACTTCAACATAACTTTTGGAGGTGGCAAACATTCAAACCATAGCATGGAGAAAATCCCTTTTGCTTTATATATTGATGTGTATGATCATGTATGGCTTTAACCCAACACTTGGAATTAATTTTGGAATATTGAAAATCTCTATGAGGTGTTCATCTATATCTGTACTGGTCTACACACACATTTAAAAATTCCTAGAGCTGTACATTAAGATTTTCATACTTTACTATGGAAAAATTATACTGTACAACAAAAAATATAGTTAGGAGAAAAGCCACATATAGAAGATAGAATTTTACCAGAAAAAATACAGAGAAAAATAAGGTAACAGAAGCAGATTCAGATGACTCAGATATTGGAGTTTTCAGACATGGGCTTTTTTTTTTTTTTTTTTTTTTTTGTGGGTACCGGGGATCCACCTCAGGACCTCACACAGCAGCAGGCGCCTGTGCCTCTGAGCGATATCAGCGGCTTTTTCTTCGTATGTGGGTTCCGGGAGTTGAACTCGGGCCCTCGCGCTTGCCAGGCAGGCGCTTATGCCGCTGAGCCATCTCACTGGCCCCCCAGACATGGGCTTTAAAATAGCTATGATTAATATACTTATGGCTTGGAGAATATAGCTGTGGTCAAGCATTTGCCTGACATACTTGAGACGCTAAGTTTGGTCTCCAGTGCTCCCCCCCCTCACACTTATAAACATGTACTTAACAGAACAAGGTGGAGAATATTGATGGAAAGTTTGAAACTATAAACTAATGGAATGGAAATTTTAGACCAAAGGAATACAATAATTGAAATTTAAGATCTCAGTGGTTAGGCTTAAGGTAGATTTTCTAGTTTTAGTAATTGTTTCTTCAGCTAGTTTAAAGGTCAGAAGACAATATGAATAGTGAAGTAGAAAGTGGAAAAAATGACAGCATAGAAGAGAGTCCTGTGGGACATTGTAAAAACTAAAACATTTAGTAATTGGATTCCAAGGAGAAAAGAAAGAGAATGGGGCAGAAGCAGTTTTGAAAACCTAATGGCCAGGAAGGTTCAAGAAGTCCTATGAAAGTCCAGAAGAAAATTACTTAAAGGCACATAATAATAAAACCGCTGACAATTAAAACCAGAAGATTGGTTGGGGACAGGGGACTTTCAAGGGATCAATGATAAGAGCAAAAGTTGACTTCTAAATAGAAGTTGTAGAATCCATAAGAAAATGAACTGATACTTTTACAGTGTTGAATAATTGCCAGGCTAAAATTTTATACACAGTATCTTCCAAAATGAAGATAAAATAAATACAACTAAAAACCCAGTGAATTTGTCATTAGCAGATTCACACTGAAGGAAATATTAAAATTAGTTTGTCAGAAAAATAATTCTAGGTAGAAGCTTGGAGAGATGCTGACAGATAAAGATCCATGGAAGGAGCCAGGGATATAGCTCAGCTTGCCTGCCTGGTAAGCTCAAGGTCCTGATTTCGATTTCTGGTACCAAAAAAAAAAAAAAAAAAATCCATGGAAGGGACAAATACGTGTATAAGTCTGAATGCATATTAATTATATACAACAGTAACAAAAGTGTTTTGTGAGGTGAGGTGGGGACAATAATTGCAGTTAAGTGCTCTGAAGTTCTTAGAAGTGGCAGTTAGAAAAAAGGGAAACAAAAGAATTAAAGACATTACAGTGATGTATGCACATCCATGTTTATAGCAGCACAGTTCATAATAGCTAAATCTTGGAAGTGGCCTATATCTCCAACAACAACTGACTAGATAAAGAAAATGTGGTATTTGTACAGAATGAAGTACTACTCAGTAATAAGGATAAATTTGAGTCATTTGTAGGAAAATGGATGCTCCTTGGGACCCTAATGTTAAGTGAAATAAATCAGACACACAAGCTTAAATATCATATGGTTTCTCTTACTTGAGAAACCCAAAGTATAAGTAAGTTAAAGAGCAAAATAAAAGATAATGGGAAAAACAGGGAGCTAAATCTTTTGTAAATGGAAGCGGGACAAAGAGATGGAGGGGGGGAGGGGCAAGGGAATGGAGACAAAAAGAATGAGGATGTGTCACATGCGTGTATCAACTACTCATAAGGGATGTAATAATAATGTGTTGCAAGCACGTTAATAAAAATAAAAACAAAGGAAAATGAAAAATCTTAATTTTGGAAATTAAGCAGCTCATTGCCAAATATTTTACATTTGGAGGAAGAAATCACAACGCCATTTAGAAAGCATTTTGAGGGGCCGGTGAGATGGCTCAGCGGCTTAAGCGCCTGCCCGGCAAGCACAAGGGCCCGAGTTCGACTCCCGGAACCCACATACAAAAAAGGGGCCGGTGATATCGCTCAGTGGCACGGGCGCCTGCTGGCGCGCGAGGTCCTGAGGTCGACCCCCCGGTACCCACAAAAAAAAAAAAAAAGCATTTTGAGCTAATTGTTGATGATAATACTGCATTTTAATATTTGTGGGATATAGCAAAGCTGCACATAGAGGGGAACTTATGGCCTTATGTGCATCTTTTAGAAAAGAACAATGATAGGGGCTGGGGTGTGGCTCAGGTAGAGCACTTGCCTAGTTAACACAAAGCTCTAAGTTTCATTCCCAAAAAAAAGCCCAAGAAAATAACAGTGAGTGATGACAGTAATGGTTAAATTTCCATCTCAAGAAGCTAATTTCTGGGCTGGTGAGATAGCTCAGCGGCATAAGCGCCTGCCTGGCAAGCGCAAGGTCCTAAGTTCGACTCCCAGAACCCACATAAAGGAAAAAAAAAATGGCTGGTGATATCGCTCAGTGGCACAAGTGCCTGCTGGCAAGCAGGAGGTCATGAGGTCGACTCCGGGTACCCACATTAAAAAAAAAAAAAAAAAAAAAAAGGTAATTTCTGAAGGTAAACACAGATGGAGAATACTTACCCTCGGAGACAGATTATCATTTTAAGGCAAGTCTGATAGTATCTTTCATGTGAGGACATCTCGCTTTCTCCTTTATTCCTGAAGGATGATTTTGATAGATACAGAATTTTGGACCAACAATTCTTTTCTTTCCACACTTTAAATTTTTTTCACTCTTCTCTCCATGGCTTCTGATGAGAAATCCACAGTCATTTGAGCCATTGCTCTCCTAATTATTAGTATAATTTTTTTGTGTGTGGGTACCGGGGGGTCGACCTCAGGACTTCGTGCGCCAGCAGGCGCCCGTGCTGCTGAGCGATATCACCAGCCCTTTTTTCGTATGTAGGTTCTGGGAGTTGAACTCAGGACCTCGTGCTTGCCAGGCAGGCGCTTATGCCCCTGAGCCATCTCACTGGCCCTGCTCTCCTAATTATAATAAATTATTTTTCCCTGGCTGATTAAAGCATTTTTGGGGGAGGAGGAGGGTCTTTGTTTTCTCATTCTTTAGTTTTCAGTTCTTTTCTGGGTATAGAGTTCTCTTCTGGGTATAGATTTCTTTGAATTTGCATTGTATGAGATTTGTTGTTCTTGATTTTTTTTTTTTTTAATTGTGTTTATCACCAGATTTGGGGAGTTTTCTGCTACTGTGATTAATGACATGAACGTTAGAGCTTTTAATATTATTCCTTTGAATCTGTTTATCATTTTTTCTGTTGCTGTCTTTTCAAGTTCACTAACTCTTATCTCCATTCTGGTATCAAATCCTTCCAGTAAATAATTTTAAAAATTTCAGTTACTGTACTAAATTTTTAGTTCTAAAAATGTATTTTGTTTTTATATATAAATAAATTTATCTATAAATGAAGCATATATATATATATGTATATGTATGTATATTAATTTCTTTACTGAGACTCTTATTGATTTCAAGAATATTCACTCTGACCTCTTTTTTGTTTGTGTTTTTGAGATGGAGTTTTGATGTGTTCCCCAGGCTGGTTTTAAACTCCTGAGCTTAAGCAATCCTCTAGCTTCAGCATCCTAAGCTGGGACCCATCAAACCTGGGTACCCTGAGTTCTTGAAGCATAGTAGCACTAGAGGCTTTTGTCTGCTAATTCTAACATTTGTATCATTTCAGGTTTGTCATGTATAGCTTGTCTTTGCCTGGTTGTATGTGTTGTGACCTGACAAGGCTAATGCCATCTTATGAACAAATCACCATTTCGCCTGTCCGGCTCCTGCTTCCCGCCAAATACCATTAGATAAGCCTCTCCTTTGTTTAGGCTAGATAAATTCCTTTCTGTTTAAGTTGAGATTCCCCCATAGTGACGAAATGCACCTTCCCGCCTCTGGCAACCCATAATAAGATGTTCCTTTTGCCCAATGAAATAATGCCAAATACCCCGCGCCTAAAAGCCTAACCAATAAGTTTGTAAAATTACTTTATTAACCGTCGCTATTGGCTTCTGTACAACTGCTTGCTACTATAAAAACTACACTCTACCTGCCCCCAGGGCTCCTCTTTGTTCTGGCATAGAGGACGCCGCTGGGTACCAGCTAAAATAAAGAGCTCAATTTTTATTTTTGGACATCTTCCCTTTGTAGTCTCATTCATTGAGTACAACAGTATGTATTGAGTGATTTTCGATTGTATATTAGACATTTTGATGCTATGTTATGATACTATGTTTTCTTCAAATCCTATAGAGAAATGAACTTTGGGGAGGGATAAGAGTTTCATTTTGTTTTTGCAGTGCTGGAGATTAAACCCAGGGTCTTCACACTGAGCTACATTCTATTGTTTATTTTGAAACAGGATCTTCCTAAATCATTAGGTTGCCCCAGGCTGGGCTAGAACTTGTGATCCTCCTGCCTCAGTCTCCCAGAGTGCTGGGATCACAGACATGTGTCACTATACCCACCTGGCAGACTTTTTTAAAGGAGGCATTGACCTTGTTAGGTTCAAGTCACAAGTTTCTACCCATCTTCTGTGCATTAAAATTGCACTGTCTGACCAGGTATGGTGGTGCACACTTGTAATCCCAGCACTCAGGAGGCTGAGACAGGAGGATTGCTGCAAGTTTGAGGCCAGCCTGGGCTACAAAGTGAGTTCAAGCCCAGCCTGAACTCCATAGCAAAACCCTGTCTCAAAAAGACAAAAAAGAAAAAAAAATTTTTTGCATTGTCTAGTTTCCAAAGCCTTTGTAGAGCTATTTGAATATGTCCTTTGTACCACTTAGTGGCTGTTATGGGAATTAGGTGCAGATATTGTTTAACAGTTGGAATTAGAACCAAGGTATGCATAATTCAGAAGCATTTGACAAAGAATAACATGTCAATCTCATAAAGGAAACAACTGTGGAACTTGCTAACGTGTTTAATTTGGAGGTTGAAGTGCAAGATATTGCAGAATTATATCTGGAATATACTGAAGGAGAGCTAAATATGGAAGATTTAATAGAGTTGGAAGTACAGTAACACTTAGAAGAGGAGGAGGAAGAAGAGAAATTAATTGAACAAGTACTGTACCAAAGAAGTTTGCTGCAGAGGGAGTAGCGGGTGTGTTCTCAAAAGTGAATGCAGTTACGTCATCACTAGAGGCCGTGGTTTTTTTTGTTTGCTTTTTGTTTTTTTTTTGTGTGGGCACCAGGGATCGAACTCAGGACCTCGCACGCCAGCAGGCACCCGTGCCGCTGAGCGATATCACCGGCCCTTTTTTTGTATGTGGGTACCGGAGTCGAATTCAGGACCTTGCGCTTGCCAGGCAGGCGCTTATGCCGCTGAGCCATCTCACTGGCCCGAGGCCATGTTTTTTTTTGAGGCAGGGTCTTGCTATATAGTATAGGCTGGACTTGAACTCACTGTGTAGCCCAAGCTGGCCTTGAACTTGCCGTGGTCCTCCTGCCTCAGCCTTCCGAATGCTGGGATTACAGGCGTGTGCCACCATGCCCAGCTGGGACTAGAGGCTGTGGATTAAATGTTGAACAGTTCATGAAAGTGGAATGGCAAATGAGTGAACTTTTACAACGTGAAGTTCATGAAGCAAAAAAAGAAAATGGCAGAATAGACCACACTAACAGGATACTTCTTGAAAGCTATACCCAGGACCCCTACTACTAGTTGTTCCATTTCTACTTCCTCATTTCCCTTACTCGGGCCTTCTACATCTCCTGATCACAATTCTGATGATGACCCTGATGAGGACTTTGAAGGATTCTGGGACTAAAATGCTAGCTTGAATGTCTTTTTTTTTTTTTTCAAATACACTTCTGGATATTTTTTTCTTTCCTTTCTTTTTTTTTTTTTTTGGAGACAGGGTTTCGCTATGTAGTTCAGGCTGGCCTTGAACTCATTATGTAGCCCAGGCTGGCCTCGAACTCACAGCAGTCCTCTACCTCCGCCTCCCAAGTGCTGGAATTACAGGTGTGCACCATTGCACCCGGCAGTTCTGGACATCTTGTTTTTTGTTGTTGTTGTTGTGTTTTTTTTTTTTTTTTTTTGGACCTCTTGTTTATAGAGCCTCAATGTGTTTTTTTCTACAGTACACTTTGTTTATACAGTACTGTAATTTTTGCTGATTGCACTGTAGAGTACAGTATTGTAGCTTTATGTTCTATTACACATTACATGTAAGTTACACAAATAAAAGCAAATATTGGAGTTTCCTTTGACCATTTCTTTGTTCTTAATATTGTACATACTGTATGCAATTCCTCATTTAGCGACTAGACCAATTAATGACGTAGTTGCAGGACTGCAACTTGGTCTTTAAACAAGGAATGTCTGTATCATTCTACCTGATGTCAGGTTGGATCCACAGATGTATAGCTCTGGGCTGACCCTAGGATTTTTTACAGAACTTCATGCTATCACTTTTTTGAGCTCTTTCTCTTTGCAAGTTCCCTGATACTTTTTGGCTCCTATAGAGTTTTCTAGCCAGATTACAAGGAATACCTTAGATAACAACAAATCTAAGGAAAGCCTTGTGATCTGGCTGGAAAACTGGGGTTTTTATTTCCCTGATTTGCCACGTACCACTCATACTATCATTATCTCACTTCTCAGCCACCTCCTTTTAGGTGATACTAGAAATTGAACAGGGGTACTCCACCACTGGGCCATATGCCTAGCCTCCCCCTCCACCTCCCCCTCTTTTTTTTGAGACAGGGTCTCTCTAAGTTTCCCAGATTGGCCTAGAATTTGCCAGTCTTTCATCCTCCTGATAATCTAGGAGTGTGCCACCTCCCCCAGCTTGCTGCATACATCCGTGATTGCGTTTACCTTTCAAATTACATGATAGGACGACAGAAAAAATATAAATCATGGAGATTCCCTTTACACTCATGAAACCAGAAGTTTCCCTTTCTTGGAGTTTTAGGTCTCTGTTCAGCCACAGCTGGTATTAATGCCACCACAGCTGCTGCTGTGGGATTGCCTGGGGAAGGGGCAGAGAAAGGAAAGGGGGAAAAACAAAACAATAAAACAAAACCCCCACAGGATTTCCTCTCCCTCTGTGTGATGCCCAAGAGGGTACCGTGTACTGTGCCTCAGATCAAAAAAGAGACTTCTCGGGGCCGGTGAGATGGCTCAGCGCCGTAAATGCCTGCCCGGCAAGCGCGAGGGCCTGAGTTAGACGCCCGGAACCCACATACGAAAAAAGGGCCGGTGATATCGCTCAGTGGCACGGGCACCTGCTGGCGCGCGAGGTCCTGAGGTCGACCCCCGGTACCCACACACACAAAAAAAGAGAGAGACTTCTCTTGGGATCCTTTCTGTCTGTATTTAGGTACTGTTCTGGGTGTGGGGCCGCTCTGTTCATTCCAAGAGCTACCGGAGGAAACAAAACCAGGAAACTCACCGCCATACATGTGGTACTTGTATTTCCTCCCCAAGCCACCTGCTACCATTTTCAAATGACTGCTTCGTGTGTTCTGTTGAAACAAGATGGACTATGCTTCCTCTGTCTATTAGAACCAGAACACACGTATCATTTAATTTCATTATAGCTATATTGTTCATTTGTTTCGGTTAAGAATTTATTGCACATCCGTGCTGTACTAGGCTTTTCTGGAAGTGTAAAAATGGATAATCTTAAGGTGTTTATGATAGGTAGAGGTAGGGATGTGATATGTGCGTAGAGGCAGAGACAGCAAACAATCCATGAATAGTTGATAATTTTTAGTTTTAGTTTTAGCTTTTTGATTTCTGCTTCAGAATTTCACTTACTGTTTGTGATTGAGGGAGAGAAGATCTGGGATGAAAATTTTCTGTATATGTATGTTTGGGATGTAATTATTGAGACAATTATAAGAAGAGATATAATTATATAAGAACTTAAAATAAGAAGAAATAATTTATTATCATATACTTGTTTCTCAGGTCTTAGAAAAATACCCCAATACACCCATGAGTCATAAAGAAATTCTTCAAGTTATCCAGAGAGAAGGACTAAAAGAAATCAGGTGAGTTTTAAAAATATTATTAGTAACAATTACAATACTTGATTAGAGTATTTGGTAGTATATAGTAATATCCTTTAGTTATAAAACTTGATTATTTAGTAATAAAAGCTTTCTTAACTTCTGATTTATTCAGCTGTCAGATTGCTAGAGTTTTTAAGTCACAGCACAGGTCTAAAATAAAAAAGGTTAAATTTCTTAGTGAGAAGGAAAGTAGCTATCTCCAAGTCCATGCACTTTAATTCATAGGAAGGCCTGGAGCCATCTGTAAGCCTTCACCTATCGCTTTAGGGTTTTGATTTATTAGGTTCATACCAAAAAGCATTCGCTTACATGCTTTTTGGTCATGAGCATATAAAATTACTATTGTCCAGGGGAGATGCTATAATTAGACAGTCTAAAAAGAAATAATACTGTATTTGCCAAGAATGAAAAGATAAATAAGGTAATAAGATTATCAAATAAAAGTCTTAGCAAGGTACCCACGCCTGTAGTTCCAACTACCTGGGAAAGCTGAAGCAGGTGGGTCAGTTGAGCCCGTGAGTTTGAGACCAGCCTGGGCAATGTGGAGAGACCCTGTCTCAATAAAAATAAGTTTTATTATGTCTAAATATAATAGACTGGGGTCAGTTAATACAAGATCAGGGATCAGACACACTTTAATTCCCGAGATACTACATTATAACAGCACATAATAGTCACTGTTCATAATCAAGACCCTGTGTCATCAAGAAATGTTAAAATTATGTTGTTTGCTTTGTATTTTAAGGCAGAAATTTGGCAGTTTATATTACAGAGATTTTCATTAACATAGGAAGGTTATGATGCTTTGAAACTACTGTGGTGATACTGGGAAAGGGAAGGGAGGCCAAATTTGATGGGGTGCTATTTTTGGTGGTCATAGTGACTGGGGAGGAGAGCACACTGTGAAATTTTAGAGGGTAGGAAACAGATGCTGCTAAATGTCTTACATTTTTGCTGGACAGTCTTTCACATCGCATAGTTCACTTCAGATGGTAGTAGTATTCTCTTGAGAAACTGTGAGGTATGCTCAAATATTTGTAAATAAACAATAATATATTTCTTGATAAATAGCATTGCATGTCCTGGATTTTAATTTGATCTTCTTTAATATGAAATTCTTTTTTTTTTTTTTGTGGGTACCGGGGGTCGACCTCAGGACCTCACGCGCCAGCAGGTGCTCATGCCGCTGAGCGATCTCACTGGCACTTTTTTCGTATGTGGGTTCCGGGAGTCGAACTTGGGCCCTCACGCTTGCCAGGCAGGTGCTTACGCCGCTGAGCCATCTCACCGGCCCTAATATGAAATTCTAATTGAGATTTTTAAAAATTGGGTCTTTTCTAAAGCAATTAAAAAATTTTTGTTTTTGTTTGTGGACAAACATCAATAAGGTTGGGAATAAAGTTTGCTTCATTGGTATGAAAAAGTGAAATATAAATCAGTGAATACACTGATATATCACATGTTCTGGAAAATTGAGTGTAAACATTTATAAGTTAAACATTAAAGTGCATTTGAAAAATTAGCTTTTAAAAGTATCTATACAGTCATTGTGGCATGTGCCTATATCCTAGCACTTGGGAAGCCAAGACAGGAGGATCGCTGCAAGTTTGAGGCCAGCCTGGGCTACAAAGTGAGTTCAAGGGCAGCTTGAACTGTATAGTGAAACCCTGTCTTGAGACAAAGAAAAAAAGTAGCTATTATAAGTTATTTATTTATTTATTTATTTATTTATTTATTATGTGGGTACCGGGGGTCGAACTCAGGACCTGGCGTGCCAGCAGGCGCCCGTGCCGCTGAGCAATATCAGTGGCCCTTTTTTCGTATGTGGGTACTGGGAGTTGAACTCAGGACCTCACGTTTGCCAGGCAGGCACTTGTGCCGCTGAGATATCTCACTGGCCCCATAACTCTAAATTTTTATTTGAATTACTTTTTTTTTTTATGTGGGTACCGGGATTCGAACTCAGGACCTCATGCTTGCCAGGCAGGCACTTATGCCGCTGAGCTATCTCACTGGCCCCTTGAATTACATTTCTAATTAGTATTAATTGAAGCACAGTATCACAGATCAGTTTGTGCAGAGCTACAGGAGAAAATTATAGCATTTTTTTTTTTTACTCTGAGAAATAAATTCTTTTCAAGTACAGTAGTCTGATATCCTTAATACAGAAGGTCATACAGAAGAGGAATGAGCAAGAGATTTCATTTCTTTTTATAATATTAAATTTTTGATACATACCAGACAAATACACTGGGAAATCTTGTATATAGAGAACAGATTCCATTAATCTCTTTGGTCTAAATGTCTATTGTAGTATCATTTAACTCTTTAATATAGAAAGGCCTTAGGACATTAAATGTTCCATTATCATTTCCAGGCAGCAGATAAGAATAGTACATAGGGGGGCCGGTGAGATAGCTCAGTGGCATAAGTGCCTGCCTGGCAGGCGCGAGGTCCTGAGTTCAATTCCCAGCACCCACATACGAAAAAAGGGCCGGTGATATCACTCAGCGGCACGGGCGCCTGCTGGTGCGTAAGGTCCTGAGTTTGACCCCCGGTACCCACAAAAAAAAAAAAAAAGAAAGAAAGAACATAGAAAAAGAAATCAAGAAAAAGAAGGAAACAGCAGGGTTTTTTCCTCTTTTCTTTCCTTCCTTCCTTCCTTCCTTCTTAGAACCGGGAATTGAACTCATTCGACTGGACCTTGTGCTTGCCAGGCAGGTGCCATGCCACTGAGCTATGTCCCCAGGCCCCCCTTTCTTTTTTTAAAGATTGTACAGCCGTCAAAAGTACCTCTGGCTTTATTACAAGTAGCTCTTCCTAGTTAAACTGTATTGTTGTGGTAGGTAATTATGTGACCGCAAAGCAGTTTTTTCTAAGTCATCAATGCAACTTGCATTTTATCAAATTCATTAGAATTTTAGTCCTTCCTTTTCTTAACTCTCAAAATTATTTAACACTGCATTACCTTGACACTTCAAGCATTCCTTCTTTCTTCCTCCTTAGACTTTTTTCTTTGCTGATAACCTAACCTCTCCAACTTAAGTGCAGTTTTGTCTATTTTCATAGCTTTAATATCATTTATGTTTTGTCAAGTCTTACATTTGTAGGGAAGTGACATCTCCTTTCAGCCTTTTTATGTGATGACTCCTTAAATTTCTAGTATTTAGAACCCTTAGGAAATGACTGCTTCTCAGAAGTGTCTTCCAGGTGTCATTGGTTTTCGGGTTTTGAGTCTGTTGCAAGATCCTACCTCTTCAGTTTGTGGGGGATAAGAAGTTGCTGCCTGCTTGGCCCAGCCCCTGGTTCTTTGGCACTGGCCTACAGTATTGTCTATGACCCTTAGGCAATCTCAGTCTTGGTATACCAGGAAGAACAGCTGGTTAGAACAATTATGTCACTCTGGCTAACATAGTACAACCAGTAATAACAGTAGCATCAAACACAGCCTAGAAAATCACAAACTGAGGTAACCATTAATTTGCCACCTTTAACTGTGTGAACTAGATTTGTGGTTATATGACAACTAAAACAAACCAGAAAATTGTATGCAGTAAATAAGCCCTCAATATGCCAGTTTTACCCTCAGGGAAGAAAATTTAAAAGGAGTTAGGGAAAAAATAGAGAAGTGGAAGAAAAGGAAGAGATTAGAAGCAAGGCTAGAGGAGGACAAAGGGGGATCATACAAACTGGGAAACTGGTGCAGAAGACAGGAGGAAAGGAGAGAAGGAAGAAAGAAAAGGAAGAACAGAACAGATCAGCAACCACAAAGAAACTAGAAACCATGTCCACACTCTCATAAAACAAGATCAAACAATGGAGGAGAAAAAAAAGAAAAAAGAAGGAAAAAAAATGTCCTCTTCCAGTTTGTCTCTACAGTCACTGATAGAGAAAGAGTGGAGACAGAGTCCAGATCCGTGTTGATTTATCCCAGCAAGCCAGCAGTAGCTTTATGGCAGGGTAGTGGATAATCTGAGCAAGCCTGCACCTTTATTTCCCCTGAAGTTCAGGCTGGTTTCTGGCCATGAGGCTGGGACCAGACCCGTTCAGCCTGCAGCTGTCAGCGCACTTTCTGTGGGCTTGAACTCAGCTGGGAGCCGCTAGATGGAGCCAGCAGTTGTTCTGAGTTCTGAGCTCAGATGGCTCCCGGCAGTCGCCCTCTACTGAAGGATGTCCAGTCCTGCAGCACTCACCCACAGTTAGTGTAGTCCTCCATGTCCACAGTTCCCTTCCACCACTGCATCTCTCCATGGAGGCCTCTGGTGTTGCCAGCAGTCACTGTGTGTCCACAGAGGTTTGAATCGCTCCTTCCTCGCGTGAGTCCCGCTTCACAGAGAAGGCTCTGCCAGCTACCTCCTTCTTCTTTGTTGAAGTTTCTCTCTGTCTTTTTTTTTTTGGTGGGTACCGGGGGTCAACCTCAGGACCTCACGCGCCAGCAGGTGCCCGTGCCGCTCAGCGACATCACCGGCCCTTTTTTCATATGTGGGTTCTGGGAGTTGAACTTGGGCCCTCGCACTTGCCAGGCAGGCGCCTACGCCGCTGAGCCATCTCACCGGCCCTGAAGTTTCTCTCTTGACTCTCCCTGTGGGCTTCATTTCTCGCTTCAGATCCTTCTCCTGGACCCACTTCCCTCCTTCTGGTTTTCCTCGCATTGATATGTTCCATTGGCTGGATGGCAGCTCTCAGAGAAGCTCTTTCTCTGCTGCTTACCAGTTTGCCATCTTCTGACTCCTTAACTTTCATTTAGTTAAAATTTGACAGTTTTAACTTTCAGGTTGCAGGTTGAATAATTCTTTTTCAGAGGTTTTTGACTGACTTTGCAATCTAGATCACATAGTTCCTGTTTTAGTTTATTATAGTATTCTTTGTTCTTTCTTCATAGTACCAAGGCTTAAAGTGATATGCTTTTGTAATTTAAAAAAATTACACATCTTGTTTATACCTTATATTAAGCTAGTTCCATGAGAGAGATATATCTGTTCTTTTTGTATGGTGCATAAAAGGAATTGAAAACTTACTTGTTAATGCATGTATGAAGCACCAGTGGTTGGAAGGTCATATCCAAATATAGTTACTGCTTATTCTCTGTGTGTGGTGATGGGTCAAATGGTAGTCTTATAAACTTTATAATGTTTTTAGGAAGATTACAGAATGTAACACATACTGTGCTTACTGAAAGTGTGCTGCTGCTCTTTCTTTGCATTCCTCAGACCTTGGTACATGTCTTACAACTCTTCTCCCTTTGTATATTTCCCTCTACTCACATTTTGAAGAATCTCATAATTTTTATTAGTTCTGTATTTTATTTTAATATATATTAAAATGAAAACCACCCAGATATCCACCAGCTGAAGAATGGATAAACAAAATGTGCCATCTACATATAATGGAATATCATTTAGCCTTAAGGAAGAAATGAGATCATTATAGTGCAACATGATCGATGAACCTTCAAAACATCATACTAAGTGAAATAAGCCAGACCCAAAAGGACAAATATCTACTTACATGAGATACCTAGAATATGTCAGTTTATAGAGACAGGAAGTAAAAAGATTACCAGGTACTGGCATAGGCAGTTATCTTTAATGGGTGCAGAGTTTATATTTGAGATAATAAGCTCTGGAAATTGATGGTAATAGTGGTTGTACAACATTGTGAATATACTTGATGCCATTGAATTGTGCACTCAAAAGTGGTTACAGTGGTAGCTTTTGTGTTGTGTAGGTTTTTACCAAAATCAACCAGTCAGAAAAAGTCGTTGATTCCTGGCTTAAGAAAGATTTAGGACTAGACTCTTTTAAGAAGTTAGGTAATAAGATTTAAAATGATTTATCCAAAGTGTGAATTTCTGAATGAGTTAATTAGAAACATATATCCTTATAAACGAAAATATTAAAACATTTAAATCAAAAGTCTGTTTCTCACTGTAAAGCATAGCAACATTTTAGAAATGGGGGGCCGGGGATGTAGCTCAGTTGCACAGCACCTGTCTGGCAAATGTGAGGCCCCTGAGTTTGATTCCCAGTACCAAAAATAAATAAATAAAAGAAATGGAGGAAGAGGCCCTCAATTTCCCCCATCACAATGATTGTGATTGTGTATCCAGTTACATTCTTTTTATTTATTTTTTTTTTGTGGGTACCGGGGGTCGACCTCAGGACCTCGCGCGCCAGCAGGCGCCTGTGCCGCTGAGCGATATCACCGGCCCTTTTTTTCATATGTGGGTTCCAGGAGTTGAACTCGGGCCCTCGCACTTGCCAGGCAGGCGCTTACGCCGCTGAGCCATCTCACTGGCCCTACATTCTTTTTATACCTTGATGCTCATCTCTTTTAAATGTAGTTTCCAGTTTCCCGTTGGAGTCCATTTTTTCCCCTCTGCCACTGAGCCTCATGCTCTAGCTCCTTCCATAGGAGTCACATGAAAGAAAGAAAATAACAAGTTTTGGTGCTTAAGGTGAAATGGGGTGTGACTTAGGCCTGGAGAATTTAAGAACTGATTCTGCTGTTCTTGGTTGAAGTGAATAAATAGAAGCATTCTGCAATTTTCTTAAAATAGCCTAAAATAAGGGACCAGTTGATAATGAAGATATATGTTCAAACTGTGATATTTGTAATTTGTAAATAAAAAGTTGTTTCCTGGGTTATTTACTACTAAATAGTTATTTTAGAAAATCATAGTTTACAAAAGGTTGTTTTTAAAAAAAAGTTTAAAAATTTATTGAGCAACATCTCACTGTCTTTTCAACTTTTTATGGCTAAAATAAGCCTAATTGTTCTTGTAACATAAATCCCAACAATGTGACAATTATTCCTTAAAGGTTGAATGGTTTAACACAGAATTACTGGTTCCAAATTTGAAGTACTTGAAAGTAATTCTGTAAGCTTTTCTACCTTCGGTTTTATCTAGACAATTTCCTTTTAAAAATAGATACGAGTTTGTTCAAAGACCCCCCCCCCCCCCATTCTCATTATGATAGCTTGTTTGTTGATCCTGGATCATGTTATGCATTCTATATGAATCTGCTGAAAGAATGGTTGGCTATTTTGTTTCCCTCACAAGACACCGGAAGTGAAATCAAGGGAGAAATGTGTCTATTTGTATATATTTTGAGTATATTCTTCAGATCCTCTCTAAGAGAAGCTATTCAGAATTTTATTTTACTTTGAATCAGTGTAGCATTTATGGCATAGGGCTGTCATTAGCCATCAATATGTAAAAAAGTCTCATGAAAATTTAAAATAGTTTCATTCTTTTCTCTGAGGATGACGATAAGAGTTTGCAGGGAAATTTAACCCAGAGGACCTAGTTTCCCATCTTGTTTTTCATTTCTCCTGACTTGAGTCCACACTTTTCCCTATGACTACATACTGTGCCACTGATGAAGTGGTGGGGGCAGTGCAAACCCCAGCTTCCCAAATGTGCTCATATCACTGCTCCCATGCAGCTGTTTCAGGGAATTGGGATATTATTATTATTATTTAAAATTAAGAATTTATTTAGAAATTCTGTTTTCCCTAAGGTGTACAGTTTCACAGTTTTTAGGGTCCAGTCAGAAGACACATACTACATGGTAATTTGAACAAGGAAGTTATTAACTGGAAATCATTAACAGGTTAACTAGGATTAACAATTCAAAGTAGAGAAAACACAAAAGAATACAGTCATAGCAGAATAGAGAACAACCACTACTTCTGGAGCTGAAACAGTGCATCCAAGGGAGGAGCAAGTTTCAAGGGTCCTCTCCTCAGTTTGCGGCATTTTAAATCCTCCTGGAGAAAGTGGGATTCTGGCTTGCTTAGTGGATGAGCGTTCACTGGTGCCTGAGATAGCCATAGGAAACTGCCTGCTGGATACTAGAACTTGTTGGACTGTTCCCTACTTTTACACTTGTCCAACTTGCTAGGAGCCAGCCGAAGCACCAGGAGAAATTTCTGCAAAGCCACCACAAGGTATTTTTCCTTGTTGAGGGGTTGAATGCCTGTGAGTGTCCCTCATGCTACTGACAGTTGGGCACTCCCAGAGCCAGCAGGCAAGGGTGTGCTAAAGGAAGAAAAGCACCTTCTTTCTGCAGTACCCTTCCAGCACCCTACTGATAAAGCTTAACAGTGAATCAGCTGGCAAAGGAGAGCATTTTGGGGCCCAAATGCATTATCACAGATAAGAATGAAGAAGGTTGGATTTGAGCTTGAAGTCAGTAGACTGATAAACTGGCACAGAAGCCTCTAATAGTTTTTTCATAGAATACATATCCTCTGTTGTCTGGATCTACATACCACTTTGGTCTGCATTATTTCTTTCTACCTGACAGATGCACTACTGTTCTGTGTTCATCTCTTACCTTTACTTAAGATGTTGAGCAGTCTCTTATCATCTCATCATGAAAAGATCCAGACAGTCTTTTAAAACCAACTCAGATTTTACCTCCAGAAAGCTGACCTTTTTCCTTTTCAGGTTGTTTTTTTTATTTTTATTTTTATTTTTATTTTTATTTTTATTTTTATTTTTTATGTGTGTACTGGGAGTCAACCTAAGGACCTCACACTTGCCAGCAAGCGCTTGTGCCGCTGAGCAATATCCCCGGGCCTTTTTTTCCTTTATGTGGGTTCCAGGAGTCGAACTCAGGACCTCGTGCTTGCCAGGCAGGTGCTTATGCCGCTGAGCTATCTCACTGGCTCTCAGGTTCTTTTTTTCTACCTTTTCTTTTCTATTTTGGAACAAAGTAGCCTTGAACTCCCTCTATAGCCTAGACTGACCTCGAAGTTGTGTTGATCCTCCTGCCTCAGCTTCCAGAGTGCAGAGATTACAGGCATGCACCACCATGGCCAGCTCCTATTATAGCTTTTTTTTTTTTAACTGGGAAATGGAAAATGTAAATTTGTACACAGGGAACAGTGTAAGAAAACTTTATAATTGAGATTGTTTTAGAAATGTCTTATCTCAGCTTACTATTTCAGATGGAATCAGTGTTGCTTATCTCCAAATATCTCCAAATTAGAATGTTGTTTTTCTAGCCCTCTTCTAGTCTTGTTTTCTTTTGGCTGAAGTTAAATTTAAGAAATATTTCAGACTTAGAATATGATGTTAGCTACAGGTTTTTGTAGGTTCTGTTTATTAAGATAGAGAAATTTTCCTTTTAGTTTACTACGGCTATTGTAACCAAGTAACACAAATAGGGTGACTGTATACAACAGAAATTTATTCTCCCATAGATTTTTTTTTTGTTTGAACTGTTGCTGGAAATTTAACTCAAGGCCTCATGCATGCTATGTACCACTGAGCTATATACATATATATCCCTTGCCTTTTCAAAATTTTATTTTGAGACAGAGTTTTGCTAAGTTGCCCAGCCTGGCCTTACACTTGTGATTCTCCTGCCTCAGCCTTTTGAATACTTGTCCTCTCACAATTTGAAGGCTGGAAGTGTGAAATAAGATTATGGCAGGGTTGGATTTCTTCTCAGGGCTCTGAAGGAAAATATTCCATGTTTCTCTCCTAGCTTTTCTCATGGGTGCTAAGAGTCCTTCCTTGGAGTAACTTGGCTTGTGAATGCATCACTCCAATCTTTATCTTTACATGGCATCTTACTTGTGAGTTTGTGTCCACATTTCCATCATATTTTTTGCAAGGACACTAGTCTCACTGTATCAGTTGGTCTGACCAACTGAATTGGTCTGACCCTTATTTTAATGTGATTCCATCTGTAGAGAGACTACTTCCAAACAAGGTCATGTTCATTTCACAGGTATCGGAATTAGGATGTATTTTACGGGAGACAGAGGATGTGATTGTGTCTACAACACCTTCTATTACAAGTTAGCTGAGAGATTTTATTATGAATGGGTGTTGGATTTTGTCAATTGCTTCCTTCTGTGTCAATTGGTAAAATCATTATGATTTTTCTTATTTAGCTTGTTGGTTTGTCATATTACATTTTTTTGTTTTGTTTTGGTTTTGGTTTTTATGCCAAGCCAGCTTTGCACTCCTGTGATAAACCCTTCTCGTGTTATGGTGCATAGCTCTTTTTATGAGTTGTTGCATTGAGTTTGCTGATAAATTGTTGAGGATGTTCTGTATCAGTCTGTAGTGTTATTATTTTGGTATTTATTGTCTGGTTTTAGTATCAAAGTAACATTGGCCTCATAAAATGAATTGATAAGTGTTCCCTTATTTTCTGTTCTGTGGAATGTATTGTGTAGAATTGATGTTAGTTCTTCAAATCTTCAGCAGAATTTTTTCTTTTCCAGTCAGATTTTATTAGTACATTTTATTTTATTTATTCATTTATTTATTTATTTATTTATTTTTTTTTTTTTGTGGGTATCGGGGGGGTCGACCTCAGGACCTCGGGCGCCAGTAGGCGCCCGTGCCGCTGAGCGATATCACCGGCCCCTTTGTCGTATGTGGGATCCGGGAGTCGAACTCGGGCCCTCGCGCTTGCCGGGCAGGCGCTTAAGCCACTGAGCCATCTCACCGGCCCCATACATTTTAGATATACATAATGGTCACATTCATCATAGAGAATTTGTACCCGTACATAATACAACTTGTTTTTTTCTCCCCATTCCTCTATCCTCCCTTCAAGCTCTCCTCCCCTCCCCATTTACAAAAGATTTGTTTCCATGTTTTCCTTCTCTCATTTTTTTTTTTTTAACTTTTCCCTTCTTTCCTTTCCCCTTTCTTTCCCTTGCTCCTCTCCCCATTTGAACATTTTCTTCCTATTTCACAATACCTATTCTACATTTTGGTCCTTATTTACACTTTCAGTTTCTCACACCAGAGAATGCGGTAGTTACACATGTGTGTCCGACTTATTTCACTTAAGAGTATGGATTCAGGATGCCTCTATTTTCCTAGAAATGTCTTGGGCATATCCTTCTTTATGGCAGAGTAGTACTCCATTGTATAAAAAATCCACATCATCTTCCTTATCCATTCACCAGTTGATGGGCACTTGGGCTGTTTCCAAGATTTGGCTATTACAAACTGTGCTGCTGTAAACATAGGTATGCATATATTGCTGTGGTATGATGGTTTTAATTCTTTCAGGAAGACACCAAGGAGGGGAATGGCTGGGTCAAATGGAACCTGTAGTCCTAGTTTTTTGAGGAATCGCCACACTGATTTCCACAGTTGTTGCACCAGTCTACACTCCCACCAACAGTGGAGAAGGGTTCCTTTTTCCACACAGCCCCACCAGCACTTCTTATTGGTTGATTTCTTGATGATAGCCATTCTTTCTGGGATGAGATGGAATCCCAGTGGTTTTTTTTTTTTTTTTTTTGGTGGGTACTGGGGTCGACCTCAGGACCTTGTGCGCCAACAGGTGCCCATGCCGCTGAGCGATATCACCGGCCCTTTTTTCGTATGTGGGATCCAGGAGTCGAACTCCAGCCCTCGCGCTTGCCAGGCAGGCGCTTATGCCGCTGAGCCATCTCACCGGTCCCCCATTGTTGTTTTAATTTGCATTTCTCAGATGACCAATGATACTGAACATTTTTTCATATTTTTTTTGCTATCTGTATTTCTTCATCTGAGAAGCGTGTATTCATCTCAGACGCCCATTTTTGGATTGGGTCTTTAAATTGGGGGGGGGTCTGATTTTTTTAAGTTCTTTGTATGTTTTTGATAGTAATCCTTTGTCTGAGGAACAGCTGGCAAACATTTTTTTCCCACACTGTGGGTTATCTCTTCACTCCATTGGTGGTTTCTCTTGCTGTGCACAAGCTTTTTAGTAAGATGAGATCCTAGTTGTTCTTTGTGATAGTTCCTATGGGATTGGGGTTTTATTCATAAAGTTTTTGCCTACACCAGTGTCTTCAAGAGTTTTACCTTGGGGATATAGTTCAGTGGCACAGCACCTACCTGGCAAGCATGAGGTCCTGAGTTCGATTTCTGGTACCAAAAAAAAAAAGTTTTACCTATTCTATCTTGTAGCAGATTTAATGTTTCTATTTTAATATTTAGATCTTTGATCTTTTCAACTTTAGTGCATGGAGAAAAATAAGAATCTAGTTTTTTTTTTTTTTTTTAATGTGGGTACCGGGAGTCGACCTCAGGACCTTGCGCTTGTCAGGCAGGCGCTTATGCCGCTGAGCCATTTCACCGGCCCTATGGGTCTAGTTTTAATCTTCAGCATGTGCAAAGCCAGTTTTTCCAGCACCATTTATTAAAGAGGCTGTCTTTCTTCCAGTGAATGTGTTTGGCACCTTTGTCAAAGATAAGGTGGTTAAGTATGTCTGGAGCTGTTTCTGTATCTTCTAATCTCTTCCACTGATCTTTGGGTCTGCTTTTGTGCCAGTACCACACTGTTTTTATCACAGTAGCTTTTTTTTTTTTTTTTTTTTTGTGGGTACCGGGGGGTCGACCTCAGGACCTCGCGCGCCAGCAGGCGCCCGTGCCGCTGAGCGATATCACCGGCCCCTTTTTCGTATGTGGGCTCCGGGAGTCGAACTCGGGCCCTCGCGCTTGCCGGGCAGGCGCTTAAGCCGCTGAGCCATCTCACCGGCCCCACAGTAGCTTTATAGTATAATTTCAAGTCAAAGATTGTGATGCCCCCTGCCTTGCCTTTGTTGCCCAGAATTGCCTTTGCTATTCTAGCTCTTTTCTGGTTCCAAATGAATTTTAGGATTGTTTTCTCAAATTCTGTGGGATATATTGTTGGAATTTTGATCGGAATTGCATTAAATCTGTATAACAATTTTGGAAGTATGGCCGTTTTCACTATATTAGTTCTTCCTACCCAAGACTAAGGGATATCTTTCCATTTTCTGATATCCTCTTCAGTCTCCTTTTTCAGAATACTGTAGTTTTCAATGTAGAGGTCTTTTACATCCTTTGTTAGATTGATTCCTAGGTATTTCATTTTTTTGGATGCTATTGTGAAAGATGTTGTTTCCCTAATTTCTCTCTCAGTGAGTTTGTTATTTGTGTACAGGAAGGTTATTGATTTTTGAGTGTTGACTTTGTATCCAGCTATGCTGCTAAATTTGCTTATCAAATCTAGAAGTCTTTTGGTGGAGTTTTTGGGGTCTTCTATGTAGAGTATCATCCATGAATAATGATAGTTTAACTTCTTCCTTTCCTATCATTATTCCTTTTATTTCTTTCTCTTCCCTAATTGCTCTAGCAGAATTCTCAGTTGATACTATCTGGGCCTGGAGATTTCTTTTTTAGGAGACTTTTAATTACAAATCAATCTCAATCTCAATTTCAATCTCTCTCTCTCCCCCCCCCTCCTCTCTCTCCCTGCCCCCTTCCTCTCCCCCCTCCCCACCCCCCTCTGTCTCTCTGTCTCTTGTTTGTTTCCTTGAAGCACTGGGGATTGAACCCGGGGCCTTCACACTGAGCTACACCTCCAGCCCTTTTTATTTTTTGAACTTGCGATCCTCCCTCCGCCTCTCAGAGTGCTGGGATTATAGGTCTGCACCAGGATCTAGGACTATGTAGATTGTTTCATGTTGGTTGAATTTTAATAATTTGAAGTTTCTAAGGAATTAGTCCATTTCTTTTAATTTGTGGAATTAATGAGTGCAAAATTTTTTGTGCTGTTTCCTTATTATTCTTCAGTGGCTACAGAATCTGTAGTGACACTTCAGTTTCACCCCTCATATTGGTGATTTGTGCTTTCTCTCCTCTATTTGTCAGTCTTCCCAGAAATTTGCCAATTTTTTGGATTTTTTTCTTCCTCTTCATACTGAGTCTTGAACCCAGAACATTGTACTTACTAAGCAAGTGCCTACCACTGAGATATACCACCAGCCCCTTATTTCAGTGATTATTCTCTATTGTTTTTGTCACTATGTATTTTTTTTTTAGCATTTTATGACTCAAGGTACATTCTATTTGGTATATATGAATATTCCATGCTTGCTCGAAGAGTATATATGTGCAAATCTTTTCTGCTATTTTGGGATATTCCATAAATGTCATTTAGATCAGTGGTTAATAATGTTGTTCAGGGCTGGGGACATAACTGGTAGAGTGTTTGCCTGGCATGTGAGAGACCCTGAATTCAAACACTGGAAAAAAGAAAAATGTTCAGGTCTTCTATGTCCTTATTTTTATTCTGTGTACTTGTGTTTTGATTATTGAAATCTCCATGTACGATTATTATATGCTATTATTCCTTTCAGTTCTTTTAATTTTGCTACATGTATTTTGAATATTTGTGTTGGCAGGTATGTATTGTTAGCATTATGTAATGATCATCTTTGTCTATGGTAATATTCTTTGTTTTGAAGTCTGCTTTGTCTAATTTTTGCTGCACATAGAACTTTGTTGACACTGTCTTCTGGCCTCCATGGTTTCTGATGAGAAATCCATGGTCATTTGAATCATTTTTTTCCTGTAAGTATTGCATTTGTTTTCTCTAGTTGCTTTCAAGTTATTTTTTTTGCAGTGTTCTCCTCTGCCCCCCTCTCTTTCTTCCTTTCCTGTCCTGGTGATTGAATCCAGAGCCTCTCATGCTAGCCAAGTGGTTTACTGACCTTCTACATCCCCAGGCTGCCTAGCAGTCCTTTATGGGAGGGATACAGGAAGAGGATAGATTGAAATCAGCCAAGGGAGGAGACATAGGGTAGAGTTACAGTGAAGTACCAAGCACAGCTTCCCAGTTGTTCTCTGTGCATGGACTTAAGGCAGCATTGCTGTGTAGGCATCATATATAATGATATGCATAGAGTATTGTCAGTCATTGAAGCTCACCCAGTCCTCAGTGCCTTGAGTTTTTATTGGAGTTCCGTCATGTATGCATGATTGATTGTCCATATGGTCCATTTTAGTTTCTAGTCCTTGGTTCTTCCAAAGGTCTGCTGACATCAAGTGACTGAAACCCTTACTCTGAATCACACTGTTACTGTCTGGCTCGTCTTCTAAGGCCTAGTGATTGATTACTTTCAAGAAGACAAAGAAGGCCAGACCACATGTGAGTTGGGTTTTGACTTCCTTCTCCAGTATGCCAACTTTTAAACTTTTCAGTGTTTTAGGTAATTGATTTTTAAAAATTAAGATACAACCCACAAACCATGAAGGCCACCATTTTGAAAAGTGCAGTTCAGTAGATTTTAGTGTATTCCCTGAAAAAGAAACCCTGAACTTGTTACCTGTGGCCCATTAGCATACCCCACACCCCCATGCCACTAATCCCACAGATCGACTTTCTGTCTCTGTGGATGTGCCTGCTTTGGACATTTCATAAAAATGGAATCATACATTATTTGGTCTTTTGTGGCTGCCTTTTTTTTTTTTTTTTTTTTTTTTTTTTTTCACTTAAAATGAGAGGTATTCAAGTGTGGGGAAATAGTTTTGCTGTCAGGACAGCATTTAAAAGGTAGCGGTGATCTAAGATGGTAGACTAGGTATCTGTTTTCAAGGGGTAAGTAGTTCCTGATAAGTCATAGGCTCTAGGAAAACATTTTTTTCGCTTTGTGAAAATATACCTGCACGTTTGTTAAAAATGTAGGTTTATAAGGTGGGTACAAAAGATACTTTTTCATATATAAATTTTTAAGTTTTAGAACACTGCAAATTAAAAGTATACATCCTCTCGCATGCATTACAGTTCCCCCACTGCATGCTACTTTGAAATAAGTCACAGGCATTTTCTCTTTTTTTTTTTTTTTTTTGTGGGTACTGGGGGTCGACCTCAGGACCTCGCGCGCCAGCAGGCGCCCATGCCGCTGAGCGATATCACCAGCCCTTTTTTCATATGTGGGTTCCGGGAGTCGAACTTGGGCCCTCGCGCTTGCCAGGCAGGCACTTATGCCGCTGAGCTGTCTCACCGGCCCCACAGGCATTTTCTTGCTTGGACATTACAGGGTGTATATAACAGATATGAACTCAGAGTCTATTTCTGTGCAATTTGGACATTCTGGTTTAATTTCAAAAATAGAACAAATAAACATGCATTCAGTATAAACACTGCTGACAACACACACACACCAAAATAGCATATAAAACAAGTACTTACGTATTCTTTGAAGCCATTCCTGCTAATCCTTTACTGCTACCACTTACTGTTATTTCTTTCCATAAACTCACTGTGCAACACGTTTGTGGCCACAACTAATGTTTACAGATATGTTTCTACAACACTAAGTAGGCTTCCTTCCTTCCAAACCTTCCTTTCAAAGTAGCCCTTGCCTTGCTTTTTCCCTCATTGGACTTTTCCTAAACCTGCTTTGCTCATTTTACTATCTGTACAGTATTATTTTCCTATTTTAATTTTTTATTTTTGAGACAAGTTCTCACTATGTAGTTCAGGCTGGCCTTCAACTCACTGTGTAGTCCAGGCTGGCCTCAAACTCACAGTGATCCTTCTGCCTTAGCCTCCCAAGTGCTGAGATTACAGGCATGGGCCACCACTCCTGGTATATGTCTCTTTGTTGTACAGTATTATTTAATGATTTTAATTGTTTTATATGTACTAATAGAGTTTTTAGGAAAGAGTAGCATTCAGTTTCTGAGATACTTTTATCTTATCTGTTGTTTTTGTTTTTCCATTTATGAGTACAAGTAGAAAAATAAATTAGGAAGATTCTTTGAGCATGAACTTATCATCCATGAATTGAGCATGCCCCTACCTCCCCTCACCCCTGGTCTCACTGTGAAGCTCAGACTGGCCTTGAATTCTCACTAGCCCAGGTGGCCTCAGCCTTTGATTCTCTAGCCTTAGCCTCCTGGGTGCTAGGATTACAGGTGCGTGGCACCACACCCGGCACATTGTTCGTTTTCTGAATTAGACTATTCATAAGTGATCAAAAGGGCCATTTTATGTAATTATTACTTTTGATATGGCATGAATTTGAATTTTTCACACTGTAAAATTGATATGGATAAGTTGTGCTACTAACGAATATCACCATCTGCCTAGGTTCTAAATTAGTGTCTTAGTTGCTTTTCTCTTGTTGCTGAGACAAAATACCTGACACCCAAAGTTAAAGGAGGAAAGGTTTATTTAGCTCACAGTTTGCAGAGGGTTCAGTCCATAATTGGCTGGCTGCAAGGCAGAGGGGCAACAGTTTATGGCAGCAGAAGATAGCAAAGCAACAAGGGAAAGTAAGACAAGCCTGTTTCTCTGTCACTTATATTGTATCTAGTCTACTGGGGTTAGGGCGATGCCAATCCAATCAATGGACTGATCCCGCAATCATCTACCTTTAATCCCAGCATTGCACTATGAATCTATCACACATTCTAGATTCAGCCACTTCTGAAAAAACCCTATAACCCCATGAGGCTTTGGGGGGACATCTAGACAAAAACCATAACGTTCTGCCCCTGGCCTCCCAAAGACTTTTGCACATCCCTTCATGCAAAAGGCATTTAGTTCATCTCCAAGAGTTGCCAAAGTCCCAACAGTTTCAGCACTGCTGAAAAGTCCAAGTCGAAAGTCTCCTCTGAGACTTAAGGCAAACTCTTAGCTGGGAGCCCCGTACAAATGAAAAGGAAGTTAAACACTTCCAGCATTCAATGGCATAAGATAGACATTTCCATTCCAAAAGGTACCAGTAGGGGGATACAAAGGAGTGGGACCAAAGCAAGTCCAAAATCCAGCAGGGCAAACAGTAGGTCCTGTAGTTCCATGTGCAGCATCTGAGGCAATCTGTGGCAAGATGTGAACTCTGAAGGGCTTGGGTGGCTCTGCCCTATGGCACTGCCAGTCTCCCATGTCCTCTCTCTTGGGTCCACTCTGCTCCCTCCTTGTAATTTTCCTTTCACAGTCCGTGTTCCTGGCTTCTCACAGGTTCACACTCACAGCTTCACATACTACCCTCTCAGGGGCACACTGCTTGGCCTCCCAGGCCTTCTGAAATTTGGGTGGAAGCGTTCCTGACCCCACAGCTCTTCCATTCTGCGTGCACCTAAAACCAGCACCACGCGAATGATGCCAAGGTCTGCTGTCAGCAGGAGCAGTAGTCAGGCTTCCTTCTCTCTTGGCTGCAGGGGACAAGTGCCTGGATTGCTGAGTACTCTGAATCCAATTCCAAGGAACAGATTCTCTAGCTGCTGCCATTGTGGAACATGCTGCTCTGCAGCTTTCTTCTCAAAGCAAAGTCTTTCACTTTTGCGATTTTGAAGATGCAAACAGTGGAGTCCTGCTGCTTCTTGTGATGCTCTCAGGCCATCTTTTTAATTCTCACATTCCTTCTCAGCAATCATGATCTCCTCTGCTCTATCTTTGCAGTCTACAGCTTTATTAGAGTTTCTTTTCTGACCAAACTCACAACATTTTAAATCATTCTGCTGGGTGGTTTGCTCTTGATACTCAACATAAATCTGGCTGAAAGCCCCCAACAGTACTCATGCCACTGCCTCAATATTTGACTGCCTTGAAATTTCTTCAGCCAGATCAATTAGTCTGCCACCCTTAATGTCAGTCTCTGGCAAAGTCTCTGGACATGAGCAAAATGCAGACAAACTTTCCGCCAAGCCATAACACACATTGTCTGAAGTCCAGCAGCCAATGTAGTCCTTCTTGGCAGAAACATCCTGAGCCTGTTCTTTACCAACTTTCTGGTCTTCTGAGCTCTAACCAGAATCTCCCATGCAGTACAGCCTAAGGTGTCCCAGGTCTACCTTTTCAGCTGACATCTCCAAACCTTTCCAAACTCTTCCACAACCCATTCCCAAAGGTTCTTGAACCACACGGTCAGGTACAGTCACAGCAACAACCCCACTCCTAGTACTGAATTCTGTCTTAGTTACTTTTCTCTTGTTGCTGAGACAAAATACCTGACACTCAAAGGAGGAAAGGTTTATTTAGCTCAAAGTTTCTAGAGGGTTCAGTCCAGAATAGGTTGGCTCCAAGGCAGAGGGGCAACAGTTCATGACAGTGGAAGACAGCAAAGCAACAAGGGAGAATGAAACAACCTGTTTCTGTCCCTTATATTGTATCCAGTCTACTGGGATTAGGGCAGTGCCAATCCAATCAATGCACTGATCTGGGAATCACCCAGCCTTAATCTCAGCAGTGCAGTATGAATCAATCACACACTCTAGATTCAGCCAGCTCCTAAAAAACCCTGTAACCCCATGAGGCTTTGGGGGGACATCTAGACACAAACCATAACAATTAGTTTGCTTCTTACTTATTTTTCACCTCTACACGAAGTCAAGGAGTGCTTAAAAGCATTAGTTCTTTATGGAAAATGACCTAAAAGAAAGCTAAATGTTAATTATATAGAAATACTGGCAAATTTGAAGACAAGTGGATGACTTGCACATGCATTCCTTGCCAGTGAAATTTATCTTGTTACATTATATCATGATATGTATGATTAACAATATTCCAAAATGGATAGTCTCTGTTATCCTTCATTTTCTCTCCCCTGTCAGTCACATTATTTCAGTTGTAGAATGTTGTGTGTCGAAAAGATAATTGGAAAAGGTATTACAGTTTACATCTCATTTTATCGAAGAATTAAGGCCCATAAAGATTGAGAGTTGGCAAGGGTTATACTTTTAGTTCAAAACTAGAAACCCAAGTTTACTGCTTCTGGAGTGTGTTCTTGGAGCATATTTTACCACTTTTACATCCATAGTTTCCCTGTTCTTTCTGACTAGTATGTTTGCTCTCTAATTTTTCAAATCAGAGTTAAATTGTGTGCTGACATACAATGGTATTAAGTTGTTTGTTGTCTAATTAGTTATTGCATGTGGAAAAATTCAAAATAAAGACCTTAGTGAAAGAGCCAGTACCTCTTTTAAAAACTGAGTATTTAGGGCCGGTGAGATGGCTCAGCGGCTTAAGCGCCTGCCCGGCAAGCGCGAGGGCCCGAGTTCGACTCCCGGAACCCACATACGAAAAAGGGGCCGGTGATATCGCTCAGTGGCACGGGCGCCTGCTGGCGCGCGAGGTCCTGAGGTCGACCCCCCGGTACCCACAAAAAAAAAAAAAAAAAAAAAAACTGAGTATTTAAATAGATCTTTATGTATTACTGTTTTGTGGAGCTCAAAATTGTTACCTCCAGGTTTTTTTTAGTCTCCCATTTCAGCCAAAGAATAGTAAGCTCCTTTAGAGTTAGGGTTATAAAGAATTTGAAAAGTTTCATCAAAAATATGCTCAATAATCAGATTGAATTATTGCTTCTGTCTCATATCTGATTTGTACTAATACATTTACTTATGAATGATGTAATCTCTCACATGTTATTTAAGGTTGTTTGTTTTAGCTCATCTACCAAAAACTAATCAGAGCATTTCATTTTTCTCCTACCTCTCCTTATGCAAATGAATATATAGCAAAGGAAATAAAGCAACATTCTCATTACTTTTTATCAGAAATCATTATCACTACAGAGTAGATCACTTGGCTCTTTGCCAAGCTGAATTGCCTTAATTTGATTTTGTTAGAGTTCAATTTAAGAATGAACAGCATTTTTTAAATTAAATTGATACTGTACTTATCTAGTGTTGTATTTGTGGTTTGCATTTTCTTATCTACTAGTTGCAGTGTGTTTTCAAGCCCACAGACCTGGTAGAGATGTTGAAAAGGATTAATATTGAAAACAAAAATGAAACAAAAAAACCAAAATAACTTGAGTATTGACAGAAAAAATGTATTATCTATTGTTATTCACATACACGGTGAGTTACACTGTAGATCAAAGGAAGCTAATAAATTTTAGAGTCCATAGCTGATGGCTTTATGATGGCTCCTTGAAATCGAAATGCATGGGAAGAACATTGAAAAGTGAGAAATACTCATTGTACCCATATTTAATTCTAGATTGCTCTAATAGTTTTACTATGGTACATAGTTAAGGTCCTATAGCTGTTTTCTGGAGTGGTATAGACTTTAGCTGAATTTAATTATGTATTTTTAAACTGATAGTTTTGGTTACCTTGTAATTTTAAAGAAGTAGTGTTTTATGTAGTAAAGTGGGTGGTGGTGGTGCTAATTGAGGAATCGCAAATACTGCTGGGAGGGCAAGGGACAGTTTCTTTTTTGGCCTTGTTATTTTGTAAAGAGAAATTAAAAACTCTTTTTTTCTTCTTCCTTTCATTTTCTTGGGGTGCATTCCAACTCCAGAAGGTAAGAAGTATTATTTTATTCTAAAGAAGTACATAGTATAAAGCACACTTTTGTAAGTTTAATTGAATTTACCTTTGGAGGCATGGTTTTTACTCTATAAAACTAAATAACCCAGAAACTAAGGAATAGTAATATTATTGTGTAAATATTTGCTCTTTAAATGTGCTGTTTTGGTTCTTGCAGTTTGTAATCTTTATTTGGTCATAATTTTAGAAATCCAGTCTACTTTATATATCCTAAAATCAACATTTGACTCACTAGCATTGAAATACCTGCTATTCTGGAGGTAAATGAAAATATGTAAGAGATTTTAAATGTGTATATGAATATTTGCTTTTTGGCTTTAAGATTAAAAATATGTATTTATCCTCTGAATGGCATAGAGAAAATAGTGATAAATCCTCTATGGGAATGATACTTATTTAAAACCAGAACAGAATATGTTAAATTCATAGTCTGGATCCTCTACTGAATTGGCTTTTTGTCTGTGTTGGAATAGCATTTTAGATCATCCTCTGTTGTAGCAGTTTCCATGTCATATTGTAATTATCGAAATTACCTGACTTCCTTCCTTATGAGACTTGAGAGAAGGAACCATGTATTTTCACTTGATATGACCTGTTTGGCTTACAGTTAGAGCTTAAAAAAATCTTTTTAACTTTGGTTAAATTTGTACAAGTTCATTTGCAAGAACCTGTTTTTGAACAGCAGCTCATGAAAGAAAGTCTATTTAAGGTCTTACAAAGTCTAAAGTATAATTAAAATATTAAAAGCTAGATTTTTTCTTTTGTTTGCCGTATGTATGTTCGTTCTTATTAATTGAAGAGGTTTTTTAGGTGCAAATAGTAGGAACCAAGTGTCAGTAACATAAGCAAAATGGGA
Source organism: Erethizon dorsatum (assembly GCA_028451465.1). Taxonomy (NCBI): domain Eukaryota; kingdom Metazoa; phylum Chordata; class Mammalia; order Rodentia; family Erethizontidae; genus Erethizon; species Erethizon dorsatum. The sequence continues at coordinate 69,185,130 of CM051824.1, forward strand.
TATACTGGAAGAATGTAGGGTATCTCACAGGCTTAAAGGAAAGAAATGGGTTTTGAAATTAAGGGATGGAAGGCTGCTTTAGAGATGAGGCAGACTAAAACTAATGGCTAGTTTCTTTTTTTTCTTTCTTTTTTTTTTTTTTGGTACCAGAAATCAAACTCAGGACCTTGCGCTTGCCAGGCAGGCACTGTGCCACTGAGCTGTATCCCTGGCCCTAATGGCTAGTTTCATCCAAACGCTCCAGCTCAGATGAATTACTCTTTGACAACTTTTTAAAAATTAAATTAATTTATTGTTTTGGTCCTTGTCTGCTTTGTTCATTGTTAAAATTCAAGGAAGAATCTTGGTTGGCCTAATGCCCAGTGATGGTGAGACACTGATGGCCAGGCCTACCAAAACTATTACTGTACAGTAAGGGCCTGTTTTCCCAAAGCAAGATTCAATATTCTTTCCAGAAGATGAGGGAATAGATGTTAGCTGGACAGAAATAACAGATGTGTACTATGTTGTTCATGGTAGAAAATTAGAGTACAACAGAAAAACAATTCAAAAGCAGTTCTAAGAAATAACCACTAATCAGATTCTTCCATTTGTAACATTATGCAAAACAGTAGTGCAGTATTACAACCAGAATATTGCTTTTGATCCATTCTACCAGGTTTTACTGGTACTCAGTTGGGAGGGAACTTGTGGATTTCTCATATGTGTAGGTTTATGTGTACACCACTACAATCAAGATACAGAGCAGTTTCAACAAGTGTCTCTTGTGATCTGCTTTTATTGCCATACCTACTTTTCTGCTACCTTCTCTCCTCCCTTATAATAATCTCTCCTACATTTCTGTGATTTTGTCATTTCAAGAATGAATTTATATTACATTATTAATGAATAATATTATTAATATTTAATATTATTAATGAATGTTATAATGAATAATATGTGACCATGTGAGGTTAATTCCTCATCTCCCAGTCTGATTCTGCAGAAATTCCTTAAAGTTGTTGTATGTGTCCATAGTTCATTCCTTTTTGTTATTGTTATCCCATGACTTTGATGGACTGTTTTAACCATTCACCTATCGAAGGACATCTGTATTGTTTACATTTATTGGCTATCACAGAAAAAGCATCTACAAACATTTGTGCACGTGTTTTTGTGTAGGCATAAAGTTTCCATTCTCTGGGATAAATATGCAGAAGTGTAATTGCTGGTTGTATGGTAAGTGTATGTTTTAAAGAAACTTCCCAACTATTTTTCAGACTGACTATACCATTTTGCTTTTCTACCAGCAATATATGTACTTGAAATGAATTTCTAATGAACTGTATATAGTTTAGGGTTTTTTTTACTTCCAATTCTGCCAATTCTAGCCTTTTAATTTATGTATGTACACCTTTACAGCTGCGGGATCTACTGTTTTTTGATACAGGGATGATATAGGACCTTTTATGTATTTAGGACCTTTAATTTATGTATTTATGTTTCAGATAATTATTGATACACATTTAAGTCTACCATTTTATTTATTTGCTTTCTATTTATTTTCTCTGCTTCTCTTTTCTTGCCTTCTCTATGTATGTTTTTAAGAATTCCATCTTTGGGCGGGTGAGATGGATCAGCAGCATAAGCGCCTGCCTGGCAAGCACGAGGTCCTGAGTTCAACTCCCGGTACCCACATATGAAAAAAGGGCCAGTGATATCGCTCAGTGGCACGGGTGCCTGCTGGCACGCGAGGTCCTGAGTTCGACCCCCTGTACCCCCAAAAAAAAAAAAAAATTCCATCTTTATATTTTGTGTATATCTTTGCATAGTTTTGATAGTGTTTACATTGTGTATGATATACACATAGGATTTATCACAGTTTACTGATCTTACTATTTTACTACTTCAAGTGAAAATGTGGACAGCTCACTTCTATTTAGAGTCTTGAGTCAGATGGTGTTATAATTCTGGTTCTAGTCATCAAATATGTTGTAAAATTCAGACGAATAGTCTATTGTATGTACCTATTCCGGCTCTTTCTGTTTTTTTCTTCTTTCATCATTTCCTCCCTATTAAAGGACTTACTGTTCTTTAATAGGTGAGGTAGAGCCAGGGATATAGCTCAGTGGCACGGCACCTGCCTGGCAAGTGCGAGGTCCTGAGTTTGATTCCCAGTACCCCCCAAAAAACACCAAAACCAAAAAGAATGGGTGGGGTAGGAGCAAATTCTTTTAGTTTTACTTTGTCTGAACCTGTCTGTTTTTCCTTTACTTCTGAAAGATACGGCTTATCAGATACAGAATTCACAATTGAAAGTTCTTTTCATTCAGCGCTGGGGAAATGGTGTACTACTGCTTTCAGGCCTCTGTGATTTTAGTTGCAGAATCTACTGTTGTTTTGATACAGGGATGATATAGGACCTCTAAATATTCTAAATAATATAAGGGAAATAGAACTCTAAACCAACTGGATGAGTTTGTGTTTCCCAAAATTGAAGAACAAATTTTAAGGAATAACGTAGGCTAAGAATAGGAAATACTTACTGAGCAGGAGAGAGAGCTTCTGTCTAAGAGAGACAGAAGGGGACCCAGAAAGTGGGTTGCCAAGGACCCTACTTCTCAGGGGAAGCTTTATAGAGCAAAATCACGAGGTGGGTATAAGGTGGAGCAAAACTGTGATCAACTAATAAGATTGTAAGTATAGTCGCTTAGGTAACATTGATCTAATGGAGAAGCAAGTCACGCAGCAAGTGTGTATGGAAGGAACAAGGACCTTTCTGGAAGGGATGGGTCAGGCAGTCTTCCTGGTCCCCTACCCAGGTGCTTGATGCCTATTTAGAATATCAATCATTATTGTTTATTCCTAGGGGAGGTAGGTAGGTGTAGTCATTTTATCTTTTGTCTTGAGGTCTGGCCTTTAAGGAATGTGTTTCTGCCCACAGTTGTAATGTATCTGCAGTGACTCCTTGAAGGGCCTAGCCCTGTCTGACTGCCTATAATTTTTCTAACTAACAGCTATCTATAATATTCCCCCCTCTGAAGAGTTACCCCTAACTCCTATGAGGGGCAAGTGGTGAAGATTGTTTTGGCTACTTCTGGCTGAAAGGGGTCATAGTTGTGATCAGCAGTCCATGATGCTCTACGGAGCATCTTTCTAAAGGTCCTTGATAGATGCCAGGCTTTTTCATCCTGGGTAGGTGTATAGCGTTAAGTCTGGAGGAGAAAAGGCTAAAGGAACAGTTAAGTATGCATAGACAAAATCATAAGAGCAACAAGATTATTATGAGTGTAGCCAACGAAAGTTTTCACCGGGAAGAGCTGGTATCAGCCTCCCACGAAGAGGGTAGGGAGAAAGTCTAGGGAATTTTAGAATCTGACATGGCATTAACCTGTCATTTAATATCTTGAACAGCCATCAAGATATTAGCAGAAGGGTCAGGAATGTACACACAACATTTGGTTTTTCTAATTGTACAAGTACACCCTTGTGTGGCTGTTAGAATATTTAATGCCATCTGATTTTAGAGGACAGCGTGCCTTGTTAATTTTATTTTTTCATTTAGGAGAGAGACCAGTCACAATGCTGTTTAAAGCCTGTTGAGTATGGTTAGTTAAGGCCTTGATATGTTGCATGACATCCTCTAATCTTAGGGATGGATAAAGATAGAAGCCAAATGATCATGTTAGCAAACACACTCTTAGACCATCCGTGTTGTAGACAGGGTAGGTTTGTAAGTTTGTTGATATTTCTGACACTGTTGTCTTGTAACCATGTAAATCTCAGTGCATATCTCTCTCTCTATTCAAGGGGTAGCCAGGGCCACAGATTGGTTCCACAGGACCAATGAATGCCATTGGGGCTTTTCATCTAATTTTAGGGCGATTAAACCAGTCCGTTGTAAACCAGTATCTGCCCTGTAAAGTTATGGTATGTATACACTGTTCGGGGCATGCCTGTGTCACATATTTAGTCACTGAATAGTAAAGCTTTTGTCAGAGCTATGAGTTTTGTTGGGTGAGCATTAGTCTCAGGAGCAAGTGAGGAACTTTTAAGCGTCTGATATAAAGTTGTTACAGAAATCTGATATCAAACCAAATGGAAGACTCTTTGCACCTGAGGAGTTAGAGGGCAACTTTATTTTAATGCTAGCAGGCCGATGGGAACCAGGTCTCAAATCATCAGCACTGTCTTGGGGTAGGGTAGTTTCTTATATAGGTTTTCAGAAGAAGTGCAAAAGGCAGATAACATGATATTTTACACTTGGTTACATATGTCTTGTCATGCGTTGCTAGGCAGGTTTGGTCCAGGCAAGTTAACTGGGGGCTTCCTAATAACAGGGAGGTCAAGGCTAGGGTGAGCAGGAGGAATCCATCACTGTCTTAGACTGAGTCGAGCTGTCCTTGAAATGATGAGTCTCTGGGACTTGAAAGTAAGCAAGACAACACTGTCTGGCTGAGTTGCACTTATCTTGCAGCTGGCACCTGGAATGTTAAGGCTTGTTAAGTTTTATAGCTTTCTAATTATGGGAACAGGCTGTGTTTCTCAGTCTTATCCTCGAGTAGTATTAGAAATATACTAGTATTAGAAATACTCTTTAAGTTTTTAAAATTTCCTTTCCAATTAAAATAGCCTCTACAAAGTCACTATTGTATACCTTGTCTTTTTTGTCCCATTTTCTGTGATGGAATGGCCGTCACAGAACAGGGACAAATCAGGGTTAGTAAGAGGTGTGTCTAACAAGTCTTTTTTGGCTGTGTGTATATGGAGAATTATCTGTTTACAGTCATGTCTTTTAGGCTCAGTCCCCACCACCACCCCACCACCTCTGTAGAAAGGTGGCAGAGTTTAAGAAGGAAATGTCCTTCTAGAAGTAGAGCCTGGTGTTTAAGAAGTCAGTTGTCTGATAGCCATAGGCTCTCTTTGGAAGAAAGTCTTACCACATTGTGAGGTGTATATATGAGATGTTTGTCTGAAGTCAAAGGCTTGGATGCCTCTGGTACTAGGAGTGTCACTGCAGCCACAGCTCTAAGGCACGCAGGCCATCCCTTGGCTATCATGTCTAATTTATTGACTTAGTTACCCTGTAGGCTGTTGAGCATGTCCCAGATCCTGCATAAGCTCTCCCAGAGCCATGTCCCACCTTTTATCAACATACAGATCAAAACGGTGTCTTGTTGGTAAGCTTTTGGAATGTACTTTGGGAATCAGGCTCTCAGGTTAAAATATGGGTATCTGCCTTTTGGGCTTTTTTAATAAGCTGATAGAGGGGTCGTGGAATCTCACCATATCTTGTTATCTAAAGGCAACAAAAGCCTGTAATCTTTAGGAATCTCCTTAAGTGTTTTAGAGTCTTGGGCTGTGGGAAGGAAAGTACTAGTTTAATTTTCTCTTTCCTTAGCATTTGGGTTCCCTTAGATATGATAAGGCCCAAGTATTTTACCTCGAGCTGTAAAGATGTGCCTTAGAACTAAACCTTATAACCCCTGTCTGGTAGGAAAGTTAGTAGAGCACGGGTGCCTTGGCCAGAGAGCTCTTTTCAAGGGGCACCTAACAGTATATCATCTATATATTGTAAAACCATGACTTGGGAAAATTTTAAACACACCATGTCCTGGGAAAGCACTTTGTCCAAAAAGGTGAGGACTGTCTCTGAATACTTCAAAGAAGCACAGTCCACATCAGTTGAAAGGCCTGTTCATGAGGATTTTTGAAGGCAAAAAGAAACTGGGAATTTGTATATAAGGGAATATAAAAGAAGGCATCTTGGGCCGGTGAGATGGCTCAGCGGCATAAGCGCCTGCCTTGCAAGCGCGAGGGCCCGAGTTCGACTCCCGGATCCCACATACGAAAAAGGGGCCGGTGATATCGATCAGCGGCACGGGTGCCTGTTGGCGCGTGAGGTCCTGAGGTCGACCCCCTGGTACCCACAAAAAAAAAAAAAAAAAAAAGAAGGCATCTTTTAATCTAACACTGAAAAGCAACCGGCATCTTCTGGGATCTGAGAAAGGCAAGTGTATGGGTTAGGTACCACCAGGTGGATTGGCACTATTGCTTTACTTATCAATCTAAGGTCCCGTACCGACCCTGTTCCCCACTGGATTTTTGAACTGTCAAGATTGGAGTGTTGTACTATCGTAGACTTTAAGTAAATCTTGTGCCCTTAAGTTATCAATTATAGGTAATAATTTTCTTTTAACTTTAGCCCTTACAGTGTATTGTCTCTGATGAGGAAAAATAGTAGGATTTTTGAGATGTATTTGCACTGGGGCACCTCTTAATGTTTTACCTATTTTATCTTTAGTTCCCCATATTTTTGGATTTATTTCTGTCTCCACAAGGGGGAGGCAGCATACCCGACCTGAATGTATGTTTATTATAATATTTAAACAAGATAAAATCTTTCTCCCCAGGAGGGGGAACTGGACTTCTAGGCATAATTGAAAGGAATGTGTAGGGCCGGTGAGATGGCTCAGCGGCATAAGCACCTGCCTGGCAAGCACGAGGGCCCGAGTTCGACTCCCGGATCCCACATACGAAAAAAGGGCCAGTGATATCGCTCAGCGGCACAGGTGCCTGCTGGTGCTCGAGGTCCTGAGGTCGACCCCCGGTACCCACAAAAACAAACAAACAAAAAAAAAAGGAATGTCTAAAAAAATAAAACCTACCCAGTTACACCCTAAGGGTTGTGAGAAATAGCAAGTTATCTCCTCTTTAGTGACTCTTTTTAGTCAGGTATCATGGCTAGAAGGAAGGCCAGGGTTGAAAAGAAGGACCGAGAAACACACGACAGTGTCCAGCTATAGGCTGGGTTTTTTTCCTCTGTAGTCATGATTATCTGGGGAGGTACCTCTGTGGAGATGACAGTCCCGCCAGAGGGAGAAGGCAGAGAGTGCCTCCAGACCCTTTAGTCTGGCCGGACCAGCTGGTAAGATGAGTCTGAGCTCTGAGGCCTTTGCTTCAGAGGGCAGTGTGCCTTCTAGTGATCACCTTTGCACTCAGGGTGTGGGTCAAGGGGCCTCCTGTCGTGATGGTTCCTATTATAGTCTCTCTTAAGGTAGCGTGATTTTTTTGTTGCAATAGCAGGTGAATTTAGTCGTGGAGCTCTTTTTGGAGCCCTGAAAATCAGATGTAGGGTCTATCCTTTTTAAGGCAGCCACTTTTTCTGGTCTCTGTGTTTTTTTCCCTTGGCTTCTTGGTCTCAATTATAAAATAAAGAATTTTTATTATAGTATCAGGTGAGCTTTCTGGAGCAAAAGCCATCTTTTGTAGCTTTTTTTTTTTTAATTTGAGGTTTACAGGGTAAACCTGTCTTTAAGAATAATCTTGGGGATGGGCCGGTGAGATGGCTCAGCGGCGTAAGTGCCTGCCTTGCAAGCGCGACGGCCCGAGTTCGACTCCCGGAACCCACATACGAAAAAGGGGCCGGTGATATCGCTCAGCGGCACGGGCGCCTGCTGGCGCGCGAGGTCCTGAGGTCGCCCCCCCGGTACCCACAAAAAAAAAAAAAAAAAAAAAGAATAATCTTGGGGCTGGTGAGATGGCTCAGCGGTGTAAGCGCCTGCCTGGCAAGCGTGAGGGCCCGAGTTTGACTCCCGGAACCCACATACGAAAAAAGGGCCGGCGATATTGCTCAGCAGCACGGGTGCCTGCTGGCGCACGAGGTCCTGAGGTCGACCCCTGTACCCACAAAAAAAAAAAAGAATAATCTTGGCATATGCCTGTAATCCCAGTACTTGGGAAGCTGAGGCAGGAGGATTGCCATGAATTCGAGGTCAGCATCAGTTGCATAGTGAGACCCTGTCTTTAAAAAAAAAGAGTAATATGTCTCTTTATCATATCAGGAGCCAGGAAGGTATGTTTTATCAATGCCTTCGGTAAATAATCTAAGAAGGCAGAGGGGTTCTTGTCTTTCCTGATGAACAGTTGGCAATTTAAAATAATTGAAGGGCTTAGTTTCATCCTCTTTATACCTTCAAGGATACATGTCTGGAGATGCCTCTTATTCCAATCTCCCATCTGGTTGGTAGGCAAGTAGGGGTCTTGGGTAGTGACTGCTTGGGCTCCAGTGGAAACCAGCTGTTCCCCTGGCTGCTTATTTTTTGGCCTTTTAAAGTTAACAATATGATACTCATCCCCAAATGTAATTGCAGCTTGTAATGCTGTTTGTCTTTCATTAGAAGTCAATGTTTGATTTAAGAGTAACATTATATCTTTCCAGTCTAATTCATAGGTCTGAGTAAGTCCTCTAAAGACCTCAATGTACTTATCAGGGTTATCTGAAAACTTTTCTAGATCTTGTCTGATCTGTTTTAGGTCACTGAGAGAAAAGGACAGTTGAACACAGGCAGCCCCGTATTTGGCATTTATTTCTTGTAAGGGGTACTGTCCTTGAGTTTGAACGAAATCAGCTAAGAATGGATATAGCCCTGTAGAGGCTTCAATTATGGCTGGCCTAGAAGTCTCACCCTTAGGACTTCCCAAAGGGCAAGTAGGGGAAGCCGGTAGTAGTGGATGAGGCTTTGATTAAAGTTGCCTTGGAAACCTTGTCTTCAGGTTCAGTAATAATAGATGAGGCTTTGGTTAAGGTCCCCTTGGAAACCTTTTGCTCAAGTCCAAAGGGCAAGAAAAAGTAGCCCCAGGCTCAATGATAGTGGATGCCTTAAGGGCCAGACGTGTCTGGTTTTCCTGTGGCTTACATTAACATTTTGAACATAAATAAGGATTATTTCCTTTTTTTTTTTTTTTTTGTGAGTACTTGGAGTCAAACTCAGGCCCTCGCGTGCCAGCAGGCACCCGTGCCACTGAGCGCTATCACCGGCCCTTTTTTCGTATGTGGGTACCGGGAGTCGAACTCAGGACCTTGCATTTGCCAGGCAGGCGCTTAGGCCGCTGAGCCATCTCACTGACCCAAGGATTATTTCTTAATGTAAGGAATGTCTGAACATACAGCAGTTTTTACCATTCTTCTCTCACAGTACAATTCTAGTTGTAAAATAGCATCATAATCATTACTTTCTTCTGCATTCTGTTTTGGCTCTAGGGGCTAGGCAAGGCATGCATGGGTACAGAAAAATACTTAACTGCTCTTTCTCAATATGTGAGGGTCAAACATTTTCTAATGTTTAAGAATACATTCTAAAGAAGTAATGAGATTTTGACATTGAGTGTCCCATTTGAAAATACAAGAGAGAGAGAGAGTTGGCGTCCCTTTAATTTTTACTTGATGTCTGTATCCTCAAGGCATCCCCTGAGGCGACCCACTCCAGAGCAGGTGGCTGCTGTGTGGAGACTGGAAAATAGGCTAGGTCTGACTAGCCACCCTTACCAGCTCATGACCCTGTCTCCCCCAGAAACTCACACTCCTAATTCTAACAGGTGTTTCTAAAAGCACAAGCTACAGTTGATTTCAGCTGTCATATTTAAAGAAGGAAGCATTACTAGCAAAACTAATAATCAATAGATCTAAAACACTGCTTTCCAGTTCTTTGAAAGAGAGTGAGGAAAATATGAAAGGGCAAATTGAAAGTGGTTGGAGCACCTCCAAGCCCGCAAAAGAGATCACCTACAGAGAGACTCAAGTTATCTACCTACTACTCACCTATGCAATCTTCCTGTAGCAGCAAGACAAGACTTTTACTCAAAATCTGCTCTTAAATTTCTGTCTCCAAAGCTCACAAGTTAAACTTATACCCATTGCTTAGCAACCACAATTCACGTTAGTAAAGGCACATTTATCGGTTTTCTGTATGCACGTGAAAGAAGAAAAAGGCTGACTAAAACTTATTTTTAGTTAGTATATGTAAGGCACAAGTGAAAATCACTTTTCTGGTAGCCGTTTCTCCTCTCCAAAGGCAAACAGTTGTTGCAGTTTGACCTCTTGGAGGGAAGGGTGGTCTAACTACACGGTGGTTCTAAAGCTAACTCCCAGCAGGTTGGAAAAACTTAGGGGGAGTTCCTAACTTACCAGCAGACAGAAAAGTACGACAGATAAGTGATTTTTCTGCTGGTTACCCAGTCGGGTTGTCAGAACTCAGCTTCCACTGAGGAACTTCTGGGCATCTGCCAGTCACCCTCTCAGCTTACACTGGTCCTAGGCAACCGGAGATTTGTCTCTGGAAAGAAATCCAGCTGCCTGTCTGGTCACCATTCCATTGGCCATTGGCTTCAAAGTGCTGGGCAGACTTGTCCTCTGCTTTAAGAATGGCAGCTGCTCTAAGAGCGTTTAAGTAGCTGGCAGAATAACCACTGTTTCTTAGAGTTCAATAAGTGACAGATAAAAGCCTGAGCTAAAAATGGACTAGATTTTATAAAAAAGACCCATTTTGTAGTATTTCATGTCAAAGTCCACTAGGGGGCGCTGTAACACTACTGTTCCATGGCGCTGCTGTCTAAGGTAACAAACCACAGGAGGAATTTAGTAAATTCAGCAGCTAGTCGAGATGCAACATATACAACATAGGAATACAAGACCTTGCCTATAAGAGCAAATCATAATCTCTCACATGTTCTCAACTTAATCATCATTTTAACAAACGACAATGCAGAAAAGCGAGAGGGCATAAACAGTTGACAAAGACAAATGCATGGAATTCAAGGCATTTAGGCAGTTGATAAAAACAAGGCATAAAATTCAAGGCATAGGCAATTGACAAAGACAAGGAATAAATTCAAGGAAAATTTTAAGGCATAAGCAATTGACAAAGATAAGAATGGCAATTTTTAATTGCCTAAGCGAATCTCAATCCAGAATCTATGAAATAAAAGCAAACTTTTCTCTTTCCAGTTATCTCGGTGGGGCCTCCAAAATGACACAGGGATGATAATATTGCCTCTAAATAATATATGAGAAATATTATAACTTTCAGCCAGCTAAGGTATCTGATACACCAAGTTTGTGTTTCCCAAAATTGATGAACAAATTTTAAGGAATAATGTAGGCTAAGAGCAGGAAATACTTACTGAGCAGGAGAGAGAGCTTCTGTCTAAGAGAGACAGAAGGGGACCCAGAAAGTGGGTTGCCAAGGACCCCACTTCTCAGGGGAAGCTTTATAGAGCAAAGACTCTATAAAGTCTATAAAGGTGGAGCAAAACTGTGATCAACTAATAAGATTGTAAGTATAGTCGCTTAGGTAACATTGATCTAATGGAGAAGCAAGTCACGCAGCAAGTGTGTATGGAAGGAACAAGGACCTTTCTGGAAGGGATGGGTCAGGCAGTCTTCCTGGTCCCCTACCCAGGTGCTTGATGCCTATTTAGAATATCAATCATTATTGTTTATTCCTAGGGGAGGTAGGTAGGTGTAGTCATTTTATCTTTTGTCTTGAGGTCTGGCCTTTAAGGAATGTGTTTCTGCCCACAGTTGTAATGTATCTGCAGTGACTCCTTGAAGGGCCTAGCCCTGTCTGACTGCCTATAATTTTTCTAACTAACAGCTGTCTATAATAGTTTGAATGGGTGTTGCTCTGTATTGGTTCTCTCTGGCTGGTTTTGTTTTGTTTTGTTTTAGTTTTCCAAAAATCACTTGTGATGTATCTTGGTGACTTATTTAAAGTTTATCCTATTTAGGTTCACTCAGTTTCTTAAATCTGTAGTTTTGGGCCGGGGATATAGCTGAGTGGCATGGCACCTGCCTGGCAAGCGCAAGGTCCTGAGTTTGATTACTGGTACCAGACAAAGAAAAACTGTAGGTTTATTTCTTTAATGAAATAACCCTAACCTCTCCTTTCTTTCCTTACATAACTCTAATATGAATGTAAAATTGTTTTTGTTTTTTGTTTTGTTTTGTTTTTGTTTTGGTACTGGGAGTTGAACTCAGGACCTTGCGCTTGCCAGGCAGGTGCTGTGCCACTGAGCTATGTCCCCGGCTACATAGATTTTTATTGTCTCACAATTCCCAGAGATTAACCATTATTGCTAGTGTTAGTTTCTCCTGTTAGCAGCATTGGATAAATTTTGTTGATCTGTCCTTAAAGTCACTGTTTTTATCCTGACATCTCCACTCTACCATTGAGCCCATTCAGTGAGTTTAAATTTTTTCTTGATGTGTTTTACTAGTTTTATGATTTCTCTCTGTTTTTTTGTTGGTTTTGTTTTGTTTTGAGACAGGGTCTTATGTAGTTCGGGTTGTCTTGAACTCACAGTGCAGCCCAGGCTAGTCTCGAACTCACAGAGATCCTTACCTCAGCCTCCTTTAGGTAGGGTGTAAGAAGTAAAACTTGGTAGAAAGGAGACCAGGAAATTGAGAATTTAAAATTGTACTTCTACAGAAAATGTGCAGCTTTAGAACACAAGCCCGGTTTGTTTACTTTTCCCCTCTCCCAAATCAGAAAACCCAGGGAACTCCCTTTCAGCTGCGAATTGATCTGTGTATTCCTTTTCACCTGCAAATTGTCCTTTTCCTCCAGCCCAGAAAGCAGCTGAATTGGAGACAGCATGTCTAACGTGCATCTCCACTTCACACCTTTGCACTGTAACCTGGCAGACAGTGCAAATACACATCCGAGATCACTCATGTTGAAAGCAGCCTTTGAATGTGTGCTCTACCCTAAGTACATCGTGCCTCAATTCTTCGAGCACCCCCACTTCAGTTTTGAGTGGATCCTATATTTACTTCTAATAAATTGTTCTCATGCTTCTTTTACTTACTTGTCCTGAAAATTCTTTTTCCATTATGGGAGTTAGAGAACCTGCTTACCTATTTTAAAGGGATGTGTTAAGTTCCTTATGTCAGGCTCTGGAACCCTCGGACCCCAGCCAGTGACATCCTGAGTGCTGGGATTAGAGGCGTTTGCTACCACACCCCACTGTGTCTGGTTCTTTTTAAATTTTAGTGTTTTTCTTCTGATGTTTTCCATATTTTATTTGTTTCAAGAGAATTTCGCCTTTCGAAGCATTTTTATGACAGCTGCTTCAAAATCCTTGTCTTAGAATTTCATCATCCATCAGTGTTGACATTAGCTGATTTTCTCATTTGGGTTGTGCTTCTTATTTTAGTGTTGGTGTCATCAGTGATGTGTCTGAGAGATTCCAGATCCTTGCGAAAAGTAAGCAAAGAGTAGCAAGTGTATACCCAATGGGAAAGGAAGGAGCAGCTGCATTTATTTACTGTATTGAAGATAATGGGAAGGTGTGCTTGGATTCATGCCAGCAGAAACAAAACGGTAGCATGAAAGGGAAAAGTCACAGGACAGCAGGGGAATAGGAAGAACAAAGATAAATCAGGTTCAGGGATTTAAAACATGTGCATCTGCCCTGGGTGCCTCTCACTGGATCTCTCTGGAGATGATTGACAGGGTACTGAGTCATTTCAGGGGCACCTAGTATGCATGACTCTCCCACAAATACACTGTTTTAATTACTTGTGTGACATGCAGTCCCTATATATGAACACTTAGTAAAGCTCCCGTAGGGGTAAAGGTTACTGTAGGTCAGGCTACAGGAACTAACTCTCTCATGCTCTTGCTTGGAGCTTTGGAAATTTCCTGGGTCTTTGTTATTTTTATTTCCGCTTCTCTTAGCACAATGGAAGGAGGATTTGCCCAGGGGTGTTGGCCATATTTAAGCAGGCTTTCACCCTGCTTAGTTTATCATGCAGGACCTGGACCCCTTTGGTGGGTTGTGGTTTCTCCTTAAACGGGAGGAAAATCTGACATACGTTATAATATGGGTGAACCTTGAAGACATGACGTATAGAGAAATAAGCCAGATAAAAAAGGATAAATATTGTATAATTCCAATTATATGAAGTACCCAGAGCGCAGAAAGTAGAATGATGGTTGCCAGGCACTAGAGGAAAAGAGGAATATTAATGAGTAAGGAGTTTTAGTTTTACAAATAAAAAGATTTCTAGAGATTGGTTGCACATCAATGTGGTGGTTCTTTAAACTCTTGAAACCATATACTTCGAAATGTGTAAAATGATAAATTTTGTTATGTGTATTTCACCACAATATAAAGTTACAAAATTGTTTTTCTCTTTGACAGGGACATTTTTATCTAATTGAGGAGAAACAGCCATTTTGTATTAGCAGGAGGTGTTAGAACATTTGGCTAAGGTAGAGAGTATAAGCAGTGGTATATGTAAGCTTGTTTTTGTGTGTGTGTGTGTGTGGGTACTGGGGGGTCGACCTCAGGACCTCGCGCACCAACAGGCGCCCGTGCCGCTGAGCGATATCACCGGCCCCTTTTTCGTATGTGGGATCCGGGAGTCAAACTCGGGCCCTCGCGCTTGCAAGGCAGGCGCTTATGCCGCTGAGCCATCTCACCGGCCCTATATGTAAGTTTTTGTAGAAGGTAGTAATACTCATTTTACCCTATTAAATTTAAAATGTGATAGAGGGTTACAGAAGTGAAAGATGAGAGTAGGGTTTTTACTAACTTGTGCCTACAAGTGTGATGATTCAGAATTGAGAAAATAACTGCATGAGAGTTTTGAAGGGGCCTTCAGAATGAAGAGGGTTGTAGACAAGACAAAACAAGCTAAAGAGAAGGCCCCATAGTCTTATGAATGGTAGTCCAACTTAATTTGCATTTTAAATTTGTATCTTTAAGCCACAGAAAGAAACTAAAAATGCAAGAAAACAATGGTGAAAATGTGAAGATTTTCAATGGAAAAATTTGGTATGAGTGATTATGAGAAATGTTTTCAGTTAATTTATTGTTTTGTTTGTTTGTTTGGTACTGGAAATCGAACTCAGGACTTCACCCTTGCCAGGCAGGCGCTGCACCACTGAGCTAAATCCCCAGCCCAGTTAATTTAGAAAGAGATCTCTTTGTTAAAAAAAATTGGAAAACATTAAGAATGATCATTTTGTGGCAAGTGCTACTGTATTTGCAAGTGTTCTTACCACTTGTCTCTTAATTTACTTTCCATTTCTGTAGATTGACCGTATCTGGACATTTATATAAATGGGATCATGTAACATGTCTTTTGTGTTTAATCTGTCATAAAATTCATCAGTGCTTCGTTCCTTTTCACTGGTCCATATTGTCTGTATTGTTTTGTTTTCCTCACATACATAATGCTTGTCTTTAACTTTTAGTTATGATTTTAGTTATTTTGTTTGTTGTAGATTTTTAGAAAAGAAGAAAACAAGGAAGTTTTATATAATCTTCCTTTAATTCTCTAAATGTTGGCATTTATTGTATGTTGCCTCCCTCCTTTCTCCCTCCCTTGGTCTGTGATTCTGAAACACTTGAGAATAAATTTCGGATATGATGCTCCATTCACCTTGTAACACTTCAGAGCATGTTTTCTAAAGCAAGTGCATGCTTCTTTGAAAAGAAAGGTTTCTGCTAATATTGTTTGGACAATTAAATGGCAATATCTTGTACTAATTAGTTTGGAGATAGCAATATGCAACGTATTAACCATTGTTATCCTCCTATTATCGTGTTTTGAAGTTTTGGGTTTTTTTCTCTTTAAAATAAAAAGTGCATGCTTCTACATAACCACAGTACAACTATCAAAGTAAGAAATGAGCATTGACACACTATTATCTTGTAGAGGCTGTTTTAATTGTAAAGGAAATTTTAAAAACTTATATTTCTAATACTAGTATATTTCTAATACTACTCAAGGATAAGATTGAGAAACACAGCCTGTTCGCATAATTAGAAAGCTACAAAACTTAACAAGCCTTAACATTCCAGGTGTCAGCTGCAAGATAAGTGCAACTCAGCCAGACAGTGTTGTCTTGCTTACTTTCAAGTCCCAGAGACTCATCATTTCAAGGACAGCTTGACTCAGTCTAAGACAGTGATGGATTACTCCTACTCGCCCTAGCCTTGACCTCCCTGTTATAGGATAGGAAGCCCCCAGTTAACTTGCCTGGACCAAACCTGCCTAGCAACGCATGACAAGACATATGTAACCAAGTGTAAAATATCATGTTATCTGCCTTTTGTACTTTCTTCTGAAAACTTATATAAGAAACTACCCTACCCCAAGACAGCACTGATGATTTGAGACCTGAGTCTCCTCAGCCCGCTAGCGTAATAAAGGTTGCCTTCCAACTCCTCAGGTGCAAAGAGTCTTCCATTTGGTTTGATATCAGATTTCTGTAACAATCTTATCAATAGACTTTATCCAAATTTGATTATTCTTTCTGTCAATATCTTCATGATCACATATTTACATTTAGTTTTCAAATACAGTATCTTCAGTTAATTTTTTTTAATCCAGAACTGTTTTTAGTCTTTGTCTTTCATGATCTGACTTTCTTTTTTCCTTGATCTGACATTTTTTAAGAGAGCAGGCCAGCTCTTTAGTAGAGTGCCCCATGGTTAATGCTGATGTTTCTTCATAATTAGGCTTAGGTTGTGCTTTTTCTTTTTCTTTTTTTTTTTTTTTTTTTTTGCAGAAATACCACAGAATTGATGCGTTATTTTTACTACATCCTATCAGGAGATACATGGTTTCATTCTATCCCGGTTTGGTGATAATAACTTTGATCACTTAGTTTATCCAATATCTACCAAATTTCTCCACTGTTAGCTACAATATTTTTCCCTTTGAAATGCATGAGCATCTTGGAAGGTGAGGGAAATACTTTGAGATAACTAAAATATCTAGTTTCTTGTTATACCTTTGCACACTAGTATTAGTATCTCATTATTAGTTATCTGTTGCTTATTAGTTTTGTATTAACTGTTAACAGTAGGTATTAGTGTTATAGGGGGGAAAAAATGTAACTGCCGACCTGCTAGATGTCAAATACTCCCAGTTCACGTACCCTGAAATCAAAGAATGAATTCCAAAGGACAAAGGAGTTTAAGAGTAGGAAAAGTTTATTGGGGAACAGGAGTAGCTCTTGAGAGACATAAGGGGTCCCGGAAGTGGGTTGTCACTGAGGCCCTTTGTCAGGGATAGCGTGTACAGCAAAGTCATAGTGTGGTACGGTGTGGGTCAAACTATAAATCAACCTATAGGATTACACGTATAGGCAATTAGCTAATATTGGTCCAGTAGTGAAGTGGGTCCAGTAGCAAGGGTACATGGAAAGAACAAAGGCAGTTTTGGGAAGAGATGGATCCAAATGCTGTGGTCACCCACCTGGGCAACTGATGCCTATCTGCTCTTTACTGGACTATGTATACCAATTATCATATAATTCCAAGTTACTGCTTATCCCTTAGGGGAGACATGTAGTCCTGGTCATTTCATCTCTGTCTTGAGCCCTGGTCTTGTTCATATGTGCCTCCAGCCACAATTCTGATGTCTTTTTTTCTGCTGACTTCCTTGACAGCCCAGTCACTCTCTGACTGTATATCTAATTTAGCTGCCTATAATATTGGCATCTCATTACTTATTATTATCTGTTGCTGTTATGTATTAACTATAGGTATTGACTATTAGTCAATAATTGCTTTTATTATAACGTATTGCTGTTTAACATTGCCACAAATATAGCAGCTTAAAACATCACACATTTATTATCTGGGTTTCCATGCCAGGAGTCATGAGCATGACTTTACTAGGTCCTTTGCAATGCTGCAGTCAAAGTGCTGATGAGGACTAAGTTCTCACCTAACATTGATTAGGAAGTGACCCACTTGCAAGCCCTCATGGTTATTGATTGGCAGGATTCAGATATTTCTGGGCTATCAAATTGAGGACCTTGATTCCTAGATGGTTGTTGGCTACAGGCTGTCTTGAATTCTTTGCCATATGGTCCTCCCAAGTATAGCCACATACTTTATCAAAAAAGTAGAGTCACCTAGCAAGGACAGTGCAGCCTTGTGAAAATAGTCATTAAACTGATACTACATTTACTGCATTTTGTTTGTTAGAAGCAAATCACAGGTCCCATCTATACTCAGAGCAGGAGGGAATTCCACAAGGGTTGTTAACCAGGAAGTAGTAGTGGTAATTGGGGGTCATCTTAGATTTCATCTACCATGGCATCCAGGAATAATAGGCTGTACTTGCCTGAAAACTACCAACGTTGGCAACCATATATGTTGATTTTCTAATCACATCATTCCTTCTTCATTTCTTTGTTGGAATTCTATACAGAATTATCCCCCAATCATTGATTTGTTCTTTTATTTATATCAGTATGAACTCATGGGCTTTCATCTTATTCTATGGGTTGTTATTTGTATTATTATCATTTATTGCTTTAGGATAAGTAATTTAATCCATCCATTAACAGTGTTCAGAGAACACCTTAGCATGGGCATCCAAACAGTATCTAAACAATAAATTATTTTTTAAATTTATTGTAAAGACAAATTTTAACATATAACCCATCTATCATGGATTTGCAAAGTGATTATACTTCTATTTGAAACCTATAAAGTGTGATTAAAAAAGTGAATGTTTAAATTTTTAAAAATTTATCATAGTAAAAGACACAGTGCCATTAATGCCCCTCAATTCCTTGTGTAAAGTAGTCACTAAGGTGATATCACATCACCTTTACTGCATTTTGTTGGTTAGAAGCAAGTTACTTGGTATATCAAAATAAGAAAACTTCGGAAAGAGTAAAGGACTTTGGCAAAATCACTCCCTTTGTCACAGAATACTATTAAAATCAAAACAAAATGTAAAAAGCCCCTCCACACACAACATACTTACCCTGTTATTCTTGCCACTTGAAGCAGTTCTGTAACTGCTCTGTAAGTTCTGTAAGTCCTGTTTGTTGAGTGTCTTTAATTGTGCTGCCATGCCTGCCTTAATGTCTTGAATTGATTCAAAATGTTTACCTTTCATGGTTATTTTGACTTTGGAGAAAAGCCAAGATCAGGCGAGTAAGGTGGATGAGGACACATTGTAATGCTTCTACAAGCCTTCCTTTCTGTTGGATGGTACTTGGCAGCAGAATTCACATTTTTTTTTTAAATTACATCTGATAAAGATGCTCATGAAAGAGGACTTCCAGAAGTGGTTCACAAAGTGGCAAGAACAATGGGAGATATGTTCAAAGCAAGGAGGATTCATGGCTTTTACCATAATACATTTTAAAAAATTAAACAGTTACTATGTATTTTAATCAGTCCTTATACTTTTTTTTTTTAATGTGGGTACTGGGAGTCGAACTCAGGACCTCGCTCTTGCCAGCAGGCACTTGTGCCGCTGAGCGATATCACCGACCCCTTTTTTCCCTTTGTGTGGGTACTGGGAGATGAACTCCGGCCCTTGTGCTTGCCAGGCAGGCGCTTACGCTGCTGAGCCATCTCACCGGCCCAGACCTTATACTTTGATACAACAAACTTTCGAGCTATTTATTTTTATATCAGTATTCTGTAAGTGAAAAGCTAATTCCCCCATAAAGATCATTACCATATAATTCAAATGATTAAAAATTATAGTGATATGATCCATATATACTTATTCTAAAGCCACTAGATCTTAGCTTTTTTAGCTTAGGCTTGTTTCTTGATCTTTGAATGCTTTTCTATTTATTAGTGTGTAGGACTTTGAGTCTGTGTCTTCTTGTACTTGGTCAACAAATACCTTGCTATCCATTGTATCTTTTCTCTTTATTAGAAGACTTTCACTTCATTGTTTATAGTTTCTTTTCTTTTCTTTTTTCTTTTTTTTTTTTTTTTTTGTGGGTACCAGGGGGTCGACCTCAGGACCTCGCGCGCCAACAGGCACCCGTGCCGCTGAGCGATATCACTGGCCCCTTTTTCGTATGTGGGATCCGGGAGTCGAACTCGGGCCCTCGCGCTTGCAAGGCAGGCACTTATGCCGCTGAGCCATCTCACCGGCCCTATAGTTTCTTTTCTTGCCTTACCTTTTCTTACCCTTTTTTTAGTTGTTCTGTTCTGTTTTGTTTTTTTATATGAGGGTACTGGGAGTCTAACTCAGGACCTCGCACTTGCCAGGCAGGCGCTTATGCTGCTGAGCGATATCACCGGCCCTGTTTTGTTTTGTTTTGAATAGCATGCCCAGTGACAAAGGGAGAGATTTTCAGAAAAGACTCATACTGTCAAGTTTTTTAGTTTTAATAATTTACTCGTATATTTTGGAATGTTTTTATATAAATGACGCCTAGTAACAAAAAATTAAAAGTCAGTCATGAAACATGTTCACTAAAGATATTCTTTTTTTTTTTTTTCCACTGAAGATATTCTGAAGTTCTTAAGCAGGAATAACCATTGATTACTCCCTTTAGTTAAAGAAACTAAGAAAATAGACAAGTTTCTTCACTGAGAATATTAATTCCTAAATGATTACTGAAATTGAGGAAAAAGAAAATAAAAACGTTCTGAAGGGGCCGGTGAGATGGCTCAGCAGCATAAGCGTCTGCCTGGCAAGTGCAAGGTCCTCAGTTCAACTCCTGGTACCCACATCAAAAAGGAAAAAAGGGCCAGTGATATTGCTCAGTGGCACAAGCGCCTGCTGGCAAGCACGAGGTCCTGAGTTTGACCCCCGGTACCCACACACACACATACAGACACACAAAAAAAAAAATTCTGAAGGTATGAAGTTGAAATTTTTATATTTCTATTATATTACCTAATCCTGTGTGTCTTTTTTTTTTTTTTTTTTTTTTTTTTTTTTTGGTGTGTCAGGATCTTACTGTATAGCCCAGGCTGGACTCAAACTCAAACTTGGAATCTTCCTACCTCAGCCTCCTGAGTGCTGGGGGTTATAGGGTGCACCACCATACCTGGTTATATGTCACTTTTTTAAAGAGATTTTTTTTTCTTCATTCCTGAATTATTTTTGGTACATTTCAGTATTAGCTGTATTTCATCTAATAGAATTTTTTTGTTTACAGATGATTTTTCTTCTGAATTCTCGTGAGCTGAAGAAGGTTTTCTGTTGCCTTTTTGTATAACACGAACAGTGGATGTAAATATTTTTGTTTACACATACGTTTGTTTGTTTGTGACAGGGTCTATTTAATTCAGGATAGTCTTTTTTTTTTTTGTGGGTACCGGGGGGTCGACCTCAGGACCTCGTGCACCAGCAGGCGCCCGTGCCGCTGAGCGATATCACTGGCCCCTTTTTCGTATGTGGGTTCCGGGAGTCGAACTCGGGCCCTCGCGCTTGCAAGGCAGGCACTTATGCCGCTGAGCCATCTCACCGGCCCCCTAATTCAGGATAGTCTTGAACTTACTATGTAGCCCAGGCTGGCCTCCAGTTTGCAGCAATCCTCCTGCCTCAGCCTCCTAATTGCTGCTGGGATTACAAGTATGTGCCACCACGCCTGGCAACACTTTTCTTAAGAACTTCACATATTTATTGTCTTTTGGTATTGAGAATTGCTAAGAAACAGATGTTTTCTGCAAAACATACATACATATACACACACACAGACACATACACAAATATGGCTTTTAAGGCATTTTTGTTGTTGAAGGATATCAAAAATTTCAGTAGTTTATAACAGCGAATGCTTCTTTTCCTTCTTCATGTATTTAGTTTAGCCTAGGCTAAGTTACTGTAGACTAGGCTTTGCTGCAGTCTGTGGATTGTTTTCTTTTTCTCCTGGAATCAAGGGAATCAGTGGTCCATGCGCTTAGCAATCATAGGAATAGACCAGATGCAAACACATTTTAGCCTCTACTTCTCTTACCATGTCATCAACCAGATCAAGTATGGTAGCCAACGCCCAACACCATTGTGACAGAGAAGTATATTTCACTTACACTAAGGTCAACACATGATGGAATAAATGATAAATAAAAATAGTCACTCAAGCTGCCCCTTGAATTGCATGCCCAGATACTAGTTTTTTTTCTTAATCCTTGAAGCTCATGATTAAGAAAAAAAATGAGAAACACGTTTCTGATTACTGAGTCTGTACAAGTTCAGATAGCTCCTTGCCCTTTCTTACATTATCATATAATAGATGTTATTGATCATAAAGGTAATTTTTTGTTAATAGAAGAGAGTTGTTTACTTTTAAATATTACTCCTTTCCAATATTTCCTTTTCATATCTGTAAATTTGAATACTTTTACCTAAGGTGCTTTGTGTCAGCTATTTTCAGTGGCAAATAACAAAAAACACAATATAAACTGGCTTAACCATTGAAGGAAATCTGTCATTTAGTTTAAGTGAAAAAACTAAGCAGGCTCAGCCCAGGTGCTGCAGCAGTTTCAGCTCTGCCACCTTTGCGTTTGCTCCATCGTAGCAGGCTCATGCATCGTCATTGCAAGGTGATCGTTAGCAGCTCCTGGAGCTAGATGTTTTCAGATTCAAATATAGAAGGGGGAATCTGCTTCCTAGAGGCTTTAAATAAAATAATACATCATTGAATCTAGCTGGCCCACTACAGAGTCAGATGAGTGAGACAATAAACTAAAAAATTTTTCTGATGATATATGTGGTTATAAATGGTATGTGTTTCAGATTTGCCAGGAAAATGACAACGTCTGCAGATTCACCCTTCTACCACATCTTTTCTCCAGATGTGTACCATTTACTTTCATTTTGTAGGTGGAACTTTAAGGACTGTTTTTGTTGTTAATGTTTTATTTTTGTTCTAGGTATTAATCCTGATTTTTTTTCTTCTCTCTCTCTGACTTAAACCACTTTATGTGCCAGTTGACAGTCTCTTACCCAATAATTGCAATATCCCAGATTCTTGAGAAATGAAGATTCTTCATTTATTAGCACCAAAAGCCATTTGATGACATTTCTTTTGAAGTGACATTAAACTGTGTACAGTCTTTGTTTGAATATTCATGTTTCACTGTGTTTGGTTGTGATTACAGTACTGCCCCCCAGTTTCCTTGGCATTGTTACATCATTTAGGTATATTGGGCTACCTTTCTAAAGTCCGGGGATGGTGAGGTTAATGTCTGAAACATTTGGCCTAAGTGTTTTGGGTCAGAGATTATAGACCTATGTCTGTAATGCTAGCAGGCATCACAGTGTGATGTAGCTGTTTGCTCCCTGCTCTTCCTTCATAGACTCTCAGCTAAGAGAGCTTTTCTCTTTGGACCCACCAGTTCTAGTTTATCACCATACCTAATATGGAAATTGAATGCCATTCATCACGGTAAACTTAGCAGAGAAGTTATTGAACTTTTTTTTTTCTTAGATACAAGTTTTCTTTTTAAGCCATTTCTTTTGTTTTGCTTCTGCTTTTTTTCTTCTTAGTGGAATGTTGGCTTCATAATTTACTAACTGGGGATTTGGAACAACTAATACGTTAGTTTTTTTCATTTGTAAAAATGTTGTATAATTTTGCCTGCCTTGTAGGATTTTTGTGAAGACTTAAAAGTTTTCTGGAACTTAGCACTCTTTAGTGTTTTGGTTTTTTTTTGTGGGTACCGGGGGGGTCGACCTCAGGACCTCGCGCGCCAACAGGCACCCGTGCCGCTGAGCGATATCACTGGCCCCTTTTTCGTATGTGGGTTCCAGGAGTCGAACTTGGGCCCTCGCGCTTGCAAGGCAGGCGCTTACACCGCTGAGCCATCTCACCGGCCCTGTTTTGTTTTTTAATATGCGGGTACCAGGAGTCAAACTCAGGACCTCGCGCTTACCAGGCAGGTGCTTATGCTGCTGAGCTGTATCACCGGCCCTCTTTAGCTTTAATGTAACTGTTACGATGTATGTCCTATTAGTTATTTTAACATATGGTCAACTGTTCACTTATGAGTGGACTTTGAGGTCATTTTCAGTGCATTGATGCTTCTAACAATGGTGGAGGAGGTAAATCCTTACACATAAGTGCCTAAGTCCTTGTGGCCTTATTTCTTTGTTGATAGGTTTTTAAGTGGGATTGTTGGGTCAGTGGTTCCAGTTATTTTACAGGAAACTGCAAAAACAGTACATAGACACCCACGTTCACTTCATTCAGCTTCTTCCAGTGGTAATATCTTATATAATTATAGTACAATAGTTGGAAACCTGGAAATTGACATTTGTACAAGACTTATGTAAGATTTGAATCTATTTGATTTCTCTGTCTGACCAGTGGTATTTTGATCGCACCACACACATTTATCTATGTTTTTATATTCAAAATAAATACTCAGAATCCTACTTAATGTCTTTTTAAGTGATCTCATGATAGTTTTAAGTACAAGAAATGATGGCAGTGTATTAGTTTCACAGGTCAGATTTAGTTTGGTGCAGCAATAGCAAGAGGATAAATATTATTTATTTGAATCTCTGTGAATGATTCCCCCCCACACACTTTTCTTTAACATTTGTAAAGCTTGTGCTAACTAAAATAGAATGTGTACAAAATATATGTGTACCTCTGTATTTTTCTTAAATTTAGATACTAGATCAGAATTAAGGAATTTTTTCTTCAGATATATGAAAATGATTTTTACATCCATTTCAATCATGGCAACCTCTTTTCTAGATTGACAAACTATGTTTAAATTAAAGGAATATTTACCAATTTAAAAAATGAAGTCAGTGTTACATAGACTATTCAGAGAGAGACTAATCACTGTGTTCACCATCATCATCATCATCTTCTTTTTGTTTTGCAGTGGGACTTCCCCTCTTGCATGCCTGAATGCAATGCTACATACAAACTCCCGAGGTGAAGAAGGCATCTTCTATAAAGTTCCAGGTAGAATGGGAGTATATACTTTGAAGGTAAATATTTCTGTCGGGGAGTCATTTAGAAAGAAAAAATAGAAAGTACACCATAAATAATACTTGAGTTATACAGACAGAATTCTGTTCTTGAAGAACTTATTTTCAGTAAGAGATAATACTTTCAACTCTGTAACACGCACACACATGCATTCTTTCCTTTTGGGTGCTGTGGAATGAACCTAGTGTCTCATACACATTAAGCATGTGCCCTACCAGCCCCTCATGCATGTGTGTCTGTGTGTATTTTTTTTCTTTTTACTAATCTATAAGTAGACCAGAGAAGTAATTATTCCTTATGATAGTATTATCTTGAAAGGATGAAATAAAAATGACTTCTGGTGATTTTTTTTTTTTTTTTTAAAGATGGGTCTTGCTGTGTTGTGCAGGCTGGCTTTGAACTCCTAGGGCTCAAGGGACCCTCCTGCAAAACATATCAGGTAGCTAGGATTAATTTTTTTTTTAAATTGAGGCTGGGTATCGCTTGTTGCCCTGGCTAGGATTGAACTTACAACCCTTCTGCCTCAGGCCCCCAAGTAACTTGGATTATTGTACCACCACTCCCAGCTTCTCCAGTGACTTTAAAGAACTTTACACCATTTGAATAATTATTGGGCGTTATGGTGAAACGTATTGACTGGAAGCTTTACATTACTCTCTAGTTCTCTGCTATAACATGATTGTGATTATTGTTCTTTTTTTTTTAATGGAAAAAAAAAAAAAAACAAAATTAAGATTGAATTGCTCTGACTAGTGTTGGCCAATTTGTATCAGAACTAGAATATCAACCCAGATATGACTCAACTCCCAAACCGATTTTTTCCCTCCAGAACAAGTGGGCTAATATCTTAATTCATACACTGAAGCGACTTTTGCTTATTAATATCCTTTCATTTACAAGCAGTCAAAACAACTCTGAGAGTGGGAGTGAGATAGAATTTATTAGCTCATGTAACTGAAAATTCCAGGGAAATCAGGCTGGATCCAGGTGCTCAAATAGTATCATCAGGGCTTGGTGTCTCCACTTTCTTTTGGTTGGCTTTATTCTTTGCCCATCGTATATGTCTTTCAACTCAGTTCCCACTCTGCATACTATAAGCCTGGAGAGAAAAACCCGGGATTTGGCTTATTTGGTTAATTAATGTGTGGCCGTACCTGAATGCTGAGTGTTGCCAAATGTATGGGTTCTTCTGACTGACGGGCCAGTATTAAAATCATGATCACCCTCGATGTGAGGTTGAGATTGAGCCCACTCCAGACAGGTGAGCTGAGGAAAGGAATTGTTACCCAGAGTAAGTTTATCAGGAGACAGAGTGAACGTTTGGCAGGCAGTGACTGTGTCTGTGTCTGTGTTTGTGAGAGACTCTGTCTCCTCTTACTTTGGAGCGCCAAGCAGTGGTCATCACTATCCCCCATGATTGTGTTTAGCCTATTAATATTAAAAAGATCTAACCTGCCTACACTGCCTCTTTTTTGCCTCCTATGTTTAACTTCCTGAAGTTAGAAGACTTTATTCCCACATAGGGCTTTGTGTTTTACTTTGAGATTTTATCTGTTCTAGAACTTTATAATTTTAATAACAACCATTAAATATCTACTCTATTAAAGATATAAGAAAAAAACCCAAAGTGTGCACTCAGTACAGTACTTTTGTGGGGGTTTTTCTCCACACACCAAGCAATTTGCCAGTAGTCAATAGCTGGGTACCCTCTGATTCAACTCAGTTCTTAAACTGTCCATCTGGAAATGGTGTCAGATCCCACAAATTGAGCTCTCTGTTCCCCCAAGACTACCCCCCCACACACACGCACTATCTCCCATTCCAGATACCATTTACAAGTTCCAGGTTGTAACCTGTAATTCTTACAGACATGTTATAATGGGGTTCCCATAAATCTCTTCTTAGATTTGATTAATTTGCTAGGACAGCTCACAGAAGTTGAGGAAACACTTTATTTGCATTTACTGTTTTTCCTTTTTGGTGGGGGGGGGCCATTGATTTTTTTGAGATGGGGTCTCACTGTGTAGCCTGGGCTGACCTCCAACTCGTGGTGAGATCCTCCTGCCTTAGCCTCCCAAGTACAGTGAGATTACAGGCATCTGCCATTAGGCCCAGCCATTTACCTGTTTTTTTTTAATAGAGGATATTAGGAAGGGTACAGATAAACAGCAGAAAGAAGAGACACAGAGTGAGGTGTGGGAGAAGGGGCATGAAACTTCCATGCCCTCTTGGAGGGCCATCCTCAAGGCACTCACCTGAGCTCAGCTTATCTGGAAGCTCACCCGAATCCCAGGCCTCTGGGTTTTTATGGAGGTTTCATTAGGTTGGCATCATTGGCTGATAGTGATCAGTTCAGCCTTCAATGCCTTCTCTACTCCTGGGAGGTTGGGCTGAAAGTCCAACTTTCTAATAACATAGTTGGCTCACTTGGCAACCACCCCCGTCCTGAGGCTATCCAGTGTCTTCTCACTTAAACAAAAGATGATGCTGTCACCCAGGAGATCTCAAGGGACCTACAGAGGTCTTAGAAGCTCTGTGTCAGGAACCAAGATTAGAGACCAAATATTAGAAAAAAGTCTTCCAGTACCATGATTGCTCAGGAAATTGTAGAAGTTCTGGAGCTCTATGTCAGGAACCATGAATGGAGACCAAATAATATATTTCTTATATTACTAGTTTATATTATTATACTATGTTATATTAGTACTGTGCGATAAAATACTGTGACACTGATGTAAAATAAAGCTAATTTAAATAAAGGGATCTAAAAACTTTGTTGTTATCATTAGCTTATAAGATTTGAGCTGGGCTTTTGACAGATAAGTAGTGGGAGTAAGAGCCTTCTAGGACATGAAAATAGCTCAAGCAAACATTACTCAGAGTGGATTTGAAAGTAGAGAACATTGGAGTAGTTAGAACATAATCTGTGCGGGAGCTTCTGTTAAGGCATCTGAGTATGGTAAATATTAGGTAGAGGCCAAAGTTTGGAGCGTTTGAGCCTAACAGCCATTTACAGCATGTGTGTGCGTGTGTGTGTGTGTGTGTGTGTGTGTGTGTGTGTTAGATGGCAGAGGTTTTCCAGAACAACAATGTAATTAGGTAGATTTCAGAGTGAAGCAACAAAAAGGGTGGTTATAGTTGTCTAGGGTAGAAACTCAGGCCCTAAACTAAGAGAGTGGTAAAGGAGGTGGAATAAGGGGCATTACAGAAATAGAAAATATCACATTTGGAATGGATACAAGAGAGGGTGATAAGATTCTAAGATTGGGACATGAGCAGATGATCCCAGGATCCCAGGTTTTTTACAAAAAGAAGTTAATTATATTTGTATTTCAGATACTTGTTGAACCTACAGGTCAAGATATTGGCTGACAACTAACTATAAAAGCTGTCCTGCATTTTGAAGGAAATAGAAAAATATGGGGTCTGTATTTTAAGAAAGTGTGTAACATAAGGGATGACTTATAGAGAAATGGCACTAGGATATAAATTTAAGTGGAAAAATTGTTCCTTACTATATCAGAGTTTATGATATTGGCTGTAATGTCACATACGTATGTCACTTATTTGTGGGAGGGTCACATTTTGTCTTTATCAGAATTATTTTTTAATCTAATTATAAAAATAAATTATATGGGAAAACAAAATTGGTGGAAAAAATCTGTAACTAAGACAATCACTAGTCTGTGTATTTATACATGTATGTTTTTATATATAACATAAATTTTTTTTTTTTTTTTTTTTTTTTTTTTTTGTGGGTACCGGGGGGTCGACCTCAGGACCTCGCGCGCCAACAGGCGCCCGTGCCGCTGAGCGATATCACCGGCCCCTTTTTCGTATGTGGGATCCGGGAGTCGAACTCGGGCCCTCGCGCTTGCCGGGCAGGCGCTTAAGCCGCTGAGCCATCTCACCGGCCCAATATATAACATAAATTTATAGTAACGTTTATTGAACTTTTATGCCAGCATTTTATATTAATTGAGTCATTTAATTTCTGAATGATTTTTTTTGAGATAGTATTATTATCCCCACCTTATAGTCAAGGAAATTGAGCCAGGAGAGGTTAACACTTTGACCAAGGCTGTGCAGTTAGAAGATAAAGCCAGAAAATCTTGTTTTCCTAATTCTTGATCTTGCAATTACTCTGTTATTTCTTTTACATAGTAAGCTGACACATTTATCCTTTCCGATTAGCATTCTCATTAAGTTCCAAAACCAACAAGATTGATAGGATTTTTTAAACATGTTCCTTTTCTGTTTGACCCTTGGTGTACTTTTTAATTGGATCCCAGTATCTGGGATCCAATTAGAATAAAATAATGCATTATCTCTTGCCATCCGGCCTCCAGTTCTCTAATTGAATTCAGAATACATAGTGGTACTTATATAGATGTACATGTATTTAGCAACATTGTTATATATATATTTTTTTTAATCCTAAACATGTCATCGTTTACCTGGATTTACATCTGCCCGATTTTTGTCTAATTTAAGGCTGTGTGTTGTGCCTGTATACAAACGTTATGTATAATTTTTATCTTTGAATATAGATGGAAACATTTACTTCTTTGATCCAAAAAAGAGAAATGACAGGAATTCAGGAAATATTGCTAGTTCTGCTACTATTTCTTATGATACTAAACATTAGTACAATTAAGTTGCAACATTGCATATCAGAATTTCATTTCTATTTGCGTAATGGTAATAATTAATCCTAATTGGATGCCTGCATTTTCAGAAAGATGTGCCGGATGGGGTGAAAGAGCTATCAGAAGGTTCAGAAGAAAGCAGTGATGGTCAGTCAGATTCCCAGAGTTCTGAGAACAGCAGCAGCAGCAGTGATGGTGGCAGCAACAAAGAGGGAAAAAAGAGCAGGTGGAAAAGGAAAGGTAAATCTACCTGATCCTTCAATAAAGTACCTAATGCTGTTTAGGACAAATACTCTTATTAGTAGCTCCTCTTTTCTCAGACTCCAAGCCAGTCAGTCTCTTTCCTTTACCCTCTAAATTAGTATTTCTAGTAGTTTCTGTAACGAAAAATATTTGTATCTATACTGTCCAACACAACACCCTAGCCACATGGACATGTTATGACTAGTGTGACCCAGGAATTTCTTTTCAAAAATATTTTTCTTTTTTTAGGGCAGCTTTAGGTTCACAGCAAAACTGGGTAGAATGTACAGAAATTGCCCACATACTCCCTACTTCCACATAGACATATCCTTGTCCACTTTGAAGATTCCGCGCCAGTGTGGTATTTCTGTTACAGTTGATGAACCTACATTGGCACTTCGTTATCCCCCAGAATCAGGGCTAACTTTTGGTGATACATTCTAAGGCTTTGGACAGATATTATTATAATGCATAAAGACATGTGTTTATGATGATAGTACCATACAGAAAAGTTTCACTGCCCTGTATATCTTCTGTCCTCCATCTACTCAGCTCTCTCTTATTCCTAACTCTTGGCAACCATTGATCTTTTCTCATTCTCTTCATAGTTTTGCCTTTTCCAGAATATCATATAGTTGGAATCTTTTCATACTGGCTTCCTATATTAGTAATAATGGCATTTGAGATTCCTCCATGCCCGTTGATGGCTTGATGGTCATTTCTTTTTAGCACTGAAGAATATTCCATTGTTTGAGTGAACCCCAGTTTATCTATTCTCTTATTAAAAGTCATATTGGTCGTGTTCATATTTTGGCAATTATAAAGCTACTGTAAACTTCTGTGTGCAGTTTTTGCATGGGCATAAATTTTCATTTCCTTTGGATGAATACAAGAGCGTGATTGTGGAATTATATAGAAGGAATATGTTTAGTTTTATAGGAAACAACCAGACTTCACCAAAGTGGCTTTTGGATCCCCAGCAGCGGAGAATCAGTTCTGTTGCTTTACATCCTCGTCAGTGTTTGGTGGTGTCCCTGCTCTAGAGTTTGGCCACTCCTATAGGTGCATATTTATTTTAATTTGCATTTTCCTGATGATGTGCGATGTACAACATCTTTTTGTTTGGTTATTTCCCATCTGTCTTAGTTTGGTGAGATGTGCTTAGGCCTTTGATGCATTTTCTATCTTTTTTTGTTTTTTAATGTTGTATTTCAAGTGTTCTTGGTATATTTCAAGTAACAGTCTTTTATTAGTTTTACACATATTTTCTTCAAAACAATGGTTGTTTAGTCTATTGTCACATTTTTTGCACAGAGCAGAAGTTTTAAATTTTAATGCAATCCAGTTCTTTTGTGGATTTGTGTCTAAAAAAAACCACCACCAAACCCAGGGTAATCTAGGTTTTTGCCTGTTCTCTTCTAGGAGTTTTATAATTTTATATTTAGATCTGTGATCCATTTCTAATTACTTTGTTCATGGTGCTGGGGTTGTAACCCAGAGAGTGCTGAGCTATATCCCTAGAATCCCCACCCCCATTTTTAAAGATAGTCTCACTGTGTAGCCAAGGTTGATCTTGAACTCTCAGTCCTCCTGCTTCAGCTTCCTGTTTGTCCTGCATTTCAGGCACAGGCCACCATGCCAGCATCCTTTTTTCATTTTAGTTTGAGATGGGGTCTTGCTAGGTTGCTGCAGTGGCCTCAAACTTGGGATCCTCCTTCTCAGCCTCCCAAATGGCAGGGATTATAGATATTCACCACTGTGCTCAGCTTTGAGTTACTTTTTGTGAGAGATGTGAGATCTGTGTCTAGGTTTATTTTTTTGTCTAGTCAGAAACTGAATTTTTTGTTCAATATCACTGGTTGGTCATTCAAGAGATGCAAATTAAAACAACACTGAGGGCTGGTGATATAGCTCAGCGGCCTAAGCACCTGCCTGGCAAGCATGAGGTCCTGACTTCAACTCCTGGTACCTGCATGTTAAAAAATAAAAAACAAAACAAACAGAAGAAAACAACACTGAGATTCCATCTCACCCAAGAAGAATGGCTATTATCAAGAAATCGACCAATAAATGCTAGAGGGCCTGTGGGGAAAAAGGAACCCTTCTTCACTGTTGGTGGGAGTGTAGACTGGTGCAACCACTGTGGAAATCAGTGTGGAGATTCCTCAAAAAACTAGGATTGGAGGTCCCCTTTGACCCACCTATTCCCCTTCTGGGTATCTTCCCAGAAGAATTAAAAATATCATACCACAACGATATATGTACAGTGATATATATGTGTTCATAGCAGCACAGTTCGTAATAGCTAGATCTTGGAAACAACCCAAATGCCCATCAACCGAGGAATGGATAAAAAAGATGTGGTATTTTTATACAATGGAGTACTACTCAGCCATAAAGAGAGATAAACTGGAGACTTTTATAGGTAAGTGGATGCAACTCGAGACCACAATCATAAGTGAAATAAACCAGATGCACATATTGTCTCCCTAGTGTGAGAAGCTGAAAGAGTAAATAAGATCCAAAATGTACAATAGATATTGTAAAATGGGAAGAAACTGTTCAGAAGGAAAGAGAAAGTAGGATGGGGAATGGAGAAAAGGAAGGGAAAAGCAAAAAAAAAAAAAAATATATATATATATATAAAAATAAAAGATAGCTAACATAGTTATATTACTAATTTCTCTTAGTTCATTGAAAAGAAAAGTTTGTGCTAATATTCAATTGTTTGGACAATTGAATGCCAATATCTTGTACTCCGAGTAACTAATTTAAAGATAGCAATAAGCAATGTGTTAACCATTGTTACCCGCCTGTTATCTTGTTTTGAAATTTTGTTCTATTTTTTTTTTCTCTCTCTTTTTTTGTAGGTACTGGGGGTCGACCTCAGGCCCTCGCACTTGCCAGGCAGGCGCTTATGCCGCTGAGCCATCTCACCAGCCCTTTTTTTCTCTTAAAAAAAAAAAAAAAAAACGAATTTTTAACTTTAACTTAAATAGGCAAATGTGTTAGGAGTATTTCAGATTTTACCTGGGTTTGTTTTCAGCCCTTGGTTATCTGTAACCTTTTTAAAGAGTTCTTATTTAATTGCTTCTCTAATCCTCTCTTTTAAACTTTGAGTGCTTACTATTCTAACAGCTCTCTCCTTACTAGGAAAAGAATGCTTTCTAGTAGCAAATACCAAATCTAGGGCCGGTGAGATGGCTCAGCGGCGTACGCGCCTGCCTGGCAAGCGCGAGGGCCTGAGTTCAACTCCCGGAACCCACATAAAGGAAAAAAAGGGCCGGTGATATCACTCAGCGGCACGGGCGCCTGCTGGTGTGTGAGGTCCTGAGGTCGATCCCTGGTACCCACGAAAAACAAACAAACAAACAAACAAAAAAACAAATCTAGTTTGTTTGTCTTTGTTCTCATCCCATTTGGTATCTGCTTCATAGCTCCCCCAAAACTCTTTCTTTAGGGGATGTCTGTATTGCAACAGCTTCCCTGGAAAGGATTTTCCAAGTGAGAATACATTTTATTACCTATCCCTGTCAATTATTCTGTTGTTGTTTGTCAGGATCTCTTTGAAGAGGTCAAATCTTTTTTAATCCCAATATTTATAATTTATAAAAGGCAGGGAGGACTCTCAAATGCATATTACTAACTCAAGGCAATTTTTAGGCCAACTCTTGAGCCCTTTACAAAGATACTGATATTTCTGAGTAAAATAGACATTCAGGATTTTTGCTAGCTTAAATGTCCTCTTAGATTTGAGTGATAGGTGGGCTGTCTTTGCATCTAGAAGCTAAGATTATACTTGGAGTACTAAACACATTAATTTTGAATGCCTCTGAACTCTTAATATGCCTGTATTCACTACCATCCCTGTGCTAATGTGTATGTACTACTTCTGGAAAGAATTAAGATTGTTGGCCTCATCTTTGCCCTTTTGTATAGCTACTAGATACACAATTTTGGCAAACTTAAAATCAGAAGATCTTAGTTTTAAGATCACAACCACTTGGAGAGTCACCCAGACCTCAGTTTTTAGGGATGAATGGAAGGAAAACAAGACAAATTAGTAATGTAACTATGTTAACTATCATATATATATATATATATATATATATATATATATATATATTTTTTTTTTTTTTTTTTTTTTTTTTTTTTTTTTGCTTTTCTCCATTTCCCCATCCTACTTTCTCTTTCCTTCTGAACAGTTTCTTCCCATTTTACAATATCTATTGTACATTTTGGATCTTATTTACTCTTTCAGCTTCTCACACTAGGGAGACAATATGTGCATCTGCCCAAAAATTTTTTGGTTTTTTTGAGACAGAGTCTCAAACTCACTATGTAGCTGAGCCTGACCTTGAACTCTTGATTCTCCTGACCAGCCTGCTGAGTATCCAAACTTCTTTTTTTTTTTTTTTTTTTTTTTTTTTTTTGTGGGTACCAGGGGGTCGACCTCAGGACCTCGTGTGCCAACAGGCACCCGTGCCGCTGAGCGATATCACCGGCCCCTTTTTCGTATGTGGGTTCCGGGAGTCGAACTCGGGCCCTCGCGCTTACAAGGCAGGCGCTTACGCCGCTGAGCCATCTCACCGGCCCCAAACTTCTTGATGTATAACGTACATTCTTAATGTCAGTAGTGGAAGGAGGTGTGTGCTCCAGGGCCCTTTGTTCCTCAGGGTCAGTTAGGCACCTGTTTTTGGAACGGTAAAGCTAAAAGTGAAAGAGACTTTCTTTTCTCTGCTTATCTTCAGATTAAACTTTTAAGTTTGGAAATTATAGATTTAAGATTGGGACCCAAACCAAGCCATCAGGCAAAGGAAACCATTAGCAAGATTCATGTTTTCTAGATGGGATTGAAACAGGGAAATCAATATTAAAGGAGACTGGTCTAGTAAACTTGCAACAAAATCATTGTCTGAGAATACACTTGGGAGTCCTTGATTTCTTTATGCTACAGAAATTATTTTGAATAATTCCTGTTACTGTTCCCATTGTTTTCTGCTCAGAACTAATAATAATATAGTGGCTATCCTTGAGAATTTGAGGGTCGGGGATTTAGCTCAATGGCACAGCACCTGCCTGGCAAGCGTGAGGTCCTAAGTTCAATTCCCGGTATCCAAAAAAGAAAAAAGACTGGTGAGATAGCTCAGCAGCAAAAGCGCCTGCCTGGCAAGCTCAAGGTCCTGAGTTTGACTCCCGGTACCCACATACGAAAAAAGGTCCAGTGACATCACTCAGCGGCACAGGTGCCTGCTAGCGCGCAAGGTCCCGAGTTCAACCCCCAGTACCCACAAAAAAAAAAAATCGAGGTAAATGTATCATGATACTGAAAGATCTAAGAAATAGCCATACAACCCCAATGTCACTAGCTTAATAAGTAGATTCGAATAGCATAATGCTTGTTCTACACTCTGCATAATAATAGAAGACATTAACAGGAACGTAATGTCAAATTCAGAATTTTTTTTGGACTGCATTTGATTCATGTCTCTCCTAGAAATCATCACAATATTGGTTATTTGTCCTTAGATCACAGTAAGATGGAACATTCTATAAAGTTCTTTTCTGACTGTAGGTAGTCCATTAAACTGAGAGAAAATTTTGGAAGGTGGAGTGGGAGGTGTACATGTTGTCACATTAGTTCATATTTATTTCAGCAGCAGTGATATTCTTGGGAAATGGATAAATGCCAAACTAAAAAATGATTTAGTCTCTGGTTTGTAGGTCATTTGTTATGGTATAGATACCTATATATTTTAGGTATATATCACATGTTTGTAAATGTTTTTGTAGTCCAGTAGAAGTTATTGCAACAGACTTACAGCCAACAGTGATAGCAGCAGCACGCAACAAGGCAGTTCTTGAGCCGTTGCAGTTATCAGTAAAGCTAAAGCAAATAATTGTGCCCATTTTTTTTTCTTATTTAGCACTTTTATTCTTAATGTGACATCACTTTATTTCAAGCGCATTGTAAGACAGGAAGAACATTGAGATAGTATCAAAACCCACTTCCTCTTATGTACGAAAATAAAGAGCTCTAACAGCAAAACCGATACTTTTAGCTGAAAATTGATAGTCTCTCGATATCTGTATACCTTCCAGCAAAGTAGGAACAGAGAACAGAACTTTGAAATTTAGTCCAGTATTAAACCTAGCTTATTGATATCTATATAAACAAAGAAACTTTAAAGTTCCTGGTTTTGGTTCTTAGTTTTCAGACAGGAAGCAATGTTCAGAGAAGAGCTTTATGGAATTCCAAATCAAGGTAAGGTGGAATAACTTCAGAAAAATGATTACTAAAATCAGTGCTTTCTGTTGCTTTTTTTTTTCCTTTCTCTCTCTTTTTTTTTTATGTGGGTACTGGGAGTCGAACTCAGGACCTCGCACTCGCCAGGCAGGTGCTTGTGCCACTGAGCAATATCACTGGCCCCTTTTTTTCCTTTATGTGGGTACCGGGAGTCGAACTCGGGACCTCGCGCTTGCCAGGCAGGCACTTACGTCGCTGAGCCATCTCACTGGCCCTTTCTGTTGCTTTTTTATGCTCATAGCTAAGTTAAGTCTGCTTTTTCCCCCAAAAAAAATATAAATATTGCAGCATAAAGCAACTGCTGGAGTATTTTTTTTTTTTTTTTTACTTTCTGATAGAAAAGTTCTATTAGATTTTGGTCTGCCTTTAGAATGTCTAAGGAATAAAGTTACATAAAATTCTCTTTTTCATTGTGAGGAATCACTAGTTATTTCTAGGAGCATGAACTACTGTGAATTTTACTGTTTATTCAGAGCTACTTTAAATCAGGAATTTGATGTATATTGTGTCTGGAGTTATTTAAAATACCATAGACCCATGTACCCTCTGATATCATTTATATATGTTTTACTGAATGGGGAAGATTATGTCTCCTAGTATTCTGGAAGCAGAACTTCTGATAAAGTTAACTGAGGTAGACTTTGGGAGGTGTTCTTTTTCCTTATTGGTGGTGGCTGAGTTGCAGACTTTAACTGTCTTGTATTAAAGATGACCTCACTAATAGGACTTGGATAGTGAGGGTACCCAGAATCAAGGTGTTCAGGTGTGGCCTTTCCTGTTTTGGTTAGGGGACTGTTTGAATGATCAGTAACCACAGACTGCCCACTTCAGAGTAGGGAGAATAGACTTAGAATTAACACAAGTCTCCTACTTCTATAAACAAAATTCTTAAAAAATTTATCTGAAGAAAGACTATTACAATAAAACCTCCCCCTTAAGAGAGGTCATACTGTTTTTAAAGACTAAAACTATTTTCAAGACTCCACTTGTTTTCAGTCCTTCAGTTATCATTTTTGCAACTATACATAACTTTTGTTTCACTTCTGTTGTTACTGCTCTAGTATTTCCAATCATCTCCTTAATACTGGAGAGAGACCTATCAAATGTCTTCAGGAGAAAATAAAATTTTAAATTAGTGATAACTTACCAAAACTTTTAATTGAAATGAATCTAATATTTATAATCCATATCCTTTTCATCTTGTTCAAAATTACAGTCATCTGTGGAAATGGGAAATTCTCAATGCTTTAATGTTTCTGAAAAATGACCTGGAACTACTTTAGTAAGCTATGTAAAATGACTTCGATGAGCTTCAGGTTCTAAATTTTGTTTTAAATGTTTTTCTGAAAACATTACTAGAGATTAAGAAATCATTTGTTGTGCTGTGTGTGGTGGCACTTGCCTGTAATCTCACCATTCAAGAGGCTGGGGCAGGAGGATTGCCTCAGGTTTGAGGCCAGTCTGGGCTACATAGTGAGATCCTGTCTGGGGGAGAAAAAAAACGAACATAACAAGACAAAAACATAACAAAAATCATTTGTCTACTATATTACAGATTTTTTTTTTTTAATGTGGGTACTGGGAATCAAATTCAGGACCTTGCGCTTGCCAGGCAAGCGCTTATGCCTCTGAGCTATATCACCAGCCCGATATTCTGGTTTTTAAAAAATTAAATAGGGCCGGTGATGTAGCTCAGCGGCATAAGCATCTGCCTGGCAAGTGCGAGGTCCTGAGTTTGGGTCCCAGTACCCACATAAAGGAAAAAAAAAATTAATTGTAACTACTGATCTTTTGGTCAGAATTTTTTAGTCTTTTGCTACCGAATTTTGTTGCTGATCAGATAAAAATACTTTCTCAAATAATTTTTTTATCTATTGAGCAATCTGCATTGCAGACCAAATTATACCCTTGAAAAGTATTGTTTAAGCCATTGGTTTATTTGCAACAACCAAAGTAATGTCTCTTTAAACTTCTTGCTAAGTCACTCTTTTTTCAGTATGGAATTTGCCAGGTATTTGAAAAACACAATTGAATAAGGTAGGGTCCCTGCCCTTAAAGTTCATTTTCTCAGGATGTCTAGAGGTGTTTGGTGGGGAATGGGAGAAAATTAGCAAATGAGTTAATAAGTTACATGTGTTTATTATATTATGGCAAATTGGAAAAGGGTTACTTGGTTAGCATTACCTGGATTATTAACTATTGTGTGAACATTAGAGAGTTCTCAGATAATGTGCCTTGAGAGTTTAATCAGTAGGAAAGGCATGATATATCATAGAAAACATAAAACCAAGAAAGTAAGGATGTGTACATGGTTTTCAGGAAGCCATAAGAAGATAAATTTGTCTGAGAGTAGTAATTTGTAGAGGGAAAGAAATTTGAGTCATACTTTTAATCTTTAGTGTTAGTCTCATTGTTTATAGGTAATTGGTAAGCACAAAGTAATTAGGAAAATTAAGGTATAGGTCAGAGAAGAGAGAATGACAGCTCTGGTGACTCAAATTTTCATAGCTATATATCAAGAGGAACAAGATTGTTTATGGACCTTTTCCTATTGGTTTCATCTTTTTGTCCATCAAGTGTCTTAAGTTGATGGAAGAGCTTTTGTTTTTCTACTCACTAGTGTTTAGATTACTTGAATTTATTTCTCATCAGTGGTATATAGGTTAGAAGACTTGATTTTCATCCCATTGAAAATCATTGGTTAATGGCTAATACATTTCCTTGGTGCCTGATGGCATTAATTGGTGACATTAATTTCGTTTGATGTAAAACTGGTAATAGATAAATGTGAGGGATTATTTTCCTCTAAATGCCCCTTAGTAAGAAAAGATTAACAATAGGGTCTGGTAATGGTAAAATGTAGCCAAACAAGTTTTATTTCAGTATCTTTCCTGTGTAAGAGGTAGTCCTATGAAACTTTGGGACCTTATTTTGTAACTCCGTGGCTTTATTCTCATATCCTTCCCACATACGCCCATCCTTACCTCCTTAATTAGCTGCTTTATCTCCAGTTATTCACCATAAAGGACCAGTTTTCTCCTCCAGTCCATTTTGTAAAACAATATTTTTTGTTTGTTTTTGTTTTTTTATTTTTGAGACAGGGTCTCGCTATGCAGTTCAGGATGGCCTTGAACTATGTAGCCCTGGCTGGCCTCGAATTTGGGCAGTCCTCCTGCCTCAGCCTCCTGAGTGCTGAGATTATAGGCCTGCACCACCACCCCTGGCTAGATCAATACTTTTGTAAAATGCATTAAGAATAGCCCTGCAATGTAAGTTTATGTGACTTTATGTAAATGTTATTTTTTGCTTTTGTACTTAACTGGTTATAGACCAGTCTGGACCCTATTTGCATAGCAATGGTTTAGATGATTTTTTAAC
This sequence comes from Erethizon dorsatum, assembly GCA_028451465.1. NCBI lineage: Eukaryota > Metazoa > Chordata > Mammalia > Rodentia > Erethizontidae > Erethizon > Erethizon dorsatum. The sequence goes on from CM051824.1 coordinate 69,224,213, forward strand.
CTTATAAAAGGTACGTATATGGGCAGTTACCGGCATCCTTCATAAAATTTATTTATTTTTCTTTTTTCTTTTTTTTTTTATTTTAAAGGGAAGAAAAAAAAACAAAACAAAAAAGAACAAAATTTCAAAACAATAGGAGGGTAGCAATGGTTAATACATTATGTATTGTTATCTTTAAATTAGTTACTCAGGGTACAAGATATCAGCATTCAGTTGTCTAAACATTACTGGCATAAACCTTTCTCTTCAATGAACTAAGCAAAATTAGTAGTGTATCTATCTTAACCATCTGATATATATCAATACAATTTTTTTATTTTCCCTTCTTTCTTTTCCCCATTCCCCCATCCCAGACTCCCTTTCCTTTTTTCCAGTTTCTTTCTGATTCATCATATCTATTGTACATTTTGGATCTTGCTTACTCTTTCATTTTCTCACATTAGGGAGACAATATGATGTTTGCACATGTGCGTCCGATTAATTTCACTTATGAGTATTTTCTCGAGTTGTATTTTCTCCAGTTTATCCTTCTTTATGGCTGAGTAGTACTCCATTGTATAAAAATACCACGTCTTTTTTATTCATTCCTCGGTTGATGGGCATTTAGGTTGCTTCCAAGATCTGGCTATTACAAATTGTGCTGCTATAAACATGGGTGCACATATATCGCTGTGGTACAATGTTTTTAATTCTTCTGGGAAGATACCCAGAAGGGGAATAGCTGGGTCAAATGGGACCTCCAACCCTAGTTTTTTGAGGAATCTCCACACTGATTTCCACAGTGGCTGTACTAGTCGACACTCCCACCAACAGTGGAGAAGGGTTCCTTTTTCCCCACAGCCCCTCCAGCATTTGTTATTAGTTGATTTCTTTATAGTAGCCATTCTTTCTGGAGTGAGATGGTATCTCAGTGTTGTTTTAATTTGCATCTCTCGAATGACTAGTGATGTTGCACATTTTTTTGTATATTTATTTGCCATTTGTATTTCTTCATCTGAGAAGTGTGTATTCATCTCAGATGCCCATTTTTGGATTGGGTCTTTAAATTTGGGAGGTCTGATTTTTTTGAGTTCTTTATATGTTCTCGATAGTAATCCTTTGTCTGAGGAACAGCTGGCAAACATTTTTTCCCACGTTGTGGGTTGTCTCTTCACTCTGTTGGTGGTTTCTCTTGCTGTGCAAAAACTTTCTAATAAGATGAGATCCCAGTTGTTGATTCTTTGTGATAGTTCCTGTGTGGTTGAGGTTTTAGTCATAAAGTCTTTGCCTACACCAATGTCTTCAAGGGATTTACCTATCCTACCTTCCAGCAGATTTAATGTTTCTGTTTTGATATTTAGATCTCTGATCCATTTTGAATTTAGTTTAGTGCATGGTGAAGATATGGGTCTAGTTTTAATCTTCGGCATGTACAGAGCCAGTTTTTCCAGCACCATTTATTAAAGAGGCTATCTTTCTTCCAGTGAATGTGTTTGGCACCTTTGTCAAAGATAAAGTGGCTTAGTATGTCTGTGGTTGTGTTTCAGCATCTTCTAATCTGTTCCATTTATCTTCAGGTCTGTTTTTCTTTTTTTGCCAGCACCACACTGTTTTTATCACAGTAGCTTTATAGTATAATTTCAAGTCGGGGATTGTGATGCTCCTGCCTTGCCTTTGTTGCCCAGAATTGCCTTTGCTATTCTAGGTCTCTTCTGATTCCAAATGAATTTTAAGATTGTTTTCTCTAATTCTGTGAGATATGCTGTTGGAATTTTGATCGGAATTGCATTAAATCTGTATAACAGTTTTGGAAGTATGGCCATTTTCACTATATTGGTTCTTCCTATCCAGGAACAAGGGATAGCTTTCCACTTTCTGATATCCTCTTCAATCTCCTTTTTCAGAGTACTGTAGTTTTTCAGTGTAGAGGTCTTTTACATCCTTTGTGAGGTTGATTCCTAGGTATTTCATTTTTTTGGATGTTATTGTGAAAGGTATTGTTTCCCTAATTTCTCTTTCAGTAACTTTGTTATTTGTGTACAGAAAGGCTATTGTCTTTGAGTATTGACTTTGTATCCAGCTACACTACTGAATTTGCTTATTAAATATAACAATTTTTTAGTGGAGTTTTTGGGGTCTTCTATGTAGAGTATCATGTCATCTGCAAATAATGATAATTTAACTTCTTCCTTTCCAATCATTATTCCTCTTATTTCTTTCTCTTGTCTAATCGCTCTGGCTAAAGTTTCCAGGACTATGTTGAATAAGAGTGGGGACAGTGGACATCCTTGTCTTGTTCCTGATTTTAGAGAGAAGGCTTTCAGTTTTTGTCCATTTAGTATGATATTGGCTGTTGGTTTGTCCTAGATAGCTTTTATCAGATTGAGATAAAGACCATCTACTCCAATTTTCTGTAGGGTTTTTATCATGAATAGGTGTTGGACTTTGTTAAAAGCTTTTTCTGCATCTATTGAGATGATCATATGATTTTTGTCTTTGGTTCTGTTAATATGGTGTATTACATTTATTGATTTACGTATATTGAACCATCCCTGCATCCCTGGGATGAATCCAACTTGGTCATGGTGTATAATCTTCTTGATGATTTGCTGCATTCTGTTTGGCAGTATCTTATTGAGAATTTTTGCATCTATGTTCATGAGGGAGATTGGCCTGTAGTTCTCTTTCTTAGTTGGGTCCTTCTTTGGTTTTGGTATCAGGGTAATGCTTGCTTCCAGGAATGAATTTGGGAGTATTGCTTCCCTTTCAATTTCATTAAAAAGTTTGAGAAGTAGTGGTGTTAGGTCTTCTCTAAATTTCTTGTAGAATTCAGCAGTGAATCCATCAGGGCCTGGGCTTTTCTTTGTTGGGAGATTTTTAATTACATCTTTGATTTCATTGGTTGATATTGGTTTATTTAGGATTTTTATATGTATATGTTCTTGATTCAGTTTTGGTAATTTATACGTATCTAGGAATCTGTCCATTTCTTCTGCATTTTCCATCTTAGAATATAAATTTTCAAAATAGGTATAGATGATCTTCTGGATTTCTTCAGGGTCCGTCGTGATATCACCCTTTTCATTTTCAATTGCATGGATTTGAGTCTTTTCTTTTTTTAATAAGGTTGGATAAGGGTTTGCCAATCTTATTTATTCTTTCAAAGAACCAACTTTTTGCTTCATTGATTCTTTGTATTGTTTTTTTAGTCTCCAATACGTTAATTTCTGCTGTGATCTTTATAATTTCCTCCCTTTTACGAGCTTTTGGCTTAGCCTGCTCTTCTTTTTTTAGAAGTTCGAGGTTCACCATTAAGTTGTTTATTTGCGCTTGCTCTGTTTTCCTGATATAGGTATTTAATGCTATAAATTTCCCTCTTAGGACTGCTTTCATTGTATCCCATAAGTTCCGGTATATTGTACTGTCGTTATCATTCAGTTGTAGAAAGTGTCTAATTTCTTTTTTAATTTCATCTGTGACCCGTTGGTTGTTCAGGAGGGTGCTGTTTAATTTCCATTTGTTTAGGAAGTTTTTGTGATTACTTTTGCCATTGATTTCTAATTTCATTGCACTATGGTCTGATAATATGCATGGAATAATTTCAATTCCTTTGCATTTACTTAAGCAGGTTTTATGAGCTAGTATGTGGTCTATTTTGGAGAACGTCCCGTGTGCAGCTGAGAAGAATGTGTATTCTGATGTTGTGGGGTGGAACACTCTGTAGACATCTACTATGTCCATTTGTTCAAAAGTTTGGTTCAGTTCTAATATTTCATTATTGATTTTTTGTCCAGTTGATCTGTCTTTTTGTGACAGTGGAGTATTGAGATCCCCCAATATAATTGTATTAGTGCTTATTTGATTTTTCATGTCCTTTAATACTTGTTTTATATAGTTGGGTGCACTGGTATTTGTTGCATATATATTTATGATCGTTATCTCTTCCTCTTGGATTGTTCCCTTTACAAGGATGTAATGACCGTCTTTATCTCTCTGAATCATTCTTGGCTTGAAATTCACTTTGTCTGCAAAAAGAATAGCTACTCCTGCTTTTTTCTGGGTTCCTGTTGCATGAAGTATTGTTTTCCATCCTTTGACTTTCAGTCTGAATTTCTTTCTGAATTAATTGTGTTTCTTGTATACAGCATATTGTTGGATCTTGCGTCTTGATCCATTTTGCCAGTCTGTGCCTTTTGATTGGTGAATTGAGACCATTAACATTGATGGTTAAAACTGATATGTATTGACTTATATCTGTCATGTTATTTTCCTGTTGTTGGTTCCCCCTCTTCCCCCCCCCCTGTTTAATTATCTGCCCTGCCTGGTGTATTCCTTCTGTTGGGGTTCCTGGAGTTGTAGTCCTTGTTATCTCCTTCTAGAATGTCCTTCAGAACATTTTGGAGTGCTGGTTTGGTGGTCATAAATTTTCTCAGATGTTCTTTGTCCTGGAAGTATTTTATTTCTCCATCAATTTTGAAAGATAGTTTTGTGGGATACATCAATCTGGATTGAAAGTTATTTTCCTTTAGAGCTTGAAATACGTCATTCCAAGCTCTGCTTGACTTGAGGGTTTGTGCTGAAAAGTCCGCTGTGATTCTGATGGGTTTTCCTTTATAGGTGATTTGTCTCTTTTCCCTAATAGCTTTTAAGGTTCTGTTCTTCTGTTGAATTTCTGGGATCTTGACTATGATATGTGTGGCTGAAGATTTTTTTTGATCATGGCTAGTTGGAGTTCTATAAGCCTCATTTGTATGAAGATCAAATTCTTTTTCTCTACCAGGGAAATTCTCTGTGATAATGTCTGTGAACAGGATCCTGATGTCCTTTATGCTATCTCCTGCTTTTTCATTGATTCCAATTAATCTTAAGTTATTTCTCTTTATGTCATCTAGTAGCTGCTGGATTGATTTTTCATGGTCCCCTGTTATTTTTAAGAATTCTTTCTTTTCATGATCACTAATTGTAAGCCTGTCTTCTATATCTGAGAGCCTGTTCTCATATTGGCTTAATCTGCTACAAATACTTTCAATGGAATTTTTGTTCTCCTGGATATCTGCTTGAATCTGCCTTATGGATCCCATTTCTTTGCTATGCTGAGCACTGATGGCTTCCATCATTTTCTTAAGCTCATCTATTTTTTTTGTCTGTGTCTGCTCTAGCGTCCTTAAGCATGGTCTTCATTGTGGACATTATCTCTGCAGTTACCTGAGAAATTATTTCTGATTTAAATTTTTCCAGAGCCTCATTCAACTGCTTTGTTGTTACCACTTCAGAGATGTCAGGTGGGTGGTTTTCGGTTTGTCGCACCTCACTGCCCCCTGGGTTTGCCTTTGGTGAACTGGATGTGTGGGGTTGCATCTTGTTTAAGTGTCGTCTCATTTTCTTTTCTTTGTTTAGTTTAATTCCTGGGGTGATGTTTGTAAATTACCTATGGTAGGTTGATTTATTGCTAGTGTTTAAAATTCTTAGGAGATGACTACTACTCTGTGGTATCTTCCAGGCGTAGTTCATTTTTGGGTTTTGAGCCTGCTGCAAGATCCTACCTCTTCAATTTGTTGGGTATGAGAAGTTGCTGCCTGTTTGGCCCAGTCCTTGGTTCTTTGGTCCTGTGCCACTGTATTTTCTGTGACCCTTAGTCAATCTCAGTCATGGAATACCAGGAAGAAAAGCTGTTCAGAACAATTATGTCACTTTTGGCTATAATGGTACCTAAAGCATCAAACAGCCTAGAGAATGACAGTCTGAGCTAACCAATTATTTGTCACTTTTAACCATATAGAGTTTTGGTTATATAACAAAATCTAAAATACACCAGAAAAATTATATGCTGTATGTAAGTCCTTAATATGTCAATTTTGCCCTCAGGAGTTTAAATTTAAAATGAGTTAAGGAGGAAATAGAGAATTGGGAGGAGAGGAAGGAAGTAGATGTAAGGCTGGAGGACCAAGAGGGATCCCGCTAACATTGGGAAACTGGTGCAGAGGATTGGTGGGAAAAAGAGAAGGAAGGGATAAAAGGAAGAACAGATCAGAACCACAGTAACAAGGAGGTTAGAGGCTCTGTTTACACTGATATAAAAACCAGATAGAATAATGAAAGAGCAAACAGACAAACAGAAACAAGGGCCGGTGATATGACTCAGCGGCATGGGCGCCTGCTGGCGCACTAGGTCCTGAGTTCTACCCCCGGTACCCACAAAAAAAAAAACAAAACAAAACTAGATTAAGGGCAGTAGGCCTAAGTAGACAAAACAAATTTTTTTTAATTAGTACATTTTTGCCATTCACGCAGTTTATGATCATCTTAAGGAGTGGTTATATGTACATATCACAGCTTGTTTCTTTTTTAATCCCCTCCCTCCCTCCCTCCCTCCAGTTCCTCTATCACATTTTTCATTCTTGATATTACTGATCTTAGCCCATGTTATGGCATGTAATGTTTACATTAATTGAGGTTATTAGGTGCCTGTACATGGCATATCTTCTACTTATTTCTCCTTCCCCTCCTCCTCACCCCTCGTGCGACCACTTTCCTATTGCAAGATTCATCTCCTTGAACTCTTCTGTCCGTTATTATTCTCTTTGTTTGTACTTTGCCTTTCTTATTCAAATGAAAGATACCATATGGCATTTAAGCTTGTACGTCTGGTTTATTTCACTCAGCATATTTTCCAGGTACGTCCATTTTCCTACAAATGCCTTAAATCTGTCATTCTATAAGTAGTAGTCCATTATATATGGATACCACATTTTCTTTATCCAATCATCTGTTGATGGGTACACAGGCTATTTTCAGGATTTAGCTATTATGATTTTGTGATGCTATAAACATTGTTATGCATGTATCACTGTAGTATCATGTATTAAGCTCTTTGAGGAAGATACCTAGCAGGAGGATAGCTGGGTCATATGGAATTTCTAATTTCTTTGAGAAATCTTCATACTAATTTCCATAATAGTTGTACTAGTTTACATTCCCACCAACAATGAAGGAGAGTTGGTTTTTTACCACAGCCTCACCAGCATTTGTTATTGTTTTAATTTCTTAATGACTGCCATTCTTTCCGGAGTAAGATGGAATCTTAGCTTTGTTTTAATCGATATTTCTCTAATGGCCAGAGATGTTGAACATTTTTTCATGTATTTGTTGATCATTTGTATTTTTTCCTCTGTGAGGCATCTATTCATTTCTCTTACCCATTTCTTTACTAGATCTTTAATTTTAGCAAGTTTAATTATTTTTAGTTCTTTGTGTATTCTAGATATTAGTGCTTTGTCTGAGGTGTAGCTGGCAGAAATACTTTCCAGTTCTGTAGGTTGTCTCTTCACTCTACTGATTGATTTCTTTGTGCTGTCCAGAAGCTTTTTAATCTGATATAATCCCATTTGTTGATTCTTGCTGTTATTTCTTGTGCAGTTGAGCCTCTGTTTAGAAATCTTTCACTACATCTGTGTCTTCAAGTGTTTTACCTATTTTATCTTCCAATAAGTTTAATGTTCTCTTTTAATGTTTGGATCTTTGATCTATTTTTATTTCAATTTAGTATATGGTGAGAAATAGAGAATCCAGTTTCAATTTTCTGCACACGGATAACCAATTTTCTGCACACAGATAACCAATTTTCTCAGCACCACTTGTTAAATAGGCTCTCTTTCCTCCAGCATGTTTTTGACCTTTTCTAGAAGCTCAAATAGCTGAATGTGGGGAAGTTTCTTTATCCTCAGTTATGTTCCATTGATCCATGTATCTGTTTTTGTTCCAGTACTATGCCATTTTTATCACTATTGCTTTGTGGTATAGCCTGAAGTCAGATATTACTATCCCTCCTGCTTTGCTCTTGTTGCCCAAAATTGCTTTTGCTATTCTTGGTCTCATCTGGTTCCATATAAATTTTGGGATTTTTTTTTTCTTATTCTGTAAAGTATGCTGTTGGTATTTTGATTGGACTGTGTTGAATATATGTAATAGTTGTGGGAGTATGGCCATTTGGACAATGTTGATTCTGCCTATCCAGGAGCAGGGGACATCTTTCCATTTTCTGATGTCCTCCTCAAATCTCTTTTTTTCAGAGTACTGTAATTTTCTTTGTAGAGGTCTTCCATTTCCTTGGTTAGGTTGATTCCTAGGTATTTCATTTTTCTTGAAGCTGCTATAAATGGTATTATTTTCATAATTTCCTTCTCATCCTGTTCATTGTTGGTACACACAAATGCTAAGGCTTTTTGTGTGTTGATCTTGTATCCTGCTACATTGTTGAAGTTCATTATTAATTTTTAAAAATTTTTTTGGTGGAGTTATTTGGGTCTTCTGTGTAGAATATCATGTCATCTGCAAACAATGGTAATTTGCTTTCTTCCTTCCTATATGTATCCCTCTTATTTCTTTCTCTTGCCTAATTACTTGGGCTAATGTTTCAAGTACTGTACTGTGTTGAATAGAAGAGATGATAGTGGACATCCTTGTCTTGTTCCTGATTTTGGGAGGAATGCTTGTAGTTTTTCCCCATGTTGTATGATGCTGGCTATTGGTTTGTCATATATAGCTTTTATCATATTCAGATATGGTACTTCTATACCTATCTTCTTCAGGTTTTTATCAGGAAGGGGTGTAGGATTTTGTCAAAAGCCTTGCTTGCCTGGATCTAGTCATATGACCATACGGTTTTTGACCTTGCTTCTGTTTATGTGATCTATTACATTTATTGTCTTATGTATGTTGAACCATCGTTGCATCTCTGAGATGAAACCTACTTGATAATGATTTATGATCTTTTTGATAATGCACTGCATTCTTTTAATATCTTGTTGAGGATTTTTGCATCTGTGTTCATTAAGGAGATTGGCCTAATAAACTGGAGACTTTTATAGGTAAATGGATGCAACTCGAGAAAATACTCGTAAGTGAAATAAACCGGACGCACATGTGTAAACATCGTGTTGTCTCCCTGGTGTGAGAAACTGAAAGAGTAAAGATCCAAAATGTACAATAGATATGGTAAAACCAGGAAGAAACTGGTCAAAAGGAAAGAGAAACTGGGATTGGGGAATAGAGAAAAGAAAGAAGGGAAAAGAAAAAATTATTTATAGATATATAGATATATAGATATATCTGTATATATATATGATAGTTAAGATAGATACACTACTAATTTCACTTAGTTCATTTAAAAGAAAGGTTTGTGCTAATATTGTTTGGACAATTGAATGCTGATATCTTGTACCCTGAGTAACTAATTTAAAGATAACAATACGTAATGTATTAACCATTGTTACCCTCCTATTATGTTGTTTTGAAATTTTGCTCTATTTTTTTTTCTCTTTAAAAAAAATAATGAAAAAAAAAAGGAGATTGGCCTATAGTTTTCTTTTTTAGTTGAGTCTTTATCCAGTTTTGGGATCCAGGTGTTACTGGCTTCTATAAATGAGTTTGGGAGCACTCCATCCTTTTCAATTTCTTTAAAGAGTTTGAGGAGTATTGATGATATAACATTCTTTAAGGTTTTGTAGAAGTCAGCAGTGAATCCATCAGGTCCTGGGCTTTTTTTAATTGGTAGCTTTTTTATTACTGTCTCAATTTCATTGCTTGTTATTGGGTCGTTAATCATATTTATGTATTCTTCAGTTAGTTTTGGTAGTTTTTATGTGTCTAAGAATCTCCATTTCTTCAGAATTTGCTAATTTGTTGGAATATAATTTTTGGAAGTAGTTACTATCTTCTGGATTCCCATAGCGTCTGTTGTGATTTCACCTTTTTCATTCCTAATTGAATTGATGTGAGTCTTTTCTCCTTTTCTCTTGGTATGTCTGGCTAGGGGCTTATCTGTTTTATTTGTGCTTTCAAAGAACCAGCTCTTCAATTCATTGATTTTTTTTTTTAACTGCTTTTTTAATCTCAATTTCTTTGATTTCTGCTCTCATCTTTATAATTTCCCTCATTAGTATTGGTTTGGGGCTGGTTTGTTGTTTCTCAGGTATCTTAAGATTTCTCACAATGTTATCTATTTGAGCTTGCTCTGTTTTCCTAATGTGAGCGTTGATTGCAATGAATTTTTCTCTTAGAACTGCTTTCATAGTGTCCCAGAGGTTTTTGATGAGGTATACTGTCATTGTCATTAACTTGCAGAAATTTTTAAGTTTCTTCTTTGATTTCTTCTGTGACCCATCAGTTGTTTAGGAGTTGTTTTATTTTATTTTATTTTATTTTATTTTGTTTTGTTTTGTTTTTAAGCATATATTCTTAATTTTCCAGCAGCTTTTTGCCTTTTCCAAAATTTCTTCTGTTCTTGTTTTCTATTTTCGTTGCACGGTGGTCTGATAGCATACATGGAGTAATTTCTATTCTTTTATATTTACTTAATCAGGCTTGGTGAACTAGTATGTGATTTACCATGTGCTACTGAAAAGAATGTATACTGTGTTGTAGAGGGATGGAATACTCTGTAGATATCATTAAGTCGAAATGCTCAAGTGTGTGGTTCAGCTCTGAAATTTTTATTGTTTTTTTTTGTTGTTGTTCTTACTGTTTAATTGATCTTTTTGCAAAAGTAAGGTGTTAAAATCCCCTACTGTGGGGCTGGTGAGATGGCTCAGCAGCACAAGCGCCTGCCTGGCAAGCATGAGGTCCTGAGTTCGACTCCCGGTACCTACATACGAAAAAAGGGCCGGTGATATCGCTCAGCGGCACGGGCGCCTCCTGGCGCATGAGGTCCTGAGTTCGACCCCTGGTACTTCTAATCAGTTTTAGCTTGAAGTTTATCATATCTGATATTAGAATTGCTACCTGTGCTTGTTTTCAGGTCCTGGTATGTAAAATGTTGTTTTTCATCCTTTAATTTTTCATCTATGATTATCTTTTGGGATTAGATGAGTTTCTTGAATGCAGCGGATTGTTGGATTCTGTTTTTTGATCCATTCTGCAAGTCTGTCTTTTTTTTTTTTAAGGAAGGAAAGGTTTATTTAGCTCACAGTTTATGGAAGTTTCAGTCCATAATCAGCTGGCTCCAAGGCAGGGTGACATAGCACAATGGCAAAAGTCTGTGTCTTTTAATCGGAGAATTGAGGTCATTAACATTGAGAGATACTACTCAAATATGTTGGTTATTTGATACTGTTGCCTTCTTTATCTGTTGTTGTATCCTTTATTTTTTTTTTTTCCCCTGGTGTTGTTTTGCTGCTGTAAATCCATTGACCTCACTAATTTCCTCTGTGTTTACAGCTGTGTCCAATGCGTTCTGGCCAGAATATTCTTAGGTATTTTATTTGGAGCTGGTTTAGCACTCATAAATCTTCTGAGCTGGTCTTTTTCATGGTCTTCTTCATACCTTATCTCTCTACCTATTTTGAAGGATAGCTTTGCTGGGTAAATTAATCTGGGTTGGAAGTTATTTGCTCTTAGGGCTTGAAATATTTCACTCCAAGTTCTTTTGGCCTTGAAGGTTTATGTTGAGAAATCTGCTGTGATTCTAATTGGTTTACCTTTATATGTGATTTTTTGTTTGTTTGTTTTTCTCTGGCAGCTTTTAAAATTCTGGTTTTGTGCTGGATATCTGGTTATTTAATAAGGATCTACCTTGGTGAGCTTTTTTCATCATAATTGTTTGGCATTCTACAAGCATCACTTACTTATGTTTTAAACTTATTTAGGAAATTTTCTTTCATGATTGCTATACGCATGTTAGTGAATCCATCTGTGCTATCTTCTAGTTTTTCTCTGATTAGCCTTAGATTGGTCTTGGCATCTAGCAGCTGCTAGATAGTCTTCTCTTGTTTTCCTATTTTCTTTTTGGCTTCTTTAAGCTCTTTATCATAATTCACTATTTTGTCCTCAATATTAGACACTCTGTCTTCATATTGATCATTTCAACAATGTATGAATTCTGTAGTTTCTTATTTCAGGTATTTCTGTTTGACATCTTCTCAAGAATTCCTTACACGGGCTGGTGAGATAGCTCAGTGGTGTAAGTGCCTGCCTGGCAAGCACGAGGTCCTGAGTTTGACTCCTGGTACCCACATACAAAAAAAGGGCCAGTGATATCGCTCAGCAGCACGGGCGCCTGCTGGTGCACGAGTCCTGAGGTTGACCCCCGGTACCCACAAAAAAAAAAAAAAAAAAGAATTCCATGTGCTTGTTGAATTTGTTATTCAAATTTTGAGCTGTTTGATTAGTTCGCCCAGTTTTTTACCCATTTCCCCAAATCTGCCATGGGCATATTGAGTGAAATTGCTGTAAACTTTTGGTTCGTTTCCTCTTTGAACTCATCTATTTTCTTCATCCCTTCTATGAAATTTTCATGGATTTCTGCTGTGTGGTATTTGTTTTCTTCTCCCTTTGTGGCTCCTTGCTCTGCCTTGGGAGAATTGAGGGGTGGGGTTCGAGATCTTCTACTTCCTTGTTTCCCATTCTCATGTGTATCTGTATTATTTGTGTGTGTGTGTATTCTTTTTTTAAGTTTTATATGGCCTCTTTTTTCTTATTTTTTGGTGGGGAGTGTTACTGCAGGTTGAGAACTAGAGAAGTGAGGAGAGTTTGTGTCTTGTAGGGAGATTTGTAGTAGGATGTTGCCTCCTTGTGAATAATTTTCAGCTTTGTATATCCAGTGCTGGTATTAACTCCTGTTATTTACCCTAAATGATTTTGACTCTGTCCCTATGTTTTGCTGAAAGAATTATTTATTTTTATAGCAGCATCCACAGATTCAGTCTTACACCACTTCTATGATAGTCTTTGCAGTTACACTTCCCCCCTTTTTCTATTCTCTATGCACACTACAACAGTTTATTATATGTAGTTGTTATACACTGAGGTAGGTGGGGTGGGGAGAATGAGAGGTGGTTGGATGCAGAGTGTTAGATACTAGGGGAGGTTTGAAGGGGGTACAGTGTAGCCGAGAAGAAAAATGTTAATGTGGAGTCTGATTTTATTGGAGTACTTTTAGTTGAGTTGAATGAAGGGTTAATATTGTGAGTTTTCAGAGGATATTTTGTGGGGGCAAGATATGGGAGAAAGGGGGTTTATGTTGTGATGGAGCAAAGCTATGTGGTTGTCAACTTGCTGATAAGGAGGACAGTAAGCTAGGTAAGATATGGAAGAGTCGAAGGCTTAGGATGGGGGGTTCGAGTAATAACACTAGAGAAGACAGGAGAGGCTGAGGGAGCTAAGTGTGGGGATTTTAAACACTTGGGAGGAGGAGTTTCCTTGTTTGAAAAAAAATAAAGAAATACGTTAATATTGTCTTGGGGGTTTGAGGTGAAGAAACTAGATAGGGAGCTGAGACAAGGGAGAGAATCTAGACATCTATTAAATCAGAGCCCGTGGAGGAATAAATATACAAAATAACAACCTAATAAACACAGGAAACCGTAAAAGAACATAACATGATCCCACATTAGTAAACAAATCAAGAAAAGTACAAAAACTTAAACCTGTAGGATGACCGATGGGAACACAGATTCAGTATTCCAGCAAGACCTTGCAGTGATTCCCAAGTAGCTTCTTTGCCGGAGTGTGGGTGCTCACAGCCCAGTAACTCCTCTGCTCCTTCCACTGCAGTCCCGAAGCTAACTCAGACTCGGGACTTCTTTCTGCCAGGTTGCAGGCATTCTTGCAGAGCCTGATCCAGTCCAGGAAGTTAGGGACTCTTGCTGTCCCTCTCCCTGGGTGTGATGGTAGATTCGGCAGAAAGGTTCACTGGCACAAAATTGTGCACTGAGTCAGGATTATTCCTGTGTAGTCAAATCAGCTACAGCAGTAACAGGCTAATCCATTACAGTGCTGTCTATCAGGGCTGGTTGAGAAATAACATAACCATGAGACCCTGTTTTGTGTCGCCCTTTACCCTAGAGAAGAAATCCACGGTTATAGTGTAAGCATCTCAGCAACCCAAGTCTTGACCCACAGTTAATGTGCACTAAAGGCAATGGCTGTACCTCCTCTAATGGTGAAAAACTGTATTTAACAGTAATTTTGTAGAACCAGTTATCTAAAGCCCAGGGGATTGAGGATCAGGTAGTGCCAGAGAGGGGAAAAAAGAGAAAAAAGGAAAAAGTGTTCATTTGTTTGTTTTTAAAGTCCTCTGTTCTCTTTTATGGGAAGGAGGAAATAGAAGGGGACAAAGGATCCTCATGATGGTCAGGGTATGTTACATTTTTAGAAGGAGATAACAGGGAAAACTGGGCACAAAATTGGTAGTGAGAAATGGGGATGGGAAAAGATTCATGACTGATATAAATATTAGGGACAAAGTTAAAAGGAGACAAAAAGGGTGAGAGGAAAGAAAAAAATTGAGAATGAATAAGACACAGGAGAAAGAAGTCAGGTGAAGAGATACGGATAAAAGTAGGAGGGATATAAAGGGACAAGGGAGAATTCCCTCACCCTCTATAAACTATATTGGGAGAAAAAAGAAAGAGGAAGAGAAGCACACATACACAGACATGCTGATAAAAGAAAAAAGCGTAAAATAATGAAGTAAAAGTGTGGAGGGAAATTACAGAAGGGGGGAAATAGCGCAGAATTTAAAAAATAAAAAGTAGGGCCGGTGAGACGGCTCAGCGGCTTAAGCGCCTGCCTTGCAAGCGCGAAGGCCCGAGTTCGACTCCCGGATCCCACATACGAAAAAGGGGCCGGTGATATCGCTCAGTGGCACGGGTGCCTGTTGGCGCGCGAGGTCCTGAGGTCGTCCCCCCGGTACCCACAAAAAAAAAAAAAAATAAAAAAAAAAATAAAAAGTAAAATAATTTTTAATGAAAAAATAATACAATCAAAGAATATAAAGAGAAAGTTTTCTATTATTGTGGACACAAGGCTCTTTTCCTCAACCTAGGATTAAGGCAAGAACTCAAGCTAGGATGCATCTCTGTTCACGCTGGCAGTCTAAGGTTTAGTCCGCATGGTACTGGGGGTAGAGATCTGCTTACAGTGGGAACATAGCACCAATGTGAGCGTCTGTCCAATGCTGTGTAGCTCAGGCGGAACCTGGCCTCTGACCGCAGGAGTCTGCCTGTGCTCACCAGCCCCTGCCTCTGAGCAGGACTCCCCCAGTCTGCTCTCCACCTGCCAGCAGTCTGCCGTGCCCGTCTTCCCCTCATCCACTCTGGGAACTCGGCAGTGAGAAGCGGCCAAGGGGCTGCTCTGGGACCCAGGTTCCAACACTCAGCCTTTCCCTACAGTGACATCCCCACCAGCTCTTTCTCCTGGGTTGTAGCTTTGAACACTTATACTGAGGTCACTCACCAACTGTTGGTTGAGGGAGGCTCCTCTGGAAGCAGGGTCCCGAGTTTTCCTTGCTGGTTCCTACTGCAGGTGATTCTTTCTTGCAGTCCTGTTGCAGTTCTCCAGTTCTCTGTAAGCAAAAAAGTTGTTAGCTTCACTTTGCCTCCCAACTGGTGGCTAGCCAGACCCTGTCAGCGGCACTGTGTGGCCTCCCCTCCACATTGTGATCTATTTCTTCTGCATTATTTAATCCTATTTTCTTCTTCCCTGTCAGTTCCCTTGTGATTCCCAAGTAACCCCCACTCCCTTCAATTCCTCTCCAAAGTGGTGTTTTCCAGACTCTAGACACTCAGTCCTGGAGAAGCTAAGTTGCTGGCACTCACTATTCCACCTGCTACTAAGTAGACTTTTTTTTTTTTTCCCCCTTCCAGGGGATTGAATTTAGGGCCTCACATGGCAAGGCAAGTGCTCTACCTCTGAACTACATCCCCAATCTCGAGATATTTGTTAAAAGAAAGCATACAACAAGCACATGAAAAAATGCTCAACATTACTGATCGGGGAAATGCAAATCAAAACTCCCATGCGCTATCACCTCACCCTATCCTTTCCATTAAGATACAGCTTTTAATATTACGGCTTTTTTTTTTTTTTTGGGTACCAGGGGGTCGACCTCAGGACCTCGCGCGCCAACAGGCACCCGTGCCGCTGAGCGATATCACCGGCCCCTTTTTTGTATGTGGGATCCGGGAGTCGAACTCGGGCCCTCGCGCTTGCAAGGCAGGCGCTTATGCCGCTGAGCCATCTCACCGGCCCCCTTTTTTTTTTTTTTTTTTTTTTTAAATGTGCGAGTACCGGGAGTCGAACTCAGGACCTCGAGCTTGCCAGGCAGGTGCTTATACCGCTGAGCTATATCACCGGCCCTATTACGGCATTTTTTATTTTATTTTATTTTATTTTTGTGTGTGTGTGTGTGTGGGTACCAGGGGTCGACCTCAGGACCTTGCGCGCCAGTAGGCGCCCGTGCCACTGAGCGATATCACCGGCCCTTTTTTCATATGTGGGTTCCAGAAGTCAAATTCGGGCCCTCGCGCTTGCCAGGCAGGCGCATTTTTAAGAATGATGTTCATTAGGTAGTAGGTTGTTGTACACTTCTTACATAAAGTTAGTTTTCTATTTGTAGTTGGCTAAGATAATTTACAATGAATGCTTTCCTTTCATCTGTTGAGATACTTGTATTTTTTTCCTTTATTCTGTTAATGTATTAAATATGTAATATTAAATGTTTAAACCAACTTTGTATTCCTAGGATACACTGACTTGGTCATGACATATTATTTGTCCTATATATCCATAGATTCAGTTTACTAATATTTTACATTTGTTATTTTTACTTTATTGGTGAAAAAGATTTGCAAGCATTTTTTCATACACTTTTCTTGTTAAAGCTTGATATCATCAAATAAGTTGTTAATAAGTATTTCTTGATTTTAGTTCTCTCAAGGAATTAGTATAAGATTGTTAGTTTTCTTCTTTTAAAAAGTTTGGGAGTGCTAGGCATGGTGGCACACGCCTGTAATCTCGGCACAGGGGATACTGAGGCAGGAGGATTGCCTCAAGTTTGAGAAGAGCCTGGGCTACATAGTGAGTTCAGGGCCAGCCTGGGCTACACAGTAAAGGTCATAAGCCTATAATTCATACATGTGGATGAGAACATGAGTTAGAATAAATAGAGTACATTCTGTAATTTCTTTTTTTTTTTTTTTTTTTTGTGGGTACCAGGGGTCAACCTCAGGACCTCGCGCACCAGCAGGTGCCCGTGCCGCTGAGCGATATCACTGGCCCCTTTTTCGTATGTGAGTTCTGGGAGTCGAACTCAGGACCTCGCGCTTGCCAGGCAGGCTCTTACGCCGCTGAGCCACCTCACCGGCCCAACATTCTGTAATTTCTTGATCCATAGGGGAGAGCTCTAATAGTCCAGGTAACACTATCATAGCTCATACTCAATGAATAGCAAAATATTAAGTTCACACCATCTGTATAGGTCTGGACAATAGGCTTTATAAGTAAAAGATGAGTGTTAAGAGTTCACATTATACTGCCCTAAGATGATTATTGAAGTCCTAACCCCTGAAATCTCAGGATGTGACTTTATCTGGAGATTAGTTTGGGAATTAAAGTCAAGCTTAACCTATCCAGACTGGCATTATAAAAGGGCCATGTGAAGACGTGGAGACACATCAGGACGCCATGTGAAATGGAGGCAGAGATCCGAGTAGTGCGTCTCTAAGCCAAGGAAGACCAACAGTTGCCACCAGAAGTTAGGAGAGAGGAGTGGAACAGCTTTTCCCTCAGAGCCTCAGAAGGATTGAACCCAGGGGTACTTAACCGCTAAGCCACATCCCCAGCCCTTGCTGAGTTGCCCAAGCTGGCCTTGAACTTGGAATCTTCCTGCCTCTACCTCCTAAATAGTTGGGATTACAGGTGTGTGCCACTGTGCCCTGCTCCTGGTGACACTTTGATTTTGGACTTTCAGTGTCCACAACTGTGAGAGACTAAGTTTCTGTTGCTTTAAACCACCAGTTAATATTACAGTACTTATTAATGTCAGTTCTAGGGAACTAATGCAGGGAATAAAGTTTACTACTCATTATTCAAACAAACATTATTCCAGTAAAATCCTTTTTAGCATTTTTTGATTTATTATCTCCACTGCCATAATCTTTTTTTAACATTTTATATTGATCGTCTTTCTTAAGAGACTGGCAGTCAAAGCTGAAGGCTGAAGAGGCTTATGCATACAATGGTTTGTTGCTACCTGCTTCCATTGTGGAATTTGTTGGGATACCTTGTCACTTCATTTGATTGAAAATACTGTCTGTGGGGTTTTCCTTTTGTTATTATAATTACTCTGTAAGTAAGAAAATTGGAGTTGATTCAAAACCTAGTCCACACTTCTACCATGTTGCTTCTTTCTTTTTTGTATTTGAGGCCAAAGATTTTCCTGTACACTACATTAGTGGAAAGGTGACTAATTGGAGGGACCACATTTTAAAAGTTTATTTATTTTAAGTTGTAAAGTGGTCAGAAACTTACAGGATAGTTGAAACAATGTACAGAAATTGTTTTCATAAAGAAAAAATGAGAAAAGGATAAAATGGAAACAAAGCTTTGTAAATAAAGAGGAGATGAGGGGTTGAAAAGAGGGGAGGAGAATGGAGGAAAAAAGAGGAACTAAGATATATCATGTACAGGTACAAATTCCCTATGGTAAATGTGATCATTATGTATATCTAAATTGTACCAATAAACTTAAAAAAAAGAAAAAAGGAAAAGAAATTGTTTTCCTGGGTCTTTGGAGAGTTAAATTGCTAAATTGAGATGGCTTGTCATCTGAAACATTTTTAGTATCGGGACCAACAGACTTTTTTTTTTTTAATGTGGGTACCGGGAGTCGACCTCAGGACCTCACGCTTGCCGGTCAAGCGCTTGTGCCGCTGAGCGATATCACTGGCCCTTTTTTTCCTCTATGTGGGTTCCGGGAGTCGAACTCAGGACCTCGCGCTTGCCGGGCAGGCGCTTATGCCACTGAGCCATCTCACCAGCCCTGTCCAACAGACTTTTTGTGTAACACATATGCGGAAAACGAAGATTTGGAATAAAAATGACATGGTGTACTTTATTTGCCTAAAACATGAAACCATGGTGCCAAAGAAAGTTAGTGATACCAGCAGGAAAGCTAAGAGGAAAAGGGTGAGAACCACGATAGAGTTGAAGAAAGAAAGCATTGCAAAATTTGTTACTGTCCTAGAAAAATAAATTGATGTGCAATTTTGGAGGCCTAAGAACCAATTATTTGGTTTTCCATTTTTTCTTTTCTTTTCTTTTCTTTTCTTTTCTTTTCTTTTCTTTTCTTTTCTTTTCTTTTCTTTTCTTTATGTGGGTACTGGGAGTCGAACTCAGGACCTCACACTTGCCAGCAGTTGCTTGTGCCATTGAGCGATATCACCGGCCCTTTTTTTTTTCCCTTTATGTGGGTACCGGGAGTCGAACTCAGGACCTTGCGCTTGCCAGGCAGGCACTAATACCGCTGAGCTATCTCACCGGCCCTCCATTATTTCTTATGGGAAAAATATGTTCAGTTCTCAAACTTTTCAGTGTTCGAACACAAATTTGGAATGAATTGAGTCCAACAACTACAAGGTATCACTGTATTCAGAAAAAAGTGTTAAAGCAGTCACAGGCTTTGGTTCATAATGAAGATACAAGATGATAATAGTTACTAAAGTTTATGCGACCGCAAGTTTCACAAAGCAGAAACTACAGGAAATGTAAGGCAAAATGTAGGAAAATACTAGTATTCAGAAACTTTTATATTCTTTCAGTTAAAAAGAAATAATCCAAATGTTCTTCAGCCTGTGAATAAACAAAACATGGCATATGCATACACTGTTACATTAAAATTACAAGGAGTGAAGTATGCACACGTCATAATCTTTAAAACGTTATACTTAGTGGATAAAAACTCCAGTCACAAAAGAACTGTTATATGGAATGTCCGGAATAGGAACTCCTTTAGGACTGAGCAATACAGGTGACAGGTAGCAGGTGTGCCAGGGAGTGGGGGATAGGGTGAAAACTGATGGTGGTCATGGTTACACTGTTTTGTGAATGTAATAAAATATGCTGAAAGTCATTAAATTTACACTTTAAACAGGTGAATTTGTATGCTATATAAATTATATCTTAAACATTTTTTTAAAAACTGGTCAGCATCAAAGGACACCAAGGATATGGTTTCTTTTTATTGTTCAGCCATTTCCAGAGTTATCCAATTCTTGTCTTATAAATATGTTGTCATGATCAATTTGGTGTTTTTTTGTGTTTATGTTTTGTTTTGTTTCATTTGCCTAGAATATGGGAGGCTCTGAGTTCAATCCCCAGTATTGCAAAGGAGAGGAAGGAAGATAGATCACAGTATTATATGTCAGTTTCTCCCATATGTAAGCTTTTTCATAAAGATTGAGGTACAGAACTAAAGATAAATTGTCCTAATATTTTCTGTGGTTACCTTCTTTAAGCGAATCTACTGCGTATTTCTTAGAACATCTAAGAATAAATCGAAATACATATTCTAACGAACTGTTTCTTCATTTTCATATCTCATAGCCGTATGATATCTTAAAGCTTATTGGCCTTACCATAGGATGCCATTTTGCTACAGTGCCTTTTCAGTTCGGCTACTACAAAGGAGGAAGACAGTAGTAAACATGTACTGAGTAGTCATCACTAAAGCAAGAGTGATTGCAGTTTCTTTTTTTGTTCGATAAGGAGTCTGAATCAGCAGTAGTTTCTATGTTCTTCCTTATCATAAACAGTACTCATGTACTGTCAAACTTTGTACACCATAAAGGAAGAACCCTTGTTCACATGACTCAGGTTTGGCCAACCTCTGACGGGCAGTGCAGAACAGCTAGTAATGGAATAGCAAGGGGTCCTGTCCTGTTGCACCTACACTGCTTCATTAGAGAAATCTTTGGATGCCCTCTCACACTGATAAGCCTTAAAACTATTGATTTAAGGAGTCGAAGGAATGTAAGGCTTAAAATTGTGGTAGAATTTCTGAGGTGAAATGGCCTTATTACCTTTATTTTAAACTGTCGATCTGTAGCCTCGCACTGTATCATTTTGTCATGATTCACCTTTGGATTTGCCTTAGGAACATTGAGACTATCTTAAGATTCCTAGGATCTTTCCTATCTGTTTCAGTGATTAATGATTTATACTTTATTTCCTTCACCTTTAATCAGTTCTGTTGAAAATTCAGAGAATGAAAAGTAATGCATACTAACTTCCTTCCTTTCCCTATCCTATCATCCTTCACTAGAACTTTCTGAGGAAATAAACTGAAAAGGGAGGCTGTTTGCAGTAGAATTCTAAAAAGAAGATCCTTTCCAAAAGTATTTTGGTCACAGTTCTTAACACAGGTAGCAGCATATGATCTGGGGATGGAATGGCGCTTGATACCAATTCTGATCAAACACAATTTTTCATTGTCCCTTTTTCCCATAGTATCGTCTAGACTGTCCCAGCCATGTTCCCCTCAGTCAGGCTGTCCGTCACCCACCATTCCAGCAGGTAAAGTCATTTCTCCATCACAGAAGCACAGCAAGAAGGCACTGAAGCAGGTAAGCATGGCTAGTCTCATCAGAAGCGTTAAAAATGCACAGCTCTGGCAGTCATTGAAAAGCTTTAACGTTAGACCCTTTTTTAAGGGAAATTTCATACAGTATCCCAATTTGGCATTAGTAATTTATGCATTTCTGTGTATAATACCCATTGCAGGTTTTGGTAGATGCTCTTATTACTTTTTTTTTTTTTTTTTTTTTTTTTGGTGGGTACCGGAGGTCGACCTCAGGACCTCACGTGCCAGCAGGCGCCCGTGCCGCTGAGCGATATCACTGGCCCTTTTTTTGTATGTGGGATCCGGGAGTCGAACTTGGGCCCTCACGCTTACCAGTCAGGCGCTTACGCCGCTAAGCCATCTCACCGGCCCTCTTATTACATTTTTGAAGTTCCTAGTTTGCTAAGAAGGTTTTTGTTGTTATTGTATGTATGCTTTTTAAATTACGAAGAGGAGTTGAATTTTTCAGGTTTGTTTTCTTTGGAATTTATTGAGATAAGTAAATTTTTCTCTTTTAAACACAGAATGACACAGCTAGTTTCTAGTATATGTTATACTTTACTGTCTGGAATACATCCAACCTGTTTTTCACATATTTTTAAAAATAGTGTTGCCAGATTTTCTTAAGATTTTAGTTTGGATCTTATAGTGTTTTTTGTACTATCCTGATATAGTTTTAAAATATAGATTGCTCTAGCATTATAAAGTAAGTTGTATAGCTCTCTTTTCTAGATTTTGGGCAAAATTACAGAAATTGTCTTTCCCTAAGTTCAGAAAATTACATCTTATTTTTTTTTAATAACACGTTTTAAAATCATTCTAGCATTACAGTATTATCTGTTACTATTAGTCTCTTGATTTTTTGCTTTTTTAACCAATTTTGGAAATTTATTTTTCTTAGAAAATGGTCTATTTTGCCTAATTTTTGCAAATATTGGTATAAAGTTGTACAGAATGGCCTTTACGCCTCCCCAGCACTCCACCCACCCCCGCAGTGTTGTGCATTTATGTCTTCTTTCCAGTACTAGTCTATTTTACTGGGCCTTTCAAGGAACTAGCTTTGGATTTCTTTAAAGTACAAATGATCAGTATATAAACTGACTAATAATTAGGAAAACATTAAAATGACAGATTATTTCTATCCTCAGATTTTGGTATTAAGGAGCTTAATTATATCAAGCATCGGTGAGTGTGTAGGAAAGTGGTTATTCATTTGCTGGTGAAATACGAGTTTTTTAAATGCCAATACCCCATGTTTAAGCAGTTGAACATTTTAGAATTTATGTTAGAAAAATACATATACAAACAAAAATAATTGCATTTAAGTTAGTAATAGCAAGAACTTGCTAATAGGCTCCCTAGTATATATTCAATTAGGAAATTCCTTAATAAATAATAATATTATCACCCTGATAATATACATGGTGATGCATGCCTGTAATCCAAGCACTCTTGTGGCTGAGGCAGAAGGATTTTCAAGAGTTTGAGGCCAGCCTGGGATAGAGTAAGGTCAAGGCCAGCCTGAACTACATAGTGAGACCTTTTCTCAAAAACAAAAATTATATGTCCTTAAGGTGGACAATTATACAAGACCAGAGGTTTAATTTATAATGTGATTGTGCTGCAGGTTAGATACAGAAAAATTACCAAGAAGCTATCATATTGAATCATTAAGTTTTACTAAAAAGGTAGGGCATGATACCATTTGTAAAAGCATACATGTAGCCACAAAACAATGCTATGTTTTAATAAGGATATGAATACATATGTGTATATACACACATACATATATAAATGTAAAAAAAAGTTGAATAAGAAAAATAAATTGAGGGCTGGTGAGATGGCTCAGCAGCATAAGTGCCTGCCTGGCAAGCGCGAGGTCCTGAGTTCGACTCCTGGTATCCACATACGAAAAAAGGGCTGGTGATATCGCTCAGCGGCACGGGCGCCTGCTGGCGCGCGAGGTCCTGAAGTCGACCCCCCGTCCCCCGGTACCCACACACACACAAAAAAAAAAAAGAAAAAGAAATTGAAAGTTATGTAGGTTTTAGCTGGGTGTGGTGGCACACACCTATAATCCCAGCACTCGGGAGCTGAGGCAGGAAGATCCCTGTGAGTTCAAGGCCAGCCTGGGCTACATACTGAGTTCAAGCCTAACCCGAACTACACAGTGAATTGTTCAAACCAAAAGTGCATTTATTAAATACTACTGATGAATTTGAGAAGATTAATTACTACCTGCCCGGGTATGCTGATTGTACTGCTTGTATTTTTCATAATTTCTTCAGAAAATTTTAATAAGTATAAAATTATTTTCCACAAAGAAAAGGCAAGTATTTTATTAAACCTTGTCAACTAATTCATGACACATATACTACTATAATATGCACTTGTTACTTTTTGGGGGGTGTTTTTGGAGTGTTTTTTGAGATAGGCTCTCACTATGTAGTTCAGGCTGGCCTTGAACTCACTATGTAGCCCAGGCTGCCCTCAAAGTCACAGCAGTCCTACCTCAGCCTCCCAAGTGCTGGGATTACAGAGGTGTGCCACCATGCCCAGCTACTCTTATTTTAACAATCAAATGTTACATTTTCTTTAGGGAATATCAGTGTGATATATAAACTAAAGCCTTGTCTCTACTATGTTTTTCCTAGTATTAGGTAAGAGAAATTACTTCACAAATTAGGGGGTTCTTGGGGCCGGTGAGATGGCTCAGCAGCGTAAGCGCCTGCCTGGCAAGCACAGGGGCCCAAGTTCAGCTCCCGGATCCCACATACGAAAAAAGGGGCCGGTGATATTGCTCAGCGGCAAGGGTGCCTGCTGGCGCGTGAGGTCCTGAGGTCGACCCCCTGGTACCCACAAAAAAATAAAAAATAATAAAAAAAATGGGGGTTCTTGTCATTACTTTTTTATTAATTTTAAAATAGAGCTGGGTGTTGGCAGTTGGGAGGTCGAGTCAGAAGCATCACCATGAGTTTAAGGCGATTCAAAAAAGAATTAAAGGGCTGGGATATAGCTCAGCGGCACAGCACCAACCTGGTGAGGTTGTGAGTTTGATTTCCCGTACCACTCCCCCCACAAAAAAAAAAAGAATTAAAGTTGGGCGTGGTGGCACACACCTGTAATCCCAGCCCTCAGGGGGCTGAGGCAGGAGGATCATAGTTAAAGGCCAGCCTGAACTACATAGTGAGACCCTGTCTCCCAAAAAAAAAAAGGCACAGTTTGTGAGCTATTAAGGGGCAAGGAACTGTGTACAGTTCTTGATTAGAGTAGTCTAAATTATTCTGCTTCCATCAGATATCAGAATTCACATGATCACAGCAGAACTAGATGGGATGGTGGTTCTGTTACACTTTGTCTTAGTCTGGAATGACAGTGGGTACTGTTAGAAGCAAAGTATGAATTCACACCACTTGGGAAGCCTATGGACAGCTTCTGGTCTGACTGCAAAGAATGAGAGAATAAACCTTAGTCTGGTCACTTTTTACACTCGGCACTTCTGCCTCACCTATTATAAATGGTGTAGGGGGGCCGGTGAGATGGCTCAACAGCATTAAGTGCCTGCTTGGCAAGCGCGAGGGCCCGAGTTCGACTCCTGGAACCCACGTACCAAAAAAGGGCCGGTGATATCGCTCAGCGGCACGGGCGCCTGTTGGCGCGCGAGGTCCTGAGGTCGACCCCCAGTACCCACAATAATTAATTAATTAATTAATTAATGGTGTAGGGGAGTCTAAATCAGACCTCCTGCTGGCACTTACATTTCTCCCTTGTCAGCTTAGAGCTAGGAGGCCAATTGTTGCCACTGCTTAGACATAGCCTGAGATACTGTCTGAGTGTTAAAACAGAAGGAAACTGCTGCGGTAAGGGAATTGGAAACCAAAAAGTAGCCAGTTACTCCATACTTTTCTGCATGATGGTCCTAAAGGTGAAAGCTTAAAATTAGGCAGGCACAGGTACACGTGCATATAATCCTAGCACCATGGGACATAAAGGCAGGAGGATTGCAAGGTCAAGTCCACCCTGGGCAATTTAGCAATTTAACAAGACCTTGTCTAAAAGGGGGTGGAGGGTGTAGCTCAGTGCAAAGAAAGGTTCAACTTCCAGTACTAAAACAAAACTTGGCAAAGCCATAGATCTCTAGTTCTTTCTGGAAATTACTTTTTTGGTTCATAGTCACTCTCCCCTTCAGTTAAAACGTTGTCTCATGCATTTTCATGATTAAAGTTTAGGAATCTCTTGGCTTTTCTGTTCAAATGTATTATGTAATTTAAGAATTAAATATAAAAATAATCTGGAGTGATCAGAAGGTACTGCTCTGTTCTTAGAGCCAGTATTGTCCCCTCTTCCCTCTGTTTACTGCATTGCTTAAATAGTTGAGATT
Organism: Erethizon dorsatum; assembly: GCA_028451465.1. Classification (NCBI taxonomy): domain Eukaryota; kingdom Metazoa; phylum Chordata; class Mammalia; order Rodentia; family Erethizontidae; genus Erethizon; species Erethizon dorsatum. The sequence continues at coordinate 69,249,967 of CM051824.1, forward strand.
TTTAGTAATTGGTAAAATTTGGTGAAGTTTCATTGCTCTTACCCAAGAAAACTCAAGTTGTTATTTATAACCTTTGTTTCAAACGTAGCACATCTGAACCATAAGTGAGGTAAATATTTGCATTTCTACAAAGGATTGATGCAAATAGAACTCTTCTTGGTAAAGGACTTAGAATTCTGTTTCCAGAGATGACTTAAAATTATACAATTCTCTGATTTAAAATCCTTGGCTTAGTGGTGATTTTTAAGTTATTAAAAAAGGTTCAGGGCTGGTGAGATAGCTCAGCAGCATAAGCGCCTGCCTGGCAAGCGCAAGGTCCTGAGTTCGACTCCCGGAACCCACATACGAAAAAAGAGCTGGTGATATTGCTTCACGCCACAGGCGCCTGCTGGCGCGCGAGGTCCTGAGTTTGACCTCCGGTACCCACGGGGGAAAAAAAAAAGGTTCGTAAGTATTCCTCACAAAAATAGCCAAACTCTAAAGATTATTTAACCTAAAGATTATTTAAGACTTGTGTTTGGTTAGCTCAAGGTAGGTTTTTGTTTGTTTTGATACATTTCAAAGAAATTGAATTATCAGCATGCTTCTCACCACTTACAAGCCATTACTTTTTATTATTAAAAACTGATTTGTTGGGCCGGTGAGATGGCTCAGCAGCACAAGCTCCTGCCTGGCAAGCGCGAGTTCCTGAGTTTGACTCCCGGAACCCACATAAAGGAGAAAAAGGGCCGGTGATATCGCTGAGTGGCACAAGTGCATGCCTGGCAAGCGCGAGGTCCTGAGGTCGACTCCTGGTACCCACATTAAAAAAAAAAAAAAAATGATTTGTTTCTTACAGTCTGCTTTCTCTCCGTAGGCTCTGAAGCAGCAACAGCAGAAGAAGCAACAGCAGCAATGCAGGCCAGGCATGTCAGTCTCCTCCAACCAGCACCTGTCTCTCAAGACTGTCAAAGCAGCTGGTGACTCCATACCTGCCAAACCTGGTAGGCAGCTTGGGCATTTTTTTCAATGGAAGTTTCTTTTTCCCATTATTTTTGTATTTGTGTTACAAATTTGTATGTTGTATCATTTATTTTTAAATTGCTATGTTTACTTATACAATCCTTGTACTGCCAAATCATTAATATAAATACTTCTGGGATAAATGAGAAAATTTTTATGGGAAGTTATCATTTACAGTAGTTTTTTTAACAAGCTCATCAATGGGGTTATCATGTAAGAAGGCAGTAAATGACTAACTTCAAGTATATCTGACCTAATAATATTGGAAAGCTTCTAATCAGTAACCTTATGTCTTAGTTACTTTTCTCGTTGCTGAGACAGAATACCCAACATCCAAAGTTAAAGGGGGAAAGGTTTTTAGCTCACAGTTTGTAGAGGTTTCAGTCCATAATCAGCTGGCTTCAAGGCTGGGTGTCATATGGCAAAGGGGGAATAGTTCATGGCAGTGGAAAACAGCAAAAACAACAAGAGAGAAGAAGGACAAGTTTCTTTCTGTCCCTTATAGTGTATGCAGGCTACCCACCCTAGGGCAGGTGTAGCATTCACACCCTTAATCCCAGCATTGGACCATGAATCAGTCACAAACTCTAGATTCAGCTACCTTTGAAAAACCTAGCCCCTATGACTGTATGAGGCTTTGGGGGGACATCTAGATACAAACCGTAACACCTTATAAATCTGTAGTTTCCAAGAGGGTGAAAATGAATTCTTTACTAGTTCCGTCCTTTAAAAATAAAGAGATTTTCCTAAGAATACATACTGCCTTTCAGTTTCCATTGGACATGTTTGTACACCTTTTGGATTTTGCTGTTGCTATTTGTTTTACAGTTAAACTGTACTTATAATTTAGTTTAATGCCATAAGCGGATTCTATGGACCTACCATAGAGTCAAGAGTTATGAGCCTTGAAAAGCTCTCCTTTTTTGTTAGAAATAAATAGTATGTTGGAAGGAAGAGAGTTTATTTTTACTTTCTCAGACTCAGAACACATTTGCAGGACTACTTCCTCATATATAATTCCCTTTAGTTAACATGGAATGATTGATTGATTTCTGTCTGTAACCTCAGTGCCACCAGTCTTTACGTATTTTTTCCCCACAGTAATATGGGAAGGAAGGCAGTCTGATGGACAGTCAAGCAGCCCCCAGAACTCAAACTCCAGCTTTTCTTCTTCAGTTAAAGTGGAAAATCCATTGCTAAGCTTGGGGAAGAAATCCTTCCAGAGGTCTGACAGGCTCCACACAAGTAAGTTAGTTTGCAGAAGCTTCCGTTTTCATTGCCAAAATTCATCAGCTTTATGTTTAAGATTCATCAGCTTTTTGGATTAGGCTTAGTATGTAATGTTAATTATATAGCATATTTGTTATTTCTTTTTCATTTGTTTGTTTTGTTGTGTTTTTTTTTGTTTTTGGTTTTTGGTGCCGGGAATTGATCTCACAACCTCGCGCTTGCCAGACAGGTGCTGTGCTGCTGAGCTACATCCCCAGCCCTTTTATTTCTTTCTGTTGTTAACCTTAAGAGCTTTGTTGTTGTATTTGCAGTACTGGGGATTGAACCTAGGAGGGCCTAGTGCATGCTAAGCAAGTACTCTACCATTGAGCTACATTCCCAGCCTCATAAGTACTTCTAGCAAATGAAAAGAAACTGGGACAAAATTGGTTTAGTGTCTTTTTCCTGTATTGCTAGCCCTGTTCACCTTTAAGCTTTTCACTATATTCATGTTCTTCCTGTTCTTCCCTTACCGAATGTTTACTTCAGAGAAATATGTTATCAGTCATTTTGTGTTTTTTTTTTCTCTTTTTACTAGTAGAATGCTTTGTTCTGCATTATTTATGTCTTATTTCTTAGATGGAAAGGCATATGATTAAATATGGCAAATAGAACCTTTTTTCCTGATCTCTTAGTAGTCCCATTTAGAATATGGAAATACAAAAGATTATATCCATTCAGGAGGTGACAAAAACCAGAAGACAACCAGTTGGGCAGGTGTCAGCAAATTGTACAAGACAAAAACTCAATGGAGCTGAAAGCAGTTGTCAGTAGTAAGCAGCCAGCTGTGACTCACGGGCACCGGGAAGGCTCAGGAACTGGTGAGGTGATGTATTCCAGGGGAGAGAGGTGGGCATCGGGTCTAAAAGTTGGACACGAGATTTGCTTCAGGAGTTAAGCAGTTTGATGCTTCTCCCCAGCAGAAGACAGATTTATTTTGAGTTGCAATTGATGGAAGAAACTGAATTTAAAGACACCCCAGATAGTTGAGGGCAGAAAAGGGGACACTGGCCAGAAATCTGGGAAATCAAGTAAAATACAAACTTTGAAAAGTAGTTCTCCTGCCTACCTTCCAGAATGCTTTTAGTAGTGAGGAATATTTCTAACAGTCCTTTTTCCTCTCTCCTCCAGCAGGACATTGGTGGGCTGATACCTAAAGAAATTTGATAGCCTCAAAAAAAACCAAAAATCTGTGGCAGATTTGCAAGTTTCCACCTCTCTGTGGCAGATCTACAAGTTTCCACCTATACGGGTCATCTTGATAAGACTTCAGTGAAGCCCACCTGTCTAGATAAAACACCCATGCACACAAAATTTCCAGGCGCTTTTTAATGCTTCTCTCTTCATAGTAATTACTAAAAATCCACTTTGAAGAAAACTTCCTCTGTGAGAGATAAAAATAAAAGCAGTAGACTCTAGAAAGGACCAAATTTAAAACAAATAACCTTAAGAATTGCAATATTGCCAGGCATAGCGGCACACGCCTGTAATCCCAGCACTCAGGAGGTTGAGCCTGGGCTACATAGTGAGTTCAAGGCCAGCATGAACTACAGAGTGAGACCCTGTCTGAAAACAAAAATTACAATTTCTACAGAAATTATATTCACAAAAGAACTGAATACTATTTTAAAAATAAAATTAAGAGTTCTAGGATATTAAATGACATGAGAACGGAAATTTAAAAATTATATTGGAGCCAGGTGTGGTGGCGCACGCCTGTAATCCCAGCCCTCAGGAGGCTGAGGCAGGAGAATCACTGTGAGTTTGAGGCCAGCCTGGGCTACAGAAGCGAGTTCAAGGCCAGTCTGCACTACAAAGCGAGACCTTGTCTCCAAAAACAAAATTATGTTAGAAGTACTGAAAGATGAAGTTGAAATTCCTGTCAGGTGTGGTGGCGCATGCCTATAATCCTAGCACTCTAGAGGCTAAGGCAGGAGGATTCCTCTGAGTTTGAAGCCAGCCTGGGCTACATAGTGAGACAGTGTCTGAAAAAAAGAAAAAAAGTCTAGAAAATATATCAGATCAAGAAAAGTTGAGTAGAAAAGTAAAGGTAAGAAATTCAAACACCAGTCCAAGTTGTTCATTGTCCTAAATAGCAGGGCTATCAGAAAGAAATAACGAAAGTGGAAAAGGAAATAAATACTAAGGAAAGACGTATTAAGAACACCTTAGAATTGAAAACAACAGGACTCCGGATTGAAAGTGTATAATAGATGTCAAGAAGTAACCAAAAACTATACCAAGATACATTGTTTTGAAAATTAAAAACATCTAGGATAAGGCCAGGGATATAGCTCAGTGGCACAAGGGCTTGCCTGGCAAGCACAAGGTCCTGAGTTCGATTCCCGGTACCAAAAAAAACCAAAAAGAAAAAAAAATTAGGATAATAAGAAGCTTCCTAAAAGCCTCCAGAGAGAATAAATGCTTCACATATAAAGATTCAAAAGTTGTGATTGCATGTGTTCATTGTAGCACTGTTCACAATAGCCCAGAAATGGAAGCAACCTAAGTTCATGGACTGAAGAGTCAATAAAGAAAATGTGATAATTACATACAGTGGGATATTCCAAAATGTACAAAAGATGGAGTTCTGTCATTTATGACAGCATGCCCAGAACTAGAAGATATTTTGGTAAGTGAAATAAGTCAGGCACAGAAAGGTAACTACTGTATTATTCACTCATGGAATCTAAGGAAAGTTGCTCTCACAAACGTTGAGAGTGGAGTGGAGGTTACCAGAGGCTGGAGGAAGTAGAGTGGAGAGAAGCATGAGGAAAGCTTGGTCAAGAGGTACTGAATCACAGATAAAAGTACTGTTAAATTTTGATGTGCTGTCGCTCAGTAGGGTGACTCTAGATAACAATAAATTACTGTGTATTTCAAGAAGAAAAGATATTGAATGTTTTCACCACAAAGAAGGGATGAATGTTTGAGGAGAGGTACAGTATGGTTGAAAAATACAGTGAGTGTGTGTGTGTGTGTGTGTGTGTTTTTTTAATGTGGGTACCGGGAGTTGAACTCAGGACCGCGCACTTGCCAGGCAGGTGCTTACGCCGCTGAGCCATCTCACCAGGCCTGAATGTTTATATTTTTAAAAATGTATTACAGTAAAAGACACGTTTCCATCATTCTCTCAAAATATTTGCCTTGCTTCCAACACTTTATTTCCATTGTTCCTGCACTTTTTTTTTTTTTTTTTTGTGGGTACTAGGGGGTCGACCTCAGGACCTCCCGCGCCAGCAGGCGCCCGGGCCGCTGAGCGATATCACCGGCCCCTTTTTTCGTATGTGGGTTCCGGGAGTCGAACTCGGGCCCTCGCGCTTGCCGGGCAGGCGCTTAAGCCGCTGAGCCATCTCACCGGCCCTGTTCCTACACTTTTTGAAGCAGTTGTGAAAGTCCTTTTTCTTTTTTTTGAAAGTCCTCTTTCATAAATCTCTTTAGTTACGCTATACTAGCTGTCTCAGTGTCATGAATCAATTCAGAACATTTGCCTTTCGTAATCATTTGACTCTGGGGAAGAGAAGAAGTCTCCTGGTGCCAGATATGGTAAATAGATGGGTGTGACGACACACTGTAGTGTTTTTATTAGCCTGTCTTTCCATTGGATAGCACTTGGCAGCTGCCTTCATTGTAATTTTTTTTTTTTTTTTGCATTTATTTGATGCTTAATTTGTTCCCATGCCATAAGTTTTTGTTCCTTCAGTTTCTTCTGGGATCTCTTTTTTTTTTTTTTTTTTGTGGGTACCGGGGGGTCGACCTCAGGACCTCGCACGCCAACAGGCGCCCGTGCCGCTGAGCGATATCACCGGCCCCTTTTTCGTATGTGGGATCCGGGAGTCGAACTCGAGCCCTCGCGCTTGCAAGGCAGGCGCTTACGCCGCTGAGCCATCTCACCGGCCCTCTTCTGGGATCTCTGTTTCTTCTATGCAACTTGCTCCTCTGATTTAGGGACAGTTTATTCCTTTTCAGCAAGGGTCATCTCACTGTGGCAGGGGACGCTCATGTATAGCTTAATCTGACCATGAGCACTGACTGTAAGTACAGTGGTACATCTTGGGTACTTGGGTACGTGTAGCAAAATTGAGCACTCTCTTTGGACCACCAGCCCTGTGTCCAGCCCCACTGTTTGGCCTAGGCACAACCCACTCCACCATTGCAACACTGTTGCTTTGGTTTTTATTGTTTGTTTGTTTTTTGTTTTTGTGGGTACTGGGGGTCGACCTCAGGACCTCACGTGCCAGCAGGCACCCGTGCTCCTGAGCGATATCACCGGCCCTTTTTTCATATGTGAGTACCGGGAGTCGAACTCAGGACCTTGCGCTTGCCAGGCAGGTGCTTATGCCGCTGAGCCGTCTCACAGCCCCAGCAACACTGTTGCTTCTTTAAAGTGACATCCTTCAGTTACCTTGTGGTTTTCTGATATGCATTCCCTTGATGGCCTGGGCAGTTTCACTGGTGTTCTCAAGGTGAACACACAGATTCGAGCCTGTTGATTTGCATGATTTTGTGGGGTTTTCTGGATCGAGAGTAGTGAACCATTTTGACAGTCACCTCAGGCTGCTTAACAGAACGTATCACTGTGTTTTTGATCGCACCCAGTGAAGACTTCCAGAATTGCTTCAGAAAGTGGCAAGAATTGTGAGTTAAGTGTGTTCAAAGTAAGGGGAAATATTTTGAAGCAGATTAATGGCAATGTGTCTTCTAGTGTAATGGCTTTTTTTTTTTTGTTTGTTTTTAAAGACAGGGTTTTGCTGTGCAGTTCAGGCTGGCCTTGAACTCACTTTATAGTCCAGGCTGGCCTCAAACTTGCAGTGATCCTCCTGCCTCAGCCTCCTGAGTGCTGGGATTACAGGTGTGCACCACTGCACTTGGCTGTAATGACCTTTTTTTTCTTTCTTTTTTTTAATTTAAAAACACTCACCGTACAGTTTGGTCAGAGCACATATGCTTACCCTGATTTGAACATTGCATAGTGTATTCATTGTATATCCTTTTGTGAAAAGACATGCATAACATCATTAAGTTAGTCACAAACTACAGAGGAAAAAGGGAATTGGGACTGTTCTCAGCAGTTTCATAGAAGGTAAAGGCTACTACAGCAGGAACTGGGGAGTGCTAGTGGTAAAGTACATGCTGTGCCTGTGCAAAGGCCCTGGGTTCACTCCCCACCCCCAACCTTACCCCCAAGACAGCAACAGTGCTGACAAACTCAGGTGGAATGTCTGTATTCATTTTCCTTGTTCCAGACCCATCCAAACTGTTAAGTGTACCTCTCAGGACTGTGTTTATTATCAGTTTGAAAAGTTGATTGTAATTTCTTTGTCTTAGGAGTTACTTTGAAGTACTTGTTTTTAATTCCAAATATATAAGGACCTTTGTTTATGTTTTTGTTAGGAACTTTTAACTGAAATACCTTCATCCCAGAGATGATAGGCTCTATGATTCCTTCACCTGTGTGGTGAGATGATAATGAACAGAGTCTAAAGCTACACTGTCTGGGTTCAGATTCCTACACTGTAACTTAATTCTGTAATTTGAGCCTTGAACTCATGATTCTCTCACATAAGCCTGCCGAGTACCCTTTTGTTCCATTTCGTTAATTTTTTTATTCTTGGTTTCCAGTTAGATATGTGTTATTTTTCTGTCATTCGTTTTCTGCTAATCCTCTTAAAATACACCTACCTACCTATCTCTTTCTCGCTCTCATTCTGGAGAAATTATTTGTTTATAGTCCATTGTAACTACCTGTTTAATATTGCCTCATCTGCTCTTTTATCCATCCATAGTAGCTGATTTCAGTAGTTGGTACCCTATATCTGTAAAAGTCTCACTTTTTAAAAAGTCTGTTAATTCCTTATTGGGGCTGGGGTATAGCTTCATGGTACAGTGTTTGCCCAGCATGCACAAGGCCTTGGGTCCCATCCCCAGCTCTGAAAAAAAAAATATTCCTGGTTATATTGTTCTTGTCTTTATAATTACATGCTCTATTTCGTTAAACATTTTTACATCACTATTCTGTCTTGTGTATTTCTGATAGCTTCAGTGCTTCTAGGTCTTAAATTTGTTATTTCTGGTATCCAATGACTGTTGTGGCATAACTCGTGATTTCTTGGGTAATATTTGTGAGATATACTAGATTTTAATTTATAGGAATCTTGTGGGCCTCACTGAGGTAAATCCCTTCCTCTGCTGTGGAGTGACTTGTGCTGAGAATTTGGGAACCAGAGGGCGCCCCCATCAAGGACCGTGTAGCTCTGTGCAGTGATTCCAGCTCTACCCCTTTACACATTTGTCAGCTATTACTGAATTTTCTTCTATAAGATTATACTACACAGTTCAGCTCTATCAGCAGTATTTGGAAGGCCTTTTTACTCTTTCTGTGTGTATTTCCATCACTAGATTACAAGACAGGACATTTTGATGGCCAGAAATTTTTTTTTCATTGGTTTAATTGAAGGCTTAGTATTTCCGTGTGGCTAGTGGACTATGAATTAATTGCCTGTTAATTCCCTGTGCCTATTTTTCTCTTGTTGGCACTTTATTTTCTTACTGATTTGTAAAGATACTTTTTTTTTTTTAACGTGGGTACCGGGAGTCAATCTCAGGACTTCGCACTTGCCAGCAAGCGCTTGTGCCGCTGAGTGATATCACCGGCCCTCTTTTTCCTTTATGTGGGCTCTGGGAGTCGAACTCGGGACCTCATACTTGCCAGGCAGGCACTTATGCCGCTGAGCCATCTCACTGGACCCTTTAAAGACACTTTCTATATTAAGAATAGTAGCCTTTTGTCATGACTTGAAAGTATTTTCTCCAAATTCTCTTTCATTCGCATATGTTTTTTCATTTACATTTTATTCCTTGTATATTCAGACTGTCATGACTTTTTTTAGACTACATGTAATTTTCTATTTGAGATTTCCTAAAACTGCTAAGCTATTCATAACATTTTTAGTTATGAAATTAAAATCAGTGGAGCTGGGCATGGTAGTACACGCTTGTAATCCCAGCATTTGGGAGGCTGAGGCAAGAAGATCACCATTAAGTTTGAGGCCAGCCTGGGCTACATAGAAGACTCCTTCAAAAAAACAAATAAAATTAGATCAGTAAGGAAGAATTCTCATGGGAAGAGGAAAAGGGTACAGTGTGGTTTTAAGATTTGAGTTTTCCCTTTTTTCTTTTTTTTTTTCCACCCAGTGTTGGGATTGAACCTAGGGTCCCATTCATGCTAAACAAGCAAGTGGCCAAAAGGTAGAATTAGCTATTAGAGCCCTACAAATTAAAATCCAGTACTGAGCTACATCCCCAGCCCAGGTTTTCTGTTTTTTTAAGAATATATATATATATATATATATATATTCATTTCTTATAAACCTCCTCAGTTTTTTGGGGGGTGGAGGGCTATTCTTTAGAATGCCAAAAAAAGTTGATAGCTTTTGTTTTGTTCTTTCATTTTAACAGAGAAGATAAGTTGTATTGTTTTATCCTCTATAAATTTACAAAACTTGATTTCTTGGCCTTAGAAGAAATTTCTAATCTCTGCATTTTTGTACTGCACAGCTACAGTTTAGGTAGAAATATGACTGTGAGGGAGGCATAAATGATTCTTTTCCTTATTTTTTTTAGGGCAAATGAAAAGGACTAAATGTGCTGACATTGATGTCGAGACCCCAGACTCCATTCTGGTTAATACAAATCTGCGAGCACTGATAAATAAACACACCTTTTCAGTCCTTCCCGGGGATTGCCAGCAGCGACTGCTTTTACTGCTTCCAGAGGTGGATCGACAGGTTTGTCATTTTAAAACATAGGCAACTTTTTTGTGTGTGTGTGGGTACCGGGGGTCAAACTCAGGACCTCGCGCGCCAGCAGGCACCCATGCCACTGAGCGATATCACCAGCCCTTTTTTCGTATGTGGGTACCGGGAGTCGAACTCAGGACCTCGCGCTTGCCAGGCAGGCGCTTATGCTGTTGAGCTATCTCACCGGCCCAACATAAGCAACTTTTAACCCTTACAGGGCTTCTTTGTCTCATCATATTTAGAATTCCTTAACATTTAAAAAATATTTTTTATGTATATCTGTAAAGAAGTGATATTAATGGTACTAAAGAAGAAATAAATGTTTTTAAGTGTCTTAGTAGTTGGGCTTTGTAAGTTTTATTTAATCAGGGGAAAAAACTTTCTTCATAGAATGTTAAGATTATAGAATGAATTTGACTAGTTTTCCTGGTAGGATATAAACTTCCGTAGACTCCAGTTCAGGAGGGAGAGTTATCTTCGTCCAGTATCATCGGGATATGGGCCAGTGGCACAGTGGAGTAGGAGATGTGAAGAATGAGCCAAGCCAGGCGTGTTGGTGCAGACCTGTCATTCCAGCTGTTCTGGAGGCTGAGGCAGAAGGATTATGAGTTTGAGGCTAATCTGAGCAACACAGTGAGACTCTGTTTCAAGAAAAAAAAAATCAGGGCTGGGATATAGGTCAGTGGTTCAGTGCTTTCCTAACATTCGCAAGGCCCTGGTTTTGATCCTGAGCACTGCAAAACAAAAGAATAAGCCAAAAGCATGGATTCAGATAAATAGATACATCTGGAAGGACATAGGACTAGGAATAACAATGGTGGAGTTAGACATGTTCATTATTTTTATTATTTTATGAAAATCTTCTAAATGAAACATTGCTCTCATAGAAAAGAATTTAAAACCCTATACAGTAGTACCTCAGTTCATGAACTCAATGCTTTCCACAATTCTGGTTGCAAACCGAATTACATGGGAACCAATCAAATTCACTGGTTACATTCTTTTTTATTATTATTACTTACTTATTTTGGTTTTTTGAGGCAGGGTCTTGCTATGTAGCTCAGGCTGGGCTTGATCTTATGTCCGTCCTCCTACCTCAGCCTCCTGAGTGCTGGGATTATAGGCGTGTGCCACCACGCCTGGCCAATGGTTAGATTCAATACTGACCTTATGGGGAAATTTGATTCGGTTCTCGTTCAGTTTGTTTTGTGACCAGAATCATGGAAAGAAAAAGTTCGTGTACACATGTACTGGTGTATGTTAGACTTTGAAAACAAAAGTAGCAAGAAGACATACCAAAGGTTTGGAAGACCCAGAGCAGGACCAGAGAAATATAGCTTCATCTAGAATTAGATTTATACACAATTAGCTATAATGATTTGTGTGGCTTATTCTTTGTTAATCTTTTACTATAAACTAGAGAATATAACTAGCTCTTTACTGTAAAGTAGGGAAAACACTTTCATTTTGTTTTCATAATGATTTTTTTTTTAATGCAGGTACTGGGAGTCGAACTCAGGACCTTGCACTTGCCAGGCAGGCGCTTATGCCACTGAGCTATATCACCGGCCCCTACATAATGATTTTAAAAGGAGGAGGAGGAACTGTCAGTTACTTAGAACATTGTAGGTGTTTGGAAATAATAAAGGTTCTGAAATCATCATTTTTCTGGACTACATTTAGACTATATTGATACCAGTTTCTTTTTGGCAATACTGGTGATTGAACCCGAGGCCTTCACACTGAGCTACATCCCCCGCCCTTTTTATATTTTTTATATTGAGATAGTCTCCCTAAGTTCCTGAAGCTGCATTCAAACTCCCAATTCTGCCTCAGCCTCCAGAGTGTAGGGATTACAGGCTCACACCACTGTGCCTAGCTGATACCAACTTCCTAGTGCCATGAATCAGAACATTTTGAGTGCCATGGATCTTTGATAGCTCTCCCTGGTTTATTCTTTGACGCAGGTTGGTCCAGATGGTTTGATGAAGTTGAATGGCTCAGCCCTTAACAATGAATTCTTCACTTCAGCAGCCCAAGGCTGGAAGGAAAGACTATCAGAAGGTAAGTGTTCTACCTCACGTGATCTCCCAGGATCTGTGTGAACTCAGAAGCACGATAAGGGCTCTTCCCCTTGTCAGATATTTGAGCAATTTTGGAAGGTAAAGTTGCCTAAAGGTAGAACTAGCTATCCTGTGTAAAACACATTGTCATGGGGCCAGTGAGATGACTCAGCAGCATAAGCGCTTGCCTGGCAAGCACGAGGCCCTGAGTTCGACCCCCGGCACCCACCAAAAAAAAAAAAAAAAAACCACATTGTCGGACTTTCTGTGGAACCTTTTAAACCAGGTAGGCTCCTGATAGAGTACAGCAGTGTTTCTTTAAGGAGCATAACATACATTTTGTCATGCAGGGGCATAACTATGGGTATGTCAAACGCACATTTATTCTTCAGAATATTTCTATTGGTGAATTATTGATTTTAATATTATAAGTTTTACAAAGCAGTGAGTGCTTATCAGGAAAAATACCAAAAAATAAAATATTCCATTTTTAATATTTATTTAATGTTTATATAAAAGCATCAAATTTTTCAACATCAGCTGGTTTTTGGTGTACAAAGTAAAAAAGAACAATAGAAATAAATTCCTATACGAACTACAATGAACATACCAATAGCACTCTACAGAAATAAAATCTTTACTTCAATTTATCATACCTAAGGCAGTCTTCACACATGATAATAGCACGTTCCATACACACATGTCGCTTATACTGAGAGCACATGTGTTTTGCTTTCTTGGCCTTTTTGTAGGACATACTTGACATCTCACTGGTCTTATTGTTTTGTCAGGAGGTTCTTATTATATTATGCAATGTGTAGTCAACAGGAATATAAAATACCAGTATAATAAAGTATTAAATTCTTAATATATATTGCACCTTTAGAGTAAACATCAACATTTTCACATCAGCTGTGTACTTCCTTACAAAACCTAAGAGATGACATCAGAAATAAATTCCTGTATGACCTACAATGATCACTTTACAAAAAATAAATCTGTACTTCAGTTATCACACCTAAATAATAAGAAAATAAGATGTCAGTAAAATATCAAATTCGTAATGAGTGCTTAGAATAGGCATCAACATTTTCAAATCAGCTGTGTACTTGCTTATAAAACCTAAGAGATAACACGAGAAATAAAAACCTATGTGAACTACAATGTAAACACAAACAAAAGTCTACCACGGGGCCGGTGAGATGGCTCAGCGGCATAAGCGCCTACCTGGCAAGTGCAAGGTCCTGAGTTGGACTCCCAGTACCCACATACGAAAAAAGGGCCGGTGATATCACTCAGCAGCCCAGGTGCCTACTGGCACACAAGGTGCTGAGTCAAACCCTGGTTTCCACAGAAAAGTCTACCACAGAAATAATCTTTGGTTCAGCTGTCACACCCAAGGCAGTTTTCACACATGACAACTACATGTTCCATGCACACATCGAATTTTACAGTGATAGCACATGTGCTTAGCTTTCATTTCCTATATGGCAGGCCATTCTTGTCACCTCTGTTCTCTTCCTGTTTTGTCAGGAACTTCCTACTATTTTCTACATTGTGCACTTAGGAAAATGAGATATCAACAAAATGGCCAGTGAGATAGCTCAGCGGCATAAGCGCCTGCCTGGCAAGCGTGAGGTCCTGAATTTGACTCCTGGTACCCACATATGAGAAAAGGGCCAGTGATATCGCTCAGTGGCATGGGCGCCTGCTGGCGTGCGAGGTCCTGAGTTCGACCCCTAATACCCACAAAAAATAAAATAAAAAATAAATAAATAAAATAAAATATCAAATGTGTATTGAGTGCTTAGAATAGATATCAACATTTTCACATCAGCTGTATACTTGTTTATAAAACCTAAGAGATAATATCAGAAGTAAAAATCTGTGTGAACTGCAATGAAAATACCAATAGAACTCTACAGCAAAAATAATCTTGGGTTCAATTGTCACACCCAAGGCAGTCTTAATACATTGCGTGTTCCATACACAAGTATCACTTACACTGATAGCACATATATTTTCTTTTCCTGTCCTTTCTTATAGGGCATAGTTGACATCTTTTTGGTTTTCCTGTTGTCATAGTAGGTCTTTGGCATTCTGCACCTGCCTGTTCACCTGTCAGCTCACCAGTGTGTTCCACAATTTTTTTGTATAGTTCTCTGGGCAGAAAAAAAATTTTTTTTTGTGGGTACCGGGGTCGACCTCAGGACCTCGCGTGCCAGCAGGCACATGTAACATCAGTTAGAAACTATAAACCAGTTGTCGAATGTCATTCCAATTAGTTTGGGAGATGGGAGCAACAAGTCTGTTCACAACGTCATTCAGTTTATTACTATATGAATAAGGACCTGATGGCTGAGTTCTAGGTTTAATTTCTGAATTGAAAGTGTAATAAGTCTTCACATCTACAAGGTCATAAATTTTTATGCCCTATTTTGACCCATCACTCTTCCATAATTCTGTTACTCGATTATCATGAGAAATTCCTTCTGAGTACAGCAAACCTATGAATGCTTTCAATTCAGCTGCTGAGGTATCATAATAAATATGTTTTTGAATATGGCTATTGGTGGATACAGAATGTTTTACTTGTATCTCAGCCTTTGTGTATTTCATAGTGTCTTGTAGCATTTTGAATGTTAGAATTTCCAACATTGAATGGCAGTGCTGGCATTCCGTCTGATATTTTTCATCCCTGCCAAGACCCTCACTATATTTTCAGACCTAGTTCTAACATTGGATCGTTCCATTTGGATGTGTGACCATGTTGCAACATTTCAACTAGTCAGATACGTACTCACATTGCTGTTTACTTCTTTATGTGAATCAAGGAGATCTGCATTCCCTGTGTCTGTATCAGTCGATTCTTGCTTCATTTCACTGTTACAGGAACTTTGGCTCACATGGCCAATGTCAAAGTCATTATCATCATCCACCCACACCACTCTTCTATTATGAAAACATGTATTTTACCGTAATGAATCTTCATCATCCATACATGAGTAATCTGATGATTCACATTTGACCTCCTCAAAAACTTGCAAATCTGGTTTTTCATGTGCCATTGTACTGAGTTGGGCTACTTCTACCAGAAAAATCAAAAGAAAACTTGTTTTAAAGCAAGTCCTAGAGTGGTGTGGGTGTATTATACCCTCTGTGATACTCAGGTAAACATACGCAAAAACTTCCACAGAGCATCATGTGAGCGTAAATACTGGTTTGACACTTTGGCACACATGCACACATCTTTCCTTTTGTTGTATCAAGTAGGTAAACACAAAGGTTGCTTCCTATATCCCTCAGGGATATACTGAGACACACAGCCGGCTACTATTATGCTAAAGTAAAAATTTATAGTAGAAAAGTAAGGGATGTGTTTGTAGGACCCACTGTTATGCTCCAAGTTAATGTAGTCACCTGAGAAACTAAAAATAGATTTTTAGGCCCTATTTTTAAATATCCTGCTTGAGCCAGGCATGAGGGTGAGGCAGGGGAATTGCCGTGAGTTGGAGGCCAGCTTGGACTAACTACATAGTGAGTTCAAGGCCAAACTGAACTACAGAGCAAGACCCTCTCAAAACAAAAAATACCCTGCTTGAGTAATTCTTTAATCCCTAAGAATCGAAAAGCCTAATAAGCTCCCTAATAAGCAAATTGAAGAAGTATTTTATGGTATGGTGCATCACAGTTGGGTAAGCAGTGTGATAACCTCTTTATTTCTAACAGTCCCAGAGACACCAACAGTAAAAGGAATCAGTGAGAACTTTGTTTAAAAAAGCTGCTATTGGGGCCGGTGAGATGGCTCAGCGGGGTAAGCGCCTGCCTGGCAAGCGCGCGGGCCGAAGTTCAACTCCCGGAACCCACATACGAAAAAGGGGCCGGTGATATCGCTCAGCGGCACGGGCGCCTGCTGGCGCGCGAGGTCCTGAGGTCGACCTCCAGTACCCACGAAAAAAAAAAAACCTACTATTGAGATATATTTCATATACTATAAAATTTCACTTACTTGAAGTTTACAGTTAAACAGCAGTCAGAACATTTTAATAAATACAGACTATGATTGAGAAATACTGACTGTGGTCACTGGTGCCATGTGTGCTGTGCTTTTAGCCTAGTTGCCTAGTTCATTAGGCTTACTGAGAAGAAATAATAGAGTGTAAAAGTTACGTTTTGTGAGCCCTGCAGCAGTGTCTGTCAGCATTAACGGCTCTCAACCCCAGCTCTCAGAAATACCTGGCCAGGGGCTTAAGAACACTGCTCTCCAGGCACCATTGTCAGTGAATTCAGTTGTTCCAGAATAGTACCTGAGCATTAGTGTTGGGGTTTTTGTTACTGTGAAAAGTTTTCCCAAGTGGTTCTGTTATCCAGCCATAATTAAAACCACTGGCTGTATTTTTTTTTTTTTTTTTCTTTTTGTGGGTACCGGGGGGTCGACCTCAGGACCTCGTGCGCCAGCAGGCGCCCGTGCCGCTGAGCGATATCACCGGCCCCTTTTTCGTATGTGGGTTCCGGGAGTCGAACTCGGGCCTTTTGCTTGCCGGGCAGGTGCTTAAGCCACTGAGCCATCTCACCGGCCCTGGCTGTATTATTTTTATTTCAAATATTACCTGTTTTTTGTTTTTTGTTTTTTTTTGTGGGTACCGAGGGTCGACCTCAGGACCTCGCGCGCCAGCAGGCGCCCGTGCCGCTGAGCGATATCACCGGCCCTTTTTTCGTATGTGGGTTCCGAAAGTCGAACTTGGGCCCTCGCGCTTGCCAGGCAGGTGCTTACCCCACTGAGCCATCTCACTGGCCCTACCTGTTTTTCAGTATACTTGGAATACACAGTAACACTTGATAATGCATATATGATTGTGCAGAAAACAAAAATAGCTTTAAACAAGCTTGAGGAGCATTAAAATGTATTTTGAAGAAGAGCATTAGGAACAGTATTCATTGCTCACTTTTTACTGCACCCTGACAACTAGAGTTAAAATGCTCAGGGGAGATATATATATAATCATTATTATTAACTTTTCCTGGCCTCTTTTTGAGGGATGGTGCTCAGGGTGGAACCCAGGGCCTCTTCTACTGACCTGCAACCCCAGTATGTTTTATCATCTTGTAGAGCAAATTCTGTGTAGAAGGGATCTCTTGCTCTGTTTCCTTTAGTCATTTCTTTCAGATTTCCTTAGGTAGAGACACATTTTTCTTGAAAGAGTTGAAATTACATAAATACTTTAAAACATTCAAGTTACTGGTACTTTTAAGACTAAATGCCCAACACCCCTTTTTTCATAAGTAAGTAGGTGCTATCAACAGTGATAACCTTGGTTATTATCATTGTTGCTTTTTTTTTTTTAACACAAGTGAGCAAGTTGATTACTGTAGTCGTATGATCATATTTTATGAGCAAGAAAAGCTTTGAACACTGATTAAATGTCTACGGTGTTCAAAACATTTTATTCATTCTATGATATCAACACCAGAAATTCTGAGTTGGATTCTGACACCTAAATTCGTCTTTCATATTCCTTTGCTCATGACTATGATGTCCACAGTCTTCTAATACTTTTCCTTTCTCTTACCCCCAGGAAGTCTTAAACTTCAGATTCTGCCATTTCTCTCTCTTTCTTGCCGTCTTGGGTAGTAGAGTATAGAAGGGAGTAACCTGTTGAGCCACAAGTTTGAAGATTGCCCACCAAGCACATTCTCTGTTCTTTGCTGATGGAGAGGGAAGGATTGAGGTGGTCTGTGGTATATGCAAATAAATGGCATATTCAGAGCAGCTGGGTTTTTGGCATGTTGACTGTCTTGTTGCTATGACACTAGACTGGTACAATTTCTAGAAAAATTAGAAAATTAACAACTCAAGAATAACCTCATTTTTATTGGCATCTCAAATGCTTTTAAGTAGGCCGTGGCATTTCATTATGCAGTTAGAGGTAAAAGGCCTAAAATACAATTTTCCTTGAAGAAACCTAACTTTTCCTAGTGGCATTATTTACCTAAAGCCCATGGAAAATAAATAAATCAAGATTAGAAATAAAGATATTTGTGTGGAATATGTTTGGAGCAGAAAGGAGGTGCTACAGGGGAAGCCCAGAGAAAAGACGCTATAAGCCTCAGCTGATTACTGAAAACTATGCAGAGTAGTGTGCTGATTTTTATTTCATGTAGTGATATTTAGGTCTTCCTTGACAATGACTTTCTTTGGGAAGTTGCTGTTATTTTTACATGATAGTATTCTGATTCCTGCATGAGTCTTTCATGATTTATGTATAGTTAAAAGTTACAAATAACATGTTCCAATTTAGTATCATTCTTTTCATTCATTGCAGGTGAATTCACACCTGAGATGCAGGTGAGAATTCGACAAGAGATTGAGAAGGAGAAAAAAGTGGAGCCATGGAAAGAACAATTCTTTGAAAGCTACTATGGTCAGAGGTAATATTGAGAGGTTTTATAAACCAGATATTAATTCTGGCATATGTGTCATATGTACTTTTATCTCTTCACCTTAACAGAAATTCTAGTGCCCAATTTCCTTTTAATTTTTATTTACCAATTCTTTATCAAGAATTTTCCTTTTTAAGAATCATATATGTGCAGAATTGCATTACTCATAATCCTTGACCCTATTTAATGTCATGAACATCATAGCTAGATGGATTCTTTTTTAAAAATTTTTAAAAATTCTTTACGTAAAGTCCCTTCCTTGAAATAGATTGGCTTTTCTTCCAGTACCTTTATAAGATGTAAGAATACTAAGGTTCTGTGGATTTTTATAATATTTATCCCAAAATGTAACTTATTCAAAACCACTCAGGAATCCTAGGAATGCTGTTATGTGTGTCATTACTCGCAGATGTAATTAAACAGCTGTCCTTCAAAAAGGTACTCTGAGAGATGCACATTGCTGAATCAAGACCCAAAGCCTATTTTTAAAGGGATATATAGTCTCAATCAGTTTTTCCCTAACAAAAGTCCAAATGAAAATCTCAATGGAGACATTTAAATAGATGATAAATAATGGAGCTGTTTTGTCTAAAATAGGAAGTAACACCCAAATTCCCCTTTGTTAGTCTCTCTTCCTTCTTTCTGCATACTACTGGCAGCCCTTAAGGAGATTCCACAGCTACAGCTTGGAACTAAGGATTTCCGTTTCTTATTTCTAAATAGTGTTTATTGATCCCTTTCACACTTATTTAGGATAGATTTCTATTAAGAGTTTCATACTAGGGGTGGTGGCGCACACCTGTAATCCCAGCACTCAGGAAGCTGAAGCAGGAGGATCACTGCAAGTTTGCGGCCAGCCTGAGCTACGTAGTGAGTTCAAGGCCAGCCTGGAATACATCACAAGAGCATGTCTCAAAAAACCAAAAAATTGAAAGGTTTCAAATGCTGATTTATCTCCTGTTATTGGTACAAGCATTGAGCCACAGAAATGATTGGACCATTATTATAGCTAGCAGTGATTTATAATATTTGTTTATTTTTTCTATATCGCAGATCATTAGAGCAGTTTTTGTTTTCAACTGTCTATTACTTCTGCCAGCTTGATATGGAACCATTTTTGATTACTGCCCAGTTTCATCTTTAGCTGTTTGGTCTCAGAGGTGCAGTACTGATTTTTTGAAGCCATCAGAGAGGGTTTCATTGGTTTTTTTTTTGCCTGTTATATAATAGTTTAAAACATTAAGAAGAATCCCTAGTGACCCTTAAAGATTAGTTAGCATTTAATGAGGCCACACTGTAGAAATCCTAACTGACCTAAACCCCCAGGGGAGCTCAGCAGCACACGATCTTAAAATTTTAGAGCAGGGCAGAAGTGGGATTCAAACAAGCTTTTCCCAAAAAAAAAACTGAGTTACAGTTCTTAGCCTCTGTCTATTATTGACAGCCAGTCTCTTACTGTCCTCTTAGAATGCTTGGGCCATCCGTTTTTTTTTGTTTGTTTGTTTTGTTTTTTTCTTCTTTTTTTTGAGGGGGCCATACTTTCTACAACTTCTGGAAAGCAGAATTGGTCACAGTTCAAACCCAGATCCCAGGCCGGATGGGTCTCAGCCTTTCTTCAGGTCTCTGTAGGTAGTCTGTAACGCATACCTCTAGGTGACGTAACCCCTTCATAAGCAGGAGTAATACCAGTAACCACTATTATTGAGCTATCATTATGTGCCATGTAGGAATATTATATGAAATAATTTAACCGTTTTATCTACACCATAAAGTCATTAACCCCAGTGTGCTGTTAAAGAAACTGAGGTGCAGCAGGCTTGTCACTTAATATCACATGGACAGCTGGTATCAGAGCCAGGATTGGAATCTAATTACTCTGGCTGCAAAACATTCTTTATTAGCAATAACAGTGAAATTTAAAAATTAAAAACTATTATCTGTTAGAAGTATTCCTAGAAATTGTCATATTCTATTTTCTCATAATACCTTCAATCACATGGGGCATTTCTCAACTAGAATTTTTTTTGTTCCACTTTTTAGTTCTGGATTGAGTCTTGAAGATTCAAAGAAATTGACATCTTCCCCCAGTGATCCCAAAGTAAAGAAAACCCCAGCTGAGCAACCAAAATCCATGCTTCCTTCCGAGGCCTCTCCTGTGAGAGTAGTTCCAGTAGTTCCCCAGTCAGAATGTAAAGAAGAAGCGGTGCAGATGCCATCACCGGTCAGAAAAGAAAAGCATGAAAGCCAAGAAAAGGCACAGCCAAGCTTCCAATCTACAGAGCCACTCCTTGCCTCAGCTAGCAATACAAACGAGCTAAGCATTCTTTCCATCAAGTGCCCAAAGGCTGAAAATCTCTTGAAGCAGAAGCCAGTTGCCTCTGCTGAACAGGAGTCTGAGAAAGAGAATCATGTCGCCACAGCCTCTAATTATAACAGAAGTGAAAGCCAAGAAGTTTTAGTTACATCCCCAAGCAAACCCAAGAGTCCTGGGGTGGAAAAAGCAATAATGAAGCCCATATTAGAAGCAGGTCCACAGGACACCAGTGTGAAAGAACCTTCAGCAACTTTTGCTGAGCAGAGCCCAGAAAGCCTCAAGAGAAAATCTTCCCTCACTCAGGAAGAGGCCCCTGCAAGCTGGGAGAAAAGGCCACGTGTCACTGAGGATCGCCAGCACCAGCAGCCATTTCAGGTCTCGCCACAGCCCTTTCTTAATAGAGGGGACAGAGTCCAGGTGCGAAAAGTACCACCTCTCAAGGTAAGAGAGGGGGATGACTGAAGAGGAGAGATGGTCTGAATACTTAAGTTTGGGTCACATCTCCCAAATTTCAAGTAATTTGTGGTATTAATGTTGAGGTGCATCTAGCTGTGATCTTACACAACTAAAATTATTGGTAAGCAGGCATTTAGAACTGCATTTATTCCTACAGATCTTTCTCGAAGTTGGAATAAGGAACCTGAGTGTCTAATGTTAGCCACTCTCACTCCCCCACGTTAGTTACTCTTGAATATTAAGACAGTTACGGAAATTATTCTCTTACATGTCAAAGTAAGAAGTATCAATAAGCACATGGGGACCACTGATGTGATCAGAAGATCTTATCTTTGTTTGAAGAACCATGGTATTTGTGCCTTGGTGCTTACCTAATTTGATGTTGTGTGGTTCTACAACTACCTTTCGCGCCTTCCCATAAAACTAAGCATTTGTGGCTGTTCTCTGTCAGCACTGATTGAAGAGTATAAGTAAGATGAAGAACTAGAAATTGAACCCAGGGGCTATATCCCCAGCACCCTCCACCCCCTTTTTACATTTGAGATTCAAATTTCAGCACTTAGGAAACTTTTTTCTTCCTCCTTCCCTCTTTTTCCTCCCTGCTCCCTTCCTTTCTTCTTTTCTCTCTTCCTTTTCCCTTTCCTTTCCCTTTTCCCTTTCCTTTTTCTTTCTTTCTTTTTTTTTTTTTGTGGGTACCGGGGGTCAACCTCAGGACCTCGCGCACCAGCAGGCATCCATGCCACTGAGCGATATCACCGGCCCCTTTTCTCGTATGTGGGTTCCGGGAGTCGAACTCGGGCCCTCGTGCTTGCCAGTCAGGCGCTTACGCCACTGAGCCATCTCACCGGCCCCTTTCTTTCTTTCTTTCTCTTTCTTTTCTTTCTTCCTTTTTTTCTTTCTTTCTTTCTTTCTTTCTAAAGCTTTTTGTTTTATCGTGAACATACATTGTTACACTTTCCCAGATGGTCTGGTTTTTATGATAATCATTTTTACTTTTCTTCTCAGAAAAATATTGGAAACTTTTCTTTAATGAATGTCAATCAGAGCTGAGTTACAGTTGAAGCTTTACTTTAAGCAACACTTAGGTTGCTTTCTATTTCACCTTCTGTGAAGAAGCTGGATTACATCTTATTCTGTATTCTTTCTGCTAATCCAGAGAGATTCTATATTAAAAATTTAAATCTCTTCTCACCAAGTTAATACAATTTTATTATTATGTTTTTATTTATGTTTACAGATTTCTCCTTTTTTTTACTTTCGCCTCCCTCATCCCCCTAAAAAAGATTGCACCCAAGGTTGCCTTACTCTTAAACTTACTTTACTCTTAGACTCTTATCTCAGATCCCACCTGCGGAGACAAAGCTTAATGTAACAGCAAAACCTTTTAAATAAAATTTAAATGGATAACAAAATTTGAATTTTAGTACAAATAAGTTTATTACATTATATGTATATAAAAGTTTTAATATACACATAAATTATGCACACATGAGGTAGTATGTATAAATAAATGAAACCTATTATTAAGTATGAAAAGTTTTAGCCTCTAATTTTAATGCTTGTTGTTATTTGATATCAACATGTTAATAATTTTCAACCATTATGATAGATACCATTTATTACGCTAGGTATGGTGTCACACTCAAGACTATTCTGAGGTACCACTATTTGTTCTTATATAAAATTCCTTAAGTAACTTTCTTGTATTTAATTTTCTAATTTTATCTATTTTCCCCTGTAGTCTCTTCTAAGTGATATTAACAAGGGGCAACAGTTGCTTCTTTCTTACGTATGTTTAGCTTCTGAAATACAATGTTCTAAGTATGGCACTAGGCTTATTATGATTGGGTGTAAAGTCAGTTCGGGCCAAAGAGATTAAGTATATTTCATGATGTACAGTACATGCACTTTGTGACATCTGTTGTAATCCCAAGCTTGACCTCATGAGTTACAGAGGGTCAATTTTTCAGGACTGCCAACCTTTTGAGAAATTAATGAAAAAATATTTAGTGGCCTTACTACTCTTAATGTAAGGATTTCCAGAAGGATGGCGTGCATTTTCTTAGAGCTTAATAACTTGATTTTTTAAAATTAAATACTCTAGGACATCTCTAACAATTATCTGCTCCTTTAAACTCAACTAGTAACTAGACAGATCTACATCTCGATGCACTATAATTAACTATAATAACTTTTAAAATACTATTTAGGATAGGAGTCAGGTTTTTTTATGATATGGAAATCAGTGGTTTCAAACCTGATTTTTAGAAATATATTTTTTCTGGAAGTTCTAACTTGTAAATTTTGCAATAGAACCCAAAGCATACTTTTTTTTTGAGACAAGGTCTCACTATGTAGTTCATGCTGACCTTGAACTCACTGTGTAGCCTAGGCTGGCCTCGAATTTGCAGTGATTGTCCTGCCTCATCCTCCCTCACTCTGGGATTATAGGTGTGCACCACCACACCTCACATTTTTATATGCAGGTACAGGGAGTCGAACTCAGGACCTCACGCTTGCCAGGCAGGCACTTATGCCACTGAGCTATATCACTGGTCCCTGACATTTTTAAAAGGCTGCACAGATGAGTGTAATACCAGCCAGGGATGAGAATGACTAGTAAACATGTATATAATCCCCTGTGTTGTGGGGGAAAATGGGAAGGACCCTAGACACATATTTGTGTTGCTCAGTCATGCCCTCCATGCTTGTCTCAGGTGGTGCTTTATTCATCTACTCTAAAATGTAAATGGTAATGAAGTTTTGTTAGTCTTATATATGAATACTAATCTCTTGTTTTTTCCCTACCCTCCTTTTTTCAGATCCCGGTCTCCAGAATCTCCCCCATGCCGTTTCCTACATCGCAGGTCTCTCCCAGGGCTCGTTTTCCAGTCTCCATCACTAGTCCTAACAGAACAGGAGCCAGAACTCTTGCAGACATCAAAGCAAAAGCGCAGCTGGTCAAAGCACAGAGAGCCGCAGCTGCCGCTGCCGCCGCAGCCGCTGCAGCCACCTCAGTTGGAGGGACCATTCCCGGACCAGGCCCTGGGGGTGGACAAGGTCCAGGAGAGGGTGGTGAAAGGAAAACTGCTGGAGGAGGGAGTCCAGGCTCAGACAGAGTCAGTGCAACTGGAAAGGGCCCTACATTGGAACTGGCAGGAACTGGAAGCAGGGGAGGTCCGCGAGAGCTTTTACCCTACAGTCCAGACACTCGACCCCAACCCGAGACCAAGACCCCAGGCCAGACACAGCCTCATAGTGTCTCTGGAGCACAACTACAGCAAACCCCCTCAGTGCCTCCAGCACCTGCCATCAGCGGAGCATGCACAAACGCCGCATCACCAGCCCATGTAGAGAAGTTGAGTCTTGAAAACCTGGACCCTACCAGAGCAACCACAGTGACTTCCCCTAGCTACCCACAAAGGCTCAGTGGTTGTGCACAGGAGAGAGCTCCTTCTCCGAAAGGGCCCGCTGTGATCTCAGGAGCCTCCCCTGTTTGTTTTATAGCTGATGGCACAGTTGAACCCAAAGCATGTTCTAGTAAGAATATACCAACCCCTTCAGCCTCAACAAAGACACCTGCTAATGCTCCAGTGGATATGACTCCCTCCCCTTTGACATCTTTGTTGACAACAGCTACTTTAGAAAAGCTTCCTGTACCCCAGGCCAGTGTAACTGTAGCATCTACTGGATCAGCTCAATCCTCAGCAGCTTCTAGCCTTAAAACCCCAGGAACTTCTGCAAATATGAATGGACCCATTTCAAGATCAAGCTCTAGTATCCCAGCTAATAATCCTTTAGTTACCCAGCTTCTCCAGGGCAAAGATGTTCCCATGGAGCAAATTCTGCCTAAGCCTCTCACCAAAGTTGAAATGAAAACTGTTCCACTGACTACAAAAGAGGAAAAGGGGATAGGGCCACTCACAGGTACTGCTGGAACAGAAAATAGCACCAGAGAGGAAGTTAGTGATAGACAGTCCCATCCGATGGTTATCCAGCAGCTAGGGAAAACCTTGCAAAGTAAACAGCTCCCCCAGGTTCAAAGGCCCCTGCAGCTTTTTTCAACTAAGGATCTGAGGGACTCTAGCATTGATACACACCAGTACCAAGAAGGACTAAGTAAAGCAACCCAAGATCAGATCCTTCAGACTCTGATCCAAAGGGTTCAGAGGCAGAATGTTTTCTCATTTGTGCCTCCCTCTCAGTTTAACTTTGCTCACTCAGGTTTCCAGTTAGAGGACATCTCCACAAGCCAGAGGTTCATGCTGGGTTTTGCTGGCAGAAGGACATCCAAACCTGCAATGTCGGGTCACTACTTA
Organism: Erethizon dorsatum; assembly: GCA_028451465.1. NCBI lineage: Eukaryota > Metazoa > Chordata > Mammalia > Rodentia > Erethizontidae > Erethizon > Erethizon dorsatum. The sequence goes on from CM051824.1 coordinate 69,275,630, forward strand.
CTTAATATTTCCACCTATGGCCGAGGTTCAGAGAGCTGTAGGAGGAGCCATTCTATAAACCCCGAAGACCGCGTTTGTCTAAGTAGCCCCACTGAAGCCTTGAGAATGGAATATACAGATTGTAGAAACACAACAGGAGATAGTAGCAGTGGCAAAGATGATGAAACTGATGAAGAGAGTACTGGTGATGAGCAGGACTCTGTGTTGGTGAAGGAAGAGCCCCAGGCCTCCCAGAGTTCTGGCAAGCATAATGCAAGTGCAGGACCCCAGAGTAGGGAAACCCCATCCACCAACAATTGTTTAGCTAACAGAACTATGAAGGCCGAGACACCAGTGAGTGAGCACACCACTCTAAGCAAGGAGAATTACCTGTTCCCTAGAGGCCAAACATTTGATGAAAAGACCTTAGCCAGAGATTTTATTCAGGCAGCACAGAAACAAATGGCTCAGGCCGTTAGAGGTAAGGTAATGCGAAGCAGCCCTGAGCTGTTCAGCTCTACTGCTCTTTCTCTGCCTGCAGACAGTCCCACCCATCAGCCTCTACTCCTTCCACCACTGCAAACCCCAAAGTTGTATGGAAGCCCCACACAGATAGGGCCAAGCTACAGAGGCATGATCAATGTCTCCACCTCATCAGAAGCGGACCATAACTCTGCTGTACCAGGTAGCCAGGTGTCTAGCAATGTAGGTGATGTTATGTCCTTTTCAGTGACTGTCACTACTATCCCTGCTAGCCAAGCTATGAATCCCAGCAGCCATGGCCAGACAATTCCTGTTCAGGCCTTTCCTGAAGAGAACAGCATAGAGGACACACCTTCAAAATGTTACTGCAGGTTGAAAGCCATGATCATGTGCAAAGGTTGTGGAGCTTTCTGCCATGATGACTGCATCGGCCCCTCCAAACTGTGCGTCTCCTGCCTTGTTGTTCGGTAATGAGTCTCGCAAGATAACACTGTAAAGGGAGGGGGAAGGGTAGGGTTAACAAGATGTGTTTCTGCATCATTTTGGAATCACAGAAATAAGGGTTTGGTTGTCTAAAGAGACAAACGTTAATCAGGAATACAGAGTACAGGTCTTTTACATTTTAGAGGAAGCGCACCTTGTATAGTAAGTCTAAGTCAAGCAAGACTTTGTGAATTTGTGACAAGTTTGCACTTAAGAAATCATGTAAATATGTCACATTTTGTTTAACATTTTTTCAGTGTTTAGGTAATGATGTATTCTTTAAATTCTGATGTATGTTCCATTTCATGTGACACTGAGAAAAGCTGAATGCCATGTGTGGTGGAAGGACACTGTCTCCCTTTTTACCTTTCTTGAAACTTAGGGAATGGAAGGAATGGTCTGTAAAGAAGTGACCATTCATGCTGATTATGTCTTCACAGTCTGGCTGTAGGTTATTCATAGATTATTTGGCCTTTGCAAGATTTGGATTCAGGGTTTGCTCAATCTCTTTACCTTAGGTGGAACCTTCTTGAGTGGAAGTTTTTCACAAGGTATTAATGTCACAGGCAGTGTTTGTTTCTGACCCAGAAAGCCCTGACTTGCTTCTTGGCTTTCGGAAACCGGCACCATCATCATGCAGAGCCCTGCTGCTCCCTAATCCCACCCCCTAGTCTGAAACAACAAACGTGGTCTGTGAAGGGAGTGCCTTTCAGAGGCCCCACTTTGTGACTGTTCTGTGCGTGGTGACAGTACCGCAGTGATACCCCTACACTTTGTCATTCATGGGAGTGCACAAACAGGTTTGAGATACTAGTATAGATTGAGCGGGCAAGGGTTAGTGACGGGATGAATTGAACTGTGTATCATTGGACGGGAACAAATTTGCAGAAACTGTTAAACTGAGTGTAAAGAACTTTGGAAGATGATTTAGTGGTAAAAACAAGGTTTTTACCTCTTCTCTCCCAACCCATTACCTAGTGTTACACAGTCAACTGTTGTGATAGAAGAGCTCCTTAGTAGCTTGTTGGCTGCTTCTGTTCAACTTGTTTTGACCTCCCAGGCTCTGAGGAGGCTGGAGTAATCTTATTAGACCTTACCTTCCACATGTGAGAGCACACAAACACAGTACAGGACACTTCGCTGCTTTTGAAAACCTGTCCACTGTTACAGAATTCCTGCTCTCTGCACTAGGGGTGCCTGAGGGAAAAGAGCTTCAGCGAATGGCTACGGGATTGTCTAGCAAGGAAGGAAAGTTCCAAAATTTCATGGATTTTTAAATTCTTTCTTCCTTTTTTTAAATTTTTTAAAAATTCTTCTGTGATTAAAAAATTTTGAATACATACTTTTTAGTTCCTGATTAAAGAATGTTTTTTTTAAAACCCTACAGTTGAGCCGGGCATGGTGGCTCACGCCAGTAATCCCAGCACTTTGGAGGCTGAGGCAAGAGGATCACTGAGTTTAAGGCCAGCCTGGGCTACATAGCAAGGTGAAGGCAGCCTGAACTGTGTGGTGAGACCCTGTCTCAAAAAAATCAAACCCTACAGTTCACCCAAATTTGGTATTAAGAAGATTATTAATGTGCACATTTTTGCTTATTTCAGTTCTTCTAATTTGAGGTGTGTAAAGTATTAGTGCAACATGGTGCAGTTTTGTTTATACTTAATATTTTAGATGTGATTCTTAAAAATTCAGAACAGTTTAAACCTGTTAAGTCACATTCCAGATTAGGAGAAAGGAGGCAATAATCTGTTGTACCCCCATTCTGCTGCCCACCGTACCCCCTGCATCATACACTCTTTCTAATGCTTTCCCACAGTGTCTGCTCCAAACTCCATAAGAAACTCCAGTTTCTCATCTTCTCTGGCTCATTTGTTGTGGGTCAAGGCAAATACAGGATTAACAACTATGTTCCAATTTCAGCCAAGACAATATGTTGTGCCTCAATCTTCCCCTCTTCTTCTAGCACATACGTAGCAAAGAGGTTAAAAGGGCTAAAACATCCAGGGATAAGTTCTCCAGTGAAGGACCAGTGGGAAACAAACCACGGTTGCCCTGCTTCCAAACTTTGAATACCCTGGGTAATCCCAGTGGGGTTTATTAAAAAACCTGTTGGTTGCCAGGCATGGTGGCAAATGCCTGTAATCCCAGCACGCGGCTGAGGCAGGAGGATTGCTGCGAGTTTGAGGCCAGCCCGAACTGCATGACAAGACCCTGCCTCAAAAAAAATCTGTTGGTGAGGAGGACTTTTCTGTGCCCAGCCTCTCTGCTCCATCCCAGTGACAGTGCTGAGTGCAGGCTGGTGGGCCCAGGGAGGTTGCATGTTTCAGAATTGGCCCCATGCTATATGTCAGTTACCAGTTTGGATTGATGAAAGTGATTTTTCTGCTTCACAACTGCCAGAAAGGCTTTCCTCTGAATTCCTTTATCTGAGGATGGACAGACTATACCAGGACAGGAGGGCATCTGGGATTTTCAGTGCCATCTGAGAGGAAACCACATGGTGCTTCTTCCTCTTGATCCTGGCCCTGCAGCTAGGTCCCAAGCTTTGCTTTTCATGAGATTCCCCTAACAGTTCCCAGCAAAATATTTCCATTTAGTTATACTTCAGAAACAAATCACCAACTAGATTTATTGCCTCAGACTTTATCAGATGAGATAATATACTCTCAGATTGGTGGTAAATTAAATCGCAGTCCACTCAATAATTTGAAAACAGTGGTCTCAAGTTGAAAGCCATTCATTTTATAAAACGGAACAGGAAAAGTGACAGTCTGGCCCTTCAAATTACTAGAGTATGGTACTCCATCTAGTACCTTTAAAGCAATTTCTATCTTAGTAGTTGTTTTACCTTTAAATTCATTCGTAATGCTAAGCTCATTCTTAGGGCATTAGGCGGCCCTTTCCATGACACGGCAGCCGTGACTCATGGATATGCTTCCAGTATGCCCTCCCTGGCCTTCTGGTACCCTCACCCTGGCAAGAGCATTCGTGACGTATCATCCCAGTCTGATTTATAAATGTTCCAAGTTGTCTAGTAAACAATCCCCCAATCTTAAGATTTTTGATTAATTAAAATTCTTCATCCTGTTAAGCAGAAAGTAAAGCCAAATAACCTGGATGTGTTTGCCCTGCTTCAGTTCCTTAGCCCCTATGTTGAAAATACTGAAGCTATCTATGGTATTCTGTGTAACATTTCTAAGAATAAGAGCTGGCCAATGGGAAATTTTCCTTGGAGTGGGGAGAAGTATGCTTACATTGGCTGGGAAGACAGATGTAGCTATTTTAGAACTTATCTCAGATTTAAATAAATCGCCAAAGGAAGACCTCATTGCCGTCCAGGTGAGGTGCAGTGTCGTGCATAGTAACACCCTGTTAATTGTTATCATTGCCTTCTTCCCTTAGAGATCCTTAGAGAACTCTGATTAAATGATTAGCCGTAATTAGAGGTCTCTGGTTATCATACTGCTATTTATTTCTAAAACTCACTGTCAGCGAGCAGTGCCAGGGTCGTTTTCTCTTCAGTATCACATTGACATCGTACCAAGGAGGGGAAAGTCTCCCCATTGCATTAACAACAGTGCGTTAAGTAAACACCTTGGCCCAGGATAATTTTCAACTCATTTTATAGAATAGTCCAAAGAGACTGAGAAACATGATGATAGGCAGGGTCCTCTCCTTCATGTTTCAAAACCTACATACCTATTGAAAGAAAACAGTAGGTAAGACATTTCCTAAAGTTGAAGCAATAGCTTCTTAGAGTCTTGGTTACTTTATTTTTTTTAATGCTTTACATTTGATACAACTATTAAAGATCAATTTTAAATATAGCTTTCCAGTAATATATTTTAAGTAATATATATTTTAATATCTATGTAAAAGGTGACAGTGGAAGACTTTGAATTTCTCACATATGGTTTGTTAATGTAAGACCGCACCGTAAAGGTATACATTATTTCAAAGGAAGTTGCTCTAAAGATACTCAGATTATTTCCAAAAAATGCAATAAGGGGGATAGTTCTGGGGTTTATTTTTTATTTTAAATGGAAATTGCCTATTTACCACAAGCTATTTTTCCCTCTGGCTATAAGGTTTGTACAGACTGGTTTGGTAAATGCTAAACTTTTGTGTGTCTTGCCTTTTTCAAGGAATTGTTAACATTGGAATTGAGGGTATGTACAGAGAAGTTGGTGTCAACACCATTTAATAAGACATATTTTTTCACAAATATAGAAAAAAATCATTTTACATAAGAACTTTAAGTATTTGCAATAAATATATGTATATAGATTGTATGTGTTCATATATTATTTTTCATTTTATTATTGAGTAAAAGATAATTAAAAGTGACATTAAAACCTTGGAGTTTTTGGTGAATCTTGAGGTCTGACATACACTTGAGAGTGGCAGGGGAAGGCCCTCAGTTATTGCCTTATACTATATGGGAACGTTACCACAGACCTTGTGGAAGGGACTAAAATGAAGAATTCAGTGACAAATCAGGATAGTACATTTCTTTTAGAACTTGAGTAAAAACATTCTTCTGTCTGTCTCTGTGTTTGCCCCCTTAATCTGTTCCCAAAAGTGAAGAAAACACAGGAAAAATGTTACTGGAAAAGTGAAAAAAGCCACAGGGAAGTCTCTTAAACATACCCATTATTTGCTTGTAAACAGAATGATAAGGATATATTTCAGGGGGGAAATAGGTTTTGTTCTTTTTTTCTCCATGGTGATTAATCATTTCTTAGCAGACATTCACTGCCACCACCCTCCAGGCCTGCCATATGTGAAGAAATAATCTCTCTAAGATACAGAAAATACGATTTCTATTTCTCAGTTCTGAGAAGTGAATTTCATAGCCATAGTTATAGTCATGCCCTGCTTGACTAATGGAGAGATTGAAGAGCTAAGACAACTGTGTGAAGGGAATTACCTGTGCCTTGATTAGATTCTGTTTCAGCATTTGTCACTTGAATTTTGAACTCCCTTGTGTGGGGAAGAGCAGTTACAGAAATAAGGACTGAGCCAGATGTTAAGGGAGGTTAATTGTCTGTAGTCCCACACCTCGGCTGCTAATTCAACAGAACTCATTTTGTGGTTGTAAAATAAATACTTGATTTTAGGATGTGACGGGGGACCAAAATGATAGCTAGATAGATGGCCTTTGGAAGTAAAGGCATACATGCTCTCTTTAAACATGGATAACATATAGATTCTTTGATGACCTGGAAGGAAAGTTGGTATGGTCAGATTTTCAAGAATATGAGACAGGGTCTCACTATGTAGTTCAGGCTGGCCTTGAACTCACTGAATAGCCCAGGCTGGCCTTGGACTTGTGATTCTCCTGCTTCAGCCTCCCAACTGCTGGGATTACAAGTATGCACCACCATGCCCAGCTCAAGAATATATCTTAATGATCCATGAAACTGCGTTTTTGATGTAGTTCACTAGTTCTCCCTGAAATTGCTTAGCTCCCATTTTCACAGAAAAATTTATTTTGAAAATTAAGGATATCCAGCAGTGCTTTTAAAAAGATAATTTTCTGAAAAGCAAGTGCTGGGTGAAAATGTGGAATAAGAGATGAGGATGGTAATATTCAATTGGGTTCTAAGGTATCAGAAGCTGTGCAGTGCCCAACAGGGTCATATATCCACAGTTAGGGTTAAGAATAAACTAAATTATTTTTCAAAAATAGGTATTTCAAACATCCAGGTAACATAAGACGTTGGAGAGAGTTCTGCTGTCCAAGAGAACAGTGTACTAAGTCTTAGCTGAAAATGCAGTTTCTGAGGGAAGTTCGAGTCTCAGGGAACATCCGCATCCTTGTAAGTCCAATATAAGAGATGAAGGTGAGCTATTTAAATGTGTAAATTAGTCCATTCTGACCATTTACAAAGATTGGTTCTCCACTTCTAGTTTATATTTATCATTTAGATTGGCTGCCTACCTCATGGGAAGTAGGTTCATATCCAGGTGATGACATAGGAGCCTAAAGGTAGAGTTGGTTTGCGGTTGAGTAAGAGCAATGTACTCGAACACAGGACAGTTGCAACTTGGATCCTCAACTACCCTTTACTTCACAGAGCCTTAGAAACTGTGTTCATTGCTCTTAGACTACTTGACCTCACCAGGTCCTCAGAAGTCAGGTTTTGCATGTTTCTAATTTTTTATGCACAAATCATGTTACTAATTCAAATATTTATTGGGTATCCACTATGTGCTAAGCACTGCTTAAGTGCTGATTTTGCAAGGTTAAGCAAAAGCAGTCATGCAACTCGTAAAAAGTTCTTCCCACAGTAGTTACCATGCAGCATGTTTGTAGTTGACAGCTAAAGGAGTAATCAGCGCTGCATGTTTCCCAAGACAATTCAAAGTACAAATGAGTTATAAAATACAAGTATTTGAGATGCTGGGCAAAGCAGTGGTAAAACATGAAAAAACATTGCCTCTAGATGAAAAACAGATAATGTGGAAGAGAGAAGTCAAGGTAATAAATACCTTTTTAGAGAATGATTGTGGGAATAGAGTTAATGGGTTTTAAGAAATCTCTTAGATCTAGAAAGAGAGACCAAAAGCAATTTCTTAGGATTCATTCAAGTCAGTACTGTGTTCAGTTCACCTTTTCAAATAACAGTTGGGGTAAGTAACAGCTTTCTGGTCACTGTTCAAGCCCAAAAGACGCTAAAGGGAATTTTTTTTAAAGCATGATTTTTCATCTTCTAGGTGAGGAGCTGAGTCTCTCCCTTTTGAGTTGTATCCTGTTGTTTCCTCCATAATGGATAAAATTGTTCTTGGTTTTCTCTTACATTGTGGAATTGGCCTTTTTTTCTTTTATAAATCAGAGAACTTGAATTAAACAGGGCTTCAGTATTATCCTGTACCAGTGGTGGCGAACCTATGGCATGCATGCTGCAACGGGCTGTCTGTATCATTAAAAGCTCTAAAAGGTTTGCCATCACTGCCCTATACATTTTCCTTTTAGTGATGCAAATCCTAATTCTTTCTTTAGGACTTTTAGGATAGAAAAGTTTTAAGAGGATAAGTAGTTGTATTTTGTCAGTGCTTAGTCTTGAATTTTCCTTACCACTTGTCTTTAACCTAGATTATTGGCTTTGCGACTCAGTTTCTGTATGCCAAGATGCCTGTATTCACCTTTCAGTCAAAGAGACGTTAGATGTATCCCACTATGTAATGTAGTCTCAACTCTGTCCAGAAACGGGGAGGGTGATTGTCCTCTATTTTCCTAATACTTGGTGACTGTTGAAGGTTGAGTTTCTTTCATACTGGATAGACCAAGGAATTAATACTGTACTTCCACGTAGCTTTCAGCCTTAACCTAAAAAAAGGGGAACCCTAAAAAAGTTCTTACCAAAGGGCAGAAAAAACCTGAAAAAGTTTAGAGATGAGCGGCTGTGGAGATGGGCTGTGGCTAGAAAGTGGGTTCTCCTGAAGAGTAACTTCATTTTTCCTTGTTCTTCAAATCCAAAAGAAGCTGAGCTGGTAGGGGGAAAGGGGGTTCCCTTGATTTTCATCTTAACTGGAGGATGTCTTGAAGATAAACCTGAGGTACAGATTTAAGAAAATTTTGAATTAAGTAACTTATTTTTAAAAGTTTGGGTTTCTCTAGCATGGTGAATTGCCATGAGTGTAACATGGAATTTGATTTGAGACATTTCGTGGGCTAAGGAATGGTTTTCTACGGAACTATGGCAGATTTGCCACTGGCTTTTATACACAGTCCATGTACTTCCTATAGAAAGTATGTATATAAATTTATACATGTTTGGGGTAAATTCCTTTAAGAAAGCCAGAGTTCATGTTTTCAGATACCTGGAGCTTCAGTCATAAGTCAGCAATTCTTCTTCATGTTAGGTTTTCAGGTAACAACCAACCATTTGGCGACTTCGTTAGTGACCCCAGCTGAACCTGTATGTAATCATTTTGTACACATTTTAAATTAAAATTCTTCCAGAGTCTCGTATTTGTCTACTCTGTTAGATGAGGAAATAGGTTCTAGGTTGGGAAGATATAATAGTTTATTCTCTGATAATAAATTACTGATTAAAGAGCAAAGAATACAGTTTCTAGAATCCATGAAAGATGCAAAGTACATGACAAAACTCTAGAAGTGAAAACCTATCCATAAGTGCATTGACCTATTTTTTTCAAAACTTTACTTCTGTGACTCATGGTAACACACTTTTCACCAGCCAGCACCAAGAAGAACCAGAATGGGAGAAATGACCTTATGTTGGTCTTATTCACATTAAAATCTTTGTGCACATAGGCGTAGCACTTCGACAGATAAAACTCTACCTTTTAGCTCCTCACTATCATCTTTATTCCTCTTTTAGACTCTTCCTTTTATGGGTCGTATAGAAACTACCTTCAGAGTTGAATGTACAGTGTTTCTGCACATGGACAAACTGTATCTTAATGACTCGTTGAATAAAGGCATACAGTTTTACTCTAGCAGTTGTGCCTTTTCTTTTCTAAAGGAACCAGACACCTGTGCATGGCTTGCCTGCCAATTGCCCCTGCCCCTGTGCCTGATTGCACAACTGTCCCTGGATCATGGCTGTGTTCATCTCTTTAGTACATACTCAAAGGGGGTTCAAGAACTCACTAGCAACCAAATGTGTATCTTTCAAAAATAAGGAACCAGGCATGGTGGTGAATGCCTATAATCCTAGTACTTGGGAGACTGAGGCAGGAGGAGCATTGCAATTCGAGGCCAGCCTGAACTACATAGCAAGACTCTGTCTCAAACAAAGAAAAAGAGGCTGTGTGTGGTAGCATGTGCCTGTAATCCCAGCACTCAGGTGGCTGAGGCAGGAGGATCACCATGAGTTTGAGGTCAGTCTGGACTACATAGTGAGACACTGTCTCAAAAAAAAAAAAATTACATATATATATATATATATATATATATATATATATATATATATATATATATATATAAAAACATTGTGGTACTGGCATAAGGACAGATAAACCAACCCAATGGAATAGAATAACCCAGAGATAAGCCCACACATGTGCAATCAAATGATTTTCAATGTGAGCACCAAGATCAGTCAGTGGGAAAAGGACAATGTTCAACAAAGGGTGTTGGGAAAACTTGTCCACATGCAAAAGAGTAAAGGTGAACCCTTAACACCATATACAAAAATTAAGGGAAAAAAGTTTATAAAACTTAAAAGAATTTCATAATTGGATCGAAAATTATTTCTAGAATATGATGGAAAAACTGCAAAAGGAAGGATTGTTATAAACTGGCTTACATTTTTGTGTATCAAAGGATATTATCTAATAGTGAAAAGGTAAGCTACCGAAAGGTGGAAAATATTTGCAAATCATCTGATGATAATGTATATTTTTATACATTTTATACTTCAAATATACAAGTTTAAAGGGCACTTCAAGGGTAAAAGACTTGATGTTTTTCCAAAATCAATGGACATGGCAGAGACAACAGTGTTGTCAAGGATGTGGAGAGATGCACTCACTGCTGGCGAGAAGGTAAAACTGCAGCTGCGGTAACAGTGTGGTTGGTCCTGGAAAGATTAAACAGAACTACCATATGGTCCAGGAATGCCCCTCCTGGGTGTGTGCCCCAAGAAGTAAAAACAGGGACTCAAAACATTTGTACACGGGTGTTCATAATGTTATTCATAAGAATCTTAAGGTGGGGGCCAGTGAGATGGCTGAGCGGCATAAGCACCTGCCTGGCAAGCGCAAGGTCCTGAGTTCGACTCCCGGAACCCACATATGAAGAAAGGGCTGGTGATATCGCTCAGTGGCACGGGTGCCTGCTGGCGCACGAGGTCCTGAGGTTGACTCCCAGTACCCACATAAAAAAAAAAAAAAAAAAAAAAAAAAAACAAGATGGAAGGAAGCCTAATGCTCACTGACAGATGAATGGGTAAAATGTATATATGTGCAGTGGAATATTCAGCCTTAAGGAAGAAGATTCCGACCTGCTGCATGGATCAACCTTGAAGGCACACCCAATAAGGCACAAAAGGACAGATAGCAGATAATCCCAATTATATGAAGTACCTAGAGTGGTCAGATTCAGAGTGGAACGGGTGCTGGGGAGGGGAAGACGGGCGTTCCATCAGATGGAACAATTTCCATTGGGGGTGATGGACATGGACAGTGGTGATGGTTGCAAAACAGTGAATCTACTTAATGCTGTCCACCTAAAAATGGTGAAACGGTAAATTTTATATATTTTTATCACAATTAGAAAGTAATGAAACCCAAAGTAGAGAAAGAAAACGTGTGTGACAGTCTCTCTGACCATCTAGTGATTTCACTTAACTCAAGAAACCTGTCGCACTAGAAAAACTAGCAGCACTCTCAGAAGCAGCTGTGCCTTTTTAGGGAAGTGAGCTCTTGGAGACAATTCTGCAGTGACTAGGAGAGCGTTACAGACCCTACGAACCCGCAGCTGAGAATGGAACCAGCGACAACACTGTAGGTCTTTCTTGGGTCCTGACAGCAGCCAGGGGACAGAATGTCAAGTCAGATGGGAAGACAGATTCCCAAGGTCTTACAGGGATTGATGGCAGCAAGGAACAAGGGGCTTTTTTTTTTTTTTTTTTTTTTTATTTTTTTGTGGGTACCGGGGGGTCGACCTCAGGACCTCGCGCGCCAGCAGGCGCCCGTGCCACTGAGCGATATCACCGGCCCCCTTTTCGTATGTGGGTTCCGGGAGTCGAACTCGGGCCCTCACGCTTGCCGGGCAGGCGCTTAAGCCGCTGAGCCATCTCACCGGCCCACAAGGGGCTTTTTAAATAAGCAAAATCAACCATCCTCCCACAATCCTACTGCAGAGTAAAGTTCTTATCCCTCTAAAAGAGGATAGATTATAATAAACTCAGAGCAGAACACAAGCTATAAAACCAACAAAAACTTCTGGTTTTCACTACGCATGAATACAAAAATAGGAAAAGCAAGTTACATTAAGTATCCCATTTATATAAAGTTTACCACATGTATAAGTAATGCTTTTCCAGGTATCTCTATGCACATGTGTGTCCACATCAATATTTCTGTATTACAGAAACATTCACAGGAATGATGAATCCCAAATTTGGGGTAGTATTTCTAGGATCCAGAATACATCAACTGTGTAATTAATTGTTTATTGAGGTGGATAGTGAATACCTTTCTCTTTTTGTTATTTGAAATAGTTCTTAAAAACGTCATAACAAAAAACAAAAATAATCTGCCTGTCTTCTTAAAAGGGAACACTTTAGAAACATTTTTTGTTTCACCTTAAATTTTGGAGTCACCTCACCCTCTTGTGACTTCTTAACCTCCCCAACCAGGCCCCTTAATTTTTAAAGAAAATGCCAAAGCTCTTGTCAGATTCACCATTTTCCTGCCTCAGCCACGAGAGTGCTGGGAGTCTCGGTGAATGCCACCACACCCAACTCTTTTTTTTTTTTTATTGACTTTTTTTTTTATTTTATTGACTTTTTTTTTATTTTAAAGAGAAGAAAAAACAAAACAAATCAAAAAAAAGAACAAATTTTCAAAACAACATAATATGAGGGTAACAATGGTCAATGCATTACGTATTATTATCTTTAAGTTAGTTATTCAGGATACCAGACATTAGCATTCAATTGTCCAAACTTTATTTGCTCAAACCTTACTCTTCAATGAACTAAGTAAAACTGGTAGTGTATCTATCTTAACCATCTTATATATATATACAATTTTTTTCCCTTTCCCTTCTTTCTTTTCCCCATTCCAGTCTCTCTTTCTTATTGACCAGTTTCTTTTTGATTCACCGTGTCTATTGTACATTTTGGATCTTATTTACTCTTTCAGTTTCTCATACTAGAGAGACAATACGATGCTTACACATGTGCGTCTGGTTTATTTCACTTATGAGTATTTTCTCGAGTTGCATCCATTTACCTATAAAAGTCTCCAGTTTATCCTTCTTTATGGCTGAATAGTACTCCATTGTATAAAAATACCACATCTTTCTTATCCATTCCTCAGTTGATGGGCATTTGGGTTGTTTCCAAGATCTGGCTATTACAAATTGTGCTGCTATAAACATGGGTGCACATATATCACTGTGGTATGATGTTTTTAATTCTTCTGGGAAGATGCCCAGAAGGGGAATAGCTGGGTCAAATGGGACCTCCAACCCTAGCTTTTTGAGGAATCTCCACACTGACTTCCACAGTGGCTGTACCAGTCAACACTCCCACCAACAGTGAAGAAGGGTTCCTTTTTCCCCACAGCCCCTCCAGCATTTGTTATTAGTTGATTTCTTTATAGTAGCCATTCTTTCTGGGGTGAGATGGTATCTCAGTGTTGTTTTAATTTGCATCTCTCGAATGACTAGTGATGTTGCACATTTTTTTGTATATTTATTTGCCATTAGTATTTCTTCATCTGAGAAATGTGTATTCATCTCAGATGCCCATTTTTGGAGTGGGTCTTTAAATTTGGGAGGTCTGATTTTTTTGAGTTCTTTATATGTTCTCGATAGTAATCCTTTGTCTGAGGAACAGCTGGCAAACATTTTTTCCCAGGTTGTGGGTTGTCTTTTCACTCTCTTGGTGGTTTCTCTTGCTGTGCAAAAGCTTTTTAATAAGATGAGATCCCAGTTATTGATTCTTTGGGATAGTTCCCGTGCGGTTGAGTTTTTATTCATAAAGTCTTTGCCTACACCAATGTCTCCAAGGGATTTACCTATCCTACCTTCCAGCAGATTTAATGTTTGTGTTTTAATATTTAGATCTCTGATCCATTTTGAATTTAGTTTAGTGCATGGTGAAAGATATGGGTCTAGTTTTAATCTTCGGCATGTGTAGAGCCAGTTTTTCCAGCACCATTTATTAAAGAGGCTTTCTTTCTTCCACTGAATGTGTTTGGCACCTTTGTCAAAGATAAGGTGGCTTAGTATGTCTGGAGTTGTTTCAGCATCTTCTAATCTGTTCCATTGATCTTCAGGTCTGTTTTTTTGCCAGTACCACACTGTTTTTATCACAGTAGCTTTATAGTATAATTGCAAGTCGGGGATTGTGATGCCCCCTGCCTTGCCTTTGTTGCCCAGAATTGCCTTTGCTATTCTAGGTCTCTTCTGATTCCAAATGAATTTTAGGATTGTTTTCTCTAATTCTGTGAGATATGCTGTTGGAATTTTGATTGGAATTGCATTAAATCTGTATAACAGTTTTGGAAGTATGGCCATTTTCACTATATTGGTTCTTCCTATCTAGGAGCAAGGGATATCTTTCCATTTTCTGATATCCTCTTCAATCTCCTTTTTCAGAGTACTGTAGTTTTCAGTGTATAGGTCTTTTACATCCTTTGTGAGGTTGATTCCTAGGTATTTCATTTTTTTGGATGTTATTGTGAAAGGTATTGTTTCCCTAATTTCTCTTTCAGTAAGTTTGTTATTTGTGTACAGGAAGGCTATTGACTTTTGAGTATTGACTTTGTATCCAGCTACACTACTAAATTTGCTTATTAAATCTAGCAGTTTTTTAGTGGAGTTTTTGGGGTCTTCTGTGTAGAGTATCATGTCATCTGCAAATAATGATAATTTAACTTCTTCCTTTCCAATCATTATTCCCTTTATTTCTTTCTCTTGTCTAATTGCTCTGGCTAAAGTTTCCAGGACTATGTTGAATAAGAGTGGGGACAGTGGACATCCTTGTCTTGTTCCTGATTTTAGAGGGAAGGCTTTCAGTTTTTGGCCATTTAGTATAATATTGGCTGTTGGTTTGTCATAGATAGCTTTTACCAGGTTGAGATAAAGACCCTCTATTCCAATTTTCTGTAGGGTTTTTATCATGAAAAGGTGCCGGACTTTGTCAAAAGCTTTTTCTGCATCTATTGAGATGATCATATGATTTTTGTCTTTGGTTCTGTTAATATGGTGTATTACATTTATTGATTTACGTATGTTGAACCATCCCTGCATCCCTGGGATGAATCCAACTTGGTCATGGTGTATAATCTTCTTGATGATTTGTTGGATTCTGTTTGCCAGTATCTTATTAAGGATTTTTACATCTATGTTCATTGGGGAGATTGGCCTATAGTTCTCTTTCTTAGTTGGGTCCTTCTCTGGTTTTGGTATCAGGGTAATGCTTGCTTCCAGGAATGAATTTGGGAGTATTGCTTCCCTTTCAATTTCATTAAAAAGTTTGAGAAGTAGTGGCGTTAGGTCTTCTCTAAATTTCTTGTAGAATTCGGCAGTGAATCCATCAGGGCCTGGGCTTTTCTTTGTTGGGAGGTTTTTAATTACATCTTCAATTTCATTGGTTGATATTGGTCTATTTAGGATTTTTAAATCTTCTTGATTCAGCTTTGGTAATTCATACAAATCTAGGAATCTGTCCATTTCTTCTGCATTTTCCATCTTAGTAGAATATAAATTTTCAAAATAGGTATAGATGATCTTCTGGATTTCTGCAGGGTCCGTCGTGATATCACCCTTTTCATTTTCAATTGCATGGATTTGAGTCTTTTCTTTTCTTTTTTTAATAAGGTTGGATAAGGGTTTGTCAATCTTATTTATTCTTTCAAAGAACCAACTTTTTGCTTCATTGATTCTTTGTATTGTTTTTTTAGTCTCCAATACATTAATTTCTGCTCTGATCTTTGTAATTTCCTCCCTTGTACGGGCTTTTGGCTTAACCTGCTCTTCTTTTTCTAGAAGTTCGAGGTTTGCCCTTAAGTTGTTTATTTGCGCTTGCTCTATTTTCCTAATGTAAGTATTTAATGCTATAAATTTCCCTGTTAGGACTGCTTTCATTGTATCCCATAAGTTCCGGTATGTTGTACTGTCATTATCATTCAGTTGTAGAAATTGTCTAATTTCTTCTTTAATTTCATCTGTGACCCATTGGTTGTTCAGGAGGGTGCTGTTTAATTTCCATGTGTTTAGGGAGTTTTTGTGATTTCTTTTGCCATTGATTTCCAATTTCATTGCACTATGGTCTGATAATATGCATGGGATAATTTCAATTCCTTTGCATTTACTTAAGCAGGTTTTATGAGCTAGTATGTGGTCTATTTTGGAGAATGTCCCATGTGCAGCTGAGAAGAATGTGTATTCTGATGTTGTGGGCCACACCCAACTCTTGCACTTGAGTAAATGGTGCCACCACATCCAGATGCTGAGCCAATACCACAGCTTTTCTTCATATCTGTCCTACTGTCCTCTCTTACTAGCTTGCTTCATCTTCCCTTCCCTTAACCACATTTTCTCATTTTTCTACAACTACACTTAGCCACATGCCACTTTCTGTTCTTGGGCTCACTGAAAAGCACAGCCAGGAGCAATATAGGAGGTCCGTTGTCCAGGATGATAACATGAAAATACACTGAGGCCAGAAGCAAGCAATCCATTCCGCCATTAGATATTGGGAAGAGTTGGGAGTGAGTGGCAGTGAACAGTGGAATAGTAAGAATCCAAGTGCCTTGCTATTCACAGACCCCTACAAGCCTGAGATATAGTTCTTGGGGTTTCCTATCCACAGGGAATAGGTCTTTCAGATTTGTCTTGGATTCCAATGCTTTCTAAGTTCTTTTTGTTTTCAGTTCACAAATGACGGTGTCCAGTAAACACTAACTGCTTACTATTGAAAGCCCTAAACTTCTGCAATAAACGTATATTATTTCAAAAGTACTATAGACAGGAGTGGTAAATTAGAGAGTGATGAGGTAGATAATTCAGCACATTGAAACAGTAATAAAATCAATGCGTAAATTATAACCATAAGTAGGTTTTTATTTCTTAATGATGAAACTGCTTAATAACACAAACCACATATGTAACAAAAAATATTAAAGCTAGGAGTGAAAGGCACATGGAAAGAAAGTCTTT
The DNA here is from genome assembly GCA_028451465.1 of Erethizon dorsatum. Classification (NCBI taxonomy): domain Eukaryota; kingdom Metazoa; phylum Chordata; class Mammalia; order Rodentia; family Erethizontidae; genus Erethizon; species Erethizon dorsatum. The sequence continues at coordinate 69,292,446 of CM051824.1, forward strand.
TTAATCCAGTTTTCAACACATTCATTTTACCTAGAAATAAGACTGACAATTCACAAAGTTTATTGCAAAGTTTTTCATCACTAACCTCTTCTGGAAAACATGGTTGATTCTATCTTTCCATAGAGGAGCAATGTTAAAGTATCAAAATATACTCAGCTGTACCAAGATTCACATTCCAGTAAATCACTGGTCTAGCTTCCATCTGCCATAAAATGCAAAGAGTACAACTCAAATCAATAAGAGTCTATAATAATTTAAAACACAATTCTCAGTTCTATTAAATGGGCATAAATATATGATCATATAAATGACAAAAGGTCCTTTGTGTATGACAGAGTACACATGTAAGGATAACTAAGTCCCCTAATAGTACTATGTAGTACTTGGTATAATTAGGTAACTTGTCCTCTTAGAACTTCTAAGTTACTGCTAGAGCAATAGATGGCACAAGACTCAAAAATATTTTACCCTAGGAGTACTCAGTCTAATTCCTTACAGGGATTTCTAGTGCCTAGGAGTACCTGATCTAGTTCTTATTTCACCTGTTATTTTCGGGATCCCTTTGGATGTTGATTTGGTGTCTGAGGGTGCAGTGTGGTCTTTGGAGCACCCTGTTGCTTCGGACTCCGGTCCCGCATGGATTGTAGTCGTTGCCTCCCCCTCATGATGGTTTCTTGGTACCACTGTCTCTGCTTCAGCTGCTGCTTCTGGTTTTCTAACCGGCTTTGGATAGCTTCCAGTTTCTTGGCTTCCTGAAGCAGTGGCTTTAACTTCTTCCTCAATTCCTGGTTTTCTCTGTAGAAGCCGTGGCAGAATTCAAAATGAGACTTCTGTGCTGTGTACTCCAAGACCTGGGCCTTCCCACCGAGCTCCCTTCTTTTTCTCTCTCCCCACTGCTCCCAAACCAGGTCCAGCTCTTTGATTTCTTGCTCTAGGAGGGCTTTTTGCTGGAGGAACTGGAAATGTGCCTCCCGGTCCTTCACGTGTGTCTCGGCTGGGATCCTCTCTATCTGCTCCTGCAAGCTCTGTATTCTCCTGTCCTGTCTCTCCTTGATGGTGGCAATATTCCTCAGAGCCCGCAACCGCTGTTCCAATTTGAATTGGACCTTTTCCCTCCGCAAGAGCTGTGCTTTCAGGTCTGAGGTTTCTTTCTCATATCTGGAGGCTAATTCTTGTTTCCTCTGCTCCAGCTTCTGGTATTGTTGGAAATAATCTTTCCATAACTCCTCACACTTCCTCTCCCTGTGCTTACTATTTTCAGTCAGGTAGTCCAGAATGGATTTGCTTTCAGCCTCCACGAGGAGCTTTTCCTTCTGCAGCTGCCTGCTCTCCTCCAGCAGCCAGTTCTGCCTCATCTGAGCTTCTTGGATTTGGTTGTTCAGCTTCCCCAGGGCCACTACAATCTTTCCTTTTAGTCTCTTCTCCCTCTTCGTTAGTTTCTCTGGCGGCAGGCATTGATGGAGAAGTATAAGATATGCCGATGGTGGAGGGAAACTTGTGCTGGTCTCAGCAAAACTGAAGGAAGAGAATAGGAAACATACCCTTATTGGTTCTCAATCACAAGGTAAGAAATAAATTCAAGAAGGCACAAGTGTCCTTCATTCATAGAAAAGATCTTTTCAAGCAGACGTTACGTGGCAGACACTGTGCCAGGCACGGGGAAAGAACTAGGTGTAAAGATAGGGAATGTGGCTGCCCACATACACTATGCATTCCCTACAACTTCGAGCAATGTGATCTCAATATTCCAAAGGAGAAAGCCGGCTCAGAATCTTTACGGGGCCTGTGCACAACATAACACGGGTACAAGTGGCAGTCTGGGTGTGAAACTGTTTATGACTCACAGATTCCACCGCAGCAGCTCTGAAGGGCCGCGGAAGGAGACTGGGTGGTCGGGTCCGGGAAGGGTTTCCACGTTTCCCAGAGCCCCTCGGGGGAGTCGAGCGCGCCCCCAGGACTTACAGGCTCTGGGGAAGGAGGCCCTCGCTAGCGGAACTCTGTAGGTCACTGAGGGTGACGACCGAGGAGCACGCGCTGGTGGCAGGGGTCGGCCGCTCGCGGGCACGGCGTCCAGTAGCGGGGACTTCCCGCCCGGGCGCCGCCCCGTGGTCCGCGCGCTTCTGCGGGGTGCAGGGGGTCCGGAGGCCGCACGCCGCCCTGCTACTGATCGGTGCAGCCCTCAGCTGTTTAATCTCCTCGGCTGTCAAAGAAGCCCTAGAGGCCGGCACTCCAGCGGCTGTCAACTCCCTCGGGAGGAAGCGAGCGCGCCTGCTCGGGGTCGCCGCGCTTGGGATCCCATCTCGTCTCGCCCTCCAGACGACCACTGCGCTGTCCCTCGCAGGTCCTAGCCTCTGACGGTCAGCGCCCTCTTTAGCGGCCATCGGCCGATGCCCTACTTCGCGGCCAGGGTCAGCAGTCAGCCCCCGGCGCGTCACAGAGGTCACCCTCTGACCACCGCTCGGGTTGCTAGGACTCCAGCCACAGCGGCGGCGCTGACCCGGACGGAGGGCTCTCTAGCCGCACGGCGTCTCTATGGTGGGCGGGGCAAGATGGCGGCGCGGCCGGCGCCAGTGCAGTCCTTCGCTCCGAGCGGGTCCTGGGCCCTGTAAATTTGCTGGTGTAGGGAATGACGGGAGCCAAGTAAGCCACGTCTTTTCTAGGTGACGTGGCGGGGGTTAAGATGATAAGAGGTGCAGGGGGAAAGGAAAGAAGGGAAAAGTGGAAAAAAAGAAAAAAAGGAAAACGTGGAAACAAAGCTCTAGGAGGGGAGGAGGGGAAGGAGTCGTCGAAGGGAGGGTAGGGGAATGGGGAAAAAAACAAGTTATATCATGTACAGGTACAAATTCTCTGTGATGATTATGATGAATGTGATCTTTATGTATATTTAAAATGTACCAATAAAATCTAAAAAAAAAAAAAAAAATGATGATAAGAGGTGCAGTAGGTTGCCCGTGGCAGGCGTAAAGCTAGGGAGAAAGGGAGGCAGTGTTTCTAGGTTTTGCAGGGTCCAGGTCTGTGCTTCAGTGGGACTCAACCTCAACTCCAGTTCTTTCTTCTATAAGAGCTCTCAGCCTGGCCTGGGTCAGTGAAGGTCCCCGCCTAGCGCATGCTTGGTACAGCTTACCACATGGTGTTGCAGAAATGTGATATCAAACGGAATGGAAGACTCCTTGCACCTGAGGAGTTGGAAGGCATCTTTAACGCTAGCAGGCTAGTGGGAACCAAGTCCAAATCACTAGCACAGAGTCAGCTTAGAGTTCAGTTTAAATACATTTTTGCAAGCCGGAAATACAAAGCGGATTGCAGGTTATTATGTGATTGGTTACATAGGCTAAGGCATATGTTGTCAGGCAGATCTGTTCTGGGCAGGCTTTGCTAGGGAGGGGGCTGTCCCAGTGGGCAGATGAAATTAAGCAAGCATGTCCTTGACTGGGTTATTCTGTCCTAGGTGGAAAGTTCCTGGAAGAGGCAAGCAAAACAGAATATGTTTATAGGCTAGAAAGTAGGAGCAGTGCAGCTGGATGCAGTCAGATAAGGCTGAGTCAAACTGTCTCCGAGTTATAGCTGGTGTGGTGGTCAAGGTAGCTGAATCTAACTATGTAACAGGCAGCATGAGCTTAGGCAGAGGCAACTAATTGATTTCTAATTTCTGCTATGAAATTTCTGAAAGTTTACTATTCTATAACTTTGCTCTTAACAGTGGTACTGAAATTGTCTCTCTGATCTAAAAGCCCTTTTGCGGAGGCCAGGCTAATGAGTACTTCTAGAGATCAGGACAACACTAACGCATAGGTTTTGGTGAAGAATTGCTGAAGAATTATTTCTGGGGCATCTACCATGTAAGTCTTGGGCAAATGAAGTTGGTTTTTGTTTTTGTTTTTGTTTTTTGGTACCAGCAATCAAACTCAGGACCTTGTGCTTGCCAGGCAGGTGCTGTGCCACTGAGCTATATCCCTGGGCCTGAAGTTGATGGTTTAGTGGAGACAAAGTCTTTATTCATATGTAGAAAGTGGATAGGTAAGTGATTTAGAGTAGCAGAGGCTGTTCCGAGAGTGAAGAAGACAGCATTTGAAGTACCTGAGAGTTGAGCATTGGGGGTGGAAGGCTATAGTGCTGAAGTCTTCAGGCACCATCGATATAAAGGAAGTTCGCTGTGGTCCCCTTCTCATCCCTTCTTGTCTCCCTCCAACCTCCTCCTCCTCCTGTGTCTGCAGAGTCTCACTGGCCACCTACGTGGCCAAGGCTCTCCACCTCGTGTCATCAGCCTGGACCCCGCTATACGTGGAGTCCCCTTTCCTGCCAGTAGTGGTGAGAAGGCCATGCCAAACTTGTGTGAGTCGCTCAGAGTGCATGGGAAGCCTGCAGCCTGCCAGTCTTCCATGCCTGTGGTTTTCTTGTTTCTCAAACTATCTCCTTTGATTTCCTCTGGATTTGCTGGAGCCCCTATTCAGGCTTCTTCCACATTCCCAGTTTCTCTGTCTTCTTCCCTTTTGCTATATTTCTTTGTGTTCTTCCCATTCACCTTTATCTCTCCCCTATTTCTGACCCTAGTGTGTCAGGATATTGTCATTTTTGGAAAATGAAGTGACAGAAAGTCACACTCAGTCCAGAAACATCTAGGGCATAAACCCATCAACCCAATGTGGTTCATAAACCTTTCTAATTCTGTTCTTTTTCTCAAGATTTAGTAAAAGAATGGGGGTAATTATGCTGTGGTACACTTGCTGATCTATAAACCTTACTTTCATTCCAAAAGTACATGGGAAATGTGTGTACCTCTGAAGCAGAACTTGGAAGAAGGATCGGGTCTTCTTAAGCAGTTTCTCCAGGTTCACACAGTTACGCTTCCCGATTACTCCTTCCCCACGACTGCTGACCCCTTGTTACAGATGAGGTAAATAACAAAATTCTTACAGAGTCCTGTGAGGTCCGGGTTCCTCGGGAATCTGCTTTCCTTCAAGGCTGACCTCTGCTCTGGTACTGACAAGGCAGACAGTTATACTCCTGCGGATGCAGCCCTGTGACATCTTAAAACTTTTCTCGCAAGACATACAGATAAGGTAGACAGCTGTGTTTCTGTGAACAGGATGTTGTGACACCCTGAACTCGCCTGGAACTGTTTTCTTTCAAGGCTGAGCTGAGAACTGTCACTGAGTAAATAGCTTTCTTTGTCTTTTTTTGTGCTAGCCCCCTTGACCAAATGCATAAAAACTGGAGTCTTTCCTTTGTCTGACGCTCAGCCATTTTGGACACACAAAAGTGCCAGCTGAGCCGGTGTGCTCCTAAAATCCTAGAATAAAATCCTCCTGTTTCCTCGTTGGTCTCTCTGATCTCTTGAATTCTGCAACACCTGTGCATGTGTGCATAGTATGAGGAGAGATTCCCAGTTGCATCTGACTTGAAGAGGAGCTTGTGATTCTAAAAATGATCGTAAATGAGTGTGAATCTTGATTCCTGATAGGATCCAGGCTTCCTGATGGGAGGTCATCACAGTGTGCTTATTCTTTCCCTACCCATCACTTCCGGATCCTGTTTAGCTTCTTGTGCCCCTGTATGGTAATAAAAGGAAGACCTTGTATCAAGAAGCAGATCATTTGGGGTCTGACTTTGAGAAAACATCTCCCATGTTCTCACTTAAAGGATGGAATTTGAATAATTGATGGGAGAAATATACAGACTAGTGAATAGGTAGGTTTAGGTTTATAAAAGAGGACAAATTCATTCTTTTTAAATCCTGTCTGTTGCCTTTGTCACCAGCAAGAAATACTGTTTTTGGTTTTTTTGTTTGTTTTACAGCTCTTTTTCTGTGCATACGGCCATTGATACCTAGGTCACAAAGAACTTTTCACCTTGTTTCAGGGTATGGCTACCATAACTTGAGAGCTTAAAGCCTAACATTCTTCATGGATTACTTGGTACACTGTTATCTTTTGTAAGGAAGGGAATCAAGTAAAAGTTGAGAAATAGGTAGAAGAGTCCTCTGGCAAGAGAAGCCTAATTACATAGTTTTAGTTTCTTGCTGGCTAGAAGGTGCCCTACATTCTCTTTCTCTGAAACCAGGCACCTTAGTTTTTTTGACAAGGGGCCAACTTGGTTACTTCTTTTGAAGTCAAGGAACTAAGGAGAGTTTTGCTCCAGCTCCTGCTCCTCTGTGGTATGTGTTTTAGTGTTTGTTGGTAGCTGGACCCAGGACTCCATAAAGGGCAGCAGTTTCCAGGATGCTGTTCCTCGTGATTACTCTGTAAGTGGCTCATCAAGTGCCTCTGCATGGCAACCAGCAAGTGATCTTCCGGTATCTTCCTAAAATTCTGCCTCAGAGGAAGAGGAGGAGGGTCAAGCCAGTGTCTGTGTCTCATTCCAAAGACAGAGCATGCTCTGAAGTCCCATTTTAAGGTAGCTACTGTAAGTTATTAAAGGCCACATATGTGTTTCTCATTAGTGATGAAACGGATTTCAAGGTGCTAAGCTTTGCACACCAAAAGGTTCACAAAAATGTCCCTCTGTATGATAGAAATGAATTTTGCTGATCCTAGTCCTCTAGGGTAGACATAGCACCAGCCTTCCCCTTCATGGAATTTGAACCTCTTTCATGTGCTCTTCTTGGCTGCTCTTGTTTTGGAGATGTGTGGTCTGGGGAAAGGCTGATGCGGAGAGTCACAGTTGGAAGGGTCCTAGGAGCTCTGTATCTTGAGCAATTCTTCTTCTTCACCGATAGCCTCAAATCAAGATCACAAAACACATCCTGAAAGCCTTTATTACTTAGCATGATGGCAAACCTTTTAGAGATGAGTGCCCAAACTGCAACCCAAAACCCACTTATTTATTGCAAAGTGCCAACACTGCAATTAAACCTGAACACCTGGGTTTTAGTTTAGAAAAAACAATTCATACAACTCGTGACATCCTCGTAGAGAGAGTCCTACGTGCTTACTTTGGCACACATCCCATAGGTTTGCCACCACTGACTTGGAAGAATTGGGGATTCCTGAGGGATGGAGAAGCCATGTATTTCTCAGAGAACTTTCCATGTGAAGTATTTTAGATTTAGAGAGCAGTTGTAGAACTGGTGTAGATGTCCCAGGCAGTCTCCACCCCGCTCCCCCAATACCAGCACCCTGAGTAACTGCTACAGGACCCATGGGGACCCCAGCTTTGATTCCCTTACTCGATCTCCTTCTCCTCCTTCAGTTTGTTAGCGTGGCCCTTGCTCTGTCTCTTTGTGGGTGATGTTTTGGCAGAGGACTAGCTAGCTGTTTTGTAGAATGTTGCCCAATATGGGTTTGTAGTCCTTGATCTATTTTTTATAACAAATATTTTATTTTAATGTTAATTCTCTTTGTAGCTTTTTTTTCCTGTTTTAACTGCAGATGAAGTTTCATATCTGCAAGTATCCTGTCCTCTATTAAAAATCAGACTTTTTCCAAGCACGATGGTGCATGCCTATAATCGCAGCACTCGGGAAGCTGAGGCAGGAGGATCGCTGCAGCCTGGGCTACATAGTGAGTTCAGGGCCAGCCTGAACTGCACAGAGAGAGCCTGTCTCAAAAAAGAAAAAGAAAAAAAAAAATCAGAGTTTTCTGCCAGTTGTGGTGGCACATGCCTGTAATCCCAGCACTCTACAGGCTGTGGCAGGAGAATTGACACAAGTTTGAGGCCAGCCTTGGCTACATAGTCAATTCGAGGCCAGCCTGGACTATATAAGGAGACCCCCTTGCAACAAACAAAACAAAACAAAACAAATTTTTTAAATCAGACTTTTCTACAACTGAACAATAGACACTTCTATTCAGCAGTTTTCATCTTAGTATGTTTGTGTAGGACTGTGTACTTGTGGACTGCTGAACACACAACCTGAAGAGGTGTGTGTGAAGTCTTCAGTCATTTTAGTTGGGAGCTGCAACCCTGCAATAAAATATTACTTGTCTTCTACTTAAAATATACTCACCCTGGGCTACCTACCTTCTACCTGCAAGACTATACACATGGCAGACAATAGGGATCAGGAAGTATCGTCACATCAGGATCTTAACCCGAAGGTGGTTCTTTCTCTCATTCAGTAAATATTTCTGAAGTGTGTCCTCTTGTTTCCAGTTGTTTATTTCTTCATGACAAAGCACTGAACTGTTTAGCTTCAAATAGTAGTTTTTGTCGCGGCTCAGCAGCACAGCTCTTCTGTTGTCGCTTGGCTGGGGTCACTCATGGTGGCACATTGAACTGGCGCTCAGGTGGGGCTGGAATGTCCACAAAGGCTTTGTGCAGCTCCATTCACCAAGACCCGGCTCTGCATATGACCTCTCTCCCAGAGGGACTGGACTCCGGAGGTACACAGAGGCCGACTTCTCAGTTCACAGATCTCTCGAGGCTTCACTCGGACTTTATACAACCTCACTTCCATAGCATTCTGTTGACCCATGGATCCCACGGCAACCTAGCCTCAGAGGGAAGGTAAATAGACTCTGCTGTGTGTTGCAGGGGGGCACTAGAGATTGAACCTAGGCCTCATGCTAAGCTACATCCCCAGCCCATTTTTCATTTTTGAGATAGAGTCTCAGTTGCCCAGGCTAAGCTCAGCTTCTGAAAGTGCTGGGATTACAGACTCCTGGCTGTTTCTTACAAATAGTTAATCCCATCCCTAAGACTGATTAGATCACTATTGCATGTTCTTTGGAAGGGGGAGGATAGTTTATCATTGGATTTCATTTCCTGTATCCCTTAATTTTTTAAACAGGCTCAAAGAGATTAAGAAATTCATCCCTGCTCATACAGCTAGAAACAGACCTGGGAACTGCACTCAGGAGGCCTGACAGCAAAACCCATGTCCTTAGTCACTCCAGTATCAGGAAATTAAAATCTGTGGTTCAGTGCTTTGTATCACAGGTTGAGATTTTTACAGGAGGCAAATGGATGGGATGAATCACACCAAACAGGCTTCGAGGGTACTTTAAAGTACCCAGAATTATGTGTTACACAGTGTTTGCTTTTCCCAATTTAAAGTATGGAGTGCTGAGGAAACAGGTCCCATGCCTCTTTCCTCCTTCCTCTCCTGTGCCCTAGTTATGCCTTTTCTTCCCCACTTTTGCTTGACATTCCCCACTGTGTTTTTGACTGGACGGTGTTTCTATCTTGCCACTCTAGGAATGTTTTGTTGTAAACCCAACAGCCTTAAAAACTGATGAAGATAAAGCAGAGACAGCAAGAAGAAGAAAAGCAGAGGCAGCAGCACAGGAACAGGAGGTCACTAAGAAGGCAGCAGCGCTAGGTGTGGTGGTACACACCTGTAATCCCAGCACTCAGGAGGCCAAGGCAGGAGGATTGCAGTGAGTTTGATGCCATCCTGGACTACGTAGTGAGTTCAAGGCCAGCCTGAACTACACAGCGAGACCCTGTCTCCAAAAATTAAAAAAAAAAATTTAAAAAAGAAGGCAGCAGCAGCCTGGCATTGAGCTTCCTGAGACCCAGCCAAGTCTCAGAGTAGGGAAGGAGCAGAGGAGGAATAATGAGCTGGTCGTGTCGACTCCTGTGAGTGATGCTGGATCTGGCATCTCTTGACCTAGAGACTGTGGAGACCAGAGCAGGCCGAGCACTGTAGGCAAACCTACTTTCGAATGATGAAGTTTTATTGGGATCACAGCCCTTCGCTGAATTGGGACTTCGGCTGCAGTGAGTTAGCATTGGTGGAGAGAGAGAGACCAAGCTGCCCTTAAAGCAAAGAGCACAGTAGGTTTTTCTTGATTTGGGGGTGGGATGAGGTAAAGCATGCTAATGTCATTGGCCAGGGGCATGGGTTCCCAAAGATGTTTCTTCTTATGACAGACCTGGACCACCTGGTAGCCACGATCAACTTTGGCCTGGGGTCTGTTGAATTTTCTTTCTTTCTTTCTTTCTTTCTTTCTTTCTTTCTTTCTTTCTTTCTTTCTTCTTTTTTTGTGGGTACCAGGGGTCAAACTCAGGACATTGTGCGCCAGCAGGCGCCCGTGCCGCTGAGCGATATCACTGGCCCTTTTTTCATATGTGGGTACCGGGAGTCGAACCCAGGCCCTCACGCTTGCCAGGCAGGTGCTTATGCCACTGAGCCATCTCACCAGCCTTGTTGAATTTTCTTGTAGCTGGTGCCATCATCCTGTGCCAAACACTCTGGGCTCATTGCTCTGGGCCCCATGCTAGGGATAAAGGACTTGAGTTGCCTGTGGAGGCAAAACAAAGAAAAAAACACATCTCAGCTCCAATAGGCAGCAGGCCAAGTTAACCCTGTTTTATATTCTAGAATAAAACATTTAGAAGTGAAACACGTCTTCATATAGAGCTGAATAGAATCTAACCAAAGGGTTAAGGCAGCAAAGGGCATAGACAGAGATGCCAAGTTTCTTATCCCAGTCCAGTTGCTCATCTGACATCTTTGGGCCCATAAAGAGTCAGTGTTTTAACAAAAACAGCCTTCAAGTTTCTACACAATAAGCCAGCAGTGTTGTCATAACTCTACTAGAGTCACAGGATGGCTCTATTAAGAGAGAACAAAGGTGGAGAAAAAACATGCCCTGACACGAAGCATAACAGGTTATTACCTCCAGGGGTTTATTTTGTCATCCCAACCTTCAGTCCCACTGTGATGGTCCCTACCTGTCTCATAAGGAATTAAAGGAGGAGCCAGGGACAGCCCAACCCAAAATCTAAAGCCCATATGGTTTAGACCACAGTGTCCCAACAGGGCATGTGGATTCAGAAGTGTAGCTTGGGGAAGGTGAGTGGATGATGGGGGCACCAACTTCATCAATGAATTAATCCACTGATGAGTTCATAGCTGAATGTATGCTAGAAACTGGGGCCTGGTTGGAGGAAGTAGGTCAATGCCAGTGTAGCTTGGAACAGTGTATTCTTATCTGCAACCCCTCTCTCTGGCTCCTTCCCTCTTCTCTTTGCTTCCTGGCTGCCATGAAGTGAGCAGCTTTTCTCCACTATGTCTTTTTGCCATTATGTTTCTGCCTTGGAGCCAATGAACCATGGACTAAAACTTCTAAAGCCGTGAGCCAAAATCAACCTTTTGTCCTCTAAGCTACATATGTCAGGCCTTTTTTTTTTTTTTTTTTTTTTTGAGACAGCATTTCATTATGTAGTGCAGGCTGGCCTTGAACTCCCTATGTAGCCCAGGTTGACTTCAAACTCACAGCACTCCTCCTGCCTCAGCCTCCCAAGTGCTGGGATTACAGGTGTGCTTGACCACTCTGGGCATGTCAGGCATTCTGTCCCACTGACAAAAGCAGACTAACACAGGAATCCTAAACAAGGAAGGAAAAAGGCAGTCACCCATTTTGCAGTACCTGGCTCAAAAATGATGAGCACTGTAGTAGGCAACAGGAGGACCTGTGGAAGGAATGTTTCTACAACGCTGGGAAATAGAACAAGAGTATATAGATTTGGCCTCTAAATTAAAAACCAAACTTTAGTCTCTAAAGCACAGGTCTTGCAGGGGGAAAGACCTAGCCAGACTGGAAGCAGCAGTTGCCAGCAGTGAGGAACAGCTCTACCACAAAAGAGGACACAACAAGGAAATGGAACCATTGCACCAGGAGAAAGAAAAGGACAGCTCAGGTGGCTAAAGAAAAGAAAGTACACTTCCAGGTCCTCTAGCAAAAAGCATTTCTGGGAAAAAAAAAAAAAAAAAAAAAACCGAAAAACATGGCTGTGCTGGGGGAGAGAAAAGGGAAGGAGCAGGAGAGGCGACCCGGGCCTTGAGGTCCACACCACAGCAGTCCAGTTCTGATTCTACCTTCGCATCAGAAGTGAGAGTGAGTAGTTACAGAAGACAGTGAAGCCCCTAGCGCACCTGCTGCAGAAACCGGCGGCTGCTCAGAGCCTGTTACAAAACCGTGTGCTGTGTGGCATATGAAATGTAACACGTCTGGCAAGAAGAGGGGGATTTTCATTTTATAAATGACCCATTCCAGTAATTAGTAACAGATCGTTGCCCATGGAGTCCCGGGACTTGGGCTGAGACCTATAACTTGTCTCTTCCCAAATGCAATATCTTGCACCAACTTGAAAAGCTAACGACAGGTCTGTGCCCTTGCTAACACGAGGACCTCGAAATCTCCACCCTCACCTGCTGTGGCCCGCGTGGCTCTCGAACTTCCCAGGTGTGGACCACGAAGGGCAGTGAGAAGGTGAAGAAACGAAGATAAGATACAGAAAGCTGGGATCCGGTGGAGACCGCAATCCGGATGGGAGAAAAGGAACTGATCAAGCACCGCAGCCTGTTTATTTATAGATTCGGCAGGTTGATGTCATGTGACACCCCTTCGCCTAGCAACCCGTTTACATGGCAGCCTTCAGGTGCCTGGCGTTCTCAAGCTGGAGCAGCTTGTTCACGCGGCTCGCCTCTGGCACTCTTTGCTCTCAGGGCTGGCCTTGCTCCACCCCCACACGTGTGATCCATCTCCAGCTTCAGCTGCTCCCCACACTCACCTTGTGCGACTTCAGGGCAGTGAGAACTGCAGCCTTCAGAGGAGGGGTCTGACTGAGGCTTGAAACCTCTGTACAGCTCCACCCAGGGCACATGGCATGACTCAGCTGCAGACCAAACAGGCCAAGTGCACATGGGTACTCCAGTCTGTTGGCTGACTCAGCTTAACACAACAGAGCACTGAGTGGGAGGGAAAAGCCCAGTTCAAAGGTTGCCACGGAAGGCAGGTATGAGTCTGCCTGCCCCAGCAGTGGGTGGACCAGCTGTGACTCCCCTGTCCAGGTCCCTGTTCCAACTCTTCTGCTTGGTGTATGGGAAACAATGAATTCAGGGACAGCGCCACTTCTGTCGCCTGCAGGAAATTGTTCTGAGACAACCACTCCACCAGGTGGCCAAACAAGCAGCCCGGCTCCCTCTTGGTCCCAGAGCACACCTGTGGATCTCCCACTGAAGGCTCTGCTGGGCTTTCCTATAGTGAATCCTTTCGTTACTCCGTAGCCTTTGAAGAGCAGCCACGTGGACCACAGACTAGCGCTGAGCGAGAAGGGCCTGGCTGTCTTGGAGCATTTCCATGTGGGTGCCAGGGAAGACAAAACAAAACAAAAATCTACTTATTCTGGCAGTATCCAATTTAGCTTTCTAAGTGCCCTTGTTAGAAGGTGGTCTGTACAGAGCCCACATGTTAAAGCTATTCAGAGGAACATGGGGAACAGAGGTTTAAAAGGTGGCCCTTAGCCTTTCCAAAGGTAATATTTGACCATATCAAGGTTAAAATTTTCAGTGGCATATGCCACAAAGGAGGCAAGAATATACAGAACTGGCCAGGCATTGTGGCGCACACCTGTAATCCCAGCACCCAGGAGGCTGAGGCAGGAGGATCGCTGTGTGTTTGAGCCCAGCCTGGGCTATAAGTGAGTTCAAGGCCAGCCTGAACTGCATAGTGAAACCCTGTCTCAAAAAGACAGGAAAAAAAAAAACATATATATATATATATAGAACCCATAATTAAGAATTAAGAGGGGCCTGTGAGATGGCTCAGCGGCGTAAGCGCCTGCCTTGCAAGCGCGAGGGCCCGAGTTTGACTCCCGGATCCCACATACGAAAAAGGGGCCGGTGATATCGCTCAGCGGCACGGGTGCCTGTTGGCGTGCGAGGTCCTGAGGTCGACCCCCGGTACCCACAAAAAAAAAAAAAAAAAAAGAATTAAGAAAACTCAGAAACATGACAACAAAGCCACTCTAACCACAGCTCTTGGGTATGTATGAGATGGATATGCAGAGATAAGGGACTTTTGGGACAACAAGCCCAAAACCTCTTGGAATGCATGGTTAGAGATTAAAAGATAACACAGTGAAGGAGCCCATGAAGCATTACCAGGTAGGCAGGAGGTACAGATGAAGACATTTTCTCTCCAGCTGCAGATAAACCTCCACCTCTGCTGTCAAAGAGGTAGAGAGCTGTGAACACTGCAAGAGCTGCACGTTGCCAATTTGGGATTTCAGTAGAAGTGGCTGGAAAGAAAACTTCATCTATACCTCCTGATCCCTGGCCTCTTGGCCTCTTTCCGCATGACGGTGGCTTCCCCAGAGCTGTGGTCAGAGAGGCCTCCTTGTGGAGTTTCTGAATTTTCTTCCTTCTTTTGCATAAATACAGTTTTATTTTGCAGGTGAAACATAACCTCGATGCGCCAAATAGTATCTTTCCAATTCTGAAAAGCTGTTGCCAGGGTTTAACCCCCTCTGCTCCTTAAAATAGCTTTAACATGAGTGCTTTCATGAAGACCACTTGCAAACAAGGCACGTCGGAACCAGAACAAGATACAGCCAGGATACTTACGAGTTTTTCAATCCCCTGGGCTCAAACCCAGGGCCTCATGCATGCTAGCTCAGCTATCTACCACTGGTGACATCCCAAGCCCTCTTTTTATTTTATTCATTCAGTCAGTCGTTCATTTGTTCATTCATTCATTATTTTGAGACAAGATCTTGCTGAATCACCAGGCTGACTTCCAACTTTTGATCCTTCTCCCTCAACCTCCTGAGGAGCTGGAATTACAGTTATGCCCCCCATGTCCAGCCAGAATGGGCAGGTTTGAAACTGGTGAAGGAAATGATGTGTCCACTCTACATTTTCATCAGCATTTGTGCCACTGTGAAACTTTTCAGTGGATGACAGTTGGTAAGGAGGAGAAATGAAGTTATGTTAATTTGGCAGTGACAAAAGAAATAACTCTCAGTATGATGTTTCCAGTTTGTTTTGTTTTTCATTCCACTCTGCTGCGTGACACCTTGTGGACACTGCGTGGGGCTCAGGTGATGGAGCTGGGGATGAGTTCGAGGTAAGTTCTGAATGGCTGGGTATGGGGGTGCATGTCCAGCCTGGGCGACTTAGCAACTTGGCGAGACCCTATTTCAAAAAAAAAAAAAAAAAAGAGTTGGGGATGTGGCTCAGTGCGAAGGCTCTGCTTCAATCCCCAGTACTGCAAATAATCAGTCAATAAATGAATAAGCCAGGTGCTGTAATCCCAGCAGTCTGGGAGGCTAAGGCAGGAGGATCCCAAGTTTGAGCTCAGCCTAGGCACCTTAGCAAGACCCTGTCTTAATATATAAAAAGGCCTAGTGATGTTGCACAGTGTGAAGCCTTTAACTTCAACCCCAGTACTGGAAAAAATAAAGACAGAAAAAGCAGGAAAAAAGAAAAAGAAGTCCCACATGTAGTTATTTCTATAGTTCTTTAGCTCCTGAAATCTGATTAGAATGAAAAATTTGAGGCTAAAGTGATTTGGTACAGGAAACCTGTCCTGTCTCATGCAGGCCCCTTGTACGGGTGGGGCTTGAGCCCCATTCACACACACACACACACACACACACACACACACTCACACACACACACACACCCCTACTGACAGGGAGAGCAGGCGCTGCGGTGGCCAGGGCTGACCTGCTGGACATGATTCCCCTTCAGGCACAGCCATTCACCAAGGAGGAATCCAAGGCTCCCTCGGAAAGAAGGTGCTGCAGTTAGACTAAATATAGCCCAGAAGAGGCTGCATCTCATTTGGACTAATTATTCTGTGACCCATCAGAAGAACAAAGAGTAAGGAATTTTCAAGCCTCATCATTTCCATTCCTTTTGATAGCTCGGTTGGGCTTTTATGTAATCGGTCTGACCCCAGTGCAGAGCACAGGTCACCGAGTACACTTGGGGCTGGCGGAGAAAGGCTGTGAGGATGCTGCTTCTGCTCAGGCTCCAGCAAGAAGCTCCGAAGAATGGGGGAGGGGGGGAGACTGGCCTGGTGAGGTCCTTGGCCCTCAAGAGGGATGGGTGAGAGACAGAGACAGGAAGGCTGCCAGCGAGCAGCCCAGCAGCTGGCCAGTCGCGTCGATGTGCTGAGACCCCACTGCAGGAAGCTCTCTGGTTCTTCCACTCAGACGCTCACCGAATGACGCTTTGTGCAAGGAACACAGGCAGTTATAAACTATTGCGCTGCAAAGTGCCAGAGGAAACTCACTGTCCCTAGGAATTGAGCCCAAAACCAAAGTTGGAGAAACTCGAAGGAAAAGTTAGGCCACTAAGGACTGGGGTTAAGTGGCGTCTCATTATTGAGGCCAGCACAGCAGGGCCGAACGTGAGCAGCGAAATACCGTCTCAGGAAGCTTGTAAGTTGCTGCTTATGTTAAAAGGTGCTGCAGGAGCCCTTGCCATCAGCCAGTAACAAACTTTTAAAAAAGAATGATGCTTAATGGTACCAACAAAATTCTCTTAACCACAAATACAAGTGATTAACTTGTTGCCTTCTTTTTTCTTTCCTTTTTTTTTTTTTTTAATAACAATCTTTTTATTTTGAGACAGGGTCTCACTAAGTTGCCCAGGTGGGACTCAAATTTGCCATCCTCCTGCCTCAGCCTCCTGAGTGCTGGGATTACAGGCATGTGCCACCATGCCCAGCATGTGGCACATTTTTAAAATCTAGTCTCATTTCTAGTAAAAGGGACGTAGGCATGAAATACAGAGTGCAAAGGATTCACATCACAGTTTGAATTGTTATCCAACCAAAGAGTAAAGACTTGAGCCATACACCTGTGTCTGGTACTAACTTGCAGATATCCAAGAGCCGCATCAACAACAGTAACAATACAGGTTTCCTTTTCCTATAAGGTGAACCGGCTGGCCAAATCATTCTGTACGGCACATCCTTGCTTCCCACCTAAAGGAATGCTGCTCAAGACAGGATCCTGCTTCAGGCGCCAGCTATGAGAGAGGAGCCACCTCTATCCATAGCCGAGAAGACAGGAAGTATCCTGAAACCCAGCGCAGTGCTTCCAGAGAAGGCCAAGGTACTGCTGGCTATTTGCATTTTCATTCTTTCTGTGCTGGTTAGCTTGCCATTCCTTTGGGGGGGTCTTGGTCTCTGACTTTGAAGGCATTGTTGTTGTCTCTGTCTCTGTCTTTCTGTCTGTCTCTGTCTGTCTCTGTCTCGGGTCTCTGTCTCTGTCTTTGTCTTTCTGTCTCTGTCTCTGTCTGTCTGTCTGTCTCTGTCTCTCTCTGTCTCGGGTCTCTGTCTCTGTCTTTGTCTCTCTGTCTCTGTCTCTCACTGTCTCCCCCCCATCTGGCTTTATTTTATCTCATGCTTTCTCATCTTCTGCATTGTCTAAAGTTGGATTGCTTTGCTGGACATGTGTGAGAAAAGCAGCAATCAAAACCAGCCTTCTGAAAGCCTGGGCTGCCCTAAACACCAAATTGCATTAATTATCCCCAAGCAGGCTTTGAGAACACTTTAAAAAGAAAGAAAGAAAACCACATGAGCTGAAAATGCAGGTTCAGTGACCTTGAGATGTGTGGCTCATTTGCATATCTGAGTACAATTTTCGAAAGGTAGAAAAGACAGGTGTTTTGTTTTGTTTTGTTTGGTTTGGTACAGGGAATCGAACTCAGGGCCTCACACGGACAGGTGTTTTTCTGGAGCTTTTTATTTGAAGAACTTGTTTGCGCAGGAGACTCAAACAGAGCCCCATGTGAGTGGAGTTCGAGCGCTGAGTCCTCGGAGGCACAGACCTCAGGTTGATTCTCTCGGCCCCAGAGGAATCTGGGAGCCCAGGGGTTAGAGAAGCCCCATCCACGGTCCCACCTCGGGCACGGAAACTGCCAGGGAACAAGAACGGAGAGGGCTCGTTTCCAGGCTAAAGTGTGTTTCTCCCCCCTAATAGCCTGAAGTAAATGCCTGTGGACTAAGCAGTGCTCTCTAGCTATTGAAGTTCGGGGTCAGCTACAGCCTGGGTTCAATTGCTGGTGCACGGTGGCGGGGGCGGCTGTGTATGGTGAGAGCTTTACTTTCCCAGCATCCAGAGGACAGCACCAAGTGTTACTTCCTCTAAACTAGAAGCTTCAAAAGGGCAGGGACAATGTGTGTCTTATTTACTGCTGTGGTCATAAGACCCAATATAATGTCTGGAACATACTAGATGCTTTAAAAAATTGTGGAATTATTACCACTTAATTAACAAACATATGCCAAATGTTACAACATTTATACAAAGCACTACGAGGATAGGCACTAAAGTAAACCTCTTTAATACAGCAAATTCAGATATCTCATCATTATTTTTTCCAAGTTTTGTGGGAATGAACTAAAATTCCTCCAACCACGTCTCGTTCCCCCGGGAAAGTGGGGAGGTGGAGAGTGAGTCCCTGTGTGGCAAATATTCTCAGCCACATTTCCCTGGGTCCAAAACATACAAAAGTTCCAGATAACAGGGAGGGTCCTAGAATCACTGTCACTGGCACGGGGACCTTAGCCAGCTGCGGGGCCCGTATTCGTTCCCATAAATATTCAAACCAGAGTAAACGAAGCCCAGGTGGCACCCAGCTGCACCGGAGACTGAAAGGGATTTGACTCACACAGCCAGAACCCCCAAAATCTGAGTCATTTCATTAATTTCTCAGGAACATGCCCTTACATTTTACAAGATTGACCTTTTGGGTGGGGCTATACTATCTTATCTCCATGGTACAAATGGGGAAACCGAGGCCCTAAGAAGTTCAGTTACAGAGCTGCTCCGTGATGCATGATAGGGTTGGGCCAGTCGTGCTCTTTCCACACACATCTTCCCAAGCAGCACTGCTGGTGGCCGTCCCTGAGGCTCTGGCGGCCTTGAGTGGAGGGATCGCGTACTACGCTGTGTAGGCTGGAGAGGGGCAGAGGGGAAGGTCAGACGTGGAGCCTGGCCCTGTGCTGTGCCAAGCTGGGGCGTGGCAGGAGTGCCTAGGTGACCTGCAGGTGGGACAGGACCAGTCTGAGAGCGACAGGTGGAGGCAAAGCAGGCAGCACCCATCATGGGGCTGAGCAAGACGATGCCGAAGAGGGGTGTGGCACATCTCACTGTTCTTGCAGCAGACAGGACCACCCAGGGGACTGCTGCCTCCTCCTCAGAGGCTTGCAATGAGGTAGTCAGCCGGGGTGCACAGTGTCGGAGAGTGTGAGAGGTGAGTCACATACGCAGACAGCTGCTGTTCTCCACACTCGTCCTTTCCTATTTCGTGAGATGCTTTCATTCTTTAAAAGATGGTGTGCATTAGATCCAGGTGCAGTGGCACATTACTGTAGTTGCACCTAGTGAGGAGGCTGAGGCAGGAATCACTTGGCCCCAGGAGTTTGAGACCAGCTTGGGCAAACTGACCAGACTCCCATCTCAAACAAACAGAAAGATGATGCTTTGGGCAACTGTGTGGTCACCAGCCTGGCTGCTGGTGTCGATATAGGGGAAATGCTAGATGTCAGACATGCTGAGTTCGTGTTCCCTGACATCAAAGAATGACTTCTAAGGAACAACAGAGTTTAAGAGTAGGAAAATTTATTAGGGAGAAGGAATAGGGAATACGAATAGCTCTTGAGAGACAGGAGGGGTCCCAAATATGTTGCCAATTAGCCCACTTCTCAAAGGAAGTTTTATAGAGCAAAATCATGAGGTGGGTACAATGTGGGTCAAAATTATGATTAAGATTACAAGTATAGTTGCTTAGTAATATTGAGCCAATGCAAGCAAGGGCATATGAGTGGCATGATTAACTTTGGTCAATAATCTATAGTGTTAGCCTTATCTTTAGTCTTGGTTTTAGTAGTCTCAGTCTTAGTGAGTGGGGGATAATGGGAGATCTCAAAAGGGTGATACCAGTAATCTCAAACTTCTGTTCATCCCTCAGGGAAGTGTGTAAATCGAGCCACTGTGACTTTAATCTTCTTCAGATGCACCTCCAGACACAGTTCTGATGGGTTCTCATTTTCTGTGCTGAGTCCCTTGAGGGCCCAGCCCTGTCTGACTGCCTACTATATTTCTACCTAACTTAGCTGTCTATAATATTCCCCCCTCTGAAGAGGTATTATAAATGCCCATCCCCTCGAGGTCTGCAGTTCATATATTGTAATCCCAGGGAAAAGTAATTGGAATTCTCATGAGTAAATTCTAATCTACCACTTCCAATGCAACCCACGGTGAGAAAAAAGAAACAGAGACATATCTGTAATTGTGGGGAGCCAAGGGGGTCCTAAATCCAATCTGAACAAAGGCCACAACCCAGAGCCAAACCCGGGTTTTAATAATTCATGAAGAGGGGAGTGGCTTGGGGTCAAGTGACTGTGAGATTGGTGGGAACTACGTGAATTCTTTGAGCTGGGCTAGGTAGGAGAAACAATGGCACCTCTGCAATATGCAGAGAGAGATCTGCAGAAAGGGTACTGGATTCCAGTAACAGGTAGCCTCTAAGTCAGGAGGAATCCGCATAACACAGTCTGAGGAAGTATCTTGTGTTTTGGGTCGCCTGCCTCAGCTCTGATGCCAGCCTTTATCTGCCCTGGGATATCATTGATTCTTTTTCGAAGCTCTATCCCAGCCAACAGTATGGCGTTTCTTGGCCTAGCTCATGCTTAGTAGGAGTGGAGCCTTACGCGGGCTGCACACAGACCTGTTGCTTTGCCTCAAAGGCTGCACATTGGCATCTTGGCTAGACCCATTTGCATTGCTTATAGCCAATCAAGGGGGTTGAGCACCTCCCTAGCACCAGCTCTGTGCATATCGGTAAACAGGAGTGGGATAAAGGTGAATTAAAATGGAGGCAAATTGTCTTCTTTCAGGGGGAGTCATCTCAGTGGTCCTCCACAAGGTATCCCTAACTGTGATTAGGGGACAAGAGGCATAGTTTCCATCTAGCTGCTTCGAGCTGAGAAGGGTCAGTGTAGCGGAAACCGCAGTCAGGGTCCTCCTCCAGAGAGCTGATCTAATGGGCCTTGGCTAGAAGTCATGTTGCAGTTTAGCAGTTGTGAACTCCCTTTACAAGGTCAATCTAGTGGATCCTGGTAAAAGGAGTCTGGCACCTTTGTGGTTTGTTCCATCTGCATGTCACTTGGAGTTTGGCAGCCTGTAGGCAAGAATAAATTTTCCAAGAATTTAAAGTGTGTATATGCAAAGCATGAGCACTAGAATGGAAAGGCAGTCTGGGGAAAGAGCCACATCCAGAAATTGCTCTTAAGGGACTGAAATAGCGATTGTACCCAGTAGGCTCTTAGACCTCTCTACTGATGGAAATTATCTGTAAGTCTGATATTTCTTGTTATAAGTCCTTCTAGTTTTAGCTGTAAGAAGATGGAGAGAAGGAATTTAAAGACTTGTTGAGCTTTTATAGATTCCACTGTAGTTTTTCCTGCCTTAATGAACCATAATAGTGGTCAGCTACCAGTGTAGCTGGAAACTGCTAGAAGGGTCAGCAATTGGAGCCCTCTTATATATCTAGCTTTTATTACTATGGTATTGTTTTCATACATCTTTTGGTTATACTTTTCTGCTGGGTGTTTAAGACCAAGTTAAAGTGAGACCTGAGTAATCAAAACTAACCTCTTGCTGTCTATCAAGGTCAGTTTAGTCTCCTCAGGCATTACTTTTGGAACCATGTACAGAGCCTCTAAGCTCATCTGTCAGTGTCACCCTCCAGGATGGGTTACAGTCTTGCTTGACCATGTTGCTTTCTGTGAAAGCATGGGAGACTTTTCTCTCTTTGGTGACCTTCTTTTGGCACACCGTACCTTTGTTGATTCCTGTCCTCTGTGGCCCAGCAATCTCCCTGCTCAGGATATTGGGTGGCTCACCAAAGTTGTAGAATCCTGTAGAAAAGGTTCCCTCATGTCCTGGGTCCTTGTAGACCTTGGAAGGCCAAGGCCAAAATGTTGTCTGTCTTCTTAGCCCAGTTACCTTTCTAGTTTTAGTCTCCAAACTTCAGTTGTTGAACACCCAGAAGATCAGTTAATCAGTATTGTAGAGGGAGCAGTGAGCTTAAGTATTATAATCTCATCTGAATATCAAATGCTTTGAAATATACGATATAGTCAGAGGGCTGCTATTCGTTACCAATCATGGTTATTTTGGTAGTTGAATCCCTGCAGAATGTTAACAGACAACAGTTATGTAGTTATATCTCAAGAGAAAACTTGAGATCAAAAGCCACACAGTATTTCAGCATGACAATCTTGATGACATTATCTTTGCAGCACACTTAAATGTCCATCTTAGGATAGAATAGCCTTTGTAGTCAAACATCTCCATCTGATCACAAGACATTAAATGACCCAAAGTAACTCACCTAATTTGTTATCCTTCAATAGGATACCATCCAAGGACAATGTGCCTGTCTATAAATGTACTGTAGAAGTTTATAATGTCTAGCCTTAAGTTTTAGTGTGTGTCATTGTTTAGACTGCTTGGTGCCTGAGCATCTCTAAGTGTAGTGATACATATGTAACATACACATCACGTAAGTTTTTTAATAAACTATTTGGTGGTCTCATGTTGATTTGACATATACCTCTTATCACAAGTAGCTGGAGCACAACAATAAGGCAGATAGCTGAGTCTATAAAAAGGTTTTCACCATAAACAGTCCTAGTTTTACATCTTATAAGGCTTGTACACCCTGAAGGCATGAATACATTTAATACACCATGAGATTAGCAATAATGAATGTCATAGCTATATGGAAACCTTTGTCTCTTAATTTAGTTTTGTACTAAGAGCATCTTTTAATAAAACCTTATTGTCTTACCCACAGAAAACTTAGTCTTCTGATGATAGCCAATGTAAACCTATTACAACAATATGTTTAGCAATGTTTATTGCGATATGTCTCCCATAAGGCTATGGAAATTATTGGGGTCCCATTAGTGAACAAAGACTGGAATAAAAATGTTTCCAGGCAGCTGCTCCTTTATTCACCAGAGGGAGTCCTATCCAGCAGTTCCCTTAAGCCTAAGGGGTCCCTATTTAATTATCTTAACAAATTTTTCAGATGACCTATGAGAACCAGATCGTAACAATTAACACATTATTCTTGGCCAGTGAAAGATTCTTAAATTGTTGTACACAGACAAGAATGTGCATTACATTTGTAAAACCAGTCTTGACATCATTTTGATCAGCTGGCAACCTGGGTGGAAGCATTTCTTAACTCTAATGACATTTATCTATAAGCCAATTTAAGCTATAGACAAACATTTTAAAAATCAAAAAAAGGCAAAAAAGAAGAAAAACATTGTTGAGCTCAAACAAAACAGCTGTAAATAGTGTAACCAGTCACAAACTGAATAGACAGACAGACAGGCACACATAAGATAATTGTTAATAGACCAGAGTACACACTGATGTATTTGGCCAAGTTGAATTACAATAACTCTTTTACAATTAAGTTTGTAACTATAAATAGACTAGTCAGAAATTTTTGTATCAATTAACAGGGATCTCTTGTAATAAGAATCAGAAGGAATAAAAACCTTTTACACCTATGAAAGCAAAGACAGTTTTAAGACAGGCCCTAGGCTGACAGTTTATCTCATTAAATAAAAACCTTTTACACCTATGAAAGCAGAGACAGTTTTAAGACAGGCCCTAGGCTGACAGTTTGTCTCATTGGAATGCCCAGCTATACAGGTTTCTCATTGTTGCTTTGATAGCCATAGTCGTTTGATAGTTACAGCTGATAGCCAAAACTGCTTTTTGATAGCCACATGTATTAAACTTGTAAGGTTCCCTCAGTGAACTTACCTGTGCTATAAAAATCAATCAGTCTGTCCTGTGCTATAAAAACCAGTCAGCATCATTGAGGGGAGAGGGAAGAGGAGTTAATCTCCAATTCTGCCTAAAGACTGAAAGGCAAATAAACTTGGACTAAAACTTTACATTTATTCTTTGAGAGTTTCAGGATTAAATCTAGACCAGTTTTTTTTTAATATGACCCAGAAATAAGTGAAGGTCAGTTTCACTCTGGAAGGGACCCAGGGAGGGGAAACTCACCATCCTGGAAACTTGGTCCTGAAATCCAGCAGCAACAAAGGAGAGAATTTTCTTGGACCAAGCACTGTTGCAAACTGTGTTATTTCTCAGGGACAGGGCAGTGGAGAAAGGACAGAAGAGCGATTCCAAGTATGGCATGAAAACTAAACCCTAACCATCTCAGGTGCAGAAAGACAGTTAAGATCAAAAGCTTGGTCCTTTGAGATGGTTCAGCGGCTTAAGCGCCTGCCTGGCAAGCGTGAGGGCCCAAGTTCGACTCCCAGAACCCACACACAAAAAAAGATCAAGAGCTTTCCCAGGGTGGGTCTCTAATCCTTAGCAAAACATGTCTTCAGAGATAAAAGCTATGGTTGGCTCCAACTGTATTGCCAAACAGAAAATTAAACCAATAACAGGGCCGGTGAGATGGCTCAGCGGCGTAAGCTCCTGCCTGGCAAGCGCGAGGGCCCGAGTTCGACTCCCAAAACCCACATACGAAAAAGGGGCCGGTGATATCGCTCAGTGGCACAGGCACCTGCTGGCGCGCGAGATCCTGAGGTCGACCCCCCCGGTACCCACAAAAAAAAAAAAAAAAAAAAATTAAACCAATAACCAACCTGAATGGCTGCTTTGAAAGAGAGTGAAAGAAAATGAAAGTGTTCCAAGTATCTTGTTCAGGGCTAACTTTCTAATAAATGACTCTAAATCAGAAACTCTAAAATCCCAGCCTACAAAAGAGATCTATTGCCTCCGGGGACAGACAGAGACAGGTAATAGTCCAGAAGAAATCTTGGCCCTAGGACAAATTAGTCTTTGAGACATTTTGGGGGGCCAGTGAGATGGCTCAGCGGCGTAAGCACCTGCCTGGCAAGCGCAAGGGCCCGCGTTCAACTCCCGGAACCCACATATGAAAAAAGGGCCGGTGATATCGCTCAGCGGCACGGGCGCCTGCTGGTGCGCGAGGTTCTGAGGTCAGCCCCTGGTACCCACAAAAAAAAAAAAAAAAAAGAGAGAGACATTTTGGGATCTCTAGTCACCTAGGTAACTTCCCTCCATGGCAGTGTTGGCTAGGCTTTATTTAAACCCACTCTGAAAATATGTATCCCCAGATATCTGTAATACACTTAAGAAACTCACTGATTAAAGTCTGTACTCATTGTCTCTCATTAGAAATTGATGTTTGATTTAAGCATAATATTACATCTTTTCAGTCTAGTTCATAGGTCTGAGTAAGTCCCCTAAAGACCTCAATGTACTTATCAGGATCATCTGAAAACTTTCCTAGATCTCGATTGATCTGTTTTAGGTCACACAGAAAAGGACACAGGAACCTGGGTAGTCCAAATCCCCATTTACTTCCTGTAAGGGATATTGTCTTTGAGGAGCTTGAACAAAATCAGCTAAGGATGGATATAGCCTCATGGAGGCTTTAATTATGGCTGGCCTAGAAGCTCCATCCTCAGGACCCAAAGAGCAAGTAAGGCGAGCCTCAGACTCAGTAATAGTGGGAGAGGCTTTGATTAAAGTTGTCTTGGAAACCTCGTCCTCATGTTCCAAAGATTGAGGTAGAATAGCTGCAGGCGCAGTGATAGTGGATGCCTTAAGGGCTAGAGGTGTCTGGTTTTCCTGTGGCTCACATTCATATTTTGAACACAAGGATTATTTCTTAATGCAAAAAAAGTCTGAACGTAAGGCAATTCTGACCATTTTTCCTCTCTTATAGTACAAATTTAGTTGTGAGGGGCCAGGGATATAGCTCAGTGGGACAGTACCTGCCTGGCAAGTGCAAGGGCCTGAGTTTGATTCCTGGTACAAAAAAGAAAAAAAAAATTTGTGAAATAGTATCATAACCAATACTTCCCTCTGCATTCCATTTTGGCTCTAGGGATAGGCAGGCCACGTGTGGGTGCAGAAAAATATCAAACCACTCTTTCTCAATGTTAGGGTCGAACATTCTCCAGTGCTTAAGAATACATTCCAAAGGAGTAAGAAATTTTGACATTGAGTTTCCCATCAATGCAAGAGAAAGAAATTGGCATCCCTTTTAATTTCTACTTGATTTTTATATCCCCAAGGCATCCCCTGAGGTGACTCACTCCAGAGCAGGTGGCAGGCATCTGGAGAGGAACCAGAAGATAGGCCAGGTTGGACTAGCCACCTTTTACCAGCTCAAGACCCTATCTTCCCCAGAAACTCATACTCCTAATCATACCAGATGTTTCTAAAAGTGCAAGCTACAATTGATTCTAGCTGTAACAGTCATGTTTAAAGAAGGAAGCATTAATAGCAAAACCAATGATCAAGAGATCTACACCACCGTTTTTTTTGTTTTTTTTTTTTTTTTTGTACTGGAGATCAAACTCAGGACCTTGCGCTTGCCAGGCAGGTGCTTGTGACACTGAGCTATATCCCCAGCCCAACCACTGCTTTCTAATTCTTTGAGAGAGAGTGAGGAAAATAGATCAAAGGGCAGCCCTCCTGTGAAAGAGGTCACCTCTAGAGATAGAGTCAGGTAAAAATGGTTCCTAGAAAAATCCTGCCCTGGGCCCTAGGGTGAAGAAGTCTCCAAGACATTCCTGTTATCTACCTCATCACCTAGCCAACCTTCCTTAGCAGTAAGACAAGGCTACACTTTTTTAAGTTCATTCTAAAATTTCTACATCTCCGAAGCTAGCAGGTTAAACTTATACCCATCACCTAGCAGCCACAATTCACATGTTAATAAAAGCACATCTCTCAGTCTTCAAAACACACATGAAAGAAGAGAAAAGCTGGCTAAAATCTTTTTCTTATTCTTAGTTAGCATATGCAAGCCACAAATGTTAATTGTTCCTCTGACAGCTGTTTTTCTCCATTAATGGCAAACAGTTGCAAGCTGCCTCAGCCTGATTTCTGGAGGGAGGAGCAGTCTAATGACAAGGTGGTTCTAAAGTTAACTCCCAGCAAGTTGGAGAAAAAATGGGGTTTCTAACTTACTAGTAGAGAGAGAAAAGTCCATACCTGTAGCTCAGCTCTCAATGGAGACTTTAAGAAAGAGCTCTAACAGCATTGTCTCTAGTCACTCTGAGACAGAGGATACCAGAAGATCACTGAAAGAGTTATCTCTCACCCCACTGAGGAGGGCAGATGGGGATAATAGATAAGTGAAGTTTTTCTGCTGGTTACCCAGTTGGGCTATCAGAGCTCAGCTTCCACTGAGGAACCTTTGGGTATCTGTCAGAGAGTAGCCCTAGTCATGACCCCCTCAGCTATGAGGGGTCCTCTCAGTTTCCATTGGTCCATGCAATCAGAGATTGGTTTCCAGAAGGGAATCCAGCTGCCTGTCTGGTCAACATTCTATTGGCCATTCAATGGGGATTCACCAGAAGGTGCTAGGGAAACCTGTCCTCTGCTTTAAGAGTGGCAGCTGCTCTAAGAGCATTTAACTAGCTGGCAGAATGACCACTTTTTGGTAAAATTCTATAATGTATAGATAAAAGCCTGAGCTTAATATAGACTAGATTTCATAAAAAGACCAATTTTACATCATTTCGTGTCAAAGTCCACTAGAGGGTGCTCTAACACTACTTTTCCCTAGTGCTATTTAACATGTCAAGCAAGAAACGCCAGTAAATTCAGCAAATAGTCCAAATGCAACATATACAAAACAGGAATAAAATATCCCATTAAAGAAGCATCATGACCTTCCATGTTCTCAATTTAAATTTGTCATCATTTTAACAAAAGATAATGCATAAAAGAGACAAGGCCTAAGCAAGTGACAAAGGCAAGGCATAAAATTCAAGGATGACAATTTTGATTACCTAAGCAAGTCGCAATCCAGAATATAATTGAAGTATTTTAGGGTGTCAGGAAACAAAAGCAAACTCTTATCTCTTTCCCAGTATCTTTTTTTTTTTTTTTTTTTGGTACCAAGAATTGAGCTCACAACCTCACACTTGTTAGGCAGGCACTGTGCTGCTGAGTTATATCCTCAGCCCCTTCCAGGTATCTTGGTGGGAACTTCAAGATGATATAGGGGAAATGCTAGATGTCAGATACACTGAGTTCACGTTCTCTGACATCAAAGAATGAATTCTAAGGAACAACGGAGGTTAAGAGTAGGAAAATTTATTGGGGAAAAGGAATGGGGAATAGGAATAGCTCCTGAGAGACAGGAGGGGTCCCAAATGTGTTGCCAATTAGCCCACTTCTCAAAGGAAGTTTTATAGAGCAAAATCATGAGGTGGGTACAATGTGGATCAAAATTATGATTAACCAGTAAGATTGCTTGCAATCTTTTTTTTTTTTTTTTTTTTTTTTTGTGGGTACCGGGGGGTCGACCTCAGGACCTCGCGCGCCAGCAGGCGCCCGTGCCTCTGAGCGATATCACCGGCCCCTTTTTCGTATGTGGGATCCGGGAGTCGAACTCGGGCCCTCGCGCTTGCCGGGCAGGCGCTTAAGCCGCTGAGCCATCTCACCGGCCCATAGATTGCTTGCAATCTTATAGTCACCTGGGTAATATTGATCCAATGGTAGCAAGGGCATATGGGTGACATGATTAACTTTGGTCGATAATCTACAGTCTTAGTTTTGTCTTTAGTGTTAGTAGTCTTAGTCTTAGTGGTGTTGGTCATGGTGGGAGAGGATGACTCACCCCTAATGAGATAATGGGAGATCTCAAAAGGGTGATACCAATAATCTCAAACTTCTGTTCATCCCTTAGGGAAGTATATAAATGTAGCCATTGTGACTTTAATCTTCTTCAGATGCGCCTCCAGACAGTTTTGATGCGTTCTCATTTTCTGCGCTGACTCCCCTGAGGGAGTCTGCCTGACTGCCTACTATATTTTTTTCTTTCTTTCTTTCTTTCTTTCTTTCTTTCTTTCTTTCTTTCTTTCTTTCTTTCTTTCTTTCTTTTTTTTTGAGACAGGGCCTTGCTATGCAGTTCAGGCTAGCCTTGAACTTACTATGCAACCAGGGCTGGCCTGGAATTCACAGCAATCCTCCTGCCTCAGACTCCCAAGTTCTGGGATTATAAGCATGCGCCACCACACCCAGTTTAAAATTATTCTGTTATTTCATTAATTGAATTCTGTTTATTCATAGGCACTCAAGTGCTAGGTTCTTTATTCTCATTTGTTTTTTCATTGGTTTGTTTGGTTTGGTTATTTGAGACAGGGTGTCACTAAGTAGTTCAGCCTGGCCTTGAACTGGCTTGTGTAGCCCAGGCTGGCCTCGAGCTCATGGATATCCTCCTGCCTCCACCTCCTGAGTGATGAGATTACAGCCATGCACCACCATTCCCAGCTCCCGTTTCTTTTTTAATGGGTAGAAGAAAAAAAAAGTATATATATATATATATATATATATATATATATATATATATACATAATAATTTTGAGAGAGGATCTGACTAAGATACTAAGATGCTGGACTTAAATTTGTGATCCTCCTGCCTTGACCTTCTAGAGTTCTGAGATTACAGTCCTGCACCAGTACACCAGGCCTATATATGCATTCTGAGCTTTATTGTGTACCTACTTTGTTCTATTGGCATTCTGGTGGGTAAGGTATTATGGGAAAGAAACACACATGTAAACAAATAACATAGTCCCAGATAGGGATAACATATCTTTAATATTAACACACACATTACAACCTTCTGAATTATTACACATACTGTTCTTTTTTATTTTTGTGGGTACTGGGGGTCAACCTCAGGACCTCGCATGCCAGCAGGCGCCCGTGCCGCTGAGCGATATCACCGGCCCCTTTTTCATATGTGGGTTCCATGAGTCAAACTCAGGCCCTCGCGCTTGCTAGGCAGGCGCTTACGCTGCTGAGCCATCTCATCGGCCCAACATGTACTGTTCTATGTCATGTTCTGAAGCTCACCGGAAATGATTTCACCCTGTTCTTCTGTGTCCTTGATAGGGCAGCAGCCCCAGTGCACGCAGTCCTCTGTCCAGTACAGGCCCTGAGCTTCGAAGGAGTTACATTTTCAATGGGCTGCTTTATGATTTTTTCTTTTTTCAGCAATGTATATGGTAGACCCGATCAATGAGTCAGTGGTGTCATTGATTCGCTGCAGTTATTAAAAAAAGCAAGAAATACCAGAGAAGGGCTTTCTGAATGGGCAGGGTTTTGTTGTGGTAGAAGACTTCCACCTTCAGTAGCCGGTGATAGGCTGAACAATGGTCCCGCAGAGGGGTCCTTGTCCCAATCCCTGGAACACCCGTTGCCTTACATGACATAAGGGAAGAGGAAATAGTAGATGTGACTCAGCTAACGATCATGCAGATGTTATCCTGGATTATCTGTGTGAGTTTGACATGATCACAAGGGTCCTTTCAGGAGGAAGGCAGCAGATGGTGACATGATGTACAGATGGTGGAAGCGGAGGAAGACAAGGCTGAGTGATGTGAAGCCCTGGCCACAGACCCAGCAGCCTCTACAGCTGGGAGTGGCAAGGGTTCTCCCCAAAGCCTCCGGCAGACGCCTCGATGTCAGCCTTGTAAACCTCATTTTGGAGCCAGGCATGGGGACACTCCTGTAATCCCAGCCCCACAGGAGGCCGAGGCAGGAGCATAGCAAATTCAAGTCCGGCCTGGGGAATTCAGCAGATTCTGTCTCAAAATGAAATAAAAAGGGCTGGGGATGTAGTTCAGGGGTAGGGCATTTGCCTAGCAAATATGAGGTCCTGGATCCCCAGTACTGAAAAAAACCAAAACACAAAACATAAAAACCTCATTTTGGACTTATGACCTCCAAAACTGCAAGAGAGCAATTTTGTGTTATTTTAAGCCCCTAAATGTTGGTAATTCTTTACAGCAGTGATAGGGAACGAATGCATGTGTGTTTTCATCTAAGCCCACAACAGGAAAATGAATGAGTCCTCCTCTCATTCTGGTCCATCTCTTTTGTCTGGTCATTGAGTGGATCCCCGCTTGGAAGGAGAACGATCGTGTTGTCCAGAGAGGTCATCTCAGAGCAGGAACCTGACCTCCTTTTCTCCAGCTGCCAACACCAGGTCCTTTGCGGTGCTCCTTGGGAAGTCCCTCCTCAGGAGACAGAAAAGGGAGCCTTTTTCCTGCTCTCTGTGCTCTGAGCCGAGCCCACCGCCCTGAACTGGAAATTAAGTAGGATGTGGTGAGACCACACTGAATATACTCGGTTACTTAGTTAAGGAATCTGTAAGGGATAAACGGCGAATGACTATACAAGGAATTCAGTTATCCAAGCATTTATTGATCATTTACAATTTGCTAAGCCTGGTATTCATACCAAGAGCCCAAGATAAATAACATCTTCCCTGCCCTTGAGAAAAGACAGATGTGTCCACAGTGAACTGTAGAACAGTGTATCCAGTTCCACAGGAGGGGGCTCCATTGTGCAGAGGCACAGAGGCAGGGATCGCTTCTGATTAGCAGGCTAGGTTAGAAGTGGCTCCCTGTGAGATTTATCCTCTGATCTGGATTTAGGTTTTTCAAAGTGTGGGAATGTCACAAAGGAGAAGGGTACTTTGTTTTAGGTGGAGGGAAACACTGTCTAGTATTCTGCAATGCTATGTCACCATGACATTCTCTACCCTATAGCACCTCTGCTTCTCCCACGAGTCCACTAAAAAAAAAAAAATTACCTTAGGTTTCATGGAGAAAGAGTGTGGGTAAGAGTCGTGCACAAAATACTGTGGAAACCAGAAGTTAGTCACGTATTATAAGGGCCACTTCTAAGTACAGAATGACTGGCTCCAGGGCCGGTGAGATAGCTCAGCGGCATAAGCGCCTGCCTGGCAAGCATGAGGTCCTGAGTTTGACTCCTGGAACCCACATAAAGGAAAAAAAGGGCCGGTGATATCGCTCAGTGGCACAAGCACCTGCTGGTAAGCGTGAGGTCCTGAGGTCGACTCCTGGTACCAACATAAAAAAAAAAAAAAAAAAATGAAGGCTGACTGGCTTCAGATGAGCTACCAGTCAGCCTTCATTTCATTCTGAATTAATTCCAAATGTGCCATTTAAGCCTTTTTTTTTTTTTTGCCATTTAATTCTTATTCGTGTTAACATGCAACCAATGATGGTTGAACATTTATTCTTTTCACTTAGGTGGACCCCCAATATAACAGTTCAGAAATGCATTTTTTAAATGATGAGTGCAAGAAATTTTACAGAAAAAAAAAAAAGGATTTAGAAATGTCTACGTTGTATGTAGTATTCCAACCTCTCTAGGCTTTGTCCATGCACGTTTTACAAGATTGAAACTGGTGTGGACACGTCGCTTGCTTTCTGCTTCCGTAGAGTTGTAGTGCACGCACTTAGGAGTTGCTCAAACTTAGCACTAGCGTGTGTCCCGGCTGAAGAGGGCGCCAGTCCTCCCTCTGGTCCTCAGAGCTGTGGGTTGACTCAGCGATTTGCTACCGTGCGCCAGAAGCATGAGGAGCAGGCAGAAAGGAAGGTGATGAGACAGCTGTGCCTGAGCCCGGAAGGACCTCAGCCAGAGGTTTTGCATTGTCCCTGTGGTTCCCTGGGTCCACCTCCCAGTTCTGTTTGTTGCTCTTGGAACTCACAGGATACCTCTGTGTACTTGTAGTAACTTTACTTCAGCTAACTGGCTGGCATTCTGTCCTCAAAAGGAAGCAACTCCCCAACCAAGACAAATCACACTGCTGTATCAGCACAGTCCACATTCTTGCCATTTTTAGTGGTTAAGTGCCCATTCAAAATGTTAATGTGCCATAGCTTATTTTGCAATGACTTGGGACATTTCCAGTTTTTCATGCTCATTGATAAGGTACAATAAATACACAAGGTGAGATAAAAAAGATGGTGTGTGTTTAAATTTTTAGAAGTATATCATAGTAAAAGACACATTGCCATCAATTCCCTCAAAGTACTCCCCCTTCGAACACACTTACTGTATTGTTCTTGCCACTTTTTGAAGCAGTTCTGGAAGTCCTTTTTCATGAATGTCTTTACTTCTGCTCATATGGCTGCCACAATGTCCTGCATCAACTCAAAATGTTCACTTTCCCTTTCTACTTTGGGAAAGAGCCAGATTCAGTGAATAAGGTGGATGAGGACACGCTGTGAAGTTTGTATGAGCCTCCCTTTCTGTTGGATGGCACTGGGAAGTTTTTTTTGTTTTGTTTTGTTTTGTTTTTTATCACACCTCATATTTTGAGGGGGATTCATAGTAATGTGTCTTTTACTGGTTTTTTTGTGTGTGGGGGGGGTACCGGGAGTCGACCTCAGGACCTCGTGCTTGCCAGCAAGCGCTTGTGCCGCTGAGTGATATCACTGGCCCCTTTTTTCCTTTATGTGGGTTCCGGGAGTCGAACTCAGGGCCTCGCGCTTGCCAGGCAGGTGCTTATGCTGCTGAGCCATCTCACCGAAACTTTACTGTATACTGTATATTTTTTAAAAATTTAAACATTCACCATAGTTGTTGATTACCCCTTGTATGTAAAGTTAATTTTCCTCTCTGCAGGAAGTGGGAGGTCAGAGCCAGTAAAAGCTTCATTTCCTTTCTGAGTGTTTAGTGTGGGTGGCCCTGGGCCCATGGGTGTTGGCCACATACAAAGGGCCTGCTCCTGACTAAGCAGGGACACAGACATAGCAGGTAACGTGGGTGTCTTCTTACTATCAGGAGAGCCTACCTTACTGGGGCTCCTGGGGTAACGGGATAAAGTGTTTATTCACTGTGTCAGTGGCCTAGAACTGTTGTAGCAGATTACCACAGACTGGGTGTCTCAGAGCAGAAATTTATTTGTGAAGTTCTAGAGTCCAGAAGTCTGAAATCAAGGTGGGAGCCTCTTCCTAGGCTCCAAGGGAGAGTCTAGTCCATGCCTTTGCTTTCCTTCTGGTGTCACCAGCAGCCTTTTGCACCTCATCACTCTGCTCCTGTCATTACATGGCCTTCGGCTGTGTGACTGACTGTCTTCTCTTTTTATATGGACACAGTCATTTTGGATTAAAGGACCCCCCCCTACTTCAGGAAGACCTCATCTGCAGTGACCCTGTTTCTAAATAAGGTCACATAATTTAACCCATAATGTGGAGGACCACCTGGATGACTCTCCTTGAAAGAAGAGCAATTGTCTCCATTTTGTCTAAACCTGGTCTTATTTCCATGTATTGATATGTATAGAACTGGCTAGGACTTTTCCTTATGCCCTCAATTGGCTTTAAGCAATGCAAATGGGTCTAGCCAAGGTGCTGATGTGTAGTCATTAAAGCAATGTGACAGGTCATGGAGCCCTGTCTACAGCTCCCAAATAACACATGTGACCTAGGCCGTGTTTAGCCACGCTGTTGGCGGAGATAGAGCCTTGAGATAAGAAGCTATGACTTCTCAGGGCATAAAAAATTACACCTCAGAACTGAAAGACGGACCCCAAAACATTAGATACTGCCTCCAATAGAGTTATGCGGATTACTCTTTCTGCATCTCTCTCTCTCTCTCTGCATATTGCAGAGGTGATTTCAGGCCTCCTACCTAGCCCAGCTCACAGCACTCACATACTTCCCACCACTGTCACAGTCACTCATCCCCAAGCCACTCCCCTCTTCACGAACGAATAAAACCTGAGTTTGGCCGTGGGTCAGGGCCTTGGTTCTGGTTAGCCATCATTCTAGCTGCATTTAGGACCCCCTAGGCTCCCCACAACTACAAAATGCCTTAGTGTAAAGACTCTCGCCGTGCATTGCGCCGGAAGCGGTAGATTAGAATTCCCATAACTTTTCCATGGGATTACAAATGTGGATTTCTCTGGACCTTGACGAGCTCTAGAAGGGCTTTCTCTACTGTAACATTTATGTTTAGAATACAAATTAGAACCTCAATTTTCTTTACTTCAATCTTTTCAGTCTGGTTACCTGTTCTTTCATTCTGCCTGACTGATCTGGCTAGAATCTCCAGCACTATGTTGAACAGAAGTGACAAGAGCAGATGTTTTTGCGTTATTTCTGACCTTAGGCAGAATGCATCAGTCTTTTACCACTGAGCATTGCGTTGCCTGTGGGGGTGTTGCTGGTGTGCTTTATCGGGTTGAAGAAATTATTTTTTATTCCTAGACTTCTGGCAGTTTAACATCAAGACGGGACACTGTGGGCTGGGATGTAGCTCAGCGGTACAGCACTTGCCTAACATGCACAAGGTCACACTCACGCTCACACTCACGCTCACACACAGTGGACAGTGTGGTTTTTCCAGTGCATTTTCTGGATCTCTTAAAATGATCAGTGGTTTTTGTCTTTTAATTTACTGACATGATGTATTACATTAGTTGATTTGAGGATGTTAAACCAGTTTTGTATTCCTAGTATAAATCCCACTTAGTCATGGTATATAATCCTTTTAATACACAGCCGAATTTGGTTTGTCAGTATTTGAGGATTTTTTGATCATATTTTTAAGAGATATTAAGCTGTACTTCTATTCTTGTGATGTTTGGTTTGGTGTCAGGATAATATTGGCCTTAGAATGAACTAGGAAGTTTTCATTCCTTGACCGTTTTTCAGAAAGTTTTGTGACGGACTGATACTAACCCCTTAAATGTTGGTAGAATTAGCCAGTGAAACCACTTGGGTTTGAGCTTTCCTTGAGACCCGGTATTGTTTGTTTTATGTTTTGCAGTGCTAAAGATTGACCTGGACTCGTGTGCTAGGCAAGTTCTCTAACATGTGGCTATGTCCCAGTCCTGTACAGTGTTTATTCATTTACTTCTAATTAAATCTCTTTGTTATAGGTCTATTCAGATTTTTATTTCTTTTGAGTCAGTGTTGGTAGATTTTGTCTTTCTAGGAATTTTCCCATTTCATCTAAGTTATTTAATTTGTTGGCATATAATTGTTCACAGTATTCCCTATGAGCCTTTCTCTTTCAGTAAGATTGGAAGGATCTTGTCATGTCCCCTCTTTTATTTATTTATTTATTATTTTTTATTTTTTACTTTTTGTACTGTAGATGCTATCTTAATTGTAAAGGAAATTTTAAAAACTTAGAGTATTTCTAATACTAGTGTATTTCTAACACTACTTGAGGATAAAACTGAGCAACACAGTCTGTTCCCATAATTAGAAAGCTACGAAACTTAACAAGCCTTAACATTCCAGGTGCCAGCTGCAAGATAAGTGCAACTCAGCCAGACAGTGATGTCTTGCTTACTTTCAAGTCCCAGAGACTCATCATTTCAAGGACAGCTCGACTCAGTCTAAGACAGTGATGGATTCCTCCTGCTCACCCTAGCCTTGACCTCCCTGTTACAGGATAGGAAGCCCCCAGTTAACTTGCCTGGACCAAACCTGCCTAGCAACGCATGACAAGACATATGTAACCAAGTGTAAAATATCATGTTATCTGCCTTTTGTACTTCCTTCTGAAAACCTATATAAGAAACCTATCACCGGCCCATTGTTGATCTTTAAAAATAGTTTTTAAAAAATGCATCGATGGGCCAGTGATATGGCTCAGCGGCATAAGCTCCTGTCTGGCAAGTGCGAGGTCCTGAGTTCGACTCCCGGTACCCACATAAAAAAAAAAAGCATTGATATTCTGTATTGTTTTTCTACTTCTGTTGTTTTTGTCCTCTATTTCATTATGTCTCCACTCCAATCTTTATTATTTCCTTCCTTATGCTTATTTTGGGTTTACTTTGCTCTTCTTTTTTTAGGGTGGATGGGTGCTAGGGATTGAACCCAGGGGCTTTTGCATGCTAAGTACATAGTCCACTACTGGGTCATGTCCCCAGGCCCTTTTTCCTATTTATTTATTTTTTTTTGTATTTTTTTAAATTTATTTATTTTTTTAAAGACAACGAGTAAACACTCTTATGTATTAACAAACTCAAGCATTAGAGAATGTACAAATATCTTTTGGAGAAAAATATTACTCAGTATAAGATTGAGCCATGTAAAAGCTAGGTAAAAATAGAAGACTAAGGAATGGAATAGTCACAGTGAAATTGCATTTTCATACTAGGGAGACAATACGATGTTTACTATTTATTTATTTTTAAAGTTTAAAAAAATTTTTTTTTGTTTTTTTTTTGAGATAGGGACTCGCTGTATAGTGCAGGCCGAACTTGAACTTGCTTAGCTCAGGCTGGCCTCAAACTCACGGTGATCCTCCTGCCTCAGCCTCCCAAGTGCTGGGATTACAGGCGTGCGCACCACGCCCAGCTTTCCTGTGTTTTGAAGTGGAAAGCTGAATTATTGATTTGAGATTTATTTGTTGGTGTAGGGATTTACAAACATTTTCCTCTAAGTACCACACTGGCTGTACTCCCATATGTTGTGGTATGTCATTCTAAATTTCCTTTAGATCCTATTCTATGTCCAGTATTGGTGGGAATTTTTTTTTTTTTTTTTTGTGGGTACCGGGGGGTCGACCTCAGGACCTCGCGCGCCAACAGGCACCTGTGCCGCTGAGCGATATCACCGGCCCCTTTTTCGTATGTGGGATCCGGGAGTCGAACTCGGGCCCTCGCCCTTGCAAGGTAGGCGCTTATGCCGCTGAGCCATCTCACCGGCCCTTGGTGGGGATTTTTAACTGAATCTTGGAAGATAAAAGTGTATTAAAACAAGTTCCTTACCTTTCAGGAGTAAAGGTAACTTTCTAAATAGCTTAATAAAATAGTAGCCGTGAGTTAAAAAGTATATTGTGTATAGCGAGAACATAAAGGAATTCTGTATTCTCTCTCTTTTTTCCTTCTAGTTGTTCATGCCCGTGCTGTGCCTTCCCATGGAGTCCACAGGGCCACAGCTTGACCCTATCACTTACTCAGGCCATGGAGGCTGTGTTTGGGAGGAAATGGCCTCCTTACTCCTTATAACCTTTACACTAGAATGTGAAACTTGCAGTTTTCACTTCAGGGCATTGCTGTTTCAGATTTTTTGGTTTGGTTGGTTTTTTGGGACAGGGTCTCATTATATAGTGCAGGCTGGCCTTGGACTCACTATGTAGCCCAAGCTGACCTTAAACTCATGGTGATCCTACTGCCTCAGCCTCCCAAGTGCTGGGATCACAGGTGTGTGCTACCATTCCCAGCTTTGTTTCAGGTTTTATTTTTAAGCCAGCAACTTTTTGTTTTTTCACTTCCATCTTACAGAACGCTTTCTAAGAGCCATGGGTGATAGTAAGTCAAGGTGAAGAATTTCGGTCCTGAGGATGCCCAAGAATTATAAAAGCCAAAGGATGAAAAGGGGAAGCATTACAATGAGACTGTATCTCTTGCATTTCCCTCTGCAAAAGGTGCTTTTCTTCACCCTCTGCCCATTCCTCCCCACGCTGAACCCAGCACTGTGGCCCTGGCCCTCCCAGGGTGCAGGTACTGCCCTGCACCTTCCACGCGGGCCTCCCGTCCATCAAAGCCTCCTGGTCTTCCCTGAGTCTCTCCCACTGCCCTGTTCCCCCAGGGGAAGGTGATCGTTCTGTCGCGCTGTGTCTCCCTTTTCCACAGGAAGGCGGAGGCTGGAATCCGCCCCGCAACGTAAAGCGCCCAGGCGGGAGTGGACTAGAAGTAGTCAACCAGACGTCGCTCCAAGCTGGCCTTGGAGCCTGGCACCCGGCTCTCCAGCTTCACCAACTTCGCGTCTCCCGCAGTCATCGTGGGGTCCCTGCACGGCTGGGGGTGGGCGAGAGGGCCCTCAGGGAATCGCATCTGTGCTGCACAAGCTGCTTGAATACTCAGCTCAGGTTGGGGGTGCTGAGAACAGGCCAGGCCGAGCTGCCAGCCAGGTTTTTGTTTGTTTTGTTTTGTTTTTGTTTTGAAGTACTGGGGGTGGAACCCAGGGCCTTCGCCCTGAGCAACATCCTCAGCTCTTTTTGCTTTGAGACAAAGTCTCCCTGAGTTGCCCAAGCAGGATTGGAACCTGTGGTCGTCCTGCTGGAAAGTCCCTTAGAGCTGGGGTTGCAGGTGTCCGCCACGCCTGGCAATGTATCTGCTATAGACTACACGGGGGGGTATTTTTTACCTTTCAAAATTAGTGAATACTGAGCAGTCATATGCACTTCCATTATTGTAGCTGTCAGTCCTGGGTATAGTTTATCTTTTTTCTTTTTCTCTTTAATACTGGCGAAAGAACCCAGGGCTTTCCCACCTTTACACTGAACTATATCCTCAGCCATTTTATTTTGTTTTGTTTTATTTTATTTATTTTGCCTGGGCTTGAACTTGCAATCTCCCTGCCTCAGCTTCCCAAGTAGCTAGGATTATACCATGCCCAGGGAAAGTTCTTAATGTGCAACCAACTGGGTGGTCCCTCCTGGACAAGCCTCAATGTGCAAAGGGCAGTGTGGCAGAGGGCAATGACATGCTTGTGGTTGGAACCACCCCATTTTTCTACTCCTCCTTCTCCTCCTTCCACTCCTCTTCTCCTCCTCCTCCACATCTTGCCCTCTTCCTCTTTCTCTTCCATCATTTCCTCCTCCCTCTCCTCCTCCTGCTTTTCCTCCATCATCTCCTCCTCCTCTCCCTCCCCTCCCCTTTTCCCTCCCCTCCCCTTCTCTCCCTTCATCTCCCCATCTTCATTCTCCTTCATCATCTCCTCCTCCTCCTCCTCCTTGTAGTACTGGAGATTGAACCCAGGATCTTCACACTGAACTATACCCCAGCCCTTTTTATTTTGAGACAGGGTCTCACTAAGTTGCCCAGGCTAGGCTCAAACTTTCGATCCTGCCTCAGCCTCCCAGAGTTTTGGGATTACAGGAGTTTGCATCATGCCTGGCTTGGTTTTTGTTCATTTATTTTTGAGACTGAGTCTTTTTTTTTTTTTTTTTTTGTGGGTACCGGGTGGTCGACCTCAGGACCTCGGGCGCCTGCGCGCCCGTGCCACTGAGCGATATCACCGGCCCCTTTTTCGTATGTGGGTTCCGGGAGTCGAACTCGGGCCCTCGCGCTTGCCGGGCAGGCGCTTAAGCCACTGAGCCATCTCACCGGCCCCTTGAGACTGAGTCTTGCTATGTTGTTTTTGGGCTCAGGATCCTGCTGCCTCAGCCTCTTGAGTAGCAAAGACTGGAGTCCTGCTCCCGACTCAGTAGGGACCTCCACGTGGCCTGGAAATCCCATTTCTCCCAGTTTTTTCTTTTTTGTTTGTTTGTTTGTTTGTTTTGTTTTGTTTTTGTGTGGGTACCGGGGGTCGACCTCAGGACCTCACGCACCAGCAGGCGCCCATGCCCCTGAGCAACGTCACCGGCCCTTTTTTCGTATGTGGGATCCGGGAGTCGAACTCAGGCCCTCGCACTTGCCAGGTAGGCGCATACGCCGCAAAGCCATCTCACCGGCCCTGTCCCATGACCGGTAGCTCCGTTTTCACTGTGGCTCTTCCAGAGGCTTTGTGGCTTTCGGTAATCTCTCCCTTCCCAACTTCCTCATGGATGATTACCCATCTTGTTTCCACCCACACTTCGTTTCGCTTGGAGCTGATGCCCCAGTGTGAGGAGGGCCTTTCATGACCCTCTCCATTCCCTATTTCAGCTCAGCAGCAATGAGTTCCTGGTGTTCTGAATAAGTTTGCCTGACAGAAAATTTCTGTTTTTTTTTTTTTTTTTTTTTTTTTTTTTTGTGGGTACTGGGGGTCGACCTCAGGACCTCGCGTGCCAGCAGGCGCCTGTGCCGCTGAGCGATATTACCGGCCCCTTTTTCGTATGTGGGATCCGGGAGTCGAACTCGGGCCCTCGCGCTTGCAAGGCAGGCGCTTACGCCGCTGAGATAGCTCGCTGGCCCTGAAAATTTCTGTTTTTAAGAAAAAAAATTTTTAACAGCACTGCCTTGGAGGCATAAATGTCTGTGTCCTGATAAAGCTGATTCACTACAGCCCGCTCCCTCTTTTGTTTGTACTAATGCTCACGGTTTCCTTTCATCCACCAACATTTTACCTGCAAACATACTCAAAGGCACGCACCCTAGAAAGCACCAATAAGCTTATTGAAGTGCGTGCCCACCTCGTGACTGTGCTCCCCGCTCCATACAGCCTGGTTCCTGCTGGCTCTGAG
The DNA here is from genome assembly GCA_028451465.1 of Erethizon dorsatum. NCBI lineage: Eukaryota > Metazoa > Chordata > Mammalia > Rodentia > Erethizontidae > Erethizon > Erethizon dorsatum. Next base: position 69,333,183 of record CM051824.1, read on the forward strand.
CTCTCTGGTGAGGACTTGCCCCCCCACCCCAGCTGCCTCCCAGCTGCCGTCCCTGCTGCCGTCCCGCTGCGTTCCTGCACGTCCACACCTGTGGTACTGCATCCCTCAGCCCTCTGCCCACTCCCTGCCTGGGCACACACTCCACCATTTGCTTTTCCTGCTGCCTCCACCTTCTCAGACACTTCCGCTTCCAGCTGCAGCCCGTTTGGCGGACAGCTTTCCAGTCTAACCCTGACCTCTGTCCTGAGTTCTCACCTAAATTTCAGCTGCTCATTGGACCTGGCCACTTGCGCTCAATACACTGCATCCCAAGTTCCTTCCTTCTGGGTTTCCCATTTCCATTGTCATCATCACTGCTGTCTCCCCAGGTTTAAGCCCTAGACACGTTAGTCTCTGAACCCTCCAGCCCTGACCCTTGTGCCTGCTGTGTATGCTTTCCATCCTGGCGGCTGCAACCCTTAGCCAATCAAGTCCTTGCTGCTTCTCCCTTGCCTAGCTTCTTTGCTTCATACCTTCCCTACCTTGATTTGGCCTCTGCTCTCCTGTCACTGAGCATTATGCTGACACATAGCCAGGTAGAACATTCAAGGTTGCGTTCCCCTCCCAGCTCTAATCTCCCTTTCCCACCAAATCTCTCATCACCAACTGTTGTTCTCTGGCCAGACGGGCTGGGTCACACGCCTGCCTGTGCCCACCAGGAGCTTTCCCACCTTTGCTTTCTGGCTTACTCTGGCTACTCAGCCTGAAGCACCTTCCCCATCACTGCCTCCTCTGCCCAAACCCATCCTTCAAGATGGTCCTTCCAGCAGGACACAATCTATCTCTTCCTTCCTGGTGGCACTGGTTTCCTACTTTTCAAATGTTCTGTCTGGTAGCATGGTCCTCTCTGTCCCTCCTTCTCCCAACCCTCTCTTCGTTCCTCCCACCCCATGCTGAGCTGCAGGCTCCTTGCAGCAACCTGGCCTCACTCACCTGTGATCGTCCGTGTCTCCGGGAAGGAGATGCTGTAGAATGCCTTGAGTGGAGAAGTGATCTCACTTCAGAGCAGGACAAGGTGGTGCTGCTTCTCTTGTTACCTCTCTCTTTTTCAGCCACAAAATCACCTTGATCGGGTCACTTCTTGGCAGTGCAGAAGTTTTCCTTGGTCTCTTGCCAGAGCTATCTGGGGCAAAGGTGGGGTGCCTCAGTGTTGCTCTCTGTTAACTCCCCTGTGATACGGTGCTTCATGGCCTAGAGTGCCCCCGCCTACATCAGAGAGCCCTGATCTGCCCCTCTGAGTCTCAGTGGGTTTCTTGGATGCTACCAGAGGCTTATTGCTGTGTCATTGCTCCTGTCAGCTTGGGCGCTAAGCCACCCCAGAGCTGGTGTGGTGGGCTTTCCCGTTCTGCACCTACAGTGATGCCCAAGGAGTCTCTGAGTGAAGGATGCAGCTATCACCAGGCTTTGAAACAAAGCTTTCGGATTGGGGATGTAGCTCAGTGGTGAAGCACTTGCCTAGTAAGCAGGAGGCCCTGGGTTCCATACCAGCACTGCAAAAACAAACAAACCCAAACCTTATGATAAGGACAACCTAATAAGAGCCTTGGGGAGAAAGACAAAATCCTTCACTACAATCTCAGCCATGTTCTACAATTTTTTTTTTTTTTGTCCTGGGGATGGAACCCAGGGCTTTGCACGTGCTAGGCAAATGCTCTATTACTGAGCTACACCTCTAGTCTCCTAGAACTATTTTCATATTTACATGTTTCTTTCTAGCCCTCAATCATAGGTACAGACTCTTTTTACATAGTTCTAGTAATAGTCTAATACTTTGCCTCTTTCATAATTATGAAATCATAAACACCTGTCCATGATTATATAGCTTTTATAATAATGCTTGTAATGGCTACACAGTACTGCACATGTAGTAATTTATCTTTTTGTTAGACATTGAGATCATTTCAGATTTCTTTTTTCTTTTTTGGAGTAGAGCTGATGCATATATCTTTGATCTTATGTTTAATTATTTCCTTGGGATAAACCCCACTATGCAGTTCAGGCTCGCCTTGAACTCACTTTGTAACCCAGGCTGGCCTTGAACTCTTAATGATCCTCCTGCTTCAGCCTCCCGAGGGCTGGGATTACAGGTGTGCGCCACCACATCTGGCCTGGGATGAACATTTTTATGACTCTTGATTCTTATCTCCACATTGCTTTCTGAAAGACTGTGTTGATTAATAGATAGAATTCTAGTGTGGCCTAGTCCATCTTATCGCTATTGTCTACTCATATTCAACACATATATGATTGCTTAAAATGTGGGAGACACTTTCATTGTTATTTATATATTATAGTCTCTTCCTAGAACCTTAGACTTTCAGAGAACATCTTTTGGAGAACATCTGCTTGCTTTAAAAATGAAATGAGTTCCAGAGAAATTATGTACATGATTCATGGTTGCATAGTTTGAAAATGATAGTATATATATATACACAGTAAGTGTAGATTTCTGGACCTCGAGTACTCTGTACTTTCTACTGTGTTCAGCTGGTGGGGTTTAGGTGTTTATTTTCTGTTAAATGAGCAGCTGATAAATGACGACTCCTGCTTGACGACTCCAACACCACCCTGAGAGTCTCTTTCATGACATATGTTTGGGCAGTAAAAGTGGAAATGCTCTGGACCTCTTTCACCCCATCCCACCCCCAACTAAACCAATATCCATTGAGCAGTGAAAGACCCAGTGGAGCTAAGAGGAGATGTCTTTACTCCTTGGAGTAGTTCTTGCAGGTTGTGGCATGCTAAGTATGAAGTGGCTCATGATGCCCTATCCTTCCACCCAGGCCTTTGCTTACACTGCAACTTCTCTTGCAATGCCAGGGTAACCCTTTCCCTGGCTCTTTGTGTGCTAACCCTTACTAATCTGCACGTACCTGCTCCTGCAAGAAGGATTTTCCCATCTTCTGTGTATCAGTTATCTATTGCTGCCTAACAAAATCATCCCTAAACTCTTTACATAAATTAACAATGTTATATAATTTCCTATGATTCTGTGGATTGGTCAGATGGTTTTTTCCACAAAGAAAATGTTAGCCTGAAAACACTCATCCAGTGTGTGATAAACTGGGCTGATGGTCCAAGATATCTACTTAGCAGCTGTTGCTGGCTGACATCTGGAGTATCTTGGTTCCTTGACATGGCCTCTCCTCTTTTTGTGGGGCAAACTGTCCTTTTCACATGATAGCCTTGGGGCACTGTATGAAGAGGGCTCATCGAGGCTCTAGTAATGTGGTATGTGCCACTGTCCCACTGGCCAAAGAAAACCACAATGCCAAGGTCAGAGTTCACAAAAGAGGGAGGTATGTGATTCCCTGGACCGTCACTTTAACAACCCGTTGTAGTTTCCAGATGGTTCACACCTCTCCCATACGCTGGGTACAGCCACTCCTCCTGGGGCCCCACAGTCTGTGATCTGTATCAGGTCCAGGTGTGGCCGAGGTCCTCAGCTGCAGTTCCTCAGATGGTTCCTCAGCTCCAAGGACTGATGAGCCAAGAAGATAAATGATGTCCTCCCTCCAAACACCGAGCATACAATGATAAGCGAGGACAGACGGCCTCAGGAAACGCTCAGGGTCCAAAAAGGGGAGGAGCGGGGATGCAGCATGAAATAAGCAGGATCCCTGTTTCCAAGGCTTTGTACTTCGGAGGTAAGGAGTTTCCCGTGAACTCTCTGGGAGTGATTCTTCCATCCCTTGCTTTCTTTGGGTCTTGATTTTGCCCTGTGGCCTCCTGGCTCCACCTTCTGAGATCTGTGTCCTTCCCAGTAAGAACTGGCCTTCGTCTGTGGCTGAGTAACATTGGTAACCTGCTTCTGCCCTTAGGAAGTTTGGGGACCAGAGACTTTTTCTTTTTTTTGGTACCGGGAATTGAACTCAGGACCTTGCACTTGCCAGGCAGGCGCTGTGCCACTGAGCGATATCCCCGTCCCTACAGCTTCAAACTTAATTTGCTCTTTACCCTGAAACCACGTTTTTCTTTGAGACTCTTTTGGGTTGCAGAACATGTAAACATGAACATTTTTATTTTGCAACCCCGTATGTACCAGACCCCCCCCATTTCTTTTGAATCTTGTTGGCAAGTTGCATAGTTCCTTTTTCCCTTCCCTTTTCGTTAAAGCTGCTAAAAAGACAATTTACACTTTTAACATCCTGCCTGAAACTTCCTACCTGGATTCGCAAGTTCATTAGGTACGTCTTTTACCTGTAAGGTACTGCAGGTGACAGTGTAGCAGCACTACTTTCACCATAATTGTTATTGCTACCCCTTTTCTCGAAGCTGTAGCACACAAGTTCTCTTTCCAACCTGCACTAGCAGTTTCCAACTGACCCCGCCAACCTCTGTGCCACCTGCCGGCCTTGCTCTACCAAGCAGTCCCAAACCAGTAAGTGCCAAAGGTTTTGTGTCATTCCAGCACTGCTTTCTCCTGGGCATCAATTTTTTTATATAACGGTTTGCTGTATAACAAATTATCCCAAAACATTTAGTCCTATTTTTCTCAATATTTTGGGTCAGCTGGGAGGCCTCTCTGCTGAGGTCACCAGGGCCCATCATGTGGTCACAGGAGTCCCCCCATCCCCACATGGGATGAAATCCAACTCCCCCCAGTAGATGGCTGAAATTCTGGGTGGTAGCAACCTCATATACACTATGCTTTTCCTACACATACACACCTACAATGAAACTTAACTTATAAATTATAACTTTATAAATAAGAGATTCACTGCTGGACGTGGTGGCACACGCCTGTAATCCCAGCACTTGGGAGGCTGAGGCAGGAGGATTACTGTGAGTTTGAGGCCGGCCTAGGCTACAAAGTGAGTTCGAGGCCAGCCTGAATTGCATAGTGTCTCAAAAAGACAAAAAAAAAAAAAAAAAAAAAAAAAGAAATTCACAATACCTAACAATAAATTAGAACAATTATAATATAGTGTAATAAAAGTTGTACGAATGTGGTCTCTCTCTCTCTCTCTCAACTTCCACAGGTAATAAGTACAGCATGGATACTCTGGACAAAGGGATTATTTGGGTCTCCGGTGGGACACAGTGGGATAGTGGCAGATCTCATCATATTATTCAGATGACAATTTAAAACTTTGGAACTATTTCTGACATTTCCATTAATATTTTTGGACCACAGTTGACCATGGGTAGCTGAAACTTTGAAAAGGAAAACCGTGGATAAGAGGGACTTCTGGGTACGTCAGCCGGACTGGAACAGCCAAGATGGCTCCCTTCACACGCCTGGCAGCAGATGCTGACGACTGGTGGGGGGAACCCCAGTGCTCCTCCACAAGGCCTCTCCTCCTTTAGGCAGACTGGCTTCCTCACACTATGGTCACAAGGTGATGTGACGAGGAGCAAACCTTAATGTACAGATGTTACCGGGGCTTTGCATACGTCACCTACTTTATGTGCCACAGTCACATCGGTGTCAGTGTGGGAGGGGAACACACAAATCATGCCTGCCAAGAGGCACATTTCCCTGGAGACCTTGCCTGTTCCAGTCCACCACCATGCCTCTGGGTTAATGAGGATTCATTCCCTTAGCCCTCTGAACTCACAATCCGCCCACCTCAGCTTCCTGAGTGCTGAGATTACAGGCCTGCAGCACCACACCCAGCTCATCTTTAAGCTTTTTCAAGCAAAAATCATCAGGTCTATTTTCTATCGCACTTTTCATTTCATGGCTTAGTACATGATAAGTGCTCATTAAATACTAGCTGCTAGTGAAAAGGTGCTAGCAACACAATGTAGGGTATTGCAGTTTATGTGGGGTTAGGAGGGTCCCTCCCAGGTGTTTCTCATCAAGCACCCAATGTACTGCCCAGGTTCTGACTCTACAGTTCCACGATTTTCTAGATTCCTAAAACGTCACAAAAGGATGTGGGCTGGTAGAAATGTGGTTTAAAGAGTGTCAGTCTATGTAGAAGGAAAGGGTCTTGCCCATCGTAATTACACTTAACACCTGCACCACACTGGTGTAGACCCTCTGAGGCCCCACCAGAACCCCGTGCCTGCCTGTCCTCACCCATGGCCAAGCCTTATTTATTTCATGCATTTTGGCCATGAGCCCTGCATTTGAGGAACTTGCAGTCTAGCTGAGGAAACTGAACTTGGACATATATATATAAAACACCCCCAAACTGTTTACCAAGCAACATCCCTACAAATGCTAACAACCAATACCCCAACTAGGTCTAAATGTGAAGGGGGCACCACGCAGAAGTGATCAGAACTGAGTGAGCTGAACGGTAAGAATGCAGCCTTCTCAGGGCCGGTGATGTCTGCATCAGATCCTGAGACAGGTTATGGACAGGGGTCAGTGGAGACAGATGACACAGTGTGACCAAAATGGGAAGAGGGTGCACAAAGGTAGGAAGCCACATGGACGAGACAGGAGATTAGCACTTGATGTTTGGAGGAAGGAAGAGACCATGAAGGTAAAAAACCAACAAAAGATGCTGGGAAAATAAAGGTGATGATGAACCTATGACACCTCAGTCGGCTAAATTCACCCTCACCTGGTGGGGCATCTGAGTACCCAGAGGTGTCTCTGTGGATGAAGTTTCTGGAGATTTCTCACCCTACAGCGAGGATTTGGGTGCTCAGCACCTGAAGAGGGGAGGTCATGTGCTATCTGATGTGAGGGGGTGGGACATCAGCCTCCCCGGGAAGAGCATCTATAGCAGGAGGCTCGGAGCGCCGGGTTCCTGTGTGCCATGTGGTTTTGCTGTGGAACCATGCTGGCCTGAGTTCCAACTAGGAATCTGCATAGTAACAAGGTGGCCTTTTCCCTTTTCTGCACTTTTGGCTCTGTGTTACTATAACATAGCAAACGATGGAAATATCTCAATGCAAGAAAAAGGAGGAAGTTTTCTAGGCAAATAGTAGTTCTAATTCATAGTGAAATCACCTTTAATGTGGCCTGGGTGAAGCCACAGAGCCGGCCTGCCTTCCTCCTACCCCTCCCGCCCCCCCCCAAACAGGCCCAGAGCCCTGCTGGCCTCAACAGGACTTTTACTAAAAACAGTGGTGCTCCAGGCCCTGGGAGAACTAGTTCTGGGGACCAGGGGGAGGGGCTGAGTGCTGAACCACTGAGACAGGCACAAACGTGCTGGGGCACAGAGCAGAAGAGTCTGACCCACCACAGGATCGAGGAAAGTCCCACAAAAAAAGAAAGAGATTGGGCACTAGCCGCCACAAACCGCTGCCTGGCTGGCCCACTGGTCTCCAGCACAGCCGGCGAGAGGACGAGGAAGGAGAACACATCTCCCTTCTCTGTTCCTCCCGTGGAACAGGGCCTCGGGAGCTGACCTCCCAAGGTGGCCAGAGCAGTGTGCTAACACCCTGGAATCTAAGGCAGCTGAGCCTCCCGTCTTCCTCATCACCTGCACAGGGCCAGCCTGCTCTGTATTTAAGCACCTGCGCCGGTCGCCTGGCAGAACTGAGTTCTTTACTCCTACTCAGCTTGTCCTCCAGTGCCCTTTGCACTCCTTATACAGCCAGAAACTCCTCAAATAATTAACTGCAACAAAAGGAGGACCTCGGCTCTCTGCTTGAGCATGTCGTATCACTTGGGGTCTCTAAAAATTCCATCTTGGGTGGGAGTCAGGCATAGGCTTTTTTTTTTTTTCTCGAAAGTATATCCCGCGATTGGTGTGGAGCCAGAGTAGGAGCAGCTGGAATTAGTCATCTTGAGCCAGTTTGGGAAGTTGCATCAGCGTAGACTCTGTTGATCTTTTAGGGGACCAACACCACCACATAAACAAATGGCCTTCGGCAAGCCAGCAAAACCTGGGAGGTACTGCCCTGGATATCTTTGCCGTTGGGGCGTCTTTTGGGGTAGTTCTTGGGAGTCTTTCGGGGGTGCCATTTATCCTCTGACTTCAGGAGATCTGCGTAATACACTGGAATTACAGCTGCTCCTGTGACTGTAGCACACAGCAAATGCCATAGCATAAGTCTCCCATCTATCCAGTTCGGTCCAACCCTCAACTTGACATCTAAGGAGAGGTTTTTTTTTTTTTTTTGAGGTGCTGGGAAATCCAATCCAGGGCCTCATAGATGCTAGGTAAGAGCTCTATGACTGAGCTACATCCCCAGCCTATTTATTTATGAAGATTAAACGGAGGGTCTTTGCACTAAGCCCTTTTAATATTTTTATATTTTGTTTTGAGACAGGACCTTAAGTCATTATGTTGCCCAGGCTTGGCTTGAACTTGCAGTCCTCCTGCCTCAGCCTCCCACAGTGCTGGGATGATAGGTGTATATCACCATTCCTAAAGTCCTGGTTTTAAACAATTTGAATTTTTTGTCTGAAAGCCTTAGAAGCTATTATTGTTATTTTTTACGACTATTATTTTTGTAATTTTAGTAGTACATCTGTCAAAGTTGATTATTCTCTGACAGTTTCCCCAGGCAAGGGTGGACCCTTCCATTGTGTACACTTACATGTTCTTATTTCTAGAAAGCTTCTTGGATTATAGCTTCAACATATGTGGAATTTCAGCTAACACTGATGTGCACTCTTGCTTGTATTCAAACGACATTCTAAACAGAAAGCAAAATGGCACAAATGTATGGGGGTTAGGGCAAGTAGTAACATTCTAGGAGTTTGGATGGGGAGTGTAGGAAGCAACAGGAGACAGAGAGACGGGGAGGGATAGATTAATGGAAGGTCTGTGTGCCATGCTGTGCAGGGACACGATGGGTGGTAAAGTTTTAAAAGGTTTTTCTAACCTGCATATATTAGCTTTGCCCAGTACACATAACTGAAAGGAGAGATTTGTTTTTGCTCACTGCTTCATAGATTTCAGTCCATGCTCAGCTGGCTCCAAAGCAGAAACATCATGGTAGATGGGCATGGTGGAACAAAGCTGCTCACTTCATGGTAGCTGGGAAGCAGACCAAGTTGGAAAGAGTGCCCCCAAGTTGGAAAGATGCACCCAAGGGCAGCCCTCAGTGACCACCTCTACCCGGGCCCACCTTCTAACAGCACAATCAGCTATGAACATCAGTGGGTTAATGTGCCGTGGAGTACAGCGCCCCACGATCCACTCTCCAGGAATCTCTAAACCTCATCAAGCTGACAATTATCTTTTTTTTTTTTTTTTGTGGGTACCAGGGGGTTGACCTCAGGACCTCGTGCGCCAGCAGGCACCCGTGCCGCTGAGCGATATCACCGGCCCCTTTTTCGTATGTGGGTTCCGGGAGTTGAACTCGGGCCCTTGCGCTTGCCAGGCAGACACTTAAGCTGCTGAGCCATCTCACCAGCCCCCAGGCTGACAATTATCTTAACCATCACACTACAGTAAGGAAGATGTGTTAGAAGGAACAAGAGATCAGGAGGGAAACAGATGAAGGACTGGTGTGCTAGTCTAGGTGAGAAGAGCTAAGAGGGACAGGTTCTAGAGGTATTTAAGAAGTCAAATACACAGTACTTCATGATTATTGGGTGTGGAAGGGAGGAAAAGGTAGGAATCAAGCGTGACTCCCAGGTTTCTGAATTGGGCAAATGGTACACAGTGTGCTAAACAGTTTTTGCCATGCAGAGTTTCAGGCACCTCCAGGATATCCCGGTAGGCTTTTGTGTATGTGGGACCCTGGGGAGTGGTCCCTTGGCAGTTGCTGATTTAGGTGATAGATGAAAGACAGAGTGGATAAAGTGGCTCAGGGAGAATATGTGGGGTGAGATAAGCTGAAAACAGAATCATGGAGACTGAGGAGTGGTTAAAGAGGTTGAGAGAGGAGTCATGTCTTGAAGGTAAGGGTGTTTCAAAGTGTGGCCAAATGCCTGAAAGTTCTAGTAACATGAGACTCAAATAAACCATTAATGCTGTGGGGTCGTAGCCATGGGTTGAGGAGCGAGAGGCTGATGAGGGAGAGGCGTAGGTAGTCAACTTTCAAGACATCTGTAAAGGAAAATATGGAGGAAGTGGTAACAGGAGTGGAATTTTCTTCCTTTTTCTTTAGGACAGGCAAAGCTTGATGATGCAGGAAAAAGACAAATAGGCAAGAGAAGTTCATAACCTGGGAGTAAGAGAGCAGAATGAGTGAAAAACGTTTGGGAAGTGTTCTGGGGATGTGGAGGTGATGAAACAGGAGAGATGCTACGACCAATGTGTACGAAGTAGTTAATTCCCAGAATGGTTTATAACAGTCCAGCTCACACCAAAATGACCTTGGTTTCAATCAATGGAGCAAACATGTCATGCAACATTTATATATTTATTTTACATCACTTTGAGAATACTCTTTTCTCCTAAGGATGGAATCAGTCTTTATCCTTTCAATGTCTTCCCTATAGTGGGTCGTCCATAAATGGCAAAAGAATAAACTAGATACCTTGTAGGTGTTTTCTGAGTATGTTAACACGGTCAGACCACTGTCGTCGATACGCTGCGTAGAAGCAAAAGCGTCTTTTCAAGCATGCGAAACATTCATACAATTCATGTGTGAAAGATGATGCACTGTTTTTGAAGAACCTGTTTACTCTTAAAGCTGGTTATCAGCATTTCCTTCACTATAGGAGTTTAAAAATAGGAAGATAAGAGAAGGAAGAGGGTGTTCTAAAGACAGGCAGGCTGGCAGGAAGACCGCAGCAGGCGGTGGCACGATCTGCTACACCATAAGGTGCCAAAAAGCCGTAAAAAGCAGAAGCAAAGCACACGGGCTTGGGGTCGCTTAGCTCATCAATAGCCCTTAACGGATGGTACTGTTTTGAGTCTTAAACAATGTGGAGAAAAAGAAGCATCTGCTCCACTAAAAAGTGCTTAGCTGCGTCTAATTTGGCATCATCTCCTATATTTTACATATTTGGGATTCTGTAAAAAAATGAAAGGCTGGTGAGATGGCTCAGCGGCATAAGCGCCTGCCTGGCAAGCGCGAGGTCCTGAGTTCGACTCCCTGTACCCACACACGAAAAAAGGGCGGTGATATCGCTCAGCGGCAGGGGCGCCTGCTGGCCTGCGAGATCCTGAGTTCGACCCCGGTACCCACAAAAAAAAAAAAAAAAAAAAAGAGAAAAAAGGTACTGAGTTGGTAAGCCTCGGCGACCACCCTCTGCTGCTTTGCCCAAGCCGTTTTCCCAGCTGTGATGCTCTCTTTTTCTCAGAAGGCTTATTTTTCTTCCTTCGAGGCCCCTCTTCCTTCATCCCCTCCTTCGCTGGTTCGAGCGGAAGTCATCTCTTCCTCTCATCCTCGCCCAGGGTCTGGCTGTGGCGTGGCTTCGCAGGGTCATCAGCGCCGGCTGTTTACACAGCTGCTTTTCTTCTAAGTTACGCGCTCCTGGAGACGAGGGGCCGTGAGGGCGACGGGTACCACGCGACACCTGGTACAGCGCCGCACGCAGGGCCCGCGCTCAGAGCTGTCGAGTTAATTTGGAAAGTCACCCAGGGCAGGATCCTGTTCTGCATTCTTTCTCTCCTAGTCACGAGGGCGGGTATCCAGCGGGCCCGGCGATACCTGTGGAGAGGAAACGCACCCCCGCCGCCAGCCGCCCGGCGCAGACAGGCACGGAGCGCCCCCTCCGGCGCGCCCGGAACCCAGAGCAGGCCGCGGGCGGGTCGCGCTCGGCCCCGGGGGCGGGTCTCGCAGGAACGGCCCGCCCCCGCCCCCCGCGGCGGAAGCCCCGCCCCGGCCGCGAGCTCGAGCTCGCGCTGGCAGCGCGCGCCCGCCCCTCCGCCTCTGTCCTTGCGGCCTCGCGGCCTCGCGCCGGGGGCGGGCCCGCTGCGCGCGTGCCGGGCGGGGAAGCGGCGCGAGCGGGGTGCTGAGGACGTTCGCCGCGGGGGCGGCTCCGGGCCTGAGAGGGCGCTGCCGCCGCAGCCTCAGCCGAGGGGGCCGGGCCGCAGAAGGCTGCGGCCGCCGGAGACCTTCCCGACGCCCCCAGCTCCGGCCGGGAAGTGAGCCAGGTGGGGAGTCGCGGCGGCCGGCGGGGCTGGAGCCTCACGCGCGCGAGGAGCGGGAAGGAAGCCCGCGCGGCGCCCGACCGCGGAGCCTGCGGGGTGTGGGGCGGGGGCGGCGCGGTCGGCCCGAAGACGAACCCGTGGCCCCGCGGAGCCGGGCTCGGGAGCCGCTCGGGGTCCGGCGCGCCGTGGACTCGGGGCGCCGGCTGATGCTGCCCGAGCCCGGCTCTCGGCGCGGAGGCTCTGCCTTAGGTGCCCAAGGGGGAGAATGAGCAGGTCCTGGCAGAGGGCAGGTGAGGCGGGCAGGCCCTGGCAGAGGGAAGGGAATTTATCCCAGGTCACCCGAAAGCGCTGGTTCCCGAGGCGCCTAACTGCGAACCCGTACCTGAGGTCACGCTCGGTAGGAAAGCGTCCTGAGAGGAGGGAGGATGCAGCTAGCGAAGGCTCATCGTTCAATTCCTGTGCCAGGCCTTGGGATTTGGAAGACGTTCCAGCGTTCTTAGCAAACGGTTATTGATTAGCCACCCTTCTTAGGCAGCAGTGGTCAGCACTAGGGCCACGAAATAGTTAAGACACAACCAAGATTTGTTGTTGAGGTGCTGACAATTTGGTCGTGAAGGTAGGCATTGAAATACAAAGTAGCTTTGGATTTTATGTCTCAAGCCCTGGTCGCTTCAGGTCTCTCTGGTTTTTCCCTAGTACTGGGAAATTGGAAATTGGTAACTTGTTTGGTTTTGGGACAGAGCAGGAAGATCAAAGAAATCTTGGAGGAATTTGGGAGAGTTTTGAGGGCTCTTCTGTGTGACCTTTTAAGAAGTGAGGAAAAACAAATTTGGAAAGAGAAAGGAAATTCCTTTTCTTCCCACATGGAATTAAGCTCCGTGACTGTTCACTCTTAAATCCTCAGGATGTGGCCTGACTTGCAGCATTCGTGCAGTAAATGCTTACGGCGTGAATGAATGAGCAAGGTTTTGCTACTTTTTACTCGGAGCATTATCAGTCACTGTAATGTCAGGCATGGTTGATGGGCTTCTTCGGTCCTCCACGTTCTCTCTCGGGTTCTTAGGGCCAACCACTCCTTTTGGGTGGTTGCTTGAGATCATCACGTTCTGGCCCTTCTCTCATTGGCCTTTTTTTTTTTTTTTTTTTTTGAGACAGGGTCTCACTCTGTAGTTCAGGCTGGCCTTGAACTCACTATGTAGCCCACGCTGGGCTCGAGCTCTCATTGTTTTTTTTTTTTTTTTGTGGGTACCGGGGGGGGGGTCGACCTCAGGACCTCGCGCACCAGCAGGCGCCCGTGCTGCTGAGCGATATCACCGGCCCCTTTTTCGTATGTGGGTTCCGGGAGTCGAACTCGGGCCCTTGCACTTGCCAGGCAGGTGCTTAAGCCGCTGAGCCATCTCACCGGCCCTCTCATTGGGTTTTTAGGGGAGGAAGGGAGCGTGCTTTTATCTAGAGAACTCTTTTCTTTTTTATCCTGGCTCTTAAACCTTAGATGTTTGTGTTTCTGTTCTCCTGTAAGGACTGGCATTCTATCTGTCCTCATCCTTGTTGGACTCTCCAGCTCCAGGCTGCTGCTTCAGTCCCCTGGGTTGCAGTGCCTGTTGGGTTACTTTGTCTGCCAAATTAAAACTTGACCTTTTATGAGTTCTCTGAGGATATTTATCAGGCATAAGTGGAATTGCCTTTGAAGGGGGTTATGCAGTCAAGGTAGTGCTGGGAAGGATTTTGGGTTCCACTAAATTTTGTCTGAGACAGAATTTGTAGTTACACAAAAAAAACTAAACTTAGAATTTGTAGAATTTTGACTTGCCATTTATTTTATGCCTTTGATAAAATTTCTCAGGGCCTTAGTTTCTCCATGTAAAAAGGGTAATAATAGTAATCCAAAATTTGAAAAAAAAATTTTGTTTTTATTAGTACATGTTCGTAGTACATAATGATTACGTTCATTGTGGGAAGTTGGTACGGGTACATAATACATCTTCTTTTTAAGCTTCCCTCACCCCATCTCTTGGTCCTTTTCCTATTTGCAAAAGGTCTGTATTTGTTTCCTATTCTCCCTCTCTTTTTTTTTTTTTTTTTTGGTGGGTACCGGGGGGTCGACCTCAGGACCTCGCGCGCCAACAGGCACCCGTGCCGCTGAGCGATATCACCGGCCCCTTTTTTGTATGTGGGATCCGGGAGTCGAACTCGGGCCCTCGCGCTTGCAAGGCAGGCGCTTATGCCGCTGAGCCATCTCACCGGCCCTTTTTTTTTTTTTTTTTGAGACAGGGTCTCACTATGGAGTTCAGGCTGGCCTTGAATTCACTCTGTAGGGTAGGCTGACCCCGAACTTGCAGCAGTCCTCCTGCATTAGCCTCTCAAGTGCTGGGATTTATTTTGCTCTTTTAGATTTTGGGTTTCTCATATAAGAGAAACCATGCCATATTTAAGTTTGTGTGTCTGATTTATTCCACTTACAGTCTTAAGGGGCATCCATTCTCCTACCAGTGACTTAAAATATACCCCATTGTGAATAAATTCCACATTTTCCTTATTCATTCATCAGTTGATGGACATACAGGCCACTGCCAAGATTTAGCTATTATGAATTGTGTTGATATAAACAAGGGTATGCTTGTATCATTGTAATATGATGTCTTTAACTCTTTCAGAAAGATATCTAGAAGGAAATAGCTGGGTTGAATGGAATTTTTATTTTTAGGTTTTTGAGGACTCTCCATACTGATTTTTTGGGGGGGTGCTTTTTGAGACAGGGTCTCGCTATGTAGTACAGGCTGGCCTTGAACTCACTATGTAGCCCAGGCAGGCCTCGAACTCACAGCAGTCCTCCTACTCAGCCTCCCTAGTGCTGGGATTACTCTCCATACTGATTTCCATAGTGGTTGTACTAGTTTACATTCACACCGACAGTGTAGAAGACTAGTTCCTTTTTCTCTGCAGGCTTGCCAGCATTTGTTATTATTTGATTTGGTGACAGCCATTTTTTTCTGGAGTAAGATAAAATCTCAGTGTTGTATTAAGTTGGATTTCTCTAATTGCCAGAGCTGTTGAACATTTTTTCATGTATTTGTACTTCTGAGAAGTGTTGGTTTATTTCAGTTGTCTATTTTTTGATTGGGACTTTTATGGGGGGTAACATTTTTGAGTTCTTTATATATTCTTGATATTAGTCCTCTGAGGCATAGCTGGCAAAATTTTTTCCTATTCTGTAGGTTGTCTTTTCACTTCGTTGGTTGTTTCCTTTGCTGTGCAGAAGCTTTTTACTTTGATAAAATCTAATATGTTGATTCTTGATATTGTTTCTTTTACATTTGGAGTTCTGATCAGGAAGTCCTTGCCTATGCCAATGACTTTGAGAGTTTTACCTATTTTATTGAATATATTCAATTGTAGATTTAAATCAGAGTTTATCCTTTTGCTGAGGAACAGTTTGGTTTCTTCGGATGCTAATTCTTTGATGGATATATGTATTCCAAATGCATTCTGCCATCTGAGATTTTTCCTTTCTCTTTGTTAACTGTGCCATTAAATTTTGATGCCATGTTTATGGAAAATTTCTTTCTTTCTTTTTTTTTTTTTGTGGGGGTCAAACTCAGGACCTTGTGTGCCAGCAGGCCCTCGTGCCGCTGAGCGATATCATCAGCCCTTTTCTTGTATGTGGGTACCGGGAGTCGAACTCAGGACCTCGTGCTTGCCAGGCAGGCGCTTATGCTGCTGAGCTATCTCACTGGCCCCCGGAAAATTTCTTTTTTAAGTCGCTTGTCTTTGTGTGTGTCTGGCTTAAAATTTTCTCTACCATAGGATATGAATTATATATTCCTGTATTTTCTTCTAAAAGTTTAAAGTTTTGCTTCCATGCAGAATTTTATTTTTATGTATGGTAAAATGAAGAAATATATGATATATTGGATAACCAGTTTTTCAACACTTGTAAAATAATTTTCTAGTGTGTTAAAATATGCATAATATATAATTCACCGTTTCTCCCCCATTTTTAAGTGTCCAGTTCTGCCGTGTTAAGTATATTATGTTGTTGCAGCTGTAACCATTGTTCCTCTCCAAAACTTCATTTTCCCCAAACGAATCTTTATATCCATTAACAGTGACTCCCAACTCTCCCCCGACTGTTAGCCCCTGACACACCACCATTCTACTTTCTGTCTCTATCAATCTCACTGATCTAGGTAGCTCATTTAAGTGGAATCCTGTATTTGTCCTTTTGTATCTGGCTTATGTTATTTAGCAAAATGTCTTCTTCATCCATACTGTAGCATGTTTCAGAATTATTTTTTGAGTTAAGGTTTTGCTATGTTGCCAGGTTGGCTGTGAACTGCGCCTCTTTTAAGTAGCTGGGACTACAAGTGTGAGCTCCTGCACCCAGCAAAATTTCCTTTTTAATGCTGAATAGTATTTTCGTGTGTGTGTGTGCGCGCGAGCGCGTGTGTGAGACTGGAGCTTGAACCCTGGTACTTCTCACTGAGCTACACCCTGAGCCCTTTTAAAGAATTTTGAATTTTGAGACGGGGTCTCATTACGTCGCTAAGTTGCCCAGGTTGGGTTTGAACTTGTAATCCTTCTGCCTCGGCCTCAGTGGGAGGCTGGGTATACAGGTGTGTACACCATGCCCAGCTCATGTTTATTTATTCATTAATCCATTGGCAGATATGGCAATTGTGAATGATACTGCTATGAACATCAGTATATGTGTATCTGTTTAAACTCCTGCTTTCAGTTCGTGTATACTTGCAAGTGGGATTGTCAGTGATACGTTTTTATAAACAATATATATAACTAAATAAAAATAGAGCAATACAGCTTTGACCAAAATGACTGGATGGTGCAAAGGGTTCCCATGTACTCTCTGTTGTAATTTTCCCTATTATTAATATCTTTCATTAGTGTGATTTATTACAATTGATGAACCGATATACATATATTATTAACTAAAGCCCATAATTATGTGATGTACAATTCCCCATGGGTTTTGACAGGTACTGTATGTAATGTCATATATCATCAATGTCATTACATAAGACTACATATACTGTCATTACAGAATCATAAAGAATAATTTTAATGCTCTAAACATCCTTTGTGCTTCCCTTAAACATTTTTTCCTTCCGTCACTAAGCTCCTGGCAACCTTTGATCATTTAGTTTTGGCTTTGCAGAATCTTTTAAGTTGGAATTATATAGTGTGTAGCTTTCTCAGAGTGGTTTCTTTTACTTAGTAATATGCATTTAAAGTTCTTTGTGTCTTTTTATGGCTTGATAACTCATTTCTTTCAAGCACTGGATAGTATTCCATTGTATGGAAGTGTTCATTCACCTACTGTAGGACGTTTTGGTTGCTTCTAGGTTTTGTCAGGTCTGAATAAAGCTGCTACAAATGTTTATGAAAGGTTTTTGTGGGGATAGAATTTTTCAGCTCACATGGGTAAACACCTAAGAGCACTATGCTAGGTCATGTGGTCCAAATATGTTTAACTGTGTAGGAAACTGCTAAATTGGCTTTTTTTTTTTTTTTTTTGTGGGTACCGGGGGTCGACCTCAGGACCTCGCGCGCCAGCAGGCGCCCGTGCAGCTGAGCGATATCACCGGCCCCTTTTTCGTATGTGGGATCCGGGAGTCGAACTCGGGCCCTCGCGCTTGCCGGGCAGGCGCTTAAGCCGCTGAGCCATCTCACCGGCCCTAAATTGGCTTCTAAAGTGACTACCATTTTGGATTTCCAATAATTTTAAAAATTTTTGTTGAAGTACCCTAAATGTTCCTATGAAATAAGTCTTTGTCAGACTGTTCTGTAAAAATTACCTTCATCTGGAGTGAATTCATATTCGTTACTGTTGTTGCCTTTCTTAGCATTGTATCTGGTGGGTTTTGAAGTTTTGACTTACAGACTCATCTTGAGAGTGAGTATTTTTAATTTTGTTTCTTACCTCAGTGTTCACCCTTCTGTGTGTGGAGGTATTTCAGGTGTTCAGCTGACCTTTGGGACCCTAGTCTGGAGTCATGGTAATGGTGGGTCAGGAACTCTGCCCTTTGAGGTAATTGGATTTTTAGATCTAGTCGTAGACTACGTGGCTTGTCTCAGTTCCTGGTCATGGGTCTATGATTGTACCTTCCTACTTTTGTAAGCCCAGGGTATTATTTAAATTGGAATTCTAGGCACAGACGGGCAGCCCTAGTCTCATCGTTGGCCTTCAACATTGAGTCTGGCTCAGATGATTTCTGTTCTCCACCCTCCTTTGCTTTCTGTCCTGAGTGTACATACAGTGCATGCCTGGTTCTGGACTCATAATCCAGCAAGCTTACAGTTTTGTCCTGCTTACAACTTTGTGTATCTGTTCTGTTTCTCATCTAAATGAAGGCTGATCTTGGGCAGGTGAGATGGCTCAGCGGCGTAAGCGCCTGCCTTGCAAGCGCGAGGGCCCGAGTTCGACTCCCGGAACCCACATACGAAAAAGGGGCCGGTGATATCGCTCAGAGGCATGGGTGCCTGTTGGCGCGCGAGGTCCTGAGGTCGACCCCCCGGTACCCACAAAAAAAAAAAAAATGAAGGCTGATCTTGTTTTTTGAGCCTTGCGTTTTTTGACTTTTATTTTTAAAATATTTTTCCATTATTGTCAAAAGGAAAACATCAAATTATCTACTTACTGGCTGCTTTAATTAGCAGACTAAGTTGACCAGGCTTCTTTCTCAACATTATATCACTTATTATCATTATCATTATTGTTACTATTATTATTATTATTTGTTGTATCACTTGGGCCCTCAAGTCTAAACGTTGAATATCAGTGAAGATAATGGGCATTTTGATCTGTTTCCTGAATGGGAATGCTTCCAGTGTTTTGCTCTTAGAAATGATGCGTCCTTAAGGTTTCTGATAGATGTCTTTTGTCAATTTAAGTACTACATTTTCTTCTGTTCTTGATTTGTACTTTTATTGGGTATTAAGTGTTATGAAGGGCTCTTTTTTACTTTTTGCATTTTGTTGAAATTATCATTTTTTTCTCTTAATATGTTACAAGTAGGATAAGTCTTTCTGTATTGTAGTTAACTGAGAAATATGTATATGATTTACTTGTTAATTCATTTTAACAAACAGCAGTCTTTAAAGAAAATACATTTTTATCTTGAATTTTTGTGTATTGTCAATACTGTAGATAAAATAGAACTGAAATATTGTGATAAGTATCCTTGCAACTGCCTTTCACTATAATTTAAAAATGCTCTATAATCTAATAGTGCAGTGTGATCAAATAGTACTGAATACT
The DNA here is from genome assembly GCA_028451465.1 of Erethizon dorsatum. Taxonomy (NCBI): domain Eukaryota; kingdom Metazoa; phylum Chordata; class Mammalia; order Rodentia; family Erethizontidae; genus Erethizon; species Erethizon dorsatum. The sequence continues at coordinate 69,352,404 of CM051824.1, forward strand.
ATTAAAAATGATAGCTAACATTTATTAGTCTCTTGTTTTGTGCCAAGAATTGTGCTAAATGCTTTGTATGATTTATTTAATACTTGCCACAGCTCTACTAGAGTCTGTGTAATTATTCAGCATCCTGGGTGGTAGTGGAGTACAGTTCTTACAAGTTTTTCATTGGAACCCAGAGAATGCTCTCAGATTAGTAAAATAAATCTTTAGGGTTTTATGTTTATTTTCATTGGCTTTTCTTTTAATCTGAAAGAGAAGTATTAGATGAAGATACTTGAGAATTTTCCTGAAATAAGCAGGAAGTTAATTCTCTTTCAAGACAGTTCGGCTAGTTTTTTTTTTTTTTTAATACGTGGGTACCGGGAGTCAAACTCAGGACCTCGTGCTTGCCAGGCAGGCGCTTATGCCTGCTGAGCTATATCACCGGCCCTCAGCTAGTTGTAACTGAGAGTTAGCGGCACTCTCAGCCTTCTGACTTCTGCATTAAATGGATGTGCAGAGAATACCTTATCAGGCTTTGGTGGGAGACTGTGAACTTGCACAAGAATTTTCATTGCCTGGATGATTTCATGTTAACCGCTGGGAGGGTTTCACTTTCAAAGCTTTCTCTCCCTTTCCTTTAGTCTTTACTGTGGCAGTTACTTAACCTCTGTTTGCAGACTTCGTCCAACTCTGGAACACATTGTCTTCCTAGAAGAGGACAGACTCAAAGGACTTCTCGTTGCACTCTGTCCAGACCCCATTAACTGCACCACAGTTTTGGGACCTGATTTTTTTTTTTTTTTAATTCCTAAATGTGGCACAGTGGGAAGGAAGAAAATGGGCTTTGGAGGCACCTCATTGGCTAACTACACGTTACTAGATTAGTAACCTTAGGCCAAGTTATTTAACTACTTCGGTTCTCAATTTCCTTATCTAATTCTAACATTTGTAATCCTGATTTGCTCTTTAAGCCTAGCACCATTGTATTTTCTCATTCTTTTTTTTTTTTTTTTTTTTTTTTTTTTGAGGCAGGGTCTTGCATAGCAGAGGGTAGCCTTGAGCTTGCTGTGTAACTTAGGCTGGCCTCGAATTAGTGATTCTCCTGCCTCAGCCTCCCGAGTGCTCGGATTACAGGTGTGTGCCACCACACACCTTTTTTTGTTTTTTAAGAGCAGTGGTTTCTAAAGTGGGAGCCATGCAAAATGATGCTTTAGGCAAGGTGTAATGAGAAAACATGAGCAATTAAGGTTTATTGCTGTTTAACTCAGAGGCTGACACTGCGCCATTTGTGTGTCTGATGACCTGCCTTTTTGCAGTAGGCCAGGGAGCCTGGGAGGATCCGGGAAGTCTGAAATGTGATCGGCCTTTTTTGTTTGCTTTTGCTGAGTTAGAACATACCGCAGGTCCCTTCTGCCTGGCTTATTGGTCTTTCAGATTATATTATCTGATTTGGGTGAAATGAACCTTGTTAAATAGATGAATAGCTTAACAAACTTCACTTTGCAGTTTCTTTGCAAGATTCAAAATCAACTGAAGTTTGAAGTAACAATACAAACACCCTGAAGAGCAAGGATATAAGCAGACTGGATACTTACATTTATGTTAGCAGCTCGTCAGTCAAATACAAAATAGAGAAATGATAATCTGATCAGTTGATGGGAGAATCAGTAAAAAATACTCTTACAGTTATTAAAAATACTATTTATATACACCGAGTATATTATGCCTTAAGGTATTCGGCTGATGATATTAATGAGGTACTATTCTCAGTTGAGATATTTAAAAACTAAGCATTCAGAATGTAAGGATAAAGATCTTTTCCAGTAATGGTTAAAGTTATATACTGATTGATCTAGTACTTTAAAATTTTAGGCCAGTGAGATAGCTCAGCGGCGTAAGTGCCTGCCTGGCAAGTGTGAGGTCCTGAGTTCGACTCCCAGAACCCACATAAAGGAAAAAAAAAAGGGCCGGTGATATCGCTTAGCGGCACAAGCCCTTGCTGGCAAGCGCGAGGTCCTGAGGTCGACTCCCGGTACCCACATTTAAAAAAAAAAAAATTATTAAGCTTAACAAAAATGTATTAAAATTTTATTTTGAGGTTTCTTACTTTAGAAGTAAAAGATGCTGGGGATTTAGCTCAGCGGCGCAGCGCCTGCTAAGCGCCTGGCAAGCGCAAGGTCCTGAGTTCTATTCCTGGTACAAAAAAAAAGGTAAAAGACAAGTAACCATAAGCTTTCGTTCTTCCTATTTTGGTAAAAGTGGCTGAAATAATATACAGAGTAATAATTCATCCTTTCTGAGCAAATATTGTTGGAGTACTGATTGAAGAAATTGCTGAAGATTTGAAATGATGAATATTATACCAAATTATAGAGTTTGTGAGAGTTATGATATATTTGGGTCAAAGTGCAGAGCTTACGGTAGTCGGTATACTGTTTCAATGTAAGATATATGGAGAACTGCTTTCCCAAAAACCACTAAAGAAAAGATTTACCAAAAATATACTCAAAATAAATGACTTAAAGTTTTATAATGAAGTACCACATAAAAAGTGTAAAGAATATTCAGCCTAATGAATAAAGCATAGCCAGTAGATTGGTATCCGTCTGTAGTCACATGATTCTCCTTTCATCTCCAGAGGTACTCATTTTTTTATATTTTGTGATTATCGTGCCCAAGTACTTCTTTATACTTTTGCTATATATGTGTGAATTCCTAAGTAATATCTTGTATTCAAGCCAGGGGTGAGGATAAGTGTAAGGAGGCCCTCATATTTGGACTTGCATGACTCTAAGAGTGATGCTTCCTTGAATTTACTTTGGTCACTCTACCGTAGTCCCAATCTTGCTTATGTTAACCTGTATACTTTTAAGCATTATGTAAATAGTGTATTTTTTTCTTGTAACTTTTTCACTTAATATTTTGAAACCACCTGTAGCTTTGCTGTATAATACTTTATTGTGTGATTGACTATACTATAATTTTATTTTCCCTCCTTTTTCTTTTTTTGTGGTGCTTGGATTGAACCCAGGGCCTCATGCATGCTAGGTAAGTGCCCTAGAACTGAGCTACATCCTTAGCCGCTTGGGTTTCTTTATACTCCAGCTGTGAATCATTGAGTTGTGTGTACACCTTTTTATATGTTTTCCATTTCTGTTGCTTCTGTGAACTGTTTGCTCATATCTTATGTCAGTTTTTCTTACTGCTTTGTATAAGTGCTGTGTATATTCTAGATTCCAGTCATTTGGCTGTGTTAATTGCAGCTCTCTTTTCCGAGTCTATGGCTTGTCTTTCATTTTTGTATTGAGTCTTTTTTTTGTGTGTGTGGGTACCGGGGGTCGACCTCAGGACCTCACGCGCCAGCAGTCGCCCCGTGCCGCCGAGCGATATCACCGGCCCTTTTTTTATATGTGGGTTCCGGGAGTCGAACTCAGGACCTCGTGCTTGCCAGGCAGGCGCTTATGCCGCTGAGCTATCTCACCGGCCCCTGTATTGAGTCTTTTGATAGATAGATTTTTTTTTTTAAAGAGAAAAAGGTAAACAATGAAACCAGGTTTCAGGACAGGTTCCTAGGACAGTTACAATAGTGGATACATTGCCTACTGTTGTCTTCTTAGTAGTTATTCAGAGTACAAGATATAGGCATAATATCTTGTCTAAAGATACAGGCATAATATCTTGTCTAAATAATATTAGCACAAAACATTCTTTTCAAGGAACTAAGAGAGGCTGGATGTATAACTATCTTTTTTTTTTTTTTTTTTTGTGGGTGCTGGGGGCCGACCTCAGGACCTCGCGCGCCAACAGGCGCCCGTGCCGCTGAGCGATATCACCGGCCCCTTTTTCGTATGTGGGATCCGGGAGTCGAACTTGGGCCCTCGCGCTTGCAAGGCAGGCGCTTATGCCGCTGAGCCATCTCACCGGCCCATAACTATCTTAACTGTCTTGTTTATACATATATATTTTTTTCTTTTTCCCTTTCTTCCTTTCCCCTCTCACAGTTTTTCTTTTCTTTTGAACAGTTTCTTCCCAATTCACAGTATCTGTTGTACATTTTGGATCCTATTTCCTTGTTCAGTTTCTCACACTAGTGAGACAATACAATTTTTACACATATGGGACTGATATATTTCACTTATGAGTATGGTCTCGAGTTGCATCCATTTCCCTATAAAAGTCTCCAGTTTATCCTTCTTAATGCTGAGTAGTACTCTGTTATATTTAAAAAAAAAACCACATCTTTTTTTATCCATTCCTTGGTTGGTGGGCATCTGGGTTGTTTCCAAGATTTAGCTATTACAAATTGTGCTGTTATAAACATGGGTGCATATATCACTGTGGTATGATGTTTTTAATTTTTCTGGGAAAATACCCAGAAGGGGAATAGCTGGGTCGAATGGGACCTCTAAAACGAGTTTTTGAGGAATCGTCACGCTGATTTCCACAGTGGTTGTACCAGTCTACACTCCCACCAACAGTGGAGAAGCGTTCCTTTTTCCCCACAGCCCCTCCAGCATTTGTTATTGGTTGATTTCTTGATGATAGCCATTCTTTCTGGGGTGAGATGGAATCTCAGTGTTGTTTTAATGTGCATTTCTGGAATGACCAGTGATGTTGAACATTTTTCATATATTTATTTGCCATTTGTATTTCTTCATCTGAGAAGTGTGTATTCATCTCAGATGCCCATTTTTGGATTGGGTCTTTGAATTTGGGTTGGGTCTGATTTTTTTCAATTCTTTATATGTTCTAGATAGAAGTCCTTTGTCTGAGGGACAGTTGGCTAAAATTTTTTCCCACTTTGTGGGTTTTCTTTTCACTCTGTTGGTGATTTTTTTTTTTTTTTGTGGGTTCCGGGGCTTGACCTCAGGACCTCGCGCGCCAGCAGGTGCCCATGCTGCTGAGTGATATCACCAGCCCCCTTTTTCGTATGTGGGTTCCGGGAGTCGAACTCAGGACCTCGTGCTTGCCAGGCAGGCGCTTACGCCGCTGAGCCATCTCACCGGCCCCTACCATGTTGATTTTATCAAAGTAGCTTTGTGGTGTAATTTCAGGTCTGGAATTGTGATGCCCCCTGACTTGCCTTTGTTGCCCAGAATTGCTTTTGCTATTTTTCTAGGTCTTTTCTGGTTCCAAGTGAATTTTAGGAATGTTTTCTCTAGATCTGTGTAGTATGTTAATGGTATTTTGATTGGGATTGCATTAAATCTATATAGCAGTTTTGGGAGTATGGCCATTTTCACTATGTTGGTTCTTCCTATCCAAGAGCAAGGGATATCTTTCCATTTTCTGATATCCTCTTCAGTCTCCTTTTTTAAGGTACTGTAATTTTCACTGTACAGATTTTTTACACCCTTTGTTAGATTGATACCTAAGTATTTCATTTTTTTGGATGTTATCATGAAGGGTGTGCTTTCCCTAATTTCTTTCTGTGAGTTTGTTGCTTGTGTACAGGAATGCTTTTGAGTGTTGACTTTGTATCCCGCTACACTACTGAATTTGGATATTAAATCTACAGGTCTTTTGGTGGAATTTTTGGGGTCTTCTATGTACAGTATCATGTCATTTGCAAATGATAATTTAACTTCTTCCTTTCCTATCCTTATTCCTTTTATTTCTTGCTCTTTTCTAATTCCTCTGGCTAATGTTTGCAGAACTATGTTGAATAGGAGTGGTGATAATGGACATCCTTGTCTTTTTCCTGATTTTAGAGTGAAAGCTTTCAGTTTTTGACCAGTTAGTATGATATTAGTTGTTGGTTTATCATAGATGGCTTTTATGAGATTGAGGTAAAGACCATCTATTCTGATTTTCTGTAGGTTTTTGTCATGAATGGGTGTTGGACTTTGTCAAATGCTTTTTCTGCATCTATTGAGATGATCATGTGATTTTTGTTTTTTGGTTCTGTTAATATGGTGTATTACATTTATTGATTTACCTATGTTGAATCATCCCTGCATCCCTGGAATGAATCCTACTTGGTCATGATGTATAATCTTCTTGATGATTTATATGTTGCATTCTATTTGCCAGTATCTTATTAAGGAATTTTGCATCAATGTTCATTAGGGAGATTGGCCTGTAGTTTTCCTTCTTGGTTGGGTTCTTCTCTGGTTTTGGAATCAGGGCAATACTTGCTTCCAGGAATGATTTTGGAAGTACTGTTTCCCTTTCGATTTCTTTAAGGAGGTTCAGCATTAATGGCTTTAGTTCTTCTCTAAAAAGCCTGTAGAATTCAACAGTGAATCTGTCAGGGCCTGGGCTTTTCTTTGTTGGTAAATTTTTAATTACATTTTCAATTTCATTGGCCGATATTCGTTTATTTAGAATTTTTATATCTTATTGATTCAGTTTTGGCAATTCGATTGTGGCTAGGAATCTATCCATTTCTTCTGTGTTTTCCATCTTATTAGAATATAGGTTCTCATAGTAGGTATTGATGATCTCCTGGATTTCTGTGGAATTTGTTGTGATTTCCCCCTTTTCATTCCTAATTGCTTGAATTTGTGTTTTTTCTTTCCTTTTTTGATGAGGTTGGCTAATGGTTTATTAATTTTATTTATTCTTTCAAAGAACCAACTTTTTGACTCATTGATTCTTTGTATTGTTTTCTTAGTCTCTACTGCATTAATTTCTGCTCTTATTTTTATAATTTCTTCCCTCGTACAAGCTTTGGGTTTGATTTGGTCTTCTTTTTCTAGGTTATTTATTTGAGCTCATTCTGTTTTCCTGATGTGTGAGTTCATTGCTATAAATTCCCCTTGTAGGACTGCTTTCATTGCATCCCATAGGTTTCAGTATGTTATATCGGTGTTATCGTTTAATTGTATATACTTTTAAAGTTCATCTTTAATTTCCTCTGTGACCCATTGATTGTTCAGAAGGGTGTTGTTTAATTTTCATGTGTTAATGTAGTTTTTGTGGTTTCCTGTCATTGATTTCCAGTTTCATTGTGCTATGGTCAGATAGTATGCATGGGATGATTTCAATTCCTCTACATTTACTTAAACATGTTTTGTCAGCTAGTATATGATCTGTTTTGGAGAAAATCCCATGTGCAGCTGAGAAGAATGTGTATTCTGATGTTTTGGGGTGGAACACTCTGTAGACATCTACCAAGTCCATTTGTTCACAGGCTTGGTTTAATTCTAATATTTCTTTGTTGATTTTTTGTCTAGTTGATCTATCCATTTGTGAGAGTGGGGTGTTAAGGTCCTCCACTACAATTGTGTTAGTGTTTATTTGGTTTTTCATGTCAGTTAATATTTGTTTTATGTAGTTGGGTGAACCTGTGTTTGGTGCATAAATATTTATGATTGTGATCTCCTCTTCTTGGAGTTTTCCCTTAACGAGTATGTAGTGACCATCTTTGTCTGTTTTGATCAGTTTTGGCTTAAAGTTTGCATTGTCTGCAAATAGAAGGCTACCCCTGCTTTTTTCTGGGTTCCTGTGGCATGGAGAATTGCTTTCCATCTTTTGACTTTTAGTCTGTGAATTTCTTTTTTGGGTTAAATGTGTTTCTTTTTTTTTTTTTTTTTTTTTGTGGGTACCGGGGGGACGACCTCAGGACCTCGCGCACCAACAGGCACCCGTGCCGCTGAGCGATATCACCGGCCCCTTTTTCGTATGTGGGATCCGGGAGTCGAACTCGGGCCTTCGCGCTTGCAAGGCAGGCGCTTAAGCCGCTGAGCCGTCTCACCGGCCCAAATGTGTTTCTTGAATGCAGCATATTTTTGGATCTTGCTTCTTGATCTATTCTTCCAGTCTATTTCTTTTGATTGGTGAGTTGAGACCATTTATGTTGATGGCTATAACTGATATGTATTGGCTTTTCTTTTGCATGTCGTTTCCTTATTGTTTATTCCCTGTCTTTCTGCTCTGTTTAATTGCTTGTCCTGCCTGGCGGCTTCTTTCTACTGCTGTTCCTGCATTTGTGATCTTCGTTATCTCTAATTCACAGCTTTCTGTAGAGCTGGTTTGGTGGTCATCAATTTCTTCAGTTGTTCTTTGTCATGGAAGTATCTTATTTCTCCATCAATTTTTTTTTTTAATGTGGGTACCGGGAGTCAACCTCAATACCTCGCACTTGCCAGCAAGCGCTTGTGCCACTGAGTGATATCACCGGCCCTTTTTTTCTTTTATGTGGGTTCCAGGAGTCGACCTCAGGACCTCGCACTTGCCAGGCAGGCGCTTATGCCGCTGAGCCATCTCACCGGCCCTCTCCATCAATTTTGAAAGGTAGTTTTATAGGGTATATCAATTTGGGTTGAAGATTGTTTTCCTTTAGGGATTGAAATACTCCACTCCAAGCTCTTCTTGATTTTAGGATTTGTGTTGAGAAGTCTGCTGTGATTCTGATGGGCTTTCCTTTATAGGTGATATGTTTTTTTCTAGCTGCTTTTAATATTTTGTTCTTGTGCTGAATTTCTGGAATCTTGATTATTATATGCCTTGGTATAGATTCATTTTGGTCATGGCTATTTGGAGTTCTGTATGCTTCATTTATTTGTATGTCAAGTTCTTTATCCATGTTTGGGACGTTTCCTGCCATTATTTCTGTGAAGAGGTTTTTTTTTTTTTTTTTTTTTTTTTTTGTGGGTACCGGGGGGTCGACCTCATGACCTCGCGCGCCAGAAGGCGCCCGTGCCGCTGAGCGATATCACCGGCCCCTTTTTCATATGTGGGTTCCGGGAGTCGAACTCGGGCCCTCGCGCTTGCCGGGCAGGCGCTTAAGCCTCTGAGCCATCTCACCGGCCCTGTGAAGAGGTTTTAAATGGCTTTTGCACTGTCTCCAGCTTTCTCACTGACTCCAATCAATCTTATGCTGTTCTTCTTTGCTTCATCTTGTATCTGTTGGATTGATTTTTCGTGGTCTCTTGCGATTTTTAAGATAGCTTTCTTTTCCTGGTTGCTAGTTGTGTTCGCGTCTTCTAGATCTGATATATTATCCTTGCCTTCATTCAATCTGCTGCGTATACTTTCAGTGGAGTTCCTAATCTGCATTTCTGTTTCGATCTGTTTCATTGATTCATTTCTTGTCTATGTTTGGCATTCATGGTTTCCATCGTTTTCCTGAGCTCTATTTGTTTATCTGTGTCTGCTTTAATGTCTTTTATTTTGATGGTCATTTCTTTTTGCACCTTAGAGATTATTTTTTCTATGGCCTCTTCCATTTGTTTTTTCACTTCTGCTGCTATCATTTCAGAGAGTTCCATGTGTTGGCTTCCAATTTCTTCTATCTCTTTGTGTTTTGGACTTGTTCTGGGTGGGCTGGGGGTTTGGGATTGCATTTTGCTTTTTCATCTTGTCATTTTCTGTGTTCTAGTTTATTCTGTTTTCTGTGTTGATGCTGTTAGATTTCTAATGTTAGATAGCCTTATCACAGATCCCGAGGCTCTCCTAGGAGGTGTGTGTTCCTCAGGATGTCTCCTCTAGCCAGCACTACCATCACTCCTTTTGCCGGCACTGCTGTACTCTTGGATTGCACCGCTGTATTCCTCTTGCTGGCTAGCCGTCCTAGGGCAGTGGAGGAAGCACAGAGAGTGGACCTGCACTCCATTTGCCAGCACCACCATCCTGGGACAACGGAGAAAGCGTGGAGCGCACACTCACACTCTGCTTGCCGGCACCGCTGCACCGCCGTCCTGGGGCGATGGAGGATGCGCAGAGCGCACACTCACGCCCCGCTTGCTGGCACCGCCGTCCCGGGGCGATGGAAGACACGCAGAGCTCACGCTCACACTCTAATTGTGGGCACCACCGTCCCGGGGCGATGGAGGACGTGCAGAGTGCACACTCACACTCTACTTGCTGGCACCGCCATCCTGGGGTGATGGAGGACGTGCAGAGCGCAGACTCGGGCGAGTAGGCACCACTGTCCTGGGGCAATCCATAGATCTTTGTTTGTTTGCTTTTATTTTTTTGAGACAGGATCTTGCTATGTAGAGGGTGGCCTTGAACTCGGAGTGATCCTCCTGCCTCAGCCTCCATGTCTGGCTTAATACATAGATCCTTAAAAACATAAATAAGTTTATTAGTCTTTTCTTTGTGCTTTCATTTATTTTTTTGCTTAGAAAATTCTTTCTTAAAAGTACATGTTAGGGCTTGATGTGGTGGCGTACGCCTATAATCCTAGCACTCTGGAGACTGAAACATTTTTTTGGTGGGGGAGGTGCTGGGGATATGGCTCAGAGGTACAGTGCTTGCCTAGCATGCTCAATCCCTGGGTTTGATTTCCTTTGGCATATGTATGCACACACATTTACACACATTTATACACAACTTACACATATATTTTGATTACTGTAACAAAAACATCGCAAAAGACATAATAGGCATTTCAGAGAAAAGAACTCACATATGGCGATAACCATAAGAAGAGGTAGACATTATCATAAGTGATCAAAGAAATACAAATCGAGCTGGTATGGAGGTGCATGCCTGTAATCCCACCACTTGGGATGATGAGACAGGAGGATTATGAATTGGAGGCCAGCCTGAGCTACATACATAGTGAGTTTGAGGCCACCCAGAGCTGCGTAATGAGATCCTGTCTCAAAAAACAAAAAAGTAAAGAAGAAATACAAACTAAGCCCCAGGGAGATGACAGTCTGCCCATGCTATTTGCAATATTTGCAAAACCCAATGGGTCCAGTGCTGGAGAGCGTGAGTCCACAGGATCATTGGTACATTGCTGACAGGAAGGCACTTAGGTGAACTTCAGAAAACTGATTGGTAGTTCTTCTAGATATACACTCAAGATAAAACCTTGCCCTTGTGCAGTAAAAGACAGGTGTGAGAATACTTTTAGAAACACTAAAACACTGTTTTAGAAACACTGAAACAAACAGACGAACTTGGAAGCACCCTAGATTTCTATCTTCAAGAGAGTAGTAAACTTCAACTTAAAGTATAGAGTTAACACAGCCATCAGAATGAATTGAATAGGGCCGGAGAGATAGCTCAGCAGGCATTAAGTGCCTGCCTGGCAAGTGTGAGGTCCTGAGTTCGACTCCCGGAACCCACATTAAAAAAAAAAAAGAATGAATGAATAACAACATTCAACACTAGGATGAGTCTTAGCAATACAGTATTTGGTGACAATAATTCCAAAATGCTTAACTATTATAAGATAGTTTTTTCTGTGTATTTTAGGTGTAACTCACATACCATATAATTCACTCTACAATTCAGTTGTTGTTAGTACACTCATAGAGTTATACAATTATAGCTAGTATCTGATTCTGTTGTAGGGTAGCTTCTTTAGAAATGGCTCACCAATCAAAAGTATTCCAGGTCTTTCTTGCCTCAAACAAAGAATTGGAGGAGACAAGCCAATAACTGCCAAAAAGTTTATTTGAAAAGTGCGGGGTGAATGGGAATGGAAGAAACTAGCTCTGCAGAGCAAACTTCGGCCGAACAAAGAGAAGAAGAGGGTGAAAGCAAAAATAAAAGTATATGCCATGTTTGAGAAACTAGACTATGGTGGAAACTCACGTACAGTGGCACCTTTCCATGACGACCACTCTTCTTTTATGTCCACATCTTGTGGGAGCTCGAGAGAAGCTACATTTGGGGTCCTCGTGTTGCCCCGGGATCTTGTAATTGACAGGTCCCACTCATTTCCCCAGCCAGCTTTGTCACACCCTATCTCCTGTATCAATTCCATGACATATGCATCACATCCAAAAAGAAACCCTGCACCCACTAGCAGTAACTCTCCATTTTCCTCCTGCCAAAGTGTGGATAACTGGAACTTACTTCTGCTGGGGAACTCTGCGAGCCAGTGTAAGTGCATGTCTTAGAGGTGGTGAGGTAGCTGTAGAATTTATAAACCATCTTCATCAATCATTGGATGATTCATTGTTTCTATGGGGTGATCGCTGATATTTTAGGCTCACCATGCAGGGAATAAAATAGATTTCAGAGATTAGAGAAAACCCTCAGGTTAAAAAAAAAAAAGGAAGAATCAGCTGCTGTCAGTTCAGTATACATGGACTTGGTAAAGACTTAGGGGATATTTTGATTTTCTCTTTAATACCTTGCCACATAGTTCCAGCATCTTCAGCACCTCCAGCTCCTCTTGTTCTTCCTCTTTCTTTTCCTCTTCCTCCTCCTCTTCCTCATTTTTCTTTTAGTGAATTTAGCGATGGCCTGGTTAAGGTCTCACTAGTCACATTGAAATCATATGCAATTTTGTTTCATTTTTTAATGGTGCTGGAGATCAAACCAAGACCTAAGTACTAGGCAAGCACTGTACCACTGAGCTACACTCCTAGCCCTCAGCTCATTTTCTGTAGCCCATCATTTCTAAATTTTATTCCAGCAGTGCATTAGGACTGGCTCTTTGGAACATTAAATCATGATCATGGGAGAGTACCTCCATATCAGCAGACTTACTAGCCTTATACATGGCCACCAAGCGTAGCACTCCCATGTCCATTCCGAGGTGTGTCTTCTAGTTCATGTCAGTTCATATTAGAAGGTCCAGAAGCTATTTTGGTAACTCATTCCTTTCCACAAGCAGAGACAGTACCTCCCTATTCCAGTGGTGCTAAGACTTCACCCCAGTCCTTAGCCTAGAAGCAGTGAAGGAGGTAGCAACAGATGCTGTGAAGGACAGACATCTTCTGACGCGTGCTTTTCAGAAGCCTCTGTGTGGTCGTCAGGTAGGAGAGACTGCCATCTCGTAGCCAGAGGAAGAGCGCATTTTAAGAATTTCTTGTGTACACAGATTTTTCTGCCCCTATGCACACGTAGCCTCCCCATTATCAGCATCTCCCACCAGAGTGGTATGTTTGTTAGAATTGGTGAACCTACATTGACACATCACCAAAGTCCACAGTTTATATTAGGGTTTATTCTCAGTGTTATGTGTTCTGTGAGTTTGGACAAGTTGTATAATAACTTGTATCTGCCATTATAGTATCATACAGAGTAGTTTCTCTGTACCCAAAATGCTGATTTACACACTCCTACCTCCAGCTCTCAGGAACCACTGATCTTACTGCCTCCATAGTTTTTCCTTTTCTGAATGTCCTGTTGTTAGAACTATATAGTATGTAGCCTTTTCAGATTGGCTTCTTTCATTTAGTGATATGCATTTTCTCCATCTATTTTTTTAAATTAATTTTATTGGTACACTTCTGACATACATAATGATCACATTCATCAGAAGGAATTTGTACCTGTACATAATATATCTTAATTCTTTTTTCCCATTCCACTCCCTTCCCTCCACTCCTTCTGACCCTCTCCCTTTACAAAACTGTTTCTATTGTTTTCCTTCCATTCTTTTTTGTCTTTTAATTCCTATTCCCTCCTTTCCCTTCCCCTCCCCCTCCTTTGTTCCCCCTCCAATTTGAACATCTTTTTCCTGCTTCTCAATATCTGTCATCTATTTTGGTCTTCATTTACCCTTTGGGTTTCTCACACAAGATAAACATGCGATATTTGAACATTATGTCTGATTTATTTCACATAAAATTATTTTTCTTTTATTTATTTATTTATTTATTTATTCTTTAAAGACAGGGTCTTGCTGTGTAATTTAGGCTGGCCTTGAACTTGCTTATGTAGCCTGGGCTAGCCTCGAACTCACGGCAATCCTCCTGCCTCAGCCTCCTGAGTGCTGGGATTGCAGGCATGCATCACCATGCCTGGCCTCACTTAAAATTATGTTCTCAAGGTGCACCCATTTACCTTAAAATGTCTTAAGTCTATCCTTCTTTATGGCAATGTAGTACTCCACTGTATATAAAAATCACATTTTCTTTAACCATTCATCTGTTGATGGGCCTCTGGGCTGTTTCCAAGATTTAGCTACTACAAATTGTGCTGTTGTGAACATGGGTGTGCATAAATCGCCATGGTATGATGCTTTTAACTCTTTTGGGAAGATACCTAGAAGGGGAATAGCTGGGTCAAATGGAACCTTTAGTTTTAGTTTTTTGAGCAATTTCCATACTGATTTTCATACTGGTTGTGCCAATTTACACTCCCACCCACAATGGAGAAGGGTTCCTTTTTCCCCATACCCTTACCAGCACTTGTTATTGGTTGATTTCTTGAGAGCCGTCCTTTCTGGAGTGAGATGGAATCTCAGTGTTGTTTTAATTTGCATTTCTCAAATGGCCAGTGATGTTGAACATTTTTTCATTTATTTATTTGCTGTTTGTGCTTCTCTGTCTGAGAAGTATCTATTCATTTCAAGTGCCCATTTATGGATTGGATCTTTAAATTTGAGGGGTCTGATTGTTTTTAGTTCTTTCTATAGTGTACATATTAGTCCTTTGAGGTGTAGCTGGTAAAATTTTTTTTCCCATTCTCTGGATTGTCTCTTCACTCTGTTGGTGGTTTCTCTTGCTGTGCAAAAGCTTTTTAATATGGTATGATCCCAGTTGTTGATTCTTCGTAATATTTCCTCTGTGATTGGGGTTTTGTTCCTAAAGTCTTTACCCTATATCTGTGTCTTCAAGAGTTTTACCTGTTATGTCTTCTACTGTTTTAATATTTAGATCTGTGATCTTTTGCAACTTTAGTGCATGATGAGAGATATGGGTCTAGGATTAATCTTTAGCATATGGAAAGCCAGTTTTCCCAGCACCATTTATTTTATTTTATTTTATTTATTTATTTTTATGTGGGTACCAGGAGTCGACCTCAGGACCTCGCGCTTGCCAGCAAGCGCTTGTGCCACTGAGTGATATCACTGGCCCCTTTTTTCCTTTATGTGGGTACTGGGAATTGAACTCAGGACCTCACGCTTGCTGGGCAGGCAATTACGCTGCTGAGCCATCTCACCGGCCCACCATTTGTTAAATAGGCTATCTTTCTTCCAGTGAAGGTGTTCGGTCCCTTTGTCAAAGATAAAGTAGTTGAGTGTGTTGGGAGTTGTTTCTGTATCTTCTGTTCTGTTCCATTGATCCTTGAATCTCTCTTTTTTTTGCTGGTACCATGCTGTTTTTATTTCATTTTTTTTTTTCATGCTGTTTTTATCACATTAACTTTGTAGTATAATTTCAGGTCAGGGGTTGTGATGCCCCCTGCCTTGCTTGTGTTGCCCAGAATTGCCTTTGCTATTGTAGGTCTCTTCTGGTTCCAAGGGAATTTTAGCATTGTTTTCTCTAGTTCTGTGAGGTATGCTATGGGTATTTTGATAGGGATTACGTTAAATCTGTATAACAATTTTGGAAGTATGGCTATTTTCACTATATTGGTTCTTCCTATCCAAGAACAAGGGATATCTTTCCATTTTCTGATATTCTCTGCAATCTCCTTTTTCAGAATACTGTAGTTTTCAATGTAAAAGTCTTTTGCTTCCTTTGTTAATTCATAGATATTTCATTTTTTGGGATACTATAATGAAAGGTGTTGTTTCCCTAATTTCTCTCTCAATGAGTTTGTTATTTATGTACAGGGATGCTATTGATTTTTGAATGTTGACTTTGTATTCAGCTATGATACTGAATTTGGTTTTTAAATCTATAAGTCTTTTGGTGGGGTTTTTTAGGGTCTTCTATGTAGAGTATGATGTCATCCACAAATAATGATAATTTAACTTCTTCCTTTCCTGTCGTTATTCCTTTTATTTTATTTTATTTTATTTTATTTTTTCTCTCTTGTCTAATTGCTCTGGCTAATGCTTCCAGAACTCTGTTGAATAGGAGTGGTGATAGTATAGACATCTTTGTCTTGTTTCTGATTTTAGAGTGAAAGCTTTCAGGTTTTGACAGTTTAGTATGATGTTGGCTGTCAGTTTGTCATAGATGGCTTTTATCAGATTAAGACCATCTATTCCATTTTCAGTAGGTTTTTTAAAAATCTTGAATGGGCGTTGGACTTCATCAAATGCTTTTTCTGCATCTATTGAGATGATCTTGTGGTTTTTGCCCTTGGTTTTGTTAATGTGGTATATTACACTTATCAATTTGCATATGTTGAACTGTCCCTGCATCCCTGGGATGAATCCTACTTAGTCATGGTATATATAATCTTCTTGATGACTTACTGCATTCTGTTTGGCAGTATCTTGTTGAGGATTTCTGCATCTATATTCACGAGGGAGATTGGCCTGTAGTTCTCTTTTTCGGTGGGATCCTTCTCTGGTTTTGTTGTCAGAGTGATATTTGCATCCAGGAATGAGTTTGGAAGTATTCCTTCCCTTTCAATTTCATTAAAAAGTTTAAGGAGTAATGGCAGTAGATGTTCTCTAAATTTCTTGTAGAATTCAGAATTCAGGACCTGGGCTTTTCTTTGTTGGTAGTTTTTTTGTGGAATTGGGAATTGAACTCAGAACCTCACGTTTACCAGGCAGGTGCCATGCCACTGGGCTATATCCCCAGCCCCCTTTGGTAGGTTTTTTAATTAATTCTTCAGTTTCATTGACTGATAGTGGAGGATATATCTTCTTGATTCAGCTTTGGTAATTCATATGTATCTAGGAATCTGTCCATTTCTTCTGAGTTTTCCATCTTACTAGAGTACAGGTTTTCTTTCTTTCTTTCTTTTTTTTTGTGGGTAGTGGGGGTCGACCTCAGGACCCTGTGCGCCAGCAGGCGCCCGTGCCGCTGAGTGATATCACTGGCCCTTTTTTCGTGTGTGGGTTCCGGGAGTCGAACTCAGGACCTCGCACTTGCCAGGCAGGCGCTTATGCCACTGAGCTATCTCACCGGCCTGAGTACAGGTTTTCAAAGTAGGTATTAATGATCTTCTAGATTTCTGTAGGACCCATTGTGATTTAACCCTTTTCATTCCTATTTGCATGGATTTGAGTCTTTCCTTTTTTGATAAGGTTGGGTAAGAGTTTGTCTGTTTAATCTTTCAAAGAACCAACTCTTTGATTTATTGATTCTTTGTATTGTTTTCTTAGTCTCCACTGCATAAATTTCTCTGATCTTTGTAATTTCCTGTCTCATACATGCTTTGGGCTTAACTTGCTTTTCTTTTTTTAGAAGCTTGAGCTTCAACATTAGTTTATCTATTTGAGCTTAATCTGTTTTTCTGATGTGGGAATTCACTGCTATAAATTTCCTTTGAAGGACTGCTTTCATTATGTCCTATAAGTTCTGCTATGTCATATTGGCATTATGATTTATTTGTAAAAAGTGTCTTATTTCTTCTTTAATTTCGTCTGTGACCCATTGGTTGTTCAGGAGGGTGTTTAATTTCCACATGTTTACGTAGTTCTTGTTTCTTTTGCCATTGATTTCCAATTTCATTGCACTGTGATCTTATAATATGAGTGGGATAATTTCAGTTCCTTTGCATTTTCTTAAGCATGTTCTATGGGCTATCATGTAGTCTATTTTAGGGAAGGTCCTATGTGCAGCTATTGTTGTTGGGTGAACCACTCTGTAGATACTAAGTCCATTTGTTCAAAGGTTTGCTTCAGCTCTGTTATTTCTTTGTTGATTTTTTTCATCTAATTGATCTGTGTATTTATGACAGTGGGTTGAGGTCTACCATTGTGATTGTACTAGTGCTTGTCTGATTATTCATATCCATCAATGTTTCTTTTGTATAGTTGGATGCCCTGGTATTTGGTGCATATATATTTATGATGGTTATCTCTTCCTCTGGGATTGTTCCATTAAAAAATAAGTAGTGACCTTCTTTGTCTCTTCTTGGTTTGAAATCTACTCTTCTGCAAATAGAGTAGCTACCCTTGGTTTTTTCTGAGTTTCTGTTGCACATATTATAGTTTTCCACCCTTTAACTTTCAGCCTATGAATTTCTGTTTGAGTTAAATGTGTTTCTTGTATGCAGCATATTGTTGGATCTTGTTTTTTGATCCATTCTGCCAATCTGTTTCCTTCGATTCGTAAACTGAGACCATTTACATTGATGGTTATAACTGATATGTATTGACTTAACCTTGTCAGATAATTTTCCTTTTGTTAGTTCCCTTTCTTTCCCTTCTGTTTAATTGCTTGCTTTGCCTGGTGGTTTCATTCCTTTGAGATTCATGGAATTGTTCTTTGTTATCTTTTTCTAGAATATCCTTCAGAACTTTTGGGGTGCTGGTTTGGTGGTCATGAATTTCTTCAGGTGTTCATTTTTTTTTTTTTTCTTTCTTTGTTTTGAGACAGGGTCTTGCTGTATAGCTCATGCTAGCTTTGTACTCACTGTATAGCCCAGGCTGGCCTCAAACTTGCAGTGATCCTCCTGCCTCAGCCTCCTGAGTGCTGGGATTACAGGCATGTGCTACCACGCCCGGCATCTTCAGGTGTTCTTTTTCATAGAAGTATCTTATTTCTCCACCAGTTTTGAAAGATAATTTTGTGGGGTACATCAGTCAGGGTTGGAGGTTGTTTTCTTTTAGTGCTTGAAATGCTTTACTCCAGATTCCCGTTGTTTTCTTTTAGTGCTTGAAATGCTTTACTCCAAACT
This sequence comes from Erethizon dorsatum, assembly GCA_028451465.1. Classification (NCBI taxonomy): domain Eukaryota; kingdom Metazoa; phylum Chordata; class Mammalia; order Rodentia; family Erethizontidae; genus Erethizon; species Erethizon dorsatum. The sequence continues at coordinate 69,370,773 of CM051824.1, forward strand.
CCCCCTGATTTAAGGGTTTGTGTTGAGAAGTCTGCTGTGATTCTGATGGGTTTTCCTTTACAGGTGATTTGTTTCTTTTCTCTAACAGCTTTTAATATTCTGTCCTTGTGTTGAATTTCTGGAATCCTGCCTTTTATATGCCTTGGTGTAGTTTTTTTATGATCATGGCTAATTGGAGTTCTATATGCCTCATTTATCTGTATATGAAATTCTTTTTCCATGCTTGGGAAATTTTCTGTTATTACTTCTGTGAACAGGTTTTTTTTATGTCCTCTGTGCTATCTTCTGATTTTTCATTGATTCTGATTAATCTTTTTATTTGTATTTTTTGATTAATCTTATGCTATTCTTCTTTGCATCACCTAGCAGCTGTTGCATTGATTTTTTTGTGGTCCCTTGCTATTTTTTTTTTCTTTTTTTCTTTTTTTAACCTGGGTACCGGGGGTCGAACTCAGGACCTCACGCTTGCCAGGCAGGCACTTGTGCTGTTGAGCATTATCACCGGCCCTTTTTCCTTTTTATGTGGGTACCAGGAGTCGAACTCAGGACCTCACACTTGCCAGGCAGGTTCTTATGCCAGTGAGCCATCTCCCCGGCCTGGTCCCTTGATATTTTTAAGAATTCTTTCCTTTGATGATTGCTTACTGCAAATCTGTTTTCTGGATCTGATATTCTATCTTCACATTGGTTGATTCTGCTGTGTATACTTCCAGTAGAATTTTTAATTTCCTGGATATCTGTTTGAATCTATTTTATGGAATCCATTTCTTTCCTGTGTTGGGCATTGATGGTTTTCATCACTTTTCTAAGCTCTTCTATATATATATATTTTTTTTATCTGTATCTACTCTAGATTTAGTAACTGTGTCCTTCATTATGGTTATCGTGTCTGTAGTTATCTGTGTAATTATTTCTGATCTGTTTTTTTCCTAGAGAGTTATTTATCTGGTTTGTTACTTCCACTGCTACCATTTCAGAAAGTTCAGCTGGGTGGCTTTTAATTTCTTCCACCTCAGTGCTTCCTGGAATTTCTTTGGGTGAGCTGGAGGTCTGGGGTTGCATCTTGCTCCCATGTTTTCTCATTTTCCATTATTATTTTATTTGTTTTCTACCTTAATGCTTGTAAATTGCTTATGGGAGGTAGCTTTATTACTAGTATTGAGACATCCTTAAGAAATGACTGCCGGGCGTGATATTGCATGCATGTAATCCCGGCACTCAAGAGGCTGAGGCTGCAGGATCCCTTGGGTTCGAGGCCAGCCTGCACTACATAGTGAGATCCTGTCTCAAAAAAGAAATAACTACCTTTTGGAGATGTTTTGTAATTGTAGCTGCATTTTGGAATTTGAATCTATCCCGAGATTCTGCCTTTTCAATTTATTAGGGTTGAGAGGTTGCTGCCTGTTTGTCCTGGCACCCAGTTCTTTGGTACCAGAGTATGTTATTGTTTATGACCCCAGACAATCTCAGTATTGGCTTACAAGGAAGAACAGCTATCACAACAACTATGTCATCTTGGCTAAAGTAGTACAGTCGGTAACACCAACAGCATCACACACAGTGTAGAAAATGACAAACTGTGATAACTGTTAATTTGCCAACTTTAACCATAGGTACAAGATTTACAGTTATATAACAAAATCTGAAACAAACCAGAAAACTATGTACAGTACATATCCACTGAATAGAGCAATTTTACTCTCAGGGGAGAAAATTTAAAAGGGGTAAGAGGAAGAAATAGAGACACAAAAGAAGAGAAAGAGATTAGAAGCAAGGCTGAAGGACAAAGGAAGATTCCCTAAGTTTGGGAAACTGGTGAAGAAGACAGGAAAGAATGAAGAAAAAACAAAAGAACAACAAAAGAAAACAAAAAAGTAAAAATAATGTTCACCTCATGAGGAAAAAGAAAATAATTAAAAAAACACAAAAGCAGGGCCGGTGAGATGGCTCAGCGGCTTAAGCGCCTGCCTGGCAAGCGCAAGGGCCTGAGTTTGACTCCTGGATCCCACATTCGAAAAATGGGCCGGTGATATCGCTCAGCGGCACGGGCGCTTGCTGGCATGCGAGGTCCTGAGGTCGAACCCCGGTACCCACGCACAAAAAACAAAAAACAAAAAACACAAAAGCAAAGAAAAAAAAGATTTCTCTGTGATTTCAAGCCTGTGGTTATCTTCTGGGGCTTACTGTTTCGTGCTAGTATCCAATTCAGGGCGTGTGTCTGTTACCCCAGGTAGACAAAGGAGGTATAGTGGACTCTTGAGTTATGACCAGCCTCACATACGAACAACTTGGATTACGATTGGAATTTTAGGTTGAACTTACAACCTAAGTCATAAGTTACAACCCAAATGCCAGCCAGTTGTGCAGTGGTAAACAAATACTCACAATGCCAGAAAAGTGTATTAAGCATGTGTAAATGTCAGTCTGAACCCAGATGGATGTGTTTGTGGACGTGGTTTCAGTCAGTGCTTTATATAACCACTATGATTACTGCTATCAAAGTGACCCCAAAGCTGGAAAAGAAGCTAGGAAAGGAAGAGAAAAAGAAAGCAATGACAATAGAAAAGAAGAAGGGAATTTTGGAGAAATATGAGAGTGGCGTTCATTTGACTGATCTCGTAACATGTACAGCATGTCAAAATTCACCATCTCGACAATTTTACAGAGCAAAGATTTGTATAAGGAAGCTAGTGTTGATAAAGGTGTTACTCAAATTAGTAAGTCACGATCAACATTGTTAGATGAGGTAGAAAGGCTATTACTATATTAGTGTGGATAAATGAAAGGCAGATGGCAGGGTTAGCCTATCTATAGTTTGCAAAAGGTAGGGCTATAAATGTAGATCTCATAAAGGAGAATCCATCAACAAGTGATAATGGTGAAACATTTTGTGCCAGTAAGGGGTGGTTTCAGGATTTTAAAGCGAGAACTGGGATTCATAGCATAACTAGGTATGGTGAAGCAGCCAGTGCTGATAAAAGGGCTGCTGAAAATTACATACACCACTTCAAAATGATGATACAGAGAAATGGCTTTTTTTTTTTTTTTTTTTTTTTTTTTTTGCTCTCATCAAGTTTTCAACTGTGATGAAACTGGCTTTTTCTGGAAGAAAATGCCCAGGAGAACATACATTACCCAGGAAGAGAAAAAAATGCCAGGCCACAAGCCTGGCCACAAGCCTGTGAAGGATAGGCTAACCTTATTGCTATGTGCCAATACAAGTGGTGACCTCAAGATAAAGCCTCTCTTGATTTATTACTCTGAGACCCCTACAGTGTTCAGAAAACATAAAGTCATGAAGAATAGACTGGGGGTCATGTGGAGATCTAACACAAAAGCCTGGGTAACAAGAGTAGTTTTTCTTGAGTGGATCAAGGAGGCTTTCTGTACTACTGTTAAGAAATATGTGGAGGACAGAAGTATACCACTCAAGGCGCTCCTCATCATGGACCATGCTTCTGCTCACTCACAGGATTTGGAAGAAGAATTGGCTGAGGAATTCCCATGGCTCTCAGTTGAATTCCTCCCACCTAATACAACGCCTCCACTGCAGCCTATAGACCAGCAGGTTATAGCTAACTTTAAGGAGCTGTACACCAAGGAATCGTTCCTGAAGTGCTTCCTGATGGTCTCAGATACAGACTTAAGCCTTAAAGAGTTCTGGAAGGAACATTACAACATCCTTTCCTGTGTGGGGTTAATTGAGAAGTCCTGGGCCAATGTCTCTGTAAGCACACGGAGATTTGCCTGGAAGAAAGTGTGGCCTAAAATTATACAGGGGAGAGACTTGGAGGATGTGTAGAGGAGCCTGAGCCTTCAGTTGACCCTGTGGTTGATGACTCTGTCACTATAGCAGTCCACAGGCTTGCAGGTGGACAGTGGTGATGTGGAGGAGCTGGGGGAGGGGCACTCAGAGGCACTGTCCACAGAGGAGCTTCAGCAACTTCTGGCTGAGCCACAGAGAGTGGCAGCTGAGGGGCTTTCTGAAGAGGAGGGGGAGTATCAGCAATCGGTGCAGCGAAATTCTTCTTCTGAAATAAAGGAAATCCTGAAAAAATGGACAGAACTACAAACATTTGTAGAGAAGACCCACTCAGACAGAGAAAAAGCCAGTCATTGCATTCACTTGCTTAATAACAATGTCATTTCGCACTACAGAATAGTGTTAAAGAAAAGACAGAAACAGACAATCTTAGATCAGTTTTTAGTTCTGAAAAGGTTGAGACCTAGTGAGCCAGAAGCAGGTGCTAGTGGGCTACAGACTCTCCCAAGAGAGAAAGGGCAGCAGAGACCAGATTCCTGATGTTCTTAGGGAAGGGCACTCTCCTTGCAAACAGTAACCACCTTCCGTTTCACCCTCCCTTCCTCAAGCCACAGATGTCAACTCGAATGGTGAGTACTGTACGAAATTGTTGTTTCTGGTAAACTAGGCACATTTTATAACTCTTCGGTGAATACACCAGGAAAATTATTGGTGTTTCTGGTAAATTGTGCACATTATACAACCCTTTTTTATTATGAAAAGGTTAGTTAAGGGGTTCTTTGGGAGGTTCAGAATGCATTATGGGCATTTCCAGTATTTCTTATGAGAAAAATAGTCTTGACTTACAATCAACTTGTGTTACAACCAGCCCTCATGAACAAATTGAGATCATAAGTCAATGGCCCACTGTAGATAGAGCCCAGATCTGTGCTGGATGATCCCAGGAAGCCTGAAGTAGGGTTAGGGTGGGGTTCTCATTCTGGTCCTTTCTACCCCACAGAAGTTCAGGCTGATCCTGACCCCTGAAAAACTGGGGCCTGAGTTTTTCAGCCTACAACCCTCTGGGTGTCTCTTGCTGGCTTGACCTCAGCTCCCTGACCCTGGACTTATCCTGTGGTTGTCACTCAACCTGTCACTGTGGGATTTCAACACTGGGAGTCCTGAGATGAAGCCAACCCATGGCTGCTTGAGACCCAGGTGTAGTTGGTCCCTCCCTAAAGTGGCGTTTGGCAAATCACCTTCTCTAGGGGTTATGGCAGTCACTTGGACTGGAGTCACTCACCAGCTATTGTAGTGTATAACATCCACTGCTCTGTTCCACTGGTGCTTTTCTTCATGGAGGCCTTTGGAGTTACATGCTTTCAGTGTGTGTGTAGATTTGATCCTTCTCTCTCATGCCATGAGCTAGGAGCTGGGGTGAGAGTGAAGTTTGCCCCCTCAGTTTTCTGCATTGTGGTTTGTCTCTTCACTTTCTCTCTGGGCTCTAGTTTTCCCTTCAAATCCTTTCTGGGTCCTGGGGATCCACCTCCTTCCTCCTTTTCTCTCCATGTTATTATTTTCCAGTGTCTGAATTCCTAATCTTGGAGAGATTAATTTGTTGCTGCTTACCACTCTGCCATATTTGTGGGAGTTGTCTCCTCTGTGTGTTTTACTGGCTTGATAGCTCAGTTCTTTTTAGTGCTTGAATAATATTCCATTGTTTGGATAAGTTTCAGTTTATCTGACTGATGGACATATAGGTTGCTTGCATGGTATGGCACATATTAATAAAGGTGCTGTAAACATCTGTGTGCAGGTTTTGTGTGCACATAAATCTTCACCTCCTTAGGGTAAATGCCAAAGAATGCAATTTTTGGATTATACGGTAACAGTATGTTTAGCTATGTGAGAAGCTGCCAAACTGTCTCCCAAAATGGCTCTAGTAGCATTTCTCATTCCTAGTAGCAATGAATGGAGTTCTTGTTCCAGATCTCTCCAGAATTTGATGTCATCAGAGTTCTCTAGTTTGGACATTTTAATAGGTGTGTAGTGGTATCTCCTTGTTTTAATTTTTAGTTCCCTAATGACATATGATACAGTGCATTTTTTTGTGTGCTTATTCGCCATCTGTATCTCCTTTTGATGAGCTATCTTTTCAGATCTTTTGCCCCTTTTTTTCATCACTTTTTTTTTTAATTTCTTCTCTATATTGAACAACAGTCCTTTATCAAATAGGTGTTTTGCAAGTATTTTCTCTCAGTCTGTAGCGTGTGTCTCATTCTCTTGACAATGTCTTTTGCAGCATAACTTTTAAATTTTAATGAAGTCCAGTTAATTTTTTTCATGGATTATGCCAGTGATGTTATAGCTAGGAAGGCATCACCATACCTAGCGTTGTCTAGATTTTGTCCTATGTTATATCTAGGAGTTGCATAGTTTTATGTTTTAAAATTAGGCCTATAGCCAGGTGTGGTGGCCCATGCTTGTAATCCCAGCTCTCAGGAGGCTGAGGCAGGACGGTCATTGAGTTTGAGGGTACCTTGAATTACATTGCGAGACCGTGTCTCAAAGATAAATAAATAAATAAATAAAAATTAGGTCTGTCATCCATTTAGAGTTAATTTTTGTGAAGGGTTTGTGTCTAGATTCATTTTTTGCATATGAATGTCCTGTTCTTCCAGTTCCATTTGTTGAAGACTTTTTTTTCCAATGGATTGCCATTTTGGAAATACTTATGTGGGTTTGTTTATGAGTGCTCCTTTCTGTCCTACCGATTTGTCTGTTCTTTCACTAGTACCCTGCTGCTTTGATCATGTAGCTTTGTAGTAAATCTTGAAGTTAGGTAGTGTGAGTTCTCCAACTTTGTTTTTATTTAAAACAAAGAATTGACAATCTTTCACAATCATTTACAGTATTTTGTCTTTCTAAATTGTAGAATCACTTTGTCAGTATTCACAAAATAACTTACTGGAAGTTTGAGATTGCATTCAATCTGTAGATCACATTGGAAAGAACTGTCCTTTTGACATTATTTAATCTTCCTTTTTATGAATATAGAATATCTTTTAATGTTTAGTTTTATTTTGATTTCTTTTATCAGAGCTTTGTAGTTTTCCTCATATCAGTCTTTTTTTTTTTTTTTTTTTTGTGGGTACCGGGGGGTCGACCTCAGGACCTCGCGCGCCAGCAGGCGCCCATGCCGCTGAGCGATATCACCGGCCCCTTTTTCGTATGTGGGTTCCGGGAGTCGAACTCGGGCCCTCGCGCTTGCCGGGCAGGCGCTTAAGCTGCTGAGCCATCTCACCGGCCCCTCCTCATATCAGTCTTACACATATTTTTCTAGATTTATATCTAAGTGTTTTATTTTGGGGGTGCTAACGTAAGCAGTTGTTGGGATCAAGGAGGCTGAAGGGGTAAATTTGTTTGTGAGTTCCCCAAAGAAAGCACTCAGAGGCAGACATAAACAAGAGCAGAGAGAGCAGCCTGTGTCTTAATTGTCCAGTCCTTATGTATGTTGTTATCACATATTTATTTATTTTTTATGTGTGGGTACCGGGAGTCGAACTCAGGACCTCGTGCTTGCCAGGCAGGCACTTATGCTGCTGAGCTATATCACCTGCCCTATCACATATTTATATTCTTGTGTGCTTACCCGTGTAGCACATGCGCAGTTGCCTATGCTAAGTTAGGGTTACATAAGTCTATCCTGCTGTGCACCCGCGCTAGACAGTGAGGTCATGTCTTCACATGCCCTCGGACACCCTGAGCTTTGACATAATCTGCTGTGGCTCCCCACGGAAGTAGTATGTTTTAATTTTTAATTTATAAATTTTTAAAAATCTGGTATTATGTTTTTTTTGTTTTTTTTGTTTTTTTGGTGGGTACTGGGGGTCGACCTCAGGACCGTGCGCGCCAGCAGGTGCCCATGCTGCTGAGCGATATCACCAGCCCTTTTTTCGTATGTGGGTTCCGGGAGTCGAACTCAGGCCCTGGCGCTTGCCAGGCAGGCGCTTACGCCACTGAGCCATCTCACTGGCCCTGGTATTATGTTTTAATTTGAAATTCCACTTGTTCGTTGCTAAGATATATAGGAAAAACTTTTGTATACTGTATTAACCTTCTATCCTACAACTTTGCCATAATTGCTGATTAGTTCCAGAAAATTTTTTTTTGGTCAGTTCTTTTGACTTTCTTCATCAGCAGTAGAGTTATCCTTGAACAAAGACAGTTTAATTTATTGCCTCCCAATCTGTGTACCTTTCATTTCCTTTTTCTTTCACATTTTTGACTTCTGTAGTTTTCTAGTACTGGCTGCTTTTCTTGACACTTCTGCCTTCCTTCGAGGTTATCTGTGGGTTCCATTGTGAGAGAATAAAGGAGGAGGAGAGGGAACAGTTTGGGTTCTTTCTCCCTCTCGCTTTGTGCTTCAGTTCTTGTGGAGCAGAACTGGAGGATTTCTCCTGGATTTTTCCGTATGTACCACAGCCTTCAGTTTGGGGGCCCTGGCTTTGTAGAGTTCAGGCTTAGAGATATAAGATGGGAAGTTGGTAAACTTACCATCTATTCAGTGGTCTTTTAAATTCTGTATTCTTTCTTAATCTACCCACTTGTGTTACTCTTTAATGATCTCAGATAATTCCAGCATAGATTCTGTGCAGGTTTTATACTTGCATTCAGTGGGTGAAGTTGGTAAGTGCTCATTCCATCCTCCTGGGATCCAGAACTTTGAGTGTTTATACCTTATGTCAGTCATTAATCCGCTGCAGCTACCTTTTGCCCCCATGACAGCAAGTCATTTTGCAGGCATTTCTTGTTAGGGAGTGTGCAGTTAGCTGAAGGCGATTCTCCAGGGAAGAGTGCAGCTGTGAGAAATCTCAACTCCTAGCAGCTGGGGGATCTGGTAAGGTCACTCTGGGGAGGGAGAATCTAGGCCCGTGGTACTGTTTCCTTGTTTGCCTTTTGGCCGACATGTCCTGAACATCTTTTCAGAAGGTGGACCAAGCTCTTTATTTGTTTTAGTACTTGTGAGCTGTACTATTTTATTTCATGGATGTTCAATAACTTGTTTAAGCAGTTTCATAATTTTCCTTCTTTCATTCCCCTCTTTTCCTTCCTTCGTTTTCTCTTCCCTTTTCCATTCTTATTTTCCTTTTTTAAAAGAATCTCAAAAAACAAAAACTGTATTAGTCAGCTTCCCTGTTACTTGACACCCACGATTTAAGGGAGGGTTTAGTTTGGCTCACACTTTCAGGGGACTGAGTCCATGATCAGCTGGCTCTAAGGCAGAAACATCATGGTGGAAGGGCCTGGTAGGGCAAACCCGTGCAGTTCATGAGGTTGGGAAGCTGAGCAGGGTAACAGTGCTGGAGCGGAAGGGGCCCAGACCATGGTAATAGTTCCTGAAGTCATGCTGCCACGATCTACCCAGACATACCCAGCAGTCTGCTGTAATCTCCTGGGTGGCTATCAAGCCAATCAAGTTGACACAATTAAGTTTAATCCCCATTACTATCTGTATGTTTTTCTATATCTTTACACATTTTACTGGATCAAAGGTAGTATACATTTAAAAACTTGGAAGATATTGCCAGTTGCCCTCCAAAATGCTTGTGTTAACGTATATTCACCAACAGTCTGTCAGAGTATCTGTTTCCCTGTTGCCTCCAAGCACATATATTTAAACATTTAAAAACTATTTTAAGTACAAACATAAAATGTATTCAGTTTTCTAAAAATTGCTAAGCAACATAGTGATGTTAAAACTCAAGGGAGGGGCCGGTGAGATGGCTCAGCGGTTTAAGCGCCTGCCTTGCAAGCGCGAGGGCCCGAGTTCGACTCCCGGAACCCACATACAAAAAAGGGGCCGGTGATATCGCTCAGCGACACGGGCGCCTGCTGGCGTGCGAGGTCCTGAGGTCGACCCCCCGGTACCCACAAAAAAAAAAAAAAAAAAAAAAACTCAAGGGAAAAAAAAACACATATTAAAATACATTTTTATTTTCATGTTTACTTCTAATCTTTGTTTATATGGATATATGATGGTTAAGTAATTGTTACTGCACCATAAAGAGAATCTGGTGCTTTAATTTTGTAACTTGACACATCGTATGCTGGGTGGTATGTAAAAAAGCACAGATTTCTTTTTTTTCTTTGGGATTGGGTCTCAAGATATTGCCCAAGCTGACCTCAAACTTTGGGCTCAAGTGATCATCCTGCCTCAGCCTCCTGAGTGCTTGGACTAGCTTGGACCAGCTTCATGATTGTTTTTGAAAGAACTAATTGTAGCCTTATGCTATAGCTCCAAATTTTGAGAATTTTTAAAATATTATCAACAGTTTTACAAACTTTAGAGAATATTGTTACATGAATATAATTTTCTAAAACAATGAAAACATTAGATATATTGTCTTATTTTTCATACAGTGAAATCAAACTTTATTTGAGTGTTAGTTTCTGAAGTCAGTAAGGGGAAAATCTAAAATACATAAAAATTTCTGAACAGAGATACCATGGTGGAGAAAAGCATACAGCTCTTTCAGGAAGCTCAGCATGACAAGTTCTTTTCTTCATACTGGAAATGATTATTTTTTATTAGTTGAACCCAGGACCTTCACACGGAGTACATCCCTAGCCCTTCTTCCGTTTTCTTTTTTGAGACAGGGTCCCAGCCTGGGTTGAAGGATCAAAGGTAGTATACATTTTAATCCTCCTGCCTCAGCCACCCAGAGTGCTGGGATTACAAGGTGTGTGCCACCATGCTGGGCTATGGCCTGTGTGTTTGAAGACCCTTATACAGCCTGAAGGTGTTTATCCTTTCAGAGGGCAGAGGGAAGGGAGCCTGAGCAAGGTGCTGAAGGTTGACTTTCTTCCTAATACTCTTTCTGGAGCCAGTGATCTTTGTGTAATTGCCTTCTTAGTACTGTATTCTGTCTCCCTCCCATCATCCTCCCCACCCTTCAGCTGAGAACATAAACATAGGTAGTTGAATTGTATTTTTAAATCTGGGAATTTTAAGAATAGTAACAAAATTAATGCCCAGTTTATTTAACAATTTTTCAGGGGGTGCTGGAGATTGAACCTGGGCCTGTGCTTACTGTGGACTCCACACATAGTAAGCACGTGCTCCACCACTGACCTACACCCCTATCCCGTGAAAGAGTTTTAAATGTCTTTTTGTTCATTACAGGTTTATCAGTGTGATAGGACCATTTCATTTGGTATCTCAGATCTCTTTGATATATATTTTTATGTGTTGTTTGATTCAGGTTTGTAATAATTGTGTGACTTCAAGATACTATCATTTTGTCCATTTAGATAATTAACTTTCTGAAGTGTGTAGTTTGTACTTTATTGGTTTCAGAAAGTCAAATGCTATAAGTAAATAATCAAATCAAATAGCATCTGTCATTATTTACAAATGAGATTCTCCCCCACTAGATTTATCAACTGCCTGCAGTAGTAGTCATAATAGTACTGAGTGAATTATTACACTCAGTTCTCTCACAAGAATGTAAGTTATGAGCAGGTGAGGATGTTTATTCACATGCCTGTTAAAGAGCTGTTGAATAAATGTCAAGTGATTAGTGTGAAGTTTATATAATTCTGCCATTTTAGCAGTGAGGAATGAATCTTAGAGTGATTGAAGCACTGCTCCAAGCATAGACTTCTAGTAATGGACGATTGTTGTCATTTTGATAGTGGGGACATGCAAACCTTATTGTAGCCAGATGGGTGCAGTAAGGCAGACATGTGTAGTAATTCAATATTAATTATTGCTGTGGGTCAGCTTCGCAATTAAAAGGCTAGATTGTAAATATTTCAGACTTGCAGGCCAGATGCTTTCTATGGCATCTACTCCAGTCTGCCATTGTAGTGTGAAAGCAGTCTTAGACAGTTAAGAAATGGATGCATGTGGCTGTGTTCCAGTAAAACTTTAGTTGCAAAAATAGATGGCAAGTTAGTTATGCTCAAGGTAGTGTAGCTTGTATAGTTTGCCAGCCCCTAGGTGATCTCTTGCCACCAGTGCCACTAGTAATGACACAGATGTGGGTCTTGAAATTGCATGGCAGTACTTGTAGTATGGTGATCCAGATAAGGCAGATTATAGTTTAATCTGTATTGTTTCTCAAGATTAATCTGGAAATGAAAACAAAATTTAGAAAATTGTCATGAAGAATGTAGCAATCTCTAGGAATTCTTGTCCTTACTTTGCAAATAGGTGATATAAAGGAATAATAAAAGTAGAAAAGGATATAACAAATGAGATATATTATAAAAGATATGGTATTGTTTCATTCCATACTTATTTAAATTTGAATTACCTAGTGAAAGACCAAGAGTGGGGATGAGTGAGCAAGCTTTTCAGTATCATTTTTCCTTTATAGTTATATGCTACTGGAACCATTCTTTGTTTTTTTTCTCTCTGGGAACTAGATTTTATTAGATTTTTGCTGCTTTTGATTTTTCTTTGGCTTACTTTCTGTTTAGAATTCTTTTTTTTTTTGAGACAGGGTCTCACTATGTAGTTCAGGCTGACCTTGAACTCACTATGGAGCCCAGGCTGGCCTTGAACTCAAGGTAATCCTCCTGCCTCAGCCTCCTGAGTGCTGGGATTACAGGTGTGCACCCCCATCTCTGTAGAATTCTTTTGACTTGGAGTAAATCATTCTTTACATCATGTGTGTTGAAGCCAGCTGGTAACATTTCAGTGATCTGGGAAAGGTCTAGTCTTTTTGTGGTACTGAACATAGGGGCTCATATATATTAGGCAAGCACTCTCCCATTGAGCTATATCCTCAGCTTGAAAGAAAGGGCCAGTTTTAATGATTAAAATATTAATTGTGGAATGTTGAGAAATATTCTAACTAAATTTTTTATAACCTGGCATCTTGCTTTAATCAATGTGGCATTCATATACTTATCATTTAATTTGTGATTACAACATATTTAAGAATGGTTTGTAGTAGTTTAAACTATAGTAATCATATTTGAGAATAATTTACAACAATTTAATCTACTTAGGAAAATTATGCTAATTGTCTAGATATTTTTTTTTCTTAGAGTAAGACAAATATCAGCTGAGGAGCCAGGAATGTAGCTCAGTGGTACAGTGCTTGCCTAGCATGTGCAGGGCTCTGGTTTTTTTTTTTTTTTTCTTTTGTGGGTACCGGGGGTCGACCTCAGGACCTTGCGCGCCAGCAGGCACCCATGCCACTGAGTGATATCACCGGCCCTTTTTTCGTATGTGGGTTCCGGGAGTCGAACTCGGGCCCTCGCGCTTGCCAGGCAGGCATGTACACCACTGAGCCATCTCACTGGCCCAGGGCTCTGGGTTTAATTCCTAATACCACTTAAAAAAAAATTTCAGCTGGGCATGATGCCACACACCTGTAATCCCAGCACTTGAGTGGCTGAGGTAGGAGAATCCCTGCAAATTTAAGGCCATCCTGAATTACATAGCATGACCCCATCTCAAAAAAAATTTCTTTTTTGTTTGAGACAGGGTCTCACTGTGTAGTTCAGGCTGGCCTTGTGTCCACTATGTAGCCCAGGCTGGCCTTGACCTCATGGCGATCTTCCTGCCTCAGCCTCCTGGGTGCTGGGATTAGAGGTGTGTGCAACCATGCCTGGCTCAAAAAATTTTTTTAGCAAAAATTGTCATGAGGGCATAGTGGCGCATGCCCGTAATCCCAGCACTCAAGAGGCTGAGGCAGGAGGATCGCCATGAGTTCAAGGCCAGCCTGCACTATATAGTGAGACCTTGTCTCAAACAAACAAACAAAAAGCATGAATTTTACATCAGTAGCATCCATATAATGGACTATTGTGTTCAAGCCTTTTACAAATAGAGTGTGAAAGTATGTATCTGCAGGCAGTTATGTAAGAAGTTTAATGAAATATTGGGATTCTACTCCACCACTTGTGAATTGCGTGCCCTTTAGCAAGTTAGTACAATTTTCTTTTCTAGGTATCTGTTTCCTAATCTATGAAAAAGAGATGATAATAATAATAATAGTGTATAATTTTTGCATGAGGATTAAATGAGATAATACATGAATGCATGTAGAGGTTTTTCTGTTTTTATGTTTTTGAGATGGTGTCTTTCTGTGCTGCCCAAGCTGGTCTTGAGCTCCTGGGTTCAAGCCCTCTTCTTCCCTCAGCCTTCTAAGTAGCTGGTACCACAGGTATTTGCCACCACACTCAGCTCACTGCCTGTACAGTTGTAGCAAAGTGTTCGGCATAGCCTGAATCTGTCAACATAAATGACTGTACCATATGATAGAAAAGATACATTTGGGAGCTCTTAGGATTTGGGGATGTGTGATATGAAAATAGAAAATCTATTTTCTTCTATTTTTATGGTGGTGGTGCACACCTGTAATCCCAGCACTCAAGAGGCTGAGGCAGGAGGATCAAAAGTTTGAGGCCAGCCTGGGCTACTTAGACCTTGTCTCAAACACACCCACACCCACACGAATATCTTACCTATATCATTTTTGTTTAAGTGCACTATTCTTATGTTCTTTATTACAGCTTTTCCTTATATTATTTCCTAAATTATATTTAGTAACATGTGTATGCAAAACAGTGATGATATGTGAAATTGTGTCTCATCTAATACAGGACCCTGTAGAAAAAATAATTAAGTTAGAAGTAAGACATAGCACCACATTTTCAGCACAGGAAGTAAATGTACAAGGTCATTTAAGTATTGGCTATAGACTTTGTAGAGATGGGAAGGGAATCTGGGAATGGAAGAAGATGGGAGGGCAGAGAAGGGAAGGGGAAGTAAAAATGCTTAAGATGTGATATGTATATGTATCAGTTTCCCAAGATGATATAATTATTGTGTATTGCAAGCCTATACTAATAAAGAAGAAGCTAAACAATATTTTAGAAGCTACCAAATAAAGGGACAATGGCTTGTCTTTATCTGTATCAGGCTCCCACTATATTTTTACTGTCTTAAAATGTGTACAGTCAGCCTGGCTTCCTATACTTCTTCACAACAGAATGATAAGCAGCTTGGTTGAATTATAAATTGTACGGTGGCTTACCATGTCTCTCATTGTCTCTAGGATGATTGAGGAAGGTGGGAGCAAGCGGAAGACCATGGCGGAGAAGAGACAGCTGTTCATAGAAATGCGTGAGTTTCCAGTGCTCCTGCGGCCCTCGTTCCAGTGTGCATAATGTTTCCTTTTACTGTTCAAGTCAGCTTTGATCAGAAATTTTGTTGTAAGCTTTAGAGAAGGAGGAATGGGAGTTAAAACAAAAGATGGCAGAGAGGAATGGGGTGGTTCCCAGTATTTGAAGGATTGTCTTTGTGATTTTGACCATGTAACTTTGACCAGTTCACACTTGCTGAACCTCAGATTCCTTTGGCATTCGTAGTATAGGGTGAATGATCTGGACCAGTGATTGTGAAACCTTTTCAAAGCATACCACTTTAAGCATATACCCAGCACAGGAGTATTATAAAATTGATGCTGTGTGGTTGTAGCGGGAGAGTGGAGGCAGAAGCCCAGCCTAGGATAATCCTGAACTCGTTGAAGAGTTCTAGAATTCTGCATATAACTGTGAAAATTAAGCTGGGCATTGTGGCCGATGCACACCTGTAATCCCAGCACTTGGGAGGCTGAGGCCGCAGGAGGATCACTGCGAGTTTGAGGCCAGCATGGGATACAAAGTGAGTTCAAGGCCAGCCTGAACTGCATAGTGAAACCCTGTCTCAAAAAGACCCAAAAAATCCCCCCAAAAAACAAAAAACAAAAAAATAAATACCTGTGTGAAAGTCAGTGGATAAAGTCCCAAAAGACCTTTACAACTCTCAACATTTTAAAAAAAATTCTGTAGAACCTTAGTCACAGGAGGCAGAGTTTGGCTCAATTCAGATCCAGATCTGTGTTGTCCTGTCAAGTATAGGCTGGACAACTGTTTATTAGGATGCTAGAGAAGAAGTTTTGGCATTGCCTGGGTAATGGCTGGGTGATCCTTAAGGACTTTTGTAGTTACGACTCTCTTAATTGCCAGTCATCCAAGTGAGATACTTTCTCCACTTCACCTTCTTCAAAAAGAAAAAAAAATTTTTTTTCACAAAGTGTAGCTGAATTTTACCTTATAAATGAGTCTTGAGTCTGTTCCTCTGATCACAGTGGTGTTGTGTCCAGGGTCTGAGGTTAGACTGGGTTGGATCTAGCGATATAACCTTAGGCAAGTTATTTAATCTCCCTCTGCCTCAGTTTCCTCATCCATAAAATAGAATAGTTCTGACTTCATAGAATTATTGTGAAGATTAAATGAGATAATCTAAGCAAAGCACTTTGCACAGGGTCTAATGCAGAACAGTAAGTATGGTTAACTGTATATTAAATTTTTAAATCACTGAACTAAAGCAGTAAGTTTCTGATACTTTTGTCCAATTTGCCCTCTCACGCCTGCTGTGTGTTTGATTGAATCATATGACTCCACGTTACTTCTTTGCTTAGATCTATTTTGCTTTTTATCACTTTGATGATGCCTTGGGCCTCTTCTTTTGTTTCTTTCTTATGTTCCCCATTTGTATCACATGCCTTGTGGGCTAGTCAGCTTTTTGTCACTATAACAGAATACCAGCTTTTAAAGAAAAAAAGGGTTGTTTTGGTTTCCACTTTTGGAGGTTTCAGTCTGTGACTAATTGTTTCTTTTGGGCCTGTGTCAAGGTAGCACATTATGGTAGGTGGGTGATGGAGCACAGCTGCTCACCTGATGACAGCAATACAAAAGAGAAAGAAGAAGGAGCTGACGTTCTGCCGCCCCCTTTGAGGGCATATCTCCACTTCCCAATAATGCCAAGCTTTTAACAGTGGGCCTTTCAGGGACATTTAAGATCCCGTAACACCTTGCATGCCATTTCTCAACAATACTGTGTTGCTTTCCTGCACATAGGTCATGCTGTTTCATATCTTTGTCCCTTTGCTAATTCCATTGTCTTCCCCTTTGTCTGGCGGACTGCTCTTTTTTTTTTTTTTTTTTTTTTTTGTGGGTACCGGGGGGTCGACCTCAGGACCTCGCGCGCCAGCAGGCGCCCGTGCCGCTGAGCGATATCACCAGCCCCTTTTTCGTATGTGGGTTCCGGGAGTCAAACTCGGGCCCTCGTGCTTGCCGGGCAGGCGCTTAAGCCGCTGAGCCATCTCACCGGCCCTGGCGGACTGCTCTTGACTACCTTTCAAGATTCAAGGGGTCATTTCTCCATTCAATTTTTAGCATGACAGTGGTGGCAGATCTATGGCATGCATGCTGCAGTGGGATGTTTGTTATCACTGAAAGCTCTAAAAAGTTTGTCACCACTGATTTAAAATTTACTATTTTCTGGTCCCTATTCTAAGTACTAGGGTTACAGGAGAGAATAAAACTCCATGATTTTACTCATGATGCTTACACTTTAGTAAGGTGAAGCAGATAAAATAGAAAACCAAAAAAATAAATATAGTAATTCCTGATACTGAGAAGTGGTTGAGTGCTATACCTAAATAAATGTGGGCATGTGAGAGAGTGTGACTCTGGGAGATATTTGAAATAGTCTTGCTTTGTGAATGTTATTATTCTAATAGATAAACATCATACAAATGCTCTTTCTATAACAAACTGAGTTTCAGACAGCCTGGGAGGTGCTGGGTGAGTGTGGCTTTTTAACACCTCCCTCCCCATTTCTTCACAGAAAGATTTGTTTTGGTCCACTATTGGAAGGCCCTGTTCCTCATTCCAAACAACATCACCCAAAACTCCAGGGTAATTACCTTCTGTGGATGCCCAATCACCTGTTTCTAGCCTTACCACTCTAGTGTATCATCTAGGTGTATTGTTGATTTTAGTATGTCAGTTTTCACACCTCTTTAATTAGGCTTAATGGTTATAAATTCCACTTGGGTAGGTAACTATATCTTTTTTTTTTTTTTTTTTTTTTGTGGGTACCGGGGGTCGACCTCAGGACATCGTGCGCCAGTAGGCACCCGTGCCGCTGAGTGATATCATTGGCCCTTTTTTCGTATGTGGGTTCCGGGAGTTGAACTTGGGCCCTCACACTTGCCAGGCAGGCACTTACGCCGCTGAGCCATCTCACTGGCCCTACCATTTTTAATGACAGCCTTAATCTGCCTTTTGTAAACCTTACAGTCCTATTTCTTGACCTGATGTATTAGTTGGGTCCTCCGGTGTTATACTGAAGAGTAGGGAGAATGGCAGGCCTCCTTGTCTAGTTTCTTACTTCAAAGGGAATGCTTCTAATATTGTTAATGATATTTGCTGTAGGTTTTGTATTGTTTATCAGATTACGGAACTTCTCTTCCAATGTATGAGGAGTCATTATTATTTTCTTAAATCATGAATGATGTAATGCTCAAGAAGCTTTGGATTTTGTACTTTTGGAGTAAGAACAGTCATCTGTAGGTGGCCTCTTTTTCTAATTGTTTTGTTTTAGTATCTGTTTTGTTGTATAGTAATAATGCCAGCTTTCTTTCGGTTAACATGCCTGGTGTAGTATAACTATTTTCATTGTTTTTCTTTAAAATTTTCTACATCCTTAATGCTTTGTCTCCTTTAAACAGCATAAGTTAGATTATTTTTAAAAAGTCAATGTGACAATCTTTGCTTTTTCACTAAGTTTGTCTTAGCCTTTTTTGTGAATACTGAGAAATTTCATTTTTTACAACTTGTTGCTTCAGTCTGGTCCTTTTTTTCCTTTGCCTTCTCTTAGATGAATTGAGCTTTCTTCCTTCCACTGTTTCCCTCTACTTGGTTGTGAGTTTTCTATTTTTTTCTGTTTACCTAGAAATTTTAACATCAATTAAAATGAAACCCAAACCTTATCAATACTTACAACTTCATTCAAAGAAATATAAGACTATTAGAATGCTTTAAGAGTACCTCCTTTATGAAATGTATGCTATTTAGCTCCACAAATAGACTTTTGTCTCTTTTTTTTTCCCTTTTTCTCTTTTTTTCTTTTTTCGTGATAGGGTCTCACTACGTAGTCCAAGCTGGCCTCGAACTCACGGCAATCCTCCCGCCTCAGCCTTCTGAGTGCTGGGATTACAGGCGTGCGCCATCACGCCTGGCTCTTTTTTTGTCTTTTTGAGACAGGGTTTAACTATGCATCTCAGGCTGGCCTTGAACTCACGTTGTAGCCCAGACTGGTGTTGAGCTCACAGCGATCCTCCTGCCTCAGACTTCCAAGTGCTCTTCTCTCTCTCTCTTTTTTTTTTTAATGTGGGTACCGGGAGTCGAACTCAGGACCTTGTGCTTGTCAGCAGGAGCTTGTGCCACTGAGCGATATCACCGACCCTTTTTTCCTTTATGTGGGTACCGGGAGTTGAACTCAGGACCTTGCGCTTGCCAGGCAGGTGCTTATGCCGCTGAGCTATCTCACCAGCCCTCTTCTCTTTGTAGTGGGTACTGAACCCAGGACCCTCAAACTGGGTTTGGTACTGCATTCTCAGCCTCTTTTTCTGTTTTTTATTTTGAGACAGAATTCTCACTAAGTCACTAGATTGCCCAGGCTGGGCTTGAAATTGCATTCCTTCTGCCCCAGTCTCCCATAGGCCTGCACCACTGTGTCTGGGAGACTTTGTCATTATTTTGTACAATTAATTTTTGTGAATACAGTCTATTTGGTTTTCACTTCTTTTGCTTGATATTATTTTTTTCTCTTAAATCCAGATAAATTTAACTCTAAATCTAGATGGACCAGGCGTGTGTCTCCATCATTTCCCTTTATAAGATTTCCCCCCTTTTTCCTGGTTCATGCACTGAGGGAATCTGTTCAGCGGGCTTGGTTTTATTTGCACCCTCTTCTATAGTGAGACCTCTGGCTTCATTCTGCTTCCTAGGGTTTTTATTCCTACTGCCAAGGAAAGATAAGGATGTCATTTACGTTACTTACATGGACTGATACTCTTTTGAAAAAAATTTTTTTGTATTAGAAATGTTTGTAATAGTTTTTAGACCATTTAGAAATGTTATTATATGTACATCTATGTCTTGTCCATTTTCTGTTGCTAATAACACAATATCACAGACTGGGTAAATGTAAAAGAACTTTATTTTGGCTCATGGTTCTGGTCCAAGGCTCTGGGGAAGGTCTTCCTGCTGGCAGAGTCCCGAGGTGACTCGAGGTATCCCATGGTGGGAGAGAGGGAGTGCCTGTATGTGCCCTGTAGTGTCCCTCTTGGTAAAATGCCCTCAGCATTCAGTCATGGGGGCTCCACCCTGGTGACCCCATCTAATCCTAATCACCTTTCAGAGGACCCACCTCTAAGCATCATGATCAGATTAACTTTTTACCCATTATTACCTCATAAAAGGGATTAAAGTCTGGCAAAGGTTGGAGGGGACAGGCTGTATTGAAACACTAGCAGTTTACTAGATCTGTAATATTTGCTTTCCTTTCTTCTTTCTTCACCTTCTTTTCCTCAGAGTCCTTTGATAGTACCCTCTTATCTTTTTTTTTTAATTTTTATTTTAAAGAGAAAAAAAATAGAACAAAAGTTCAAAACAATATAGTAGAGTAACAAAGGTTAATACATTATGTATTGTTATCTTTAAATTAGTTACTCAGAGTACAAGATAGCAGCATACTCCAAACAATATTAGCACAAACCTTTCTTTTCAATGAACTAAGCGAAATTAGTAGTGTATCTATCTAAACTATCTTGTTTAGATACATATATATATATATTTTTTTTTTTTCTTTTCCCTTCCTTCTTTACTCCATTCCCACATCCCAGTTTCTCTTTGCTTTTGAACAGTTTCTTCCTGTTTTACAATATCTATTGTACATTTTGGATCTTATTTACTCTTTCAGCTTCTCACACTAGGGAGACAATATGATGTTTACACATGTGCATCTGGTTTATTTCACTTATGAGTATGGTCTCGAGTTGCATCCATTTACCTATAAAAGTCTCCAGTTTGTCCTTCTTTATGGCTGAGTATTACTCCATTGTATAAAAATACCACATCTTTTTTATCCATTCCTAGATTGATGGGCATTTGGGTTGTTTCCAAGATCTGGCTATTACAAACTGTGCTGCTATAAACATGGGTGCACATACATTGCTGTGGTATGATGTTTTTAATTCTTCTGGCAAAATACACAGAAGGGGAATAGCTGGGTCGAATGGGACCTCTAATCCTAGTTTTTGAGGAATCGTCACACTGATTTCCACAGTGGTTGCACCAGTCTACACTCCCACCAACAGTGCAGAAGGGTTCTTTTTTCCCCACAGCCCCTCCAGCATTTGTTATTGGTTGATTTCTTGATAGTAGCCATTCTTTCTGGGGTGAGATGGACTCTCAGTATTGTTTTAATTTGCATCTCTCAAGTGACCAGTGATGTTGAACATTTTTTCATATATTTATTTGCTGTTTGTATTTCTTCATCTGGGAAGCGTGTATTCATCTCAGATGCCCATTTTTGGATTGGGTCTTCAAGAGTTTTACCTATTCTATCTTCCAGCAGATTTAATGTTTCTGTTTTAATATTAGATCTTTGATCCATTTCAACTTTAGCGCATGGTGAAAGATATGGGTCCAATTTTAATCTTCAGCATGTGCAAAGGCAGTTTTCCCAGCTATCTTTCTTCCAGTGAATGTGTTTGGCACCTTTGTGAAAGATAAGGTGGCTTAGTATGTCTGGAGTTGTATCTGCATCTTCTAATCTGTTCCATTGATCTTTGGGTCTGTTTTTTTTGCCAGTACCATGCTGTTTTTATCACAGTAGCTTTATAGTATAATTTCAGGTCAGGGATTGTGATGATCCCTGCCTTGCCTTTGTTGCCCAGAATTGCCTTTGCTATTCTAGGTCTCTTCTGGTTCCAAAGGAATTTTAGGATTGTTTTCTCTAATTCCGTGAGATATGTTGTTGGAATTTTGATTGGAATTGCATTAAATCTGTATAACAATTTTGGAAGTATGGCCATTTTCACTATATTGGTTCTTCCTACCCAACAGCAAGGGATATCTTTCCATTTTCTGATATCCTCTTCAGTCTCCTCTTTCAGAGTACTGTAGTTTTCAATTTAGAGGTCTTTTACATACTTTGTTAGATTGATCCCTAGGTATTTCATTTTTTTGGATGCTATTGTGAATGGTGTTTTTGCCCTAATTTCTCTTTCAGTGAGTTTTATTCGTGTACAGAAAGGCTATTGATTTTTGAGTGTTGACTTTGTATCCAGCTACACTACTGAATTTGCTTATTGAATCTAGCAGTTTTTTAGTGGAGTTTTTGGGGTCTTCTATGTAGAGTATCATGTCATCTTCAAATAATGATAATTTAACTCCTTCCTTTTCTATTGTTATTTCTTTTATTTCTTTCTCTTGTCTAATTGCTCTGGCTAAAGTTCCCAGGACTACGTTGAATAAGAGTGGAGACAGCGGACATCCTTGTCTTGTTCCTGATTTTAGAGAAAAAGCTTTCAGTTTTTGTCTGTTTAGTACGATGTTGGCTGCTGGTTTGTCATAGATGGCTTTTATCAGATTGAGATAAAGACCATCTATTCCAATTTTCTGTAGGGTTTTTATCATGAAAAGGTGCTGGACTTTGTCAAAAGCTTTTTCTGCATCTATTGAGATGATCATATGATTTTTGTCTTTGGTTCTGTTAATATGGTGTATTACATTTATTGATTTACGTATGTTGAACCATCCCTGCATCCCTGGGATGAATCCAACTTGGTCGTTGTGTATAATCTTCTTCTTCTTTTTTTTTTTTTTTTGTGGGTACCGGGGGGTCGACCTCAGGACCTCACGCGCCATCAGGCACCCGAGCCGCTGAGCGATATCACCAGCCCCTTTTTCCTATGTGGGATCCGGGAGTCGAACTCGGGCCCTCGCGCTTGCAAGGCAGGCACTTACGCCGCTGAGCCATCTCACCGGCCCTGTGTATAATCTTCTTGATGATTTGCTGGATTCTGTTTGCCAGTATCTTATTGAGGATTTTTGCATCTATGTTCCTGAGGGAGATTGGCCTGTAGTTCTCTTTCTTAGTTGGGTCCTTCTCTGGTTTTGGTATCAGGGTAATACTTGCTTCCAGGAATGGATTTGGGAGTATTGCTTCCCTTTCTTTCTTTCTTTCTTTTTTTTTTTTTGAGAGTACTGGGGGTCGACCTCAGGACCTTGCATTCCAGCAGGCGCCCATGCCACTGAGCGATATCACTGGCCCTTTTTTCGTATGTGGGTTCCAGGAGTCGAACTCGGGCCCTCGCGCTTGCTAGGCAGGTGCTTACGCCGCTGAGCCATCTCACTGGCCCCCTTCCCTTTCAGTTTCATTAAAAAGTTTGAGAAGTAGTGGTGTTAGGTCTTGTCTAAATTTCTTGTAGAATTTAGCAGTGAATCTTTCAGGGCCTGGGCTTTTCTTTGTTGGGAGGTTTTTAATTACATCTTCGATTTCATTGATATTGGATTATTTAGGATTTTTATATGTCCTTGATTCAGCTTTGGTAATTCATATGTATCTAGGAATCTGTCCATTTCTTCTGCATTTTGTGTCTTATTAGAATACAAGTTTTCAAAGTAGGTATAGATGATCTTCTAGATTTCTGCAGCATCCGTTGTGATATTGCCCTTTTCATTCTTAATTGTGTGGATCTGAGTCTTTTCTTTCCTTTTTTTTAACAAGGTTGGCTAAGAGCTTGTCGATTTTATTTAATCTTTTTTTTTTTTTTTTTTTTTTTTTTTTTTTTTGTGGGTACCGGGAGGTCGACCTCAGGACCTCGCGCGCCAGCAGGCGCCCGTGCTGCTGAGCGATATCACCAGCCCCTTTTTTCGTATGTGGGTTCCAGGAGTCGAACTCGGGCCCTCGCGCTTGCCAGGCAGGCGCTTACACCGCTGAGCCATCTCACCAGCCCCTTTATTTAATCTTTCTAAGAACCAACTCTTTGATTCATTGATTCTTTGTATTGTTTTTTTAGTCTCATATGCATTAATTTCTGCTCTGATCTTTATAATTTCCTACCTTGTACGAGCTTTTGGCTCAGCCTGCTCTTCTTTTTCTAGAAGTTTGAGGTTCACCATTAAGTTGTTTATTTGCGCTTGCTCTGTTTTCCTGATACGGGTATTTACTGCTATAAATTTCCCTCTTAGGACTCCTTTTATTGTGTCCCATAAATTCCAGTATGTTGTACTGTCATTATCATTCAATTGTAGAAACTGTCTAATTTCTTCTTGAATTTCATCTGAGACCCATTGGTTGTTCAGGAGGGTGCTATTTAATTTCCATGAGTTTAGGAAGTTCTTGTGGTTTCTTTTGCTATTATTGATTTCTACTTTCATTGCACTATGTTCTGATAATATGCATGGGGTAATTTCAATTCCTTTGCATTTACTTAAGCAGGTTCTATGAGCTAGTATGTGGTCTATTTTGGATAACATCCTGTGTGCAGCTGAGAAGAATGTGTATTCTGATGTTGTGGGGTGGAACACTCTGTAGACATCTACTAAGTCCATTTGTTCAAAAGTTTGGTTCAGTTCTAATATTTCATTTGTCTAGTTGATCTTTTTGTGACAGTGGAGTATTGAGATTCCCCAATACAATTTTATTAATGCTTATTTGATTTTTCTTTTTTTTTTTTTTTTTTTTTTTTTTTTTGTGGGTACCGGGGGGTCGACCTCAGGACCTCGCGCACCAGGAGGCGCCCGTGCCGCTGAGCGATATCACCGGCCCCTTTTTCGTATGTGGGTTCCGGGAGTCGAACTCAGGCCCTTGCGCTTGCCGGGCAGGCGCTTAAGCCGCTGAGCCATCTCACCGGCCCCTTATTTGATTTTTCATGTCTGTTAATATTTGTTTTATATAGTTGGGTGCACTGGTATTTGTTGCATATATATTTATGATTGTTATCGCTTCCTCTTGGATTGTTCCCTTTACAATGATGTAGTGACCTTCTTTATCTCTCTCAATCAGTCTTGGCTGGAAATTCACTTTGTCTGCAAAAAGAATAGCTACCCCTGCTTTTTTCTGGGTTCCTGTCGCATGGAGTATTGTTTTCCATCCTTTGACTTTCAGTCTATGAATTTCTTTTTGAATTAAATGTGTTTTTTGTATACAGCATATTGTTGGATCTTGCTTCTTGATCCAATTTGCCAGTCTGTGCCTTTTGATTGGTGAATTGAGACCATTAACATTGATGGTTAAAACTGATACGTATTGACTTATCCTTCTCATATTATTTTCCTGTTGTTGGCTCCCCCTCTTTTATTTGTTTTTCCCTCCCTGTGTTTAATTGTTTGCCTTGCCTGGTGGATTCCTTCTGTTGGGGTTCATGGAGTTCAAGTCATTTTTATCTCTTTCTAGAATGTCCTTCAAAACATTTTGGAGTGCTGGTTTAGTGGTCATAAATTTTCTCAGATGTTCTTTGTCATGGAAGTATTTTATTTCTCCATCATTTTTTTTTTTTTTTTGTGGGTACGGGGGGGTCGACCTCAGGACCTTGTGCGCCAACAGGCGCCCGTGCCGCTGAGCAATATCACTGGCCCCTTTTTCGTATGTGGGTTCCGGGAGTCGAACTCGGGCCTTCGCGCTTGCAAGGCAGGCGCTTACGCCGCTGAGCCATCTCACCGGCCCTCTCCATCAGTTTTGAAAGATAGTTTAGCGGGGTACATCAATCTGGGTCAAAGGTTATTTTTCTTTAGAACTTGAAATACTTCACTTCAAGCTCCTCTTGACTTGAGGGTTTGTGCTGAAAAGTCAGCTGTGATTCTGATGGGTTTTCCTTTATAGGTGAGTTGTTTCTTTTCCACAACAGCTTTTAAGATTCTACTCTTGTGTTGAATTTCTGGAATCTTGACTATGATATGCCTGGCTGAAGATTTTTTTTGATTGTGGCTAATTGGAGTTCCATATGCCTCACTTATCTGTTTGTCAAATCCTTTTTCTCTACCAGGGAAGTTTTCTGCCATGACGTCTGTGAACAGTTTTCTTGGGTCATTTATGCTATCTCCTGTTTTTTCATTGACTCCAATCAGTCTTAAGTTATTCTTCTTTGCTTCATCTAGCAGCTACTGGATTGATTTCTCATGGTCCCTTGCTATTTTTAAGAATTCTTTCTTTTCATGATCACTAATCACAAGGCTTTCTTCTATATCTGAGATCCTGTTCTCACATTGGCTTAATCTTCTACAAATACTTTCAATGGAATTTTTGTTCTCCTGGATATATGCTTGAATCTACGTTATGGATTCCATTTCTTTCCTATGCTGAGCATTCATGGCTTTCATAATTTTCTTAAGCTTATCTATTTTTTTGTCTGTATCTACTCTAGAGTCCCTAAGCATGGTCTTCATTGTGGACATTATCTGTGCAGTTATGTGACAAATTATTTCTGATTTGATTTTTTCCAGTGCCTCATTCAGTTGCTTTGTTGTTACTACTTAAGAGAGGCTAGGTGGGTGGCTTTCAGATTGTCCCACCTCATTGCACTCTGGGTTTGCCTTTGTTGAACTGGATGTGTGGGGTTGCATCTTGTTTAAGTGTCTTCTCATTTTCTTTTCTTTCTTTAGTTTAATTCCTGGGGTGATGCTTGTAAATTGCCTATGGTAGCTTGCTTTATTGCTAGTATTTAAAACCCTTAGGAGATGACTATTTCTCCGAGGTATCTTCCAGGTGTAGCTTGTTTTGGGGTTTTGACTCTGTTTTAAGATCCTACCTCTTCAATTTGTTGGACATGAGAAATTGCTGCCTGTTTGGCCCAGTCCTTGGTTCTTTGGCACTGTGTCATAGTATTTTCTGTGACCCTTAGTCTCAGTCATGGAATACCAGGAAGAACAGCTGTTTAGAACAATTATGTCACTTTTGGCTATAGTGGTACCAAAAGCATCAAACACAGCGTAGAAAATGACAGCCTGAGCTAACCAATTATTTGCCACTTTTAACTGTATAAACTAGATTTGTGGTTATATAACAAAATCTAAAACCAAAAAATTAGGTGCAGTATACAAGTCCTTTATATGTTAATTTTGCCCTCAGGGGTTAAAATTTAAAATGAGTTGAGAATATAGAGAAGTGGAAGAGGTGGAAGGAATTAGAAGTAAGGCTGGAGGACAAAGAGGGATCCCGCTAACATTGGGAAACTGGTGCAGAAGACTGAAGGGAAAGAGAGAAGGAACGGATAAAGGGAAGAACAAAACATAAGTACAACCACAAAGAGGCTAGAAACTGTTTACATTCATATAAAAACAAGATAAAACAATGAAGAAAAAAAACCCACCACAACAACATAAAACAAACAAGAGAAAAAATAAAGAAAAAAAAAGGTTCACTTCCAGGTTTGTCCCTGCTGTCACTGGTAGACAGTGTGTGGAGACCGAGTCCTGTTTCATGCTGATCTGTCCCAAGCAAGCCAGCAGCAGCTTTTTGGCGGGGGAGTGGATAGTCTCAGCGAGCCTGCACCTTCTGGCCGAGACCGGACTCCTTCGGCCTGCAGCGGTCAGCGCACCTTCCGCGGGCCTGAGCCCGGCTGGGAGCCCCAGATGGAGCCTTAGCTGCTCTTGAGTTCCGAGCTCAGCCCCTCTCCCCCCCATGATGGCGCCTGCCAATCGCTCTCTTGTGCGGGACAACTGAGCCCACAGCACTTACTGCCAGCCAGTGCAGTCCTTCACGTCCGCTGCTCCCCTGCACCTCCACGTCTCTCAGGGGAGGCCCCGGGGCCCGCTAGCAGTCACCATGTGTCCGCAGGTTTGAACCGCTCCTGTCGTGCGCAGTGAGTCCTTACCCACAGAGAAGGCGCCTGCGGCCACCTCCTTCTTTGCTGAAGTTTCTCTCTTCACTCTCTTCATGGGCCCAAACTGTGCTTCAGATCCTTCCTGGGTCCAGGCGTCCCACTTCCCTCTTTCTTGTCCTCCCGGAGCCGCTATATTCCAGCGCGTAAGGATGGCGACTCTCAGAGAGGCTCGCTCTCTGCTGCTCACCACTCCATCTTCCCAGCTTCCCCACTACCCTCTTACCTTCCCTTGGTTCAGTGAGCACCTCCACCAGATCTTTGCCTCCTGGGAACACAGTTTTGAATCTCCTGCCCTACCTGAGGAGGGCTAAAGCATGGACTATTGTGCATGGGAAAAGAAGCTAGCCTTCCCACTACCTATATACCTATATACCTATATACATTTCATTCATTCACTCATTTTTTGTGGTACTGGGGACTGAACCCTGGGCCTTCATACGGGGTTGCATCCCCCTTCCCCTTTCTTGAAAATTTTGAGACAAGGCCTCACTAAATTATAAATTGCCTGGGCTAGGTTCGAACTTGTGATCCTTCTGCCTCAGTCTCCCAGAGAACTGGGATTACAGACATGTGCCACCATGCCCAGCTCCCATAATTTTTATCATCTCCCACTGTCAGCCTTTCTTTGCTGGTGTCCCAAATCATATCTATACAGTAGTTTGTCTAACATTTTGACTTCATATAGCAGATGAGAGTTTTTTGTACCAACAACACAGAACTTATTTTTACATTTTTATTTACCCAATAGATACTTTAGGTGCTAGCTCTATTACATCCTAGTTTTAGGCATATACTAGTGAACATCAACAATAATAAAATAAAGCATTGTCTTCCTGGAACTTGGACTTCTGGAAATGTAAACAGGAATGATAGGGCAGTAGGAGTCATGATGAAGTCCAGAGGGATCTGGGAGAAGTGATGTCCAGGCTGAGTCAGCCCGGTGTGAGATAAAGGTAGATCTGGGGCACAGGTACTTACAAAGGTCCAGAGATAAGAGAGCTTGGCACCTTTTGGTGGTTACATGCAGTCTAGAATGACTGGAGTTGTATATAAGGTGAAAATTTAAAGAAACACATGAGCCAAACC
The DNA here is from genome assembly GCA_028451465.1 of Erethizon dorsatum. Taxonomy (NCBI): domain Eukaryota; kingdom Metazoa; phylum Chordata; class Mammalia; order Rodentia; family Erethizontidae; genus Erethizon; species Erethizon dorsatum. The sequence goes on from CM051824.1 coordinate 69,399,348, forward strand.
TTTCAGTTGAGCTGGATAGCCCTTTGTTTCCTGAATCTAGCTTGATCATAAGACTTTCTTGGGGTACTTTTAAAAATGAAGAGTCCAGCTAGGAATGGTAGCACACTTCTGTAATCTTAGCATTCTGAGAGGTTGAGGCTGGAGGATTGCAAGTTCAAGCCCAACAATTTAGTGACTTAGTGAGATGAAACTGTTTCAGAAAACAAAACAAGACAATGCAATTCCAGATGTCTCCCTAGAGCGTTTTGTTGTTTTGTTTTGTTTTGTGACATGGTCTCACTGTGTAGTCCAGGTTGGTCTCAGACTCATTACATAGCACCAGCTGTGTTCAAACTCTGAATCCTTCTGGCTCAGCCTCACATATGGGTGGGTCACCACACCTGGCTTCCCTGGAAATTTTGATTCAGGAAGGAGATCTGGAGTAGGGCCTGGACATTCTATGTGGTTAACATAATACTCACATGGTGCTTGTGATCAGGTAATACTGATGGTGATTCCACAGTGATTGCAGCTAGCAGATTTTGCTTATCTTTCTGCCTTCTGTCATACCCTACACACGTGCGCGCACACACACACACACATATGAACACCCATGTTGGCTCTTCCTGTATCACTATTATATATTATTATATTTCCTTTCTTATAAGAAGGCTTTGAAGATGATTTGGTTTCCATGTTTGTCATTCCCCAAGAACTCTTCCCCAACCCTGAAATTGAAGGAAGTATTTTCATTGCACTAAAATCACAGCTGAAGTTGCACTTTTCTTCAGCATTTTTACAGAACAGAACTGCATTTTCTTTAGTGGAAAAATAGTTGCATGAAATACAGAAAGTGTTAGTGAAAATCAGCTTCAGGCTGATACCTTGAATAAGAAATATATTAGATGTAGTTGTGGAGTTTTGGGAAGAGTGGTTTTTTTACAGGTACTTCAGTACTGTTCTGAAGTTTTTTCTTTGTTGCCAGCATGGCATTTCTCATAGGAGATTAAGCTTCTGATACAAGCAAATAAAATCAAATCCTTCCATTTGTCACTTTACTTTTCTTGGGATTTGGTTATTCTGTCCAACATTCATCACCTATTCCCATGAATGAGAAAGTAATCCCTTCATGTCCTTCCCCATCTACCTCCCACACTTATTGGGTACCCAGGATCCTCATCTTGTTCCCGTTAGCTGTAGAGCTTCACTAAATTCTCCAGCTGGGACTAGAGTTCTGTTGGTGTATTTAGTTAGTACCTTTCGCACCATTTCTTCAAAAAGCTTAAAAAGATATTGTCTGGCATTAGTATTAAAATGATATTTCCTTGTGTTTCTTTTTTTTTTTTTTTTTTTTTTTTTTTTTTTTGTGGGTACCAGGGGGACGACCTCAGGACCTCGCGCGCCAACAGGCACCCGTGCCACTGAGCGATATCACCGGCCCCTTTTTCGTATGTGGGTTCCGGGAGTCGAACTCGGGCCCTCGCGCTTGCAAGGCAGGCGCTTACGCCGCTGAGCCATCTCACCGGCCCTCCTTGTGTTTCTTATAGTGCAATGAAGAGTAGTCAGTTCTGTTTCAGAAGCCCTAAAGGGTAGCATAATCATTTCGTATGCACGTTTGCATGTATGTATGTATGTATGTAGAGATGGGTTTTGCTGTATTGCCCAGGCTGGCCTCAAACTCCTGGCCTCAAGCCAACCTCCTGCCTCAGCCTCCTGAATAGCTGGGATTACAGGTGTGTGACACTGTGCCCAGCTAAATCATTTCATAAATGATTATGAAATCATTTTCACTTTCTTTACTGAGAGCATTCTTTTTTTTTTTTTTCTTTTTTGTGGATACCAGGAGTTGAACTCAGGACTTTGTGCTTGCCGGGCAGGCGCTTATGCCACTGAGCTATCTCACCAGCCCGAGCATTCTATTTTTATTTGCCAGACTACAATATTTTAAATTAGTGACTCTTACATAAGGGAAGTACAGGTTTAGCATCCCTAAATAGAAAATTCAAAATCTTAGATGCTCTGAAAGCTGAAACACTTCTGGTCCCAAGCATTTTGGATAAGAATACTCAACGTGTATTTAAAAAGCAAAGGCTATCCTAGAGGCAGTGAGTGCGGAGTCTCCTTATAGAACCAAGGAAAGATGGCTGTTCCAGAAGGGAAACATGAGAGGTTTTAGAACCTGACTGGTGGAATGTTGGCACAACAGGTTTTAATAAAGTTGTAAGATTATTAATTTTATTTTCAGGGAGGGTCTTGCTGTATTGCCCAGGCTGGCCTCGAACTTGTGGTTTTCCTTCTGCAGCCTCCTGAGTAGCTGGGATTTCAGGCATGTACCACTACACCCCATTTAGATTTTTAAGAGTGAAGCCTGGTGTAGTGGTGCATGCCTGTAATTCCAGTACTCTGGGAAGGCTGAGGCAGGAGGATAACAAGTTCGAGCCCAGCCTAGGCAATTTAGTGAGACCCTGTGTACAAACAAGCAAACAAACAAGCAGGCTTGGGGATCCGGCTCAGTGCCAGGGCCCTGGGTTTTATCCCTAATACAACAAAACAAAAAAAACAGTGTTGTTATGGGCAGGATTCCCTAGAGACTTGGAGTCCTGTGCCATCCTACTGGTATCCCTACCTTTTCTCACTTGTTTTAGAGTAATGTATTTTGACAGGAACAGTGGCTAAGGAAAGCAGAGTGACGATTGATTCTTGACAGGCACCCGAAACTTCATTGTAGAGATCTCTGGCAAACTGGGCTATAGCGCAGGAAGTTCCTGCTTTTCCTAAACCAGTTAGCTTTGCATTTGTGGTATTTACTTCTTTTATCTTTTGTAGTACCCAAATCTGACTCTGACTGCACCAGAAAAAGAGGCTGAAGAGAGTGAGTTATACCAGGTGCAATGACTTTTTTGTTCAATTATGTCTCCACTGGCAAACATGACCTAATAAATAGCTGGCATCCAATCTCAGATTAGCAAACTTCATTTGTTAATTGGGAATGGAGCTCTCATTCCTAAGTATTTTCGTTAGTTTTGTCAGTATTTCCAATTAAAACATTTCATAAATACTGTATACATGTTTAGACATTAAAATTACCTGCAATGATTTAATGACAGGTTATTTATTAAATTCATTTGAACATTTATCAACATTCTTTCTTTAAACAATTGGTTTGGTTTTTGACCAATATTTAATGGTTGCAATTTAAAATATTTAGGTTGAGAGAGTAATATACTAAGAAACCAAAAGAATAAAAGTAGGAATATATTTAATAAGGGAAGTGTAAAACCTATGCTATTCTGAATGCTACAAAACATTGTTGCAAGACATTAAGGAAGACCTAAACAAATAGATATCCTGTCTTAATGGATTGGAGGACTTAACACTGTTAAGATGGAAGTATTTCCTAAACTGATCCTCAGGTTCAGCACAGTCCTCATGAAGTCCTGACTGCTACTTTGCAGAATGGTTGGGTGGATCCTAAATTTCATATGGAAACTCAGGAGACCAAGAATAGCCAAAGCAGTCTTGAAAGAGGGGGAACCAAGCCAGAGGACTCATGCTTTCCGTCATCAGAACTTTATATTATAATCCAGATTCTGTGTTGCTGGCGTAAAGATAGACCCATATGTTAGTCAGCTTTCCACTAATGTTATAAAATAACTGATATTATCAACTGAAAAAGGTTCGGATTTTATTTTGGCCTGCAGTTCTGAAGGTATCAGGCCATGGTTGCTTGTCCTTGATGCTTTTGTGTCTGTAGCAAGACATAGTACATCGTGGTAGAGGAAACCCATTTACTACATGACGAAAAATGAGAGAGGAAGAAATCAGTCCCATGAATGCCTTTTAGGACACATTGATTTTTTGTTTTTGAGACAGGATTTTTTTTTGTGTGTGTGTGGGTACCGGAGTTCGACCTCAGGACCTCGTGCGCCAGGAGGCGCCCGTGCCTCTGAGTGATATCACCGGCCCTTTTTCATATGTGGGTTCTGGGAGTCAAACTCGGGCCCTCGCACTTGCCAGGCAGGCACTTACGCCGCTGAGCCATCTCACCGGCCCGAGACAGGATTTTTTTGTTGTTCTTTGTTTTGTTTTTTTTTTGAGACAGGGTCTCACTTTGTAGTTGAGGCTCACCTTGAACTCACTTTGTAGCCCAGCTTGGCCTCAAACTTGCAGCAATCCAACTGCCTCAGTCTCCCGAGTGCTGGGGTTACAAGCATGCGCCACCACACCCACCGAGACAGGATCTCGCTGTGTTACAAACTGGCTTTGAACTTGCTGTGTAGCCCAGGCTGGTCTTGAACTCTAGATCCTCCCTGCCTCAGCCTGCTGGGTGCTGGGTCAAGGACATATCCTTAATGACCGAAAGATGAGGATTTCTGCTAGGCCTTAACTCCTTCAGCTCCGTAACTTCAGAATGTCAGGCTGGAGCTAAGTCTTTAACTGGGCCTTGATGGAAGTCATTTAAGATCCACACTATAATAGCACATAATTAAAAGGATAGAATTGAAAGTCTGGAATTAAACCCATATATTTACAATCGGTTAATTTTTGATAAGGGTGTCAAGACCATTCAGTGGAAGAAAAATGGTCTTTTGAACAGATGGTTGTAGGGAAACTGGATATCCACATTTATTTGGATCCCTGCCTCATACCATATATCATATTAATTCAAGACAGATCATAGACTTAAACATAAAAGAGAAAACTCTTAGAGAAAATCATAGCCACATGTGATGGCACACACATGTAATTTAAGCTCCTTGGGAGGCTGAGGCAGGAGGATTGTAAATTTGAGCCCAGTCTGGGCACTTTAGTGAATCCCTGTCTCAAAATAAAAAATAGCTGGAGATGTGGCTCAGTGATAGAATACTTGCCTAACATGCCTGAGGCCCTTGGTTTGATTCTCCATACTGAAAAACAAAACAAAACAAAACACCCACCCAAATGACAGCAACAACAACAAACTCTTAGAAGAAAATATATATATATAAATCTTCTTGACCTTTATAGGTATAAAGCCTGCTGATATATGACACCAGAAACATAAGTGATGAAAGAATAAATTAGACTTCATCAAAATGATAAACTGTTGTCCTTCAGTGGATACACTAAGAGTCAAATGACTACTGACAAAATGAGAAAAACTATTTGTAAATCATATGTCCTTTGACTTCTGTCTAGAATAAGGTAGAACTTTTTATTATAACCCAGTTACACAGTGAGCAAAGTCATTGCTAAGGGACAGAAGTTTCTTTTTGGGATGATGAAAATATTGTAAATTGATTTTGGCAATGAATGTACAATTCGTTGTATCGTAAGATTCATTGACTGTTATACTTTCAGTGGCAAATTGTAGGGTATGTGCATTGTATTTTTATAATGCTTTTATGTTAAAAATAAGTAGAACTATACAATATATAGAAGAATAGAAATTTTGTGAGAACCTGGTGGTGGAAGAAATCATTTTAATTATGACATCAAGGTAAAGGTGGAAGTGAAATGACACATAGTTTATTTTGGTCAATAAACACTACTTTCACAAAAACCTGGAAAAACCTTTCCTTTCTTCCCTCCATACTGTGAGATGAACAGAAACAAGAGATGCCTGTAAACATTAGTAGAAAGTAATTTGTGCCAGTTCACTTTCCCCTTACTGATTCAAGTTGCTGCCAGATCTTATAAGGGCATCATAGAAGAATAAGAAACTCACATTAGGGTCCATAGCTTTCTAAAGTGACCTTAAAATTTAAGGAGACTTTATTTTTACTAAATTCTGAAATGAGAACAAACCTTGATTTATAGACTTATGAAATTTTAGGCTTTGTTCTAGTTACAATGACTGTATCTTACCCTCTAATGATCATTTATTTTGTTTGTACATTTTATTGGTCTAGACTTAGAGTGGCATCCAGGGCTGAGGTTTTTCTTTTGCTGGTGCTGGGGATGAAACGCAGGGCCTCATGGATGCAGTGTAGGTACTCTCCCACTGCGCTACTCCTCAGCCCCCAGTGCTCATTTCTTGACTTCTCTGGAACAGGTAGGAGGCTCAGGGTGTGAGTCATCTGAAGGGTGCAGGCGTACGTGCTTGGCTGTTGGTGCTGCCTTGTGGTTATGGACTTAATTCCTCTGCATATGAGCCCCTTCATGTCAGTAGTCTGCACCTCCTCACAGTGTGGTGTCTGGGTCCCCAAGGCAGGCATCGTGAAAGAGTGAGAGCAGAGGCAGCTGGCTGCCTTTTATCGCCTGTCTGTAGAAGTCATGCACTGTCATTTCTGCTGAGGCATCACAATATCCTGTTCAGATTTGAGTGGAGAGAAATAATTTTAGTGCTTAAGAGGGAGGGACATTATATTAGAAGAGCATAAAACACTGTTCTGGAGATACTGGTGTGGAAGGGGGCCTCATCTTACTGATGAAGACATTGAGGATGAGAAGAGGTATGCAGCATGGGCACAGTTATATTCAATTTTGTGGCCAGGTTGGGGCTGGAATTTAGCTTTCTAGTCTCTAGGCTTAGGGTCTTTCCTATTCTACCACTCTGCTCCCATTTGCTGATCACTTGGTTATTCAACGAGTCGTGTACAATTGCCATGTATTATAAACAAGTGACTTGGGACATGAGTGTTCCTCCCCTCAGAGTTTTCTTTTTTTTTTTTTTTTTGTGGGTACCAGGGGTCGAACTCAGGACCTCGCGCTTGCCAGGTAGGCACTTATGCCGCTGAGCCATCTCACCAGCCCGAATTTTCTTAGCCCAGCAGAGCTGCTGATAACAGGCAAAGCTTTTGGAGAGTCCTGGTCCATAGCGGACCTGCAGAAGATGTTTCCCAACCCTTCCTTCCTCCAGTTTGGTTTTTATCAAAAGGCTTACTTGACTATTGAATAGGGAACCACACTTCCTAGCATTTACAAATTAAATGGCCAATCCAGTGGAAGATTTTTATTTGCTCTTTTTCAGGTGCTCAGAATTTTGATGTCATACGGCTGTCAACTTATAGAACAGCTTGCAAATTACGATTTGTACAAAAACGATGTAACCGTAAGTCATTTTTTTCTCATTTCTGTGATGGCAGTTAGTCCTCTTAATAATATAAAATAAAATACTTTAATATCCTTTATTTCATATTTTTATGTTAATTGAATTGTTTTTGTTTTAATTATTTATTAGAATATAAACTTTCTAATGGAAAGAACTTGTCATTTTAATCCTGTATTCTTAAAATTTTAACAAACTCTATAATGTAACTAGTTTTGAGACAGGCATGATGTTAATGTTAAGTGGGAGAATTGATTTTTTCCTTATTAATATTAATGAAATTAGTATTTGTTAGCTTCTGGAGGAAAAGAAAGTATGTTTTGATAAAGGTATAATTTATTTTCTTGATTGAATTTAGCATCTTGATTGTAGCATAAATCAACCTTTTCTAACAGTAATTGCTATCATATGAGTTATAAACTAGTGTGTATATGTATCTGTGTATGTATATATATTAGTTTTCATGAAGATGAACTCATTTATGAATTACAGTGCTTTTCTTGTGTGCATGTCTGTGTGTCTGAAAACCACTGCGTTAGTAACTTACTTTTATAATTCTTCCCATAATAACTCATGGAAAACAGTAATCTGTGTTTGAAATGTTGAGAGCCTAAACTAAATTAGTGGCGTTAGCAATGTAAAAGTAAAACTTGCATTTTTCTAAGAGTTTTATTTTGTTACCTTTCACATATGATTCTACAATTTACCTTGAAATTTTGGGGGGTATCCGTACAATATAAGTAGAAGTTAACCATCAGTTCTGTCCATACGTATGTTTCATTGTCCCTGCACCATTCATTGAAAAGGTCATTCTTTTTCTTTACTGTCAGAAAATCCTCTCACATTCATGAGAAATGTACAAGAGTATTGATAGCAGTGTCCATATGTGAGAAGATCTATTTGTAACCCTCTTGTTTTCCATAAGCCAGTGTTATGGCTTGTGTCTAGATGTTCCCCCAAACCCTCATGTGGTCATAGGTGGGGCTTTTCAGAGGTGGCTGGATCTAGAGTATGTGATGCTGGAGTTAAGTGTGTGATTACCAAATTAGTCCATTGATTTATTTGGCATAGTTCTGGGTGTGGATAATGGGACTGCCCACCCTGGGTGTGAGTGCTACATGCCCTGAGGGTGGGTAGCCTGGATAGAATGTAAGAGACAGAAAGAGAACTGCTTTTGTAGCTGCTGCTTCTTTGCTACTTCACTGCTTTGCTACCTTCTATCTGCCATAAACTGTTTCTCCTCTGTGATGCCCATCTGCCATGCCACCCTGCCTTGGAGCTGCCAGCTGTGAACTGAAACCTCTGCAAATCGTGAGCTGAAATAAACATTTACTCCTTTAACTTTGGGTGTCGGGTATTTTGTGTCAACAATGAGAAAAATAACTAAGACAGTTGGTCTGTCCTTGAACCAACATACCATTCCAACAGTCACCATTATAGTTTTATATGTATGTATATATGTATGTGTGTATGTATAGTTTTATATGTATGTGTAAGTCAGCTTGATGTCAGGTGAAACAAGTTTTCCTACTTTAGTCTGTTTGTGTGTGTGTGTGTGGGTACGGGGGGTAGAACTCAGGACCTCATGCTCCAGCAGGCGCCCATGCCGCTGGGCAATATCACCGGCCCTTTTTTCATATGTGGGTACCGGGAGTCGAACTCAGGACCTCACACTTGCAGGCAGGCACTTATGCCGCTGAGCTATCTCACCGTTCCCTTTAGTCTGTTTTTTAAAAAAATTATCTGGGACATTTGTGGCCTTTTGACTTTTTTTTGATATGAAGTTTAGAATCTGCTTGTCAGTTGCTACTAGAAATGAAATAAAATGAAGGACTCTGCTGGGATTTCTTTTTTCAAGTATAATTTACATATAATGTATTATACTTCTTTAATGTCTAGTCCTGCTGGGATTTTGATTGGGACTGCTTGAATCTGTAGATCAAATTAAGGAGAATTGGCATATTTCCAATATTGAAATTTCTTCCTAGTACACATGGTATATTTACTATTTATTTGAGTCTTTAGTTTCAGCCAATTATATTTTATAATGATGTTGCATAACCTTCATAGAATTTATTCCTAGGTCTTTGTGACTTATGATACTATTGTAAATAGTATTTTAAATTTTCATTGTATATCACTGAGATATAAGACATAAAATAACTTATATTTTGGCCTTTTATCTAGCAGTTGTTCTGGATCCACATATTTAGTAACTTATCTGTCACATGTTTATGATTTTCCATGTGCACAATTTTGTCATTTCTGATTAATGACTGTTAATATTTATTTCTAATACTTCCACTATATTTATTTCTAATGCTGATTATTACTTTATCCTGCATATTTATATTGGGTAGGCCTCAAGTACAGTAGCAATGGTGATAGTGGGTATGTTTATCTCATTCCCAGTATCAGAGCAAAGGCTTTCAGCATTTCCCTTGGAAGTGATATATTTGCTGCAGGATCTTTACAGATACATAGCCTTAGCCAGATTAAGTTCACTAGTAGGGTGTTTCTTCATTTCTAAAGGTAAGGTTTATTTTAAAAATTGTCTTTTTCGCTGGGCATGGTGCTGCACACCTGTAATCCCAGCACACAGGAGGCTGAGGCAGGAGGATTGCTACAAGTTCAAGGCCAGCCTGGGCTACAGAGTGAGTCAAGACCAGCCTGACCTGCATAGAGAAATCCTGTCTCAAAAAGACCAGGAAAAAAAAAAGTCTTTTTGCTAATGACTTAGTTTCATTTTGATTGCATGGTTCATATGAGTTTAATCCTTTGAAATGTGTTTTTACTTAATGGCTCAGGTTATGGTCAGTTTTTATTTTATTTTGTGTGCTGGGGATGGCTTCACACGTGCTAGGCAAGTGTTCTACCACTGAGCACCAGCACTGGACCACGGTCAATTTTTATATATATTCCTTGTGTTCTTGAAAAATAAATCATATTCTTTAGTCACTGAGAGCTTTGCTCAATATAAGGCCTATTCGTTTTTTTTTTTTTTTTTTTTTTGTGGGTACCGGGGGTCGACCTCAGGACCTCATGCGCCAGCAGGTGCCCGTGCCGCTGAGCAATATCACCGGCCCTTTTTTCGTATGTGGGTTCCGGGAGTCGAACTCGGACCCTCGCACTTGCCAGGCAGGTGCTTACGCCGCTGAGCCATCTCACTGGCCCCCTATTCATTTCTTTTTATGGCTGAATAATATTCTTTTCCATGTATTTACTAGATGTTGTTTATCCATTCAACATTGATGGACATTTGGATTGTTTCTGCTTTTTTCTTCTTTTTTTGGTGGTACTGGGAATTGCATGCAGGGTCTCATGTATGCTAGGTAAGTGCGCTACCATCCCCAGCCATTTTTATTTTAATTTGAGCTAGGGTCTCCTGAGTTGCCCAAGCTGGGCTCAAACTTGTGGTCATCCCACCTTAGCTTCCCAAGTAGCTGGGATTACAGTTGTGTGCCACCACACCCAACTCTAGTTTTTGATTTTTATGAATGATTTGGTTGAATAATATGACAATTTCACTTTCCCCAAATATTCACCAACACTTGGTATTTTCTATATAAAAATTATAAGATCATCCTAGTGGGTATGAAGTAGTATATCATTGTACAGTACTTTTGTTTTGCATTTGCTTAATGACTGATGATATTGAGCATCTTTTCATGTGCTTGTTGGCTATCTGTATATCTTCTTTGGAGAAATATCCATTTAAGTTATTTGCCCATCTTTGAATTGGATATTTGTCCTTTTTTTTTTTTTTCGAGACAGGGTCTCACTGTGCAGGCTGGCCTCGAATTTGCAGTGATCCTCCTGCCTCAGCTGCCTTTCTTCCTATTTCACAATGCCTGTTACATTTTGGTCCTTATTTACACTTTTGGTTTCTCACACCAGAGAAACAATGCGGTATTTACACATGTGTATCCGATTTCTTTCACTTAAGAGTTTGGACTCTTAAGTGCATTATGAAAGGGACTTTGCCAAATGCTTGTTCTGTGTCTACTGAGATCATGATGTGGTTTTCCAGTCACCCGTCTTTTATAAATAAAGTTAGATCAGCTTTCTTTTGAATAGAATTTGCAGTATTCCACTTCCTTTGTTGTTTGAATTCATATATCATTCTAAATCTTGCTCTTTCAAGGAAATATCTCTTTTCTGTCTGAATAATATTTACTTTTTTTCCTGAGCCACTGAAGATGATGTTTTCATGGTTCATTGAGAATTTTTAGTTATTTCCAAGGGAACAGTAAATCCTAGTATCTAACATATAATTGGACATGAAATTTAAAACAAAAACCAACTTCTTAATTTATGGAAAAAAGCAAAAGACAAATTTATTTTTGGCTTAAATTGTTCGGGGCTATGAGTAGTCCATAAAGTGTATTAGTGTTTTACTTAATGCAATTGTATTCTCTCTTTTTATGCTATAGAGTAAAATTTGAGTTGTAAATGTTGTTGAAATTTGCTATGCTACAGTAATAAAGTAAGGTGGCTCAAGATACAGAAAATTACTAAAAAGGCTGAAAGGTCTTACGAATAGTTCTTTTTTTTTTTTTTTTTTAACCTTTTCTAATTGCTAACTGCAGTGGATATTTACATGTATTGCATGGGTCACTATTTATAGAGGTCTGAAATGCCAGTTACTTGGATGTGAAGTCTGTAGTGTATCAGTCCTGATCTGCGGTGGCTCCTTGATGTCATCTGTAGTGATATTTTCCGCCACAGAATATTTTGCTCATTGTTACTAAAGAGTTTCTCTCTCTCTCTCTCTCTCTTTTTTTTTTTTTAATGTGGGTACTGGGATTCTAACTCAGAACCTTGAGCTTGCCAGCAGGTGCTTACGCCACTGAGCGATATCACCAGCCCCTTTTTTTCCTTTATGTGGGTACTGGGAGTCGAACTCAGGACCTCGCTCTTGCCAGGCAGGCACTTACGCCACTGAGCCATCTCACCGGCCCAAGAGATTCTCTTTTTAATCTTAAAAACTAGTTGATAAATTAAAATGTCTGATCATGAAGGTGGTGCCATACTTTAAAATTGTTGACAGTTTGTTTTCTTCATGTTTTAGTTCATCTTGTTGATATCTGGAACATGATTGAAGCCTTCCGAGACAATGGCCTTAATACGCTGGACCATACTACCGAGATAAATGTGTCCCGCCTTGAAACTGTCATCTCATCCATCTACTATCAGTTGAATAAGCGCCTTCCTTCTACTCACCAAATCAGTGTGGAACAGTCCATCAGCCTCCTCCTCAACTTTATGATTGCTGCATATGACAGGCTAGTACCTTACAGGCTTACTAGTTCATTTGGACAATACCTATCTCTTCATCACTTTTCTTCCATACCTGCCTGGGGTTATCAAGTTAGAATCATGTTTAAAAGGGAAATTATTCAGGATAAGTCCCTTCTAAGACTGGTCAGCAGTGACCAATTGTCTGGGGATGTCATGTATTAAGTTCTTTATAATATAAAGAATCACAACATTTCAGACATACTGTTTGGTAAAATTTTAGGTACCTTAATGTAGTTGTTCTTTCTCCAGTGAAATATATCCAAGTTATGAACAAGTTATGAATGAGATTATGAAGTTTTCTTTTTTTTTTTTTTTTTTCCCGTGGGTACCGGGGGGTCGACCTCAGGACCTCGCACGCCAGCAGGCGCCCGTGCCGCTGAGCGATATCACCGGCCCCTTTTTCGTATGTGGGTTCCGGGAGTCGAACTCGGGCCCTCGCGCTTGCCGGGCAGGCACTTAAGCCGCTGAGCCATCTCACCGGCCCAGATTATGAAGTTTTCTAGTTGACTTTAATGCTAATTTTTAAAAACTCTGTAACATAAAATAACTTTGGACTCAGGTCTCTTGTTTTCTCTTTATAAATCCCTAGGAACCTATTTTAAACTTTTTCAATGAAGGACATTGTCTTTTAGGCCATACAACAAGAGAAGAGAACTATTTAAATGTATCTCAAATTCAAATGGAAGTGATTTGCTATATTTGTACTCATAGAGAATTAAGTTGGAATTATTAAAAAACACAGAATCAAACAGAATAAATCATAAAGGATGGAAGCAAGGAAGTTCATGGTAATATTCCAAGAACCAACAGTTCATGTTTCTGATTTTTGCTATTCTACTGGCTGTTTGATTTGGTTGGATTAATTTTGTCCGCTTCATTTTTTTCTCTGTGTGTACTTATTTCAAGTTCATACATTTGTGAAATGTTACTAGGTTATACTTTATAGTAGTTAGGGTTCCAAATTAGGGATAGAACCATGGGTGTGTCAGAGCCAAATCATAATTTAGGCACTCACAAAATTCACTTCATGTTTATGTTTTCAGTTTAGATATAGTATCTATATAATAGAAAATTATATAAAGGAAAGTTGAATTTTTGAAATAAGAGTATACAAGAGAATTTTTAAAATAAGAGTATCCCAGAATCCTAATGCTGTTTCTTAAAAATAGATCTGTGAATCCATAAGGTTAATTATTATTGTCTAAGGGCCAACTCTTTTGATTTAAAACCCTTGTAAATTTTTTTATTGTGTGGTAAGCAATATCTTAACATGATACTGACCCACTGAGTAAGTCAGTGCACAGGTCACACAACACAAATTAATTAAAGAGGTACTTTTCTTTTTTCTTATTTTGAGAAGGGTTTCACTGTGCAGTTCAGGCTGTCCTTAAACTCACTTCGTAGCCCAGGCTGACCTCAAACTCACAGCAATCCTCCTGCCTCAGCCTCCTGAGTGCTGGGATTATAGGCATGCGCCACCATGTCTGGTGGTACTTTTCTTTGAAATGTCAGAAATAAAAATTATCTTACTAGCTAAATATAATAAGCAGGGATTAAGAATGTCAATTCCATAATCATATTAAGTAAGTTAAATACTATGATGTCTTAGCCTGTTTGGATTGCCGTCAGAAAATACCATAAAATAGGTAGCTTGTAAATAACAAAGTTATTTTTCAGAGTTCTGGAGGCTAGAAGTCCAAGGTCAGGGAAGATTCTTTGTCTAGGAGGGCCTACTTTTTGGCTTATAGATGGCACCTTGCTGTATCCTCATGGGGCGGGAAGGACAAGAGTTTTCTCTGGGGACTGTCTTATAAGGGGACTAATTCCATTCATGGGGTCCACCCTCATGACCTAAATACCTTCCAAAGTCTCCACCTCCTCATACCAACACCTTATGGCTTAGTATTTAACATACAGATTTTGAGGGGACAAAATATTCAGAACATAGCAAGCATATGGTTAAAGAATGGAGGATAAAGAAGAATGAAGAAATAGTAAAAGGGAGAATAGGAAAACCAAACATAGAGAAGGTACACAGATAACATGAAACATGGCCAGAGAAAGCTAGACATGTACAGAAAGAGGTAAAGAAAAAAGATAACTGAATGGTCAATCAGATGAAGACAGGTGAGTAGAAGAACACACTAAAAAGAGCTAACAAATACATAGAGATGCAGGTGTTGAGAAAGTAAGGAATGTGTAGTATATCCATGGGGAGTTCAGCCATTTTCAAGTTCACACAACTTTGACTGTGGATATCAGAATCTATTGTTACATCTTAACTAACCCTGAAATCTGTACATGATAAGAACTTATTTTACTCCCTAGATATTTACACTTGGCTTTTCGTACTGGAAAAGGAAAGGATCTGGTTATCAAAATTTTGTTTTTGAAAATCAAAATCTTTTGTTAAGTACTGCAAATATTAGTCTTTTTATTGAATGGCCAATTCATGACTTAGGCTAAAGAGTCCCTTTGATACATAGATTACCTAAGTATTTCTTTTCTTTTTTTGGGGGGGAGGGGTACTGGGAATCGAACTCAGGACCTTGCGCTTGCCAGGCAGGCGCTATGCCACTGAGCTATATCCCTGGCCCCTTAAGTATTTCTTTTAATTGAGTTTTTTGAGCTTTGTATTTCATATTTCCTAGGTTAAAAATTTTTTTTTGTGGGTACTAGGGGTCGACCTCAGGACCTCGCGCACCACCTGTGCCGCTGAGCGATATCACTGGCCCTTTTTTTGTATGTGGGTACCCGGAGTTGAACTCAGGACCTCACACTTGCCAGGCAGGCGCTTATGCCTCTGAGCTATCTCACCAGCCCTCCTAGGTTAAAATTTGAATGCAAAAATTATTTAATTTTTTAAAAAATTTAATCTTTTTTTTTTTTTTGAGAGAGGGTCTTACTCTGTAGTTCAGGCTGGCCTTGAACTCACAAAGTAGCCCAGGTTAGCCTCAAACTCGTAGTAATCCTCCTGCCTCAGCCTCCTGAGTGCTGGGATAACAGGTGTGTGCCCGGCTAATCTTAAATTCTTTTACCTCCAAATTTATAGTCAGTTTTTTTTGACAAATGGTTTCTGATTTTTACAATAGATGATATGATCCTAAACAACAGTTTGGAACAAATTGATCCTAAGACTTTCTTCCATAAATTAGTATTTTCTGAAGATTTAATTTCTTTAATGCTGAGAGTTTTAAGTACTTCATATTTTGATAATTAAAACAGAAAAGTTACAGAGACCATTTACAAATATCTGTGTGTAGGCCTTAGTGAAAACCATAGGAGTGGTGAAAACATTGACAACCTCATTCTTCCCCCCGCTGTCCCCACTACTGCACTGCTAGTGTCCTGTGGTGTGGTCCAACTGTATGGCACCCTTGGCCTTCATCCTTGGGCTCACTTCAAAAAAATGTCTGCTAGTGGCTCCTTAAGTGCTTCCTCTTTCATGCTTAGGTAGGGGGAGAGCTAGCTTTTGTCAGCATCATACAAAAATGCCTGAACTTTCTTCTAGAATTGCGCACTTGGGCCAGGTATGCATAGGTGTTTTATGTTATAGCTCAGACAAATCAGGATGTGTGGCCTTAGAGGAGAGCATGGTTTATTCTTACCCTGACCACGTGCTGCCAACGTGGTGGGGGATGGTTAGATTAGACATGAGGGAGACAGCCCTGTTCTCTCTTGTCCCATCCCATTGACCTGCACCTAACTCTAGTGATGCTATCTTTTTTTTTTTTTTTTTTGGTCTTTTCGAGACAGGATTTTGCTACGTAGCCCAGGCTGGCCTTGAACTCACAGTGATCTTCCTGCCTCAGCCTCCCAAATGCTGGGATTACAGGCGTGCACCACCACACCCGGCTGGTGATGCTATCCTAATTTGTGTTATCGTTTCCTTGCTTCTGAAAAAGCAGTTTTTTTCCCTACATATATAGACAAAGTATTCTTTTGTTTGTTTATTTATTTTGTGATGCTGGAATCAAATTCTGGGCCTCACATATGCTAGGTAAGCAGTCTGCCACTGAGCTGTACCCCCACCCTTAGTATTGTTTAGTTTTAATTATTTTTGCTAATTATAAAAAGGTATCATGAGCTGGTGAGATGGCTCAGCAGCGTAAGCGCCTGCCTGGCAAGCGCAAGGGCCCGAGTTCGACTCCGGGAACCCACATACGAAAAAAGGGCCGGTGATATCGCTCAGCGGCACGGGTGCCTGCTGGCGCGCGAGGTCCTGAGGTCGACTCCTGGTACCCGCAAAAAAAAAAAAAAAGAAATAGGTATCACACTGTATGTACTATTATTTGATTTACTTTTTTCACCTGTTAAATATATTTTAAAGATGAATTCATGTTGCATGTAATTACAGTTCATTTTCATGTTGTATGCGAGTCTCTTGTGTTACTGTACTGTTTCGGCTTCTTCCATGCTTGCAGTATTCTTATGTGTGTCCTGGTACAGGTGTGCAAGTGTTTCTTTGGTCTTATTTTGAGGAATGGATTTGTTGAGTTGAATAGTATGTTCAGCTTTAAAAGATAATACCAAATTATTTTTCCAGATTGTACCAGTGGGTATGATATCCTTTTGACCCACATTTTGTAGCTTTATAATTTTCAGGCTTTTAAGATTTTTTAAAATGATATCCCATTATTGTCATGATTTGCATTTTCTTGATTACTAAGCATGTCCTTATATGTTTGTTGGCCATGTTTCTTCTGTGAAATGCCTTTTTTTCATTTTTTAGTCCCTTTTGGGACAGGGTCTCACTATGCAGTTCAGGCTGCCCTTGAACTCACTTTGTAACCTAAGCTGTCCTCGAACTTGCAGTGATCCTCCTGCGTCAGCCTCCTGAGTGCTGGGATTGCAGGTGTGTGCCACCACACCTGGCTGAAATGCCTTTTAGTGTCTTTTGTCCATTAGTTTAGAATGGCGTTTTTTCTTTTTGTATTGATTTGTTGGAGTTCTTCATATATTCTAGGTAATAGTCCCTTCTTAGTTATTTGTGTTGCACTTCTCTTTTCCCATTTGTAGCTTGACTTCTTTCTTTTTCTTTTTATTTGTGGGTACCAGGGGTTGACCTCAGGACCTCGCATGCCAGCAGGTGCCCATGTCGCTGAGCAATATCACCGGCCCCTTTGTTGTATGTGGGTACCGGGAGTCAAACTCAGGCCCTCGCGCTTGCCAGGCAGGCGCTTATGCCGCTGAGCCATCTCACCGGCCCTCTTTTTCTTTTTTAAATATATTTTTATTGGTGCTTATTAATTTTGCAAAATATTGGGTTCCAATGTGGTATTTCATGCAGGCATATAACATATTTTAATCATACTTATCTCCCTCTTTTCCTTTCCCTTACACTTCTTCCTGTTCCCCTATTCCTTTCTGCTTATCTGATAGTAGCCTTTCTACTTTTGTGCCACTTCTTTTTGGATTCAACATATTAAGAAAAATTGGTGATACTTGTCTTTCTGAGTATGGCTTGTTTTGTTTAACATGATCTCCAGTTCCATCAGTTTTCCTGCAGATGTTGTAATTTTGCTCTTTATGGCTGAATAATACTTCATTGTGTATATACACCACAGTTTCTTTATCCATGCATTTGCTGATGGACACCTAGGCTGGTTGCATATCTTGGCTATTGTGAATTTGTACTTCTTCTTTTGAGAAGTATCTGCTCAATTCATTTACCTATTTATTTATTTAGATTTTTTTGAGACAGGGTCCCCCTCTGTAGTTCACGCTGGTCTGGAACTTGCAACCATCCTCCTGCTTTAGCTTCCTGAGTGCTGAGATTACAGGCATGTGCTACCACACCCAGCATTGCTTATTTATTGATAGGACTGTTAGTTTTCTTTGTGTTTTTTGAGTTCTTTCTATATTTTAGATATCAATCCTCTCACAGAAGAGTAGCTGGTAAAGATTTTCTCCCATTCTGTAGTTGTGTCTCTTCACTGTGTTGGTTGTTTCCCTTTCGGTGTTAAAACTTTTTAATTTGATGTAGTTCCATTTGTTGATTCTTGGTATTATTTCCTCTGTTATTGGAGTTCTATTGAGGAAGTCTTCACTTCTTATTATGGCTTCGAGTGTCTCCCCTGTCTTTTCTTCTGCCACAGCAGATTCAGTTTCAGGTCTTGTAGATAGGTCTTTTGATTTATTTTGAACTGACTTTTGTATAGGGGGAGAGATAGGAATCTAGTTTCAGTCTTCTACATATGAATATCCAGTTTTACCAACACCATCTGTTAAAGAGGCTGTCTTTTCACCAATGTAGGTTTTGGTCCCTTTATCAACAATTAGATGACTGTAGTTGTGTGTGTGTTTCTGTGCCCTCTATTCTATGCCACTGGTCTACATGTCTGTTATTGTGCCAGTACCATGATGTTTTTGTTACTCTTGACTCTGTAGTATAATATTGTTTTGTTTTGTTTTGTTTTGTTTTTTGTTTTTTTGAGACAAGGTCTTGCTGTGTAGTTCATACTGGCCTTGAACTCACTATGTGGCCCAGGCAGACCTGGAACTTGTGGCAGTCCTCCTGCTTCAG
Source organism: Erethizon dorsatum (assembly GCA_028451465.1). NCBI lineage: Eukaryota > Metazoa > Chordata > Mammalia > Rodentia > Erethizontidae > Erethizon > Erethizon dorsatum. Next base: position 69,418,184 of record CM051824.1, read on the forward strand.
CCTCCTGGGTGCTGGGATTACAGGTGTGCACCACCATACCAGGCTTTTGAATAGTTTTTAATGAAAATATTTTAAATATGTAAAAACAAAGAATAGTAAAATAAAACTCAAGGTACTAATCACTCAATTTGAACAAGTATCACTTCTTGGCCAATCTTATTTCACCTATACCCCTAGGCTCTACATTTTCCCCTGATGTCTTCCCCCTTCCATGGCTTTTTTGATAGAAATCTCAGGTGTCATAACATTTCATATATATAAATATTCCAGTGCATGCCTATTTCTAAAATGTCACACTCCTTTAAAAATTGTCACTATTGTCTCATTATCTCATCTAGAAATAATATTTAGTAATATCTTAAAACACCCAGTAATTTTTTTTCCCATTTCACTAATTCTTTTATGAACTTTTACTTTTTTAGTGTTTTGTTTGATTTGAGACTCAATTAGGTGCAGGCATTGTGATTGGCTGGTATTCCCTTAAGATTATTTTCATCTGTAGGTTTTCCCTTTGTCTCTCCATATATGGTGAACCTATGATATAGGTGTTTTTTTCTTATAAGACAAAAGATGTTGGGCCAGTGAGATAGCTCAGCGGCATAAGCGCCTGCCTGGCAAGCGCGAGGTCCTGAGTTTGACTCCTGGTACCCACATACGAAAAAAGGGCCGGTGGTATAGCTCAGCAGCACGGGCGCCTACTGGTGCGCTAGGTCCTGAGTTCGACCCCCGGTACCCACACACACACAAAAAAATGATGTTAATGTATGAGTTTATTTTTTTTTTAACTAAAACCTCAATATTTAGGTTTAATTTCAGTGTTGGCATTTTGCAATAAATAAGTGGGTTTGGGTTTGCAGTTCAGGCATTCATCTCTATAACGTTTACCTTCACTGCTCTCTTTGTATTCTGTATCTTAGTGATCACAGTATTTATTCTTGAGTTTTCAAAACCTAATATTAATTGGTATTGTTACTGTCTGGATAATGAAAAGACTGTCAGATACCTCAATTACATTAATCTATTATGTTTATGTCATTGTGTTTGAATATTTTTATATATATTTAAAACCAAATGGGTATTATTTTATAGAATCAATGTTTAATTTATTAATTTCATTTTTATTAAGTTAAGTGAGGTTAATTGTGTTAAAAAAAAATGAGGTCTGCTTGATTTTAAATGCACTTCATCAGAAATTATTCCATTAGGAATAAGTTTCCTTCTGCTTGAACAACCCCTTTGGGTCTTTCCTTTGTGTGTGTCAGATTTTGACATTTTTTTTTAGGTAAATTCTTTTTAAAAATTTACCTTCATTCTTCAAAAATATTTTCATTTGTTATATAGTTATTGATTAATAATAGTTTTCTTTAGCATTTTAAGAATGTTGCGGGGCCGGTGAGATGGCTCAGTGGCGTATGCGCCTGCCTGGCAAACGCGAGGGCCCGGGTTCGACTCCCGGAACCCACATATGAAAAAAAAAAGGGCCGGTGATAACCCTCAGCGGCACGGGCGCCTGCTGGTGCGCAAGGTCCTGAGGTCGACCCCCGGTACTCACAAAAAAAAAGAATGCTGCTCCACATCTTTTATCTTCCATTATTTCTGTTCAGAAGTCAGTTGTCAATGTAATCTTTGCTTTTTTAGTGGTTGTCTGTCTGTGTCCTCTAGCAACTTTTAGGAGTTTGGTTTTGGTGTTAAGTAGTATTACCGTGACAAGTCATGGTGTGATTATCTTGTGTTTACTCTGCTTGTAATTCATAAAACTTTTCGTATAAGTGGTTTTGATATATGTCATCCATATATTAAAATTCTGAGTTATTTTCTTTTCATAGATTGCTTTTCAGTCCTTTCTAATGAAACTTTAAACACATATGTAGTATACCTTTTTACCATATCCTCAGTGTTTTCTCTTACCATCTTTTGTGAATTTGGCATGTATTGCCCTCTTGGGACTTTGTTCTGTATAGTACTTTCTTATACTACTGAATTGAATCTAATCTACCTTTAAACCTGTCACATTATTAATTTTACAGATTTTTTAGTTTGAGAAATTATATATGGCAGATTAAAAAATTTTGTTTCCAGTTCTTTGCGAAATATCGTATTATTCTTATTCCTTAAATCTAATAAACATAGTCATTTTAAGATCTGTGCTTATAATCTTTTGTTTTGTTTTGTTTTGTTTTTGTTTTTGTGGGTACCGGAGGTCAACCTCAGGACCTCGCACGCCAGCAGGCACCCGTGCCGCTGAGTGATATCACCGGCCCTTTTTTTGTATGTGGGATCCGGGAGTCGAACTCGGGCCCTTGCGCTTTCCAGGCAGGCGCTTATGCCGCTAAGCCATCTCACTGGCCCCTGTGCTTATAATCTAACATACATGTTTCCTGTGGTTTTTTGGTACTGTTTGTTATTTCTGGTTTTCATTCATAGTGTCTTACTTTATATCTTATTTTTAATTTATTATATACCAGATGTTACATAGCACAATTCTTTATTATCTACCAGACAATACATTACAAAATTATTTCCAGAACTAATTTGAGTCCTAATGTTTCCTCCAGAACGGGTATATGTTTGCTTTTGCTAGGTGCCTGGAGATCTTAACTATCCAAGATCACCTCAGTTCAGTTTCTGATTTAGTCCTGTGGATGACAGCCCTTTTATCTCTGAACCCCACCCCTGTAGGTTCAGCCTTTGGGCGTTCACCCCAAAGTGACAAGGGTGTAGGGGTGAGGATAGTTTCATAAGGCTCCCTTCTCCCTCGGCAGGTCCAAGACCTCATAATGTTTCTCCCAGCCCTCAACACCATCAGAGTTAACTCTGTGCTGTAGCCCTTTCACTTCCTGCTCTGAAAGCAAAAGGTCACTGGCACGGAAAAAGGTAATTTTATGATTGTGCTTGCTTCCCTGAGCCTCCAGTCTCCCCTACATTGAGTAACTTAGTTGTTTTTATTTGCATTCAAAGAGATTTAAACAATTTTTTTCTCATCTTTTCTTTCTGGCTCAGAGGAAGAGATTATCACAGTCAACTTGTCTGCCATTACCAAAAGCCAATTATTTCTTCAAATGATTCTTCCATGTTTTTCTTTTTTTCTGTTGGCATACCCACTCTGTCTTCTTTATCTATTCATATTGCTCACATACGGTTCACCTTCTTTAAATTTGTGTAGTTCCTTTTATTTTTATTTATTTATTTATTTATTTATTTATTTATTTATTTATTTATTTATTTATTTATTTTTTATGTGGGTACCAGGAGTTGACCTCAGGACCTCGCGCTTGCCAGCAAGCGCTTGTGCCGCTGAGCGATATCACTGGCCCTCTTTTTCCTTTATGTGGGTTTTGGGAGTCCAACTCAGGACCTCACGCCTGCCGGGCAGGCGCTTATGCCGCTGAGCCATCTCAGTGGCCCTGTAGTTCCTTTTAGAAGAGTTAATCAGTTTGCTTTGATGCTCATTAATTTGTCCTTTATCTGGTGCCATGGTACTATTTATTATGTGGAATACACATAATAATTATATCTATTTTTATATTTAGCTGTTGTATGGTGTATCTCATTCATTCTTCTTCATGTGTTTGTTGTGTTTCTTGTTTTATATTGATGATGTCACTTTTAATATGTTCATTATGCTTCTTTTAAAGTTCCTAGTCCATTTGTTCTAGTAATCTATTTTTGAAACTGGTAGTATTTGGTGTCTGGGAATTTTTGAGGTGGGGGCAGTGTTGGGGATTGAACTCAGGCCCCTGCATATGCTAGACAACTGCTCTACCACTGAGCTATAACCTTTTCCTATGATTTTCTTTCTGTGGAGTTACAGTCTTTTATCTGTTGATGGGTCAAGGAAGAGGTATTTGCTGTGAACGTGGCAAAAACTTGGACATGTAGTATGAGTTGCATCCAAGATGGGAAGAAAAGGTGTATGACAATTTATTCTTATTTTTTTTTCCTCATGTAATTCATCAATTTTTGTTTCATGAATGAGTCTGTGGTCTTTACCAAAAGTGTCGGTTCAGTGGTATAATGAAATTTCACCTTACAAATGGAACAAACCTGTAAAAAAACATAGTAAAACTGTTGAAACTAGATTTGGATAAAATCTACAAAATATATGAGAATTATTATAAGGTCCAGGCTTATTGTTTCCATCTAAAATAACAATCAATAGCAAACACCTTAGCTAATTTGAACCATCTAAAGATTACTTTAGTGTGGCAATTTACATATACAGGTATGCTTCTTGACTTATGAGTTACATCCTGATAAACATATCACAAGTTGAAAATGCATTTAATTAAAACCTAATCTACTAAACACCCTAGCCGAGCAACATAGTACACTGTAGAGTGCTGGTTATTTACCTTCATGAGTAGGTGGCTGACTGGGAGCTAATCAGTGATTGACTGCGAACTGCAGCTGGACACCCTGCCCAGCACAAAGAGAAAGTATTGTGCTGCATATCGCCAGTCAGGAAAAGATCAAGATCTGAAGTTTACTGAATGTACATGTTGCTTCCCCACCAGAATAAAATTAAAAAAATCATTACATTAGACCATTTTAAGTTGAAGACCATGTATATCTAATTCATAATGGATTTATAAAGAATAAATTTCTGTGTAGTTTGAAAATGCTGCTAGCAACCATTTTAAAGTCTTGTTTTAGCAGTTTAATTTGGGTGCATTAATTTCATAGTTCCCTCTTAGTGAACGTTTAAAGCAAAATGGTATAAAACAGCAAATACTTAGCATGCACGAGGCCCTGGGTTTATGTCCAGCACTACCTCTGCATCCCACCAAGCACCAAACAGAAACAAAGTAGTCCATTTTAAGTAAAGACAGGGGCCCGTGAGATAGCTCAGCGGCATAAGCGCCTGCCCAGCAAGCGCGAGGTCCTGAGTTCGACTTCTGGAACCCACATATGAAAAAAGGGCCGGTGATATTGCTCAGCGGCACAGGCGCTTGCTGGCAAGCGGGAGGTCCTGAGGTCGGCTCCTGGTACCCACATAAAAATAAATAAATAAATAAATAAAAACAGATGCGTTCCTTAACTCCTGAATCTGCCCAACTAGTAGAATATGGGGTGGACATTGATGATAAAAGATAATAATCAGGTTACAGTCTTCCTCCTTAGTGCTTTTTAAACAAAACTAGAATTTCCTGGCAGTACAGACATTTCATGTATTTACTTACATCCCTGCTGGGTCTTAGAATTATCCAAGATGACAAGAAAAAAGCCAAATAAAATTAAGAGTACTTGTGCTGAATGGGAAAATTTTCCTTAGTGGTAGCATATTTTAATTCTTATAAGGATCCGATCACAGCTGTTTTAGGAAATTTTGGGAAATGATAGAGAATGAGTTAAGGGTCTTGAATGTTCTGAAGTAGGATTTCACTGTGAGGGGATCTGGTATAAAGTGGAGGAGAGTGGCTGCTCTGAGCAGGGCAAGGAGTGGCGCCCAGGTGCCCAGTTGGTGCCATGGTCTGGGATGTCATCATTGATGGGATGTGTGATGTGTTGCTGCTGAAACAAGTGAACAGCCACAGTCACCTCTGGGTACCTCATGGCAGAATTGCTCAGGCAGCAGAAATTAGTGTATTTACTCTGCCTTTTGTAGCTCTTCTCCTTCGACAAGTCATTGTGGTAATTTCCAAGCAGGAATCTTCCTGATTTTAAGATAGGCAGACCTCCAAGCGTTTTCAGAAATATTTTTTATTTTTTCCTTTTCTATCCTTTCCTTTTTATAATTTTTTAAAAAGAAAGGCCAAAGGGAATATTTTTTCTGAGTGTGTTGCTTTTCCCTTGCCTTTTTTTTAAATCTGAAACTGATGAGAAGTAGTGAGTCCAGAAAAACTTGTCCATTCTGTTCAGTGCCTTGCTCCAAATTAACCTGTTTAAGATGCTGTTCTCATCATGTAACCTCCTCCCTCAGAAACCTTCAAAGACTCCCTGTGGTTCTGCATTAAGCTCATCTCTTCAGTGTGTCTGATTGTGCCAGTCCTTACCTCCCTGCTCACACGAGGCTCTAATTAAGCTCCTTGAGTCTCTCCTCTGTTTTTTCAACACAGCATGCTCATTTCTCCTTTGTGTCTGTTGGTTGCCCTCAGCCATACCCCTACCCTATCTCCCTGGGAATGCCCAGTTTCCTTTTCTTCCTCTCTCTGAATCTTTCATCTTTCTCAGGGTTCACCAAGTTTCTACATATCCTGTAGCTTTCTTTATTATCAGCAACCCCATTTTTATCTCTTTGATGACCTGTTGTTGTTGTCAGTATCATTATTTTAGCCTTCAATTATGTAGTATTCTGAACTGCTTCATAAGTGTGCAAATGAGATTGAAAGCCCTTGACAGCAGATATTCTACTTTATATTTATTTTATTCCTCAATAAGTATAGCATTAGATTCTTAATAAATGCCCCTAAGATTGAAATGAAAAGTAGTAGGCATTCTGGTTATAATAAAATTGAATAATATTCTAAGTTGATTTTACTTGATTAAGCGGCTTGGCATTTTTGCTGAGTAGATTCTTGATTTGCAGTTGATTATTGCATAATCCATTCATTGTGAAGTTTCATAAATTAAGATTAATTGGAAAAATATAGGTTTTTGAAAAATCAAAGAGAAATGCTTTTAACCCTTTTAGCAACATGTGATAATTGGGGCTGGTAATAATGTTTCTAAAGTAGAAGTTTATTTTCATACAAGAAGTACTAATTTATGTTTGGCAGCATCCACAATTGTTTGCTAAAGATATAGAAACAGCTTGTTTTCTTAAATAAAAAATGTTCCCCATTGTCTTATTTTCAAAAGTATAATTTTTTTTTTGGTACGGAACTAAGGGCTTCGCACTTTCCAGGCAGGCGCTGCACCACTGAGCTACATCCAGGCTAAAAGTATTAATTTGAATAGCAAACTCTTATGAAGTGCTGCACAGCCAGGAAACAGCATCTAGATTAGGTTAGTTTAAATATAAAAAGATAGGCAGAGTTTGATACTTTATTAAACTGAAACAAACCATTTCCCAGCCAAAGGGCACACACAGGTGAGGATTGCAGAGGCTGCTGAAGGTATCTGCATGTCAAAACATAGCAGTGTTTATTCAGGGTGACTCACTGTCTGCTTAGCTTGGACCAGAGCTAATAATGGTGTTTGCTCAGTGTTGGATAATAACTCTCTTCAGAAGTCACATGCATGGTTTATTGTCAGTCTCTGAAATGATGGGTCTATGGAAATGAGTCACGCAGAGAAGTCTGAGAAGGAGAATCATCATGCTGGGGGGGTGGCATGTATTGGTGGGGAGGGCTTCTGTCTGGAATTAAAACAATGTGTTTCCTCTCTCTGGTCAATCTCAAAAAATATCTGCTGCTTTCATTTTAGTATTTGTGGATAGGGGTTAATATTCATTGTTAATTGTATTACATTTAAAACATGGACCTCATAAACAATCCTGTAGCTGTAGTAGGCTAGATCTTAAGTGAGTTATACTGTTTGTGATGACACTATGTTAAATATTTTTTTCAAATCTCACTTGGAGAGACTTGATTCCTTATAAACTTGTATCTTACGTTGGAAGTAGTAAAAACATGGGCATTTGTGAGGTTGTATATGCCTTGTCCAGGGCAGCCACTATTCAAGTTTAAATGTAACTTGACCAGTTATATTGAATAGTTTCAGGTGTCCAGTGGGAAGGATCAAGAATGAGTTTTTCCCAGAAAAAAGAATCAATTAAAGAACCTAATTATGGGATATTAGGCTGCTGAGCAGTTTCTGTCTGTCTGCCTCTAATTGTAGAGGAAGAAAACTGGAGCTCTAACGGAGTACTAGAGAAATGGAAGGTACACCTCTTTGTTTTGTTCGGGGACAGTTTCTATATAGGAAGTTGCAGTTAGGCTTAAAGAAGACCGAGGGGTTTCAGTGCCAAGAAAAACATTTATAGGAAAGGAGTCAGTGCTGAAGTTTGGCTTACAAAGTAAGTAGTGGAGAGGAGAGGCCTAAGTTTTTTTTCTTTTCAAAGGGAAAATTATAAATAACATGAGTTGAAAGGTAAGATCTTAAGAGTACCTCTCTTGCTGGGTGCATTGGTGCACTTGGGAGGCTGAGGCAGGAGGCTGTCCATAAATTCAAGGCCAGCCTGTTTACATAGTGAGTGTAAGATCAGTCTGGAATACGTAGTGAGATCTTGTCTCAAAAAAACCAAAAAACAAAAAACAAAAACAACCCTCTAATTTGGTGGATGATTGTTTCTTTATGCCACATTATACTTAGATTTCAAAATAACTTTCTTTATATATAACAGTCTTTAAGTACACTATTTTGTATGTTTTTATTTAATAGTTTTTTTCAAGAGTGAATTAGCCTTTTGACAGTAGACATTGTAAATGATGATAAGCATTCTAATTGGAATGTTAGTTTATAATTAAGACCTGAGCCCACTTCCCCTGTTCTCAAAATGTATAGTTGCATACTTACAGATTCTTTTTTTTTTTTTTTTTTTTTTTTTTTTTTTTTTGTGGGTACCGGGGGGACGACCTCAGGACCTCACGCGCCAACAGGCACCTGTGCCGCTGAGCGATATCACCGGCCCCTTTTTCGTATGTGGGTTCCGGGAGTCGAACTCGGGCCTTCGCACTTGCAAGGCAGGCGCTTAAGCCGCTGAGCCGTCTCACCGGCCCCTACTTACAGATTCTTATATCGAAATGCTCTAAATGTTTCCGTCAAATCTCTCCTGTCTGTAAATTCACCTCCCTCACTTTACAGTCCTTAATTTCAAATACTTCTACCAGCACATAAAACTCCTTCAACTTTTCTTACCTATTTTCTTTCTCTTATTGAGTTACCCATTGATACAGATGCGTATTCCCCCACCTCAGTAAAGCATATGCTATGAAGCATCCCTTGAATACTGGCAGAGATGAGAGAAGATCCATGGTTTGTCAGGTGGGAGGTTATGTGTGGCTGTTGTAGATGAGAAAAATGGTTACAAAGTGGATATGAGAGATGACCTGTTACAGGACCACATATCACTGGTAATAATTGAGAGGTTGATGAGTGTTTTTATTGTAGAGACCCTGATCTGGATTAACCTAGACTACTTGATTTGGAGACCAGCATCAAGAAGAGTAATAGGGGCCGGTGAGATGGCTCAGCAGCGTAAGCGCCTGCCTGGCAAGCACGAGGGCCCGAGTTCAACTCCCAGAACCCACATACGAAAAAAGGGCCGGTGATATCGCTCAGCGGCACGGGCGTCTGCTGGCGCGCGAGGTCCTGAGGTCGACCCCCAGTACCCACAAAAAAATAAAAAAAAAAAAAGAAGAGTAATAATCCTAATGAATGGAGAAGAATGCAGGCAGGTATTTTAGTGCTGTTCCAGGTTAATTGAGAATTATATCTGTTGTTCAATATTTGAATGTAAGTCTCAATCTAGGTCTGTTTTATTTGACAGTTGAGTTAGAAAATATTTTTAATAAAGGATGCAAAGTATCATAAAGTATTAGTGTTTCTAAATCATTTTGAAGATTAGGAAAAAATGTTGTGTAAGTGTTATTATAATAATTTTTAGAAGATGCCAGCAAAACCTGCTACATGGAGTTTACAGATGAATCCTAATGGGTTACAGATGCAGATGGGATGTAATGGGCCACATCCCTCTTCACAGGGAGCTGGAAGTCTGACCTCCTCTCTTCCTAGTATGCTGGGCTGTGTCTGTTACACTTGCCTTTTGTTTGCATACATAGAGCTGGTTTCTTCTCTGTAGCAAGAATAGATCTCATTTGGTCTCTGAAGGAAGAAAGTGAAATTTGAAGCTAAAAAGATTTATACAAACACAGTATTGTTAATTTTCTTTAACCTTTTATTGATTTATCACTGCCGACAAAATAGAAGTCTTAGTATTGCATTCAAAGCTCTTACGTTGCTGGTTCTAAGTTCTGGATGCATATTAAAATAACATGGGGAACTTTATAAACATAACAAAAATAGGGGGAGCTTTAAGCATCTGAGTAGTATATTCTTATAGTTTATTAATCTACCAACACTGTGGGTTTGGTCCCCAAATAGGTATTGGGATATGGGCTTAGAAATCTAATGATACACAATTAATTTTCTTATTGATTTCTACAAAAATACCATTTTGTGAATTTGGTTGAGATTTGTGAAATAATCAGAAATACACACATTGGTCTTTCACACTCCAGCTTCTAGCACAGAGCTTCTAATACCTTTATAATACCTGAGAGATAGAGGTACTGGGAGAATCTTTTAATGTTTCGTCTCTGTCCTATTCCTGAGACAGAGCTCCTGATACCCTTGTAGATAATGTCAGTAGGGGAGGAGAATCTTTTGTTGATATCTGGTTCCTGGCACAGAGCTCCTAAGGCCTCTAATTTCCAGAGTGATAAGAAGTCTGACATAGCTCCTAAATCCTTGGGATCTCCTGGGTGATAGCAGCATCTTTTGCTGTAATGGCATAACTCTTGGTGGACTCCTGTATAGCTGGGGTTGGGGAGCTGTTGCCAGAGGAACAAATCTGTGTGGTTAGAGGGTTGGAATCTTCAGTCCCATCCTCCAACTTTGGGGAGTGGAGAGGGACTGAGGGTTGAGCTGAACACCAGTGGCCAGTGATTTAATTAATAATGCCTACATAATGAAGCTTTCATTAAAAACTCAAAAGAACTGGGTTTGAAGAACTTCTGGGTAACTGAACACATGGCATGCCTGGGGAGGGAATGGAAACCTCACACTCCTTCATACCTTACTTTGCATCTCTTTCTGGTTTTTCTTCTGTATGCTTTGAATGGTCTTTATGAATAAACAGATAAACTTAAGTAAAGTGTTTTCCCAGAGTTTTGTGAGCCACTCCAGCATATTAATCAAAACCAAGGACGGGTTGTGGGAATCCCTGGTTTATTGCTGGGTGGTCAGAAGTGTAAGTGGCCATCTGTTACTTTCAACTGGCTTCTGAAGTTGGGGGCAGTCTTATGAGATTGAGCGCTCAACCTGTGGGATCTGCTACTATCTCCAGATGGATAGTGTCAGAATTGAATCAGAGAACACCCAGCTAGTGTCTGCTGCAGATTTGCTTGGTGTGTGGGGAAATGATCTTCGCATGTCTGGTGTCAGACTGCTGTGTGCTAAGTGAAGTGCAGTGTGAGAGGGCAGGGAAAGTCATTTTTTTTTTTTTAAAGAGAAGAAAACACAAAACAAAACAAATCAAAAAAGAACAAAATTTCAAAACAACATATTAGGAGGGTAACAATGGTTAATACATTACATATTGTTATCTTTAAGTTAGTTATTCAAGGTACAAGATACCAGCATTCAGTTGTCCAAACATTAATGGCACAAACCTTACTCTTCAATGAACTAAGTAAAATTAGTAGTGTATCTATCTTAACCATCTTATATATAAATACAATTTTTTTCTTTTCCCTTTTTTCTTTTCCCCATTCCCCCATCCCAGTCTTTCTTTCCTTTTGACCAGTTTCTTTTTGATTCACTGTATCTATTGTACATTTTGGATCTTATTTACTCTTTCAGTTTCTCATACTAGGGAGACAATACGATGCTTACACATGTGCGTCCGGTTTATTTCACTTACGAGTATTTTCTCAAGTTGCATCCATTTACCTATAAAAGTCTACAGTTTATCCTTCTTTATGGCTGAATAGTACTCCATTGTATAAAAATACCACATCTTTTTTTCCATTCCTCAGTTGATGGGCTTGTTTCTTGGGTTGTTTCCAAGATCTGGCTATTACAAATTGTGCTGCTATAAACATGGGTGCACATAGATCACTGTGGTACGATATTTTTAATTCTTCTGGGAAGATACCCAGAAGGGGAATAGCTGGGTCAAATGGGACCTCCAACCCTAGTTTTTTGAGGAATCTCCACACTGATTTCCACAGTGGCTGTACCAGTCGACACTCCCACCAACAGTGGAGAAGGGTTCCTTTTTCCCCACAGCCCCTCCAGCATTTGTTATTAATTGATTTCTTGAGAATAGCCATTCTTTCTAGGGTGAGATGGTATCTCAGTGTTGTTTTAATTTGCATCTCTCGAATGACTAGTGATGTTGCACATTTTTTTGTGTATTTATTTGCCATTTGTATTTCTTCATCTGAGAAATGTCTATTCATTTCAGATGCCCATTTTTGGAGTGGGTCTTTAAATTTGGGAGGTCTGATTTTTTTGAGTTCTTTGTATGTTCTCGATAGTAATCCTTTGTCTGAGGAACAGCTGGCAAACATTTTTTCCCACGTTGTGGGTTGTCTCTTCACTCTGTTGGTGGTTTCTCTGGCTGTGCAAAAGCTTTTTAATAAGATGAGATCCCAGTTGTTGATTCTTTGTGATAGTTCCTGTGTGGTTGAGGTTTTATTCATAAAGTCTTTGCCTACACCAATGTCTTCAAGGGTTTTACCTATCCTACCTTCCAGCAGATTTAACGTTTCTGTTTTAATAGTTAGATCTCTGATCCATTTTGAATTTAGTTTAGTGCACAGTGAAAGATATGGGTCTAGTTTTAATCTTTGGCATGTGTACAGCCAGTTTTTCCAGCACCATTTATTAAAGAGGCTATCTTTCTTCCAGTGAATGTGTTTGGCACCTTTGTCAAAGATAAGGTGGCTTAGTATGTCTGGGGTTGTTTCAGCATCTTCTAATCTGTTCCATTTATCTTCAGGTCTGTTTTTTTTGCCAGTACCATGCTGTTTTTATCACAGTAGCTTTATGGTATAATTTCAAGTTGGGGATTGTGATGCCCCCTGCCTTACCTTTGTTGCCCAGGATTGCCTTTGCTATTCTAGGTCTCTTCTGATTCCAAATGAATTTTAGGATTGTTTTCTCTAATTCTGTGAGATATGCTGTTGGAATTTTGGTTGGAATTGCGTTAAATCTGTATAACAATTTTGGAAGTATGACCATTTTCACTATATTTGTTCTTCCTACCCAACAGCAAGGGATATCTTTCCATTTTCTGATATCCTCATGAATCTCCTTTTTCAGAGTACTGTAGTATTCATTGTAGAGGTCTTTTACATCCTTTGTGAGGTTGATTCCTAGGTATTTCACTTTTTTGGATGTTATTGTGAAAGGTATTGTTTCCCTAATTTCCCTTTCAGTAAGTTTGTTATTTGTGTACAGAAAGGCTATTGATTTTTGAGAATTGACTTTGTATCCAGCTACACTACTGAATTTGCTTATTAAATCTAGCAATTTTTTTTTTTTTTTGTGGGTACTGGGGGGACGACCTCAGGACCTCGCGCGCCAACAGGCACCCGTGCCGCTGAGCGATATCACCGGCCCCTTTTTCGTATGTGGGATCCGGGAGTCGGACTCGGGCCTTCGCGCTTGCAAGGCAGGCGCTTAAGCCGCTGAGCCGTCTCACCGGCCCAAATCTAGCAATTTTTTAGTGGAGTTTTTGGGGTCTTCTATGTAGAGTATCATGTCATCTGCAAATAATGATAATTTAACTTCTTCCTTTCCAATCATCATTCCTTTTATTTCTTTCTGTTGTCTAATTGCTCTGGCTAAAGTTTCCAGGACTATGTTGAATTAGAGTGGGGACAGTGGACATCCTTGTCTTGTTCCTGATTTTAGAGAGAAGGCTTTCAGTTTTTGTCCATTTAGTATAATATTGGCTGTTGGTTTGTCATAGATAGCTTTTATCAGATTGAGATAAAGACCATCTATTCCAATTTTCTGTAGGGTTTTTATCATGAAAAGGTGCTGGACTTTGTCAAAAGCTTTTTCTGCATCTATTGAGATGATCATATGATTTTTGTCTTTGGTTCTGTTAATATGGTGTATTACATTTATTGATTTACGTATGTTGAACCATCCCTGCTTCCCTGGGATGAATCCAACTTGGTCATGGTGTATAATCCTCTTGATGATTTGCTGCATTCTGTTTGCCAGCATCTTATTGAGAATTTTTGCATCTATGTTCCTGAGGGAGATTGGCCTGTAGTTCTCTTTCTTAGTTGGGTCCTTCTTTGGTTTTGGTATCAGGGTAATGCTTGCTTCCAGGAATGAATTTGGGAGTATTGCTTCCCTTTCAATTTCATTAAAAAGTTTGAGAAGTAGTGGTGTTAGGTCTTCTCTAAATTTCTTGTAGAATTCAGCAGTGAATCCATCAGGGCCTGGGCTTTTCTTTGGTGGGAGGTTTTTAATTACATCTTCGATTTCATTGGTTGATATTGGTTTATTTAAAATTTTTAAATCTTCTTGATTCAGCTTTGGTAATTCATACATATCTAGGAATCTGTCCATTTCTTCTGCATTTTCCATCTTAGTAGAATATAAATTTTCAAAATAGGTATAGATGATCTTCTGGATTTCTACAGGGTCCGTCGTGATATCACCCTTTTCATTTTCAATTGCATGGATTTGAGTCTTTTCTTTTTTTAATAAGGTTGGATAAGGGTTTGTCAATCTTATTTATTCTTTCAAAGAACCAACTCTTTGCTTCATTGATTCTTTGTATTGTTTTTTTAGTCTCTAATACGTTAATTTCTGCTCTGATCTTTATAATTTCCTCCCTTGTACGGGCTTTTGGCTTAGCCTGCTCTTCTTTTTGTAGAAGTTTGAGGTTCACCATTAAGTTGTTTATTTGCGCTTGCTCTATTTTCCTGATATAGGTATTTAATGCTATAAATTTCCCTCTTAGGACTGCTTTCATTGTATCCCATAAGTTCCGGTATGTTGTACTGTCATTATCATTCAGTTGTAGAAAGTGTCTAATTTCTTAATTTCATCTGTGACCATTGGTTGTTCAGGAGGGTGCTGTTTAATTGCCATGTGTTTAGGGAGTTTTTGTGATTTCTTTTGCCATTGATTTCTAATTTCATTGCACTATGGTCTGATAATATGCATGGGATAATTTCAATTCCTTTGCATTTACTTAAGCAGGTTTTATGAGCTAGTATGTGGTCTATTTTGGAGAACGTCCTGTGTGCAGCTGAGAAGAATGTGTATTCTGAAGTTGTGGGGTGGAACACTCTGTAGACATCTACTAAGTCCATTTGTTCAAAAGTTTGGTTCATTTCTAATATTTCATTATTGATTTTTTGTCTAGTTGATCTTTTTGTGACAGTGGAGTATTGAGATCCCCCAATATAATTGTATTAGTGCTTATTTGATTTTTCATGTCCTTTAATACTTGTTTTATATAGTTGGGTGCACTGGTATCTGATGCATATATATTTATGGTCGTTATTGCTTCCTCTTGGATTGTTCCCTTTACAAGGATGTAATGACCATCTTTATCTCTCTGAATCATTCTTGAAATTCACTTTGTCTGCAGAAAGAATAGCTACCCCTGCTATTTTCTGGGTTCCTGTTGCATGGAGTATTGTTTTCCATCCTTTGACTTTCAGTCTATGAATTTCTTTCTGAATTAAATGTGCTTCTTGTATGCAGCATATTGTTGGATCTTGCTTCTTGATCCATTCTGCCAGTCTGTGCCTTTTGATTGGTGAATTGAGACCATTAACATTGATGGTTAAAACTGATATGTATTGACTTATCCTTGTCATGTTATTTTCCTGTTGTTGGTTCCCCCCTCTTTTTTTTTTCCCCCTCTCCCTCTGTTTAATTATCTGCCCTGCCTGGTGGATTCCTTCTTTTGGGGTTCCTGGAGTTGTAGTCCTTGTTATCTCTTTCTATAATATGCTTCAGAACATTTTAGAGTGCTGATTTGGTGGTCATAAATTTTCTCAGATGTTCTTTGTCATGAAAGTATTTTATTTCTCCATCAATTTTGAAAGATAGTTTTGCGGGGTACATCAATCTGGGTTGAAAGTTATTTTCCTTTAGAGCTTGAAATATGTCATTCCAAGCTCTTCTTGACTTGAGGGTTTGTGCTGAAAAGTCTGCTGTGATTCTGATGGGCTTTTCTTTATAGGTGATTTGTCTCTTGTCCCTAACAGCTTTTAAGATTCTGCTCTTCTGTTGAATTTCTGGGATCTTGACTATGATATGTCTGGCTGAAGATTTTTTTTTAATCGTGGCTAGTTGGAGTTCTATAAGCCTCATTTATATGAAGATCAAATTCTTTTTCCCTACCAGGGAAATTCTCCGTGATAATGTCTGTGAACAGGGTCCTGATGTCATTTATGCTATCTCCTGTTTTTTCATTTATTCCAATTAGTCTTAAGTTATTTTTCTTTGAGTCATCCTGCAGCTGCTGGATTGATTTTTCATGGTCCCTTGCTATTTCTAAGAATTCTTTCTTTTCATGATCACTAATTGCAAGCCTGTCTTCTGTATCTGAGATCCTGTCCTTACATTGGCTTAATCTGCTACAAATACTTTCAATGGAATTTTTGTTCTCCTGGATATCTGCTTGAATCTGCCTTATGGAGTCCATTTCTTTCCTATGCTGAGCACTCATGGCTTCCATCATTTTCTTAAGCTCGTCTATTTTTTTGTCTGTGTCTGCTCTAGCGTCCTTAAGCATGGTCTTCATTGTGGACATTATCTCTGCAGTTATCTGTGAAATTATTTCTGATTTAATTTTTTCCAGAGCCTCATTCAGTTGCTTTGTTGTTACCACTTCAGAGATGCCACGTGGGTGGCTTTCAGATTGTCCCACCTCATTGCCCCCTAGGTTTGCCTTTGGCGAACTGGATGTGTGGGGTTGCATCTTGTTTAAGTGTCCTTTCATTCTCTTTTCTTTGTTTAGTTTAATTCCTGGGGTGATGTTTGTAAATTACCTATGGTAGGTTACTTTATTGCTAGTGTTCAAGATCCTTAGGAGATGACTACTTCTCTGCAGTATCTTCCAAGTGTAGCTTATTTTTGAGTTTTGAGCTTGCTGCCAGATCCTACCTCTTCAATTAGTTGGATATGAGAAGTTGCTACCTGTTTGGCCCAGTCCTTGGTTTTTTGGTACTGTGCCACTGTATTTTCTGTGACCCTTAGTCAATCCCAGTCATGGAATATCAGGAAGGAAAGCTGTTTAGAACAATTATTTCGCTTTTGGCTATAATGGTACCTAAAGCATCAAACACAGCCTAGAAAATGACAGACTGAGCTAACCAGTTATTTGCCACTTTTAACCGTATAAAGTAGAGTTGTGGTTATGTAACAAATTCTAAAACACACCAGAAAAATTATATGCAGTATACAAGTCCTTAATATGTCAATTTTGCCCTCAGGAGTTTAAATTTAAAATGAGTTAAGGAGGAAATAGAGTATTGGGAGAAGAGGAAGGAATTAGATGTAAGGTTGGAGGACCAAGAGGGACCCCGCTAACATTGGGAAACTGGTGCAGAGGACTGGTGGGAAAAAGAGAAGGAAGGGATAAAAGGAAGAACAGATCACAACCACAATCACAAGGAGGTTAGAGGCTCTGTTTACACTCATATTAAAACCAGATAGAATAATGAAGGAAAGAGCAAACAGACAAACAGAAACAAAAACGAAGACAAAAACAACAAAACAAGCAAACCAAACCACACACACACACAAAAAAAAAGAACACCTTCAGCAGAAGAAAAAACAAATGAGAGGGAAAAAAAAAAAAAAAAAAAAAGGATCAGTTCCAGGTGTTGACTCTGCTGTAGGCAGGCACCGTGTGGTGACAGAGTCCTGTTCCGCGCAGGTCCGTCCCAGCAAGCCAGGAGCAGCCCTTTGACGGGGCAGTGAGCAGAAGCGTGTAGTCTCAGGCGGAGACCAGTCTCATTCGCCTGCCGCGGTCAGCACACTTTCCGCGGGCCTGACAGCCGCAGCGCCGCGCTGAGTCTCAAGCGCTGTGTTTTGGCGCCGCGCTGTTTTGCTGCACCGCCCACAGTGGCGCCCGGCCAGTCGCTCTCTGGCGGGACAGCTGCGCCTGGGAGACACTCACCGCCGGCCAGCGCAGTCTTTCCCTGCTCCCCTGCGATCCACCGCGGGGGCCTCAGGGGGCGCCGGCTGTCACTGCGTGTCTGCAGATTTGAGCTTTTGTCTCGCCGCGGTTCCTGGGACAGGGAGAAGACGCCGCGGTCTCCTCCTCCTTCTTTGTTGAAGGTACCCTTCACTCGCTCCCTGAGTCACGAACTGCGCTTCAGAATTTTCCTGGGTCTAGGGGAGGCACCTCCCTCCCGCGCTCTCCCGGTCACTATATTCCCGTGGTCCAAGGGCAACTTTTAGAGAGTTTCACTGCCTGCTTCTTACAAATCTGCCATCTTTTTCTCGGGAAAGTCATCTTGCACCATCACCTCTGAGGATTGCTTTGAGCTACAACAGGATTCTGCTTGGTTTAGGGAGACTTGGCATGTTAAGAGTATTGAATTTTCCATTCATGAACGTGGTAGTTCTCTCTTTTCTTTGCTTTCGTACTTGTAGCTTTCAGCATACAACTTTGATCATGTTTTAAAAAAGAGATTTTTATCCAAGTATTTCATGTTTTTTATATTATCGTATTTCCAATTGTGTTTTTTTTTTTTTTTGGGTACCGGGGGGTCGACCTCAGGACCTCACGCGCCAACAGGCACCCGTGCCGCTGAGCGATGTCACCGGCCCCTTTTTCGTATGTGGGATCTGGGAGTCGAACTCGGGCCCTTGCGCTTGCAAGGCAGGCGCTTACGCCGCTGAGCCATCTCACCGGCCCTCCAATTGTGTTTTGCCAGCATAGGGAAGTAATACTGAATTTTGTATTTTGACCTTGTACTCTGCAATGTTGGTAAACTCATTTACACTGTTTCAATAGGTTCTGTAGCTTTTTTTTTTTTTTTTTTTTGGTAGGTTCATTGGGATTTTCTAAATAGATTGTTATGTTATTTGAAGTAATACATTTTTTTATTTCTTCACTTCCAATCCATAAACTTTTTTTTTTTTTTTTGTGGGTACCGGGAGGACGACCTCAGGACCTCGCGCACCAACAGGCACCCGTGCCGCTGAGCGATATCACCGGCCCCTTTTTCGTATGTGGGTTCCGGGAGTCGAACTCGGGCCTTCGCGCTTGCAAGGCAGGCGCTTAAGCCGCTGAGCCGTCTCACCGGCCCTCCATAAACTTTTATAAAAAGAAATGCAGTGATTTCTTTTTAAGTGTTTAGAATTTACCAGTATAACTCTCTGAATGAAGAGCTTTTTTTTTTTTGTGAAGACTTCAAAATAGATTAAGTTTCTGTGAGGGATAAGGACCTAGTTAGGTTATCTATTTCTTCTTAAGTGAGCTGATCAGTTTGTTTTTCAAGGAGTGTTTGCATCCAAGTTAGTCAAGTTGTTGACATAGCAGTTTTTGTAGTTTTCTTCTGTAATGTCTGTAGAATCTTCAGTGATGTCCTGTTTTTCACTAATTTTGGTAATTCACGTCTGTCTCTCCGTCTTTCTCTGTGTCTGTCTCCGTTTCTGTCTCTGTGTCTCTGCCCCCGTAGAGATTTATCAGTATTGATCCATGCAAAGAAGTAGCTTTTAGTTTCCTTGATTTTTTTTTTTCTTTGTTTCGATTTCATTGATTTTTGCTCATATTTTCCTATTTTCTTGTTTTGGCACTAATTTGCTATTTTATCTAGTGTCTCGAATTGGAAGCTTAGATTATTGACTTGAACCTTCTTCTTTTCTAGTATAAACATTTTTAATATTTATAAATTGAAATGTGCCCTTTTTTGGTGATACTGGGGATCAGAGTAACTCAGGGGCACTCCACAACTGAGCCGTTAACATCCTTAGCCCCTTTTATTTTTTATTTTGAAACGAGATCTTGCTAAGTTGTCAGGCGGGACTCCAAATTTCAATTCTCCTGACTCAGCCTCCCTCAGTGCTGGGATTACAGGCATGTGCCATCATGTCCAGCAAAAATAGTACCCACTCTTTAATTCCTCTGTTTAGGCTGAGGTGAGTCCTCTGTTCTGGAGACAACCAGTGTTGTTATTGCCTTGATATCCTTTTATAGGTGGTTTATATGTGCACAAGTAAGTATTTGAGAGTATAATACTCTTTCTCTCTCTCTCTGTCTCTCTCTGTCGCTGTCTGTCTGTATTTTTTGAGACAGGGTCTTGCACTGTAATTCAGGCTGGCCTTGAACTTGCTTATTATGTAGCCCAGGCTGGCCTTGAAGTCACAGCAATCCTCCTGCCTCAGCCTCCGAGTGCTGGGATTACAGAAGTGCATCACCACACCTGGCTTCTCATTCTTTTTTTTGATAGCATAGTCAGTCTTCTATTAGTGGACATTTGGTTATTTCCAGTCTTTTGCTATTAGAAACATGCTGCAATGAATGTCTATGAATGGACGTTTGGGCACATTATTTTAGGCTTCTTGAGTTTTTGTATTAGTCACTTTCCCATTACTGGGACGTAATATCTGACACTTGCAACTTAAAGCAGGAATATAGTGTCTCTGTGATCCAGTTACCTTCTGAACACTTGAGACTTGTGGGGCCATTTTAGATCTAAACCATAACAAGTGTGTAAATTCTTTGGGAAAAGAATAGAACTGTTTCCTACCTTCTTTGGGTCGGTCCTTTTTTGTGTGTCTGGATAATGTGCTGTCTCTTACGGGCCCAGTTGGTGTAGAGAGAAAGAAGTAATTGCATTTTCTATCCCATCTTTTCTGTGTATCCAAATAACTCCAGACATATCTAAACTTACTTTTATAATAATTTCTTTTCTTTAGTATCAGAACCATCCGTAACGATCACTTTAGAAGTCAGTGGGTTCTTGAAGGAAAGCATTCTGTCTGATAGCAAAATTTCCTTCTAGACTATCTGCAGAGTCCTCAGCATTCTGGTGTTTAAGTCTTTAAACTCTTACTAGTTCTTTTACCACTGGTTTGACTTTTACCCACACATGTTATGGTTCGGAATCATTCTTAGAAATCCACTCCTTTTAAAGATCTTTCAAGCCATTGCCATTTCTCATATAATGCAGTGTATATTTTGTTTTTTGAGACAGGGTCTTGCTATGTAGTTCAGGCTGGCCTTGAACTCACTATGTAGCCCAGGCTGGCCTGGAACCTGTGGCAGTCTTCCTGCCTCAGTCTCATGAGTGCTGGGATTATAGGCATGTGCTACCATGCTCGGCTTATACAGTGGATATTTGACATAGGAATATTCCTCCTAATTTCTAGGTGGTGTATAGCATTATATGTGGAACAGTATCTTTACTTTTGAAGAACTGTGTATTTTTTAAAAAGCCCATCCTGAGCCGGGCATGGTGGCGCACACCTGTCATCCCAGCACTTGGGAGGTGAGCAGGACCATTGCAAGTTTGAGGCCAGCCTGGGCTACATAGTGAGTTCAAGGTCAGCTTGGACTATGTAGTGAGACCTTGTTTCAAGAAATAAGAAAACAGAATCAAAACAAACAAAAATAAAAGCCATTCTAATTTTATTTATCTGATTACAGAGTTTTCTGTTTTATGAATAAACTTAATGAAATGTAGTGATCTTTCTCTGTGCAAGGAGGATTTGGAAACAGAGGAGCACTCTCTTAGGACCATTAGTGAGTATTGCTTTTCAAAACCAAAATGGTACAGTTCCTTTTATTGCAAAGGTATTTTACTCTAAGTTACTACAAAACTATAAGCACAAACTCTATGAGAGTAACACTGACACACATTGTTAAATTACATATGCTAACTTTAACAATCAGCAAGGGAAATTTTTATCTGCAGCACTGGTCCAAGGCATGGCCAAAAGGATGGAGCGGTAAACGTGGGCCAGGGTGCCTTGGTGGCCTTGTCTTGGTTTTCTTGGTGCGTGGTCTCAGTTCTTTGAGTAATTCATTTATGTTCTTCTTCTTTTCATCTTTCTAGTTCATAAAAAGGAGTTAGTATTTGTTAATGTCCCTTTCCTTTCTCACAGTGGTGTCTGAGAAGATCTGAAACAGACATGATTAAGCTTCTTAGAATAAACACCTACATGGTGGCACAAATGTTGTTACAATGAAAAGGAAGATGAATGTACTGTACAGTCTTGGTTGCCATGTGACCTTAGTGTTTAGTACATAAAGTAAACTATTGTTATAGTGTCCTGATGGCAGGGACACTTTTCTGAATTATCCAAACCAGGTGATCCCTCAGTTTTGACTACCTAAAAGCATCTCACATACAAGTATAATGAGTTTAATTAATAAGAAATAATTCAGGTTCATCCACTTCACCTTTGCCTTCAGAGCCAATAGAAATGCTTTACAGACTGGCCTAAAAACTCATTTACAGGTAATTTAGATTACCTTCAGCATTCTTCACCTAGCATAGATGAAGAAGGACAAAATCTAGGTTTTCTAAATGTGGTAAAATTGTAACCTATAAGAGCAGGAGTCATTTTACAGGTAGCTCAATGTGTAGTGATACATTGACTGCTTTTGTGGTTCCAGAGAGCAATTATTTCTAATATTTATTTTGCAGTGAGGGCCGAGGCAAGTTGACGGTATTTTCAGTTAAGGCTATGTTAGCAACCATGTGTGGTGGAAAAATGCTGGACAAATTGAGATGTAAGTATTCTCATATTATTTGAAAAAAATTATCTTCACATTAGGATTCTTCAACAGTTTTAAATGAATGTTTTTGGAATTTTGGATGATGCTGTGTTGAGCTTTTAGTATTTATTTATTTATTAATTATATCACTTTTCAGCAGCCGGCTCAGAGTACGTGAGTTACGCCACCTACTGTTCAGATGGAAAAGTTGGTTGATTTAAAAGAGGGTAATAGTAAGGCTGACATTTAAAAAGCCATTAAAAATGTTTTCCATATTATTAAAACTATGCATGAAGATAATTATATTGAGAGCTCTTAGAAAATAAATTGCATTGCTTTTACCAGGCTTGGTCAAGTTAAGCCCTTACCTCCATTCTTTATTAGGTTGTATTTGCTGTAATTAAGCTGTTCCTTAGTACTTAGGATCAGGCTCAGCTATTTAGAAAGTAATGGCTTGTTCCCCCACCCCACCCCACTCCAGTTATCTTTTCAATTATATTTCCTTTTGGTTGTTATTATTTTTTGTTTTTTGACATTTTACTCTTCACTGGAGGCTATAAGAATGTGGTTAGATGAAATCAATGGATAAATTTCACCACTGTTTAATTTTGCTGCTTATGGTTTCATTTATTCAGTCATCAGATAATTACTACCTGTGATATCCCAAACATTGGCATATATTTTTACACTTTTTGTATGTTTTACAATATTTTTCTTATGGAAAAATTATATTTTATGTACATATTTTACATGTATTTTTCTCATGCAATCCTTCAAAATTCCTTTGAGCAGCAAAATTCCTTCAAAATTCCTTCTTCACTTGATAGAGGGAGCAGCATTGGGATTTTATCCAAATTCAGAGTCCTATTCTAAGCTACTCTGTCATTCGCTGCTGTGATCATAGTGTAATGGGAGGACATGCAACCATAGTCCAGTGTTAAGTGCTATGATAAAGTACTCAGAGAGTAAGAAACTCTGTCGGTTTCAGGGAGATGAGATTGAAGCTGTGGGTTTTAATGAAGTGTTGAGCTACTCTGTGAATTATCTGTTCAAAAAAATTGAGTTGTTTGTCCCATAGCATTTCTCATAAACTGGATTTTTTTTTTTTTTTTTGGTGGGTACCGGGGGGTCGACCTCAGGACCTCGCACGCCAGCAGGCGCCCGTGCCGCTGAGCGATATCACCGGCCCCTTTTTCGTATGTGGGTTCCGGGAGTCGAACTCGGGCCCTCGCGCTTGCCGGGCAGGCGCTTAAGCTGCTGAGCCATCTCACCGGCCCATAAACTGGATTTTGATTATTGCATCCTTTCGATGTTTCTCTGTGCCCTACTTTTTTTTCTAATTGAAAGATTCAGAGGCTTGATCAGATTCAAGTCCAAGTTTCTTAGTAAGATCACTTCATAGGGGCATTTGTTTTCTGTGGTTTTTCTTCCATGTCACGATGACATTGAAAGTTGGACTGCTAGGTGGTCTACTAGATGAGATACAGATATTCTAAAGAAGGGTCTTAGATCATGCGCTTTGGTTAACTGTTGTCCTGCTTATCTTCATTTGAAAATCAGCTGCAATGTAGAACATATTTTTGGTAAAAAAAAATAAAAAAACAAAAACTTAGTTTTATTTAAATATTTTTCTGAGATTTTTTTACTTGGTATCACAAATATTACTCTTTTGGGGTGAAATTTTTCATACTTTCTTAATTCAGCATGACTTTTTCTGAGAAAGATAATATGGATGAAATTACATTTCATACAAACACAGAAAAAAAGTTGAAATTTTATCTTTTTAAAATGATAGTTCCAAATAAAAAAATCTATATACCATCTTTATTAGTATGGAGAGACTGGTTGAAAAACAGTGGAAAATTGATTGTATAACTACATATTCTAGATGGCTCTGGAGTTTAAGTTTCTGTGATTATACAATCTGCTACATTTACAGTGGTTCAGCTCATTAGGTCATTAAAATTTTGCCAAGTACAAATTATTGCATGAATCCTAAAATGACTACTGTACTAGTGCTGTAACTAGTAAAAAATGCAAATTCTGCTAATAAGTATGGAAAAGCTACCAGTTTTTGTTTTTATTACCCAGGGCCTTGAGCATGCTAGGCAAGCACTGTACCACTGAGCTCCAGCTCTAGCCCCTATAGCAGATTTTTTGCTGTGGCTTTGAACTTCTCGTTTAATACAAAGCAACCAGTTACATTCAAATGGCACAAAAGCATACATGCCAAGCCAAATGGGATATGTCAGTGTGCTCAGAATGCCAGATCATTGCACTGTACAGAGTGATACAAACTGTACTGGATCCCTGATTGCTAAGCATGTGTATCTTATTCAGATATATTTTAAATATGGTATGTCTTCTTTATGATCAGAGTTATAGTTTGTCTACCAGCTGTAGCTCTGTTTCATTTTTATTGTACTATTATCTTGGCTTTGGAATGAGATATTGAACATACATAACCTTTCTGAGTGTTGAAGCCTATCTCCACTTTTTAATTTTAGCCATCCAAGGTGGAAACTACTTTAAAATGTTGCTGTTTTAAACAAAACTCACTCATCATAACTGAAACATTTTTCATCTCTTAGTGATATTATTGTCTAATGCAGTTAGGGCTAATTGTGAAGTTTAGAGTTGTACAGTTTTGTCTCATTTTTTGAGACTATAGTTGACCCTTGAACAACACTGGGTTGCAGGAGAACTGATCTTCCCAGTAGAAAATCCACAAATAACTTTTGACTCCCCAAAAACTTTAACTACTAATAGCCTAGATTGGTGGAAATCTTATCAATACCGTAAAAGGTCAGCTGACACATATTTTGTATGTTCTGTGTATTTTATATGACAAAAATACATGAGAATCAGGAGAGATCACTTTGTACTACCATATATTATTCTCTGGAGAAATAAGCTGCTCACTTGGAGATGATCTGCATCATGCAGTGTTTTTACATGGGAACTGGCAGGACTTGAGCTGACTGTAATAGCAATGGGAGGTAGCTACGAAATTGTGACAGTAGTTCAGTGTATACTGCAGTTTATTTTATTTGATTTTATTTTTATATGCGAGTACTGGGAGTTGAAGGACCTCTTGCTTGCCAGTCAGGCGCTTATGCCGCTGAGCTATATCACTGGCCCTTCAGTTCATTTTATGCAGCTGTGTTTTAATATTGTATCTGTGTTTACATTTCTTTCGACTGTAAATGGTGCCATGTATAGTCTGTGTTTTTGTAAGTTTTGATAAATTTTAACTTTTTATAATTTCTATGTATCTTATGGTATAATTGACAAAATAGTCTTAGCTACATATATTTTATACATTCATGACATACATTGCTTAATTTTTTTGGTATTTGTAGTTATGAAGTTCATCTTTGAGTTTCTAAAAAAAAATCTTCAGAAATAAAAAAATAAGACTGCCTGGCAAGCACAAGGTCCTGAGTTTGATTGCCAGTACACCCCCCACAAAAAAAAGAAAGAAGGAAAGAAGGAAGAAAAGAAAGAAAGGAAGGAAGGAAGGAATCAATCCTTGTATAAGTGACCCAAGTAGTTGACACTTGTGTTGTGCAAGGATCAGTTTTAGTGTGCTTTTTCAGTTGTTAATTTGTTGTTACTGTTGGCGGTGGGTTGTGTGTGTCCCTTATCACCTAGCTAATGTGATGATATTATTAGTGTACCAGCTCTAGAAATCTCTCCTTGCTTCTCACTACTTCTCATATGGTATTGACAGAGAAAACATAATGAGTTTTCTTAATATTTTATTTAAGATAAAGACTTAAATGATAATACCATTATGAGAGAAGCACTTGAAATCTGTGGTTGTCAGTTTTGGCTGTTGTGAGACCTTTCCTGCTTGGTTTCTGTGTCCTTGTTAGTTGAGATGGCTGAATAGTGGTGCAGCCAAAATAAGCTGCAGCAGTAGATTGTAACATCAAATGGTAGTTCATCACTTATCCACTTTCTTCTATCCACTTACTATTCCATTGTTTTAGTTCTTGCTACCTGTTCTAACTTCTTCCTACTAAATGCGTTCTGTTGTGTTATCTCTATTAATGTTTCCACTATCTTAGGTTTTCCTGTATATGGGATATACATTAGCATTTTCTTTTTCTTTTTCTTTTTCTGTTTTTTTACCTTTAGAATTTAAATTTTTTTCAATTTTTTTCCTATGGTGTCTTCTCTTACGTTTTTTATTTGATGTTTTGTTTTAATGTCAAGATAATGGGGCCGGTGAGATAGCTCAGCGGCATAAGCACCTGCCTGGCAAGCGCAAGGTCCTGAGTTCGACTCCCGGTACCCACATATGAAAAAAGGGCCGGTGATATCGCTCAGCAGCACAGGCGCCTGCTGGTGCGCGAGGTCCTGAGTTCGACCCCCGGTACCCACAAAAAAAAAAAAAGATAATGTTTGAAATAACTTAAATATTTGTGCTTTTAGTTTAAAACATTTCTTAACCTGCAGCTACTACTGACTCATTTTAGTTTATTATTTTTTTCTTTTCTTTTTTTTTTTCCCCCATTTTAGGTTAATATGTACTACTCATGGGTCCTCAGGATCCATAAATTTTATTTTATTTTTTGTGAAAGTAAAAAAATTATGCTAGATTTTATTTGTAAACATATTACATAAGTATTTGTAACAAAAAGAAACAAAATTAATTTTCAAAACACTTAGGACAAAGTTTCTTACAGTACTGGTTACAAATAGGCATTTTATAGTCACTTTAAAAAATGCGTCTGGGCCGGTGAGATGGCTCAGCGGCGTAAGCGCCTGCCTTGCAAGCGCGAGGGCCCGAGTTCGACTCCTGGAACCCACATACGAAAAAGGGGCCGGTGATATCGCTCAGTGGCACGGGTGCCTGTTGGCGCGCGAGGTCCTGAGGTCGTCCCCCTGGTACCCACAAAAAAAAAAAAAAAAATGCGTCTGTTCCTCAGGACCTGTTTGTAGTAGCTGTGGGTTAATTAGATTTTTCAGATGTCCTAACATTTCTGTCTCTATATGTCATTCATTTATAGAAATGGTTCCCTAATGTGGCCATTGTATCCTAGATTGAATAGTAACGTACAACAGGATTCTAAATATAAATGATTTATAAGAGGAATACAAAATTTAATTAAAAGCATAATAAAAGCTCAGTAATGTCAGAAACCAAAAATACAACTCATGAGAACAAAACTTGCAGACTGTAATACCCGTTCTTTATTAGGCCATACTTAATTCTTGATTTAACTATGTGATTTATTTACATTGTCTCTGTTTGTTTTCTAAGACATCTAATCTTTTCTTCAAACCCTATCAAGTTGCACTAAAAGATAATGATTGATAAATTTCTCTAAAATTCATTTAAAAACTAGTGCTACCATTTTGAAGTGTAATGCAACAGATGTATGGAGAAGGCTATAAAAATACTCATATCCATTCTGTCAGTTTATTTCTGGAATTTACTCTAAAGAATAATCAGAGATGCACCTCAAGATTTGGGTTATTTTATTTGAGACTAGCATCTCATTGTCACCCTGCCTGGCCTTCAATTCCTGGGGTCAAGCAGTCCTCTTGCCTAACCTCCTGAGCAGCTGGAACTGCAGCCCAGCACCACTGTGTCCAGCTTAAGTTTTAGGTATATTTCATGAAACAATAATATATGAAAACTTGTATCAGTTTAGTGTCCGAAAAGAAGAGTTAAGTTTTGGTACACCCACATGATTGAATATAATGCCTTTACAAATATGTTACAGATGAAAGTGTATAAATGTCATGTGGTTTTCAACAAGAATTTATATGCACACAGGAAAATAGGAAATATAGTAAAATGCTAACAGATTTTCTCTGGGTTATAAGTATAATGGTTTTATAATAGAGAAAAAAGACCTTAGATTCTGTTTTTGCCCAAAATTGACTGTTTTTGCTGATATCTCAGTTGTTTGCTTCCTTGGCATTTCATTAACAGAGTGTAACAGACCTCTCCTTGAAGGTACACTTAAACACTTTGACCTGTTCAAAATTTAGCCTCCTCTGCTATGGTCATTTAGCCATCTGTCACTGTATACTTAACCTCACTAGTTCCTGCTAGCCAGCGGTCGTCTTCAGTAGACAGGCTTCAGTGACTATGTAATTTCAGTGGGTGATGCCCATGTTTACGTTTCTCAAATAACCAAAATGTTTTAGAACTAGAAGCAAGTAAGAAATGGTACCTTATATTTGCATTTCATGAATAAGGGGAGAAAAGAAGAAAAAGGTAAACAAAAGCCAAGGGAGGCCTGGAGGTTTTTGTGAGGTTGGGGAGTGGGGGCTGAATCAGCACAAGTGTCAGGCATCCTGATGCCCCATCTCCAACTCATTCTGACTGAAATTAATAAATGATACAGAATTTTAATGAGTTTCAGAATAGCGTGTACACTTGGATTTCGTTGTGTGTGGGTATTACAAATATTTTGTACGTATTTTTCTGGATTAAGTTGCTCACATGGTTGAAAGATGACAGGAGATGAGTGATTTGCCAGGGAAAGCTAACATGAAAGGAGACTTCCCTTCACCTGCAGACCTATTGAGTGGGGATAGCCCCATTACCTTGCAGAAGCATGGGATTGGTCATGTGGAGGTAAAAGGGGAGAACTACATGGGTAGATGCAACCAGGAAAACCAAGATGATTATCACCAGGAAAAAACTAAAATAAACATGATAGTGGTAGATCAATAGCATCATTTTGCCCATTACACAAATAGAATATTTAAAAAATTACACATACACACTTAAGTGCTTGGTTGTTGGTTTTTCACAAGGGAGAAAACCTACTTTTTTTAAAAACTGGAAATAACCATCAGGGAGTTGGTATACCTTCTTTCAAAAGTGTATAAATAAGAGTATTCAGGGAGAAATAATTAACCACTGAGCTGGGAAGCAATTTACTCCTTTAATGCCAGAAGGGTGTAGGGCAGTGGCGGGGAACCTATGGCACACGTGCCGCAGCAGGCTGTTTGTATCATTGACAGCTCTCAAAGGTTCGACATCACTGGGGTAGGGCTTTAATTAGAAGAGTATGGGGGTGGGGTGGGCTGGAGATCAAACCCAGAGCCTTGTGTATGCTAAGCGGCCTCTACCACTGAGCTGTACCCTCAGCACTAGTTTAGTTTTTAAAAATGTTTTTATTAAATTTTGTTGTCTCATTTACTTCTTTGCTAAGACCTTACATATACATAGTATATCCCATTTAGATTCATTATTTTGTTTCATTTAAAATTTAAGAATTAGCAAACATTTTGCACAATTTTTCTTATAAATAAGAGAAACCTATCCTAAAAAAATATTGTGTTAGGGCCGGTGAGATAGCTCAGTGGCGTAAGCACCTGCCTGGCAAGCGTGAGGTCCTGAGTTTGACTCCTGGTACCCACATAAAAAAATAAAAAATAAAAAAAAATATTGTGTTAAACCAGTAACTCAAGAAGTAATGAATTACTTCATTATGCCTTCATTTTCTGGACCTAATAGTTATTTTTTTTGTTAAATAAATATGCTGCTTGTTCTCTTATAATATGGACTTACTACATTATCATTCCTTTTTTATGAATTAAAATTTTACTACTTAAAATCTATTCATATAACTAAGTGTAATTGAAAATAATACTTCTTTTGGGTGTGGTTAGTCATGTCACTATTCAGATACTCCCTTTTATTTCTCCAAAAAAGTAAGATGTAGATTTGTTGATATGGGTCTGTCTATATGTGTTTGTGTGATTGTTGTAAGTATGTATATTTATATTCTTTTGTTTGTTTGTTTGTTTATGTGGGTACCAGGAGTCGAACTCAGGACCTCGTGCTTGCCAGCAGGCGCTTATGCCGCTGAGCGATATCACTGGCCCTTTTTTTCCTTTATGTGGGTACCGGGAGTTGAACTCAGGACCTCGTGCTTGCCAGGCAGGCGCTTATGCCACTGAAGCCATCTCACCGGCCCTTTTTTTTTTTTTTTTTTCTTGGAACAGGGAATCAAACTCAGGATCTCACGCTTGCCAGGCCTTTATTTATATTCTTGATAGCTAAAGTCTGTGATCCTGAAAATTTCTACCACTAGTGGCTAGAAGTTAATTACTTTTTAGTTTATTAACTATGAATATATTGATTTGCAACAGAAAACTTAACTAACACTAGTTAAAATATATTGGAATTTATTTTTTCTCATATGAAAATAAATCTCAAAGGCTGTTAAGTTCAGAGTTGACACCATGCCCTACGGATGTTGAAAGACTCCAGTTCTTCCTACCTTCCTGCTGTGGTATGTGGCTTTTTTCCTCAGGGTAATAAAGTCATTCCAGGACTCACATAGTCATTCCAGGCAAAAGAAATAAAGAGGCACCTGTATTAGGAAAGTAAAAGATTATTCAGAAATCTACTCAAGTTACAGTGTGCAAAAGGAGACTGAAAGTCATTTTTTATAAGTGGGCTCCTCTGCCATTCTAAACACAGTCAGGGTTCAGTTAGCAAAAGAGGAAATAAGTATTGAGTGGGGGCCTTGAAGTGCCTGCCACATCCCATGTTGACCCTTATCTCCATTCAGATTTATTTTTGTTTGAGACAGGGTCTCCCTGTGTAGTTCAGGCTGGCCTTGAACTTACTGAGTAGCCCAGGCTAGCCTCAGACTCATGGAGATCCTCTTGCCTCAGCCTTCTGAGTGCTGGGATTATAGATCAGCACCACACCCAGCCTCGAATCAGATTTAATGGATAATTATTTGCTTCATTATAAGAACAGCAGCCACCTATTTAAAGATTGACTCATACTCTTTCCTTAATTGAAGAACATCACTTATTCCATCAGTGGTAACATTGCAGAACTTTCTATCTGCAGTCCTTCTTGAACTGTGGCCCAGGCCTTTCTGTCTACAAGGTGGTTTTGCTTGAAAATGTCCAAATACAGTTAGGTTCAAAGCTAATAGGGTGTTGGTCTTTGATTTGCTTACTTCAGTCAGGGTCATCAGTGTTTTCCCAGGCTAGACATTTAGAATAACCATAACTTTTAATATTCCTGTATCCCTGGTCCATTTTGCCATCAACTGCCATTCCTAGCATTGAAATGTCTTGGATTTGACCCCACCCCCAGTGTGGTCACTACTGTGCCCTAGACTCTGACTCCCTCATTTGTGCTTTATTGACAAGGTTATCTCCAGTTCTATTCTTCCTCTTTTAGTCATCGTCAGCAACAGTCAAATCATCATCATAATCCCCCACCCCAGGCCTGGGAAATTGAGTGTAGAGCCTTGCACATTCTAGACAAGCACTTCACCACTGAGCTCCATCCCCAGCTCAGATCTTCTTGAAATCTGGCTTTCTAAACATTTCATCCTTACTTAGAAGTTTTAAAGCCAAATCCAAATTGCTTTTGTCTGTCAGTTTTCTTTTATAACAGGAATATTCTTTTTTTTTTTTTTTATTTTAAAGAGAAGAAAAAACAAAACAAATCAAAAGAAGAACAAATTTTCAAAACAACATAATAGGAGGGTAACAATGGTTAATACATTACGTATTACTATCTTTAAGTTAGTTATTCAGGATACCAGACATTAGCATTCAGTTGTCCAAACATTATTGGCACAAACCTTACTCTTCAATGAACTAAGTAAAATTGGTAGTGTATCTATCTTAACCATCTCATACATATATATATACAATTTTTTTTCCCTTTCCCTTCTTTCTTTTCCCTATTCCAGTCTTTCTTTCCTTTTGACCAGTTTCTTTTTGATTCACCATGTCTATTGTACATTTTGGATCTTATTTACTCTTTCAGTTTCTCATACTAGAGAGACAATACGATGCTTACACATGTGCTTCTGGTTTATTTCACTTATGAGTATTTTCTCGAGTTGCATCCATTTACCTATAAAAGTCTCCAGTTTATCCTTCTTTATGGCTGAATAGTACTCCATTGTATAAAAATACCACATCTTTCTTATCCATTCCTCAGTTGATGGGCATTTGGGTTGTTTCCAAGATCTGGCTATTACAAATTGTGCTGCTATAAACATGGGTGCACATATATTGCTGTGGTACGATGTTTTTAATTCTTCTGGGAAGATACCCAGAAGGGGGATAGCTGGGTCAAATGGGACCTCCAACCCTAGTTTTTTGAGGAATCTCCACACTGACTTCCACAGTGGCTGTACCAGTCGACACTCCCACCAACAGTGAAG
This sequence comes from Erethizon dorsatum, assembly GCA_028451465.1. NCBI lineage: Eukaryota > Metazoa > Chordata > Mammalia > Rodentia > Erethizontidae > Erethizon > Erethizon dorsatum. The sequence continues at coordinate 69,450,752 of CM051824.1, forward strand.
AAGGGTTCCTTTTTCCCCACATCCCCTCCAGCATTTGTTATTAGTTGATTTCTTTATAGTAGCCATTCTTTCTGGGGTGAGATGGTATCTCAGTGTTGTTTTAATTTGCATCTCTCGAATGACTAGTGATGTTGCACATTTTTTTGTATATTTATTTGCCATTAGTATTTCTTCATCTGAGAAATGTGTATTCATCTCAGATGCCCATTTTTGGAGTGGGTCTTTAAATTTGGGAGGTCTGATTTTTTTGAGTTCTTTATATGTTCTCGATAGTAATCCTTTGTCTGAGGAACAGCTGGCAAACATTTTTTCCCACATTGTGGGTTGTCTCTTCACTCTGTTGGTGGTTTCTCTTGCTGTGCAAAAGCTTTTTAATAAGATGAGATCCCAGTTATTGATTCTTTGGGATAGTTCCCGTGCGGTTGAGTTTTTATTCATAAAGTCTTTGCCTACACCAATGTCTCCAAGGGTTTTACCTATCCTACCTTCCAGCAGATTTAATGTTTCTGTTTTAATATTTAGATCTCTGATCCATTTTGAATTTAGTTTAGTGCATGGTGAAAGATACGGGTCTAGTTTTAATCTTCGGCATGTGTAGAGCCAGTTTTTCCAGCACCATTTATTAAAGAGGCTATCTTTCTTCCAGCGAATGTGTTTGGCACCTTTGTCAAAGATAAGGTGGCTTAGTATGTCTGGAGTTGTTTCAGCATCTTCTAATCTGTTCCATTGATCTTCAGGTCTGTTTTTTTGCCAGTACCACACTGTTTTTATCACAGTAGCTTTATAGTATAATTTCAAGTCAGGGATTGTGATGCCCCCTGCCTTGCGTTTGTTGCCCAGAATTGCCTTTGCTATTCTAGGTCTCTTCTGATTCCAAATGAATTTTAGGATTGTTTTCTCTAGTTCTGTGAGATATGCTGTTGGAATTTTGATTGGAATTGCATTAAATCTGTATAACAATTTTGGGAGTATGGCCATTTTCACTATATTGGTTCTTCCTATCCAGGAGCAAGGGATATCTTTCCATTTTCTGATATCCTCTTCAATCTCCTTTTTCAGAGTACTGTAGTTTTCAGTGTATAGGTCTTTTACATCCTTTGTGAGGTTGATTCCTAGGTATTTCATTTTTTTGGAAGTTATTGTGAAAGGTATTGTTTCCCTAATTTCTCTTTCAGTAAGTTTGTTATTTGTGTACAGGAAGGCTATTGACTTCTGAGTATTGACTTTAACAGGAATATTCTTAATCCATCTTTATTTCATAGTCAGAATGTTCTCCTCAGTTCGTTTCCTGCTTACCACCAAAAACAGACACATGCTATAGATTCCTGTCCAAGGGACTTTTACCTCTCTCTAGTTGTGACTCTCAGTCGCCCCAGCCTGTTTGCACTCATCATTCCAAATCCCAGTTTTTAGGGCCTAGAAAGGCAGTTTTCCTGCCTTTTTTAACATTCTTGGTAATTCCTTTTTCTGACTATTGGCATATCTACTTCTGTCTTCTGTATCTATTAATATTTTACATAAATGGTTCAGTTTCTTTAAATTTGTTTTTGGAAAAGTTCATCAGTTTGCCTTTCTGCTTATCCATTTGTCCTTCATCTAGAGCTCTGCTGTTTATTATGTAGAATAAACATAACTACATCTTTTTTTAGTTCTTCTGTATCTGATTCATTCTTTTTCATTATTTGTGGTTCTTGTTTCATATTGATAATGTCTCTTGTTTATTATGCTCATTTTCAAGTTCTTAGTCTGTTCGTTTTAGTAATATGCTTTTAAAATAGGTATTATGTTGTCTTGTTTGCTGATTTTTGTATATTCCTATGCCTATATATTTTCATGTCTATTCTAAATTATATCTTAAAGGAATATGGAATCAAGAAATTTACTTTGGGTTAGACAGGTGTGGGTTTAAGACTTGATTTGGCCACTTACTTTTTGACCTTAAGTAAATTAACCTTTCTATACTATAATATCATTATAATATTTTTTGGTGGTATTGGGGATTAAACCCAGGGGCACTCTACCACTGAGCTACATCCCCAGCTTCCCCCTGCCCTCATTTTAAATGTTTTTATATTTTAAGACAGTCTTGCTAGGTTGCCCAGGCAGGACTTGAACTTCAGTCCTTCTGCCTCAGCCTCCTAAAGTGCTGAGATTACAGGTGTATACCATGGTGTACTACATCTATCAATTTTAAATAATTACGTGTGTGCTTATTCACACATATACTTTTTTATGAGAGTACAACAGGCAATATTTGGTAATGTATAGTAGCACTTAGGTTCAGGGTTTGTTGCATGAACTCAGAAACTCCACTGATAGTGTCTTAAAGTTGAAGTTTATTTATTTATTTTTACATATAAGAAGTCTAGAGGTAGATAGTCCAGGCTACTTTGGAAGCCTCATGTTCTTCTAGAACCCAAATTTTCTTCTGTTTTTCTTTTCTACCACTCTAGTGCGTGCTTTCTATGTCAAGGTGGAGATTGCCACATACTCTAAAGTGGGTGCTAGAGCTTCTGCAGTCATGGCTGTATTCCATCTAGCACAAGGAAGAAGAGGATAAGGGAAAGGCCTGCCTTCTGGGCAGTTTGCTTTCTCTAGCTTTTGTGGAAGTATCTCATAACCCTTCTTGCTTATAGTCTCGTTGGCCAGCACTTAGTCATATGACCATACCTTGCTAGAGGAGGCTGGGAAATTTATTCTGTTAGTTGGGTGTATTGCTGCAGAAAATGAAATTAGTGTTTTTCCTTAGTAGAAGAGGAGGATAATGAATATTGAATGACTGCTGGCAGGTACAGTATGATGCCTGGCACATGGTAGGGCTTAACAAAAATATCTTCTTGCCTGTCCTCTTACTGTGGAATTAGAGTCAGTATAGCTCATAATTCTTCTTTGGTTGAATTAGAGTCAGTATAGCTTGTAATTCTTTGGTTCATCTGGATCTTGTTTTTCCAGCTGTAGTAAAGTTTGTTGGGGAGAAGGTACCATACTACTTTGTTGTGCTTTAAAACACCTGGCATAGAGCCTGATAGTTGGACCACGTAGCAAGAATTTAGTTGTTATTTTTTAATTAATTGATTTTATTTTCCACTAAACTGTACTTATATTTAACTTCTCATTGAATTCCCACTCCCAAACCTATGTTGGTATTTAATATTTTTCCTTTCAACTGCAAGCTAGGAGCAGTTGTGAGGATATATTGAAGATATTCATTCCTGTGATCAAATCTGTTATGCCTTAAAAATTGCCCTGTGGATTGATAATGGAACATTTTATAATTTTTAGATATTTTGTATTCACTTAGTGCTTCAGGATAAATTCCCCAAATTGAACTTAAAGAGTAATACATATAGGTATATTTTGTATATTTGTTATATAGGTATAGATTACTCATATGCCTATTCATTATAAATACATACAATATGAAGTTTTAAAAATACTGTGTTTAGGGGGCTGGTGAGATGGCTCAGCAGCATAAGCGCCTGCCTGGCAAGCGCGAGGTCCTGAGTTCGACCCCGGTACCCACAAAAAAAAAAAAAAAAAATGCTGTGTTTGAAAAAGCCTCAGGAAATGATTTTCTGTGCATATTTAATTCATTAGCTTTGTTTTATAAGGAAGCACAATAGTTTGAAGAAATGCTTAGGTCACATTTCTTTGTCAAGTTGTCCTGTTTTGTTTTTCCCCCCAACTGTGGAAGAAAAGAAGGGAATAAGTACAACATAAACTTTGCATTAAGATAAAGAAATAGTAATATAACTGGAAATTCCTTTCCCATCTGCTTGGCTAGACTTTATATCAAAATAGGGTTCTGTAGTGTCACAGTATCTTGGGATAGAAGAGTTTGTATGCATTCTTTTTAATTCTATTTTGGAACTCACTAAATACAATATTTTAAACATTCTCTACGCTTCTGTCAAATTTACCCCTTTACAGGTATACAATTACATTAGTACGTGAATATACAAACAATATAATTTCATACCTTATCACCAGTATGCTAAAAATATTCATATACTCAGACATGCATATGTCTTATATAAACACAGGTATAAAGGGATAAAGATATGCGCCTACAAATTATTCTTGGAATACAATGAGATATACATGAATAAAATTAAAGTTACATCATTCAGTTATGTATACTCAAAAAGAGTAGGTAAGTGGACATATGTGAAAAGGTTATTTGACTTGGTGTTTAGGTATAAGATTAAGTGCATGGGATCTAGAGGCCTTGTCAGCAAAGTAACCACACAGTCTTAATGAAAATAGTTTTAATATTAGTTAAAAATCATAATAACTTCATGGTACTTTTTTAATGATACTTTTTTACTGGTTACAAATGACATAGAACCATTTATAAAAAACTGATATTTTCTTATAGTTTGACTTTATTTGGTTTTGTTCTCATAGATGTTTTCTCCCAGATGTCAGATTCCAATGGCTTAATGATATTTAGCAAGTTTGACCAGTTTCTGAAGGAAGTTCTGAAGCTCCCAACAGCTGTCTTTGAAGGACCATCTTTTGGTTATACAGAGCATTCAGTCCGCACCTGTTTTCCACAGCAGGTAAGGACAGTTCAATAGAATTCAGCACTAGAAAAGCCTCATTTATGTCTCCACCTTCAACAGATTTTACCAGATCACTTCCAGTCTAGGATATAGACTTGAGTAGGGGAGAAAAAACATCTTTGGGGAGGGAGTGGGTGAGTGGAGAAAAAGGGGAGGGGGAATAAAAATTCACCTGAGAACTCTTTTGTTAGGGAAGGGGTGCCATCTTTTCTAATTAAAAAAAAAAAGAGACATTATTGCATATTGCTACTGGACATTGTTACTTTACCAAATAAGTCTTTAAACTGTGAAATACAGGGATTTTGACATAAAACTATAGCAATATTGGATCATTCTTTCCCAAGCACCAGAGACACAAAATGCTGTACAGCTCTCAACCGCCAGCATAAAATCCCTCAGGTTGTACTGCCACTTTTGTGGCAGAAGATGGGTTTGATTTCCTTTTGTGGTCCTCACCTAGAGTTTGGTTTGAGTATACTGAGATCTTAATAGATACTAAATGTAGCATTTATTTGTTAAGGTAGAGATTAGGTCAGAGAAGCTTAAGGATATACTTAGAAAGTTCTGGAAAGTGGGAAATTAAAAAAAAAATCTGTGTTAAAATTAATGGTAAAAAATTAATGGAAATAGCATATTGGCATAGTCTAAAAGTATCTTTCCAGAAGATATTTATTAGTCACCAAAGGAAACAATAACTTTACAGTTGGAGAAACCTATTCAACATTACATTATCACCAGGAAAGAGATAAACTGATACCTGGATGCACTGAGAAATACAGTATCCTTTCTCTGGTCCTCCTGCCAAAAAAACACAGCCTGAATCTAATCTTGAGGACCATCGGACAAACCCAGATGAAGGTATTTCTGTACTATAACTGGATTGTAAACTTAAAAAATGTCAATGCTATGAAACACAATGACTGAGGAAATGTTCAGATTAGAGGAGTATAAAGTGATGTGAAAACTGAATGCAACTTATCATCCACAATTTTGTTAAGGACACAATTGAGACAAATGGAAAAATTCGAACAAAATTTATAGCTAAATAAGAGTATATAGTATTCTATCAGTGAATGTTAATTTCTTGATTTTGATATTTGTGTTTAGTTATGACAGAGAAAGTTTTAACTTTTAAGAAATTCAGTCTGACGTCTTTAAGAGTAAAAGTGCTTTCTCCTGCAGTGTTAACACAAGAATCTGGATTACCAGAAAATGGAAACTGTTTGCTAATCTTTTCCAACGTTTCTGTAAGTCTGAATTTATGTAAAAATAAAAAATTAAAATGTGCAAAGAAGAAATCTAAAAACCTGTGATACTTTGATTCAAAACCATGTAAGTGGGCCAGTGAGATAGCTCAGCAGCATAAGCGCCTGCCTGGCAAGCGCGAGGTCCTGAGTTCGACTCCTGGAACCCACACAAAGGGAAAAAAGGGCCGGTGGTATCGCTCAGTGGCACAAGCGCTTTTTGGCAAGCGCAAGGTCGACTCCTGCTACCCACATTAAAACAAACAAACAAACATGTAAGTAACATATCTATCTGCCTTTTTGTCTGCGTTCAGACTTTTAATAGTTTATGATTTGTTTAGATCACTTGGCTTTTGTACTGAAGGTGGCACCCATAACAAAAGGAACATTTTTTAAACAAAGGAACTTCTGAGATATTCTCCCAGATTTGTGCACAGTTCAGCTCATTGGTTTTATGCAAATTTGTGTCAGTCCACTAATTTTTCTCTTATTTCTTAGCATAAATGACGTATCAACTTTTAGCATGTTAAAAATATCTCCATCCTGGGCCGGTGAGATGGCTCAGCAGCGTAAGCGCCTGCCTGGCAAGCACGAGGGCCCGAGTTCGACTCCCGAACCCACATACGAAAAAAGGGCTAGTGATAACGCTCAGTGGCATGGGCGCGAGGTCCTGAGGTCGACCCCCGGTACCCACAAAAAAAAAAAAAATCTCCATCCTTCAGTTTATTCTAATAAAACATAGCTTGCAATTTCCCCCTGAGTATGTGTTTTTAAGCATAAGGCTGTCCAGACTTACCCTGGAACGGGAATGTCCTGTAGGTGTGACCTTCAGTGATGTGAGTGAGGACCAGCTTGACAGGGGAACCTCAGCTGGCTCCTCTTACAGTGGTATTAGTAACCCAGACAGTTGCCACACAGCACCTTGGTGTGATCTGATAGATGATATACACATGGCTCTTCACACAAGACACTTCCTGGAGGCCAGGCTGGATGTTGCTGAGGTCTTGGGATGCTGCTCTTGAGTCAGAAAGTGTCCAGATGGAGAAAGGCGTCCATGGGAAGTATCAGTGAAGAATAGCATCTGACAAGTGGATGACAGTTTTAAGGTTACTAAACCTAAAGTTATCTTTGACTTAATTGGAATCCAAGAAATGTGGTAATAATTTAATGCTGGAATAACAGTTTAAAATATTGAAGACATTTTAAAAATTATAATTGTCAATTCCAAGAATCCCATGTAGGAATTTTTTTTTTTTTTTTTGGTGGCATTGTGGGTGAACCCAGGGCCTTGAACATGCTGTCCAAGCATTCTACCACTGGTCTACACAGCCTCAGGGTCCTCTAGGATTCTTCAGGTTCCCTTACGGCATACATGATTACCAGGCTTTTCAACTCACAGCCCAGTTGTTGCTTTTCACCTGCTTTAGATTCATGTAAAAAAAAAAAAATCAGTCTGAATTTTGAAATATGTCAGATTTAGAAAAGTTTGAGAAGTTCTTCTCAGTCTAGAGAAACTTGAGCTTTCCTCAGTTCTTAAAGATGATTAAAGAAAGAACCCTCAGAAGAAATGGAAACTACTGATGGAATGTCCAAAAAGAGAGAGGAGGGGGAGAGAGGATGGGGAGAGAGGCTTGTTTGGACAGCATGTGTAAACTTAATGGGTTTTGGGTTTCTCTTGGAAAACGCCTCTGCCCCCTCGCACAGTTGGTTCCTTACAGCATGTTTCTTTAATGTGCCTTTCTTCTGGCTCATCTGCCATCATACAGCACCACACCAAAGCAAAGTGGAAATTGCACTGTTGGTTCTTAGGCAGTTTTCCTTATCATATTAATGTTCTGGATGAACAAAGACTCTGGGATGATTACAGTTAAAGAGAAAGTATGAGGGCTGGTGATATAGCTCAGCGGCATAAGCACCTGCCTGGCAAGCGCAAGGTCCTGAGTTCAACTCCTGGTACCCGCATATTAAAAAAAAAAAGAGAGAGAGAGAGAAAGTATTAATATCTTAAGAAACAACCAGAAGTCCTGGAGTACCTTCCTTTAGTGAAAGAAGTGGCTGGTTCATTTTCTTTTTGTTTTTTGGTTTCGGGACTTGAACTCAGGACCTCGTGCTTGCCAGGCAGGTGCTGTACCACTGAGCTATGTCCCTGGCCCTGGTTCATTTTCTACAGCATCTCCACAGTGATGATGAATCTGTGGCTGTGGGTAAAAAAATCTGTGAAGACACCTTGCCTCCATGCTAAAATAGTTGATTAATGGAATTAGCTATCTCCTGGATCTGATAATTAGTTTTGATAAAACTGCTCTGTGTTGAAAGTTGCATTGCCCTTACCACAAAGAGGGAAACAAGTGTCAGAATTTAAGGCTAAAGGGTATTGTCTGGCAGTGGCTCTTGGAAGTGTCTGTGGAGAATTAATTATGCTGATATCAGTATGTTACTGTTTTTGTTTGATCTGTTTACAGAGCTGCATAGGTTTTTAGTGGTTGTTCCGAGCCTGTTTTCTGCCTGTAAAAGGAAATGTTCTGACAATTATATCACAGTTTACAACTAGAATTTTTCAGTTATTAAAAACTTTTAAAATATACCAAAGTAGAGACAATTGTATAACATATCCTCTAACTGCAAAAATTCTCAACATGACTAATTTTGTTTCATTTGTACTTTCAAGCTCTCTCCAACTTTTTTTTTGTGTGTGTGGGTACCGGGGGTCGACCTCAGGACCTCGCGCGCCAGCAGGTGCCTGTGCCGCTGAGTGATATCACTGGCCCTTTTTTCGTTTGTGGGATCCGGGAGTTGAACTTGGGCCCTCGCGCTTGCCAGGCAGGCGTGTATGCCGCTGAGCCATCTCACCGGCCCCTACTTTTTTGTTTTTAAATTCATAGTTTTGCAATATGTATAGTTCTCCAATAATATATGTGCTGCAGTACCTCAGAAATGCTTTTTTAAAAAATGATATGAAGAGAATTATTGTACATGTTGGTTTATTCTAGCACAGTTTTCTTTTTCAAAACGTATTTGTTCATGTTTTTCGTAACTTAGCTAAAATAAGTCTGTGGATATATATGATTTAGTGTTATGGGTGCATCTTACATGACTGCAGTGATCTTGAAGCATAACTGCCATGATTGCCCCTGAGTAAACCTACCTGATTTTCCCTGCACAGTTCCCCACCAGAGCATAAGTAGACAAAAACCATTAGAGGCACATGTGGGGCTTTACAGGCTGATACTGGCTCCTGGATATTTCTGATTCTGATATTATCTTAAGATAAATGAGGACCATTCCAGCCAGAATAAAGTCCTGTCTGTCCTGGCCCATAAATACACCCCTCTTTCTAATCCAGAGTGTAGTGACCCATCTGTTCTTGCTGCCCAGGACCATCCTTCTGCAGTAATTCCTCCAATAAATTGTACTTCATGCAATCCTAGATCTGTCTGCCTCATTTTCTTTGGTTTCACACCAGCACCTTGGGGTTAGTAGCCATACACTAGGACTGTGTTGTTCTGGAATATTAGTAGTTTTTAAAAAACAAGAAAAGTTAACACTTATAAGTTAACTCAGCAGAACCCACCTATTAAAATATGTACAATTCAGCAACTGATACCAAATGTGTGCGAAGATTTGGAGTAACTAGAATTCTCATACAAATCACTCTGGAAGCAACCCTGGTGGTTTCTTACAAATCTAAACAAAACTTACCTGTGACTTAGCTGCTTTACTCCCTTCCTCTCCCTTTCCCTCGCTTCCCTTTCCCTTCCTCATTCCTTCCTTGCACTGGGGAGCAAATTGAATACATCTGGAATTTACTTCAAAATGATGGCAGCTGGAGCTAGGAGTGATGATGAGCCCTTGTAATCCCAGCACTTTTGGGAGGCTGAGGCAGGAAGATCACAAGTTCAAGCCCATCCTGAGCAACTTAGACCCTGTTTCAAAAAAAAAAAAGGGGGCTGGGGTGTAGCTTAGTGCCAAGGCATTAGATTCAACCCTCAGTACCCTCCTCCCCCAGAAAAAGTAGTTGGAGAGAGCTGGAAAGCACAAATGAAATAAAATTAGTCATGTTGAGAATTTTTGCAGTTAGAGGATATGTTATATGATTGTCTCTACTGTGGTATATATTTTTTTTTTTGGTGGGTACCGGGGGGTCGACCTCAGGACCTCACACGCCAGCAGGTGCCCGTGCCGCTGAGCGATATCACCGGCCCCTTTTTCGTATGTGGGTTCTGGGAGTCGAACTCGGGCCCTCGCGCTTGCTGGGCAGGCGCTTAAGCCGCTGAGCCATCTCACCGGCCCTACTGTGGTATATTTTAAAGTTTTTTTATAACTGAAAAATTCTAGTTGTAAATTGTGATATAATTGTCTGAACATACTACAAGGTTAATAAAACACTCCAAGCTTAGCCTAATATTTTGGTGAGTAGACCAGGTACATTATTTGTTGGAGTTTATAAACTAACAAACTCACTTCAGAGATTTAAAGGTTACTAAAAATAAGCAGTAAATATATTTAAATTTCTCCCATTTTTCTCCAAACTTAAGAGTTTTGGGTAAGGGTTATGTTTTTTCCTTAAAAGATGGTTTGCCATATGTTTTATTTCTTGTTTTCTAAGTATTTGTATTTAATTTATTTCAAATAGTCTAGCCTACCCTGCCGGGGATTTTAGATTCGGTGTCTGGATGGAAGGGAGGTCTGAGGAAGCAGAGTGGAACGAGGAGAAGGAGCGTGGTTAGCGAAGTAGGTGGGTCCTTGCAGTCAGCGTTTGCAGGAGACAGCACTCTCGGATGCCGCGCTGTACTCTCCTTGAGTCACAGAGGAGGCACGAAGAGGTAGGACAGCACTGTGTGGTTGCTGGTTGATTTTTAGAATAGCGGGAATATTTCATGCCTGGAGATGCCCTCTAATTACACTGTGATGACCAACTTGTCCTCTCTTGCTGTCTGCCAGAGTGACTTTTCTTCCCACTTCGAGACAGTTTATGAAAGTTCTGACCTTCCTTTCTTGGACATTTAATAAAGTGTGGGGAGAATTGCCTAGCACGTGTATATATGTTATTTCATAGGTGTTCTAATTAAGGAGATTTTACAGTTACCATTAGCAACCCATTATCCAGGCAGTCTTAGGGTGGATTAGTACCACATCTCGTTGATTTGAAGATACATTTTGACATCTCACTAACTCTGATGTCAAGATGTTTCATGTATCCAGTGCCATCTTACAGTTGCACTGGGTAGGCAGTAGTTGTGATGAGTTGTCATTTCCTGCCTCTGCTTGAACTTGGTCATAGCTGTTTATATTGTCACTTCAGCTGAGTTAGGTCCACTTTTGGTACTTCATGTGTTGTCATTTCCAATGTTCTAACAGTCTGCTGTGGTTTGGCATTCAAGAAAAGTTATTGTAAACATAGAAAGATGTGAACATAGAGCACAGGGGGAGTAAGTTTGATATTAGGGGAGGAATTCCATGTTTTCTTATAAAGCAACAACCAGGTGTTTACACAGCCTTTTTAAAAAGGAGGATATCCACAAATAGATGAAGCTACATTTTTTTTTTTTATGTGGGTACCGGGAGTCGACCTCAGGACCTTGCGCTTGTCAGCAAGCGCTTGTGCCACTGAGCGATATCACTGGCCCTTTTTTTTCCTTTATGTGGGTTCCGGGAGTCAAACTCAGGACCTCGCGCTTGCCAGGCAGGCGCTTATTTCACTGAGGTATCTCACCGGCCCTACATTTTTTTTTTAATTACTGAAATAAGACAAAAATAATTTGTCACACCAGGCAGTGCATATGAAGGTAGATGAAACTGCCAAATCCCTCTGAATAGATGAAAGAAATTTCAGTTCATAAAGAGGCTGTTGTGACCAATTCACATTCACAAAGGATTATACTTAATTAAGCCATTGAGTTAGCTTAATTGGCTATTTTTCTTAGTGGTAGAAAAAATTAATAGTGATCTTATGAGTGCATCTTTGATTGGGTGAAATACCATGAATAGAATGGTTTTTATTTTGACCACATCAATAGTAATGAGAGCTGTTTCACTGGCATTAATTTGAACAAAATTGTAAAGACCTAGAAGTGAGGTTTTGTTCTAGTTAGGTCTGTTGAAGAGAATATCCTACTAAATGAATTCTTAGAAGTGACAGGTGGCCCTATGATTTTCTTTTTCAGAAAAGATTTTTGTTAGCAGTGCTTGCTGTCTGCATGCTGTAGGAAAGGCTCCCTTTCTTAGTGCTCAAGAGCTAAGAGCAGATGCCAATGTATTTGGTTATGTGCCCCAGCCTGAGGGCTGCCAGGCTTGAAGTGTTGGGGCTTATTAGCTCAGTTCCTTGTCTGGTGTTTGTGGATGGCACTGCCTAGCAGGAGCTCCCCTCTGGACCTCTGATGTCCCCACTGACCCTATTGACTTGTGGTTTGCTAGTCTTCAGGGAGAGCAGAAAAAACCGAGGACCTTGGATTCCTGGTTTCTTAGTGGCTCGGTGGGAGCCTAAAGAAGAGGACTCTGCTGCTCAGATACTGCTTTTTGTCTTATTATTCCTTTTAATCATAAGCAAGTTTGTGTTAAAAATCTCTGTTTTAAAATACAGCTCTACTGTTGTCTCTATTTTTTCTTAAAAAAAAAAAAAAAAGTTACAAGCTCCTTACTGCCTGCTGGGTGAAGTTCCCAGGGTGACATCGTGGCTCTCATTGTCCTATCATAGCCTTCATTCCTGGGTTGCCCGCTGCCACACCCTTCGCTGACCTGTTCTTAGCCCCTGGCAGGCTACAGGTTCCCGAGTCTGCCTCAGAGCTCAGGGCTGTACTGTTCGCATTTCCTCCTCCAGGGTGGTGGAGGAGCATGTTTCTCCTTGGCCTGTGTTGCCAGCACTCATGTTCTTAAGGTTTTGAATTGTGGCCAATCTGATAGGTGAGAAATGTTATCTCAGTGGAGTTTTGATTTGCATTTCTCTTGTTCTGAGTAACCTGCATTTTAGAGTGAGTGAAAGTAGTCATCCTTCTTGTCATTGTTTTTGGTGCTCAGTGAAATGCCAGCAACCCCCGAGCTCTCTCCCTTTCAACAAGGGATGTTTCACGTCCCAGCTAAGATATCCCTCCTCTCCGATGCTGCGACTCCTGTGAAGGTTAAGCAGTCCCCTCCTGCACTGCTGTGGCATGCTGCATGTAGTTCAGGGATGTCCTGAAGGGAAGGGCCTTGGTTCTCCACCTTTACAGCTTCAGTGAGCACAGAGTGCCTGGCAGATGAGTGATGCGTACTAAGAATTTGCTGGATAAATTGAAAAAATTATTTAAAAATCATGTATGACATGAGAAAATTAGTATTTTTTACTTGAATTCTGAAAGTTTAAAGCTCATGGTTGTACTTGTAACTTCATTGTTTTTATCTATATCATTCCAGAATTTTCTCAAAAGAAAGTCTTTGCAATGAGGGAAATACAGTATATCAAAATTTCAAGAGTTTTTACAATATTTCTTTTAGCTATAATAAGTAAAAATATTTCTTTTCTTTTTTTTTTTGTGGGTACCGGGGGTCGACCTCAGGACCTCGTGCGCCAGCAGGCACCCGTGCCGCTGAGTGATATCACCGGCCCTTTTTTCGTATGTGGGTTCTGGGAGTTGAACTCGGGCCCTCGTGCTTGCCAGGCAGGTGCTTACGCCGCTGAGCCATCCAGCAGCCCCCCAAAAATATTTCTTATAAAAAGCACAGCAACATTGTATTGTTGTATCATTATAAATTAATCATTTTCAAAGTCCAAAATAAATCTGTGATAAGGGCAGATTTGGTGTCCAGTAATCGAAAGCCTACCCTGTAGTACTGGTTCTAGTTAATGCATGTTTGTCCCTGCTGGACAAAATACTTCTGTAATCTTAAACTTTTTTAAATGCTATTTTCTGCTTTGTGCTAGTGTTGTTTGGACAATTGAATGCCAATATCTTGTACCCTGAGTAACTGATTTAAAGATAATGACATGCAATGTATTAACCATTGTTACCGTCCTATTACCTTGTTTTGAAATTCTGTTTTTTTTTTTTTTTCTCTTTAAAAAAATGCCATTTTCTGTCATTCTTGTTTTAGTTGGGCACGGTGTCACATGCTTATAATCCTACCACTTTAGGAGGCTGAGCCTCCTTGGGCTCACAAGATTGAGCCCAGGCCTGGTAGTTTGGCAACTTAGGGAGACCCTGTCTCAAAATAAAAAAATTTTAAAGGGCTGGGATGTGGCTTTGTGCAAAAGCCTGGGTTCAGTCCTTGGTACTGAAAAAAAGCTGTTTTTGAGATAAACTGTCATACATTGCTGAAGTGTTAGGGCAGAGGATAAGAAACATTTACCTGTTGCACATTAGGAAATCAGAGTTTTTATTGGAAATGATGAAGTTGGAGATTACAGTAATGGTAATCTATTGCTAAATTATTCTGCTTGGATTTTTAATGTTATTTTAGTGATACTGTATTTCTCTTTAAGGGATGGTTCCCAGTCCTTTTTTTTTTTAAAAAAGGAAGAAAGGGAGGTGAGAATGGCATATAGAACAATAATTGTTAGCGTCAAGGATTGGAATAACAAGGGATAACAAACAGATACACTCATTTTAAGAAAAAATATGCGACCACATAAAATGATGGAAAGAGCCTCAGTGATAAGGGCACTCTTTATAGAAGAAAGCATAAATAAATCATAGCATTTTTGCCCAGTGGATCAAGCAGCTGTTAAAATGGTTAGAAATGACTTCATATAAAACAAAATGTTTAATAAAATATTGATTAAAAATTTTATATCTACTGTGTGTTCATATTTATACATATATGGAGGAAAATAGGCAAAAATGAGAATTGTGAGAATGTACATTATTTGAATTTTTACTCATTTTTGTTATAAATATTACTGTGCAATAAAAATACAGAAAAATGCAAAGAATGTGGTCAACTTAAGAAGGAAATCAGAACAGAGGACAAAAGAAAGACAACCTGACTTTCACATAGTTATTTACTGAGTCACAAAATTTTAGAAATAGAATTCTTTCCCAGTACATTTAAAATTTTTTGGTTTCAGGGCTTCAAAATTAAAAATTATTGGAAACTCCAAAGAGCTTTTGTTTATGTGGCTTATACCTGTCAGTATTTTCATATTACAAATTAAAATTGAGAAATTTTATATAACAAATTAAAATTAGTTATTAAAAATAGCAGTGATAAACATGTTTATATAAATAACACATTTATGAAAAATAACTAAATATTTTATGAAAAATGACAGTGATAAACCCATTGCATGTTAACTTAAATAATGTGTTTATGAAAAAGTAACTGTATATTCCAAAACAAAAAGTTAATGGGAAGAGTGCTAGTGCTTTGTATTTTTCCAAGTCTCTAAGATTTGGCTTAGTAGAACACAACTGGATTGTCATATCTGCTTATGAATTCAGTCTTTCATGAATGTTGTTTGGTTAAAGTATGGGGAGAAGATCTGTTTTCACACAGCTCTAGTTGTAAGAGGGAGAAGTCTTTTCATAGCCTTTTCAGGTAATTGTGGCTGGATCCTGTTGCCTCTGGAAAACCCCACTATATACTTAATGGGAGAACCAGATTAAAAGTGGCAGGCATACCGTGTCTTAGTATTATAAAAGCAGTTTGGGGGCTGGTGAGATGGTTCAGCGGCATAAGTGCCTGCCTGGCAAGCACGAGGTCCTGAGTTCAACTCCTGGTACCCACATAAAGGAAAAAAAGGGCCGGTGATTTTGCTCAGCGGCACAAGCGCCTGCTGGCATGCGAGGTCCTGAGTTCGACTCCCGGTACCCACCACCAAAAAAAAAAAAAAAAGGCATTTTTGGCTCCTGGACTCTGAAAATTGTTAAGGCTCCCCCAGGAGGCCTGACCACACTTTAAGAACCACTGTTTAAGTTTCTCAGGATGAGAAAACTGAAACCCAGAAATGTTCAGTATTTTCCCCAAATCACAGGGTTGATGAAAGACAGAGGACTGGGACACGGCTTCTCCAGTTTCATTCCTCATGCTTTTGGAGAACTTTAGGACTTGGTTCAACCTTTGGAAATTGATCCTGAGTGTATATATGAGGATCTTATTCCCAAAATATATTTTTTTATTTTAAAGATTTAAAAAATTATTTCATTGATGAATCAAAACATTAGAGAAAGTAGCATTCAGATTATAAGTAGATTTGTAAAAATGTAATTTTAAGTAAATATATAAAGGTACAGAAAAATATTAGATTTATAATAAAGGCTGGGATACATTTTAATTTTCGCTGACCTAGCATCCTTTTTCGCAGTAATTGTGACACTTTTGGTTTCATTTTGGCTTGTTGGTTATTTGCATGTCCACAGTATGAGGTATTTTCCATGTCTCCCTCAAATGTTAGGTTGTATTCTGGTTTTTAGTATTGTTCACTCATTCCTCCTAGACCCCACCAGAGTCTCAGGAACAGCAGAAATGTGGGTGTCCCTTTCGCTAGCACAGAGGTGTGGAAAGAGCTGGAGCTGATGACTCTAGTCTGCTTCCTCAATCTTGCGCAGATCTCAGCCTCTTCCTTCCTTCCCCCCGCAGCACTGCCCCTGCACCTGACTTCCCTCAGCTCGCTGCACCTTTTCCCAGGTTTTTAATATGGCACTTCTCTATTCTTCTTCAGAGTGGAGTGTGAAGCAGGGCCCACATGTCCAGGTTATAAATTACAGACCCCCCTGTCTGCATGGCAGTTGCATGGCACTATCTCAGCTCCTTTTTTTTTTTTTTCTCCTTTGTGGCTAGAAAGGTGTTTTGTGGGTTGGCAGAAATAAAAAGAAAACTTATTAATTTGAAATATTATTGAAAATTTGTTCTAGCTACATCATGTAACTACTTCTGTCTTTGTGTAGGACATAATCATGTCAGTGTTTCACATAAAACGGAAGTTTTCTGTTCGTGAAGAAAGATCAGAAAAATGCAGTGTACCCCAAGCTTCTACTTTTTCTTCTGTAAATGAGTTGTTAAATAATATCTAAGAGTATTTGGCATTTGCTTTATTATTTATTCAACAACAGCTTACTAAGTGCCCATTGTGTGCCAAGCACTGTCAGGAATGCTAGAAGTATTGTAGACAACCAGACTTCAGAGTTCTAGTCCTGACTCTGTGTCTGATTTGGATAGGGCCATTACCAGTCATTGAAATGCTTTGTTCCTTTTTTTCTCACCTGTCAGATGAAGACACCAGTACTCAACTTGCTTACTTTATACAGTAGTCTTAAGATGCAAATAAAATACCATATATGGAAATGCATTTCTATGTAGTCATATGTAATATAGTATATAGTGGTGATGTAAAATATTATTTTGCTGGAAAATTTCTCATGCAGTGCATTCATACTTAGTTGGGAGAATACTAAATTAACTTAATCTTGAAGTTCTAAGATACTTAAAAGATAATATTTGTTTTTCTTCTGTTTACAGAAAAAGATAATGCTGAATATGTTCTTAGACACAATGATGGCCGATCCTCCCCCCCAGTGCCTTGTCTGGCTACCTCTCATGCACAGGCTTGCCCATGTCGAGAATGGTGAGCAGAACTCTTAGTTTCAATTCCTTATGCTGTAGGGAATACTGGGACTGATTATATGAAGTGTCCTTAACTATTAGCATTGAAAATTATAACTGACATTTGCTGGCAGTCCATCATTTGAGTTTGTGATTTAACTTTCAAAGAAGAATATTTATTTCTAAAAAGGAGTAGGCCTGTTACTTAGCTGAAATTCCAAGAAATAATACCAGGTCATAAAACTTGGTGGTTGAGACTAGGGTTTTTTCTCCTTGAGATCACAGATCTGTCTTACTTTTCTCTCGTTGCTGAGACAAAATACCTGATGTCCAAAATTAAGGAAGAAAAGGTTTGTTTAGCTCACAGTTTGTGGAGGTTTCAGTCCATACTCAGCTGGCTCCAAGGCAGAGTGGCACATGGCAGAGGGCAACGGCTCATGGCGGTGGAAGACAGCAAAAGCAGCAAGAGCAAAAATGGAGGAGCATGCAAGAGAGCCAGCCTCTTTCCCTCCCTTATATTGTATGCAGGCTGCCCGCCCCAGGGTGGGTGTAGCACTCACAGTCATAATCCCAGCACTAGACAATGAGTCAATCACAACTCTAGAAGCCTGCCCCCATGACTGCATGAGACTTTAGGGAGACATCTAGACACAAACCGTAACAGGATCGTTGTCTACTTGAGTCTTCCTGGCTTAGCCATGATTTTCCTTTTTTCCTGTTTAATTTGCCAGAATCATAGCTCTAATAAATTGGATATGTACAATATTAACCACTAAAGCTATAATTACTTTTGAGAATTTAAAGAAAAATAGCTAAGATACAGTGTGGTACTTGGTCTCATATATCTTCCTTTTTATTTATTTTTTTTAAACAACTTTACCTTGAATGTACTGTTGTATCCTTCTCAGTAGTTTGACTTAAATCTTTCTTTTGTTTTGAGTTGAAATGGTACACATTTCTTAGAAACTTTTTAAGATTTTCTGCTGTTGCCATCAATTTATCTCCTTATTTAGGCTGATTTTATTAAAGGGAAGGCTGTAGCTTTTCTGTGCAACCTTCCTTCTGTCTAGGCTGTTCCATGTCTCTTTTATTCCACGAAAAAGAACAAGAGTGAGCTGAGAAGCTACTAAAAAGCAAAGTCCTCACTCCCTCCCCTTTCTCAATGCTTCCCCCATCCCTTCTGTCCATACTTTTTTTTTTTTTTTTTTTCTCAGACTTCTGCTCAACTTAAGCTTTCATTCACAAAGGTCTGATTTAGGATTCTTTATTTTATTTTACTTTAATTTACTTTATTTTAATTTAATTTTATTTTATTTGAGACAGAGTCTCACTATGTAGTGCAGGCTGGCCCTGAATTCCCTTCTGTAGCCTAGGCTGGCCTCAAACTCACGGTGATCCTCCTGTCTCAGCCTTCCAAGTGCTGGGATTACAGGTGTGCACTACCACACCTGGTTTAGTATTATTTTCTTAAAAGACCAGAATCTTTCAACTGGACTAAAACTGCTAAATTTTTTAGCAAGATTTTTGAGTAGAGGTTTAAATTGTTAAATTATACCAGTATTCTTTAGAGGCAATGCTTTTATATAGCCTTAAGTGTTTTAGTAGTTTCACATCTAGTTAATTTTCATAAAATCGTTTTGTATCTGCTGTGAGAAGTGGAAAGAACCTCATTTGTCAAGATGTATGTTATCCATATGAGTATTTTACTGTATCTTTGTGTGTCATGTATTATTTATTGATTACAGCCTTTTATGGTTAGTGGTATTATTTTTCCTTGGAGACAGATGTTATGAAATCATTGAATTATATCTAGAAATAAAACATTTTACCCATCACATTAACATTTGTTTATATGTCTTCTTATAGTGGGAAACAAATTCTAAAATTATGGTATTTTTAGGTTTTGTGGCTTTGGCCCTTTTCTTCCAGTGTGTTGAAATTACTGTTCAAAAGAACAAATACTTACTTTCTTAAGCTGAATTTTCACTTTTTTAATATTGGTTTACAAATCCAAGTGTATAGTATATAAGAAGAGAGCTTTTATGCGATGTACTTTACCAAAATAATACTTTTACCAGGATCTGAATAGTCCCTATCTTACTAGTAGTTGACCTTCCTCATTCTTGGTTCTTGCTTTCCCACCTACTTATCTATTCCACTAATACAAGCAAGGGCTCTTGGCTGGCTTAGAATAAAATCACATAGACAAAGTGTTCAACCAAAGTTATCAGAATATATCTGATAATTTTTTTTTTATTTTTAATTTTTTTTGTCTTTTTGAGACAAGATTTCACTATGCAGTTCAGGCTGGCCTTGAACTCACTTTGTAGCCCAGGCTGGGCTCGAACTCGAAACAATCCTCCTGTCTCAGCCTCCTGAGTGCTGAGATTACAGGCGTGCAGCACCATGCCCGGCCATCTGATAATTTAATATTAATATATGTGTATTATTTAATACTAACCTGAAATTATGGAATTATAAATATTGTCTGCACTGATGTTGACTGCATTGATGTTCACTCCAGACTGATTTCAGAGTTGTGTTCTCTAGAGGAAACTATACCAAATTATATGGTTTTAATTTCAAGCACACACTCTTATTAGCTCTTTCATAGTCTTTCAGAAATACCTTGCTGACAAAAAGAAGACAACTTAGATTCTTTGTTTCTAATTCTGTTTCCACCTTGGCTTTTATGTTAGATTTGGTTTTCTTCTGTATTGACTCTCTTCTCCAGATGACATAATTTTTTCTTTCCCCGCCCTTTGTCTCTCTGGGTCACCAGTCTTCCACCCCGTGGAGTGCTCCTATTGCCGCTGTGAGAGCATGATGGGCTTCCGATACCGGTGCCAGCAGTGCCACAACTACCAGCTCTGCCAGAACTGCTTTTGGCGCGGCCATGCCAGTGGCCCTCACAGCAACCAGCACCAGATGAAGGAGCATTCCTCTTGGGTAACTGCTTTGTCTTTCAGTCTGTGTCTCTGACAGTTTGTCTGTCTCATCTGTAACAGCACCTGTGCCAGGATCCTGAGGGATACCCTGCCTGAAAAGGATGTGGTCTAATGAAATCTTTCTACACAGGGTTTTAAAAACAGAACTTTGGAGATGGAGAGATTAGTACATTTGAAATAGTCTTTTTTATTCAGTAAGATGGAAATTTTATGATGCTGCCTTCCCAAAGTAAAATGTAGATTTCTTCTGATTTTAAAACCATACAAGGTATGCCCCTCCCTTATGCTTATTGTTTTGAGCTTTCCATAAGGTTTAAAGTTCTCTTTTCAAGCAGCTTTTCTTTTTCTTTTTTTTTTTTTTTTTGTGGGTACCGGGGGTCGACCTCAGGACCTCGCGTGCCAACAGGCGCCCGTGCCGCTGAGCGATATCACCGGCCCCTTTTCCGTATGTGGGATCCGGGAGTCGAACTCGGGCCCTCGCGCTTGCAAGGCAGGCGCTTACGCCACTGAGCCATCTCACCGGCCCAAAGCAGCTTTTCTTCATGCTGATAGGGTTTAAATGTTACAAATAAATCAGCATGAAATAAAGGATTTAAATTTTTGTAGCTTTTATGTTGGGGAAAACAATGTATTTTCCAGCTGTTGCCATACTGTTGTATTTATGATCAAAAGTAGTTTTTAAAGTAATAATATTTGAGTAGACTTTGATATCTGCCCTTTTTTGTGGTGTTTATAAATTTTGTGGGATGCTTATCAATTATTTTTTTTTCTTTCTCTTATTTTTAGAGTTTTAAAACTGCCATACTTTTTCCAAAAAGTTGTTCTAGATTTTGTTTTAAAATCTTTCTTTTAGTTTTAATGGTAGAATATACTGTATAGGGTCAGAAGTATAATTTAGAATCTAGATTCTTAAGACTGGTCATCCTACTAGACTTCATGTATTAAGAAGACCCATCTTTGGTCTTAAAACTCAGCGAAAAGCCCTGATGTAGTTCAGTGGTAGAACACATGCCTACCATGCATGGGACCTTGTGTTTGATTTCCAGCATGGCAAAACAGACCAGCCCCAAAACACTGACTCAACCAAGGAAAAGCAAATAAGTACATACTCTTATACTAGGACTGTGTCAAAGGAAAAAACAAATGTATGTATTTATGTGTGCACTTAACTATGCTGCACACTTATGTGTGTACTTAACTATGCTGTTTTTATCACTGTAGCTTTGTAAAATAACTTGAAATTTGGGATTGTGATGCCTCCTACTTTGCTCTTGTTACCCAGGATTGCTTTTGCTATTCTGGGCCTCTTCTGATTCCATATGAATTTTAATATTGTTTTCTCCAGTTCGGTGAGGAACACTGGTGGTATTTTGATTGGGATTGTGTTACATCTGCGTATCAGTTTGGGAAATTTGGCCTTTTGATTACATTGGTCTTCCTATCCAGGAATAGAGGATATCTTGCCATTTTCTGACCTCTTTGGTCTTCTTTTTCAGAGTACTGTAGCTCTGTTATAGAAATCTCATTGTCTTGGTTAGATTAATTCCTAAGTATTTAATTTTTCTTGTTATAATTGTGAATGGTATTGCTTTCCTAATTTTTCAGTGAGTTCATTATTAATGTACAGGAATGCTGTTGATTTTGTGTGTCAGCTTTGTATCCTGCACCTACTGAATTTGGTTATTAATTCTAGGAGTCTTTTGTGGAAATTTTTGAGGATCATGTCATCTGCACATAATGATAATTTGATTTTTTTTTTCCCCTATACATATCCCTTTTATTTCTTACTCTTGCCTGATTGCTCTGGCTAATGTATCGAGGATTGTATTGAACAGCAGTGGTGGTAGTGGACGTTCTTGTCTTGTTCCTGATTTTAGAGGGAAAGCTTTAAGCTTTTCCCTGTTTTATATGATGTTGGCCATTGGTTTGTCATAAATGGCTTTTACGAGATTGAAATAAGGTACTTCTATACCTATTTTCTTCCCAGTTTTTATCATGAATAGATGTTGGATTTTGTAAAAGGCTTTTTCTGCATCTACTTAAATGATTGTGTGATTTTTGTCCTTGTTTCTGTTTGTGTGATATATTTATTGATTTGTGTATGTCGAACCATCCCTGCATCCCTGGGTGAAGTCTACTTGGTCATGATTATGACCTTTTTGATGATTCGTTGCATTCTGTTTGCCAGTATATCTTCTTAAGGATTTTTCATACATATTCATTAGAGATTGGTTGATATATAATTCTCTATTTTGGTAGGGTCCTTTTCTGGTTTTGGTATCAGGGAAATGCTGCCTTCCAGAAATGACTTGCGGAGTACTCCTTTCCTTTCAAATTCATTGAAGAGTCTGAAGGATATTGGCATTGGGTCGTCCCTGAAGTTCTTGCAGAATTTGGGAATGAATCCATTGGAACCTGGGCTTTTCTTTGTTGGTAGTTTTTTTTCCTGCTTCAATTTCATCACCTGTTACTAAATTATTCAAGTTTTCTGTATCAAGGTTCAGTTTTGGTAATTTGTATATATCTAGGAATCTATCCATTTCTTCTTCTTTTTTTTTTTTTTTTGTGGGTACCGGGGGGTCGACCTCAGGACCTCGCGCGCCAACAGGCACCCGTGCTGCTGAGCGATATCACCGGCCCCTTTTTTTCGTATGTGGGTTCCAGGAGTCGAACTCGGGCCCTCGCGCTTGCAAGGCAGGTGCTTACGCCGCTGAGCCATCTCACCGGCCCTATCCATTTCTTCTTAATTCTTCATTTTATTAGAATACAGGTTCTCAAAGTAGTTGTGAATAATCTGGATTTTGGCAGAATCAATTGTGATTTTGCCTTTTTCATTTCTAATTGCATTGATTTGGTCTTTTTTTTTGTAAGATTGGCTAGGTGTTTGTTTTATTTTCTTTCTTCAAAGAACAAGTTCTTTGACTCATTTATCCTTTGTATTGTTTTTTAGTCTCAGTTTCATTAATTTTCTTCCTCTTTTTTCTTTTTAATTTCCTTCCTTGTACTAGCTTTGGATTTGAATTGTACTTTTTTTTTTTTTTTTTTTTTAGGACCTTGAGCTATATCATTAGGTTATTTATTTGGGCTCACTGTTTTTGTGATACAGGCATTGACCGCTATAAACTTCCGTCTTAGGACTCTTCAGGTTCCGTTACGTTGTACTGGCATTATCATTTGATTCTAGAAATTAATTTCTTTCTTGACTTCTTCTATGATCCATTGATTATTCAAGAGAGTATTGTTTAACATATTCACGACAGGGCATTCTTATGTCTCATTCTTATGTCTCGTTGCCAGGCAGCTCTGATTTGAATTCCCTTGTCTGGTATTAAATAGCTAACCACTGGTGATTTAAGCTGCCTCGTGGGACAATTGTGCATGTGCCAACCAATAGTGGTTCAAGCTGGCAGGAATGTGTTAATTTCCATATGTTTGCATTATTTCTGTGGTTTCTTTTGTCATTGATTTCTAGTTTCTTTGCACTGTGATCTGATAATATGCATGGGATAATTTCATTTCTTTTATATTTACTTAAGTATGCTTTATGGGCTAGCATGTGGTCTGTTTTGGAGAAATCCCATGTGCTCCTGAGAAGATAAGTATATTCTGGGTGGAATACTATGGATATCTGTTAAGTCCATTTGTTTGAAGGTTTGGTTCTACTCTGATATTTCTTTGTGGCTTTTTTTGTGTAGTTGATCTTTTTGTGACAATGGAGTATTGAGGTCCCTCGTTATAATTGTGTTGTTGTTTATCTGATTTTTTTATGTCCAGTAGTGTTTATGAAGTTGAGTTTGCCAGTGTTTGGTGCCTGTATGTTTATAATTGTTATCTCTTTCTGTTGAAATTTTCCCATAACCAATTTGTAGTGACATTTTTTGCCTCTTCTGATCGGTTTTAGCTTGAAACCCACTTGTCTGAAATTAGGAAAGCTGCTGCTTTTTTCTGGGTTTGTTCGCATGGAATATTGTTTTCCATCCTTTGATTTTTAGTCTATGAGTTTCTTTTGGGCAAAATGTGTGTCTTGTATCATACATATCATTACGTTTTGTTTCTTGATCCATCCCGCCAATCTGTGTCTTTTAATTGGGGAACTGAGACCATTCACATTGAGAGTTATTACTGAAAGGTGCTGACTTATTCCCGTCATGATTTTCCAGTTGCTGACCCCTTCCTCCTCCTGCTTAACTGCTCACCCTGCCTGGTCTCTTTGTTCTCTTAGATGTTTTGGCATTGTTAGCTTCATTGTCTCATTCAAGGTTACTCTTGAGAATTTTTTGTAGTGCTGGTTTGGTGGTCATGAATTTCTTGAGGTCCTCTTTGTCATGGAAATACAGTACATTATTTCTTCACTACTTTTGAGAGAAAGTTTTGTAGGATATATCAGTGTGGGTTGGAAGTTGTTATCTTTGGGGCTCGAAACACTTCAAGCTCTCCTGGCCTTTAAGGTTCATGTTGAGAAGTCTGCTGTAATTCTAATGGGGTTACCTGTACAAGTGATTTGTTGCTTTTCTCTTATAGCTCCTAAGATTCTTTCCCTGTGTTGGACTTCTGGTATTTTGGCTGCAATGTGAAGCAGAGAGGTTCTGTTTTGATTGTGGCTGTTTGGTTTTCTTATGCCTCACTTATCTGTATGTTTTAATTCTTTCCCAATATTTGGAAAGTTTTTGCTCTTATTTCTTTTTTTTTGTTTGTTTTCTTCCTTTTGTTTTTTTTATGTGGGTACCGGGAGTCGACCTCAGGACCTCACGCTTGCCAGCAAGTGCTTGTGCCACTGAGCGATATCACCGGCCCTTTTTTTTCCTTTATGTGGCTTCCAGGAGTCAAACTAAGGACATTGTGCTTGCCAGGCAGGCGCTTACACCGCTGAGCCATCTCACCAGCCCTTGCTCTTATTTCTGTAAACAGTTTTTTATGCCTTTTGTGCTGTCTTCCAATTTTCACTTATTCCACTTAATCTTTGTGTCATCTAACAGCTACCGATTGCATTTTTCATAGTCTCTTGTTGTTTTAAGGTATTTCTGAATAATTGGTGTTTGAAAGCATCCCTGTCTTCTGATATTCTGTCCTTACATTTGTCACTTCTGCTGCCCATAGTTTAAATATAATTTTTAATCTCCTGGATTTCTTTTTTTTTTTCTTTCTACTGTATTTCTTTTGGAACCTTTTCTTGGACTCTAGTTCTTTGCTAGACTGGTCATTGATGTTTTGTATTAGCTGTCTTTTTATTAGAGTCTTCTCTAAGTTCCCCGATTGTTTTGTTTATTACCTCCATTATTGATTAGTTATATTTTCTGTGAGCCCTTGACGCACCTCACTGATGGTTTTTAATCTCCTCTGCTATCCTTTCCAATAACTCAGCTGTGTGGCTTTTGCTTTTCTCCCCTTCAGTGCTCTGTGGATCAGCTTTGGGGGATATGATAGTTTGGGGAGGCTTTTTATTGACTTACCTTCTCATGCTTTTGTTTTGTGTTGTTTTGAGCTTAGGTATCAGTCAGTTCTAGTGAAAAGACTTTGTTGCTGGTATGGAGATCTTCTTAATTAGCTTTTCAGTAATGCACTCAGGGTGGGGCTAGCTATAGTCCTTTGCCTCTGTCCCAAGATCTGGTATCTCAGTTAATTTGTGAGGGGGGTTGTAATGTATTTTCCCAGCACCTAGTTCTGGACCTCAGTATTATTAATGTCACAAAGGTAATCTGGGTATTGGCATACACAGAAAACCTATTAATGGCAGTAAGTATGTGATCCTGGCATTAACAAGTAAATCAGAAACAATAATATTGTGCAAGTCAAACTGGATATTGACATACCTTAAGAACCATTAATGTACATCTTTAACCTTAGAAAAGAAATGCATGATAGGGCCGGCGATATAGCTCAGTGGCATAAGTGCCTGCCTGGCAAGCGCGAGGTCCTGAGTTCGACTCCCGGTACTTGCGTATAAAAAAAAAAAAAAGAAAGAAAGGCATGATTAGAGTATAAACCCTAAGACAAAGGAAATATTAACATTCAGCAAATGTCTACTAAGTATGATAATTATACCTCCACTAATGATAGAAAAGAATTCAATAGTCGTAACATAGAGTTAGCTGTCTTTCTAAAGATTAATAAAGCTTAATAGTTATATTATTAAAGATATAGGAGTTTAGGAATGGAAAAAGGCAAAAAAGAAAATTTTGAAAAATTAAACAATGGGAGGAGATGAGAAGGAAAGAAAAGTGAGACAGGATCCTATTGTGGAGTAGAAGAATATAGAATTAGATAAAGGTAACAAAAAAAAAATGAGAAATAAAAGATAAAAGAAAAATGGAAATAATATGGAGAATAAAATGAGAAAAAAAGAAAAAGAAAAAAGGAGTATGAAGGAGGAAGAGAAAGGACAGAAAAAGCAAATGAGTCCAAAAGCAGAAAAAAACAATTTTTCTTCTGTATTTTTGAATGAGTGGTTTTCTTGTAGGATCTGCAGTTGTGGAGTTCAGAAAGTCTCGTTTTCTCTGGCTAGCCTTACAGCCACTGGATTCGTGAGATGCACCCCTGTCGAGAGGCCTGTTTCCATCAGGCTCCGGTAGTGTCCACAGTGAGATGTCTGCTTGCATTCATGGGTAGGGAAGGCCGTCAGACCTCAGATCTGTGTTAGACGTAGGCTAGCAGAGCAAGTGTTCAGGTACTTCATGCTAGTGGGCATTTTCAGATCCAGCTTTCTCTTGAGTGCAACGGGCTTCTCACTGCAGGTGGGGGGCCGTGTCCTTCCCAGCCTGAGGTTAAATGTCTCAGGGGATCTCTTTCTAGCTGGCTCTGTGTCCATAGTATCTCCCCATGGCTGTCTCTCACCCAGTCACCGTGGGAGAGTAATGCTTGAGACCTTGAAGTGTTTTTTTAGTTGTTCTGACTCTCAAACTTAAATAATCAACCCCTTCCCCAAATGGCATCTGATTGAGGATTCTCTGCTGATATGCTGGGTGGTCCTGTTTCAGTCCCTTTCCTATTGTTACCTGCTTTGTTGAAGGAGTCCCCTTAGGGTAAAGTCCCAGGCTGTTAGTGTACTTCACAAAGGCCTCGGGCTCCGTTGCCATTTCTCCCTGGATCTCCCAGCCCTGGGCGCTTACCTTGCTTCTGGGGAACCTGGTTCCCCTTGCCATGAGCTGTGAAAGCTGAGGAGAGAGTTGATTGTTTCCTTCTTTTTTCTGTGTTGTGGACCATCTGTCCAGCTTCTCTTTAGCTTCTAATTTTTTCTGTTAGCTCATTCCTGGTTCCCAGTGACCTGCTTCTCTTTTTTTGACAAGTTATTTTTCAGTGTCTGAATTTGGATCTCAGAGAGGCTGAGTTTTGCTGCTGATAACCATTCTGCTATTTTCTTTCCCCACTGGTGGTCATGAATTTCTTAAAGTGGTTGTTCTAATCAAAATATCTTATTTCTTTATCAGTTTTGAAAGACAGTTTCTCAGGATTTATCAGTTTGGGTTAGAAGTTGTTTTCTTCCAGGGCTTGAAACACTTCACTGCAAGTTCTCCTGGCCTTTAAGGTTCATTTTGAGAAGTCTGCTATAATTTCAGTGTGTTTTCGTTTTCCTTCAATAAATGCATTTCCAACAATAAATGCATTGTTGCTTTTCTTTAAAGGCTTTTGATTCTATTTTCCTGTTGGATTTCTGGTATATTGACTGTGATATGTCATGGAGAGGTTCTTTTCTGATTGTGGCTATTTGGGGTTCTTTATGTCTCACTTATCTGTGTGTGAAATTCTTTCCCCATGTTTGGAAAGTTTTGCTAATATTTCTGTAAACAGGTTTTTTAATGCTATTTGTGTTATCTTCTGATTTTTCACTAATTCCAGTTAGTTTTAGATTAGTCTTATTGTGTCATCTAGCAGCTGTTGGATCCATTTTTCGTATTTCCTTGTTGTTTTTAAGGTATTTCTCATTAATTGCTCACTGACAACAGCCTTGAGTTGTAGTTCTGACACTGCATCACATTGGTTGCTTCCACTGCCCATACTTTCAATAGAATTTTTAATCTCCTGAATTTCTGCTTGGTATCTTTTCATGGACTCTCATTCTTTTCTATATTGTACATTCACGTATTGTATCATTTTAACTCCACTAGCTTTTTATTAGTGACTTCTGCAGGCCTGCTGATTGTTTTATTAGGTCCAAATTATCTATTTAGTTGTATCTTCTTTGAACTCTCCAAGTACCTTATTGATTTTTTTTTTTTTTAATCTCCTCTGTTATCCTTTCAAATTATTCTGTTGGGTGCCTTTTGATTTTTCTCTCCGTTGATGCCTATGGATCAGCTTTGGGGGAGTTGGCAGCTTTCAGAGGCATTGTGTTGCCTTGTCTTCTCATGTTTGTATTGTTTGTGTGTGTGTGAGCATGTACGTGTGTGCATGTGTGTGTATTGAGGCTTGTGGGTTGATTATAGTGAAAGACTTTGTTGCTAGTATGGAGATCTCTTTAGTTAGTGTCTGCTTTTTAGTGATGCACTCTGGGCTTGACTAACTATAGGTCTTTGACTATCCCAAGATCCAGCCACCCTCATTAATTTGGGAGGAGAAGCTGCAGTGTAATTTGGGTTAGTACCCAGTTCTCTGGGAATGGGCTATATTATTGTTAATGACACCATGGCAATCCAAACATTGGCGTACACAGAAAGTTAATTGATAACATCAACTATGTCACCTTGACCATAGTAATAAAATCAACAACAATAATAGCACCAAAGACAAAGTGGGTATTGACATACCCCAAGGACCAATAAAGTACTACTCCTAACCATAGAAAAGAGATTTATAATTGTAGTATAAACACTAAGACAAACCAGATGCTGACCTTCAGTAAACATCTAAATGGAACAACCTTACCTCCACTAATAAAAGAACAGTACTCAACAGTAATAGCATAGAGTTAACTATCTGAAGATTCAGAAGGCTTAATGCTAATTGTACTAGTAAAGAGAGAGAGGATGGGGAACTAGAGAATGAGAATAGTAGAATGTGAAATATTAATCAATGGAAGTTGAAAAGGAGGAGAGAAAAGTGAGATGAAGGTCCTATTGCAGAGCGAAAGGAAATTAACAGTATTAGATAATAGTAACAGAAAAAAATGAACAAGAAAAAGAACAAGGAAAAAACAGCAAAATAAAGGGGAAAAAGGAAAAATAAGAATGGAAAACAAATGCTACGAGCAGAAAAGACAAAATCAAAAGTGAATGAACCCTAAACCCCAAAAAAACAATGAAGGAAAAAGAAAACAGGAAAAAAAGTTTGAGTCAATTAAAAATTCGTCTTTTTTTTTTCTTTTTTGGACTGGGAATTGAACTCAGGACCTCATACTTCCTCTGTGTTTTTGAATGAGTGGTTTCTTTCCAGGATCTGCAGTCTTAGAGTCTAGCAAGTCATGATTTTTCTCTTCCTAGTTTTACAGTCTGTGAGTTTGTCAGATGCCCTGTCTGCTTCAGAGGCCCTCTGTTTGTACACCCAAGACTGTGGCAACCCTACAAGCCGATGTATGTACTTGCTCGATGGGAAAAGTGATCAGTTCTCCTTTCTCTGCTAAATCTGGGCACAGGGCATGGGTTCAAGCATGCTATGGAACTTAAGGCCAACACATTCAGATCCAGCCTCCTCTGAAAGCCACACTGACCCGGGCTGGTTTCTAATTATGGAGGGCAAGCAAAGCCCATATCCTTCCAGGGCTACACTTAGACTTCTCAGGGAATTTTTGTCTGTCTAGCCTGCACCCTCTCCATGGTTGTCTCCTGTGACTGTCTCTCACCCAGTACTGTGAAAGTATAATACTGGAAATTCTGAAATGGAGTTGTTCCTTAGTTGTTTTGTGGCTCACTGAAACAATCAGCTCCTTCCCCAAATGACACCTGATTAAACACTCTCTGGGAACATGGCAGGTGCTGCACTGGGTTTGTTCTACAACTCTAGCCTGCTGTGAAGGAGTCACTTTCAGAGTAAGATCCATGCTGGTTTTTATAGTTTACTGTAGCTGTGGGCTTTTCTTGGGCTAGTGCTGCTGGCCAGGTCCAAACTTTCTCCCTGGGCTTACCTTCTCTTCCTGGGTGTTGGCCTCACCTTCTCTTCCTGGGTGTCAGCCTCGCCCACAGTCAGGTCAGTCAGCACGTCTCCATGTACTGTCTTCATGCCGTTACAACATACGTATAGAAAAGTATGCAAATCACAAATGAATTATGTTTCCTTTTCATCTTCAAAGTAGATTTCCATTTGTTTTTACTTTTATTTCAGCGTTTTTTCTGTTTCATGAAAATCTTTATTTTTGTAGTGACTTTAGATTTAAGAAAACTCTAGTTTTATCAGCATGCATAATTTTGAAGCTGATATCATACATACCAGTTTTGAATTTTGTGGATGCGTGTATTTATGGACAGGTGCATACTGGCAGTATGTGGGTGTTTGCATTGTAATTTGTTTTCAAAATTAAGATTCTATGTATACAGTACCCTGGTCCTTTGAGAAAGATGTTGGTGAATTTTTGAGGCTGGGTAGAGAAATTTCCACCTAACAAAATGTGTGTAATCAGGTTAATAGTAATTTCTTTGAAGGTTGTTCACTGTATCTGTGCTGATATTTTGAATGTTTCCATATATTTACAACAAATGAGTTTAGTGCATGTAACCAGCTTGTATATGAATTTACATAGTAGATTGTAGACTTGATGTGCAGTTTTTAGTACCTGGAAGTTTAGTTTGATTTTTCCAGAAAGTTCTGTTTAATGTTTTATCTAAGTAACTGTGCAGTATAACTTAATATTCTTTTAGTACTCAGTCCATTTAGTTTACTTCTAATAAAAAAAGCCATATAGCTCTATGTCTTAGATTTATTGTGTTCTTCCATTCATTCGTTCATTCATTCAAAAGATATTTTTTGACCACCTGTGTATGCCAGACAATATAATAGACACAGGGATAAATCTATGCATAAATCAGACAAAGATTCCTGCTTTTGTGGAGCTTAAGTTTTAAAAAGTATGAAAGAGGGCCGGTGAGATGGCTCAGCGGCTTAAGCGCCTGCCCGGCAAGCGCAAGGGCCCGAGTTCGACTCCTGGAACCCACATACGAAAAAGGGGCCGGTGATATCGCTCAGCGGCACGGGCGCCTGCTGGCGCGCGAGGTCCTGAGGTCGACCCCCCGGTACCCACAAAAAAAAAAAAAAGTATGAAAGAGACTGCTAGTGCTTGCTAACCTCACTGTCTTCGTAGACATCTAGACCACGTTTCTCACCCCCTTTATCTAAGTGGGACTAGGTGAATTGTCGTCACCAGTGAAATGTGCACAGGGTGCCATGTGTCTTACCAGAACAAGACAGTGATTTGTAAAGTTCCTTGTTTGTTACCTTAATTGGGGAAGTTCCATTAAGACCCAGGGGAGAGTGAAGCCATGAAGTAAACTGTATCCTTGAATGAGGAATAGGGAAGGGTATCTGCCAGCCTTCTTGATAGATATGGGGGCATGATAAAAACTTTGTGATAAGTGAAGTTTTAGTTTTTGCTGCAGTAGTTAGTATTAGAAGTGGAGTCTGTTAAGACATTAAAATTTGTGGGATCAACTTAGCAGTCAGGTGCCACACTGATAAGGAAACTGACATTGGAGGCAGGGAAAGATAGAAATCCATATTATATAGTGGTAACTAGTGTGGTAAATTTGTCATCTGCAATAACTTGGAAGGCAACCTCACCAGCTAAACTCTGCCTAGATAAAATATTGTAAAGGATCAGAATATGAGCCTATTAACAGTAAGTGAGATACTGTAAGAAACAGATGAGCACAGAAAAGAATTGGGTAGTCTGCAGGCAGAAAAGGAAAGGGAATCAAGAAAGTGCTGACACTTGGGTCATTGAAAGGAAGAACAGGCTGCTTCTTGGCTCTAGAGAGTAAGAAATGAAGTTGAAAAATCTGGAAGCAAGGAAGGCCTAGTAACTGTCCATGGAAAAGGTGACTAGTCCTGGCAAAGATTAGATTAAGGGTATGAGTTCTTGTTCTCAGCTGCCTGTCCGCATCAGCTTGATCTTACCTACAGAGCTTCTGATTTATTGCTGGGGTCCGTGAAACCTGGATATAGATGGTTTTTCAAAGTTCCATAAGTGATTCTATTGTGCAGCCAGAATTGGGACCTTGTTTCATATGGCCTATAGGTGGCTTCTTTTAGTTAAAAGCAAGAGACATGGTAGCAAAGATTGGTGTGATTCCTGGCACATGGAACTGATAGGAAACAAATAGTTTCAAGTTTTCAAGGGGATGCTAAGTTTTCAAGGGAATTAGACTGGCAAACAATCCATGAGCCTGTACTAAACAAGCCCTTGACTATTAGAGCTGTACAACCACTTTGTTTTATTTTATTTTATTTTTTATTTTTTTGTGGGTACCTGGGGTCGACCTCAGGTCCTCACACACCAGGAGGCGCCCGTGCCGCTGAGCGATATCACCGGCCCTTTTTTCATTTGTGGGATCCAGGAGTCAAACTCGGGCTCTCGCGCTTGCCAGGCAGGCGCTTACGCCGCTGAGCCATCTCACCGGCCCTGTACAACCACTTAAGAAAAAACCCACAGCTTGCTCTGGCAGGGTATGTTGGTATGTGGAAGAGGTTTTCCATCTCTGAAGAAGGCATGACTGAGTCTATCTGGGTAAGGAGGATGTTGGGCAAGGAAGAAACTCCTGTCCCTGTCCCCCCATCATGTACTGGGAGTGGGAAAAGAAGGTGCAGACGTCTTGCTTTTTAGTTCATAGGTGGCATCATAAGTAGTTACCTGTGGTCCTGACTGTGCCAAATCCAGAGATCCTGGACACACTAGCTGGGTGGACCACAGCTTTTCTCACTGGGTGTGTGTAATGTGGTGGGAGGAACTGAGTGTGCTCCATGCTTTAAAAAAGGGAGCAGAGATAATTGGTGATTGAAGTGCTCACTAAGGTCCATTTTCCTTTTTCTTTCAGGGTATATAACTAGATTATATAACCCATCATCCTTGAAACCAGATAGGACCATATGACTGGTTCTCAGAAATGGAATTTTTTTTTTTTAAATGCAGGTACTGGGAGTCGAACTCAGGACCTCGCACTTGCCAGGCTGGCGCTTATGCTGCTGAGCTGTATCACCGGCCCACAGAAATGGAATTTTTGAAAGTAATATACATATTACTTGATAGCCAAGCCACTTTAAAGCAGGTGTGCCTTCTCCATCCTGTGTTTACCCTCCCCCTGCCAAAATTCATTGGCCAAATGGAAAGGTCTTCAGAGGTACTAGCTGGGGTAGGAACCCTTAATGGAAGGAGGCTGGGGATCTGAATGGATGGAATGGAGCTCCACTGCCAATCTACCTAGGACTCTGATATGAGCAAAAAATGAGGAAGATAAATGAGTATATGAGTGAGGAGATTTGAGACTCAGTACAGAAGGCATAGAGGCCTTGTTTAGAAAGTGAGACTTGAGCAAAGACTTAGATGTCTGCCAGCAGACATGTGGGAAAGAGCAGGAGTGTACTTATGAATTCAGAGAACAGCAAAGAAGCCAATGTGGCCTGAGTAGAATGAGTGGGGTGGATTGCAGGAGAGGAGGTAAAAGCCTTAACAAGGTCCTCATTGGCCCTCCTAAGGACTTCAATCCTGAGTGAAATGTGGACTCTTCAAAGGGTTTTGAGTAGAAGAACAGCAGTTTGATTTGTATAATCAATCTGATGCCCTGTTAAGAGTGGAAGAAAAAGAGAGAAGCAGACCATTTAGGAGAGCTTATTGCAGTAATTAAAATACTAAAATAAAATATGGTATAATAGCACCAATAGAGGTGGTAAAAAGAAAAAGGGGGGTGAATTAGAGTGTTCTATGAATCAGCATAATGGGTTGGATGTGACTTGTAAGAGGAGAGGACTCAAAGGAGACGCTAAGATTTTACCAAAAGGATGGAATTGCCACTGTGGGTGGAGCATGCCTAAGTGACAGGGTCAAGGGTTCAGTTTTGGCAGTGTTGAATTTAAGTTGCTTATTAGATAACTGTCCATATAGAGTTGTTAAGGAGGCCACTGCATATGAGTCTAGAGTTCAAGAGAGAAATCTGAGAAGTATAAATTTGGGAGTCACTGGCATATATTTAATGCCATGAGACTAGATAACACTGAAAGAATGACAAGACAGAGAAGAGGAGAGGGGAGGGTGAGGGAGGGGAGGGGGAGGGAGGAGAGAACTAAGAAATGACTCCTGGAGCTCAGATGGCTGGAGACCAGGAGAGTGTAGTGTTCTGGAAAACAAAGTATTTTGAGGAGGAAGCAATCAACTGTGTCAAATGCCACTGATCGTCAAATAAGACAGGGCTGGGCTTTTGTCCAACAAGGGGGAGATTGTCACAATAAGAGCAGCTTCAGCTTCTGTGGGATGGTGGGGACAAAAAAAGTAGGTTCAAAGAAGAAAGGGGAGAGACGGAGACAGCAAGTAACAGACATTCCTTATAGTGAATAACAATTTCAAACACTATTTCTGCTAGCAGTTTTTATTGGGATTTTAGAGGACCTATTAATCCCACTTTTCTTTTCCCCACCCAAGACTGTAGCCAGGAGTTAGGCAGAAGGCAGTCTCTTTGAGAGAGAGATTTCAGTTGTAAGGAAACAGTAGACTTGGCAGTAGGTTCTGAATCGAGCACACCCCACCCAACTGCTGGCCTTTGCAGCAGGGAGCAGACCCTGAAAGCATATGGCTTTCAGTGATTTCTGCAGAGTTAGCCGATTCGGAGAAAAAGGGGAAAGGAAGGGGCTGTGCTAGGCATGCTCAGTTCTTCCCTCTTCTCACCAGTCAACCAGCCTGTTTAGAAGAGGAGTAAGTGAGGAGCAGAGAGGTCTATTCCATGTGGGAATGGAAAATGGGTGGTGTAACTCTATCAGTTTTTATATTCAAACTTGCAGTGATATATTAGTCGTCTTCCTTAGGCTGTTAGTAACATGAAACACCAATCACTTGATTGCACCCATGGATTTTGTAGGAGGAATTTGGACAGGGTGGAGGGGTTGGCCATGTCTGTTCCATGCTGTGTGGGGCCTTAGCTGGGATGAGTAGAACATAGGGGATGGGAGTGTGACCTGAGGGACCAGAGGCTCCTTCAGTCTTGTGTCCGCTGACTGCCCTGGAATGGTGAGAAGGCTGAGCTCACGACAGTCACCTCAGGGCTTGGTCCTGTGTTTTAGGAGAGAGCGTCTGTAGCAAAGGCATCTTGAGAGAAGTAATGCAGGATGTTGGCAGAGCATCTTTCTCACCTTACAGGAAGGTGTACAGCATCACTTCTGCCGTGTCCTGTGGTCTCGGGAGTCACTGAGGCTACCCTGGACTTCACCTCACGGCGTGGGCGGTGGTCCTGCAAGTGTCGCATCGCAGTGGAGCCTGGTGGTGGAAAGCATGTCGCAGTTATCTCTTGGCACAGTGTGTTTGAAGAAGTCTGCCACACTCAGGAATCTGATCCTTGTAGTAAGAGCGGGGTCACCACTTAAGTGGCTAATTTAGCCACAGAAATTTTCTTGTTTTTCTACTAAATTATACTTTTTAAAGGAGCCCTTTATTAACACAATTTAGCATAATATTTAGTAGGATTTTTATTACCATCTTTAAGTGACTCTGATTTGGAGGAAGAATTTCAATAAAGTATTTTGGATATATTTGTATTTTATTTTAAAATCACTGTTAAAAGATCTTCAACCCTAACCCTCATTTTCCTTGGTCTGGACATCCTTTTCTGATTTACCTTCCAGTCAATTCCCTTCCCTTCCCTCCCCTCCCCTCCCCACATTTTGTTAAAATATACAGAATAAAAATTTACTCTTTTTAGGTATACATTTCAGTGGCAGTAAGCACATGTACATTGGTGTAGAACTATCATTAACGTCCATCTCTAGAACTTTTTCATTTCCCCAAAATGAAACTCTTAAATTAGAAATACACATTCTCTGCTTTTCTGCCACCCACTCAGACCTCTGCTTACCCTGGTTTTCACTTTAGAGATAAATCTGATTCCCACTTAGTTACCCCATGGAAGGAGTGTGTATGTATGTTTATTTATACAAATGCACTTGTACCACAGACAGTTTTTTTAGTAGAGTGCTTAGTAGAGTGATGGTAGTTATATAACTGCTTAATGATATAAAAATTTCACTTTCCTTTCCAGCAGATGGCAGACTCCACCTCTGAACAGTGTTATTTATCCCATTCAAAATCTATAAATGAGGAAGGAAGTACTTTGGACTTAACCATTTTTGTTAAACAAATATTATTGCTTTATTTTTCTAAATAAATGTTGACAAGCAGTTCATATATGTATGGTATAGTGTTTTTCGTCATTAGTCCTAGCAAAATTAAACTTTTTATTGTAGGGAGTCAGAGCAAATTATGTTGTTATAGACCTGGAATAGTGAAGAGTGTTGTGTCTTTGTCAAAAGCAGTATTTAATTTTCATTTGACTAGCTTCTGCTTCTCACATCTCTGGAATTCTAAAAGATAATATATACCCAGTGAGAAAAGTGTCTTTATTGGCCATACTTATGTCTGGTTTTGAAATAGCCACATGTCATAATTAAATAACTGCTTTGTACATAGCATATAACCAGGCAGGATGATGATTATTTTTTAAGCACAAGACAGCGTCCCCACTTGTAGCAAGCAGGAGGTGGGGCTGCCTACAGGCCTGTGCCATGTGGCCATGTAGCCAGTTTTCACTGTAGACATAAACTTTCTTCCAGCCCTGCCAGTGTGCACCTCTCTGCTTTCTTCCTCTGTAGCCAGCGAGAGAAGCACTGCTGTTGAAGGCTTACCTGGTTAAGTCAAGCCCAACAGGGTAGTCTCCCTTTTGTCATATAGGATAGCGTAATCAAAAGTGAATAGCTTATATTCACAAATCCTGCCCACCCTCAAACAGAAAGTGATTACACGAATGAGGATTATTGAGGGCTAATTTAGAATTGGTCTCCTTGTCAACTTACTGTTTTCATAATATTACATCATGAATCTCTTACAGGATACTTCTTTGAGGCTCATGCCATTTAGCTCTGTCACCCTCTTTTTTTTTCTAATTGCAGTTACCTCCTGACCTTCTGGTTGGGCCCCTCGTCAGATGGATTGGTACCATACTAGCTTCATGGTTGTCTGTGGGTGATCTTTATATCTGTGTAGTTGAAGCTTTTAACACCCTGGCCATGCAGTTTTTTGACTTCCTCAATTCTGATGATCTTCTCTACTGAACCTCAAACATTTTCACCCACAGTAATACCCTGGGAGTATTCAGCATCTTCCAGTGCTTGAGACATCCCATTCTCTGTTGACAACCTGTTATCATTCCATTCAGTTTGTTCAACTACTTCCACCAAGATCATCCTTTAATCTTTTTCCATTTCTAAACTATTAGCCTGTCTGCTTTCTCTCTGTCCATCATTCTTCTCTCTTCACCTTTCTTCTTATCCTTTTTAGATATGGCCATTCCTGTACTGTGAACCTCCTTGTATTGTGATTTTCTTTATTCATCTCTCTGCCAGATTCATGAATGAACTAGTCTATCTGCTTTCTCTAAGGTATTTATCAAGGAAGCTACGTAACAGAGCAGATTAGTATATATTACCATACATTTGCAACCCCAAGCTTCAAATTGGCCCTCAGCATTGTAATCCTATTACATTTCTCTTATACTTTGTTTTCTCTTTCTTTGCAGTGGTCAGTTAATGTTCCCATTCTTTCAAAGAGTCTACCACAACTCATCTTTCTCTTTCAGTAAAAGACTTACATTCTTATTACTGAGAAAAAGTCATTAGACACAAAGTCATTAGTTAAGGTGCTTCCTTAACTTTCTGCTGTGAAGTTTATTCACTTGTTCATATACTTATTCAACAAATTCTTGTTTTAGGCACCTAATGTATAGCAGGCACTGTTGTAGGTATTGGAGTTACCAAGAGTAAGCTAGAACAAAGTCTGTGCCCTCCTGAAGTTCACATTGAAGAGAATCAGTGGATAAAAACGTATAAGAACACAGCTGGGCATGGTGGTGCAAACCTGTAATTCCAGCACTCAGGAGGCTGAGGCAGGAGTATTTCTGTGAGTTCAAGGTTAACCTGGGCTACATAGTGAATTCAAGGCCAGCCTGAACTGAGAGACCCTGTCTCAAAAAACAAAACAAAACAAACAAACAAACAAACAAAAATACAAGAACAAAAGCTCTAAAACAAATGAACAAAGAAGATAACAAGTGATGATAAGTTCTATATAGAGAAGTAAAATGCAATGATAACTACTAAAGATGACTGAATACCTACTTAAGATATAATGATATACTCAATAAGCTGTTGACACTAAATTGGGGAAATAGAAAATCAGATGAGACCTATAACAGGTCTATAACAAAATCTATAACGAAAATCTTCCCACAGAAAAGGCTAGGCTAGATGGCTTAGTTGGTGAATTCTAAACGTTTAGAGAATTAATACCAATCCTTCACAAATTTTCCAGAATAGATGAGAATACTTCCCAACTCATTCTGTGAGGCCAGTGTAATCCTGATATCAAAACTTAAAAAAATGAAAAGATACAAAAAGAAAGCTACAGACTAATATTTCTTATGAATTTAGATGCAAAAACCCTCAACAGAATATTAGCAAATTGAATTAAACAACATGTGAAAACTACTGTACAACCTTACTGAGTGGGGATGCAAAGTTGGTTCAATTTGCAAAAAGCAGTGTAATGCACTATATAAATAGAACAAAAGATGAAAAAGTACATGTGTCCTAGTCACTTTCCTGCTGCTGGGACAAAATACCCGACACTTACAACTTAAAGGGTAAAGGTTTATTTTGGCTCACAGTTTCAGATGATTCAGTCCGTTTCAGCTGGCTTCAAGGTAGAAGCAACACAGTGAAAGGACACAGAGGAAAGCTCCTCATGTCTTGGTAGCCAGGAAGTAGAGGGAGAAGGAAAGAGCCAGGGACAAGCCAGGTCGTGCCTCTTCCCCATCTCCTAACGGCACATTTCACTGTGAACTTATCAGTGGATGAATGCACTCATGAGTGTAGTGCCCCCTGGATTCAGTCACCTTCCAAAAGCCTCGCCTCTGAACATGAGACTTTTGGGGGGTGTTTTAGATTTGAACCAAAGACCATCTCAAAAATGTGAAAACAGAATTTGAGCAAAATCTAATACCCTCTCATGATTTAAAAAAAAATTTTCAGGGCCGGTGAGATAGCTCAGCGGCATAAGCACCTGCCTGGCAAGCGCGAGGTCCTGAGTTTGACTCCCACTGCCCACATACGAAAAAAGGGCCGGTGATATCGCTCTGCGGCATGGGCGCCTGCTGGCATGCGAGGTCCTGAGGTCGACCCCTGGTACCCACCAAAAAATATATATATATATATTCATCAAACAAGTAATAGAATAGAACTTCTTCAACCTAATAAAGAACTTCTGTGAAACACAGAACATCATACTTAATGCTAAAAGTCTGAAAGTTTCCCCCCTAAGAGCAGGAATAAGACTCTTGCCATTCA
Organism: Erethizon dorsatum; assembly: GCA_028451465.1. NCBI lineage: Eukaryota > Metazoa > Chordata > Mammalia > Rodentia > Erethizontidae > Erethizon > Erethizon dorsatum. Next base: position 69,490,538 of record CM051824.1, read on the forward strand.
AGCCAGGTGTGGTGATGCATGCCTGTAATCCCAGCACTCAAGAGGCTGAGGCAGAAGGATCACTGTGAGTTTGAGGCCAGCCTGGCATATAAAGTGAGTTCAGGGCCAGCCTGAACTGCACAGTGAGACCCTGTCTCAAAAAGACTCTTGCCATTTTGATTCAACACTGTACCAATGTCCTAGCCAGGGCAATTAAGCAAGAAAAAGAAAGAAAATGCATCCATATTGGAAACAAACAAGTAAAACCACCTCTGTCTGCAAATGACATGATCCTGTATTTAGAAAATTCTAAAGAACACACAAAAAATCTGTTAGAGGTAATAACTAAGTTAAGCAAAGTTGGAGAACACAAATTTGGTGTACAAAAATGAATTATATCTACACACTAGCAATGAACAGTATGAAAATGAAACTAAGAAAAGAATTTCACTTACATCATAAAGAACATCATAAAGAACAAAACAGGCCGGGCGCAGTAGCATATGCCTGTAATCCCAGTTTTTGGGAGGCTGAGGCATGAGGACTGTGATACATAAAGAGTTCAATGCTTTCTTGGACTACATAGCAAGACCCTGTCTCAAAAAACCAAACCAAAACAAAAAGGGAATAAATTTAACCAAAGAAGTACTAGACTTATGCACTAACACTACAAAACATCATGGTAAAAATTAAAGAAGACCTAAGGAAATGAAAAGACACACTACACTTATGGGTTAGAAGTCTTAATACTGTTAAAATGGTGCTTCTCTCTAAGTGATTTGCACATTCATTGCAGTCCCTTTTGAAAATCTTATGTTCACTGGAAGAAAGATAGTCTCTTTAATAAATGGTGCTGGAAAAACTGGATTTCCACATGCCAAAGACTAAAACTAGACCCATGTCTATCACCATGCACTAAAGTGAAAATGGATCAAAGATCTAAATATTAAAATAGAAACACTAAATTTACTGGAAGAGAAAATAGGTAGAAATCTCGAAGACATAGGTATAGGCAGAGACTTCATGAACAAAAGCCAGACTGCAAGGAAATATTACAAAAAATTAACAAATAGGATCTCACCTTATTAAAAAGTTTTCGCACAGCAAAAGAAATCACCAACAGAGTGAAAAGACAACCAACAGAGTGGGAAAAAATTATAGCCAATTGTCCCACAGACAAAGGTTTTATATCTAGAGCATATAAAGAGTTGAAAAAATCAGACCCCCAAATTCAAAGACCCAATCCAAAAATGGGCATCTGAGATGAATACACATTTCTCAGATGAAGAAATACAAATGGCAAATAAATATAAGAAAAAATATTCAACATCATTGGTCATTCGAGAAATGCAAATTAAAACAACACTGAGATTCCATCTCACCCCAGAAGAATGGCTATCATCAAGAAATCAACCAATAACAAATGCTGGAAGGACTGTGGGGAAAAAGGAGCCCTTCTTCATTGTTGGTGGGAGTGTCGACTGGTACAGCCACTGTGGAAATCAGTGTGGAGATTCCTCAAAAATCTAGGGTTGGAGGTCCCATTTGACCCAGCTATTCCTCTTTGGGTATCTTCCCAGAAGAATTAAAAATATCGTACCACAGCGATATATGTGCACCCATGTTTATAGCAACACAATTTGTAATAGCTAGATCTTGGAAACAACCCAAATGCCCATCAACCGAGGAATGGATAAAAAAGATGTGTTATTTTTATACAATGGAGTCGTACTCAGCCATAAAGAAAGATAAACGGGAAACTTTTATAGGTAAATGGATGCAACTCGAGAAAATACTCACAAGCGAAATAAACTGGACACACATTTGTAAACATCATATTGTCTCCCTAGTATGAAAATGCAGTTTCACTGTGACTATTCCATTCCTTAGTCTTCTATTTTTACCTAGCTTTTACATGGCTTAATTTTATACTGAGTAATGTTTTTCTCCAAAAGGTATTTGTACATTCTCTAATGCTTGAGTTTGTTAATACAGGAGAATGTATACTTTTGTTGTCTTAAAAAAAAACAGATTAATTTTAAAACATGGGCAAAGAAATACAAATGGCAAATAAATATAAGAAAAAATGTTCAACATCATTGGTCATTCGAGAAATGCAAATTAAAACAACACTGAGATTCCGTCTCACCCCAGAAAGAATGGCTATCATCAAGAAATCAACCAATAACAAATGCTGGAAGGACTGTGGGGAAAAAGGAGCCCTTCTCCACTGTTGGTGGGAGTGCAACCACTGTGGAAATCAGTGTGGAGATTCCTTAAAAAACTAGGATTGGAGATCCCATTTGACCCAGCTATCCCCCTTTTGGGTATCTTCACAGAAGAATTAAAAACATCATACCACAGCGATACATGTGCACCCATGTTTATAGCAGCACAATTTGTAATAACTAGATCTTGGAAACAACCCAAATGCTGATCAACTGAGGAATGGATAAAAAAGATGTTTTTTTTAATTTTTATTTTTTTTTATTTTAAAGAGAAGAAAAAGCAAAACAAAATAAATCAAAAAAGAACAAATTTTCAAAACAACACAATAGGAGGGTAACAATGGTTAATGCATTACGTATTGTTATCTTTAAGTTAGTTATTCAGGATACCAGATATTAGCATTCAATTGTCCAAACATTATTGGCACAAACCTTACTCTTCAATGAACTAAGTAAAATTAGTAGTGTATCTATCTTAACCATCTTATATATATATACAATTTTTTTTCCTTTCCCTTCTTTCTTTTCCCTATTCCCCTATTCCAGTCTCTCTTTCCTTTTGACCAGTTTCTTTTTGATTCACCGTGTCTATTGTACATTTTGGATCTTATTTACTCTTTCAGTTTCTCATACTAGAGAGACAATACGATGCTTACACATGTGCGTCCGGTTTATTTCACTTATGAGTATTTTCTCGAGTTGCATCCATTTACCTATAAAAGTCTCCAGTTTATCCTTCTTTATGGCTGAATAGTACTCCATTGTATAAAAATACCACATCTTTCTTATCCATTCCTCAGTTGATGGGCATTTGGGTTGTTTCCAAGATCTGGCTATTACATATTGTGCTGCTATAAACATGGGTGCACATAGATCGCTGTGGTGCGATGTTTTTAACTCTTCTGGGAAGATACCCAGAAGGGGAATAGCTGGGTCAAATGGGACCTCCAACCCTAGATTTTTGAGGAATCTCCACACTGATTTCCGCAGTGGCTGTACCAGTCGACACTCCCACCAACAGTGGAGAAGGGTTCCTTTTTCCTCACAGCCCCTCCAGCATTTGTTATTAGTTAATTTCTTGAGAATAGCCATTCTTTCTAGGGTGAGATGGTATCTCAGTGTTGTTTTAATTTGCATCTCTCGAATGACTAGTGATGTTGCACATTTTTTTGTATATTTATTTGCCATTTGTATTTCTTCATCTGAGAAATGACTATTCATCTCAGATGCCCATTTTTGGAGTGGGTCTTTAAATTTGGGAGGTCTGATTTTTTTGAGTTCTTTGTATGTTCTCGATAGTAATCCTGTTAGGAACAGCTGGCAAACATTTTTTCCCATGTTGTGGGTTGTCTCTTCACTCTGTTGGTCGTTTCTCTTGCTGTGCAAAAGCTTTTTAATAAGATGAGATCCCAGTTGTTGATTCTTTGTGATAGTTCCTGTGCGGTTGAGGTTTTATTCATAAAGTAAAAAGATGTTTTTTTAATGTAATGGAGTACTACTCAGCTATAAAGAAGGATAAACTTGAGACTTTTATAGGTAAATGGATACAACTCGAGACCATACTCACAAGTGAAATGAATCGGACCCATATGTGTAAACATCATATTGTCTCACTAATGTGAGAAACTGAATGAGTAAATAAGATCCAAAATGTACAGCAGATATTGTGAACTGAGAAGAAACTGTTCAAAAGAAAAGACAAACTGTGATGGGAAGAAAGGGAAAAGGAAAAAAATATGTATGTGTACACAAGATAGTTAATAGTTATACAGCTAGCTAGTCTCTCTTAGTTCATTGAGAAGAAAGGTTTGTGCTAATATCATTTGAACAAGATATGCCTATATCTTGTACTCTGAATAACTACTACAAAGACAACAATACACTATATATTAATTATTGTAGCTGTCACACTAACCTGTTTTGAAGCTGTTTCATTGTTTTTATCTTTTTTCTCTTTAAAATAAAGAAAGAATCTTAGCTGCTTTTTTTTTTTTTTGCATGATCCTGTAAGTTGTTCTTAAAATTCATATGGAAATACAAGAGAACCCAAATTGTGAAAATAATCTTGAAAAAGAATTTTTCTTACACAACAAAGTTGGAGAATTCATACTTCTAGATCTCAAAACTTATTTCAAAGCAGCAGTAATCAAGGCAGTACTGGCATGAAGACAGACATATAGTAGAGTAGAATGGAGTAGAATTGAGACTCCAAAAATAAACCCTTACATTTATTGATGATTTTTTTTTCAATAAGGATAACAAGACCACTCAATGGGGCAAAGAATAGTCTTCCGAAAATATGATGCTAGGACAACTGGATAGCCACATGCAAAAGGATGAATTTGGACCTCTTTCCATGTGCAGTTCTAAAAAATTAACTCAAAAGCATCACAGAGCCCTAAATGTAAGAGCTAAAACTATCTAGCTTTCAGAACATGTAGGTATAAGTCCTCATGATCTGGGTTTGGACACCTTCTTAGATATAACACCGACAGTACAAGCAATGAAAGAAAGAGAAGATGTGTGGTACTTTACCAAAATTAAAAACTTTGGTCTTTAAAGGATACCATTAAGAAAGTAAAAAGGGCCGGTGAGATGGCTCAGCGGCATAAGCGCCTGCCTGGCAAGCGCGAGGGCCCGAGTTCGACTCCCGGATCCCACATACGAAAAAGGGGCCGGTGATATCGCTCAGCGGCATGGGCGCCTGCGGGCACGCGAGGTCCTGAGGTCGACCCCCCGGTACCCACAAAAAAAAAAAAAGAAAGTAAAAAAAGACAATCCACCGAATAGGACAAACTAATTGTAAGTTATATATCTGATAAGGAACTTCTATCCAGAATTATAAAGAACTCTTAAAACTCAACAGCAACAACTACAAAAAACCCAAACTATTCAAAAATGGTCAAAGAAAAAGAAGAATGGTGATTACCAGAGCCCCTGGGGAGGAGGAAGAGGAAAATTATTCTTCAATGGCCAAGAGTTTTAGTCTTGCAAGATGAAAAAGTTCCAGGGTTCTGTTTCCCAACAGGTGACTATACTTATTACTATTGATTTGTATGCTTAAAAGTAAATTTATGTTATGTGGTTTTTTTTTTTTTTTTTTTTTGTGGGTACCGGGGGGTCGACCTCAGGACCTCGCGCGCCAACAGGCGCCCGTGCCGCTGAGCGATATCACCGGCCCCTTTTCCGTATGTGGGATCCGGGAGTCGAACTCGGGCCCTCGCGCTTGCAAGGCAGGCGCTTACGCCACTGAGCCATCTCACCGGCCCCTGTTATGTGGTTTTTATCACAATAAAAATTTATATAACTGTGGGGGGAAAGATGGGCAAAACATCTAAATACACACTTCTTGCTAAGAAGACATGTATATGGCCAATATGCACATAAAAAGATGCTTCGCATAATTAGTCACTGGGGAAATTAAAATAAAAAACGGGCCGGTGAGGTGGCTCAGCGGCATAAGCACCTGCTTGGCAAGCACGAGGGCCCGAGTTCGACTCCCAGAACCCACATACGAAAAAAGGGCCGGTGATATCGCTCAGCGGCACGGGCGCCTGCTGGCGCATGAGGTCCTGAGGTCGACCCCCGGTACCCACAAAAATAAATAAATAAATAAATAAATAATAAAAAGCACATGAGATGCCACTTCACAGTCACAAGGATGGCTAAAATAAAAAAGACTGACAATAACAAGTGTTGACAAGGATGTGGAGAAATTAGACCCCCTCCTACCTTGCTGGTGGCAGTGTAAAAATGTGCAGCCACACTGGGAAACAGCTTAGCAGGTTCTCAGCATGTTAAATAGTTGCCATGTGATCCAACAATTTTAATTCTAAATATATACTCTTGAGAATTGAAAATATGTGTCTGTACAACAGTAGGAGGGTTTTGAGACTCAAGGATTAGTAGAGGTGGGGTCATGTGAGAAGATCACAGTCTTATTGGATGAGTGCTTCATTGACTCCGGCCTTCCTCTGAAATTATGGACTTTCTGGCACCATCTGAGGGCACAGGCTGAAGACAGTCTGACGACATCAGTGTGGGATGTTTTCCCTATTGCTGTTTTCAGTCATCTGAGCATTGCCCAGTTCTGCTATGGTATTTGACCTCACTTTATTCTTAAACCCACTTACAGCTGCAAAAGTGCTGAGTCTGAAAACAGGACATTTGAAATGGGCCAGCTGTTTCAAAAGATGGATGCTTGTCAAAGAAAGAATTGGTGTATCCTTATGAAACAATAAGGCATTTTTATTTCAGCTGTAGCCTAATTGTTCTTAGAGCAAAGAGATGACAGGAAGGCTTTGCCCTTGCATGGAAATGTAGCTGAAACTAAGCAGTTCTTCAAATGAGCAATATTCTCTAGCTTTCATTACTCAGCCACAGCCCTTTCCTCAATGTTAGATCTTTTTTGATTCTTACCAGGGGCCACCAGCGCTGAACTGGAGAGTGTACGACCTACCTCCGTGTGTGAGGAAGATCAGCCTTGTGCATTGCTTTGTCTGCATGTTCTCAAATACCTCAGCGATTACCTAGGACACAGATTTACACAGATGTACAGATACAGAGTTAGGGTAGAACTCTTTCTCTAAGTAAGTTTAGTGAATGTGTATTGTGTATTCATTACATTTTACCTCCATTTAGTGACTGTAGAATGTCCAATTATAAAACCTTCATGTGTTATGTACTGAGGAGACCTTTGGTTCAACTTCCATAAATCTAGGATTTCCTCCTAAGCTATCTTGTCTTCTCTTTCAGCACCTTCTCCCTGAATTTTGTCACACAGTTCAGGCTTTAAGCTTCCCACCCTGCTGATAAATTTCTGCAGTTTTTAATTCCAGTCTGTGTTTTATCCAGCTTATAGTTCATGTATTCATTCATCTTATGGACATTTCTATCCTGAAGTCTCACTGAATAAATATTTTTCAATATTTATTTCTCATAATTTTTCAGTTCATTTTTTAGGAGTTTTACATAGATAAATATATCACCTCTAGGAAACAATAACTATATAACTTTCTGATATTTTTATCTATTTTCCTCTTTTTATTTTCAAGAACTCCTAAATCAGGTCTCCTAAAACTTCCTGAAATAAAGCATCTGAATTACCTGTTAAATAAAGTACCAGGCTTCCACCCCTGGGAATCTTTTCTTAGTAGGTCTGGGTTAAGGCAGAGGAGTCTGCTTTTTTTTTTTTTCTTTTGGTGCCGAGAATCAAACTCACAACCTTGCACTTGCCAGGCAGGTGCTGTGCCACTGAGTTATATCCCCGGCCCATGTCTACTTTGTTTTGTTTTAAAATAAGTGCCTAGGAATTTCTTATATTGAGACAAGTTTGGGAGACATTGTGTCACAACAGTGCTGAATATTAGCAACCATGGTCTTCTGTTGCTGACTTTGTGTGTCTGTACTACATACGATACCACTCGGCTGCTGGCCTGTTCATATCTTGACCTGTGTCTGTGTTTGTTACAAGCCCAGGTGTAGTCTGATAGCAGGCAGCCTAACCCAGAGAGAGAGCTTTCTGTCCTGGTATTTATTCAGTGAACTTGGTGCCTATGACAGTGCGGGCCATACACAGAAGCACGTGGGAGGTCCCCCTGCATTTCCAACCTTCATCCTCAGCCTTCTTTTCTTGGCACCTGGCTGCCTGGGAGTCAACCTCCATAGTGCTTGTGTACTCTTTTCCTTTTTGTTTTAGCTGGCTATACTTTTTGTCTGCCCAAAGCTGAAGTGCGGGCCAGAATCCTTCCTAGTTCTCACTTGCCATGCAGTCTATGAGTGCATTTGATTGCCCAGCATATTGCTACTAGAAGCAACTTCCCAAATGAAGCACACTAAAGCTTTATCTTACAGAGTAGTATTTTCAAAGCTTTTATGTTATGTTTTTGACCTGGGACTTGGTATATGTATCTTTCAGTCACAGCTAGCACTATAGCAGTGAAACTATTTGTCATCGCCCAATGCTGTATTCTCGTACTTTTATGTTTTTGAATCTGCTGTTGTAGCTGCCTATTATCTCCCTTTCTCCCCATCTTCCCAGCCTTACCCATGCCAACCTCTGCATGTCCTTTAAGAATTAGCTCAGTGGGGCCGGTGAGATGGCTCAGCGGCTTAAGCGCCTTCCCAGCAAGCGCAGGGGCCTGAGTTCAACTCCCAGATCCCACATACGAAAAAGGGGCCGGTGATATCGCTCAGCGACACGGGCGCCTCCTGGCGCGTGAGGTCCTGAGGTCGACCCCCCGGTACCCACAAAAAAAAAAAAAAAAAAAAAAATTAGCTCAGTGGTTGCTTTTTTTCCTGATCACCCAAGCTGATTGAGCCCCTTCATAGTCCACTGTAGCACACTGAATATCTCTTTTAGAGCTCTGATCACACTATTAGAATCATTTCTATATAATCTGCTCATCTGTCTGTATATTCCATTAGATCACTAGTTCTTAGTATGTTGTTAGCTGATACATACCAATTACCTGGTAGCCATATTCAGTGTTTATTTAGAAACTTTATGAAAGTTGGCATTTCTTTTTCCAATTTTAAATTACTAGTCATCATGAATATGCTCATTTTATGCTCACCTCACTTGCAAAAAATGTAAGACATTGATAATATTCAATTTTGTCAAGAGTGTAGATGAGAAGGTTCTTGGTAGGAATGTAAATTCATACATTTGAAGGGCAGTATTTAAATTTCTTATAACGTTTGACCCAACAGTTCTCCACATAGTTCTTCCAGAAAAACATTTGTAGGGTTTTGTAATGAGGGTGTCATCTCAATGTTATTTGTGTTACAGAGAGGGAGGGAAGGAGGGAGGGAATAAGTATATCCAGCTGTAGTGAAATATTTGTTTATTATGGTATATACATATTATGAGATATACTGTGCAGCAATTTATAAGTGAAATAGCTCTGTATGTACAGACACGGAAGGAGGTCTGTAGTGTGTGTGTGTGTGTGTGTGTGTGTGTGTGTGTATGGTGTGGGGATTGAATTTGGCCTCACACACACTAGACAAGCATTCTTACCACTGAGCTTCAATGATAGACCCTCCTGTTCCTCTTTTTTTTTTTTTTTTTTTTGGTACCGGGAGTTGAACTCAGGACCTTGTGCTTGCCAGGCAGGTGCTGTGCCACTGAGCTATAACCACAGCCACTGTTCCTATTTTTTTGAGATGGAGTCTTTGCTGTGTTGCCCGGGCTGGCCTTGATCTCCTAGGCACAAGTGATCCTCCTGCCTCAGCCTCTAAAATGCTAGGACTTCAGACATGTGACCCTCTGCCTGGACGGTGTCATATCAAGTGATCCTCCTGCCTCAGCCTCTAAAGTGCTAGGACTGCAGACAAGTGACCCCATGCCTGGATGGTGTCATATTATTGAAAGAGAAAAGCAAATTGTATATCAGTAAATATATTATACAGTATAATCTCTCTCTCTCTCTCTTTTTTTTTTTTTTTTTTTTGTGATACAGGGTCTCACTATGTAGTTCAGGCTGGCCCTGAACTCACTGTGTAGCCCAGGCTGGCCTTTAACGCGTGGCAATCCTCCTGCCTCAGCCTCCCGAGTGCTGGGATTACAGGCGTGTGCCACCATGCCTGGCCTATAATCTCATTTTTGTAAGAATAGATTTGATTTTAGCCTATATCTTATTTTCTACTTTTCCAAATATAGCTGCAGTGGATTTCTGATATAGGTCTTTTGGGACAGTATGGACTGTTTTTCTAGAGCTCTTTTTTTTCTTTTTTTAAAGGAATGAGAGCTCAGGACAAAGGGAAAGTACATTTTAAGTTTTACTAGATGTTACTAAATTGCTTTCCAAGATGACTTTACATTCCTGCCATGTATGAACTTTTTTATTCACCTTCTCACTTAAAAATAATATTTTACTTTTAATCCTTATATAAAGCAGTAATACTCTAAACAAATTGCTTAAAGAAAATGAGAATATGAACTACCAGTTAAAACTATAGAAATAAAATTCTGTTTAGAATATCATACTGGTGTTTTGTAGGCCAGCACTCTTCCGTGTTGTGTATCCTGTGAAGAACACCGCCCCACCGCACCCTCAACTGAGTGCTTCCCACTCGAGCCAGATTGATATGACAGCTCTGTCAGGAGCAGAGCTGGGCTTTTACCTGTTCACTTTCACAACCTTTTCCAGTTTTAATTGCTAGCTTTTCTGGGGGGATTGAACTCGGAGCATTGAGCTACATTCCCAACCCCTTACCTCCCCTCCTTTTTTTTTTTTTTTTTTTTTTTAAGGCCAGGTCTTGCTAAATTGCCTGAGCTACCCTTGAGTTTACAGTCCTCCTGCCTCAGCTTCCCATATAACTGCAATTACGTGTACTAACATGCCTGGCTAATTACTAACATTTAATGTAGCAATTCTTCAGACACGGAGGGTGCTCTTGTCATTCCCAGGGTTGTGTGTGGAACCGTAAGTGCTATATGCTATCATGGCATACCTAGGAATGTCAGTCTACTGATGTTGAATTTCAACAAATCCTTTCTTTTCTTTTTTCCCTGAAAGGGAAGCTGAAGCTATTTTCTGTTCATTACAGGATACTGCTGTTCTGTGTGTAGCCCCCACCTTGGCTCTTATTGAAGTGGTTGGAATAGTAGTGGTTTCTTTCTAGTGGGTTAATGGTTTTTTTGTAATTCATAGGCATGTTTTAGATGCCATATGTGAACCAATTACATGCTGTTCTTCCTAGTCATATTTTTCCTGTCTGATAGCTAATACTCTTAAATCTTGGAAGATTAACAGAAATTACATGAATTAACGTTTCTAACCTATGTAAATCAATCAAAATTATAGCTTTACCAGTTAAGTTAAAATGGAGCTTAGCATTCTAATTTTTCATTTTTTAAAGCAGTTGTTCTGAAGCCTTTAAAAAATAATATATCACAAGAGATAATACAGGGCCGGTGAGATAGCTCAGCGACGTAAGCGCCTGCTCGGCAAGCGCAAGGTCCTGAGTTCGACTCCCGGAACCCACATAAAGGAAAAAAAGGGCTGGTGATATCGCTTAGTGGCACAAGCGCTTGCTGGCAAGTGGGAGGTCCTGAGGCCGACTCCCGGTACCCACATTAAAAAAAAAAAAAAAGATAATACAAATTTTTCAAAATAAATTTTTATTAGCTATAATTTACAAAATGGAAATTTCATTTCAAGGTAGTGGACTGAGGACATGCCATATAGCCTTTCCATGTTGCCCTAGATACTTAGAAATGATAGATCAGGATTTTAAAAATAATCTTCAGAAATTGTAGAGGGGAAAAAAAGAAAGGGAAATCCTTAGTAGGCCTCTGTGAAGAATCTCTGTGAAAGCAAATGACATTTGGATACAGAAGGAAATCTTGGTCCAAAGCAAGAGCAGGAAAGTACTGCTGATAAAGTCAGGAACAATGTCTAGTCTTCCCAGTTAGGAAGTTGCTGTGGGGAGCTACAAGTTCTGAGGACAAGTGACAGGATGACTTTGGTACCATGGCATGGTGATGGAGATGTCTCAGGCAGGTGTGGTGACTAATGGAGGTGTCTCAGGCAGGTGAGGCAGGTGTGGGAATATGAGTTGGAGAGATAGGGCAGTGTAGTGACTAATGGAGGTGTCTCAGGCAGGTGAGGCAGGTGTGGGAGTATGAGTTGGAGAGATAGGGCAGAGTTCTAGGTGCTTGCTGAGTACAACAGAATAAGGGGCTCCGTTGCTAAAAGGACTAGCTACTATGCTTTTCCATGTGGTAGCACCTTATGTCCTTCCTCCACTCTCACCAAAAACAATCTCTACGCCTTCTTTTCCAAGTTAGTAGTACAGACAGACAGGGTAGCTTCCTCAGTAGAAAGCCCTGACTACACAGATGAACTCTTACTTAAAACTCCTCCAGAATGAGAGGAAAACAACCATGCAGAGAAAATAACTTAAGAATTTATCTCAGAAATAGATTTAAATAAATAGAACTAGATTTTATAGTAAATATAGTTCAGTCCTTAGAGGGATAAGAATAGTTATTTTTCTAGTACTAAAATTGATCCAAGAAATTAAATTCTGATTGTCAAAATAAGAAATTCAGTAGATGGGTAGATTAATGGTGTTTACTCCTGAAGAGCAAATTTGTGAGCTGGAAACCAGAGATAATTGCTCCTAAATACATCATATATGGATAAAGTAATAGAAAAAAGTGAAGTCATGGGGGATAGACTGAGAAGTTCCTTCTGTTAAGAGTTCCAGAAAGTGCCTGAAGAGAAGGCAAAGTGGCAGTATTTAAAGTAGTAAGTCCAGTGTCAATATGGTTGGCCAAGTTCACCCTGGCGTCTTCCCTCTTCTGCACCAAACCCATAGAAATGACACACACTAAGTTAAATAGGTTTACTTCCAAAATTGAAGACAAAAAAAGAAATGTTCCTGACTTGAAGTCACAGATATCTTTAAATGAAGGAGGTATATATTAACCGGGAAGGTGCAGAAAGGAGCTGTGTGAATAGCCTGGTGAAGATGATGGCTGCTGCTGTGGCCCTAAAGCTGTGCTTCGAGCTCTCAGAACAAATTCAGCATGAGGACCCCGCCAGGATCACTGTTGACCAAGAGTGCAAGGGAACAGTCCTGCCGGATGTCTGAATGAAACCTGGGGAAACAGCCTAACCCAATAGTGTACAATATGAATTTATGAAACTAAATAGCAGAACTTGCCCTAGAAAGCAGAGCAATCAAAAGGAAATTCTAAATAAAGTAAGTTTAATTTCTTTAAATTACTATGGATAGGTTTTCATTCTTAACACCAGAAACAGAAATTATAAAAACATTCAGTAGTGAAAATGAAAAATATAGTTGTTGCAATAAAGTCGTTTATGGTTTGCAGAGCAGAAAAATATTACTGGAGAACAAATGAGTGAGCTAAAAGATCCAGGTGAGAAATTCTTCCCAAAGTCATCATCAAGAGATAAGAAATAAGAGTATGAAAGAAAGTTGAGGCATTTGGGACAGGGTAGACTCTCTGGTGTGTATCTAATAGTTATAAGTAAAGAAAATTGACAAGACATAATGTTTTAAGAAATAACTTCTGAAAATTTTCAGAACTGGAAAAATAGGAACTCAGAATACATATCCTAGTGATAATGATAGAGAGAAATTGCTAGAAAATACTAGGAGAAAAGACTGGTGGCCTTCAAAAGAATAAGAATCCAAGTGACATTAGATGGAATCATTGGTGTTAAGAAAACAATATGCAGTATCTTCAAGGTGCTGAGAGAAAATAAATTTGAACTCAAATTCTATTCCCACCTGAAATATCTATCAGCAGTTTGGGTACCACATTAGCATTTTTAAACTGCAAGGACTTTGAAAGCCTTTTGCAGAAAGAACTATTTAAGGATGTACTAAAACAAGAGAAAAAGGGCCTGTGAGATAGCTCAGCGGCGTAAGCGCCTGCCTGGCAAGCACGAGGTCCTGAGTTCCACTCCCGGTACCCACATACAAAAAAAGGGCCGGTGATATCACTCAGCGGCACTGGCTCCTGCTGGCGTGTGAGGTCCTGAGTTCAACCCCTGGTACCCACAAAAAAAAAATAATAAAATAAAATAAAACAAGACAAAAAAAGGATCCACAAGATTGTATGAGATACAGGCAAAAAAAGAGGAAACGGGCCAGTGAGTAGCTCAGCAGCGTAAGCGCTTGCCTGGCAAGCGTGAGGGCCCGAGTTCGACTTCTGGAACCCACATACGAAAAAAGGGCCGGTGATATCACTCAGCGGCACGGGCGCCTGCTGGCACACGAGGTCCTGAGGTTGACCCCCAGTACTCACACACACCAAAAAAGAAAAAAAAAGAGGAAACAAATCAGCAAAGCAACACTGTTCCAGCTAATATTGATTATAAAATTGGTTCTATAATTGGTTATATAAATATTGGTTATAAAATGTCAGCTTATTATAAATAAATTGTAATTTAAATCAACATAGCTACATGGAATTTGTGGGTAGATGGAACAAAATGGGAATAAAAAGCATGCTAAATATTTTAGGAGAAGTATATAAAGTATAATTAACTTGTAAGAAAATATCATTTTATGCATTCAGAAATTAAGGATTATATTGGAAGAATTAGATATAAAATACAAATACCAAAAACATTAGAAAAAGAAATGTAACAAAAACCTTGACTGATCCAGAAGGAGATAGGAAAGTAGAAAAAAAAATCATGGTGATGGGCCGGTGAGATAACTCAGCGGCATAAGCGCCGGCCTGGCAAGCACGAGGTCCTGAGTTCGACTCCCAGTACCCACATACGAAAAAAGTGCTGGTGATATCACTCAGTGGCACGGGCGCCTGCTGGCACGCAAGGTCCTGAGTTCAACCCCCGGTACCCACCAAAAAAAAAAAAAATCATGGTGAAGAGAAGATACAAAATGAATTGTAGGAATAAATTAACCATATATGTTAATCAGAATAAGTGGGAAAAATTTAACATCTACTTAAAAGATACAAACTCAGATTTAATGACAGAAAATACAGATATTTCAGAAGACATAGTTGATAATAAGTGTTATTACAAATATTGTAAAATATTAATATGAGACAAAACAATTCAAAGCAGACATTGGAAAGTACAAGGGGTGGGCTCATGGCTCTCCCCCACCACACGTGAACAAGCCGGCCTGCGCTGGACATGCAGTGTCCTCCCAGCACAAGGGCACAACCATCCACCAACTCCAGGCTGGCTGTACATTTTGCTTCCCCTTGGCAGAGCAGCAGAGGTGAGGACTAACTGACCTGATTCTTGTTGAGGACATCACCTGGGGAGAGAATGGAGCAACTGGACCCCATGACTGCTGACGTTAAGTTCAAAAGTCCACTTGAACCCCTGCTGTGTAGCCTACATCTAGCAGAAACCAGAAGGCTGATCATGGTTGCTATCTATCAACAGGTGCAAGGACATGCCTTGGTTTGGATGGTAATCACACTCTGGGGTGATCAGAGAAAGGGAGCTCTCATGCAGTGAGAGCACCCAAAAAAACAGTAGGGCCTACAGCTAGACAGAGAAAATCATCACTGACTGGGTCCCAAGACTGCAGCTCTTGGAGAGAAATCACTCATTAAAAACATAGGATTTTTTTCTTTGACTCCGTCTGTTCTTGATTTTTCTATTTTTCATTATTTTTATTTTTCTTTCAATAGGTTTGGTTTTTTTGGGTGGAGGTTCCACCTACTTTTCCCCCTCTTTTAAAGTTTCTTTCTTCTTTTTTCTTTTCCCTTTTCAACTTTTTTTCTCATCCTTCTTATCTTTCTTTTATTGCATGTATTTGGCCTGTTTTTTCCTTCTTTTTATTTTTTATTCTTTCCTGCAACTGTTTGCTAACACTATTAATTTCCTTTTACTCTTTAGTAGAACCCCTTATCTCATTTTTCTCTCCTCCTCTTTATATCCCTTTGATTAATTTTTCAAATTCTGCTGTTTTCATACTCCACTTTCCAAAACTCTTTGCTTTTACTAGTACAACTTTTTTTTTTTTTAGGTGGGTACTTGGGGTTGAACTCAGGACCTTGCGCGCCAGCAGGCGCCTGTGCCGCTGAGCGATATCACTGGCTGTTTTTTTCATATGTGGGTACCGGGAGTCGAACTCAGGACCCTGCGCTTGCCAGGCAGGCGCTTATGCCACTGAGCCATCTCACCAGCCCCACTAGTACAACTATTAAGCTTCTTAAATCTATAGATAGCTAGTTAACTTTACACTATTGCGGTTGAATACTATTCTATTGTTAGAGGTAGAGTTGTTCCATTTAGTAGATATTTACTGTGAGTCAATAGTCCATCAATATTTGGTTTGTCTTAGTGTTCATACTGTAATTATAGATCCCTTTTCTATAGTTAAGAGTATTACATTATTGGCTTTTAGGGTTTATAAATATTTGCTTCATATTCAGTAAATACTTATTTATATGCTATAATTGATGCTGATTTTATTACTATAGCTAAGGTCACATAGCTGTTGCTACTAATTGGGTTTCTTAGGATGCCAGTATCTGGATTGCTTTGGAGAATCGGGTACTAGGCCAAATATGCTGCAGCCTTGCATCCCAAGTAAATGGAGGTGGTTGGATTTGGGGACAGAAGTAAAGGCCAATAGTTAGTCATGCCCAGGGGACACCACTGAAAAGTAGACATTAACTAAAGAGGTTTCCATACTAATAACAAAGCTTTTCACTACAGTTAACATGCAAGCCTCAACACGCACACACATGCACACACGCACACACAGACACACACACACAAAACCTGAGAAGACAAGCCAGTAAAATCCCTCCCAAAACTCCCAAATCCCCCAAAGCTGATCCATGGGGTATTGCAAGGGAGGAAACCAAAAGCCACACACCCAAATTATTCATAATACTATCAGGGGAGATATCAAAATACATCAATAAGGTATTTGGCAAGATATAAAAGATACAAGTAAACAGATACTGGGCCAAATTAAGAAAACATTCAACTACAGATGACACCAATGAAAAGCTAGCAGAGCTAAACAAAATAATGCAAAACATGAACAACCAACATAGAAAAGAGTAAGAGTCCATAAAAAGACTCCAACTAGAAATTCAGGAGATTAAAAAATCTGTTGAAAGTATGGTCTGAAGAAGTGATCAGTGTGAGGACAGAGTATCCAAACTAGAAGACAAGGCTGTTGGTGACCAATTAATGAGAGACACCTCAGAAACAACAGGGAATGTGAAAAATGGATCAAACATTGCTAGATGACACAAAGAAGACTAATCTAAGACTAATTCAAATTAGTGAAAACTCAGAAGACAGAACAAATGGCATTAAAAACCCTGTATACTGAAGTAATAGCAGAAAACTTTTCAAATAAGGAAAAATAATTTAACATACAGATAAGTGAGGCATCTAGAACCCACAAATAGCCATGACCAGAAAAGAACCTCTCCAGAACATATTATAGTCAAAACACCAGAAATCCAACATAAGAACAGAATGATAAAACCTATTAGAGAATAGCAATGATGCATTTACAAAGTAAAACAGTAGAATTATAGCAGACTTCTCAACACGAACCTTAAATGTTAGGGGAGCTTGAAGTGAAGTGCTTCAAGCCCTGAGATAAAACAGTTTACAACCTAGGTTGATGTATCCTGTAAAACTCTTTCAAAATTGGTGGAGAAATAAGATACTTTCATGATAAAGAGCATCTACAACTCAAGAAAATACTCACAAGCGAAATAAACCGGATGCACATTTGTAAACATCGTATTGTCTCCCTAGTATGAAAATGCAATTTCACTGTGACTATTCCATTCCTTAGTCTTCTATTTTTACCTAGCTTTTACATGGCTTAATCTTATACTAAGTAATATTTTTCTCCAAAAGGTATTTGTACATTCTCTAATGCTTGAGTTTGTTAAGACATGAGATTGTTTACTTGTTGTCTTTTAAAAAAAATAAATTAAAAAAAAAAAAAAAAACAGAAAAACATGTAAAGGATTTCTGTTTCAAAAAAAAAAATGATAAAGAGCATCTAAAGAAATTCATGACCACTAAACCAGTGCTCAAAAAAATTACAAAGGATATCCTAGAAAAAGACAGTTAAGCTAACGATGACAAAGGTCTCAGAGAATGAATACCAGGTAGAGTGAGCAGTTAAATAGAAAGGGAAGATAGGGAATCAGCAGTAGGAAAATAAAGCAATGACAGGAATAAGTTCCTTTGAATAATAGTTCTCTCAATGTGAATGGTCTCAATTCCTGAAACAAAAGACACATGGTGACAGAATGAATCAAGAAACAAAATCCAGTGATTTGCTGTATACAAAAACTACATTTCACTCCTAAAAAACTCACGCACTAAAAATCAAAGGATGAAGAGCAATATTTCATGGAACAGAAACATGAAAAAAACAAACAAACAAACAGGTATAGCTATCCTGTATTCTGACAAAGTGGACTTCAAGCCAAAACTGATCAAAAGAGCCAAAGAAGTTCACTACATATTGGTTAAGGGAACAATCCAACAGGAAGAGATAAGTTATTAACATATATGCAGCAAAAAATGGCACATCCAACTTCATAAGACTAGACACAAAATACCAGATAAACATAAACACAATTAGAGTGAGGTACCTCAATACCCACTATCACAAATAGATCAGCTAGATTAAAAAAAAAAATTAACAAAGAAATAACAGAATTAAATGAAATCTTCAAACAAAGGAATTCAGTAGGTATCTACAGAGTGTACCACCCAACAACAGAATACACATTCTTCTCAGCAGCACATGGAACTTTCTTCAAATAGACCACATACTATCCAATAAAGCAAGCTTAAGTAAATGTAAAGGAATTGAAATTATCAGATAATAGCACAGTGAAACTAGAAATCAGTTTTTAAAAACTCAGAAATTATGCAAATACATGAAACAATACACTCCTAAACAATGGATTACAGAGGAAATCAAAGAAGAAATTGGCTCATAGACTCAAACAAGAATGGCAGTAAAACATACCACAACCTGTGAAACAAAATGGGAGCAGTCTTATGAGGGAAATTTATAGCTGTGAATACCCACGTCACAAAAACAGAATAAGCCCAACTAAGTAAGCTAATAGTGCACCTCAATGTCATAGAAAAACAAGAGCAATCCAAACCCAAAGCTAAGACAAGGAAGGAAATTATAAAGATCAGAGTAGAAATCAATGAAATTGAGACCAAAACACCAATACAAAGAATTAATGGATTAAAAAATTGGTTCTTCTAAAGAATAAACAATATAGACAAAACTTTAGCCCATTTAACCAAAAAAATGAAAGACCCAAATCAATGTAATTAGAAGTGAAAAAGATGAAATCACAACAGACACTGCTGAAATAAAAAAAGATTATTAACAACTACTTCACAAACCTATATGCCAGTATATTGGAGAATTCAGAAGAAATGGATAGATAGATAGATAGATAGATAGATAGATAGATAGATAGATAAATTTCCAAAACTGAACTATGAAGATTTAAAAACCCTGAATAATCCAGTAACAGGCAATGAAATTGAAGCACTAATTAAAAAAAACCTACCAACTGAAAAAGGCCCAGGTCTGGATAGATTCATTGCTGAACTGTACAAAAACTTCAGTGAAGATCTAACCCAAATACCCCTCAAGCTCTGTAATGAAATTAAAGGGAAGGAATACTCCCAAAATCATTCCAGGAAGCTAGCCCTACCCTGATTCTAAAACCAGACAAGGATCCAACCAAAAGAGAGAACTATAGAGTGGTCTCTTTAATGAATATAGATGCAAAAATCAACAAGATACTGGCAGATAGAGTGCAACAAATCATCAAAAAGATCACACATCATGACCAGGTAGGCTTCATCCCAGGAATGGATGGGTGGTTCAACATATGCAAATCAGTAAATGTAATACATTACATAAACAGAACTAAGGACAAAACAATCACATGACCATCTCAGAGCAGAAAACGCCATTGACAAAACACATTATCTTTTCGCAATAAAAATCACTTAAGAAAATAGGTATAGGGCCAGTGAGATAGCTGAGCGGCATAGTTGCCTGCCTGGCAAGTGCGAGGTCCTGAGTTCAACTCCCGGTACCCACATACGAATAAAAGGCTGGTGATATCGCTCAGCGGCACTGGCGCCTGCTGGCGCGCAAGGTCCTGAGTTCAACCCCCGGTACCCACCAAAAAAAAAAAAAAAAAAAAAGGAAAATAGGTATAGAAGGACTTTATCTCAATCTGATAAAAGCCATTTATGATAAACCTATTGCCAACATCATATTAAGTGGATAAAAAAGCTTTCTCTCTAAAATCAGGAACAAGATAAGGATGGCCACTACCACCACTCCTCTTCAACGTGGTACTTGAAACATTAATAAGAGTAACTAGGCAAGAAATGGAAATGAAAGAGATATGTATAGGAAATAAGTTATCATTATTTGCAGAGAATATGATCCTCTATATAGAACACCCAAAAAATTCACTGGAAGACTCTTAGAATTAATAAGTTAAATTTAGTAATGTAGCAGGATACAAAACAGAAAAATCAGTAGTGTTCCTGTACACTAATAATGAACCCACTGAGAAAGAAATTAAGAAAAAATACCATTCACACTAGCACCAAGAAAAATTAAATACTTAGGAGTTAACCTAAGGAAGTGAAAGACCTCTATAACAAGAACTACTGTACTATGAAGAAGGAAATCGAAGAGGACATCAGAAAATTGGAAGATTTCTTCTGTTTCTGGATAGGCAGAACCAATATAGGTAAAATGGCCATACATCCAAATTTGACATACAGATTTAATGCAGTCCCAATCAAAATGCCAAGATCATTCTTCACAGAACTGGAGAAAACAATACAAAAATTTATATGGAACCTGAAGAGGCCCAGAATAGCAAAAACAATCCTGTGTAATAAGAGTACAGTGGGAGACATCACAATCTCAGACTTGAAGTAATATTTCAAAGCCACAGGGATAAAAACAGCATGGTACTGGCACAAAAACAGACATGTGGATCAGTGGGACAGAATAGAGGATGCAGAAACAACCCCAAGCATATCCAACTATTTGATCTTTGACAAAGGGGCACTGGAGAAATGCTGGCCCTTCTAACAAATGATCGTATGAAAACTGGCTATCTACATGCAGAAGATTGAATTTAGACCCATATCTTTCACTAAAGTCCAAATGGATCAAAGAACTAAATGTTAAAACAGAAACACTTTAACCTCCTGGAAGATAAAGTAGGTAAAACCCTTGAAGTCATGGGTATAGGCAAAGACTTTCTGAACAGAACCCTGGTTGCACAAGAAATAGTACCAAGAATGAAAAAAATGGGATCATTTCGAAAAGCTTCTGCACAGCAAAAGAACAACCAACAGAGTGAGAAGGCAACCGACAGAATGGGAAAAAATTTTTCCAGCTATTCCTCAGAGGACTAATATCTAGAATAAAAAGAATTAGATTCTCCCAAAATAAAAGACACACTCAAAAAATAGGCAACTAAAATGAATGGACACTTCACAGAGGTAAAAATGGCCAATAAATACATGAAGAAATGCTCAGCATTACAGATAATTAGAGAAATACAAATTAAAACAACACTGAGATTCTATTTTTATCCCAGAAAGAATAGCCTTCATCAAGAAATCAAATAATAGCAAATGCTGGTGAGGCTGCAGGGAAAAAGGAAACCTTCTACATTGTTGGTGGGAATGTAAACTAGTAGAACCACTATGGAAATCAGTATGGAGGTTCCTCAAAAAACTAAAGCTAGAAATTCCATTCGACCCAGCTATTCCCCTTCTAGGTATCTTTCCAAAAGAGTTAGAGACATCATAGTACAGTGATACATGTGTATATATGTGTTTATAACAGCACAATTAATAATAGCTAAATCTTGGAAGCAGCCTATATGTTCATTAATAGATTAATGGATAAAGAAAATGTGTTATTTACATGCAGTGGCATAGTACTCAAGAAAGATAAACTTGAGTCATTTGTAGGAAAATGGATGTGCTTGAGACCATAATGTTGTGAAATAAATCAGGCACACAGGCTTAAATATTGCATGGTTTGTCTTATGTGAGAAATACAAAATATAAATAAAGAGCAAAATAAAAGATAGTAGGAAGTAGTGAGATCTTTCTCAAGTGAAAGGGTGGTAAAGGGATGGGGGAAAGAGAAAGGGGATGTATAAGAAAGTAAGATGTACATGTGCCAACTCCACACAAGGAATATAAACATTATGTATTATAAACATGTACTAATAAAAAAAAGCTTGTGAAAAAAAATAAAAAGGACAAGAGGAGACTTCTAAACGCTAAAAAGTATAATTTCCCAAGAATCGATACCAGTATAAGACTGTTCACTCTCAGTAACATTGTGTGATTGTGTAAATATGTTTATGTGTACATTTATGGTCTCATTCTGTGTAAAAATCCATCACATTCCATCCTTAAAGTGGCATAAAAGGCCCTACATTGCCCCCATAACCATGCCCCCTTAGCTCTCTCTCCTTAGTTCCTGCTCTCTTCCCTTCTTCCCACATTAAGGATTCTGCACTTCATGCTGTTTCTTCAACATATCAGCTAGGCTTGCATTTTAGGACCTCTGACCTGATCTTCTTTCTGTCTGGAAAGCACATGCCTTGCTCCCTCATCTCCTTCTTGACTTCATTTAGAAAGAACCCTCTATGACCATAGTGCAGTAAAATTATGAGTTAACAATAACCTGAACATATACTGGATAAAATTTAATAAACTTCTAAATTCATGAAGTAAGGAGAATTCATAATCAAGCTTAACAAAATAGACTGAAAAACTCATGTCCAAACATCTCAAATAAGAACTGTATGTATAATTTCTAGGAAAAAGATTGAAACTAAATGAACTTAGATTTTAACTTTCTGAAAGTAAAAAAAGAAAGAACTGATAAAGCTGAAGTAGAAGGGATAATAAAAATGAACTCCCCAAAATGATTGAAATGGAAAGAAAGAAATTGGATCAATATAACAAAATAATGGTTGAAAAAATAGTAAAATAGATCTGTTGATGTGTAGTTTTTAAAAAAGCACAAAAAATAAGTTGAGAAATGAAAACAAGCGAGGCATGGTGGCACATGCCTGTAATCCCAGCATTCAGGAAGCTGAGGCAGGAGGATCACTGTGAGTTTGAGGCCATCCTGGGCTACATAAGTGAGTTCAAGGCCAGCCTGTACTACATAACGAGACACTGTCTCCAAAAAAAAAAGGGGGGGGGGAACAGGAATTTGGATACAGAACAGTTTTGCTCTTTTGTTGTTAGAAAACACTACAAACTTTATATTGATAAATTGGAAGACTTACATGAAATGAGTAATTTTTCAGGAAAATTGATATTACCAAATTTGGTACAGGAAGAAGTAAAAACTCTGAAAAGCCCACAAGTAAGTGAAAAATATTGGAATGATATCGAGGATCTATTCTCCCAAGAAAGCTCAATCCCAGGCAGGTGAGTTCTCTCAAATCTTCAAGGAAGACATACTGCTCCGGAACACAAGATTGGGACCTATCTAATCAGTTTTACTAGACCAGTATTACCTCTGTCACCAAATGTGCAAGAACAACACCAAAAAAGAAAATTGTAACCCATCCTCACTTTTGATAGGTGGAGTATCTGTACTTTAAAAGTTAGTAAATTGCCAAGCCTGGTGGCGCATACCTGTAACCCCAGCATTTGGGAGGCTAGGGCAGGAGGATTGCTGTTAGTTTGAGGCCAGTCTGGCCTATATAGTGAGTTCAAAGCTAGCTTGGACTACACAGCGAGACACTGTCTCAAAAAAACTACTAAATTAATTTGAGTATGATTAATTTGTCACTTATTCTGGAAGTGCAAGCATAATTCAACTTGCAGTTAAGATACTTGCACTAGCGTAACTGCTAACTCCAGCAACTTGGTAGACTACTTTCCCCACTAACAGAAACATGCATACTGAATTAAATACAACAAGATTGAATTGCAGAGTCGAGCTTGAGTAAACATTGATATCCCTTGATACTAGAATTAAACCTAAGATTGTGGAGTCCCAGGGATCAGTCAGAGTCCATATTAAAGTTAGATCCCAGAGGTTAGTAACCTGTGATGTAAAAAAATCTGTATTGGGTATGCTCAACATGAATAGAACTAATATTTTTTATAATGGTTAAGACTTTAGAAGAGCTGCTTCCTTAAGAAAGAGGTGTTAGAAAAAAATCCACTGGCCCAGAGAAGGTACAAAGAAATACAGTGGACCCTCGAGTTACGACCAGCCTCCCATACGAACAGCTTGGGTTACAACCAGAATTTTAGGTTTAACTTACTACCAAAGTCTTGACCTGAATGCTGGCCACTTGTGTTGTTGAAAACAAAGGCTCATGATGCCAGAAAAGCATATGTAAGTGTACATGTCAGTCTGAACTCAGGTGCACGTTTGTAGATGTGATTTTGGTCAGTGCTTTATATAATTGCTACAGTTACTGCTTTCAAAATGGCCCCCAAAAAACTAGAAAATATGCTAAGGAAGAGTAAAGGAAGCAATCACAATCAAAAAGAAGAAGGAAACTGGGGAGAAATATGAGAGTGGCGTTCAGGTGACCAATCTCACTAATGCATGCAGCATATCGAAGTCCACCATCTTGACAATCTTACAAAGAAAAGATTTGTATAAGGAAGCTAGTGTTGCTAAAGGTGTTACTCAAATTAGTCATGATCAACAGTGTTAGATGAGATAGAAAGGCTATTACTGCATTAGTGTGGATAAATGAAAAGCAGATGGCAGGTTATAGCCTATCTGAGTCTATAATTTGTGAAAAGCTAGGGCTATAAATGCAGATCTCATAAAGGATAATCCATCAATGAGTGATACTGGTGAAACATTTCGTGCCAGTAAAGGGTGGTTTTGGGATTTTAAAGCAAGAATTGGGGTTGATGGTGAAGCAGCCAGTGCTAATAAAAGGGCTGCTGAAAATTACATACACCACTTCAAAACAATGACACACAGAAGTGGCTTTTGATCTCAGCAAGTCTTCAGCTGTGATGAAACTGGCCTTTTCTGGAAGAAAATGCCCAGGAGAATATACCTTACCCAGGAAGAGAAAAAAATGCCAGGCCACAAGCCTGTGAAGGGTAGGCTAACCTTGTTGCTGTGTGCCAATGTGAGTGGTGAGCTCAAGATGATGCCTCTCTTGGTTATCACTCTGAGACCCCTAGAGTATTCAGAAAACATAAAGTCATGAAGAATAGGCTGGGGGTCATGTGGAGATCTAACACAAAAGCCTGGGTAACAAGAGTACTTTTTCTTGAGTGGATCAGGGAGGCTCTCTATCCTACTGTTAAGAAATACTTAGAGGGGCGGTGAGATGGCTCAGCGGCGTAAGCACCTGCCTGGCAAGCGCGAGGTCCAGAGTTCAACTCCCGGAACCCACATACGAAAAAGGGGCCGGTGATATCACTCAGCGGCACAGGCGCCTGCTGGCGCACGAGGTCCTGAGGTCGACCCCCAGTACCCACAAAAAAAAAAAAAAAAAAAAGGAAGTACTTAGAGAACAAAGGTTTACCACTCAAGGCTCTGCACATCATGGACCATGCTCCCGCTCACCCATGAGATTTGGCAGAACTGGCTGAAGAATTCGCATAGCTGTCAGTTGAGTTCCTCCCACCTAATACAACTCCTCAACTGCAGCCTATAGACCAGCAGGTTATAGCTAACTTTAAGGAGCTGTACACCAAAGAACCGTTCCTGAAGTGCTTCCTGATGGCCTCAGATACAGACTTAAGCCTTAAAGAGTTCTGGAAGGAACATTACAACATCCTTTCCTGTGTGGGGTTAATTGAGAAGTCCTGGGCCAATGTCTCTGTAAGCACACAGAGATCTGCCTGGAAGGAAGTGTGGCCTAAAATTATACAAGGGAGAGACTTGGAAGGCTGTGTAGAGGAGCCTGAGCCTTCAGTTGACCCTGTGGTTGATGACTCTGTCACTATAGCAGTCCACAGGCTTGCAGGTGGACAGTGGTGATGTGGAGGAGCTGGGGGAGGGGCACTCAGAGGCACTGTCCACAGAGGAGCTTCAGCAACTTCTGGCTGAGCCACAGAGAGTGGCAGCTGAGGGGCTTTCTGAAGAGGAGGGGGAGTATCAGCAATCGGCGCAGCGAAGTTC
The DNA here is from genome assembly GCA_028451465.1 of Erethizon dorsatum. Taxonomy (NCBI): domain Eukaryota; kingdom Metazoa; phylum Chordata; class Mammalia; order Rodentia; family Erethizontidae; genus Erethizon; species Erethizon dorsatum. The sequence continues at coordinate 69,516,427 of CM051824.1, forward strand.
TTCTGAAATAAAGGAAATCCTGAAAAAATGGACAGAACTACAAACATTTGTAGAGAAGACCCACTCAGACAGAGAAAAAGCCAATTGTTGCATTAACTTGCCTAATGACTTGCTCAGTGTCACGTCACACTACAGAACAGAGTTAAAGAAAAGCAGAAAGAGACAACCTTAGATCAGTTTTTAGTTCTGAAAAGGTTGAGACCTAGTGAGCCAGAAGCAGGTGCTAGTGGGCTACAGACTCTCCCAAGAGAGAAAGGGCAGCAGAGACCAGATTCCTGATGTTCTTAGGGAAGGGCACTCTCCTTGCAAACAGTAACCACCTTCCGTTTCACCCTCCCTTCCTCAAGCCAAAGATGTCAACTCGAATGGTGATTACTGTATGAAATTGTTGTTTCTGGTAAATGAGGCACATTTTATAACCTTTTGGTGACTACACTAGGAAGATTATTGGTGTTTCTGGTAAATTACACACATTATACAACCCATTTTTATTATGAAAAGGTTAGTTAAGGGGTGCTTTGGGAGGTTCAGAAAGCATTATGGGTATTTCCATTATTTCTTACGGGAAAAATAGTCCTGACTTACAACCAACTTGAGTTATAACCAGCCCTTGCGAACAAATTGAGTCTGTAAGTCAGAAGTCCACCCTGGGACTCTGGGAAAAAAGGGAAACAAAAACAAAACCTTGAAAAACTGAAACCATAATGTTTGCTAAGCAGAAGTATCCAATCCACATTTCTACCACTAAGTTGCATGGAAATTCCCCCCAAAACAATATAACCCTTTAATGAAGGGAAATGAAACCTTAGCTGCACTTTCCAGTATGCTAGCCATTAGCCACATGTGGCTATTTAATTAAATGTAAGTAAAAATTAAGTTCTTGTCACAGTAGCAACATTGCCAGTGCTCAATAACCATGTTTGTAGGGGCTACCATATTGGACAATGCAGAAATAATACATTTTTGTCATTCCTTAAAAGCTCTGTTGGGTATCACTGCTCCTTGCTACCTGTGGAAGTAGAATAACAACAACAAAAGAACCAAAAAAAAACCTGTAGCATTCCCACTTCTGCACTCAGGTCAGATGGGGCTCCCATGCAGAAAACAGTCCTTACTAAAGGTCAGCTCATTATAAAAAAGGTCAGACCTAATCGCAGAGCAATGTATGAGGGAAAATTGGCAAACACACACACAAAAAGCAGATGTAGCCTCCCAAGAACTTTAGAAAATGTTACATTAACAAAGTTAAGTTAGGAATAATGACATTCAAAAATATAAGCTGTAAAAAAGACCAAATTGAATTTCTGGAAATAAAAATAAACATTAAAGTTAAGCTCAATAAAGGGGTTTAGAGATGACTAAAGTAAAAATTAGAGAATGGGAAACATATCTGAAAAAATAAACCTGTATACAGAATACTGAACACAGATAGAAAAAGATGAGAAATATGAAAGCCAGGTAAAGGATTTGAAGATAGAATGAAAAGATCAATTATGTAGCTGGTTAATCTTCTCAAGAACAAAGAAAGAAAGATATTTTGAGGAAAAGTCTCAAGTTTATCACCAAGAAAAATATTGCTGAAGGAATGAACAAAAGTTATACTTGGAGGGCTGGTGAGATGGCTCAGCGGCATAAGCGCCTGCCTGGCAAGCATGAGGTCCTGAGTTCGACTCCCGGTACCCACATAAAGGAAAAAAAGGGGCTGGTGATATCGCTCAGCGGCACAAGTGCCTGGCAAGCGCGAGGTCCTGAGTTCGACTGCCAGTACCCACATTAAAAAAAAAAAAAAAGTTACACTTTGAGAAAAAAGAAAGAAATTGAAGGAGAAAGGAAGAATTGGAAAGCAAGAAGAACTGGTATGCAATGGAATCGATAAATGTGGGTAAATTTAACCATCAAGTTAGTAGTACTAATGGTCATTGGCTAATAATGACTAATTTTGGTGGGCTTAAAATAAGATGTAGCTAAAGTTCTGAACAACTATTGTATGAAACTAGTTGAGGCATGATTAGATTTAAAGAATTAAATGGATGAAGACAGAGATGCTGATTAAGATTGTGGATAAATTCTCATGCTAAAATAGAGAAAATTCCTGACTTACCTGAGGATTTAGTAGGCTTTGGGCAAAGGGCCCTTCGCTGGGGGATATTGTGCATGAATCCCTTCATGTGGTGTGACTTGGAGCTCAGGATGATGTGTTCAGAGAGAATGATTGGGAGTAAAAAATGACAAGAATGGCCTCAAAGGCACCAGTGTTGAGCTTTTTCTATTAGGCTGTTATCCTCTTGGTGTCAGGGCCTGTCAGCATGTACCCTAGCTGAAGAGTGTGCTGTGCAAGGAATTAGCTTGAGGCCGATTGAAAATACAGTGGTCCAAGCTCAAGAAAAATGTTTTTTAGAGCCTCTTAGTGCTGGTTCATGGTTATCTGATGAAAACAAATCCCAGCCTAGCACAGGAACTCGGTGAAGCAGTTGTGGCACAAGTCACATAGGTCTCCATGTTGGTACCTGCTCCTCCATTGGAAGCTGTGTCCGCACCTGTGACCCACCTTATGTACATCTCTCACCACCCCACAGTGTGGTACTTGGGTGTCTCCATACTGGGCCATGATTGTCTCTCCCTAGCTCCTCCTAACAGCGTCTCACTGCACTGGGCTGTTTCTCTCAACCCCTGCATGTTTTAAAGTAATTTTACCTGCTGAGAAGCTGTGTTTATTCTACCCTGAAAAAAATAAGGCAGGCCTTATTATATTAGCTTTAGTTTTTGCACTGAGCTCTAATTTCTACACCTTTAAAATTGAGACTGTTAATGTCTAATTCATAAGACTGTTGTGAGCATTAAATGAGCCCATGACACCAAGTAGGTTCTCAGTAAATGTTACTTTCATTTATTTTTTTTAAAGCAGCCACTAGAAGAATCAACTCAAAAAATAAAATTTCCAAAAGCAGAAGAAAAGTAAAATGATGAAACCTAAAGGACAAAAAAAATGAAACAAGTGATGTAATAAGCCATAGAAATGAATAAAAGTAATAAAACTACATCATTAATAAGTAAATTAACTGAATTTTCCAGATATAGCACAACAGTTGTCTCCTGGATATTCTAAAAAATCTGGCTCTATCCTGTTTACAAGAAATAGTTAAAAAATAAGGACATAGAAAAGCTGAAAGAATAAAAATGATGTATTAGACAAAATACTAAGCAAAAGAAATTTGGTGTAAGTATATGAATTTTTAAAAAGGATCTCAAGGTAAAAGTATCTACCAAAAAAGTTAGAATAGTAAATTTTGTGTGATATGTGTTTTATTTTAAATTTCTGATTTCCTTTTTTTTTTTTTTTGGTGGTGGGGCAGAGACAGGGCTTGGCCAGGTAGACCAAGTTGGCCTCCCTATGTAGTCCATACTGGCCTCAAAATCAAGATCTTCCTGCTTGAGCCTCCTGAGCGCTGATATTACAGGGTTACACCACCGCATACGGCTTCTAGTTTGATTTTTGAGGCTGTATTAACCTTGGTACTAAAAACTTACAAAGTCAGCAAGAAAAGGAACATTACAAGCCATTTGCACTCATAAATGAAATCTAAAGAAAACAGTAGGGAACTAAACCTAACAATGTTCACAAAAGAAATACATCATGACCACACTTGTTTAACTCAAGCAGCTAAGGGTATATCATTATAACATCACAGATTTATAGATTAGTGGATTAAATACAGATAATCATCTCAAAAGATTTACATTAAGTATTTTATAAAATCCAACATCCATTGATGATTTAAAACACACATACAGGGCCAGTGAGATGGCTCAGCGGCATAAGCGCCTGCCTGGCAAGCGCGAGGGCCCGAGTTCGACTCCCGGAACCCACATATGAAAAAAGGGCCGGTGATATCGCTCAGCGGCACGGGTGCCTGTTGGCGCGCGAGGTCCTGAGGTCGACCCCCCGGTACCCACAAAAAAAATAAATAAATAAATAAAACACATACACACACACATTCTTAGCCGTCTAGAGGAAACTTCTTTAACCTAATATGGGGTAATGAGAAGTATTTCTAATAACCAATAGTACCCATTACATTTACTGGTGAGATGTCAAAACAGTGTGTCCTGAGGTTGAAAACAAACAAGGAGGCTTGTTATTGAATAAAGATTCAGTGTTCTATTCAGACTCTTTAGCAGCACAGTAAAGTAGGAAAAAAAAGGTTTTTGAATTGAAACAAAATATATTACTTGATGTTAACTGTCAATTTAGAAAATCTGAAAAAATTTCTGTGTAAATCAGAATTAAAGGAGATCAGCAAAACCAAAAAATTGAACTACATCAAAATTTAAAACTGGCCAGGCGTGGTGGCACACACCTGTAATCCCAGCACTCAGGAGGCTGAGGCAGAAGGATTGCTGCAAGTACAAGGCCAGCCTGGGCTATAAAGTGAGTTCAAGGCCAGCCTGAACTGCATAGGGAAACCCTGTCTCAAAAAGACAACAACAACCAAAAAAAAAAAAAAAACACCTTAAAACTGTGTGCATTAAATACACAGCAGAGGGCCTATGAGATGGCTAAGTGGCATAAGCGCCTGCCTGGCAAGTGCGAGGTCCTGAGTTCGACTCCTGGTACCCACATACGAAAAAAGGGCCGGTGATATCGCTCAGCGGCACAGGCGCCTGCTGGCGCGCGAGGTCCTGAGCTCGACCCCCAGTACCCACAAAAAAAGATAAATACACAGCAGAGTAAGAGTCCCCATAAAATGGGAGAAGGTACATCTGAATTAGATATCTTAAAAGGAGTTAAAATTCAGAATATGTAAAAAAAGTACCATTCAACAACAAAACCCCATGTATATTCCAACTGAGAAATGAGCAAGGGACTGAAAAAGATATTTCTCTAGAGGTGAGGACCAACAGGGGTATGAAAAGATTCTCAGCATCACTAATCCCCAGGAAAATGGAAATCAAAACCATAGTTAGCTTCACTTCACACCCATTATGGTGGCTAATACTGTATTTAAAAGAAAATAACAAACTTTATTGAGGATGTGGGGACATTGGAACCCTCGTGGACTGTTGGTAGATTGTACATGGTGCAGCCTTTATGGAAAAGAGGGAGGTTCCTCAAAAACTTAAAAATAGAACTACCATATCATCCAGCAGTTCTGGTTCTGGGTAAATACTCAGAAACAGTGAAAGCAGGGTCTCTGTACACTCATATTCATAGCAGCATTATTTATTCACGAGAGCCTAGAGGTGGAAGCAAACCAGGTATCCATCATCAGCGGTTGTAGGGCCCGGGGGAGGGGACGGAGGTCGGCTGTTTAATGGGAACTTTATATGATTTCAGTTGTGTAAAGTGGGAACATCTGGAGATCGGTTGCACAACAATGTGAATATGCTTAAACTATAAATTATATATTTAAAAACAAGTCAGATGATAAATTTTGGGTTAGTTTATTTTGTCACAATTAAAAACTAAGCCAGACCTGGTGGTGTACACCTGTAATTGCAGCACAGTAGGAGACAGGAGGATTGATAGTTAAAACACAACCGAGGCATCTTAGCAACTTAGTGAGACCTTGTCTCAAAAATTTAAAAAGGATTAGGATGTAGCTCAGTGTGAAGGCCCTGAGTTAAGTCCCCAGTGTTGTAATCAATCAATTAGCAGGGTTGCTGGCTGCAAGACTATAAAATAGGAATAAATATTAGAGATGCATAGATTCTTTAAAGAATTTAAATTCTTTTAAATTTAAAATCTAAAACTTCATTGAAAGACATTAAAGAATGCTCAAACATATGGGGAAATAAACACATTCATGGGAAAGGGATATTCAGATGTAAAGATGTCATTTCTCTGCAAAATTATCTGTCGATTCTGTCAGTCCCCATTGAAATCCCAGCAGAGTTGCTGTTGGTGGTGGTGGTGGTGATGATGGTGGTAGTGGTGGTGTGGTGTATGTGTGGTAAATGATAAACTGATTCTAAAATCTAGGAGAAAGTGCAAAAAAGCATCAACAATAATGAAGACACTCCTAAAGAAGAATGTAAGTTTGGGCACTTGCACTACCTGAAAAGATAAGAAGCTGTAGTAAGGTATTAAATTACTGTGGTACTGGTACAGGACAGAAATAGAATATCCTTCTAGTAGGAAGGAATGACTTATTAAATGAGACAATTAATTGTCCATGTAAGACAATATTGGATTCTTTCCTCATACCTATCAAAAATCAGCCCTGAGTAGATTAATATTTAAATACAAAAGGTAAGAATTGTAAAACATTAGAAGACAATGTAGAAGAATGTCTTTACGACCTGAGGGAGGGAAATATTTCTTAAGACACAAAAAATACAGGAAAAGATTACTAAATTGGTAATGCTGATATGTAAAGATAGTAGTGCTGTTATTCAAAAGCATAACAGACTGAGAAGCCTAAAGGAGGAATTGTTTGTACAACTTGACTTTCTTAGAGAAAGGCAGCCCATGCAACACTATGGCAAAGATGGGAATAGGCATTTCACAGGAGAAACAAAACGGCCCATGAACATAGGAAGACTCAGTATTTTTAGTTATTAGAGAATTGTAAGTTAAAACTGCAGCACCATGGCAAGTATTTAAAATGGCTGGCAATAGCAAGGTTTGGCCGGAATGTGGTGTTTCAGAAACTCACACATCAGATGGGTGTGGAAATTAGTGTAAACACTTTGTAAAGCAGGTTGGCAGTACTTAGTAAATTTGAATACATATAACCATAGGAACCAGTAAGTTCAGTCCTAGAAAATTATTACACATGGCCACCAAGAGACATGGAGTAGAACGTGTATGGGATGTGGCAGCATTCTGAATGACAGGGAAAAAATGGAAACAACCCAAAGGTTCATCAGCAGTGGAACAGATGTCTAAACTATGAGTAATCAGGGCCGGTGAGATGGCTCAGTGGCATTAGTGCCTGCCTGGCAAGCGCAAGGGCCCGAGTTCGACTCCCAGAACCCACATACGAAAAAAGGGCCGGTGCTGTCGCTCAGCGGCACGGGCGCCTGCTGGCGCGCGAGGTCCTGAGGTCGACCCCCAGTATCCACAAAAAAAAAAAAAAAAAGATGAATTATAGTTACTGTATATGCATCTACATAGATGAATTACAATTTTTAGTGAAAAGAGTGAGTTGCAGGAGAATATATAAGTATGTATATTTAAAGCATATTTAGTGTATTATGTATCCATAACTGCTAAAATAATAAAGCCAAGGAAATGATTAAGTCAAAGTCTAGGACAGTGATTACCAGGAGAGAGGAAGGTGTAGTAAGTGGGCTTCTGTTAGGATAAGGGCCCACAAGGAAGCTTCACAGTGACTATTATGTTCTGTTTCTTAGGCAGACTAGTGAGTAGATGGGTACTATAATTTTTATGGGTTTTATGATTTAAAACTGTGTGTAGGGCTCGCGTAGGCACACATATACTAAAACTGTGTGTATAAAGTAGGTCATGGTGGTGCACACCTGTAATTCAAGTGCTTGTAAGGATGAAACAGGAGGATTGCCCTGAGTTTGAGGTCAAGCTGGTCTACAAACCTGGGCTACATAATGAGTTCAAGGCAAAAATTGTATGTACACATTTTATACCTTCCTTGCTGTATTTAAAAAATGTGTATAACCCTTAGTATTTGTAAGAGATGGTGCAAAATGTTTTGAAATTAGGTAAAGTGGGTTAGGGTATTGAAAATACAAAAGGGTTGAAAATGTTTGCTTAAGAGTGTTTATGGAATTAATTTTCTAGGTTAAAGCCTCTATCTTACCTCATTTTTAGAGTTAGGAGAAAGTACAAAGACTTAGAAGAACATCACTAGCATTGTAGTTCAAGTAAAGTGGAGGAGACACCAGTTTCTAGACCTGGACTACTTTTCTTCTTCCCTCACTCCTTTCTTTACTTCCTTAAAAATTTAGTCAGTGGGCAAAAGGAATTGGAGAGCCATTAGGCAAGAACTTCAGAATTTCTGTCCTGTGTAGCTTTGGGTTACACCTAGACTTTTCCCAGAATTTAGTGTGTTGAAGGGGACAGTGAAAGGTGATGTGGAGCCAACACAGAAAGCATCTAAAGAAATTGGTATTATTCAGTCTTTATGATAAGCACATATCAGTTAACTTTGCCTGTATGTTCTTAAAGGCAAACAGATTTTTCTTTATTATGTGTTAAATATTACAGCAGCCAGCATATAAAAGACAAATAGAGATGTGGTATTGATGAAGCACATAGCTACAGTGCTTCAAGTGGCACATCTGGTAATAAACTGCAGAGGGAGTAGAAAGAAATATTTAAACTCTATTTCGCAGTTAGTATCCTGCCAAAATCTCAGACTACAGTGTTATTTAAAGAGAATTATGTGGACATCATCATCTATATAAAGAGCTTTCTTTAAACGGAGTTTTGATCTGGGGTGGGAGTGGGGTAGATAAAAGGAGTTTTAAGAGGGCTGGAGGGATAGTTCTGTCTCACCATTGCCCCCTGAAAAGGTAAATAGGGGCTTTGGAAGTAATGTTCTACGTAATTTACTTGTGTAATTTTATTTACTTTCATGCATCTTTACTATTAAATCTTAGACTTGATGATCTTGGGATTTGATGTTTCTGATTTTCAGAGAATGTGTTAGTATGCCAACTTGAACTTGGTCTGTAGCCCAGGTTGGTCTCAAACTCATAATCCTCCTGCCACAGCCCCCTGAGTGCTGGGATTACAGGTGTATGACATCATGCCCAGCTCACAAGGTCTTTTTGTATCTCTGATACGTCATAATTTAGAGTCATGGGTCTGATCCTGACTTCCTGTGTGAGTGTTCTCATTTGTATCTGCCTGTATACCCAGGCCCTAAAAACCAAATGTTCTGCCTTACATTTATTGAGGAATATTTTAACGTTTGGGGATGTGGCTTAACTAATTTGCTAACATCCATAAGCTGTGTACTCTTAGCATTATCTTACCCATTTAGTATTGTAGCCCATCAAGAAGTTCTGACTCTGATTGGGAATTAACTGTAACATCTTGCAAAAATGATCCAGAAGCATCAAAAGAAGGAATTCATGCAAAGATATGTGCAGCTGTCCAGAAAGGCAGTTAACATTAATGTGATAGCGTGACTTCATAGTACAGATGAAGGGACCACAAGTGACCCGGGCATCACTGTGAGTTGCTTTCTGCAAGGCCTGTTACTGTTGACTATAATGAAACTTGATTTCACTATGAAAAGGTATTTTCTGTACTCCTGTCACCAAGTTCTTTTGAAGTTGTCATTCTTTTGAAGAGTTAATTTCACATGTCCTTATTTTCTACTTTGACACAGAAATCCCCTGCAAAGAAGCTGAGCCATGCAATTAGTAAATCTCTGGGGTGTGTACCCTCCCGAGAACCTGCGCATCCTGTTTTTCCTGAGCAACCAGAGAAACCACTTGACCTTGCACATTTAGTGTAAGTATACATCTGGATGTGGGCCATACCAAAGTGGGAAACTCACAAAGTCCCAAATAGTATGTAACATGAACATGGAACTTTCTAGTTTTTTCACTTCATAGGGGAACTCAGACTTCAAACTCTCATTTCTTTATAGCACCATAAATATGTGGGAACCTCGCTCCTACTTCCTGACACTTGACTAATATAGCCATCTCCAAAAATGTGAATACATGGAAGAGTGATTACTGTACTGTCAAACTGGATTGGCTTTGTGTGTTCTTCCCTTAATTCAGTGGTAGAGATTGTTTCTTCTCCACAGCTCTAATGCCCACAGAGATTTAAACTAGTTTACATGATACTGAAATGCAAATCAACTTAATTTGCTCTTTCGAATTAAGAGAAAAGTGGCATAAAATTATTGTACAAATAAAACAAGTGACACAGACACACACACACACACTCACATACGCACACAGATACTTGAATATTCATACTAAATAAAGCAAAATTAGAGGGGACCAAAAAGTTAAATAGAGAAAGGTAAGGGTGAAAGAAACAATGGAAGATAAGATTCGGCTGCTACATTGACTTCTTCACTCTGAATAATGATAACAATAGTAAGTTTACTCTGCTGGACAAAGTTGGCAGATTGTTGCATATTCATCTTCATCAGATATATGGAAGTTCTTCTGTTTCAGTGAACACTCATTTTCTTTTACCTACCTAATGACAGATGGTAGTTTGACTAAATGAGCTATTGGGGCTATCAGTCTTTTTTTCTTTCAGAAGTTTGAATAACTTTTATATTAAAAGAATACATGCATGTAGATTAAAAATCCAGTAATACAGAAGAATTTATGATAAGTGCAACATACTTTCCCGTGCTTTAACTTCTTTTGGGTTTTAGGTCTACTAGGAGTTGCCTCCATATTGCTAAGTCATATGTAGAGTGCTTTTTTTAAGTATTTTTAAGGAGAAAAGGTTTATTCTAGCTCATGTTTCAGTCCATAGTCAGCTGGCTCTGAGGCAGGACAGCATGCCAAAGGCACATGGCGGCAGAGATCTGCTCAAGGCAGACAGGAAGCAAAGAAAGCGAAGGGAGGAACAGGCCACACCTCCAGTGACCTACCTCCGGAGTGCTATTTCTTGATTCAGCAGGTATTACTGAATTCCACTGTGGGCATAAGGAATCAGCTTCATTTATAACTCTACATACCAACTCATGCCAGTTTTTCATAATTGTATTCCCATTTTAAATTGGGCTAGCTTTGTAATTTTTTTTTTTTTTTTGTGGGTACCAGGGGTCGACCTCAGGACCTCGCGCGCCAGCAGGCACCCGTGCCGCTGAGCGATATCACCAGCCCCTTTTTCGTATGTGGGTTCCGGGAGTCGAACTCGGGCCCTCGCACTTGCCAGGCAGGCGCTTATGCCGCTGAGCCATCTCACCGGCCCTGTAATTTTAGATTATCTTAAAACTCAATGTATAACTTCCTTCAACTTCTGCATAAACTGAGCAAATTAGTACCTTGTATCTTATTTCTCCTTTTGCCTCCTAAGTGCCATAACTTTCATATTGTCGATGCTGATAATTTTTCTATTCTGTGACCATTAGTAAGTCTCCTGAGATTAAGTTTTCAGTCTAGAAGTTGAAAACCGAATAATAGCATTTATGGTTAATATTACACGGTTAAATAGAGTGCTGCAATTCTGTGTCTCCTTTTGTGGGGCTGCAGTGTCCTGGTCCCTGCGCAGTTACTATCTCACCAAGAGTTCATCAGCTCTTCTTTGTTACGTATCACCGATCACTCATAATCTCACATGTTGGGGCCGGGATGGGGCTTAGTGGTAGAGCACATGCTTAGCATGTATGAGGCACTAGGTTCCGTCCCCAGGCCACATGTCCGCCTGTGCACACACACTCTACCTGTTGATTTTTATGGTTGGGTTGGTTGTCCCCCATCATGTTCCATAATGCAAGTTACCTATTCTTGTAATTCGTTTTTCCCTGTTGTTAAATTTGTTACATTTTTGCCTTTTTGGTTATTTTTTATGTTAAATTAAAAAAAAAAAATCTTGTCTGCCCTGACAGGCTTTCTCCTTTATTTATTTTTTATGTTTTATGTATATCTTTAATTTATCTGGAATGGGTTTTTATGTATGATGTGATAAGAATACCCAATTCTTCCTCCACTCCTTTGTGGCCCCCACCCCATTTGAGTACTAACCTGTTTCAGGCCCATTTATTGGACAATCTGTCATTTCCTCACCCACTGACCATCAGTATCCTCTTGTTAAAAATGAGGTTTCCCAATCTGAATGGGCTGGTTTTGGGCTCTTTATTTTGTTTATCAAATTATCCCTTACCACTTCGGTTATTAAAGGATTAAGTAATCTTTTTCGGTATTGTCTATGTCTTTGCTCTTTCATATAAACTTCAGTCAGCTTATTGACTTGGATCCCTTGTAGCATTTTGTTGAGATTGTTTTATTGAAAATTTATTGAATCTGAAGATAAAATAGGAGAAATTGACATCTTTACAATATTAAATTTTTTTTTCATGAATGTATTTTGTCATCCCACTTATTCAAATATCTTTTTATGCCTTTAGGTAAAGTTTTATCTGAGAAAGGTCTTGTATATATTAGATTAATTCTTGTGTATTCTGCATTTGTTGTTGCTGTTACAAATTGTGCCCCTTTTTCCTACATTTTTGAGGCATATTTTACATGCAATATACATCTCCTTTAAGTGTACAATTCTGTGAATTTTGGTAAATGTATGCTGTCATGCAAATAGATTCTTTTTTTTACTGTTTCTTACAATTTGTTACTGTTGTGTGGAAATTTAAATGGTTTTGTATTGTCTTCTACTACCTATTCATCTTGCTTAACTTGTTTATTAGTTCTTGTAATTTGTACTCAGATCCTTTTGGATTTTTTATAGATAATTATATCATCTGCAAATAATGACAGCTTTGTTTCTTCCCATCCATTTTTTTTTTTAAATGTGGGTACCAGGAGTCGAATTCAGGACCTCGCGCTTGCCAGCAGGCGCTTGTGCCGCTGATATCACCGGTCCTTTTTTCCTTTATGTGGGTACCGGGAGTCGAACTCAGGACCTTGTGCTTGCCAGGCAGGCGTTTATGCCGCTGAGCTATCTCACTGGCCCCTCCCCATCCATTTTTATACTTTTAAAAATCAATCATACTTTTTTGGATAGAAGAATCTTGCTGTGCTGGCTAGAATCATCTGTGCAATACAGAATAAAAGTGATGTAGTAGAGACATTCTTGTGTTTTTGTTAATCCCAAAGAGAATACTTTTAATATTCATTTAGTACTGTTTGATCTGGTTATGTAGGTTGTATCAGGTTAAAGACGTTCCTTTTTATTTCTAGTTTCTAGATAGTGCTTTCTTTTTCTCATGAGTGACTGCTGAATTTTGTCAGACATTTTCTGTATTGAGATGATTTATATGAAGTTTCTTTTATTCTGCTAATGTAGTAAATTACATTAATTTGTGTGTTGGGGTAGGGGGTATTTGGTGCTGGGGATCCAACCCAGGACCTCATACAAACTAGGCAAGTGCTGTGCCACTGAGCTACATCCCCAGACCTCACTCTTACATTTTTATAATAAACCTATGTTGACCATCTTTTAATATACTGTTGAATTTTGTCTGCTAATATTTTCTTTAGATTTTGGCTATGTTTATAAGTGAAATTGGCCTTTAATATTTCTTGTTTTTTGTTTTTTGTCTTACTTTGGTTTTGCTTTTACCACTTAATTTACTGTCTTCAGAAAGTTAGGAGCCAGGCATGGTGGTACACACCTATATTCCCAGAACCCTGGGAGGCCAAGGCAGGAGGATAACAAGCGCGAGTCCAGCCTCGGCAACATTGTGACTTAGTGAGACCCTGTCTCAAAATTTATAAAAAGAAAAAGTAGAAAAGTGCTGGGGATGTCCTTAGGTTGAAGGTCCTGGGTTCAATCCTCAGTACCCCCCACCAAACCATTCTTTCTTTGTATTTTTGGAGGAATTTATAAAAGATGAAGTTACAGTCACCCTAAAATTTTTATTAAATTCAGCAGTGAAGTTCTCTGTGCCTAGAGCTTTCTTTGTGTGAGGGTTTTTAGCAATTGACACTTTAAAACAATTAGAAAACTATTTTTTTTTTTTTTGTCACTTTGGAACGTTTTATAACTGTAAGACTTTGCCAGTTTCGTGTAAATTTTCAGTTACTGGCACATGGGCTGGGGATGTAGCTCATTGGTAGAACACTTGCCTAGCAAACTCTGGGTTTGATCCTCAGTACCTAAAAAAGTTTTATTGTCTTTATAATTTGTTATATGTATGATGATGTCTCATGTCCCATTTTCATTCTTACTCTCAGGTATTTGTTTTCTCTCTCTCTCTTACTCTCTCTTTCTCTTTCACTACTAGAATTTTTGAGAGGGCATTTTAGGTTTTAATGATCTCTTATTGACTATATTACATGCTTTTTAAATTTCATGTATTTATACCCTTTATTATGTCTTTTGTTATAGTTTCTTCGGGTTTGTTTTGATACTCTTTTTTAACTTCTATAAAGGTATGGTTAGCTTTACTCCTTCCAGATTTTTTTATCCCTGGAATGAGCATGTGTAGCAGTAAATTTTTTGAAGCATTGCCTGGATAGTATACAGGTTTTATTCATTAAATTTGTTGTTGTGGTTGTGTAGGGTTTTCTGTGTGAATTACAAACTAAGAATTCTATATTAAGCATTCAAATATGTAGAGTACAAATAAAATATGAGTAGTAGTTCTTGACTCTTGTTGATATTCTTTTCTTTTTAATGTGGGTACCAGGAGTCGAACTCAGGACCTCGTGCTTGCCAGGCAGGCGCTTACGCCACTGAGCCATCTCACCGGCCCTTGTTGATATTCTTAACACCATTTATTCAGCAAATACTTATGGAGGACCTTCTACTTGCTATGCAAGGTGCAAACAGTACTATTCCGTACTCAGCCTATATGCAAATTTGACTTGAAGAAGCTAGTTTTTAAAATTAAATTGAGTTTTTCACCTGATAAACACACAAAAGTTGTATATATTGCTGAGATATCAGGTGCTATTTCAAGGAGGCCAGTTTTATATAGTGTTAGGAGGCTATCCAGAATTCAGTTCATGAGATTTTTAATGGAATATTAATGATGTTCATAGAATTTTTTGAGAGGTTCACCAACATTTCCTATTATTTATCGTTTTACAAAATAACAATTTAATACAAATTAAGTTTGACTCCTTAGGAAATATTTACACATGTCAGTAGCTATGAATCCTGAACCACGGGAATCATACTCTTCCTCTGAAAAACATGAAGGTGTTATCTTCCCCTTGGAAGAGTGGATGTTCTGATTCATTGTTTATCTTCAGCTTTTTCAGGTATAGGCAAATCACCTTCTGGTTTTATGTAAGTACAGCATTTTCTTCTAGCAGTAACAACTTCCTAATCTCCAAGAGTTTAACTCTCAGGACATCTATATGGAATCTACAGTTTTCTTAGATACTCTGAAATCAGAAATCTGTTTACAGAAGCATCCTGCAGGTTGAGGAAAGCTTTTTAAAAACTTATCACTGTAACTATTTGAACAGTGCAACTTGGAATTAAAAGAGTTATGACATTCCTTAATTCAAAATTAAGTTTTATTCTGTACCAAACAACTGAAGCCACATAACTGCCTTCTTAAAGGTCTGAAATAGTTTCGTTGATAGAATCATCTCGTTGAACTTAACTGTTTCTCTGTGATGAACCTGGGGCACTGTTTTGGTCTAACTATTGGGGAGGTTAGGGATTTCTTTAAAGTTCATAAGAGTTTCTTAATTGGTTTCATGGTTTCTGACCAGTTTTGAGATTGTACCATTGTATATAAAAGATCTGCTCATTTTGAAGCTCAGAGAAATAATGTCACAGACTTGCATTTGTCCTACATCTGCAAAATAATTCTCTAATAAGGTATCTTTACTTTATGGTCTGTCTTTATGTTATTGGCAGGCTAAGAAAAGCTTTTGTCAAGAGTGATATTGGCGGTGAAGCCAGAAGATGACTAGGAATTCTTCTGTGAGGGTGGTGAGCAGGGCATCTTGGCAGAGGGCAGAGCTGCTTTGATGGTGGCTACCAAGGAGGCAGGAGCTTCTGCAAGATGTTGGACCTTACCTTACCAATTGAAAGTTGTAGATAGGAGAGTGGGATGTTGAATTTTCCATTTTAAAAAACCACTATGTGCCTTATGAAACAGGAATGAAACTAGTGAAAGAGGCCAGGTAAAGAATATTTTTCATAGGCCAGGTGAGATACTGGGGTGCTTTGAACTATCATTATGGCCATGGAGATAGAAGTTTGTAAACACATTAAAAAAATTTTTATGTTTTATCATTATTGCATGCCAAGAAATGAAATTAAAATCCCAGTAGAAATTTAGGGCAGACTGAAACTGTGAGATAAAGTACATTTTAATGTTTCATAATTGGCATAGAATAGAGACTTATTTTAATCCACACAAATTTGAGATGCAAGGGTTTATCCTCCCACTAATAGGGATTGAACCCAGGGTTTTCACACTGAGCTATATCCCTAGCCCGCCCTTTCTTTCTTTTCTTTTCTTTTCTCTCTCTCTCTCTCTCTCTCTCTCTTTCTTTCTTTCTTTCTTTCTTTCTTTCTTTTTTTTTTTAATTAATTTCTGAGACAGAGTCTTGCTAAATCACTAAGTTGCCTAGCTGGGCTCAGTGATCTCCTGCCTCAGCCTCCCAGAGTGCTGATTACAGGTATGCATCACCATGCCAAGCTTCAAATGTTGTTCATGTTTATTGCGGACTCACAGTGCTCTGGAACTTTAGTTTAGCCCTTATAGCAACTCCTATGTATAAATATCATTAACCCATTTAATAAAGTGGGAAGTGTCAGTGAGGTTGAATGACATGCCCAGGATCACACAGGTGCAAAGCGGTACCCTTGAGGCTGCTGTCACATTTCTTTCCTAACGTGCAGAAACACTAGGAAATTGTTATTACGGAATCAGGTAGCAGTTGAAGTGTTGTTTGGACCCATGGTGAAATTCAGAATCAAGAGAGGGCTTTGCATAACTGTAGCTTGGATGTTTGAATAGTAGAAGGGAGGTGGTATGATAGAAGGAAACCAGATTAAAAATCAGGAGACCTCAGTTCACTTTTCTGGGAAATTGGTGATAATAAAACCTTTCTTAATTATCTTGTTTAATGAGGTTGTTTAAGGATAGCATATGAAAGTGCTCAAAGAGGTTAAGATGTGAGAAGCAACTTTAAATGTTTAAAGTCTTTTTTCCTCAAAATAAAACAAATCGTACTCAAAAACAAACTCCATGAAGGGTAGCACTTGGGCTTTTTCCTTGCTGAATTCCCAGGGCCTGAAGTAGTAACTAGCGGATGGGAGGCATGAAAAATACATTGAATGAATGAATAATACTGAACACAACTTTTAAAAAGTTTATTTTCATTAGTACACAGTGACTACATTCCTTGTGGGGAGTTGGTACATGTACATGACACATCTTAATTCTTGTTATGTACCCCACATACACACCTTCTGTCTCTTCAGGTGCCTACCTCCTCCCCCCTTTTTATGTTTTGGTTTTGATTTTTTTCTTCTTCTTCAAAAAGCCAAACAAATCATGTCACTATTGTTTCCTAAAGTTTCCACTAGATGTCAGACGTAATTCCTCGTGTTCCTTTTAAGGGTTGAAGCTATTAAGCAAACAAGATTTTTCAAATAAATCTCAAAACTTCTATTCAAAACAAAACCAATTCACTTACCAGCTCTCTAATAACTTTTCTTCTAAGTCTCTGAGAGACATTAGTTGCTTCTTTGGGTCAAAACATTTTTATACAACTTCTAGTTCTTGATGTCTCTGATAGACTTTCTGCTATTCTAATTCAAGCAATTTGCTGTGCCTAAGATCTGATCATCTAACCACATAGTCCTTAAGCCTGAATTTTTAAATTAGAGGTTAGTCACCATTACATTTCAGTTTGTGGTTATTTATTTCTGAGAGAAAGCAAAACTTGGTGGTGTTAGCTAAGTGTCTATATTCTTAAATTTCAGCAAGAAAGGGAACAACTCTCCTGTCACACAGACCTGGGATTTATGTAGTTGCTTAATAGGGGCTGCCAAACCCTGCATCCAACAGCAGCTGTCACCTGTTTTTGTATGGCTCATGATCTAGGAATGACTTTATGTGTTTAAATGGTTGATGATAAATAAAAAGAATATTTTGTGAAGTGAAAATTTTTGAAATTCTAATGTCACTGTCCATAAATAAAGTTCAATTGGGCCACAGCCATGATTATTTATTCATATCTTGTTTATGGCTGCTTTCAGGCTACGGTGGCAGAATTGAATTGCTGCGACTGAGATCTCATGACCCTCAGCACTGAATAATTTGGCAACCTCTGGTTTTAAAGAAGAGTTGATAAAAATTGCAAATTTAGAGCACTTTGTGCTTTCTGATACTCTTTTTTTCCAAATGCTCGTCATCTCTGGTTTGGTGGTCCAGGTTGTTTTGAGATGGACTAGACACTTCTGTTGAAGCCTTCAGATAAGACTTGCTACCTGGACCCAGACTGCCTCTTGTGAGAACTCCTTCCTTTGCTTCTGCCCCCTTTGCCTGCCTGTATCCACAGCAGATTTGAACAGCTAAGCTGACCATTTTTCTCCACACTTTGCATCAAAACAGAATTAACCTAAAAAACTAAAAAAAATAATTTAGATTATACTAGAATTATAAAATTAAAGCAATACTTTAATGTACCTATCATTTGTTCTCTTAATGCAGCTGTTATTTGCTCTTCTGCTCAATACTTAAGATTGTATATGCATTACTTGGATTTGATCTAAAGAAAATCTGTTCTCTTGTTTATTTCCTACACTAACCTCATGGATTTTTTTTTTTTTAACTTTAGAGAACTATGCTTTAAAGACAGTGCTTTCAGTGTTTGTGAACTTACTAGTAGAACACAGTAAGTTTGCCTGTCTTATTCTTATTCATCATGACCTTAAGTAGATCAGAATTCACCAGAGCAGGCCTCATGTAAGACCACTTGTAATTCTATGAAAGAACAGACTTGACTTCTTATTTATGTTGTTTAGTTACTAAACCACATTTTTCTGCTGAGTGTAGTGGCACACGCCTGTAATACCAGCATTTGTGAGGCTGAGGCAGAAGGATCACCACAAATTTGAGGCCAGCTTGGGCTACTTAGTGAGTTCAAGGCCAACCTAGAATACTTAGTGAGACCCTGTCTCACAAAAAAAAAAGGCGCACATCTTTTAGTTTGTTTTTTTTTTTTTGTTTTTGTTGTTCTGTTTCATTTCGTTTTTTTGAGATAGGGTCTTGCTGTGTAGCTCAGGCTGGCCTTGAACTTGTGATACTCTTCTCTCAGCTTCCCAAGTGCTGGGATTACTGGCATGCACTGCCATGCCAGGCTATGATATTTGTTTTAAAATGCTTGATGAGTTTGGAATTGGAAATGGCTTTTGTGACAGCTGTGGCAACTTGTCCTGTACCAAACCAAAATGCCTCACCATTTCTAACTTTTTTTTTTTTTTTTTTTTTTTTTTGGGTACCGGGGGTCGACCTCAGGACCTTGCGTGCCAGTAGGCGCCCATGCCACTGAGCAATATCACCGGCCCTTTTTTGGTATGTGGGTTCTGGGAGTCGAGCTCGGGCCCTTGCGCTTGCCAGGCAGGGGCTTACGCCACTGAGCCATCTCACTGGCCCCCATTTCTAACTTTTTAAAAGCCAATTTTTTTTTTTTTTTTTTTTGGGTACCGGGGGGTCGACCTCAGGACCTCGTGCGCCAGCAGGCACCTGTGCCGCTGAGCGATATCACCGGCCCCTTTTTCATATGTGGGTTCCGGGAGTCGAACTTGGGCCCTCGCGCTTGCCGGGCAGGCGCTTAAGCCGCTGAGCCATCTGACCGGCCCCTAAAAGCCAATTTTGGAAGAAAGTTATTTACTGGACTGTTTGTACTTTCCTGATTGTCAGATGTTATAGAATTTATAATATTGATTAGCCTTCCATGAGTATTTTTTGACTATGTCATGAGTAGGGCTTTGTGTCTGGGGCAGGGATAGAGTCTCCCTTGAGGACACTGAAGGGATGATACTTCTCTTAAACCACCAAGTGAGTCTGATATTACAGCCTTTGAGAGGACTATCACACTCATTCTGGGTGTATGGTCTCCTGAGACTGACCTACTTGGAAGATTGTAATTTTGAGCTATTTCTGACAGGTAAACATTATGCTTTCTTCTTAGATCATAGCTTATTGACTTTGTCTTATATTTTCCTGTAATGGTTTTGAAAAACATACCATTGGTGACAAAATCTGCTCACCAGTGGCCATCAGCCACCTAAAATTTGAGGTCTATATAATTTGACCTTTAGGGAAAAGAAAAATTACTTTTAATTCTCCCATTCATGAAGCCTGTTGTGCGAAAACTCTTATGGCTCTTAGGTCACAGCTCATCTAGAACTAGCTCTGTCTTGTGATTTTCTGGGGTGATTCTGAAGACCTGGCAGCTGAGAGATACCTGACTCCCTCAGACCCCTGAGTTTCAGTAGCTTCCGTATTGGGTATTGTTGGTTTCAGGCTAAAGCTCCTCTCCTGAGCTTAGGGTTGCTTGCTGTCCTTGAAAGTATACCTCTCCAGAAGGGAAAAATAGAGCAAAAGGGTTATATGTTATCTAAGATAGTCCTAGAAGTAGGATAACATTTTTGCCTGAGCCTGTGTTGCATGTTCATGTGCATGTGTGTGTGTGTTGGGGACCAGGGGAACTCACATACACCTGAACCCACACATGAGAATGTGTGTGCGTGTCATAGCAGTGGTGATGTGAACAGCATATATGGTGATTGATTATGATGCATTAAGGAGACATGACCTTATTTACTGCAATAAAGCTCAATCCTTTAGTGTAATTGTTTACAAAAAGTTGTGTCTCTGCCGTGTTTTACCCTGCCCTTGGGATTTCTCACCTCTTTACCACTGTACTGCCACAAAGCATTGTTTTTTGTTTTTTGGTACCGGGAATCGAACTCATGACCTCGCGCTTGCCAGGCAGGCACTGTGCCACTGAGCTATATCCCTGGCAAAGCATTGTTTTTTTAACTCTAAAAAACAATGGCCCAAAATCATCCTCCCTTGGTTTTCTCTTCCTTTTTTATTGTATGAAAAAACACAGAATGTAAAGTTTATCATCTTTACCATTTTGAAGTATACAGTTCAGGACTGTTAAGCATAGTCATGTTGCTGTGAAGCAGTTTTATAGAATTTTTTTTTGAGCTCTCATACTCTATCCCCATTAAATAATAGTGACCCTCTCTCTCACCCACTTGTAACCACCATTCTTCTTTCTGTTTCTATGAACTTGACTACTTTAGATACTTCATACAACTGGGAATATATGCTATTTCTCTTTTTGTGACTAGCTTGTTTCATTTAGCAGAAGGTCTTTCTCAAGGTTCATCTGTGTTGTAGCCTGTGGCAGAATTTCCTTCTTTTTTAAGGCTGAATAATACTTTATTGTATTAGATATGTTTTGCCATCTATTCATCTGCCAATGTGTTGTGTTGCTTCCCTCTCTCTCTCTCTTTCTCTCTCCTTCTCTCTCTCTCTAGTTTTATGAGATAAGGTCTTGCTATGTAATCCATGCTGGCCTTGAACTTGCTATGTAACTCAAGCTATCCTCAGATTTGTGATTCGCCTGCCTCCACCTCCCAAGTGCTGGCATTATAGGCATGTGCTACTGTGCCTGACTGTATTGCTTGTATCCCTTGATAATTATACATAATGCTGCTATGAACATGGGTGTGCAAATATCTTTTTAAGAGTCTGCTTTTAATTCTTTTGGATATTTGCTGAGAAGTACTATTCCAAGATTATATGGTAGTTCTATTTTTAATTTTCTGAGGAAGCTCCATACTGTTTTCTATAGAAGTTGCCCCATTTCACAATCCCGCCAATATAGTACACAAAGGTTTCATTTTCTCCGTACCCTCAAGAACACTTATTTTGTACAGATTTGTTTTGTTTATAGAGTAGCCACTGTAATGGATCTGAAGTAATATCTTATTGTGGTTTTGATTGTCTTTTCTTTTTTGACAGTTTTATTGAGATTTAATTTATGTACCATAAAACTCAATCACTGTTGACAGTTAAATTGTTTTTACTAAATTTATACAGTTTTGTAACCACTGCTACCATCTAGTTTTAGAATATTTCCATTGTCCAGAAATGTTCTCTCCTGTCCATTTGTAGTCAATCCCAACTCCCACAACTAGCCCTGAGACAACCACCACTTTACAACAGTTCCCCTTATCCACGAGGAGTATGTTCTAAGACCCTTGTGTGTGGTCGAGGGAAGGGTCCATATGCCTTTTTTGATATGTGGATATCCAGTTGTCCAAACACCACTTGTTTTTTTTTTTTTTTTTTTTTTTTTTGTGGGTACCGGGGGGTCGACCTCAGGACCTCGCGCGCCAGCAGGCGCCCGTGCCGCTGAGCGATATCACTGGCCCCTTTTTCGTATGTGGGTTCCGGGAGTCGAACTCAGGCCCTCGTGCTTGCCGGGCAGGCGCTTAAGCCGCTGAGCCATCTCACCAGCCCCAAACACCACTTGTTGAGAAGCCTGTCCTTTGCCCTTGAATTGCCTTGACACCTTTGTAAAGATCAATTGACTGTAAATGTGTGGCTTATTTCTGGACTCAGTTCTCTTCCTCTAACCTCTGTGTGTGTTTATCTTCGTGCCAGCACCACGTGATCTTGATTACTATAACTTAATGGTAAGTTTTGAAATTAGGTAGTATAAATTTCCTTCTTTTTCAAAATCATATTAGTTATTTTAGCTTCTTTGCATTTCCATATACATTTTAGGCTTTTCCTGTCAATTTTAACAAGAAGTCTGCTGGGATTTTCATAGGGATTCCACTAAATCTGCTTACAAGTTCTCTTTCTTCTTCCTCCTCATGCTCCACCTGCCTTTCCTTCATTCTTTGTGGCTTGCTCTTTTTTTTTTTTTTTTTTTTTTTTTTTGCCTCTGTTTGCATTTGAGTAACTAATCCTGTCTAGGACACAATCTCTTATATGTTTAAAACCCCTCACAGTGGCCACAACCCAGAATATATTCCTTACAATTCATTCCACTTTTATATCCTGCCGTAAAGTTAATAACGTTAATAAAAAAATCCTTTTGAGATTTTTTGAAGGTGTCCCTTTTTGTGTGAACTTAAGGTACATGTCAGCTGTTTCTAAAAGGATGTTAGATTTATGTAAAACAATCAGAACTTTTAGGATCTAGTAAACTGGTTTAGCATTCTTTCTGTCCTATAACCTAATCAAGGTCATCCTTTTATTTCTTTGTTCATTCTGAGCCAGTCAGTGACTTCCCATTATACTTAAAATAAAAGCTAAAAGTTTTTGTATGCCTACAATCCCAGCACTAGGCAGGCTAAGGCAGGAGGATCACTGTGAATTCAAGGCCAGTTTGGACTACGTAGTGAGTTCAAGGCCACACTGAACTACAGAGCAAGACCCTGTATCTAAAACAAAACAAAACAAAACAAAACAACAAAAAAACCCAACCAGCTAAAAGGTTTTTATAGTGGTCTACAAGGCCCCTCCTGGCCCCTCTTCCTTTATATTTCCCACCACTGTTCTGTGGTCTCTCTACCCTTTTGTTTTACTAGTTTTGTTCCCATCTCAAGGCCTTTTTACCTACTGTTACATCTGCCTGGAAAGCTCCTCATCCTGATGTTTGTGTGGCCTATTCCTTTACATCATTCAGATCTCTCTTTAAATGTTGCTTCTCAGAGAGACTTTCTGTGACTCTGATCTACAATACTGCCATCAGGAGCTGGAGTTGTGCTTTAGTGATAGAGCACTTGTGTGTGAGGCCCTAAGTTTGATCCCCACCACTGTGACTAAATAAATAAAAAAGTACTCTCAGTTGCTCTGTGTCCTCTTCCCTTGCTTCAGTTTCTTCATGGAGCTTATGATCATATGACATTGTTTTATTCACAATTTTGTGTTGATAATCTCTATCCCCCTACAAGCCCCTTGAAGACAAGGGCTTTATTTTCTGTTTTATCTCCAGGTATAGAATGGGACTAGCTAATGGTAGACCTTAAATAAATATTTGTAGAATGAATAAGTATACATGTATATACATGTGCTCATTACTTAACTGGTAGCAGTGACACTCATGAAGCACTGGAGCTGTTGCAGAAATTAGTGTCAGTATATCAGGAGGAGGCAGGCTTTTTTTCCCTGTTTTTACAATGCTAGAGGTAATAATATAAATATTTGGGTTAGAAACAATGGTCTTCTAGTTCATTATGATTATTTTTTAAATCCTTGAAAAATAATCATTCTTATGATTATACTGGAGAAATATGCTTTTCTTTGACCTTTTTTTTTTCCCCCGTCCAAACCTTAGTGTTCTTGTAAAGTAATTTCACATAGACATTGAGCCTCAGAATTATATTTCGTTAAGTCACATTTTCTGGGTTTCGTTTGTTTGTTTTTGCAATGGGGTCTTGTTTTGTTATCCAGGCTGGTCTCAGTCTCCCTACTCAAGTGATCCCGCGTCAGCCTTCATGACTTCTGAGACTGTTGGCCTGGGCCATCACATTTGGCTTTGAGTGGAATTTAATAGGATTTGTATAATGGTTTCAATTGGAATAGTCTGGGTATTTCTTAGCTCCTTTACAAGTCTTTATAGTACCCACTTTTGACTGGTGCCTGAGTTTAGAACCTGTGATTAGGCTAGGTGTAGTGACGCATGCCTGTAATCCCAGCACTTGGGAGGCCGTGGTAGGAGGATTGTCATGAGTTTGAGGCCAACCTGGGCTACACAGTAAGTTCAAAGCTAGCCTGAACTACATAGCAAGACCCTGTCTCCAAAACAAACAAACAAAAAACAAAAAAAAAAAAACCCTGCCATTATTTGCCCTTTTTCATTCTTCTTTAACCTCTAATAGGTACATATTTCTAACAACTTAATCTTCTGAAACAACTGCTTTTGCAATATTACTTCCCTATTTAAATCCACAGAATCCCATAGTTTATAAAACAGGGAGGTACTCCTCATACTGGAATTCAAGGCCCTGTGTAATTGGGATCCACCATGCTTCTTGAATCTTATCTTCTGCTATTAAATTTGTGTAGCACAAACCCTCTGCTTTGGCTAGACCTGCTTTGTTCCTACCCTTTAGAACTTTTGTATCCAGGGAGTCCTAGCATAGCCACCCCCTTCCTTCAGACATTTACCTGTTCTATACATCTGAGTCCAGCTTAAATTTTGTTCCATTCATAAAACCTTGCTTGAGTCCTAGAGTTAGCTAACTCATGTGCATCTCTTCTTTCCATCCCCAAATTTCTTTAGCTCTTATTGCTTTATGTCATAAGGCACCCAATGAAATGCTTTCTCCTTCTTCGTATATTTCTTGAGTATGCACTAAATGTGGACTTCTTGAAGAGTGTAAGCATCTACTTTTTACTGACAGCTCTTTTAGGGCTATGCTTACACAGTCCTCAGTGCCTGGAGTAGCACAGGTGTTTATGGGACTAAACTTTGCTGACTTGTGCTTCTAGAATATGGAACACAATTGTAAATTCTAGTTGAATTGGGTTAAATTTGGCAACTTTCCTATAGTATCTCACATCAAGGCCACATTATAGGACTTCCTTGTTTATTTGACATGACTTTGCTGATCTTACTGAAGCTTTGGAAGCAACCAAAGAGGATACTCAATTGTAAAAGTCTATATTTTTATGAGCTTCTGGAGAGAAGCCTTCTTTTAAAGTGCTTGAAATAATCCTGAAGGGCAACATAAGTAGTAACAAAGGCATCTTCTTCTTTCATGTAAAGCAGCTCTTCTGTTTTGTCTTACTTTTTTCCATTTGAGTGGTGTTAATGGAATGATTTTGTGTGTGCGTGCGTGCGTGCGTGCGTGCGTGTGTGTGTGTGTGTGTGTGTACACCGGGTGTCGAACTCAGGACCTCACGTGCCAGCAGGCGCCCGTGCCGCTGAGCGATATCACCAGCCCTTTTTTCATATATGGGTACCAGGAGTCGAACTCAGGACCTCATGCTTGCCAGGCAGACGTTTATGATGCTGAACTATCTCACCGGCCCCTAATGGAATGATTTTAAGGGTAAAATTAGAAATGTTGGCTCCAAGCATGAATTTAAGGAAATATTCTGTTAAATTATATTGAATAATCCTCTTCCTTGGTTTTTCATTTTTTTACTAGAATTCTTTTTTTGGAATTTAAGGAACTTCTTTTTCTCTTTAGTCATTTCTTCTAGGCTGTCACCACCTCATGTTTAATTTTGTGTAAGTCCAGTTATTTTTTTACTTATCTCCTGTGTCCCTATTATCATAGACAAGAAATTCTTGGTAAGAGCTTTTCCATAGAGTTTGAGGTGAATACACATCTTAATCTTGAGAAATCAATCAAATTGGTATTGATGCTATCTTTTTTAGTTCAGTTCTTTTGAAAGCTTAACAAATCTAAAGCTGATATAATATGGAAGAATAAAAAAGGTATTCCAAAAATTGAACCAGCATGAATTTAGAGCATAAAACCAAATTATAATACTATTATATTTCTTTTGCACATTAATAAAGTAAATAAATACAAATGAATGATAGTATGCTGCACAAAAGAATACATATTAAGTGCCTTTCATGTTTCATTTCCTCATAGATTTAGGACGTTAATATGTACTATTTATCTGCTTAGGAGGGCAATCTGATTAAGAGGTAACCTTCTCAAATTCCCTCTCAAATTGCCAGGTTGTTTGTTTATTTATCTTTATTCCTGACTCTCTTGGAAAATCAGCATTTAAAGCATCCCAGAATAATTATAGAGAACAAAGACCTAGAAGAGAACTTCCTAACCACAAGTCCCTTTATCACATGGGTTTGAAACCAGAATTTATACCATAGTGATAACCCTAAAATGCCAGCTTAAAAATTGAATTTAGAGCTGTACTTTTTGGGTGGTGCTCCCAGAAACCTGGCAGAAGCACACATAAGTCTTCTACGGAGGAAGTCCCTTAAAAACCCAGGCCTCAAATAATCTCCACAAAGTTCCAAGGAACTTGAGGTCTCCCCAAACAGAAAAAAATAGGCTGGCACAAGTGAGAGTTAAGAGAAACAATACAATAAAGTCCCACAAAGAGTTTGAATAATCAAATACACAATATAGGTATGAATGTTTTTTCTAAAATACAGGAGTATATTAAAAAATGTATTTTGAAGAAACAAAAGACTAAAAATTACCCAAAAATTTGAAGAGAAGTTAAATCAAACTTTCAGGAATTTAGAATAAATTGCAATTCAGTAGGTTAAAGTAAATTATCAGATACAGATTGATAAAAAGAGAATTAGTAACTGAAAGATGAATGCAAATTATTTAGAATATAATGCACAGAGATGAAAATTAATGTTTTCATTCAAGATGGCAGAGTAGAAGCAGGCAGTAGTTCATAGCCTTTACATGACCTGAAATCGAGACAGCTAGAAAATAGCTACTCAGTAAGGAGAAAGAAGAGCTCTAAGAGTCAAGTAAGAGGCAACAGTAAAGCTGAAAATTGCAGGAAAATGGAAACTCAATATAGAGAAGAGAACAAAGCAATCTACAACACCAAGGATACTAAATAAGTAAATAATATAAAAATAAATACTGGTGAGGATACAGGGAAAAAGGAATCCTGCTGCACTTCTGGTGAAAATGTAAATTAGTACAGCCACTATGGAAATCAGTTCCTTATAAAACTAAAAATAGAACTACCAGTAGTAGTAATAGTAGCTGACTCCTTTGTATATGCCTGAGGGAATTAAAGTCAGCATACTGTAGGAATACTTGCATTCCTGTGTTTATTGTGGCTCAATTCACAATAGCCAAAATGTGGAACCACCCTAGGTAGCCATCAGTAGATGAATGGACAAAGGAAATGTGATATATATGCTCAGTGGAGTGCCATTCAGCCATGAAGATGAACAAAATTATGTTATTTGCAGTAAAATGGATGGAACTGGAGAACATCATGTTGAGTGAAATAAGCCAGATTCATGTCACACGTTTTCCCTAATATGTAAATCTTAAAAAGATGACATGAAAATAGAAGGGAGGTTATTACTAGAAAAGAGGAAGCAAATAAGGGTGGGGAAAGGGAATAGAATATAATGCAGAGTAATGAGGGATGGATTTCATCAAAATATATAAGGACAGGGCCAGTGAGATGGCTCAGCGGCGTAAGCGCCTGCCTTGCAAGCGCGAGGGCCCGAGTTTGACTCCCAGAACCCACATACGAAAAAGGGGCCGGTGATATCGCTCAGCAGCATGGGTGCCTGTTGGCGCGCGAGGTCCTGAGGTCGACCCCCGGTACCCACCAAAAAAAAAAAAAAAAATATATATATATAGATATATATATATATATATGGACAAAGTAAAAAAATTGAATGCAAGGCAAAAAGGTAATGATTGCAGCTTTGTAGTCCCAAGTTGATGGCAGATATTAGCAGTATCCCAATTAAGATTTTATATGAAAATCCAGACACATAATAAAACTATAGAACAGAGACAAAGAAAAGACATTAAAAACACATACAAGACAGATTGCTTACAAAGAATTGATATCTTCCTAGAAAATTGACTTCTCAATAGCAACCTTAAAAACCAGAAGATAGTGGAATAGTACCTTCAAAAAACTGAGAGGAAATTACTGTCATCCTAAAATTGTAAATTTTAAAATTGTTAATTGAAAATATCTTCCAAGAAAGCCAGGAAGACTTTATTTGGAGATAAATACAAACAACATGATTAGTATGAAAAGACCTCAGTAAAGACATTTCTACACAGTATACTTCAAGGAGAAGGAAGATGATCTTAGACATTTGACAAGATTCAATTTATTCATGATTTCCTTTCAAAAAATGCCCAGAAAACTAATAGAGGGAAACTTTCTCAACCTGAAAATGCACATCTATGAAAAAATATAGCTACCATTATACCAAAAGCGAAGGACTAAACGCTTTACCCTAGTATTGGGAGCAAGACGTGGTTGTCCACTCTCAACATTTTACTGGAGATCCTAGCTAGTTCAATAAGGCAAGAAAAATAAAGGCATACAGATTGGAAAAGAAGATACTGAAATTGTCTTTATTTGTAGACGACATGATTGTGTACCTAGAAAATGCTAAGGCATCTACAAAATAAACTCTTAGAACTAACAAATGAAGTTACCAGTATTGAAGAACATAGGTCAATATACAAAAAAAAATTCAGTGGTACTTCTATATATTAGTAACAATTACAAAATGAAATGTTAAAGGAAAGATGACATAGGAAGAAATGTAATGAAATATATGTATGACCTGTAATATGTAAAATTATAAAACATTGCTGAGAAAATTTTAAAAGACAAATAAATGATGTTGACTGTGTTCAAGGCCAAGGATACACCTAGCATATTTTACATTCAGAATGGATCATATTCACCAGTTCTCTAATCTATATGTCAAAATAATTTTTGAAATTATCATGGGGTGAAACAATTGATGATGCCTCTCTTTTTTAAAATTTATTTATTTATTTTTGAGACAGGGTCTCACTATGTAGTTCAGTTTGGCCTTGGACTCACAGCAGTCCTCCTGCCTCAGCCTCCCGAATTTTGGGATTATAGGAATGTGCCACCATGCCCAGCATGATGCCCGCTTTTGTCTATATCATTTTCTTTTTCTTTTTCTTTCTTTCTTTCTTTCTTTTTTTTTTTTTTTTTTTAATGTGGGTACCGGGAGTTGACCTCAGGACCTCATGCTTGCCAGCAAGCACTTGTGCTGCTGAGTGATATCACCGGCCCTTTTTTTCCTTTATATGGGTACTGGGAGTCGAACTCAGGACCTTGTGCTTGCCAGGCAGGCACTTATGCCACTGAGCTATCTCACCAGCCCTAATTTTCTTTTTAATCTTAAATTCCTAAGAAATTCAGCAACTGTTTATTTAGAACTTAATATATTCCAGGCAAAAAACAGACCAAAAAAATCTGCTTTTCCTGGAACTTGTTTTCTAGTGGTAGGAGACAGAAATAATGATAATGAAAATGTATAGAAGAAATAAAGTGCTATAGGAAAAAAAAGGAAAGGTGCAGGAAAGGAAAGGTGCAGAGTACTTCAGGTGGAGGGCTTGCTGTTTTTTAATAGGGTTATCATCTTAGACCTTAATGAAAGGGAGCCATTTGAACATAGGCTGAGAAGATGGTGGTGTGGCTTTCTAAAGGAAGAACATTCCTTTCAGGAGGAACAGGTTGTGCAAAGGCCCTGCAGCAGCAGCATATCTAGCATGTTCAGAGAACATCAAGAAAGTTGGTGTAAGGGGAGTTAAATAAGCAAGGTAAACATGTTATAAGAGCTGGATGACATAGGGTCTCATAGGCCATTGTAAGAACTAACTGATAGGAGGTGCATTTGGACAGTTTTGACTGCTCTGACTTCTACTTAAAAGGACAATCTCTCTGTCTGCTCACTGCAGAGAATAGACAGGGGAGGATCAGGATGGATGGGTGAAGACTAAACTAGTTACAGCTTTTGAAGACATCCATGTGAGAGATGAACTTGGGTAGAGTCCAGGTGGTTAGCAATAGAGGTAGCGAGAGGTGACGAGATACATGATCACTGGATTGATTTGGATCAACAAGTTTGTTGAGAGATGGATACATGTAGAGTTAAAGAGAGGTCAGTTTGGCCTGAACAACTGAAAGGATGGAAATAAGGATTATTATAAGTAGAACTAGTTTGAGTTGGATGAGAGCTCCATTTTGAACATGGGGAGTTATTTTTGCCATCCAAATGAAGACATCTGGTGGGCAGTTTATGTAGTCTTGGGGGTGATCATGGAGTGTGTGGAAATATAACTTGTAGATGATATTTAGAGAAAACACATGAGGATCAAATTCTGTTATTTTTTCTTACATGATGAATTGGTTTTTGAAACTTTTTTTTTCAAATATTCATAGTTAAGGCAAACTTTTAAATTTCCAAACATGAGACTTTCTAATATTCCTTGGTGCTCTATGATATTATTGAATTTTGGTCAGAGATAGTATTCTCCATATTAATGATTCTTTGATAGAGTTGAAATTTGCTTTAGGGCAAAGTATGTGAGCAGACTTTCTAAAATATCCCCAGTGTGCTTAAAAATATTGTCAAATTCTTGAGTGTTGGGTTCTCCATATTCCCATTACCTCAGGCTTTTTAATTATGTGTGCAGAAAAGATTAAATTTGATTTTTAAAATAAAATGCATTAGTCAATAGGAAAGAGAGACTGGAATAGGGAAAAGAAAGAAGGGAAAGGGAAAAAAATTGTATATATATATATATATATATATGATGGTTAAGATAGATACACTACCAATTTTACTTAGTTAATTGAAGAGTAAGGTTTGAGCCAATAATGTTTGGACAGTTGAATGCTAATGTCTGGTATCCTGAATAACTAACTTAAAGATAATAATACATAATGCATTAACCATTGTTACCCTCATATTATGTTGTTTTGAAAATTTGTTCTTTTTTTGATTTGTTTTGTTTTTTCTTCTCTTTAAAATAAAAAATAAAATAAAATAAAAAATAAAATGCATTAAATGGTCGTAGGTGAAAGCAGCAACTGGGCTAATGTTAACAGAGGAGATTATGGTAAGCTTTTCATTGAAGGCATTAGGTACAGAACAGCAGTTTGTATATAGTTTATACAAAAATGAAGATGACATAAAATGGATAACTGTGTGCTGACAGAGAATCTTTAATGACAATGAAGGCACTGATGTCAAAAGATGCACTTTAAGGCCTTGGATGAAATTGAGTTGAAGGAGCACCAAGATGGTGGAGTGGTGAGCAGCAGAGAAAGAGCCTCTCTGAGAGTCACCATCCAGGTGCTAGAATATAGCAACACGAGAAAGACAAGAAAGAGGGAAGTGTGTTCCCTGGACCCAGGAAGGATCTGAAGCAAGAATTGAAGCCCATGGAGAGAGTGAAGAGAGAAACTTCAATGAAGAAGGAGGAGGTAGCTGGCGGAGCCTTCTCCCTGAGTTGGGACTTACTGCCCAAGAGGAGCGGTTCAAACCTGTGGACACGTGGTGACTGCTGGCGACCCCAGAGACTTCCACAGAGAGACACAGCAGTGGAGGGGAGCAGTGGACGTGAAGGACTCCACTGGCTGGGGGTGAGTGCTGAGGGCTCAGTTGTCCCGTGGGAGAGAGCGATTGGCCTAGAGCCATCTTGGAGAAGGGCTGGCTGAGCTCAGAATTCACGGCGGCTGCTGGCTCCATCTAGCAGCTCCCAGCTGTGTCCAGGCCCACTGGGGAAGGTGCACTGACTACTGCAGGCTGAGTGGGTCTGGTCTCGGCCCCCATGGCCAGAATACAGACTGAACTTCATGGGAAATAAAGGTGCAGCCTTGCCGAGATTATCCACTACCCCGCCATAAAGCTACTGCTGGCTTGCTGGGATAAATCATCACAGATCTGGACTGTGTCTACATGTATTGTCTACCAGTGACAGTCCTGGAAGTGAGCTCTTTTTTTATTTTTTCTCCCTCTGTCTTGTTCGTTTTTTGTCATTGTTGTGGTTTTGTTTTTGTTTTTTTTCTCCTTCATTGTTTAATCTTATTTTTATATGAGCGGAAACATGGTTTCTAGCCTCTTTGTGGTTGTGGTTCTGTTCTGTTCTTCCTTTTCTCCCTTCCTTCTCTCTTTCCCTCCAGTCTTCTGCAACAGTTTCCCAAAGTTAGTGTGATCCCCCTTTGTCCTCTAGCCTTACTTCTAATCTCTTCCTCTTCTTCTTCTTCTTCCTCTTCTTCTTCTTCCTCTTCTCCTCCTCCTCCTCCCTCTCCCCCCAACCCCTTTAAATTTTAACCCCTGAGGGAAAAATTGACATATTAAGGACTTATATTGCATATAATTTTCTGTTTTGTTTCGGATTTTGTTATATAATCACAAATCTAGTTCGTACGGTTAAAGGTGGCAAATTAATGGTTACCTCAGTTTGTTGTTTTCTAAGCTGTGTTTGATGTTTTTGTCATTGTTGATGGTACCACTTTAGCCAAAAGTGACATAATTGTTCTAACCAGCTGTTCTTCCTGGTATTCCAAGACTGAGATTGCCTAAGGGTCATAGAAAATACTGTGGGCCAGTGCCAAAGAACCAGGGGCTGGACTCACCAGGCAGCAACTTCTCATCCCCAACAAATTGAAGAGGTAGGATCTTACAACAGATTCAAAACCCAAAACCAGCTAAACGTGGAAAACACCTTGGAGAAATAGTAATTTCCTAAGGGTTCTAAATACTAGCAATAAAGCAACTCACCATAGGCAGTTTACAAGCATCAACCCAGGAATTAAACTTTAAAAAAAAGAAAAGAAAATGAGAAGACACTTAAACAAGATACAATCCCAGACATCCAGTTCACCGAAGGTAAACCCAGGGGGCAATGAGATGGGACAGTCTGAAATCCACCCAACTGGCCTCTAAAGTAGTAACAACAAAGCAATTGAATGAGGCTCTGGAAAAAGTCAAATCAGAAATAATTTCTGACATAAATGCAGAGGTGGTGTCCACAATGAAAACCATGCTTAGTGACTCTAGAGCAGATACAGATAAAAGAATAGGGGACCTTAAGAAAATTATGGAAGCCATGAATGCTCAGCATTGGAAAGAAATGGAATCCATAGAACAGATTCAAGCAGATATCCAGGAGAATAAAAATTCCATTGGAAGTATTCACAGCAGAATCAGCCAATGTGAGAATAGAATCTCAGAAGACAGGCTTGTGGTTAGCGATCATGAAAAGAAAGATTTCTTTAAAATAGCAAGGAACCATGAGAAATCAATCCAGCAGCTGCTAGGTGATGCAAAGAACAGTAACTTAAGATTGATTGGAGTCAGTGAAAAAACAGGAGATAGCACAAATGATATAAAGAAAACTTCACAGATGTCATGGCAGAAAACTTCCCTGGTAGAGAAAAAGAATTTTTTTTTTTTTAATGTGGGTACTGGGAGTCAACCTCAGGACCTTGTGCTTACCAGCAAGCGCTTGTGCCACTGAGCTATATCATTGGCCCTTTTTTTTCCTTTTTGTGGGTTCTGGGAGTCGAACTCAGGACCTCGCATTTGCTAGGCAGGTGCTTATGCTACTGAGCTATCTCACCGCCCTGAGAAAAAGAATTTGACATAGAGATAATGAGGCATATAGAACTCTGATTAGCCATGATCCAAAAAAATCTACAGCCAGGCATATCATAGTCAAGATTGCAGAAATTCAACACAAAAGTAGAGTATTAAAAGCTGTTAGGGAAAAGAAACAAATCACCTGTACAGGAAAGCCCATCAGAATTACAGCTGACTTCTCAGCACAAAACCTCAAGTCAGGGAGAGCTTGGAGTGAAGTATTTCAAGCTAAGGAAAACAACCTCCAACCCAGACTGATGCACCCCACAAAACTATCTTTCAAAACTGATGGAAAAATAAGATACTTCCACAAAGAACACCTGAGGAAATTTCTGACCACCAAACCAGCACTCCAAAATGTTTTGAAGAACATTCTAGAAAGAGATAACAAGGACTGTATGTAACTCCATGAACCCCAACAGAAGGAATCCACCAGGCAAGACAAACAATTAAACAGAGGGGGGAAAAATGGAGCCAACAACAGGAAAATAACATGACAAGGACAAGTCAGTACATACCAGTTATAACCATCAGGGTTAATGGTCTCAATTCACCCATCAAAAGACACAGACTGGCAGAATGGATCAAGAAGCAAGATCTGACCATATGTAGCATAGAAGAAACACATTTGATTCAAAAAGAAATTCATAGACTGAAAGTCAAAGGATGGAAAACAATACTCCATGTGACAGAAATCCAGAAAAAAGGAGTAGCTACTCTATTCACAAAGTGAATTTCAAGCCAAGACTGATTGAGCGAGACAAAGAAGGTCACTACACCCTTGTAAAGGGAACAATCCAAGAGGAAGAGATAACAATCATAAATATATATGCAACAAATAACAGTGCACCCAAGTATATAAAACAAATATTAACAGACATGAAAAATCAAATAAGCACTAATACAGTTGTATTGGAGGATCTCAGTATCCCACTGTCACGAAAAGACAGATCAACTAGACAAAATATCAACAATGAAATATTAGAAATGAACCAAACTTTTGAACAAACGGACTTAATAGATGCCCTCAGAGTGTTCCACCCCACAACATCAGAATATACATTCTTCTCAGCTGCACATGGGACATTCTCCAAAATAGACCACATACTAGCTCATAGAACCTGCTTAAATAAATGCAAAGGAATTGAAATTATCCCATGCATATTATCAGACCATAGTGCAATGAAATTGGAAATCAATGGCAAAAGAAGCCACAAGAACTTCATAAACACATGGAAATTAAATAACGCCCTCCTGAAAAACCAGTGGGTCACAGATGAAATTAAAGAAGAAATTAGACAGTTTTTATAATTAAATGATAACGAGAATACAACATACTGGAACTTATGGGACACAATGAAAGCAGTCCTGAGAGGAAAATGTATAGCAGTGAATACCCATATCAGGAAAACAGCAAGCACAAATAAAAAACTTAATGTTGAACCTCAAACTTCTGGAAAAGGAAGAGCAAGCTAAGCCCAAAGTTCAAACAAGGGATAAAATAATAAAGACTAGAGCAGAAATTAATGTATTGGAAACTAAGAAAACAATACAAAGAATCAGTGAATCAAAGAGTTGGTTCTTTGAAAGATTAAATAAAATCGACAAACTCTTAGCCAACCTTATCAAAAAAAGGAAAGACTCAAATCCATGCAAATAGGAATGAAAAGGGTGAAATGACAACAGATCCTGCAAAAATTCAGAAGATCATCTATACCTACTTTGAGAACTTGTATTCTAATAAGATAGAAAATGCAGAAGAAATGGACAGATTCCTAGATACTTATGAATTACTAAAGCTGAATCAAGAACATATAAAAATCCTAAATAAACCAATATCAATCAGTGAAATCGAAGATGTAATTGAAAACCTACCAACAAAGAAAAGCCCAGGCCCTGACAGATTCACTGCTGAATTGTACAAGAAATTTAGAGAAAACATGGTACCACTTCTTCTCAAACTCTTAAATTGAAAGGGAAGCAATACTCCCAAATTCATTCGTGGAAGCAATCATTACCCTGATACCAAAACCAGAGAAGGACCCAACTAAGAAAGAGAACTACAGGCCAATCTCCCTAATGAACATAGATGCAAAAATCCTCAATAAGATGCTGGCAAACAGAATGCAGCAAATCATTAAGAAGATTATACACAATGACCAAGTTGGATTCATCCCAGGGATGTAGGGATGGTTCAACATATGTAAATCAGTAAATGTAATACACCATATTAACAGAGCCAAGAAAAAAAACCATATGATCATCTCAATAGATACAAAGAAAGCTTTTGAAAAAGTCCAGCATTCATGATAAAAACCCTACAGAAAATTGGAATAGATGGTCTTTATCTCAATCTGATAAAAGCCATCTATGACAAACTAGCCAACATTGTACTTAATGGACAAAAACTGAAAGCTTTCACTCTAAAATCAGGAACAAGGGCTGGTGAGATGGCTCAGCGGCGTAAGCGCCTGCCTGGCAAGCGCAAGGGCCTGAGTTCAACTCCTGGAACCCACATATGAAAAAAGGGCCAGTGATATCGCTCAGCGGCACAGGCGCCTGCTGGCGCATGAGGTCCTGAGGTCGACCCCTGGTACCCACAAAAAAAAAAAAAAAAATTAAATCAGGAACAAGACAAAGATGTCCACTGTCTCCATTCTTATTCAACATAGTCCTGGAAACTTTAGCCAAAGCAATTAGACAAGAGAAAGAAATAAATGAAATAAAGATAGGAAAGAAAGAAGTAAAATTATCATTATTTGCAGATGACATGATACTTTACATAGAAGACCCCAAAAACTCCACTGAAAGACTGCTAGATTTAATAATCAAATTCAGTAGCATAGCTGGATACAAAGTCAGCACTCAAAAATCAGTAGCCTTCCTGTATACGAATAAAAAACTCAGAAATTAAGGAAATAACACCTTTCACAATAGCATCCAAAAAAATGAAGTACCTAGAAATCAATCTAACGAAAGATGTAAAAGACCTCTACATTGAAAACTACAGTACTCTGAAAAAGGAGATTGAAGAGGCTATCAGAAAATGGAAGGATATACCTTAGTCTTGGGTAGGAAGAACTAATATAGTGAAAATGGCCATACTTCTACAACTGTTACACAGATTTAATGCAATTCCAATCAAAATTCCAATAGCATATCTCACAGAATTAGAAAAAAACAATCCTGAAATTCATTTGGAACAAGAAGAGACCTAGAATAGCAAAGGCAATTCTGGACAACAAAGGCAAGGCAGGGCATCACAGTCCCCGACTTGGAATTATATTACAAAGCTACTGTGATAAAAACAGCGTGGTATTGGGGAAAAAAAAAACAAACAGATCTGAGCATCAATGGAACAGATTAGAAGATGCAGAAACAACTCCAGACATACTAAGCCACCTTATCTTTGACAAAGGTGCCAAACACACTCACTGGAAGAAAGATAGCTTGGAAAACTGCCTTTGCACGTGCTGAAGATTAAAATTGGACCCCTGTCTTTCACCATGTGCTAAAGTCGAAATGGATCAAAGATCTAAATATTAAAACGGAAACATTAAATCTGCTGGAAGATAGAATAAGTAAAACTCTTGAAGACCCAATCCAAAAATGAGCATCTGGGATGAATACACACTTCCCAGATGAAGAAATACAAACAGCAAATAAATATATGAAAAAATGTTCAACATCACCGGTCATTTGAGAGATGCAAATTAAAACAACACTGAGATTCCATCTCACCTCAGAAAGAATGGCTACTATCAAGAAATCAACCAATAACAAATGCTGGAGGGGCTGTGGGGAAAAAGGAACCCTTCTCCACTGTTGGTGGGAGTGTAGACTGGTGCAACCACTGTGGAAATCAGTGTGGAGATTCCTCAAAAACTAGGATTGGAGGTCCCATTTGACCCAGTTATTCCCCTTCTGGGCATCTTCCCAGAAGAATTAAAAACATCGTACCACAGCGATGTATGTGCACCCATGTTTATAGCAGCACAATTTGTAATAGCCAGATCTTGGAAACAATCCAAATGCCCATTAACCGAGGAATGGATAAAAAAGATGTGGTATTTTTATACAATGGAGTCGTACTCAGCCATAAAGAAGGATAAACTGGAGATTTTTATAGGTAAATGGATGCAACTCGAGACCATACTCGTAAGTGAAATAAACCAGATGCACAGTGTAATTATCATATTATCTCCCTAATGTGAGAAGGTGAAAGAGTAAATAAGATCCAAAATGTACAATAGATATTGTGAAATGGGAAGAAACTGTTCAAAAGGAAGAGAAACTGGGATGGGGGAAAGGAGAAAAGGAAGGGAAAAGTTAGATAGATAGATGTATATATATGTATATGTATATATATGTATATGTATATATGTATATACATATATGTGTATATATATACATATGTATATGTATATGTGTATATATACGTATATACATGTACATTATGTATATACATATATGTATATATATACGTATATATATACATACACAAGATAGTTAAGCTAGTTATACTACTAATTTCTCTTAATTCATTGAAAAAGATTTGTGTAATATTGTTTGGACAATTAAATGCCTATATATTGTACTCTGAATAACTAATTTAAAGATAACAATATGCAATGTATTAATCATTGTTACTCTTGTTTTGAAATTTTGTTCTGCTTAAATTTTAAAAAGAAATTGAATCATGAAACTGATTTCATGAAATTTTATTTATAAAAATTGTGATTTTAAAATATTAATGATAGCAGTAGAAGGAAAGAAAAAACTAGAATACAGGTGCGGATGGCCACAAC
This sequence comes from Erethizon dorsatum, assembly GCA_028451465.1. Lineage (NCBI taxonomy): Eukaryota > Metazoa > Chordata > Mammalia > Rodentia > Erethizontidae > Erethizon > Erethizon dorsatum. The sequence goes on from CM051824.1 coordinate 69,554,964, forward strand.
CTTTTAATTTAATTTTCTTTTTTAAACAACTGGGGAAACTGGGTGTAATGGCACATGCCCGTAATCCCAGCACTCAGGTGGCTGAGGCAAGAGGATCGCTTTGAGTTCAAGGCCAGCCTGCACTACAAAGTGAAACCCTGTCTCAAAAAACAAAACAAACAAAAAAACAACTGGGGAAATCCTGGGAATGGTAGTATACACCTATAATCCCAGCACTTGGGAGGCTGAAGCATTGTGAGTTCGAGGCCAGGCTGGGCTACATAGTGAGACCCTGTCTCAAAAAAGAAATATATGAGGAAAGCAACCCCTCAAATATAAGGTGATCTTTCCCAGAAAAGGATCTCTGAAGACTAAGTTGACCATGTAGTAAACCTTTATGGTTCTAAACAAATCAAGTCAGACGTCTTATTCAGTGGCATAAGCCACAGTGGCATAAGCATAAATAAGAAACTGCTGGTGACTACACAAGTTTAACATTCTCAAGAAGGAGAATGTCCCAGGCCCCTTGCAACATATCCTGAAGGTATTTTCAGCACTTTGTCTACAGCAGTGCTCCTCAGCTTCCTTGGAATGAATCCCTGTATCATTTCCCTGGAGGGATGGGCAGAAATAGGGACAGTGAGGAACTTGAGTGGAGAGGCTAGAAGAGTGGCAGTGGCCGAGCTCTGCTCTGGGTACTACATCCAACAATGCGTGTATGTAGTGAGCTCACAGCAGTGATAGGGTTGTCAGTTTAGTGTAGAAAGGCTTCCTGATTGGTTACGCAGTTGTTCAGCCTTAGAAATGTTTTCAGTCTATGGCCATGCCACCCTGATTTTGTCTGATTTTGGAAGCTAGGCAGGGTCAGGCCTGGTTAGTCCTTGGATGGGAAATGTTTTTAAAGCCAATAATTTCAAACATTAATGAGTAATTTCTGTGTCACTAGAAAAAGTAATAGATTTTTTTTTTTTTGAGACAGGGTCTCACTATGCAGTTCAGGCTGGCCTTGAACTCCCTTTGTAGCCCAGGCTGACCTCAAACTCACAGCAGTCCTCCTGCCTTAGCCTCCCAAGTGCTGTGATTACAGGCGTGCACCTCTAAATATTTGAATATAAAGTCTTAATTTTAAGTCTTAAAATTAAGTCTTACCTTAATTTTCAAGGTAATAAGTCTACCTTGAAGTAAATTGGTGTTAAGTTAGAAATCAGGAAGTGTTGAACTTTGTTCCTCTTTTGGAAGATGGTTTTGATCGTTCTATGTCCTTTTTATTTCCATGTGAATTTGCAATCAGCTCATTAAGTCCTGCAAAAAAGTAAAATAAAGGCAGCCGTGATTTTAATAGAAATTGAATCCATTGAATCCATAGATCAATTTGGGGAGTATTGTTTTGCTAACAGTTTTAAGTCTGTAAGCATGAGATGTCTTTCCATTTACAGTATTTAGGCCTTCTTTAATTCCTTTCAATGTTGTTTTACAGTTTTCAGTGTGTAAATCTTACACTTTGGCTAAATTTATTCCTAGGTATTTTATTCTTTTGATGCTATTATGAATGAAATCAGTTTCTTTATTTTTACTGCTAATACATAGAGTACAAATTATTTTTATATATTGATCTTGTATTCTTTTTATGTGGATTCTTCAGGGTTTCCTATGTAGGAGGTCATGTCATCTACAAGTAGAGATATTTTTACTTCTTCCATTGCAATCTGCAGATTTTTATTTATTTTTCTTGTCTAATTGTTCCAGTACACCCTCACTCTCGAATGGTAATTCCCTTTGTTCTTTGAAGGTATCACTCACTCCTCCATGACTTTGTAATCACTTTTGCTGAAGATGATCTGATTCCCCCGATGAATGTCTTATATTTTGTTAGCATCATTCTTACGGTTTTCTTTAAATAATTGATAATGTGCAGTTTTACCATAATCTGTCTGGATATAATGTTTGAGTTTCTATTTAATTTTTAACTTGTTGGTTTTTTTTTTTTTTTTTTTTTTTTTTTTTTTTTGGAACAATAAACACCTTTATTACAATGAGCTAAGGCAGGAGGGAAAGTTTATTTGCCTTTCCGGGCCTTGATTTCCCTCAGATAGAACTCCAGCTCCTTGCCCTCTAGCACATAGCCATCTGCTCGGCCACACTGGCCTGGTCTTGATGCAATGCAGGCAAGAAGCTTGCCCTGCTGGAACTGCTCCTCCAGAAGACTGCTAATTTTGGCGTTCTTTTTCCTTTCATCATACTTCTTCTGAATTTTCTTTGATCGTTTTTTGTTTGAAATCTCTTCCTCCTCAGGAGTCAGCTTGGCCCCCTTCTTGCGGCCCAGGGGCAGTGCGTAGTGGGATTTGTACCACTGTCGGTACGGCGTGCTGTCAATGAGCACAATGCAGTTCTTCACCAGGGTCTTGGTACAGACCAGCTCGTTATTGGATGCATTGTAAACAACGTCAATGATCCTTGTTTTTCGAGTACAACACTCAGAGCCCCAGGAGAAGTTTCCCACATCCAGCCTCAGGGCTCGGTACTTCTTGTTGCCTCCTCGAACTCGGACTGTGTGTATGCGGTGAGGGCCAATCTTAGTGTTGGCAGCAGGGCGACCCAACTCATACTTCCGCTTCTTGTGGTGGGGCTTTCTTTTACCTCCAGTCTTGCGGCGCTTGTGCCAGTTGTCCCGAGAGATGACCATCGCTCGGCGCCGGCTGGAAAGAGCTTAACTTGTTTTAATATTCAAGATTTTTAAGTCTGTGAGGCTTATGTCCTTCACCAGTTCTGAAAAATTCTTGGTGATTATCTGTTCTGGTAACATTATTGCCTCTTCTCCATTCTTTTACACTCTTTGAAACTCTACAATACAGACTTTAAAACTCCTGGACCTAGCTCGCACATTTCTTAACTTTTTAAAAATGTTCTATCAATCTTTAGATGTATTCTGTTTTACATTTAGTCTTTTTGTGAAAGTTTTAAAAAGCTCAGTATTACGATTTTCATTTTAAAATCTGGCTGTTTTTCAGAGCACCATTCTGTACTCTAGATGCCTAAGAGTATTAAACATACACATTTTAGAGATCTTTTTAGATGGTCTCTTTTCTCTTTTGTAGGGAGGACATGGGAAGAGCCAGATTTTAAGTTTTTCCGACTTCCCCAAGTTGGCCTGCTCCTCTCTGTGTGGCTCTTGACTGCTGAGTAGTCCTTGCTCACCATGATGGCTTCTCCTTTATTTTCTTCCATGGAAGATACTTCTTCATTTTTTACACTTAAAGAGCTTCTTGTTTTGTTTTGATTCTAGCTATGCATGCATCCGTTTATTTTTATGTTTAAATATGTTTTGTTTGTTTTTGGTACAGGAAGGTGAGCTCTCAGTATACAGTCTGTCTGTCACCTTGAACCAGAAGTCTCTAAAATACATCTGCCGATGATTCATAGTTCCCACGGCACTGTGTCCTGGGGTCTCTGGGGGCCTTTCAGCAGAGACTTTGCTATACATCTTAATGAAATGTTGTATAGTAACTTTCCCCCTGGCAAATTCCCTGATGTACGAGGGTATTTAAAATTGCTTTTAGAGTCTTTTGATCTAGAAATTAAATATCAAGACTGATTTAATAGGCATAGTTGGCCTGACATATTTAGTACATGCAAGCAGGACTGCTGCTTCCAGGTACTCAGATATTCTCCCATCTTATTTAGTCATCATGATTCTCTCACTCAAGAAATTTTGCTGTCTCAAATGTCCTTTCTGCTGTTCTTCTTTGGATTTCCTGTCTGGACATTTGTCCTATTTAAAATTCAGGTCAGCACAGCGATATATGTGCACCCATGTTTATAGCAGCACAATTTGTAATAGCCAGATCTTGGAAACAATCCAAATGCCCATCAACTGAGGAATGGATAAGAAATATGTGGTATTTTTATACAATGGAGTACTATTCAGCCATAAAGAAGGATAAACTGGAGACTTTTATAGGTAAATGGATGCAACTCGAGAAAATACTCATAAGTGAAATAAACCAGAAGCACATGTGTAAGCATCGTATTGTCTCTCTAGTATGAGAAACTGAAAGAGTAAATAAGATCCAAAATGTACAATAGACATGGTGAATCAAAAAGAAACTGATCAAAAGGAAAGAGAGACTGGAATAGGGAAAAGAAAGAAGGGAAAGGGAAAAAAAATTGTATATATATATAAGATGGTTAAGATAGATACACTACCAATTTTACTTAGTTCATTGAAGAGTAAGGTTTGTGCCAATAATGTTTGGACAATTGAATGCTAATGTCTGGTATCCTGAATAACTAACTTAAAGATAGTAATACGTAATGTATTAACCATTGTTACCCTCCTATTATATTGTTTTGAAAATTTGTTCTTCTTTTGATTTGTTTTGTTTTTTCTTCTCTTTAAAATAAAAAAAATAAAAAAAATAAAAAAAATAAATAAAATTCAGGTCAGGTGAGCCATTGACCAATTGGCACTCTGGAGTTTTAGCTAATGTGTTGTTTGAAGTATATTAGAATGATAAGTAGAATCATAAAATCTCAGATAGGAAAGGGACTTACTCATTATTGAAGGAATATTTGTTGAACACCTACCATGTTCCAGTCATGGTTTTGGGACACAGTGTGGATACAAAAAATACAAAGGTGAAACAAGCCCTTTGGTCCCTGCTGTTGTAAAGCTTACAAGCTCTTGAGTGAAAGCAGTCAAATAAACACTAATTATATGTACAGTAATTGCAAATTGTAGTAAGTGCTTTAAAAGAAAACAACAGGATACCATGAGAGAATATAGCAGGGTCTTCTCATTTAAATGTGTAGTTAGGAACAGTTGTCAAACATTTTTCTAAAAGCAGTGTAACAGAGCTAGGCATGGTGCATGCTTGTAATCCCTGTACTCTGGAGGTGGAATCAGGAGGATCATGAGTTCGAGACAAGACCGGGCTACAAACCAAGATGCCATCTCAAGAAAAAGAAAAGCAGTAAAACATCTTACTCATCTGAAATCTTAAGAGGGTAGAGGTGAAAGTTCTCATTGAAAGGCGTTTGTGACCTCGTGCCCCTGCTATGTCTGCTCTCCACCTGGGTCCTGAAGTGCCTCTTGGCACCTCAGATTCCCGGGGCAGGGAGTGTGAGGGTCACTGCTGTGCCACCCCTCCTGCTATAGACCAGTTCACTGAGGCATGGAGTGTTCACTGTCCAGTCACACAGGTCACATCAGCGCTTAGTCCCAGAATTGGAGCAGGAACCCAGGTATCCCGAACTTGTGTTCTGTCCACTCTCTACAGCCTCCTTTTTGTTCTTAATGCATTTTTATTATAGAATTATGATCTTTTCATTACAGGTATTTGTACTTCTTTTTTTCCTTCTGAAATTAATTTTACCCAGTATTATTCACAGAATGTGCCCTTCACAGTCTGTACTGTAATTCTTTCATTCTAACATGTATTCAATATATTCTTTAGACCTTTACTTTAGATAATCAAAGCATTTATATTAAAACTGACATTAGTTAACATTATATTAATACTAACTCTGGTATCTGATCCATTGGTTTGGCTTTTCACATCCCTCATTTATCTAAGTAAATAACGGAATTCTTTCCCAGGCCCTTAGATGTTTTGTATGGGATTCATTTTGACTTCCTCTGTTTGTATAGTAAAGAGTTATATACTTTTTATCATTTCATTTTGTTTTTGTTTTATTGTGGAAGCGAAGTTCAGGGTCTATGTTTGCTAGAGTATCCTATTTGCCTAGAACACTTAGAAGCTATGAGAATTAAGATGGACAAGAAGCTGAGGCTGTACTGTCTATGCAGTGACTACACGGAGGAAGATTTTTATCCTAATTTGAGAGACTTGCAGAGAATTGATTTGAGATAGAATGATGACATGAGAATAATTATTGCCATGAGAAATCAGATGAACTTTAATAACAGTAGAATGGTTCTCTGGATACCAGCAAAATGATGGAAAACTCTGACAGTATTTAAGTGACAGGAACCAAATGAGGGCTGAAACGTGAGGGGCGTGGAAACCGGGAACAGAGATTTCAGAGCTATGGACTGGATGAAGTAAGCGAGAGGACACAGAATGACTCTGAGTAGCAGGGACATTCCATCATGTGACTGTCCTGCCAAAGATGTCTCTCAGAGCCTGTTCGGCAGCTCACAGTTTGGCTCCTTTGTTTCACCTGCCATCTGATGAGCTGCCTTTATGAATTAAGGAGCTCTTTGGATTAGGGGAAAGATAGACAACTCTGTCTGATTTTTTCACTGGGCTTGCATTCCCATTAATTTCTCTTCAGTCAAACAAAAACTCAAGCTTTGCCATTCTCCAAGTAGCTACCTTGCTAGATGGCTTGGCAGACACAGTATTGCACACTGCTTCTTACTGAACAGTTGGCAATTAGGAGAGGGTCTTGCGGGGAGGGGGATACTCCTTAAAATTCCCATCAGAATGGAATCACTGACTGGGTTGAGTTACTGATTTACAGCAAGACTTGGATTTTGTTGCAGGTGAGTGTGTTTCATTTTTAAACTTCGAAAGGGTGGTGTGTACCCTATGTGCTGCTTCTGCCCTCCTTTTATCGGCTACATTTGACGGCTGTAGGGACTTGCTGGCAGAGTGCAGCCTGTAGTTTGTACCTGCTCTTTCTCAAAATGCTCTGTAGGAAGAGTACTTAATAGAAAAGATCCTTCTTTGTGTGATTGCTGTTTGCTAAGAAACTAAAGCAGTATATTGCCTTAGGTGCCAGATCCAAAGAGAAAGAAGCAGCATTTGCTGCAGAGCACAAAGGAGTTGATAGCTTTTCCTCCTCTGTATGTTGCTGTTACTTAAGCTACTGAGCAGGTCATGCTGTTTTGGGCAAGACGCTAGGGCCCTGGAACTTCCTGGGAGTTACTGTTAAAGGATAGCCCTCTGTATCTTACCACAAATGGCTATGATGAACTGCTAGAATTAGAAATTGAGGCAATGTGTCTATTGATAAGGGTTGTTTTGTTTTGTTTTGTTTTTTACATTAACAAATTAATGCAGCCTTTTTAGATTAGTAGTTTGCTAGGAAATTTTTACCTTTTTTTCTGCTGATTATTATAAATAACCGATCAAATACAATGCAGTTCCTAGACATCAGAGAAACCTCATTGTACATATGCAACATGATATTTGATATTTATACTACATTTATAGTACCAGTAGTTATTTTTAACCTTGGAATTTTCCAAAAAGTAGTTTGGCTCATTCGTTTAACCTCTTTCCTTTGACAAATAACCATAGAACTTACTAGAAAACAGAAGGTACTTTGTCCAGTAAATAGAGATAAATAGCAAAACATCACACTGCAAGATGGTCCATAATTGTTATAACTCTTACCTACAGGCACAGTGTTCTTTGAGAGAACAATCCAATCATAGCAATTAAAGGAATCTTAGAATTTACCCTCTTTAATATTATACCAGAGCCACAGCATTTCACCTGGGTAGTAGCATTATAAATCAGTGGAAATCCCATATGTCCTCTTTTTTTTTTTTTTTTTGTGGGTACCGGGGGTCGACCTCGGGACCTTGCGCGCCAGCAGGTGCCCGTGCCGCTGAGCGATATCACCGGCCCTTTTTTCGTATGTGGGATCCGGGAGTCGAACTCGGGCCCTCGCGCTTGCCAGGCAGGCACTTACGCTGCTGAGCCATCTCACCGGTCCCCATATGTCCTCTTTATGGTAATGGAATAAGATAAACTGCTTTTCTTTGTAGACAATATATTGTTTCCATTTGGGGGCCCATGAGTAGGACTGTAGAATATTAAATTTTGAAAGATAATGCCTAAGAATAAAGAAACAAATACCACCTTTATCTAAAACATTGAGCAGCAGAAATTCAGAAATGCTTGCATTCAGGATACTGCCATCTTTTGACGAAAGTTAATCTTTACATAAGTGAACATTTTCCATTGGTTTGCTCTGCTACCTTCATGGAACAGTATACCCTCTTCTCTGGAGACCAGGCCTATCCCAGCCCTACCATGTTGTCCAAGAGGAATACCCAATAAGGTTCCAGGCCCTGCATCTGCCAAAGCAAGCAGATGACTCAAAGCAGGTCAGAGTTTTTCCTGGGTCTGATAGTGAAGCTATGAGATGTTAGGCAGAAACTTTCTTCTTTTTTTTTTTTGTGGGTACCGGGGGTCAACCTCAGGACCTCGCGCGCCAGCAGGCGCCCGTGCCGCTGAGCGATATCACCAGCCCTTTTTTTATATGTGGGTTTCAGGAGTCGAACTCGGGCCCTTGCACTTGCCAGGCAGGCGCTTACGCCGCTGAGCCATCTCACCAGCCCAGAAACTTTCTTTTTAAGCATAAAAAGCTGTAAACTCTGTGTAGACTCTGACCCAACAGTGAATGTCCTAGTGACATTCCATTATCCTGGAAACCAGCTGCATCCCTTTGTGAAGTTTGTTATGAATGTAGTTTTTTTTTTTTTTTTTTTTTTGTGGGTACCAGGGGGTCAACCTCAGGACCTCGTGCACCAGCAGGCGCCCATGCCGCTGAGCGATATCACCTGCCCCTTTTTCGTATGTGGGTTCTGGGAGTCGAACTCGGGCCCTCGCGCTTGCCGGGCAGGCACTTAAGCCACTGAGCCATCTCACTGGCCCCATGAATGTAGTTATTACTCACTTATGATACTTGGTAAATTCCTCTCTTTTTTTCCCCTGAACTACTTACAGTTAGATTTGAAGCCAGTAGTGCTGAATTAAGGTAGTGTTTCTCAAACTGGAGAACATACTGTTACTGAGTTTTAGGGTGCCAGAGTCTTCTAGAGGTGGTTTCTAGGTTCTTTCTGTCATGAGCAAAGAATTGGTCAAGACAAGCACAAACAGTAGCAAAGTTTTATTAAAGGTAGGAATAGAAACAGCCTTAGGAGAGCAATCTTGGGCCAAGTAAAAGTAGGAAAAAAAAAGTACACCCTACAGCATAAGAGTGAACCACCCTGAGGGAACACAGTGGCAGAAACTGTGGCAGAAACTCAGTGTGGGCTGCCCTTTTTGTATCACCCACTGCTCAGGCTGACATCGGTTTAGGCCTCCTATCAAAAACCTGCTCCAGTTCTCCTGAGAAGTCCACGTTCAGGACTTTGGGGACTGTTCTGTTCATGTGTCGTGGGATTTTGTAATTAACAGGTCACACCTACTTCCCCAGCCAGGTTTGCCACACCCTAATCTCCTGTCTCAGTACTGTTCCCCTGAGAACTCTCATCCATAAAATTAATTTGGATAATACAAAGATGCCTGAATTAGGAAGGAGAGTGTGAGAATGAAATTGGCTCAGCAGCTTTAGAACCAGATGAAAATGAGTTCCAATACTGGTTCTACCATGTGGCCTTGAATACATTAATTATCCTTTTTGACCATCATTTCTTTATTTGTGAAATATAAATACTGGACACAGATAGGAGTGAGAATTCAGATGCATATCTGAGGGACCTATTTGGTGCTGGTGCATTGCTCAAACCCTGCAAATGCCTGACGTCACCCTTCCCTCCAGCCTCTCCCCGGGTTTCTGATAAAGAAATGTGTGTAAAACTGTTAACCTCACAGGATTTTTTCATACTCTTTTGTTGTGCTGGTCTTTGATTATATCAAATCAAATAATCAAGTAGTCTTTGTTATAAATGGTTTTGGTTATAAATGATCATTGTCAAGTGGGATTTGACCTAAAAATTGTAATACATTAAGCTAAACCTTTAGTATCTGCTGTTGCTATGACTGCTGATTATGAGGACTGATTGAGCTGTAAATTTCTTGTGGACAGGAATAGTCTTCAACTTGTTGTATTTCGTTTTTCCCTAAGGCCCCTAGCAGTGCTAGGCACAAATAAGCCATGGACTTTGTTTTGTGTGCTAAGGCCTCTGTTTATCTAAATAGAGCTTATAGTCAGAGGGGCTTTGGGGATACTGAAATTTCATGAGCTATTTTCTAATATGAAAAGTAAGAAGCTGTAACCTTGGCAAATCAGTAAAGGAGGATGTTTCAGGATAGGTACCTAGAGCAGAGCTGAAAGCAGGCACTCACTTGAAGCAGAACAACCTGCTAGAGAGATATGATTGAGTGGTTTGCTCAGTAAAAATGGAGGTAGTCTATGGTGTGTGTTTTGTATTTGTTTTAAAGTATGATGACATCTGCTGCATGACAAAACTGTGATTCAAATGAATAAGGAAGATTATTTCAGAAGTAACACAAGTATCTAGGACTGAAGTCAAAATAACTCATTAGAAAAAAGTTTAGTGAGAGATTGAATGTATTAACTACATGGTTACTCCCTATGTAAATCATTCTTTTGAGGAATTAAAAAAAAACCATATAAATTAAAGCATTAGGGCATAATAAAATCATTTCCATTTCACACCAACAGAAATAAACAGATCAAAAAGTCTGCTACAGATGCCCAAGTGCATGTCTGGCAGACAGCTACCCAGGTGAAAGAGAATTGCAAGACTATAAACTTAACTTCTGCAACAACAACAAAAATCTCTGTGGAATAGAACAAGTCACTGTACAATTTTGAAAGTACAGGGCAAAGGTAAGCATCTGGCAATCTGGATGACTTCCTATAAGAGTCTGCCTATGATGGGCCTGGTGGTACACACCTGTGATCTCAGGACTTGGGAGGCTGAGGCAGGAGGATTGTTGCAAGTTCAAGGCCAGCCTGAGTTACATAGTGAGTTCAAGGCCAGCCTGAACTACATAGCAAGACCCTGTCTCAAACAAACAAACAAACGAAGTCTGTCTAATGTACATGTACAGCTCCCAGATGAATGTATTCATTATGTACTGCAAACATATACTAAAAATAAAAAATTGTAAGTTAATTCAACAACCATAAAATTTACAGATGAAAGGATAAACCACAATAGAAAAAGAAAAAGCAATCATCTGAAGGCCTCAGAATGGATGTCTCTAACCGGTGCCCAAGATCTCGCTCCTCTACCAGGCTTCTGAGTGGGATGCATGCAGTTCCTTCTTCATCTGCCCATAGTCTAGATCAACAGTCTAGGTCAGCGATGGCAAATCTTTTACAGCTTTCAGTGATACAAATAGCCCGCTGTGACATATGTGTCGTAGGTTCGCGACTGTTGGTCTAGTTGATGGAGTAGATAGTTTGCTTATTAAATGTATGTAAATTGTTAAACTGAGATTAGGGACCTAGAAGATCTTTTAAAGTATGATTAGATTTTAAAGTCATCTTAAAATGTTAGAAATATGTTTTAGGAGGGAACAATTTATTCTAGCTTATCTACTTTTTTTCTTGAGGCAACCTAGAAGTTAAGAATGGGAACTTGCCAGGCATGGTGGTACGTGCCTATACTCCCAGCACCATGGGAGGCTGACTCAGGAGAATCTCAAGTTTGAGCACAGCCTGGGCAATTTAGCAACTTAGGAAGACCCTGTCTCAAAAAAGCGGCTGGGATTGTAACTCAGTTGTGAAGACTGAGTTCTGTCCCCAGTACTGGAAAAAAAGAAATCTGGCAAGAACAGGGAAATATTAAACAAGCAGGAAAAATTGCCCATTATTCCATTTATCTTAACATTTGGCATATTTCCCTTGAATGTTTTGTTTTATGCTTATATTATGTAGTTGAGACCAAGCTGTATATATGTATTAATAGTTGTATCTTATTTCATAGGATAATTGTAAAGACAAATAATATGTTTAAAGGTCTAACTACAATGCCTGTGACATTTAGTCATTGTTAGCTATTAGTATAGCTGTCTTGTCTTTACCTCTGTGTGCGTGTGTGGTGCAAGGGATGGAACCCAGGGCCTGTTCCTGCGGGGCAAGCATTCTACCACTGAGCAACACTCCCAGCCCTTGTCCTTCTTTTTACCTCCCACATGCTAAGCATTTTTCCAACTAATTTACTTTCTTTCCAAGTACTTAAAAAGTCTTCGTAGCCGGGCATGGTGGCGCACGCCTGTAATCCCAGCTTTCAGGAGGCTGAGGCAGGAGGATCGCTGCAAGTCCGAGGCCAGCCCCGGCTACATAGTGAGTTCAAGGCCAGCCTCTACTACATAGTAAAACCCTGTTCCAACAACAACAACAAAAAAGTCTTTGTAAGCATTACTTTAATGACATCAAAATATCTTATAATTATGAATGTACCATGGTTTACTTTTCCTTTCCCCGTATTTGAACACTTGTGATACTTCCGTAATGATCGTATCGTAGATACTAGTTTTATTATTTGTTAATATAAACCTATCTTTGCATTTCTGATTAATTCCTCACCATAGATTTCTAGAAGAATTACTGTGTCAGAGTGTTTGAATATTTTTGATGAATATATTGCAAATTTGGCTTCACTTTTTACATTCATTCTTGACTAGTATTAAAATAAAGACCTATGTCAGAAAACCTTCTCCAGTCCTGAGGATTATTCATTCATTCATTCATTCATTCATTCGTGTTCCTGGGAATCAAACCCAGAGCCTCTCACATGCTAGGCAAGTGCTCTACCACTGAGTTATATCCCCAGCACCAGGATTGCCTTTTTTTTAAAAAAATTATTTTTATAAGGTAAAATGGTTTGTAATTTTTAATATAAATTTTTTAGCTATATTGTTTCTTTTTAAAAGTACGTTTTCAGTTTGCCATTTATCTAATTAAAATCTGAATAGTTTTCTTATAAATTTGTATGAGTCCCTTATATATTAAGGCATTTAATTCTTTTTTTGTGTGTGTGGGTACCGGGGGTCGACCTCAGGACCTCGCGTGCCAGCAGGCGCCCGTGCCGCTGAGCGATATCACCGGCCCTTTTTTCGTATGTGGGTTCCAGGAGTCGAACTCGGGCCCTTGCGCTTGCCAGGCAGGTGCTTACGCTGCTGAGCCATCTCACCGGCCCATTTAATTCTTGCTGTATAATATTTGTTCAGGTAATACACCCCAATTTTTTTTTCTTTCCTTTCTGATTCTTTTTAACAATTCAATTTAATTGATCCTTTCCTTCCTAATTTTTCCATTGATGTTTTTTTTTTTTCTTTTTTTAAGACAGACTCTTGCTATGTAGTCCAGGCTGGCCTCGAACTCAAAACAGTCCTCCTGCCTCAGCCTCCTGAGTGTTGGGATTATAGGCATGCACCACCACGCCTGGCTTTCCGTTGATTTTGAGCGAGGAGAAAGATCTCTATTCATAGATTTATGTATTTTCTCCTAATATATATAATTATTTCATTTAATTCTTTAATACCCTGGAAATATTTTTTTCTTTGTGAGATGAGATAATCTCGATATTTTCTTATATCATGTAGCAGTTTTTCTCACTTATATTAAGCACTTGGTGCATTATAATTTTTTTCTGAATTTTTCTTCTTTGTAAGACTTTTTTTTTTTTTTTTTAATATGTGGGTACCGGGAGTCGAACTCAGGACCTCGCGCTTGCCAGGCAGGTGCTTATGCCGCTGAGCTATATCACTGGCCCAAGACTTCATTTTTAAACCTTTAAATTTTTATTACCAGAAACCAGCACAATACCTCCCACTTCATGGAGATATAATAAATATTTGATAAATAAAAGAAGTATAGAATTACATACAATCCATCCTGGAAGATTTTAAAAGATATTTGAGTTATTCATCATCTGTTCTTACATAGAGATGAATTTTAAATCCTCAGGAGAAATTTTGTAGAAATTTTAATTTTAAGTTAGTGGATATTCCAGAGCATCCACCAGAATGAATTGGAGTGGTTTGGTTATGAGAGAGCTTTAGTCTATTTTGTGTTGCTATAACAGAATACCTGAGAGTGGACAACTTAGAAACTGTAGAAGTTTATGTGGCTTATGGATCTGGAGATGAGAAAATCAAAGAGCGTAGCATCAGCATCTGGCAAAGCCTTTGTGCTACATCACCTCATGACAAAAGGCGGAGGGCAGGTGCCAGTGAGAACCGAGTTTATCCTTTGTCACGAGCCCATGTCCTTGCTGACTAACCATTCCCACTGTGAGGGCACCAATGCATTCACGAGGGCAGAGCCCCCATGACCTAATCACTTCTTAAAGGGCAATTAAATTTCAGTGTGAGTTTTAGAGGGGACATTTGAACCATAGCAGAGAAATACATGAAAATGATTCGTAACGGTGAACTCAGTTTTTACTTTGTAATAGATGTGTCTGTGCAATAACCAGAAGCTCTATATCTGTTATCTAAGCCACCTTCTTCCAGAGTTCCCCAAGCCTAAGCTACTCCATCTAAAAACAGTAAATATTTACCTTTACAGTAATCAGAATCTCAAATGAACAGCTACTACTTAAATGATGATACTCAAATATTTTCAAACTTGACTTTACCTATGTTTCATTCTACTCATAATTCCAGCCGCTTTGTAGACAGTTATCTGTACTTATCAATGACACTTTAGACTCAACCGTTTCAAACTAAAATCTTATTCACCTTTTCCTTCCTGCTCATGCTACCTCCCTCCATCAGCCCAACTCCCAACTTTTGTGTTCCCTGTGTGGGTGTTGATAACTACTATCCATCCCAACAAGGTGAAAATCCTGTTAGTCTTCATTCCCTAATTCCAGGAACTTAATCAAGTACATCTTATCTGTTTTACCCCCACAGTATCTTTCCTTTTGTCTCTACCCCATCTTCACTGCCTCTGTCTACCCTTATCATTGGTCTGGACAGTCGCATGCTATTTGACTCCCAACTTCTGTTCCCTCCTTCTTCCAATCCGTCCTGCATAATGATTTTTAACTGAGGGTGGGATTTAGAAAGACACCACTTCCCCCTCAAGATTCAGATCTACTAAATTGACGGTAGGGTTTAGGCATCTTATTTTACAAAAACCTTCCCATATGATTTTTGTGCACACCCCTGATTTGAGACAAACACAACTGCAAACTCCTAATGTAATCAACAGGTTTAAATGGGCATTTTTCCATTTTGGGGGCTCCTCTCTTATTCTTTTTTTGTGTGTGTGTGTGGGTACCGGGGGTCGAACTCAGGACCTCGTGCACCAGGAGGCGCCCATGCCGCTGAGCGATATCACCAGCCCTTTTTCCATATGTGGGTTCTGGGAGTCAACCTCAGGACCTCGCGCTTGCCAGGCAGGCGCTTATGCCGCTGAGCCATCTCACCGGCCCTTCTCTCTTATTCTTGATGATGGGCAGGCAAACAAATCCTGATAGTCAGGTCCTAGAATCAGGCCTTTGACAGCACACACACCACCCACAACACTAAGTTGTCTTAACCCATGAACAAAAGCAGCGATAGCAGATACCTTCTCTTGTACCTGAATTTAGAGTAAAAGCTTTCAGTCTTCCTGTTAAGTAAGATGTTGGCTGTTGGTTTGTCATAGATGGCCTTTTTCAGATTAAGTAAAGACCCTCTATTCCTATTTTCTTGAGGGTTTTTTTATATCATGAATGGATGCTGAATTTTGTCAAAATGCTTTTCTGCATCTATTGAGATGATCATGGTTTTTCATCTGCTTTTAAATGTTAAAGATCAACGAAACTCATCTGAGGGTTGTCCTAATTTTACTGTTCATAACTTGTATCATGAATATCTACTTCCCACCTGTGTTGCACCTTTTCAGCTATGTCTTTGGTGAAGATTTTGGTTTTGAGCCCAAAGTCATTTTTTTGGTTTATTACTTCTAAGAATGCATTGGTGCCATTGGCTTTTCCAGTGAACTAAGACTATGGTGGAAATCCTGTATTAAAAGACCATTTTTGTTTGTTTGGTTTTGTTTTTTGAGACAGGGTCCCGCTGTGTAGTTGAGGCTGGCCTTGAACTTATGTAACACAGGCTAGCCTCGAACTCATGGAGATCCTCCTGCCAACTGCTGGGATTACAGGTGTGCGCCACCACGCCTGGCTCTTGAAGACCTTCTTAATGTTTGTGAATACATCTATCTTGTTGCGGGGGCTGCAGATATATAATTGTCTTTCTAGCAAAACATTTGAGGGATCCAGAAAAGTGTGTGAAACTTGGGGGCAGTTATAATGAGTGTATAGACTATAATGATTCCATCTAGTTTTAATATTAGAGATGAGATTTCTATATACAGTATGTGTGCTAAAGATAATAGTTGAACATGATATCTGCCAAGAGATAGAGATTATTATAAAAGACTTTAATGGCATCAGACCAAACAGTGCTGCAAATCATAAAATTTTATCACATGGATCAATGTTTAAGGAATTTAAATTTTTTCTATTGTTATTTTTCATATGAGAGTGTCAGAAAGGAAATTGAGTGCAGTAGTATCTTTGGTATTAAATTAGGCAGTTATGTTTGTTCTGAAAGCAATATGAAAATATCCTTATCTTATTTTGGAAATGGATTGCTAATAATAATATACTAAAGGAGCAAAGCCCATTCTATTTCCAGAACTAGAATGTTTCTAATGCCCTCAAGTGTGAAAAGCTGTTATGCTGAATTTGGTACCTTCGTAGGAACTGTCTCTTTGTTTTTATTGAACGATTGATTTGAAAGAACCAGAGGCAAATACAAATTTAGGTAAAAGTAAGCTAATCTCTGGGTTCTTTTCCATCATTAGTCAGCCTAAAACAGTTAGTTGATTAATAGGCTTGAAAGTTTGAATGTCTGTCTGGAAGATAAATAGGTAAAGAACTGGAATTAAATTTTAGCCTATGAAGGCATATTTCAGTTCTCAATGTTTTATTTAAGGATTTTGTCACCCAAAAAACAATGTAGAAACGACCATAAACATAGAACCAAGGCTTAAAAGTCAAGTGGCCTAATTCTGTTTCCTATAAATTACTGTTTTGGATCCTGTCTATTAAGTGGGAAATCATTTTTAAAAGGTTCCCTACTCAGATATGAAATTGGCTTGGGGGGTGTGGGGGGATGTACATAGGTAGACAGAGAGAGAGAAATCCCTCTTTAACCTCTAGGTCCCTTGGCTTTCCCTGAAACATTTCCTTTGAGCCTTTATTTGAATGTGCTATGAAACCTGCAAAACAATTACAAGTGACAATCCCTTAATATTTACCATGCATTACTAAGTGTAACCACTACTGAAACATTCTACACAATTAACTGTGCCCTCAAATGTAAGGGGAATTCAGCAGCTAAGTAAGAGAGAAGGACTTTTCAGCTTCACTTTCTTATAGTAGACAAGTCTCTTTGAGAAGTACTTTCAGTTTAGGAGAGGAAGTGGGAGATTTCCCAGGAGGAGTACTTGGCAATAGTCATGTGGCTCCAGATGCAAGACAGAAACCTTTTGTAGCTGACCCTGGTAAGAAAGGAGAACAATTGAAGGATAGGAAGGGAGAGTGATTGAAGGG
The DNA here is from genome assembly GCA_028451465.1 of Erethizon dorsatum. Classification (NCBI taxonomy): domain Eukaryota; kingdom Metazoa; phylum Chordata; class Mammalia; order Rodentia; family Erethizontidae; genus Erethizon; species Erethizon dorsatum. Next base: position 69,572,233 of record CM051824.1, read on the forward strand.
TGGCAAGGCAAGGTAGTAGACTCCTTTTGATAAGTTTGGATTTATTTGCTGAGGACTCTCACAGAGGGAGAAATAGGCTTTGATTCCAGAAAACCCCCAGCTGAAGATGTTACCTAAAATGCTTACCTTCAAATTTAAATATGGATTAGGTTACAAAAGACAGCATCCTAATTAGGGTATGGGTACAAAATTTGGATTTATTGCTGAGATTCTTATAAAAGAGTAATAAAAGTTTGCTCCAGAGGCTTATTTTTCAAATTTAGTGTTTAATAACTTGTTTTGGTAAAAAGCTTGCAAATCAAATGTGAGAAAGGAAAATGAGCTCAAGCCAAATCTGAGGAAAATTGTGCATCTCGAAGTTGTGACCTTTGCGATGGACAACAAATGCCAGACACTCACTAGTCTTATAGCTAAAATGTAGAGAGATTAACTTTGAAGGGGAAAGAAAAAGGGGAAAAAGTTCATCGAAGACATAGCTGAAGGAATACTTACAGGTACCAGGTGGACATTAATGGTACAAGTTACAGAGACTTACAAAACTGTAAAATTAGCACAACCATCAGAGGGATTTTTTTGATCTTTAACATTTAAAATTAAGTAGGAAAATTTATATCCTCGTATCCTAAAACAACAAAAGCCACTGAGGTTCCATCTCAGAGAAAGGTCTCTATAATTTGTTGCTTCCCTTCGCCCCACAGCTCTGTGATCCTGTGGCATTGTGAGAGAGCTCTTCTTGTTGGATTTACTTAGGTTTGAAGTATCGATTTGTTTTGCCCACTACCCTTGGGTGTCACTGTGCTTATCAGAAATGATAGCTAGTCACTTTGCCCTTATCATTTACTTGTTTCCTCTGGTCATTCTCATAGTTATTAATATAGTGTAAACATCTTTTCTTTCAGTCCTCCTCGCCCTCTGACTAATATGAATGACACCATGGCTAGCCATATGTCCTCTGGAGTACCCACTCCCACCAAGAGGTATGTATGTCTGGTGCCTCAGAGCTGGGGACAGGCCTTAGCCACTGACTTGCTGTGGTCCCTTCAGAAACAAAGCCCAAGAAGCAGAGGATTCCAAGGGGCAGAGGGGACTGGCATTCTTTCCCCCTTTGGCTGTCTTATAATATTATTTTCTGCTTTTTCCTCCTCTTTTTCCCAAACTGATCCATACATGCAGCAGTTGAAGTTTGGCTGAGTAGTGCCCTCAGGTAGAAGCTTCACTGTGAGGAGCAGCAAACATGGTGTCAAAGCAGATTAGGCATGTTTGAGATCTTTTATTAACATTAAACAATATTTTAATAATGTGAATTTCACCAATTTTGTATTTGATTTCTTTGAGTGTCAAAGATCATTTCTGCTTCTAATTAGACTATGTACGTTGAATTAATCCCTTATAAAATATCCTAAGTCATTCCATATATAATTCATATACATTTAAGTTGAAAAGCATAAATCCTTCTCTCTTAGTTATACAAACAGTTCGCTTTAGGGTACTGCAAGGAACAAGAACTCTGTGCTCCTTTTTCCTTTTTATTTAACTTTCTCCAAAATTCTCTTAGGCAGGACTTAAAAGATAGCATCCTTTCTATTTGATGTAAGCCGTTCTATGACCAGGGCAATGCAGAAAATCCCTTACGGGCACAACCATTAAAGAATTCTAACAGTCATCACTCAAAAAGAAAAAACCACAAAGACATCCCAACCCACACAGCACATCCTTCCTGGAAAAAAAAACTTTGTGCCATATGTACTGATTGCCGTGGATTAAGCCATAGAAATGTCATCTGCTTAATAATAATCTGACTCAGTGTATAATACTTAAGGCCAACAATGTTTGTTCCCATTGGCTAAAATTCCTAGAGCAACGTGTCTTAAACCTGACGAGAAGAATCTTCCAGGGCACTTGTTAAAAATACACATTTCTGGGACCACATCAGATCCAATGAATCAGAATATCTAAGGATAGAATCCTGAGAAGCTGCCAGTTTTTACAGATGTTCCAGGTGATTCTTATCATCAAGCAAGTTTGGGAAATAACCTTAGCAGGAAGCAAAGAAGCAAGCTGTAAGGCTTCTTAGGGACTAAGTCAGAGTGACCTGATGATACAGCCTTATTCGAGTGGAGACTCAGGAGCCCGACCAGGTAAGAGCACCTGCCTACAGCCTAGCAGAGAGACGACCGAGCCACCCATTTCAGGCAGAGTCATGTCCTGCGCTGGAGCACAGGCATTAGCCAGACTGCCTGAGTGTGGACCCCGGGCCTGGCCTTGCCTTCAACATGTTTCATTTCTTCAATTTTTTTAATCTCTAAAATGGGGGCAATAATAATATCTACCTTGTGGGATTTATGTGAGGATTTTAATATACTGTCTTTATTAGTTTGGAAGTAATGAATGACCAATGAAGCAGAGACAGAATAATTTAGGAATAATGCCCTCTTAAGGAGATACAGGAAGCGTGTGGAAGAATACACACCAGTGAAACCTTTCTTACCTGCGTGGATATCCTACCCGGATATGACTAACACCTGCTGACCTTAGCTTTGAGTTTTCATGTGATACACCCTTGACATTGAGACCCAGATTCTGAGTCAAGGATGTTTCTATTTCAAAACCAGGAAGACAAGGTAGATTATTGGAAGAATTAGACTTGTAGGTTTTGTAGGTTTTATGTTAACTTTAGGAATACCATCTGTTAAGTAGGAGTTCATTCATCTGAGTTCTCCTTTAATATTTTGTTCCTCTGGACACCAAGAATAAGATGCATGACATCAAGTGACCCCAGCTGAGTATGGCTGGTAGGGGAGTGTGCCTTTCTGGCAGTATTTTATTTTTGAAGAAGATTGACAGGAGGGACTCAGGAGCCATAATAATCACAGCCACCTTTGTAGAAGGACTAACCTTAGACTTGCTGTATTAGGCCCAAGGCTTAATTATAAGTGGCCAGCTGCTTGTCAGTTCCAAAATGATAATCTGCCTTTTTAAAAGCTGCTTCAGACAATATAGTATAGTCTAGATTAGGACTTTATTTAAAGTCAGCATTTCAGCTATCAGCTCATTCTGAATGGAAGTAGTCAATCCTAGAGCTGGCTGCCACAAGTTACCCAGGGTAACCAGCAGACCAAGAGCACTCAGAATGTAGACCAGAAAGGACAGTTGAGCTCTGTGACTTATTATGAAGCACAGTTACTTGAATAGAGGCTACATGAAAACAAGATGTCCGTATCCTGCCATTATGGTCCTAAGAATCTTAGGAGATTTCATTTATATCTAGTATGAGATTGTGCTCTATCTACCATGAGGACAATAATTGCATAATTCATAGATTTGACTTTTCACGGCCCCAGTAACCAAATAGTATAAATTTCCAGGTTGTGTTCTTTTTACCTCCTCAAGGGCTCATCAGTTTTTCTTCCCTGCTCTGAGTGTAATCAGACCTGGGTTGCCAGTCTGTGAAACTCAGAAGCTTAAAACAGCTTTTAAACCGTGGGACCTGTTGCTACTGAAGCAGGACTCCTCAAGGGGATGGAGCTGCTCTCCAGAAATAAGAGGCCTGTTTTAGAACTCACTGTAAGGCATACATTGTGGAATCAGACAGGAATGTGCACAGTGGATGAAATGCAGGGAATTTGGGGGGAGGGCTGAGGTACATGGTGGGGGTTCAGCCCAAGCCTCCTGCATGCTACGCCAGCACTCTACCACTGAACTACATCCCCAGCTCAAAATGCAGGGAAATTTTAAGCACTCCAGTGTCTAGCTTTTATAATAGGTAGTGCATACACAAATGGTGATACCTATAGTTGCTAAAAATAATGCTGTATTAGTCCAAAAAAAAGATGTTTTCAATGTAAGAGTCACCTTTACAGAAGAAGACCTTACAAATGGCAAACATGCTGATCATATAAATTACATGTCTGAGAGGCTCTACTCTAAGGAATTCCTCTATAATACTCTTTAAATATCCTCTTTTACTTATATTTCTATTACTGGAAAAAAAAAAACAGGGTTTTTTGTTTTGTTTTTGTTTTTGTTGTGTGCTAGCGTGGCTAACTGAAACCTCTAGGGACAACAAGGTTAGGGGCTGCAGCGGCTGTGGTGGTGGCAGTGAGAGTAATGAGTGGAACAGCATGACCCTTCTGGTGTGAAAAACCGAAAGTATAAATAAGGACCAGAATGTATACTAGAGTCTATGAAATAGGAAGAAAATGCTCAATTGGAAAGAGTAACAAGGAAGGAGGGAAGGGGAAAGGAAGGAAGGGAAAAGAAAAAAAGAGAAAAGGAGGAAAAAACAGAAACAAAGCTTTTATAAATAAGGAGAGGAAGAGGGGTTGAAGAGTGGGAAAGGGAATGGGAAAAAAAGAGAATTGAGATAAGTCATGTACAGGTGCAGAGTCCCTTTGATGGTTGTAACTGATATGTAGTGGCTTATCATTGACATTATTTTCCTATTGTTGGTTCCCTGTCTTTCCCCGCTGGCTTTTTTTGTGTGTTTTTTTTGTTTTGTTTTGTTTTGTTTTTTGTTTTTGTGGGTACCGGGGGTCGACCTCAGGACCTTGCGCACCAGCAGGCACTTGTGCCGCTGAGCGATATCACCGGCACTGTTTTCGTATGTGGGTTCCGGGAGTCAAACTCGGGCCCTCGCGCTTGCCAGGCAGGCACTTACGCCACTGAGCCATCTCACTGGCCCCTTCCCCTCTGTTTAATTGCTTGCTTCTTTCTATTGGTGTTCTTGGGATTGTGGTCTTTGTTATCTCTTCCTAAAATATCCTTCAGAACATCTTGGGTGCTGGTTTGGTGGTCATGTATTTCTTCAGTTGTTCTTTGTCATGGAAGCATCATTTCTCCATTGACTTTTTTTTTTTTTGTGGGTACCGGGGGTCGACCTCAGGACCTCACGCACCAGCAGGCACCTGTGCCGCTGAGCATTATCATCGGCCCTTTTTTCTTTTCTTTTTTTTTTTTTTTTTTTTGTGGGTACCGGGGGGTCGACCTCAGGACCTCGCGCGCCAACAGGCACCCGTGCCGCTGAGCGATATCACCAGCCCCTTTTCCGTATGTGGGATCCGGGAGTCGAACTCGGGCCCTCGTGCTTGCAAGGCAGGCGCTTACGCCGCTGAGCCATCTCACCGGCCCTCCATTGACTTTTGAAAGATAGTTTTGCATGGTACATCTATCTGGATTGGAGGATGTTTTCTTTCAGGACTTGAAATACTTCACTTCAAGCTCTCCTTGACTTAAGGGTTTGTACTGAGAAGTCTGCCGTGATACTGACGGACTTTCTTTTATAGGTGATTTGTTTCTTTTCTCTAACAGCTTTTAATATTCAGTTCTTGTGCTGAATTTCTGGAATCTTTATTATATGCCTTGGTGTGGATTTATTTGGTATGGCTAACTGGAATTCTGTATTCCTCACTTATTTATATGTTAAATTCTTTTTCCATGTTTGGGAAATTTTCTGCCATTACTTCTGTGAACATGTTTTTTATGGTAATTGCTCTGTCTCCAGCTTTCTCATTGACTCCGATCAATCTTTTATTGTTCATCTTTGCATCATTTTGCAAATGTTGGGTTGATTCTTTATGGTCCCTTGCTTTTTTTTTTTTTTTTTTTTTGTGGGTACCGGGGGGACGACCTCAGGACCTCGCGCGCCAACAGGCACCCGTGCCGCTGAGCGATATCACCGGCCCCTTTTTCGTATGTGGGATCCGGGAGTCGAACTCGGGCCTTCGCGCTTGCAAGGCAGGCGCTTACGCCGCTGAGCCATCTCACCGGCCTCCCTTGCTATTTTTAAGAAATGTTTCTTTTTGTGGTCTGTAACTATAATCCTATCTTCTAGGTCTGATATTCTGTCCTCACTTTAGTTCAGTCAGCTGCATATACTTTCAGTGGAATTTTTAATCTCCTGGACCTGTTTGAATCTGTTTCATGGATTCCATTTCTTTCCTGTGTTGGGCATTCATGGTTTCAATCATTTTCCTAAACTCTTCTTTTTCTTTTTTTTTTTTTTAATCTGCGTCTATTCTAGGTTCACTGGGCAGGCCCTTCATTTTGATCATCATCTCTTTTTTTTACCTGAGAGATTATTTCTAATCTGATTTTTTCTATAGCCTCATTTATCTGGGGGTGTTTTTGTGTTTTTTTCTGGGGGTTTTTTGTTGTTGTTTTTTACTTCTGCTGCTATCATTTCAGAAAGTTCAGGTGGGTGGGTTCTGGTTTCGTCAATCTCATTGTGCCCCGCACTTGTCCTGGGTGGGCCGAAGGTCTGGGGTTGCATTTTGCTTCTATATCATGTCGTTTTCTATTTTTTAATTTTAATTTGTTTTCTGTGTTAATGCTTGTAAATTGCTTATGGTAGATAGCTTTGTCACTAGTATCAAGGCTTCCCTAGGAAATGTCTGTTCCTCAGAGATGTCCTCTCTGTGTAGCTGGCTCTTGTCTTGTGTCTGTCCCAAGACCCTACCTTCTCAATTTATTGGGGATGAATAGTTACTATCTATTTGCCTCAGCACCCAGTTCTTTGGTACTGGACTATGGTGATGTTTATGACCCCAGACAATCACAATGTTGTCATACAAGGGAGAACAACTGATTACAACAGGTATGACACCCTGGCTAAAGTAGTACAATTAGCAGTAACAGTAGCACAATTAGCAGTAACAGTAGCATCAAGCACAGCCTAGAAACTGACAAACCTTGGTAACTATTAATTTGGTAACCATAGGAGCAAGAGCTATAATTATATAACAAAATCCAACATAAACCAGGAACTTGTACACAGTGAGTTTCTCCTTAGTTGAGTGATTTTACCCTTGGGGGGAGGGAGGTTAAGAAGGATGGGGGACAAAGCAGAGAGATAAATAAAGAGAAATATAGTAGAAGCAAGGCTGGAGGACAAAGGATTATCACCCAAGCTTTGGGAAACTGAAGAAGAGGACAGGAGAGAAAGAATGAAGGAAAAAGCAGAATATTGAAGTGAATCAGAAGGACTAGAGGTAGTGTTCACTCACTTGAAAATATCAGAAAATCAAAAAAGTACGATGAGGGTAGAGAGAGCAGAGGTGAGCAGAACAAACAATAAAGTAAAAACCTAAACAAACAAAAGCAAAACAAAACAAAAACAACCAGACAGAAAAAGGAAAATGAAACAAAGAGAAAGAAAAAAATAATACAGTTCCTCTGGTGTCCACAGTTCTGTTCTAGTGTCCAAGTCAGAACCCAGATCTGTGCTGGGTGACCCCACCAAGCCTGCAGTAGGGCCACCACTGGGTGCAAGGCTGATCTTGGCCTCCAGATGTGGGGGTGGGGCCGGTCTTCAGTAAGCCGCTGTATGTCCCTCATCAGCCTGTCCACTCCTCACCCTGTTTGTCTCCGCATCACTCTCCTAGTTGCTGTGGTGCCTCAGACAGAGACAGCCTGAGGCCGCTCCCAGGCCTGAGTACACTTGGCTCCTCCAGTCCTTGCACAGCCCCCTACGCTCCACTTCCACAGGCGCATCTCTGTCCTCCCGAGCTGCTTGCTACAGGGCGGGGTGGAAGCTTGGGCTGACTCACTGCTCTGCCACTGCTGCTGTGGAGGCAGCCCAAGGCTGCTCAGTCCCACTTCAGTTTCCTCTCCCGAGGGAAGAGTGCCAACCTCCCACTGCTCCACCTTGGCTCAAGGGTGCTTAAATGCTGTATGTTGTGTCCCTCTCTCAAGCCACTTGTCAGGGGGCAGGAGGGGCCCTTGTATTCCACTTGCTACTTTCTCTGCAGCCACTGTGGACCCTAACCTTGCTGACTCACTGCTTTTGCTCCCTCCGTGGAAACAGCCCAAGGCTGCTCCATTCCCCTTCAGTCTCCTCTTCTGCAGGGGGAGTGCCAACCTCCCACGCATTGCTGGGTCGAGGCCCAAGGCTGCTCAGATCCCGAGCGGTGGCATCCCTCTCAAGCCACTGGTCGTAGGGCAGGAGGGGTCGTGCTGTTCCACTCACTACCCTCATGGCAGCAGCCACTGCGGTCCCTAACCTTGTTCCTAGAGGTTCCAGTTCATTGCTTTGGCGCATGACAGAAAAAAAATACCTGGCGGCCTATCAGGGAGGCAACAGTTCCCTGGTCACTCGCCCCTATGTGTGCCGGTGAAATTTGCTGCCAGGCTGTAGCGTCCTCTGTTTGGAGGAAGGCAAATGAGGCAAGGGGCCTTATATCCCAAATTTATCCTGTGTGGCCTGAGTTAGCCACACTATTTCAGTCCATCAGTTTTTTTGGAAACTTCCCACAATGGCGATCCTGCTCCACCCACAGGCAGGAGTCCCACCAAGAGTCGTGTGAGCTGTATCACCATTCTGTTAAATCCTATGTCTATGTTTTGTTTGAACTACCAGTCTCTTGTTTCAGATTGATTTTGGGATCAGGATATATGTCCCTCCCTTTCTTCCAATTACCTCTGTTTTTAGTTGATTTTCTCCAAGTAGTTCCCATGTGGCTCCTCCTCTATTCAGCCATGTTGAATCTCATGGGGGGGGTGGGATTGTGACAGGGTCTCGCCATGTAGTCCAGCCTGGCCTTGAACTCACTATGTAGCCCAGACCGGCCTCGAACTTGCAGCAATCCTCCTGCCTCAGCCTCCCAAGTGCTGGGATTACAGGAATGCACCACCACGCACAGCTCAAAAAGCAGTTTTTAAAGGCCAGAAGATGCCACAGTGTGCATCTTATTTCTGCACTGTAGAAACATGACCAAATTAAGAGTTGGGTTGTATTATGATAGCATTAGAATAGGTTTCTGACTGGGAGCGCAGAGTTATCTACAGAGTGGAGCAGAATGATAAAAACTGCCATCTGATAGCTCTTTAGACTGAAAGCAACAGAGATGTTAAGGAAACTGAGAAAGGAGGCAAAATGAAATTGATCCAACCAGAACTATCTATACATGCACTAAGCCACTGATTCTCTTCCTACCTATGAAGTGGGAGAAATGGTTGGATTGAAAAGCAAGAATTATTAAGGGTTTCAGGAAACAACTAACTGGTTTGAATTCTTCATGGGAAACTCTTTGAGTCAACACAGAAATTGTTTTTTTCCTCCAGTCTTTCTTTGAAAGACAGAAAAGCAGAGAAACTGAAAATTAACACACAATCATATGGAACTGCAGAGTCCTCGGTGTTGGCAGATTCCCAAAGCCTCTCTAGGTCTGGGCAGACTGCCAGTTTTCCGTCACTTCTGGGTTGGGATTAGATTCCACTTCCATTTAAACATTCCAGGTAAATGTTTTCCCCAGTTATAACTCAGGTTGGTGCAAATAGAAAGCTTGAATATTTAAAGTCCAAACTTAAAAACCTGAGTCTGAGACATTGAAGCTGACCACAGAGTAGTGACAGATCATTGCCTCCTCTCAGTGGGCGCAGCAAGGCTTGGGGTCTGAGTGGAAGCTGGTCACATCCATGCAGCCTGCTGGCAGGGCAGGGTGTAAGAAGCAGGTCCAGGAGAAAGACACTCGGTGTTGGCAGGTTCAGACTGAGATGCCTGTGAGATGGTGGGAGGGAAGACAAGGCTCTGAAGCTGAGGAAGAGGCAGGATAATGTTCCAAGTTCCTTCCTGGCTTAAGTTAAGGTCAAACACAGGAAGATTTGGGTAGGAAGATAGCAAGGTTATGTCTAGTTAGAGGTGCCTCTGGCACAGTTTTTCATGTACTTTGGAGGCTTTCAATTACCTTTTCCTTATCTCCTTCCAAGAAGCTGGCCCAGCACTGCTGCTGCCTGCAGGTGATGGCACTGTGCCACAATCTTGCACACATAAGGAAAGCTCCTGTGGTGGTCCACCTTGGACCTTTTATGTTTAACTAGAAATATTTTTCACTCCTTTTAATATGAAACTATTAAAAATATTTCAGCTTCTTTTTTTTCAGTACTGGGGATTGAACCCAGGGCCTTAACCCCTCAGCCCTTTTTTTGAGACAGAGTCTTGCTAAGTTGCTGAATTGCCCGGGCTGGGCCTGAACTTGTGATTTTCCTAGGCCAGCCTCCCTGAGTGCTAGGATTACAAGTGTGTGCCACCGTGCCTGGCTTCCAGCCTGCCTTAGCTAGTAAAGAAAACATGTCAAGCAGATCAGTACTGTGGTACAGTTCTTTTTCATGGACCTCGTGCTCCCCACTTCACCCAAAAAATTCAGTCATTTCTTCATAGCAAGATATTTTTCTGAGATGAAAATCTGATGAAATTATCCTAATTAAAACTGTCTAGGGCCTGGGTTATAAGTTAGCGGCATGGCACCTGCCTGGCAAGCGCAAGGTCCTGAGTTCGATTCCTGGTTAAAAAAAAACTTTCTAGTGGCTCTTCTTTTCTATATCTCTTATAATATTTTCAGGCTAATCATATTTCTGTGTTTTGTGCTGATCAGTACAATAGCCACTAGCCACATGTGGCTATTGAGCACTTGAAATGTGACTAATATGACAAAGGAAATGAGTTTTTAATTTTATTTAATTGGGATAAATTGCAATTTAAACAGCTGCATGTGGCTGGTGTCAGTACAGAAAAATGGAGGATGGGGGATTGAGATGTGTTTTCTCTTTCATTATGATTTTTATTTGGTAAAAATTTTTGATGCATTAATATTGAGAAATAGGTCATTTAACAAATTCAAATACAAATCGTTACTTCACATTCATCAGTAAAGGTGAAGAGTGTTGAACAAGTCTCAAAGGGCTCCAGATGTCACTCCAGCTACTCCCTCCTCTCTATAATCTGACTGAACCAGAGAATCTGCAGAGAACCTTGCACATTATCGGGCTTGTCTGTCTCTTTCAGAGGTTCTGGTTGGACATGTCATTTTTTCTCTTTAGTCTGTAATACAGTGAGGGCCCGGAGGCAGTGAGCTGTTACAGGTGTGTCCTTCCCCCATTCCTTTCCTGCTGCAGGAGAGATAATCCAAATAGGGAATGTCCTTACATCCTATAAATACATCTTTTCCATGCTAAGGCCTTGACATTGTGTTTGTTTTAGTGACAGAGGAGAAAAGGAACTTGATTTGCTCCCAGAATTATTTATTGCTTGCTCTAAAGGATGACACATTAGAAAAGAATAACATTTCTTGCTCTATAGATCTGAGCATCTCAGGCACTCAGAAAGCAGTTACTATGTGTACTGCACATTAATGACTGCACTTACCCATATTATTGTGGTGATACAGCGGGACATTGGTTAGCACAAAGCTGTCATCTTCTATAGCAGCTCTACCCCACTGCTTTCAGGGCTTTTTCCTGCCCTGTCCTCACTTCCAGAAGAAGGGCTTTCCTGCTGAAGTCATTGAGTATTCTAGCTAGCGAGATTTCAACTAGATATCTTTCTTCTCCTTTGTGGGCCCACCACACGTTTCTCCATTACATAAATAATGGCACTTCTTTAAATCCCAGGACTTTCTAGAGTCTTATAATTTACTACCAGAAAATCAGCTGGCTTTGCACGTTGGTCGTGGAAGATATGGAAAAGCTCTCTGAGTTAATCAAGTAACATTTTTTTTTTTTTGTGGATACCGAGGGTCGACCTCAGGACCTTGCACACCAGCAGGCGCCCGTGCCGCTGAGCGATATCACCGGCCCCTTTTTCGTATGTGGGTACCGGGAGGCAAACTCAGGACCTCGCCCTTGCCAGACAGGTGCCTATGCCACTGAGCCATCTCACCGGCCCTCAAGTAACATTTTTAATAGAACTTCTGTAACATATCTTCCTTGAGGTATTTGTTTGTTTGACTGTATTTCAGTCTGTTCCATCAAATCTTTTCTCCTTCTAGTCTTTCATTTTAGTAGATTGAAAAGGAAAACAACAACCAAATTAAATTCTAGATTGGAAGGAACCGAATTTTTTGTTATGCCCTAAATTTCTAATATGTCACTAATTTTGATCCCTTTTTTTTTGCTCCATTATACCTCAGGCTCCATTATAAATTCCTGTGGCTCTCCCATCCCTTGTATGCTGGTGTTCTTCAGGACTCTGTCTGGAGCTTCTTGGACTCCCATTTTAGTGGTCTCATATTTAATCTCCAACTCAATTTAATCACCTGAGTTCCAGAACATTTATCAAATTCCTACCTGACATTTCCACTTAGTAGATGTTTCACAGACCTCTTAAATGCAGTACATGTACACCTGGGCTTCCTTTCTTCCCACTTCTACACCATTTCATCTCAGTAAAGAGCAGCACTAGCCACCTTGTGCTAGCCAGAAATTTGGGAATCTTTTTGGCTGTTCCTCTCTACTATTCTCCCACTCCAATTACTATGTCATTTTTTTCATCTTTATTGAATTATAATTTGCATATCATAAAATTCAATTAAGTTTACAGTTTCATGAGTTTTGACATATGTTCACAAATTGGTAAGTTACTATTGTCTTTTTTTTTTTTTTTTTTGACATGAATATCTCCTACATGCAGTCACTTTTTTCTGTGCTCTAGTACAGGGCACCAATAATCACCTTTCACCTGGATTACTGCAGAGCCTCCTCACCAAGCTTCTTGCCTTCTCTTTTGCTTGACTCTAGTTTGCTTTTTACTGTGAGTCATTCTTAAAATCACATGTAGCTCATTGACAGTGCTTACCCAGCATGCACAAGGCCCTGGGTTCCATCTCTAGTACTTCCCAAAAAATCCACATACACATCAGATCATGACAGTCACATGTTTAAAACTCAGGAGCATCTCACTGTGCCCAAGAATGGACATTTCTTTAAAATGTCTTTACTATGGTACATCAGACCTTTCAGAACTTTCTGCCTGTGTGCAGCCTTTCTGACACTTTTCCTGTTCTTCAAGATGCAACTGCACTGGATCTCTTTGAGTACTTGAACCTGAGCTTTTGTTCATGCTATTTCCTCTATTCAGGAGCCTTTTCAATCACATCTTCACCTGACTAACCCCTGTTCATCATCCAGGCTTCAACTTCAGTTTCACTTTCTGAGGGATAACTTTTCTGATTTTCTAGATGAGGCTACGTCTTCTTTTGATGGTATCTCTAAACACCCTTTTGAAACATACCACACTTATGAATACTTGATTAGTGTCCGTGTTCCCATAAAGACTGTACACTGCATAAGAATGAAGCCACATTTGTCTATATCAGTGCAGTTCCAACACCCATTATAGTATCTGGCACATAGCAGAACCTCACTATACTGAAAATTCAGAACAACTAAAAAAAAGTTGTTTTTTTTTTTTTTTTTGGAGGTTAAGAGTAGGAAAATTTATTGGAGAATAGGAATGGGAAATAGGAATAGCTCCTGAGAGACAGGAGGGGTCCCGCATGGGTTGCCCCAACTAAATATTTATTATGTGGCTGCTCTGTAAAGCAATTCAGTTTTGCCTCTCAACCAAAAGTTTAACCATGACTACACTGAACTTGATGTATTCATAGTGTATCATTAAGGAATAATTCATTCTATTTTCTGGCCTAATAGAACTACATTAGGGACTTTGTCATTGACCAAGAACAAAAAGCACTTTCAAGAGATCCAAAGATAGGAGACAAGACAAAAGCATCATTCCAGAAGATTGCAGAATATCACAGGCAGTGAGGCAGTGTTCACACCCAGGAGCTGTTTTGTTTTGCATTTGATCCTTCACTCATCTTGTCACCACTGTCTGTTTTTCTACACCTTGTCTTCATTGATCTCATTTTGACCTCTGGTTAGACCACGAAGGCCAGTTACTTATTGTGGTTCCTTTTGAATTCCTGTAATTGAGCTTGGGTCCTCAGTCATTTTGTAGACTATACTATCTTTGTAGATCATACTACATAGACCAAACAGGAGCAAACAAGAACTATGTGGCTGTGATCGCAACTATAAGTCTGGCAGGGACGATACAAACTGACATGTTGCAGTCTGGAACAGTCCACTTAGACTAGGAGCATCCTGGAGCTGATTCTGGGCTAGCTGGTTTACCAGGGAGAAGGGCGTGCTAACTCCAGTGCTTTTTGTCCTTGCATTATTTTCTTCCCTCACCTTGGAAGGTTGTGTCTATCATTATTAATTTCTCACCAATATCATAATTAATCCGTAGGACCACCTAAAACTCACCTAAGGCATAGAAGGGATCTGAAGCCAATTTGGAATTAAAGCAGATTTACTGATGTGGCTCTAGGCCTGTTTAGTTCCTAACATTGACCCAAATTCAGAATGTAAGGCAGTGACTCCTGAACTTTGCTCAGATATTGGCATGGTACACAGGTATGTGCTTGGCCTCAGAACCCATTCCACCTACACATGATCTGCATTAGAACAGTGGTTGGCAAACTGCAGCCTGTGTATGTAGTTTTATGGGAAAACAGCCATTTCCATTTGTTTATATATTGACTAGTCACTTTCCTGGTCATTGAGACACAATACCCGACACTCACAAGTAAAAGGAGGAGAGGTTTATCTTGGCTCACAGTTTGTAGAGGTTTCATTCTTTACATGGTCAGCTGGCTCCAGGCAGAAGTGGCATGGTGGAAGGGCCTGGACAGAGAACTGTTGCTCACCTCATGGCATCCAGGAAGCAGGGAGCAAAGGGAAGAGCCAGGAGGGAGCTAAATCCTTCCAGGCCACATACTCAGAGACCAGCCTCTTCCAACGAGGCCTCATCTGCTGACAAGAAGTCAGCTGTAAGCCTTTACAATCTGATCACTTTTCAAAAAGCCCACTTTTGAATACTTGAGGCTTTGGGAGGACATCTAGATATAAACCCTAGCATTGACCATAGCCGCTTTCCCTATACTTGCAATTGAGTAGTTGCATCAAAAATTTTATGCCCTACAATGTCTAAAATATTTACTGTCTTGTCCTTTGAGAAAAACAAGCATTTCAGCTCTTCTTGGGTTTCAAATAAGTATATTAAAAAGATGAGAAGTAGCTCTAAAGACAGGCTGTTCTTACTAGACTCGTAGACTTTCAGAGCCAATAAAGGTATTTTAGAAATCAGCATGTTACGGTTCATTATTGGACTCAACATAGAAGATAATGAAGTCTGATTATAGCAGGTTTAACAGACCTTTATTACATCTATTTAATTAGTAGTGTCTCCTTCTGATTATTACAGCAGCAAAAAATCAAAGATAGAATCTTTGGCCCCTGTGAAATTTAGAATATCAAATATGGAGATGAGTCTGCATTACCTCACTTCAGCTGCCCTTGGGTCTGGTAATGGGAAGATCAGTGTGGCTGAGTGTGTGAGTTCCTGAGAAATTTAAGAGTAGTAGGTACTCTTATTCAGAGAGCAGCTGATAATGAGTAATTGGAAGAAGGACTACTTCCACCAAGAAAGACAATATTAATAAAAAATTGTCCTCCCAAGGCTCCAGCAGTACGTTAGAGACCATTTTGATGCTTTTAGCCTTCTTCGGAGGTCAGTCCCTAAATGCCTAACACTTTAAAACAATGGTTGCTAGGATTACTCTCATTGTTTGAATAGAAATGAAAGAGCTGGGAAACATTGTCTTACATTCTGTTTTACCAGCACTTTGTAATAATCTCCAAGTACCATATTTTCATTTATTTTACAAAAGTAAAAGTTGAGGTACCATGAGAAAAACTCATCTTTACTTGTCAATTCAATCCAAATTTCTGCTCCAAACAGCATATTACCCAAATGTCTGTCAGTTCCCTGTTCCAACCATAAAGTACTAACTGTACTCCTGTACTCACAGCTGCCCAGCCTAGGACACACCTGTCTGAATGACTCAGGAGTTCCCCTGCCCTTTCTGCCATTGCTACATCCATTTATTCCTGTCACTGTTGCCAACTCCATTTTCAACTTTAACAGAAAGAAAACTCAGAGCAGTAGCATGAACATGGGCTCCAACATGAAGTGGGCCTGGGTTCAGGGCCCAACCCTATCACTGGGTCAACTCTTTATACGTAATTACCTCTTCAGAAGTAATTAGTTACTTTATCTTTGAAAGTAATTTATTGTAGCTGGAAGAGGTGGTGCACACCTGTAATCCCAGTACTCAGGAGGCTGAGGCAGGAGGATTGCTGTTAGTTCAAGGCCAGCCTGGACTACAGAGTGAAACCCTGTCTCAAAAACAAAAAAAAAAAAAAAAAAAAAAAAAAAAGTTATTAATTCAACAAGTATTTATTGAGTACCTAATAGGTGCCAGGCACTGTTTTAGGAGGTGGTGATTTGTCTGTGTAAAGATAAGTGCCTGCTTTTATGTAGTTCCCATTCTAGTGGACAGAAAACAATTTTATAACATAATAAAAGGTAGTGATAAACTATGCAGAAAAATAGAGTGAAAGGGGTATAGAGTTTTAGACTTCAGATTGGATGGTCAAAGAAGGATTCTGAAGAGGTGACATTCAATCAGGAACCTGAATGTTATGAGGAAAAAAGAGGCCATGCAGGATCTGAGGAAGAATATTCAAGGTCGAGAAAGGAGGAGGAATAAAGGTCCTATGGTGGGACTTAACTTGGTGTTTTCCTGGAAGATTAGAGAGCTCCATGTGGCCGAGGCATGGTGACCAGAGAAATCAGCTCATGTAGGGGATAGAATTTGATTTTTTTTAATTTTAAATAAATTTTATTTTAGAATAAGTTTAATTTTTTTTTTTTAATGTGGGTACCGGGAGTCGACCTCAGGACCTTGTACTTGCCAGCAAGCGCTTGTGCCACTGAGTGATATCACCGGCCCTTTTTTCCTTTATGTGGGTACCGGGAGTTGAACTCAGGACCTCGCGCTTGCCAGGCAGGTGCTTATGCCACTGAGCTATCTCACTGGCCCAGAATAAGTTTAAATTTAAGGAAAAGTTGAAAAGATAGTACACATAGTTACCATATACAATAAGTTCCTGACTTACGAACATTTGAGTTGCAAACTTTCACAGATACGAATGTGCATTACCAACATTTGTAGATGCAGCAAATCGCAGAAGTAGCTCACATGTCTGCTGGACATTGTCATAGTTGTGCTGCTGTGTGCTTACTGTACAGTGTGATAATTTGGTATGTGTGCTTGGGTTTTTTTATGCTTTACATTGTATGCTTGTGTCAAAAGTGTATAAGACTCACTTTGTCAGACTTACAAATGAATCTGACTTGCGAACATTCTTCTGGAACAGAACTCATTTATAAGTCGGGGACTTACTGTACTTCTCACTTTCTTCTAATATTGATATCTCACGTTGCCTTGATACAAGTCACAACAGAAGCCAACATCAGTATATTACCATTAACTAACCTCTAGACTTTAGTCATATTTCACTAATTTCCGTTAATGTCTTTTTTCTGTCCCAAGATACCACACTGTATTTAGTCATCATGTCTCCTTTAGCTCTTCTCTGATCTGTGACGGTTTCTTAGTCTTTCTTCACTTTTCATGACCTTGATAATTTTGAGGAGTCCTGGGCAGGTATTTTATAGAATGTCCTTCATGACTTTTGTTTTTGTTTTTTGGAGGTTGTTTGTTTGTTTTTGAGACAGAATCTCACTATGTAGTTCAGGACTCACTATGTAGCCCAGGCTGGCCTTGAACTCATGGCAGTCCTCCTGCCTCAGCCTCCCGGTGCTGGGATTACAGGCATGACCACCACACCTGGCCCTTCATGACTTTCTACTGCTTAGACTGGGGTTATGGATTTTAGAGAAGATCACAGAAGTGAAATGCCCTTATCATCCCATGGTATCAACATGATTTCTTATTAATGATGGTATCCTTGTTCACCTACCTGAGATAGTGTTTACAAAGTTCCTTCATTCATTTCCTATGCTGTTCTTTGCAAGCAAGTTGCTAAATACAGTTTTCACTCAGAGCAAGAGTTAGGGCAAGCTCTGCCTGATGGAGAGGGAAGTATCTACATCCTTATATATCTTCCATTTACTTATTTAGTTCAGTCTTATTTTTGTTTGTTTTGTTTTTTGTTTGTTTGTTTTGTTTTTTGAGACAGGGTCTCACTATGTAGTTCAGGCTGGTCTTGAACTTAATGTGTAGCCCAGGCTGACCTCAAACTCACGGTGATCCTCTTGCTGCCTGAGCCTCCCAAGTGCTGGGATTACAGGAATCCACCACCATGCCCAGCTTAGTCATTTATTTCTATCAGTTTGCACTCATAGACATTTATTTTCTACTTTGAATTATAACACAATATTACATTATTTATTTTGTCACTCATTTCATCTCTCGTTATTGGGATCTCTTTCAAGTTGGTTCTTGTGTCTCTTTGCTATTCCTCCTCCTCCTCCCTGTGCTCCTCCTGCTCCTCCTTTTAGTACTTGCTTACTTTCTGGCATTGCATGCTCTAGGCTCTTACATACTCCATACTCCACTGCTAAAATGAGACATATCTCTAAGAATTCCTGGTTCCTTTTATTAGAAAATAGTAATAGAAAGCAGTATTTCTATACATGCATTTCTCAGATTATTTATTCATCTGTGTTTACCTCAAGCTATACGTGAGTTATTATACTGAAGTATATGGCTCTAACCCAGTATCACACAGTTCCCTCTAACCCTTATCCCTTGGTTATATGTAAATTCCCTCTCCAGTGGTGAGAACCTGACTCCTGTCATCCAACATCCATTAACATATTTGTTCAGTCCCAGTAGTCTATACAGCAGTTTCAGAATTATTAGGAGCCTTGATTCAAGATGTAATTCATGCAGTTGTACAACCATAACCACCATCAATTTTAGAACATTTCATCATCCCAACACTGATTTATTACTGAAAGATCACTCAGTGCATTGTGGAGAATCAACTGTGGAGTAGAGGAAGGCGAGAGACCAATCAAGGGACTGATGGAGTTTTCTGAGACGTGGCAAGAAATGTTGCCAGAAGTTATGGCAGTTGTGGAAGTGGTAAGAAAATAGAGCCACAGGGACTTGCTAATGGACTGAATATGAGAAGTCTGCGTTTGGCCTGATGGCTGAGTGCACAGTGATGCCATTAATTTGAACTTGGTCAGTCTGGGGAACAGCAGATGAGGGAGTAGGGTGGGAGAATCAAGAGTATCTGACTGGTCTCAGGTACCTCATTTATAATGACTACTGCAGTGTATGTCCCAGATACTTTGTTGGCATTAGTTTACTTAATTTTCCCAATACTCCATAAAGTAAATATCACAAGGAGTAGATTTTATATTGTTTTAGTTCACGGATATTAAGGCATAGAGAAGCTATTGTCCAAGTCACACAGCCAGTAAATATCAGAATGTGGATTACCCACTTACCAGTCCAATTATTTAAATACAAGATAACCAAAAATTGCATATTTTTCATTAAGTTTTATAAGATAATGTAACAGGAAATATAAAAACAACAATTTTATCTAATTTATTCAATACAAGAATCCATTGGTTGAAATGACACCTGCCCAAGCAACACTCAGGATAGTTAGTACGTTAACAAACAACAAATGTGGTGCCTGAGTGATACTCAGGGTAAACTGTCAAGTAGTTAAAACCCAAGCCCATGCTCTCAGTTGCTATGGTCTACTGCCTCCCACTTGGTAAAGAATTCTATAACCAGTGGCTATAAACTTGCCATTCACACCCAGCCTATAGCATATGTACTGATTCTGACCAACCACACTACCTGTCCTTCATTCCTACTTTCCCCATGCAGATCCCTTCCTCTTTCTACCTGTCCCCACAGGTATGGTGCTTAGCTGTTGCCCACCCACATGAGGGATTCTGTTGAAACTATGAGACATTTTCACATAGATCTTTGGGGAAACGTTCTCATATGTCCAGGTACACCTACAGCACATACAGACTAGTTTCGAATGCAGGTTCCCAGGCCTCGTGTGAGCTGGCCACAGTACTCCTGTACTCCTGACCACTTGAGAAGCTAAGGCAAGAGGATACCTTGAGCCCACAAGTTTAAGACCAGACTGGGTAACATGGGCTCGTGCTCAAGAAGATTGAAATGGATCAACCTTGATGCACAAAAATCTGAGTTCATAGTGGTAATAAAAAAGAAATATCTTTGTAACCATTGAAGATTGCTCACTCCTTCTGAGTTTTGTTGAATAATGGGGGATATCAACTTTTGTTTTACCTTTCTTGAATGAGCAGTATTTCAAGAAAAACAAATAGAGGAGATGGACACTTGCAGAAAGGAGGATAAAATTAGAAAAAATCAGCATTTTTCCAACCCCTAGTAAAATAATGGATCTAAGCAAGATTCATCAAAAAATGCTAAAAGCATTAGGTAGGAAGTTGATAGGGACTTCCTAATAGAGAAATAGGACCAATAACTCGTGAACCCACTAATCAATATCTATAATCCATTCAATTATGTGCCTCCTTTTTTATTTGTAAGTGCAACATCATTACCTACAACTGATTCTTACCACTTCTCAAAAACAAAACTTTAATCAAGCAGCCAGATCTAATCTCGGGATGGAGAAGCAAGTTAAAGGATACCATAGGAAACAATCCGTCAAATCCAGGATGTAGGGTTTTCTATAACATAACCTTATGTCTTCACAAATAAGTGTCATGAAATGGACAGGGAAAAGAGAGAACCCTTTGGATTAAAAATAGAAATGTATTAATCAAATACAAACATAAAAGGAACATAGGGACCAGTGAGATGGCTCAGCAGCATAAGCGCCTGCCTGGCAAGTGCGAGGGCCTGAGTTCGACTCCCGGAACCCACATACAAAAAAAGGGCCAGTGATATCGCTCAGCAGCACGGGCGCCTGCTGGCATGCGAGGTCCTGAGGTCGACCCCCGGTACCCACAAAAAAAAAAAAAAAAAAAAAGGAACATAGCAACCATATACAAAATGCGAACCTTATTTGGATCTTGATTTTAACTGGAAAGGGAGATTTTTTTTATAATTTGTATTTTTTCAGACAAACTGAGATATTAAAAACACTTGTTCAATTTCTTTGGTGTAAAATGTTCTTACCATCTGACAGATATACAGGGTCAAGGATTCCTGAGTGAAATAATTACCTTGAATTTGTGTTAGCACCTTTTTCTGCATAGAAAAGCTGTGGGGAGGAAAATAAACAAGACTGTTGAAAGATTTGTATTTGTTCAAGTTTGGTGATGAGTACATGAGAGGCAGTCATTAGATTACTCTATTTTATGGAAGTTTTAATGTTTCTACAGTAAAAATGTTTTAAAAAGAATAAAGACCATGCACCTAAGAGAGAATCTCACAGTACTGTCTTATAATTAGGAATAATTCTAACAAGTTTGGTTCAAGTACCAGTTTAGGAGAAAAACTGATGCTAAAAATAGTATCCCTATAGAAATAAGAATATTTACTGGTAGTATGAGGTAACACTGACAATCCTTAAGTGTAGAAAAAGCTATAAAAGCATAACATAAGGGAGTCACTTAATAATATTAAAAGACAGCTTTCCCTAAAAAATACATCACAGAGCCCAGAACGTGGACAAGACTGGTAAGCAGGGTTCCTCCTTCTCGAGGGCTGTGGTGTCAATCAGCCAAAGCCATCTTCTAAAAGACTGCTTTTGTTCAAAGGATCTGTGGGACAGATTCCCAATGGTCTGACTGTATTTCACCGTACATTGTGGTTTTCTTATTGTTCTTGTCATGATATTTTTTCTATTTTTCAGTTTGCTCATTTTAATCCATGTTCATCTCTCCCTCTATGTGTTTGTGTCATGCTTGCTGTCTCTGCTTCCGTCATTTCCAGGTTACAGTATAGCCAGGACATGCCCAGTCCTTTGGCCGATGAGCACGCACTGATAGCCTCCTATGTGGCCCGTCTGCAGCACTGTGCACGGTCAGTGGTAGTGCAGCAGCACCAGGCGGGTGGCCAGGGCTAATTGGGGGAAGCAAGAGCTGTGTTTCCTGCAGTTGCCAGTGGGAGATGCTCTGCAAGAGGGGGTGTCCTTGTATAGCCAACAGCTACAAATGGCAGAGTTAAAATAATCGCTCAAGCATTAGCTTCCACAAGACAGGGATCCTTGCCATGCTTAGCACTTACCTACGCATCTAGTTAGAAAGTCTCCTCTGAAGCAAGGTTTGGTCTCTGTAGATTATACTGGAAGAGTGTGTACACCTCAGAGAGAGACTTCCAAAGATGTAACATTCACAGAGGTATTTCATGCACCCTCTTCCTGTTTATTCTTACCTAAATAATGAATATTTCCATTGACATTCAAAGCTTAGGGCTAATCAACCCATAGATATTTCAGTTGTCTAATATGGGGGCTTCAATACCATCACCGTATTACATCTGTACCATAATTTATCTATTAGCAGAATCTAACATTGTTGATTCTTTAAACCACTGATTTTCTTTTTTTTTTTTTTGTGGGTACCGGGGGGTCGACCTCAGGAACTCGCGCGCCAGCAGGCGCCCGTGCCGCTGAGCGATATCACCGGCCCCTTTTTTCGTATGTGGGATCCGGGAGTCGAACTCGGGCCCTCGCGCTTGCCGGGCAGGCGCTTAAGCCGCTGAGCCATCTCACCAGCCCCTAAACCACTGATTTTCAACAGTGGGATTGGATCATTATCACCTCAGAGACTTCTTAACAAACTGCGTATACCTCTTCATATTATAATAATTATATGTATTATAATATGAAGGCCCACCTCTCTCACCTTGAAAGCTACTACAGTTGCTGTTAATATAGGTGTGTGAGTGATCCCTTCATGGGTTGGGGTGGAAAAATGTTCAGTAACCACTAACTATAGGAAAGTTAATCATTTTTTTAAAAAGTTAATACCAAACAGCCGGGCGTGGTGGTGCACACCTGTAATCTCAGCACTCCGGAGACTGAGGCAAGAGGATCGCTGTGAGTTCGAGGCCAGCCTGGGCTACAAAGTGTGTTCAAGGCCAGCCCGAACTGCATAGTGAAACCCTGTCTCAAAAAGACAAAAAGCAAACAAAGAAATCCTAAACAAATAAAAAGTTAATACCAAAGTGATGTTATATTCAGCCACACCCAAAGGCTCCTATCCACTCCATGTTCATACCACCACCATTCCAAGAACAATGACAAATAAAGTTTAGATAGACTAAAGTCATCTCTCCCTTCTGCATAGCTGCAAAGGGGAGTTACAGTGCCAAACATCTTGTAAAGCCCTACTTTGAGATTCTTAAGAGAGAGAAAAACATAATTTATAAACTACTGTATACGTAAAACACAGGCGCCGAAGCCTTAAATTTTGATCTTAGTTTTGCTCATTGCATGTCCTTGGGAAGGTCATTTGAGCTCACTCCTACTCCCTGTGATGAAAGAGGAATAGTCAATGGGGAAAACATACATATAAAAAGGACTGTTTTTAGTATTGTACTTCATACCATCTCCTGTAGTTTCTGGGGGAACTCTAGCCTTCCAGATTCCCAGGTGGGCTTAATGGCCTGTTATGTAGGAGGGAGGAAGGGCCTGATAATGACACCACAGAGGCCATCATCTCCTCATCCACCAGACGATTCTGCATGCTTGTCCCAGCCTTCCAGACTAATCTCTGGAAGTAGAGTTGTTTCAGCCTAAACAGGACAGATTACTTTTTAACAGTAAGAGCAGTTGTCCAAGGTGATATAAAGCTACTACAGTAAAAATAGCAGGAGAATCCTGGCAGAATTTTAGCTCACAATGGTTTATGGTAGATTTAGCCAAGGTCCTCAAGTCCTATTGCCTTGGAGCTCCCTGATCAGGAATCGGTGGCCAGTGGCCCTAGGAGAACATGAGTGGGTGAGTACCACATCTCTTGATTCATAGTTTAAGGAACTGAGCACCATACGTCCTTGAAAAAGTCGGAAATTTCCTGGCTAAATCTGAAAATGTAAGTCAACTCAAACAGAACAATAAGGAATCTAATTGTCCTCAGATAATTTTCATTGGCCATAAAACCTCTCACTAATACAAAATTCTAGTTTCTGGCTAGGAAGTAGGGTAATAAAGCAACCGTGTCATCCACACATGTGTAAATGGCATATAGGAGGAGATGGGATGTGTCAGGAAAAGAAGGAGCTCTTTTGCACAGAGGAACTCACTGTATCCTTTGCCTTTACAGAAGTCAGCCTCTTTACATCCCACTTTTTAGGCTGCTAATCCCTCCATAATATTATGTTTGTTTTATTAATCATTCATTTTTGTTATTTTCATTTAAAAGATAATTATCTTGTTTGAGACAAACACTTTATGGCTCAAATCCTATAATTCAGCTCTGACCATAGACATTTAACCTAAAGCATTAAAGCCAACCGATGGTAGCATAATCCCATCTTTGGAAGGGACAATTATACATGCTGGAAACCCACATTTGCACATGTGAAGTTGTAGAATGTTGATAGATTTTGTAGCTAGGTGACTTAAAGCCCATTTTTTAAAAATCTGTCCTAGAGAAAATACTGAGTTAAACGTAGAAGAATTGGCCACAAAGATAAAAATATAGAAAGTTTTTCTTTTAATCTAGAAAAAAATACAGTTGATTCTATATAAGAAACGGTCAGAAGAATCTTCATTGACTTAACTTCAGTCTCCCCAGATTCCCCTCAGTCATTATAACAAGATTTGGTGAGTACTGGACTTAATTCTGACATATTACTTGTCATACTGCCAAATTCCAATCAAGGGTTTTGGGAAACTTAAGGAACCCTAGGGCCAAAGTAGTCGAGCCACAAATGCCTTCTCTGGTTAGTCTCGTCATCACTGTTGTTCTAAAACTTCTGCCAGACTTAAAGAGAATTATTAGCCACAGTGCCTGTTGATTGAGGGCTGCCTTGATATGGGTAAATAGCAGTTGACATAAAATGCTAGATATAAAAAGTCAAGTATCTAGATGGAGTGAGCCTGCTACTCAAGAACCCTTTTTTCACTCAGGAGCCACATTATCCCATCTGAGAGGGACTTTCACTTGTAGAATGCTGACACTCTTGTTAAAGCATAATGGTCAAAACTAATTCACTCTAAGAGGGAACTATAGTTATAAAACAAGCATAGCAAAAGAAGAGAAATCTCTGGCTTCACAGTGCGTTTGTCCAGCCCTGGTCAGTGTCCCCCACTTTTGTTCAGCTAGTGCTAATTATACTTTTTCTTACCCTTCTATTTTTCATGATGCTGTAGTTTTCTTTTGGTCTTTTTGAGTTTAAGATCTAGGCCTAAAAAGTCATTAATTTCCCGAAACATTTGGTTAGAAATCCCCGTCGTAGACTTTGTAGGTGCTATATCTTTTCTCAGCCCTTCATTTAAAACAAAGTGCCCCCTTCACTGATGTGAGAGCAGGGAGATGTGCTGCTGAAGAGGAGTGACACATGCAGCCGCATCCTTTTCTCTGAATTCCCTTTTTGCTCAGAAAACCATGAGTGTCTATGACCCAGGTCTTCATTTCTTTTGTTACCATGCTTATTTATAAGCTTCTTTCTCTATCTGTCTTTGTAAGAGTGGAGCAAGAGTTGGGGATGTTTAATAGACACCTGTTGAATCTTTCTCTCCTTGGCAGTGTCCTGGAGAGTCCAACCCGACTGGACGAGGAACACCGGCTTATAGCTCGCTATGCTGCCCGATTGGCTGCAGAAGCAGGAAATATGGTAAGTGAAGAGGGGATCCAGGAGAGCAGCAGAAATTAGCATTACTTCAGTATATAAATTATGTAGGGGAATAATATTCAAGGGACTGGGTACCTCAGGGACAGAAGGAAGGGACTGGATTTAGGGATGGAGACTTCAATTTTACCTTTAATGTTCTGTCTTTTTTGGGGGTGGGTGGGGACAGGGTCTCACTGTGCAGCCCACGCTGGCCTTGAACTTACTATGTAGCCTAGACTGGCCTCAAACTCAGAGAAATCCTCCCGCCTCAGCCTCCTGAGTGCTGGGGTCACAGACATGTGCCACCACACCTGGCCCTAATGTTCTCTTTCCTTACAAAAAATTAAAAGCCTGGGCTACATGGTTGGGGAGGTCAAGAAGACAAACTAAAACACTTAAGAATTTAATTATTTAAAGGTATCAATAAATTAATAAACTCCTAACAATACCATTCAAGAAAAAAAAAAGAAAATACAAATTGCCAATATCAAGAATGAAAGAAGGGGGCCGGTGAGATGGCTCAGCGGCGTAAGCGCCTGCCTTGCAAGCGCGAAGGCCCGAGTTCGACTCCCGGATCCCACATACCAAAAAGGGGCCGGTGATATTGCTCAGCGGCACGGGTGCCTGTTGGCGCGCGAGGTCCTGAGGTCGTCCCCCCGGTACCCACAAAAAAAAAAAAAAAAAAAAAAAAAAGAATGAAAGAAGGGGGGCCGGTGAGATGGCTCAGCGGCTTAAGCGCCTGCCCGGCAAGCGCGAGGGCCCGAGTTCGACTCCCGGAACCCACATACGAAAAAGGGGCCGGTGATATCGCTCAGTGGCACGGGCGCCTGCTGGCGCGCGAGGTCCTGAGGTCGACCCCCTGGTACCCACAAAAAAAAAAAAAAAAAAAAAAAAAGAATGAAAGAAGGGACATCACTACAACTCTTACAGATATTTAAAAAGATGATAAGGAATATTATGAATAACTTTTTGCCAATAAAAAATAGCCTAGATAAAAGGGACAAGTTTCTTGAAAGATAAAAATTAACAAAATAGCACAAAAATAAACAGAAAAGCAAGTAGTTCAGTATCTGTTAAGGATATTTAATTCGTAATTAACTTCCCACAAAGAAACCAGGTGTGGTAGTACATGCTTTACTGTAATCTTAGCACTCAGGGAGGCTGAATTTCAAGCCTGCTTGGGCAACTCAGCAATTTAGTGAGACCCTATCTCAAAATTTAAAAAATGAATGGGGATATAGATCAGTGCAAAAGGCCCTGGGTTTAATCCCCAGTACAAAAAAAACTTCCCACAAAGAAAATGCCACCCCCTACCTGATGCTGAAGTACTATTATGCTTAAGGAAGAAATAGTATCAATCTGATGTAAACTCTTTCAGAAAAGTCAAGAAGGAACACTTTACAAGTCATTTTATAAGGCTACCAAAACAATATAAGGGCATTACAAGAAAAAGAAATTGCTGGGGCCAGGGATATAGCTCAGCAGCACAAGTGCTGGCCTGGCAGCCACAGGGTGGTGAGTTCAATTCCGAGTACAAAAAAAAAAAGAGAACTTGCTTACCAAATTCCCTCATGAACATGGATGCCAACATCTTTACTTAGCAAATAAATTCCAGTAATATGTAAAAAAAAATAATATTCCATGATCAAGTGGGATTTACCCTAGGAATACAGATTTATTTAAATTTAATACATGAAAATGAACCAGTGTAATTCACCATGTTAACAGTTTGTAGAAGAAAAGTTTAAGATCATTTCCTTAGATGCAGAAAAAGCATTTGAGGGCTGGGGATATAGCTCAGTGGCATAAGCGCCTGCCTGGCAAGCACAAGGTACTGAGTTCGATTCCTGGTACCAAAAAAAAAAAAAAAGAAAAGAAAAAGAAAAAAAAGCATTTGACAAAACATAGCACCATTTGTGATAAAACTTCTTCACTACTACAGTAGAAGATTTCCTTACCCTGATGAAAAGAATCTATCAAAAAACTCTCCAGGTAATATAACATAACGATTAATATTTAAACATCTTCCCCTTAAATATTGGGAACAAAAGAAAAAGGTACACTTTTACTACCTCTATTCAGAATTTTTCAGAAAATTTAGAAGCTCTAGCCAGTGCAACACAAGAAAAAGCAGTCTTTGTTTGGAGATGATATGATCATATATCGAAGGTCCTAAGGAACTGATGAAAACACTACTAGAACAGATGGCAGTGCTGCAAAATAAAGTCTATAGAGAGCTGGATGCTCGTATCTCAATGGCTTGTATCAGAATGTTTGCCTAGCATGGATCCCCAGCACCACAAAAAAGAAAAAAGTTTGAAAACTGCAAAACATTGCTAAGAGAAATTAAGGAAAATGTGTATGAATGGAGAAAAATGTCACATTTATGGATTGAAAAGTTCAATGCTGTTAAGATAGCACATGCCTCCAAATCGATCTGTAAATCTATAGACTGTAAATCTATACCAGTCAAAATCCCAACAGGCTGTCTTGTAGAAATTGGCAAATTAATTTTAAATGTATTTAGAAAAACCAAAGGAGCTAGAATAACCATAACAGCCTTAAAAAGGAACAGATTTGGAAAACTTAACCCTACTTGGCATCAAGACTTACTCTAAAGCTATAGTAATAAAGAAACGATGAATTGGCAAAAAGATGAGCAAATAAACAAGAGAAATTTGAATTCAGAGTAGCCGTAAAATAGACTCACATGAGTACAGTCAAATGACTTAGGACAAAAGCAATTCAACCAGGAAAGGAAAATCATTTTAAGAAATGCTAAAAAAAAAGAAATCCTGCTGGCACAGCTGGGTATCTATGTGACAAAAACGAACCTCTGCTCCTGCTTCACATTGTACAGAGAAATCAGTTTGAAACATGTTATAAACTTAAACATGAAAGCTGACACCAGAAAGCTACTAGAAAAAAAAAAAAAAATCACAGGAGAATTTACAGAACTTGGAGTGCTTCACAAGCCATTGAAAAGAAAAAACATAAATTGGTCCTTATCAAATATAAAATCTTTTACCCATCGAAAGATACTATTAAGCTGGTACATGCCTATAATTCCAGCATTTGAGAAGCTGAGGCAGTAAGATTGTGAGTTTAAGGCCAATCTGGATTAAATAGTGAGACCCTGTCTAAAAATAAAAATTAAGAAAAGATACTATTAAGAAGTAAGTATTGATTTCAGAGTGTATAAATCTTTTGTCTTTTAAGAAATAAGTAGACAAATCACAATCACAAAATATTCTCAACCTAGGACTAACAAAGGACAGAATATTTAAAGAATTCCTGCATCTCAGTAATAAAAAGTCAGCCCAACTCTTTAAAATGGGCCAAAGACTCGGACACTTTACAAAGATATACAAAAGGTCATTAAGCACATGAAAAAGTGCTTGATAATGCCAAGCATGGTGGCGCACGCCTGTAATCCTAGCACTCAGGAGGCTGAGGCAGGAGGATCGTTGCGAGTTTGAGGCCAACCTGGGCTACAAAGTGAGCTTAAGGCCAGCCTGAACTGCATAGTGAGACCCTGTCTCAAAAAGACAAAAAAAAAAAAAAAAAATCAGGAAAATGTTAATGAAAGCCATAATGAGATACCACTGCACACCCACTACAATGGCTTAAATGAAAAAGACTGACAAAATGGCGGCAAGTCTATAAAATGATCAGAAAGTTCGTATGTTGTTGGTGAACATGTAAAATGTGCTACTTTGTTTTTTTTTTTTTTTTTTTTTTTTTGTGGGTACCGGGGGGTCGACCTCAGGACCTCGCACACCAACAGGCGCCCGTGCCGCTGAGCGATATCACCGGCCCCTTTTCCGTATGTGGGATCCGGGAGTCGAACTCGGGCCCTCGCGCTTGCAAGGCAGGTGCTTACGCCACTGAGCCATCTCACCGGCCCAAAATGTGCTACTTTGGAAAACTGTTGAGCAGGTTTTTTAAAGAGGTAAAATTTATCCTGTCACCCAACAATTCTACTCTTAGACATGTATCCAAAAGAAATGAAAACATATTCACAAAAAGCTTTGTACAAGAATCTTCCTAGAAATTCTAATCATATTATCTGGGGAAAACTCAGATATTTTTCTTTTCTTTTTTTTTTTTTTTTTTTTTTTAATTAATTTTATTGGTACTCTTTTGATATACATAGGGCCGGGAATATAGCTCAGAAGCACAGAGTGCCTGCCTGGCAAGTACAAGGTCCTGAGTTTGATTCCCGGCACTAAAAAAAAAAAAAAAAAGCCACCTCTTTTGATATATATAATGATCCCATTCCTCATAGGGAATTTGTACCTGTACATGATATATCTTGATTCTTATTTTTTTGTGTGTGGGTACCGGGGGTCGAACTCAGGACCTCACGCACCAGCAGGCACCCATGCCGCTGAGCGATATCACTGGCCCTTTTTTTTTTTTTTTTTTGTATGTGGGTTCCAGGAGTCAAACTGAGGACCTTGCACTTGCCAGGCAGGCGCTTATGCTGCTGGGCCATCTCACTGGCCCCTTGATTCTTCTTTTTGCCCCATTCTCCTACCCTCCCTTCAACCTTTCTCCATTCCTCCCCTTTACAAAAGCTTTGTTTCCTTTTTTTCCTTCTATTCCCAGATATTTTTCAACATATAAACAAACAAAAATGGTATATTCATACAATGGAATATTACTCAACACACAAAGGAACATACACTGACATATAAGATAATCTGGATCCTCAGGTCTGGTTTTTTGCCAGTACCATGCTGTTTTTATCACAGTAGCTTTGTAATATAATTTCAGATCTGGGATTGTGATGCTCCCGCCTTGCCTTTGTTGCCCAGAATTGCCTTTGCTATTCTAGGTCTCTTCTGGTTCCAAATGAATTTTAGTATTGTTTTCTCTAATTTTGTAAGATATGCTGTTGGAATTTTGATCAGAATTTCATTAAATCAGTAAAACAATTTTGGAAGTATGGCCATTTTCACTATGTTGGTTCTTCCTACCCAAGAGCAAGGGATATTTTTCCATTTTCTGATACCCTCTTCAATCTCCTTTTTCAGCTACTGTAATTTTCAATGTAGAGGTCTTTTACTTCCTTCATTAGATTGATTCCTAGGTATTTCATTTTTTTGGATGCTATTGTGAAAGGTGTTGTTTCTCTAATTTCTCTCTTGGTGAGTTTGTTATTTTTGTACAGGAAGGCTATTGATTTTTATTTTTTTTTAGGCTATTGATTTTTGAGTGTTCACTTTGTATCCAGCTATGCTACTGAATTTGATTATTAAATCTAGAAGACTTTTGGTGAAGTGTTTGGGGTCTACTATGTAGAGTATCATATCATCTGCAAATAATGATAATTTAACTTCTTCCTTTCCTATCATTATTCCTTTTATTTCTTCCTCTTGTCTAATTGCTCTGGCTAAAGTTTCCAGGACTGTGTTGAGTAAGACTGGAGACAGTGAACATCCTTGTCTTGTTCCTGATTTTAGAGTGAAAGCTTTCAGTTTTTGTCCATTCAGTGTAATGTTGGCTGTTGGCTTGTCATAGATGGCTTTTATTAGATTGAGATAACATGAGACAATATGAATGAATTTAAAAAAAGAGTAAAAGAAGCCAAACCCAAAAAGTACACACTATTTTATTGCATTTACCTAAAATTGTAGAATAGGAAAACTAACTTATGACAGGAGTTGTTTGTAAGATTAGGGATACTGAAAGGAGATGAGAAAGCCTAGGTTGAGGGAAATACTCTACATTATAATAGTGTTGCATGAGTGTGGCCATTTGTTGAAACTGATTGAATGTTGTACTTAAGATCCAAATATTTTATCTCAGTTAAAAGAAGAGAACGAGGGGCCAGTAATATGGCTCAGCGGCATAAGTGCCTGCCTGGCAAGCACGAGGTCCTGAGTTTGACTCCTGGTACCCACATTAAGGAAAAAAAGGGCCGGTGATATTGCTCAACAGCACAAGCACCTGCTGGCAAGCGCGAGGTCCTGAGTTCAACTCCTGGTACCCACATAAAGGGAAAAAAAAAGAGAACCAAGAACCATGCATATGTAAGATTTGGATTGAAATGGTCAGTGGTTACCCAGGGATTTGCAATTTGTTTCTTATAGTTTTAAAATATGCACAATGAAATGTTCCTTTTTTCTTTCTCCCTTTACTTTCCTTGAGAAGTTGCATACATATTAATATTTACTCCCTGCTTCAGCCCACACACATTCTTTTGATTCATCGGCAAATTTTTATTTTGTTTGTATGCTGTGCCTGGTTGAATACTCTGGTGGACAAATGATTCCTGTCCTCTTGGAACTGACACAGTCTAGTGGCAGACACAAACATTAAACAAATGATCACACTATTAAACATAACTGTAAACTATTGTATGTAATGGAAGAAAAATGCAGGGAGCCATGAAGAAGTCCTTGGTCTGTTTTGGAGAGGAGTGAGGTAGGGGTCACTTCTGTGAGAAAGTGCTACTTGTGTTAAGATCTGAAAATGAGTGGAGAATTCAACTTCCTGGGAAGTTAAACCAGAAAGCAAAGTAATCCAGTGGCTTTTGCTGCCACTGCTACCCCTGCCCTGTACTTGGACTTCAGTTGTCATGAAGTTCTATGGGCAGAACTATGATTTTGTGCAAAGTAGAGTTGGAATCAGACCCGCAGTCAGCCAGGCCTCTCGAAGCACTGTGCCCTGAGCGAAAGTGTGGTGTAGAACACAGCTGTGTACCGGCAGAGATAAGAAAGCTGTGGGCCTCCTCCTCCTATTGAAGAGGAAGAAGTCTCCCCTAAAAATTTAAAACTTTAGGCCTGTCTATACTTGTGTTGGGCATATTTATATTACTTTCTACTTCGAGAAACACTGAGATGAAATATTTTTTGCTTTTTTTATTGGTTATACAGCTTGATGGGTGTCATTTTGGCAGATTTGTACATGCACATACCATACTTTGATCATTTTCACCCCTCTTGTCCCACCCTCCTCCCTAGTTTCACATTTTTGGCGGTGTCAGTGTATATAATATATTTAAAATTTTTAACATAATATTAACACCAGGGCAAAGAAAACAAAAATCAAATAAACAAAAAACTCCAGGGCATGTGGCGGAAGCAAAATGCAAATCTTCTGAAGCTTGTATTCTTCATTGAGAACTAACAGTATTGTCACAGAAAGAGTCCAACTAGATATGAACTCCTGAGATTCTTGAGCTGACCCTCCAAAATTAGACCCTCATGACTTCAGGTATTAGAGTTACTTGTTATAAAATAACTATTTAACATTTCTAAAGACCTAAAAGGAATTTAAAAATATGACAAAAGATTTTCAAAAGACCAGAGTTGAAAATAAATCTAGTAAACTCATAAATTTGGGGGTTTTTGTTTGGGGGCGGTTTTCGTTGTTTTCTTGTGGGTTGGTGATTGTTTCGAGTCAAAGTCTTGCTATATTGCTCAGGCTGGTCTCAAAAGCCTGGGCTGAAGTGATCTTCCTACCTCAGCCTCAAGCAGCTGGGATTATAGGTGTGCATGCTACTACGCCTGGTAGGCTTCTCTAAGTTACTCAAAAATTTAGTAGAGTGCTTGCTTCGGCAGCACATATACTAAAAAAATTTAGCGGATGTGTTAAATGTCAGATCAGACACAGCCAAAAGAAAATTTGTGAACTGGAAAAAATATATATATATAAGAAAAATTCCCAAAATAACAGATGAAAAATCTGAAGCAAAGTTTTCAGAGATAGAGGATGGAGAATGAACAATCATTTAATTGGAACCCTCCCCCCCAAAAAAAAGAAAATAGAATTAGGATGAAGAATCGATGGCTGAGCAATTTCCAAATATTTAAGACAGGAGTCCTCAGATTGAAATATTACTGTCAGTCCCAAAATGGATAAATAAAAATAATTACATCCCTAGACATATCATAGAACCACTGCAGAATACAAAGACAAGATCCTCAAAGGGCAAGCAGAGAAAACATCACATTACCTACAAATGATTGGCAGTTAGGTTTCTCCATAGGAACAATAGAACAATTTCTTCATAAAGGAAAATAAATTTATTTAAAAATGAAACAACTGATTATATCCAATGCTGCTGATGCTTGTGATAATGCATTAAGAATTTTTCTTATGAAAAAAGACAATTGAGCATTTTTAATGTACTGAAAGGAACTAGCTAAACTGTCAAAAGGAGAAATTACTTTCTGACAAGGACTGAGAAAACTCACAGTGAGATTCTTGCTAAAGAATAAGAAATAGCTAATGTTTATTAAATGCTTACTGTGTGCCCCCATTGTTCTAAACAATGTACATGTGTTAGCTAATTGATTATTCATAACAGTCCTGCAAAGAAACAGCCTGGGAGAAAGAAATGACCCAGGGTTCCAGAGTTTGTTGGTATGCAAACCGGATTAGGGATGAAGCTGGGTTAGGGTTGCTGTTCCTTCTCTCAGCTACCTAGGTTTACTGCTGAAGGTTGTAGTTCTAGAGGAAGGGAATTAAACCTTGGATGCTAAGAGTGAGATGAAAAGAGGAAAGATCTGAAGCCAAAACTAGAGAATGTGTAAACATTAACCATGAGGAGAATGGAGCATGAGCCCAGGGTGTTCAGCATAAGTAAAGGCCCTGGGGTTGAAGGTTGCAAGACAGGAGCCGAGGGAGCAATACTGGAGTCAGGTAGGCCAGTTTATGCAGGACAAATAAGTATATCAGCCTTACCAGTAGGTACCGGTTGTATTTACTTCTTAGGGAAATAGATTTATAAAAGCTGCAAATGGAGATTCTTGATTTGTTTCTCCCCCAAAATGTAATTTATCCTTTTGGATTTGTTTAAATTTTAAAATCTTTTTTTTTTGTGTGGGTACCGGGGGTCGACCTCAGGACCTTGCGCGCCAGTAGGTACCTGTGCCGCTGAGCGATATCACCGGCCCTTTTTTCGTATGTGGGATCCGGGAGTCGAACTCGGGCCCTTGCACTTGCCAGGCAGGCGCTTATGCCGCTGAGCCATCTCACCAGCCCTAAAATCTTTTCTTGAGACTCTTAATATCAGGTTGCATGTCTGGCTCCAACATTGCAACTCTAAAGATCAGTGAAATGGAACAGAATAGAAACAAGTGTGTATGGGGTGTGGTTACTACAGAATCAGTTAAACCTGACATGTACCCTCAATTAGTCACAACTGCTCATTATTTTAGATATTAAAATTTGTAAGTTCATTAAGATGGGCTACACAGTCATTGAATTTTAATAACTGTACTTAATGCCATTAGATAGCCTTGTTGACCTTACATAGTGCTTTTTAAATACTGTAAATAAAAGCTGCAAAGCCATTTGACCCTGAGATCCAGGTCTTCCCTTGCTGCAAACCAAGATAAGGCTGTTTACACCTGCTAGTTTCTGATGCCCATCTCTCATTCTTGGAGAAAATAATGATTGTTAAGATGGTCTTGAGACTGAATACTGATATGGGCCCTTTCATCTTCAGTTTATTTTATAGAGTGTAGTTATCTTATAAATATTGGGCCTCTTAGGAAGGATTCTTCTTCGCTAGATTTCTGTTAAGCAGAAAACTCCTAATCCTGTAATCGCACACCATACAAGTGCTTTGCATAAAATGTGTGTAGTGCTCAAAAGAATTTATTTATAGCCTGCCAGATACACTTTGTATTGATTTTTTTCAAAGACCTTCTCTCACAAAGACAGACTATTAAATCATCTGGGCAACCTGCAATGTACCCTGTAGAGCACGTCCCCTGACACTTCTTCTGGCTGATCCTTGAAGAAAGACACTTTGCATTCCTTAGATAAGCCAGGAGAGCTAATTTGTTTTCCTGAAGTGCCTGGGTTCTTTTTTTTTTTTTTTTTTTTTTTTTTGGTGGGTACCGGGGGTTGAACTCAGGACCTCGTGCGCCAGCAGGTGCCCGTGCCGCTGAGCGATATCACAGGCCCTTTTTTCGTATGTGGGTACCGGGAGTCGAACTCAGGACCTTGCGCTTGCTAGGCAGGCGCTTATGCTGCTGAGCTATCTCACTGGCCTTTTTTTTTTTTTTTTTAAGGCAAAACAAAAAATTGTAATGTGTGGTAAATCACAGTAGTAGAAGCCAATTCTTAAAGTTTCACCACAAATGTCACCAGCATTGGATGTAACAAAGATGTTTTGTTTACCTTGAAGGTTTTTGTTTGGCTTTTGGCAGTACTGGGGATTGAATCCAAGGAGCACTGAGCTGCATCCCTAGCCCCCCTTATTAAAAAGTTTTTGAAACAAGGTCTTGCTAAATTCCCATGTTAGCCTCAAGCTTGCAATCCTCCTCCCTCACCCACCTGAGTAGCTGGGATTTATAGGTGTGTGCCACTACACCTAGTTCGGTAGGTTGGTTGAGTTAATTGTTCATGAAAAATTTTAAAACTTGTTTTGGAAAAGTGAAAGGAAGGAAAAATCGTCAGCCATTGTCACATCACCTCTCATGTAAACACTTTGGAGAGACTTGTTCCATTAGCCAGCGTCACAGCCCATCACCTTAGCCTCTCTGGGCACACACAGCCTCAGCACCATCCTTGCAGCTTCTTACAATTAGAGATTAACAGCGTCGGTGCAGTGTTCTGTGCACATTTAAGACTCCACGCCCCCTAAAATAGTCATTGTCAGACCTGAGTACATATCATGATCATTTGTGAAGCATTTTTAAAATACAAAGATGCTTGGCTTCGCCTCAGACCTACTGAATGAGAACCTCTGGGTTTAGGGCCCATCGATCTTTACTGGAAAAAAAAAAAAAAGGAAGAACAGTAAAGTACCAGTCTCTGATTTACAGCCAGCTTGGGAACCACTGTCTTAAACGGTGTTATTGGATTTTTGAGGGAGGTTAATAATCCACAGCTTTCCATCTCTGTGAGGTTGGAGGGTGGGCAGACTGCCCTGGAATATAAAGACAGTCTAGAATAGAAAAACAGAAAAATGTCAGGCACATCATTCTGCCGAGTTCATGAAGATGACAGCCTCAGGTCTCTTTTTAGGAGGCTGCAGAAATGCACACCAGTGAATTAGTTTGCTGGTTGTGTCAGCTTTCCTTGGTTTTTTAGTATTTGACCAGAGGTCTTGTTTCTTATCCTCTATTTTTCATTTCTCCATCTCATTAAAGGTGATGGAGCTCTGTGAGACTACTTAAACCTAAGAGAATACTAACGTCTCTATCAGAGGGAGGCATCTTTTCCTTCCTAGGATTAAAGGGACTGCAACTAAAGGGATCCCACTCTTTGGACCCTTTATTCTCAAATATTAAAACTTTAATCCTTATAATATGCTCCTCTGGTCCTTTTTATTTTGCTGGCCTTGATGTATCATGCATTCCACCTAATAGTTACATTCATCATTAGGTATTTAGTTATTTAATTGATGTCTCACATTTTGTCTCCTATACTCATTCATATTAGTCTATGGTATTTAAGAAGTCTTTTTCCTCTAGATATTACCCTGCATAACTGCTTTGGCCTAGTTATAGAAATAATAGCTACCACTGTGAGAGCCTTTTGTATCTATAGTAATGGGCTAGATGTTTTAGAAACATTATCTCTGGTCCTCAGAGGAGCTCTGGGAGATAGATATGATTTCCAAAATGATTTTACAGATGAGAAAACTAAGGCATAAAAGAATTAAATCATGGGGCTGGTGAGATGGCTCAGCGGTGTAAGCGCCTGCCTGGCAAGTGCAAGGGCCCGAGTTCGATTCCCGAATCCCACATACGAACAAAGGGGCCGGTGATATCGCTCAGCGGCACAGGCGCCTACTGGCGCGCGAGGTCCTGAGGTCGACCCCCCCGGTACCCACAAAAAAAAAAAAAAAAAAAAGAATTAAATCATCTTACCCAAGGCCCCCTGGTTGGACTTGAGATTTAAATACAGAGCTCTGTGTCTTCGTGTATGAATGTGGGATCCTTTACTTCTCCGAGATCATTTTCTATGTTTACAATTAGGTATACACAACCACTGGTTTTTTTTTTTTTTTGTGGGTACCGGGGGTCGACCTGAGGACCTCGTGCGCCAGCAGGCGCCCGTGCCTCTGAGCGATATCACCGGCCCTTTTTTCGTATGTAGGATCCGGGAGTCGAACTCGGGCCCTCACGCCTGCCAGGCAGGCGCTTACGCCGCTGAGCCATCTCACTGGCCCACAACCACTGTTTTTGATGTACATATAACCAGTGTTTTGGAGGTTCGGTGCTAAGTAAATCTGTTTGTTATGTGTTCTACAATGCCTGAGTTTTGTCTTTTCCAAGGTAAAGCGTTCTCATTGCTTAGAGCAGTGTTTCAAAACATGCTGTGCACTGAAATCACCAGAGAAGTTGTTAAAACTACTGATGTCTGAGGTCACTTCTAGAGATTGGTCTTTAATAATACAGGCTTCACAAGGGATGTTTAAACTCTCTCCAGGTGATTAGAGCGTGTGGCCAGCGTGGATAGCCATAGACAGAGCAATGCTTTGGAACTGGGGATAAACCAGAATCACCTGGCCTACTAGACATGCCCTTCAGTTGAGAGCCAGTAGTTTTAGAGGCAAAATACAGTAATTTCAGTTTCTCTGTTACTCCCTCGAGTTCCTCTCCAGAATCTGCCTATTGGTAAAGCACTTAACTTTTACTCTTTCAGGCCATGTTTTACCCTCAATAGAACCCTCATTAGCTCACCTTGGACTAAAAAAGACTAAATGTTGAGACTTTAGTCAACTTGCCAAATAAATCTCTGGCCTTATTTAAGAGTTGAAAAATCTACCGGCCAGGTGTGGTGGTGCACGGCTGTAATCCCAGCACTCGAGAGGTTGAGCCAGAAGGATCGCTGCAAGTTCGAAGCCAGCCTGGGCTACAAAGTGAGTTCAAGACCAGCCTCAACTGTATAGCAAGACCCTGTCTCAAAAATACCAAAAAAAAAAAGTTGAAAAATCTGAATCTTGATGTTTTCTTGATTTCTCATACCTGTTTGGTCTACAATAGGTTGTGGGGGGGAACCTGTTAGGAAAACACTGGAAAGGTACACATCACCACCTTTCCAGCCAAGTTACAGATTAAAAACCTCTATCCTGACTTTCTAGGATCTCTTGCTTCTGTTTTCACAGTTTAGAAATCACTGCCTGTGGTTGTTGAAGTAATGCTTGTGATGCCCAGTTGTCTTTGTAGAAGATTTCCATTTCTTCCTTAGGGTTCAGATTTTACTGATTAAAAGCAACCAACCTTGAATTTGATACAAATGTGCAACTTTTTGGTTCTATAAGTTTTGTTATGGCCCTGATAAACGTTTTCTTTATTACTTCAAAGCTGATCAAGAAGCTTCTTGAAAGAACAAATTCTACTTAATGATAGGAAGGGATTGATTACTGTCAGACATCTCTGTTGTCCTCTGCCTACATGATGTTGAGTTGCCAGCCTCTACATTTGTCACCAGTGATAATTTATCATGTGATGTTGCTTTGTTAAAGCTGTCAGAGTAATTTTACCAAATGGTTATATAACAATGATGAGGCTGGGCATGGTGGCACACACCTGTAATCCCAGCACTCAGGAGGCTGAGACTGGAGGATCGCCATGAGTTCAAGGCCAGCCTGGACTGTCTAGTGAGTTCGAGGCCAACTTGCACTACAAAATGAGACCCTGTCTCAAAAAAAAGACGAAGCCACTGGTACAGAAGAATATTTAGAAATGTGACATTAGAAAATTACAGTAAGTTACCTAGCAAAGTGGCACTGACCTATAGTCCCAGCTACTTGGGAGGCTGAAGTAGGCACATCACTTGAATCCAGGAGTTCAGGGCCAACCTCTGCAATATAAGACCCCATCGAAAGAGAGGGAGGGAGGGAGTGGGAAGAAAACAAAAATTACAAATTTTTATGTTGTTGAATTTAAAAATTGAGAAAATTAATCAAAGAATCTAGAATCAAGTAAATTCTGTGATACCTGTGAGTAATGCTGCTTTTTCTACCAGTGCTATATTGTGGGCAACCCAGCATCCATCTCTAAGGTTTTGTGAGCTCCATGGGAAATGGTTCCACCTGGGACTTTGCAGTGAGCCTCATTCAACAAGTTTCCTCAAGATGTTCGCTGAAGGTTTAGGCTGGCTCTGGATCCTGAGAAAATGTTCCAAGAATAGAGCTGTTACCTGAGCTTTTTTAAGGATGAGAAGGATGGCTTTTGTGAAGTAACCATTGAGTTGAAGTTTCACAGGTCTCATTCCACTTGAATTGGGAACCCTAGGAATCCAGGAGTCAGTCACTCTCCTTGAAGGCCTGTAGGTTAGAGCTAGGCCCATGGTTGCATGAGTTGCTGCTCAGTGGAAGCCCTCTAATTTGACTAGAAGTTTTTCAGCTGATCAGAAGCTGGTTTAAACTTTTTTTTTTTTTTTTTGGAGGCATGGTCTCGCTCTGTAGTTCAGGCTGGCCTTGGACTCTGGGCAATCCTCCTGCCTTAGCCTCCGAAGTGCTGGATTATAGTCATGCGCCACCACACCTGGCTATTAAGCTGGTTTAATATATTTAAGAAGGCGTCTTCTGAAGTATGTTGGGGTGAACTGACATTGAAGTTTTCTAGGGTTTGCATAAAAATATTTCAGCAAAGAGAAAGAACATACAGAATAAATAAAGCAAATGGGACAAAATCTTAATAGATGTTAAAATCTAGTAGTGACTGAAAGGAAATATGTTATTTTTTAAGTAAGTTAAAATGGGGAACCATAAACAGGGTAGTTCTGTCCCTTAACATTTCTTTCTATACACTTGTATATATTTCTGTGTACGACCACACCCTTTCATTGAGTACAGGTCTCCTGGAGCTCCAGGTTATCTCCTTGGCAGAAAACACTCCCACCTGATGCAAGCCCAGCTTTCCTTTTCAGTTTTTTGCAATGTAATAGGGACTTAAAAACTCTTGTGATACTAGAATACAGAATTCCTTTTCATTATTTTTCCAAATCTTTATAGCTGTCTCACCATCAACAATTCAGTGGCAGTTTATTCTAAAAGTTCATCTTTTTTGGGTCTCCAGATGATTTAACCTGGGTTTCATAGAAATAGCAACTTACGAATAAAATAACAAGTGCAGGTAGGAACAAGTGGTCTTGTTAAGCACACAACCCAACTGATAGAAGCAGCAGTGTATGGGGAATACTAGAATATAGGCTGTGAACCACGGACCGGGGACATGGTTACTGTTCGCCAGTGCGAGGGGAGACAGGATCTGTGACAGTGTTAACTGTGTTTACCAAGAGGAAGTCACTCAGGGGGCTTTGGCTTTTTCTGGCCCTCTTCTGTTCCAAATGCTCCAAGCCCTGAATCTTTCCCTGGGCCTGGAAGCTTCCTTTAGTTTTAGTGACCTGAACATATTGCTTTGACTACAGAGATTCCAGGATTTCACCACGTCCAGAGCTGTAGGCCTTCCTTGTAAGCATCACAGTGTGTATTGATCTTCAGCTAATTGTAGTTTTCTGGCTCTGCTGCTAGCTAAATTTGTACACAGAGGGTATATAATAAGTTTTTAAAATAAAACTTTGAGTTATAATAATTAACATTTATAGAGCTACTCCCTATAGTGTATCATTAAACCCTACCATATCACTTTCAGTAAATACTCCCATTTTACAGACAAGAAAATGGAAGTGTAGTAAAATAACTCACAGTCAAAGGCCAATAAATAGAGCTAGGTCTCCTAATTAGTCGCCCTGCTTCCATTCCTATCCCACTATAGTAAATATCCACTTAGATGCTAAAGCCGTATTGTACATTTACCTGTTTTCATAAACTTTATTTTAGAACTGTTTTAGGTTTACAGGAAAATCCCAAAGATGGTACAGAGTTCACTATGTTCCATATCTAGGTTCCCTGATCATTAACATCTTACCTTAGTATTGCACATCTGTTGCAGTTAATGAAACAGTATGGATACAGTAACTGTGAATTACACCCCCAAATCCCTTGAATTCCTCTTAGCTATGACAGTTTCTCTGACTCTCCTTGTTTTTGATGACCTTGACAGTTCTGAGGAATACTAGTTAGACATAGGCCTTGATTGGGAATAAAGGATCTGATGTTTTTCTTCAGTGAGAATGAGGTTCTGGGTTTGGGGAGGAAGAGGTAAAATGCCATTTTCACCACATTATAGCAAGGATGTATACAGCCAACATGGCTTGTCACTGTTAATGTTGACCTCGATCACCTAGGTAAGGCAGTGTTTCTCAGGTTTCTCCAACATAAAGTTGCCCTTTTCCCCCTTTCCACACTATACTCTTTGGAAGGAAGCCAGTTCGCACAGACCAGGCAGAAATGGGGAGTTAGGCTCCATCTCTTTGAGGGTATAATATGTACATACATTATTTGGAAATTCTTCTACATGGGACATTTATTCTTCCTCATTTATTAAATTAGGCATTTATGTAACTATAGAGCGATGTTTTTATAATGTAACTTGAGAGGGTTTTTTTGTTATTGTTGTTTTTATTGTTGTTTTTGTGGTGCTGAAGATTGAACCCAGGGCCTCATGCTTGCTATACAAGCACTCTACCATCGAGCAATATCCTCAGCCCAGAACGATGTTTTTATTTTTCCTTTTTAGTATATAATCAGATTTCATATCCCCCTGCTCCAAATCCTGCAGGGGCTTCACACTCCATTCAGAATGAAACAGACATTCATCAACCCTCAACCCCATAGCTCAGAGACCTGTATGACCTATGCGCCCCCAGCCTGTCCCTTCCCTCTCCATCACCCCCTCCATCACTGCTGCCCTGCAGGTACCAAGCAGGGCCAGGGGCAGGCCTTAGCGCTTGCCCTTCTTTCCACCCTGCATGCCCTTCCCTAGGACCTTCTGGTTTGCTTCCTCTTCTCAGTGGCCTCTGAGAGGCCTGTCAGAACCACCTCATTGAAAAATAGTCTTCTGTCCTAACCCACTGTTTCATTATCATATATTTCTTCATCATATGTATCACTGCTGACATAAATGCTTATTTCTTGGTTTCTGATCTCTCCCGATGCCCTGTAAACTCCAGTAGATGGGGACTGTCTCAGTCACTAGTGCATCCCCCAGGCTGGAACAGTACCTGACACATAGTAGGAGCCCCATAAATGAATAAGTAAATGTGCAAATGTTATCGCTTGTATCTAGATGTCCCCCCAAAAGCCTCATGCAGTCACAGGGGTGGGTGCTTTTCAGAGGTGGCTGGATCTAGAGTGTGGTGCTGGGATCAGTCTACTAATTG
The DNA here is from genome assembly GCA_028451465.1 of Erethizon dorsatum. Lineage (NCBI taxonomy): Eukaryota > Metazoa > Chordata > Mammalia > Rodentia > Erethizontidae > Erethizon > Erethizon dorsatum. The sequence goes on from CM051824.1 coordinate 69,614,895, forward strand.
GTTTGGCATAATTCTGGCTAGGATTAAGGGTGTGAGTGCTACACCCATCCTAGAGCGGGTAGCCTGCATAAAATACAAGGGACAGAAAGAGGGTGAATGTGTTCTCGCCTGCCTGCTTGCTGCGGACTACAGTATTTCTCCTGTGCGATGCCCCTTTGCCATGCCACCCTGCCTTGGAGCCAGCTGACTATGGACCGAGACCTCTACAAACTATGAGCTGAAATAAACCTTTCTCCTTTAACTTTGGGTATCAGGTATTTTGTCTCAGCAATGAGAAAAGTAACTAAGATAACAAACTATTAATTTTTTTTTTTTGTGGGTACTGGGGGTCGAACTCAGGACCTTGCGCACCAGTAGGCACCCATGCCGCTGAGCGATATCACCGGCCCTTTTTTCGTATATGGGTACCGGGAGTTGAACTCAATACCTCACGCTTGCCAGGCAGGCGCTTATGACACTGAGCTATCTCACCAGCCCCCTAAATATTTTAAAGAAATCATCTTTGATCTCTTCAGGCCAAAATACTGTATCTTATAATTCCATTTCTGTGTTATTCCCTTTAGTGTCCTGGCATTTTAGGAAGAGAGGCCTTAAAGTTTGTGTGTGTGTGTGTGTGTGTGTGTGTGTGTGTGTGTGTGTGTGTGTGTTTTTAAGGAGCCCATGGTGTTTAAGGTGATGAATAAATGAAATCATAAGTTTCTCTGTTTTTTGTATTAGTCCATTTTTCATTACTGTAATGAAATACCTAAGACAGGCTAACTTGTAAAGGTTTATTTTGACTCACAGTTCTGAAGGTCCAAGGTCAAAGAGCTACATCTGGTGATGACCTTGCTGAGAGCATCCTGAGGCAATGCAGGCATCACACAGCAAGAGCCAGGGACCACATGTGGTCTCCTCCCTAGAAGAAAGTAACCAGGCTCAACCCTCGTGACCGTTAGCTAATATTAATCACCCCTCAAGGTCCCACCTCTAGATGCCATAGTTCCCACCCACTTTAATACTTCACAGTGGGGATTAAATCTCAATACATGAAGCATTCAGAGACACATCATGGCAACCTGGCTGTATTTAAAATTTGTTTGAGTGAAATAAGGCTCTGTTAAGGCACCCGGGTGAGGGAATTCTCCCTGTGGGTCTGCCCAGCTCCTCACCCCTGCCTGCTTCTTTGTATTTGAGTAACAGTGCTTCCAGAAGCTGAAGAGTCTTACCTCCTTAGGAATCTCTGTTGACAATGACTCTTGATTCCTGCACTAACCTCTGTTATGGAAGATGGCTTAGCTTTGCAGTCAAACACTCAAAACTGGAAAGATTCCTTGGACATTTACAGTGAAATACTAGGGCTTTTTGTTTGTCATATGAAACAAATTCCTTTCAGATCTCATTCCTCTTCCACAATTCTCCATGTTCCCACCCTACTAAACACTTAGAATTTTTACTCCAGTTTTCAGGAATTACAAACCTATTCATAACCAGATTCAGTCTCAAGTCATTTTTCTGAGGCTCATCTCAGGCTCTCATAAGACTCTGAATACAATATAGAAAATTTACTCAGCTGGCTGCTGGTCCCTGCTTGTTTAGAAGAAGGAAATCAGCTTGTTTTTTCTTTGAAAAAAGAAAATATTTGGTAATCTGGTAAAAATCCTCCCACCTAAATTTGCTAGGCTGTTTTACTCCTGTTTATTTAGAAAACACCATATGAAAAGAGTTACTTACCACTCTTGGGGCTCTAGGCAGAAAACAAAGTTTCTGTTTCACATAGGTGATGTTTCAGGCAGAACCAAGAGTGTGCAGAGCGAAGCACAGTCATCACAGAGCCTCACAGATGTTTCTGTTCTGTTTGCTTAATAAAAGGGAAATCAGGGCCGGTGAGATAGCTCAGCAGCATAAGCACCTGCCTGGCAAGCACAAGGTCCTGAGTTCGACTCCCAGTACCCACATAAAGGAAAAAAAAGGGCCGTTGATATCGCTCAGCGGCACAAGCACTTGCTGGCAAGCGTAAGGTCCTGAGGTCGACTCCTGGTACCCACATAAAAAAAATAAAATAAAAGGGAAACCACACTGTCATCCCTTTCCCTATTTTGTGTTAATTGGCTATCATATTTTCTCCCTCCTTTTTCCCTTTAGTGGTGCGGAGATTGGACCCAAGGCCTTCACACTAAGCATATCCCCAGCTTTTTTGATATTTTGAATGAATCCATAATAAGATACCACTTCACACCCGTTAGGACAGTGGTGGCAAACCTTTGGCACGCGTGCCAAAGCCAACTGTTTCTTATCATTGAAAGCTCTGAAAGGTTCACCATCACTGCACTAGGATCAAAAAGACGAACAGTACAAGTGTTAGCAAAAATATGGAAGAAGTGAATCCTTCACACACTGTGGGTGGGAATATAAAACAATGCAGCCACTTTCGTAACTATTTCTCAAGAGGCAGTTACCGTATGACCCAGCAGTTCCACTCCTAGATGTAAACTCAGGAGAAATAAAAACATAACTCTAGCTGGATGTGGTAGTGTATGCCTATAACTGCAGCCCTCAGGATGTTAAGGCAGGAGGTTTGCCGCAAGTTTGAGGCCAGTCTGGGATACGTAGTGAAACCCTGTCTCAAAACACACAAACAAAAAAACTTATCTCTAAATAAATGTTCATAGCAGCATTATACAAAATAGCCCATAGGTGGGAATGCCCCAGATGTCCATCAACTATTGAATAGATAAATAAAATTTGGCATATCTATATTATGGAATATTATTCAGCAGTAAAAAGAGGTGAAGTATTGATACATGGTACAGCATGGATGAACCTTGAAAACCTTTTGCAAAGTGAAAGAAGCCAGACGTAAAAGACCACATATTGTATGATTGCATTTATATGAAATACACAGAATAGGTAAATCCATAGACAGACTGGTGGATGTCAGAGGATGGGAGATGAAGAATGACTACTAATGAACGTGGGGTTGCCTTTGGGGATAATAAAAATATTCTGGGATTGGTGATGATTTTACAACCTCATAATTACACTAAAACCCACACATTCTACACTTTAAAAGAGTAGATTTTATGGTATGTAAATTATACAGTTTTTTAAAACTCACCACTAGGAATGTCATACCCACTGTGATGGTTAAAAACCAAAGACTATGATAACAAGTGTTGGTGAGGGTGCGGAATTAGAACTTTCATTCATTATCAGTGACATTGTAAGATGGTACAGACACTTTGGAACAGTTTGACAGTTCTCAAATGTTTTTAAACTCAGCGTTATCATACAACTCATCAACCTCATGCCAATGTATTTACCCAAGAGAAATGAAAACTTTGACACAAAGATGAGAGAGAAAAGTTCATAGCAGCTTCATTTGTAATGACCCAGCGCTGGAAACAGTGAAATACTACTCAGCAACAAAAAGAATAAAAAGAAACTACTGATTTCATGGATGAGCCTCAAAAACCTCATGCTGGGTGGAAGCCAAAAACAAAACCTCCATGTCGTATGATTATGTTTCTATGAAGTTTCTAGCGAAGGCTAACTGAAACCTTGTCAGTGGTTGCTGAGTCGGGGGTGGGAGTGGCAGTTGACAACAAATGAGCATGTTGTGGTGATGGAAAATGTTCTAAAGCTGGATTGTGGTGGGTGGTTGCACAGTTGTTTAAATTTACTAAGACTCATTGAGTTGTACACTAAAACGGGTGGATTTTGTAGTATGCAAATTATACCTCAAAACTTAGCAGTCTCAGACTCTGGATATATTTAAATCAGAAAACAACTCTCTCTCCACTTTAGACTCATCCTCCCACTGATGTGAGCTTTAATTTTGATGCCAACAGACAGCAGAGACTGCTCATTGCAGAACTGGAAAACAAGAACAGGTAAGAATGCAGAAGTTGGGCCAGTGATATAGCTCAGTGGCACAGTGCCTGCCTGGTAAGTGCAAAGTCGTGAGTTTAATTCCCAGTACCAAAAAAAAAAAAAGGAAGAATGCAGAAGTTGAGCCCATTTTTCAAGTCCAGAATTATCATGAGTATCTGTTTCTTATTTTCCTTGCAGCTAGATGGCTTTTGACCACACAGGAAGATCCCACAAGTCCAGGAAATGCCCTGGACTCTAACTGGTGTATATATGCATGCTGCTAATTCTGGTTGTCCAGAGTGCTGCTCTTCTGCCCTTGGTAGATTGTTTTTCCCAGCCCCTAGCCCTTAGCCCCATTAGTGTGTCCCCTCTCAGGATTCCTTTCTCCACTACTTCTAACAGTGTTTTGTTCTGTGTAGTCATCTTGCCCTTGCTCACTATCCTATATATATATGACTGGGCTCTCATTTAAAAAAAAAGTTTAGGGCCGGTGAGATGGCTCAGCGGCTTAAGCGCCTGCCTTGCAAGCGTGAGGGCCCGAGTTCGACTCCCGGAACCCACATACGAAAAAGGGGCCGGTGATATCGCTCAGCGGCACGGGTGCCTGTTGGCGCGTGAGGTCCTGAGGTCGTCCCCCCGGTACCCACAAAAAAAAAAAAAAAAAAAAAGTTTAAAGGCATGGAGACCTTGTAGAACATGCAGGAGAGGAAATGGCACCTGGCCTTCAGTCAGTTGTCAGGGGTCAGGGAAGCCTGACAGGGACAGGGAAAGCCTCAGAAAGTTGGCTTTAGACCTGCATTACAGGCTACAAGTTCTCTTTTCCTTTCCTGGAAATTTTTCAAGTTCTTGAGTGTTTTTAAGTTTTTCTACCAGAAAGGATTGTTTCATTGAGGAAATGTCAGGTGAGGTGTTATTTAGAAAGCATCCACTCTGCATCTTGATCCTGTGGAAACAATCAATGAGATTGGTATAGGAGGCACTGCAAGGGTAAAAACTTGTAGCAGAAGGAAAACGGGAGCTGGGAAGTGTAAGCAACCATCTTTCTTTTGTCTCCCACTAGAGAGATCCTGCAGGAGATCCAGCGCCTCCGCCTGGAGCACGAGCAGGCCTCCCAGCCCACTCCCGAGAAGGCCCAGCAGAATCCCACGTTGCTGGCAGAGCTACGGTTGCTGAGGTAAGCAGCGATGCTACACCTCTGTAATTTACAGTGGGAATTTATAGCTCAGGAAGCCAAACTAGTCAGATAGAATCTGCTTGTCTGTAACCAGTCCTATTAGAACAAACTGCTGAGTTCCATCATTAGTCACTTGGAGAACATAAGCCTTTGTACAGAGCTAGCTAAATACGAGTCTCCCTCAAATCCCGGCGCAGGTGGGCCAGTGTGCGTCCTTCTGTCATTGGTTTAAGAACACATCATGCCGCAGTTCCTGTTCTTCTATTGTAACTACAAAGTCTGACTACAGAGGCTCTTGTCAGGAATAATACTTTCCCTTTCCTATGAATGTGTTCTCCTGGTACTTCGCAGTCGGACCAGGACTCTGCCGAGAAGCGTGTTTCCTGTGCACCGCCTGTGAGACACAAAGCCAAGGTGGAGTCACACCATGACTGCTGCTTTCCCACTTCCACACAAACATAATGGCTCAGGGATCAAGACACTAAGGACATATATCAACCATTGTTAATTTCCTGTTACCTCATTTGAAATTCTGTATCATTGTTTTTATTTTTTCTCTTTAAAAGAAAAAAAATAAAAAAAAACTAAGGACAGCCAGGTGTGATAGCACACATCTGTAGTCCCAGCACTCAGGCGGCTGAGGCGAAAAGGATCACCAACCTAGGGTACATAGTGAGTTCAAGGCCAGCCTGAACTACAAAGAGAGACCCTGTCTCAAACAAAAAGGAAGAAACTAAGGATAGGATCAATGTGGGCGCAGAGAGCAGTGTCATCTCCCAGTTTGATGCTGTTTAAAAGGGAATGGAGATATCTTCCCAGAAGAGTATGACGTGAATGATTTGATGTTTTTAGGGCCTTATTTCCTGTCTACCTTAGAATGTTGTATATGTACTCTTCTATAAGTAAAGATATTGTAAAAAGTAGAACTCTGGATTCCTAAATGGTGGTTCTTTGGGTTGTAGTATTTGACAAGTTGACATTCCACAGTTGATTTTTAATGAGCTGTCATCTGGGATTCTGCATAGCTGAATACTATTTTTTTTCCCTCTCTCTCTCTTCCTTTGGCTTAGGTCATTTGGCCTCTCAATCATGATTTCTTTTCCTAGAGCAGTGATGGCAAACCCTTTAGAGCTTTCAGTGATAACAAACAGCCAGCTGCAGCATATATGCCATAGATTCACCTCCTCTGTCCTAGAGAATGGAGATTATTGTTTTTTCCATAGGTATCTTAGTGTTTAGATTTATATCATCAATAAGTGAGTCAAAGAATTTAAATTGTGCAGGTAAAGATCACTAGAGATATAGAGCTTCCCCTTCTCCTAAAAATACATTTTAATTTCTAAATTTAGTTGAGCTGAAATTTTGGCTGCCCTGTGGTTCACTGTCACACGTTTGGGATGTTATTATGTTTGGTGTTACACTAAGAAGGATGGAGAAACACATGCCAATTCAGGCAGAGGGTAACTGAGCTGTCGGCACAAGATACATGTTTTCTTTCCCTAGCTCAGCTCAGGCACACATGACTGAAAAAGCAAAAACTGTCATCAGGACTGTTCCTGGAAATGGGGTTGCCTGAGGTGCCCAGTTAAGCTGGAAGGATCTGAAAAATCTCATAGATTTAACGGGGACAGGGCTGAGTCCAGGGATGTCACATAAGGCAGCAAAAAAGTAGAAATTTAATCCAAACCTAAGGGGTATCTAAAGCTTGAGAAACCAGGAAGCAGTTAATTTCAAAAGGAGCTTCTATATCACAAGGAAAGGGAAGACATTTAATAAATGTGCCAGAACAGTTAGTTATCTGTGCATACAGGCAAATATCCTGATCCTCTGCCTCACACAAAAACCAACACCAAACCATTGAAACGTGAAGACAAAAGTTTAAAACTTCTAAAAGAAAATGCAGAATTGCTGTACGATTTGGGAATAGAAAATAATTTCTCAGAATTTTGACTGTGCAATTGGTAAATTCCTCTACATTAACTTTTGGGAGGGAGCAGGGGGCAAGTGGATGAAAAAAGGGAATTGGGATGTGTTATGTACATGTACCAACTCCACACACAGAATGTAAACATTATGTACTGCAAACATATACTAATAAAAATAAATTTTAAAATATATTAACATCTTTTTATCAAAAGACACATAAAGGGCAGGATTCATTTGGAAGGTACAGAAGGTATATACATTTATAAACTTATTTGTTTTAAAATTTTGGGGAAGATGGCTGCATTTGTGTTTGTGTAGGGAAGGTGGCCATGGTCGTGTTTGTCAACCTATGCAGAGTTTGCAAACAGAAGCAAAATTTTGCCAAATGTTTTTGTTAACCAAATTGTTTGCAGCAGAAGCACACGTGAACTGAGGTATTTCTGTAATATGAATCCAGCAATTGCAATACCCACCTAGCATAATACACCAAAATTTCATTTCTGATGAATTTTTCCTCTTGGACAGGCAGAGGAAAGATGAGCTGGAGCAAAGGATGTCTGCCTTGCAGGAGAGCAGACGGGAGCTGATGGTCCAGCTGGAGGGGCTGATGAAGCTGCTGAAGGTAAGAGCCAGGGCCTCTCTGGCCTCCTCTTCCCACCTGGGTCTCTGCCTGACAGCCTCCACCACTCCCTGGGTCTAAATCCTTGGCTGTCAGGCCTAGAACTAGTTTTCAGGTAAACCTCCATAAATGTGGCCTAATTAGCTATAAAAGTTATTGAAATTAGTGTAGAACCTGATCATGAAAAATTAGTAAATGGAAATAGGGTAATGTTCTTGAGTAGTTGCTTTTATAAATAAATAAGGATGCTTATAGTAGGGTATTAACTATGCATAAATGTAATATGTATAAATATTTCCCAACTACTCAAAAGTTTAAATTTTCAGATATTCCCTCCAAATACTTCACAAACATCAAGTGCCCTGTTTTAATAGGTGTAGAGAGGCAAACTATATTAGAATGTTTACAGAGATACAGAATCAATAGAATATGCGTAGATGTAGAAAAGAGAAATGATTGAGTTGGCTCGTTCAGTTACGGAGGCAGAGAAGTCCCATGGTGCGCTCTCTGCTGCCTGGAGACCCAGGAAAGCCCGGCGTGTAATCCAGTGTGGACTGGAGACCTGTAAGCCAGAGAGCGGACGGTGTGGCTCGCAGCCCAGAGAGTGGGTGAAGGGAGTCACTGTAATGAGATCTGGAAGAAGCTTCAGTGTCTAAGGCAGGCAGAGGCAAATGTCCTGCTCCAGAAGACAGAATGTTTACCTTTCCTGTGCCTTTTTGATCTGTCTAGTTCCTCAGGGGATTGGGTGGTGCCTGCCTATATTAAGGAAAGTGGATCTTCTTTTCTTGGTTACTGAGTCATATCCCAGTCTCTGCCGGAGACACCCTCACCGACACACAGAGATAACGTTATACCATTTACTGGGCACTGCAACCCATTCAGGTTGGCACATAAAAAACTACCGCACAAACCAATTCTAAATAATAACCTTACTAGAAATAAAATAACTTGTTAGCTGTAGGTTTAGTATATTGGGACCCGAATAAATCCAAGATAATTCAGGTTTTTCTATATTTGTTGAAGGGCATATTACAGTCCCTTATCCTAGAGTGGGGAAAGGCATGGTTGGTATTGAAATGTCCTCACCTAGACAATTAATTGGCATTAAATAGAAATATTTTCCTAGTTATAGGGTGCAGGACACCTGGTATCATGCTGTGGGTTTCCAAGCACCTGCTGTCAATGCTGTGAACATACTGCATTTTGTAGCAAGACACTGACTTAGCAGCCAGAGCAAAAGATCACATGTGGAAGGCCTCAAAAGCCAGGCCAAAGGGAATGAACTGAATGCTGTGGTAAAGGGGTCATTGAAGGTGTTAAAATACAAGTTTAGAAGCTGGGTGTACTTTGGAGGCTGAGGCAGGAGGATCACCATGAGTTCAAGGCCAGCCTGAGCTATATAGTGAGACCCTGTCTCAACATCAACAAGAAAAAGTAAGTTTAGGAGGAGACTTGCTAAGAGTTAAAAAAAAAAAGGAGACACTAAAGTGTAATAAGAGATTTATGCAATCACCAGACTCAGCGTGACAAGGGTCCAACTAGGAGTGGGAATCCAAGAAAGTAGCATCTTGGAGACTTCTTTTCAGCCTCTGCATTTTAAAGTAATCCCTTGGTAACGAAGCTGGTGGGTTCTGGCAACTTGGCCAAATGTTGCATTTGTGCTTTTAACTGACTTTTGACTTCCTCGGGACAATCGCTTCTTTTAGATTTGAGCTGAGTTTTTGTTTTTGTTTTTCTAGCTTGGTCCTGGGTATTAGAGTTGTTTTGCATGGACTTTTTCTACACTAACCCTGTTAGCAGGATTTCCCCTCAGAAATGTTTTATGTCTAAATGAGCCTGGTTGGGGCCGGTGAGATGGCTCAGCGGCGTTCACACCTGCCTGGCAAGCGCGAGGGCCCGAGTTCAACTCCCAGAACCCACATACGGAAAAAAGGGCTGGTGATATTGCTTAGCGGCACGGGCGCCTGCTGGCGCGCGAGGTCCTGAGGTTGACCCCCGGTACCCACAAAAAAATAAAAAATAAAAAATAAATAAATGAGCCTGTTTGAAATACAACCTTATCAAAATACCTGGTCCATATCCCTCTAACAGTTGTCAGATACACAGCTAAGCAACGCAGTCACCCACTCAAAGCAGCCGCAGTGCACATTAATGTATCTGGCGTGTGTACTTCCTGGACCACGTGAGGCCCTGGAAGCCCTCTGAGTAGAGTGGGTACATCTGTGGGACAGGGGATAATAAGGGACACCTCACCCTCTCCCTTTTCAATCTTCCTTTCAGAAAGATGTTGTCAAACATAACCCACACATAGATAGGAAGGTGTCCCACTGTGATTTTGTTTCACCTTTTAGGTAAAAGGTTTCTAAAACTGAAGGGAAGTCAGAGTGCATTTCACCTTAACACAGCGCACTTTCCCTTCTGTTCAGCTGTCCTTTGTCTTCCTTAGAGCTACTGCCTCTGAGCTGTAGGCATAACCACTGTGACCTTGACGTGGGCCACTGACATCTGTATTCAGGGGGTAAGCAGAATGAGTTAGTAGCTGGAACACTGACCCCAAACCCTAACTTTCTTTATATTTTTAGCTCTAATCATATAATTTCAGTAAAATAAGCAAGATCCTGCAACCCATTTCATACGACCCCTGCCAGGTTTTTAAATGCCTTTCCATTTATCCAGACTGAGGCCATCCAGACTGGGAGGGGGAATTTGCAAACACAAACCTAGAAATGTTGTCTTTTTTATCTACCAAATTGAATTCACAGTTGAAGATACGATGTATATGGGGTCCAGCTTCCTAAAAGATTTACAACACAATCTTAATTTGTGTATTACATGCATTCCTAAAAGGTCATACATAAAAATCAGTGACTTCTATTAAAATCTCAAAGATGTTTTCCTATTATTAAAAATAATTCACCAGTCCATAATGAAAGTACCCTTTAGAAACCTAATTTTAATTTCAAAGGACTGTCCTTCTTTCACTGATGTTCAGTCTGCTAGCATTTAATTTGCCCATAAAACAGCTGTAAGCAGTTTGTCAAATGGACAATCAAGCCACATGGTCTGGGAGGCTCATAAATTAAAATACATCAACAGTACATTTCCATTTCACAGGGAGTTCTTTCATTCTGCCACTTCAGTAAAATACTGTGCACTCTGTCTTTGTATCTGAAAAACCAATAATTTAAGTATATTAAAGTGGGACCATTGTGTAGTAATTCATTCAACAGAGGTCTCCCATTTTTGAAAAAAAGGCCAAAAAACTAATTGAATGTTTACATAACAAAAATGTATTGTGTTCCTAAGTGTCATGTTACGTATTTGGTGAACATTGGTGAGTGGACTTACTTTCTATAACTAAGGAGTATCAGGGACTTTCTTCTCATTTGTTTTTTCTCTTTCAGTGATACAATGTAGACTGATACTCCAGTATCCATATATCTGTACATATCTTTTTCTTACATTTTTCCCCTGATTAATGAGTTTAAAAATAACCTCTGCCTCACATTTACTTGATATAGAATGGTTAAGTGTTGGTATTTTGGTTTCTAACTCATACTCTCAACATTTTTCTACTACATTTTTCATGTTTCTGATACTGCTTTTGAAATATTTACCAGCTGATTTCTGCAGTTTTGGATTTCAGCCTCATTTGCAAATGTTTATCCAGTTAAAATGTAAATTTTTGTGTAGATGACTACAGTAGCTATGCCATTAGACTGCCTCCATTTGGAAGAGATTGTGTTTTCAGGTCATATAAGCACATCTAGATTTGCACTTTATAATGAAGGTATTATGACTCCCTTAAATCAAGTTGGCACTGCTGCTTATCATCAATGTTTGTAGACCCCAGCTGATTAATTGACAACAAAAAATTTAAGGCCTTATATCTGACCTGTCTTGTGTGTTGACAGAGCTTTAAAGGCCTTATCTGGATAACTTTGTGAGTTTAAGTTATACAACACCATCCTAGGTAACACTTTGTCAAAGTCCACCTTCTCCCACCACCACTGACAAGGGAGGCCTCTGGGTCCTGAGAGTGCTGCCCTGTCCACCATCCCGTCCTAACCTGTTAAGTATGTGTACTGCAGATCATAATGATTTCATGTCTTTGGAAAACTTATATAACAGAGCAGAAACATTGCTTTCTCAAATTGCCCTATTCTATAAACTAAACCAATGTTATCTCTAATACCAAATCCGGGCAAACAGTGAAAACAGGGAGGTGTCTTAGAAGAGTCCTAAGAAATGACATATATACTGGTCTTTTGACCTCAGATAGGATTTCAGCCTGTGAAGATTGCTCCATCCCTTCCCCAGCTCAGTTTCCATTTCAACACCTAGTGCCAGCGATAAAAGTATGTTTTTAAATTGTTTAATCATCTCCTGTGGCTATTTGCCTTGCCTAGTGAATGTAAGCAGTGTCCTGCCCTAGAGGGAAGTCTGGCTGGGAAGGGAGAGCACTTTCCCACTGCAAAACTATCCCCTCCTGACCAGAGCCCAGCCATGCTTGCCAGATGCAAAGGCAGAAAAGCCTCTCCTCCTCCTTCAGGCTGAGCTGGTGCTCAGGGCCTTCTGCCTGGGCTCCTGGGGGTTGGGTTTGGTCAGGCTGCTGGCAGCTGGCTTTCATCGTGCAAAGCACCTTTCTGGGAAGAGCCAGAGTCTCCTTGTGGGATTTCTTGTGTTCATTTAATTTCTAGTCCATGTCTCTCCTTGCAGAAATAAGAATTGTTTTCTCCAACTTTTTGCTTACCCTCTCCCTTTTGCAATCCTTTGCTTTACTGAAATTACTGTGCCCTCACACCCAGACCCATAGACTGTGGGAGAGCAGGAGCACATATCCTTCCTAAGACTCCCGAGACCCGTGGTCAGTGGAAACTGTCTGCACACATGGATGTAGTTCAAGTAGAACCACTGTGATTGCTTTATGACTTACATACTAAAGAGCAGAGGTTTCATGCCCAGTTACCCATGATGAGGCACAGAAAGAGGAACCAAAGAGATTCATTAAAAGACAGTGTAGCTAAGAAGAGCAAGGGGTGAGAGAGAAACTCAAAAGTGTTTATTTCCTCTTTTTTTTTTTTTTTTTTTTTTTCTTCTTTCTACAATGTCTAATGGTACATTTATCTGGTCAGTCAACTGTAGTTAGCAAATGCCTGCTCTGTGTACCCATCACTATAAAGTTCTAAGAAAGAACTTATCTTTGTTTCAGGGTTATGCATAAGAATTACTAAATAAACCTGTGGTAAATTAATGAAAAACTGAGGTCAAGAATTCTTTCCTGAAAGCCCTTACAGAGTCCTGAAGCAGCCCCAGCCTCCTGGGGGAAGAGGGCATGCTTGTGCATCCCTGAATCAAAAGACAAAACAGCCAGCAAGCAAGTGGAGGGGATGCAGTTCCAACATGTGGAGTGTGGGAAGAGGGGACTAGGAAAGAAGAAAAGAACCTGTGGTCAGGTGGAACTGCTAGTCGAGAATTTAGAGCTGTAGTTCTCAAACTAGAGCTGAAGGGCTGTAGGAACACGTTGCTGTTTCCCACTCCTGGAGCTTCCAGTCAGCCAATCCAAAAATTTGCATCTTCGATGAGCTCCCAAGTGATGCTGATGCAGGTCTGTGTTCCACACCTTGAGGACACTGGCCTAGGACCTGTCTCTAAGCACATAGAAATACTGTGAATGATGAAGTAGCCATGGCTGAACTTCCTCTTTGAGTTTACCTTAAATAGTTACTGACCTTAGATAAGCCAGACTCTCAAGACCTCTTTCATTTGTAAGTGAAGAACTCTTCGGTGCTTTCTAAGGTCGTGTTTTGTTTTGCTTTGTTCCTTTTTTCTTTCAACTCTAGAAGTTAGCGCATTGAATTAACTGATTGGGGCAGAGGCCTGCCATTTTGCTCATCTGGTGGACAGGGCCTTTGAGCTCAGGACACATGAGCCTGGTCCGTTCTGCCTTATTTCTCCTATCATTTCTTCCCAATGTTTGCGGTGATGGGCATTAATTTCTCTCCTTTTCTCCTCTGCCTTTTTTTATCTTCAACAACACTTCTAGGAGGAAGAACAAAAGCAGGCAGTAAGTGGACTTGAGAATTCTGCACTGGACCCTTGCTCCTTTTGCATGCTCTTCTGTTTCCCATGTGAATGTTAACATTCCTTCCGCTCTCTTGCCTGCACCACATCATCTCTGAGGAACTGGTTGTGTGTAAAACCCTCAGGAGTTCCCTCCATGATCCTGTTTACCTGGTGGAGCATGTTTTTACTTGAAACCAGAGCTGGTTGAATTTTTTTAAAGTACACATCTGTTGTGCTTATTTAAATATGCATGATTAGCCAGGCCACCATTGCATTTTCCTCCTCTTTTATTTTCTGCTGCTTTGTGTCTGCAGTGACTTTGAATTGCTTAAAACAACTTCCAGGGTGGTGGGGGTGACCTCAGGGCTAAATGCTATGTCGTGAATGAATAAGCATGAAAATGAGTGGTTCTTTGGATAACTTTACATGTCTTACCAGCTCGAATAGACATCAGGACACTCTGGCTTCACCAGCCTTCTTAACAAAATTGCTGGTGACAGCTGAAAGACTGGCACACCTAAAATGGTTAATTGCTCAGACTGCTCCAGGGGGAGCTCAGGGTTTTCTGAACTGCATGGCTGTTATTGCATGATGTTTAGGGAAGGTTGGTGTGTGTTTTTCTTTTTCTTGATACCCATTAGTCCACAGAAGAAAATAAATTGAGGACCTATCCACAATGACAGTCTCCTTTTGCTTAGGTAACATAGTGCAGTTTTCAAAGCATATGTTTTTATATAAACTAAAGATGAATTTTAGTTTATCTCAGGTAAACTGAAATTCAAGACAAAAATAAAAAATGTTTAATTCAAAAAATTACCATTTTAAATGAAAACACAAATATATCCATGTTTTAGATTGAGAATAAGAATATAAAACATAATTTTGACTTGCAGTTAGGATAGCAATGGAATCATAGAATACAGGGAGAGGAAAGGAAAGCAGGAGAGAGGTTTTAAGAGGAAGGTGAAGAAAAGCAGGTAAGGAAAAGCTGCTGGAAGGTGAGGGAAGAGATAGGATGGGACATCAGGATCAAGAGAAATCTCACGTTAAATCTTACATTAAATGGCTTTAACATAACAACAGTTGGTTTTGTTTTGTTCTGGTTTGGTTTGGTTTGATTTGTTTCCCTGATTCCCATAGTTTCTGTCTTTAATCTTATGCCACTTCTGCATGAATAGGTATATTTACCTGGGTAAAGCAGAAGAGAGCAGGATGAAAAATCAAGCCCAACCTTTAAATACTTCTATGAGGAAGTCACCCATGTCACTTCTACTCCATTTCAGTGGCCACAGCAAGTTACATGACCATACTTAACTTCAAGGGGGTGGGAAAGTATAATCCTGCAGTTTGCTTAGAAGTAGCAGAAAAGCAAATGTTGGTAATGCCTCACACAGTAGGAGAATGAGAGGCTGGATTGGAGGGGAAGGAAAGTCATCCATCCTGCTCTGTTCCCTGCCACTTCCCTGACAGTCTCATCCCCTCATCTCAGTCTGCCCTCCCTGCCAATCCAGGGGCCACCACACATGTACTTGCTTACCACCAGTCCTCCCCTCCTTCTCGTCCTCCATGTACCACACAAAAACACTTTATAGCTAAAACCACTTACTGGGAATTTATTTCCAGCAATCTCCCAGACCAGCATCTCCCTCTGGATGTGCCAGCTCAAAGTAATACACCTTTTAGAAACACCCTCCACCCTACCTGGGACCTCTCTTACAGAAGGTGATGTTATGGATACTTATTATAATGGTAGCAGTAGAGCTTCCAGTAGTTACTTCATTTTTTTCAAATTTTATGGAATATCATGTAATCCAAGAATGGGAATTGCTACCACTGTGGTGTTTTTTTTTCCCAGGTCAATTTAAAACTAACCTTGAGGGGCCGGTGAGATGGCTCAGCGGCATAAGCGCCTGCCTGGCAAGCGCGAGGGCCCGAGTTGGACTCCCGGAACCCACATAGGAAAAAAGGGCTGCTGATATCGCTCAGCGGCACGGGCGCCTGCTGGCACGCGAGGTCCTGAGGTCGACCCCCGGTACCCACAAAAAAAATAATAATAATAAAATAAAACTAACCTTGAGTTGGGCGTGGTGGCGCACACTAATCCCAGCACTCAGGAGGCTGAGGCAGGGGGATCACTGAGTTTGAGGCCAGCCTGAGCTACATAGCAAGACTCTGTCTCAAAAAACAAAAAAATAACAACATGTTCATTTTGGTGACCTTTCATTCTGTGTGAGGTCATCATCCCCTTGAAGTTGCCAAAATCAGTAACAAAACTCCGAGGACTCATGTGCTTGGGACCTTGGCCATGGAGAGTTTCCAAGACCCACACATAAACAAACGGCTCAGAGTCTTGTGGAACTGCCCATTGCACTAGAGAGTACAGATAATTTTGGTCTCAGCTTTCCCTATCATGGTATGAAGTGAGAAAGTTTGCAGTACATAATGATTACATTGCTCGTGGGGAGTGGGTACTACTTGTATATATCTTAGTTGAAAATAATTAGCATTATTTTCATCCCCTCATGCTCTCCTCTGCCCTCCTTCCATCTCTTGGTTCCCTTCCCATTTGCTAAAGTTCTATCTCCTAATCCCTCTTGTCATTTATTTTGCTCTATATTTATATTTTGGGTTTTTCATATAAGAGAAACCATGCAATGTATAAGCTTGTGTGTCTGATTTATTTCACTTAACATTATAGTCTCAAGGTGCATCCAGGGTTATACTGGATTATGGTTATGGCTGAATAGTTCTCCTCTGTATATAAAAACCACATTTTCTTTACCTATTCAAATGTTAGTGGGCATATACTCTGCTTCCAAGATTTAGCTATTATGAATTGTGCTGCTAGCCAGGCATGGTGGTGCAGGCCTTTAATCCTAGCACTCGGGAGGCTGAGGCAGGAGGATTTCTGTGAGTTTGAGGCCAGCCTGGGCAACATAGTGAGTTTAAGTCCAGCCTGGATTACAGAGCAAGACCCTGCCTTAAAAAAAAAAAAAGAATTGTGCTGCTGTAAGTATGGGTATGCATGCAAAATTATAATATGCTGTCTTTAACTCTTTCAGAAGGATACCATAGCTGGGCATAGCTGGGTCAAATGGAATTTCCAGTTTCTGGAATCTCCATATTGATTTCCATAATGGTTGTACTTGTTTACATTCCTGCTAACAATGTAGAAGGACTGCTTTCTCCCCCACAGCATTTGTTATTTGTTGATTTCTCGATGGTAGCATTCTTTCTGGAGTAAGATGGAATCTCAGTGTTGTTTAATTTGCATTTCTCTAATGACCAAAGATGTTGAGCATTTTTTCATGTTATTTATCATCTATTCATTTGTACTTCTTCCTAGAAGTATCTGTTCATTTCAGTTGCCCATTTTTTTTAATTGAGTCTTGGGGGGTTAATTTTTTTAATTCTTTTTATATTCTAGATATTAGTCCTCTGTCTAGGGAATAAGTGGCAAAATTTTTTTCTCATTCTGTAGGTTGTTTCTTCACTCTGTGGTAGTTTCCTTTTCTGTGTAGAAGATTTTTAATTTGATATGATCCCATTTGTTGATTCTTGATGTTGCGTCTTGTGAAATTGGGATTTTGTTCAAAAAGTCTTTCCTATGCATATTACTTCAAGAGTTTTACTATTTTATCTTCCAGGAGATTGTTTCTGTTTTAATATTTAGATTTGATACTTTTTTTTTTTTTTTTTTTGGATAAAGGAATCAAACTCATGACCTTGTGCTTGCCAGGCAGGCACTGTGCCGCTGAGCTATATCCCCGGCCCTTAGATTTGATATATTTTGATTTGAATTTAGTAAGTAGAAAGAGATATGGGTCTAGAGTCAGTCTTTCGCATGTGAATAGCCAGTTTGCATGGCACTGTTTGTTAAAAGGGCTGTCATTTCTCTAGCATAATTTTTTGGCCTCTTTGTCAAAGATCATTTAGCTGATTGTGCTTGAAGTTGTTTCAGCATCATCTATTCTGTTCCACTGATCCACATGTTTGTTTTTTGCCAGTACCATGCTGGTTTTTGTTTTTGGGGGGTTTTTTTGGTACCAGGAATCAAACTCGGAACCTTGTGCTTTACCATGCTGTTTTTATCACAGTTGTTTTATAGTATAGCTTGAAGTCTGGGATCGAATGCCTCCTGCTTTGTTCTTGTTACCCAAAATTGCTTATTCCATATGAAATTTAGGATTTCTTTCCAGTTCTGTAAAGAATGCTAGACTGTGTTAAATCTGTATATCAATTTTTGAAGTATGGTCTAATTTCTTCTTTAATTTCATCTGTGACCCATTGATTGTTCAGGAGGGTGTTATTTAATTTCCATGTGTTTATTGACATTTTTGTACTTTTTTTTTTGCCATTGATTTCCAATTTCATTGCACTATGGTCTGATAATATGCATGGGGTGATTTTAGTTCTTTTTTTTTTTTTTAATTTACTTAACCATGTTCTGTGAGCTAGTATGTGTCCTGTTTTGGAAACATATCATGTGTGGCTGAGAAGAATGTGCGTTCAGATATTGTGGGGTGGAACACTCTGTAGACAACTACTAAAGTTGATGTCTAAAGCTTGGTTCAAACAATCTGTAAACTACTCAATAAATTCAGTATCAAAATTTAAAAAAAGTTTGTTTCAGTTCTGATATTTCTTTGTTGATTTTTTGTCTCGTTGATCAATTTGTGACAGTGGGGTATTGAGGTCCCCCAATACAATTGTATTAGTGCTTGTTTGGTTTTTCATGTCCATTAATCTTTGTTTTATATAGTTGGGTGCACTGGTATTTGGTGCATAAATATTTATAATTGTTACCTCTTCCTCTTGAATTGTTCCCATTACAAGGATGTAATGACCTTCTTTGTCTCTCTTAATCAGTCTTGGCTTGAAATTCACTTTGTCTGCAAATAGAATAGCTACCTCTGCTTTTTTCTGGGTTCCTGTCACATGGAGTATAGTTTTCCATCCTTTGACTTTCAGTCTATGAATTTCTTTTTGAATCAAATGTGTTTCTTGTATGTAGCATATTGTTGGGTCTTGCTTCTTGATCCATTCTTTCAGTTTGTTTCTTTTGATTAGTAAATTAGACCATTTACATTGATGGTTATAACTGATCTGTATTGACTTATCCTTGTCATGTTATTTTCCTGTTGTTGGTTCCCCCTTTTTTCCCCCTCCTGTTTAATTACCTCCCTTGTCTGGTGTATTCATTCCGTTGGGGTTTATGGAGTTGTAGTTCTCGTTATCTCTTTCTAGAATATCCTTCGAAACATATTGCAGTGCTGGTTTGGTGGTCATAAGTTTCTTCAGGTGTTCTTTGTGATGGAAGTATCTTATTTCTGCATCAATTTTGAAAGAGTTTTGTGGGGTACATCAGTCTGAGTTAGAGATTGTTTTCTTTTAGGGCTTGAAATACTTCACTTCAACCTCTCCTTGACTTGAGGGTTGAAAAGTCTGTTGTGACTAATGGGGCTTCCTTTATATGCTATTTCTTTCTTTTCTCTAACATCTTTTTTTTTTTTTTTAATGTGGGTACCGGGAGTTGACCTCAGGACCTCGTGCTTGCCAGCAGGTGCTTGTGCCCTGAGCGATCTCACCGGCCCCTCTAACATCTTTTAATATTCTGTTCTTGTGTTGAATTTCTGGAATCTTGACTATTACATGTCTTGGTGTAGGTTTTTTGTTTTTTGTTTTGTTTGTTTGGTTTTTTTTTTTTTTAATATCATGACTAATTGGAGTTCTATATGCTTCACTTATCTGTGTGTCAGATTCTTTTTCCATGCTCAGGAAATTTCCACCATTACTTCTGTGAACAGGTCTTTTTATGCCATTTGTGCTATCTCCTGCTTTTTCATTGACTCTGATCAATCTTATGTTCTTCTTTGCATCATCTAACAGCTGTTGGGTTCATTTTTCATGGTCCCTTGCTAGTTCTAAGAAATCTTTATTTTCATGATTACTAACCACAGTCTTGTCTTCTAGATCTAATATTCTCTCCTCACATTGGCTCATTCTGCTACATATACTTTCAGTGGAATTTTTAACCTCCTGGATATCTGTTTGAATCCGTTTCATGGATTCCATTTCTTTCCTATGTTGGGCGTTTGTGGTTTCCATCACTTCCCTGAGCGCCTCTATTTTTTAATATGTATCTCCTCTGGAGTCACTAACATGTCTTTCATTATGGTTACCATCTTTGTAGGTATCTGAGAAATTATTTCTGATTTGATTTTTTTCTAGAGCCTCATGCATCTGCTTTGTTATTTCTACTATTATCACTTCAGAGAGCCCAGGTGGGTCTCTTTCAAATTGTTCTATCTTATTTCCCCCTGGATTTGCCTTTGATGAGTTAGAAGTCTGGGGTTGCTTCTTGCTTGAGTGCCTTCTCTTTTTTTTTTTTTTTTTTTTTTTTTTTTTAGTTTAACTCCTGGGTTGATGCTTGTAAATTGCTTATGTCTGGTAGCTTTATTGGTAGTATTGAGAACCCTTTGGAAATGACTCTGTCTCCGAGATGTCTTCCAGGTGTAGCTGGCTTTTGGCTTTTGAGTCTGTTGCAGGATCCTACCTCTTCAATTTATTGGGGATGAGAAGTTGCTGCATATTTGGCCCAGCCCCTGGTTCTTTGGCACTGGCATATAGTATTGTTTATGACCCTTAGGCAGTCTCAGTTTTGGCATACCAGGAAGAACAGCTGATTAGAATAATGATGTCACTCTGGCTAAAGTAGTACATCAGCAATAACAATAGCATCAAACACAGCCTAGAAAATGATAAACTGTGGAAACTATTAATTTGCCACCTTTAACCATATGAATGATATCTGTGGTTATGTAACAAAATCTAAAACAGACCAGAAAATTGTATACAGTAAACATGCCCTCAATATGGCAATTTTACCCTCAGCAGAGAAAATTTAAAAGGGGTAAGGGAGCAAAAAATAGGGAAATAGAAGAAGAAGAGATTAGAAGCAAGGATGAAGAACAAAGGAAGATTATGAAAACTTTGGAAAGCTGGTGAAGACAAGAGAGAAAAGAAATAAACAGAACAACAAAAGGAAAAAACTAGAAAAAGAAAGGTAGGAAAAAAAAGTCCATTTTAGGGCGTGTCTCTGCTGTCAGTGGTAGACAGTGCACAGAGACAGAGCCCAGATCTGTGTTGATTAATCCCAGCAAGCCAGCCGTAGATTTACAGCAGGGTAATGGATAATCCCAGCGAGTCTGCACCTTTAGTTCCACTGAAGTTCAGGTGGATCTCTGGCTGTGAGGCTGGAACCCAGTTTGTTCAGCCTGCTAACACTCCATGTGCCTTCTGCCAGCTTGAACTCAGCTCTGTGACCTCCTGCCAACTTGAATTCAGTTGCGCCTCACCCTGACACTTGGAGCCACTAGATGGAGCCTACCTGTAGCTGCTCTGAGTTCCAAGCTCAGTCGGCCCCTCTCCAAAATTGCAACCAGCCAATCACCCTCTCCTGAGGGACGTCTGAACCCAAATAACTCACCAACCACTGCCATCCACCGTGTCCACTGCTCTGTTCCACTGGTATGTTTCTCCATGGAGGCCACTGGGGTCACCGGTAGTCACCATGCACCTGCAGGTTCAAGCCGCCCTTCACACGCAGTGAGCCAGGGCTCAGGGAGAAAGCAGCGCTTGCCACTTCCCTCTTCTGCGTCAAGATCTGTCTCTTCTCTCTCCCCATGGGTTTCATTTCTCACATCAGGTCCTTCCTAGGTCCTGGGGTCCCACTTCCTTCCTGTGCTATATTCCAGCATCTGGACTTTGCTATATTCTAGCATCTGGACACCAAATCTCAGAGAGGCTCTTTCTCATGCTATATACCACACTGCCATCTTCTCAGAACTCCCAGAAACTTTGGCAATAAAACTTCACTGGGGTAGTAGAGTTTAGTAGTTCTGAAAAATTGGCTTTGTCTCATCCAACCACCTCCCTCCTACTACCAACCTGCCCTCCCTTTACAATAACCTCACCTCCATAAAGAAGTTTAAATCTACCTTAGTGAATTACATGTGAATCCATTGCCTTTCTGACTAAGAGAGCCTTGTTGCCAGAGTCTTTCTTTTTTTCCATCTGAGCAAATGCATAACCTTCACAAACCTTATCTATAAACTTCCAGCCCCACAATTTGATCTTTCATCACTGACACCACTCACTGTCTTGGAGAAAGGCTTTATTTGTGTGTGTGTGTGTGTGTGTGTGTGTGTGTGTGGTACCAGGAATCGAACTCAGGACCACACGCTTGCCAGGCAGGCACTGCGCCACTGAGCCATATCCCCGGTGGAAAAAGGCTTTAAACCAAGAAGGTTCTACAGAAATCCAGTTGGGTTCATTTCACTGACTTTGAAATCCTTTGGCCCTCACTTCATTGTCTGGGCTTTCTTTCAATAATTAACTCCTTCCCCAGGGTTTATTTATGCCAACCTCTTACCTCTAGTATTTCCAGAAAAAAGAAACCATCAGGTACAGAGCTTCCTGTCCTACAGTCTGTAACCAGAAGAACTTCTGCTCAGTTCCACTATAAGAACAACACCACAGGGCCGGTGAGATGGCTCAGCGGCATAAGCGCCTGCCTGGCAAGCACAAGGGCCCAAGTTCGACTCCTGGAACCCACATACGAAAAAAGAGCCGGTGATATCGCTCAGCGGCACGGGCGCCTGCTGGCGCGCGAGGTCCTGAGGTCGACCCCCAGAACCCACAAAAAAAAAAAGAACACCACTATAAAAGGTGTAGTAGACCATGTTTTATTCTTCTCTATTTACCACTAATCATCATTTAGCAAATAGATTCACTCTTATTTGGGGCTCCAATATAGATTTCATAATGTTTAGCAAAGGAAAAATAAAAGGATGTTTCCTAAAATCAGAGGCAATGCACAGAGGCAGTTAACTGCAACCAGTGTGTTTCGTTTAATAAGAGTACATACCCTCTCGCTACTCCATACAGATAACTAACCATAAATCCTTTGGTGCTTTTGTTAGGTATAATAATACATAAATGTTACAGTAACTTAAATGCTTCTCATTAATTGCTTTCACATTTTACTTAACAGCTCCTATATTTCACTGAGGCTTCAGGAAATTAAAGATGAAACTGAGAGAATCTCGGGCATATGCCTGCCCTAGGGACAGCTCCCAAATGTATGGGAGCTATGAGAGACTACCCCTGTGCTTGAGGGTCCTGACTGAATTTGAAGCTACTGGTAGCCTTCTTTCCTTCTACAGCAGCTTTCCACCCAGGAAGACCAGGATAGCTCAGTGGTAAAGCACTTGTCAGGCACGAGCAAGGCCATTGGTTTGATCTCCAGCACCAAGGGAAAGAGAGAGAAAAAAAGCCCTTCAGGATTCTGAGTCACCTGCAGCTAGGTTTTTCTCCTTGGCATGACTGTCAGTTGGAGCCAGATAACTTTTGTGGAGAATTGCTCTATGCATTATGGGATGTTTGGCAACATCCTTAATATCTATCTACCCACACTAGTGAGTAAAATTGCCCCAGTTAGGGAGCCTCGCATGTGGCCCAGAGACCTCTGGGATGCCCATGTGCACCAAGGCACTGAGTCCCCAGCTTTGAGGTGTGGGTTTGGCAGGGATGGGGGAAGATTTCCAGGCTTCTTTTCACACACATCACTCCTTTCTCCACATGTCCTGCTTCTTAATGTCATTGCCAGAACACCCCATACTCACACCAGCAACCTTCCAGTCTTCTGCACTTCTCTTTTAGTCACCGAGGTCTGGTCAATTCTGTCTGCTAAAGGTCACTTGCATCTCCTTCCTCTCTGTTCCTGACACCTCCTCATTCCAGCCTCCATTATCTGCCACCTGTTCAATTGGGAATGCGTCATACATAATAGAGCTCCTGTATCCTGTCTCTTGAATGCCCCACACATACACACACCCCGTCCTTCCTTCACATTGTCCAAAGGTGGATTCCTAAACACAGAGTACACTGACCACATGACTTCCTTCCTCAGAAACCTTCAGTAGCTCTGTCTTGCCGTTGTCTGTAGCAGGGGGTAGCAAGCTTCTTAAAGGGCCAGACGATAAATATTTTAGGTTTTTGTGGGCCAAACAGAAGATTCTAAGTAGGTATTTACAGTCCTTTAAAATATAACCATTTAAAAATGTAAAAAACAAACAAACAAACAAAAAAACACTCCTGGCTCATGGACTACTTAAAAAGAAAGCAGGTGGCAATCCAGATTTGCCATGAGCTATAGTTTGCCCATCTATGGCCTGTGAAATAAACTTGGTGGCTCTGGATTATCACTGCCCACACTTCTCTTTCAGCTCTACACACCTTTTATGCTCCCTGCACACTAGCCTCTTGCCATCCCTTATTCCCAAGAACACTTTTCCTACTCATGCCTCAGGGCCTTCATTCATGTCCTTTCCTTGCCTTGATCCCTTACTCAAGCCTTTCTGCCTATTGCAGTTATACCCTCAAGATGCTTGCAACTGTCACCCCACTTTTCTCAACAGAAAGGTTTATACTTTTGCACCCTTCAGCCAGTGATGGGTGGGGCCTTGCTGATTCCTTGGTTTCTTTCTAATGGTAACCATACCTCCTTTGCCCCCATCTTTACACATAGTTTTTTTCTGGCCAACATTTAAGTTTTTCAAATACTTTTGCTCTGCTCAGGTACAGAGATGTTAAGAACACACACCTGGTAAATGTACGTGTGGCTAAAAGCAGCTAGTAGTACCCATGCCCCAGCCTGATCATTGGGCTGCCTTGAAGTTCCTCCACTAGATCAGTTAGTTCACAGTCTTTAAGTTCAGCCTTCTGCAAAGTCTCAGTCCATGGCAGAATACAGACAAGTTGTTTCCCAGAATGTAGCATGCATGGCCTGTAGTCCAATTTCCAAGACAGTCCTCATTCCAATCTGAAACTTCATGAGCCTGGCCTTTTCTGTGCACATTGCTATTAACATTCTTGTCTTCTGAGCTCTGACTACAATCACCTATAAAGCTCGCCTTATCTGGGTGTGGTGATGTATGCCTGTATTTCCAGTACTTGGCAGGCTGAGGCAGGAGGATTACCTTGAGTTGAAGGCCAGCCTGGGCTACCTAGTTCAAGGCCAGTCTGAACTACATAGCGAGACCCTGTCTCAAACAAAAATAAAAACAAAAGTCTCTCTTACAACATTCTAGGGCCTCTCTAGCCCACTTCTCTGAACTTTTCCAAACTCCTCTCCAAACCAGTTCCAAAGGCTTCTGAACCACATAGTCAGGTATAGACATATTAGTCACTCCATTCTCTGGTACCATTTTTTTATATTAGACATCTTTTCATTGCTGGGACCAAATACTTAACATATACAACTTAAAGGAGGAAGGATTTATTTTTTTGTGCCAAGGAGATAAAACAATTCCTACCTATTCCACAAGCAGGAAGAGAAGTACTATGTGCCAGGCACTACACTGGGGATGCCTAAACATGACCAAGAGCAGTATCATTTTTCTGCTAAAGACAGTGCCCTTAGTTTCAGAGATTGCCCACAGTTTGAGGTTTTGGAGAGTGGCTTCAAGACAAAAACATAATGATAGAAGGGCATGGTGGAGCAAAGCTGCTTAGGTCATGGCGGCCAGGAAGGAGAGCAAGGGAATAACACCAGAGAAGAAGGGGCCAGGAACCAGTATTGACCTCCATGACCCACCCAGACACACCCAGAAGTACACTTTACTAATCCTGTTGGCAGTTTCAAAGCCAGTCAAGTTGACAGTTAAGCTTAACCATCACAAGCAATAGACGAAAAGTAGAGCGTTGTTTAATAAAGGAGCCATACTTCACGCACAAGTTTTGCTTACCAATAAGAAGCAGTTAACTTTGACTCATTGGACTTCAAAATATCACTCCTTCCTACCTCATAATGGATTTCTGTCTGAATAAGGACCACACCATCCTGAGAGACTATGTTAGTTTTTGTTTCTAATATGCAATCTGAGTGTTTGGTATTCATTTTATGGGGAGTTTTCTCTCTGTGAGATCCCTAATCAGTTTGCTAAGAACTGGCTTTAAATCCTACAATGAGGACTAACAAGGGAGACCAGCTTTACATGGAGTTGGGTAAACGAAGGGAAACAAACAGAAGAAAAGTAATTCTAGAATGGGATTTATGAGCTTAGCTAAAAGATTAAATTTCAACTTTCTTTTGATCTTTGGGTTTATGGTGAGTTTTCATAGATTGTTCTTTGTCCCAGAAATTCAGTATGCTTCCTATTTCCACTAAAAATGATAACTAAACACCTTACCACCCATCCCTTTAAGTCTTGGAGTGAGCTGTCTTCTGTGTAATTTAGCATGACTCCACTGGAGACAGAATCATAAAGATTGAGAACCTTAACCTTTTACCCACTGCCAACACCTTCGTCACAGAACATCGGCAGTCGTAGAACACCCCACACCCACCACGGTGAGTGGTGGGTCATGTCTGCACCCTGAGGTGCCTGATGTGATATGGAACAAAAAGTGTCAACCTTCTGTGTTGCCAAGACCTCATGGCAGGCTTGTTGGTAGCCTTATCCTTCCAGCGGACACACAATAGATACACATGTATTAATGGTGAAAAGAGCAGAGAAACATCATAAACTCCTCAGCCCCTCTCTCCATGTTTAGAAGTTACATTTGTCTTTCAAAGGCTGTACTGAGGGCAGCTTCCAGATGGGCACATTGCTGAGACAGAATGTCTCCAAGCATGTCCTTTCCAGGCATCTGGTTCATTCCAGAGGAGACTGCAGCCTGCTGCTTTGCTGCTGGCTGTCACTCACATCTCCTTTGCCCTGGTCGGTGATGTCTGACTTCCATCCCCAGTCCTAAATCGCAGCACCCTATTGCCAGGTAAGCAGTTATTTTCTCATCTTGCAGCAGGACAACCACAGAAAATCTGTGCCCTATCTCTCCTGTTCTATTACAGTCAGTGAGGCAGCTGCGTCTTCCAAACATAGTGTGTGCGAGGTCCTGAGTTTGATTCCTAGTTCCAAAAAAAAAAAAAAACAGTGTGACCAGCACCGGTTTGAAATAGCATGAGGGACTTTTGCTTCCTGTTAGAGAAGATGTTCAAAGTCTATTCAAAGTTCTTTATCCATCCCAGCTTCCATACAGCCATGGTTGTCTTGTCTACATTTCAGACTTATAGCTTCTTTCTCCCAACATTGTTTTCTGAGGCTTCTGAAAATTGGCAGCAAAGAGACCAGTTTGTTTAATTTAACTATACTGCAGCAAAATGGAAGTAATTGTCCACACAGGCCATCTGCTGCCTGGCAGGTAGCCATGAGTCAGAGAGAGAGGTAGAGACTACAGTGTCCTCCACTCTGTTGTCATGATAGCACCCTGCTTGGAGTTTGCATGGGGTGGGGGCTGTGCTATTACAATGCCCACAAAGGACATTAGCTCTCAGAGCAGGCTTTTCGACACTGACCTCCTGGGGTTTGGTTACCTGACTGTCTTATATACCAAAGAGATAAGACAACTCCTACCTTCCACAATGGAGAAGGGAAGTACTATTTATAGTGCCCCTACTATGTGCCAGGCACCATGCTGAGGATGTCAAAACAGGGCCAAGAGCAGTATCATTTTCCTGCTAAAGACAGCGCCCTTCTCTCTGTGCAGCTGGCCTTCTAGCGATTCTCTACCTCACCATGTGAGTCCCTCTCTCTGTGTTCAGTTGCAGGGCTGGGGAGGGATCACTGTGTCCTCAGCTCACCTCTCTGGCACTCTCTGTACCTGTATTGGCTCCAGTATTAGATCTGTGTTCTAGATAAGGGACTAAGTCATTACTCCCTGTACTCTCCTCTCCCATGTTTCTAACTCTTGCAGGAAATGAAGTTGACTCTTGTATAGAAAATCATAGCTTCTGTAGTGAGATGTCTTGACCGATTCATGTCCCTTCGACCTTAGAAAGATGGTGCTAGGATCCTAGCATGCTTATGTTTCTCCTAGCAGTGTGAGGCTACTAGAAGACCCAAATGCCCTTCCAGCCTTGTGACCTTGTAACCACCCTAGGTCTCAGTCTTCTCAAATATAAGAAATGTTGGCTTAAAACAGGCTATTTTTCTATGGTCATGAATCCTTTGAAATTATAAGTCTAATTTCTGATCACTTTTCTTGAAACATGATGCATAGCTTCCTCAGGGTTCTCAGAGTCTTTGCTGGCTTGAGAAGTGAAGAACCAGCAGTCTAGAAAGCTGCTCAGATTGTGTCTCTAGCTCTCCATTCCAGCAGAATTGTTTCAAACTACAAGGTACCTCTGTGCTCTGAGAACCCGAGTTACAGGGCTCTTACTGTGCTAAGTTACTGGTTAGACAGATGATTGGCCTCTGCTGATTCAAGCCTTAGTTATAGGTTATATTACAAGGATAGATCCCACTATCCTTATACCAGGAAACCTTGAAACACTGAGTAGCGTGTTGCACAGTTTCCCTTGCTTTGCCAGGTTAATTGCCCCTCTTCTGGCAGCTGAAACCCTGAGGCATACAGCAGTTTAAGCCTACTATTGGGCAGCTTGTCCTCTTTCCCTTGGGCACCCATCCAGCTCCTCCACCTTGACAGACTTCTGTGGGATTCTCAGGTTGTCCGTAAGCTCAAGGCATTGACTGTGGGGTCCAACCCCCAGCTTCCCCTCTGTTGCTTATTCTGGATTGGTTTATGTTGAAAGGAGTGCTTGGCAGTCTCATGGAGAGGCCTGCCTCTCCAGCATAAAGCCCTTCTTTGCTTTTGAGACAAGGTGAAGTTGCACAGTGCAGGGCTGCAGCTTGATTTTCCACATGCCTGTCTGACCCATGTCTATGGTGTAGGCAGTTAGCAGTGGATGTCAGCAAGCTGACAGGGCTGCTCTGCATTACAGGTGTTTTTTCAGATTGTGTGCAGCTTGTGCTTGTTTAATTGGAAGGACCTTATTTCTGTCTTTCTGTAGATAATCCCATTCTCTGCACAGGGGCCTGCTCCCTGCACCTCCTATCAGCTTCATCTCCATAGGGCTTCCATGCTTAGCATCTCTAACATTGACTTCATTGTGAGGAAGGAAAATTGCAAGTAGAATGTGCCGTGATGGAACTGTGAGATCACCGTGACCCTCAGAAGCGTGTTCTTCACTGACACAGTGGTTCAAATAAAGGCATGCCATGGTCACTTAGCATTTCTGAGATGAGGTTACCTGATGAAGATCACAGAGGCCCAGAAATGGTCAGGTACGTGAGCTGCACAGTCAGGAAGCTAATCCCCAGCCTCTGTTCCATGCCGTCACTGACCCTATCTGCCTAAGAGTTCACCCAGGTGCTGAGAAGAGCTGGGATTGCATCTCAGAGCCTGCACTGCCCCTTTCTTCAGGAAGCAGAAAAATGCTGCTAGGTCAGAGACTGTGTCAGGACAGGCTGATGCATTCCAGACCCTAAGCACGTTCGTCAT
This sequence comes from Erethizon dorsatum, assembly GCA_028451465.1. NCBI lineage: Eukaryota > Metazoa > Chordata > Mammalia > Rodentia > Erethizontidae > Erethizon > Erethizon dorsatum. The sequence goes on from CM051824.1 coordinate 69,643,937, forward strand.
TAGGAAGATGTGTTGCTAATAAAGTATCCTTCCCTGTCTTCTCATCCATAGGCCTCTTTCCTGGGTCTTTGATCTACCATGAGGCCCTTTGGTCCTCATGTTACATGTCCCCAAGTTCCTCTGCCTCCCCCGTCAATCAAATGTCCATCATATGCAATTGATCTACTGATATATTTTTAAAAATTAGCCTTGCATATAAGTTACCTGTTGTTACACAGCAAGTTGCTTCAAACCTTTAATAGCGTAGATGAACAAACACTGATTATTCCAGCTTTTGTGAGCCAGGAACTGGGTGTTGTGTTCCTGGGTCCTTCAGCTCAGGCTCTCTCACAAGACTACAGTCACCTCAAGAGTCAACAACCCATGGTTATTAGCAGGGCTCAGTTCCTCGTGATTTGTGGGATGAAGGCCTTCATGTAGTGCTGGCTGACAGCTGGAAGCCACCCCAGTCCCTCTGTACAGGGCAGCTCACAAGACGGCAGCTGGCCTCATCAGCGCAAGCAAGCAGGAGTGTGGCCAAGACAGTCACCATCTTTTGTCACCTAATCTCAGAAGAGGCATCCCATTCATCTAATTCATTAGAAGCCAGTCACAAGATGAAGCCCACACACCAGGGGAGATTACTCCAGGTTGTGAATGGAGGGGGTCATTCATTCGGGGCCTTCTCAGAGGTCTGGCTATTACAGTATTTCACACGAAGATTTACTGATGATAGGGAGATTTATTACTCCCTGAAGATCATCACCTGCTCTGGCTTCTTTCCCGCTTTCCACTGCAGAAGGAAAAAGGCCAGAAACTTGATTCCTGTCATTGTCACTTAACACGTAGTTACTAAGCATTTATCTGTGCTAAGCACAGTGATGCAGAGGATGGAATTTAAGAAGTGAGATAGTGGTGGGACAGGAGATGCACAGACCTCCGCAGAACTATCTCAGCCTACAGGAGGAGGCAACAAGGCTAGCTCCTGGAGGGCCGTCAGGAGCAGGCCAGATGGCGCAAGGGGAGTAGACAGAGGCCTGGCAGAGAGAATGTAGAAGAGAGCACAGTCCTTTCAACCGAGCAAAAGAACCATTGCCAGACCTCTTGCTTTTTGTCAAAACCACCCCATAGCAGAGTCATTTGACACCCCGGCCCCAGTGTATCCTCGTCCAGATCAAACCAGCCTTTAGGCTTCCTCACTCTCAGCCTTGGGCCTGGCTGAGGCAGGTGTATGTTGGGGGACTGTAACTGGTCCCTTTGACTTCCGCAGGGTGCTGGTTGGCATTGCTCTGCCTGAACCAGTGTTCACAGGGGCCCCTGGAGCTCTGTCCTTGCACCGTTGTAATCTAGTAAGATACTAAAGCCAGGGGTTAGGATATAAGACCAGTAGAGAGAATATCGCTTTCCCAGTGGCTCTAGCTTTGCTCTTTCAACTGCGCTGAACAAAGGTAACTTCAGGAGTCTGATTTTTCTCTCCCTCAGAAGACATCTGCTGGGCAGTGATCCAGGAAACTGGCTGATGACTTTAAAGCTGGCAGTGGGCTGTAGGTTTCACTCTTATTGATCCTACAGTGTTAGCCACGTGTTACTGCCCATCTCTCTTGTTTCATCCCTCATCATCATTTTCATATTAAAATATTTGTAAAGGTACAATTTCATGTTCTTAAAAAGCAGCTATATGTTCACCTTGGGGCTTATGGCTACAGTGCTTAGTCTTCAAGCCCAGATCACAAGGGGAAGATTTATGAGGACTCACTGGGTACATCTTGCTGGGCTGGCCCTCTGAGGGACCACAGACAACTGTCATACAGTGAAATAAGTTTGAATTTCACAGGCCATTTTGTCTTTAACTGGATCTAATTTCCACCTTGAGTTCTCACTCTGTCAGAGTTGTACACTTAATCCAGCCATGTCTAGGCCAACCCTGAAGCCAGAACCTCACCGACCCTTATCCCTCTTCTTGCACCTGAGGTTGGCACTGTGACTCAGAGACTGACCTTGCGTGGAGGAATGTCCCCATCTCCACCTGTACGAGACCTGGACCATGGGTGGTCATCCCGTCACGGACAGCCCTGATTCTTACAGCAGCGCTCCCAGTTCTGTTGCTGAGGCATCTGAATTCCCAGGCCCCCTCAGAGCCCAGGAAAGGCCTTGGGCTCTGCTCATGTCCATGTTTTTATGATCCCTAACATCCCAAACTGCTGCTAGCTCATTGGACTTTTCTTGTGTTGGACTCTGTAGGTTCCCTCCTCTCTTTCCCCAGTTCCTTGATCTAGTTTGGACTGGGGCTGAAATCAGTGGGCCTGGCCACTCATTTGCACTTTGCAGCTCTATCTTACGTCCTGAAAGCAGCATCTTTACATCTTTAAATCATGAATTTTATCCATTATAATTTGCCCCCCTCACATAAAAATGGCCTAAAAATAGGACAAAAGGTAGGTAGAATCCCAAAAGTACAATGATTAATATGTAATAATATTAACTGGCTAAAACAGGATTCATGATGCATTTATAAAGTAACTGGGAAGAAAAGATACACACCCTGTAAAAGTAAATACTAATAAAATGTTTTATAACCACTGACAAAAATAGAAGAGAATATTCCACAAAATAGAACATATTTAGTCATCAATGGAAAATTGTTCTAAAAGTTAAACAATAGTAAAATACTCTATGAAGCTGTCTTAGTTACTTTCACGTCACTGGGACACGCACAACTTAAAGGAGGAAAGGTTTATTTTGGCTCACAGTCTGTAGGGGTTTCAGCCCATAGTCAGCTGGCTCCAAGGCAGGGCAGCACGGCAGAGGGCGTGGCCAAGGAGGTTGCTCATGGCATGGCGGCAGGAGGCAGAGAGATCACGGGAGGAGGGAGGGAAATAAACCCTTCCAGGCCGCACTCCCAGTGACACACCTCCTCACAAAACCCCACCTATGAACTCATAAGGCTTTGGGGGTAACATCTGGATACAAACCATAACAGCAATAAAAAGAGGGCCCATAGTATCCCATAGTATAGTACCACCTTTTGTTAATCCACTCATGAGTTAATGGATTTGGGGGTTGTTTCCACTTTTTGGCCATTAAACTGTTGCCAGTGAATATCTGTGTGTATTTTGGGTGGCCATGTGTTTTCATTTCCCTTGGAGAAACTCAGAAGTGGAATTTTCTGGGTTATATGATTAAGTTTACATGTAGCACTTTATAAAACTGCTGAAATGTTTTTAAAATGGTCACACCTTTTGCAGTCTCATCAACAATATATAGGGCTTTCAGTTTCCCTACATCTTCCTCAGTCTTTTTGATTATAGCTATTTCAGTGTAATAATATAAGCGATATTACATTGTGTTTTCAATTTCCATTTCCTTCATGACTCCTCATGTTGACATTTTTTATGTTATTATTAGCCTATTTGTACATCTCATTTGGTGAAATTTCTCTTCAAATCTTGGCCCATTTTGTAATTGGGTTGTTTGTCATCTTAATATTGAGTTGTAGGAGTTCTTTATATGTTCTAGACATAAGTTCTTTATCAGATATACTTTGCAAATATTTCCCCCTGGCTGTGGCTTTTTCTTTTTCTTTTTCTTTTTTTTTGGTACCGGGAATTGAACTCAGGACCTTGAGCTTGCCAGGCAGGCACTGTGCCACTGAGCTATATCCCTGGCCCTTATTTTTCTTTTATTTATTTATTTTTTGTGGGTACCGGGGGGTCGACCTCAGGACCTCGCGCACCAGCAGGCGCCCGTGCCGCTGAGCGATATCACCAGCCCTTTTTTCGTATGTGGGTTCCGGGAGTCGAACTCGGGCCCTCGCGCTTGCCAGTTAGGCGTTTACGCCGCTGAGCCATCTCACCAGCCCCCTTATTTTTCTTAATGGTGTCTTTTTATAGTAATTTTTAAATATAGTTCACATACCATACAATTCACAATTTTAAAGTGTAAAATTCAGTGGTTTTTTGATGTATTCACTGTATTGTGCAGCTGTCTCCACCATCAATTGTGGAATACATCATTAACCTCAAAAAGAAACCTCATACTCACCAGTACTCATTCCTCAGCTTTCAAACCCCTTGCCAGCCCAGATAACCACTAATCTGTTTTCATCCTCTATGATTTGCCTCTTCTAAATATTTCATATGAATGAAATCGCATAATATATGGTCTTTTGGGCTGGGGATATTGCTCAGTGGCATGAGGTCCTGAGTTCGATTCCCGGTACGCCAAAAAATATATATACATATATGGTCTTTTTTGACTTTTTTTCACTTAGCAAAATGTCTTCCAGTTTCATCATGTTGTGGCATATATCAATATTTCATTCTCTCTTATTGCCAAATAATATTCCATTGTATGGATATACCATATTTTATTGAAGTAATTAATCAATCGATAGACATTTGTGCTTCCAGTTTTTGGCTATGTTGAGTAATACTACTGTGAGCATTTGGATACAGACTTTGTGTGAGCATGTTTTCATTTCTATTGGTGGTACACCTAGAAGTAGAATTACTGTGTCGTATGGTACTCAATATTTTGAAGAACTTCCAGACAGACTGCTTTCCAAAGCAGCTGCACTAGTTCTCCTGGCATTGTATGGGGATTAGAATATCTCCACATCCTCGTCAACACTTGTTACTGTCTTTCTTATTTATAGCCATCCTAATGAGTATAAAGTGACATCGCATAGTGGTTTTAATTTGCATTTCCCTAATGTCTAATAATCTTGAGTATCTTTTTACGTGCCTGTTAGTCATTTATATATGTGCTAGGTATAGGTCCCATATGAGATATATAATTTACAAAACTTTTCTCCCTTTCTGTGTGTCGTCATTTCAACTTTTTTGATGGTGTCTTTTGAAACACAGTATTTAATTCTGATGACGTTTGGTTTATCTAGTTCTTGTTTTGTAGTTTCTACTTTTGGTATCATATCCAGAAATTCTTTGCTTAATCCAATGTCATAAAGCTTTCCTCTATATTATCTTCTAAGATTTTATAGTTTTAGCTCTTAAATTTAGGGTTGTTGGTCCATTCTGAGTTGATTTGTCCATATGGTACAGTATTTAATAATGTTTTTAGAAAAGCAAAAGTTTTTTTAATTAAAATATAATTACACATTGGCTCGGCATGATAGCACACACCTGTAATCTCAACACTCTGGAGGCTGAGGCTGTGAGTTCGAGGCCACCCTGGGCTATAAAGTGAGTTCAAGGCCAGCCTGGACTGCACAATGAAACCCTGTCTCAAAAAGACAAAAAAAAAAAAAGGCCGGTGAGATAGCTCAGCAGCATAAACGCCTGCCTAGCAAGTGCGAGGCCCTGAGTTCAACTCCCGGTACCCACATAAAGGAAAAAAAGGGCCGGTGATATCGCTCAGTGGCACAAGTGCCTGCTGTCAAGTGCAAGGTCCTGAGTTCGACTCCTGGTACCTACATGAAAAAAAAAAAGATAATTGTACATTTTTTTTTAATTGTACATCTTTTGAGGGTACCGCGTGATGTTTTGGTACATTTATAAATTGTGTTTGATCAAATCTGGATATCCATCATTGCACATATTTTCTTTGTGATAAGAACAATCAAAAACCTCTAGCTATTTTGGCAGAAGTGTTGAATTTTGATAAAAACCAGTTGCATCCATTTTTTTTTCTTTTACATATCATGGTTTCAGTGTCATATTTAAGAAATCTTTAACCCAGCGTCAAAAGATTTTTCATATTTATTTGAGAAATTATGTAGTTTTAGCTGTTGTAGTTACTGTGAATCCTGTTGTAGTCCTGTTTCGCTGTTGTAGTTATTTGCGTCCTTTTCACACATAGTATGACGTAGAGTTCTAAGTTCATATGTATTTGTATCAAGGACAGATCTCACAGAGTGTGCAGAGATAAAAGCAAATTGCAGGGCCGGGGATATAGCTCAGTGGCACGGCACCTGCCTGATAAGCGCAAGGTTGTGAGTTCAATTCCCAGTACACCAAAACAAACAAACAAAATGCTATTTGCAGTAAAATACCATTCATGCAAAATATAAAGGTATAGCAATATTTATATGTCATTCTTAGTCATGGATGTACATATAGGTAAAATTTTCACATCAGAATCTCCAATAAGGTTTCCTCTGACAGGAGAAGAGAAAGGAACTGGGACTATAAAGAACTGGTGGTAAAGGGAGTCTTTAGATTTATTTGCACTATTTTTAGGTTGAAATAAATTTGGCACAATAGTAACAATTACTCACTTGGAGTGGCTTATTATGTTATACCTTTTAGTTCTCTGAGTTTTTCTCAAAATACATACACAAATGATTCAAAGCAAGAAAATCGTACACACCACTACCTCTCCGGCTCAGGCCCCACAGGGTTGCAGCGCTGAGGTGAGGCACTAGGTATACAGCCTGCCCACTTGCGCAGGGCACATTCTCTTTGTACGTGGAGTTTCTGAGCTGGATCCCAGAAGGACAGTTCTCTTTATTTGAACTCATTCTCACACTTGGGCTTATATTTTACCAGTTTTGCTTCTACAGCAAACCCCAGTCTGCCACACCCAGTTCCCTGGCTCCAAAGCTCAGTAGCTCCCTTTGACTGTTTTGTTTGTTTTTTCACTTGTTTTATTCCCTTGCTTCCCTTCTAAAACTATACCTTCCTTCACAAGGAAAGGTTACCTTCTACTTAATATGTGTCCACTCTCACTGGTCCCACAGGGTGCCCACAAGAGGCCTCCCCTATGTGTGTGGCAGGTGCAGTGTGATGCACCTTGCTGGCCTCTAGATCAGGCCCCTGGGAAGCAGCCTGCCCCTCACCCCCTGCACGTAACTCAGGAGCATATCGATGTGGGGCGGAAGCTGCCACGTGCAGAGGACAGGCCGCTGGAGAGCAGCGTAGCCTCACACACACCCTTGAGCACAACCTCATGCATGCTGACTCTTTTCATCCTTCTATAAAATTGCCATAAAGAGATGAGCCCTTTCTACCCACAGCCCTTTCCCCCACAGATTTTGGGGGATCCAGGGACAGTGTATACGTGAGCGTGTGCAAACAAACATGGAGATGTGTGTATTATTTGTATTGGGGCCTGGACTCTCGGCCCTGCTGCTCTGCCCAGTCTGCCCACCTGAAGGCCTCCTCTCTCTGCTGGCCTCCTCTTTGCCCTATTCCCAGTCTTAATGTGCACTCCTTCCCTCCCCTGCCCCCTTCCTTTTTCTTTTTCTCCCTCTCCCCAATCCTGGGGGCAGCCTGGCTCCTTCCTTTCAAACACAATTGTACATCAGCAAATTGTTGGCTAACTCAGACTGCTGAGAAGGGCTTCCCCCTTCCTCAGCAAGGTGGGACACCTGATATGACTGATCTTCTCTCTGATATTCTCAGGCTCAGGCCACAGCATCACCACATACATCACCCACTCACGGCGGCGGCCGCCCCATGCCCATGCCTGTCCGCTCCACGTCTGCCGGCTCCACCCCCACCCACTGCCCACAGGACTCACTGAGTGGAGTCGGGGGCGACGTGCAGGAAGCCTTTGCACAAGGTGAGTGTCTGGGCCCGAGTCTAACAGGGAGCCGAAGGGACTGGGAAGTATGTACGAGATTCCCACAGAGACTTTTTCCACTTCCTTCCCTATGTGTTCTTGGCTTTAGATGATCAGATACCTTGGCTTAAAATGTCAGATTTATGGTATAAATAGGTCAGGTGCTGGCCCCTTCTCAGTAGATGGGCTGGTCTCCAGCAGAGGTCCACAGGCTTCATATGTATGCAAAGAACAAGCCCCCTGGGGCTCTATGCTCCTTCTTCTGGGTGGAGGGAAGTGCCTTGCCCTCTTCTCCAACTTGGGCTTTCCACAGGAATTGGGCAGAGTAATCTTAAGTCACACCCTGGGCCTAGAAGGTCCTTAGAACAAGCAAAAGCAGGAAGAGTGGTTCTCTAAATAGGACCTAGCTAAAGGTCCACTGAGCATGGAATTGCCACAGCCATCCAAAGAGCTAGGGAGCCACAACACTGAGTTGGGGAGGAGGCCTTGAGGGGGCTGGGGACAAGAAAGTGGGACGTGGTGGTGTTGGAGGATAAAGCCCCCTAAGGGTGAGAATGCCTTGGTAGAAGGCTTGTTCTGGAACCCAACTTTTTTTATATTGTATGTTGGCGACAAAGCATGGACTTGACAGGCTGCACTGTCAAGGTGGAGAAGACAGAAGGAGTGAGAGCAGTCTCCTGGTGTGGGGGAACAGGTGGAGCTGCCACAGCCCCATCTCCCTTAGCTGTCCTGCACCTGTGCCCAAGGGCTTGCTCGACTGAGGCATCTGCTCGGCTCTCTCTTCTCTGTGCCCCACCCTGCATCGCCATCTGCTCTGACTCCCCTCAGGTACGAGGAGAAACCTCCACAATGACCTGCTGGTGGCTGCTGACTCCATCACCAACACCATGTCATCCCTGGTGAAGGAGCTCCATTCAGGTGATGCTCAGAGCTCCCCGCCAGCCTCCCACCTCTCCTTGTGCCCGCCCTCCTCAGCACCCTGGCTCTCGTTTTACCACTCGGTTTTGCCTCCTAGGAACAGGTGGGCCCTCCACCAAGCGTGCCTTCCTCCCCAGCGTGATCACAGAAGGGCAGTTACACATTTAGGTTTATCCAGCAGATCCATCTGGTGGAAAAAACAGTTCTGAATTTAAAGAAATTCAGATCTTCAGTGCAGCCAGGCCTCAACCTGACCCCCTCACCTCCTGCCTGCACTTCGTCCACAGCGGCTCTTTTCCCAGGCCTGACTGCCATCCCATTCTGAAGCTTTCCTGGATGTCAGCCACTATGTAGGCCTCCAGTGCTGGGCTTCCCCCAGCTGTCTTTCTGCTCTCTCCTATTGATTTGGTTTTGAAATCCTATCCTCTCCTTTTGTCTATAACCAGGCTCTGATTTCACCTGAACTTCGTGACCTGCTGCTTCCTTCACTCCTTACATCAAGTTTTATCTGTCCCCATCTCTCAGCCACTGCAGTGACTTCCCGGAGACCTCTGCCTTATAGCATTTTCCCCTCACATAAAGCCCAGGAAAGAGAAAATGAAAAAGCCTTTCACATATCATACCTGCAGGTTTCCCCATGACTCCATCAGTGGCAGAACCACCTGATGCTTACCAGTTGTTTCCAGTGGTGGGATTCCCATGTGACATGTTATGCAAGTGAGCTCCCTTCCCAGTCTCGGTGGATCCGTCACACTGAGGGGTCTCCTCTGTCCCTGTTTACCTAACATGGTGTTTGTAAGTGCCTTGCAGTAGCTTCATGGGGTTATTAAAAATACAGAGCAGTTTCTCCATGGACTATTCAGATACTTTTAGAGAAGATGACCCTGGGTGTTTTTCAGTAGAGGAACACGTCCACTGTTAGGGTTTTCATGGGACCAAAACAAGGTCTGGCACACACCTCTAATCTGAGTCCTGTTCTCCCTCAGAAGAGAACATGCGTGTGGTCTGTCTGGTCTTTCCAAAGCAGGTCAAATACTGATTCAGGAGCTTTATGATGCCCCTCTCCCGTCTCTTAGCCCCACGGAAGCACAGCCACCCTTACTCACATACACATGCGCACACACACACAGGTGAGGTAATATCCTTCAGAGATGACATCACAGCTGATTAGGTTTCCTTCCTGATCTATCTCCCTCGGAGGCTGGAAATCCCACTCTTCAAGGGAATTTCCCAGGGGATTTTAGGCATGGAGATGAACTACACTTGTGCCTCAAGGCCACTTGTTACCATTTATGCAAAATCAGTGGCTTCTGAGCTCCTTGAACTAGGATGAAAGTATGATGTAACTGCTAGTAACTGTAAATCAGTAAATAGAATGCATGTGGAAACTAAGCAGCTTCAAAAAATTAAGCATTTATAGGGATACTGAACTATCTCTCATAGTAGGAAGGGTGGTTTTAACAAAATTATGTAGTGTCATTTGGAGGGTACCTTAGACATCTTCTGTTCAGTCCCCTTATGATACAAATGTGATGGGTGATTATCAGAAAAGTGGTTTGCCTGGGGTCTTGCCACTTTTGGGGACATAGCTGGCCCTAGAACTTAGGTCATCAGAACATGAGCCAGTGCTTTTGCCCTACCCATGACAAGAAGTCAAACCCAGGGTTCAGTGAGGCCTCCTGAGCAGTGCAGCCTGTAGGTAGATGTAGGCTAAATCCACATGCTCTCCAGCATCCCTCCAAAACACAGAAATAAATTGTTTTTACATGTGAAGGTGCCCGGTTCTCAGCGAATGCAAGAGCCTTGCCCAGTACCAACACATTTTTACTGTCTCCTTGATCAGTTTCACAAGGTTTTGTTAAGATGAGAACACATATTCAGATTGTCTTTTCTTTTACTCTGTAGTGTGTACATCTGACATATCTCCATAACCTGTCCTTCTCATCTTTTAAAAAATATTTTTACAAATAATGGAATCAGGCTGTGTGTGGTGGCATACACCTGTAATCCCAGCACTTGGGAGGCTGAGGCAGGACTGCCACAAGTTTGAGGCCAGCCTGCACTACGTAAAGTTCAAGGTCAGCCTGAACTACATAGCAAGACCCTGTTTCAGAAAATAAACAAACAAACAAATAATGGATTCATAGAGTTCAAAGGGTTTTAGAGGTCATTTAATCCAACTTGCCACCCAATGTAAAAGTCCTCTGAAAAGCCAGGTGTAGTGGTGCATGCCTGTAATCCCAGCTACTTAGGAGGCTAAGGCAGGAGAATCAGAAATTCAAGGCCAGCCTGGTCAACTTTTAACTTAGCAAGACCCTGTCTCAAAAATTGCAAAAATAGGGCCGGTGATATAGCTCAGCAGCATAAGCACCTGCCTAGCAAGCGCGAGGTCCTGAGTTCGACTCCCGGTACCCGCATAAAAAAAAAAAAGTAAAAAAAAAATTACAAAATAAAAAGGACTGGGGATATAGCTCAGTAGTAGAGCACTTGCCTAGCATGCATGAGGCCATGAGTCCAATCCCTAGTATTGGGGTGGGGGGTATGCTTTAATATTTCCAGTGAGCTCATTCATGACCAGCTCTAATCACTGGAAAGTTCTTTCGTATTTGGGAGCCAAAATCTGCCTTCTTACAGCTTATTCATCTTTTCTGCCCATCTAAAACTCGTCAGTTCAGTCCCGCCTTTGCAGGTCACCTCTCAAGTGTTTGACAGCAGATAACATGGTACTTCCCAGGGCCGGTGAGATGGCTCAGCGGCGTAAGCACCTGCCTTGCAAGCGCGAGGTCCTGAGTTCGACTCCTGGATCCCACATACGAAAAAGGGGCCGGTGATATCGCTCAGCGGCACTGGTGCCTGTTGGCGCGCGAGGTCCTGAGGTCGACCCCCCGGTACCCACAAAAAAAAAAAAAAAAAAAAAAAAAACATGGTACTTCCCACATCTTCTCTTTAGATGACACTAGTCAGTCCCTTTAGTCACCCTGAATGACATGATTTTCACTTTCCCATCCTGTTTGACCACACCAGATGTGGCCCAGATTTCCGAGGCCCTAATTAAAGTGAACACCCTGGTCTGAGCACACTGCTCCCTATCACAGAGGGGCTTGTCCCACAGAGCACAGGGGGTTTGTGACTGCCCTTCAGTGGGGCCCTGGAAAGTAAGCTTAACCAGCACTAGCTTTGGTCTACAGAGCCACTCTGCACTGTGTAGTCATTTTAAGTTTGTGGTCAATTAAACTTCCTTTTCTCTTTTCTTCATTTTCCCCCAGAAGTCAGTATTAATCTAGGCATTCCTCCATGTGCATCTTTCTTGAACCTGAAGGCAAGATATGAGGTGTATCCCCGGTCTGTACAGCTATCTCCCAGGGATACACCTAGTATCTTTCCTTGGTAGCTGTCATCATCCCAGGGAAAACAGGTGCCCCTCAAGCCTCCTGTGGTCACCAGTGAAGTCAGTAGCTTGGCGAACAGCAGGGTGGATGACATCAGGCTGCTCTGCTTCTTACGGGCTCCTGTTAAACAGTGCTGGGGTATGGAGCTCACAAGGGGTAGAGGAGGCAAGTTTGGGGCCTGGGGAGGCCTGCAGTCTTGAGCCTTTAGCCAGGGTTCCATCCCAAGCCTCCTGAGTTAGCCCCACGCACCCTGCTTTGATTCCTGTGCTGTTCCAGAGGGTCACTGGCCTCCTTGAACTTGTTTTCACAGCAGAGGAAGGTGCAGAGGAAGAAGAGAAGATGCAGAATGGGAAAGACAGAGGTAAAGGCAGCCCAGAGGACCCTAGTGTGAATGGGGAGCTTGAGCTCTAGAGCCCATGCACATCATGCTCCTCTGCTTCTCCCCTCCTCCGCCTGTGGTCTGCCTTCCCCAAAGCCTTCAGCTCCACGAGTCTTTCTACCTGCTTTCCTAGCTGACAGTTTAGTTTTACCTACAAGTAGTGATGTGCGTTGACCAACAGAAGCTTCCTGGTTTCCTGATACTGGGGTAGATGGTTGGGATACAGGAAGTAGACACAAGCAAAACACAAAACATGATCTCTTGCCTCAAGGAGCTTGTAATCTAATTAGGAAAGCAAGACTAGATATGCAAAATGAATGGGAGAAAAAATGAAGCACCAGAAAAAGTTAATCATAAAACTGAATTATAATAAGGGTTTCTAAAAAGGAAGAAAGCATGTATTTAGCGTTAGTATAGGTTGGAATAACCAAAGGGTTTTGTGACTTCCTGGAAGAGCAGAAGCAAGAACGAAAGCTGTCAGCAAAGGATAGTAATGCTTTCTAGTTTTATTGTACATAAAACCTATCTAATATTTGGTATGTGGGAGAGCTGTGCTAATCTCATTTAACCCTTACCCACGCTGTAAGGTACGCACAGCCCTTTTGACACTGAGGAGATAGGCTCTGATAGATTCCACACATGTGGCTATTGAATAGCACCGACTGGGCTTGAACTGGATCTTTCTGACTCCAGACTTCATGCCCTTAATCTTCATCCTTCAAACTTATGCTGAACAGGCAACAAAATTCTCTTGGGACAGGTGAAAATTAGCTATTATTTCTATCATATTAATATACCTGTTGCTAAATTCCTCCAGAATACAGGCTCCTCAAGGCAGATTTTAGTCTGTTTTGTTGGTTTTTCCCTGTGCCTAGAACAGTGTCCTGCACTTAGTAGATGTCAGCGAATGAACCATCTAAAGAAATCAGCAGGGTGGTGTGGTAGGGGAGAGCCATGGGTGGAACAGCCAACCAGCTTGAGAGGTGAAGGCAGGAAAAGGGGACTCCCAAGCTTTCTTGCTGGCTTCACAGACCCATGAGGGAGGCGTCTAGGCAGGGCTCGGGGTGAGATCACTGCATGGGTCCTAAGTGGCAGAGCCTAGATTCTCTGGGACTATCCAACTCCAACCCCCATGCTGTAGTCAGAGCAGAATGAGTAGAATAAGTGAAGGAAAGAATCTCAGGCAGGGTGGAAAGCAGTCGAGTGGGAGATACAGGCAAGAAGCTGTGGTGGGAGGGCAGCCCTGGCGTGGTGGTTCTGGAGTATGGCATGCCCACAGTGGCTGGTGTGGATGAAAGAGGGAGGTCTTTGGAGGCTTAGGGGGCAAAGAATTTGTCAGCAAGAGCACTGAAATTCCCAAGGAGGCAACTGGGGGAAGAGGAGAAACATCCTGCAGGTGCTAAAGCCATCTCATGAGCCAGAGCAAGGCCTCAGAGAAGCAGTACAGTGGCTAGGTGAGGCCGTTCAAATGGCACATTGGGCCACATGGCAGACAGGAGCAGAGCAGCAGGTCAGATGCCTAGAATGCAGACTTCCTTCTCCTGATGGCAGGACAAGAGGGGAAGGTGGGAAACAGCTAAATTCCCCCATATGTAAACACAGGCCCCAAACACAGTCCCGCATGCACACTGCAGCCAAACCCCACGTCTGTTCTCTGCTGAAGATGTAACCACTACTGCCTTGGCCTCCCTGCCCCTATGCCCTCCCTGCTCCAGGAGCTTTTCTCAGGCCTCCTCCACTTTCCTGCATGTCCCCAGAAGGAAGCCAAGGGCTCTGCTGCAGCCAGTGAGGCTTTCCCCTTCCCGTGGACACCAGCTGTGAGTCCTGGCTGGAGTCGGAATGTAGGCCTTGTCTTCCTGAAGAACTGGAATGGCTTCCCTTGGCAGAAACCGCCTGGTTGAGGAGCTTTCTAAAAGTCTTTGACCCTAGTTTCCCTGACAGCGTCTCTTCTGTTTTTCTGTGCTGCCGGCTCTTAGTTATCTCCCTTTCAGTGTACATACAGCGTTCTGTATGTGTGAAGCCTTTTTGTGAGAGTGCCTGAACTTCTGTTTCTGTGGCTTTTGGGTGTCATCTCTGAGAGCAAGAGTGTTCAAGTTGGGGTAAGGATTGTTTTAAATGTCTGATGGTCAGATTCTCAACATTGCACTGGTCCTAGGATGCAGCCCTTATGTGGATACCACCACAAGACCACATGGTGGCCTCCTGGTTCTCTGCTACCATCTAGGCCTGAGTTTACTGTGGACTGACACAGCACTAACTGCAGTCACCTGGGTCACCTGAGATCAGTAACTACCAACCATAAAGAGCAGAGAAGGGGAGAATGTTTGCTTTCTGTGGGTTGAAATTGTGCTGACATAATATAAGCACAACTTGGTCAGCGCCTGTCCACACAACTGTCTGCTTGATACAAAGCCGTGAGAGCCAGATCTGTATTCACCCCTAGCTCACACCTCGGCCTCTTCTGCCCTGGCTCTGTCTGGCTCCACCCTGAAGAATGCTCTGACCCACTGAGTACCCTTCCTACTGTGCATTCCTCCACCACCTTCACGCCAAGTGTATCCAAGACTACGTAGATGAGGCACAAACTAGGTTCCTTCCCCCGTATCACCTCAGCCACCCTGGAGCTGTGTTTTATGCTCCTGCATGCCTTCCAGAACTGCCTTCCTGGGGTTGGGAGCTGTTGGTCCAGTTTGCACACCAAGGGAGCCCTGTCACATTGTCTACATGGTCTGGATAGCAGTGGCCCTTGTAGGACAGGCACAGGCTCTGAGGCCCGGGCTGTGTTTGACCTTCCAGGATGAGCAGGAGTGTGCCTGGCATCCCAGAGCAGAGTGTCTGCAGGAGGAAAGCCCTGCCCAGTCAGACTGTTTGCTTTCAGAACCAGATGTGCTCCCCACCCCCTTTTAAGGTAGCTTTGTCCCCATATTTATTATCTTCCTTCTACAAAATGTTTGTCTCACTGCTGCCTTAGGTGCAGTTGCTGGTTGTAGAAAATCATACCTGGTCAGGAAAAGTAAACAAAAGAGAGCGGGAGCCCAGAAATCCCTGGGCTGGGAGGGGGTCAGGAAGGCCCCTGGAGAAGACCCAGTGAGTGAGAAAAGCCTGTGTGTGACCTTAGTGTCATTTCTGCCCCTGCTGCTACAGGTTAACAGAGGAGCGCAGGCACACAGGAACTTGGGTGAGTACAGAGTGTGGCTTCTGCCTTCCCACAGCCCCTCTCCCTTCTTGTTTAATGTCTTCATTTGCCCATCTCTTCAGCCAGAGGTCCTAGCCCAGAGCAGTCCTAACAGGCCGACATACAATTAGGATTTTCCTGAAAAAGCCCAACTGCATCTTTCCCTCCCCACAGGACCGCCAGTGAGCCTGCTCCGCCCCACTTCCAGGCTGTGGCCTTGCATGTGCTGCACATCCATGGTGGGCCCTCAGGCCTGTCCTGGGTCACTGATACGTTGGCTGTAGCAGGCTGGCCAACCAGGTGACAGAGGGCTAGCTGAGAACAGCCACCTTTCTGTGCCCTCTGCTTCTGGTGCTCCTGTTTCTCACAGCTACTGACCACAACAGAACCAAAGCGCCCCTGGGATCCTGTCACCCTGAGCTGCCAACCACTGTCGCACCTGACCCACAGACACATGCTGGAGCCATGTGAGATCACACTGACTACAAAGCAGATAGACCAGCTTCCCATGGGCCCAGCTGAGCTGTATCTTCTCCCTCCCCCACAGAACAGCTGTCCCCATGGGCAAATACTCACTGCCTTGAGGAATGTTCTTATTTTCCATCTCAAGACCTCCACTCTGCTCTAAGACAGTACAGCTTCTGGATTTGCTATCTAAAAGAAGGGGACAAGCTGGGTGTGGTGGCACACACCTATAATCCCAGCACTTGGGAGGCTGAGGCGGGCAGATCACCATGAGTTCAAGACCAGCCTGGACTACATAGAGAGTTCAGAGTGAGCCTGAACTACGAAGTGAGACCCTGTCTCAAAAAAACCAAAAGAATAAAATAAGGGACAGAAGTGAGGCACAGCCAGGCATGGGGCGCACACTTATAATCTCAGCACTCAGGAGGCTGAGGCAGGAGGATCACTCGAGTTTGAGGCCAGCTGGGCTACATAGTGAGTTCAAGTCCAACCTGAATCATATAGTGAGACCCTGTCTCAAAAAATAAAAAAGTAAGGGACAGTCAACCTGTTCTGGGGCAAAGCCCCCTCAAGTAGAGTAGTCATGAGACTGCTTTTCATTTTTAGATCACTTCTGCCCGCCCCCCATTTTTTTGAGACAGGGTCTCGCTATGTAGTTCAGGCTGGCCTTGAACTCGAAGCAGTGCTCCTGCCTCAGCCTCCCAAGTGCTGGGATTACAGGTGTGCGCCACTATGCCCAGCCCCCACTTACTTTTAAAAGGTATCTTCTTCAGTTACAGATCTTCAGGACAGAAAAGCCCAGGCCACAGCCCAGTGCTCCTTTCCAAGCAGCACCCTGCCAGAACTGCCTTAGGCTTGGTCCAGCCTCTCCCTCTGGCTGCTTTGCTCTCCGGGTAGTCTCTGCCTGCACCCTTGGTCAGGAGACTCATGCTTCGTGGGCAGCACCCAAGCAGCAGGTGTTCTCCTGAGCCACAGGGGCATGGGGTGCACCTTCTCCCTACACTGGCAGTGCACATGCAGGCCCACAGCAACTGCCACAAAAGCTTGCCAGAGCCCCTCTCTCCCCAGGCCAAGAGAGACTAGTGTGGGGGAGGGGTGTTAGTACCATGTGGCCCATCTCCTCTGGGTGCACAGCTGGCCATCTGCTTCTGACTCCTGCTCTCTTTGACCCACGTCAGGAGTTGGGAGAAACCAACAGCAGAGTGAGATGAAAAGCAGAGAGCTTGTTAAGTCTTGGTTCAGAGCGCTCCAGGCCTGTTCTCTGCTGGCCCAAGGCTGAGGCTTCCTCCCTTCCTCCCGGTATTCATGGACACTTTTGTGGCCTCTTTGCCCTGCTCCTTTGCCACAGTTCTCACCACGTTCCAAGCTTGGCATTGCAAACCCAGTTTGTTCTTTCCATGGAAATATTTCCTGACCCTGTGATATAAGAAGTGACCGCAGAAGACCCCAGGAGAATACCCCTTCAGGCCACCCCCTGGGAAGGCTGTTTCCAGCAGCCCCTCCCTGCAGATCACAGATGGAGGCACACAGCAGCTGTCAGCAGTGCCTGGAGCCCACAGCACTGCTGTGACTAACGGTGAGCTGTCTTGTACAGGCACAGAGGATGTGGAGCAAGCTGGCACCAACATGATGAAGGCGGCGTCTTCCCCCAGAGGCACATTCCCAGCCATCTCTCTGCTGCACACCTGGACTGGCTTGCAGGCCCCTAGACCTCACCCTGCTGCCAGGGAGCGGGAGGGACTGCTGGAAGGAGGGAGCCGCGCGGGGCCTTCCCCTGCCTCACCCTGCATGTCCTAGCATCTTCATTTCTCCCCACGGGGCATGGTTTCATCTCCGCATCAGGAATTTACCAGGAGGTTGAAAGAGAAAAGAAAAAGCGCTAAGCCCTGTGTGTCTGTGACCTGACGGGTCTCCTGGCATCTGACCAGAGCGTGGCATGCTGCCTAGCTCAGGGGCACGTGTTTCCTCCTTACCTTTGACCTTTAAAAACCAACAGGTCGTCTTCCGTTTATGCAAAGAAAGCTGTAGGCCTCGCTCACTTCTATAGTCATTCACACCCTTGCCACTGTGCTAAAAATAGTCTCCTTCCTTTCCCTCAACTGGTGACACTTCCTGCACTGCCGGGAGGCGGGGCGAGGCGCTGGGGGGCTCCCCCAGGGCGCTGCTCTGGAGCAGCCGCCGCCCTTGGGGTTCCTATGGCTCAAGCACACATGATCAAGTCCAAATCCCCATGATTTTCATTTTTTTTTTTTCTGTTCCCTGGGCTCCAGGATGTTATTTTTAGTAGAAGAGCTGCTATAAATATTTATAAAGGGCAGTGACAGGAATGAAGT
The DNA here is from genome assembly GCA_028451465.1 of Erethizon dorsatum. NCBI lineage: Eukaryota > Metazoa > Chordata > Mammalia > Rodentia > Erethizontidae > Erethizon > Erethizon dorsatum. The sequence goes on from CM051824.1 coordinate 69,662,096, forward strand.
GAGAGGCCCCACCGCTGGCTGTCCCACAGCCTCCACGCACCGCTGCAGACCTTGCTCCTTTGAGGTGTGCAGGGCCACTGAGCTTGACATGGAGCCTCACATGGATAGAATCCCTTGAGCCCCAGAAAAGGAGCAGACGGTAGCACAGGAGGTGGATGTTACGGCCTTTCTCCTCAACCTGTCCCTTCTTGGTTACCCCATATCTAAGGGAGGTCAAGGCTGCAGTTGTGGAATGCCCGAGTCTGCAGGGCCTGGGTGTGAGAAGGTGGATCCGGGATTGCTGCAGCTCCGTGCAGGCAAGAAAAGATGTCCACAACAGCCGACCTCTGTTCTGCTGTGGAAAGGGCAGTTCCAGGGGGCCTCTGGTGAAAGCCCTGCCTTGCCCACGTGCAGTGAGAAGAGGAGCTGAGTACCTGGAGAGCCAGCAGGGGCTTGGGCAAAGTAAAGAAGCAGTCAGAAAGGCTGCCACGCACCCAGGAAAAGAGATCATAGTTTGGCTGGAGTTCCAGGGAGTACACGGGTAAGCACAACTACTGTCTGGAAAGTTCTGGGGGCTCTCAGTGCCCACCTCGGGGAATTAGGTGAGGTTAGGTATGAGAGCATGAGTCTTAGATGACATTGTTGGGTAACTTTGCTTCCCCACACACACACACACACACATGGCTGACTTCTCACAATTTACAACCTTTCCCTGAGAACAAGGCAGAATTGTACCTCACGTAAGCTACTTGATTCTTCCAGAACAGAAAGCACCAACAGCTCTCTGGTCTCCAAAGCAGTCAAGTGCTTGGAGCAGCCAAGGTGTGCGTGGCATACAGGCAGCGTCCCCTGGGCCCTGAGTGGCCACTCTGCACCTGAGGGCTCCCCTGACTGCAGGGCTGGCAGCCGTCCAGCGTGCTCCCTTGCTCTCTGCCTGTCTCTGGGGTGGAAAGTGTTCCCCCAGCAGAGAGGCCAGATGCTGACCAGCACCTGGAGGGTGTCAATGGGGGAATGGAGGGCCACAGGAATGACTGATGCCAGCGTTCAGGACATGGTACATGCCTTTGGTGTACAAATTCTTGTTGACCATTTATTTCTTTTAGAGCTAATGTAGCCACTATCACCTATTACTCCAAGGTGCTTCATGACTTGAGATCTGCTTTCAGAGCAAGATCCAATCAAAAGTTTGAAACTGGGTCCCTTTCCTGAGTCCTGACCTGAAACAGGTGGTCATACTATAGCATGCACCTTCTTCTTAACCACTGTGGCTATTTAAGGCCCCCGTTTAACCTAAGTGGAGAGTCTTTTGGAAGACATGCACTGTCAGCATCCCCAGACCCCTGGGGGAACCAGGATGTCCTGCACCACTATAACCTGGGTTGTTGCTGGCTTATGGCTCTGGAGGCCCCTGGAGAGGAGCCAGATGCATCAGCAACAGCAACAGCCACCCTGAGCATCCATCTGTTTTCACAGCCACCTCATCCGGTTGTGCTTCATCCACTGGCAGACTTCTGCACTGCTTCCTCCCTGCTCCTGGTGCCCCACAGATTCAGAAAGGCCCAGTTGCCATGGCAATGCCTAGAGCCATCTGAATTCCTGCTGCACCTCCTAGAAGGGAAGAGCTTAGGAAGAGCCACTGGTGGATTTCAAGTCTAGGCTTAGAGGTCATATGCTTGGTTACAGCTGGAGTGTGGGAGATCCGTGGCCTGATACCCTTGGGAAGATGCTCTGTAGCTGCAAAACACGCACCCCTGGACAAGTTCTTTATGTGTGGATCAGAAACTAAATGAGGTTTCCTACCTGGGGCTCAGGTAATATACTATCCCAGCTGTTCTCAAACTGGAGCATGCATCAGAGTCCCTTGGAGGCCTTGTTAAAACAGAGATAGCGGGCCGATGAGACGGCTCAGCGGCGTAAGTGCCTGGCTTGCAAGCGCGAGGGCCCGAGTTTGACTCCTGGATCCCACATACGAAAAAGGGGCCGGTGATATCGCTCAGCGGCACGGGTGCCTGTTGGCGCGCGAGGTCCTGAGGTCGACCCCCTGGTACCCACAAAAAAAAAAAAAACAGATAGCTTGGTCACACCTCCAGAGTTTCTGAGTTAGTAGTTCTGGGCTGGAGCCAGAGAATTTGTGGTTCCGGCAAGCTCCCAGGTGCTCATGGTCTGAAGACCATGCTGGGTGACCCACTGTACTACACCTCTGTAAGAGGGGGAACATCACATCTACGCAGGAAGCCATCACCAGCCAGGCAGAAAAAGGCCAGAATCAGTTGTCTCTTCTAGAGAAGGAAAAAGGGGGGTGACAGTCCCCTTGGCTGAAAGCTCCAGGAATGTGTGCTGGGCCTGAAGGCCCCTGGACTGGGTTTGTTTTTGGTCTCTAACCATCAGTGTACAGAGACCTTCTCAGATATGAAGATGAGAGGGCGCAACGTGAAGACAAGGCCCTTAAGTTACACAGTCTAGTGTCAGAGGGTCCCAGGCTCTGGGTGAGGCACTTAGTCTGCAGTGTCAGTGGTGGAGGGCACTCATGGCCGCCTCAAGGGGGATGACAGGAAGCAGGGGCTTCACAGGTACCTAAACCTCAGTTGGATCTGTTGTTCAACATGCTTCCCTCAGAATGCACATACTCTCTTCTATACTAAACATTATTCAGACTCCATCTCCCAAGGGCGTTATTCTGAGAGACAGAGAGAGGGAGAGAGAATGATTACTAAAAAAACAGCTCTCTGCTGCAGGCCCACCTGATTCTGCATAGCAAGTCCAGAGATTCTGAGGCCTTCCCTGCGCACTGAGCCCAGCCTGGGAAAGCAGGTCTTGGGGAGTGGTGGGCTTGGCGTCTCCTTGCAAGGGCTTGTCTGAAAGCAGGGAGTGCGTGCACACCATCTCCCCTCTGCCTCCTACTCTAAAGGGGACAGCTGGAATAGGGTCATAGCACAAAAGAAATGGATACCAAATACATTTACCAGCTCCAGAAGGCAGTATTAATTACCAGTTCTGTGAAGCTTTGGATGGGTGGTGAATGCTTTCATTCTGAGAACCAGAGAGGCTGTTGGAAGCCCCAGCTTGACAGGGACCTAGGGAACCTTTGAAGAAACCAACATCCTGGTATTTCTGAGGAGAATGGGAGAGATGCACCTATCGTGTTCAGGATTCTGAATGAACATTAAGTATGTGCTACACATCAAGTCCTCTGGAGTCTTCAGGCCTCCCTGAATCCAGGTTAAGGTTGCAGCCTGAGGGCAGGGATATAGCTCAGCAGCACAAGCACCTGCCAGGCAAATGCAAGGTCCTGAGTTCAATTCCTGGTACCAAAAAAAAAATTTTTTTATAAAGACTGCAGCCTGATTTGAGTTCTGTGTCTGCATGTGAGGGGTGGGCTTTGCAGAGCTGGACTGACCTCAGACTCAGGATAGTGGATACAAAACAAGGCCACTTCAGGAAAAGGAAGGGCATGGCCACAACTCCCTGGGGCCTTGGCTCTCTGCTTATCTTTCATAATCGGTAGATTCATAGCCTGAATCTACTGAAGCCCAGCAAACATGGTCAACCAGGTTACAGAGAACCCTGCCAGATGTCATCCTCCAGCCATGTGATACTCATCGGAGTTCATGGGCCTATGGGGGGAGGGCAGGGCAGTACATCCCACACTGGGGGGCCCTCTGCCTTGGGTGTTTTGGCCACAGGTGCTATGGTTTCCCTGAGAAGAGCAAAAGCATTAGACTCAGCACCTGACCCTTGCACTGGATGGAGCATCCACCCTACCAGGCCCGAAGGCCATCTGTACACACTGGGCTTTTCCTTCAGGTCCCAACTCTTGAGCCATGCTGTCTCCACTGCCATGACCTGGTCCCAAGCCCTTAGTCTCTTTCCCTCCCCACCAGAAGAACCATCCCTGCATACCAGATACCTGTTGCCTAAGAGAAGAGAATCCAATCTAGGTCCTGGGTCTGAAGCCTCTGGAAGACCTCCCTGCAGCTCCCCAAATCTCAGGCCTGGTGGTCACTTAAGGCCCATTCCCTGTACTTCTTCCCCTGCCAGAGAGTAGGGCTGGCTCCTCCTTCTCCTCTGGGTGTGATGAGTCTTGTGTCTCTCTTCCTGGCTCAAAAGCAGTGGACAGCTATGCCTGGTGAGGAGCCCCTTCCTCAGCCCTGGCCTTCCCGCCTTGCTTCTTGAGGGCTTGGGATGGACTGGTCGTTTGGAAAAGGGAAGGAAGCTCTGAGTCAGGGCTGGGTGACAAAGCTCTGGAACTTTCCCAGAACAGGAGCCCAGCTCATGTTGATAGTGAGGGAGCCAGTGGGACCCCAGTCCCTCCTCCCTGGGTCCCTCTTTTTTCCCCTGGCTGCTGGTTGGTGTTTGTCCTACTTTCCTCATTGCTAGGCAACCATCCTGGGTTCACCTCTCCCAGCCCAGCTTGGAGGTGGGGAACAAAGACATGGGGAATGTAGAGAGCAGCAGGGACTGTGGGCTGGAGAACCAGGGGAGAGGAAGGAAAGCGGACAAAAGGAACGTGAAGAGAAGTGGCACTGATGGTGGGAGGGCACGTTTCCACTTGGGCCCCTGGAGACTGGACTGCAGGTGAGACCAGGGAAAGGCAGGCAGGAGGGGACAGGCTGGTCAGGAGGCAGCACTGAGGTGGGGCCCTCCTCCTGCACCCTGGGCTCATGGTAATTAGTTCCTTTGTCCTGTTGCTGCTTCAGCTCTTTAGCTCTGGATTTTATCCTAATTGTAATTCCAGTTGCTTTCCACTGGAGTCCAGGTCATCCAGGCCTGGAGACCCAGCTGTACGACCTTCCTAGAACCCCAGGTGCACAGGCCTTGGCCCGAAGGCTCTTATCTGCTCTGCCCCTCCCTCCTGTGCACACCCCACCCTCACCCAGTCCTCTCAGTGCTCAGCTGCACCCACAGAGGGGCTGATGGATTTCCAAGGGGCTGGTTCAAGGAGGCCGCTTATCTTCCTGCCTCAGCCATTGCAGGATAGTTGAGAGAATTAGATTGGGGTCACTGGGAGACCTCTGGAGCCAAACTTTGCACACCGCAGGGTTTAGAGTGGTGTAGGGAGGGGCCCTTGTTTAACATTTCTGTTTACCGAGGAGGCCCCTACCCTGACCTGCCCATGGCTCCCACCCAGCTCCTCGCCTGTCTTTTCCTGTCCTCATTTTATGATGCAGTTTGGGTCTTTATTCCCCTGCTTGTTCTGTGGAGGGGAGACAGCTCCCAGGAGCTGTGTTGTGCACACACAGATCCCCTCAGAAAAGGCCTCCCCACTCAGCACACCCTGGGCAGGAACTCAGTCCAGCAGGGACTTGGGGGAACTTGGAGGCTCACAAATTATGACAACACCAAACTTGCATGCTAGGAGAACGCTGTCCAGGTGCTGTGGAAAGAGACAAATGAAGAAAACGGAGTTTACCTGGAGGAGCCAGAGCATAGAGCTGCTTAAACACATCCAGGAGGGCCCAGGGGTGTAGCTCAGTGGTAACACATTTTCCCAGCCGCTGGGTTGGATTCCCAGTACCAAAAAAGAAAAAATAATCTAGGAGAGAGCAATAAAGGAAAACACTAGAAAAGAAGCTGTAAGAGCATCCCATACACAGTCAGCTGTGGCAGTTCTGAAAATGCGTGTGCACTGGGCTCGATGCAGTCAGCGGCTGGTAGGTTTCTTCGCTCTGAAGGGTAGGGAGCCGAGCACATACCAAGTGCCTGTATGTGCTGTAGCTTTATCAGTTCCCAGAGGACATGGCTCAGAGAGGTCAAGTGTCTTGCATGAGATATCACAGTCAGAAAGTCAACAGCCTCCTCTTGTCTGCTTGACTCTGATGTGACCCTGCTTCCCACGACCTCCGCCTCCAAACAGACCCTTCTATGCTTCCAGTCACTGTGGGCCCAACCAGTACCTGCCACCGGTGGGTGACTGTTTTCCCCCAAATATGAGCTCCATGAAACTAAACCCAGCAAGCAGCAAAGGGGGTAAAAAATAGCCTTGGTGGGTCCTTGTGGCTCTTACACAGGTATTGATCTACCCTGAGTCCCCACAATTGCACCATTAACACCATCAACCCTGTGGCCAAATGAGGTAAATGAAACAAGAAATTGCCTAGGGACTTGGGGACAGTGTGGTGAATCCAGACAAGCTGTTTCCAGAGGCATCTCCTAAGCCCTGTGAAGGACTGCCTTGTCCTAGTGAATTTTCTGTTGCTCTAACAGAATACCTAGACTTGGAAATTTATAAAGTTTATTAAACCTTGGTTCCGAAGGCTGAAGTCCAAGATCAATATCTAGGCTTCATGCTGTGTTGTAACATGGCAGAAAGCAGAAAAGCAAGGAGGTGGATGAAGGAGCAGAACATAAGTGGCAGCCTTGCTTTATAACAACCTGTTCTTTCTGTAACCCAGTCCTGTGAGAATTACATAATCCCTTTTAGCTATTTTATCACCTCTTAATGTTCCTACCACCTTTCCATGCTGTAACTCTGGAGACCACGTTTTAACATGAGGCAAACCATATTCAAACCAGAGCATGACTCAGTGGCTACCATATTAGTGAGCAGGATTTCCGAGCCTTGCACTGTCTTTAGTTCTTTCCACACATTAACTGCCATTAGCAGGAAACGAGGAGGCAGGGGTTGTCCGCCTCTTGTTAAGCCAGTGGTCTTTTACTAGGCCACTCTGCCTCAGAGAAGCGTCATTCACATGGACCAGTATTAACTCTGGGGTCCTCATCCTCCACCCTGGCTTCACAGGGTAGGGTTGGATAACCCCTGACCCGCTGGGGGCCACCCATTCCACCTGTCACATTTAGCCTTGACCAAGGCCTGAAACTAAAGATTTGTGCCTGGATCACCAGCACCCCACCCCAGACCTGTGAGAGGATCAACAGAAATGTAATCATTAGCCCCACAAAGACGCTGTGAGATTCCCACTGCTACTTGAGGGTTGGGGTGGGTCAGAGACCCACAAAACTTGCAAGTGTGAAGGTGCCATGGTGACAGCACAGGCTAAAGATGCATTCAGCCCACTCTGTTTGCCTCACCACCCCACAAAGCATCCTCAGTAATGGTGGTGCTGCTTCTAACCAGTTACCGGGCCTCTCCCACCACCTGACAGTGACATTCCTGTCACATGGCCCCTCACAGATAACGTTCGTCTTCCCAGAGGTGTGCTGTCCAATGACTGATCTGAACTAATCTGGCCATACAGGGGGGATCTCCCTTCTCTCTGCTTCTTTTAAGTCCCCTGCAAAACAGTGCTGACCAGGCACAACTGCATTAAAATGGAAAAGGTTGACTTGCTGTCCACACCAGGAGCACCAGGTCCTGGAGACCAGCTGTGTGCAGTGCTGGCATTGCCCTCCAGAGGCTGCAGCCCAAAGTGGGAGGCAGCAGGGTGTGGGTGTAAAAAGCAATCATACAAAGTGGTGCCTGCTAATTACCAAATGATAGGCACTAAAAAGTGCCAAGGGACAAGTTGTCCAGTTGTAAGTCAAATGGTAGCAAATTTTTGTCATCGTCGTTGTGAGAGGGGGTCTCACTATATAGTGCAGGCTGGCTTTGAAATCACTATGTAGCCCAAGCTGGCTTCAAACTCATGGTGATCCTTCTGCCTCAGCCTCCGGAGTGCTGATGTTACAGTCCTGCACCACCACACCACACCCTAAAATGGTAGCAAAATATGAAACAGCCAAAACCATCCTGTCCTAGTACATGAACTCATCCCCTCACTTCCTCACACACAGTCCATCCAAGGCTGTTTTCAAGACAGGGTTCCAGTGAGTCCTACTGTTTCCTCCTCTTGCATGGTCTTAAGTATGCCTGGTCAGTTCCTTTAGTGTCTTTATTTTAAAAATTAAAAAAAAAAAAAAAACATACCAAAGGAACTATTTTTGAAGCAAAACTTTCCTCCTGGCTAGAACTTTGCTTCCCTGCCTCTTGCATCTGAAGCGGCGCTGTCTCTCCCCAAGCCTCCACCGGCTCCGAGGTCCCTTTCAGGTGGGAGGCCCATGATGATGTCAGTGTGCCTCAGCTGTTTTCAGTGAAGCCCCTCGAGCTGAAGCTGAGTAAATGGCTTTATCAAGTTGATTTTCCAAAGGATGGATCTTATTTTCAACCAACATGTTAAAACAAAATCAGCTCAACCACAACACACACAAAGCAAATAAATACTCTTTGCAGATTGACCTTTAAAATTACAAGGACAGAGGGCCACTGGAACATGCTGACTGCTTCTCTAGAGGAGAAGGACAGGGTTCTACTTCTGCTTCCCCAGAGTAGGGGACAAAGAATGAGAGCCTACCTTCACGGCGGCCAAGCCTGGCCTTGTACCTGCAACGGCAAGGCCTGGGCAGCCCAGTGCAAAGCGTTGCTTCACCTGCTGCCAGCTGCCCCTGTTCCTGGCCACCACGTACACCAGGCCGGGATTGGTATCAGCCCAAGGAAGTGGGCGGCAGAGCTGGAATGGTGGTGCTGAAACCTTGGGAGAGTTACTGGTGACCCCATGCTGACACTGGCACTTGTCCCCCTCCTGTCTCACTTGACAGCTTTGCAGTTCGGGGAAGGAGCACTTTGAAAGCCCAAGCAGTGGCCACCTGTCGGACTAAGAAACGGGTGCGGGTCACAGTGGAGGTAGAACAGAGGGTGCACAAAGTCTTATTTTGTCTGGCCCCAAGGAGTTTTTTTTTTTTTTTTTTTTTTTTTTTTTTGTGGGTACCGGGGGTCGACCTCAGGACCTCGCGCGCCAGCAGGCGCCCATGCCGCTGAGCGATATCACCGGCCCTTTTTTTTTCGTATGTGGGATCCGGGAGTCGAACTCGGGCCCTTGCGCTTGCAAGGCAGGCGCTTACGCTGCTGAGCCATCTCACCGGCCCCCCAAGGAGTTTTTTAATTTAGTGGGTTACAAATAGTGAGATAGCAAAGGTCTGGCAGCAAAATCCAGACTGTCAGTTTCTGTGGAAGAGTGAGGCTGTCTGGCTCTGTTGCTCTCACAGTCTGCCCATAGCAGCAAGTCTCAGATGCCCCAGCTTGTTGGCCAACGCCTTGTGTCCCAGGACCGCAGCTCAGGGCCGGCCCTGTTCCAGTTCCTTGGGCATCTTTCAGCCTCCGAGGCCCCACCAGAGGAAACCTCCCCAGGCTGCAGCTCAGGTGGCCTCCCCTGACTCGGGGAACTGCACTGAGACGACCAAACTTCCAGGGAGCCCGGACTCGGACTCGTGTGGAAACATCCACATTGTACCCCCTTAACTGGTCCGCTTCCGTGCAGAGCCCGGGGAGACTGCTGCTGAGTCAGAGCTGTCCCTCTGCCCCAGTCAGCTGCGCCTGTGTCACTGTGCCCTTCTGCCGCCATCACGCGGGGCCGGGGAACTCCAGCAGGGAAAGTCCTACAGGCAGTCGGCGGTTTGTTCTCTGTGAACTCTGCATAGGATGCTGCACGCAGGAGGCCTGCTGAGGACTGTCGGGGTGGCCCTGGGTGGAAGCAAGAAAGCGGAGGGAGGTGTGGGAAAAATGAGCAACTGAGGAAGCTGGCGTGGTCACAGTCATGAGGTTAGCACATCCCGGCCCCAGCCTGTTGCCTCCTTGAAGCATCCCTGCTTTAGGTCCCTCATTCACTCGACACACCCCTGAGGAACCCCGCTGGGCCCCAGAGCTTCTTAACAACCTCCTCTGTCTTTCTGGACCACTCAGAGTGGCAGCAGATTCTTCAGGCCTCCTCAAACATGGAATACCATGGTGACTGACATGAGTGCCTGAGGACACAATGATTTACTAAATAAATGCAAATATAATGTAGATTCAGTTTCTGCCCATTAACACTCGGGAAGTGCTAAGGTAGTGTCCGAACAAAGTTAATAATAACACTTTTCTTTCTTCCAGTACTGGGGATTGAACCCAGGGCCTCTACACTGAACTACGTCCCCAGCCCACCGCATAGACCCTCCCCCTTTATTATTTTATTTTACTTTATTTATTTTTGGTTTTTTGAGACAGGGTCTAACTATCTAGTTCAGGCTAGTCTCAACCTCACAGCAATCCTCCTGCCTCAGCCTCCCAAGTACTATCCCTTTTTTAAATTTTGAGACAGGGTCTCACTAAATCATAGGTCACCCCAGTTAGGCTCAGATTTGCAATCCTCCCTTAGCCCTCAAGAGTGCTACACTGTTTTACTACTTAAAAAAAAATTCTACCTGCCATCACCTACATTCCTGAAGGGAGCCCTATCCTCCCACTCAGCCCAAAGCCAAAGCCTGAGGCCATCTGCCCTTCCAGCCCTCCTGCAGACCCAGCTCCTGCCTTAGGGCCTTCCCGAAGGGGAAGGGGACAGTCCCCAGGAAACAGCAACTGGCCCAAAGAGCTAAAAGCCTTCCCAGGCACACCCACATCTTGGAAGGAGTGGTGGTGCACCCCTGATCCCATCATCTGGGAGGCTGAGGTAGGAGGATCAAAAGTTCGAGCCCAGCCAGGTCAATTTAGTAATTAAGGCAGATCTTGTCTCAAAAAAATAAGAAAGGGCTGGGGATGTAGCTCAGTGTGAAGACCCTGAGCTCAATCTCCAGTATCATAAATGAAAAAAAAAACTCTGTGGAACGAAGAGCAGAGGTCTGAGTGCTGCCAAGGGTGAGTGGCACAGCCTGGGCACAGGGCTGGAAATGGAACTTGGACTTAGAAGCTAACTACTGGGAAACTTCCTAACCAACAGAGTAGAAGCCACCTTTTATTTTGTTTTTTTGTTTGTTTATTTGAGACAGGGTTTCACTATGTAGCCCAGGCTGGCCTTGAACTCACAGCCATCCTCCTGCCTCAGTCATTACTGCAATCCCAGCACTCGGGAAGCTGAGGCAGTTAATGGATGTGTGTGGTTTAGGAGGATGCCAAGGGATGCTGACCACCTGCGGCAGACTCAGGGAGGCTGAGAAAGGAGTGTCAGGCAGCACCTACGTGGGGGGCTTTCCGTACACCCAGCTGCATAGAAAGTCAAGTGCAGACGGACCGCCGCGAGCTGGGGTTGGCGCTCCGCCCCCGCTCTCCTTCCAGCATCTTTCTCTTCCTGCCTTCCCGCGCACTGCCTCCTGGGGGTGTCTACATGTGCCAGTCCTGCACTCTGCCTCAGCTGGAGTCTTCTGGTCTTGCTGGGCACCTCGGCCGCTCTGGGTTTCCCCACAATCTCCCCAGACCCGGCAGAGACCTGCCACCCCCGCCTTCCTGTGAGCCTGCGCCCAGCAGGTCCCTCGCTAAGACTCCCCCTTCGGGCGGTCTTTGCCCCCGGCCTTCGCCACGCCCTCTTCTCCGCGTCAGCCCAGGCCTGGCTGGGGCCTGCTCTTGGGGGAGCCTTCCCTGGGCTCCCCCAACCGGCCCCTGCCTTCCTGCCTGGCCCTGGCGTTCAGGGGGGAAACACAGACGCTGGGGGAGACAAACCTGCATTTGATTCCTGGTGCTACGCCTTTCAACGCAGGAAGATCAAAAGTTCGAGCCCAGCCTGGGCCACTTAGCAACTTCGTGAGACCCTCTTTGTCTCAAAATTTAAAAAAATAAAAAGGCTGGGGTTGTAGCTCTCTGCGAAGGCCCCAGTTTCAATCCCAGTCCTACAACAACAACGAAGAGTGTGACCTCAGACAGGTCCCAGCCTTGCTTTCTGCACCTATCAAATAAAGACATTTCCAAACTAGGATTGTATAAAAACATGCCACGCATCTGGAACAGCGCCAGACACAGAGCAAATGAGCAGTAACTGTCCCGTTCCCTCTCCCAGCATCCTGACACACACCACAGGTCGAGGTCACGGAGCCACTGGGCCAGACCTTTCCTGGCTCCTAGGCGGAGGTGTGGGGTTGCCCCGGGGCGCCTGGTGCTGATAGCTCCGTAGCTCCTCCGTGCGCGGGGCAGCTTTTTCTAAGCCTCTGAAACCCAGAGGTCTTGTCCCAAACTTTTCACAGGACAAAGGGGCCAGCTGGCCTTGGACTAAAGAGGCCCTGTCTTCACCAGGTATCCTGGGCCGTGTGCCGAGGGAGACTGCGGATCAAGAAGCATCCGCCTCGCTCATCTGTTTAACAAATAGTTCTTTTTGTACTTATTATATATATATATAGTTTTTTTTTTTTTTTAAACACGGTTTTGCTAAATTGCCCAGGCTGGGTTTGAACTCTCAGTCCTACTGCCTCAGCCTCCCAGAGTGCTGAGATTACAGGTGTGCACCTCCCCGTCCAGCTAACAAATTTGGGGGGGGGGTATCGAGACAGGGTAGTTCAGGCTGGCCTTGAACTCACTATGTAGCCCAGGCTGGCCTCGAACTCACAGTGATCCTCCTGCCTCAGTCTCCCTAGAGCTGGGATTACAGGCGTGCCTCACTCTGCCCAGCTAAGGCCAAATGTTTCTTGAGCACCTACTATTCCAGGCATATTGTAGGCAGCAAAGGACACGGTAAAGCCCTGTCCTCAGGGAGCTTTCATCTTGTGTAGGCGATGGACAATAAGCAAGGGGGTAATGCCAGGGGGTGGGAATACTCTCTCTTCTCGGGGAGGAACATGGCCAGAGAGGCATGGGAGGAGGGTGGTGTCCCAGCTCTTAGGTGTTCTTGGTCTCTCTGCCCCTGCTGTGCAGTAACTGGCAACTTTTTGGGTGAATGGAGGACGCGCACAATTACGCTTGGCAAGCAGTTCTCCCGGTGGGAATCAGGACCGCTCGAGCTCTGAGGCCGCTCCTCCCGCCGGGCCACCTGGACCCGGCTGTGCGAGCGGCCGACCAGGCCCGGCCCGCCCTCCTCTTCCAGCGCCCTCTGCCGCCAGTCCCTGTGCCCCCAGAGCCCACGCCTGGGTTTCACGCCGCACGTCGGGGTTCTCGGCGGTTTTGCTAACCCTTCTTCGGCCACCTTCTCCAGGGACGAAGGCTTGAGTGCCCCGTCCCACTCCGTCCTGCACGTGGCTGTCTGGTGTGGTCGCCGCACCACCGGGCACAGGCGAGCCGCCCACTCCAGCCGCGCAGGGCACCCCCGACCCAGCCTCTTCTCCCGTCTGCGCCCCCTGACTAGGGAACCCCTCGCACCCCGCCCAGGCCTCTGCGCCCCGGGCCCCTTGGGCGGCCTCCCCGCAAGCTTCCTCAGGGCGGGCTGCTCGCCGCCGCCCCGGCGCTTCTCCTTTGCGCCCGCCAGGGTGGGTGAAGCCTCACGCGTGCCCCCTGCGCCACCCCACGTCCAGGAGCCCCTCCGGGCAGGCAGGGCGGCGGACGGCGAGGCGACAGAAGGCGCCGGGCGCGGAGCAGACCCGGGAGCAGCTGGCAGGGCGGCGGACGGCGAGGCGACAGAGGGCGCCGGGCGCGGAGCAGACCCGGGAGCAGCGGGCGGGCGCCAGCCGGGGCGGGCGGACGAGGCCGGAGAGCGCGGCTTGGCGACCCTCAGCCTCAGCCGCCTCCTAGGGAAGAGGTAGATTCACCTAAAATGGTTCGACCAAGAATTTGTTCCTGGCGTGTGAATTTACGAGGTGTCTTATGAACGAATGAAAAGTGGAAAACTTACATATATAACTGTCTTTATTTTTAAAACTCTTTAAAATTAGGATTGTCCTTGTGCCCAGGGGATGTACCACAAATGCTCTGTACTTTTTTCCCTGTGTCAGTCAGGTGAACCAGGTCCTTCCCTCCTTCCACGTCCCCCTGGCCCACAGACTTCCGCTCCTAGCTCGGGTCACCCGCTGGGAACGCGAAGAGAAAGCCCGACTGAGCATAGCCAATCAGAAGTCAGCACTTCTCAGGTCCCGCCTTCCTCCCCCTGAGTGACAAACGCGCGCTCCGCTCCCGTCAGCGCCACCTGGAGGCAAAGGCGAGGAGGTGCGGCTTCGAGGAGACGGTCCTTTGCCTCGGCGGGCCTGGGAGCTGCCGCCTTCCCTCCGTGGGGCCGACAGCTCCGGCCGCAGGGAGGGACCTGCAGGAGCTCACAGGGTCTTTTCCCCACTGATACGGAGGAATGAACCCTCGCCCTTCGCATTAACCTGCATCCCCATCCCTTTTTAAAGATTTTGAGAGACAGGGTATCGATAAATTGCCCAGGCTAGGCTTGAATTTGGCGATTCTCCTGCCTCAGCCTCTCAGACTGCTGGGATTACAGCCTTGTGCGACCACGCCCGGCTTCCACAGCGCTTTTTCACCTCCTATTCAGGTGACTTTCCCCACAGTTTTCCCCTGGTTTGTGTTGTAAACTATCACTATGAGACCAAAAGAATGGATTTGATGAGGAAAAGTAGCATGATCGAGGTTTTAAGCACTCCGACAGCATCTCTTTAGGGCCAGTCCCATCAAACACAGTGGGCGCCTGGGATGAGGTAGTGGTGGCTGACACCCTTTTCCCTGGTCCCCAGTCAGTGGAGTCCCCCACCTGCCCCAGCTGAAGGCCTGGACACCCCCCACTGCGTGGGGACCTGCAGGGCCTGACAGCAGTATCTTCCGGCTCCTCTCTGAGGAGTCCTGGCTGGGAGCCATAAAGTGACCACTGTTCATGTCACGCTCCTCTTCCTAATGTAAAAGGTGTGAGGAGCCGGGATTTTCCCCTTGGGTCACTCAGTGGCCTGCAGGAGGGTAGGCTGGTGCCTGATCCCTGTCTCCAGGGGGGATGCTTGGGGGATGTGAGGTGCTCTGGGGACCCCCACTACAGGAAATGTTGGGGGAAGGGAGTGCCAGGAAGAAGAGTTCTTCTTTCATTAAGCACTTGCTATGTGCCACTTGTCACAGATTTCTAGCTGGACAGCAGTCTCCTCATGACTGTCCAAGAAATCTTGTTTTGAATTTATTTATTTGTTCATTTATTTATTGAGACAGGATTTCACTATGTAGTTCAGGGTGGCCTTGAACTCACTATGTAGCCCAGGCTGGCCTCGACCTCAGGGTGATTCTCCTGCCTCAGCCTCCTGAGTGCTGGGCTTACAGGCATGCACCACCACATCTGGCCAGAAATCTTGTTTTTAAAGTACATTGATGAGGACTGAGGAGTACCTCAGCAGTACAGCCCTGCCTAGCATGTGCAAAGCCCCAAGTTCAAACCCCAACACCAAAAAGATAAAATGAAAAAATATATATTGATGTAACCCTGGAATATCAGATATAATTATACACAAAGAAGATGGTCTCTTTAGACTCTTTTTTGTCCCCCCAAACAGGTGGCTCTGCTTCTCTTGTCCATGACCAAAAAAAAAGAGGGCCAGCCAGGGGTCAGAGTTCAGAAAGACAGGGATGCGCCCCAAATTACCTGAAAAGGGAAGGGCTGCCTGGGCTTAGTACAGGTAACAGCATTGGGCCTGGGAGAACACTCCCCCTCCATCCGCCTGAATGTGGGCCACACCCCAGGGCCTCCTTGCAATGTCCCAGGAGAAGCAGAAATAAAAATAACAATAACAAAGACCTAGGAAATCTCTAAAGCTCCAGGCCAAGCACGCGGGGGTTAGATCACAACCTCTACCCCCACTTGAACCTCCTTAAAGGTTCCTACGTAAGGACTGCATCTCATGTGTGATTTAATCAGAGTGCATTCTGGGACAGACGAGTGTGTAGTACCCCCGAGAAGAGTCGGCCCCTGTCAATCACTCCTTTCAATCTTACCCAGAGACCCAATGAGAGGCACGGGGTGGGGGCTGTGCTCATCTTTTAAAATCCGAAAAGCCTAATTTAACCGTGCGCTTTTATTTCCCTGTCGTCCTGACGCTGCTTTTCTTCCGTTTGTGCCATCTTTTTCATTCTGTTGGCGAGGACCTGCCCTGAGGACACCTTCCTGTTACCTTCAATGAGTGTAGCAGCTTTTTCTTTTACCATTGGGCATGCACTCGCGATTCTTTGCTCACCGTACACAAGGATCTGGAATCTGTCTCTCGGATGCATCACGCAGCACCAGTGGCGTCAGTCTGATTAGCGCCGGGGCATCAGGAAAGCTGAACAGATCCGGGCCTCTGCCTGTGCGTGAGTAAGACACTGGGCTGAAAACTCCCAGGTGTTCGCATGATCAAGGGAGGCGGGGCTGCGGGGACATCTGCTGAGTTGCGGCTCGAGGCCACTGTGGGTGGCTGTTACAGCTTATGTCTGGACCTCTCCCCAGTACCTCATGTGCTCATAAGTGGGACTTTTGGGGGTGACTGGATCATGGGTGTGTGATACTGGATTAGTCCATTGATGGGTTTATAGCTGGGTGTGATGTTGGGAGGTGAAGCCTGGAAGGGTGTGTAAATATTTCCCTTCTCTTTTGATGGCTCCACTTCCTGCCTCTCTGCCGTGCTACCCTGCTTTGGAGCCAGCTGACTATGGACTGAAACTCTACAGGCTGTGAGCCAAAATAAACCTCTCCTCTAATAACTTGTGGGTGTTGGGTATTTTGTCCCAGCATCAAGAAAGTAAGGAAGACAGCTGGGCATGGTGGCGCATGCCTGAAATCCCAGCACTCAAGAGACTGAGGCAAGAGGATCACTGTGAGTTCAAGGCCAGCCTGGGCTACATAGTGAGTTCAAGGCCAGCCTGGACCGCACAGTGAGGTCCTATTTGAAAAACAAAACAAAAAAAAAGTAACTAAGACAGTGGCCTTGGGGACCTCAGAAAGGACTTGTTTCATGGGCACCCAAGTTAACCCTAGTGGAGCAGCACACACTCCAGGACTCTGCTTGCCACTCCCTGGGCCTGAGGCTCCAACCCTAAGCCCCGTGGCCCATTCTAGGGTACACTGAGGCAGGTACTGAGAAGCAGGGGGTCCCCCTTCCTGTTCTGGTGCAGCCTAACACCTGGTCTCCACCTCCCCTCCTAGTCCCTAGTGCCCAGGAACATGCTACCCTGTTTTGCTCAAGATCATGGCCTCCCGTGGCCCAGTTCCTCCCTCCTCCCCGGAGCCTCATCTGCCCGCTCAGCTGCTCGCCTGCCCTGTTCCTGTCCCCACCCCGCCATCTCCCAGGGCTACAAGACACATTAGCTCCTGGATCCCTGCACGGGGTGTGAAAGGCTGGGCTCCAGCAGAGACCTCAGCTGTCTGGGGTGGCAGCTTTCCCCGTTGTTCCTTGATTGGGGGTAGCTGGGACGTGGTGGGGAGAGGGTGCTGGGTGAGACCTGCCCAGGGACAACGCCCAGTAGGGCAGCAGGTGGGATCTTCCTCCTCTGAGGCTGCCCTCAGACGCAAAGTGCCCTGGTCCCTCTGGGAACATCTGTGTGGAGTTTCAGAGCTCTGGTTTCAGCTCTGCCACTGACTTGCCATGGAGAGGCCTCTCTGGGCCTCAGCAGCCTCGTCCCCAAAATGGACATAATGACGACGAGGCCATGTGCCTGCAGGCTGGGGGCTCTTGCACGGAGAGTTCTATCTGAAGGAGAATTTTCTGCATTCCTCCGTCCCCGCTGTGAGACAAGGGATGGAGCGAAGTGGGGGTGGCTGTTACCCATGGCAGGGTTGGCGACGCGTGGCGGGGGGTGTGCTGCGTGCTGGGGCGGCCCTGGGCACTCCGCACCATTTCATTTAATTCTCCCAACAACGCTCTGGGGCAGACACCACCGCCCCACAGCCAGCACTCAGCTCCCATCGGTGAGTGAACGCCAAGCCAGCGTGCACATTCCCAACTGTGCAAAGGGCGGACCCTGCCTGGACCCCTGTGCCACCCTGGGATGAGCTCTCTGAAGGGGACATCC
Organism: Erethizon dorsatum; assembly: GCA_028451465.1. Taxonomy (NCBI): domain Eukaryota; kingdom Metazoa; phylum Chordata; class Mammalia; order Rodentia; family Erethizontidae; genus Erethizon; species Erethizon dorsatum. The sequence continues at coordinate 69,679,692 of CM051824.1, forward strand.
CCCTGGGGGACCCGCCCACTTGGAAGTTGACCTGGGCTCACTGCTTGGCCCCAGCCCACTTAACTTCTTTGGTCTTCAGCGTCTTCTGTGTGTGTGTGGCGGGGCGGGGGGGTTCTGATAGTCATTTTTATCATCTTGGCTCTGATCTCACAAGGAAGGGCATCAGGCCTAGGGGCCTGGGCCGTGTTGGGGGCCTCAGAATTTTCCTGCAGCCTTTGAGCACCCATATGTGAGGTCAGCCTCAGGAGGGTGGCAGGGAGTGGGTGACAGCTCCTGCTTCAGGAACAGGTCAAATGAAGGAAAACCACACTTCAGGGTCAGATAGCAATTTAGGGGGAGAGGCAGGGTTGGAATCCAGGTCTCCCAATGCTTAGGCCCATTCCCTGGGCTCAGGCCCCAGCGTGGGGAAGAAGAAAAGGGAGCCCTGGCAGGCTGTGCCCTTCCCAGGGCTGGTGGGGAGCAGGTGTTGGCTCGCCTTTGCCTCCTTCTGGAGGCTGCCGAACTCCTAGGCCCTGAGCCTTCCTGCTCCAAGCCTGCTGCAGCAGGGCGGGGCGGGGCGGTCACTCTGAGCCAGCTTGTCTGCCCTCTGCTACTGTGAGGGCCCTTGTGATTGCCCTGGACCCGATATTCCTGGGTCATCTCCCACCCCTGGTCTCCAGATAGCAGCCCTGGCCCAAGGGCAACCTCAGTCCCGTGGCCGTGAGGCGCACGCTCTTCACGGGTTCCAGAGACATCCTGGCGTGGGGGTACAGTATCCTGGACACTAGATGCCTCTTGTCCCAAAGGGGACTTCAAGAAATGGTTACATTTCTTACTGAGTGCAGTTGTGCATGACTGTAATCCCAGGTATCAGAGAGGCTGAGGCAGGAGGACTGCAAGCTCCAAGCCAGCCTGGACAATTTAGCATGACCCTGTCTCAAAACTAACAACAAGGGCCGGTGAGATGGCTCAGCAGCTTAAGCGCCTGCCCGGCAAGCGCGAGGGCCCAAGTTCGACTCCCGGAACCCACATACAAAAAAGGGGCCGGTGATATCGCTCAGCAGCACAGGCGCCTGCTGGCGCATGAGGTCCTGAGGTCGACCCCCCGGTACCCACACACACACAAAAAAACTAACAACAAAAAGGGTTGGGGATGTAGCTCAGTGGCAAAGTGCCCTTGGATTTGACCCTGAGTAAAACAAACAAACAAACAAACAAATAAATAAATAGTTCTATTTTTTTTTTTTCTCTTTTTATGTGGGTACCGGGAGTCAACCTCAGGACCTCGCGCTTGCCAGCAGGCACTTGTGCCACTGAGTGATATCGCCGGTGCTTTTTTTCCTTTCTATGGGTTCCTGGGAGTCGAACTCAGGACCTCATGCTCGCCAGGCTGGCGCTTATGCCACTGAGCCATCTCACCAGCCCAATAGTTCTATTTATTGCACCCAGCATGTGGGTTAAGCTTTGTACCTGCTCCTCTGCCCTGTGCACCTCCCTGCTACACCCATGTCCAGCCCTGTCCCAGCCCTCGGGGTGCCCCTTCATTCCTGGCCCCTGAGTGCCCCTGGAAGGGCTCCCTGGGGAGGGGGTGCCAGGTCCTGGGGGGTGGGATCCTCTGGCCCAGAGGGACAGATAGAAAGGGACGTGCAGATCTCTGTAGCTGCAGGGGGACAGGGGAAGTGGCCCTGGGTGTGGACTGGTCAGTGGAAGAGAGCCCCCGGGAAGGATGGCCTCCCTTCCAGGATGGGAGTGGGGCTGTGGCCTCCAGGGAAATGTCGGTGGCCTTGGTCCTTTTCTTTCCATACCCTGAAGAGGTTCCCGCCCTCAAGGACAGAGCCAGGCGGTAGGGTGAGGATGGCAAGGCAGGTGCTGGTCCATTTCTACAGCTAGTGATCTCTTTCTTTTTGCAGTGCTGGGGGTTGGACCTGGGGCCTCCCACGCACTAGGCAAGGGCGTGCCCACTGAGCTGCACCCCAGCCCTCAAAGCTACTTACCACTGTGGGGCAGGTGCAGGGGGCTGAGCTAGGCCTCCTGGGCATCTGTACAGACCCCGAGTGCACGAGTGTCTTCGTGAGGTCCTGAGGGCAGCTGGCACTTGAGCACCACACTTGTCCCCTCCACTCTCCCTCTGTCCCTCACACTCTCCTGACACTGTCCTCTCACAGGGCCACCTGGGGGAGTCGTGGGTCAAATCCAGCCATATTATCTACTCCCTCCGGAGGGCAGCCTCTCCAATGCCAGTACCAGCACCCTTGTGCAGCCTTCTCCTGACTGTGGCTGATCTTGGTGGCTCGCTGCTACAGAGAAGACGGCAAACGCTTTGGAGATTTGGGTACAAGGCCATCTCTTCACCTTAGTCCACTGTCTGGCTTTAGCCTGTTCCCTGGCTCTGATGAAACCAGCTGCCACCTGTGAGCTGCCCCTCGGAGAGGCCCACTTGGCAAGGAAGTGGGGGTGGCCTCTGGCCAACAGTCAGCGTTAAATGGAATCCCCCTGTCCAAAAACCTTTGAGGAACTCAATCCTGTCCACAACCACCACACGAGGGAGCTCAGAGCTGGATCTTTCCCCATCAACCCTGAGGTGGCGTAGCCAGACAGCCTGACTGCAGCCTGTGGGAGACTGGGGCCAGAGGGTGCTGCCAGGCCACCTACAGATTTCCTTCACACAGACGCTGTGAGACAAGGAATGTCTAAGCCGCCAAGACGTGGGTCAATTTGTTATGCAGCTATAGCTACCAAATACACTTCTTTCTCTGCCCCATTGCCTTGGAAATGCCAAGTCCCAGAATCCTCCTTGACCTTGGTTCTTGCCTTGCCTCGCTGACCCTTCTCTCTCTTTCCATCATCTCTTCCTACCCCCAAGGTGCTGTCCCCCAGAACCTCTGATCGCCAGGCTCCTGAGAGCCATCCCTTCATGGCTTAGGGATGAAGAGGCAGCTTTCTCCATTCTGCCAGCTCCTCTGTGCCCAGCCCCACTGCTCCTGACGCGTATTCCCTCTGGACGCTCCTCTAACTGCCTGGTTCAGTTTTGTGTCTCTCCTTGGTGTCTTTGTTTTCCATCAGCAATAGATCTTCCCTGTGGAAGGACACTTAGAACTTCCCTGAGCCCCTGGCCAATGCCAACCACAGGTCTCTGGGCCTCCTCTAATTCTGACTCACCCCCCCTTAAGTGACTTTCAAGACATCAGGCCATCAGTCACCCCAAGCCTCCATAGTTCCCATTTCCCACCTACAGCCTCACGTAACTCCAGCCAATAGGCCAGGCCTTGAATGCCAGTTGCACCTTACTCTGCCTGAGGGCCTTAGTGCAGCTTGTTTCACCTCCCTGGTCTCTGATTTCTAACCCTAAAAACTGTTAAACAGTTTTAAACTGGAAAACAGTTTAAAATTTGAGCCACTCCAGATGTCCTTCAACAGGTGAATGTTTAAAGTATGGTACATCCATCCTGTGGAGTACTACTCAGCAATAAAAAAGGATGAATTCTTGACAGACAAAGATCAGGGTGTGTCTCCAGAGAGAATTATGTTGAATGAAAAAAGCCAATCCAAAAAGGTTACACACTACATGATTCCACTTATGTGACAGTATTGTGACAGTATTGAAAGGACAATCTTATAGACATGGAGGACAGATCAGTGCTGCCCAGGATTAAGGGAAGGGCTGGGGGTGGCTATGAGGTGCAGCATGAGGAATCACCTGAGGATGAAAAGTTCGCTTCCTTGTCCATGTCTTGGTTGCGATGCTGCGTTTGAATTTTGCAAGGTGTTACAACGGGGGAATCTGGGTAAGGGGTACATGGGATCTGTAGGGTTTCTTACAATTGCACATGAATCTAAAATTATCTCACAATAAAATGCTCAATTTTTAAAAATGATCCCCTTGACTGAGTCACACGGAGCTCAGTTTATAACTTAGGGGCCACGTTACCTAATGTATGAACATGAATGAGAAAACCACCACTTCTAACCCGCTGCAGTGTTTCCAGCCGCATGGGAGGAACCCACCGCAGCCTTCTCACGGAAGGACGCACCCAGGAAAGCAAGGCGGAGTCGTGGAGCTCCCAGTGCTTGGTGCAGGTTAAACGCGATCTGGTTCGGCAGGCAGCAAGCAGCTCCTTCCCTCTTCCCTCTGGAGGAGCCGGAAAATCAGCCGGGCTGCAGATCCTCTCTGAGGGGGCTTCCGGGTTCTGTCCTCGCCCAGCTCACTTCTTGCTTGAGCTCCACAGTTTAGCGCTGGAACGACGCCCGGGCAAACACGTCCACGAGGTTTCTTGGCACCGTGCTAGGCACAGAATACAAAAGCGCAAGGGTAATTGCTGCCTTGCATCACAGTCGAGGCAGCCACTGCAATTTATATACACAAATCTATTTTCTGTTTTTTGAGACAGGGTCTTACTATGTGGTTCAAGTTGGCCTAGAACGCATTATGTAGCCCAGGCTGGCCTTGAATTCGAGAGGATCCTCCTGCCTCAGCCTTTTGAGTCCTGGGATTACAGGTGTGCACCACCATGACTGGCTTTCTCAATTTATAAAGAGGTCATAAAGCTGGATGTGGCGGCGCACGCCTGTGGTCCCATCTACTTGGAGACTGAGCCAGGAGAATGAGTCCAATACTGGCCTGGGCTACATAGTGAGTTCAAGGCCACTGGGACTGGATATTAGGAACTCGTCAAAAAAAGGAAAAAAAAAAAGCCAAGTGTGGTGGCACACACCTGTAATCCTAGCACCCCAGCACTCTGGGAGGCTGAAGCAGGAGGACTGCAAGTTCAAGCCCAGCCTGGACAATGTAGCAATTTATAGAGCCCCTGTCTCAAAATAAAAAGATAAAAGAAGCTCTGGCACTGTAGGTCAATGTGAAGGCCCTGGTTTCAATTTCCTCGTACTTAAAAGAAAGAAAAAAAAAAGATATAAATTGATTGTTAGTTATTTTTCTCATTGCTGAGACAAAATACTTGAGACCCAAAGTTAAAGGAGGAAAGGTTTATCGTAGCTCACAGTTTGTTGAGGTTTCAGTCTGTAGTTAGCTGGCCTTAAGGCAGGGTGGCGTGGCACAAGAGAAACAGTTCATGGCAGGCAGAAGGCAGTGAGCAGCAAGCAGCAATCAACGACAGCACCCCTCTTTCTGTCCCTTGTATTCTATCCAGGCTACCCACCCTCAGGGCAGGTAGCACTCACTCCCAGGGTGGGCATTCCCGTTATCCACACCCAGAACTATGCCGAACCAATCAGTGGACTAATTTAGTAATTACACAATCCCAGGATCACACCCTTGATCCCAGCATCACACACCCTAGATCCAGCCACCTCTGAAAAGCCTCCCCATGACCACACAAGGGTTTGGGGGGACAGCTAGACACAAGCCATAAGAAACTGATCATTCTCAGTTTATAACTACAAATGGTCCTTAAACATATGAAAAACTGTGGGCATTGGTGGTACATACCTGTAATCCCAGCACTCAGGAGGCTGAGTCAGGGGGATTGCCAAGAGTTCCAGGCCAACCTGGGCTACATAGTGAATTCAAGTCCAGCCTGAACCACATAGTGATACCCTGCCTCAAAAGACAAACAAAGGCATATGAAAAGCTATCCCACTTGCATATAATAAGAGAAATGCAAAAAGAAAAGGTACAGCAAGAGACCACTGCTCCCCTACCACACAGGCAGACATCCAAGAGCTGAGGACATGCTTGCATTCGAGATGTGCTTGTGGACATCCCTGGCGGGGAGCGAAATGCTGTGATCCCTGGACCTCTGTACATTGTTTATTATAAAGCAATCTCAGAATTACAGGAAGGCAACAAATACTGCACAAAGAACTTGCTTCTGAACAATTTGTTATATATATGTAATAAAACCTTGGTTTGCAAGCATGATTTGTTCTGGAAACATGCTTGTAATCCAAAGCACTTGGCAAATTTCCCTATAAGAAATAACGGAAACTTAGATGATTTGTTCCGCAACCCCAAAATGTTCATATAAATATGATTACAATGTATTTTGTAATATAATACAAAAGAATAAAGAAAATACAAAATATAAAGAAAAAATCAAATTAACCTGCTGTTGCCTTTGAAAACCTTCATGGCTGGTGTGAGGGAGACAAGAGGGAGGAGGGTCATCCTGTAGGTTGGACAACTTTCGCTGTCCCTAACAAATTACTGCTATCTATTTGCTCAGTGGAATCTTTCTCCTTCTGTGCAACTTTGACAAGGAACCCATCCAATGACACTTCCTTTTGCCTCCTTTTGAGGATTTTGTGGAAATGTGACATTGCATTGTTGCTAAAGAGATTCGTTGCTTGCACTGCTACAGCCTTATTCGGGTGTTACTTCTCTACGAATTTTTGCACTGTTTCCCACATTTTACGCATCTCCCTAATCTCATTTAAAGTGAGGGATTCCCTTGCCTTTTTCTCCTCTCCTCCTCTGCTGAGGAGATCGCCTCCATAACCTCTTGCTGTTGGGAGACTATCACCCACAGTCCAGGAGCGAGAGAAAGAGAGAGAGAGAGACTGGCCGATGGCTCAGTGGTGATCACGTGACATTTCGAACGCTGTAGTACTCATATTGCAAGACACTGCTTGTTTATCAAGTTAAAATTTATTAGAAATGTTTGCTCATCTTGCGGAACACTCATGGAATAAGTTACCTCAAACCCAAGGTTTTACTGTCTATGGAGCAAAACCCAGTGTGCTCTACTACTGATCTACATCCGCAGCCCCCATATTCCTTTAATTTTTAATTTGTTTTGAGACAGATGTTCCCTAAATTGCCCAGGTGGGACTCAAACTTGTGATCCTCCTGCCTCAGACTACCTAAGTGCTGGGATTACAGTTGTGCCCATGCCCCCCCCATTTACATCTTTTACCACAGGACGTTCTTGTTCACAGCTGCAGTGCGAACATCAAAATCTGAGTGGGAGCCCTGACCCAGTACTGCCTGAAATCTAGCAAGATCTGCTCCAGAATCACATTTTTTTCCTTTATGACAATCAAACTCACTCAGCTACATCCCCAGCCCTTTTTATTTTTTATATTGAGACAGGGTCTTGATAAATTACTCAGGCTGTCTTCAAACTTGCGATCCTTTTGCCTTGGCCTCCCAAGTAGCTGGGATTGTAGGCATGCGATACCATGCTTGGCTTAGAATCACTTTTTTTTTTTTTTTTTTTTTTTTTTGGTCTTTTTGAGACAGGGCTTCGCTATGCAGTTCAGGCTGGCCTCACTTTGTAGCTCAGGCGGGCCTCAAACTCGCAGTGATCCTCTAGCCTCAGCCTCCTGAGTGCTGGCATTACAGGTGTGCGCCACCATGCCCAGCCCTAATATATTCTTTTACTTTTACTTTTTTTTTTTTTTTTTTTTAAAAGACAGGGTCTTATTAGGTAGCTTAGGCTGTCCTTGAACTCACTATGTAGTCAAGGCTGGCCTCAAATTTGTGGAGATCCTCCTGCTCCAGCCTCCTGAGTGCTGGGATTACAGGTGTGCGCCACCATGCCCAGCAGAATTACATTTTTATTTCCTTGTTTTCATGAGTCTTCAGTTTCCTTTATTTATTTTTTATTTTCATTTTTTTGGTACTGGGAATCAAACTCAGTACCTTGCGCTTGCCAGGCAGGCGCTGTGCCGCTGAACTATATCCCCGGCCCCAGTTTCCTTTAATATGGAAAAGTTTCTCAATCTTCCTTTGATTTCTGTGACCTTGACACGATTGAAAAATGGCTGGAGGGGGCAGCCCACTTGTAGAATGTCCCTCATTTTGAGATATTTTGTTTGTCTGGTGGCACCTCAAGTTCAGCAGATATGCATCTTTCAAGGACAGTGGCAGAAATGGTGCTTGTCCTTCACACTGCAGGCTGTTGGGTGGCATATTTTTGTGCTTGGCCTGGTACTGATGACGTTAACTTTGACTTTGATCAGCTAATTAAAGGGATGTGTCCCAAGCTTTTGGACTGGGAAGTTATTCTTTTTCCTCTTTGTCATTAATATGCATTTTGTGGGGAGGTGCTTTGAGACCACAGATACAAATTGTGTTCCTCATTAAACTTCTGCCATGGCTCGTGTCTAGATGTTCCCCAAAGCCTCATGCAGTCATAGGTGGGGCTTTTTTCAGAGGTAGCTGCATCTAGAGTGTGTGATTGATTCATGATGCAATGCTAGCATTAAGGGTGCTAGGATTAAGGGTGGGTGATTGCTAAATCAGTCCACCGATTGGTTTGGCACTACCCTAATCCCAGTAGCCTAGGTAGAGTATAAAAGGGACAGAAAGAAGCTGCTAAGTCCCTTGCTTGCTTTGCTACCTTCTGGCTGCCATGGACTGTTTCTCCCCTGTGATGCCCCTCTGCCGTGTGCCACTCTGCTTTGGAGCCAGCTGACTATGGACTGAAATCTCTACACCCTGTGAGCTAAATAAACCTTTCCGTCTTTAACTTTTCGTGTCGGGTTTTTTGTCTCAGCAACAAGAAAAGTAACTAAAAGAACTTCCAATTTATTCATTACAGTTATGGACTACATAAAAATGTTTCATTCATAGGCAGAAGTCCTGGAGGATAAGATGATGTCACCTCAGAGTGAGAGAGCTAACTTGGTGTAAATACACTTGGTGACATTCGAATGATGGCGCATTCCTTAGAACATGTCTGTGTTGCCCAACAATGCATTTCTGGATTTACTTCTATCAGTATGGACTCTGTGTGTTATAATCTGTTTTCCTCCTTGTTTTAGGGTTCAAATTGTCCCTTACCCTGCTAGTGGGAGCCTCTCTGTATCCCATCTGGGTAGTAGGTGTGCTCCTTGCTACCGAGGCTTCATTGCTTCTAGGTGTACTCAGGGGACAGAACAAAGGGGGAGAGAGAGAGAGAAAGAGGATGAAGGAGGAGGAGGTGTAGGGAGAGGAGAGAGGAGAAAGAGAGAGAGAAGGAGAGAGAGGAGGAAGAGGAGGAGGATGAGGAGGATGGGGAGGAGGAGAGAGGTACACATACATATTTTATTGATTGATTGCGGTGCTGGGTGGATTGGGTGCCGGGCCTCAGGCCTGCTAGTTAAGTGCTCCACCCCAGCCCTTGTCTTTATTTTTGTATCTGTGCATAGGGTAGAGACCGCTGCTGGAATGAGAGGCAAGGGCTGAAGTGACTGATGGAGCAGGGGCTGAACCAGCAGCTAGAAATGAGGGGATTTTCATGGAAGCTATGGTGGGAAATCCACTAAGGGGGATAAACATAAAACTGAATAAAAAGACTACATACAGGCACATATAAAACCATACAAAATGAAGTTGGGTGTGATAGTGCACACCTATAATCCCAGGACTTGGCAAGCTGAGGCAGGAGGAGGCCAGCCTGGGCTGCATCATCAGAGTGAACTAGATATCCAGACCCTGTTTCAAAAAAACAAAACAAACAGGGCCGTGGATATAGCTCAGTGGCACAGCACCTGCCTGGCAAGCACAAGGTGGTGAATTCAATTCCTCGTACCAAAAAAAAAAAAAAAAAAAAACCAACAAAAAACCAAAACCATATGAATGTGCGGGGTGTAGTGGCCCATGCCTGTAATCCCAGCACTCAAGAGGCTGAGGCAGGAGGATTGCTGCAAATTCGAGGCCAGCCTGGGCTACATAGTGAGACCTTGTCTCAAAAAACCAAAAAAAAAAAAAAAAAAAACCCAAAAACCAAAAAAAACCCCCAAAAACCCAACCAAATAAACAAAAAAAAAGGTGAACAAATCTGTGTCTTTACCATATTCTCTGTGAGTGATGATAACAGTGTTCTATAGGTGACAAAGGACCTCCATATGTGTTCCTCACTTTAATGCTACCAGTATCTGTGGTGGGTTGGGCACAGTAACCAGTCCAGTGGCTTTGGGTTTGGGGGAGGCGGGTCACTAACCCATGATTTCCTGCTATGGTTTGGCTCTGAAACGTGCCCCCACCATCACATCCCCAGCTTGGTTCCCAGCTGATGGTGCTATCGGGAGGTGTTTTAAGAGGCAGGGCTGGCCGGAAGAAGTGGGTCACTGGGGATGTGTGTACCCTGGAAGGGATACTGGGATCTTGGGCACTTCCTTTCTCTCTACTTCCCAGATGGCGTGAAGTGATCAGCTCCTCTCACCAAGGGCTTCCCACCATGATGTTCTGTCCTGCCACAGGCCCAAAGTGACAGAATAAAGCAGCCATGAACTGACACCTCTGGAACTGTGAGCCAAAATGAACATTTCCTCCTTTGAAGTTGCTTATCTCAAGTATTTTGTCACAGTGATGGAAAGCTAACATGACTTTCCAAGAAATGTGGCAACTGGGAGCCAGCTCAGGCCTGAAGGCAGCGATAGGCACTCTCCAGCTCCACCCACAGTGTGGCCTCTAAAGGAATCCCCAAGAAGATGTGGCCATGCCAACAGGAAGCAGTTCCTCCTGAAGGGGATGCCTTTTCTTCAGTCCTTCAAGGGCAGCCGTGCAGGACAATAAGCCAGGGAGGTTCTCCCAGGAAGGCAGATCAGGATGTGGCTCCACTGCCAAGAAGAGAGCCCTGGTCATTGTGCCAGCCCAAGTGGTGTGTGCCATGGACCGGCAACCCAGCATGCCTCTTCCCATCTTCTGTCTCCCTAAGTTGGTCTTCATCTGAATAATCTATTTTCTCCCTGCCATTGTAAATCTGGTGTTTTGGGTGGTTCGGTTCAGTTTATAACTTAACCACAGTGTGAGAAGAAGTCACATAGAGCCAGGTGTGCGGCACACATCTGGAATCCCAACATTCTGGGAGGCCAGTGCAGGAAGATCACAAATTCGAGCCCACCCTGGGAAACTTAGTGACTTTTTGAGACCCTGTCTCAAAACAAAAAGGGTTGGTGACATAGCTCAGGGTGAAGGCCCTGGGCTCAACCCTCAGTCCTGGAAAAAGAAAAGCCACATGGAGACCGTGTGGACAGGCAGGCACAATATACTCGCAGATCCTATCCTTGAGCTGGCCAGGGCTTGCATTCTCCTGCTTTGGGAAGCAGAGGAAGAGGATTTTTACTTGTAAATGTGGAGGGTTCTTCGTATCAGCAGGAATTTTTTTTTTTTTTTTTTTTTTTTGGTACCAGGAATCAAACTCAGGACCTTGCATTTGCCAGGCAGGCACTTGTGCTGCTGAGCTATATCCCCAGCCCCAGTAATTTTTTTTTAAGAGTAGGAAAATTTATTGGAGAAAAAGAATGGGGGAATGGGAAATAGGAATAGCTCCTGAGACACAGGAGGGGTCCTGAATGAGTTGCCTGAGCAGGAATTTTTTTTTTTCCTGTGGGTAGCGGGGGTCGAACTCAGGACCTTGCGCTTGCCAGACAGGCGCTTATGCCTCTGAGCCATCTCACCGGCCCGGTTTTCTTATTCTTAGATCCTCAGCCCCGGGCTCCTGCATTGTCCAAACACTGAACTGGGTCCCTTTGTTTAAGCCAGTGTAGGCTGGGACGCTGTCACTCGAGATGCACAGTTTGGCTAATATGACCTCCCCCACAGCAGGCGGAAGCTCGGCAGTTGTTACAGATGGTACTGACGGTGTCCAGGCCGCAGCTTTCCTGGCGGGTGTGACACAGAGGACAGTGAGGTGGCCGAGGGGCCGAGGGGAGCGGCGAGCAGGGCTGGAAGGCAGGGAGGGGAAGGTCAAGGCGGAGGGAAGGGCCTGAGCAGGGCGCGATGGAAGGACACAAATTCTGGCAGGGCGCGGGACCCACAACTACTTCCCTGTGTGAGCTGGAGCAGTGGGGACTTCGGGGTCCCCTGAAAGCCCCGGGTAGAGGATGTTAGAGGAACGTATTGCCATGGGGGGGGGTGGAAGGGCCCTGGGGCCTGGCACTGAGCTAAGTGTGCCCAGTCCTTTGAGGCCCCCAGCAGCATCTACTCCTGGGTCCTTGCAGCTGAGTGGATCTGATGCCTGCTCCGAGACAACAAGTGACAAGCATGCCCGTGCCCCGCACCAGCGCTCTCCTTGGCGTGCTGGTTCCTGTGTAAGTCAGGTCGCTGACTGCAACAGCACTGTCCCCTGTCTCTGCCCCATGCAGACCTTTGAGACATGAGACAGGAGCACAGAAAGCACTGTGGGGCTCTGTAATCTACGCAATACATTTCATTTACAGTTGCTCTATACTGTTTGTTTTATTGTGGTAAAACACACATAACACAAAAACGTACCAGTTTAACAATTCTGAAGTGTACAATTCAGCGGCATTAAGAATATTCAGTGCGCAGCAGTGACCTCCCTCCATCCCCACAACCGTATCATCTTCCCAAACAGGAGCGCCACCCATGAAACACCAACTCCCATCCCTCTCTGCCTCCAGCCACTGATAACCAAATTCTACTTTGTCTCCGGGAATTTTAGAATATGTGCTGCCAAAGTGAGCACAGTCTCCAGGAATTTGACTCTTCTAGGTACCTCATGTACATGAAATAAAACATGTTTGTCCTTCTGTGACAGACTAATTTCACTTAGTTAATGTTATCCAATTTGTAGCCTGTGTCAGAATTTCCTTCCTTTTTAAGGCTGAGTAATATTCCATTGTGTGTATATATATATATATATATATATATATATATATATATATATATATATACACTTTATCCATTCACTGTTAGACATTCAGGTTTTTACCTTTTTAGCTACTGTGAATAGCTTTACTATAAACATTGGTGTACAAATCTATTCAAGTCTCTGCTTTCATAGGATGTACACCTAGACATGGAATAGTTGGGTCATACGGTAATTCTATGTTTAATTTTTTTAAAACTGCGAATTGAACCCAGGGCCTCTGCACTAACTCTAGCCCTGTTTTATGGTTTGTGTCTAGATGTCCCTCCAAAGCCTCATGTAATCATAGCTGGGGCTTTTCAGAGGTGCCTGGATCTAGGGTGTGTGATGCTGGGATCAAGGCTGTACGATTATTAAATTACTCCACTGATTGGTCTGGAATAGTTCTGGGTGTGGATGGCACCACCAAAGGGTGGGTAGCCTGGAAGGGAGAAAAGGGACAGGCAGGCTGCTGCTGGTTTACTACCTTGCTGCTTGCTGCCTTCTGCCTGCCATGAACTGTTTCTCCTCTGCAATGCCCCTCTGCCACTCCACCCTGCCTTGGAGTCAGCTAATTATGGACTGAAACCTCTACAAACTGTGAGCCAGATAAACCTTTCCTCGTTTAACCTTGAGTGTCGGTTATTTTGTCTCAGCAATGAGAAAAGTAACTAAGACAAGCCTTTTTTTATTTTTTATCTTTAGGTTCTCACTAAGTCACTAGGTTGCCAAAGCTGGGCTCCAACTTAGATGCTCCTGCCTCAGCCTGCCAGAATAGAAACTTAAGTTTGCCCATCTTGGCTCTGAGAATTTCTAGTAAAAGCAACCATGGTAGTGGTTCTATAATGGGCATGGTAGTGAACATCTGAAATCTCAGCACTCTAGGAGGCTAAGGCGGGAGAAGCACAAATTCAAGCCCAGCTTGGGCAAGTTAGCAACTTAGTGAGACCCTGTCTAAAAATAAATAATCAAATAAATAAGGGGATGGGGATGTAGCTCAGTGCAAAGGCCTGGGTTCAATTTCCAGTACTGGAAAAAATAAAAGCAACTATACTGTTTTAAAGGTGTGGTGTGGTGATTTCAGATTCAGATGAACCTTAAGCCTCCGTTTTTTCTTTTTCTTCTCTATGGTATGGGGATAGAACCTAGGACTCGTGCATGCTAGCCAGGTGACCTACTACTGAGCTACACTCCCAGCTCAGGCTCAGTTTCTTCACTGGAGCCAGAGCACAGCACAAAGTGCCTAAGTGGTGGTGGTCTAGGGTACAGGGCTACACCTGGTGGCTGCTACAAGCAGACCCTCAGGAAATGGCGGCTGCTCTCTGGGGACAGTGTTATACAAGCCCTGGACAAAAGTAGAGGGAGGCACATCATTCCTTTTTCTAAAACGCTCTTCCCCTTTGCCAAACTGGGAGCACCATTTAGTGTTTGTGGATGCTCCTCTTGATGTGAACAGTAAAAAATAAAGGAAACCAGGAGGTCACAAATCCATACGGCTAAGATAAACTGAGGCCCTACTATGTGCCCAGTGCTGAGCCACAGATGACAGACGTGGTCTTCGTCCTCATGAGGCTTAAGCGCTGTGAAACTGGCCAGGTGGTGACCATAGGCAGCAGGGCCTAATATCTGGAGCCTAGTGTGACCCCTTGAATAAGGGTGACATCGAAAAAGCCCAGGACAATTGCTGGGGGACTGGGGAATGCTGGGGTCTAGGCCTGGGAGTGAGCAAAACTGAGGAACAGGAAAGCACCGGAGGGCTTCCTGAGGGACACCTCTCCCGGCAAGAGAGCAGCTCCGTCCCCATGACCCTAAGGAGCGAGCTTGGTGGGTGTGGGGTCGCTGCATGGGGACGTGGCATGTCCCGCAGCACCTGCCCACACAGCGATGGTGGGTGCCAGGAGGGAGCCCAGAGCACTGGGCCACAGCTGAAGGGCTGGCGAGCAGGGGTGCAAGGTGGGTGGTGGCCGGTTGGGGGATGGGCAGGTGGAGGAGCCAGGCAAGGTGGCTGGGGGTCAAGGGCGCCCAGGGCCACGACCTTCCCAGAGGTGGCTGTTGAAGGAGAGGGAGGAGCAGAGGGTGGCAGCCCGGGTGCAACTGGACAGAGAGGCCGCAAGTCAGAAACCTAGGGCCCTGGGGGCTGTGTGCAGATAAGCACACCCCGCACAGCGCAGGTGAGGGCGGAGCGCAGGTATGCACAGAGTGTCACTGCTGGGAGCGACCATCGATGTCATTTAGTTCAACCTCCCACTCCACGAAATCTTTCAGTCTTCCAGTGCCCACCTGAGGGCACCCAACTCTACTTGAACACCTCAAGGTACAGGGAGCTCACTCCCTCCTAGACAGCTCATCACACAGAGGTGCTCAGAGCCTCCAGGCCGCCTGGCGTTCCGACCTTGACCCTGAGGCGCGGGCCGGCAGCATTCGGACGGCACCTGGCTGGGGGCTGCGGCGCGGACCGGCCGGCGCTGCTGTCCCCAGCCCCAGTGCTGAGGCGGGCAGAGTGCAGTGGGCTCTGGTGGAGGTCGGGAGAACTGCAGGGCGAAGGCCGCCGGGGGCTCCGCGGGCTGGGGGGGAGGCACTTGACACCGGCCGGGCAGAGGAGGGGCCGCTGTCCCTACGACCAGTGCTGGATGCGGGTACCCAGCGCAGAAGCAGCGCCAGGTAGTGGGGCGTCCCTCGGGGGGAGGCTGCAGCAAGGCCCCGGGCCGGCTCCCACCGAGGGGCCTGGAGCGGCCGGGAGCGCGGCCCAGGCGGGGTGCCCAGGCCTGGCACACTGCGGGGCGCCGCGGGCTCCGACCCTCCGGCTGCCGGCGCCGCGGGGACCCACGGCGGGCCGCAGAGGCCGTGAAGTCGGGCGAGGGCGCTAGGACCGGCCGCGCGCCAGGCCGCTCCCGCCGCGGCGCCCCGGGGCCCCCAGCCGACGCTGCCTCCCGGGCCGGCTCCGCAACGCCGGGGCCGGGGCCGGGGCCGGGGCCAGCGCGGCCGCGGGGGGCGAGCGGAGGCCTGGGCCCGCGGGCGGCCGGAGGGAGGGAAGGAGGAAGGCGGAGAGAAGGGGTGGGAGGGGGAGACCCGGCGGAGGAGGCGGAGAGAGGGAGCGCGACAGCGAGCGGAGGGAGGGAGCGAGCGAGGCAGGCAGGCGGGCCGGGAGGGAGGAGGCGCGCGGGCGGCGGCGGCGAGAGCAGAGGACGAGCCGGGACGCGGCGCCGCGGCACCAGGGCGCGCAGCCGGGCCGGCGCGACCCGACCGGCCACACGGTAATGAGCGCCGCTGCCGGCGGCCCGGAGGCCGGCCCGGGGCGGGCGGGGAGCAGGGAGGCGGCTCGGAGCGCCGCGGCGGGCAGTGCCCGGCTCGGGGCGCGCTCCCGGACCCCTGCAACTCGGCGCCCGGCGCCTGCGGGGCCAGGGCTGCGGGCGGAGACGGCGGGCCGGGCTGGCCGGGCGGCGCGGCGGATCCGAGGGTTTGTTTATGTCCCCACGGGCTCGGCAGGCGCCCCCTCCCGTCCCGCCCGCTCCCGGCGCGGACCCCTTCTCCCCGCCCGCGCTCGGTGCCGGGCTCAAGTTCAAGTCTATACAATGCTGCGGGGGCCCCTCCGCCGCCCGCCTCGGCCGCGGTGCCGGGCTCAGCGCTGCCGCAGGGGCCCGGCCCGGCCGCCCTCGCCTTCCGGGCTTTGCTCCCGCCTCGGGGCCCTGCCTGGGGCCCGCAGCCAGGGCGCGGGAGGGCGAGGACCCCGACCCGGAACCCTCGGCCCCGGCAGCGGGCCCGGGGAGCGGGGAGGGGGCGGGGGCCTGGCCCCGCGCAGGCTCCGCGGCGGAGGCAGAAAATGGCAGCCTGGCACGACCCGGCCCCCCGCCCCTCCCCCGGCTCCCGGCCCTCGGCCCTCCTCGGCCCGGCGGGGCGGGGTACCCGGGAGGCCCCCGGAGGCGGGCCGAGGGGTGATCCTGGGGCCGGGCCCGGGAGCGCTGCGTAGCGATCCTCCTTCGGCCACCTGTGGCTGGGGGTGCGGGGCGCCAGCGGATCTGGGAGGGGCGGCGGATCGGGAGGGTGCCCACTCGGGGGGCACACCTTCCCGCGGAGGGCCGGGCAGTGCGTCTAGAGGGGGGCGTCGTGGCTAGCTCCTCCCTGCCCCCGCTGCGGGCCGTGGGAGCCGGGGCGGTGGTGGTGGCGGCGGCGGCGCCGCAGTGTGGGGGCGGGGTGGGCGGGGGCGGGCGAAGATCCCCGGCCGAGGGGGCCGGAAAACGAGGGGGGGAGCAGAGGGCTGGGAACGGTGCGGGTGGGGACGCTGGGGTCTCCCCTGTAGCAGCCCCCCCGCACACTCACGCACGCGGACACACGCACACGCACCCCCGCCGGACCGGTGTAGACGTGTCCTTGAAAGCTTCGCATCTGCACAGTGAAGGACGAGGCCGCGCTGAGGCTGCGGATCGGGGTCTACGGCCCCATGTCCCCGCGCCTCGGGAGACCCCGAGCTTCGGAGCTGCAGGCCGCCGCGGTCCGTGTCCCGCCCTCACCCCGGTTCCCCACCCCGGGCTGCCCTGTCCTCCCTCCCCTTCGGCGCGGACTGAGCTGGCTGGAGTCCAGGGCCCGCCCCCAGCCCCTCTTCGCTGGGGCCCGCGGGCCTCGAGCTGCCAAACTGCGTTTCGCTTTCCTGGAGCAGGCCTTCTTGGGGGAACCCTCTCCCTTTCCTCCGCCTCTGTGCCGTTTCCCCCTTTTCTTCATTCCCTCCGACCTTCTTCCCCTCTCTGTGCTGCAGGGCGAGTTGAGTAGGTAGTTGGCACCCTAGGCGGGAATGGCGGGGCCCCTGGTTCTCAGGGGCTCCTTCCCCGGGCTCCCAAGGGGAGCCCCCTGTGGCTGCACCTTGACCCAAGATGGCGTTCTGCACCCAGCTGGGCCGCTCAGGCCTGCGTCAGGCAGGGGAGGAAGGGCTGGAGTCTGGAGCCACACAAGTGCCCCCTCTCAGACCGGCAGCCACAGGATCCTTCAGCGAAGCACCTTCTGCCCTGTGACCCCGCATGCCCCTCACTGCCGTGCCCAGAGGCTGCCATCAGCATCCCTGGGGACAGTTCAGTCTTCATGTTTCACTCTGGGCTGCCAACAGCTGAGCTGCCTCCTGGGCGGGCAGGCCCTGCGGAGGGATCCTGGGATCAGGTGCTGCTCCTGTGTGCCTCCTCCCGCCCAGGCAGATGTGACAGCTGCTGCACGGGGAGCGGGGAGCGGTTCTCCTAGCAGTTGCTGGGTGTTAGAACTGGCCTGTGGGATTTGGGGAGCGCCGCTATCAGGCAGAGCCTCTTTGGGCTGACCGGTCTGCTGGCAGGGCTGTGTCTAGGTAGTTTTGGAGACCCTTGCCTTATAGAGTTGGCCTGTGAGAGTTCCTGAGGGCTTTCTGGGCCAAGATGGCTCCTGCCGCTAGGTTCCACGGAGGCCCTGGTGGGGCAGTCGACAGGCATCTCCGAAAGTGTGTGCATGTGTCTGCTTGTGCTGTGGCCAGTCAGGGGGCGCCAGGCCAAGTTGTGCACTGGGTCTGGCACTTGCCTGTCTCCCCTGCGGGGACCATTCTCCTCTGGACTCTGGTGTCCCCTCTAGCCTCTGCTCAGGCTCTTTGGTGCTTGTCTTCAGCTTCTGATTCAGACCACCCAAGGCTTCCCTTGTTACCACACCCAGGCTCCAGAGCCTTTAGTGGGAGCTTGACCCTAGGAAAGGTGAATTCCTTCTAGACTCAAGGAGTGACCTGTCCCCAGTTCGAGGGCTGCCCTCCCAGTGCTGGAGTAGCCTAGGAGAGGCAGCCAGTGACCATCTGTCAGGGTGTCTGCGGACAGGATTCCTGTGTGGGGTGGGGGTTGGCCTGGAGCTTGGAGGCCCATTCCAGCTTTGAAAATTCTATGGCTCTGATTCTCAGTGGTGGAATTTCAGACCCAGAAGGGGGAAGGGTGGTCTGTTTGTCACCACAGCAGTAATCAGGGAAGGCTTCCTAGGAGAGGAGTTAGCAGAGAGAGCAGGGGCTCCTGGGCAGCCCTGGGAAGGAGGGTGGTGTGAGGCTGGGGGCCCTGCAAGAGACGGATCTGCGGCCTCTGACTGCAGAGACGGAGAGTGCAGCTTCTGTTAAGCCTTCTCGTGTGCGTCCTGTATGTTTATGTGGAGATCTGTGTGTGTGGATAATTTCTGAAGTGATTTCCGGAGTCCAGATCACTGTCAGCCCCTCAAACCCTGTGGATGCTTTACTGTGACCTTCACTCTGCTCTCTGCCACTGGTCCTTTTGAAAAGCAAGCCAGGAAGACAGGACAAGCCAGGATATGTGGCTTGTCCAGGGGCCATGGGCAGGCAGAAGTGGAGCCAGGCCTGCACACCGGGGGAGCAGGGCTACCCCACACCACAGCTCCATCCTGGGTGAAGCCATAGGTTCAGCTCCCCTATCTGTTTGAAAAAGCATCTGGCCTTGGTGACCTCTGAGTCCCCTTTCACCATTTAGTGGGTGTCTGCTGACTGACAGGCAGGTGTACAGCCAGCTCTCTTCCGCCTGCTGCTGCTCTCCCTGTGGCCAAGGTCCATGGCCTGCCTCCAGGCCAGGTCTTCAGGCTCACTTCTACCTGTGAGATCCATGTTCCTTCCCAGGCTCCCTGGAGGCTCCTGGTTTGGGGAACTAGACAGAAAGGGGAGTCCTGTGCAGCCTTCCTGTCTTTCTAATTGGAGGGTTCAAAACAGACCCTACCTCCCCATCCCCAACATGTTACCATGGACTCCATGCCCTAAGATTTCAGGTGAAAGAGAACGTTAAACCCTGTGAGAATTTGGAGCTGGGTTAGGGGTTTGGGGGCTGCTGATGCTACCCAGAGCCCGAGGCAGAAGGGCCACTTGTGTGCTGTCACATGCTTCTGCCCCTCATACTTCTGCTGCCTCCAGCTTGCTGGCCTGGAGCCCCCTGCCTGGTGCCCCCCGAGAGTTGAGTGTCTCTGGCCTCTGGCAGTTGGGACCGGAGTGCAGGCCTCAGGAATCACTTCCACTTGCATTTTGGTATTTGGTAGATACTGGAGGGCGTCAGCCTGACTGTGGAGACTGGGTTTCTGTGGGGGCTTTGCCGCTCCTGGGTGGGCTCTGAGAGTAAACTAATGGTGCCAGTTTCCTTTCCATTCTGAGGGCTTGTTTGAGGTCATTTGTCATTTTTGGCTATAGTCTTTTCTTTTAAAATCATGACCAAATCGGAGATCCATAAAGCGTCGACCTGAGGTTTGTATTTGTGTCCACGTTGCCTCCACTTGGCTAAGTGTAGGACCAAGACCGGGTTCACTGCATGTGTATCTGTGCACATTTGTGTGTGCATGGTGTGCAGCTGCGTGTGGACAGCTAGGACTTGCTGCGATGTGAGCCAGTTGGAGGCAGCATAAGTAAACAAGGACCCCGGAGTCCAAAGGAACTGCGTCTTGACACTCTCTGGGTTCAGGATCTTGGGAAACTATCTAATTTCTCTGAGCCACCCTTGTGACATAGGAGTGAGCCCAGCTCTGAGGATGAGATGAGGCGCTGTGGGGACTGATGCTGCTGGAAGGGCTCTGGGAAGTCCTGCTACCTTCCTGCCTCTTTTGCAAAATCTTGGTCAGATGAGGAAAGTGCTGACTCTGATTGAAAATCTTCAGCCCAAGGAGGCTCCTCAGAGCCACTTAGCGATCTGTTCCTGAGTCTAACAAACGGCGTTGTCAACAGGTGGTTGTGCATCCACCTTCACTCCCACTCACTAGTGCCAGCACGTCCCGACTGTCCCAAGTGCGGGACCTTTCCCTACCACGTTTGCTTCCATTTGTCGGAGATCGCTGAGCACTTCCTGTGAACAGGGCCCTGTGCCGGTTTTGGGGGGGACACTGAAATTAACAACTGCGAAGTGAGGGCCCTGGGAGAGGGAGACATAAAGTTCTCAAGAAGAGTGGGGTCACAACTAACTGAGGGGATCTGGAAGGCTTCTTGGAGGAGGGGACACCTCAGAAGGGCCTGAGAACTCAGACGCAGGACCAGGGAAGGGCATTGTGTGGGGCAGCTGCAGGGTGGGGGCGAGGCCCCTGGGGAGGTGGGCTGGGTCCTGGCCGTAGAGCCAGGCTGAGGCTCTGCCTGGGTTTGAGGAGAGGCTCCCTGGCTGGGCCTGCCTGTGGGAGTGGTGGGGGCATGGCTGGGGTGTGCAGAAAGCCAGAGGGAAGGAGCAGAATGGGCCCGCTAGGCCATTTGGTAGGGGATTTTGCTTCTTTATATGCCATAGACCAGAGCTTAGGAACGCAGGCTTGGAGGGGAACTGAGCAGGGTTTGAATTACACAACTCCAGGGGGTCGTCGCTAAAAGGGTAAGGTCTGGTATCCGTGCCAGTGTTGGCAATTGCAATGTGGATGGGGGCGGGGTTTCTTTTTCATGGTCTCACAGAGGTCTCCCGTCCTCTGTCCTCTGTCACCCACCCTCCGGGCTGAGACACACTAGCATCTAGAACATTCCTGGTAGGGATGAGGAGGGAAATGGGGGTGGAACATCAGGTTCCTGCCTCTGCAGCCTGATTCCACCCTGTCTCTCCTCCCTCCCCCACACTTGGGGGTATTGAGCCACAAGCTCAGAAAGGAGGTGCCCAGGCAGGCAGCCAGCACCCCCAGGTGTGGGTACAGGTGCCTGGCAGCCCCCATGGAGGATCGCTGGTGGACAGGGCACACCAGGCCGCATCTCCCTTGCTGATCACAGCACTGGCCACCAGCCTGTCTAGAGGACAGAGGCAGGGAGGAGGTGGGGATGCCTGGGGCTTTCCTAGCTGAAGCTCAGCAAGGAGTGGATTGTTTTTTAGCAGCATCACTGGCTCTGCAGTGCCCACTCTCATCTACTCCCTGACCCCTAAGGCTTCCAGGCTTATTTAGATATGTGAACAGATTCCTAATTTCTCTTCTTGCGGTCATCCCTATTGATCCTGCCCGTTTCTGTTTCAAATGTCAAGGTCATTTTTAATTCTGAGTCAGTCATTAGCTTCCCCATCTGATGGGTCCACAGAGGACCCTCTTGTACAGCCACTAGCTGGGGAGCTGGGACTTGAATCTCCTGACTTCTAGTCTAGTGCCCTTCTTGCTATGGGTGGATTCCAGACCTAACAGATCAGCTAGATTACAGGGCTCCAGTGATCCTTTAAAGTGTTAAAAAGATACTTAGAGCAGAGATTATGGGATCGAGTGAGGTGTTAGATTGGTGGTTACTGAGCTCTTGGTTGGATGTGGGCCGTGTCACCTTGAGTGGCTGTGGCCCTGGAATGAGTTGCCCTGATTCCCCAGAGGACCCTGGCAGTGAAGGCAGGGATGCCCGATGCACCCATGCCAGGCTGGGGAGATCCTCCAACACCCAGCAACCAGAACCTTCCAGAGGAGGCTTCCTGAAGGAAGGGACCTGTGTGATTAATTTTATGAATTCTGAAAGAATAAATACATTTATGGATAAAGCAGAATGTAAGGAGATTCTCCATCAGCCTTTGAAATGAGGTACTAAGGGTATTTATTCTTAGATTATTCATGAGTTGGTGTTGGGTTACCCAAAAAAGCAGCATACATAGTGTAATCTCGTTGCGTAAAATTCCTTTTAAAATATGCAAATATTCACATTTATGGTGAAGTACATGCATAGAAAAAGTTGTCCTGGAAGGATATACACCAACCCATCTCCACAAAGATTTTTGCCTTATTTTGTGCATTTTTGTATTCTGTGAAAAAATGTAAGTAAGTGCTTGTTTCTTAATGACAAAAACCATAACTTTTTTTTTTTTTTTTTTTTTTTGGTGGGTACCGGGGGGTCGACCTCAGGACCTCGTGCGCCAGCAGGCGCCCGTGCCACTGAGCGATATCACCGGCCCCTTTTTCGTATGTGGGTTCCGGGAGTTGAACTCGGGCCCTCGCGCTTGCCGGGCAGGCGCTTAAGCCGCTGAGCCATCTCACCGGCCCAAAAAACCATAACTTTTTAAAAGGTGGTAAAAACAGGTTTTATTCAGGAACTTTTGCTCTGCAGGAACAGAGCCCTCTGTATAGGGCCGGGCTGCACTCCGAACACCCTGGCGCAGTGCGAGTTCTAATCAGGGAACAGGGGTAGGGTCAGTGGAAGAAAAGTTACTAAGAGGAAACAGGTAGGGGGGATTCTGGCAAAACAGACCTAATAGGATGCACGAATGAGGAATTTGATGAGCTATTGAGAGTGATTAGACATGAAGGGGAAAGCCACACCTTTTGACAGCCTCTGGATAAGAATAAGTATGAAAAAAATTTCAAGTTGCCCCATGGTTGAGGAGTGGACTGTTTTCTTTTAAATAATGGATAAGAAACTGGTTTAGAGACATGGCGAGGTTGCTTGGGTAACCTTGCCCTTTGCAGGGAAGGTCTTTTCTAAAGAGTACATGATTAAAAGCATGGCTCAGCAGGGACTGGCTGAGGGCAGCGAGTAGGAGCTGCCTGTGCCCTGGCCTCCCAGAGGCAGTGGACCAAGTTTTAGAGGCTGGTGATTTGAAATTCAGTTCTGTCCCAGAGCGGGAAACAAATCATTGAAGGTCTTCCCGAAAGACATAAGCATGGTGGGCTGTTGTGGTCTAAATGGTTCCCCAGGAGCTGGAGGCATCTGGCCTGGCCCAGGGATGATGTACAGGTGCCCTGGCAACAGCACAGCGAAAGCACCTGGGGACGCCACAGTCAAAGAGGACAGCAGGGCTTCAGGGAGGTCCCGCCGTGGGTGAAGCAGGAAGCTGGGGAATTTGTCTGGTGTGTGGGCTCAGGTCATGTCCAGCTCTGATCTAGGGGCTCCTGAGCAGGTGGCAGCAACCCAGGTGACAGCAAGTGGAGGGGAGAGGGAGGGGCAGATACAAATTCCTCTGCCTACAGTCACCTTGCTGGCCCAGGGGACTTGGGGCTAGTTGCTTGGCAACAGCACCCACATCCCCTTCTGCAGTTCCTCCTCCCCCATGGTTGCCTCTTGGAGGTCCCTTCCCCTTTGAAGCTGCCTCTGTTGAACAGGACATGAGAAAATGTCTTTGCCCCCCACTCCCACCTCCAGAATAAGGTAGCAAGAGGAACAAAGGGGCCCCTTGAGGAGGCAAGCACAGGGATGGCCCTTCTGCAGAGTAGCCCCTTTGTTCCAGGCTGGTAGTGACAGATGTCCAGGGCAAAGAGAGGACTGGCAAACCAGGCAGACCTTACATGCTAGGGATTAGCACATCAGCCCTGCTGGGACTCAGTTGCTGAAAGCCCTAACCAGCTTTGAGCAGCAGGATTTTTCCATAAATCAGGCCTGAGAAGGGGCCCTCATCTTACAGGTGTTGCCTGAGAGATGAGATAGCTTGCTGAAACAGTCTGGCATGATAGGTGCTCGGGACTGTGCATCCCTTTTCCTTAAGTAGGGGTTGTTCTATGGTGGCACAGGGTGAGGACAGCCTCACGAAGGCCCTGTTGCATTGTCAGAACCTACCCAAGTGACCTGTCCTTCTCATCCTCCCTAGGGTGAAGGGACGAGAGAGTCAAGTTGAGAATGACCCCAAGCCCACAGTGGACTTGGGCTGTGGGTGGCGGTGGAGTGGCAGGGACAGAGAAAGATACCTGTGCTCCAGCTTTCGCTGTTTGATCCAGGTCCCTTTTCCCAGTGCCAGGAAAGAGTTTGGCCTTTCTGGGCTTCCGTTTCTTCCTCTGCAAAACCAAGATTTGGCTGTAGAGAGGCCTCTGTTCCCATAGGCCCTCTGGTGTCTTCAGGGCCAGACAGGCAGTGGCCTTTCCTCTGGGTTCTGGGCCACTGGCAGGACTGGCTGCTCCATGGCCCGGAGGCATGGGAGGGTCTAGGCCACAGCAGGCCTGGCACACAGCAATGGCTCCTGATGGTTTTATTACCAGCAACAATGTGGTGCTGTTGCCATGCACTCTCTGGCCTGAGGTTCCGTTTGGTGGTGGCCTGAAGGTCTTGCCTGGTACTGAAAGCTCAGCTGGAGAGCCCAATAGGGCTGGCCAGTTAGTTGCCTCTGAGTTTTCTCCCGTTATCATCCACCCAGCAGCTTGGCATCTTGAGGCTCAGGCTCTAAGGTGGCAGGTCTGGCAGCACGCAGGTTTTCCCTTGCATTAGACTCACAAATGGTATCTATCCATTCATCTATCCATAGTAGGTCTATCCATGAGAGACCTACTGGGTGCTAGCCACTGGCCACACAGATGATATCCAGGATGCTGGCAGCTTAGGTAAGAGGCTGGTGAAGGCAGACACAGAATTGGCAGCTAGAAAGAGCCGGCAGGGGCCCCCTGGGGCATTACCAGAGCCTGGAGAAAGGAACCTGATTGGGGGGGGGTGGTTTCTGAAGGCTGAGCTGAGTGGAAGGCAGGAAGCAGTTAGCCAGCAAGCAAGGGCACATTCTGGCCCGATGTGCTAGAGGTAGGGAATGATGGGATAGTAGGTCAGAGGGCCAGATTGGGCCAGGCCCTGGAAAGCTGGGATGTTATCCATGGCTGGGTGTTGGGAACTATTTTTGTATGTGAGAAAAATCATTTTGGGACACCCAAGAGGAGAAATGCGACAAGTGAGGTTGGTGGCTGGGAGCCCAGGGAGAAGGCCAGTGCAGAAGTGCAGGGGCAGCAGTGCAGGCCTGGAGGAAGGTGTGTTTCGCACAGCA
The DNA here is from genome assembly GCA_028451465.1 of Erethizon dorsatum. Lineage (NCBI taxonomy): Eukaryota > Metazoa > Chordata > Mammalia > Rodentia > Erethizontidae > Erethizon > Erethizon dorsatum. The sequence goes on from CM051824.1 coordinate 69,704,830, forward strand.
CTCAGAAACAGTAGGCAGAAAGGCTGTGTGCAGAAGAGAGTGAGGGCCGTCCCTGCTGACCCTCTGGTTTCTGGCTCAGCCAGCTGTGTGGGACCCTAGGCTTCCCAGGGCTTCCCAGGGAGGCAGGATCGGAGTTGGGGTTGGAGAGTGGGTAGGATTTCCTTGGGGGAGCCTGGGCCCAGGCCAGGTTTGCAGAAGGAGGCGAGAGCCTGAGTCATAGGGCCTAGAGGGGCGTGCAGTAGGATGGATGAGAAAGGCAGGGGCCTTTGGCTCTGTCGCTAGGCAGCCCTGCAGAGATGCTTGAGGGAAGTAGCTCAGGCCACATCGTTGGGGTTTCTGCTTCAGTAATTCCCCCAAAAGGTAAGTGGCAAGACCTAGACCCTGTCCCTCCACTCCCTGGCTGCATGGCCTGGCTCAGTATCACTGTTCTCTGAGAACTGTCTGTGGACTGGAAGTTGATGTAAGGCTGTGGGCCTTGTGGTAATGGCTACTCTCCATTTAGAGGCAGGTCTGGCTAGAGAGGAGGGGACAAGCCGGGGACAGCATTTTTGGTAAGCAAAGAAAAAAGATACAAACAAAACCTATTTTTCTCAAATAGAAATAAGTCTTTTATGTGTCACAGGAATATAATCTGATGGGCGTTTCCAAAGACTTTCTAGAAAAATGGTGCAAGCCCTGTCAGCATCGAGTGCAGAGGCAGGGGGCAGCATGCCATGTGGTCAGTGCTGCCAGACTTGGTCCTGGGCAGAAAGTGGTTTCCTTGGCTGTGTTAGTGTTACGTCCTAGCCATGCATCCTTGGGCAGACAGCTTAGCTACTCTTAGGCTCAGTATTGCTGTCTGCAAAGTGGACATAACTGTGTTTACAGGTTTGTGTTTTGTTTGTTTGTTTGCCTTTAACATTGCATCTTGCACTAAACCTGGATATTTTATTTCACCCATCTTTTAAAAGAATCCTTATCCAGCTGGCTTCACAGGTGTTTGAGGATTTAAATTCAACCACGCATACTCCCTGTTTGGCGCGGGGAAGACGCATCCCCCGTGCCCACTCGTCCCTCCGTTATGGAGCTTCCTCTGGTGCTTTTCCTCCTAAAGGGCCTGTTCCCTCTTGTCCCCCAGGCGTTGTGAGCTCCCTGTTCCTGTGACTCGCTGTTCCCAATTCCTTTCCCCCATCCTGGGTCACCTGAGTGTGTTTGAAGAGCTCGGAGAATGGCAATGGGAGGTTAGTTTCTTTTTCTTTTTAATAATATGGAGGCATCGTCTGTGTGGAGATCAGAGGACAAGAGGGCCAAGGAGGACAAACACGGGGCCTGGCCGGGATGGCTGGGACCTTCCTTGTAACTGGCTTGGTGTGTTGGGGGCCAGGCAGGCAAGCTAAGGGGTGACTTGGCCAGGATTTGTGGGGGCCGCCCTGCTTGCAGAGCCAGACTTCAGGAGACGGTGGGGCCCACTCTTCCGTGAGGGGACGCTTGGTGACTGCTTGGCTGTGTTGTGGCCCTGGGCCTGCAGCAACGCCTGTGTTGAAGCTTTTGAAGCCTCCCTGCATTCTGGAGGCCCTGCAGGGCAGGCGGATTCTCCGCGACGGCTCCGGTGCTGGTGAGGCTGGCCTGGCAAGCATCAGGCTGTCTCCAGCCAGAGAGAGGACTGGTTGGGGACTGCTGTTGATCTGAGTGTGGGACCCATGTTTCTCTCAGGCCCACGCAAGGATGCAGGTCAAGGCCTGGTCCTCTGGAAGCTGGGCCCACATGAACTCAGGGTGTGGTGGTGTAATCAAGTGAAATGTACAGCATAATTAATCCAGCATAGCCTTAATGATATGCATAATTGTGCTGCATGGTAATTGGGTATAAATGGTAAGCAGTTCACATATAGGTTTTTGTAATTGGTATTAATTTTGCAGAGGCAAACCAAGCTTATGTGGTTTTTCTCTTCTTGCTCGGTTAGTTTTCTGGTACAGGCAATTCCCAGCTTTTGGAGGAATTCTATTGCAAATGTTTGTTTGTAGGGCAATGTTTTATATTTTCTCTCAGAACAATGTTATGAATGGTTATGAGGTTCCCAAGCTGCTTTCCAAATGCCTCTCTGGCCTGTACAGTAGGTAAAATGTGTCTGTGTGAGCCCCTGGGCCTGCAGCTCCAGGCGGCTATGCACCTGGGTTGTTTGCAGTGTATACACATGTCTGTGTGACTCTGTGTGTGCACGTGCACATGTTTGTGCTCATGTGTCTGTGTATCGATGTGCTCATCTGTGTGTGTGTTTGGGTGTGTGTGAGAGAGTGGGTATGTCTCTGTGCTTGTGTGCGCACATCTATTTGTGTTTGTGTTTGTATGTGTCTGTGTGTACATGTGTGCACTCATCTCTGTGTGTGCCTCTGTGTGCTGCATCTGTGTGTTCGTGTGTCTGTCTATCCCTCTGTGCATTGTGTGTGTTCCTCCGTGCGTGCATCTCTGTGTGCTGCATCTGTGTCTGTGTTTGTGTCTTTGTGTGTACATCCGTGTGTTCGTTTGTAAGGGTGTCTGTATGCATCTGTGTGTTTCTGTGTCTGCGTGTGCATCTGTGTCTGTGTTTATGTCTATCTCTGTGTGTCTGTGTGTCTGTCTCTTTCCATGCATCTGTGCCTTCACGTCTGTGTGTGTCTGTGCATATATCAGTGGGAGAGACCTCTAACGTCACAGTAGCCGGTGGAAAGTCATGACTGTGGGTCAGGCTACAGCAGCCATTCTAGGTGTATGTGCTAGCTGGTCCTGGATGGGGTCTTAAGCCAGAGTGTAGTTTTCCAAAGAACCTGTTACTGGTCTTTCATCATGAACCACATGATATTTTTTAAATGAACATTTATTGAGTATCTACCATGTGCCATGTGCACTCAAATTTTTCATACTTTAAAATACACTTATGAGGAAGGGATTCTCACTCACCCCATCTTACAGAGTAGGAAACTGAGGCCCACCCCTCTGAGTGATAGAGCCAGGGTCTGAGGTGAGGTCTGGTTGAGCCACCTGAGGGTTGAAGGGTAGATGAGCTGCAGCAGACTGCTGGGGGAGTGGCTAGTAGTTCTGGGACCTGCTGCCCAGAATCCTGGGGCTCTTCCTCCTTGCCTGGACGTCCTCCATAAATGGCTTGCTTTGGGCCAGTAGGAGTGGAAGGCAAGGAGAAAGCAGACCAGGGCCCCATGGCAAGTCCTGAGGGCAGTAGCTCTTTCTGCTCCAGTTGTTGGGGAAGGAGGCAGAGCTCCACCAGCAAGTCCCGGGCTCTGCAGACCCTCAGTGGGCCTCCTTGTTTTGACATGGGAGGGGATCAGCTGGGTGGTCAGTGAGTGTCATTTGGTCTGGGAAGAGAGTGACATAGTGGGGTGGGGGAGCATGTCCATGGACTCTGTGAGACAGGTTGGTCACCGGCAAGCCAGGGACCAGACTGCAAGGCCTGGAGGGGCAGATGACCAGCCCCCTTCTGTTTTCTGTGGTTCACTGGCACCCTGGGACCTTTATGACCCCCTCACCTTGCCATCCAGGGGCGGGATGGCCTGCAAACACCTGAGCAGATGTCAGTTCTGGCCTGGGGACAGTGCACAGGAGCCTCAGAGCTTCTGATGGCCTTTCCATTGGTGCAGTGCCTTGGGGACTCCACCAAGTGACCCCTAGAATGGGGGTTGTGGGGGGTCACTCTAGGCACCGCAGCACTGTGCTGGGGATGTTGCAGCTGCCTGGGAGTGACTTCACACAGTCCTCTCTGCCTCAAGGGTCACCCGGAACTAGGAGGGGTGGAACGTGGGGCATGCCCAACTGTGGGCTGGGGGGGCAGGAAAGCCTGAGACCTGAACTCTGACCCTGTCTGTGTGGGGAAACAGACATGTCCATGTAAGTGTTGAGTAACCGCCCACAGGAACAGATTACAGACCCCTGAGCGGGTGGTCGAGAGAGATGTCAGGCTGAGGGTCAGGGAGAAAGGGGCTGGGGGAGCTCTGGGAGCGAGCCTTCCTTTTGGAGGACAGAGTGGTGTGAGCAGAAACACTGTGGGAACAGGGGATGTCAGCCAGGGATGATTACTGCACCTGGAATGAAGGGGTCAGCTGGGAGAGATGGGGGGGTTAGGTCAGAGTAGGAGGCCAAGGTCAATCTGTAGCCAGCCATTGATGTAAGACCAGAACAGAGTTTAGATTTTTCAGTGTGTGAAAATCGCTGGCATCACAAAGTTTAGAGAGATAGATTAGCTTTATTAAGATATAATTCACATTCCATACAATTCACTCATGTAGGTGTACAATTTGATGGTGTAGAGTACATTCACATAGTTGTGCAAGCATGTCCACATCAATTTTAGAATCTTCTCACACATCAGAGTTTTTTTTTTTTTTTTTTTTTGTGGGTACCGGGGGGTCGACCTCAGGACCTCGAGCGCCAGCAGGCGCCCGTGCCGCTGAGCGATATCACCGGCCCCTTTTTCGTATGTGGGTTCCGGGAGTCGAACTCGGGCCCTCACGCTTGCTGGGCAGGCGCTTAAGCTGCTGAGCCATCTCACCGGCCCACACATCAGGGTTTTGATTGAGGAAGCTGTGTATGGACAGTCTCTGCTGAGAAGCTGGGGTGGAGGTACAAATGTCAGAGTAGGGAGACCCACTACTAGATAACCACTAAGGTCAGTGTAGCAGTGGCACAAGGGCCTGGGGGAATTGGGGGATAAGAGAAGCTTGAGGATCAGGTGTCTACTGGACATGGAGTCTGAGGGGGAAAGTGGGACCTGAGTTCTCTCTAGGATTTAGGCAGCTGAGGGGCAGAGGATGCCACTTCTATCTTGAGAGAGAAGCTAGAAAATAGAACTAGCTCCACAGGAAGCATGAGGCGCCTAGGGACTATGGTTCTAAAAGAGGAAGATTTTAGGTGACTAAAAGCCATCAGGTAGGGATATATGGAAAATAAAGCTGGAGTCCCTGCAGGAGGAGATCTGCATTCTTTTAAGCTCTGAGGCTTTACAAGAGGAGACCTTAGAGAAAAGCTAGAGACAGAGGATAATCCTTGGAGCATCCCCTGGGCAACAGTGGGAGCAAGACTGCTAGTCAGCCCTGGACACAAAGCTGCACAGTCCAAGGGTGGGAAAACCAGGAACATGAAGCAAAGTGGAGGCATGAGGGCACAGAGTGCCAGAAACCCTCTGGCCTGTGAGCTTTCAGAAGCAGGGTCCTTGTGTTTGCACCAGGGCCCAGCTCAGAAGTAGCACTCAGTACATGATTGTTGAGTGAGTACTTGAAGCAGGGAGTGATTAGCTGGCAGTGCTGCTGAATTGAGCTCAAGGACCATGAGGATGGAAAAGGGCCTTTTGAGGCCATGGGTGCCTGTGTCAGTCAGGGTTCATTGAGGAGAACGAAACCACATGGTGTTTTGAACAAGAAACATTTAACAAAAAGAATTATTAACTATAACAGTAGAGTAGAATAATGAGGGATTCGCTAGTAGAAAGGACTCCAAAGAATAAAGAAATGGCAGATATGACAACAGCTACCACCCCTGTGGTTGCCAGAGAGTGCCCAAGGAATAGGCCCCCAGGGCTGAGATCCAGACCTCAATGGAGAACACATGGCCACGGCTCCTTGGATGACAAAGAAATCACTGTACCATGCTGGGGAACCTGCTGGATATCTGCACTCTGGAACTTACTGGAAATCCAGACGTTCGGGTCCCAAGGAAAGTTGTTCACAGGGAGGTGTCTTGCTGGAGGCACCCTGCTCCTAAACTCCCCAAGGGGAGCCCCGGGTATAGCTGCTGGCTGTTGGGTGCTGCAGGCAGTCATGTACTACTAGAGCCAGGTGCCGGGGAAGCTGTCTGCATTGCAGGAGACTGGTGCTCCTACAGGAGCTGGGCACTGGGAATTTGCATGCTCCAGGAACCAGGTTCTGGAGAAGCCTGCAACAGTACAGTAGCTGGGGCCTGGGAAGCTTCAAATCCTGCTAGAACCTGACACTGGAAAGCAGCCAGACTGCAGGGTCTGGCTGTGGGGAAGTTGTGTACAATGTGGGAGCCCTGTGAGAGAGCATATTGGATCTAGGGAGGAGACCTCCTTCTTGCTTCAGTGTCTCTCCAGTGTTCTCCACTGACGAGCTTTAGTGCTGTGCCAGCTAGCAAAAGAAAAATATTTAAAGGTCTCACCTATATTTTCACAGAGCATGCAATGAAGACTGAATAATTTGGCACAGTCCACCCCTTTTGTACACAGCTTTTGTTTGCACCCTTATACCTATCTGTATTTCTGTACAACAGCAAAATAACTCGATGTCTACCTGTTAAGACATAGTTAGCCTTGTAAATTTCTCATTTTTTGCTCAAATGAGGAATATCAACAATCAATGTATCAGTCCCTGGCTACATCAATAACTTGTCCCTAGGCACAGTGGCACATACCTGTACTCCCAGCTACTTACTGTACTTGAGATGCTGAGGCAGGAGGATTGTAACTTTGAGCTTTACTTGGACAATTTGGTGAGATCTTCTCACAAAATAAAATTTAAAAGAGGGCTGGGCAAATAATATGCTCAGCAGCCCTGGGTTCAATCCCCCATACCACAAACAAAAGCAAACAAAAACTTCTCAAACTCAGAGTCTCACTGCACGTTCTGTTACCAAAAGACTAAGTTATAAAGTTAACTGCCAACAACTTGTTTAGGAAATAATGGAAGAAGGAGAAAAATGGAAGACAGTTGTAACTATATATGGAAATAAACACATATCAAGTAAATAGAAAATATGCAAAAGTGCTATAGTCCTTACTTCTGCATTTGTTCACGAGGCCACATTTGAGGCCATGTTTGCTATCTGGTTTCCTTCTCCCATTACCCACTCTGTATTTGCTCTGCATTCAGCCAGTCTCAGCAGATCATGCTTCACTGACTTGGTGGGGCTACCCAAACCTTCATTCCTGAAGGATCTGAATCCTGGATTATCCTGCGTTTAGTGTAGTTTTCCATTAACCCTTACTTTGGGGCATGGAAGCTCTAAGGGACACCTGAGAGAATCCCCTGGATTCAAGATCTGGTCTCCTTGCTTCTATTGTGTATCAGCATCCAATTTCTTGTAAATAGGACCAGCTACTCCAAACAGTGGAGTAAGTCCTTTTTCTGTTGATTTGTGGCCAAGGGGTCCAAAAACCCCAGACAGATGTTTTACCTTCCAGTGGAACTATTTTGGGGCTCTCTGACAGAAGTGTTGTTCCTTTGTGTAGTGTCTGCAGAGGGTTTCAGAGGTATAGGGTAGGGAGCGAGAACCAAACCACAGGGGCTAAGGAGAGAGTTAGTGAAGAGGCTCTGGCGTTGGCAAGTGTGGAACATTCTTTGAAGAAGGTTGAGAGAGTAGAGAAGCACCCAGGCATGGCTTTTATGGGCATTTCCTAGGGAGACAGGATCAGATTCATGCCCATGGCTCCACAGAACCTGCCAGGGGCCACAGGACGGATTCTCACATAGACTTTCAGCCTGAGCACTCTGTGTCCCTGACTCCCAGGCCATGGGAAGCCCATCTGACTACCACAGTCTACATCGTCCCAGGTAGGGCTTCCGCGTACAACACTTGGCAGTGAACGCTCCTTTATGGAAGTCTGTGGTGTCTCTTTTTGGCTCCAGAAAACAAGTTCAGTTCCTTAACATTGTCTATTTTGGGATAAATCTTTTCCCCCTTGCTTTTGGGGCTGTGTCATGGTAACCATTAGCGTGAGCAGAGGAGTCTGTGACTCACACTCATTCCCACCCCTGTGGCTGCCTGGTGGCAGCAGGTGTGGAGTAGTCAGAAATGCTCCTGCTGGCAGTGCTTCTGCTGGCAGAGCCTCCGATGGTGGTGCCATGGCCTCCAGGAGGGTGTGAGAGCCACACGTCATCTCACTGTGTCTCCTGAGCCAGTTGGGCTCCAGAATGGGGACAGCATGGCAGGACTGTTGGTGTCTCCAAGGACTTTTGATATTCTGTGGGCAGCTTGTGGGGTGGGTACAAGCAATGTTTCTGAACGTCAAAGCAATGGGTTGATAATGTCGTCTCACCCAAAAGTGGTGCCAAGACCTCCCACCCTGCACTTCTTCCTTTACCTGGCCTTGGTCTGGTGACCCAGAGACTGGGTGGGAGGGGGGAGACTTGGCAATTAGACATCTCCCTCTAGAAGGTACTGGTGTCTTCCTTAGCTTTCACCAGGCCAGAAGCTTGTCACCAACCACACTGGCAGATGATGTTGCAGGTAGGGAAGCACAAGATTCTTTCCTGCCTTCCATCACCCACAAGACTCATTTGTACCTCTTTTTTTTTTTTTTTTTTTTTGAGACAGGGTCTTACTCTGCAGTTCAGGCTGACCTTGAACTCACTATGTAGCTGAGGCTGGCCTTGAACTTACATGGATCCTCCTGCCTACGCCTCCCCAGTGCTGGGATCACAGGCGTGCACCACCACACCTGGCTCATTTGTACTACTTACCCAGATCAAATGGGAAATTCAGCCATGAGGTTGTTAATGGGAGTGGGGCCACCTCGGGCACAGATCACAGATTGTGGAACTACCTCTGGTGTCCATGCTTAGCATGTTTATCTGAGTGCCACAGAGTTTGCAAGGACTCTGGAGTTAGAGAGGCCTGGGTTCATAATCCTGCCCTGGGACTTTAGCTCTGCTACCTTGGAGAGGTAATAAACTCCTCTAAGCCTCAGTTTCTTCTATGAGATGGGAACAACAATAGAGCCTGGTTTATACGCTTCCTTGAACTGTTACTGGGTATTGGATGAGACAGCGCATATCCTTGAGCTTACTGCCTGGCGCTTGGTAGGTTGCACTGGACACTGAATACTGTGATTAGAAGGTTGCAGTGCCCACTACCACCCTCTCCTCTACCCTACTGCAGACGAGCCTAACCAGGAAAGGGAGACTGACTGGGGCTGTGTTTTCTGACCAATTTATACCCCAAATTAATATATCTTCAATACACCTCACATGCTAGTTATAAGAGATCATGAGGGAGTGGAAGACTGGCTTCGGTGCAACATAGACCTGGATTTGTATCTGGCTCCACCTCTTACTAAGACGTTGGACAGTTTTAGTAACCTCTCTATACCTCATTTTTCTCATCTGGAAAATGGGGATTAAAAATAGTACCCACTTCATAGAGTGGGGGTAAGGTGTGAGGATTAATGAGATGTTGACATTGGAAAGCTCTACTCGTAGGGCCTGGCATGTTGTAGGAATTTAATAAGTACAAGCTTTTGCTTAAGGGACGTCCACGTACGGGCACTCCAGGGATTTCAAGAAAGAGACATCTGTGTGTGGATGAGTCAGGGACTAATAATCATTAAGGTTTATTGAGTGATTTCTCTATGCCAGACACTCTTGTGTTTTTAATGCTTTCCATTTTAATTTTCACAACAGCGCTGTGAGGCGAGTAATATAATTTACCCCCATTTTACAGCTGAGAAAACGGAGGCACAGTTTTGCATCAGGTCACAGAGCTGATAAGAAAGGGCTGGGGTTTGAACCCACGCTGCTGGCCGCCCCAGAGGATTTTCAGAGGTTGAAATTAGCGCGTGACTCAGGCCCGTGTCAGCCTTGACTCAGCCTCACTCGCAATGGAAATAGTAAAAGCTCACGGTACCGGAAGTTCAGAGATCTGTCCCCTCAGGTATAGCCAGATGTGGAGGCCCAGACAACTGCCATGTTTGAGCCCTCCGTCTTGACCTCTTGGCTTCGTCGTCTGCGCGGCATGCTCCATGTGGCCACACGACAGCACCTAACAGCCCTCCACTCAATACTGCACATGACCCTATTAATGTCTTTCCACAGCATGAATAAAAAAGTTCCAGGGAGGCCTCTGATTGGCTCTTCCCAGTCACGTGCTCAGGGGTTGGGGTGGGGTCAGCGCGAGCACTGCGGGATTCCGCCATCCCTGTTTTCCACCGCCCTGACTGCAGTTAGAGCACCGGAGAGGGCGGGAACGGGCTCATGGGCTGGTGACGCGGGGGTTCTGGTGGCACAAGGGTTTAGGATGATGGATTTGATTGTGGATGAGGATAATGATAATGCGGGTCCTTGTGAGGTACTGGTTGGAGCAGAGGAGGGGCTGGGTGGTCAGCGGGGTGGGTGCTGAGGAGGTTGGGGCTGGAGAGGAGGGTGGGGTCGGCTTTGGGGACAGGGCGCAGGAGTGGACTCAGGGTGAGATGGTCTCCAAGCCCCAGCAGAAGGTTGGACGGTGGCTCCTTGGTCCATGGTAGAGCTCATGAGGGAGCCGGCTTGTGGCTCGGGTGTAGGCAGCACGATGTGTGCAGTTTATGGGGAGTGGAAGGAAGGGAGGCACTGTGCGTGGTCTGGATTTGGGGGAAGTGATATATTTGAAGGACTGAATATTTCATGAGAGGGCGGAGAGGGAGGTGGCTTTCATAACTGGTGATGGAACCCTGTGGGTGTGAGGTGATGATGGTTACTCAGTGGGACTTGATGGTTTCACCGAGAGAGAGAATGGTCACAGCTACTTTCATATTTACAGAGGAGGAAGTGGAGGCTAAACACCACCAAGGGCAGCAGAGGGATATAAGCCCCTTTCCTATCCTTATTCTCTCTTAAAAATTTTATTTACAGAGGACCGGGGATTTAGCTCAGTGGCGAAGCGCCTGCCTGGCAAGCGTGAGGTCCTGAGTTCGATTGCTGGTACCCCCATGTTTATTTACAGTAGCACATATATTTAAGAAGTGAAATAGTATGAAAATCTAACAAAATGCAGTTGTTCCTTGCCTATTACTCTTACAGAAAACCACTTTCTATCCTTTTAGCTGTTTCTTGTAGCAGTGTTATATCTCATATTTCTGAGTAATGGCCATATTTCTTATTTATTTATGTGGGCTTTTTCCACTGATTTCTCATTTATTGGAGTCTCTTATATGGCTAACCTTTCTCCTCTCCAGCCATTTTTCTAAATAGATTTTGTGGTAGGCTTATTATTACCAGTACTCTTCCAATATTCTTTCAGAAATGTTTATGTGTATGTTAGTGTTTGTATATGTGTACATGTAATAAAGTAGGGGCCTCTTAAAGATGGGCCTGTTCTAACCCCTGAGCCTGTGAATGTGTCACCTTACATAGCTGAAGGGACTTTGAAGATGTGATTAAATTAAGGATCTTGTGGTGGGGAAGATTATCCTGAACTATCTGGGTGGGGCAGTGTAGCCACAAGAGTCCTTAGAAGTGAAAGATGAAGGCAGGAACGTCAAAGAAGAGAGGGAAGCAGAGTCGGGGTAACACAGTGGGGGAGAGACTGACCCTTACTGGCTGTGGAGTTAAAGGTCAGAAGCAAGGAAAAGGATTCTCCTTACAGCCCTGTCAAAACCTTGAAGTTAGCCTAGTGAAAAGAACCATTGGGATGGCAGAAGAGCAAGATGATAAATTTGTGTTGTTTTAAGCCATTGATTTTGTGGTTCATGTGAAATTAATGTGTGTGTGTACATACGTACTCATACATGCATGCGTGTGTACCTGTATGCATATACATTTGTTAAATCCGCATGCAGTGTTTACATTATTATGTCAATGCAACTGTTGTTCACAGCTGAGCTTTCTAGTGTACTATAATTTTTTTTTGTCCTAAATTAGTAATTACTGTGTTTTTTTTTTTTAAACCTGCTTTGTTTCCTTTGTACCTGTTGCTAACTCCTACCGCACCTTGTAGTAGTCATCTTGTGACTTTCCATAGGGGCAGTCACAGCAAGTAAAAAATGTTTCAGTCCTGTTTTTTGTTATCTGTTCTCTTTGACTCTGGGCATGTGGCATGGCATAGCTTTTTTTTTTTTCCACGTGGGTAACAGGAGTCGAACTCAGGACCTCGCGCTTGCCAGCAGGCGCTTGTGCCACTGAGCCATCTCACCGGCCTGTAGCTGATGTTCTGTGACTTCCTTTTGTACTCATCCTTGGAGGTCCCTTTACCATGTGACTGTAGACTATTTTCTGGCTTTCGTGTCTTCCTTTTGCGCAGTTCATCCTCCTAGTTGGAGCAGATCCTCCGGGGCCAGTATCTGTCCATAAGCAGACCCGGTTCAGTCCGATAGCAAATGGTGATGAGCCACTCTCTGCTTTTGTCAGGTTCAACAGCAGAGGGCACAGGGCTGGCCCTGCTTGATGTCTTGAGTCTGGAGTCACGTTGCTTAGGTGGCAGATGCTGTGCCACTGAGCTCTTTCCCCGGCCCCTGTAATAAATTTTTAAAAATTTAAACATTCACTGTATTTTTTGAGCACACCTCATACATATTTAAAAATGTCTTCATCCTACCTCACACTTTCAGGATAATTTGCAGAGGGAAATAATTCTTTCAGAATTAAGATTTGTTTAATCGTGAGGAATTTTGAGGGAGACAGGCATGGTGGCGCATGTCTGTAGTCCCAATACCCAGGAGGCTGAGGCAGGGAGGATCACCATGAGTTTGAGGCTAGCCTGAGCTATATAGTGAGACCCTGTCTCAAAAAAACCAGAGCAAAACGAAAGAAAGGAAAGAAAAGAAAAAAGAATTTTGAGGGTATTGGTCTTTTGTCTTCTTTCTTTCAAGATTGGTGTTGAGCAGTCTGAAGCCATTCTGACTCCTGATCCATTTTATGTCACTTTTATCTTTGTCTCACAGTGGAGTACCCAGTCTGGGGTGTTTCCATTTGTATGCTGAATGAGGGACCCCTATAGGATTGACTGGGTCAGGCAACTTGTGTCTCAATTCTGGAAAATTCTCTTTTTTCCTTTTTTTTTTTTTTTTTTTGTGGGTACCAGGGGGTCGACCTCAGGACCTTGCGCGCCAGCAGGCGCCCGTGCCGCTGAGCGATATCACCGGCCCCTTTTTCGTATGTGGGTTCCAGGAGTTGAACTCGGGCCCTCGTGCTTGCCGGGCAGGCGCTTAAGCCGCTGAGCCATCTCACCGGCCCTCTTTTTCCTTTTTGTTTGAGATATGATCTCACTGTGTTGCCCAGGCTGGCCTTGAACTCCTGCCTCAGCCTCTTGAGTAGTTGGGACTACAGATTTGCACCACCGGGCCTGTTTTTTTTTTTTTTCCTTTTTCTTAATGAACTCATTCTATTAAGTTTTAAATTTTTAACACTTCTATACAACACAATAATTGTACATATTATGTGGTACAGTGTGATAGTACTTGTTTTATAAGATATAACAATCAGATCAGGTTAATTGGCATATTCATCAGCTCACTTAGAATTTCTTTGTGTTAGAACATTTAAAATCCTCTTACTAGCAGTTCTGAAATATACAGTTAATTGTTGTGTTGACTATAGTTACCCCACTGTGCTGTACGTTAAAAGTGATTCCTCCTGTCCAACTTCAACCCTGTACCCATTAATTGTCCTCTGTCCGTCTCCACCCTCACTCTCTTGTCCTCTGTTAACCATTAGTCTACTCTTTACTTCTGTAAGGCCAACAATTTAGCTCCTACATATAAGTGAGAATGTGGTATTTGCTTGTGTTTGACTTATTTCACTTAATGTTCTCCCTGCTTTTCCATGTTGCTAAAAATGGTAGTTCTTTCTTTATTTATTTTTAATTTTTTTTTTTTTTTTTTTTTGAGACAGGGTCTTGCTGTGTAGTCCAGGCTGGCCTTGAACTCACTAGGTAGCCTAGACAGGCCTCAAACTTGCGGTGATCCTCCTGCTTCAGCCTCCTGAGTGCTGGGATTACAGGCGTGTGCCACCATGCCCGGCTGGTGGATGTCTCTTTGATGTACTGATTCATTTCCTTTGGATATATGCCCAATACTAGAATTGCTGGATCATATAGTAGTTCTACTTCCAGTTGTCTATTGAGTTTTGTATTTCTGCCATCATGATTGTTATTTCTAGTTCTTTTTTGCTCTTTCTTCTTTTTTAATGCATCACATTCTCGTTTCACGGATATAGTATCTTCTCCGTGCACAGAGTCTGTTTTCTCCAAGTATTTTTGTTGTGCTTCATTTGGGTTTGGTTTTGACTTACTTGTTTTGGTTTATGTCATCCAAGTTAGAGGTTTCCCTTGAATGCCTGGTGGTCCTTCCTGGGTTAAGAACAGGAGAGTAAAATCTGCCTCTTCGGAAGCTCTGAGCATGATGGTGGGCCTTGTCTACTTTCAGGTCCACACTGGTTGACTCAAACAAGTTGTTTTGTCCCCATTTTAGTATTGATTGCAGTATTGGCATTCATAGGCCTCTTTTCTTAGACTGATTAGATTCTCAAGAGAAGGTTGGGCCGGTGAGATGGCCCAGCGGCGTAAGCGCCTGCCTGGCAAGCGCGAGGGCCTGAGTTTGACTCCCGGAACCCACATACGAAAAAAGGGCTGGTGATATCGCTCAGCGGCACGGGCGCCTGCTGGCGCGTGAGGTCCTGATGTCGACCCCTGGTACCCACAAAAAAAAAAAAAAAAAGAGAAGGTCAAGCTCTGGCTCCTCCTAAGTTTCCAGCCCAGTGGGGAAACAGTCTGGGGGACCCCATCAGCCTTTACCTGCTCCTTGGCTTCATGTGTCACCTTTGCTCCCAGCCGTGTGGGACAACTCTTTGTGCAATAACACCCCCTTTTTTTTGTTTTTGTTTTGAGACAGGGTCTCACTATGTAATTCAGGCTGGCCTTGAACTCACTGTGTAGCTCAGGCTAGCCTCGAACTCACAGCAATCCTCCTGCCTCAGCCTCCTGAGTGTTGGAATTACAGGTGTGCACCACCATGCCCGGCAATGACCCCTTATATTATGCACCCTCTGGAGAATATGAATTAACCTTGAAACTTCTGGGGAAGGTAGGAGAAGGGATTTTACTTCTTTCCTTCAACCTCTTTGTTTTCACACGTGCAACTTCTTCATCCTAGTCTCAGACTACCTGGTCCTATTGTGTCAAGTGTCCACCAAGGACTGTTTTGTAAATCGGCTCTTACACGCGTCTCAAATTAGGCTGTCACAGCTTGCTTTCCAGAGCTCAAGTATGTGTCAGCAGTGTCTCTTCTCTTGTTAGCTCAATCTCGCATTTTTACATCTCCTTTAAAAATCTTTCTACTATTGGATTGAAGAAGGTAATGGAATGCGGTGTATAGTCAATGTCAACTTCAACCTGTATAGTGTGTTATTTTTCCACAATAGTTTGGGTAACTGGAGTGGTGACAGCGGAGACCACATCAGTGATGATTCCAGGACGTTTTATGATGGGATTCCTTAAACATTTTTTGACTCTTTGTTTTACGTTATTCACGGTCACTATGAACACAGAAAGTATCAAGGAGAAAATAAAAGCTGCTATTCCTGTAGGAGGGCCTTGGTGAGGACTTTTCATGGTGGTGGTTTTATGGTGCCATCCTTGGCTTGGGTGAGGATAGGCTGGTGCTGCAGCAGCAGGGCCACGATGCCTGACAGACTCATAGGGCTGGGCGGGGACCACTGCCCGGCACAGCTCCGCCCACCTCCGCACAGCTCCGCCTACCTCTGGAGGTGGGCAGAGCTGTGTCAAGGCCTGGGAACTTGGCCACTGGGTGGAACCCCTAGAGTTGTGCGGGACATGCCTTGCCTGGCCACATACAGGACTATTTTAGATGACCCTGAGTGATTTGGGGGGCCACTCTTGGACATGGCTGGTCCACTGAGGAACAGAAGGGACCTAGGATTGACCCAGGTCAGCTGCATTTCTGCGTGGACAGTTTATGTAGCTCAGAGGTCAGGACTTGGGAGGAGGAGGAAGAGGAGGAAGAAACGTTTCCTTTCCTTTCTGGGGTGTCTGTCATTGGGGTCAAAGCCCTGTGATGCTCTGCTTTTCCTGCCTGCTTTAGTCCTCTTCCTTCTGGGGTCAGAGATTCTCTTGGTGTCTACAGGTCTCGGGCAGCACTGAGACAAACTGTTGTTTCTTAATTTGTGCCTGGGTCTCCCCAGCTCCATTTTGGGATTCTATGGGTCCCCAAGCCTTGTCTGCCACATCCCTCTCCTCCTTGTTGCCCCTGGGGCCTCAACAGAATGGCAGGTCAGAGCTGGAAGAGGTTTGGCCAGTCCAGCTTTCCCATCTTACCAAGGAGGAAGGTGAAGGCCAAAGAAGCCCCAGTCAGGACCAGAACTCTCACCTGCCAACTCTGGGTTCGGTGTTCTTTCCTACCAGACTGCCTCTCATAGCTTCGGCCTCCTTTTGAAGGTTTTGATTTGGGGATGTTTAGAGTCGAGAGATCTGGGTTCAAGCCTTGGAGAAGCCTAACTGTTCTAAAACTTAGATACAGCTGTAAACTAGGAAAAGTACCATTCGCAGCCCAAATGAGGAACGTATGTGTCACATGTCTAGCACAGGGTCAGAAGTGGAGCCACTGTCACTGTTGCTGTCCACGCTGTCAGATATTTGGGCAGCTAACAGTCCCTAAGCCAGCACCGTGCCAAGCTTGGGGTGTGGGAAATAAGATGCATCACAATGGGGCCTCCTTAGGATGCAGCTGTGGGCCACAGGGTCTTTCCAGTCAGTCTGGGTTTCTAAGTTATGGGGCTCTTCCGGTCCAGGGCCCTAAGAGGGCTCCTCCCAGCTCCTGCTTCCTCTTGCTAGTCCTGGTGCAGAACCCGGGCTACTCCTGGACTGTCACCCACCCCTGGGGAAGGGGATGGGCCCATGGGAGAGCCAGGCCTGTGCCATCTCCAGTTCTGGTTTTCCAGGGAGCCCTGGCTGGGGGTTGGAGGGGATGGGAATAAAAGCCCAAGAGGGAGGGGAGTGGGGAAGCAGAACGGGAACTGAGAGGGAAGGGTGTGGGTGGCCCCGATCCAGCCTGCCTCCTCCTTTCCCGCTGCTGCCGATCCCCTCCCTGTCGCTCATCAGAGGCAGGGGCTCGGCGCAGTGGCCTGGGGGTGGGAGTTGGAGAACTGCTCCTCTGCCTTGAATGGGATTGACACGGCAACACCCCCTCTCCAGCTGTGGCCTGGGGCTCTGGCTTTGTTACTTCACTGTCTTGAGTTACTTCAGTGTTACTTCACTGCCCACACCTGGAGCAGGGAGAAAAAGCCCCTAAAATTCAGCCGTGTGGGTTTGGAGGGCCAGCTTTGACCCACCCATTTTGAAGGCAGATGGGGCCAGTTGTGGGGTGTGGAAGAAAGCCGCTCACATCCTCCCTCAGAGCGGCCTTGACCGTGGCTGTGGCCTCCTCCCCACAACAGCAGCCCCTAGAGAGCAGAGCAAAGCAGGCCTTCAGCCTGGCTCAGCCTCGGTTCAAGTCCTACTCCTGAAGTGAGGTGACATTCATTTCACTACATCCTGTGACTGCCGCTCACTTCCTCCACGTGGAGGGAGCGGTGTGGGGGTGGGGGGTCGGGTGAGGACAGAATTGAAGGAAAATATAGCCTGGCTGGGGGGCCTCTGGGGGAGGCTGGGGTTTCCCAGGGGCTGCTTGGGGCGGGAGGCAGGGTGCAGGAAGCCTTCAAAGGATGGAACGGATGTGCACAGAGAGAAGGGAGGAGCGGGAGGCAGCTGAGGTCCCAGAAGTGGCGCCCGCAGCACACAATGACTGGAGGCTCTAGTGAGACTGCTGCTGCCCCCAGACGGCAGCAGGCGGCACCCTGAGGGCAGCCTGCCGGTGCTGCTGGCTGGGCCTGCCTCAGTTTCCCTCTTGGGGTGCTGGTGAGGATGGGAGGAGGTCAGGTCAGAGGCAGCGGGCCTCACAGACCAGGCTGGCCCTGGACTGTGGCCTAACTGTAGGGAGAGGCTGAGGCTCAGGTGGGACCCGGGTCCGGGCCTTCTATTCTGCTGACCTGCTTCTCTTCCCCCACAGGTGGAGCCATCGGAAGCCCAAACTCACAGGACGACTGAGGCAGGTCTCACCAGCGGGATCAACACCGAGATCTATGTTTAAGTTTTAACTCCTGCCTACTAAGACCACGATAATTCCTTCCCCAAAGCCCAGCAGTCCCCCAGCCCCACGTAGCCCCAGCCTGCCGCCTACCGCCCAGCTGCCCGCAATGCCCTCCGGTGGCCCTGGGGACACCAATAGCTCCGCTCCGGAGCGGGAGGAGGACCGAAAGGTGAGCAGCTGGCTCTTGGGGGAGGGGGTTGCCCTGTGGCTGATACCAGGGAGGGCAGGGGCATATCTGGTGTGCCGAGTGCTGCTGCCATGTAGTCACGTGCATGGCTTGGTCTTCACAACAGGCTGGTGGGGACCATCAACATTCCAGTTCTGGTGTTGGGGAAACTCGGGCCTGGAGAGTTTAGATTCTGGTGGTGGGACAGGAACTTAAATCCAGGGGTTCTGGCTTTCAGACCCCAGATTTCAGCCACCACAGTGTTGAGCATAGGCTCAAACCCCAGGCCTGTGCAGTTGTGAGGGGTCAGCCATGCAGACAGTCCCAAAGCCTGGATGCCTTTTTGAATCTGCATCTTACTAGCTGTGCATCCTCGGGTAAGCCCCCGTACCACTCTGTTCTGGCTGCTTCTGTGTCCCAGCATGTTTGGTAGCTTCCTGGAGGCACTGTAGACATAAGGCACTCTGCCCACACTGACACACAAGCACTGTGCTGCATCCCAGTGCTCAGCAGCCAGTGACATCGGTGGCCCTTGGAAATGGCAATTCCCTGTCCACTGCCCAAGCCTCTAAGCGAGCATCACTGGGTAATCCTTGATGTGGCTTTGGGCCGTGGAGTGGTGATCTTGTATTGTCAGAGCCCACTGAGAAGTGACCTCTTCACCCTTCTGCTGAACTCTAGGTGGGGCTTAATTCAGCCAAAGGGGACTTCATCAGACTGATTGGACCTCCCATGGGTCCCCACAGATTGCCTTGGGGCCTCCCAAGCTGTGAGCATCCATAGGAAAAGCTACCTCTAACCCCAACACTTGGGACTCTGTTTTCCTCTCCATCAGTAGGTGGTGATTACACCGCCACCCTTTAGTGAAATTGTGACAGCCGGGCCTTCCTGGCATGTCTCCACAGTTCCCCTGCCTATGCCCTTTCCTGAGCCAGTGTGAGGACTCTTGATCCTTGGTGGTGTCCAAGACTCGTAGGGCCTGTTCTTCTGGAGCAAGGGTGGACTCCTGGGACCAGGTGTGGGGCCTCTGAACACCCTAGGATGAGAGGTGGCCCGGGTGCCCCCTCTCCAAGGGCATCAGTTCTGCTGCCTTCCTCATGGGGTGGCTGTGAGACCTCCCTCACACATGCTCAGCGCCTTCCTGGGCTCACTCAGTCTAGGAGTGTGTTTATGTTTTCTGGGTGGTTTCCATCCATTGTTCCATTTTCCTTGGGGACAGCTCTTGACAAGTGGGGCAAGACAGATGGCCCTGGTTTACAGATGGGGATGCTGAGCCCAGCTAGTCAGTGGTGGGTCCACATGAGAGCCTGGTCTCCTGCGTCCTGGATCTGAGCCCTTCCCACGGCCACGTGCATAGGTTCTGCTGTGCTCTCCAGTGTTAGCTGTGGGCTTGGTTGATTCCCTGCCCTCCTTGTGCCTGGCTTGGTTTTCCTGTTAGATTGGGTGACCCTGGGCTTCCCCCTGCCCCAAGTCCCACGTTCTGACGGATGCTGACACCTTCATGTCGATGTACTTGCATCCACTGTCCCCGCAGATTGGGGACTTGGGATTCTTCAGGATGGAAAAGGAGCTCTGCACAAGGAGTTGGAAGTCCCAGGCTCCAATCCTGAGTGTGCCACTTACTGGGGATGTGGAGATGTGACTTCAGGCCACCTGGGCTTGTGTTTGCTCAGCTGGAAAATGGGGATAGTAACTCTAGCCTTGCCTGTTTTATTGGGCAGTTGTGGAAGTCAGATGAGGTCATCAGCGTGGAAGTGCCTTGCAGACAGCAAAGTCTGGTCCAATTATGAGGGATTACGACTGCTATTATTATCTACCCATAGTAACTGCTCTGGCTCAAGCAGCAACAAACACATACCCAGCCCCAGATCCTGGTGCTGACAGAGTGAGCACACTTGCAGGTGCTCATGCCAAAAGATGGCAGTGATCTGGATAGTCCAGCCCGGGGCACAGCCGGGCCTCCTCCCCAGCCACCCATGCCCACAGCACACATGCTGGCTCACCTGGCACACCTCCCTGGCATCCTGGGCTGACTCCAGTAGTGCCAGG
Organism: Erethizon dorsatum; assembly: GCA_028451465.1. Lineage (NCBI taxonomy): Eukaryota > Metazoa > Chordata > Mammalia > Rodentia > Erethizontidae > Erethizon > Erethizon dorsatum. The sequence continues at coordinate 69,724,851 of CM051824.1, forward strand.
GAGCTGCCCTGGGAGGGTGCATAGAGACACAGAGGTCTAGAAAAGCCAGGCCTGGGGCAGGGGTGCTCTGTAGCAGCACACGGGGAGACACAGGCTTGGTTTGCAGCCCAAGGAGCCTGGCAGAGGTGCCAGGGAATCTGGCACAAAGAGCTGTCTGGCAAGCCAGAGGGAAGGGGTGGGGCTCCCCACTGGCCCCTTTGCTGCCTGGCCCCACCTGCCCCACTTGTTCCTGCCACGCCTCCAGCACCATTTGAGTGCTTCTGAGCTGCCAGGCCTCCGTTTATGCTGTCCTCTCGGCTGGCAGCCCTGTTCCTGCTCTTCATCCCTTCTCTCGGTTTAGTCTGCCTTGCATTACAGTTTTCAGTAGACCAATGGTTCTCAGTGTGACCCCCAAACCAGCCACATCAGTGTCCCCTGGGAAAGTGTTGGAAATGCAGAGCTCAGGCCCCAGCCACACCTGCTGGGTCAGGAACTTGGGCTGGGCCCTAGCAATAATCTCTGTCTTAAGCAGCCGTCCAGTGGACTCTGTTGCCCACAAACATTTGAGATGGACCCATGTAGATAATGTCCACTGCCCCTAGAAGGTGGTCTTGGCCCTTCCATGTGATTACCCAGGGCCTGCAGTAGCACAGAGTAGATGCCCAAGACATGTTCCATGGATAGGACGCAAAGAAAACCCTTCCACAGGAGAGTAATCAGAGACCAGAGTCAGGCAGGTGGGGTGCAGAGCTTGGGGAGATGGGCTGGTGGTTGCACTTGTGGCTGGGAATATGCAGGGAATGTATGTCTGTGAGTGCCCTCTGGCACCTGCTGCCACTTCTCTCTAGCATCTATGGGGTGGGCAGGGGGTACTGCTTGTGGAGGCTAGGCGGAAGCAGGGTTTGGGTGGTGAGCTGTGGGGCTGTGGGCAGGGTGAGTCAGGTGGGAAATGTGGCTGCAGCAGGGAGGGAGGCTGAGTGGGCTGAGGGCCTGGGTGGGAGGCCAAGAGTTTAGCAGTATCCCAGGGAGGGGGGCCAAGAGTTTAGCAGGATCCCAGGGAGGGGGCCGCCTTGTGTGGAGGGCCAAGATGCCGACTGTCTGCCAAGCACTCTGTTCACACATTATCATATTTAATTCTTACCACTGCCCAATAAGGTAGGCACTGCGGATACCTTATGGGGTCCAGGTGAGCAGCCACGGCTGGGCGCACTTCTGCTCTGTATGGCCAGGCTAGGGTTGGAGCACAGCTCTGCTGAGAAGTGAGGCTCCTAAGAGCAGAGCAAGAAGGGCTGGATTCAGCTGCGCAGAGTGGAAGCAGGAAGCTGAGCTGGAGTGGATGTCCCAGACGGTTAGGAATTGGGCCTTCTTCTCTGGCACCTGGCTGGGCGCAGGAGGCCTGGTCACAGCCAATAGTTGACTCTGTGGCAAGCCACAGGCAATTAGGGATATTACCGTAATCATACCACTTAACAGGAACAGTGCGGAAAGGCTTACAAAGAAGCATGCTTTGCATGGCAATTAACTCATTTAATGTGCACAATAACTCAGGAGGCGCCTGCTGTCATTATCCCCATTTTACAGATGATGAACCAAGGCTTAGAAAGGGTGAGGAACTTGGCAAAAGTCAGAAGGCTACAAAGTAGGGCCGGTGAGATGGCTCAGCGGCTTAAGCGCCTGCCCGGCAGGCGCAAGGTCCCGAGTTCGACTCCTGGAACCCACATACGAAAAAGGGGCCGGTGATATCGCTCAGCGGCACGGGTGCCTGTTGGCGCGCGAGGTCCTGAGGTCGACCCCCCGGTACCCACAAAAAAGAAAAAAAAAAAAAAAGAAGGCTACAAAGTAGACAGACTCGGGCGCTTTCCCTCTATAAAGCGAGGGCTGTGCAGATCCGGTGGGCTGCCACAGGAATGGATGTGAGTGGGCGAGGTGCCCACAGAGTGGGCTGCCGGCAGAGTGCTGAGCATGCTCCATCCGGGCCCTGGGCACTACATGGGCTACAGACTTGCTTGTATGTCATCTCTCCCTCGAGCCTCAACTCCCTTTGCTTACCTCTGTATCCAGTACTCAGGAGGTACTCAGTCCAGTTTTTGCACGCACGTGCAAAACACACACACACACACCCTTGTCTGGTCTCGTGATGGAGGGGAGGCATGGCTTCCTCTGCATTTGTGTTGAATCCGGAGCTCTTCAAGATCCCAGCAAGGCAGACAGCTTGGGAGGAAGGATGAGGCCCTGGCAGGAGGACTTGGGAAACCAGCAGGCACAGCCACTGAGCATTAACGAGATAGGCTGTGTGTAGGTATCCAGGAACCGTGGAAAACTCCGGCCAGTGAGGCGTGGCCCTTGTCCTCTAGGAGTGTGGCCTTTGGAGAGGAGGAACAGCTTCCATCAGCAGTTTTATCATAAGCCAGCAAATGTTTGCTGCACATTGTTGAATAGTAGAAATAGAGAGCTGAAGAGCTTTAGGGGTTGTCGGAAAAAATAAGGGGCTCAGGAGGGCCCTGGAAGTGAGTGTATCCAGCAATTGTTAGCACTCAGGCATCCTCAGCCCTCCGGCCCCTCCGCCACCCTGCGACCTCTGCAGGGTGGGCTGGACGTGCCCCTACGTGAAAGCGCGTGCGTGCAAGCGTCCTACGTGCTTCCTGTGTACCCGCGGTGCCTGGCTGTGACTCCTGCCGCCTGGTGCTCGGGCGGCCCCAGGCAGGGCTCTGCGAGCTGCAGGAGCCAATTCGTTTCACCGAATTCCATGATCACAGACAGTCCCTGGGAGGCCAGCCAGCCAGCTGGCAAAAGCTGTACGCACTTCTTGTCCCAGGGGGCCCAGGCAAGTGGCTGCCTAGATCCGGCAAGTTCATCCCCTCGACTCAAACACCGACTTGAGACATCTGCTCCGCGGATGCCGGGTCAGTAGCATCGGGTTTGAGAACACGTATGCCTTTCTGGCTGTCTCTGGAGGAGGGCCTCTGGGGACACGTATCTCTCGGAGGAAGGAGCCTGTGTCTAGCATGGCGAGCCAGGGGTGTATGTCTATGTGCACGTGAATGCCAGAGTGTGCCCTTACCTTGTGCTGCCTGCATGTTTACGTTAGTATTATGCGTGCATGCGCGCTCGCGCACGTGTGTGTATGTGTGTGTGCGTAGAACACGGGCATTGGAGGTTGTAGTGGCATGTCGCAGTTTTCAGGACCTGTGGGCTAGGAATCATAAGATTCAAATTTTGGTTCTGAAGGCCTCCCTGGCTTGCTGATCTCTCTGAGTCAGATAACCTTTCTGAGCTTCAGATTTCCCGCCTATGTAATGAAAAAAAAAATAATAATAATAATAGCAGCTCTATTTTCTGTAAAGCACAAGAATAAAATGAAACAACATATGTGAATATGCTTTGTTAATTACCCTGTACTATACAAATGTGAGAGATTATTATCGTCACAGCTCAGCTCATCAGAATGAGAAGTTGTATGTGGCTTAAAATAATCCATCCAGTGAGCTGCGCTAAAATGTAGGTCAAATCATAGCCTCAGAAGTTTAGAAAGAGGCTGATAGGAGCCACCTAGTCTAACAGGCCTCCAAATGTGAAGGTACTTTGAAAGCCATAAAGAATTACATAAATGTAGAGTGACAATTATGTTTAAACGCAGAGTATACAGTTTAGTCATTCTGTCTCCTGATTCTAGAGACATAAAGATCCAAGTAGTATTGGAGGCCTCACGAAGTGTTATATATTTGTGGGTTGTAGATTTGCACGGGTGCTTCATCTGTGTGTATATGGATCCATTTATTGAGCACCTACTATGTGACAGTCTCTTAAAAGTATTTTCAGTTGTCTACCTCGTGCATCAATCTAGGCATTATGGATGCCCTATCACTTCCCTCAAGGAGTCCATGGCCTGACCAGCACGATGCTGAGAGTTGGAATGCTGGGTGGTGGGTATTACAGGAGAGGAAGGGGTCTATCAGCTCAGTCTAGGTGGGGGATCAGAGGAGGGGGCCCAGGGAAAGGGAGCCCAGGAAACAAGGCTGGAGAGGGGAGCTGGAGTTTGCTGGGAAGCCCAAAGGGAAGGTAGTTGGGCAGAGGGAGCAGTCGGTGCCTAGCTTGAAGGGGCAGCAGCTGCTTCTGTACCCGTTGTGGTCTGTTGGTCCCATATGGAAAGAGACCCAGGTGACCCAGCCAGCTCCTGGGGCCCTCCTGCACAAGGGCTAGGGGGCTGGGCTTGGTCCTCTGGGCTCTGGGATCCTCCTCAGAGAAGGTTTAAGCTCTGCAGAGTGACGTAATGAACCTTGCAGTTTTGGATGGATCAGAGCCCAGTGTCCCGCACATCCTACTGCAGCGGCACTGGCCAGATGTTAGGCTCTGTGCCGTGAGTGATAGCTGCACGTGGAGGGCAATGGGCTGGGATTGTAGGAGGTAGCGAGGGGCCAGGGGAGGAAGGCTGGGAGTGCGGTACCTCTGTGAACCTTTTAATCAGGATGTGTGGAGCTGGGAGGAAGTGAGCAATTCTTGAGTGACTGTCACATGGGAGCTTTTGATCTGTTACCTCACTTAATTCTTGTGCTTAACTGTAGAGTAGATATCATTATTCCCATTTCGTGGCTGAGAAAAGCAAGGCACAGGATGTTAACAGCTTGAAGTGACAAATAAAGGACAGAGCAGAGCAGAAATCCCAGCCCAGCTCTTCCCTCTCCAAAGCCCACCTTCCTCTGGTTTCTGCCTCTCCACTGCTGCTGGAAGGGCTGAAAACTTCAGTCTCCTTACTTGACAGGTGAGGAAACCAACCTGGGCCAAGTCTGCTCTCATTGGATACGACACTGTTTCCCAGCTGCTCAAGTCACTGTACATCAGGTTCTTCTATTCCAGAGATTTAGTGATGCTTCCTAATTCTGTGCTACTTGCAGATTTGATAAGCATATTTTACATTCCTATGCTTAGCCCATCAGCAAAGATATTGAATAAAATAGGCCCCGTGACAGATGCAAGAATGAACCACTTGATACCTCTCCTCGGAGCTGTGGAGGGCACAGCCCCAGCCATCTGTTCACCCTGCTCAGTGGATCTGCCACCTTCCTGACAGCCTGAACCATAGGTGGGTTCCGAGCAGAAAGCATCGCTTTCCGCTTTGCCCTGCACTTGGGCTTCTTCATGGAAGAAAGATATGTTGGCAGAGGACCTGGGTGTGAATCCTGACCTGGGCTCCCATGGAGACTTGGTGTCCTTAGGCCCAACCGAGGGGTGCACGAGGCTGGAGGGCACCCTGTGCTGAGCACCCCTGCCTGCTCTCTACATCTCAGGACATGTAAAGTGATCACCCCTTCCTCCTGGGCTGGCTAACCCAGAGTTGAACTCAGCAGGAAAAATGTGCTAAGCACCTGCAGCATGCCTGGACAGTGAGCATGGGGTACAGCGAGGAATTGCAGCAAGTCTGCGTATGGGGTAGGGGGTGCCTGTCAGCAGCCCCAAAGGTTTTCCATGTGCCTGATAGGAGCCAGGACTCCCCGTCCAGAAAGGTCAAGTGTCTTTGATTTTAGGTCATTGCCATGTAGTGGCTGAGGTTTGTTTTTGTCAATCAGGCATCCTGATTGGCCTTCAGATCTATGATTAATCAGGATAAAAGGTAGAAAGTCAAATAAATAAATGCTTTTGTTAAAGAAGTAGTTCAATGCCCTGAATTTCTGGGCAGCAGGAGTCCTTCCAGAACTGGAATTTGGGAGTGAATAAGACAGACAAGGAGACAAGCCATTTGAGAAGCAGGTGAGATAGACTCCTCCAAACCTGCATTTTCTGGATGAGGAAACTGAGGCTCAAAGAGGATGATCCTACAACCAGGAAATGGGTATAACAGACCCACTTTGGTTTGCTCTAGGCCCTATGCCCTTTCCATGACCTCAGTTGACCCTGATAGTTTTATAAAGATGCTGCCCACTTAGCAGTGGCCATTATCAGGCCAAAAGTACCCCCTCCCCTTGAAATTCATTGCAGTTGTTTAGGTCCAGTTGAAACCTTTATACATACTGAGCTGCATAATATTTCGTGTCTGTGTGATGCAGGTGATCCTTTCGTGTAGGGGGTGTGAATGGGATTTCAGGGGAGAGCACGGTCCACAGGCACGTGCCCTCAGGGCACCTGGCCGGGCTTTCCAGACCCTCACAGCTCCCTCCAGTTGGCTGCTTCCCTGCTGTGCATTCCTGAAAAGAGCCCTTCCAGGATCTCCGGTCCCTGGCTAGTCTCTGCCTCCACCGTGGGGCCTTCCCCATCCCCTGGCTTCCCTTTCCACCCGTTCTGGGCTCCTCAAGTGGTCTTCTTCATCCCTTCTCCAGGCTCTTGGTCCTCACCACGCTGTCATTCTGCACAGGTTAATGACAGTTGCTCTCATAGACCAGTCATCACAACACCTCGCCAAATCTCTGTCCTTGATAGCATTTTTGTCAGATGACTCTGGTCTCTTGGGTGGCAGCTGTCTCCTCCCTTGCTCCCACAGTGCACTGGTGACCTCTTTTGCACTCTGACCATCCTCCTTTCCGCGGTGGGCGCAGCCTTCTCCAGTGTGACTGTGCCACCCCTGAGTGCTCAGGCTGGTGGCTGTCATCCTCCACTCGCATCGCCGGTGGCCTCCCAGAACCTGAGCTGCGATGCTCTGTCTCAGAGACCCACCTCAGATGGGTGAATGGACAGAGTCGGGCCTGTGACACTTTTCCTGTTGGTCCAGTGTCTACAGTTGGTTGTGGTAGGCTTTCATTTGTGTGTCCCACTGTCACCTGCAAATTAATGTGGCAAACCACATACTATTTTGAAATCACAGAAAATGAAAGTTGACTGGAACGTGGAGGGCATCTCAATGAAATCTCCAGGAAACCTGGACACTCTCTCCTTCTCCATCCATGGTGTCAGCGTCGTTCTGGGTTGGTGCCACCCCCAGGAAGGGCTGGGAAGCCATCTTTAGTTCCCCCATCACACGAAGAGCAGCCTGTAGTCCTTCTGCTGGGTCAGGGTCCTTCTCTCCTTCCCAGCATTGTTTCTGCTGGTGATTAGTCATGCCAGAGCTTGGCTGAGTCAGAAGGGACTTGTGGGTGGTTTGTGGCCAGGCTGGAGCAGTGAGGCAGGACTTTCTAGGTTTATGTCTTCGTGCCCCAGGAGACAAGTACAGAGGACCCAGCCCTGCACAGGTCGTGTGAGGGGTAGATAACAAAACAGACCCCTGGTCCAGAACTCAGCGAGTGAGAAGGATCAAAGGAGCCAAGATGTGGTCCTTGAGACATTCCTGTTGGGTGACAGGCACATGCAGTGCCAGGGCCATATGGCCAGGCTCCGGGGCAGGGATATTTACAGCAGCTATAAAAGTCCTGCACTTCACACAGTAGTCCTCATTTCAAGTGCTGCATGTATTTCAAACAGATGACCCTACATTTTAACATTCCTTTTCATCTGATTTTATTCTTTCCAGTAAAGATTCATTAATAGATTGCTCATTGAATTTTTGTACTTGTGCAAAATTTTTTTTAATATAAATTTCTGAGAAACAGCTCCTTTATCAGAACATGTGTTAGGGTCTTGTGTTTGAAAAATGTGGTCACCAGAGGGAGCAGTGCTTTCTGCCGGGCAGTGGGGCCTCCTGAAAGCCCCCGAGAATGTATTTAAGTGGCACCCCGAGGGTGGCTCCAGTTTTGCCAGGCAGGAAGGGGTGACAGTGACCCTGTTGGTGGGACTGAATAGCACAGCCCTGGAAGTGTGGCTGTCCTGGGGGTGGACAGGAGGAGGCCAAGGCCAGCCAGACAGGCCTGGAACAAGGTGCCTCTTGGATCAACTCTGGCTCACAGACTGTCTGTGCCCACAGGAAGGAGAGGAGCAGGAGGAACCTCGCAGCAAGGAGGAGCGCCAGGAGCCCAGCGCCACAGCCCGGAAGGTGGGGCGGCCTGGCCGAAAGCGCAAACACCCCCCGGTGAGTGTCCTGTCCCACATGACCCCCATACACGGGCGTGTACCGTGGACAGCAGTGATGTACATCTTGCAGGGACTTGGGGACACTAAGGCCAGATGCAGAGCTTGCTCAGATTCCTCATTCTGTGAAGCCAACAGCCACTTCAAATCCTCTATTTTCTATACTGTGAAATGGAGGCCCAGAGAAGCAGGGGACATGGCTGGGGTTGTTGGAGCGGGGATTTCAATCAGGCCCTTGCCTTCCAGCCCAGCTGGAAGGGCAGTAAGAGAGCCTGCCGTACTCCCTGGGCTGGACTCAGACCTCCTGGCCTGGTGGCATAATCCCCTCCCTGCCGACCCACATAGCCCACCCTGGGCCTCAGCGTGCCCAGGACAGCTGCAGGGCTGGAGCTGTGCAGGGCCGAGGTATAGGCTGAGAGGAATAGCTGTGTGCTGTTGAGGCTCTGCAGGGGTGGCACCACAAGGCTTCTGGGAGCTGTGGCTGCTGCATTCTAAGGGAGCTCTAGGGTTGCCCGAGCTCAGGAGCTGTGAGGGCATGGCTGAGGGCTGGACAGCCTGCCTCTGTATGCCTTCCACTCAGTGGTGACAGTGACCCAGCACCAAAGACAGCGGTTCCTTTCTTTTAGCACCTTCCAGCTGAGAATGGTGAACTTGGAGCATGAAGGTGAGGGGGAGCCAGAGCCTCTGAATTTGTAACTCAGCCCTTCACCCAAATGTTCTCAGTAGGGCAGGGAGCCCAGGACTTGTGCACAGCATAGGTGGGAAGCTTGGGAACCTGCTGGGAATGACAGTGCACCTCTGCCAATTCCGCTTGAAGATGGGGGCGGGGGCAAAAGGCAACAAATTTAACTGGTGAGCAATTTTAAACATTTTAATATTAAAGCAAACATGGATATTTTATGGCCCAGAATGAAAAGTTTATATGACAGTGAAAGATAAAATGGGACTCAGGAAGAATTTCCAGTGTGCAGCCGGCCACACTGGCAGATTCCCAGGATGCCCTTGTACTTTCCCTACCAAAGGGCCCTGGAGGGAGAAGGGCAGCTGTGAAGCCACAGCCGTCCCCTGACCTGGCAGCCGTGCTCTACCAAGCAAGCTCCCCTCTTCCTGATCCAGTTGCTGGGGACGAGAGCCACCACCTGTGTCAAATCAGGACCCAGCAACCCTTGAAGTCCCATTGTCACTGGGAGTGGGGCTGGGATCAGGGCACAAGGGAAGGACATGAAGATGGACAGTGAGATGAGAGGGCAGGGGCATACGTCCCCACCTGGAGCAGGTTCAGTGCAGAGGAGAAACAGTGTCTTTGTGTGCGAAGTTCATTAGAAGTGGGTTTGAATCCCAGCTCAGCTTACCTGTGTGACTCTGAAGTCACTCTGCCTGAACCTCAGTTCCCTTTTGAAAAACAGAAGCAATAAGATTCATTCCTTCTAGACTGCTGTGACACTGACGTGGGTTCCGGCACCAACCAGCTGATCCTCAGCAAAGACTGGGCCTGCCCTTGCCTGGCCAAACCTTTCCCTTTTAGGAGGCTGTGGCAGCCACAGTGTGACGGAAGACAGTGTCTGGATTTACTGCTTCCCAGCTGTGTAATCTTTAGCAAGTTACTTAGCCTCACTGGGCTACTTCCTCACTGATAAAATTGGACTGTCAGTAATACCTGCCCTGGCTGGCCATAGTGGTATTCTCCTGCAATCCCAGCACTCAGGAGGCTGAAGCAAGAGGATTGCTGTATGCTCGAGGCTACATAGTGAATTCAAGGCCAGCCTGAACTACATGGCGAGACTCTGTCTCAAAAAACAAAACAAAACAAAAACAAAAAACATTTTTTTAAATTGAAAAAAACAAAGCAAAACCTCTGCCCTGTCCATTCTTTTGATGCTTTACAAACTACAGGGCTGAATGTATAGAAATGGCCATGTAATAAATCTGTGCCATGGCAGGGCCAGTGTCCCCAGACTGTGGGGCTAGCCTTTGAGGTGGGATCTCACATCGGCCTCTGAGCAGCCCTGGTGGGGGCAGTGCACATCCTCTGTCATTCTGGATGTGATCCACCCCATGTCCAAAGTGCCCCCTACAGCCACCTGGACTCTCAGGAGAGGCCCCCAGGTTGGGCCAGCCCATGGGGAAGGCCTGAGACAGCTGTTGGAAGGGACACTGGGCAACAGAGAAAGACAGAGCCCAGAGAACCACAGCCTGGAGCCCATGTCAGGGACTTCCTGCTGTGGTCCAGTGCCCACCACGGTGCCAGCCTGGCTGTGGAGTTCTGATAGGGGCCTCAGCCCTCGGGGGGCAGGTGCTGGTCCTGGCCTCCTCACCTACCCTGCAGGAGTGCCACAGCAGCTGAGTGTTGTCCATCTAGCCTGGAGGGCGCAGAAGCTTGGCTCAGGCCAAGCTGCGTGTAACTGAGGGGAGGCACTGGCTGGAGGCAAGGGCTTCCTGGTGCAAATGTGGCACCATCAGTGCTGCATAGGGAGAGACAAGGTATAGCACCAGTGTCCTCCCCAACCCCAAGGCAATTTTTCACTCCCTCCCTTTGTCTTTGCCTTCAGCAGGGGTCGGTCTGTGGGCACTGCCAAGTGGCCCTCCTGGCACAACCTTTAGCCGCACTGGACCTCACGTGCACCCAGATGCCCAGGCCAGTGGGCTTTCTAGAGCTTCCTTCTCTCCCTTCCTTCCCTTCCCTCCACAGCACTTTGTGCTTGCTCCTGCCATGTAGGGGGAAGAAGCTCCGATAAGGAAGACTTAACTTCCAATCTGTGTGCCAGAGCGAAGAGCCACGTGCAGTTATGTTAAATGCAATGCCTGGCATGGCTTTGCTCTCTAGTCTCTAGGGACTTCCTCTCTCCCCTCCCTCCCTCCCTCCCTCCCTCCCTTCCTTCCTTTTGCTTCTGGGGACCAAACTCTATCGTTGAGCTATCTCCCCAGCCCTTTTTATTTTTTATTTTGAGGTAGGGCTTCACTAAGTTGCCCAGGCTACCCTGGAACTTAGGATCCTTCTGCCTTAACTTCCAGAGTAGCTGTGATTACCTGTAAGTATGTGCCACTGCACCCAGCCCTAGGACTTTTTGTTTGCTTGTTTTTTATCAACTTGACATTGTTGCCACATGCATGTGCCTCATTTTTTTTTTTTTTTTTTTTTTTTTTTTTTTTTGAGACAGGGTCTTGCTATGTAGTTCAGGCTGGCCTTGAACTCACTATGTAGCCCAGGCTGGCCTCAAACTTGCAGCGATCCTCCTGCCTCAGCCTCCTGAATGCTGGGATTACAGGTACACACCACCACACCTGGCTACCATAGCCTGATTTTATGTTTTAGGGAACTGTTATTTCTCACTGGATAGAGAATTTAAAAATCCAGAACTTAGGCCGGTGAGATGGCTCAGTGGCGTAAGTGCCTGCTTGGCAAGCACGAGGGCCTGAGTTCGACTCCCGGATCCCATGTACGAAAAAAGGGCCGGTGATATCGCTCAGCGGCACGGGCGCCTGCTGGCGCACGAGGTCCTGAGGTCGACCCCCGGTACCCACCAAAAAAAAAAAAAAAAAAATCCAGAACCAAATCTTGGCTTTTTATCCCAGGTAGTTTGCATAGCATGTAGGGAGAGCTTGTTGTTTCCACTAGTTTTGACCCTTGGTGCCACCCCCTAGGCATGCGCACTGAGGGGAGTGGTACTATATTTGTCCACTGCCCACTGAGGACAGAGACCATGGATAAATGCTTGAAGTTGTATAGCACTGTATTGTCCACAAAGGCCTTTACAATGATTACCTCCTTTGATGCTGATGACACAACTGTGCAAGAGGAGACATGGGTTGTTATCAATCCCACATGCAGATGGGGAGCCTGAGTTCAGGGAGCATTCAGGACTTGGATTCCACGCCTCCTGTCTGCACTGCCTGTGGTGTTCTTTCCTTCTCACCACTGCAGCCATGTGGTCTGGCCCACTGAATACCAAAGGGCTTTTTCTTAAGTTAATGTGTAAATGCAGGACTGTTTGAAAAAGTACATAGAACAGTTGCAAAAAGCATGCAAAGAAAGTATAAGCCAGGGAGGCGACTGACCAAGTGTCAGTGGGGAAGTCTGCGGTGGTCTGAGGACTGAGAGGTGGCCCTGCTTAAAGCCAGACAGTGGCCTGTTTGGCCCGTAGCTCTGGCTAGAGCCAGGATGCTGCTGGCAACAGGAAACAGGAAGTCAGCGACAGGGCTGGGCGGGGCTTAGGAAGGGAGCGGGCACCTGGGCCAGGGCCTGTGGGCTGGCCAGTGCTGGTGCTGGGAGGAGGGGCCTGTTGTATGGGGCCAAGCCTGTGTGTGTCAGGGCAGAGAGGAAGGGGCATCTTCCTGTTTGCCAGCTCCTAAGGACCTTGCAGGGTGACAAGCGAGGCTGTCTGAGGCTGGTTCCTGCCTGGTCACAAGCCCAGACAGTCCTTGGAAGGCCTTTGTCCTCGGAGGGTGGTTCCATGTGGGATAGTTTGTTTCTTTTTCTTTGTGGTACTGGAGATTGAACTCAGGGCCTCGTGCATGCTAGGCCAGCACTCTACCACTGAGCTACAACCCCAGCCCCTTTGTGGGATAGTTTCTGTGCTTGGCCACTAGGCCCTAGGGGGTGACCTGCCCTACAGGATTCTATACCCTGTTTACTAGCTATATGAACTTATTCATTGAAGATTTATACCCACCAACTTCCTCCGGGGTTATTTTTACTTGGAGGGAGCATTCTGAGGTCACCTCTTGCTAAGAATAACCCAGAAAGGGCAGGAGGAGGAGAAAGAGGGGGCTGGGTGCTGGCACGGGGCTTAGCTGAGCCAGGCTTGGGTTCCTTATTCCCTCTCTGACCCTCAGCACAGTGCAGGAGGGAGAGAGCTCAAGAGGGCGAGATCACCCCACTTCTGGGGAAAAGGCTTGAGGTATAAACTCTGGGAGTTTCGGTAGCCTGTTCCCCCACCACGTAAGGGTCGGTAGTTTCACCCAGCTCTTAGTGGTATGGGCTAATTTTCCAGCCTTGCAGGACCTTCTGATTCTTTTCCAAGTTAAAACAGAGCTCAGACCCCCTCTTTGTTTCCAGATCAGAACTGCTGCATGCTAAGCATTGACCTGTGACTCAGTGATTTGTGTCGCCTTGTTTATAGGCACAAGACTTCTTGAGACAGCATTTCTGGTTCCTGGGCTTTAGCCCCTCGTCATCCTTGCTGTGGTGACTTTTCTTTCTGTGAACCACATCAGCCACCCTGCTGCCCCTCTTGTCTTCTCCTGGTTTGGAAGGCGTGAGGAAAATGGACACTTCATATAGCTCATGAGGTTTGAAGCTTAACTCTCCCTGCAGATTCCCCTTGCTGAATGGTCGAATCAACACCCACCAGTGGAATTCAGGACCGAAGGGCGGTGGTGTGGACCTCGGGGCTGGGGCTCCTAAGGGTGCTGGGGGAGCCAGGGGGGACATGTTGGAGGATGGGGGCCTTGAAAGAGGGGGCAGCCAAAGAAAAGTGGTGGACACTTTGTGAGCAAGGTGTGGAGGAGGAATGGATATGGTGGGGGTATTGTGGGGAGGCAGAGGTGGGGCAGGCCCTTGAGGGCCCTTGACTGGGATTTGGTTTAGAAATGTGTCCAATCTGGGTTGAGAGGGGTGTTTGCAGGCAGTATGTGGGGTCTCCCTCCTTATGTTTTCAGAAACACATGGGCATCTGGAGGCTCCGAGTAGAACTCTGGGCAGTGAGGGGAGGGTGTTCCGGGAGGCCCTGCTGGCATCTGTGCCCGACAGGGCTCACTCAGGCAGAGCATTGCTGCAGAAAGTGGGGGTGGGGCCTGAAGACAGCCTCAGGCTTGATGGGGGTACAGAATGGGCAGGGCCACACTCCCAGCAGGGGAGCCCTGCACCCCTGGTGCCTGGGCCCCAACTCCTTTGTTTTGTTATCCTCACCTCTTCCTTGCCTGGATTTTTAGTTTTCATGTGTAGGGAAACTGTGATAAAGGAACTCAAATCATTCCCCCTTGGGGTCTCAAGCACTTGGCCCTCCCTTGGGGAACAAGGTGTCTGGCCTCGCAGGGGCAGATGGTGGGCCACGGGGATCTGCACAGGGCCCGGCTTTTCCTGGAGATGGCTGCTGCCCTTCTGTACTGCAGAGCCATGCTTCCTCCTCAGTGCCCCTGGGGTTTGCTTGAGCTTCTCTTGAGATGCAGCCAGAGAGGGAGCAAGTCTAGGAGACCGCCCTTGTCGCAGGGTCACCCTGGAAGCTTTTCCACAAGGACCTGTGCCCTGAGGTGAGCCTTGGAGCCTTTCCCTCAAAACGTGAGGACAACACCAGCTGCCTCAGGAACATTGTGATAATTGTATTAATTAATTTTATAAGCATATGGAGGTCAGGTCCTGTGCTTGGAGCTCAGAGCTGTAGGTGGAGAGAAATGAAAAGATAAATAAGGCAAAGCTCATAGTCTAGGAGAGAGACATATAGTAAACAAATAATCAGGTGCAGCATGATGAGTGGTGTAAGGAGATAGGGTGAGAAAGCACTTTGTAAACAAATGTGGCTGGCTGTGGGCTGGCCTGAGTGCTGCAGTGGACTTTACCCTGGCCTGCAGGGCAAGGCTGGGACCAGGGCTGTCCACACCTGCCTGACCTGCGAGGGGCTCCAGGGGCTGAGTAGGGGTGACGCTGAGGGCTCGGAAGGCCAGGGCCCAGCACAGAGCCCTCTTGGGAGTGTGTGTGACAGAGACAAAGTTTTAAAACACTGGAGGCGAACTTATGGCACTTTTGTTACTGTGTTTTTCTTTTTCTTTTTCTTTTTCTTTTTTTGAGGTAGGTTCTCCCTGTGTAGTTCAGGCTGGTCTTGAGCTTACTATGTAGCCCGGGCTGGCCTTGAACTTGCAGTGATCCTCCTGCCTCAGCTTCCCGAGTGCTGGGATTACAGGCATGTGCCACCATGTTGAGCTGTGTTTTTCTTTTAAGACAAAGATAATGTATGAGTTGTGGGGTTTTTTGTTTGTTTGTTTTGTTTTTTTTCCCTAAACTAAAGCCTCAGTATTCAGGTTTAATTGGAGTGTTGGCACTTTGTGATAAGTGGGTTTGGGCACTTAGTCTCTAAAAGGTTCACCATCACTAGTTTAGAATGTTCCTCAGGCCCTGCGTGGTGGTGCACCCCTGTAATCCCAGCACTCAGGAGGCCGAGGCAGAAGGATCACCATGAGTTTGAGGCCAGCCTGGGCCCATAGTGAGTTCAAGGCCAGCCTGCACTACATAGTGAAACCTTGTCTCACCCCCCCCCCATTCCTCAGAACAGCAGAATAGTGGTTACCGAGGGAGAGGGGAACAGGGAGTTACTGCTTAATGGACACAGAGTTTCTGTTCAGGGTGATGAAAAAGTTCTGGAGATAAATAGTGATGACATGTGTCCAATAATGTGAATTACTCAGTGTATACTTGAAATGGTTAAAATGATCAACTTGCTGCATACTTTACCACAGTTTGTTTGTTTGTTTTTCAGTGCCGGGGATCAAACACAGGGCCTCACGGATAGTAGTGGGCAAGCATTTTTTAAAAACCCTTCTTTAGGCTGGGTGTGATAGTGTGTGCCTGTAATCCTGGCTTTTTGGGAGGCCGAGCAGGGAGGATTGTGTGTTCAAGGTCAGACTGTGCAATTTAGCAAGAACCCATCTCAGGGAAAAAAAAAAGTTCCTTAGAAAAAGGCAGTCCCTGGTCCTGGCTTCCCCTCCCTTCAGCTCAGAGTATTTCAGGGACGTTATTGGCATGGGGTGGAGTAATTCTTTGCTGTGGAAGCTGTCCTGTGTCTGTAGGATCCGTAGCAGCATCCCTAGCCTCTGTCAACTACATGCCAGCACCCCCCACCCCATGCCAACCAAAAATGTCTCCAGACATACTGCCCAAGTCCCGGGCATGAGGGAGTGGCAGAATCTTCCCAGCTGGGAGCCGCTGACTTCATCTGCTTGGAATGGGCTTCTCATGAGAGGCCTGAGGTGCAGTAGTGGGCAACTGAAGCGCCGGAGGCAGTTGTCCCAGGGCAGAGGAGGGCTTTCCTGGCAGGAAGGCAAAGGCCAGTGATCCCTGGGGGCCCCCCTGGAAGTGGCAGGCAGGGTTGAAAACCCAGAACAGAGCATCCTGGGGGTGGGCTGCAGCACCAAGCTCTCCTCAAATGAGACGCTCATTATGGCTGCCAGTGGCCCCAGCCGACCCCCCAGTAGAGGAGGAAGCAGGGGTGCGCACCACTGCTGTTCCCATTCTGAAGCTGTCACCTGCAGTTGCAGCTGCTGTCGCTGCCTTCTGAGATGCCAGGAGGACGTGTGTCTCAGGCACGTGGTATGTCTCCTTGCGAGGCACTATCACAGTAAAAGCCAACAAAAACAGCTGGCCCAGCACATCCATCTGACGTGGCAGCAGGGCCGAAGCTCCTCCCAGCTCAGAGTAGGGTGTTCACACTTCTCCCTGAGTGCTTTGGTGAATGAATCAATTGTGGGTAATTATTGAGCACCTGTCACTGCCCTACTCTGGCTAAGTCTAGCTGGATTAAGCCAAGTCCCTGTGCTCCCAAGTTGACAGGCTGATGGGGTTGGGGAGAGGGGAGGATAGGAGGGAGTTTAGGATGGGCTTGGATGTGCTGTGCAAGAGTCCAGGCTCAGCTGGAGCCCCCACCCCCTTCTCACTGGAGGTGCCCCTTTTCTTGAGTGCCCAGCTCCTCCCCAGAGATTTGGAGAGCTGCTCCAGGCCATTTGCCTGTGCTTCCTTCCTTCCTTCCTTCCTCTCCAAGGTTTCCTATAGGTGGACTTCCCCTGCCCAGTTCTTGGGGTCCTGGAGAGAGCCAGTGTGGGGTCCCATTTAGCCCAGGGCATGGGTTCTTGGTGGGTTAGGCGGATATGGGCCTGACTGATCTGGACAGCCCAAATCCAGAGCTCAGTGCACTCAGGGCTCAGCAGAACCAGAAAAGTAGAGGCTGAGGGTGGTTGGGAAGAAAAGCCAGGGTGCACAGTGCTGAAATGTGCCAAAGTGACTCAGTGGGCCGGGCTCCTAGGCTGGAGTGGGTCTCATAGCTGGGTCTCTTGGGTCCCTATGCTATGAAGACGGCAGTCAACAGAAAGTGAGTCCCACGTTGCGAGGAGGCCATGTGGTCCCCGGGTAGGAAGGGAGTGACAGTGGAGTGGTCTTGAGCAGATCCGGTGGGCAGCAAGTGGCTAAAGGAAAGGAAGACACAGCCATTAGCTCTGACCAGGCAGGACCCACACCCACCTCCCATGGGTAAGGGCCTTTGGCACCTGGCATAGCTGGAGTCCAACAGGTGGCTACCAGGGCAATGGTATGCACCCCTTTCCTGGCTCCTGGACAATCCTGACTTTCTCACTCAAATGCCAGAGCCTTGGTGTTGTGGTGTCCACCTGTAATCCCAGCACTCTGGGAGGCTGAGGCAGGAGGATTCCAAATTGAGCCTAACCTAGGCAATTTAGCAACTTAGTCAGACCCTCTCTTAAAAAAAAAAAGGCCCGAGTCTTGCAGGATGGCAGGATTACACCAGGGAGGTACATTCTAGGCCAGAGGTGTGTTTGCCTAAGCAGTTAGGTGAGAGAAGTGGTGCTGAGTCCTGGGGAGGAGGGGTGGACATACAGGTGGAGGCTGAGGCGGTAGACAGGGGTCTGCTTGTTGCACTTTCCTCCCTGCTCCTGGCTGCCCTTGTTCTGCTGGTCTGAGCCCTGCAGGCCTCCTCCTCCCTCCAGGTGCTGCTGCTGCTTGCTGCAGCCTCCTGCACCCCAGGTGCTGAGGAGCACACGGCTTCCACAGGAACTGGTCTCTGCCCAGGGTGCAGCACAGCCTGGACAGTAGGGAGGTGGCTGCTGGGTGCCCCTTGCTTGCACTCAGGTGGGAACCTGGCCGGGGAGGAGAGAAGCACATGAGCGAGGGGCTGGTTTTGCTCTACTTTGTTCCATGGCCCTGATCCATATTTGCCAGCAGACAGCAGTGGGCTCTGAGTTCAAGTCCTAGACCCACAAAGTAGAAGATGCCTTGGAAATCCTGCTGTGCAAGAGAGGAGCTGGGAGTCCACTTCCCCCCAGGCTGCGCACACTGCACAAGAGCATTTCGGTGGTCTCCAGGGAACCTGGCAATTCTCTCTACTCCTAGGCAGGTCCTTGACCCGCCAGTCTGTGCCTGGGACTGCGTCCTCCCAGTAACACACAGGTATAGGGAGCTGCAGGTGCCAGGGTGCTTGCTGCAGCAGGAAGCGGATGGGCCCGAGTGTTCACTGTGTAAATCACCAAACACTCGTTAAACAGAAAGAGACAGATCCATATGCACTTGCATGGAGAGAAGCCCGCTGCGCTTGTTAGGGGAAATGTTTATGAGTAGCATGATACCCTTTTATAAACACACAATTCTGGATCTAGATGTGTGTGTGAATGTGTATGGATAAAACATGTAACTTATACCTGACTGTAAAAAGTCTAAAAAGGGAAGCTAAGGACAGTGGTGCATGCCTGTAATCCCAGCTACTCAGGGAGGCTAAGAGAGGAGGATTGCAAATTTGAGACCAGCTTGCCAGACTTAGCAAGGCTCTATCAGTAAACAAACAAACAAACAAATAAAGACTGGGGATGTAGCTCAGTGGTAAAGCATCCCTAGGTTCAACCCCCAGTTCTGGAGGAAAGAGTCTAAATGGGTACTTGCCTAATAATACTAGTTCATTGGTGGAGGGGCGATCCTGGGAGTGGGGGGTTAAAATAGGGGCTTTAACCTGTAACACTAGGCATTTTTATGCAGTTTGAATTTTTATAGTATGTTTGGCTTTTATTACAAATTAAGTTTATTTTTAATACATGAGAACAAAAAGTGTACATATTAATGGGTTACTGTGTGATCTTTCAAGTATGTATACATTGTGCAGTGTATAAATCAGGTCAGACATACATATCTCCTTAAAGTTTTATCGTTCCTTCATGGTGAAAACATTCAAAACCCTTTCTTCTAGCTTTCTGATGTACAAGGTATGATTAAAAAAATACACTGAATTTTTTTTTTTTTACAAAATTTATTATAGTAAAAGACACACTGTCATTAATCCCCCTCATTTCAAACGCACTTATCCTTTCATTCTTGCCACTTTCCAAAGCAGTTCTGGAAGTCCTCTTTCATGTGTTTAGTTGCACTGTCATGGCTGCCTTGATGTCCTGAATTGATTCAAAAAATTTATCTTCCCCCCCACCTTTTTTTTTTTTTTTTAACTTTGGGGAAGAGCTAGATGTCACACGTTGCCACATCCACTACTGAATAAGGTAGATGAGGATGCACTGTAATGTTTTTACAAGCCTGCCTTTCTGCTGGATGGCACAGAAAGCATTCACTGTATTTTGATCATACCTCTTGAAGACTCTTTTTTTTTGATTTTTGATACAGGGTCTTGCTATGTAGTTCAGGCTGTCCTTGCACTCACTATGTAGCCCAGACTAGCCTTGAACTCATAGTGATCCTCCTGCCTCAGCCTCCCTAGTGCTGGGATTATAGACATGCACCACCATGCCTGGCTAAGACACTCTTGAAAGAGGACTTCAGGAACTACTTCAAAAAGTAGCAAGAAGCCAGGCATAGTAGTGCATGCCTGTAATCCCAGCACTTGGGAGGCTAAGCCAGGAAGATTGCCATGAGTTCAAGGCTAGCCTAGAATATATATCAAGACACTGTTTCAAGACAAACTGCCAGAATAATGGGATAAATGTGTTTGGAGCAAGCAGAAGTGTTTTGAGGGGGATTAATGGCAATGTGTCTTTTACTGTAATAAATTTTAAGCATTTCATCACCATACATTTTGCCCATCCCTTACATAACTGTTACCTATAGTCAGTCATCCTACCATGCAGTGCTACCTTGGAGCTTCTTACCCTAACTGTAACTTAGTACCCTTTAATCAACCCTTCTCCACCCTTCCCTCCCCTGACTTTTATGATAGAAAAATTAATATTCGAGGAGATACTAAGTGTTCATTGGTCGAGCCTGATCACCCCACCTCTTCCTTCCCTGAGCTGAACACTTCCCCTCTCCCTCAAATGTCCTGGTCACTTTCCTCCAGATGGCCAAGGACAGGCGTGTGTAGTCAGAGCACGAAGGGCATAGGCTGTCTGGCACTTGTTCTGTCCTTGAGCAAATCGCAGAATTCTCCAAGAGCCTCAGGTTCCTCACCTACTTCCCAGGGAGGCAGAGAGACCCCGAGGGCAAAGGACTAGAAGGAGCCTTGGTCACAGTGCAGGGATGCACAGCAAGGAGCGTTAGGACGATGCTGTGACTTAGCTGGACTGTAGTGAGTTCAGGCCTCAGGATGAAGCCTGTGGGAGCCATGTGCAGTGCAGTTGCTGCGGATCTCAGGGTGGACCCTGGCTCTCCCAGATCTGAGCACCTGCGGGGGTCTGAGCTGAGGGGCTGTGCTAGGCTTAGATTCAGAGCGTGCTTTTTCAGGAGGGGCCCCTCAGACTCCCATGCCTGCAGGGTTATTTTGAAGAGGGGCTGCAGAGAATGCTTGGAAGCCCTACGAGCCTCAGTGAGTGGGGTGTGATGGGCCGTCCCTGAAGTGTGGGACCAGGCCAGCTAACCTGCTGGGCCTCTTACCCTGGGTTTATGTTGGCCTATGGACTCTCTGATGTCAAACGCAAACTTGTAAATGGATCCTCTTGCACAGAGGTTTCTAGAGAATTTCAGAGGGTCTGTGATCCAGAGGTAGCGAAGACATAAGTCTCATCCTCCCACCCCTCTTTCTTTTGCAGGTGGAAAGCAGCGACACACCCAAGGAGCCTGCGGCGACCTCCAAGTCCCCATCCATGGCCCAGGACTCAGGCTCCTCGGAGCTGTTACCCAATGGGGACCTGGAGAAGCGGAGTGAGCCCCAGCCAGAGGAGGGGAGCCCCGCTGGGGGGCAGAAGGGCGGGGCCCCAGCTGAAGGAGAAGGTGCAGCTGAGACCCCACTAGAAGCCTCCAGAGCAGTGGAGAATGGCTGCTGTGCACCCAAGGAGGGCCGAGGCGCCCCTGCAGAAGAGGGTGAGTCCCTGGCCCAGGGTGGCCTCTTCTGGCCAGGTGAGCCCTGGAGGTTGTGAGACTTGGGTCTCTGGCAAGTCCCAGGAGGAGGCTGGGGTGGGAGCCGAAGGTCTGCCTGCCAAGGTGATGGTCTGGTGGCTATGGCTGAATACAGGCTGCACACATGGCTTATTTGGCATATTATTCATGGTGCTTTAAACATTTAAAAAACTAGCTGCCAGAATTTGAAAATCAAGAAATTTCACATAAAAATCTGGAGTTTTGGCTTTTTGTGGAGAGAGGAAAAAAAAGGAGTAGATCTGGCAATAATGGGTTTGCATAATGCCAAGGGTTGCTAGACTAGGACAATGGATGTCCCCTCTTCTTTCTCAGCTGGTTGGTGCCTCAATTTCCCTCCACCCTGACTTGGCCTGCTTGCTTTTTCATGTGATCTGCAGCTCCTGCCTGCTGCATGTGTAGTCCCCGCTCAGGGTGTGCCAGGGCACAGATGCCCTGTTGGCCTCCCCAGGGCAGAGGTCTTGGGGCCACCATAACTTGGTTGACCGCACTGGAAATTTGGTTGCAAATGGGCATCCGCAAGGGGAGGAGGAAAGCAGTCTGTGCACTGCCCAACCGAGGCCTCTTCTTGTGGGGACTGTTTGGCCTGGCCCTATAATCCTGGAAAGTTGCCCGCTTTTCTCTTTCAGGTTAAGCCAGAGATTTCAGGGCCAACCAAGCTGTAAACAAGTTAGTAATGAGGACAACTAGCATTTGTACAGGGCGTCACAGTTTACACAGCACTTCCTCATATATTATCACATTTGATCCTCCCAGGGCCCTGCCAGGTTGTTTTGCATATGTGCATTTTAATTTCAAAAAGTATTCCTTCCAAGTGTGTATGATGGAATGGGTAAATTGATTAATTGGCATAAGTTATGTCGCATGGATCCAAAGCTAATATTTATGCAGAATAGAGAACATTTCCAGAAAAGAGATTTCCAAACTTATTTTAAAATATCTTTCATTCGTTATTCAACAAATATTTATGTTGCTCCACTATGTGCAAAGCACTTTCTGAGGCACTTTGCATTTGTTGTTTTATTTACTCCTCCAGCAGTCTGACTCAAGAAGTTTTATTATCAGTGGGCATGGTGGCTCATGCCTATAATGCCAGCACTCTGGGAGGCTGAGGCAGGAGGATCCCAGGTCTGAGCCCAGTCTGGGCAACCTAGTGATTTAATGAGATCCTATCTCAAAAAAGGGGCTTGGGTTGTAGCTCAATGCAAAGGCCCTGGGTTCAACCCCAGTAACCCCCCACAGGTATTATTATCATCATCATTGTAAAAGTGGAAAAGTGCATCTTAACAGAGATAAAGTGACTTGTTTGCGACTCCCAAACCTGCAAGTGGCAGAGCCAGGATTCATTAAATCTTGCTTTCTTGCCTCCTTCTTCTCTTGCTATTCTGGGACAGGGCTTGTTAAGGTGGTTCCCAAACTGTCCGGGCCTCCTGGTGTCTATCTCTTGCTTCGTGGGAGTGTTGGGAGTGCGTGGGAGGAGTAAAACAGGAAAAGGAGTGACACCCTCCCTCTAGCTCACAATGCCAAACATGCAGGAAGAGAGCTGGGAGCCCAGTAGCCCTTCCCAGCTAGACTGGTGCTCCCATGGGCCATGCTGCTGCCCAGGGCTGAGCCAGTCCCTCCTACCTGGCAGGATGGAGTCAGGGCTCCAAGGCTACTCTTCAGCCTTAAGGGCTTCAGTTTGGGGTTTCCCTGTCTGTATTTCCATTCAGCCAGTTGGTGTTCACTAAACACCTGTTCGGTATGTGCCAGGACCCATGCCAGTCTGGGGAACCATCATGGGTACCGGGGGGTCGACCTCAGGACCTCGCGCGCCAACAGGCACCCGTGCCGCTGAGCGATATCACTGGCCCCTTTTTTTTTTTTTTTCGTATGTGGGATCTGGGAGTCGAACTCGGGCCCTCGCGCTTGCCAGGCAGGCGCTTACGCCGCTGAGCCATCTCACCGGCCCTGGGGAACCATAATGAATGGAAACCCAGTTCTTGGTCTTCAAAACCTCACAGCCAGCTAGAGAGACTCCACACTTTAAAATGTGATCACAAGTGGAGATGAGTGATATAAGGGTAAGGAAATGTGCCAGGAGGAGTGTGACCGAGGAACCTGAGCTGGCCTGGGCTGTTCTGTCTGAGCCAAAAGATGAGCTGGTGGAGGGAGAGCAGGAACATACCTGTTCCCAAATGTGCTCCAGAGTGGGAGGCGGCAGGGCATCTAGAAGCCACCAGGCAAGATGAAGATAGCCAGAGAGAAAGGTATGAGGGTAGCGGGTGGCAGATCGCCAGACTAGGCCTTCAAGGCCGCTGTCTCAGGCGTGACCTGATAGGCTCTGTGATGTGAAAAGATCGCTTTGCTGTCTGGACCAGGAGTGGATCGGAGGGGCTGGGAAGTGGAATGAGAGGTTAGGAGGTTACTGCAGGTACAGAGGGACAGCAGGTGGCTCCTATGAGAGAGGCAGCAGCAGAGATGGAAGGAGGTGACAAAAGCCAGGAGATGGAGGTAAGGAGATGGTGTGAAGGATGATTCCTGGGTTGGAGACATTCAGACACGAAGGTGGATCTTCCTCAAAATCTTACTGCTGAGCACAGTGGGCACAAATGCGTGAATGTGGCTTTGGGGCCCAGCTATCCAGGAAGTGGAAATGTCGGCAGCAGTCAGAGCTGCTGGGATCCCTGGAGGCCACTGTGCCGAGGGTTTGGGTGCTGAGACTGGTGAGGCGTGACCTGCTGGGGGCTGGGGCTTGCTGGAGGCTGAGCTAGGGCTGGCCACTGCTCTGGCAGTCAGCTGACCCGGAGAGCATGCTCAGCTGGTGGGTTCAGATGAGGAAGGAGCTTAAAGCCCCAGGGAGGAAGTGACTTGGCCCTTGTTTTCTTTCAGTTTCCCTCATTTGGGCTCTTTTCAGGTGGATGGTCCCATTACTTCCTGTACAGCAAAAATGGGGAACCTTAAGATATATTCTGGTGGCCTGGGCATCCTCCCATGTGCATCTTTAGAGTACAGCCAGGAAACAGGATCAGAAAGAGGACAGACAGTATGATGAACAATAAGATCAAATGCCAGCACCCAGCCTGGCGTGGTGGCACACACCTGTCATCCCAGCTATTTGGGAGGCTAAAGCAGGAGGATCACAAATTCCAGGCCAGCCTGCACAACTTTGCAAGAGCCTGTCTTAAAATTCAAGGGGCTGGGGTTGAATTTCCAACAACTCCATGCACACACAAAACCAGTGCCTGGACAGGCAGGTGTTGACTTGGGACCATACCTGCAGTCCTGGCATTAGCGCTGCACCACAGTCATAGTAACTTGGGGAACACGCGGTCCCTCACTGAGCACTGACTGCATCGGCCTGCTGTATCCTTACTCCTCACAGTGGCCCATGGCCAGCAGCAGCTGCCTCGCCCAGGCAGGACCGCAAACCCCACCCCAGACCTTCTGAAGCAGCCTGCACCTTAAAGAGACCCTTGTGAGTTCCATACGCATTGTAGCCTGAGAAGCCCTAGTTTCTTATTTCGTCCTGTTTTTCATATAAGGAAGACTCATCCTTATTTTCCAGATGGGGATGTTGAGGGTTCAGAAAGGTTAAATTACTTAACTAAGACTGTATAACTAGTAAAGGACCACATTAGGGTAGGCACAGATCTGCTGTTTGCTCAGTGCTGAACTAGGGACTGGCCTCAGCCCTGTTGCGAGTATTCCAAACTTGGAATGGCTCCTGGACTCAGACCAGCAGGTAAGTGTTAGACGCCCCTGGCCTCCCTTTCCCCCCACCCCAGCTCCAGGACCCGAGATGCCTGCCAGGGCCACCCTGGAAGGCACACAGCCACCTGGCCCTGCCGGGAACCCTGGGCCTGGGCCAGGAGCAGATGGGCCGCAGAGGGAGTACTGAGCGAGCAGCTGACTGCGGCCGCACGACAAGTGCCGCATTCTGAGGCAGCCAGACTTGTTTGCTGGGCCAGGCTGGAACGTGTGTGGTATCACTCAAGTGGGCATGCGCAGAGTCTGTCACGGAGAAAATTCCAGAAAGAAGCCAGTTGGAAGCTGCATTAGGAAAAGTCATTCTGTTTGGGGGAGCCTGGAGACTGAGGAATCAGGATGGAAGAACATCTAGGAATACTGTTGGTGCACTGGGAAAGGAGCTGGCTTGAGAGTCAGGAACTCTGAAATCTGATCTGATCTCAGACCTGGCAGTACGTCACTCCACTCCCCCAGCCTCGGTCTTCTCATTTGAAAATTTGAGGGGCTGGACAAGTCTTCAGCTGTCTCTACAGTTCCTTTCAGCCCTGATTTTCCTCCAGGCTCATGAATAAATGACTCCCTCCCTGTAAATGTAGTCACATGCCATGCGGGTAGGAATCGCAGGTAGGAATCGCAGGTAGGAAACCTTTAGGTCCAAAGAAAGCTGGGGCGAGAACACAGCCCGGAGTCCGGAGTCCCGGGGAGTCCTGGGCTCCCTCGCCCCCTGTAGCTCCAGCAGCGGCCTCGAGCCCTGTGCAGCCCAGTCCCCCACCGCCCGCAGGCGGGCCGGGCCAGGACCGGCTCCCCCTCCCGGCGGCCCGGGGCCTCACTAGCCGAACGCGGAGGTCCGGAGGGGAGGGGCCCTGGCCGAAGAGGGGGGCCGCTGGGGGTGCCCCGCTGGGAGTTGGGGAGCGGATTGTAGTGGGAGAGAAGACGTAAAGGAAACAGATAGGAAGAGACACTGATGGGACGGGCGAGGCGCGCCTTAAAAGGCTGGTCACGTACACAGCGCCCCCGCCGGCGAGTACACGCGCTCGCCCACTTACGCACGCCGCGGATGACACCATTCCCCGCCCACGTGCCGCCCCCCGCCAGCGAGTGACACGCGCCGGGGTCACCGCCCACGGGGTGCCGGCGTCTGGCCCGGGCCTTTCTTCCCACCTCACCAGTTCTGCTGCCCCCCAAGGCAGAACCATGGTGGGCACAGGGCTGTCGTGGGCGCCCCTGGCAGGTGCAGAGAGGAGCCCAGGTTGCCTCTGGCGAGAGGAAAACATCCTCGAGGCTGAGGATTCAGAGCGGAGCCGTAAAAGCTGCGGGTGGTTTCCGCCCTAGAGCCGGGAGATGAAGCAGGGGCTGTTTTTTCCGCTCTGGGCTCTTTGTCTCCCCCCACCGCAAGCTACCAGGAGCCAGCCCTAGTGACCTCCTGCTCTGGCCCGGGCTCTTTGCTCTCGAGGCTTCAGAGGAAGAGTTCCGGGGCCCAGGTGAAGGAGGGCGCGCTCTGACCGCCCAGCCCCTGCGGGAGGGCCGTGAGCCAGAGCTGGAGAGGCCTCTGCTGGTGAGGCTGGGCCTGCCTGTCCCCTCCTCAGGCCTGGAGAAGCTCCTAGAAGGAGGGGCTGCTAAAGCAGCCTGTGGACGCTTCAGCCCCAGACCAGATGTCCCTTCTAGGAATCAGAGCCCAGCCTAGGAAGAAGCCTGGGCAAGGGAAGCAGGGAAATGCTGTGGGCCACGGAGTCCCTTAAGGAAGGAGAACAACAGTGACCTGTATTGAGCGCCTACTATGTGCCAGACCCTGCTGTAGCCTCCGGGATCACACTGGCAGATTTTAGAACATTTATCCACTTTGTTTCAGTGAGGACCTGGCCAGGGAGGTCACCCTGAGACCATTGGACCCCAAGCCCAGGGCCTCTAGATTGCCGGCTGAGCTGGGAACCTGTGAGTGGGCAGGAATGGAGGACAGAGGCAGATAATAATAGGGCCACAATATCTAGAACTGCAGCGGGACCCAGAAACCCTCTTCAGCAGCTCCCTGCCCCAGCGAGGACCCTGAGATACAGACAGATAAGTTGCCTCACCAGGGCCTTGTTCCAGGGGCCTGGGTGTCCACTGCCCCCAGCACACGCGTGTGCAGGTGGGCACTTCTCCGATCTCCTGCACAGACGCAAGCGCCCCCTCCCTGGGGGCATTGAAATCTGCCACCCTCAAGTCTACCCATACTGTGCCGCTCTGGTGTCCTGCCTCTGCTCTGGAGAGGCACCCAGTTGACTGAGCGACAGAGGGGGGATATTTTTAGGCCCCTTCTGTATGCCTGAGAGCCAGTGGGCCAGGGACCTCAGCCCAAACTTTGTTCCTGTTCTTATGTTCTTGGGCCTTGAACCTAGCCCAGTTCTCTCTCTGCTTAGGCATTGAGAGTCTGTGGGGCCAGCACAGTGCCCAGCACAGGTGGGCCATTGTGGCTGACCCACACCCTACCAGATGCTGGGAGGACCCTGTCCCCTTGATAGGGACCTGGGTTTCAGGTGTGGCCTCTGAGCCAGCCCTGTAACTCTGCCAACAGTCCCTTTGTTCTTTCCTTTCCACAGGCAAAGAACAGAAGGAGACCAACATCGAATCTGTGAAAACGGAGGCAAGTGTTTTCCTCACCCCCAGGGGCTCTGTGGATCCTGATTCTAGAAGAAAACCACTGCTCTGACCGACTGGCGAGTGTGTGAGGGGGGCCGGAGGGTGGGCCCCCGCCCCTTCTTTGACACCCCTGTGTGAGGAGGAGAGGAAGTGGGGGTGGAGGTTGGAAGTCCCCCAGCCAGGCAGCCAGGTCTTTCCCCTCCGGAGAGAAACACTGCATGGCCTTATCCGTGTACCCCTACACGCACACATGTCCCTCACTTCCCTGGCCCAGACAGAGCTTCCCCAGCACTCCCAGGTCACCCGCTGGCTGAGAGCCATAATATCCATATTCTTTAGAGGCAAGTCCCCAGTTTCCCCTCCTGGAGGGGCACCCCCACGGGGGGATCAGTGCCCACCTTAATGCCTGTGTGTCTCTCTGCCATCTCTCTGTCCTAGGGCTCCCGGGGCCGGCTGCGGGGTGGCTTGGGCTGGGAGTCCAGCCTCCGCCAGCGGCCCATGCCGCGCCTCACCTTCCAGGCTGGGGACCCCTACTACATCAGCAAGCGCAAGCGGGACGAGTGGCTGGCACGCTGGAAAAGGGAGGTGAGGTGCCATCTGGCCTGGGCCCCATCTGTCCCTCGTAACCAGCAAACCCAAAGTCAGTTTTCAGCCATTGTCTGTTGTCAGGCTCTGGCTGAGCCTCAGTTGCCCCCTCAGGTTAACCCATAGGATTTATAGGGGACCGCATGATCCCTAGGCAATGATTGGTTCATTTGTTCTTTCAACAAGTGTCTGTTGAGCACTTACTGCATACCAGTTGGTGTATGAGGCTCTGCATAGATGGCTCCTGCCCACTGGAATTGACATACTTTTGGGGGTGACAGGCAGAAAACAAACAATGGGCAGAAACAAAATATAGCAGAGGCCTGCTGTAGGTGGGGTGGTCAATAGAGGCTTCTTGGGAAAGGTGCATTTCAGTTAAGATCTAAAGAAACTACTGGGCTGGCTGGGAGGAGTGGGGCAGGGAGAACATTCTAGGTGGTGGAAACAGTGCAAGCAGGGTGCTGACGTGTGTGGCAAACCGTATGCCCAGAGTGAAGTGAGCAGGAGGGAAGCGGGGCCAGGCGAGGCCGGAGCAGCAAGCCAGGTCCTTGAGAGCCTGCCAGAGGCTAGTTGGCTGTTCTGAGTGTACTAGGGAGCTGCAGGAGAAGTCTGCGGAGGACGGATTCATGTGGACTCTCTCAGTGGCAGTGGAGACGGGACAGCTTCAGGTTGTACTGTGGAGATGGAATCAGTAGGCTTGCTGAGGGATGGGAGGGGTGGGTGAGGGAGACGGGGACACTCGGGGTGTTGGCCAGACACTTGGTGATGGCTGCATCCACGCTGATGGGAGCCCCAGGGAGGAAGGGGCGGGAGGGAAGCAAGGGTTCAGTGTGAGTGCCCAAGTCCTAGAGGCTGAGCTTAGGAAAGTACGGGCTGCCAGTGTCAGGTGAGGCCAAGGGCAGATCTGGCCTTTCAGTCCATGGGAACTGAGGAGCTCTTAGCAGAGAGAGGAGAAAGTCCCAGACCATAAGTGCAGACATTTATGGGTCACAGACAGAAGAGGAGCTGTAGGTGGCTGGACCTGAGAGGGGCAGCGGGCCCCAGAAGTTGTGTCTTGAAAAGCGGAAGGCTTTGCGAGGAAGGGGCTGCCCAGGCTGGGAACGCTGAACTGACAGAGCAGGAGGTGTGCCTCCACATTGGCAGGCCTGGGGGATGGGACCCGTCTGAGAGGAGCTTTTGTGGGGGTCTGTGGGGGTGGGGGTCGCGGGGCTGGAAGCAGCCCATGGAGGGCTTCAGCAGGGAAAGAGGAGAGAAGTGGAGACTGAGAGACCAGGAAGGGAAGCCAGTCCTCCAGGCAAATTGTTGAGCCTCCCTCTAGAGTTTGATGAGAAGAGAAAGTACAAAGAGAAGAGGGCTGGGCCTGCCACCACAGGCATTCACCAGCCCCTCGGCTCAGCTCATCTTGACCCCGGGCCATCTGACATAGTGAGAACGGCTCTAAAGAAAGTTCCAAACCCAGGGGGAGGGGAGCACTCTGGCTCCTGGATTGTTTCCAGTTCCTTCGGATCCAGGAAGGCAGAAATTCCTCTCTTGGAAGAGCCTGGAAAAAGGGCAGCCTGTCCAAGGTCTGCAGAGAGGCACTTGGCCGTGGGCACTGAGCCTTGTCCTGGAATGGGAACTCAGGGAGGGGGCTGTCCTCTTGGCTCCGTCTCCCGGCTGGGACCCTGAAACTCAGACAAGGGCTCTGCTCCTTCACCCTGTTCTGTGTGGGGTTTCTGCTCTTGTTAAGGCCTGAGGCAGGAAGCATAGAGATTATGACTTTTAGGGCTTGAAGAGCTTCTAGAATGTTCTTTGTGTCTCCAACTGTGCTCCCTCTAAGTCACAGTGTAGAGGCCTGCCCTCAATGCCAGTGAAAAGGGGCCTTTTCTCAACTCACGGGAAAATGAAGCTAGATACTATTTCTAGAAAATGATAGGTTTTCTAGTAAAATTAAAAAAAAAAATTTTTATGGTACTAAGGATTAAACCCAGGGGCATTCTGCTACTGAGCTACATCTCTGGCCCCTTTTTTCCCCCCCTTTTTCTTTCTCTCTCTCTCTCTCTTTCTTTCTTTCTTTGGTGTGTAGTTCAGGTTGGTCTTTGTTTTTTTTGGGGGGGTACCAGGAATCGAACTCATGACCTTGTGCTTACCAGGCAGGCACTGTGCCGCTGAGCTATATATCCCTGGCCCTCAGGTTGGTCTTGAACTCACTATGTAGCCCAGGCTGGCCTTGAACTCAGGGCAATCCTCCTGCCTCAGCCTCCCAAGTGCTGGGATTATAGGCATGTGCCACCACACCTGGCTGTATTTTTTATTTCAAGACAGCATCTTGCTAAGTTGCCCAGGCTGGGCTTGAAATTCCCACCTTCTGCCTCAGCTTCAACCTGCTGAGTAGTAACTAGGATTACAGGCATGTACCACCACACCCAGAAGAAAACTTCCTTTAAGAATATTTGTTGGATTGGGGGTGTAGCTCAAAGGTAGGGTACTTGCCTGGTGAGCCCCAGCACTGCAAAATAAAACAAAACAAAACAAAACAAAAAACTGCTAAGCTACACAGAAGTAGAGTAGTGTAAAGAACCCCAAGGCTATCATGCACTTCAAAAGTCATCAAAAACTAGATTTTATTTGTTTCTCCACCCCAACTAATAAAGATAACAATGAGGTTTAACAGAAAAGTGAAAAAAAAAAAAAAGACAAACTATTATAAGTACCTTAGATTTATGGTATAGAAACTCCCAAACAAAATCTATTTTTTCTGCCAGTAAGACTGTTTCCTTCATAGTTTCCAGCACAAATTCTAGAACTATAGATCCCCTCATTTTCAAGACTAGGGCATCTGGCAAGTTATGGGGCGGGCATGGAATAAGAATTTAGGCTTCTTGCTCCTATTGAGGCCTGGCTCCATATACCACATTCTGACAGGGAAGCTGCAGGTAATCAGAAAGTTGTGGATATATCTCAGGCATGTACTAATAAAAATAAATAAAATTCAAAAGACTGGCTGAGTGTAGTGGCACACATCTATAATCCCAGCACTCAGAAGGCTGAGGCAGGAGGATTATTCAAGATTAGCCTGAACTACACAGTGAGGCTCTGTCTCAACAAACAAAAAAAGGAAAAAAAAAAATTCAAAAGTTTGAAAAAAGAAAATGTTGGGGAAACACATGTGGCTTTCAGGTTGCCCCCCAAAACAGCAGTGACTGTTGCTGTGGGGTCTGTTGTCCCAAGTTCTGTAATTAGGGTACAGAGCACTGTCCTCTTTCAGTCTCAGCTCTTTGGCTTTGACCTTTTCTTCAGAAACTGCCTCCCTGGCCCTTCCTGACCTCCCTGCAGGTCCCACTGCAGTTATCCTCAGCTTCCTGTCTCTAACTGTGGCACCCCCAGATCAGCACCCCTCACCCCCACATCTTCCCCCCATTACTCCTTATCTGCTCTTATAGGTCCAGTCACCTTCTCCAATCTCCCTCTCCAGAAAGATACCCCACTCCTGACAAGGCGTCCAGGCTTCAGCTCTGAACTGCGCCTACTCCCCAGGAACTCTCACTTGGAGGCCCAGCCAGCACTTCCTAACCTGAATGCAGAGCCTGTTGTTACAGTTTCCTTCGCCCACTGCTAGAACTTTCTGTGTCTGTGCAGCTTGTAAGATATCAGAAGCATAAAATGCAGGTTCATGGCATCTACGGAAAGTGCATCGCCCTGAGTATACGCTTAGACTAATTCTTCTGGGGATCACACATGAGCAAGAGGCAACTTTTGGCTTTTAGAGAAGAGAGGAAAGGCATCCTAGAAGAAGGTATACAGCATGTGCAGAGGTCCTGAGGCACAAAACAGTGTGGCCTTTTCAGGACTGGGTATTTGTTCTGGTGAGGCTCAGGGGCTGTGGGCAGAGAGCAGCAGGAAGTGCTGCTGGGAAGATGGGAGGCCAGGTCAGGCCTACAGGGGTTGTATGCCTTGCTGGGGGGGCTCCCCTCATGCCCCCCGACCCCTTTCCCTAGACTACACGTGCATCTGAAGGTGTGTGCTCTCTCAGAGCACACCACTGCAGGAGTTTTCTTTTCCCTTCAGCACTTTTGTCAATCAGACCATCATTACTGAGGTCTACTTGACTTTTTTGTCTGTCTAAAATTACGTACTTCCCGAGGTTCTCTCCATACCTCCCAAAATTTCAGAAGACACATCACAAGATGAATGAAATTTAAAATAAATGGATACGGGCCTGTGATATAGCCCAGCGGCATAAGTGCCTGCCTGGCAAGCACGAGGTCCTGAGTTTAGTTCCCGGTACCCACATAAAGGAAAAAAAGGGCCAGTGAAATCACTCAGCAGCACAAGCACCTGCTGGCAAGCGCGAGGTCCTGAGTTCGACTCCCGGTACCCACATAAAAAAAAAAATAAAATAAATGGATGAGAAGAAATGGGACATATCATCCATCCTAAGGCTGACGGGAAATTCCTGCTGGAGTGGGAAAGCTGTCATCTTCTGTCTCTTCTCCCATTCCCTTTACCTGCTTACTAATCCTCCGCCTTAATCGTGATCAGGTCTTGCTGTAGAACATACAATGGCTCCCCGTTGTCTCCCCATCATGGTGGAGTTCTGGCCATTTCTCAAGACTTCAACCCACTGACCCTCACAATTTACCCAGTTGTTTTAGGACTTTGTAGTAGCCCACCAATGTTGTAACTCTTCACCCCAACCGGATTCCAAATTACTTCAAGGCAAGGGTACTGTGTCCTACTGCGGTAGGACCTGGTCTCTTTCCTTGCTCTCAACCTGTAGGTGAGGACCCTGGGACTCCTGCATCCTTACACTTACTAGATGCTCGATAAACACTGAGTCACAGTGATGGCGAGCGACCCGATAGTGAGTATCAGTGCTCCCTCTGTGAACACAGCCCACCCCACCCCAGGCTGTCCAGCAAGGACCAGAGCCTTCAGGTCCCTGAAGGGCAGGGTGCTGCTGCCCGTGGCCTTTAGAGGCAAGTTCAGATTCTGACATCAGCAAACAAGTCCCACTTCCAGGACACGGGACCCTAGGCGTCATGTAACCTCACCAGCAAGCGGAGGGGACCCTCTGTGGGTGGACCTGGCTGTGCTCTGCTCTTCCGCATGTCTCGGCTCCATGGGAGCAGCACTCACCAGTTTGTATTTTGCCTTTACCCAACCTAAGCTAGTAAGTGCAGGCCCCCTGGGCACTTTTGTCCCCAGGGCTGGCAGGCAGGATGTACAGGGGAAGGGTGTGCCACATGGATAAATAATCCTGATCTCAGAGGTGTGGATTCAAAAGGTAACGCATACCTTTAGAGATCCGAGCATAGAGCCAGCATATACTGAAGCCTGACCATTTTTTAAAAATTTTTATTTTAAATTATACCGAGCATTACACAAGTACATTCTGGTTATAAAAAATCTACCCCCGCAGTTTTAATTCCTTCACCAGAGGTGTTGATGCTATTAGGTAGGTGGGTAGTAGGTAGGTCAGTCTCACAGTTTTTCCTATTCATCTACCTGTGTGTGTAAATAATTTTTCTTCACAGTTTCTTTTCCCTTTTACATAAATGAACCACACTGTAGTTTCATTTCACAGCTTTGTTTTTATTTACACCAAGTCTGGCCAGTTGAACTACATCCTTACTGTTTTACCCCACCGTGTGGATGGCCGCCACTTTATTTATTGGTAGCGTTTATGTGGCTGATGATGTTTTGGCGCCCAGGCGTTGCAGTAGCGAATATCTTTGGTCATCCTCTCTGTAATCTGCATTTCTGAAAGACCAGATACCTAGAAAGAAAAATTCTGGCCCAAGGGAATGTGCATTTTGCATTTTATAAAATCTGGCTGATTGCCCTCTAAAAAGGGCAATGCCAGTGTATGCTCGGTGAATGGGAGATGACTTCCACCTTTGCCAACATCAGTATTTTGCTCATCGAATGCATGGGAGAATGGTGTCTTGTCATGATTGGAATTGGCATTTCCCAGATCATAAGTGAGCTGCACATCTTTTCAGATGCTTACTGGCCATTTGTGCTGCTGCGGGTGCTTCTGTGAGCTTCACAAATGTTGCCTTCCCTCTTTACAACCTGCGGTCTCAACACACGCTGCTTCCTGTCTGCCTGGGAGGAACGGGCTGGAAATGTCCAGAGGGCTGCTTCCTGCTGTGCTGTATTCCATTTAATAAGCAATCACTCAGCACCTCCTAAATCGGGACCTTATTCCAGGGGCTTCGGGAAGGCTGAGACAATAAGGTGTGATCTCCTGGGCTTTTGTGAAGTAAACCAATAAAGGCTGAAACCAAATCAGGAGCGTGTGGTGTACCACACAGACATTCCTCACTTGTTTGCCATCCCTGAACTTGCCCATGGGGCCTCAGAACTCAAGTCCCCCTTGGAGGAGGTGATAGCATTTGGAGCAGGCACAGCACACACACTTCGCCAAAAGGCTGTGTAAGTGTTAAAGGTGCTCCCGTGGCCTCCTGTAATCAGGGTGACTTCCAGGGTGCACCTTGGTACCAAGCTGTGAAAACTGTCACAGAGCAACTCCCCAGGGTCCTCTAAGTGGACAAGCTGTTTGCATGCTGGAGAATTCCCTCCTCCTGGGGGCACTAATGCAATAATAGCTGTCAGGAAAGCCCTCACTTTTTAGCAGGAGAAATGTGTCCAGGGTCCAACTGCTGGCCAGGACTAAGGAAAAGGGAAAAGGGCTGGACTTTGCTGAGTACCCCAGACACATCAGGCACTGTGCCAAAGCACAGCTTTCACCACGATCCTAAGACACAGTCCCCTCATTTACTGTAAGCTTTTTTTGTTTTGTTTTGTTTTTTGGTGCTAGGGACTGAACCCAGGGCCTTGTGCCTCATGGCTGCCTAGCACATGCTCTACCAGTAGGTTACTCTCCCAGTCTTATAAGAAATATCGTCAACCCTATTTTGCTACTGGGAAAGGAAGGTTTCCCAAAGAAAGTAGGAAAGAGCCAGATGGATGAAATTCAAGGATGGGTTTAGAAGAGAGGCCATCTGGCTGTCCAGCTGGGTGTAGTGGTGCACACCTGTAATTCTCACACTCTGGGAGGCTGAGGCAGAAGGACTGTAAATTCCAGTCCAACCTGGGGAACTTAGTGAGACCATGTCTTAAATAAAAAGTCATATAGTTCCATGTGAAGGCCCTGGATTCAATCCCCAGTACGGCAAAAAAAAAAAAGGAAAAAAGTATCCAAGCAGCTGCCCTTTACTGGCTCCTAGCCACTGCTGTCCTGGCTGGCTCATGCCCTGTGATACTTGGGTCTTTTTCACCCTCATGACCTTGACTTGTTAATGACCTTGGCCTGTCCCTCGCAGCTCCATTCACTTGATCCCTTGTCCTGCTTCTGACTTGCTGTTTTCTCATGGCCATATGTCTGATATTATGAAATTGGATTAAGTAAGAACACTGGAATGAGATTCAGAAGGCCTGGTTTCCGGTTTCAGCTTCTGTCCCTGATTAGCTGATCAATTTGAGAAGCTCTTTCTTCTCTCTTTGCTTTGGTTTTTTTTGCTTATAATGTGACAGAAATAGACTAGATGGTGCCAGGGATCCTAAAATTTATGACAGTTGGGGAGGACTCGAATCTGGTTCCCTCTGTCACCTTTACTGCCTGTACATGAATTCCAAGTTAAAGGTCTGAGTGAATTCTCAGGCCTCACGTACATGTCCCTCCTGCAGGCACACACAGGAAGCATCCTTGTGAGAACTCAGCTGGGCATGGTGGGGCAAACCTGTAATCCTCTGCTCCTTGGGAGGCTGAAGAGGATCACGAGTTCAAGGCCTGCCTGGGCAACTCAGCAAGACCCTATTTCAAAACAAAAGAAACAAAACCCCGGAACTCTTATAAACAACTTTCAGGAAATTTTCTCTTTGGTGCCACAGTATTGCTCTCCTTTCTTCACTATTGCCTCCACTTCCTCCTCTTATCTTTTCACACCTGGATCAGAAAGGTAGAATAGGTCTAGGGATGTAATTCAGTGGTAGAGCACTTGTCTAGCATGCATCAGGCCCTGGGTTCAATCCTCAGCCTGAAAAATAAAAAGAAGAAAAAGACAGGAAGTTAAAGCAGGATGTGTTAGGCGCCTAGGCCCAGGCACAAAAGGCAGCCTTGGCTTCTTACAAGAAAGGTGCTGTTACAAAGCACATCCCCTGTCGGACACACAGATCTTGCCGGGCAGCTCCTTGATTTAGGTTCTCCCATCTCTGGCCACCAGCTACCAAGAGCTGCCCCTTACTGGTAGTTTCCTGTTCATTAATCACACAGTTACTCATTTGTTATTCCCAAGAGTTGTAGAACTCTTGCTGAGCCAGTATTACATGCTCAGTCCTTAAGATACTGCCCTATGCGTCT
The DNA here is from genome assembly GCA_028451465.1 of Erethizon dorsatum. Taxonomy (NCBI): domain Eukaryota; kingdom Metazoa; phylum Chordata; class Mammalia; order Rodentia; family Erethizontidae; genus Erethizon; species Erethizon dorsatum. Next base: position 69,761,099 of record CM051824.1, read on the forward strand.
GGGTGTCTGCCACGTTCCAATATTGTCTAGACACTGATGAAATGAATTTAAAGGCTAGGAGCCCACTGTCCCCTGAAGGGGTGTGCAGGTAAATGAATAAATCATGCTGTGACCTGGTACAACTAGAGAGTGAGCAAGGCTTGGCAAGGTGGCGCATGCGCATAATCCCAGCTGCTCAGGAGGCAGGAGGATCAGAAGTTGAAGGCCAGCCCAGGCAATTTAATGAGATGCTGTCTCAAAATAAAATTTAAAAAGGGATGGGGGTATAGCTCAGTGACAGAGTGCTTGCCCAGCATGTGTGAGGCCCTGGGTTCAACCCCAGAACCAAAAAAGAAAGAGAAAGAAAAAGAGAAAGGAAAAGAAAAGGAAAGGAAAGAAAGAAAGTGAGCCTAGGCATAGTGGTGCATAAACCTGTAATGCTAGCACTTTGGGAGGCTGAGGCAGGAGAATTGTAAGTGCCAACCTGATCTGGGCAATTTAGCAACTTAGTAAGATCCTAAAGTTAACAAACAAATGAAAATAGAGCCAAGAGGCTGTGGGGTCTCCTCTCAACCCAACGGGCATCCTCAGGGAAGGCTGTGCCACGGCAGACACTGTGTGGCCCTGACTGAAACGAGTTTGCCTGCCCGGCAGTGGAAGAAGGGTGTGGAGAAACCCTAGCTAGGGTGGTGGTCACAGAAATTCCCTGGGATTTGGAACTTTGCATCTCTCAAGATTTCTTGCGCATTAGGTCAGCATTGGAAGCATTCCCATAGCATTTTCTGTGGGGCTAACAATGGAGATGAATGGCCAGGGTTCCCTTGCAGACTGGACCACTGGTCTGGGACCACCAGGGATGTCCAGGCAAGGGCTGGGCAGCTGGACTCTGTCTGTGACCCTAAAAGGAGCCAAAACACGAACTGAGGGAATCAATGGCCCTTACTTTGGTATTGACTAAATATGCCCCGGAAGGTGACACACTGGACAGAGTCCCAGTCCAGAGGCATGCCGGCTAGCATGGGTGGCACCTGGCATCTCAACAGAGCACAGGCACAGTGGAGGGCGTCGGTTTCCTTCAGGCCCAGGGAAGCTTTCTGGAGGAGGCACCCTGGAGAGGAGTGGTGGGCATGAGGAGGAAGGCATGCAGGAAGAGCACAGTGAGGCGAAGAGGCAGCCTGAAGCTCCTGAATTGTCTGGGGCACAGCAGATCATCTGGTGACCAGGGTACGGGATGTGTGAGCAGAGGTCAAGCTTGAGAGGAGGTGGGCAGATTATCGGGGGCCGTCCTGCCGTGGTGAGAGGTTGTCTGCAGTCTGCAGTGGGGAGCAGGCATGTATTTTAGGGAGCAAACCCTCACAGCATTACGGAGGCACAGGGGGCAGTGTAGCAGCAGGGCCAGGAGGAGGGCAGCACATCTGGCCTGGACTGGGGGTTGGCTATGGGAGGCGACTTGAGAGAACTGTTATAACTTGTCCCAGTTGGAGGGAAGGGAGAAACCCGCTTAGGATTTGGAGCCTGAAGTAGGGACTCCTGGAGGAATAGCAGGCTTGAGACATGAGCTTTTCTTTCTTTTTTTTTTTTTTGTGGGTACCAGGGGTCGACCTCAGGACCTCGCGCGCCAGCAGGCGCCCGTGCTGCTGAGCGATATCACCAGCCCTTTTTTTGTATGTGGGTTCCGGGAGTCAAACTCAGGCCCTCTCGCTTGTGAGGCAGGCGCTTATGCCGCTGAGCCATCTCACCGCCCTTCTTCCTTTTTTGGCATAGGGTCTCACTAAGCAATTCAGGCTGGCCTTGAACTCAACCAAGAAGCCCAGGCTGGCCTCAAATTAGCAGTGATCCTCCTGCTTCAGCCTCCCAAGTGTTGGGATTACAGGCGTGCACCACCAGGCCTGGCCCATTTTAAGTATGTTTTGATGAGCAGAAGCTTTCAAGTAAAGTCCTACTTAGTCAGTTTTTCTTTGGATGGGGTGTGGCAGTGGCGCGCATGTGCATCTGTAAGAATTCCCCACGTAGCCCCAGGTCATGAAGATTTTCTCTTAAGTGGAGGGGACATTGAGTTAGGCTTTGGACAGGCTGCTCTCGAGAAGCCAGCATGGACAGCAGGTGTCCATGGGGGGAGGTTCAGTGGTTAGCTCCTAAATGGAGGATCTGGACGTGGACTTGAATGCCTTCCATGTGGAGGGCTGAGCCAGCCTGAACTTCTTTGTGAGGACACAGAAAGCAGGACCAGGACAAGGAGGGACGTGAACATGGGCTTCACCAGGGTAGCATCTGGGACCACTTCCTGGACTAGATAGAGGACCACTGAGCCCCTTCTCACCGTCTGTGGCCTCCTAATTTCCACCCTTTGTCCTTCCTCCCAGGTCACACTCCTTCCCACTCCAGCTGCATGCTGCCGCCACCCATTCTCCTCCTTCTTATCCATGAGCAGTGGGCAGTAAAGATATTTCTATTTTTAGCTGGGCATGGTGGCCCACACCTGAGGCAGGCCAGCCTGGACTACACAGTGAGACCTTGTCTCAAAAAAACAAACAAAAAACATATTTCTGCTTTCACTTCCAGCTCAGGATTGACCAAAAATAGGAATGTTGCTCAGGCTACAGTGTATCTGAATATAGATGCTACCTGAAAGACAACTTTATATGGTTAAAAAAAATCTGAAGATTGCCAGGCGTGGTGGCACATGCCTGTGATCCCAGCACTCAGGAGGCTGAGCCAGGAGGCTCAATGTGAGTTCGAGGCCAGCCTAGGCTACATAGTGAGTTCAAGGCCATTCTGCACTACATAGCAAGACCCTGTCTCAAAAAAATCAAACAATCAGAAAATAAAAATTTAGGATTCACAGTTCCCCAAAGGGTGGGTTTTTGTGTTACCCCTCAGAAGCACCTGTGCAGTGCACCCAAAGGATCCTGAACCAGGGTCTCTGGGTCACTCCCCTCATCTCTACCCTGCCTCAGGGTCTACTGAAGCTTGAGAACCACCAAGCTTTACATGATTAGAAGTGGACCAAATCCAGTCCAGAAGAGATTCCCCTAAATGTCACATCACCTGGGGTGGGGGCCTCACTGCACGTTAGGGTCTCCGGGAAGTGTTGTTTTTAGGGAAGAAGGCTGGGCTCTGAGGTGGGCAGGTGCGGTGAACGGTTTCCGAGCCTGGGGGCGGGAAGACCGGAAAGGACTCAGTGCAGGAATTTACACTTTTCCTTTTGGGATGGAGATGGAAGGCGTTCCTGGTGTTTTCAGCAATAGCCACACTGGTTCACTGGGCTCCTCCCTGTCTTCTCTTTGGGCCCTGAAACTTGAGAGGGTCTGCATGCCTGAATCTGAATGGCAGCCCCTCGGCCCCTCCCCAGAGCCTGGGAAGGAGTGGGGGGAAGGGTGGCGGCGAAGGTGTGCCTGGTTCCTTCTGGTGTAGAACTGACACTGCTTTCCAGGGACTGCTTTCTAAAACAAAGTGACAGCACCTGCAGTATCTGTAATATTTAGTATCTGTAGCGTATTAGGCTGATTAAGCATCTGGGCTCCAGAGAAGCCGGATCTTGCCACTGCTACAGCACATTGCAGGGTCAAGACCCCCCACACACACCCCTACCCATGATTTTCCTGGTAAGGGGCAAGTGAGTCCCAGTGTCAGAGTGGCATAGCTCACCCCTGTGGTGTCATCTGTACCTCCTGCCCAGGGCCCCAGACTCACCTGCAGGTGCAGCCCCAGCAGTTAGGGATCAGTGGAAGGAAGGGATGGGAAAGGAGCAGGGTTTGTGAGCAGTCCCAGAGCTCAGGAAAGGGAAGGCCAAGGTATGGAGTGAGAAAGGAGGTGGAGGTAGAGGTAGCTGGAGCCTGACGTGGGCCCGGTGGACCAAGGCTGCCTGGTGTACTACTAGGGCAGCAGGGCTGACCCGGAGAGGGTGTGGAGGGTGTGGAGGCTGCTGAGGCTGCCTGGAATGAGGGGGAGTTATGGGGGAGGCAGGGAGTCAGGAGGGAAGGACTGGCTTTCTAGCAGGTTCCTCTCCAGGGCGGGTACAGCAGACCCATGCCACTGGCCCTCCCCAGCAGATGTGCCTGTGGCTGCCCCAAAGCTTCTCATTTCTTCTCTTCCTCTGCGGGGGAGCTAATGCAGTGAATGACAAGTGACCCCCACGTCTGGCCCTTCCTGCCCAGAGGTTGAGCCCATTCCTGGTACACCTTGCTCATCTCCCCTTGACTCTTCCTGTCTTTACTGATCCAGGCTGCCTCTGATTTCCCTCAGCATATGTAGGAAGCTTCGCTGCCACATAATTTACTATCTAATTGCATGCTGTCTTGAATGAGGACTGTGGTTTCTGTGTGGTGGGCCTCGGGTACATGGTTCGCCTGTGAGTAACAAGCAGACACCCATCTCTGCTATCTTCTGCTCTTCAAAGTCCTCCCCCAGCTGACCCAGCCAGGGCGGGCGCTCAGGACTGACACCTGGGGGGCCTGGTGGTAGGTGTGTTTCAGGCAGGCTTACAGGTTGGCCCCAGGAAACTAAATTGGTAAGTGGGGGCGGGTGCCTCCGCACCACCACGGTAGTCACTCAAATGCTGCGCCTTGCTCACCCGTGCCTAAGGTTTGGGCTGGTGGCACAGAGCCTGACTAGGCCAGGATACTGCAGTTGCCATGGTGACCCTTTTGCTTTGCTTTGAGGGGGCATGGATTTCTCTTTCAGCCCAAATCATCTGCCTGGGCTGCCTCTTGTACGCTGGGAACCACACTTCCCAGCCCCTGGCCTTCTGCTTTCTGCCATGGTGGGGACAGCTTGTCCAGCGCATCAGTTTTAAATCATGACCCAATATCAGACAACAGCATGTATTGACTTGAAAGGAGAGCAGAAGGGAAAGGCCCAGGAGGTGGGGCGGCTGGCCTGGAACATGTGTAGTGATGTGAGGAAACACACCTCCGGATGTTCCCCCCTTTCCCCTCTCCAGACCACTTCCTCTGCAGCTAGTGGCTCTGACCCTTCGGGAAGGCTCGGTCTTCTCCAGGCCTCGCTTTCCTCATTTGTAACAGATAGTGGTTCCCATACCTAGGTAGTATCAGAATTACCTAAGGAATCCTAGACCCCCAACCCTGAGTCTACTGGTCCATGTAGGTAGGGTCCGAGAATCTCTATTTGTAAAATCCTCTTTGGGTTATCTTGATGCAGTTAAGCCTTGGGAAGTTTGGGGTTCTCCTGACATGAGGACCTGTAAGGGCCCCATGGAAAGAAAACCATCTACCTGGTGCTGAAGACTGACTGGCTTTTCTGGGCTCGCAGGGGCTTCTGGAGCCCAGCAGGTTAGTCTTGTCAGGAAGCGGGTGTTTCCTGGTCATGCTGGCTAAGCCAAGCCCTCCCCTCCTTCCCTCAGGAGAAGCCAGGAGTGAGAGAATGACAGGAAAGGGGGATGTTGCCATAACAACCAGCTCCAGGCAGAGGCCTCCTTTCCAGGGGCTGGTACTTTACCCCAGTCATGGTGGTTTCCAAGGAGACAAGGTACTGAGGGACAGGGGAACATTTGCCCCACTTAGAACATCAGTGAGGAGCTACCAGAAGGTAGCGCACATCTTGGTGGGAGTCCTGGACCCCTGTCAACTTAGAGTCCCCAGCCTGGCCTCTGGTCTCTGGTGTGCGTCTGACACCTTCTTCTGCTTAGTTGCTCTCTCTGCGGCTGTCTCCTTAGCAACAAGTCCTGCTAACTCCATGCTGTTGGCTCCACGGCTATTTTTAGCTTTTCTGCCAGCAGCCCAGTCCTGGTCATTTGCTTGCAACCTTCATTTGGATGGCAGAGGAACAGGAAAGTGAAGATTCCTGGCTGCTTTGGGGAGACTTGGACCCAGACCTCTTGACAGTCATCAGAATGTCTGCTATAGAAAGTATCTGTCCCCCAGCCTGGAGCTTGGGTGGTGGCTTTCGGATGAGGCTTCTGAGACCATGTTGCATTCAGTTCAGCAAATACTGTTTTCATTCTCCATTATGTGCAAGGTGCTCGATCCATGTGGCTTCCATATGAGGCAGAGTAACAGCCAGTCCTGGCCCTCTAGGATTTTTAATCTCATGGAGTCACCTTCTTACAGGCGAAGAAGACTGGCAGATCTAGGAAAGGACTACAGAGGGATGGAGGAAGAGGGAGGGTGGTAAGGGACAACATGGAGAGAGTAAGGATGAGGGGCCAGAGCAGCTCTCTCCAAAAGGTCTTTTTGTACTGATGGAACTGGTCTCTAATCTGTGGCGTGCAGCCCCAACCACATGTGGCTCTCAGATACTTAGAATATGGCTAATACAACTGAGCTGGACTCCAATTTTTATTTAATTTTAATTAATTGAAATAGCCACATGCAGCCTAGCAGCTACCTCAGCGGCCAGGGCAGGGCTAGAGAAACTTTCTTGGTGGAGGTAATTGGTAAGCTGATGTAGAAGGATGAGTAGGACTGGGGCTGGTGGGAGTTGAGGGAAAGGGCATTCCATAAAGATGGAACGGCGTGAGCAGCAGCAGCACACGGATTACTGAGCATGGGCTGCGTCACAGATCACGGAGGCCTCCAGGTTTGCGGGGGCCCCAGAATCAGCGCATTGAGGCTTTTGAGCTGTAGGTGGGAGGAGCACAGGTTCAGAATAGACAGCCACACCGACCTCGTGGCCTTGTGTCTGGATCAGTTTCCCTGGTCGCCGAGGACTGGTGGAGAGATGTGTGCGGCAGAAGATATAGAGAGACTCCCAGTATGTCGCTTTCCAGGTGGCTTTACAGGGCTGTGCTTCTCTGATTCTGAGTAAGGGGACTCAGGTGGCGATTGTCCTGGGCATGGTGGCAGCAACACACTCTACCCTCATTCTGCCAGCATAACATTTTATGGCAAAACGTGCTACAGAACGCTAACCTTTTAGTTAAAACTAGTCAGGCAGGCATACATCCTGGACCTTCAGGCATTACTGCTTTTTGGTGGGTATGTGGCCTAGGGTCTCGTCTTAGTTCTGTAGGACTGGAAAGTCAAGTCTACTCACTTGTGATCATGCTCATAGTTAAGAAGAAGGGTGACGTACACCAGAAGGGTGCAGTGACCAATCTCTCACAGGATGTGTCTTTGTTATAAGGGCAGATAATAACACTTGTTCTGCTGTTTTCTGGCAATTTACTGGTTGGAGAGTAACTGGAAAATGTAATTAGAATTAGATATGTGCTTGAGGAATACAGGCGTGGGGCCGAGTCAGGTGACCTCAGAGGCGTTTTGATCAGCATTGACGGCCTGTTGAGTTACTGGTGTCTGCCTGCCAGACAGGCAATGCACCCTGCCCATGAGGTCACCCTCTCTGTGGGGCCATGCTAGATCCTTCCTCTGCAGCACCTCTTTTAGGCTCTTGACATCTGTATCTTCTTTTCATCCAAGAGCTCCTCCTTTCAACATCCTTTGATACCAATACCAAGAACAGGGCTTATTTTACACAGGGCTGCTGTTTTTAAATTGACTATCTTTATTTCAATCAAAAAACCTATCCCAGGAACTACCCAGGGAAGGGTACTTAGAGCAAGGTCAAAGGCATCTGTAACCTGAGGGTTATTGAAGTCTGCCCTATTTTATTTCCCCTGCTCTTTTACGAAAAGCACCTATTTATCCTACATCTTGGAATCTCTTCTGCTTTAGGGTCTGTGTCCACTGACGACAAAAAGGCACACCACTGGTTACATGTCTGCATTTGTGAAAGGGTAGTGTTACCTGTCTGCATGGCCATGAGAGAGGCAAGATCTCCTAAGTTGGTTAAGGAACACTTCTGAGTCGGGGATGTCTTTCACTTAAGTTGGGAGGTTGTATGGAAAAGGTAACAAATAATAGTACTTTTTTTTTTTCAGTACTGGGGTTGAGCTACATCACTAGCCCACCACATACGCCCCTTTTAAAATTTTTTTGGCTTTTGTGTGTGTGGTGCTGGTGATCAAACCCAGGGCCTTGTGCATGCAAGGCAAGAGCTTTACCACTGAGCCACATCCCCAGCCTAGCTTTTTGTTTTTTTTGAGATAGGGTCTCACTATGTAATTCGGGGTGGCCTCAAACACAGCAGTCCTCCCGTCTCAGCCTCTTCAGTGCTGGGATTATAGGTGTGCACTGCCCACCTGGCTTGAAAAACATCTCTGAGAGGAGGCCTGGGGTGAGGTGCCAGCTGGTCTGTTGACAGGGCCTGGATGCTGGGGAGATGGCAGCAAGGCAAGCAGCTAAGCAAGTCATTTTACATTTCGTACAGGTCCAGGGCAGCCCAGATGAAGTTCAGGGCTTTTTGATTTGCCTTTTTTTTTAGTGCTAGAGATAGAAGCCAGGATTTTGTGAACACTAACCACATACTCTACCTTCAACCTACACTCCAGCGCCAAATTCAGGGCTTCTCAGCCTAGCTCGGGGATCTCCTGAAAAGTTGTCCCAAGCAGATACCTTGACTGAGTTGCAAGAAGAGTTGGGGTGGAAGCTAGCCTGTGTTTTTTCAGAATGGCTCCTTTTCCTTTGTGTATGGATCCAGGGTTGGCAGGGAAGCTTATGCCCCAACCCCCAGTTCTCTGTGGAGAAGGCCATCTGATTTGGATTCTCCCCTCTGTTCAGGGCTTGCCTGCTCTGATGCCCCTGGGAAGGATGTTCCAACTGGTGTGACCCAGCTGCCTGTGGCCAGGAGCCAGGCACCAGGGAGTTGGTTCTCTCATTGTCCCTAGGGTGCTGGTCTTCCAGGGCTGCAGGGAGCTGGCAGCATCGCTCCTGTTTTGCAGATGAGAGCACAGACTTCTTGGGGTTAAGTGGCTTGTGTCAAGGTCATGGTGGTGGACTCAGAACTCAAGTCCAGATCTTCGGACAAGTTTGCCAGCCAAACAGCCCTCTCCTGCTGGGAGCATTCACCTTCAGTTCCCACTGTCCTTTCTAATTCATCTAGCAAACTCAAACCAGGCCGTTCTCTCTAAAACACCCATTTATCTTGTCAGAAGAGCCCTGCCCTTACACTGTTACAGAATCCATCCATTGACACTTTTGAACCCCTTTCCCATTATCCAGCCTTTTCTCTGTGCCCTTTAGTTTCAGTCAAATCGTGCAACGGTAGAGGTGAGGGAGGGATTCCCTCTGTGCATCACCTCCTATCTCTTATCTTACCTAGCTGAACTTCCAAATCCCATTCATCTTCTGTCCTCTTCAGCCTCATTTATCATTCACACCACTGCCATCTGCTTGGTATTTGTGGTACGGTGGTGGCTTGTTTCTCAGCTTTGTTTTTTGTCGGTACTGGGGGTTGAACCCAGGGCCTTTGCCTGGCGCTACCTCCCAGCCCCTTTATCTTTTGTTTATTATTTTATTTTGGGATAGAGTATCCCTAAGTGGCTCAGTTGCCCAGGCCAGGCTGGAACTTGTGCTCCTCCTGCCTCAGCCTCCGAGAGTGCTGGGATTACAGGCATATGCCACCATGCCCGGCTTTTAGTGATCTTTTCGTATCTCCCCAAGTCCAGTGGAATCTGTCAGCTCCCTGAGGGCAGGGCCCAGAGTGTCTGTTTCTGACGCTCCCACCCACCTAGTAGAGGGCTGTGGAAGAAGACTGTGTCCGCCTTGGGGGTAGCTGCTTCCGCGTCGGAGGACGGAGCTTGAAATGGCTGAGGCTGCTTCTAGAGGCCCGGCTCGGAGGCTCCAGGAGAGGCGAAGTCGTTTTGAGCCGCATGTGTCTTGCTGGGGACGAAGGCACTGCTGTCCCTTTGAAGAAGCGTCCTCATCACCAGCCTTGCACACTAGAGAATGAGATACTGTACTCCACAAGAGCCAGCGTGACCTGCTCCCGGCCCGGACTTGGCCCGAAGAGGGTTTCGCGGTCGGGGCCGGCCTCGCGTCTAGCCCCAGGCACACCTCCCGTCCACCTGGGGCGGGCCGGCCCCCGGCGGCTCCCGGCAGGCGCTCCGTCGGGCGCCTTCTGTCGGCCTCCGTCTGTACTCCGAGTTTCCCTAAACTCTTATCTGGAAGCTTTCTCTTTTTCTTGCTTTGGTTGTGTTTCTGCGGAACTCACTTTCTCCAACTTTTCCTGACTCTCCCAGACTGTCCGGAAAGCTCCGCTCCCGCCCCCCGGGCCTCGGCTGCCCCCCGGGCCCGCAGCCGCCCCCCGGCCGTGCGCCCTCCTCCCCGCTGCCTGCGGGCTCCCCGCCTCGCCCCCGGCCCCGCACTAATCGCCTCCGGAGTCGAGGAGGGGGCGGGGCGGGGCGCTGGGAACGGGCGCAGACCGGCCTCGCCCCCGCGCCCCCGCGCCCCCGCGCCCCTCGGACCGGGAGAGGGGCTGGCCCACCGCCAGCGTCGGAGGCCGGCCCCCTCCCCCGGGCCGCGCGCAGCCAACCAGGCCCTCCAGCGGAGCCCACGTGACCTGGAGTTCTAGACAAAGAACTGTTCCCTCCCCCCCAGCGCCCCCTCCCCCTCTCTGGCCCCCTCCGCCCCCAGCCCCTTCGCCCCCTTCCCCTCCCCCAGCCGGGCAGCTACTTACAGAGCTACAGGGCCGGGGCTCACACCTGAGCCGGACCGCAGAGGGGCTGCACCTGGCCTTATGGGTAGGTTCCTGGACGGAGCCCTGGGGTGACTGGGGGCGGGGAGGCGGCCGGGCCGGTGGGAGGATCCCGGCAGCCCTCAGTGTTTGAAAAGAGTCAAGTATGCCTCCCAGGCCCGCAGCAGCTGCAGCCGCCCCGGCCCGCCTGAGTTCTGAAGATGCTGATTTAGTGCCGTCCCACCCACTGCTGCTCAATAGCCCCGAGGCCCCACTCCTCACCGGGCTCCAGTGGCACCTGGCGCGCTCAGGGGACAGGAGGAGCAACCCCGGCAGTGGTAACTGCAGGCTGGGGAGCAGGCGGCCTGCTGAGGGCAGCTGGCGACCAGGAGTCGGGCTGAAAGCGGTCTGGGCTGAGCTGCTGGCAGCTGGGCGCCTGGCAGTTAGTTGCCCGTTGACCTGTGTGCCCGGCTGGGGGACCGTGCTGTCCTCAGGGCCCTGCCTGCCTGCGCCTCTTGAGAGGGACAGCTTTCTCCCTTGCGAGTTCCTGGGAGCCACTGGGCAGGCAGCCAGAAAGAAGTGGTAGGGGTGGGAGGGAGCAGTGTGACCCCTACAGGGCGGTGGGGGCAGCCTGATGCCCTGTGACACCCGGATAGCCCAAGGCCGCGTGGCCTTGGGGGGCGGTGGCGCTCTGACCTCTGACCTTTGGGATGGGAGTTGCAGGGGGAGGGGGAGGTCGACCGCTGCCTGAGGAGATGGAACTGGACAGGGAGGCTGTCGTCAGTGGAGTTACCAGTGGCTTTCCCAGGCGGGACAAACTCCTGGCCCAGTGGCTTCCTTGAGCTGGCGGTAGTAGGGGAGGGTGTAATGTCCCTTGTGGACCCTAACCCCGTTTCGCAGCCCCTGTAGGGGAGAGGAGCCATCAGCCCCACTGCGCTAGTCCCGAGTTTAACCCTTGCTTGGCCCATTGTTTGCCTGGGGAGAAGGGTAGGGATGATGAAGGGTAAAGGATTCCTCCGACGGCCCGGGCCGACTCTTCCATCGTGGCCCATCCCCCATGGACTGCCCCTGCCCCCCTTCTCCTTTCCTCTGGCCTCCTGCTGCTCACCCCCTCTTGCCGCCCAGTCCTGGTGAAGGCCCCCATCCTCTGCCAGCCTAGACCTTGCTGGGTGCACGTTCTGCACCAAGTGGGTTGGGGATGCGGAGCAGCTATCAGCAGCGACATCTGACAAGCTGGGGGAAGTTGTGGAGGAAGAAGAATTTTCAGGAACTGCTGTGGAGGGGTGACGAGAGAGACAAAGGGGCTGTGGGGGAGTAATGAGGGTGGTGGCAGGCACGACTCCTCTCTAGACCTGGGGGCTGGGGAGGAGGCCGTACCCTCCTGCCCTGTATTTCCGCCTGCACACATTGCGCTGGGTGAGGGACCTTGCCAGGCCTGCATGCAGGCTTTTTGGGGCATCCAAGGCAGCAACCTCATCTAAGCCAGTTATCCTTGCGTGGAGTAGGAAGCAGGCATGGTACAAGAGAGTAGATAGCAGGCAGGGATTTATGTATGCATGGAACTGGTACAGCTAATGATCCCAGGAGAGGAGATGGCTTGAGGGAGAAGGGAACCCCCTCCCCCAGAGGCAGAGTCTGGTGCACGTCTTGGGGGAGGAGATGATAGCTGATTGATGGAAGGAAGGAAAGGGCAAAGTCCTGACCAGGTGAGGGTGGGGCTTGGGAGGGTTGAACAGTCGCTGTGCATTCTTGCACAGCTACCAGCTCATTTTCCCAGGTGTTTGTGGGCTGGAGCAAAGGATGCATTATCCCATTTTAGAATTTGTTGAGTCAGAGAAAGAGCTAGGATAAAGTGCCACAAGAACCAAATCTGGTTTGTTGTAAGGAGGGGAAGTCTTGAAGATTGAATGAAATAAACTGAATCTATCAGTCAGTACAGTAGCTGGGACCCTTGGACTTGGGATCATTGACAGGGTTCGGGAGAATGCATGATACATATATATGTCCGATTCTGAAACAGGTTGGGAAAGGTGACCAGAAACCTGCAGTTCAAATACCCTTTTAGGTTGGAGCAACTCCAAAGAGAATGGATTTGTCCCATCAGCTACTGAGTTGCCTGACTAAAACAAGACTATAGATGTTCTGATTTGTGGTTTAGAGCTCTTTTTTACACTATTGTTTTCTGAATCTTTTTTTTTAAATACTGAGGATTTACATTTGTACCCAAAACTCTTACAGAAAGCTGTTAGAAGGATGTTGAATGGGACTTTGAGGGGCTGGGGATGTATCTCAGTGATAGAGCATGTGCTTAGCCTGTGGAAGCCCTGGGTTCCATTCCCAGCACCAAAAAATAAATAAATACATTTTTTTCTTCTTTTTTTTTTGTGTGTGTGTGGGTACCGGGGGTCGACCTCAGGACCTCGCGCACCAGCAGGCACCCGTGCCACTAAGCAATATCACCAGCCTTTTTTTCGTATGTGGGTTCCGGGAGTTGAACTCGGGCCCTCACACTTGCCAAGCAGGCGCTTACACCGCTGAGCTATCTCACCAGCCCAATTTTTTTCTTCTGAATCTGTTATGGTGGAAATGGGAACAGAACCTTGAAGATTAAGGGCCGTATGTCCCGGATTCAGGAATCGGGGTTAAGTTGAATGAGTTTCAGAACTAAGTATCAAGGATTTCATTCTTTATAGGGGTCCTGGAGCAGGTTTTGAGGAGGACTGGGCATGTGGATCATAGTCTCAAAGACAAGCGTGATACGGTGAAAGGATGCAGACTTTTCAATGGGAGAATGGCTGGGGTTTGGATTACTAATTTGCTGATGGGATGGCAGAGAGAGTGCCTGTTCTGTGTACTCAGCAGATAGTTGAGTGAGCAGATGGATGTACAGATCTGAAAGGTGCACGCAGAAGGTAACAGTGCACAGCACGTGGCTGGAGCCCCTGAGCACTCCGGAATGGTGGGAGCAGGCAGGCTGCTGTGGAGCTTGCTGTGTGGTGGTGGAGCAGATGCAGGGGATGTGCATGTTAAATCAGTAGACATCGCAGCACTAGGACTGTGGTCTGGAAACTAGGAAGAGGATTGACTGGCGAAGGAAATGGTGGAGAGAATGATGAGCCCTCCCCTTCTTGATTGGGAAGAATGAGAGGTGGGAGCCAGTATCTGTGTCTGAACAGTGGTGCCATGATAAATATTTGAAGGGAATTCTCCTTTCCAGATCAGAGGGTGGGCAACTGATGTTTCTAGCAGGGTGTGGAAGATTAGGCTGGGGAGGGAGAGTTCCCTAAGAGGCAGAAAAGGTGGCTGAAATAGAGCCGTGTTTTGCTTTCACCTGTCAGCCTCAGCTGTTTCCCTTTCTGTGGCAGGCCAGTTGGGTTGATGAGGAAGAACTGTTCTCCCTGGCCCTTTACCTCCCCCATGTCACTGCCTGCAGACCACACGTGGGTGGGGAACAGCCCCTGGGTCTTGCTAATGTCCGAGGGGTCAGGGTGATTGTTGTTCCTTGTTTCCCCAGGCTGAGAAGAAAGCCAAGGTAATTGCAGTAATGAATGCTGTGGAAGAAAACCAGGGGTCTGGGGACTCACAGAAGGTGGAGGAGGCCAGCCCTCCTGCTGTGCAGCAGCCCACTGACCCTGCATCTCCCACTGTGGCCACCACCCCTGAGCCTGTGGGGGCCGACACCGGGGACAAGAATGCCGCCAAAGCAGCTGACGATGAGCCGGAATATGAGGTGAGCGGCTTGCTTCTTCACCAGCCTTGTCTGGCTCTTTCCTGGGGCCTCCACTGCCAGCTCCTCCTGTCCTGCTCTCCATCTCCCACTGGCCGCTCACTCTCTCCACCTGACCCTGGGCCTCTTCATCTTCCTGACTTTGCTGTCTCCCTCCATTCACATGGAGCTCTCTCCTGGCTGTTGTGCCCCCAGAGGCTCAGGGCTGGGGTTGCCAAGGGGGGACCAGGGTGGCAGGGTCTCGTGACCATCATGTAATGATTTCTGCTCCTTGGGGCTCCAGGACGGCCGGGGCTTTGGCATTGGGGAGCTGGTGTGGGGGAAACTGCGGGGCTTCTCCTGGTGGCCAGGCCGCATTGTGTCTTGGTGGATGACGGGCCGGAGCCGAGCAGCTGAAGGCACCCGCTGGGTCATGTGGTTTGGAGACGGCAAGTTCTCTGTGGTAAGTTGTGGGTTTGCCCGCAGGTGTGGAGGGGGTCCCAGGGACAGCCTGGAATTGGAGTGACAGATGTGTGCTCTGCTCATGCTCGTGCATGTGCTGAGTGGAGGAAGCCTCAAGATCATTAGCTTATAGCCCCAGCTCAGACAGCTCAGACCCCACCAGCCTGTTAGCTGCCCAGGGCCCTTCCTTTTGCAGGAATTCCTTCCCCACGCCTCAGGCCTTCCTGCTTTTGGCTTGGGACCCTCCCTTGCCTTGCATGATTATGATTATCAGTGCTTCCCATCCTTTAAGGGCCCAGATTGACTCCTAGTGCTCCTGACCCCTGACAATTGGGGGGGGGCGTGAGAGTGGGAGGAGGAACAAACACAGCTGACTGGTCCTCCTCCAGGTGTGTGTTGAGAAGCTGATGCCTCTGAGCTCCTTCTGCAGCGCGTTCCACCAGGCTACTTACAACAAGCAGCCCATGTACCGCAAGGCGATCTACGAAGTGCTGCAGGTGAGTGTGCCCCCAGGAGCTCAGAGGAGAGGGCCAAGCCGTGGGGCTACCAGGAGGCCTGGAGGCTGGAGGCCCTTGGGGAGAGACTCCTTTCCTCCCCTCTGTCATTGCCCTCTCTGCATCCTGGCTCCTCAGACATCTCCTCTCACCCCCTGCCATTCCCCACCTTGGCTGCTCTCAGTCAGGCCTGTCATCCACTCCACCCGCCTCCAGCCTCCCCTGACCTCTGCTCCCACATGTTGCCCCCAGGTGGCCAGCAGCCGTGCGGGGAAGCTCTTCCCTGCCTGCCATGACAGTGATGAGAGCGACACTGCTAAAGCTGTGGAGGTGCAGAACAAGCAGATGATCGAATGGGCCCTTGGAGGGTTCCAGCCCTCTGGCCCCAAGGGCCTGGAGCCACCAGAAGGTAAATGCAGGTCCCCGCCAAATCTCCTAGAATCCCTATCTGCCGTGCTTGGGGAGGGCTGCTGAGGTTCCATAGAGGGCTCTGGTGGCAATGGCCACGGCCTCCTGGGACTCCCCCTGGGCTTAAGGTGGTGCTATTCTGGGACTCCAGAATAACCTGTCCTCTGTTAGCTTTCTGGGACCCAGGAATTGGTAGGTAGGAACCAGCTGGGGACTAGGTGCACCCCACTGTAGGTAGTGCAGAAATGGAGCTGGGGTTCTGTGTTTGCCTGCAACTGACCTACCTGGTCACTTGCCTTCCTGGTGCAGAGGAAAAGAATCCCTACAAGGAAGTTTACACAGACATGTGGGTTGAGCCCGAGGCAGCTGCGTATGCACCACCTCCTCCAGCCAAAAAGCCACGAAAGAGCACCACAGAGAAGCCCAAGGTTAAGGAGATTATTGATGAACGTACAAGAGGTAGGTGGCCTGCTCTGGAGAGTGACTTAAGACCTACAGGCCAGGCATGGCCTGGACAGCCTCCTGATACACACTTCCCTCCCCCCGCAGAGCGACTAGTGTACGAGGTGCGACAGAAGTGCCGGAACATTGAGGGTGAGTCGGTCGCCTGAGCTGAGGGTGTTCCTAGCACAGGCAGGAGAATCTGGCTCCTCGGGTAGCACAGACACAGTGCGGCATTAGCACAGGGTCTTAGGAAGGTTAGAGTACTGTAGGCCCGGGGCCCTAAGCACTGGGTGCCGGGACCTTTCTGCATGACCCCCTCTCAGCCCACTCCATGCACCGTCTGTCTTCCTAGTGCCACGATTTTGCTTTCCTGTCAGTGTCAAGGACTGGCCTTTGGGGGTTAAGGACTGTCTGAGGGATACCTGCAGAGCACCCAGCCGGGCCCCTGTTCTCACAAGGGGGTTTCTGTCACCGTGTTGCCCGTTCCTGGATGGTGGCGTTGCTGCTCTGGGAGAAAACGGGCTTTTGAGGTTGGGGCCGTGGTGCACCCTCCCAGGCTTGCTGCCTTCCTCTTTGGCTGCTGCTCTCGTGTCCCCTTTCTGGAACTTCTCTGGGGCCCTGGCGATGCTCACTGCAGTCATGCTGGTTTGCAGACATTTGCATATCGTGTGGGAGCCTCAGCGTCACTCTGGAGCACCCTCTCTTCGTTGGTGGAATGTGCCAGAACTGCAAGGTAGGCACATCCCCTGCAGAGCTGACCCCTTCTCCAGCTCAGGAGGATACCCTGGTGGGAGTGTGATGTGGGCTTCCCACTTACTTTGGAAGCGGAGTCCTGGCTGAGTGGACCCTCAGATTCCAAGCTTTTGGCTTATTGTTTGTGTCCTGGAAGATCCTCCTAAGCCCATTGTAGGCTCCAGCTATGGCAGGGGCAGGGCTCACAGCAGGCATAGCCTTGGTGTGAGGGTAGGTATCAAAGAGGTGGGGTCAGGACAGGCTGACTGATTAGGCGAGTTCCCTCGCCCTAAGGACCCTCAGGAAGAAGAGGTGATGGGCAGCTCCCTCCTCAGATCTGGGGTTTGGGCCTGAGCCTAAGTGGTAGGGCCTGTCTCCAGGGTTGGGTCAAGGTGCCAACAGGCTGGTTCAGAGCCCGCCTCTACTTGGCTGTGCTGGGTCATGCCTGGCGGTTTCTGATCCTCTGTCCCCTGCCTAGAACTGCTTTCTGGAGTGTGCATACCAGTACGATGACGATGGCTACCAGTCCTACTGCACCATCTGCTGTGGGGGACGCGAGGTGCTTATGTGTGGGAACAACAACTGCTGCAGGTGAGGGGCCCTGGCCTGGCCATCTGGCACCCTGCCCTCCTCCTTGCTCGGGACCTAGATTCTTACCACCCCACTGCAGCAGCTGTGCCCTGGGCTGAGTGCTGCCACTCAGTGTGCACTCTTGGCCTCCCAAACCAGGCTAGGATGTCCCCGCTCACTGCGCCTCTTTTCAGGTGCTTTTGCGTGGAGTGCGTGGATCTCTTGGTGGGGCCGGGGGCTGCCCAGGCAGCCATCAAGGAAGACCCCTGGAACTGCTACATGTGCGGGCACAAGGGCACCTACGGGCTGCTGCGGCGGCGGGAAGACTGGCCGTCTCGGCTCCAGATGTTCTTTGCCAATAACCATGACCAGGAATTTGTGAGTGCTGGGCCTTAGGGCGTGGTCTCCCACACTCTTTGCTGAGACTCAGCCCAAGTGAGAATATTTCAGGGAGTAGTGGGGCCTGGGCAAAGAGCAGGTGTGCCTGAGCCCTGTGTGGGATGCAGTCTAGAAGGCCAAAATCCCTCTTCGTGGGCTGGGGAGGCCAGCCCAGTGTGGGATCTGGAGGCTGCTCCTGCACATTACCTGACCAGTTGTGCTCCCTGTTTAGGACCCTCCGAAGGTTTATCCACCTGTCCCAGCTGAGAAAAGGAAGCCCATCAGGGTGCTGTCTCTCTTCGACGGAATTGCTACCGGTGAGTGGCATGGATCCCAAGAGTGCTGGACAGGGGAGCTCTGTGTGTGTGTGTGTGTGTGTGTGTGTGTGTGCGTGTGCGCACATACATGCACACACATGCGACTAGCAAAACAAAATGATTGTTGATATCACAATAAAATATATCCTAAAGAGGAAATTTTCATAGCCCGGTGTGGTTGCTACATCTGTAATCCCAGCAACTCAGAAGGCTGAGGCAGGAGAATCACTAATTCAAACCAGCCTGGACAATTTATTAGACTGTGTGTCAGAGTAAAAATAAAAAGCTAGGGCTGGGTATGGTGGCATATACCTGTATTCCAAGCACTGGGGAGGCTAGGTAGGAGGACCGGCCTGGACTACATAGTGAGTTCAGGCCCAGCCTCAACTGCATAGCGAGACCCTGTCTCATAAAAACCAAAGTGGGGGTGGTAG
This sequence comes from Erethizon dorsatum, assembly GCA_028451465.1. Classification (NCBI taxonomy): domain Eukaryota; kingdom Metazoa; phylum Chordata; class Mammalia; order Rodentia; family Erethizontidae; genus Erethizon; species Erethizon dorsatum. The sequence goes on from CM051824.1 coordinate 69,779,493, forward strand.
TAGGGGTGTAGTTTAGTTATAGAGTGCTTGCCTAGCATATACAAGGCCCCAAGTTCAATCCCCAGTGCTAAAGAAAAAGCAGCTTTCATGTTACTTGAGAAGTTATGCAGTTTGCAGACGTGAGATTTGGTGGGGGGGAGAGTAAAACAAGAACGATAAACCAGTCTTTCCAGTGTGGATTTTCCTTAAGGGAGATTCTGCAACAAAGGACAGCAGTGGTAGGGGTTAACAAGCTTCTCACAGTCTTCAAAGGACAGACTTGGTGACCAAAACATAAACAGTTGTGTTGTGTTTTGATTATAAACCAGATAATCTAAAGAAGACTAAGTTTAGTGATCCTATAATTAACATTTTGGTGAGTGGCCTTTTAGGATTTTTTTCTGTGTGCTTGTGTATGTTTATGTAATGGTATGTCTGTAGATAAATTAAACAAGATAGTAAATGCATACTGTTTTGTAATTTGCCTTGTCATTTATTATGAGTACCTCTCATGTCAACCAGTACAGAGCTACATTCATTTGTAAGTGCTACATGGAATTCCCTGAGTGAGAGTGTCATAATTTAACCCCCTATTATTTCCTGTTTTTTCATTATTGTAAGCAGTGCTGTGACAAATGTTCTTTTAAATATATCTTTATATGTTTAATACATGAGGCTCAGAGGTATAAGTACATCTTTTTATACTTAAACCATTATCTCCTTAGGAAAAGCTCCTAGGAAATGTTGGTCACTGTGTAGGCCGTGTGGCTCTTGATGCTGCCGGAAAGCCTTCCTGAAAAGTCACACTGATGCATGTATATATAGCCCCCCCCCCGCCTTCTCCCCAGGCTGAGAGCCTCTCGGGTCTTACGAGCTGTCTAGGACTTTTCTTCATATGACCACAGGGAGGTACTGGCAGTGTGAGTCCAGGGACCTTGGCCAAAGGGCGAGATGTGGGTGGCACCCCAGCTAGATGTTTGTCGTCTGTTCTCAGCCCCCTGCTGATGTCCTGTAAATCTAGAAAGTTCATGTGCAGCTTTGGTTTCCCATGTTGGACCCTTGAAGCTTTCTGAAATCATGTCATACCCATGAGGGTGTAACAGTTCCTTGGTTCCTGTCAGGAGCCATAGAAATGGCACCACTGTCCCTCATTTCTCCTAAAGTCTTCCAGGTCTGTTCTTACTGTGTCCTTGCCTCAGGCAGTAGCACTGATCACTAATAGAGGGGTCATGGTAAGAAGTCAACTCGGGAGGAGTACGTGTGAGACCTCCTACTTGTCTCTGGGACACTTGCAATCTGAGAGGAGCTGAACTACTGAGATTGGGATACTAAGACCTCCAAAGGAGGAGGAGATGATTCCAGAGAGCTGCTGGGCAGGGTGGGGAAAGGATGAAACCTTTTTAGAAGTAGATGGCACTCGGCTGAGGCTTGAAGGTTGGGTGGAATTCCAGCAGGAGGTGATAGAGGGGCGTGAAGGGACCAAGAGGCAGATGTAGAAACTATACAGATAAGCCACTCAAAAGGTAGTGGCTCTTACCCCCAAACCATCTCTCTGGTCGGTCTTTCCTACTTTCACCACCTTCCAAGTAGGCCAAACTAGGTCTGAACCAGAACCACAAAGCTCTGGCCATTGATATTCCAGTTTGGGCAAGAAAGAATTTCAGACCCCTTCCTGGGCACAGTAGGGCTTGGACTGCAGCTGACCCCTTGTGTCTAGCTGGCCAGAGGGCTCACCTGCTAAGACCAGGTACCAGGGCAGTGGCCCCAGGTGACAGTGCTCTCTGCTGGCTGGCACAGGGCTCCTGGTGCTGAAGGACCTGGGCATCCAGGTGGACCGCTACATTGCCTCAGAGGTGTGTGAGGACTCCATTACAGTGGGCATGGTGCGGCACCAGGGGAAGATCATGTACGTCGGGGACGTCCGCAGCGTCACGCAGAAGCATGTACGTCAGTGCTGCGGGATGCACCCCGCCTTCTCTTCCCCTGCACCCTGCACACTCGGCTCTTTGAGGCCGCCCCGCCTTCCTTCCCATTCTGTTCACTTGCTGTTTTACTCATCACCCTCCCTCCCAGCTTCTCTCTCTCCTTATCTTCCATTTTTCGTCTTTGACTTGCAAGGGTAGTGGGTAGGTTAACAGTGGGAATTTGGGCTAGGCATGGTGGTGCACACCTGTGATCCCAGCTACTTGGGAGACTGAGGCAGGGAGATGGCTAGTTCAAGGCCAGCCTGGGCAACTTAGCAAGATCCTCTGTCAAAAACAGCTGGGGGTATAGCTCAGTGATAGAGCCCCCCTGGGTTTGATACCTGGCGTACTGTGAGGGGCTGAGGGCTGAAGGCATACCTTAGCAGTAGAGCACTTGTGTAGCAGTTATGAGGCCAGTTTTGATCCCCAGTAGTGCCAAAAAAGGGAGATTTGGGAACTTGCATTTTGGGTCTCCATCTGCTCTCTGGGCTGCTTTCAGGCCCTTAGTGGTAAGAGTGCTTTGGATTGGAGAGGTTCCTGTACTCCCAGTGCTTTTGGCAAATGGCTTTACCTGCTGCTGTTTGGGGAGCTCTGGTGGACTCTTGCCTCAGGTCCTCTGCCATTCAAGATTTCTGGGTCTGCCTTGGATCCTGAGGACACTCACACGGCCCGGATGCCCCATCCATGGCACTCAGTGTGAGGGCCACCTGGAGCACCTTCCCGCCGAGTGGCTGCTGGTCCTGCTTGGCTCGTGCTGGGTTCCCTGCTGGCCTCAGGCATGATCCAGTTTGTGCTTGCTCACTGTTCAGGTGCTGAGTCCAGACAGCCTCCGTGACTTTGCCACGTTCACAGCTCAGTTTTATCTTCTCTGCCTCTGTCCCGGGACAGCAGGCCCGTCATAGTACCTTTATCCTCCCAGATTCAGGAGTGGGGCCCATTCGATCTGGTGATTGGGGGCAGTCCCTGCAATGACCTCTCCATCGTCAACCCTGCTCGCAAGGGACTCTACGGTAGGTCTTGTCCTCACCCTCCACCCCCTGTGATGGTGCTTCTGCACTTGGGTTTCCTTCTTGGGTATTTCTGCCCTGGGATAGTTGTTCCCGTGACCCTGTCTTCCCTTGCCCTCCCCATATCACTGTCTGATGCAGACAGCTCCAGCTGATGACTTTCTCTTCCGACCTCTCAGAGGGCACTGGCCGGCTCTTCTTTGAGTTCTACCGCCTCCTGCATGATGCGCGGCCCAAGGAGGGAGATGACCGCCCCTTCTTCTGGCTCTTTGAGAATGTGGTGGCCATGGGCGTTAGTGACAAGAGGGACATCTCGCGATTTCTCGAGGTATAGCCAGCAACCTTGGTTTGGGCAGCCCGCTGACTAGTGGCTTACTCTTTGGACTGCTGCTTCATTCCTGTCTCATCTGCATTGTGGAGCTGGGGACTGGGGACTTCTGTCTTGCAAGGGGCCTGTGTGGGATGCTCAGGGCTTCCCAAGTAGAGCGGGAGGAGCCAGTGTTAGAGGCCACCAGAAAAAAACAAGTGCTCTCCTCTGTGAGCATGAGGTGGTACCCAACTGTCTTTATATCGGGTGAGGTGCCAGGTGCCTTGGGATGGGGATTCTGTGTGCTATTGCTCTAGGGGGCACCTTCAAGATGCCACATTCAATTTTCTGTGACCAAACTGGCCTGTCTTCATTCTCTGGCGCCATGATGGAGGCTTTATGGCTGGCACCTAGAAAGCAACATTCTCATCCCAGTTTATATCCTATGACATGAGTCCCAGTTCAGTTCTTGGCCAAGTGTGAGCCATGCACAGATTTCTGTGGCCAGGGGCATTCTTGGGTGGGCCACTGAGTCTTGGGCTCCATAACACCTCAGGCCTTTGTGTGACTTTAAATGTGAGTGGGCATCTGTTTGGCTTAGAATCTGGATACAGTGCACACACCCAGGCTCACTGAAGCCTGCTGTGTCTGAAGAGTCTGGATGGTCTGAAATACCTTATCCAGTAGGGTAGCCATTGGCCATGTGTGGCTGTTTACGTGAAAAATTCAATCCTCAGTCCCACTGGCCTTGTTTCAAATACAATGTGACCACCTGTAGCTAGTAGACTAGTGGCTACAGCAAGGAACAGTGTCCATGGACAAGAATTCCCATCCACGCAGAAAGTTCATTTGGTCTGGAATGTGCTGTGAGAGCACATGTACGTGGCAAGGTTTGGCATTTGTGTGTGTGGCTAGGGTTAATTCCAGCTTTTCCCAGGGGCTTCAGGTTATCCCAGTGTGTGGCTGCTTGAGAGAGAAGGGCGAGCCTTTGAGGGCTTTAGGTTCTCAACCAGCAGTTATCAGTGAGCACTCGTTAATGTTCTCCTTTGCTCATCTTTAAACTGTCTCCTGTTTTATAGTCCAACCCTGTGATGATTGATGCCAAAGAAGTGTCAGCTGCGCACAGGGCCCGCTACTTCTGGGGTAACCTTCCTGGTATGAACAGGTTGGTGAGCGCTCAGGGCTGGGGGGTGAGTGCCATGGGTGGTGTCTGCAGACAGGGTGGCCCAGAGAGGGGGGATACTGAGGGACCTTCCTGGGCTGGCCTTTGTTCAATGCCTGTGCTTTTGATTCCTTGGGAAAGAAGGGGAGTTGGGGCACAGAAAGAATTTGCCTCAAGAAGCCAGCAACTGGTGGTCTAAACAGGACTTCCAAAGTTGTGTTCTTAGCTGGCCACAGTCGTGCACACCTGTAATCCAGCTACGTGGGAGGCTGGGGTGGGAAGATCAGAAGTTTGAGGCTAGCCTGGGCACCTTAGGGAGACCTTGTCTCAAAATAAAACGGCTGGGGGCCGGTGAGATGGCTCAGCGGCGTAAGCGCCTGCCTTGCAAGCGCGAGGGCCTGAGTTCGACTCCCGGATCCCACATACGAAAAAGGGGCCGGTGATATCGCTCAGCGGCACGGGCGCCTGTTGGTGCGCGAGGTCCTGAGGTCGACCCCCCGGTACCCACAAAAAAAAAAAATAAATAAAATAAAACGGCTGGGATGTAGCTCAGTGTAGGAGTGCTGACCTAGTATGCATGAGGCCCAGGATTCAATCCCCAGAACCACAAAAAACAAAGTGCATTTTTTGCACAAGAGAAGCCTGTGCTTTGGAGTGCGAACTGCCTTTCCTGCCTCAATGTGTCCAGAGCCAGCGGGTTCTTAGGCTCTCTTGAGGGAGAGCCTGCAGGGTGTGAGGTGTGGGAAGAGTGTGGAACCCCGGAGAGGGAATCCAAAGCAGCAGCATCTCAGTTTGAGGGTTCTGCTTGTTCTCTTTCACACTGTGTTGGCTTTGTGCCCTTTGTTGGAAGGAAAGGACTTTCTTCGTTTAAATCATACAGGTAAAGATTTTAATATCAAGGACTGAAGAAAAGTTATTCCTTCAGGTGTAATAATTGCATGATAGGCCTTCGGAGAAAGGGATTTTTCTGGAGTTGTGGTTAGAAAGCAGAGAGAGAACCACCTGATCCGGAGACCTATTATGGAAGATTGTATTTTCCAGCATGGTTTTTAAACCTCCTTGGTATACCTGTAAATGGAAAGCATCACGTAACTTGGCTTCAGTCATCTACTCATTGCCATTCACATGGGCTTGGAGGGCCTTTCCCATCCCATACCCTGTCTTTTGCAAGGAGATACGCTTGCTTAGTCCAGTGTTTCTATGGAGCTACTAATTCAGTGTCCCCTGACAGATCATGATGCAGTAGGATTATTGCCATGCACTTCTTCCAACCCTAAGATACGGGGATTCTGAGGATCTAGGAATAGCAGAGGGACCCTGGGGGGCCAAGTAGGCCGTGCATGCAGGTAGACCGCAATCAAGGAGGCGTCTGTCGTGACCACTGGCCCAGGTCCCCCCCTGAGATCTGGAGTGCCGTGGAAACCTGCGTTAAGTACGCCTCAGTGTCTCAGCAGTCAGTGAGCTTCAGCTCTCTGTTCTGCTCCCTGAGGAGGGTCACAGAATTTGAGCCCTCGGGTTGACTTTGCGGAACTTCAGTCTTTTTTTTTTTTTTTTTTTTGTGGGTACCGGGGGGTCGACCTCAGGACCTCGCGCGCCAACAGGCACCCGTGCCGCTGAGCGATATCACCGGCCCCTTTTTCATACGTGGGATCCGGGAATCGAACTCGGGCGCTCGCGCTTGCAAGGCAGGCGCTTATGCCGCTGAGCCATCTCACCGGCCCTGGAACTTCAGTCTTTACCTCAATGTGTACAAAGTGTGCATCCCAGTGAATTTCATCTAGTGTACATACTCATGAGTCATCACCACACATCAAGGTACAGCCGTGTGTGGTGGCGCACGCCACTGAGGCAGGAGGATTGCCACGAGTTCCAAACCAGCATGGGCTACGTAGTGAGCTCAAAGCCAGCCTCAAAAAAAAAAACCCTCAAGATAGAGAATGCTCTCTCACCCTAAAAGCTTGCTTTGTTAGACAAAACAGCACGTTTAAAAATAACCAGTGTTAAAAAATTGTGCTCTTCCTGGGTGCACATCTGTTCCCAGCACTCAGAGGACCGAGGCAGGAGGGTTGTGAGTTCCAGGCCAGCCCGAACTACATAATGAGACCTTGTCCCAGAATTTACAAACAATAGTGGGCTTTTCTCACCGTACTGGGCAGGCCCCATCTGCCTTTTGGTAGTTTGAGAACACTTTTGAATTTGCCTGTAACAGTGGGGTCTGACTGATGTGTCCTTGAATGGCTGGGGTGTGTGTGTGATGTTTTAGGGGAGTTTGCAGAGGGTTCTAACCTATATGTGTGCCCTTGGGAGTCAGGTGGCTGCTGGAGGTGAGCACCCTTGGGGGACCTTGCTGCTCCCCAGGTTTCTGCTGTCATATTCTCTCTTCTACCTTGTAGACCATTGGCATCCACTGTGAACGATAAGCTGGAGCTGCAGGAGTGTCTGGAACATGGCAGAATAGCCAAGGTCAGCGCCACACCCAGGACCTCTGTAGGGAACAGGAGGAGGGCAGAGGGCAGGATGAGGTGGCGTGGTGTCAGGGCGGTACCCTCCTGCACCTCAGGGCCTGTGGGCTCAGCCAGCGTAGAGAATGCAACTTAGGGCCTAGTACCGAGTCAGTCAGTCAGTTGGCCAGGACATGGCCCAGGGCTGCTGCCTTTGGGCCTTCCTCCCTTCCCCTGGGAGTGGGGACACTAAGGAGTCTTTACCAAGGTTCTGGGTCCTGCTGTGGCCTTTAAAACATTTTTGACCAAAACTCATGGCAAGAGTCATCAGAGCAGGGGGTGTCTCCTAGGATGTGGATTTCTCTCTGGAGAAATTTACTGTGAGCACGCAGGGCTTTAGGCTCCGTGCCAGCGGTTGCCGGGATTCGGGACTGTTGACCCACATCATGGAGTGTCGGACTCCTTTGAACACACCCCAGAGAGGACTGAGCCTTTGGAAGACTTAGGAAGTGTAGTGGCCACAGCTGCCACCTCTCAAGCCTGACTAGCTGGATTGGACCAAGGATGGCCAGGTTACCTCAGGGTGGGAAGAGAAGCAGGACAAGAGGGACAGGGAGGCTCAGCCTATGAACCCAGTTTGCCCCGGCCCAGCCCCAGCTGGGTGTGTGCTCATCGCTTTCTTCTCCTCTCCATTTTCTAGTTCAGCAAAGTGAGGACTATTACTACTAGGTCAAACTCCATAAAGCAGGGCAAAGACCAGCATTTCCCCGTCTTCATGAATGAGAAAGAGGACATCTTATGGTGCACTGAAATGGAAAGGTACCTGCATCTCCACTGGGGCGGTGCGTGCAGTGTGTCCTGACTGCTTTCAAGGGGTGGGGTTCCTGTCCTGCCTGCCAGGCTTATGTTGTCCACAAGTCCAAGCACCCCCTGTGTGGCAGAGCCCAGGGCAGGACTTCTGGTTGGCCAGGTCCTTGCACGTTTTACATTTGGGCCTGAATCAAGAGGTTCTAGGACTCTCTTCCTGGTGCCCAGGCTCCCAGGGCTCCCCCGACTCGTCCTGTAGTAGTTTAGGAGGCGGCGCTGTGGTGTGGGTGTGGGTGGACCACACAGCCTCTGCAGCCTCATTTTGTGCAAGATGGACTCAAGGGCTGGTTCAGCTCCTGGTTATATATAACTAGGTTTTAGCCAGATAAAAAGACGATTTACACAAACAACCAGAGCACACAGGAAGTCCTTGAACTTGGGAAGCCAGACGAGGGTTCAGCTCCTTTTTGGAGCTCCTCTCCTCTCCGGGGCAGCTTGGAAAGGGATGTGCGTCTTTTGCATTCAGACTGGAGCTGTCCATCGTGGATGTAGACCTCGCTGGCAGGGGACTGTGGAGCTCGTCCAGGAGGCATTTTAGAGGCCTTTTTACTGTCTTTGTTTCTGTTGTGTGTGAGTCTTGAGGCAGGGATTATGTTAACTACCTTTAGGTCCACAGAGACCAGCACATGGCCTGGACGCCCGCGGAGACCCAGGCGAGTGTTGATGTGGAGGGCAGAGGATGCGGAGCAGGCCGGCCTCAGGAGTGCGGGTGTGAGCGGGTCCTGGTCACCCGTTCCTGCCGTGTGGTCAGGCGGCTTTGGGGCAGCCTGCACTCACCCTGCCCTTTCCGCTCTTGTCCCCCAGGGTGTTTGGCTTCCCTGTCCACTATACCGACGTCTCCAACATGAGCCGCTTGGCAAGGCAGAGACTGCTGGGCAGGTCCTGGAGTGTGCCAGTCATCCGCCACCTCTTCGCTCCACTGAAGGAATATTTTGCTTGTGTGTAAGGGACATGGGGGCAAACTGAGGCGGTGACACAAAGTTAAACAAACAAACAAAAAAACACAAAACACAATAAAACACCAAGAACATGAGGATGGAGAGAAGTATCAGCACCCAGAAGAGAAAAAGGAATTTAAAACAAAAACCACAGAAGCGGAAATACCGGAGGGCTTTGCCTTGTGAAAAGGGTTGGACATCATCTCCTGATTTTTCAATGTTAATCTTCAGTCCTATTTAAAAAGCAAAACCAAGCCCCCTCCCCTCTCCCCCCCTTTTTGGGTCAAACCTTTTGTTTTCTACTCTTTCAGAGGGGTTTTCTGTTTGTTTGGGTTTTTGTTTCTTGCTGTGACTGAAACAAGAGCGTTATTGCAGCAAAAATCAGTAACAAAAAATAGTAACGATACCTAGCAGAGGAAAGGCCAGAGAGATGAGAAGAGGAAATTCTATAGTAATCTATATATTGGGTATTTTTCTTTTTACTATATATCTTTTTGTTGTTGTCTCTAGCCTGATCAGATAGGAGCACACGCAGGGGCAGAAAATTAGACACTCGGTGGCCGAACTTCCTCCCCGCGTCCGAGCTGTCCTACCAGCACCATTCCTGGTCATGCAAACAGAACCCAACTAGCAGCAGGGAGACGAGATCACCACACAAGATACTTTTCTACAGTATTTCAGGTGCCTACCACACAGGAAACCTTGAAGAAAACCAGTTTCTAGAAGCCGCTGTTACCTCTTGTTTACAGTTTATATATATATGATAGATATGAGATATATATATAAAAGGTACTGTTAACTACTGTACAACCTGACTTCATAATGGTGCTTTAAAACAGCGAGATGAGTAAAAACATCAGCTTCCATCTGGCCTTATGTGCAAAGGGTTTTAACCAAGGATGGGGAAAGGGATTCAGCTGGAAGATGGCTCGCTGTCTGGTGGGGTTTCCCCCTTGGTTTTTAACAAGCTGAAGGAGGGGAACTGAGTTGCATTCCCCCGCTTCTCCCTGCCAAAAAGGGGAGTCAGCTGAGGTGGTGAGGACCTGGGAAGCTGAGCGTGGAGTTCATCTGGGCTCACGCAGTAACCTTTGAAATCTTTCGAGAAAGGAGACTCCCTTGGCAAGATGGCAGGGTAAGGAGTCTTCGTTCCCGATTTCTCATGTTAGCAGAGTCGAGGGCTCCTTGTGGTGGGATCAGAAATAATCCAGAGTGTGGGAAAGTGACAGTTACAAACCCCACCTGGAGCAAATAAAAAAACATACAAAACGTACTGGTGCTTTCCTGTCTAAGTCGCCTTTTGTGTGTTCTTTTATGAGGCCCCACGATCCTCCCCTCTGTGCACAAGGCGGCTCTGGGCCCCTGGAATGTGATGTTTTTGGTCATCTCCAAAGGCTGCAGTTTTATACTGGGAGGCTGATGACACCTTTTATTATAATTATTCTTATGGTTCTGGTTACAATTGTTTGTTTTAAGATTTTCTTTGAGAAAACAAAAGCCCAACACCCTTCCCTTTAGGTTTCAAACCAAGGTGCGGGGAGCAGGGTGCTTCTAAGGCAGCGGTGGCTCTGGTGCCCTGGTTCCTACCCCTCGGGCCAGGTGGGCCACTGGGTGGCGCAGAGACATGCTGGGTGGCCAGGGAGTCCCCAAGGCCTGCCCTCCGGCTGGTCACTCTTCTCTTCTACTTCCCCTCCTCGTGATCAGGTGTGTCAGGGCTGGAGAGAGGCTTGGGCAGCCTCTCTCCTTGTGTGTGTGTTGGAGTGGTGTGTGTTTATTTTCTAGTGTTTGGTCTGATAGCTGTGCTCTTACCTCGCGTCGGCAGCACCTGGGGCCCCCATGTGCTCGCACTTTGTTCTGCTTCCCACCGGGGCTGGCAGCTAGGCAGCCTGGCCTTGGAGGTGGGGAGGGATGGCGCTGTTGCTCTGGGGTGAGAGCCCAACAGGCGGAGCTTGCCTGGATGGATGGGGTGTAGATATGTGGCATATAGAGATATATATTTTATAATGGGAGGGGGGGCGGCACCTCCTGGGACCGGCAGAACTGGGAGGTGTGCCATCAAGCACATGGTCCCAAGTCCGCATCCCTAGAAAGATGGGGCCTACGATGATAGGCGCTATATAAATAATATAGATAGGGTCATGTATAAGAAATATTACACAGTGGGGGTGGGGGGAACGGGCTCAGCACTGAGCCCGTGTCCCTGCTGCAGACAGAAGCCCCACACCAGTCAGTCAGTTCTCACACGCACAGGAACCGCTTCTCTGGATGCATAGTGAGTGCACTCACACACCAGGGATCCCCAGGCTCCTCCCCAGGATTCAGGACTTTGTGGAGTCAGCCCACGCAGCTCTTTACCTCTGTTGCCCTGATTGCAGGCAGACTGTCGATCTCAGAAGTTGCTAGGTGCTGAAGGCAGGAAAAGGAGGAGGTTTGATCGAGCAGGTGCTTCCTCTAGCAGGTCGTGTTCTGATCCTTTTTGCCCCTGGTGATGTCAAAGATTCTTCTGTTAGCAACCTGTGATACTGACCTGCGACTCCAGGCACCGGTAAAGTCAGCCCTCCACTCCCCCTACCTATTCGCCTAACCAAAATCAAATTGACATCTCCGTCTGTCTGGGCTGTGGGGCTTTCATTGGGAAAAAAACAACAAAAAACAAAAATGGGACTGAAGCTCACTTTTTGAATAAAGCGCATGAGTAATTAGTAACAAAACTAAATTGAGGCTTTGAACCCCTTGCTCATCCCTCAGGAGTAAGTGCACAGCTGGTGGCGCGTCGTGTTCCTCTTTGGGGTGTGTAGTCCTGGCCCCACTCTGCTGGTTTCCTCCATAGGTGGAGTTGAAGGTAACACCCACTTGCTGCCTGCCACTTTCCTGATGTGGCAGCTGGTGACTAGCCCCCCCCCGGGACTGGAGCTGCTAGGAGAGGGGAGACCTCTCCCCTCATCAGAGTCCCTGTGCTAAATGTGCTGGCCCGTCCCCTCCTTGCCCCAGCAGGGCTTTGTTCTGGCCTGGAGTCCACCAGCACCGCTCCAGGAGGTCTGCGGGGAGGACGGCTGCTTCGGGCAGTCCAAGGTGCTCCCTCCCCCGCTGGCCAGCGCCGAGGTCTTCCCAGCTCCCAGTGACAGGACAGTGTGGGCCTTCCTCTTCCAGAGCTCTGGCTCTCCTGAGCCTCTGTCCCCTGCTTATGTGAAGGAATTAGCTTTTCCCAGTGGCTCTAGCACGACCATAGCTGGGCCTGGTGCTCCCCCTGGGGGTCAGTATGGGGACTCAGGAAGGGCTTTGGTAGCCAAGGATGTGACAAGCCCAGTGTGGGCTGGCCAGGTTGCTTCGAGAGTGGGTGCTGAGCACAGAGGCCTCGTTGGGGCTGACTACCTAGCACCTGTTCCTCTCACTCTGGTGACCCCCAGAATGGATCCCACATAGGGACAGGAGTTAATCACCAGCCTTCCTTCCAGCCCAACCTGTGGGCTTGGTCTCAGAGTGAAACTTGGTCAGATGTAGAGGACTCAGACTGTGCCATCTTGGCTAGGCTGCATTGCTCTTTATCCACCTCCACTCCTGTGGGGGACTTCAAGGGACAGGTTCTGGGTATTGTTCAAAGGAGAGCTGTGACTCATTAGCTGAGGTAAGATCATGGGAGGGATGGGCAAGTTCACTGGGCTTGCTGTAGATGAGGCCGGGGTAGAGGCAGTGGAATGGGACAAACCAAGAAAGTCTGGGGAGACGCCTGGAGGGTGCCCTTCGGGGTTCCCTTTCCAAAGAATAGGTCTGTTTTCCCCTGGGACTCAGCCCTGGGGACCAAGGGGTGACATCTCCCTCCTGCAGGTGCCAAGTGGAACATGGTGCCAAAGACCCACGGCCCTTGCCTGGGGGAGATAGCTGGTGCTAGAGCCAGGGTCTCAGAGCGTTGGCCTCCTGCTGGAGGAGGTGCTCGCTCGATCCCAGCAGGGCGTCAGACTGGCTGGTGCTAACCCCTTACCCGTGGGACCGACTGGCGAACTGAGCTGGGGGCCTGGCAGGTGAGGATCGGGGTCTTGCATCTACTGTCTGTCTTTCTCGACCCCAGAGCCTCCCTGCTATTGAACATCCTATCAGAAAGCAGACTTCCCCAAAAAAGCATCTAGGGCCTCTTAGCTTTCCAGCAGGCCTGGGCGTGGTTGGTGGGCAGAGGCCCGTGTGGTTTTTGTGAGTGGCCAGGGTGTGGAGCGGACAGGCAGGCCTGGCGTGAAGGAAGGCTGGCTGGCCTGTGGGCCTGGCTGCTCCAGTCACCCTCTCATCTCCAGCACCCAGAGGTCTGGAACAGGAGGGAGGCAGGAACCAAGCTAAGCCATCTGGGAGATGCTCTTACAGGAAAAACAATCATTAGTTTTCCTGGTTGTGATTGTAAAAGTGAATACATAGAGTAGCTCTTGACTTCCTGTTGCCATTCTGCATGCTGCAGGGTTGTGATGCTAGTGTCTGTCAGAGCTGTCCTTTCCTTGGGAGCCTGCTAGCTGTGGCGCGCACCCTGAAGAGTGCTTGGTTTAGTTGGGGACAGAAGAGCCACCATGCCCGTGAGAGCTGAGTTTCCGGGCAGGCCCACATTTTGGTCCTGGGAGATGAGGGAGCTGAGTTTGTCATCAGGCCTTGCTCTAATCTGCCTGCACCCAGTGCTGTGACTAGAGGGTGACATCCAGTTGTCTCCTTGGCAGGAAGCAGCTGAAGCCTGCCCCCCACCCCCCAAGCTGGAGAAGGTATTACAAAGAGATGGCTTGAAGGCACAGTGGCCGTCCTGGCCAGGCCTTGTGCTGGGGTCAGGAAGACCCGACAGGAAGGGGTGTAGGTTGATTCAAACGATGAACTCCGCGGTAGCAGGGTGTACTTTGGCATCTTTACATTTTGGCAAAGGAAGGCTGGGGTCTTTGGAAGTGCGGACCTCCTACCTGTGGGTTTCAGAGGCCCAGCTTAAGACGGCCCTTTGGTTGGGCACCTGTCTCTGACCCCAGGCAGTGGAGCTGTGGGCAGGAGAAACAAGCAGGTGAACACACAGAGGAGAAAAGTGGAAGGCCCTTTGCTCGTGGGGACTTGCTAACTTCTGGAGAGGCCCCTGGACTCCCGAAACTGGTAACTGGAAAACTCCTGGGACTTGCTCCTCCAAACCCCAGTCTGGCAGCCTCCAGCCTGTACCTGAGGCTATGAGCAGCGGTCTAAAGTGTCACTGTAGTCCCATTTCACTTACCGATTTGGTTGCACAGCCCTAGAATTCAACAGACAACAAAAATGCTGAAATTCCTTAGAATATGCAGAGGGAGGAGGTGACTCAACAAGGTGCTAAAACATTTTATTAAAAATATATATTGTTAAATTAAGTCTGCTGTCTGGACAATGACTGTTTGTTTTGTTTTCTTGTAGTGGAGTTTAAAAGAGACTATTATTTTACTCTGATATATTATTATTAAAAAGGCATTTTAACTTTGTACTTGAAAACTAAGTGAGCGATTTCACGTGTTTTAGCTGAGGCATTGAAGTAGCGGGTGCTTACTTATCTGTGGGAAATCATGTATTCATACTGAAGAATAAACTCCGTAGCTGGTTTGGTAATAACTTCTACTGTTACAGAGGACTGCGCTTTGACCCCGGTGGCAGAGCACTTTCACTCCACATTCCACGCAGCTAAATGCAGGACCTCCCGGACTCCCCCAGCCCCGGCCTTCTTTCTTCCTTTCTCTTCAGTTCCTGTTCCTTTTTTTCTTTTTTTTTCTTCTTTGTTTGTTTTTCCTGGTTCCAGCATCCTTTCACCACTGTATTGTTTTTTTTTAGGGTTGCTTCTCTATTTATTGACAATGTACATTTCACAGTCTGGTTTCTCGGGATGCCGGCGCTGCTACGCGGGGCTCCGTGGGGCCCTGCCACGGCCGCCTGGTGTTCTGTTGTATCTCTGTGTACGTGATGCTCGTGACATAGCTGTTTATGAAATAATTAAAGAGGTCAATGCATACAGCAGATGTAGAAAGTCTGTCAGTTCCGCCTTCATCACTTTTTTTTTGTGCCCAGAAGAATATAATAAAGCTCCTTTCTAATGTACTTGTGCTGGAGAACACTTGAATAAATGGACTGTTTTCGTGCAAAAAGAAAAACGGAAAAAGCACCATAATAATGTCCTTTTGTCTTGCGTCTCATTTGCCCTGACGTGACTGTTCGCTCCGGAAGGCTTAAGCACCTCGTGGGGAGGCGCGGCGGGGGCTCCGGCGGAGGGCCGCCCTCCTCCCAGCTGCGCAGGCGCCGGCGGCGGTGCCGCCTAACATCAAAGATCAGTGACAGTGAGTCAAGGTTGCTGGGAAAGCCAATTCGGCCTTAGGTGGAGCGATAGGTGTCTCAGGACCAGAGTAGGAAGATGGCGGGGGAGCTCCTGAGCAGCAGGCGTGGCTGCTCTTGCAGCGGGGTTCCGCCCGCGAACCCGAGTGGAGAGGAGTGGCCAGGGAGGCCGGACAGCCTGGACCTGGACGGGAGCGACCTGGAAGGAACCACGCTGTGTGTCCTAGGAGGAGTGAGAATTGGGAGGAGATATTTGCAAATACTGATCAGCAACCCACAGGGCCCGGACTATCCCCGTGTGCGTGGTGACGGAGGCTGCTTCCCCACCTAGCGAGGGCAGACCCTTCATGCCTCTGGCCACAGTGCAGGGCACGCCCGGTGTGCAGGGAACGTGCTGGGCCGGGTCCTGCGGTCTCCTGACCCACGTCTGGGCCCCTCAAATGCCTGGGCTGCCTCAGCGTTGTCTTCAGGGGGGCCGGGGCCTTGCGAACTGCAGAGCCCTGCACACACGTGACCCTTTGTTCTTGTGATTCTAACTTCTGTCCCCACCCGTGCAGACGGCAGTCTGAGCGTGCACGAGGCCTAGGACTGATCTTCCAGATCTTGGCCCTGGACCTCGGCAGTCTCCTCGGTGCCCAGGAGGCTCAGCTTTGGCTTCTGCTCCTAGGGCAGGGTTGCTTGAGGGTTTTTTCCTACCCAGGGCTGCTGGGAGGTTTAGGACATCACTGCCCCGTGGGCAGCGTTCAAGAATGTGATAAAGGGATGTGGTGGCTCGTGCCTGTAATCCCAGCACTTGGGAGGATGAGGCAGGAGGATCTCTGCAAAGTTTAAGGCCAGCCAAGGCTACACAGTGAGTTCAAGGCCAGCCTAAACTATGTAGCGAGACCTTGTCTCAAAAAGACAAAAAAAAAAAAAAAAAAAAATAAAAAAAAAAACTATTCTAAGACTTTTTCACCGTAGCTTTTTCTCCCCCGCACCAAAGTTGTGTGTATTTAACTTTTACCCTGCCTTTTTTTCAGTACTTTTCACTGTTGATGTAGAATCTTTTTTTTCAAATGGCTGCATGACATTTTCTTGTTGAATGTTTGTTTCTATATTTATTTCAGCTATAAATGGAGCTTTAATAAACATCTTTATGTTTTTGGCTTTTCCCTCTACATTTTGTATTTTATTTTTCTTGAAATAGATTCCCATAAATGAGACTAATTGTAACAAAATAGATGGATATTGAGTTGGTTCCTGAGATTTGCCTGACAGCATCCTGGAAACCAGCAGACAGGTGGTGTCTCTTCAGCTCTGAGGGTTCTCTGTTCAGAAAGAAACCCAGTCCTTAGCTTTCCCAGTTCAGAAATGCACTGGCTTAGTCTGGTTCTGGACTAAGTCTGTTGCTGGAACAGAATACCCGAGACCACGATTTATAAAGGAAAGAGGTTTGTTGGCCCCGGTTCTGGAGGCTGGCTCCAGGATCAGTAGCTACATCTGCTGAGAGCCCCATGCTGTCCTAACAGCCACAGGCAGGAGCCAGAGCAGGAAGGGCCAGGCCTCCATAGCGGCCACACCCTCCAGGGAAAGGCTTTATTCCTCCCCGCCCCCCCCACGGCCACATGCAGGTTTCACATGTGTCTCAGAGGGGACAAATCATATTCAACCTGTAGCATATGTGTTGGTCCCAGTGGGGAAGACTTTGAGAAGCTTGAAATCACCTACTGAGAAGCAAGATGTAGAAGGAACACAGTTTGGTCCCTGAACTGTGAAAATTAGCTGCCTGTAGGAATTCTGGTAGGGACTGAATCTTGGAGCTCCAAGGTTAAGGAGAAGTGGGAGGGCAGAGAGGCCCTTAGCTCTGAAAGCCATGGTGATCACCCAGGGGTCAGAGAACTTGCAGGAGGGAAGGAGCTGCCAGGCCATTTGGCTAATAAAGACCATCCTGTAAAGAAGATGTGGTATTTATATGCAATGGACTACTACTCTGTCATGAAGAAATATAAACTTGAGTATTTGTAGGAAAATGGATTTACCTCGAGACCATAATCTTAAGTGAAATAAATCAAACACATAAGTTTAAATGTCACATTGCTTCTCTTG
The DNA here is from genome assembly GCA_028451465.1 of Erethizon dorsatum. Taxonomy (NCBI): domain Eukaryota; kingdom Metazoa; phylum Chordata; class Mammalia; order Rodentia; family Erethizontidae; genus Erethizon; species Erethizon dorsatum. The sequence goes on from CM051824.1 coordinate 69,796,534, forward strand.
TGTGAGAAACCCAAAGGGTAAATAAGGAGCATCATGGAGGATAGATATTGGGAAATAGGAAGAACATGTTCAAATGGGAAGGAGAGCAAGGAAGGATGGAGGGTGAAGGGAAGGAAGGGAAAAGGAGAAAAAGAATGGAAGGAAAAAATGGAATCAAAGCTTGTGTAAATGGGGAGGGGAATGGGGAAAAAGAATTAAGATAGGTACAGGTGCAAATTCTCTATGATGAAAGTGATCAATATGTATGACAAATATGTACTAATAAAAAATAAAGTTAAAAAATAAAAATAAATAAAAACCATCCTGGATCTGGGAGGCTGAGGCAGGAGAATCAAGTTCAAGCCCAGCCTGAGCGACTTAGCAAGACCCTGACTCCAAATGAAAAGGCTGGGGGATACAGCTTGCTGCAAAGGCCTTGAGTTCCATCCTCAGTACCTTTTTTTTTTTTTTTTTTTAGGAGATGGGGGTCTCACTTGTTGCTTAGACTGGTCTCATATCCCTGAGCTCAATAATTACACCAATTGTTAAAACACACACACACATGGAGAAAACCCACCTCCCAAAGTTAACTACTGTTGGAATTTCTCAATTTTTACTTTCACGCTAAATGCATATACAAACTAAAGTCACGTTAGGGTTGGGGATGTGGCTCAGGGGGAGAATCCCTGTCTAACACGCATGAGACTTTGAATTTAATCCCCAGAACCCCAAGAAAAATAAAACATGACATTGTATTGTTCATTAATATTTTGTTTTGCAATAATGATTACTAATTTTTTTTTTTTTTTGTGGGTACCGGGGGGTCGACCTCAGGACCTCGTGCGCCAACAGGCACCCGTGCCACTGAGCGATATCACCGGCCCCTTTTTCGTATGTGGGATCCGGGAGTCGAACTCGGGCCCTTGCGCTTGCAAGGCAGGCGCTTATGCCGCTGAGCCATCTCACCGGCCCATTACTAATGTTTATTGAACAGTGTGGGCCAGATATTTTTCTGTGGATATTTTATTGTGAACACTTACCCCATTACTATCTTTTAATACATTTTTCCCCAAAAAATGATTTTTAGGGAGTCCAGTGAAAGTTTTTATTTTTGCAATACTAGGGATTGAACCTGTGCCTTTGCACTGATTCAGATCTTTTTATTTTTATTTTTATTTTATTTTATTTTATTTTGGTACCAGGAATGGAACTCACGACCTCATGCTTGCCAGTCAAGCTCTGTGTTGCTGAGCTATATCCCCAGCGATCCTTTTATTTTTTATTTTTTTGTGGGTGCCGGGGGTCGACCTCAGGACCTCGAGCGCCAGCAGGCGCCCGTGCCGCTGAGCGATATCACCGGCCCCTTTTTTGTATGTGGGTTCCGGGAGTCGAACTCCGGCCCTCGCGCTTGCCGGGCAGGCGCTTAAGCCGCTGAGCCATCTCACCGGCCCTTATTTTTTATTTTAAGACAGGGTTGGCAGGCCATGGTGATGCATGCCTGTAATTCCAGCACTCAAGAGGCTACATAGTGAGCTACATAGTAAGTTCAATGCCAGCCTGAACTACATGAGACCCTCTCTCAAAAAAAAAAAAAAAAAAAAATCAGGGTCTCACTAAGTTGCCAAGTTGACCAGGCTGGGCAGGGCTGAATTTGGGATTCTCCCACCTCATCTTCCCAGAGCGCTGGAATTACAGGCGCACACCACCATGCCCAGCTAAAAGTCATTTTTAATGGCTGCATACTACTCCACCCTGTATTCATACTACGGTAAATTTATTTAATCCATCCTCTGGATTTGCACATTTACATTTTCTTGTCTTTTCCTGGGAGGGTACCATTATCAACACTGCTGAAGCCAACATTCTAGCAAGTACCTTTACTAATCACCGTGTATTTTCATAAAAAACGAAATCCCTATAGTCCAGGCGTAGTGGCCCATACCTGTAATCCCAGCTCAGGAGGCTGAGGCAGGGAGGATTGCTGTGAGTTCAAGTCCAGCCTGGGCTACATAAGCAAGTTCAAGGCCAGCCTGAACTGCACAGCAAGACCCTGCCTCAAAACAAAAACAAAAAACAAAAACAAAAATAACACCGAAATTCCCAACATAGGAGAAAGGCCGCAGAGCGCGGTGGGCCCTGGGGTAGTAGGGCCTAGGGAGCCGCGCGACTGTCACCCACGGGGACCCCGCCTGGGCTGCAGATGCCGGAGGCCCGCACATGCGCTGTCCTCCTCGCGATGGCGTCCGCAGGGCGCCCAGGACCCCCGGCCGCAGTACCTGGAGCCCGGCCCTTTCAGCACAGATGGCGCGGGTGTCACTGCGGGTCAGAGGGCTCAGGAGCCACACAAGCCCCCGGGTGTGCCAGGTGGGGCACGGATGAGCAGGGCAGGGCTGGCACCGAGGAGGGTGATGCAGCCAGGCCCGGAGCCCGACTCGGGCGCGCACCAGACATCCCCCCTCTGCCACGGAGAGCGCGTGTTGCCGAGGCCGCAGAGGCCCTGCGGAGTCTTCATTAAGGCAGCGATGCAGTGTAGTCAAGGAGGAAGAAAAGACCGAGTTCGGATCCTCGCTCTTTACTAGCTGTGTGCGAATCAACCTTTTCCACTACTCAGTTTTGCCATCTGTGAAATGGGAGCAATCAGTAATCTTCTTCCCAGGGTTGTTGTGAGGATTCAGATCTGCAAATTAGATGTTCAATACAATTACAGAAGTACTCAGTAGATGAGAGCCTTGTGGTCTGGGACATTGAGTGCAGAGCTTTCGCGTAGAGCTATATCCTCAGCCCTTTTCCTATTTTTCATTTTGAGACGGGGTTCTCTCTAAGTCACTAAATTGCCCAGGCTGGGCTCAAGGTTGTGATCCTGATCTTCCTGCCTCAGCCTCCCAGAGTGCTGAGATTACAGGCGTGTGTCATTACTTCCAGCTATGGTGTTAGTCTGACCCAATTGCTGTCACCAGTGTAGGCGCTATAGCCTAGGCCCGGCTCTTCCCTCTTTTTTCGGGGATCCTTGCTTTTCAGGGGTCACCCAGAGGCCTCCCCTGAGCAGACATGAGGAGCCCCAGGCATGGACGGGGGCGGGGCCCCGCCTGGGAAGGTGGCGTGAAGACCTGCTTGGGGAGTCCTTCCTGCCTTCCGGAGCCTGCCCTGTGGCTGCAGGTTTGCCTGCAAGGCCCAGGAGGCCACCCAAGCCGCTCAAGTCGAGGGGGATTTAGAAAGGTGACGGGGCGCCTCCCGGGGCCCAGCGGCGGGGCCGGCAGCAGAGAGCGCCTGGCGCCGCCCTCCTCCTCCTGCACGGCTCGGAGCCCCCGCCTCTGCGCGCCCCAGCCGTCCCACCTGCCGGTCCAGGGACTCGATTACGCCCGCCAAGGCCGGCCCGGCGCAGGCACAGGGCTTTGACCTTTCTTTTGGAAGGATACAGTTTGGCCCCTAACAAGTGTTCACGAAGAAAATGAGATGGAAACAGAGCCCCGCTCATTCCAGGGCTTGTTGGAAAGGAGACTAAACAAAGTACGGAAAAAGTTTGCCGTTCCCTGCCTGAAGGACCGGCCAGGGCGTCCGCAGGACGCGGAAGGCCAGGGGTGCCCGGCCGGGATGGGGGCGGCAAGGGGCGGGGCCTCGGGGTGCCCTCAAAGGAGCCCTTTCAGAAACTAGCTTGAAACAGCAAGCATCCTAGTTGGGACACCCTTGGAAACACGCCTGGTGAGGTGGACACGCTGGGCGCCGACGTCCTTTGACACGAGCAGCCCACTGCTTCTGAGGACGGAGCCCGGGGTGGCGCCGAGCGACCTCCTGCCCCTGACTTTGGTGTATTCTGCATCATTAATATTACAGTCCCTTTTTTTTTTTTTTTGTGGGTACCGGGGGGTCGACCTCAGGACCTCGCGCGCCAACAGGCACCCGTGCCGCTGAGCGATATCACCGGCCCCTTTTCCGTATGTGGGATCCGGGAGTCGAATTCGGGCCCTCGCGCTTGCAAGGCAGGCGCTTACGCCGCTGAGCCATCTCACCGGCCCACGGTCCCTTTTTTTCTAGGGCCAGACTGGCTTTTGCCCAAGGGAGCAGAAGTTCTTGGCCAGTGGCTTTTAGCAATTAGATTTGTAGAGAAAAAACGAGGAGCCCCCCTCCCCCATTCTACCTACACAGCGTGACTCTATTTGAGTGGCAGAATGACAGCAGCCAGATACAGCTGGAGGAGCTGTCACGGGCGTCACCTCCCCCGGCCCTGGCGTGTGACCCGGGGCCTCCTGGGACACGGTTCAGTGAGGGGCAGCAGGGGCTGCAAGAAGTGGCCAGGGACCTTCTTGCATACAATGGCCTTGCGTCTGTCCTCTCTCAGATAGGTGGTCCTAGGTGACAGGCTCGACTTCCCACTGGTGACACTGCCCCCCGGGGGTCGTAGCCGGGCAAGGGGGGCAGGTGCGTGCTGTGGCAGGAGTCTATTTATTACTTTTTCTTTATTTCAATCTAATTTTAAAATTCATTCTATTTTGTTCTAATTATTTTATTAGTTTTAAGTCATTAATGTAATTTTAAAATTAAAAAAATTGTTTTATATTTTATTTTTCAAATTTAATTTCAGTTTTAGTTTTTTGCAGTTTGGATTGCCAGATAAAATACAGGATGCCCTGTTACATTTGAATTTCAGATAAGCGAAGATGCTTTTAAGTATACATATATTCTGTTTAGTATAATATACGTATATTCTGATTTAGTATAAGGAGGTCATTCTGTTGGTTTTGTTTTTGTTTTGTTTTTGGATTGCACCTAGGGCCTTTGCACTGACCTATATCTTCAGACCTCTTTAAAAAATTCTTAAATTTTGAGACAAATTCTTGTTAAATCCCCAGACTGGGCTGGAACTTGCAGCGCTCCTGACTCAGCCTCCCAGAAGGCTGGGACCATCCTGTATCTTTATTTACTAAATCTGACTCCCAGTGTGCAGCAGAGCATCTTGTTTGGAGGAAATCTGGCTCCACCTGTGAAAGTCGGTGGTCCCTGTGAACTGTGATGTGCAGTTCCAGGGGTGCAAGAGGGTGAGTGTCCTCTAGTGTCACTGAACAGAACCAGCCCACCTGCCCGAGGGCAAGGTAGTGGCGGCCACAGCAGGTGGGCAAACATCATGCACATTGGATTTCCCCAACAGCAAATGGCTCATGTCCTCTGAAGTGTCCCCCGTGGCCCGTATCCTGTGACAGTGGTGATGAACCTATGGCACGTGTGCCCTGGCCGGCATACAGAGCCCTCTCTGTCGGCATGAAAGCCAAGTCACCCCAGCATCGCCCTAGCAGCCGAGCATTTGGGTTTAATTGCAGTGTTGGCACTTTGTGATAAATAAGTGGGTTTTGGGTTACACTTTGGGCACTTGGTCTCTAAAAGTATCACCATCCCTGTCCTATGAACAAAAAGCTCTGAAGGAGGGACTAGCTCTGCCAATACGATATCTGGACATGTCCCTGGCCTCAGTTTCTCCATTTGTGAAATGGGGCTGTAGTCTGGGTTATGTGGGATGACAGATGTGAAAGTACCTGGTGATCAAGAAGCCCAGACACTGGGCTGTACTCCTACACTTTCTCTGGTCCACTTCAGGGGGAGATTCACAACTTGACGAACGTTGACTATTCACAGGCACGTGATCACCACAGTTGCAAATATCTTTTTTTTATGATCCACAAACCTCTGGTGGGTGTCCGCTCCCCCTTGGCCTGGGGTGTGCTAGGCATGCAGGGCACAGAGATGAAGGTCACAGCCTTTCCTAGAGGAACTCAGAGTCTGGGAGAGCAAATGTAGGTAGATGTGACAGGACACTGAGCAGCAGCGTGTGGAGGGAGCGCACCAGGACACGGGGGCAGGGCTGCAAGGTTGACAGGACCCTTCGGACTGGAAAAATCTAGAACATTCCACAAGCTGGATTCCTCTCCCCCTGCCCCGCCAGGCCCTCAGTCCCACCCCATGAGAAGCTGCCTGGGTCCTGAATGATCCACAGGTACCCACATCCTCTGTTTTTTCTTTCTTATCAGGAAGAATCTCCTTCCTCCTCACGCTTCGAAGCCCTCCTCTGAGAAGCCATCCTCGCTTTCTCTCGAGGTTCTGCGATGAGTGCTCTGCTCCTTGGCCTGGGGCCCACAGGTGCTGAGAGGCTGAGAGTGGCAGATTCTGAGGAAGGCAGAGGCCGGCGGGGAGGCCGGGAGCAGGCCGGGGCTCACTTGCTGAGAGCAGGAGACCAGAGGACAGGAGAAGCCGGATGGCCAGGAGTCTGTGTGCAGACTGCAGGGCAGGGACCGTGGAAGTGGGCCGGGGTGTGTGACCCTCTGGATTGGGGATAAGCTGAGGCATTCCAGGTCCAAGGTACCATCCAAGTGCCAAGCAGGCTCCCACCTGGGCCTAAGGCCTGTACCTGTGAGGGGCCTCACTTCCTACCAGCACATTCAGCTGTGAACTCATCGATGGATTCGTCCACCAATGAGTGTAGCACCCCATGACCCGGGCACCTTCCCAAATCCCCGCCCTTGAACATGTGAGACTTTTGGGTGACATTTTAGATGTCCACCTTTAACAGTGGCCTTGGGAGCACAAAATGTTGCCATTCTTCCTGTCAGTTTTGGCCTTCAAGGGACTCTGAATTCACTTTTTTCTTCTCAGCAAGCACTGCCCCAATCCTGGTCACACCTGGCTGGCCACGAGTCTCTCCACTATGTCCCCTGGGGCCAGTCTGTGCCACCGCAGCCTGAGTGATCTCAAAAGACCCACAGTGGCAGCAGCAGCAGCAACATGTTCTATTGTAAAAAAATCAAATACTGTCAGTAAAAATTCAAACAGTTGAGAGAGTATTAGGGGAAGCCAAAGATCGACCCCTTTCCTTATCCCAGGCTGCAAGCCTCCTGCCCCGAGGAAGCCTGTTTCTTCTCTACAAACACTGCTCTGTGGGTGTGTGATTGCACAGATATGTGTAATTACATGTGTGTGCCCTTCACAGAAACAAGCCAGCCTTCTGCACCTTGCGTTTTCACCTGCAGGCGCACACTGGCAATCACCAGCCCCATGGATTACCACGCTAGTTTCCAGAATTTTACTCTTAGGAATCATGCTCCAGAGACACCAATCATGTGAAGCAGAATTGCTGGCCTAACTGGCACCTGCAATTAAAATGATTACTTTTGCCAAATTGCATCTTATAATGGCTTTCCCGATTTCCATTTCCATAAATAATCGGATGTTTTTCCTCACTCATTACAAACACCTCCCCATATCTTTGTCAATCATGTGACACTTCCGTGGAGAAATGGGATCTCATTTTAATTTGTGCCTGTTACCTGTACAAATCTCTTTTTCTTCTATGTGTGTCTTGCACACAAGTCTTTTCTGCATTAGGTTCTTTGTATGTGGTTTATTGATTTGCAGCCATTTCTTGTAGTTAAGAAAATTGGCACATTATTTCTCATATTGTTGCAAATATTTCTTCCAATTTATCTATTATCTTTTTTATTTCATGAAAAAGTAGAACAAATTTTCATGACAAAATAATGAGAGAATAACAGTAGTTAATACACTGTGTATCGTTATCCTCAAAGTACTTACTCAGAGTCCAAGACACAGACAAACAAGATTCTCTCTTACAAAGAAGCAGATAGGTAATAGCACAAAACTTTCTTTTCGATGAACTAAGAGAAACTAGTAGTATAAATGAAACAAGTTAACATATATGTTTTAAAAAATTGAAACAGTGGAATAGGTAATTCGGGGAATATTTAAATTTCTCCCTACTTCCTGTTTATCTATCTTCTATTTTGCTTTTTATTTGCATATATATTCTCATATAAGAGAGACCATATGATATTTATTTATTTATTTATTTTTTATGTGGGTACAGGGAGTCGGCTTCAGGACCTTGCACTTGCCAGCAAGCACTTGTGCCACTGAGCGATATCACTGGCCCATGTTTTCCTTTATGTGGGTGCCGGGAGTCGAACTCAGGACCTCGTGCTTGCCGAGCAGGCACTTATGCCGCTGAGCTATCTCACTGGCCCCTGACCATATGATATTTAATTTTGAATTTCACTTAACATTATGTTCCTAAGTTGCATCCATTTACCTACACATGCCCCAAGTTTATCTTTCTTCATGGCAGCTGTGGTGTATAAATACATTTCCTTATCCATTCATCTGTTGATGGACATATACGCTGTTTCCAAGATCTAGCTATTATAAATTGTGCTGCTATAAACATGGGGTATGCATGTATCCCTGTAATGTGCTCACTTTAACTCTTGGGAAGATACCTAGGAGGGGGACAGCTGGGTCAAATGAAATTTCTTTTAGTTTTTTGAGGAATCTCCACTGCATTTGTACTAGTTTACATCCACACCAACAATGTAGAGGAGTTTCCCCATATCTTTGCCAGCATTTGTTATTAGATTTTTTGATGATAGTCATTCTTTCTGGGGAAAGATGGTATCACAGTGTAGCTTTAATTTGTATTTCTCTAAAGGCCAGTGATGCTGAAGATTTTGTCATATATCTACTTGCAATTTGTACTTCTGAGAAGTGTCTTCATTTTGGCTGCCCATTTTTCAGTTCATACTTTTTTTTCTCGTGCTTTATGGTTCCATTTTTTACTTTTACATTTTTGATCTACCTGCAATTTATTTTGATGTAAAGAAGAAAAGGTATGGATCCACATTTAACTGTTTTCTAAATGGCTACCCTTTCCCAAAATGATTAACTGAATACCATTTCCTCCATGGATTTAGTGCCACTTTTATCATATTCTAAATTTCCACGTGTACTTGATCTATTTCTGGTGTATTTACTGTGTTCTGTCGATCACAGTAGAATTGTGACCTCATGTATATGCCAAGTTGCTTTATTTGCTCCAGCTTTACAGTATATTTTTACTACTGGGTAAGGTTACTTCTTAGAGATTCACAGGCTATTTTCGCTTAGTTTCCAGATGACATTTAGTATTATCGGACATTTAGTATCAGTCTAGTGGGGCTGGTACGAGAGACATAATTTCAAACACTCTTTAGTCACACTGTCATGGTGTTGTAAGGGAAAGTCCTGGCACTTGGGAGAATGGAAGACAGGAACCCTATGATTCATATATATATATTGCAGACCTAAGGAAAGCTAACATCTTCATAATACTATCTTTTGTTCGTGACAAAAATGAGTCTTTCCATTTATTCAAGTCTTCTTTTATGTCCCTCAGTAAAGTTCACAACTTTTCTTTAGAGAAGTATTATATATTTCGTGATGAGTGAAAGTCTAAACAGTTGCTCTTTGTTTTGCACTTATGAATGGACTCTTTTCTTCCCGAGTGTCTTCTGACTGTTATGTTTCTTACCAGGGAATCTTTCTGAAAAGTCTACTCACGCTCAAGGCGCATGGACCACAGTGTCTCCCACACGCTGCTGCGCCCCACACCCTGGCTGGCTCCTCCTGCCCGCTGCTCCTCCTCCGCTGTCTGGGCTCCAGGTGTCCCCACCTGGCTGTCTTGCCACCTCACCCGATGATACCCTCAGCTTCTCGGCTCATGGAGACCTCCTCGGGGACGTGGATGCTTGGGTGAAGTTGGGGCTCCTGTTTGACGCTTTCATGCACAGCATGTGATGGGACTACTTCTGCAGCTATGAGTGTCACCCCCAACCCCACAGTGTTGCAGGAGGACACAGGGCTCCGCCTGAGCTTTTGCTGCTCTTTCCCCAGCCCCAACTCTGGGGTGGTGGGGACAGTGAAAACCATGGAGGTGGCACGTGAGGCCACTCAGTTGGCATCCACTCCTCCTTACAAAAAGACTGAACGCTCATTCTGCTCGGAGGAAGCAGCGCCTCTCAAGAGACTGTAGACTAGGAAAAGGCTGGGGACACTCGCTCAGTGGGCTGGCACATGTTATAGTAACCATTTTTCTGGCGAGTATGTAGTAACACGGGCTACATCATGGAGTGAAGATTTGGGGGCACAAGAATAGAGAATAATCACAGCCAGAGGCAAGCTGCACAAACAGTGATTTTTGCTTTGCTCCTGGCTGGTGCCTGGGATGCGGCAGGTGCTCTGTAAACACTTCATGGAGTGAAGGAACTGGGTATAAAACAGCCTGGAAGCTCCAATAGCATTGGGATGATGGTGATGATGCTAGTAATAATAATTTACTATTATTATTTACAGGACTGGGGATTGAACCCAGAGCTTTCACAATGAGCTAAATCCCCACTTTTTTTTTTTTTTTTGAGATAGGATCTCTATATGTAACTCAGACTGGCCTTGAACTCACTGTATAATCCAGGCTCACCTTGAACTCATGGCAGTCCTCCTGCCTCAGCCTCCCAGGTGCTGGGGTTAAAGGCACGCACACTATGCCTGGTTCATTTTAAATTATTTATTTATTTTTTATTTTGAGAAGGATCTTGCTGGTTTGAACTTGGGGTCCTCCTGACCCAGCTGCATCTGGATTTTTAAGGGGATGGGACTATTTTTTATTTCCTTATGTTATGTTTTCCAAGATGTCTATAAGAGAGTTAGGTAGAATGAAAAACCTTTTCCTGTTTTCTCCACAGTCCTGTGATGACACTTCTTAGAGTAGCCACCAGAGGGCAGGGCTGCCCTCCGTCGGGATTGATCCAGCCTCTAGATCAAGCTCTGAATGGAGCCTCTAAGCAATGCACAGGTTTCTTCAGAGGCCAGGGAACCACCTGGTTGGGGACTTTCATGATGGCAAGAATCAATCTCGTTTCTCTCTCCCTCATGTGTGGGCTCCCCAGAACAGGGTTTGAAACATTTTTTTCTGGCTCTGCTGTGAAGAACACAACCTCTCAATCCACTGTTCTCAAGTGTTGAGCCTTCCTAGGGCTCTCTGGGACCCGCAGCGACAGACAGGGTCCTGCCCTCAGATACCTGTCCTGACTTACTGACCTCCAAGTTCACACAGGAGAGCTCAGTCCTGGAGTCTAGTCTTTCCATCTCTGTGACAAAATACCTGAAAAAGACACCTTAAAGGAGGAAAGGTTTTCTTGTCTTGTGGTTTCAGAGTGTTCAGTCCATGGTCACCTGGCCCATTATTTCTGGGCCTGTGGTGAGGCAAAGCAGCACGGGGAAGGGCACAGTGGAGGGAGTTGCTCACTTTATGACAGCCAAGGAGAAGAGAGAGAGAGAGACAGAGAGGAAGGGGCCAAGAACAAGACATAGCCTCCAAGCTCATCCCCCAGGACCCACTACCTCCAACTGGGCTTCACTTCCTGTCTCATCACCTCCCAGTAAGGCCATCAGGTTATGAATCTGCCAGTGGGTTGGTCTGCTGAAGAGGCTGGAGCCACCTCCCAAAGCCCCCTCTCACTGTGTAGCCCAGGCTGGCCTCGAATTCATGGTGATCCTCCTGCCTCAACCTCCCGAGTGCAGGGATCAGAAGCACTTGCCATCACGACTGGCTTGGAGTGGGTTCTGATTGCAGAGGTGCACGACGGTGAGGAGACTGATCAGGCAGCAGCTGTAATCGCCGTGGTGAAAGGCGAGGGTGGTGGCTCCGCACCTGGGGCCCCCCGGAGGTGCTTGCTGAACTGGTCTGAGCTGCTGTGGTCCGGGCCCCTTCCAGGGAAAGGAGAAATGACCCCAGAAACAAAGCCTCCGCGGGAAAAGCCGTCTTCATTCTGGTGGCTGGTGATTGGAAGGAACAAGGATTCGCAGTGGCAGCCGCGAACGACAGATCTTCAGCAGCAGGAGCCCAGCCGCAAAGGCTTGGCCAGACGTGCCCGGGCGGGTGAGGTGACCCGGGCAGGCCTCGCCGGGCTTGGGGCCGCCTGGGTTCCGCAGCCAGGGCTCTTCCCTCGAGGTCTGCTGGTCACCCTGGCCACACGCCTGTCCCTCGCCACCCAGGCCGGTCCCGCTCGGCAACCCACAGCTGGAGCCCCTCGGGACACCCTCGTCCCCGACTGTCACAGACGCTGTCCTCGGCTCCTTCCGGTCTTCACTCCTGACGTCACTTCCGGCGCAGCGCCGCCGGCTCTGGCGGGTCTTCCTAAACTCACAGCCCTTCTCCCACCGCCTTCTTCCTGCCTGCCCCGTTTTAATTCTCTTATCCGTTGTCTTCCCTTCTAGAGTCTAGGCTCCAGTTTTGGGCTGTTTTATTTACTTCTGTGTCTCTTGTCCCAGGACAGGGCCTGGGAACAAAGTCTCAGTAAATATGTGTGGAAGGAAAGAACAAATGAATGAATGACGAGTGACAGCACCACATCTGTCCCCTCTGCACTTCCAGTCCTTGCGGTGAACGCTTCTTGGGTTTAATTCAGTTTTTCTAAATAACTTGTAACTGCTGCAATATTTTATTTATCCATTTTAAACATCTTCTGGTTTCTTCGACTCTCCTGCCACATTTCTGTCACCCCCAGACTGGTACTTTACATTTTGTTAAATCATTAGGGCTATGTAAATATTGTTTACTGCAAATCTGTGCTCTGGTTACATTTCCTTCCTTACATAGCTTGCTCTCCCTCTCTCTTTCTCTCCCTCTTCCTGGAGCTTCTAATTGCTTGTTTCTTACCCTGCAATGTTTATTATTATTATCATAATTCGGATAATTTCCCAATGTTGTACCATTTTAGACTCATAGGAGGCCCCCCCATGATACTTATCACAGTTTGTAATTATGCATTTATTTGGTTGTTTATTTTCTTAAATGTCTGCCTCTTTCACTGGAACACAAAATGCAAAGCCTCTGGTTTCTGCGAGTGTTCCTGGCACTTGGCACCTGCTCTGAGTCTGGCACATGTTAGGTCCTCGGTCCAGGGTTCTTGAATAAATGAAGAGTAGACGCATGTATGGTTGTCAGTGGGTGATTGGTTGGAAAGCTGTAGATTATCTCTACAGTGGAATCATTCAGCATTTAGAAGTTATGGGTAGCAGCTGGATGTGGTGGTGCACACCTGTAATTCTAGCATTTTGGGAGGCTGAAGCAGGAGGATTGCATTTCTGAGTCCTGCCTGAGCAATGTGGTAAGACTCTGTCTCAAAACAAGAAATAGAGGAGAGAGGGGAAAAAGATGGTGGACGAGTAAGAAGCAGGCAGTGAAACTCTCTCTAAAAGTTGCCGTTGGACCAGGGGAATATAGTGACCAGGAGAGCGCAGGAGTGGGGGAGATGCCTCCCCGGAACCCAGAAAAGTTCTGAAGCACAGTTTGGGACCCCCGGCACCAGTGAAGGGTACTTTTCAACAAAGAAGGAGCAGACCGTGCACGCACCTTCTACCATCCCAGGAACCGCAGTGCGACAGAAGCTCAAATCTGCGGACACACGGTGACAGCTGGCGCCCAGGGAGCCCCCGCGGAGAATCCCGAGACAGCGGCGGGGCAGGGGAGTGGTGGAGAACTGCGCTGGCCGGAGGTGAGTGTCTCTCAGCCACACCTGTCACGCGCCAGAGAGCAACCGGCCGGGCGCCATTGTGGGGGGCGTGGTGAAAATCAGAGCGGCGCGAAAACAGCGCTGGGAACCCGCGCTCCGGACACCGTGGTGCCTCTCAGGCCCACGGAAAGTGAAAGTGCGCTGAGGGCGGCAGGCGAACAAGACTGGTCTCCGCCTGAAAGTCCACGCTTCTGCTCACTGCCCTGCCAGAGGGCCGCTCCTGGCTTACTGGGACTGACCTGCACGGAATAGGACTCTGTTATCACATGGTGCCTGCCTACAGCAAAGTCAACACCTGGAACTGATTCTTTTTATTTTTATTTTTATTTTTATTTTTATTTTATTTTTTTCTCTCTCATTTGTTTTTTGTTCTGGTGAAGGGTTTTTTTTTGTGTGTGTGGGGTTTTATTTTTGTTTTGTCTGTTTTGTTGTTTTTGTCTTCGTTTTTGTTTCTGTTTGTCTATGTGCTCTTTCCTTCATTATTCTCTCTGGTTTTTATATGAGTGTAAACAGCGCCTCTAACCTCTTTGTGATTGTGGTTGTGGTCTGTTCTTCCTTTTATCCCTTCCTTCTCTTTTTCCCACCAGTCTTCTCCACCAGTGTCCCAGTGTTAATGGGATCCCTCTTGGTCCTCTAACCTTACATCTAATTCCTTCCTATTCTCCCAATACTCTATTTCCTCCTTAACTCATTTTAAATTTAAACTCCTAAGGGAAAAATTGACATACTTAGGACTTGTATACTGCATATAATTTTTCTGGTGTATTTTAGATTTTGTTATATAACCGCAACTCTACTTTATACAGCTAAAAGTGGTAAATAACTGGTAATAAATAGCTCAGTCTGTCATTTTCTAGGCTGTGTTTGATGCTTTAGTTACCATTATAGCCAAATGTGAAATAATTGTTCTAAACAGCTTTCCTTCCTGATATTTCGTGATTGAGATTGACTAAGGGACACAGAAAATACAGTGACACAGTACCAAAGAATCAAGGACTGGGCCAAACAGGTAGCAACTTCTCATATCCAACGAATTGAAGAGGTAGGATCTGGCAGAAAGCTCAAAACCCAAAAGCAAGCTCCACTTGGAAGATACTGCAGAGAAGTAGTCATCTTCTAAAGATCTTGAACACTAACAATAAAGTAACCTACCATAGGTAATTTACAAACATCACCCCAGGAATTAAATTAAAGAAAGAAAAAATGAGACGACACTTAAACAAGATGCAACCCCACACATCCAGTTCACCAAAGGCAAACCTAGGGGGCAATGAGGTGGCGCAATCCGAAAGCCACCCACCTGGCCTATCTGAAGTGGTAACAACAAAGCAACTGAATGAGGCTCTGGAAAAAATTAAAACAGAAATAATTTCACAGATAACTGCAGAAATAATGTCTACAACGAAGACCATGCTTAAGGACACTATAGCTGATACAGACAAAAAAATAGACGAGCTTAAGAAAATTATAGAAACCATGAATGCTCAGCATAGGAAAGAAATGGACTCCATAAGGCAGATTCAAGCAGATATCCAAGAGAACAAAAATTCCATTGAAAGTATTTGTAGCAGATTAAGCCAATGTGAGGACAGGATCTCAGATATAGAAGACAGGCTTGCAATTAGTGATCATGAAAAGAAAGAATTCTTAAAAACAGCAAGGGACTAGGAAAAATCAATTCAGCAGCTGCTAGATGACTCAAAGATAAACAACTTAAGAATAATTAGAATAAATGAAAAAGCAGGAGATAGCATCAATGACATTAAAACCTTGTTCAAAGACATTATTATGGAGAACTTCCCTGGAAGAGAAAAAGAATTTGACTCCAACATAAAGGAAGCTTTTAGAACACCAACTAGACATGACCAAAAAAAAACTTCAGCCAGACATATCATAGTCAAGATCCCAGAAATTCAACAGAAGGGTAGAATCTTAAAAGCTGTTAGGGAGAAGAGACAAATCACCTATAAAGGAAAACCCATCAGAATCACAGCGGACTTTTCAGCACAAACCCTCAAGTCAAGAAGAGCTTGGAATGATGTATTTTAAGCTCTAAAGGAAAATAATTTTCAACCCAGATTGATGTACCCCACAAAACTATCTTTCAAAATTGATGGAGAAATAAAATACTTTCATGACAAAGAACATCTGAGAAAATTTATGACCACCAAACCAGCACTCCAAAATGTTCTGAAGGACATTCTAGAAAGAGATAGGAAGCCCAACAGAAGGAATCCACCAGGCAGGGCAGATAATTAAATAGTGGGAAAGGGGAAAAACAAACAAAGAGTGGGAACCAACAACAGGAAAATATGATGACAAGTATAAGTCAATACATATCAGTTTTAACCATCAATGTTAATGGTCTCAATTCACCAATCAAAAGGCACAGACTGGCAAAATGGATCAAGAAGCAAGATCCAACAATATGCTGTATACAAGAAACACATTTAATTCAGAAAGAAATTCATAGACTGAAAGTCAAAGGATGGAAAACAATACTAGATGCCACAGGAACCCAGAAAAAAAGCAGGGGTAGCTATTCTTTTTGCAGACAAAGTGAATTTCAAGCCAAGAATGATTCAGAGAGATAAAAACAGTCATTACATCCTTGTAAAGGGAACAATCCAAGAGGAAGAGATAACGATCATAAATATATATGCGTCAAATACCAATGCACCCAGCTATATAAAACAAGTACTAAAGGACATGAAAAATCAAATAAGCACTAATACAATTGTATTGGGAGATCTCAATACTCCACTGTCACAAAAAGACAGATCAACTAGACAGAAAATCAATAATGAAATAGTAGAACTGAACCAAACTTTGGAACAAATGGACTTAGTAGATGTCTACAGAGTGTTCCACCCCACAACATCAGAATACACATTCTTCTCAGCTGCACATGGGACGTTCTCCAAAATAGACCACATACTAGCTCATAAAACCTGCTTGAGTAAATGCAAAGGAATTGAAATTATCCCATGCATATTATCAGACCATAGTGCAATGAAATTGGAAACCAATGGCAAAAGAAATCACAAAAACTCCCTAAACATATGGAAATTAAACAGCACCCTCCTGAACAACCAGTGGGTCACAGATAAAATTAAAGAAGAAATTAGACACTTTCTACAACTGAATGATAATGACAGCTCAACATGCCGGAACTTATGGGATACAATGAAAGCAGTCCTAACAGGGAAATTTATAGCATTAAATACTTATATCAGGAAAATAGAGCAAGCGCAAATAAACAACTTAATGGCGAACCTCAAACTTCTAGAAAAAGAAGAGCAGGTTAAGCCAAAAGCCCGTACAAGGGAGGAAATTATAAAGATCAGAGCAGAAATTAACATATTGGAGACTAAAAAAACAATACAAAGAATCAATGAAGCAAAAAGTTGGTTCTTTGAAAGAATAAATAAGATTGACAAACCCTTATCCAACCTATTAAAAAAAGAAAAGAGGGGCCGGTGAGATGGCTCAACAGCATAAGTGCCTGCCTTTCAAGCGCGACGGCCCGAGTTCGACTCCCGGAACCCACATACGAAAAAGGGGCCGGTGATATCGCTCAGTGGCATGGGTGCCTGTTGGCGCACAAGGCCCTGAGGTCGACCTCCCAGTACCCACAAAAAAAATTAAAAAATTAAAAAAATAAAATAAAAAAAGAAAAGAAAAGACTCAAGTCCATGCAATTGAAAATGAAAAGGGTGATAGCACGACGGACCCTGCAGAAATCCAGAAGATCATCTATACCTATTTTGAAAATTTGTATTCTACTAAGATGGAAAATGCAGAAGAAATGAACAGATTCCTAGATTCGTATGAATTACCAAAGCTGAATCAAGAAGATTTAAAAGTCCTAAATAAACCAATATCAACCAATGAAATTGAAGATGTAATTAAAAACCTCCCAACAAAGAAAAGCCCAGGCCCTGATGGATTCACTGCTGAATTCTACAAGAAATTTAGAGAAGACCTAACGCCACTACTTCTCAAACTTTTTAATGAAATTGAAAGGGAAGCAATACTCCCAAATTCATTCCTGGAAGCAAGCATTACCCTGATACCAAAACCAGAGAAGGACCCAACTAAGAAAGAAAACTACAGGCCAATCTCCCTAATGAACATAGATGCAAAAATCCTCAATAAGATACTGGCAAACAGAATGCAGCAAGTCATCAAGAAGATTATACACCATGACCAAGTTGGATTCATCCCAGGGATGCAGGGATGGTTCAACATACGTAAATCAATAAATGTAATACACCATATTAACAGAACCAAAGACAAAAATCACATGATCATCTCAATAGATGCAGAAAAAGCTTTTGACAAAGTCCAGCACCCATTCATGATAAAAACCCTACAGAAAATTGGAATAGAGGGTCTTTATCTCAATCTGGTAAAAGCTATCTATGACAAACCAACAGCCAATATTATACTAAATGGCCAAAAACTGAAAGCCTTCCCTCTAAAATCAGGAACAAGACAAGCATGTCCACTGTCCCCACTCTTATTCAACATAGTTCTGGAAACTTTAGCCAGAGCAATTAGACAACAGAAAGAAATAAAAGGAATAATGATTGGAAAGGAAGGAGTTAAATTATCATTATTTGCAGATGACATGATACTCTACACAGAAGACCCCAAAAACTCCACTAAAAAACTGCTAGATTTAATAAGCAAATTCAGTAGTGTAGCTGGATACAAAGTCAATACTCAAAAGTTAATAGCCTTCCTGTACACAAATAACAAACTTACTGAAAGAGAAATTAGGGAAACAATACCTTTCACAATAACATCCAAAAAAATGAAATACCTAGGAATCAACCTCACAAAGGATGTAAAAGACCTCTACACTGAAAACTACAGTACTCTGAAAAAGGAGATTGAAGAGGATATCAGAAAATCGAAAGATATCCCTTGCTCCTGGATAGGAAGAACCAATATAGTGAAAATGGCCATACTTCCAAAATTGTTATACAGATTTAATGCAATTCCAATCAAAATTCCAACAGCATATCTCACAGAATTAGAGAAAACAATCCTAAAATTCATTTGGAATCAGAAGAGACCTAGAATAGCAAAGGCAATTCTGGGCAACAAAGGCAAGGCAGGGGACATCACAATCCCCGACTTGAAATTATACCATAAAGCTACTGTGATAAAAACAGCATGGTACTGGCAAAAAAACAGACCTGAAGATAAATGGAACAGATTAGAAGATGCTGAAACAACCCCAGACATACTAAGCCACCTTAATCTTTGACAAAGGTGCCAAACACATTCACTGGAAGAAAGATAGCCTCTTTAATAAATGGTGCTGGAAAAACTGGCTCTACACATGCCGAAGATTAAAACTAGACCCATATCTTTCACCATGCACTAAACTAAATTCAAAATGGATCAGATATCTAAATATTAAAACAGAAACATTAAATCTGCTGGAAGGTAGGATAGGTAAAACCCTTGAAGATATTGGTATAGGCAAAGACTTTATGAATAAAACCTCAACCTCACGGGAACTATCCCAAAGAATCAACAACTGGGATCTCATCTTATTAAAAAGCTTTTGCACAGCAAGAGAAACCACCAACAGAGTGAAGAGACAACCCACAATATGGGAAAAAATGTTTGCCAGCTGTTCCTCAGACAAAGGATTACTATTGAGAACATATAAAGAACTCAAAAAAATCAGACCTCCCAAATTTAAAGACCCACTCCAAAAATGGGCATCTGAGATGAATACACATTTCTCAGATGAAGAAATACTAATGGCAAATAAATATACAAAAAAATGTGCAACATCACTAGTCATTCGAGAGATGCAAATTAAAACAACACTGAGATACCATCTCACCCCAGAAAGAATGGCTATTATCAAGAAGTCAACTAATAACAAATGCTAGAGGGGCTGTGGGGAAAAAGGAACCCTTCTCCACTGTTGGTGGGAGTGTCGACTGGTGCAGCCACTGTGGAAATCAGTGTGGAGATTCCTCAAAAATCTAGGGTTGGAGGTCCCATTTGACCCAGCTATTCCCCTTCTGGGCATCTTCCCAGAAGAGTTAAAAACATCGTACCACAGCGATCTATGTGCACCCATGTTTATAGCAGCACAATATGTAATAGCCAGATCTTGGAAACAACCCAAATGCCCATCAACTGAGGAATGGATAAGAAAGATGTGGTATTTTTATACAATGGAGTACTATTCAGCCATAAAGAAGGATAAACTGGAGACTTTTATAGGTAAATGGATGCAACTCGAGAAAATACTCATAAGTGAAATAAACTGGATGCACATGTGTACGCATCATATTGTCTCTCTAGTATGAGAAACTGAAAGAGCAAATCAGATCCAAAATGTACAATAGACATGATGAATCAAAAAGAAACTTTTCAAAAGGAAAGAGAGACTGGAATAGGGAAAAGAAAGAAGGGAAAGGGAAAAAAAATTGTATATATATATAAGATGGTTAAGATAGATACACTACCAATTTTATTTAGTTCATTGAAGAGTAAGGTTTGTGCCAATAATGTTTGGACAATTGAATGCTAATGTCTGGTATCCTGAATAAATAACTTAAAGATAATAATACGTAATGCATTAACCATTGTTACCCTCGTATTATGTTGTTTTGAAAATTTGTTCTTTTTTTGATTTGTTTTGTTTTTTCTTCTCTTTAAAATAAAAAAAATAAAAAAATAAAAAAATAAAAACAAGAAATAAAAAGGGGCTGGAGATGTAGTCCAGTGTTAGGGTGCCTTAGGCTCTATCCCCATTCTTTGTTCAAAAGAAAAAGGAATAAAAGAAATTGAGTACCAAGATGGAATATTCCCTATTGTCACTGTTGTGGTTACTGTTGCTAACAGTACCCTCAAAATCAGCAGCTTCAGGATAATATGGACCAAGGGTTTATCTCCACATTACTGTTTTTAAAAATTAGCTGGGTAGCCAGGTGTGGTGGAATGGTGGCCCACACCTGTAATCCCAGCACTCTGGGAGGCTGAGGCAGGGGGTTACAAGTTTGGACTGAGCCTGGACAACTTAATGACTTAGCAAGACCCTGTCTCAAAATAAAAAATGATAAAGGGGCTGGGGATGTAGTTGAGTAGTGGGTTCAATCCCCAGCATGGAAAAAAATTAACATAACTTTGTTTTTCTCAGCAACTTAATGCAGCTATTTCCTTACCAATAGTGTTAGAGCTCAGTTTCTCTCTCTGTCTCTCTCTCTCCCTCTCTGTCTGTCCCTCTCTGGGATTGAACCCAGGGCCTTGTGAATGGCAGGTGAGTGCTCTACACTCCTGCGCTACACCGCCAGCCCTCTGCATCCTCCTTTTAATGTTTAACACAGCTTTTGTCTCTGGTCATGTGCTCCTTCCTTCTTCGAACAAATGCCAAATGTGCCAGACCCTGTCCTTCATGTGATGTGCATGGTGTTGATGACTTATACAGTGCCAGTGCTTTACAGACTCTTCCACCATGTGGAAGCCCCTAACCCCCTCGATCTCAGGGCCAACCACGGTGAGCCTTGGCACCTGTAGCCCTCACTGCAGATGGTGGGCAGCATGGAGGCTGGCTGTGGGGGGACAGTGGCTGTGGGGGATGGTCCCCTGCCTGTGGCAGCCTCTCTCTTCCCTCCCTTTACCCCAGGGCTGTTCCATGCCATTACCCAGCCCTGGCCGTCATCAGCGTCTGAAACATCTGTGTCCTGGAGTCATCGGGCTGCGGCCTTTGTTTCCACCCACTTCTCCTGAGTGCAGTGGGCTGAAGGCCATGGGCACAATGGCAAATGGCTCTGCTGCCTGCGCTTTTCTGAAAGCTGGCCCCTCCCGAGCCCCGCTCCCCACCTGCTCCATCAGGGAAATCTGCTCTTCAAGCCAGGCCCGAGCAAGTTGCTTCCCCTCTCAGGTTCACAGGCCTTTTAAAAGCAGGGCGAAGATAGAGATGTAACTGGCCCTTTTGTCTTGTCCTCCCTCCCTGTCCCCTCCCTGTCCCCTCCCTGTCCCCTTCCACACAGGCTGACTTTGTCAGGGAAGCAGAGGGCCTGGACCTCTACTGCTCCTTGCTCCCCATCGGCCTTCAGGGTTGGGGCCTCTTCTGCCTACCTCAGGCCTTGAGGTCGAGGTCAGGCTGCCAGCTGCTCTGGGGACATCACCACAGGCCGCAGGGGGCCTAGTCCTGCCAGGGTGGCTGGGCTACAAGGGAAGCTCTGTCTTCTGAAGAATTCACAGCTCTGGAAGGCACTACATTGGCCATTTGTGTCTTTATAAAATTAGGGTGTCATTTACCTACAGCGAGTGTACACAGGGTAACTGCCTTCATGCGCAAACCTCACTGCTGTCAGGAGATAGAACATTTCTCTGATTCCAGAAGGTTCCCTCACATGTCTTCCCAGTCCACCACCTCACTCTCCCGAGGTGACTTCTCACCTGATTTTCTTCACTACAGATGAATCATGGAACCATACAGTGGCCCTCTTCTGACTTCTTTCAGTCAATATCATGTTTTTGAGATTTATCTGTGTCATGGCATTGTGTCAGCAGCTTGTTCCTTTCTCTTTCTCTCCAATTTTTTTTTTTGTGTGGTACCGGGAATTGAACTCAGGACCTTATGCTTGCCAGGCAGGTGCTGCACTGCTGATATCCCCAGCCCCTGTTTTTTTTTTTTTGAGACAGTTTCTATGTGGCCTAGACTAGCCTCGAAATGGAGATCCTCCTGCTTCAACCTCCCCAGTGCTGGGATTATAGGCCTGCACCACTGCACCCTAATATAGTAATTTTTTTCTTTTTACTACTGAGTAGTACTTGTTATATAAGTATACTACATCATTTTAAAAATATTTTTTATTATACCACATCTTATCTATTTGTGTGTTGACAGACATTTGTTTCCAGATCATAACTATTATGAATAAAGTTGATATAAACCTTCCTGTATTGTAATCATTATGTACTGCAAACATGTACCGACAAAAAAAAATTTTTTTTTATGTGGGTACCGGAAGTCGAACTCAGGACCTCATGCTTGCCAGCAGGTGCTTGTGTCGCTGAGTGATAACACCGGCTCTTTTTTTCCTTTACGTGGGTACCAGGAGTCAAACTCAGGACCTCGTGCTTGCCAGGCGGCACTTATGCTGCTGAGCTATCTCACTGGCCACCAAAAAAAATTTTGTTTAATTCCTGTACTGTATAAGATTTTTTGTGAACAAGGGGGTTTCATTTCTCTTGGATAAATGCCTAGGAATAGAATACCAGGTCATATGATAAAATTTTTAAGAAAATTTTAAGAAATTGACAACTATTTTCCTAGCCCCGAACCATTTAACATACCTATCAGGAGTGTTCCACTTTTTCCACATCCTGGCCAACCTTGTTTTCGTTGTTGTTTTAAATTAATTTTATTGGTACATTTTAGATACACGTAATGATAACATTCATCATAGGGAATTTGTACCTGTACATGTTATATCTTGCTGCTGCTTTTTTCCCCAATCCCCTCCCCACTTCAACCCCTCTTCCTCTCCTTATTTACAAAAGCTTTGTTTCCATTTTTTCCTTCTATTCTCTTTTTTTTTCCTTCCTTTCCCCCTACCCCCTCCCTCATTCCCCTTCCCATTTGAACATTTTCTTCCTATTTCCCAATATCTATTATACATTTTGGTCCTTATTTACCCTTTCAGTTTCTCACACCAGAGAAACAATCTATATCTATCTATCTATCTATCTATCTATCTATCTATCTATCTATCTATCTATCATCTATCTATCTATCTATCTTGCTATGTAGTTCAGGCTGCCCTGGACCCACTATGTAGCCTAGGCTGGCCTCAAACTCATGGTGATCCTCCTGCCTTAGCCTCCAGAGTGCTGGGATTACAGGCGTGTGCTACCATGCCTGGCTAACAATCCAATATTTAAACATTTGTGTCTGATTTATTTCACTTACGAGTATGCTCTCAAGGTGCAGACATTTACCTAGAAATGTCTTGAGTTTATTCTTCTTTATGGCAGAGTATTACTCCATTGTATAAAAAAACCACATCTTCTTTAGCCATTCATTTGTTGCTGGGCATTTGGGCTGCTTCCAAGATTTAGCTATTATAAATTGTGCTGCTATAACCATGGGTGTACATATATTGCTGTGATATGACGCTTTTTTGTCAGCTCTCTTCAGACAAAGGACTACTATCTAAAATATATACAGAACTAAAAAAAATCAGACCCCCCCCAAATTTATAGACTCAGCCCAAAAATGGGCATCTGAAATGAAGACACTTCTCAGGTGACGAAGTACAAATAAGTATATGAAAAAAATGTTCAACATCACTGGTCATTTGAGAGATGCAAATTAAAACAGCATTGAGATTCCATCTCACCCCAGAAGGAATGGCTGTCCTCAAGAAATCAACCAATAACAAATGCTGGAGGGACTGTGGGGAAAAAGGAAAACTTCTCCACTGTTGGTGGCAGTGTCGACTGGTGCAGCCACTGTGGAAATCAGTGTGGAGATTCCTCAAAAAACTAAAACTTCTAGAGGCTCAGTTCGACCCAGCTATTTCCCTTCTTGGTATCTTTGTTGTTGTTGTCTGATCCTGGTCATCCTAGCGAGTGGGAAGTGGTATCTCATGGTGGTTTGGATTTGCATTTCCCTCATGACTAATGATGCTGAGCATGTTTTCATCTTTGGGAAAATGTCTATTCATACCTTTTGCCTATTTTTTAGTTGAGTTGTCTTTTTGTGTGTGCAGTACTAGGGATTGAACCCCAGGGCCTTTGTACATGCCCACTCCCTTTAAAAATTTTAAATTTTGAAACAGTTTCTTGCTAAGTCACCAAGTTGCCTAGGCTGAGGTCAAACTAGTGATCTTCCTGCCTCAGCCTTCCAGAGGGCTGGGATTATAGGCATGTGCAATGGTGCCCAACTTTATTTGTCTTTATGTTGAGTTGTAAGAGTGGCTTATATTCTCTAGGTACTAGATCCTTATCAGATATATGATTTGCAAATAGTTTCTCCTATTCTGTGGGTCATCTTTGCGCTTTGTGAACAGTGTGCTTTGACACACAAAAGTATTTAAGTTTTCATGAAGTCCAATATCTTCATTTTTAATTAGTTGCTTATTTATTTTTGGTACGTGGTATGAGTTAGGGGTTTAAATTCATTCTTTCTCATGTGGCTCTCCCGTTCTCCTAGCTTAATTTGTTGAAAAGATGAATGATCTCTTTGGATGGGCAAAAGTTTTTGATTTTGATGAATTTCCACTTATGTTTTCCTTCTGCTATCAGTGCTGTGTCTTTTCTAAGAAATCTTTGCCTGCTCCCAGCAATAAAGCCACTTAATCTCTCTGTGCTACTGTTTCCAAATGCGGGGCACAGGATGATGCGCCTAGGGTGGTGGGCAGGATAATCATGTTCTAAATTTGTCTGCGTTAGTCAGCTTTCCCGGAACTGTAAGAGAGGACCTGAGCTCACTCACACGGAGGCTGATTCGATGAATGCGAGCCCGGCAGCAGAAGTGGAAGCGGAAGGGGCGGGGTCTCACCAGCCACTTCCGGGGCTGGGCCCCACTGCTAGGGACCGCCCAGTGGGTCCTGCCCCTGCGGATGTCACCACCTTCCCGTGTGCTATCCTGGGGACCATGGGGGACATTCACGTCCAAACCGTAGCAGGAATGCAGATGCCTCCTCGACTTGCGGCTTTCCCTCCCTCCGAGTCACCCACGGGCGCGGTGCTGGGTCCCACGCAGTCCTGCTGTGGATTTTTGGAGCAGCCTCCGCCTGCTTCCCATGGCAGCTGTGCTGATGCACATTCCCATCAGCAGTGGGTGAGGGTCCCTTTCTCCACTCCCTGGCCAGCCCTTCTTATATTTTGTCTTTTTATCATAGTCCTCCTGACTAGGGTGAGATGATACCTCCCGTAGTTTTGATTTGCAATTTTTTAGGAGGCTGCTTTGATTTTCTGGAGAGGCAGTTCTGGCCGGCACTCAGATTCCCTGGGCATCAGGGACCTCTCCCGAGGGGTGCTTCTAAAGTGCCAGGGCACGTTAAAAATGAGCTGCCACAGGAAGCGAGGGGATAGAAAAGGGAAGAGATGTTCTGGAGAGAGAACTGACATTTGATTTATCATGTGCTTATTGTACACCAGGCATTTTATAAAAATCTACCGCACTTCATTCTTACTAGGAGTATGAACTTCTCATTGGATGTGGTGGCACATGCTTGTAATCCCAGCACTCAGGAGGCTGAGGCAGGTGGATCACCTCCAGTTTGAGGCCAGCCTGGGCTACATAGTGAGTTCAAGGGCAGCCTGAACTACACAACAAAACCCTGTCTCAAAAAGAAAAAAAAAGAACTACTGTGCTCAGGCTCTGGTTCTGCACCTTCCTGAGTGTGTGACAGAAGGTGACCCCATATAAATTCCTAAGCTAGTAAATGGAGAACGTTAATGATCTCCCCCATAGGGCCGTCACAGTGACTGGGTGGGACATCTGTATAAAAGTTTGGGTCAGAACCCCACTGGTACTTGGAGACCTTGACAGATGTTCCTGCTATGCTGCTCACTTGATGGAGGAGGGGCCTGTGGGCCTGAGGAACACAGGCAGACAATCGCAGATCCCGGGCCAGAACTCGGCACCGGGATAATGCATGTGAGGTGCACTCCTGCCCTGGCAAGGTGTGGCGACATAGCCTACCAGGACCAAACATGAGAAGAGAGGATGCGGGACGCCACGTGGAATTCCCACTGCTCCTGTGGACCGAAGGTGGCGACTGTCCATGAACACAGCCTGCAGCCCAGCGCTCCAGGTCGCTGGAGTCCTCTGTGCTGTTAGCCACACTCTGCGTGGTCCTCAGGGCTCTTCTGAAATTAAACAAGTGATCGAAGGACCAATCAGGCCACTCCTGGCGCTGGTCTTTCCCATTTGGAGAGAACTAACATGGAGTCTGCTAGTGTGTGTGTGTGTGTGTGTGTGCGTGTGTGTGTGTAAGAACTTTCAGCCCAGGAATCAAGTTTTCTTTCTCTGTCTCTCTGCCTCTCTGTGTGTCTGTCTCTGTCTCTGTCTCTCTCTGTCTGTCTTTCTTTCCAGCACTGGGGATTGAACCCAGGACCTTCACGCTAAGCTACATTCCCAGTTCTTCTTGTTTTTTATTTTGACATGGGTCTTGTTAAATTGCCCAGACAGGACTTGAACTTGCAATCTTTCTGCCTCAGCCTCCCAAAATGCTGGGATTACAGGTGCTGCCACCACACCCAGCTTGTACTTTTTTTGAAATACAGAATTTATTAAGTCACCTCTCCCTCCCTCTGTGAGGCCCAGCCATGGCCCTGCTCTCTGCCTGGCACTGAGACAGACTCAGCGGCCTTTCCTCTCACCTGATTTGGAGCAGGCTTTCTGGGAGAGGGCGAGGGCCTGCCAGACACGGACCCAAGGCCAGTATCAACAAAGCAGCTTTCAGTGGGACGATGCTCAAGATACATTAAGGGAAACTGGGCCACAAAGCAGTATATTCAGAGAGAACTCATTCTCTTCTAGGAGCACAGTGTTCCTGCCCTCAGCATTTACAGCCAAGGGCTGCATAATGACATTTTGGCTTACAGTGGATGCCATATATGACAGTGGCCCCCAAAGATTATATTGCCTGTGACATTACAGCTGCCTTACTTTGTTCGAGTACATGCTGTGAAGTTTGTACAGTGACAGCTCAGCTAAGGACTCATCTCTCTGAGCGTGTCCCTGTCACTGAGCACGCATGACTGAGCTCGAGGGTGCTGAAATAGCGGCTTTATTCGTGGCCACCCAACTTGGAGGCAACCAAAATGCCCTTCAGTAAGTGAGTGGATGATCTGGCTGATTGCATCCAGACCTAGGTGCCACACAGTGGTAAAAATAAAGGAGCCATCAAGCCACGAGTAGACAGGAGGAAATCTAAATGCATATTGCTAAGTGAAGGGAGCCAATCTGAGGAGGCTATAAAAGGACTTTGTATGATTCCAACTTATATGACATTCTGGAAAAAGCAGAAGTATGGAGAAAATGTAAAAGGGAAAATATAAAGAGGGACAGGAGCTCATTAATGGCAAGAATGCATGAGGATAATCGCAAACTGGATATGAGGTGCTAAGTCCCACCTGATCAAATAGTAAAGAGCTATGCAAAGGGTAGAGTAAAAGAGTGACGGATGGGCTGGGTGTGTAGCTCAGTGGTAGAGCACTTGCCAGCATGTATCAGGTCCTGGGTTCCATCCCAGCCCTGCCAAAAAAAATGTTGAAAATACCACAGGGTTAGCTATGGAGAAAAGTGGGCAAGGGAGAAATTTGAGGGATGAATGAGAAAACCATGAAGACTTGGGTTGTAAGAAAAAGCCTGGAAACCAAGTACGGTGACGCACACCTGTAATCCCAGCACTTGGTGGACTGAGGCAGGAGGATCGCCGTGGTTTGGGGCCAGGTTGGGCTATGTAAACAAGTTCAAGGCCAGCCAGAACCGTACAGTGAGACCCTGTCTAAAAAAAAATAAATAAAAGCCCAGGCCTGAAAAGTTCCATGACTCTCCAAAGAGGCCTGGTGTCCAGAACACTGCCTTGGATGTCTGTTCACCCCTGGTCCTGGTTCAGAGTCTCTGATGAATAATCTGTAGCCTCAGTTCCTGAAATGGATCTGGGATTCGAATCAGTAAGTTAAGTTTAATGAGGAAAATGTGTAAATCAGCCTGGAGAATTGAATAGGATCTAGGGTATGGTGGTTTGAAAATGTGGTTGTGGGCTTTTTAATGCTCTTCCCACGGAGAGGTGGGGTTCTGTGTCTCCTCCCCTTGCACCTTGGAGGGTCTGTGATTGCCTTACCAACTAAGTGTGGCAGAAGTGACACTGTGACTCCAGAGGCCAAGTCCCTGTAAAGCCGTGGGGTTTGTTTGTTTGTTTGCTTGTTTTTTGTGGGTACGGGGGGTTGAACTCAGGACTTCACGCGCCAGCAGGCACCCGTGCCGCTGAGCGATATCACCGGCCCTTTTTTCGTATGTGGGTACCGGGAGTCGAACTCAGGGCCTCACACTTGCCAGGCAGGCGCTTATACCGCTGAGCTACCTCACCGGCCCAAGCTGTGCAGTTTGTACACAGCTTTCTGAGTACTTGTTCTTGGGGTGATGGAGCTCTTATGCAGTAAGTCTGAGTACCATTCCTCACTGGCTGCCGCACTGTGAGGGAGCCCAGGCCTTTGGAGGGTCCCGTGTAAGTGTTCATCTGACGGCCCCAGGGAGACCGTGTACTAGAACTATCCAGCCCAGGCACCAACATGAGTGAAAAAGCTTCAGGATTATTCTGATCCTCAGATATTTAAATTATTCCCAGTCATTCAAATACAGTACTCAGATCTGAGGCCTTGAATATTGTGAAAAAAGACAGACATACCATCCCACTGCATTCTAAATTTCTGATCTCCAGAAATTCATGAGTATAATCAATTGGTGACTGTTCCATGCCACTCAGTTAGGGTGGTTTGTTATATAAAATAGATAACCATAACATATGGTGTTGATGCTTTTTAAGTTTTATTTATACAAGTGTAGTAACACGTTTACTTATCATTGTGTTGCTTCATGTATGCTGTGATTTTTAAAAAGATGTTTCAAACCTTTAAGGAAATCTAATCTAATAAATTATTACAGCTGGGTGTGGTGGTGCATGCCTGTAATTCCAGCCCTCAGGAGGCTGGGGTATGAGGATCACTGTGAGTTCCAGGCTAGCCTGAGCTGCCATAGCAGGACCCCATCTCAAAAAACCACCACCAACAACAAAATTTTAAGAGGCCTAAGGGTGTAGCTCAGCAATACTGCTCTTACCTAGCATGGGCAAGGCCTTGTGTCCCATTCCCAGCAATGCATAAGAAGAAGGATAAATAATATAGTTGACTTGCTAACTTTTCAGAGTTACTTAAGAACTTTGAAGAATTTTACTTGCTAGGTTTGCTAAGACTTGCTGTTGGAAGTGTTTAACAGAATCAGATAAACGACATTTGTAAGCATAGTTTGAAGTGGCTTAGGGCGTTGAATGAAGTGTGAATTGTGCTATAGCTTAGGAGATTTAAGTTACCACACTGGTAAGCTCATTGACTCTCCATTTAAGAGGAAATAAAAATGGGTAATGATTTGAGTTGCCAGTAAATCTGTGATTCTGAAGTTATGTCAAACAGCTTCAGCACACCCAGATTCTAACGCTCTGTACGTACTGATCAAAAGCCGGAGCAGCAGGACAGTCCTTGCACACAGAAGCCCCTGATATAGACCCCCAACCTGACACATCAGTGACAGAAAAACGTCAGAAAAAAAGTGCTTTGGGGACTCAAAAATTATTCCGGAATGATGTGTGTGACTAAATCCTTCTGCGTTTACAAATATAGTCCTGCCCTTGCTGAGGAAGAACTGCGTTGGTGGAAAGAGTGATTTCCGCGTACACATTGTAAGCTAATACTTTTAAAACAGAGCTCAGAGGTATCAGACTCAAAACTAGTTGTTTAGCGATGCCGTTTAAAAGACCAGGAAATAAACTGAAAAAGGAAGGATTCGATGTGAAGCTTCTACGTCCATCAACATAGCAAACGAGGTTGCCGAAGACCCTTCCCAATGGACGTGACTAGAAAAGTCCAGTAAAGTGTGTTATTAAATATTTAATAAAACCTCATAGCCAAGGTGGCAAGACAGTAAGGGATCTGAGGAGGACAAGGATGAAATGACAGCAGGGAGCCAGGCAGAGGAGCCAGAGAGGGAGTGTGCTGGCAGCTCGGCTGTCATTGTTTTTCTTTTTCAAAAATTTCTTGGCTTTTTATTTATTTTTTAATAAAAAGCATTTTTTTGGCATTTATTTTTCTAGATGGGCCTTAGAACTAGCTCATCAATTTAAAAGAACTCTTTTGTGAGCCGAACATAGTGGCATATACTTATAATCTCAGCTACTTAGGAGACTGAGGCAGGAGGATTACAAATTCAAGGCCAGCCTGAGGAATTTAGAGTGTCCATGTCTCAAAATAAAACTCTAGCTGGCTGTGGTGGCATGTGCCTGTAATCCCAGCACTCAGGAGCTGGAGGCAGGGGGATCGACATGAGTTCGAGGCCAGCCTGGGGCTGCATAGCAAGACCCTGTCTCAAACAAACAAAACAAAAAAATAAACGAACAACTAAAAAGGGCTGGGGGTATAGCTCAGTGGCAGAGTGTTTGCCTACTATGTTCGAGGTCCTGGGTTTCAAACCCCAGTACTATGGGGAAAATAATCCTTTGGGGATTTTTCTTAAGAATGCATTGCAGCCTGGGCATGGTGGCTCATACCTGCAATCCCAGCACTCGGGAGGCTGAGGCAGGAGGCTTACCACGAGTTCGAGGCCAGCCTGAACTATATAGTGAGACTCTGTCCCAACCATTTCCCCCCCAAAAAGACTGCATGAATTCCTACCTTATGCCTTCATATATGTGTGTATATATGTATATATATATACATTTTTTTTTTCTTGAGACAGGGTCTCGCTATGTAGTTCCAGATGGCCTTGAGTTCACTCACTATGTAGCCCAGGCTGGCCTCAAACTCACAGTGATCCTCCTGCTTCAGCCTCCCAAATGCTGGGACTACAGGCATGCGCCATCACGCCTGACTCTATGCCTTCCCATATCGCCTGCACGCAGACGACTTGTGAACTCCTCAGGCCGAGCTGCCTTCCTTCCTGTACTGGGGACTTAGAAATCCCTGCCTACGTGCACTTCCCTGGTTGTCGAAGTGGAGCTCAGTGGACACTGCCAGGACAGGGCTCCTGACGCCCTACAACTCGCTGCTCTCACTCTTCCTTGCTTCTCACTCAGGCCAAAAACTTGGATCCATGATAGATTCTTCTCTTCCTTTAGCACTCATTCAACCCATTAGCAAACCCAGTCAGTCCCACCTCTGCAGGACATCGACTTGGCCACTCCTGGCCCCATTCCCCAGCCCATTCCACGTCAGCACTGGCTGCTGCCCAGGTGTCCATAGAGAACGCCTCACGAGGCCGAACCTCCCATATTCTGTCCTCAGCCCGCAGCGGTGTGATCTGATGGCACATTGCCATGCTGTCCCCTGCCCAGCAAGGTGCAGGGGAGCCCATCTCGTGCAGAGGACAAGCCTAGCCCTAGGGAGGGACACCCGGTGTCTGTCCCTGGCTCTGTCTCAGCACTGCCCCCTCTGTCCCAGCCTCACCCTGATGTTGCTCCGACATGGAAAGCTACAGCCATCTCCGGACTTGGTGCATGCTGTTAAGGAGGCCCAGGGTACCCTTGTTCCACAACCTGCAGAGTTTTCTACCTGATCACAGAAGACTTCCCTGACGCCCTGCTCCATCCAGACCTAACAGCGCCATGAAGTGCTCAGTGTCCCCTAGCTCCCGCTCCTCTCCGGTTGCCAGTATGGGAGCCCCGGGAGAAAGGGCCTGGGTGTGGTTCCTGCTGACTGCCGCCAGCCTGGCTGAGAGAGGTGCCTGGTGTCTGGTGCAGGATTTGTAAAGAACTGCTGGATGATGAGATGAGTGATTAGGGAGAATTTGCCATGTTCAGAGCCCCAGTTCCATTCTCAGGTCAGAAGCCGTGCCCATCTCCCTCGGGAAGTCTCTGCAATGTCCACGGCCCTCGTGGTGTGTTTACCTCTGGATGTGCAGCTGATGGACTTCCTGGAAGTTTCTAGAAGTTCAAGGGAGGAGCCCCCATGGCCACACAGGCAGGATCTGGGCCTCCAGAGAGGCTACACTTGGGCTGAGTGGAGGGCTGGCAGAGGGGCCAGAGAGGCCTATCATCTGAGGACGGCTTAGAAGGGGGCTCCAAAGGACCTGACAACTCAGAGAGACCCTGGAACGGGGGAGGGAGAGCTGGGGGTGTAGCTCAGCACATAAAAGGGGAGCTGTTAACGGATCCAGAAAGACTGCTGAGACATATCAGCCAAAGGCAAAGCACCCAGTGTGAGTCCAGCTCTGAATGCAAACAGATATCCATGGGCATTGAGACAACTGGGCAAATCTGAGCGTGGTCTTGATGTAAGCACTGTGAAGGGCTTGCTGATTTTGTGGCACTCAAATTGTGCTGTTGTTTTTCCTTCCATGGTAGTGACACATGCAGAGTGTCTGTAGGTGTGATGACGTGGCATCCGGGTTTTGAGTCACACATGGAGTGGTGCACGTCAGTAGCTTGCATTGGTGAGTAGTATTCCATTTATGAATATAGCACCATTTGTCCACTTTCCTCCAAAATTACAGCTTTTTAAATAAGGGCTTTATTGAGCTATAATTCATATGCCATACAATTCACTTATTTAAAACACACATCCAGTGGCTTTTAGTATTACATAGGGATATGCAATTACTACCACAATCAACTTTAGGACATTTTCATTACTCCCCAAAGAAATCCTGTACCAATTAGCAGTTGCTCCCATTTCCCATGATCACTCCCAATCCCTAGAAACCACTCATCTACTTTCTGTCTCTGGATTTGCATATTCTGGGCATTTCCTATAAATCGAATTATACAGCTGGGCATGGTGGTGCACTCCTGTTATCCCAGCACTCAGGAGGCTGAGGCAGGAGGATTGCCATGAGTTTGAGGCCAGCCTGAGCTGCATAGCGAGATCCTGTCTCAAAAAAAGGAATCATACAATATGTGGCCTTTTGTATATAGCTTATTCCATGGGGCTGGTGAGATGGCTCAGCGGCTTAAGCGCCTGCCTGGCAAGCGCGAGGGCCCGAGTTTGACTCCCAGAACCCACATACGAAAAAGGGGCCGGTGATATCGCTCAGCGACACGGGCGCCTGCTGGCGCGCGAGGCCCTGAGGTCGACCCCCCGGTACCCACACACAAAAAAAATGTATATAAGGGCCGGTGAGATGGCTCAGCGGTTTAAGCGCCTGCCTTGCAAGCGCGAGGGCCCGAGTTCGACTCCCGGAACCCACATACAAAAAAGGGGCCGGTGATATCGCTCAGCGGCACGGGCGCCTGCTGGCGCGTGAGGTCCTGAGGTCGACCCCCTGGTACCCACAAAAAAAAAAAAAATGTATATAGCTTATTCCAATTAGCATCATGTTCTTAAGTTCATCCATGTTGTGTACCAATACTTCATTTCTTTTCATTGCCAAATAATATTTCATTGTGTGGACATACCACATTTTATTTATTCATCCATCCACACATGGACATTTGAGTTATTTCTACTTTCTGGTTATTATAAATAATGTTGGCACAGCTGGGCTTAGTGGCACACACTTGTGATCTCAGCTACTCAGTAGGCTGAGGTGAGAGGATCCTGAGTTCAAGCCCAGCATGGGCGATTTAGTGAGATCCTGTCTTGTAATACAAAATGAGAAGGGCTGGGGATGTCCCTGGGTTCAGCGAAAAGTCCCTGTGTTCAATCCCCAGTGCTGTAAAACAAAAAGAAACAAAAAGTAATGCTCCTACAAATAATATTATACACTCAACAAATAAGTTTTATATCTACTCAGGAATGGAATTACTAGGCTGTACAACTATGTTTAACTTTGAGCAACTGTCAAACTATTTGCAAAGTAGAATCATTTTACATTCCCACTGGCAGAGAAGTTTCCTTTGAAAAGTAGATAAGAACTAAGATCATATTTACTATCTTGAAATGAAATGCATCAATAATATAACCTTCTCATAACCATAATGAATAGAACAGATTCAATATAAAGACTGAACTATTGTATAAAAAGTAATAAAAGGAACATAACTGATACATTTTTTGTTTTTTGAGACAGGGTCTCGCTATGTAGTTCAGGCTGGCCTTGAACTCTCGGGATCCTCCTGCCTCCTAAGTGCTAGGATTACGGGCGTGGCCACCACACCCAGGCCGTAACTGATGCCTTTTCAAATGTGACTCTGCAGTCAAGCTGGCCTTCCCAGGTAAACTAGTCCTGGTCTAGGGGCGGCTCCCCCAGGGCTCTGCCAGAGTCTTACACCTAGCTCACCCCAGAACCAAGGGGAGCTGCCCAGGGCATACTGGGAAGGACTTGCCCTCAACTGCTCAGGAAGGTTTTGGAAGTTTGTTAGGCATAAGCCAAGCCCCCATGCAGAAGTCATTGCACCTCCTTATCATGCTGTGCACACACAGCCACAGACGCTTGCATGGCTCGAGAGCAGGTCACCCTGCACTGCCTCTGCCTGGGCCGTGTCGCTCTCTGGGGCAGCAGGACTCACTCTGCGGGCCTCAGGCGGGCTGTTTGGGTCCTCAGTCCTGGCTGCTCTGTTCCTTTGAGCAGCAGACATGAAAATAGAAGACCGAGATCCAGTGGGCAGAGCTGAGGGACAGGACAGAGCTGAGTGCCTGTAAAAGGGCACTTAGAGCCCCATTGTGGGTTGGAGGGAGGAGGACAGTTCAGGGGCTTCTGAATGCACTAATGGATGTGCATTACCAGCGTTCTTCCTGGCCACCACGTCACTCTCCCCACCTGGAGAACTCTGCATTCTTCTGGGAAAGCGACAGTCATGCCTGAGACTCCAACAAAGGCATTTCCTCCACAAAAGGACTTTTGATGGCCACTGAGTCAGAACAGTGGTTGCTGGCACCTGGGCTCTGTCTGGGAGTGGCTGCAGCGACGTCATCCAGGAGAGCCCGATGTGCCTATGATGTCCACGAAGTCTTCAGCAAACACCCTGCCTCCAGGAAGTTCACTCTGGTCACCTTCAATTTGAAAAAAGCGACTAAAAAAGTGCTCTGAAAGAACACGCATAGCTCTTCAAGGCAGCGCCAGGGAGCCAGGAGACTGGGCATTTCCGCTGCTGGACGAGCAGAGCGCACAACCCCGCAGGTCTCTGCCCCAGGGCATTGCACGGAGCGGGACCCTGGGTAGAGATGCATTGCAGGGGCTCTGTGGCTCAGGCTGACCGTCCCCAAGCCCACTGGCCCCAGAGGTGGCTGCTCCCTGAGGAGCCATGGTAGTCAAGGGGCCCACTGGCTTTCTGTGGGAGTTGGAGCTGGCAGAGGAGAGAAATGGCCGGCCGTGTGAGGAGACAGGAGCAGACGTGGCATGAAGATGGCCCAAGACATGGAGGGTCAGAGGGCTCTGCTTAGCCCACAGCAGCCATGTTCTGTGTGATCACTCTTTGTACCACAGAGCTCTGTTTCAGACCTGAGCTTAAATCCACAAAACGGCAGGCCTGGAAGGTGCTGAGGGCCACAGAGCACCCCCTCCAGAGTTTGGATGGGAGGTGCCTGGCCTGGGTGCCAAGGCCTGCAGGCAACAGAGCTGGGGCTGGAACCCGGGTTGTCTTGCCCCTCTTCTGCCTCCACTGGGACTCTGCTTTGGCCCTAAGGTGGTGGAGGCCAATTCCAGGGAGAAGCCCGGACCCTGGCTCAGCCCTGAGCCTCCCCATTCTCTTCTGCCCGCATCCAAATCATCCGGGCTGTGGCCTGCTTTGCGCTAATGCTGTGCATCAGTGGATAAAAGTGGTCTCAAGGGTCTCTTCATGAGGCCCCTTTGGCTGTAATAAAGCAAATTAAAACCCCATTCAAAGGTCAATTGAAATCTCTTTCATTCCAGTTCTCTGCACAAATTGATTCCTCTTTGCCCTTGGGGTCAAACTGAAGACTGGAAGGGGCCCAGCTGTGCCTTGAATGGGAGCAGCTCAGTAAAAGCGGGGTGTGTGTGTGTGTGTTTGTGTGTTGGGGTGAAGCAGGGGAGTGGGATTCTCCCCCATTTCCTGGGCCATCTGGGGCACCAGGGACTCTGTCCTTTCTAGTGCTGTGGACTTCAGCAGCACTAGAGAAGGAGATGAGCTCCATACCTCTCCCCCAAAGCCCAACAGCCTATCTGAAGAGAAATTTTGAATTTATGTTTGCACTGATAACCTCAGTGGTAGTCAACATTTCTCAAATCTGTATGAACCCTCTCAAGCACTGTGAGGTGGGGCTTTGAATGTGACCAGAGCAACTCAGAGAGGTTAAGTAACTTGCTCAAGGTCACAGAGCTCATGGTTTCCTTCTCCAAACACATTCAACCTCAGTCTTCCCTGTATCCCTGAATGGTACCACCAGCTACCCAGTGGTTCAAATGAGAAATCTGGAACCATCTTTAATCCTTCCCTCTGCTTCACTCCCATGTCGGCTCCAGGTTCTCTTCTGACTCCCAGACAGCCTGCGAGTTGTTCCCAACCCCTGCCCCTCAGTGCTTCTGCAGACTGCAGGGACTCATTCAAACTCCCTGGCTGCACACCAGCAATGGTTTCCTTCTGCACTTCACATTGTGGGGGAAGAATACTTTTGTTCAACCCCTATAGGTTCTTAGTCAGAATCTGCCTTGTAAAAGACAGATTAAGAAGAGGAAAAGGAGGCTGGGGGTGTAGCTCCGTGGTAGAGCACTTGCCTAGCATGTGGTCCTGGGTTTGACCACCGGGACTGGCAGTAGACGAGAGTTTATTAACATATACATAGCATCTTCAACAAAGTAAACCTTTACAGAAGTGCCACTGAGGTAGGATAGAAGAAACAGAGAGTAGAAAGGAGACAAGGAAAATGATAGTTTAAAACTGTACTTTTAAGTAGACTGTAACTTCAGCATGCAAAGTTAACCAAGGTTGTTCATATCTGTATGGCATATCTTTACTCCTTACACTTCTTTTTTTCTTTTCTTTTTGGTGTGGTACTGAGGCAGATTAGGGCATGGTCAGCCAGCTAGGCAAGTGGGCATGACCTGTCTGTCACAGAGGTCCAGGACATGTGCAGAAATACAGTCCAACCCCTGCACCTGGGACCGATCAAAAAGTGCTGTTGTTATTGGGTAGCTTGCTTCTAAAAAGTGGCTTGCCAACTAAACGTTACCAGTTTTGGGGTGGCTCGCCTCTCCTTCCAGAGTTGGATTCCAGGTTCTCATTTGGAACAAATAATTGAACAAAACAGGCAAAAAACAGTGGCAAAGTTTATTCAATGAAGTAAAAGTGAAGAGTGGGAGAGAAACTAGCTCTGCAGAGTGAACTTGGGCCAAGTAAATAGAAAAAGAGGGAGAGAGCCAAAATAAAAGTACACACTGCTTCTGGGAAACACAGCATGGGAAATCGTGGAAAGCTACCATAGCAAAGTCTTCATGGCACCAATGTGTCTGCTTATGCTGTCTAAATCTTGAGGAATCCCGTGAGAACTTCTACATCCAGGTCCTGACAGGCGGGGCTGGGATCCCAGCCTCAGGCTGATGTCTGGTCTAGGCCATCCTGTTGAAAACCTGATGCAGTTCTGGCAAGAAGTACATGTGTAGGGCTTTAGTAACTGTTCTGTGCATGTGTCTGGGATCTTGTAGTTAACAGGTCACGCCTACTTCCCCAGTCAGTTTTGCCACACCCTAATCTCCTATCTTCCATGCTCCTGAGAAATCAAGCAGGGTTTTGATAGGACAGCTGAGATCTGACCTCAGCCGGGGAGTGGGGGATACAAAAGGTGGCCGCCATTGAGCTGGTGGTCAGTGTAAGCCCTTTCCATGGCCTGCTGTCACCCTGCAGGGTGTACTTCTTTCCTTACTTTTAATGGGCCCATGCTAACTCTTCAGAACATATGTGCTTTCCTATCTTTAATCTCGTTAATACATGTAAAACCTTGTTACCTATTGTGATTGTTTTAACTAATTCTTTATTCAGGACAACAAGAACCTAAAAAGCACCTCTAGAAGAAGTCCACAGCCTGTAACAGGACCAGGGATTGAACCCAGGAGGTCTCCTGCATGTTAAGCAAATTGAGCTACATGCCCAACCCCTTGTTTTTTCCCCTTCCAGGACCATTACACCCCAATCCCTTAAAGACACTATAAATTAACCTCGTTGATAAGGTAAAGGACAGCAATCTGACACCTAAGATGAAAACAAAAACAAAAAACCAGATTCAAAACATTCGAAGAATGTTTTTAGGCAAAACATCTCAAATCACTCATTTAAAAAAATTATTTCATAATTTTTGCTTTAGTTTTTATTAGTATATTTTTGCAGTATATAATGATCACATTCATCATGGAGAATTGGTATGTGTACCTAACACATCTTAATTCTTTTTATTTCCTAGTTCACCCATCTTAAAGGGCATTTCCAAGCCACATATACATCCTCAGCCCCAGGCTGCAGGGCTCCACCCCTCTGCAATCTACTTCCCTCCCCTTCCTCCCATTCGCCAGGAGCTTCTGGAACCCTCTTCTCTTTTCTGACCCCAGGACTCTTGACTCTTTCTTTTGCTAAGAAGCATCTATCCTCCCCTTCCTCATCTCCTCCTCTGCTTTCTTCCTTGAATTTATCACTGTTTGCAATTATTCACT
The DNA here is from genome assembly GCA_028451465.1 of Erethizon dorsatum. Classification (NCBI taxonomy): domain Eukaryota; kingdom Metazoa; phylum Chordata; class Mammalia; order Rodentia; family Erethizontidae; genus Erethizon; species Erethizon dorsatum. The sequence continues at coordinate 69,835,207 of CM051824.1, forward strand.
GCATTATTCCTGTTCTACCTGCAGGAGCTGAAGTCTTTTGGGAGCAGGGCTCAGGTCTGTCCTGGCACGCAGAGGGGTCCAGAAACCTCTGTGGAGTGAATGAATGATGGGACCAAATCTGGGCATGTCAGACGAACACTTTTCCTGCTATACCTGGTTGCTTCCCATAAGCAGAGTACAACATCCACGGCCTGCCTGGCCTGGCTGGAGCAGACTGAAACATGGTGTCTTCAGTGTCAACATATCTAAGCCATTCTCTGCCTCGAGACCCACCTGCTTCCCAGTCCTCCCAGGTCTGCCCCCAGCCCCACACGTAAATGCTGCTAATTTCTTTCTGCCTCCCCAAGGCCAGGCCACTGTCCTTTCCCGACCCTTCCTTCTCAGGGACCCTGACTTGCCCCTCTCTCACCAATCTCTCTTTTACCTTGTCCTCCATTCCCTCCACCCCTGGGGTATCACCCTGCCCACCCTCTGCATGCTGCCCCCTCCATCCCTTCTCCCTCAAGGGGCTATCAGGCTGTCCTGTCCCCCAGAGGCTGCGCCCTTGCTTTACCCCCTCAGCAGGAAGCCCCTCTCCTGTCATCTGCTGTGCTTTTGGCAGGTAGCACCCTCTTTTCCAATCTGCAGCCCAGGGCCTCAATGTCCCCTCTTCTTACCTTTGAAAGGGGGAGGTACTTGCAGAGCCAGAAGCCTTAGACTTAGGTTGGGATTGTGAGAGCCAGAGCCGCCCCAGAGCTGCCCTTAGTCCTGTGGCCACCAGGGACAAGGCTCTGGGAAAGCAGCACACATCCCTCATCCCATGTCCTGCACCTTGCACCCCAGCCCTGTATCCTGCACCCCACATCCTGCACCTTCCGCACCCCACACCCCGCACCTTCTGCACCCTACACCCCCACATTCACATGAAGGGGTTGACGCTGGGTCATTTCCAGATGACACAGCAGGGCCATCTCCCTGTCTTAGGCTCCTCCATGGAGGAGGGTGGGGGTGGACTTTGGAGAATCACAAGCTTATGCAAACTGAGCCTGAAGAGGAGCCCCTGCCTCGGCACCCCTTCCTGGCCTCCCCTGCATTCTTCCTGGAGCACCTTGCTGGGAACTTCCTGTGCGCTGGCTTTGGGAGCTGTGTCCTTGCAGATGGGGCCACCAGCCCAGCAGGCAGAGCCCCCTCTGGCTCACACCACAGAGGGGTGAGGGGCGAAGGCTCCCCGCAGCAGGGGCCCTGAGAAGAGCTGGAGGTTCTGACTTGAGGTGGGGCTGGTGGCCACAAGGGTGAGGAAAGCAGGCTGGGAGGGGCCCGGAAGGAGCCGTGCTTCCTTGCTCTGACGCTCCAGGCTGGAGTTTGCGTGTGTTCCAGCTCAGTCTGCCCAGCGCAGATGCATGCAGTCTCGCTCCTAGGGCCTCTCTTCTCTCAGTGGACTGTCCCCCAGTACCTGAGGGCCGAGAGCAAGGCCACCCTCCAGTATCAGACTCTTGTCAGCCCCATCCTCCCAGTGCTGTCCTCCCGGCCCTTTGCCCCCCTCCCCAGGAGGCCACTTCTGCACCTGCACTTGTAAAGCACTCACACCCAGGTGACATCTCTATTCCAATTAAATCCGTAAAGGTGAAAAGCTGGGATGACGAGAACAGCCCTGGACCCGCACCCACAGCCACCTGGCATGGGACACAGCCCACCCCCAGGAGCCTGCCCAGGCAAGGTGTTCAGTGACTCATCCAAAAGGCTCTGACCCAGTGGCTGCTCCTTTCCTTCTCCCCTCCCTCCCTTCCTCTTTTTCCCCTTTCTTCCTTCCTTCTTTCCTTCCTTCCCTCCCTCCCACCTTCCTTCCTTCCCTGCCTCCCTCCCACCAGCACTCGATGACATGGAGGCTAAGGCCTGGCACTTGTGTAAGGCTAACCAGGGGCCAGGCCCTGGCAGGAGAGTGTTACACATACTACCCTATGGAGTTCCTATGGCAGGCAGTGGGTTGAGCCCAAGTACAAAACAAAGAGGGGTTTTGAACTCCTGAAATACTTCAGGCAGGAGGAAAGCAAGGAGACTACTCAGCTGCAAATTCTGGCTGTTATGGGAAAGGAAAGATAACAGAGAAGGGAGCAGGAGCCTAGAGGATGGGGCCAGGAGCCAGTGAGAATCATCTCAGGCAGTGGACCTGCATCCCAAAGCTGCCATGGCTGGATCGCTGCACTTCCTCTGCTTCGTCCTAGCAGCCCACCTGTGTCTGCACCTCCTTGCCTTTCTTCATTCTGTTATGGCAGGAGGTTCCCACTGTTCCAGGAGTAGATTGTTCCTCTGCATCCAATCTCTGAGCTGCTTAAGATTTGGAGTATTTGGCTCTTCTCACCCGCATCTGCAGCCTGAGTTTCTCCCCCTCTGCCAGCTTACTCCTCCCAGCACGCAGCCAGGCTCCAGCACCCCTAGGCTATCTTTCTCCTTCATCCTGCACTGCCCTCCACTACTGCCCCGCAGTCACCCTTAGACTTCTAGAAAGAATTGTCTTGTTTTACGCCAGGACCAAAGGGAGAAATAAGTAAATCTGCAAAAATAATGGAGCATATCTCTCTCACAAACAGAATAAGATGGCAAATAATCAGAAAGGATATAGGTATGAAAATGAACATTTGAGCAACCATAGGATACGTATTCTCTCAAAGTGCACAGGTGACACTGATGATCGTGGCCCACGAGTCCATTTATTATGCAAGCCTTGAAAAACTTTTAAGAGCTGAAATCAAACACATTCTCTGATTCAAGGGAAATTGAGCTAGAAATACTTTCAAAATATTTATGAAAAAATCAGAACATATCTATAAAATCCCAAATGTTTGGAAGTTAACTGAAATATTTCTCAGTAATCCATAGGTCAAAGAAGACATCTTAATGAAAATAAGAGGTTATTTGAACTAAATGGCATTGAAAATATGGCATATCAAAACTTGAGGCATATCAAAACTTTATGGCCATATCAATATATATTAAGGAAATAAAGGTTGAATATCAGTGATCTAAGTAAAAATAGTTATTTAATGTCCAATTCAAGTGTATAGAAAAAGTGTAGCTAATTAAATCCATGGAACATTGAAGGCAAGAAATAAGAGTAGAAATTTCAAAAATAGAAGTGTATATACAATAGAGAAAATTAATAAAACTAAAGCTGATTCTTATAAAAGACTAATAAAATTGATAAACCCCTGAGAAAACTAATTTTAAAAGAGAGAAGATATAAATTCCCAATATCAGAGGTGAGAGAGAACCATAACTACAGATTCCTTAGATGCTAAGAAGATATAACTTTGAGCCAATAAATTAAAGAGTTTAGATGAAATGAACAAATTCCTAGAAATACACATTTTAATTGTCACAAGAGGAAATAGACAATGGGAATTGTGCTATTTATGACATCAAATCCATAATTAAAAACTTTTCACCAAACAAACCTAAAGACCCAGATAGCATCACTGATGATAATCTCAACCATTTAAGAAAGAGAGCAAACCACTGTGCACAAATTCTGCTGCATTTGAAAAAGGGAGGCAGGGATTTCCAATTTGTTTAATGAGGACAGCATAATTTTGATACCAAAACCTGGCAGGAAATCCACAAGAAAGGAAAATTACAGGCTAATCTCATGAACATAGATGCATAAAGTCTGAAATAAAATATTAGCAAAGTTCTTTCAATGCCATGGAAAGATAACACATCATAATCAAATGGGGCTTAATCTAGGAAGGTGTAGTAGGTTTGACATTGAAAAATCAGCAAAGGGCAGTGGCGATTTTCTCCTGGTGGCATCAGAAGTGAAAGTTTGTTGAGAGGCTGGAAGCCACATTTATATTTAGTGAGTGTGGTGGCGACAGTGACACCTGTGGCTCTTGTTATTGTCACTTGTCTGATTTTCTTTCTCCACTGGCATCCAGTGGTCTGATTTTGGCCATGGTTCCAGCCATCCTTCATCCCTACCTGTTTTTAGATCCCAGTTCCACAGCTTGCCTATTGGTAAACATGGCCCGTGATTCCCAATGTGGTCAATGGCCTTTCATTCACATCCACCAAAGCAGGTCCTTCTGGATGTAACTAGCAACCCAGCTGATAGAGCAGGACTGAACCTGGGCCACTCTGAACTTTCCCTGGTTTTACTGTATGCTACCACCAGCTGCCTCCCAGGGTTATAGAAATGATACAAAGAGACTCTGGGTAACCTCAGCACTCTGGGAGGCTGGGGAGGCTGGTGGATCTCAAGTTTGAACCCAGCCTAGGCAACTTAGTGACTTAGGGAGACCTTATCGTGAAATAAAAAAATTTTTTACCAAGGGGTGGGGATGTAGCTTAGTGTGAAGATCCCGGGTTCAATCCCCAGTACAACCACCACCACCACCAGTGATAATGATAATAGTAATAATAATAAGAAGAAGAAGAGGAAGAGGAAGGAGAATGAGAAGGAAAAGAAGAGGAAGAGGAACAGGAAGAGGCAAAGGAAGAGGAAGAAGATGACTATTTGATTGAAAGAATTCACAAGCCTTGTGATGGCAGGAGCAAGGGTGACTGGGAAGGAGGAGATGGAAGATGGAGGGGAATTAGTCCAAGCCCTGCAAGCCACGTGTACAGAAGAGATGAGATGGGTCTGTGAAGAACAGAGGCCTTGGCAGGAAGAATGACCAAAGAGGGCTTAAGACAGCAGGTAGAGACGCACAAGCTAAACCTTAATGCAAGCCCAGGTTTCTGATGGTGGGAGAGAGGAAGGGAGCTTTAGCTGAGGGAGCAGCTTGGACAAGCAGACAAATGTAGTGCTCACAGGAGTGTGAATGCTGGGGACGGCTGAGGTGCCAGGATGCAAGATGGGGCCAGGAGAGGTCCTTGGAAGAGGCTGAGGCCAGGCGAAAAACACCTCGATTACTATTAAAGGAGCTTGGTTCTGTCTTGTGGGCCAAAAGGAAAACATTGCTGAAGGTACAGTCAGTGTTACCATCCAGAAAAGCTGATTTCTCAAGGGAGTCCTGGAGTCTAAAATACCCTCTAATTGGGAATAAACAACCTTCCTGCATTTGGAGATTATTCACTCACCTGGATTTGAAGTCCAGTTTAGTCCCAGTCCTCCCTGCCACATGCACCACTCCTCACAATTTGTTTTTTTGAGACAGGGTGGCCATGAACTCACTATGTAGCCCAGGCTGGCCTCGAACTTGTGGTGACCCTCCTGCCTCAACTTCCCAAGTGCTGGGATTACAGGTGTGAGCCACCATGCCTGGCCACTCCTCACAATTTGCTTCTGCTTCTTCTTCCAGGTTCAGTAGATTCTCCCATCTGGGTTTCACTGCTGTTCTCTTTTCCCTGTCCTGACACTTGAGCCTAGTGTCAAGCCAGAGTCCAGGGCCAGGCCAGGTGTCCGAGGAAGATGGAAGGGCCCCTAGACCATTCTGCCAGCTCATGGCCACAGGGAGGGATCAGAGGCCACAGGGAGAGGACTTCAGCTGCTCTTCACAGAGTGCCCCCCCTTCCAATTAATGACACGGTATTCACAGGACCTTTTTCTTGGAATTCGAGGCATAGAAAGGAGCCTGCTCTGGACTAGGCCTGGGGAAGCAGGCTTCGGGGGCAGTGCAATTCACCTCCCACCCCCAAGAAGCAGTCTGTCTGGGGGCCCAGGAGAGTGATTCCTGACCTCTGCTCCTTCCCTCCTCCCTGAAAGCGGAACAGAGAGAGAGAGTGCTATTCCTCATGATATCACCATTTTCAAACATTGGACAAATCAGAGGCATAACAAATGCACCCCCTTGGGGGTGATACTTACCTCCAAATGCCAGAGAGGCAGGTGGCAGCTCTAGCACGCACACGGGTAATGTCATTCTCTCCTCAACAACCTCAGAGGTGCGCTATGCCTGCCCCACACCGGGATGCTAAGCCTCTGTCCAACCTATGTGGATACAAAACACCATTTTAAATTAAATTCTTCCTAACCACCAGCTGCCAGGTGCGCCCTTCAGCAGGACAGTGCTAATGCCAGCCTCCGCTGTCCAGGACGCCTGCTTGCGCGCAGCCCCTACCTGGAAGCCCCCTCCCGCGCCCCACGGCCCCCCTTCGCTTGGCCACGGAGTTGCTTTTGCGCAGCAGAAGCGCTGCCAGGAAGGTCACGGCCAGCCCTGCAGGTATATAAGGACCCTGGAGAGCGATAGAGACCCAGCGGAGGCGAAGGAGGAGCGCGTGGGGAAGAGAAGGGACGGAGAGAGAGACCGCCGAGCGTCCTGGTCCCCAGACAGCAGCCGTCCCACGACAGGTAAGGGCGCAGCAGCGCGGAACCGCGCTCTAACCCAAACCGCCTGCCCGGCCTCGCGATGCCCCACCGCTCCCGAAAGAGGACTGGGGGCAGCAGGCCGGAGTTCTTTGCAAACTTTCTGGGCTGACTGAGCCGTGAGCACGGCGGCTGGACGGTGCGCTCCCAGGGATGGAGGCGTCTGAGGGTCCTGGTGCTCGAGTGGGGAAACCTGGGCAAGGGCATCTAGGACCCTTTGAGACTTCCCGCGCCCTCTGGGGAGATCCTCGGAGAGGTTCCTGAGGTTCCTCTCTTCCCCGATTTTCTGAATCTATGTCAGTTCTTCAAAGTAAGATACCATATACTCTGGCGCGAAGTAATATTGGAAATGGGGCGGGAGAGAAAAGGCCGTCACAATAAACTCCTTGCATTACAGATTTTTAAAATTTAGACCCCTGAATCCTCATTTCCCTGCCCGCCTTAGCAACGAGGCCGATGCGCTACGATGATTACCCCACTCTGGGGTCAACTGCAAGACTGGACAGTTGAGTCCCTCAGCTCCAAGACCTAGGGGTTAAAGACAGGTGACCGCCGGGAGCTGTCCGCGGTCCTGAAACGCCGTGCGTGGCTTAAGATGCCCTGGACGGGGCTGCAGGGTGAACGCTTCGTCCCGCAGACACCAGGCTGCAGCCCTTTGAAGTATCGGATGCTAGGGGAGGGGACGTTTCCAACGCAGGAGGGCCGATCCCGGAGCGTCTGGGTTCTCCAAACTCTTCATGTATAACCGGGGCAGGGGTGGTTTTCACAGAAGCGCTGCCAGGAAGGAGCTGGAAGGAGCCAAGGGAAATGAAAGTGTGCATTTGTTTCATTAGTTAATAGTATGTAGAGATTAGGGCTCACTTAAGGACTTTATATTTCTTTGACATTTTTGTTACAGGACTTGACGAATGTCCATTACTGTGCAAGGATAAAGCTGCACCTCTGCTCCTCTAATCTTTATGGAAGGGCACAGCCAATGCAGTTTTGCAATAACATTTTATTTAGTTCAGAGACCCAACCATATGAAGTCCTAATTAGCGTAGTTCTATTATAAAGTTAATGTCAAAATTAATAAATTGTAAATTTCTATTTTCCAGGGCTTTCAATTATTGGATTATTATATTCTCTACTTACAAAAAAAAAAGTACAACATGTGGCATCTCCCCCACTACTTCGTTGCTTTTTAAAAATGACACAAAGAAGGGCCAGGCATGGTGGCACATGCCTATAATCCCAGCACTCAGGAGGCTGAGGCAGGAGGATTGCCGGGAATTGAAGGCCAGCCTGGGCTACATAGTGAGTACAGGACCAGCCTGAACCACATAATGATACCCTGTCTCAAAACAAGCAAACAAACAAAAAACCAAAAAAACCCCACGAATGAGATAATATTTATTATAGAAAGATGGAAAATGCACAAAGCAAACAAGGCAAGTTGCTTTCAGGAAACCATCTAACTTTTTACGAATAGACTAGGTGCTCCAAGGGGCTGGGAGGAATAAGAATGTTACTGTGCTGTACAGCATGGCCAATGTGGCAGAAGGAGAGGAAATGCTCTCTGAGGGCTTGTCAGGAAAGCCTGAAATCATGATGGAGGCCTTTAGAAAAGTCATTCCAGAATGACTAGCTTTGAGAATTAAAATACGGCTGAGGGGCTGAGTGTGGTGGCACCACACCTGCACTTTGGGAGCCTGAGGCAGGAGAACTGCAAGTTCAATCCCACCCTGAGCAACTTAGTGACTGAGACCTTGTCTCAAATTTAAAAATTAAAAAGGTCTGGGGATGTAGCTCAGTGTGAAAGCCCAGGGCTCAATCTCTAGTACTGACACACACAGGCACACACACACGCACGCAGAGAGTTGAGGAGACTTGTTGGCTATGTATTGTTTTTCCCTACTAATATGTTATATTATCGACGACTTTCCTGCTTCTCCTGTAATGACTGGATCTAGTTCCGACCCGAATGTGCTGCACAGTTCAGCGCTTTGATCTAATTGGCTTGTTCACCAAGTTCAGGCCGCCTGCTTGAACTGGAGCAGGAGCAAGCTGCACCGGAGCAGCCTGTCCTGGGCCAGGACGGAACAGCAGCGTTGGCCGACCGAAGCGCTTTCAGGTGCTCCCTTAGCAGAGGCGTTGCGGGGCGAGCTCTCTGGCTGCCAGCGCCACCTAACGGCTGCTCTGGGCAATCCTTCAGAAAAGAGCCGGGGTGGCCCAGCTCTCGGGGAATGGGAGGGTGTGGCAGAGAGAAGTGGCTTGCTGAGGTGGACAATGAGGGCACGGAGGACTTTTTCACTTCCAAAGCCACCCTCTCTAAGAAAGATCTGGCCCACATCTCTCCAAAGGAAAGCTTTTCCCCACCCTTTTTTAAATTAGTATGTTTGTGATAATTGGTACATATACATAAGGAATCCTGATCCTTTTTACTTCCCCTCCCCCTCTGAGATTTCTTTTAGGCAAACATTTTAAAGTGTAAATGTTCATTAGGAGTAACAAGACACTTAAGTCACCCGCACCTTAATTATGAATACTTTTCTCATCTAATTAGATTTCTTTCTAACAGTGGGTGAAGATCTTCTGAAATCCGAAATGACTGTAGAGTCAGTGGTGAGCTGATTACGGACCATGGCGTGGCTTCTGGGTCCACCTGGGTGAGGTAGCAACACATAGCAACACAAGAGCTAGCAGTGCTGGGGACAGGGCTGGGCACCAGGAGCCAAAGGGACCCTGGATGCTCCTCTCTTGTTTCCTCCTGACCTCTTGATCCCGGCATCCGCCCAAAGGTGACTCCCAGGATCCTCCCATTGTATCTCCTGTGGCCATTCACATTGGAGGTTAGCTCCCTTCCCGTCTCTCTGTCCATATTTTCCCCCTCAACACCTACATCCTCTTCAAGCCCACCTACTTCAGACTCTATGTGAGATACTCAGGGAACAAGAGGTCTGATGTGCAGCGTCCAGAGGGAGCCAGTTTTAAGAGAATTGGCTTTAAGGCTAAACCTCTCCAAAATTACTAGAGACTAGGAAATAGTGATCACCTGAGAGACTGTGTACAGGACATCGGATTGGGTTGTCTGAAGCTCTGGCTAATGGGCCTGGAGTTTTAAGCACCTTTATGCAAATCTAATATTCATGGGAAACAGTGTTTCAGAGGAATGAGAGGACGCTGGCAGAGGAAGAGGGAAAATGGCCATACTGAGTAGGAATTTTGGAGTCCTTCGTCTTTTTCAAGTTATTCCTATTTCTTGGATCAGGACTGTTAGGACTACAGCCTCATGGAGGCAGTGAAATAAGAAAGCTCTGTGCTGAAAGCAGAATTTAGCCTTACCTTACTTCAAACACAAATGTAATTGTTCCTCGTGGGCTTCAGATTCCCCATCTCTCAAATGAATGGCTGAATCAAGTGATTCCCCCAAATAGCTTCCACTTCTAGCCTCTGTAGGGGTCTGGTTTTAACAGAGATAAGGGGAAAATGGTCATAGTTTTCCTAGGTCCTGTTCCTCTCCTCTCCACAGCTCCACCTTGCACATCTCTCATCTTCTCAGTGCTGCTCCTGACCTCAAAAAGCCTTGGACTCCACAAGCAAGTGTTGTTGGTGTTGGCTTACAGTCCTTCCTGGTGAGTGTCCAACATTGTTCTGCTCCTTGCAGGGGTCCCACCAATCTTGTTTGCCTCTGCAGAGCCTCAGCCTGCTACCTGGAAGATGCCGAGATCGTGCTACAGCCGCTCGGGGGCCCTGCTGCTGGCCTTGCTACTTCAGGCCTCCATGGAAGTGCGTGGCTGGTGTCTGGAGAGCAGCCAGTGTCAGGACCTCACCACGAAAAGAAACCTGCTGGTATGTGGGCCATGGATACCACCTTGGTTTGGGCATCAGGTGGGACTGGGGCTGGGAAAGCTCAAAAGAAAGGGGCATGGGGAAGGGAAAATTCATTTCCATCAACTGGGGGTGGTGCAACCCAGGGCACAAGCAGAACTGTGCTGTGAAGTCAAAATTGGGCCAATGAGAGGAAGCAAAGGCTGGGGCTGGTTTGCACTTCTGTAATCCCAGCACTTGGGAGGCTGAGGCAAGAGGATCGCCGAGAGTTTGAGGCCAGCCTGGGCTACACAGTGAGTTCAAGGCCAGCCTGGACTATGTAGTGAGACCCTGTCTCAAACAGAGGGAAAGAGAAAGAGAAAGAGAGAAGACAGAGAAAAAGGGAGAGAGAGACAGCGGCTTTAGGGAGAAGGATCTAGTCCACAACTTCTGACTGACTAGCTTTACCCCCTGCCCTGTCTTCTAGGGAGACCCCACATTACTTACACCATTTAGGGGTATCACCATAACAACAATAACTGCCCCATCAACTCATCCCATGTCATCAATCTTTTAGCCCCCCACCAAATAATTCACTTTTAAATAGCCTCACATCACTTACTATTTTAACTCCATACATTTTCCCCTTTTATCTACTATCAGTTACAAAGCCAGCTAAGTATTTGCATGAACATCTCCAGAGGGACCAAGGTACCAGTTTTTGGTAACTGGTGCCAAATATCTCATGCTTTTCCTGGAGTACTGAACTTCCGCCAAGCTCCTCTTCAGTCTTTCCAGAAGCATGCCAGGCTGGCACTCCCTTCAGACACCACGTGTGTGTGTGTGTGTGTGTGTGTGTGTGTGTGTGTGCATGTGCGCACATGTCCAGGGCCTGCCAAGGGAGGATGAAATGCCCACACTACATCTTGAGTGTTTTGCCAACAGAGAAGCTGAGTTAAGGTAAAGGAAGAGATTTTCTCAAAGAGACAGAGCAGTTTTCATGTATCATATAAAATAGAAAAAAGCCAAGGGAATTCTGTTGAATTCTGTGGATAGACCCAAGAGACTTCGGTTTGAGACACTCACTGCACAGCCTCTCTTGCTGAGAGCTCACCAGGGATGGTGCACTAGACATAGAGCCCATGGGTTCTAGTCCCACTTTTGTCACCAGTGAGTGGAGGGGGACCTTGACAAGGTTCTTTCATCTCCTTGAGCCTCCTGTTTCATTATCTGTTCAGGGGAGGGAAGTCTAAACTAGATAGTTTTAATTTTCCACTGTTAACATTTTGCAGTTTCAATAATTCTAAATATGTGCAGCAGAAAACTCGCAACTCAATAGAGTGGGTGGGAGCCTTCTGTTTTCTCCTCCTTTCTTCCCAAGTAACTGAACTGCAGCCTATGGATCATTTTCCTAAGCAAATACAGTATTACCACAATTGACTCCTCTAGGCTCAGGGAAGAGAGACAGGCCCCATGACACGTGCAATGAAAATAACCCCGGTTTTGCATCTTTCCCTCTAGTATCAATGAGGTAAAGGGAAATGAATAATCCTATACCAAAGTTCACTGCCTGGGGGGAAGTACAAGATTAGCTAGAAAGACTCAAAAGAACGAGAGAAAAGGGACCAGTGGATACAGTAAAGTTTTTTTTTTGTGTGGGTACCGGGGTTCGACCTCAGGACCTCGCACGCCAGCAGGCACCCGTGCCGCTGAGCGATATCACTGGCCCTTTTTTCGTATGTGGGTACCGGGAGTCGAACTCGAGACCTCGCGCTTGCCAGGCAGGCGCTTATGCCACTGAGCCATCTCACCAGCCCAGGAAAGTTTTTGAGACATGGTGTAGATATAGGGCTGGGGTAAAGCACGGAGTAGGTTTGCAAAGTAAGATTGAAGCACAGTTGAAAAATACAGGCCCTCGAAGCCAGACTTCTATACCCAGATTCTCCCCTAAATTTCAGCCCCATCCCTCTTCTGGACTTAAAGTGAACCATATCTATGTGCTCCATAGTCATTAAGTCATTAACTGCAACCCATCTGCCCTTTTGGGAACATTTCCTATATATCAGGCATATAATGGTAAGATCCTGCTCCCAAGAGGCGGGTAAGGACAGACAAGTGAACCACGGAGTGGGATGGCATCTTTGCGGTAGTGACCAGAGGGACACAGGGGGACAGGGGCAAGTGAGACAGAGATGCCGTCCGCGACTGCCGAGATCGGGTGGCCCCCACACTGGGAAGCGCGGCCTCGAGGTGAGGCACGTGGGGAGGGCCGTGCGAGGTGCAGAGGGGCGGCGGCCCGTGGGCTGGTCCTTCCTCACGGCTGGTGCTCTCCCCCAGGAGTGCATCCGGGCCTGCAAACCCGACCTCTCGGCCGAGACACCGGTGTTTCCAGGGAACGGCGACGAGCAGCCGTTGACAGAGAGCCCCCGGAAGTACGTCATGGGCCACTTCCGCTGGGACCGCTTCGGCCGCCGGAACAGCAGCGGCGGCGGCGCGAGCCAGAAGCGTGAGGAGGAGGTTGCGGCGGGCGAAGGCCGCGTCCTGCTGCCCGCCGGCGACCCCGAGCTCCGCGGCGATGGCGCCGAGCCGGGCCCGCACGAGGGCAAGCGCTCCTACTCCATGGAGCACTTCCGTTGGGGCAAGCCGGTGGGCAAGAAGCGGCGCCCGGTGAAGGTGTACGCGAACGGCGCGGAGGACGAGTCGGCCGAGGCCTTTCCGCTCGAGTTCAAGCGGGAGCTGACCGGGGAGCGGCCCGCGGCGGCGCCCGGCCCCGACGACCTGGAGTTCGGCCTGGTGGCCGAGGCCGAGGCCGAGGCGGCAGCGGCCGAGAAGAAGGACGACGGGCCCTATCGCATGGAGCACTTCCGCTGGGGCACCCCGCGCAAGGACAAGCGCTACGGCGGCTTCATGAGCTCAGAGAAGAGCCAGACGCCGCTGGTGACGCTGTTCAGGAACGCCATCGTCAGGAACGCCCACAGGAAGGGCCCGTGAGCGCGGCGCGGGAAGCCGCTCGCCCCCTGCCCGCCAGCCCTGCCCGCCGTCCGCTCGCTGGCGCTGCTTGTAGTTAGGAAATAAAGCCTGTCAAATTTCGCGGCCGACTCTGGTTGAATATAGACTGCGAACGAAATGCAAACACACATCCATCACAGACCAGCGTATAGTGGAAGGGAACATCATGGTTTCTGTATGGCCAAGTGGTGTAGCGTATTTCATTAGAGGGAGCTGGATTGGGAAGAACGTGCCCTTCCAGGCCCCCACCCCGGCCCCGTGAATGGGTCTCCAGGGGACCAGATAATTTGGATGGTCTAAGGTGGCTTTGTCAGCACTCCTGAGATGACTCCATTTTCTGCCCTTACTACTCTTACGCCAGTGACCAAGGGTTCTCTGGGCTGTGGAAGCAGCAGCTGTGGTTATGACTCCCTGGATCTGAGTCCTGGCAGTGCTCTTCGCTGTCCAGACTCAAGTCCCTGAAGTTCTCCAAGATTTTTTCCTTTACCCCTCCCTTCCTAGCATGAGGGATATGAGGACTAAAGGAGAAAATGGATGTGATCATCCTTATCACTGAGGAGCTGAGGGTCAGAGCTGACAGTTGGTATCAGTTCCTCTTTGGCTCCTCACAGATATTCTCAAACACACGGTCTCACCCCCTTACATACATGTTGTGGAAACATACTTGTCTGTGGAAAAATAACACTATACACAGATTCCTCTTCCAGTCCCTCAGGCTCAAGCTTTGAGGTCCTGTTTCTGCCCTTGGTGCATCCCAGCTGTGCCCTCCCCGTGTTGCCCAGCATCAGCCCTTCCCTTCCTGCTCAGTCCTCCCTGCTCAGGCCTTGATCATAACCGCATCCTAACCAGCTGGCCTCCAGTTGCTCTCCTCTCCAACCCACTGTACACAAATTTCTATTAATGTATACAAAATCTGTTGTAATCCCTGCTACGAAGGAGGATGAGGCAGGAAAAAAGTTTGAGTCCAGCCTGAGCAACCTAGTGAGACCCTGTCTCAAAGATTAAAACAGAGAGAGGGATGCAGCGGCTCTGTAGCAGAGCGCTTGCCTAGCATGAGTGAGGTCCTGGATTCAATCCCCAATACTAGGGAAAAAGAAAATTTGGCTTTTGCATGTTTCCTCGCTCAGAGCCAAAACAGTAACTTCGCCCTCCAATCTTCCATCAGTTCCAAACTGAGCATGGCATGTAGGACCCTGGTAACCAGGCTCACCCTCCTTATCAAGCCTGTTTCCCAGATGAAGGCTGTGCTTCAAGCCTACAGTCTACTCGGTTCCTTTCCCATTTTCCTTCACTGGCTGGAACACTCTACCTTTCCCCCACCATCCTCAATATTGCCCGTTTTCAACAGGAGCCTGGGCTCAGTTCCACTTCTACTGGGCAGGCTGTGATCTCTCCTAGCTGTCCCTCCTCATTTTCAAAGTTTCTGCAGCCAGCGCCTTCCACACAGGACAACATGCTTTTTGGCTCAGATGACAAGTCACTTGCTGTGTGCTTATCTTGTTCCCTCCTCTCAGGGACACTCCAAGCTCTGCAGGACAGAAGCCAGGTGTTGTTTATTTTTATCTCCCTGTGGTGTTTTCACAATGCTGGAGCCACAGGTTTGCAGCCACACATGTAGCATTCACAAGAGATTCCCCAATATGTATGGATATACACACACGCCTGTCGCTTGCGTTAGACACACCAGCAGATGGTGCACATCAAAGCTGGCAGGGAATCGGTACAGTATATGGTGTTTATACATACGCCCTGTATTTTGAAGCTCTGCGAGTTCACAATGAAAGAATAGGAGGAATGCACCCTGGGAATTCCTGATGTGAAGGGAGTCTGAAGGCCAGATTCCCATAAGCCAATGTGGGTTATAGGAAATGAGGTAGAGTGAAGAATGGCCCCATGCTGGGAATCCTGGTTTCTGTCTGAGTAGCACCCTTCCCTACCTCCTTTTTGAGGTGGGTAAAGTAAGGGTCATTGGGGGTGGCTAAATGTGAGCAGTACACTGTTGGTATTTTCAGATTCTGTTTTTATCTGCAAAAGCCATTTACTTGAAAGAAATCAAACAGATAGGCATGTAGTGACAACATTAACATTTATTTGAAAAGGGCATCATGAAGGCTTATTGGGAAACTGTGACTAATAGTCCTAAAGAATGATCGTGCTAAGAGTCCTTCTTATACTTCCCTTCCCCCCTTCCCTAAAATAAAACTAATTTGATGCAACAAGTTTAAAATACAGAAAACTGCCATGGGCACTAATTGTGCACTTACATATAAATGTCAGATATTATATACAGATACTGCCAACTACGGACTATGTTACACACGTGCACGCACACAGGCACATACACACACTCGGCCAGGTCATGAAGGGCTAGATGGACACAGACACACTACCATGTATGGGCTGCAGCATATACGGACCTACAACTCTGTACTTCAGAGTACTCAGTATCGAGTCAAGGAAGAGCTAAAGGGGAAGGTGGTGGGCTCAGGAGGCCCCAGGGTCCCCTGGAGGATGAAGACCTGGTCAGCCAGGCTGGTGTCGCAGGAGAGCTCAAAAACTGCCTCTGGCCACAGAGCCCTTCCTCCTGACCCTGCGGCTCCTCACCACCTCAGCCAGCCAGGCTCCAGGACAGGGCCCACCGTGACCCACCTTCTGCAGTCTTCTGACCTAGGCCTGATTTGGGGCAAAGGGTCACAGTAACCAGAAGATTTCTAGGGCTAATGGGATGAATCTGCCTGCCAGGGCCAAGATCACAGGAAGCAGGTGGGGCCTGCCCTGGTAACATGACCTCTGTCTGCCTTTAAACACAACACTCAGCCCAATAGCCCAGGTCTTGCCCTTCTCAGCAGGCTCTCTAAGCCAGCCAGCTGCCATTTTCTGGTCAAAAGGAAGAACTGGGAAAAACAGCCTCGACACCTCAAGTCAGCTGGAAGGCCTGGGGACAGTGGAATGACGAATGAAAAGCAACACCAGCCCTGCCCCTCTCTGCGTTTAAAGAAACCTAAAGGCTGTTCTTTTATTTATTTATTTTTTTGTGGGTATCGGGGTCAAGCTCAGGACCTCACGCACCAGCAGGCGCCTGTGCCGCTGAGTGATATCACCAGCCCTTTTTTCATATGTGGGTACCGGGAGTCGAACTCAGGACCTGTGCTTGCCAGGCAGATGCTTATGCTGCTGAGCTATCTCACCGGCCCCCTAAAGGCCATTCTGACATCTACTCTGGTTGAAACGGGTCCTGTGGTCCTGACACAGCCAGGACAAAACGCAGCACATACAAGACATGTTGCTGTGCTTCTCTGAGTACGTTCACTGGTCCCAGGCCCCACCTTTCCCAGCTCATCCATTTGTATACGGGTAGTAGGGGGAGGCTGGACAGAGGGGATTATCGAGGACTTTTCTGCATAGGCTCCACCCCTGGTGAGGAGGCTGTTTAGGATTGAAGAAACCACTTATCCTACTCATCAAAGAGAGGAAATTGGGAACAGGCCCACAGCACCGAGACCCCAGTGTGAGGAAAGCAACGGTGCCCCTGGAACTACAGGGATGTTTCCTGCTGCTTCTCATGCACTTTTATGACCCAACCAGATGAACAGAATTTCCAACTCTCAAATACATTCAATGTCTATTAAGCTCTATCAGCAGGACGCTGACTGCCCTGCCCCTTGCCCACAAAGCCAGAGTCCCTGGTAGCCTTTGCAGGCAGCTGGTCTCAATGGGCTGGCTGGCTCTTCCTGGCTCAAGCTCGCAGAAGAAAAGGGCAAAAAAATGGGGCACAAGACAGTGTATCCAGAGTGCCTGGAAGGCAGGCTGCAGGGACACTAGGCCGGGGGCATGGTGCACGCTTCTCTCTCTAGAACTCACCCAACTCCGCTCTGCCTTTCCCCTGGCCTTGTGATGGGGTGAAGGCATTATTGCGTTCACCATTTAATTCTGTCCAAGGTGATGCTCACATTAAACTTCCTGATTCTGAGGCATGGTTGACCAGAATCCAGAGTCCACTCCATGTCAGCAGGCAACCTAAGAGTCTACTGAGTGTGAATTTAAACTGAAACTGAGATGAGAACGTGCAAGACACACTGGGTCTCCGAAAGCAGCATATCTTTGCTAAGCAGCCATGGTGTAGAGAAAGCTGCCTCAGCTAGACGGAGAGGGAGCTGCAGCCGGTCTACACAGAATGGGAAGCACACACCTTTTTCTTCTCTCTTCCCAGGAGTGGGTGAGAGATGGAGAAGTTTGAGCAAACCTCCAGGTCTCTGGTTCTGAAGCTGCCTTTAAAAAGAAAATAATTCCAGGAAATGATTCTTGAGTTCCAGAACCAGGGCCCCACGGGCAGTGCTCAGTGTGAAGATGCCACCAGGAAGGACCTTAATGCCACCTGGGTACAAGGAAGACACAAGGAGTGCCCTCTGTTAGCCAAGCGTGGGGTAAGAGATGGAAAAATCTGGTGAGGGAAGACGTTTGTGGCTCAACGTTTAGATTTTCTTTAGTTTTTTCTAGAGGTTATTTGCCTTTAAATTTGTTTAAAGTTATTTTAAACTTCGTTTCTTAATAATGAGATATTAGAGAGAAATCTAAATTCATGCTTGTAGAGTTGGGTTGAGCATAAGTTACACAAAAACCACAAAATATAGCCCAAAAGCCTTGGGGAGCGGGAGCTCCCCCTAGCCCAGGCCTGTGATCATGCAGGCCACGCAGAAGCCACACGCCCACAGCGCTGGGGCAGTGGCCCTGGGGAAGAGATGCATTGGAAGTGTGGAAACTACAAGGCTACAAGAACGAAGGCTCAGACAGCCCCTCCCCCAACACTTACCGCAGTGCAGTGTGTTAGAGTTCTGCCGATTTTGAAAGATGCACCCATCTGCCCTAATGGTCAGTCTGTCACTGTGCAGGGATGTGACCTGAGGGTGTCCTGAGAAGCCTGCCTGTCCTGAGCAGACCCCTTGCCACACTGCCTAAAATGTACCCAGAAAGGGGTTCCTGTGGGTCAAGAAATCTGACCATCCTCCCCCCTTTTAAAAGCAAATTCTCCACAGAGGGTGTATCTGACTATTCATACCTCACTGTAGTTACGTCAGCTCAGGAAAGTAATAGAAAGTTTGGAAAAAAAAGAAAGGGCTCCTCTGGACTACAGGGGGCTGCTGCTTCCAGAGGCACCGGGATACCCAAAGGCACTCAGAGGAAGGGTCAGAAAGGGAACTGTGGAGAGTGCAGCAAATGGCCTTTTTCACACCCTGCCCGGCTCTTGGTTTGCTACACTCAGGGACAGGCAGGTGACACTCAGGGACAGGCAGGTGGCACTCAGGGAAAACAGAAGCCCAGAACCTAAAGGGGTCTCCATTGCCTCTCCCTAGGCTACAAGTGAGGCCAGGTGGCATCGGTGTCCCACTTTTTCAGAGCATGAAGAAATCACTTGAATAGTAGGCACTAGCTTCCTCTTTCCTCGACTGGAACATCCGAAAGGTTGGCTTCTGAGCCCCAAAGGGCCACTTGCCCGATTCTTCCCTTGCCTTGCCTCCCCAGCCCAGCGGGGAGCCTCGTTTTTGGAAGCACTGTGGACATGCCTCAGGGCCCCTGTACTTCCTCCCCCTTCTGAGTCATCTAGAATTAGACCAGTGGTGGGGAACCTATGGCATACATGCCATAGCTGGCTGTTTGCTATGACTGGAAGCTCCAAAAGGTTCGCCATCACTGAACTAGACTGTCTTTTTTCTGCCTTCCCTCAACCCAGAGGTTGTGGAAACTCCCTAGGGTCCTTGGAAGAAAAACAACAGAGAGAGAGAGAGAGAGAGAGAGAGAGCCCAGCTAACTCAGAGAAACATTCAGAAGTCAGCGAACCACCTACCACAAGTCCTATCTGAACAAAGGAGGAGAGACGCTATAGAGGGACACAACTTGTCCCACCTGTGCCCGTGACAGGAGGCAGAACCGGCCCCTTTCTACCCGAGGCCTGCTCGCCCTTCATTCACCTTCATGGCCCCACCTGGCTTGTTTCTGCCTCCAGCTCCAGCTATAAGGGGCTCAATGTTCAACAACAATAGAAAGAGAGCGCAGACAACTGGAGGACCAGCTAGGGTGGAAGATGCCTAAGACGCCAGTGGGTGAGGTGGGGACTGCTCGGAGGAGAACAGCGCCGTCTCCAGCTCTCACCTCTCCTTTCCCAGGGGAGCTTGCCTTGGTTCCTCCTTGGACCAATCAAGTCTCCAGCTGGTTGCCTCCTCTGGGGATGCTGGATGTGCCCAAGATGCACCTCAGTGGAAGCCCTTCACCCGCCACATCAAGCTTCCCCACCCCTTCTCTCTAGAAACAACCCCATGATTCTCCGTCCCTGGCTGACAAGAGAGAAGAAGGGCACAGATGAGGAGCAGGTGGCTGGGTCTTCCTCAGGGAAGGCGAGGTGGAGGCAGGAGGGCCATGAAGTTCCGGAGGGGCCTGGAGACTTCGCCTTTACTTAGCTGAGGAGGAGGCAACTGTCAGAGATCCCAGCTAGATTTTCAGGGGCAGGGGTGGGCGTGAGGGTCAGCCCTTCCCTCAGACCCCATCCCTGTGAGGAGCTTCATCTCCAGGAGCTCAGTACACACACAGGTCAGGAAACTTCATCTCGTAGACGGGTATGGAGTGGTTCTGTGGTTGGCCATAGGCGGCGGTGATGGTTCCCGATGGGCTTGGTGGAGGTCTGGGAAAACATGGAGAAGAAATGCATGAGGCGGGAATTCTGGGGTTCCTGGCCCTGTGCAACTAAACAGTGCAGCTGATTTGGGTTTCTCTTTGCCTGGCACTGGAGACCTGGTCACCCCTCAGGCTCCCAGATTTTTAAGTTGTTCCAAGCATCCACAGCTCAGTCTAAGTTCTCTGCAGGCTGTACCAGGATGCAGCTGCTTTAGAAATGAAGCACCAGTCTGGGATACGAGGACCCCTGGCTCTTTCCAGGCCTCACTGAGGTGGCTTTCCCCCCTCTCTGATCACTGTTTTCCTTGTTCAGGAGAGCTGGTTGCTGACCCCAGCCCTGGGGACAGAGGCAGGGGTCTCCTGCCCAGGGATACTACTTACCGGATGGTGATTTCAAAGATCTGGTTGAGTCTGCTCTGCAGCAGTGATGCCTAGACACAAACAGAGGGGCTGTGAGTCGGGGCTCCCCAGGACCCCACAGGCAGACTCACGGGCCACCTGTCCGGGGACACTGGCGGTGCCAGGCAGTGGCAGCCACAGGAAGGTACCAGGTGCAAACTTTCCCCAGCACTTGTCTGCTGGACCCTGACCGTGGATTCAGGTCAGGGACAGCCATCTGTCGAAGGCTGGGTGGGAACAGGACAGAGGCCCGGAAAACCAGGTGAGACTTTGGCAAGCAACTCCAGAGTTCAAGACCTTTGCCCCTCAATTCTGGGCCCGGACTCAAGGGACTCAGCGGTGCTGGCTCTTTCCTCAGCTCATGTGTCCAGGGAGTGGGCTTCAACTGCCGGCTCATGAAATAGGCAGAGTCTACCTCTCAAAGTGCGGCGAGAAGTTAGGGTGATGTAGGCCAGGAAGATCTATTTTCCATACATACATAAAATATATGATTATATAACTACATATAAAAGCCAGAGTGGGGCCGGTGAGATAGCTCAGCAGCATAAGCGCCTGCCTGACAAGCGCAAGGTCCTGAGTTCGACTCCCAGAACCCACATAAAGGAAAAAAGGGGCTGGTGATAGCGCTCAGTGGCACAAGCACTTGCTGGCAAGCGTGAGGTCCTGAGGTCAACTCCCGGTACCCACATAAAAAAATAAAAAATAAAAAAATAAAAGCCAGTGTGGTGGTGCACACCTATAATACCGGCACTCGAGAGGCTGAGGCAGGAGGATTGTCACGAGTCTGAGGCCAGCGTGAACTACACGGTGAGTTCAAAGCTAGCCTGAACTACATAGCAAGACCCTGTCTCCAAAACAACAACACAACAAAACAGTAAACATAAAATTGCATGTATTTGTTTTTTTTTTGTGTGTGTGTGGGTGCCGGGGGTTGACTTCAGGACCTCATGCGCCAGCAGGCGCCCATGCCGCTGAGTGATATCACCAGCCCCTTTTTTCCTTTATGTGGGTTCCGGGAGTCGAACTCGGGCCCTCACACTTGCCAGGCAGGGGCTTATGCTGCTGAGCCATCTCACCGGCCCCATGTAGTTGTATTGACAGCAAATGTAATTCGCAGACTTGGAATGCTGTGGTCACGTGACATTGTTACTAAACAGGCTGACACCATGGCTAACGAATCCGGGCGTATTATCAGTGTCAGGGTCAGCCCCGGGTGGCTGTCCCTACTTGTCTGGCTCCCTCACTTACAGATCTCTCTGCTGAAGTCCAGCCGGAGTCCCCTGCCAGAAGAGGGTCCTGCTGTAAGTACTGCCTGTCTCTCCTCTGCCACTTCTCCTTCTCCCACTGTGCTGCAATGTGGGGATCATAATGGCACCAACCTCACACAGTTATGAGGATAAAATAAGCTGATAAATGAAAGCCGCCCTAGTGAGCAGTGAGTGCTGTTTTCATACTTGCTATCATGATTAGAATGAGTTTGATCAGACGGTCTGGGGGTCCTGAGGTCAGGACGTCTTTCATCTGTGAAAACTGTGTGGTCTGAAGAATGTACAATGAACACACAAGGCTTTGGGTTCACAGGGAACAATGTAGGGTGTTGGGACAACAACAGAGTTCTGTGTCCTGGACGCTAAGTCCTAATTTCCAGAGGACAATGAGCCAGACAGGTATTCTAAACTCAGACCTGCCCTGGGCCCAGATCTGGTCTGTCTGGCTTAGCCTGTGATGCTCCACTCACCCGGGCCCCACAGTGGGCCGCGATCTCCTCGAAGGGCGCCTTCTGGAATTTCTCCACCACCTGTCGCCGCCGCTCGCGCTCCTGCTCCTCCACCGCCACACTGTCCACTGTGACAGGGACACCGAGAGCTGAGTGAGCACTCAGGTCCTCCCCCATGGGCAGGACAGGGAGGGGCTCAAGGAGGTGGAAAAGTGGGTGATCTCTTCACAGTGCTCTGTCCCCGGCTAAGGGTAAGGGACAGTGCTGCCCTAGCGAGGTGGGACCTCCTCTTGGTTCTGCCTGAGGCTCAGCCCTCTTTGTACTGAGTTTGAGAACCAGCTGGGCTTTTAAAGTGCTAAGCAGCAGAGTTGCTGCTAGGACCCTTAAACAGAAAGTCCTGGAACAGCTGGTCCTTTTAGTATTGAGGGTAATTTGAAAAGGGACATCAACAATGGAAAAAGCCAGATGACCAGGAAAGTCAACGCAGCCACCATAGCAGAACAGTCTGAGGCCATTTACCTTATGGTTTTACACGAGCCACTTGGTATCCAAAATGAGACAGCACCATCCAAAAAAGTGTGTGGGTATGGGGGGGGTCAGATATGTTTACCACGTTCAATTTCAGAAGACAAGCAAGCCAGGCACGGTGGCACATGCCTGTCATCTCAGCACTCTGGGAAGCCCTGGGTTCAACCCCCAGTACAAAAAGAAAAAAAAGGCAAGAAGTGGGTATAGTTGGAAAGTGCACCACTCATGATAACAAAACACTTAAAAGGCTTAATTAAAAGGACATTTAAAGGCTTAATTTGTCATCAGAAAAATTTTCTTAATGGGAATACTTCATCATACAATTGTCCAGATAAATGAGTTAACTCTGCATTTTAAAGTCTATTGCCCTTATTAAATAAATGCTAATATGATTTGCTCTTAATATCTTTCATGGGTCGACTTGTTCTTTTGTATCATACTCTACCAAAAACAGTGTCAAAATATTTACACAAAATTCCATTTCATCTGACCATCTGGCCATTGGCCTTGGTTGATCACTTTTAGAGGCAGCTACCATCAATAGGAATAGGGCCACCTGATGCAGGGTACACAGCATGACACCAGTGACCACCATCAGGAGAGTGGGGGTTCAGCTGCAGCTTTGGTGGCCACGCTGACTCTGTAGGAAGCCAAGGCCTTTGCCCCAGGTCCCTGGCTGAGTCACACCAGGAAGGGAGGCAGATCGGGAGTCCCCCCCTCACCAGAGTCCCTGGGGGACTCACCAATGGCCTTCTTCAGTGTCTCGTAGGTGATCTCCTCGGCCGGCACACGCTGCAGGGGAGGGGACAGATGTGCTCAGAGGTGGAGGAGAGAGGTGGCCCCCATGCTTCTTGGAAGATGTCCTAATGGGCCTCTCACCAGGTCTCCCACATGCCCTGAGTAGCATGGAGGAGGCCAGCCAGGTGCAGGCAGGCAGGCTGACTCCTCGTCAGTGTGGCCTCGGAAGGGAGCCCCGAGACTCACCCAAGAGAACTCACTGCCTCTGTCCCCTACCCAAGCCTGTCACATCAAGCCCTGTGGGAGCAGAATACCATGTAATCTTTAAAAAAATCATCAGAGATCATCAACAGAAACTATTGGGGAAAAAGATGGCCGATCTGTAAGAAGCAGGCAGTGAACCTCTCCAAAAGTTGCCATCTGGACACTGGAATATAGTGACTGGAGGAGGACAAGAAAGAGGGAAGTGGCTCCCATGGACCCAGGAAAGATCTGAAGCACAGTTCGGGGCCCACGGAGAAAATGAAGAGAGAAACTCCAACAACGAAGAAGGAGGTGGCCACCGGCGCCTTTTCCCTGTGTCGGGAATCCCGACGCGACAGAAGCGGTTCAAATCTGCGGACACGCGGTGACTGCTGGCGCCCCCAGGGGCCTCCGCAGAGGAACGAGAGAAGCGGCCAAGAAGGACACAATGACTGGCGGTGAGTGCTGACGCCCAGCCGTCCCGCGTGAGAGAGCGACTAGCCGGGCGCCATTGTTGCGGGGGGGCAGCAGCTGAACTTGAAACTCAGGGCGGCCGCCACTCCACCCATGACTCCAGCGGGGACCTCTGCGGAGGAATGTGAGACACCGTAGTACAGAGAAGTGGCGGCTGTGAAGGACACACTGACTGGCGGTGAGTGCTGACACCCAGCCGTCAGGTGCGCAAGAGAGCCACTAGCTGGGCACCATTGTGTGGGGGGCGGCAGCAGCTGAACTCAGAACTCAGGGTAGCGCCACTCCATCCAAGGCTCCAGTGGGAACCTCCGCGGAGGAACACGAGACGCCGTGGTACAGAGAAGCACCAGCCAAGAAGGACACACTGACTGGCGTTTTTCTTCCTGGTATTCCAAGACTGAGATTGTCTAAGGATCGCAGAAAATACTGTGGCACAGAACCAAAGAACCAAGGACTGGGCCAAACAGGCAACAACTTCTTATCTCCAACAAATTGAAGAGACAGGATATTGCAGCAGGCTCAAAACCCAAAAATAAGCTACACCTGGAAGATACCTCAGAGAAGTAGTCATCTCCTAAGAGTTTGAAATACTAGCAATAAAGCAACCTACCATAGGCAATTTAAAAACATCACCCCGGGAATTAAACTAAAGAAAGAAAAGGAAATGAGATGACACTTAAACAAGATGCAACCCCACACATCCAGTTCACCAAAGGCAAACCCAGGGGGCAGTGAGGTGCGACAAACCGAAAGCCACCCACCTGACATCTCTGAAGTGGTAACAACACAGCAGTTGAATGAGGCTCTGGAAAAATTTAAATCAGAAATAATTTCTCAGATAACTGCAGAGATAATGTCCACAATGAAGACCATGCTTAAGGACGCTAGAGCAGACACAGACAAAAAAATAGACGGGCTTAAGAAAATGATGGAAGCCATGAATGCTCAGCATAGGAAATGAATGGACTCCATAAAGCAGATTCAAGCAGATATCCAGGAGAACAAAAATTCCATGGAAAGTATTTGCAGCAGATTAAGCCAATGTGAGGACGGAATCTCAGATATAGAAGACAGGCTTGCAATTACTGATCAGGAAAAGAAAGAATTCTTAAAAATAGCAAGGGACAATGAAAAATCAATCCAGCAGCTGCTAGATGATGCAAAGAAGAATGACTTAAGATTGATTGGAGTCAATGAAAAAGCAGGAGATAGCATAAATGACATCAGAACATTGTTCACAGACATTATCACAGAAAATTTCCCTGGTAGAGAAAAAGAATTTGACATTCAGATAAGTGAGGCTTATAGAACCCCAATTAGCCATGATAAAAAATCTTCAGCCAGGCATATCATAGTCAAGATTCCAGAAATTCAACGTAAGAGTAGAATCTTAAAAGCTATTAGAGAGGGGCCGGTGAGATGGCTCAGTGGCGTAAGCGCCTGCCTTGCAAGCGCGAGGGCCCGAGTTCGACTCCCGGATCCCACATACGAAAAAGGGGCCGGTGATATCGCTCAGTGGCACGGGTGCCTGTTGGCGCGCGAGGTCCTGAGGTCGTCCCCCTGGTACCCACAAAAAAAAAAAAAAAAAAAAAAAGCTATTAGAGAAAAGAAACAAATCACCTATAAAGGAAAGCCCATCAGAATCACAGCAGACTTTTCAGCACAAACCCTCAAGTCAAGAAGAGCTTGGAATGATGTATTTCAAGTTCTAAAGGAAAATAACCTTCAATCCAGATTGACGTACCCCGCAAAACTATCTTTCAAAACTGACGGAGAAATAAAATACTTCCATGACAAAGAACATCTGAGAAAATTTATTACCACCAAACCAGCACTCCAAAATGTTTTGAAGGACATTCTAGAAAGGGATAACAAGGACTACAACTCCAGAAACCCCAACAGAAGGAATCCACCAGGCAGAGCAAATAATTAAAGAGAGGGAGGAAAATAAATAAATAAATAAAAAGTGGGGGAGCCAACAACAAGAAAATAACATGACAAGGATAAGTCAATACATATCAGTTTTAACCATCAATGTTAATGGTCTCAATTCACCAATCAAAAGGCACAGACTGGCAAATTGGATCAAGACGCAAGATCCAACAATATGCTGTATACAAGAAACACATTTAATTCAAAAAGAAATTCATAGACTTAAAGTCAAAGGATGGAAAACAATACTCCATGCGACAGGAACCCAGAAAAAAGCAGGGGTAGCTATTCTTTTTGCAGACAAAGTGAATTTCAAGCCAAGAATGATTCAGAGAGATAAAGAAGGTCACTACATCCTTGTAAAGGGAACAATCCAAGAGGCAGAGATAACAATCAGAAATATATGCAACAAATACCAGTGTACCCAACTATATAAAACAAATAAGCACTAATACAATTGTATTGGGGGATCTCAATACTCCACTGTCACAAAAAGACAGATCAACTAGACAAAAAATCAACAATGAAATATTAGAACTGAACCAAACTTTGGAACAAATGGACTTAGTAGATGCCTACAGTGTTCCACCCCACAACATCAGAATACACGTACTTCTCAGCTGCACATGGGACATTCTCCAAAATAGACCACATACTAGCTCATAGAACCTGCTTAAGTAAATGCAAAGGAATTGAAATTATCCCATGTATATTATCAGACCATAATGCAATGAAATTGGAAATCAATGGCAAAAGAAACCATAAGAACTTCCTAAACACATGGAAATTAAGTAGCACCCTACTGAACAACCAATGGGTCACAGATGAAATTAAAGAAGAAATTAGACAGTTTCTGCAACTGAATGATAATGACAGTACAACATACCGGAACTTATGGGATACAATGAAAGCAGTCCTAAGAGGGAAATTTATAGCATTAAATACCTATATCAGGAAATCAGAGCAAGCACAAATAAACAACCTAATGGTGAACCTCAAACTTCTAGAAAAAGAAGAGCAGGCTAAGCCAAAAGCTCGTACAAGGGAGGAAATTATAAAGATCAGAGCAGAAATTAATGTTTTGGAGACTAAAAAAACAATACAAAGAATCAACGAATCAAAGAGTTGGTTCTTGGGGCCCGTGAGATGGCTCAGCGGCTTAAGCGCCTGCCTTGCAAGCGCGAGGGCCCGAGTTCGACTCCCGGATCCCACATACGAAAAAGGGGCCGGTGATATCGCTCAGCGGCACGGGTGCCTGTTGGTGCGCGAGGTCTTGAGGTCGACACCCCGGTACCCACAAAAAAAAAAAAAAAAAAAAGAGTTGGTTCTTTGAAAGATTAAATAAAATCGACAAACCTTTATCCAACCTTATTAAAAAAGGAAAGAAAGTACTCAAATCCACGCAATTAAGAATGAAAAGGGTGATATCACAACGGACCCTGCAGAAATCCAGCAGATCATCTATACCTACTTTGAAAACTTGTATTCTAATAAGATGGAAAATGCAGAAGAAATGAACAGATTCCTAGATACATATCAATTACCAAAGCTCAACCAAGAAGATATAAAAATCCTAAATAAACCAATAACAATCAATGAAATCGAAGATGTAATTAAAAACCTCCCAACAAAGAAAAGCCCAGGCCCTGATGGATTCACTGTTGAATTCTACAAGAAATTGAAAGAAGACCTAACACCACTACTTCTCAAACTCTTTAATGAAATTTAAAGGGAAGCAATACTCCCAAATTCATTCCTGGAAGCAAGCATTACCCTGATACCAAAACCAGAGAAGGACCCAACTAAGAAAGAGAACTACGGACCAATCTCCCTCATGAACATAGATGCAAAAATCCTCAATAAGATACTGGCAAACAGAATGCAGCAAATCATCAAGAAGATTATACACCATGACCAAGTTGGATTCATCCCAGGGATGCAGGGATGGTTCAACATACGTAAATCAATAAATGTAATACACCATATTAACAGAACCAAGGACAAAAATCATATGATCATCTCAATAGATGCAGAAAAAGCTTTTGACAAAGTCCAGCACCCATTCATGATAAAAACCCTACAGAAAATTGGAATAGATGGTCTTTATCTCAATCTGATAAAAGCTATCTATGACAAACCAACAGTCAATATCATACCAAATGGACAAAAACTGAAAGCCTTCTCTCTAAAATCAGGAACAAGACAAGGATGTCCACTGTCCCCACTCTTATTCAACATAGTTCTGGAAACTTTAGCCAGAGCAATTAGACAAGAGACAGAAATAAAAGAAATAATGATTGGAAAGGAAGAAGTTAAATTATCATTATTTGCAGATGACATGATACCCTACGTAGAAGACCCCAAAAACTCCACTAAAAAATTGCTAGCAATTTATTGCTAGCAATAATAAGCAAATTCAGTAGTGTAGCTGGATACAAAGTCAACACTCAAAAATCAATAGCCTTCCTGTGCACGAATAACAAACTCACTGAGAGAGAAATTAGGGAAAGAACACCTTTCACAATAACATCGAAAAAAATGAAATACCTAGGAATCAATCTCACAAAGGATGTAAAAGACCTCTACACTGAAAACTACAGTACTCTGAAAAAGGAGATTGAAGAGGATATCAGACAATGGAAAGATATCCCTTGCTCTTGGGTCACAAGAACCAATATAGTGAAAATGGCCATACTTCCAAAATTGTTATACAGATTTAATGCAATTCCAATAAAAATTCCAACAACATATCTCACAGAATTAGAGAAAACAATCCTAAAATTCATCTGGAACCAGAAGAGACCTAGAATAGCAAAGGCAATTCTGGGCAACAAAAGCAAGGCAGGGGGCATCACAATCCCCGATTTGAAAGTATACTATAAAGCTACTGTGATAAAAACAGCATGGTATTGGCAAAAAAAAACCAGACTCGAAGATCAATGGAACAGATGCAGAAACAACCCCAGACATACTAAGCCACCTTATCTTTGACAAAGGTGCCAGACACATTCACTGGAAGAAAGATAGCCTCTTTAATAAATGGTGCTGGAAAAATTGGCTCTACACATGCCAAAGATTAAAATTAGACCCATATCTTTCACCGTGCACTAAACTAAATTCAAAATGGATCAAAGAACTAAATATTAGAACAGAAACATTAAATCTCCTGGAAAATAGAATAGGTAAAACTCTTGAAGACACTGGTGTAGGCAAAGACTTTATGAATAAAACCCCAATGGCACAGGAACTATCACAAAGAATCAACAACTGGGATCTCATCTTATTAAAAAGCTTTTGCACAGCAAGAGAAACCACCAACAGAGTGAAGAGACAACCCACAACGTGGGAAAAAATGTTTGCCAGCTGTTCCTCAGACAAAGGATTACTATCGAGAACATACAAAGAACTAAAAAAAATCAGACCTCCCAAATTTAAAGACCCAATCCAAAAATGGGCATCTGAGATGAATAAACACTTCTCAGATGAAGAAATACAAATGGCAAATAAATATATGAAAAAACGTTCAACATCACTGGTCATTTGAGAGATGCAAATTAAAACAACACTGAGATTCCATCTCACCCCAGAAAGAATGGCTATTATCAAGAAGTCAACTAATAACAAATGCTGGAGGGGCTGTGGGGAAAAAGGAACCCTTCTCCACCGTTGGTGGGAGTGTCGACTGGTGCAGCCACTGTGGAAATCCGTGTGGAGACTCCTCAAAAAACTAGGGTTGGAGGTCCCATTTGACCCAGCTATTCCCCTTCTGGGTATCTTCCCAGAAGAATTAAAAACATCGTACCACAGCAATATATGTGCACCCATGTTTATAGCAACACAATTTGCAATAGCTAGATTGTTGAAACAACTCAAATGCCCATTAACCGAGGAATGGATAAAAAAGATGTGGTATTTTTATACAATGGAGTACTACTCAGCCATAAAGAAAGATAAACTGGAAACTTTTATAGGTAAATGGATGCAACTTGAGAAAATACTCACAAGAGAAATAAACCAGACGCACATTTGTAAACATCGTATTGTCTCCCTAGTATGAAAGTGCAACTTCACTGTGACTATTCCATTCCTTAGTCTTCTATTTTTACCTAGCTTTTACATGGCTTAATCTTATACTGAGTAATGTTTTTCTTCAAAAGGTATTTGTACATTCTCTAATGCTTGAGTTTGTTAATACATGAGAATGTTTACTTGTTGTCTTTAAAAAAGAAAGAAAGAAAGAAAGAAAGAAAGAAAGAAAGAAAGAAAGAAAGAAAAAATGAAAATAAAAAAAACCCCAAAAAACAGAAACTACTGGGAGCAAGAGAAGGAGGCAGTTGGCAAATATGATGTCAACTTGAAAAACTGCATTAAGACTTACTAATTCACTGCGGAGGTGACCTGAGGATTTACTAAAGCTAAGGAATGCAAGATTAGCATTGGTGGGCCCGCCATTGCTGAGGTCAGTGTGAGGAGCTGGGCCACAGGATCTCAGTCCTCTCAGAGCCCATGAAAGGGATGGAAAGTACTACAACCCACCGAGGGGACTCTGAGGATACACGACCTTCGGTGAGATGCTGGACGAGTGTGGACTGAGTTTCAGGAATTCCCACTGAACTCATGATTGGCTCACATTCCATCACTTAAACATAATAGGGAAAGAAGCAGACATAGAAGAAAATGATTTCACTAACACAAAGTTCAGGAAGCGACACAACTCAGGCTATCGGCTCCCTTGGGAACAACAGTGCAGAGGCAGGGCCCCTGGAGCAACGAACATGTTCTCAGGACTCTGTGATAGGACTCAGAAAATCTGTCAGCAGAGGAACTGCTGCACCAAGCCCTGCTCTGCTCTGATGATTCACCCTTTGTGCGTTCATCCATTCAGGCACTGGCAGCGCTGGCTGACATCAGATACTCATGGGCAAAGCACTTGGGAGCTGTATGGTGTGACAGTCACTGGGCAAGAGCAGGAGAAGCGTATGGCGGAAACGGAACTCAAGCTGGGCACTGGAGGATGGCAGCTCGCAGATCAAAGGAGCAAGAGAAGATCCCACACAGCCTCTGCATGTGCAAACATGGGATGGCTGAGCACAGCATGGGCAGACTGGGAGGTCCCTCCAGAAGAGGAAGTGGAGCTATGTTGGGTGGTGCTGGGATAAAATGACATCATAGGGTCAGGCCAGACCATAACTGGCTCTGAATCCCAGGACTCTATTTGACCAAACCAGCATTGATTCAGCACCCACAGTGATGGCCATGGGGAGCCACTGCAGGATTCTGGACCAGGACCCGATGGGTTGAAGAAGGGCAGCAGTGCAGTGTGTCAGGAGGCAATGTGGGGGCGGGGGTTGCTGCCCCTGCATCAGCTACCCAGCCAAAGCTGCCCCTTGAAGATGGAAGGAGCTAATACAGTAGCCCAGGAGGGCATTAGTGGGTAGGTGGCCCTGCCTATAGCCAGGTAAACATTTCTCCTCCTCTTTCAGCTTCACTTAACTCATCAATTCTGAGGGTCTCTCTCCTAACTCTCAGGCCAGGAGAATCTTCTCTGCAGGGAGACAGCAGCCAGCTCACCCTGAGGCCTGATGTAATGGAGCTTCCTAGTCTCTGACAGCTGGAAGCTCCCCGAGGGCCCCGGTTCCACCTCCTCACCTCCCTTGTCCAATTAGCCCAAGCCAGAGCTGCCTGCCTTCCAGGAAGGGGCAGACAGGCTCTGAGCTGGGGGTCTGCTCCAATAAATGAAGTGCTCAAGGGCATGGCTGGAATGAGGCTTGACCCTGACCCCCAAAGGCTTCTCTGTCCTCTGGTCACATCTGGGGAAGGACTCACTGGCAAAGCTCTACTCCAGGTTGTGCTGGCCCTAATGGGTGTAAGAACTTGGGAGTGCCGGGGTCCCCGAGCCCAGGGCCCATGTAAGCCTTGCTGCCCCAGCCTCGCCCTCTACTCTGTTGATTCCTGACACTCTGGGGTAGTAACCATAAAGAAAAGGTGTGATCAGCACCTCATGACTGCTTTCCCTCTCCTCTCTGCACCCCGCTTTTCTTTCTCACATAGGGCAGTAACTCTGGTATTTCCACTGTGATTTCTTAGACTCTTGGGTACATCTGCTTCATTTGCTGAGGTAGAGAAATGAAATAATGGCAGATATCACATGTTAATTTGCAAGGAAATTAGATATTCATGGACTGCAAGAAAGGGTGGAAGGAAGACGGATCTTTAAGGCACAGATGTGGCATTCTCTTTAAAAAGAATCTTGGTTGTCAGGGGTTGGCAGCAGTAAAGGATGAATAGGTGGTGCCCAGGGCATTTTCAGGGCAGTGAAAATACTCTGCATGGTACTCTAGTGGTGGGACCATGCCCAAATCCATAGAATGTGCAACAGCAAGCGTGAACCCCAATATAAACGGTGGCCTTTGGGGGACAATAGTGTGCCCATGTAGGGGTACAGCACATGTACCCCTCTGGTGTGGATAATGATAGTGGGGGAGGTTGGTTATCAGTGGAAGGGTTGGGAAGGTACAGGAAATCTCTGCATCCTCCTCTCAATTTCTGTGAAGTTAAAACTGCTTTAAAGAAATTAAGTCTTAATTTTAAAGAACACCGTTATATCTGGAAGAAACACCATGAACATCTCTCTCCTGCTAAGCCTTCTGACTTCCAACATGGTGCACATGGACCCACTGTGGGCAGGGAATGGTGACCAGCAAGCTTTTCCAGAGTAATTTTTCTGACATTTTCACGGGAGTAGGGCAAGATGCTAGTAACTAACGCTTCCAGATGGGATACTGGGGAAACATACAGTGAGAATCACAAGAAAACATTTCACTTGAGAAACTAACTTCCACATGACCTTCAACACACTGTGCCGTTAAGAGGGCCTGGAGCATCAGGCTCCTAGAAGCTTCACCAGCACAGTGACAAGGACATTCACCTCCTCCTTCTCTGGGCTGTTCCTGGATTCCACCTCCACCTGCAGGGAAATGGTCTCTCCAATGCTCTTCCTCTTGGATAAGCGATCCTCATCTGGAAAAGAACCCAGAAACTGGAGTCCCAGCCCTTAGAGAGCCAGGGTCAGGACCTGGTCCATCTCCCCGCGGCCTCTGCTTGCTACACAGTCTTCCCTGACTTGGTAAACAATAGGTTTCAAGCTTCCAATGGCTTGAGTCTTCTCTGCCCATCTTAGGGTGATTGGTTTGGTATTTTGCAATCACTGGTGAAAACCAAGAAGCTGCTTATGACCAGAAAGCACATTTCAACTTATGTAGCATCATCTGCAAACAGCACCAGCAGCCATCGCTGCATGGCATTTACTAAGTGACTTTGCCTTCGTTATTTCACAGACCCCTCACACCAGCCCTCTGAGGCAAGTATTCCACAGCTGAGGAAATGGAAATTCAGGGGTGCCCAGGGACTCGTCTAAGATTTTTTAGGCAGTAAGCTGCGCTGAGGTCTTGAACTGGGTTTCTGGTTCTGTAGCCCATGCATGCTTTCTTCAGCATAAGGTACTGCTCCATCCATAGGAGAGCTGGGGAAACCAGCATGTCACCATAGATTCCACAGTGTCTTTTGACACTTGTGCAACACCTAAGATGTCATAGGAGGTGATCAAAGGGCCCAGGAGTGCTTACATTTAGGCCCTTACCTGGCCAAGAAAAGACTGAGGCAGGCACAGGAGCACTTGCACAGAGCTCATACCTGTAAGTTGAGGGATGTAGGGCAGGCAGAGCCGGTCTGAATTGTAGCCACTGCCCCCCAGGACTTCACTGATCTTGCTCTGGCGGAAGAGGAACTCAATCACCACACCATCGAGATTTTGCGACAGCCTAGACAACAAAGGAGAGAAGAGACGAGGTAGAACTGTGGGTAACTAGAGTGATTCCCTGACAGCACTCCTTATTATGAAAGTAACATATTCAGTATGGACAATGACAAAGAAACTAAAGGAAGACAAAAATCACCCATGGTCCCATTTCCAGAGATGATCACTATTTACATTCGGGCAGAACCCTTCAGTCACACACATTTATGTCCCTTCCCCCAACGTTCTTCTGCGATCTGTATTTATCTACTATACAGAGAATATTTCTCACAAAATACTCCTCCAAAACATCACTAATATTATTTGTCAGTTATTTTGTTGCACAGATGAGCCATAACTTATAAAGCTAGGCCTTACTGTTGGATGCCTTGTTTTTTTCAGAACATCTTTCCCATGAGCTCCTCTGTGCTGAAGAACTGTGTTCTGGCCCGCGCTTGGCCAGTGCTCCCAGACCTGCATCTCTACAGCACAACACCCCAGCCTGCCTCTTTATCACTCACTCGAGCACGGATGATGGTAACTCAATGGCCACAGGCAGGGTCCTCCCTGCCCGGATTGTACAGAGGCCCGAGCCTCCGGGTGTGCAGCCCGTCCTGGCCTCAGACCGCCCACCTCCTGCCCAGCAGCCTCGAGAATCCTCAGCCACGTCGCAGACGTGTCTCACCTGGGCCTCTCCACAAATATGTCCTCAGGGAGCATGTATGGAGCCTCCTTCTTCCTGGTCTCTATCACCTGGAGTTTGGGAGGAATCCAATGATGAGAGCGGGGCCTGATAGACCCAGGGAGAGCAGGGCCTGACAGAAATGGCTGCCACCCAGTCCTGCATTTCCTCCCTCCCGTGGGCCCTTTGGAGAGCACACCACAGCCAGGCTTCTCCAGTGAGAGACCCAGGTCTGTAGTGAGACTCAGAGCAGCCCAAGAGGCCCCGTGGCGTCAAGGGTGCTTCACTCCTAGGAGACTTCGGTTTCTGGCTCCTGTGCTTTCTACTTAAACAAGTAAAAGAGAACTTAGGCTGCACCATGTCTCAAACTTGCGCCTTGCCGTAACATCCTGCTAGACAGTGACCTCTTGAGCTTTCCTCAGTATCCTGTGGAAATTTTTGGAAAGGAGGGTGACTGTCACTAAGGTGGTGAGAAGTGGGGGAACAGCTGGCAGCAGGTGTGTGGGTGATGTGGCACTGCCCGGACCCTTGCTAGTCCCACCTCTGGGTGCCTGTGACTTCCGATGAAGAGGACGTCTGGGCACTGCCCTTCCTGCCCTCCCTTGTCAGCCAGAGGCTGAGAGGGTCCAGCTCCCTGGGTGTGGTCTCTGGGGTAGTTACAGCTGCAGCAACCGTTACTGCCCAAACCTCCGTAATCCCAGTGCGAGGATGCGGCGTCTTACGATATAGCTGATTCTCGGAGGACTGGGCTGGGCAGCTGGCTAAACTGGGTTCTCCACTGAGAAAGCTGAGACCTGTAGTTTCTTTTGCTTTAACTTTGTATGGAGAGTGCATTTAAAGTAAATCCTAGACATCATATCATTCCACCTACAAATACTTTAGCATGTTTTAAAAGATCCTTATACAACTGACTACAAACTGGGTATTAGATATACTAAGGGATTTTCTTTTCCTTTCTTCTTCTTTTTTTTTTTTTGTGTGTGTGTTGCTGGGGATTAAACCCATGGGCTTCATACTGAGCTACATCCCCGGCTCTTTTTAACATGTGAATAGCATGACAGTCAGAGAGGGAGATGCCCATGTTTTGTTGTGAGCCATGCATACTGATATATGTAATGTGCAAGGGCAGAGAGCTGTGATTTATTTAAAACCATTTCAGCAAAGGAAAAACAGGAGATAGATGAAGTAAATGCAGGGAAATCTCAGTATTTAATCTGCATGACAGCTAAAGGATGTTCACTATTCTACTCATGCTACTGTGATGTATGTGAGAACTTTCATGGCAAAAACCCTTATGAAGCGGCTTTGGCCCGCGTGCTCTGAGGGGTGTGTGCTTCCCCGTGTGGGGGCTGGAAGCAGGTACGGGACACTCCTGTGCCAACCCCACCCTGCTCTGCTGCATCAGGCGGGGGAAACACCACCCCATGAAACTCCTCATTATTATTAGTTCTGATTTCAACCCTTTCTTCAACACTGTGACTAAGCAGAGCTCACTGTAGTTAGGGAGAGGCGGCTCCCAGAAGCCCCCCCAGCCCAGGGCCCCCAGAGCACAGGCTAGCGAGGACACCGACCTCGTGGATGTGCTGGCAGAAGGCGGGCACCGTGGTGAGCTGGCTGATGAGGTTCAGGTAGGCTGCACCCAGGGCATAGAGGGCACAGCGGTTGTACATGGGTAAGTTCTCTTCGTTGACCTGGGCCACGTCCTGTGGCAACACAGATGGGCTTTGGAGTTTTTCAGTGACAAACTACACTGGAGCCCCCACCCTCCACCCAACACTTTCCAGACTTCTTTAGAGACGACTCATCTCTTTCTAGGCTCAGTCCTCAGCATTTGCCCCACAACTTCCTGGGAGACACAGTCGTCTTCATTAACGCTGAAGGAAATGGAACAATCCATGAACTGGGGGTCTTACATACTGAATACAGAGGCAATGCGGGGGTAGTTACAACTGCGGCAACTGTTATTGCCCAAACGCCCCATAATCCCAGTGCGAGGATGCGGCGTCTTACGATAGAGCTGATTCTCAGAGGACTGGCTTGGGCAGCCTGCTAAACTGGGTTCTCAACTGAGAAAGCTGTGAGAGTCCTCAGGGGACTGGGACACAAAGGATCCCAAATTCTACCTATTCATGGTAAACAGAATTAAGAAAATTGCCATGTCTACGTCAGCCCTGGAGAATTCAGCACTGTCAAGCAGGTGGTCCGAGACCCGCCCTCGCTGAATTCCCAGGCTTGCCACCCTTCTGGGATGAGGAGCCCACCTGGCTTCAGACCTGGAGGCCCCAGCCTGAGAGGTCTAAGGACCCATCCCAACTCCCTTGGGATTCTACTTCACCCAGGCAGACCTTAAAAATCTCAGGCCCTGCCTGGCACCACACTGGCGGCTATGCATCCTGCAGGAGGCTTGTTAAATATACATGGCCCCCCGCTCGGGAGACTAACTTAGCAGTTCTGAGAATATGATATTATTAACATGTGCTCCAGGCAATTCTACAGAACAGCTAAGTTTGAGAACCAGAGAGTCTTTAGACAAGTTTGTTTTGGAATCACTCAGGACTTTTAGATTCCCTCTTAGGAATCCTCGGAACCTCACTCGGACTTGAAACTATAGGAGCTCAGGGGTATTTCTGAATGACCCTGTTATCTAGGTCTTCTTTAACTTGAAAATGAACTAGAGTCAAGAATTAAGCACCCTCTGGGGTTCCCCAGACAAGACCCTGGGATCTTCACAGAGGGATGGTCAACCAACAATACAGCATTTCCAGGCTCCGAAACAGCTGCCAGACAGCTGCTACTCCATCCTTTTACCAGTACTTGTCCAGGACAGGCCCTGTCCATGATCCTGGTCCCTGGGTCCTGCCCACCCCAGGCCCACCTGAACAGCCAGCACCAGGCGGATGAGGTCCACCACCACCTCCTCGTTGGCCAGCTCGATGCTGATGAGTGCCAGCAGGCCGTAGAGAGCCTCGTAGTGCTTCTGTACGTTCGTCTCCTCCTTGCAGCTCAGGTAGATGTGCCTGTAGAGCTGCTGGGAGTGCTGCGGAGGGTGCAGGGGCAGAGGAAGCCACAGTGGGTGGGGTGGGAGTGGATGTCTTCAAGGCAGACCCCAGTGGAAGTGAATCCGTGTGGGAGTGTGTTGTTAGGGACGGATGGGCCCCAGTAACACCGGCAACCAAGCTGCCCAAAGCTGCCCAGACCCAGCCGTAGGAGCAGCACGTGACCAGTGGCCAGGGACTGGCACAGCAGGGGTGCTCCTGGCTTTGGCCCTGGCAGAGAGGATCACTGTGGACTCCATGCCTGGGGTGGGGGCAGGGTGTGGTGCTGGTTAACAGACCACACCTATTGCAGAGAGAAGGGCAGGCCCTGGGGACAGTGGTTAGCAGTGAGTTGGGGACAGGAAGGTTGGGCCCATTGGCTTGGCCTGCTGGGGACTCACTGGCTACCTTCTTCATGAAGACGGTGTCCTGTCGGGAGCACTTGTCCACTTTCAGCTTCAGGACCGAGATGTCACTGAGGGTACTGGAAGGGGACCGAAGGGACCCCTTAGCCCCTGGGAGAATCCATCCCGAGTTCACACAGTGTCACTGGGTTTTAACCCCGAAGCTGTAAGTTGGCACCAAAGCCTCTTGCACTTTCCTGACCCTGGTTCTTAGCCTGATCTCCGTTTTCTCCCACATTCTCAAGTTCCTGTTCCTTTCTCTCAAATCTTTGAGCCTGATTTTTCTCTTCCCTTTATGCCCCCCAAATTATCTCAGTCTCCACTGATAACACTACACTCCTTCCCCCTGCCTGAAAACTCTCCTTAGCACTTTCTTCTCACCTCTCAAACCTCCAGTCTGCACCCCATCCCCAGCCATACTTGTTCTGCCATCTCCTCCCCATGCAGCATTCCAAGGTCAATATTGGAGATCACCCTGAATATACAAACTGTCCTTCCACCTGGGTGTGAGGCTACTGGCCAAGAAGACAGGCCCTTCTGGGAGTCTTCTTCCCCATCATACCAGTACAGGCGAGACCCCAAGTTCACCTGATGGTAGAGAACTTGTGGCGGTTGCCATGACGATCAATGAAACTGATGAGAATCTCTAGAACAAAGAGGCGGATTTCTGCATCCTCCATGAGAGCAGTGGAGAGAAGACGGTCCAGAAAGTTGCTGGGCAGGGCTGACATCATGTTGCTGCATTGGAAACCTGTGGACACCTGCAGGGAGCCCAGCACACGTGTGCTTAGGAACATGTCCTTG
Organism: Erethizon dorsatum; assembly: GCA_028451465.1. Taxonomy (NCBI): domain Eukaryota; kingdom Metazoa; phylum Chordata; class Mammalia; order Rodentia; family Erethizontidae; genus Erethizon; species Erethizon dorsatum. Next base: position 69,873,702 of record CM051824.1, read on the forward strand.
GGTGCAGCCAGGAGATGGAGAAACAGCCAGCAGAAGTTGAGTCTAAGGAAGTATCCACCCACTCTCTCCCTCTCAGGCTCTGGATGCCGCATACAACTTTTCTGAACACTCCAATATCCACCTAGGCAAGCTACTTGGCACAGCTCAGTAGACAGGTGGGTGGATGGGTACAGGGTGCAGGGACACTAAGTGTTAAAAGCAAGCAAGGGATGAGCAGCAGAGAAGAACAAGAGCCAGGGAACTCCTGAACCCAAGGTTGCAGCCAGTCAGGGAACTGAGCCACTGCAGGTGCAGTGCTTCAGCGAGAGTGGACAGTTACGAGAACTAGATAGTGGGAGAACTTGTGCGGTCAGGCTGAAGAATCAGACCTTACAACAACCACCCCAGGGGACATACCGACCGCATCTGGTTAGGTCTCTCCTAGCATGGTGACAATGATGGCCTCTGACTGAAGTCAGCTGGCATAAACAGAGACATCATACAAGATGTCAAAGCATTCAACAGCAGCAGGGCATCTTTCCTGTTGAGTCCACACTGCAGGACAATGCCGTGGATGATTCAGAGGGACTAAGGGTCTAGCCAAGCCGAAGCATCAATAGTGAATACCTGTGTTCACTGAAGGGGGAAGTACGTGAGTGCACCCCAAACTGTCACCTCCGTGAGGTGCCGAGCACAAATTAACGAGGGTAAACTCAGCAATGCAATGGCAGGAATGTGAAGAGCTAAGGAGGTAACTTTATTACTTGATGCAGGCAGTGTGAGAGCTTTGTAAAATAGAGTAACAGGAAGGGTGAAGGCTGGTGAAAGGGAAAGGAAAGTCTGCGTGGGCTTGGGGGTCTGCCCAGGCTGGCATGGCTGGGAGAGATGGGCGGAGCGCAAGGTGGAGTCTGGGGAGGGGAAGGGCACAGGGAGCCTCCCACTCGCCAAGTCATGACCATAAACTTTGATCTACTGTGCCATAAGGGGCGATGTCTGGGAACAGCACCTCCAGAAAATTTCCCTGTGGCTGCATTTAATAGTTGAAAAGAGATGGAGGAAAGAGTGACTATGAGGGGCTGGTGAGATGGCTCAGCAGCATAAGCGCCTGCCTGGCAAGCGTGAGGTCCTGAGTTCGACTCCCGGTACCCACAAAAAAAAAAAAAAAAAAGAGTGACTATGAGATGTATCTAGCTGTGAGATGCCCAGAGCCGGGGCCGGGACTGGGCAGAGGGTGCCCGAGGAGCGCGTCACAAAACCCCTGCTCACAGTCTCTGGGGAGCCTCGCCAGCCATGGGAAACGGGGTTTGAGAAGATGGGATCAAGGCTCCAGTAATGGCTACAGGGATGGACAGAAGAGGCAGACAAGCTGGGTACGGTTGCACACTCCCGTATCCCAGCACTGAGGGAGGCAGAGGCAGAAGGATCACAAGTTTGAGTTCTGCTTGGGCAAGTTAGCAACTTTGCAAGAACCTGTCTCAAATAAATAAATAAATAAATAAATAAATAAATAAATAAAGTCAGGGAAGGGGGTATAGTTCAGTGGTAGAGAATCCCTGGATTTGACCCTCAGTACTAGAAAGAAAGAAAAGAAAAGAAAAGAAAAGAAAGAAAGAAAAGAAAAGAAAAGAAAAGAAAAGAAAAGAAAAGAAAAGAAAAGAAAAGAAAAAGAAAGAAAGAAAGAAAGAAAGAAAGAAAGAAAGAAAGAAAGAAAGAAAAAGGAAAGAAAGACAGAAAACAAAAGAAAGCCGTATAAACTGCTGCCTAGGGAAAAGATGGTGGCTGGGACATGCAATAGGCACACATGCCAAGGGGGAAATGGGAAACCGAGAGAGACAGGACCTGGGAAGGGTACCAGAAAAGGGCAGGAATCAGTAGATTCCATCTCAAGACACACCCTGCCTAAGTGACAGGGTTATTATTAGTAGCCAATAAGAAAACTTTGTGAAAATTAGAAAAGGTATTTGCCCTGCTCCGGATGACCCCCAGTTTGGTGCAGCCAGCCTGGCTAGCGGATTTCAGCCCCTCACTCATCCCTTTTTTCTTTTTTTTTTTTGTGGGTACTGGGGGTCGAACTCAGGACCTCGTGCACCAGCAGGCGCCTGTGCCACTGAGCGATATCACCAGCCCTTTTTTCGTATGTGGGTTCCGGGAGTTGAACTCAGGACCTCATGCTTGCCAGGCAGGCACTTATGCCACTGAGCCATCTCACCGGCCCCCCTCACTCATCCTTTTGGCTGGGCACATTTGTGCAGTGTGTGACTTGCACAACTGTATATGGTGGCCTTCTTTTAGTCCTTTGGAAAGAGCTGTGTCCTGCAGAGGCAGAGCAGGAATGGGAATAGTATTGGCTCACCTGAAGGAGGGATTTCAGCAGCATAATCTGGGTCAGCCGGTTCCTGTTCTCCCTGTGGACCAGAGACACACACTCACCAGGCTGGAGATGTGGGCAGAGACCCCACACGTGTCCGCTCGGTTCTCTCCATGAGGCTGATCTTGAGTACCCAGGACAGTGACTTCCAGACCAGGAAGCACACCAGGGAAATAATGGCTCCCCCGAAGGGGGTTCTGTGGGATCTGAGGGTCCCAACACTGCTGAGGAATTGGGGAGTAAAAGGAGAGAAGAGAGGGCAGAGCCTTCACTTCAGGAAGTGAGAGCCAGAAAACACAGGAGGAGAATGGGAAGGAAGCTCACCCTGTCCTCCCAGAGTCCATGGTGTGGTGCAGGGAGGGCAGCGGCACCTTGCTCATGATGAAGAGGATCACCTCGGAGCGCTGGTAGGTGGGCAGTGTGCTGGCAAAGGACCCTGCGGGGAGAGAGGTGGAGAGCAATGGCCTCGGTGAGGCCTACAGCCTTGGGATTGCTTCCGGCTCAGCGGTGCAGCTCAACGAGTTGCATGGACTGAGAGAAACTGCCTGGGGAGGGGGGTGCAGGTGTGAGGGGCCTCTGGAAGAAGGGGCCCAGAGTTCTCTTTCAGTTCCTGGTTTGTCACATCCCTGAGGCACTGTGGTTAAGGCCTTGGCTCCTTTACTGGGGAAGGGAGCATGGAGACGATGGGCACCGGACAGGGCAGAAGCCCCTGTACCCACCAGGCCCTGTGCCTGCTGCAGGCTGGTTCCCTGGGGCAGGTCCTGCCTCAGCGCATCTCCCAATGGCATCATTCTCACCCTGCTGCTTTCTCAAATTGGAGGGAAGCTCAGAAGGTCCTGGCCAGTAACTCTCTGAGGTGATGGGCTCCTCACACACTTGTGGAACGACTTTGATGAAATCAGAGACCACCACAGGGACAAGGGGCAAAACACCTCCTGGGCCCTTGAGCTGTTACTCATTAAAACCACAATTTGTGTTTTCTTCTGAGGCAGACTTAAGAGTAGACTTACTAAAGTAGTAGATTGACTCTTCACTTGAGCCTACAAATGCCCAATAGGTAACTAAAAGCAAAGCAAGCCTTCACCTTCAATTCGTACCCTTCACCTTAAAACCTGGGATACTGGCATTTCAATATTTTAAAGTTGTCAACAGAGCAGAGTTAACTGGCCCTAAGCTTACCTAGCCTGTTTCATCCCCCTTCAAGACAGCACCAAGAGTGATGTTCAAGATTCCCAGGACACCCAGTTGCTAGCCCTGAATTTCAGACTGTCCATTGAGGAGAGAGGTCTAGAAGTCTCCAGCCACTGTCCTCAACCAGTAGTTACCAGCGTCCCAGGAAAAGCAGAGCCTCACGTGACAGACCTCCATAGACAGAGCCCATCATTTCACGGGGACAGAACCACTCCTCAAGCCAGGAAGGTTTCCCTGGAGCTACAAAATCAAGGCTGAGATGACTGATGGGCTTGAGTCCACCGCAGCAGCCCACAAAATGGGCCTCTGTTCCGTTGTGCGCAGGCCAGTCTGAACCCCTGCACCAGAATGCCCCCTCCAGCTACTGTTCGAACTGGAGCCCTCTCCCCACCTTCTCTTACCTTCCAGTTAAAGCTCTGGCCTGTCAATGTATACTGGTGCTTTAGTTTTTTTCCTTTTTACTAAAGCAAGGACCCATGCTAGGCAGAGACAGCTTTGGAGTTCTCCACATCGAGGTGCATACACATTTCCCCTGTGGCCTCTTCCCCCTCCTTTCTTTAGTCCCCACCTCGCCTCCGGTTCCCAAAGCATGAAGTGGGCATAAGGAGGGCACGGAAGAGTTGTCTTTGATCAGAAGCCCAGGCTGAGAAACCCGTGCAGGCTGTTTTGTGTTCTCACTCGGGGCCTGCCTGGGCCAGGCCACAGACACCATGGCTGACTTTATCCCCCAAGGTCCCCGAATGACAAGGTAACTACAACTGATGCCTCCTGGCAACCTGGTCTCCCTGCCCAGTTCCTCTCCGACCCAGGCCCCGCCCCTCTAGGGCCGCGCACCGCACTCTCACGGGAGCCGCACCCACCTGGAGCCCCGCCCGCAGGCCCCGCCCCCCGCAGGCCCCACCCCTCCGCACCGATGGTCTTGATGACGGCTTCCTGGAACATGCGCTCCTCGTGCTCCTTGATGATCTTGGTGCCCAGGCTCAGGGCCCCATCGTAGCTCCCGGTCAGCGCGTAGTCGATGCTGAGCCGCAGCTGCCTCAGCAGCGTGTTGAACATCTCCAGCACCGTGGGCCCTGGGGGCAGCGGGATGGGAGACCCGAAATCAGGGCCACCTCTCGCCATGCGGCAAGGCAGCCTCTGCAGGGCAGTTCCTTGTCACAGGGTCCGGCCGCCCTCCCTCCCTGGCTCGCTCGCTCCGGGCCCCTTACCCACAGAGCCGGTGGCGGCGATGACTGCAGCCTCCGACAGGACCTCCACGATGCCCGCGCGCACCGTCGCCGCGCTGCGGCTGTTGGCATCCAGGTGGCTCAGGAGCTGCTGGATAACCAGGTGGGAGTGCTGCGGCTGCGGGGAGGAAGACACGCTGGTCCCCAAACAGCAACCCCCGCGTGGCCCGGGCAGCCCTCTCCTGGGACCCAGCGGGTGGGGTAAGGAAGCCTTCCCAAGGCTCGGGGACACCGTGGGTGGCACCAGCCCCACGTTCCCTTTCTTCCTGTCCTCCATCCTGGGCCATCTAGGACAGCCAGATACCAGTGAAGACCCGCCGTTCACATTTTCCCGGTCTCTTTCACTTCAGAGTCCATTTAAAAATATTATTTTCCCATTTCCCCTGGCCCAGTGCCAATTTAAGAGCGGTGTGATACTGTCCACACCGAGGTAAGTGTGCAAATGGAGCACGGCTGCGCCATAACGTGACTGTCACAGCAGCCAGGTGTACAGTCCCTAAGCTTGCACTTTGGGTGAGTTTTTCGTTTACTTTTTCTAGGACTTTTTCTTGTTCTTTTTTCTTTTTTTGAATTTTTATTTTAAAGAGAAAAGAACAAAATTTCAAAACAACAATAGAAGGGTACAATGGTTAACACATTACGTATTATCTTTGAATTAGTTACTCAGAGTACAAGATATCGGCATTCAATTGTCCAAACAATATTAGCACTAACCTTTCTTTTCAATGAAGAGAAATTAGTAGTGTATCTATCTTAACTATCTTTTATATATATATATATATATATATATATATATATATATATATATATATATATAATTTTTTTTTTTTTTTTGCTTTTCCCTTCCTTCTTTTCTCCATTCCCCCATCCCAGTTTCTTTTTCCTTTTGAACAGTTTCTTCCCGCTTTACAATATCTATTGTACATTTTGGATCTTATTTACTCTTTCAGCTTCTCACACAAGGGAGAAAATACGATGTTTACACATGTGCGTCTGGTTTATTTCACTTATGAATGTGGTCTCGAGTTGCATCCATTTACCTATAAAAGTCTCCAGTTTATCCTTCTTTATGGCTGAGTAGTACTAGGACTTCTTTTCCATCATATTTTATAAAACTATTAAGTCTGCTATGACGTACTAGATATGAAACTGAACTGGCCCTTCGCCACGGCTGGCTTGAGCAGCCATGGTGCAGACCAGGAGGGGTTGGGAGAAGTCAGGAGACATCTGGCTTTCTCCCTTAGTGACTGTCTTCCTCCACAGGTGCTTTGCCAAGGAGGACAAGCGGGAGGAGGGAGGCCACTCTACCTGAATTGAGTACATGATGATTTTGAAGCAGCGGATGGCGAACACCTTGGGTTCCCACAGGGAATGGTTATCGAGATGGCTGTGGGGGAGAAAACATCAGGGGGTGATGTTAGGGAGAAGACAGTGTGGAGGGCAGAGATGAACTCCTGAGAGCCCTTGGCAGTTCCCGGGGAAGTGATGCGGGGCTTACAGGTAGAGGTGATGGGGAAGGGATGAAGTCCCAGCCCCAGAGCTGGACATGAATGCAGGGAATGAAGCTGGTCACCTGCATTTCACGTTGGGTGCCCTCCTACCAGCTCCCCATGAGCCGCTGGGCACAGCTTTGCCGTCACAATACAGGGAATTCAAGTACCAAAAAGGGACAGACTTGGCCATGGCACCACAACAGTGTCATCTCCTTCCCCCCTCCCCAAGCAGTTGGAAGATGCCAGGCCTTGAATATTCCAAGGCCGAGGGCTGGGAGGGGGCAGGACACTCAGCTCACATGAGAACAGGCTTGATGGCATTTTTTATATTGCCAAAGGCAGCCCGGCCCAGCAGCTCCCTCAGGCACCTCTCCGCCAGCTCTGCCGGGTTCTCCTTCTCCTTCTCTGGTGCTTGGAGGGGTGAGGGAGACCGGCTGTGGAAACAGAGCCACATGGGTAAAAGGGGATGCGATGCTGGGAGTCAGGCTTTGTGCACCCCTGGGGTTCTGTGCTTGCTCCACACAAATGATGATGTCAGGACAAGCAGGAACTTGATACAGCCTGCACCAGGCAACAGGGAGACGTCATGGCCATTGGAAATTAAACAGCGTAAGGAAGACCAGAGTGGAGGAAGACTGGAGGAGACGGGACAGAGTTCCTTTTCTGGAAATCCTGATGTGCCTCTGTGGGAGGTGCCTCTGAGCACCATGAGCCAGGCAAGGCGTTGCCCATGAGTGTTTCTGTGTACCTAAATGACACCCAAGTCACAATGAGTGGATCCTCATACTGACTAATGGGAAAGCCTCAGGGCTCCAGGCGTCAAGACCACCTGAAACTGTAGTGAGAGCCTGTCAGTGAGCGGCGATTCCGGAAACAGCCACTAGGGGGCATACCACCTCCCCTGCCAGTCTCACCTGGGAGGTGTCCAGAAAGTGACAGAGGCAGTACACATCTTTACCCAGCATAGGGTACACAGACATCCAAGGTGGAACAGCAACATAAACCCTCCCTTCCATCCCATTCTACAGAGGTAAAAGTGAGGGCCAGGGAAAGTTTAGGGGCTCCCAGATTAAAACCCACTTATCTGCAACTCTTTCAGTGGCTGTGGCTGATCAGGCATGTGTTTTTGTTTGTGGTACTAGGAGTCGAGCCCAGGGCCTTTGCACTGAGCTACATCCCCAGCCCCTTTAAAAAAGTATTTTATGTTAAGACAGGGTCTCTCTTTCTAACTCGCTAATTGCCTTGGGCTTGAATTTGCCATCCTCCTTCCTCAGCCTTCCAGAGTTTTGGGATTATAGGCGTGCAGAAGCACACCCAGCTAATCGGGCCTGAAATAGAATCAGGAAGTGAGGGCGGAAGGAAGGTCCAAAGGGAAAGCCATCACTAACTGGAACCTTGGAACACACTTTAAAACTCCTTGGCCTGCTTCTTCCAGAGAGACAAAGGAACCTGACTCTTTGTCCTTTGTGTGTCCTTCGTGTTCTGAGTAGCACACCTGCCCCAAGGGAGGCCAGCATTATTATTGTCCTCCTTCCACTATCACAGAGGTGGAGGGGGACAGCAGCCAGCAGAAGGCCCGACCCGAGGTTCCCTGGGAGCCAGCTTTGACTCGGGGCAGAACATGCCACAAAGCTGCAATCGCTGGCCATGTCCTGGGTTTTGCCTTCCGGCCAAGCCATGAGGTCACCAGGAGGCTGGCAGCAGACTTGGGGCCATTCCTGTCCAGCTCACTCACCTCTCTGCCTCCTCCACATGCTGCAGGTTGAAAAGCAGTGAGGGGACAATCTTGTCCATGTGCTGTGGGTCCCAGATATTGGCCTGCAGTTCATCATTCACCGTCTTCCTCACCACCCCCTGCAGACCTTTGATGCCCGACATTCGGATTCTGTAAGGAAAGGTGGAATGGCACCATGGAAGGGCTGCTTCTGGGGCCAGGAGCACAGGGCAGGGGCCAGGGACATACTGTCCATCCAAGGCACAGGGAGACCACCTGCTCCTCCTCAGGAATGGGACCCGCTGGCCGGTTTCCTGTGTGGAGGGGCAGGGCCCAGGGAGCCAAGCCTCCTAGCCTGTCTTGGTGACCCCCAGGCTGCCCTTGCCCTGGTCCACCCTGGCCCCACCCCCCTCATTAGTGCTCGGCCCAGACTGCCCCGGCCAGGGCCATGCCAGCAGACCTCCCAGTGCTGCAGGGGCATCGAGAGGCAGAAGCAGGGCAAGGAGCAGCTAGGGTGGGGCATCTGCAGGGAGGTGCCAAGCTGCAGGCTCTCTGGGCACAGAGGACTATAGCTGAGCTAAGTGGCCAAGAAGCCATGGGGAGATCCAGTAACAACTGGGGGGGTGGGATCCCCACCCCCAGGCCCTACTGTGCTGGCCTTGTGGGAAATAGTCCTCTTTACTGCCCCCTTTTCTTTGGCCTGAAGTTCCTTTTATTCTCCTCTTTTTTTAAACAAAACTTTTTTTCCTCTTACATGCTAATTATAAAAAGTATACTCCCACCATCATCACTCAAAGATAACCATAATTGGCATTTTGGGATGAGAACGGAACTCAGGGCCTTGTGCATGCTAGGTGAGTGCAACAATCCCAGTCCTTTATTTTTTGTGGGGAAGGAGGGAGCTACTAGGACTGAACCCTGGGCCTTTGCACCAAGCTACATTCCCAGCCCTTTTAACTTTTTTTTTTTGAGGTAGGATCTTGCTAAATGGTACAGATTGGGCTAGAACTTGCAATCTTCATGCCTTAGCCTTCCAGAATGCTGGCCCAGCCCTTTTTATTTTATTTTGGGACAGGTTCTTGCAAGGTTGCCTAAGCTGGCTTTGAACCTGTGATCTTGCCTCAGCCTCCTGAGTAGCTGGGATTACAGGCTGCACCACCACGCCTGACTGGCATCTTTCTTTTCTTCTATACTTAATGTATAACAGAATTAAGAGCTAATTGCATATTTAATTTGTACTGGCTTTTTTTCCCCACATAACGATCTAAGCACCTTTTTAAAAATATCATTAGCCTTTTGTAACTTTCTGAACCAGGCCCTTACTAGCCCTTTAAATTGTTTCTATTTTATTTTTGGCCATTACAATAATGCTATGGTGGACACTACTGTATAAAATATTTGATTTCATTTGTGAGTCGCTGCCATGTGTGGAATCAATGAATGAAAAGGTATGAAATGAATGGCTCCCAGTCTTGCCAGGTTACCCCAGACCAAGCACAAGCTACAGAACATACTGTCCCACTGTCCCTGCAGCAGCACGGGGCTCTCATCTTAACATCTGTTCTCATTTATGGCTCAGAAAAACCCTCACATCTTGTAGCTATTTCAGTTCACATCCTTTTGATTATTCGTGTTGAGCAGTTTCTCTAAATGTGTAGTCGCCATTTGTATTTTCAGCTTCAGTTTAAGTGGGGTTACCAGGATGCGACCCTGGGCCTTACCAGGTCACTGTCACTGTGGGTAGCAGGAGCTTAACAGCACCGGGCTGAGGACCCTGTTAGGCCTGCTGGCCGTGGGCAATGATTCCTGGGGAAACACCGTGACCCCACCAAAACCCGGGTCAGAGACTGTCCAGGCTTGAGAGCAAAGACACTGGACACTGCTCCATCTGCCGTTCTTGGTTATAGGTCAGGGGCGCTCCCGGCCCACCCCGGAGAACATCTCAAACATGTGAGACTCATCTGTCCCACCCAAGAGGACTGGCTGACAAGAAACCAATCCAATTTGGTGGGAAAATGCCTGCCTGAGCTTCCTTGTATGCAAATGTGAATACATATATACATTTTTCAGTGCTGGGAATGGAACTCAGGGCCTCATGTGTGCTAGGCAGCTACTTAACAATAAGCCACATCTCCAGCCCCGTGAATTAATTTTTCTTCTAACTCCCTTGCACTTCTTCAGTTTCCCCACAATCCCTCCACATGTGCCCAATCCCTCCACATGGTCCTATTCTAGGACATCCAGGGCTGACTGACTCTTTTCACAATTAGATCAGCAAGATCAGGCTTGTGGGGAGAAGATACCTGTACTATTCATATAATGGGCTCACTGGGTCCCACGAGTCTCTGAAGCCAAGGGGAGTGCAGAGAATACTGGTCTGCTGCCTCGAGGGATCACACGCGCGCGCGCGCGCGCACCCCACACACCCGTGGTGGAGACCCTGGGTGTTCTCTCAGAAGGTTCCCAGAGCAAAGCGATCCTAGTGAATGGAAACCCAGCGCATTGGCCACAACTCGGGGCTCTGAACAGGGAGAGGATGAACAGCAGGGAAAGGGAGTGCAGGGAGGGTGTGCAAGAGAGGAAGGAAAAAGCAGCGCGTCAGAAAGATGTCCTGTTCTCCTTAGCAGCCTCCTGTTGTGGGTGACAGGTGCCAGTCTGGGGTGCAAATGGTGTCACCCAGCTGCCTCCCTCCTGATGCTCAGGAAACTCGTGCTGCTGGCACACGGGGCTGACCATGCCGCTGGCCGTGTGCATGCATGTGTGCAAGTGTGGACCAGCCTGAGCAGCATCATCCGACCCCACGCCTGGCCCAGCCTGAGTGGTCAGCACCTGTGACAGCCACAGCTTCTCTCTGCCAGCTTCCCTAACGCCTCCTTCTGTAGTGGTTTGTGGGTTTTGGTGTTTTTTGTGGTGCTAGAGATGGAACCCAGGACTTGCGTGTGTCAGGCAAGTGCCATGCCGTGGAGCTCCACTCCACCTGGCAACACCTGCCCTGGACACGTGCGCGCTGCCCCAGCCCTCTGTCTCTTCGCGGGAGTGAGCGGCTCCCCAGGAAGCTGGCGGTGGGGGAAGAGGGGGATTCTTGCTGTTCGTAGCTCACCTCAGAGGCACTGGACAGCCCAGCCCCGGAGTCAGCACCTGAGCCAGGAGAGGCCTCAGGGCCTGGGCAGGCCCAAATGCTGCCATCTCATCCCCCTGGGACTTGCCTGGGAGTTGTCCATACTGCTGAGGGACAGACAGCCTCCTTCCTTGTCCCGCAGGCCAGACCACCGGCTCTCAAGAAGAGGCACGCTCGGGTTCTGGGTCCCGCAGAGGTGCTGATGTGATGAAGGGTGGCAAGGTCTGGAACCAACCAAGAGCTGGCTGGTGGCTGGGGTGCCAGCCGCACAACCACTCTAGCCCCCTTCGGCCACCTTCTCCTGTCCTCCTGCAGCTGTCGGTGTGGGCATTGGCCTTGTCCCCTCTCTGGAACCTGGTCCTCCAGGGTCACACTCTGTACGCCGAAACCTGCTTCTGCACCCCAAGGCTCCAAGCACCACGCTTGGTGCCGATCACCTCGGCTGGCTCCCTATATGCCACGCTCTGCACACCGGCGTCAGCACTGTCTTAGTGCTTTGTGATTTTATTTGAGAGGCTTTACTTCTGTATGGATGAGTATAATTCTGTGAGCTAAGTGTTTTACAAACTTGAGTACGTGAATATACGAGGGTTTTCTCTAATTTAAGACATTTATCTGAAAGCTTTCACTCAGTCATTCACTCAACAAATACATGTCCAGGGTCTGCTGTTCTCAGAGTTGTCTTAGCACAAAATGACTCCTGACCTTCTAACACTGGCATTCTAGTGGGGAGAGACAATGAATATGAAGCAGAATCAAGCATGGTGGCCTGTAATCCCAGCTCTCTGGGAGGCTGAGGCAGGAGGATCACAAGTTTGAGACCAGCCTGGGCAATTTGTCAAGACCCTGTCTCAAAATAAAATATTAAAAAAAAAAAAGGTTGGGGATGTAGATCAGTGTGAAGGTCCTGATACTGCCAATAATAATAATAATAATAATAATAATTCTTATTATTATTATAAAAAATAAAACAAAATTATGAAGCTTTTTAAAAGGAAATGAGTACTATGGGGCTGGGGGGAGAGCAGGGTGTAGGACTGCAGAAGCCCTGGGACAGGAGTGTCCCTGCCCCATTTGAGACCATCCTTAGCTGGAGGGAGTGAGCCGGCGGGAGAAGGAGGTGGAAGGAGACAGGCAGTGGCGGCTGGAGTGAGGACCTGGCTCTCTACTGGTGGTGCAGATTCCGCCGTGTAACATGGACAGTTGCTTCTGCCGAGCAAGTACATGTACTTCTGACTGAGGTATGTGCGTGTCCTGTCCCTGGCTCTCAAAGTGGGCGCAAGGGACCGCTACCTTACATCCAGCCTTGTTTTCTGGCCCCAAGGTTTCTCTCTGGGAACCACGAGCAGGGAGCAGAACACTGCCCGCACGTCCACCCACACCCACTGACATGGAGGACAGGAAAAGCCAGTGAGAGCAGAGAGCCATCCATTTTCAGGACTGGGGAATGAACCCAGAGCCTTCACATGGAGCCAGTATGTCCTTGGCCCTCATTTTCACTTTGAGACAGGGTCTTGCTAAGTTGCTACTTGGCCCAGGCTGAGCTTGGCCTCAGCTTCCCAGAGTGCTGGGATGACAGTGTGCACCACAATGCTGCTAAGACGGGTCATCTTCTAAGACCTGCAGTGCTTCCTCAGGAGCCAAGCAGGCCCCTCACCTTCCTGTACTTACTTCGTCTTGATTTCCAAGTCATCGTGGCTCGAGTGGCACATTTCACTAAACCGGGACACGAAGAAGTCATAGCTCCGATGATAGGACGGCGTGTCCTCCTCGATGTTGGCGAACTTCACAAACTGCGGGGTGGAGGGAGAGGACACATGTGACAGGTCACCCTTCTGCCCTCACTCCAGAGTGTCCCCCATCACCTGCCACGGCACAGCCACGGAACCACGTGTCCCGGGACCAGCTCCTGCAGCATCCCTGCTCAGCTCTCCTTCTACACGGGCTGCAAACCATGGCCTTTCCTGGGCCTCCCCAGGGGAGGGGAGCAGAGGAGTGAAGATGAGGGGTTCCCTCTTCCACCCAAGGTGCACAAACCCCCTGGAAGGCCGTTAGGAATAATAACACTGAAACTGCGAGAAAGCCAGGGTCAAGGCATGGAGCACCGATGAATGCTGTGAAACAAAAACGAATCTAAAATTTTATTAAAAAGATGTAACTGTACTTCATTGTTGCAAATCTGAGTAAATGGTGAAAGTATGCCATTTCAGTTCAGTAAGCCTCGATCAGCATTGTGGGTTCCACTGTGCCGCACGTTTACAATTCTAAATAGAGACTTAATTTCAATCAAATCCTGCTGAGAAACAGGCATCATGGACTAAATGGAGGTAAATTACTGAAAATTTAATGTAATTATTACAAGTTGTTTTGTTTAATGTTGTCAATTTAGTGCCCAGGGCTGGGGATATAGCTCAGTGGCACAGGGCCTGCCTGGCAAGCGCAAGGTCCAGAGTTCGATTCCCGGAACCAAAAATTAGTAAATAAATAAATAAACAAATTTAGTGCCCCAAATGACTCTAAAAAGATTAGATTTACAATAATTATATTCTCCATTATTTTGTCATGTATTATTATTTATTTTTTCCAAACATGTGTTGGTTTAAAAAGGATATACTATCCTAAAAATATCTAGTTAGGGTATTTCATAATATTCAGTGTTAATTGTCAATCTATGTCCCTATTAAAAATTGTTAACTTTTTCTGCATGAAAATTAGCAGCTTCCCAAAGCATCATTAATTACTACAGAGTATTGTTCTTGCAACAGTAAATATACAGCTATTTTCTGTTGAATGACCAGGTGTTAAAACACAGAGCAGAGCAGCTGGGTGTGGTGGCGCACACCTGTAATCCCAGCACTTGGGAGGCTGAGACAGGAAGATCACTGCGAGTTCGAGGCCAGCCCGGGCTACACTGTGAGTTCGAAGCCAACCTGAACTACATAGTGAGACTCTGTCTCAAAAAAACAAAATAATGGGTGGTGAGATGGCTCAGCGGCGTGAGCGCCTGCCCGGCAAGCGCGAGGGCCCGAGTTCGACTCCCGGAACCCACATACGAAAAAGGGGCCGGTGATATCGCTCAGCGGCACGGGCGCCTGCTGGTGCACGAGGTCCTGAGGTCGACCCCCGGTACCCACAAAAAAAAAAAAAAAAATACAAAGTAGATAAAGAAATCTTTCTTCCAAGCTACATGTAAAATGCATATATACATATACTTGAGATCCAGTGTTCTAATAGCAGCAATAAATCCAAATGACACCGTTTGCATCATTGATGCGGCAATGCAGAAGAGGCATGGTGGTAACTCATGTGGTCACAACATCACTGATTATCCACAAATCCAGGAGTTTCAGAAACAAGGGGAAAGCAGGCCTTGGGCTGCTCAGCCTTCCTGAGCTAAGGCTAGAAACACTTGGATACCCAGGCAGGTGCTGGGTGTGACTCATGGTACCTCCACTGTCAACCACTGACAGGTCACAGGTGCAGCCTGGCCTGGGCAGGGTGTTGTTCAGCCCAAGGGGACACACAGACAGAGAGTATGCTAGCAGCTCTAGCTCTTAACGGACGGCATGACCTGCAGGTGGGACATTCAATTTTTTATGTTTTGGTTTTCCCATGTGTAAAATGAGCAGCCAGTGTTCACTAGGGTTCTTCTAAGGTTTTTTGGTTTGTTTTTTTTTTTTGTCTTTTTGAGACAGGGTTTTGTTATGCAGTTCAGTTGAACTCACTTTGTAGCCCAGGATGGCCTTGAACTCTCAGCGATCCTCCTGCCTTAGCCTCTCGAGTTCTGGGATTACAGGCATGTGCCACCACACCTGGCCTCTCTCAAGGTTTTTAAACTGTATCTGTTTCAAATATGACGAGGCAGCTTAAAATAAGATTCCCTGTGTACACATTTTAGAATGAAAAAAGACTTTCTAAAAAATCCACAATAAAGAGGGAAAAAGAGTCAAAGACTTTGTCTCAAGTGAATTGTCAGGAGAACGAATGACCAAACTTTATGTTCACTGGTTTGAGGGTTTGTGACTAACAGCTATGGAGATGAAAGAAACTTCTAGAATGTCAGGAATGACCCTAAGCATTTTACACACACCATTTCTTTTATTTCTCACCTAGAGGGAGATGATTCTTTTAATCATACAAAGGGATGAGACCTACAACCCTAAGTACCTAGATCAGCCCAGCAGGAGGGGCCTGGTCTCCACCCCCTGCACCCACTGCAGGCTTTTCCAGCAGAGCCTCCTGAAAACCCAGCCTCCTGGGGTTTGTTTCAACTTTACTGAGGTGTAATGAAAAATAAAAATCCTATGTATTTAAGGTACAACTAATGTTTCAATATACATATAGACTGTAAAATAATCACCAATAATCACCAAACTAATACATTACCTCCCATGCATCCACTACATTTTCCTTCTCTTTCTTTCCCTCCCTTCATTCCCTTATCCCTTCTTTCCCTCTTACTTTCTTGTGGTGAGATTTAAGACAGCCAAGCTATAACAACCTAATGTCCACTGTCAGATGAGTAAAGAAAATGTGGTTTATGTACACACACACACACACACACACACACACACACAGCATACTGGAATATTATTCTGATTTAAAAAAGGAGATCCTGTCACTTTCGACAACATGGATAAACCCAGAAGACATTATGCTAAGTGACATAAGCCAGACACAGCCGCACAGATCCTGCATGATGTGACTCAACTGTGAAGTCTGAAGCAGGCAACCTCCCAGAAGTGGAGCATGGAAGGATGGTTGCCAGGGCCTGGGGAGGGGGTGGGAAGGGGCTGCTCAAACGCACAAACCTTCTCCTGGTCGCTGTCCCTGCCCTCGGCATCCTGCAGCACCTCAGGCCTAGCAGCCCGGGAGGGTTGCTTGGAGGTGGGGTATGGGTGGGGTGTGGTATTGTTAGGGAAAAGCAAGAGGAGGCTGAGGAAGTGACCTCACCCTGCAAAGGTGACCTTCTGGTCTTTGAGGGGCACAGTAGGGTGGGGCTTGCTGACCCGGGGTCCCCACTGCACACTCCACAGCCCACTAGAGAACCACGGCAGGCAGGATCCCTTCTCTCCGCCTCAGCCCGGCCCACGGATGCCAACCAGGACCTCACTCCTGAGCTTAGTGGAGTGGTGGCACCACGCCCCGTCGCGGTCAGCTTTGACTTTCCTCTTCCTCAGGGGCCAGGGAGCCACCGCAGGAAGGAAGCCTGCCCAGCATCTGCCCTGACTGGCCGCTGTCTGTGCTGTCCAGGCACCTAAGTATCTCAACTATTATCCTGGGCTACCGGGTTAGGACGAAGATTAAAATCCACTTCTTTAGGCTCAGCTCCATCAGCTCTGGGCTAGGATAGGTGCAGTATGACCCTTGTCATTTTCATGGCACCAAACCAGGAGCCCAGATGGGGAGCCTGCACCATAAAAAGTGGTGACAGGCGCCAATGGGGTATGGAGAGAAAGAAATGAGTGACAGCCACCCCCCCCAACCTGGTATCTACAGGGGAGTGAGGACAGGGGCCAAGGGCAGGGGAGTTAGATGGTGACATCACACTCCCAGGAGCACCATGCAAGGGCTGGAGGTCACCTGGTACAACAGGACAGGGGCAGTGCCAACCCTGAGGGGCAGGGCGGTGGGGAGAGGGGAGAGGCCCAACAGCCATGGCTGTGAAACCAACAAGAAGTGGCTGGCCCTGCTGTGCTCTCTTTAACGGGTATGTCACCTCTTAGGAACATGTAGTAGAGAAGATTCAGGAACGCTCTCTGAGCTCCTGAATAACAGGAACTATGCAGATTCAATGCATATTATTAGTGAGGTTCTTGTTTTCTGAGTTTTCCATTTCTCGGCCCCTCCCTGATTCAGTACCACACAGTCACTGAATAGCAGTGCTTGCTGCAGCAATGTACAGATGTGTCCTAAACCCTTCAGGGGAAACAGCATCCCACTCAGAATGTGCCTGGGACTCCACTCTCTGCCCCATCCCACTTGATCTGAAAAACGAATTTCAAGTATCATTTTACCAACGCCTGTTCACTTTGTTTGAACCCATGCTTTGTTCTGTAGGAAGCCCTCAAAAGCCACAAGAGGCGGGAGTCCTCGAGGAAGCTATTCACAGACACACAGGAGTTTGCATCAGGAAGAGCCATGCTAGGCCTGTGCCCCAGTCTTTAAAATTCCAGTGGACCAGGTCTCACTAAGTTGCCCAAGCCGGCCTTGAACTCATGATCCTCCTGCCTCGGCCTCTTGAGCAGCCAGGTGTGCGCCGCTGCAGCAGGCTTTCCTGTTCCGTCGTCAATGTCAGGTATAGATGGCAGCAATATGCAAAAGGAACAGTTCACACCGTGCAGTGACACAACATTAAACATTTCTTAATGCACTTGCTACTTACGCATCTCTGTCAGTTTCCCCTGGCAGTAACGTGTCTGCTTATTTCTTCACCTTAGCCTCCCGAGTGTCACATCCCCCTCAGCCACTCTCTCACGAGACGATTGTGATTGCATTTAGATCCGCCCACCCAGATAATCCAATATAACTCCAGGCTCAAGATCCTGAATGTAATCGTGTCTGCACGCTCTCTGCTTCCATAAAAGAGAACAAGTTCCGAGGATTTGGACATCAGCATCTTGTGGGACACCAGTGTTCAGCCCACTGCGACATCCACTGCCAGATATAATTTCAGCAACCGGTGAATTTAACAGGGTATCTGTTGCTCCCATTGTGGAGATGAGGGCCCGGGACTGGCTGGGAAGATCATTGCACGTTCTTATCCCGCTAGGACTCCGGTTCTCTTGCACCATCTAGTGTGACCGCAGAGGGGACGGGCCCCATTCACAACACGAGGTGGCAACAGGGCTTGCTAACAAAATGAGCGCACTTTCGGTGCCAGGCTCCGAGAGCACTCTTAGGAGCTCTGGGTCTGACAGCTTGGTGGGAGGAGCTTCCCTTCGGAGTCCGGAGCCTGGCAGCACAGTTAGACGAGTTGGTCAGGGAGCGCTGGCCTGCAGTGTCCCTCTTAGACAGCCCCTCCCCAGTGCTGCTCCTGCAGCTTCCAGGGGGCAACAGGAAGGGCCAGACGGGAGGTCGTGGTGACCGTGATTCAGAGCCTCTGGCAGGGGTGTGTCACGGCGCCCTGGTCAAGAGCCTACATCCACTGTGCAGTCCACCTGGGAAATGGGCCCAAACCTATGGAGATGCAGCTGGGCCCTTGGGCTTCACGGTCAAGGCTTCACCCCGCTTCTAAGAGGCGGTGAGGTGTTGGGAGTGTGCGAAGGGGCTGGAGTCCCACTCTGTATGTGAATCCCAACTCCTCTGCGGGTCAGTATGTGATCTGGGACAAGTTACTCGAGTGCCCTGGGCCTCACTGCCCTACCAGGAAAATGCAGGTAATAAGAACACCTGCCCTGTCCGATTGGCATGACCAGGACTCTGCCAGCCCTGCTAGTGAAGAACAGTTCTTCCCCGCCCAGCACCTTTTTGGCTTACTATCCATGAGTTCTCACCGGGCTCAGACCTGTGCGACCAGTTACTCTCTTTCTAAATGTATGAGACAGCAGGAACTTCCTCTGCTTTTCCTCCACCACTGCTAACGCATACCTTACAAATGGCTTTTATTTAAATGCTCGTTGCATAATGCATGAAATTGTGAAAGAATAAACTTAAGGTTTTGCTTTTTTTTTTTTTTTAAGATACAGTGATGATGAGGAAGGTCTCCATAGCAACAAACTGGAGATACAGAACATGCGACATTTCAAAGGCCATGGGTGCTGCTAGGGCCACCCTGGCAAGATCAAAGTTTCAGCTCTTTATATACAACAAAGGATACTGAGCTTGCTGGAATGGATCGCACCCCCAGGACAGGCTGGCAGGAGCCACGATGTGTGAAAGCTGGGGGTTACTGAGGGACTGGGTAAGGGAGAGAAAGCAAGCTCCAAATATTGACGCTGCACACGCAAGCTCTCTGGGGTCTGCAGAAAGGAGGCTGAGCGGGCTGGCCACACTTTGGCACCAACCAAGTCTCTCTGAGGAGAGCCGGCCTTTCCCTCCTCTACAGTTGGACGTTCCAAGCCCCCGGGAACAGAATCATAGGGAAATATACTGGGCAGACGCAGAGGCCCACCTCTCTCACAGCCGGAGGACTGCTGGCTTCCCTGCTGCATTTACCCGTGGGGAAATAGGAACTGCTCTCTGCTTCACTAAGGCAGATCCTAGCTGGAAAGCAGACCTTGCAAAGAACGTGGTTTCAAACTGTATCCAGACTGCCCGCTTCTCCTTGCAGTCCTGGTTTTTGTTTTATTTTATAGTGCTGGGAACTGAACACAGGGCCTTTGCACTGAGCTACATCCTCCATTTTTCATTTTGAGACAGGGTCTCGCTAAGTCACTAAGTGGCCTAGGCTGGGCTCTAATTCCTGATGCTCTTGCCTTAGCCTCCCAGAGTGCTGGGATTGCAGGCATGTGCTACCGCACCAGCAGCTGTTCTGACTTCCCGTGATTCCCTGGAGCAGTTTTCACTAGAGCCAGGAAACAGTCCCCATGATGGAATCAACACTGCCAACCTCTTGACCACCAGCCAAGGCACAGAAATTCTTGTCCACCCACATTATGCTGTCCGTCCTTCGAGGGTCTTTGCAAAACCAGCTACAGTTCTAAGAACTCCTGGGAATATCTGCTCCTTGCCACTCTGGAGAAGCTATTCCTTCTGGCCCGAGTCCCCCACGTGCCCTGGGGCCTGCAGTCAGGAAGCACAGGCAGAGGGATGGCCTGGCTGTCTTTGTCTAAGATCCCGTCTTTCTGGTGCTGAGCCTCTGTCCTGGGTATTTCAGCCGCCTTGCAGTTCTGGGCCACCGGATGTAATGGAACCCGCTTCTAGCCCACTGGTATCTAGCAGTGCTGACTGCTAGGCTGGTGTTGGACGCTGCACCATTTCTAGTCCATAGGCAACCGTAAAATCCCAGTCGATGACAACATCCAGGGGAGCAGAGTGGGAAGAGGGTGGAGCACAAGAGCCTTGGAGGCCACAGACCTTTCAGAAGCATCCAGAGAATCACTGAAGGAAACAGTGTTAGCTTTCTGACGCTGCTGTAACAAATGACCACAATTCAGCGGCTTAAAACAACACAGACTTCTGATCTCACAGTTCTGGAGCTCAGAAGTCTGACATGGGCTGCTCTGCTCCAAGAACCTCCAGGAAGCATCAGTTTCCTTGCCTTCCCCAAGTTTCAGAAGCCACCTACAGGCTTTGTCTCTTGCCTTCTTCTGTGTTCAAGGACAGCAGCAAAGCACCTTTGATTCTCTTCTTTTCTGTCCCTCTGCCTCCACAATCACTCCCTTTCTGATTCTGATCCTCTTGGGGGCCCCTCTTCTAATGTCCCTTGTGATTCCATGAGCCCATCTGGACAATCCAGGACGCTCTCCCCATTTCCAGTTCCTTAACTTGCTCCTATCTGCAAAGTCCCTTTATCATATACAGTAGCGTTCACAGGTTCCAGGGATCAGGACACGGACACCGCTCTTGGGGCGGATTACTCAGTCTACTGCAGGAACTAAGAAGAACATGAAAGGTGAAGAGTTGGGGAGCCAGGAGAATGTGGAGAAGGACACAGGGGACAGGGAGTAAGTCACCAAATCAGAAAGCCATTAGGAGAAAGCTGGGTGGGAAGCCTGCTATTTGCATGGCTTCCACAGATTTCTAACTGTAAAGACAGAAAAGTACTTGTCCCATGGAGTGAGGGCTGGCTGGCACCACCCTCCCCCAAATCACACTGAGTATCCCCGAAAGTGGGACACCACACACAGTGCTTCCTGTCACTTTCCTGCTGCAGAGCCCAGCACCTCCAAGAAGGTTGAGACCTGGCTCTCTACAGGCTTTCCAAGCTTTCCAGAAGACTCCGTCAGCTTTGGGGCCCTAAAACGAGGTCGGGGTTCTGAGGAGATTCCCTGCAGAGTGGAGATTTGTTCTGAGCCGATTCAGGCAGCTAAGCCAGGTCCGGGGAAAAAGCTACAGGCAGGTGGGGTTGGCTCGAGGTGAGGCTCATCCTGCACTTCGCCCGCAAAGTCTCAGGACTGAGACTGTCACAGGGAGTGTCTGGTCTGTGCAGAGGCTGGGAGCCCAGATTTGGGCTCTAGAGAGAGGACCCCACATGGGTGGAGCTGGGCAGAGGCCTCTGACCTTGCCCACTCTCAGATCTGGGGAGAACACATGTGCTGTGCAACCGCGAAGTAGTTTATCTGCCCTCTCTGGGCCTCCATTTCAAGGCAGAGAAACTTAGAAAGGTGAGGGGTTAGTTGAACTCAATGGTTTCCTTTCTTTTCCTTTTCTCTTTTTCCCCTCTCCTTCCTTTTCTTTTCCTTGCTACAAAACCTTTTATCCATGCTGCAGGTGTCCATCTAAGTAGATAAAAGGAACTGGCTGCAGGGTGAAACAGGAGGACAGGACCCAGAGCCTTCTGTTCCTCCACACGAGCCTCTTTTGCGCCCACAAAGCCGAGTCCCAACAGGTCCTGAGATCTTTTGACCCTTTCCAGGCTCAATTTTCTAACATTATATCAAGCACCAGCACACCAGCAAGTCTCAAATGGCAAGGAGCCAAAGAATACTCTACTCGGGAAGGCTCCAGGAGGCCCGGCCTAGACGCTGGAAGAGCATCCAGGAGAAGGGCAATGCTAGGAAAGGCTGCTTCCAAGCTGGAGTCTGAATCTATCGCCATATTTCACTTAACTTACTTAGGAGAGCCTGCCCTTCTAGAATCTCCAGTCTGCAGCACAGCAATCACTCACATGCCTGTGCCCTGGCTGACGCAGTGATGCGGTGAGGGGAAGTCACAGGAACTTAATTTCCAACTGTAGCTAACGAAACCCCTACCCTGGGCTAGGATTTGCTGTGGGGCAGCCAGCAGCCACCTGCTTCTGTGGCCCCCATGGATGCACGATGACTGGTTTATTTTCCATCAGATGTTCTCTTCCAGACTGTAGTTCTCTTAAACAAGACAACTAAAACAGTATCTGAAGCTGTTGCCAGGGCAACCCGACAAAAGGACTTTGCCCTCAGCTACTGTATATGTAATTTGTCAAAGGCAGCTGGCACACAGGGAGAGGGAAGGGAAGGGAATAGGCTGACACTCTCTACCTTGCAAAGAACCGTTAGAAGACTCCCTCCTGGTTAAACCAACGTATGAAGAACAGGAAGTAAGACCTGACGCATGCAATAAAAATTCACAAGTGTCAGGCTGCGAGAGCCAAAGGAGAAGCCTTCCACTCTTCTCTTGAGCTCTCTGCAGAGATAAAGGCCTCACCTAAAACCTGTAAAGTAGCTGCATCTTAGTGGCTTGAAGAACTGGAGCTGAAAGTATGCCCTAAGGGGAGGATCTAGGACAAAAGATGAGAAATTAAAGAATGTGGCCGGAACATTCTTAGTTGTATAAATACACACGTGACACAGGGAGCTCTTGACATACCTGATAGCTCTTCTCTTATGAATCAGAACCTCCATGAAAGCAGCCACTTGTACTGGGACCAGCAACAGACAGCTCGGAGGACCTACAGACACCAAGTGCAACCTGCCCATGGAATCGATGAAAAGACCAAGGCTGATAAAAGACGGCTGCTTGGGGTACACAGCTGGGAAAGGGCAGAACTAGCTGGAGCCCCACTTCCTGTTTCCTCTCCGTCTTTCCACGGCTATGGTGCCTTTATCCGCGGTTATCAGTTTACTCTAAAAGACGCAGAACCTGGACCCTTTCAGAGGACGCCTGGTGGGGCACTGAGCTTCGAGGGCCTCTCTGTATCAATCTATTTTTCTATTTCTCGGGCCCCCTCTTAAAATTACTTACAGGAAAAATCTGTTAAAGTTGGAAGATCATCCACCTAAAGATAAGTATGTTAGATAATGTTGATGGTTGTTCAACCTTGTGAATATGCTAAAACCAGTGAGTGGTGGTGAATTTTATTGTTAAAGTTTTACTTTTTCATAGGTTCAAAGAAATGATATATAAATTACATAATATTTATTTATATTTTAAAAAACACAATGCCCCTTGGTTCACATAAAAGGGGATACTGAAACTAGCAGTATGTGGTGCTGAGGGTCAGAAACGAAACAGGAGCAGACCTAGAGGTCTTCCCCTCCCCTCCACCACCACCCCCAAACCCTCGCCGGGAGACCCCATGCCCCAGCCCCTGCTCACCGAGTTGGTACCAAGGATCTGCAGGTTGGGCTTCTCTGACTCCAGCAGCTTGGCCACCATCTTGAGGAAACTCTCCACGAAGAGGTTGATGCTCTGGCAGTGGCAGGCCATAAGCAGCTGGTCCAGTGCCTCCATGGCAATGCACACGTACCTGGGGAGAACACACCCAGCCCTCAGCGATGGCTCTTGGCCCTCTCACTCCTGCTGTCTGGCAGGTGAGCCCGGTGTCAGTGTGGCGACCTCCAGGGTGGCAGCTGGGAAGGACACTCCCCCACGGGCTCCCAGAATCTACACAGCCAGCCCACATGTGCCTACTGCTCTGGCTCAGAACTGAGAACCAGAAAGAATCAGAGCTGCACAGCGCCTCTCAAAGTGTTAACGTTGCCTGCCGCTCAAGTCAGGTTCGGATGCCAGGTATGTAATAAAGGATGAGTGCAAAGATTCGCTCTTCTTTACGTCTCAATCCAAATCATATCCATCTTTGAATGTTAGGCAAATAGTTAAAAATTCTTAATTAGCTACTCTTTCTTTTTTTCTTAAAGTTTGGGCAAAAGGAAAGTACAAGAAACATGACTCTAGGACAATGTCTGGAGCCATCCCGATGCCAGACACGAGGCCCCACCATTCTGCCAGTGGCTGCCCAAGTTCGGTCACTGTGTGGTCCAACTGCCTCAGACCTGTCTCCACTTTGCAAATCCAAACACATCAAGAAACAGAAGTGATGACATCTTAAAAAGAATTTTTTAAAAAAACATCAGATAGCCAGGCATGGTGGTGCACACTTGTAATCCCAGCACTCATGAGGCTGAGTCAGGAGGATCACTGTGAATTTGAGGCCAGACTGGGCTACAAAGTGAGTTCAAGGCCAGCCTGAATTGCATACTGAAACCCTGTCTCAAAAAAGACAAAAAAAAAAAAAAAAAAAAAAAAAAAAAAAAGCATCAGATACTATTTCTTCGATACCCTTGTGCTAACTCCTACACTGAGGAACCATTAAAGAGAAATAAATAAAGCTTCTATACTTAGAAACTTTTCTTTCTACTTTCATAAAATGTTTACTTCTTTAATCTATAGAAACTAGGTCAACTATTATTAAATTAAATTATTATTAAATATTACTAGATAGTTGTCCCTGGGCACGTTCACACACGGGTCAGGTGGTGCGTTTGTCTATAGAGTGCTTCTCAGACACAAGGGCAGCATGGGGCCTTTGAGCTCCTTGGTGAGTGGGCGCCCAGCCTGCCTTCCCCCGGGACCCGGCACACATCGCTGGCTCTCCACCGCCCTGCCCTGCACCATCACGGTCACCCAGGAGACCTGCTGTGCCCTGCAGTCCTATCTTGCAGCTATGCAGGCCTCTGAGGCAGAGTCTGAGTCCTCAGGCCTGGGAAGCAGACGGGCCTGGAGCCCTGAGGGAGGACAGACTCGCCCTGCTAAGAAACCTGGACATGATCAGGCAGCCAACCATGGCGAATGGAAAGGAGGGAAGGGACAGCAGCATTCTCTTCTCTTACAGAGAGTCCTGGCATCTTGCCATAGGAAGGAATCTGCATCCACCTCTCCATGATCTTACAGAGTTTAAATGTGGTAAATGAAGGAAAGGGTGGGATGGGTGTGGTTAGGCAAGAGAAGAACCTAGAAGGCCTTCCAAGCCCCTGAGCCTAGATGATCGCTTTTCCTTTTGTTGCCAAAAAAAAAAAAAATTCCAGAATATCTCGGTAAGCAAAAAACAGCTTTGGTGGTGGTGGTGGGGGGTGCGGCTAGCTCCTGAACAGCATTGGAAATTTTGATGGGAAATGAAAATTATAGCAGAAGTGAAACTGAAACATAAAGAAGTAAAGAAGTTTAAGGCCTTGTTCTTTGAATACAGTACCCTTTGTTCTCCATCTCTGACCCAATACCAAGATGGCATGAATGTCATCATGAACTTGAACTTTTCAGAGTATCTTGGAACTCCCAACTCAATGCTCTGTGTCTGTCCTATTTTATTGTCACCTTGCCGAGTTTGGCCCATCTGTTAGGCTTATGTTCTCAGAAGAAACAGAGCAAAGGGTTCTTGGAGTGATGTCCACTCAACAGGACTATGGTCAGAAGGTCACCATCAGCAGAGATCTGGTCTGCAGTTGGGGTGCTGGAAGGCGCCCAGAGTAGGGACAGGTCTGGAAATCTGAACAGGCCCACCTGGGTACTTGGAGCAGAGTGGGTTGGGAAGGAGCTGGGCCATGGTGGAGGCAAGGCCCAGTTACAGACCCCAGCAGCAGTGGACACCCTGTCTCAGATGTACTAGGAGGGCATCTGAGCATGAACTAGGGACCATGGGAGGACACGAGGCAGGTTACAACAGGAGGAAGTCAAGGCCAGGGACCAAGGCAGAAGAGGGTTACAACCACTAAGGAGAATACCCAGGGGCCTGGTGCTTAGCAAAGAGGCAAGAAGTACCTTGTACAGAGCCCCAGAGAGGTGCTTGGTCAGGGGCATCCCTAGAAGCCAGGGGAGGTTTGGAAGCTCCCGGGTAGGAGAGGGGTACACTGGTTGGGAACCAGACTTATTTGGATAGGAAGGCAGATCTAGGGGCCAGGAATTAGGATCAGTAGGCAGGAAGAGGGGGGTAGCTTTAGCAGGGCCAGTCATTATCCAAGAATCACTCAAAGGGCAGTAGCTTGACAAAGGACCTCTTATTCTGGGCAGCAGAAATGTGCCTGGTCAGTTTAAATGTGTCCTGGACAGAACTTTCTGGGGCCCTAATTCAGGCTGGCCGCCCCCATCC
Organism: Erethizon dorsatum; assembly: GCA_028451465.1. Taxonomy (NCBI): domain Eukaryota; kingdom Metazoa; phylum Chordata; class Mammalia; order Rodentia; family Erethizontidae; genus Erethizon; species Erethizon dorsatum. Next base: position 69,899,735 of record CM051824.1, read on the forward strand.
ATTGAGAGTCTTCAGTATGCTCATCTGAAGGGTCAGCCATCCTCCGACCAGCCTCAGGGTCCTCAGGTTGGAGCAGCCTCACCCTCCTTGGCCCTGGGTGTCCCCATCCTCGAGGCTCAGACTGGGCTGCGTGAGAGCTCAGGGCACCAGGGATCCTGACAACACCTAATGTGGCATCCTGCGCAGTATGGTCAGTGCTGGGTGGTCATCGTGACCCGAGCCAAGTCTCACCCAGTACTGCTGTTATCTCCCCTGCTCCCCAGTTTCTAAGGTATTTCAGTACTTGGGCTGGCTGACAAGGAAATGCACAAAGGTGAAGGGGAGAGATATAAGGAATGCTTCCTTTGTGATCCACTGCACTGCCCATTCGAATCCACGGCAATGACTGAATGATGCTCTTTGACATTCACCCTCACTCCCTCTCTGCCCACGTCTGGCTACACTTTTGATGCCAAACTCCCATGATGCCAGGGCCCCCATCCAACTGGAACAGGCTGATCATACAGGGTGGCAGTGGTCAGAAGAGGGTGGTACCATCCCAGGACCCAGCCCCGATGTCTACGTGCATAAGTCACACTATAAACAGAAACCTGCGTCATGACAGGGAGAGCCAGCCCCTCCCACCGTCTGTTCGTAAATACTTTGCTCTTCCAAAGCTGCCTTCAGTAGCGAGGAAGATGGAGATGGATGAGGCTCTCGGGAAGGAAAGGCAGGGAGGGTGAGGAGAGAGAACATGAGATGAGCTGGAACAGATTTTTCTTATCCAAGTGTTTATGATGAAAGCCCTCCATGAGGCCTTTGGGCTTTAAATACAGGCTGCGATGGCTATTTTTAACAGGTGACGCCAATTTTGTACTACCATTCTAAGGGTGGCAGAAGGATTCTAAGTGGCTCTGCTAGCTGCTGGACATTTTTCCTGAGACAGCCATCACTGCAGAGAGGGCAGGCACAATTCGTATTAAATGTTTCATGCACTAGCTGCACATTAGCTGTAGGCTCAATCTAGGATACAGTGATTTTTACTTGCTGCAGTATACTTTATAGTATGTCAAGGCCCTTTACATAACAGCATGCAATGTCTAACCTAATTTTATTGTGCAGAATGATGGTAGAAATATACTAGTTTACATTCTGCTTTTTACACTAGGGTAGCCTGATTTAAGATTTGCCAGGGTTGAAGGTGTAGCTCAGTGGCACTGTGTGCACTTGGTACGAGCAAAGCCCTCAGTTCTATCCCTAGCAGTGGGTGGAGGGCAGATTTGCTGGGGGCTCTGGGCTTTCTGGACCTCAGCATCTTGCCAGCATCATGCAAACCTTCTCACTCTAGTTCAAGGCCCCCTCTTCCCTGCCTGAGAGGGGTCTTGGGGGCAGTAAGCTGATGGGCAGTGGGAGGAGAAAAGAGGTCAAGCAAAGGTTCACAGAGCCAGGGGGCATCAGCCAGTCTGCAGCCAGTTCTACAGCAGGTGTGATGGCTGGGTTGGGGCAGGTTGCAGGAGACCTCAGAAATCAAGCTGAGGATGTGGATTTTATCCTGAAGGAGCCAGGAAGTTATACCTCTGGGTCTGTGAGCCAAAGATCCTATCCAGCAGGATTGACCTGGAAAGACCAGACAGGGAAAATGGGAAGCAGGGAGGGCCGGTGAGATGGCTCAGCGGCATAAGCGCCTGCCTGGCAAGGGCGAGGTCCTGAGTTCGACTCCCAGTACCCACATACGAAAAAGGGCCGGTGATATCGCTCAGCGGCATGGGCGCCTGCTGGCGCGTGAGGTCCTGAGGTCGACCCCCGGTACCCACAAAAAAAAAAAAAAAAAAAAGGGGAAGCAGGGAGACCATTCCTAAGGCTGCTGTCCTCATCTGAACAAGCAGGAAGTAAGAATCTAACCACACAAAAGGCAGGAGCAGTGGGAGGTAGAGGGTGGAGAGTAGACCAATGGGACTTGGGAACAGCTGCCCAGTCTACCCACTGCTTGACGCTGCTAGCGATGCCGCCAGGGCCATCTCAGAGCTCTCCGGACATTGGGCCTCTATGAATTGTGGCATGAAAGGGGTAACAAGTCCCTTCCTCTATCGTGGCGGTAACACATGCCCAGTAGGGGTATTTGGGAAACACAGAAAAAGTAGATACAAAACCCAACCAACCAACAACAACAACAAAAAGAAACCCTGGCTGCAGTATTCACAACAAGAATCCTCTCAATGTTGTGCTATATTTTCTAACAACTGTGATTTGTTGTTGATGCTCACTTTTTAATTTCATTATAAATACTTTGTATATAATTATGCAGCCTATTTTTCATTTCCTAAGGCATTGCTCATATTACAAAGTAAGCATCTTTATAAATACCATTTTTATTGATTAGATAACATTTTATCGAATGGTATACACCATAATTAATTTACTGAACTCTTCTCTTATTGAGCACTTTATTTCTACTTTTTCATTATTATATAAAACACCATAATACACATCTCCATGTGTAAGGCAGATTGTATTTAAGACTGATTCCTTGGAAATAGGTGAATAGGAATGGAATTACTAGGTCAAAGGGCATAAAGAGTTTTGCAGTTCTTGACACATATTTCAGAAATACTTCCTAGAAAGTTTCAACCAGTTTGTACTCTTTCTTCATATAAAGAAGTGCCTCCCTTTTTGCCATTTCTGGTTAGGTCTAGAAATAACTGATTTTGTATTAACTTGAAGAGAGCTTAGCATTTCAAGCCTCACCTCCAATGACAAATTTGTTGACTATTATTCCATGCTGGAAACAGCTTCTAGCACCCATCTGCAAGCGCTGCTTATTTATGACTGACCTTTGCCTCAGACCTCTTATTCTTTTTTTTTTTTTTTTTTTTTTTTTTTTTTTTTTGAGACAGGGTCTCACAATGCAGTTCAGACTGGCCTTGGACTATGCAGTCCAGGCTGACCTCAAACTCGAGGCAATCTTCCTGCCTCAGCCTCCTGAGTGCTGGGATTGTACGAGCAAACTTATAGAATAGTTAACTTATAGAAATTTCACAGCAGAAATTAGAAATCAATTAGTAGCCTCTGCCTTAGCTCATGCTGTCTGTCACATAATTAGACTCAGCCTTGACTGTGTCCAGCTGCTTCTCCCAGATAATGCACTAAGTTCACCTGACTGCACCCAGCTGTAATGTATGTGTTTCCCTACCCAGAAGGATATCTTTATATTTTTCCAGCTTGCTTCAAGGACTTTGGGCTCCAAACAGACTGGCCCAGTCAAGGACACATTTAACTCTACCTGCTCAGCTCAAATCCCCTCCCCTCCTTCCTGGAATGTTATAAACAATTCCTTATAAGTAAGCCTGCTTAAAATAAGCCTGCCTGACAACATATGATTTAATTCACATAACCAATCATGTAATAACCTGCAATCAGCTATGTACCTCCTGCTTGCACAAATGTATTTACACTGAACACTAAGCTGACTGTGGGCTGATAATTTGGACCTGGTTCCCATCAGGCTGCTGGTGTTAATAAGTTGCCTGCCAAACTTTCGGTCCTGGTTTGTTTTTCCGCAACAGGATTTTAGGCATGCACCGCCATGCCTGGCCAGACCACTTATTCTTATTCTTCCCACTCCACACCCAAAGCATTTGTTATATTCTAATAACGTATGGGCTCAAATCCTTTGTCTTGCTATTTGATAATATTCATTTTGGTGCTTGCTTCTAAAATTTTGATTCTTAGTGGTGGTGCATGTCTATAATCCCAGCACTCAGGAGGCTGAGGCAGGAGGATCGCTGTGAGTTCAAGGCCAGCCTGGGCTACATAGCGAGTTTAAGGCCAGCCTGAACTATAGAGTGAGACCCTGTCTCAAAACACCAAATAAACAAACAAATAAATAAATAAAATAATATTTTGATTCTTTTTTGACATCAAAATATTTAAATTCTAAACAGCTAAATTTATTGATCAATCATTTTCTTCTGACTTCTTTTCTCTTCTAAACATAGTCTTTCCCTCTCAGAAGATTAATAAATAATTTCACTTAAGTGTATTTTTAATGGACACAGTGACCCTAACCTTGTCTTTCCGCTAGGAAGTGGGTGGTTCCTCCTCACTTCTTTGAAGACAGTAAGTGGCGTGAGGCAGGGCAGGTGTGACGAAAGTGACAGCGTGTTCTGGGCTAGGCTATTCAAGGGCCCACGCTGGGTGCGAGGGCTTCTGTGTGGAGACACAAGCAGTGCTCCTCAGAACCTCTTCCCAAATCGCAGCAGCAGCACCCCATTTCACCTGCTTTTGTAGGAGCTGTGGAGCCCCCTCCTCAGCCCGGCTCTTGTTTTCTCAGTCTGTCCAGTAATCCAGCCTGCTGCCATTTTCTTGAAACATTACACTGCTTTCCCCGAACAGCGGACCAGAGTCTGCGAGCATCTCTCCCTCCTTCCCACCACTCACCCGTATCGGTGACGGCCCACATCACGGATGAGCCTCTCGGAGAGGTAGGCGCCGATGCGGTCTAGCTTTTCCGGGGCAGAGAGGGCATAGAAGGTCAGTTTCTCCATATTTGTCTTTACCAGGCCATCCTGCGAGAGAGATGGTTCAAAATCTCCATGGCCAGAGCATGGCAGAAGGGCTCACACTTGAAGGTAAACACAACCAACTGAATCAACATTTACACAGGGCCCGTCAGGCCCATGCCAGATACCATGCTGGCTGTCAGAGACACAGAGAAAACCGAGACCCAGGCCCCCGCCTCTCAGGCTGGCCCTGTGTGCCAGCTAGGTCTGAGTAGATATGAATGGTGAGTGAGAGAAGTATGCGTATACACCTGTATGTAAATATATGCACGAGTGATGTGTGGCTGAGTGTGCAGACATACGTGCACGGGTGTGTGAAAGAGTAACGAGCCTTCATTAAAAGCCACTTGGAGTTAAGACGTGTTGGAGCCATCCCCAAGTCATAAAGCAGGAGCTCTGGGGCCCTTGGGGAATTCTCCCGAGAATGCTGGAAGTGTGATTGTCCATTCAGAAGAGACCATTGCTTCCCAGAGAGCAAGTCAAGCACGTCAAATCCTGACACTTCTCAGACCACAACCCACAAAGCAGCCTGACGCAGGATGAGGCGGCTTGGAAGCCAAGATGCTGGGCCTCCTGTACATTCACACCAGGCATCGTGCAGCTCCCAGGGTGGCTGGGGAAGAGACGCAGCTCTGAGTCAATGCGCAGCCAGTAGGGGAATCGCCTACCAGGAGAGTTAGTGCCCGGGGACCCTCCTGCAGGAGGATGAGAAGGGCGTCAAAACACACTTCCAACTGTCTCTCTGCAGCCTACTGAAGACACCAACCTCCTGTCGCTCTGGCTGAGTTTTCGGGGCCAGGCCCCAACATGACTGCCTTCCCCAAGCAGCAAGCTCAAAGGCCTGGGTGGTGACAGTCATGATGCAACCAGAGGTATGACCTACCTCAGGATCCTCAGGGAAGATGTTGTCAACCAGCCTCTTGTACCTGGGGCGAAGGGCGCCACAGCAGCCACACACACCTGGAATGGGACCGAAGAACACCCATGAGCAAAGCCCTTGGTCGGGCAGAGGAGACCCAGATGCCAGGGTCAGGGCCAACACAGCCTACGAGCAAAACAGGGCCTTGTCCTTCTGGGTCCAGGACTCCCACTGCCAAGCCATTAACATGCCTGCTTACACCTCTCCTTGGGGATCAGGCGAGTGTAATATGCAGGGGTGAAGCCAGCGCTTAGAAAAGCACTAGGAGGGGTGAGGCTTTGCGGGTGGGGGCTCACATTAAGGCCATGTGCACCCTACCCCAGCACACACACACACGCACACACACTCACATACACACACACTTGCGAGACAGGACTGAGTACAGCTGCCTCCTACAGCTCAAGTCCCAGGGAGACAGAGCAGGAAACGGTACGTGGCTCCTCCTACTCGCCTCTTCATTTGCTCCCAATCTCATCCATTCCCTGTACCTCAATTTCCCTATCTTGTGGCCACTTCCAGGGCAGGATGTTATGTGAAAGTCTGATAAATTAAAATGAGCATTAACTGTTAACATCTGAAACTGTATTTTTAATGCAGCGTGACTGTGATATTTGAAAACTGCTGGGCCGGGCTCTGGACCATCCAGTGCATGGCTCCCAAATGCCAGTCTGTGCAAAATGAAAACCTAAGAACAACGCAACAGTTTTGCATGAAGCTAAATTATTCCACTGAGAAGACTGAGGTGACTTCTTTCTTGATCTTTGGTGATCATGATAGGAAATTAATGATAAAAGGAACTTAGGGAAAATGACTCTAGGTCTCACCATAAAAAGTTTAATTAATAAAGGAAACTATGACATCTGGGAACAGCTGCTCTCCTTCAACCTTCGCCCCATGCAGGAGCCTCCCCGAAGCGTCCCGTCCACCCACTGCAGGGCGAGGGGGAGGGAGGCCAGGGAGGGCCCTGAGAAAGCCCATCCCCCAAAGAGAAATGAGGGCCCCTTCATCCCTCTATTAATGGTGAATACTCTTTATATAAGCATTCTACTTGAAATGCAAATATGCCCTGGGAAGATTACGCCAGGGGGTCACTGAGAAAAGAATGATTTCCTTCAGTGGGAATTATTTCAACCACACAAAGAGCTCTGCACCAGCGAGAAGCAGCTTTGGGAGCTCCAGGTGGGCGGAGACACGGGGCCCCATCCTGGAAGAGGGAAGAGCAACTCTGTGAGCTCAGGGCAGATGTGGGTATTAGGGAATGGCACATCTTTGGAGACACCAAGGGTACCCAGAGACTGGGGATCAAGCATCAGATACCGATCTCTGATACCACAGCCCCACCCCCAGGGAAGCCGTGTGGCCCTCAGTGTGTACCGGCCTCAGGCTCCTCTGGCTGCCCAGGCTCCTGGGTTTGTGTGGCATCTCCTTCTCCCCACCCTGTTCCCTGCCCTGCCTGAGAGAAGGTGTTGGGGTTTGTCTGGTTGGCATCCGGGTTATACCTCATCATGATGGGACAGCCCGAGAAAGACGTGTTCCCCATTTGGGACTCAAAAGCCCAGGGTTTAAGCCCAGGGCTGCCTTGAGCCCTACCTATGTGGCTCTCAGGATGCTTTCACCCAGTGTCCAAGTGGGACATGCACCAACTTGTTTAATCTCTACAACTTCATTCCATGGATACTAAACGTATCCTCATTTTACAGATGAGAAAACTGATGTACTAAGGGGTTAAGTTACCTACCAAGAGCCATACAGCTCTAATAAATGGCACACCACGATTTGAACCCTGAAAATCAAATTTGAGAGGCCATGCACTTATCCACTGTACCTAGGATGGATGTCTTGCATTGTCACTGAGCTTGGAAAACTCAAGGCGTCTGTAGAGAGAGAGGACCACAAGGGCAGCACATCTCAGACCCAGCGTGCACCTGGGTCCTTGGAGCTCTCGGTCAATGCGGTTCTGGTGCAGCTAGTCTGAGTAGTGCCCGAGGCTCTGCATTCCCACTGGGCACCAAGTGCTGCTGACACCCTGGCTAGTGCCCACACTTGGAGTCTGCAAAGCACCAGGACATGGAGGCTATGGATTTGGGATCAGGGGTAAGAAAGGCTTAGGCTGAAATCCCAGCTCTTCCAATTTCTTACTGTTTGACACTGAATTAGTTACTTAACCTAAATCTCCATTTCCTCATATATAAAAGAAAAATGAAGATGATCATGGATTCCACCCAGGGATTTCATGGGATAAGGCACCCCTTGGCCATGTCTGTCTTTCCCAGTCCTCTGTAGGAAAGACAGGGTGGGTGAGGTGAGGCCCACACAGAGGACAGTTTGGAGCAGGCTGAAGAGTTAAGTGTTGCCTATGGTAACAGGAGCCCTGGCAGCCTCGTCCCCAGGGGGCGATTACAATCATCCACAGGCAGGATTCCAGCTGTGTCCGAGACTGGGGGGCAAATGCCCAAGCTGAGTGTTGGGCTCAAGACTGGAGGGGAGGCAGAACCAGCAAAGACTCAGGTGGCCCCAAGAGGCACAAGACAAGGAAAAGGACTCAGAGAACAGAGGCACCCTTACCCAGCTGGGACACAGGTGGCTGGGGAGCATGGGCACATTAGATGGCAATACCCTCGGGCAGCTGCTGAGGAGGGCAAGGGCTCCCTGAAGGACCAGGGCTGAAGCCCCAAAGTCCTGCACCTGGATGTGACCACTGCTGCGCATGGCACTGCACTGAAGGAAAGAGGACCCCACTGCTCAGAAAGACAGGGAGGAAGGGAAGGCTGAGCCTGCAGAGACGCCTCTCCCTCTCTCCCTGTCCCACGGCCACTGTCTCTGAGTGTCTCCTCCACTACTTCCTGTTAGGCATTTTACCTTTCTCTGCCTCTTTCCTAAGAGCCTCCAGCTGGGTCACTGGGAGCCTTCAGGTAGCTACACTGGTCTCAGAAATAGATCTTTGGGCTGGTGAGATGGCTCAGCGGCATAAGCGCCTGCCTGGCAAGCGCAAGGTCCTGAGTTTGACTCCCGGAACCCACATACAAAAAAAGGGCTGGTGATATCGCTTGGTGGCATGGGCGCCTGCTGGCAAGCATGAGGTCCTGAGGTCGACCCCCGGTACCCACAAAAAAAAAAAAAGAAACAGATCTTAGCATCCCCCTGAAAACCAAATCCCTATCTCAATGATCTGATTACCTAATTCACAAGATGCTTGTAGCTCATAAACAGTCTCCAAAGGTACTTTTTTTTTTTTAAAGCTTTACAGAGAGCCTGGTTGTGGCTGTAATTCCAGCTATTCAGGAGGCTGAAGCAGAAAGAACTGCAAGTTCAAGCTCAGTCTAGGCAGCTTAGACCGTGTCTCAAAATAAAACTTTAAAAACGGGCTCAGAGGAACAGTGCTTGCCTATCACTTGTGAGGCCCTGAGTGTAATCTTCAGTATGAGGGAGAAAAAAAGGTTTAAAGCCAAAGAAAATAATCCTGTTTGTTTGCTTATTTTTAATCTTTTACCGTTTTGGGAAAAATAAGGTAGGAAGAAAAAATTAACAGCCTGGTTTAGAAAGAAAGGAGTATAAAAAAAATTAATAGTTTTGCTTAAGTAATTCACCACATGATGAATCTCAGAAGCAGACATGATAGAGAATTCTAAAGTCACATGGCTGCCTATATCCCAACAGGAGGAAAGAAACCCAGGAATGGCTGGCTCCCTGGGAGGGCAAACCCAGGCTGATTACTTCACCATCTTATCTGCTTCACTGCAGAAAGGGGCCAAGAGGAGAGCTGGAGAGTTTTTGGAATCTCAGCCAGTGGGCAGAAAGCCCTGTGCAGAAGCCCGCACTTCCTGGTGGGTAATCAGAACTTAATGTGGGAGACAGACTTCTCTCTGATAAGGCAAAGAGCCGGGGAAGGCCTTGGCCAGGTGCCCACAACCTCTGGAGCCAAAGCAGCTCAGGAGGTCTTGGGACCACAAGCACCCCCAGAAAGCTTACAACCTGAAGCAGGTGAATTCAGAGCAGCCACAGCCTAGCTGGGAAAAACCAAAAAGAGGACACGAAACTAGGCATGGTGGTGCACACTTGTAATCCCCGCTACTCAGGCTAAGGCAGGAGGATGTCAAGTGTCAGCCCAGCATGGGGAACTCAGAGAGACCCTGTCTCAGTGTAAAACAAGAAGGGCTGAAGATGTAGCTCAGTGGTAGAATGCTGACCTAGTAGTATGTTCTAGCTCTGGGTTTGATTCCTGGAACACCAAAAAAATAAATAAATAAATAAAAATAAAAATAGACATTAACATGAAATTGAAAACCGTTCCTGGGCCAGTGAGATAGCTCAGTGGCATAAGCACCTACCTGGCAAGCGCAAGGTCCTGAGTTCGACCCCTGGCACCCACAAAAAAAAAAAAAAAAAAAAAAGAAAGAAAACCGTTCCTTATAAGGAGTTTAAGTAATATATTTTTATACATTTCTTTTATCTTGCTTCTGAGTGTATTTACTCTTAATGTCAGTACACGGAAGTAGGTGGAGCTTAGCAAGCAGCCACACACTTGTGAGGAACCATTTCATTCCGAGCCATTTTATGGAAGACAGAAGTGCTCTCCCCAGTCCTGTCTCTGGGGATTGCATCTGGCAGATCCAACAGTGGAACATAAAAGGTAAATTTATAAAGGATCCTCTTCGGTCACTAGGACCTGTCTTACCCTTTATTTTCTTTTTAAGAGACAGGGTCCCATGTTGCCCAGGCTGACCTTGAACTCCTGAGCTCAAGTGATCTTCCAGCCTCAGCCTCTTGAGTAGCTGGGACTGCAGGCATACACCACTGCACCTGGCTTTATCTAATATTTTCATGACTGTTTTAAGGAAAAGAAGAAAAAGCGATAGGACCAACTTTACTAGTATGCAGATGCTCTGGTCACTGCAACATCAAATAATAGTAACAGTTATTATTATTATTATTATTATTACTATTATTATTTTGAGACAGGGTCTCACTGTGCAGTTCAGGCTAGCCTTGAACCCACTATAGTCCAGGCTGGCCCCAAACTCTCCATGATCCTCCTACCTCTGCTGCCTCACGGCTGTGATTATAGGCATGTGCCACCATGCCTGGCTGCAACATCAAGTTATTAACAGAATGACCCATAACAAGATTTCAGTGACCTCCTCCATATTTTTTTTTTTTGGTGGGTACTGGGGGTCGACCTCAGGACCTCGCGCGCCAGCAGGCGCCCGTGCCGCTGAGCGATGTCACCGGTCCTTTTTTCGTATGTGGGTTCCAGGAGTCAAACTCGGGCCCTCGCGCTTGCCAGGCAGGCGTTTACGCCGCTGAGCCATCTCACCGGCCCCAACCTCCTCCATATTTAAAACTCTGAGAATGGCCAGACTTCCCAGGTCCATGCCCCTCCAGCCCCTCTCATTGTGGCTCCTCTGTCCCCACTGCAGGGACTCCTCACAGACCCTGCCACAGGGCCCCTGCACAGAATCGCCCCTGTCCCAGATGTCCCCCAGTGTCCCCCAAGCTCTGCCCACCATCACCCAGCTGAGAAAACCTCCCTGGGCACCAGCCCCCTCAGTTTTCTGGCCCTGATTTATTCCTTTTTACCCATTGATTCCTTCTGTGTCCACACTGTGTACCCCCTGGCAGATAAGCTCTTCGAGGGCAGGGACAGTCCCTCCGTGTCCCCAGGCCAGGAACGATGTCTCACCTAGGGCTGAGGTAGAAGGAGGTGCTCATGGACACATGTGTTGAATGCAGAACAACTGACTGGACAGAGAAGAGACAGCAAATGTGGAGTCCGCAAAGGCACAATAAGGCCTTTAGTGGAAATTCCTGACTTCGGGCCCAGCCCATTTTCCAGGGCCCGGTCTACCAGGACCCCATTGGGGGAACGAGCTTTGAGGCAGAGACATGCTGGATGTGGGCAGCCAGGCCTCAGGGTCCTACTGCCCACCTTGCTCGCCCCCCAGGCCCCTGCCTGGCTTGTGGTCACAATCCCAACAGCTCATAAGAATTACCTTTCTGCTCTGAAGAGGGGCGAGAACATTTAAAATGTCCCTCTACGACTCTAGCACACATGTGACAGCAGACCACACGGCTGCCTCTCGCCTGGTCTGCCAGCACCGTCTGCTGCATCCCAAGTCATCGGCACTGTGGCCCTGTGTCCCCTCGGCTCTACTGGCCCAATCCTGCTTCCTTGACCATCTGTCCCACTGGTCTGACCACTGATGGCCCAGGGCATCGAGGTTTGAAACAAAGCCTCTGACACTGAGCGCACCATACTGTGCAAAATCTAGGCCTCCTCTCCCACACTCCCATTTCCAACTGCACACCCCTCATCTGCCGGGTCACTGAGATACGCAGTCAGTCCCTTTGCATTCCTGCCTCACCTTCATCACTGCCCTGGGCTGATCTTTAATACCTAGAAAATCCCAGGGTTTACTACCTGCTCTGTACTAAGCCCTAGCCACATACTTTACAGTATTTCATATGGTGTTTGTCAGGTAGGTACATCTTCTCACTTTACAGATATGGAAGAAGGACCTGAAAGGTCAAGTGCCCTGCTCAAGGTCACACGGCTTGAGCATCTCTGCCCCAAGGCCCCCTTCATTCTCCGATTATTTTCCCCAAAATACATCCCCAACAGTTTCCTGAGTTCACTGTGTCCCTGCTTTTCCTTCCTTGGTGACAGCCATGGTGCTGGAAGCCCCCTTGACCCTGATACCAGGCCTGTCAACTGGCCATCTGGCCGGACTCCTTGCTTCAATTCCCTGTCTATGAAGTTTTAAAGCAAATGTTTGATTTAGTGCTTTCTAACCATGCAGTTAGTGTGTCTCACGTCTGCAGTAGTAAGTCAACCCGTCCGACACAACCGCAGACTATCATACGGACAGAGGACAAACTCCTGGGCTCTTAATCTATTACTCATTTAAAGCAGGATTTGTGTTTTCTTCTAAGGCAATCAGGACTTAAAAAGCAGTTTTTGCTTAAAAAAAAAAAAAAAAAAAAAAAGAAAGAAAGGAAGAAAGTGACTTCATTTAAGCCTAAAGATACCCAACAGGTAACTTTAAAGATCTGTTGTCTCCTTTATTACCTTACCTTGGGGTCAGACCCTTGCTCAGCTCTGCATATAGGTCTGTTAATCATTAAGGGAGTATCTGTCAAAAAGTTGCAAAAAAAGATTGATGAGCCCCGAATTTACATAAGCTATCTCACTCCCCTTCAAGACTAGAGATGTTCAGGGACATCTGACTACCAGTGAGCACCTGGAAGTCTCCAGTCATTCCCCTAAACCTACAGTCACCTGGATTCCAGCACAACCACAGACAGACTGTCCCAAGCAGAAACAATCATCTCATGGAGACCAATTTGCCTCCTAAGTAACAAGGACTTCTCCAGGGGCTACCCTGCAAAAAGAGAACTGAAATAATTCTCAACCACACACAGCCCACCTCTGCTAACCCATAGGGGCTGGTCTCATTCTTTGTGAATGGGCCAGTATGGCCCTTGTCCTCAATCAGTGTCCCCATCAGCTCCTCAAGCTAAAGTCCCTTCCCTATTTTATTTTCTAACTCTGCCTATGCCTCCTGTTGATGTGTTCTGAAATTACTTTTCTGAGACAAGAGTCAAGAACCTTCCCATGGGGTGAGTTGAGGTCCCCATCTTCTCTGTGGGGGACTTCCCTGGGCCCCATCCAGTAATACTTCCATTTAAGAGTCTAACCAAGGCTGCCCCCTACAGATGAGGGCTCCTCCATCCTCGAGCGCTCTCTCCCCGTGAGCAGTCCTCTCCCTGGGCTCTTGCTCCTGCAGCAGCGCAGTCCAGCAGCAGGGCACACAGAGACCGGAGTGACAAGGGCTGGGAAGAGCAGCAGACTGGAAGACCAGGAGGTGTGACAGACCCACAGCTGTGGATGCAAGGATGTTCGGGTAACAGGAGTGGGGGTCTCGGTGCTTGCCGAGCCTCCCCGCAAAGCTCCACTCAGGATGTCCTTTCCCTCTGCCAGTTCTGACAGACAGCCTTTGCGCTGCGTAACCCCATACATACAACCTTCTACCTCTGCTGAGCAGGCTGTCATTTCAGAGACCCACCCCACCCCAAACTGTAAATTCCTAAAGTCTCAGGTTCTTCCTGCCTCATCTCCACCTCAGTACAGTATCCTGAGCCCAGCAGGACTCCAGGAAACGGGCATGACATGTCACTTCACCCGCCTTTGATCAGCATGAGACCCAGGCACGTCCCCTCCTCTCTGAGTGAGTGCTGATTTCCTTTCAATAAACATCAACTCCATTAACCCCATTCACCAAGAAAAATATCTCTTTGCTCGAAATAGTTCATATTTATTTTCATAGCTTTGCAATCTCCCTGTAAAGACAAGGGCTGGACTCGGTCATTCCTACCAAAGCAGATGGAATTCTTTTCAAACAATTTACAATAAAATTAAGCTGGCGTTAATGGCCAATTTGAATGAATTGGAGGAAATAGAACAAAGTTCAGAGAGAAAGGCATATCCACCTTGATCCAGGGCCTCCCCTGGGGACCCGACCTTGTTGTCAACTGACATTAATTAAACTCCAGCAGTCTGCACTGTACTTGCTGGGTGGCATGAGGATGCTGCCCTGAAGGGACTTATTCTCTGAGGATATGAGACCCACATGCATTTAAAGTTGCAGGGAACCTAAGGAGTCCATAAAACTGAAGAAATCTGAGTTGGAGGAGTCCAGGCAAGCTTCCCGGAAGAGGTGAAACCTGGATCCTTTGGGATGGAGAGAGCTGGTATGTACTGGGGAATCCAGAAACCACTAACAACTGGTCAATGGGGAAACACTTAAGAAAACCAAAAAGGTTCCCTCTCCTCTTTTTCCTGGCTTCTAATTTAAAAGAAATTTGTTCTCACGGGAACAAATTTGCAAACCAGGGGGAAAAAATGAATATACACATCACTTATAACCATGATATTCAGAAATAACTATGTATTAAAATTTTAGTGTAATTGTGCTAGCGTTTTGTTTCTGTGTTTATACATACTTTTAAAATATATGAATAAAACTGTGATCACACAGGATAGTATTAAAAGTAATTTTCTTCTTCTTATGTTATGTTTACCTTCTAACAATTTTTAAAAACCTCATTAGAAATTTTTTAGAGAAAAAAACCCAAAATTTCAAAACAAGATAATAGGAGGGTTAATACATTGCATATTGTTATCTTTAAATTAGTTACTCAGAGTCCAAGATATAGGCATTTAATTGTCCAAACAATATTAGCACAAACCTTTCTTTTCAATGAACTAAGAGAAATTAGTAGTATAACTATCTTAACTATCTTGTGTGTGTGTGTATATATATATAAATATATATATTTTTTTTCTTTGCCCTTCCTTCTTTTCTCCTTTCCCCCATCCTGGTTTCTCTTTCCTTTTGAACAGTATCTTCCCATTTTACAATATCTATTGTACATTTTGGATCTTATTTACTCGTTCAGCTTCTCATACTCAGGAGACAATGCAATGTTTACACATGTGCATCTGGTTTATCTCACTTATGAGTATGGTCTCGAGTTGCATCCATTTACCTATAAAAGTCTCCAGTTTTCCTTCTTTAAGGCTGAATAGTATTCCATTGTATAAAAAGACCACATCTTTTTTATCCATTCCTCGGTTGTTGGGCATTTGAGTTGTTTCCAAGATCTAGCTATTACAAATTGTGTTGCTATAAACATGGGTGTATATATATCACTGTGGTGCGATGTTTTTAATTCTTCTGGGAAGATACCCAGAAGGGGAATAGCTGAGTCAAATGGGACCTCCAATCCTAGTTTTTTGAGGCATCTCCACACTGATTCCCACAGTGGTTCAACAGTCTACACTCCCACCAACAGTGGAGAAGGGTTCCTTTTTCCCCACAGCCCCTCCAGCATTTGTTATTGGTTGATTTCTTGATAGTAGCCATTCTTTCTGGGGTAAGACAGAATCCCAGTGTTGTTTTAATTTGCATCTCTCGAATGACTAGTGATGTTGAACATTTTTCATATAATTATTTGCTGTTTGTATTTCTTCATCTGAGAAGTGTGTATTTATCTCAGATGCCCATTTTTGGATTGGGTCTTTAAATGTGGGAGGTCTGATTTTTTTGAGTTCTTTGTATGTTCTCGATAGTAATCCTTTGTCTGAGGAACAGCTGGCAAACATTTTTTCCCACGTTGTTGGTTGTCTCTTCACTCTGTTGGTGGTTTCTCTTGCTGTGCAAAAGCTTTTTAATAAGATGAGATCCCAGTTGTTGATTCTTTGTGATACTTCCTGTGCAATTGGGGTTTTATTCATAAAGTCTTTGCCTACACCCACATCTTCAAGAGTAAAAACCTCATTTTAAAGGTTACTCCGTTATTCCACTTTTGGCCAGACTCTTATTTATTGACTCATTCCCTGTTGTTTCCAATTTTTCATTACTCGAGTGAAGCAACCCTTTGCCCTTGGTAATCAAAGCTGGGCACCACGTGGGCAGAGCCTGGCTCTGTCTCACTGGTGAAAAGCAGAGCGCTGTGTGGCTGCCAGCAGGGGCCAGGGCTGCCTGTCGTCCACGGAAGGCTGGGATTGGAGACACCAGGAGCAGGTGCTGAGGAAACAGAATTTGGGATTGAGTTTCCAGACACAGCTTCCTGGAAGCGGAATGAAATAGCAGCTGGAATCTCCCTGGGGAGGCAGACAAACCAGGAGCTGTCAGCAACCTGACCTTTCAGCGCTCCTGGGTTCCAAGATGCTTGCCACTCCCCCGCCCATCTCAGCTAATCTGATTGCCACCTTAATAATTGAGGATGGGAATTTAAAAAGAGAAAAACCTGTGCAATTGATTTAATGTCTGGGTTTTAATTCTTTACTAACCGTAGGCTTCCCTAGGCTTTGGTATCACTTTTGAAGCAAATAATGGGTAAAGATGAACAGAATGTTTTTCCATTCTCTGTCTCCTGGGACTAACAGTAGGAAAAATTCATCTCAACCATGTTCGGGGGCTGGAGAGCCCGCTGCAAACCCCACCCTCGCTCTGACAAGCCCTACGAACAGAGGCAATGCACTCAAGCCCCTGTGGCCCTGGTCTGCTCGTCTGCAGAATGGGGGAAGGATGCTGCTTCACAGGGCTGTGATGAAGGCTGGACTTAACACAGGTGAAGCTGAGGCCTGTTTCTGGCACGTGATAAGCCCTCAGTACTGTCAGGTTTCACCACCACCAGCACCATCACCGTCGTCATCAGTATTACTATGCTAATTAATAAGTAAAGATTTTTTTCCCTACTTAGGAGAAGGAAAAAGGAATACCAGAGCACGAATGACCCCTGTAACCTTTCATGTCCATTTTTATCCTTGGAATATAAAACTACAAACAGTCATTAAGGAATCCAAGTTCAGATCCAGACAGATACCCCATTGCCTCTCGGGTGCCCAAGGACACAGCTCCATAGGGACACACAAGGGAAAGGCATCGCCGTGACCATCGGCATCAGTTAACACGTTTCAAGCTTGCCTGTGACAGGTACTATGATTCCTCCACTTATTTTCTACAGAAAGTCTCTGAGGTTGATAAAATTATGCGTGTTTTACAGATGGCACCAAGCCAAGGCTCTCCTCCAATACGCTGGCTTGTGGAAATGAAAGTACAGAGGCCACTGCCTGCAAACACCTCACACTGTTGCTGGGTAAAAACAGAAATGAAAACACATTCAGCAGGAATATGGAACATATAATCAGGGTCATACAAATTAAACGTTATACACACACAGCGGGGTTGCTGAGGAAACCAGAGATGGAATGGGAAAGTGTCAGAGGAGACTCATTTTGAACATTATTTAAAAGAAAAGAATTCCATCGTATTGTGAGAAAAAGAAGGCTTTCCAAAGGGTGGAGTGAAAATACATCTCCTGAGTGTTCATTATGTGCCTAACTTGAACACTTTACATTAGAAAAAAAAAAAATCCCATGAGGTTAGTATTGTTACTATTCAAATGAGAAAACCAAAGCTCAGAGAGGTTAGTTCATTGGGCCAAGATCACACAGGGAGCAAGACACAGAGCCAGGGAGGCCCCCTGACTTCAGAGCAATGATGAGAATAAACACGTGAGGCAGAGATATAAAGAAAATATGCTCAAATAGGAAATAACAAATTCCAGGGTGATTTTTTTTTTTAAAGTCATTTATAAACCGTAAAATCTGAACCAGCTGTGTGGATTGGACCGATGTCAAGTTCCTTGTATGTACTGATACCGAACCATAGTTATACAAGACGTTAACACTGGGGGAGGTGGGACATGGGACCTCCCTGTGCTTTTCTTTGCAACTATCTAGAAATCTACATGTTTTTTAAAGCTGCATATAACACAGGCAAGGCTGCTTCCTTTGAGGAGAGGTGGTGGCTGGCAGAGGCCGGGACTCAGCCGCCTGACCTGCTTGTGGGGCACAGCGCACGCCCAGTTGAGCCAGGGCCTCACCTGCCTGCTCTGAGTGACCAACCAGCCTTGCGCTGGGGCAGCCACACTGGAGGGAGGAACACAGTCTGCCATCACTCGGGCTGAGCCTGACGATGGCTTCCCATGGTGCCGAGGGCCACCTGGGTACATGCAGCGTTACAAGGCCCAGCTCTGGTTTTTAGAGCTCCCCAGTTGGACAGAAGGGCACGATCAGTAAACAAACCACAAAGCCTGGGTGTGCTGATGATTCTCCCAGGAAGGCTCTTGTGTTGGAGACTCTAATGAGGGCGCAGCCACAGGCCAGGCTGTCAACAGGGACTCAGCAGGGAAGGAGGATTTGGGCAGAGCCTTGAAGGATGTGGGCCTGGCAGGTGGAGAAGAGGAAGAGGGGGAGGCCAGGGAATAGACACCGTCATGCCAAGGGGCACAAGTAGAAGTGACTCTGGAACCTAAGCTGGCCTGGGAATCCTTGCAGGCACCTGGCCCCTAGGTCTCACTGTTGGGTGTGCATCCAATCAAGTGTCTGAACTACTGGAATAATATTCACAGAAGGCCATTTCTAAAGAATGACCTCCACATTGTCACTCCAAATAGGAATCGTATTGTAAGGCAGACACAGCTTTATATTTTACATCATAGAAAAACCAGCCTTCCCATTCAGCAACACTAGGATGACGACCTTGGGTCACCCAACCTTCTGTCAGCATCTCTGGCTGCGAAAGGTGAGCACAGCAGCCAGTGTGAGCCAGTGGAGCACACAGTAGGCTCCATAATGTGGGCTCGCTGTCCCTATTTCCTCTGCATTTCTCCTGCTGTTGAGTTGTCATGATTATCATTTTGAATGTGTGCTTAAAGTTCCAGGGAGAAGATCCACAATAATTACTGAATCTTCTACATTTATCTTGTTCACATTTTCATGCCTTTAAAAATAATGTTGGTCAGCATATCTCACAGAATTAGAGAAAACAATCCTAAAATTCATTTGGAATCAGAAGAGACCTAGAATAGCAAAGGCAATTCTGGGCAACAAAGGCAAGGCAGGGGGCATCACAATCCCCAACTTGAAATTATACTATAAAGCTACTGTGATAAAAACAGTGTGGTACTGGCAAAAAAACAGACCTGAAGATCAATGGAACAGATTAGAAGATGCTGAAACAACCCCAGACATACTAAGCCACCTTATCTTTGACAAAGGTGCCAAACACATTCGCTGGAAGAAAGATAGCCTCTTTAATAAATGGTGCTGGAAAAACTGGCTCTACACATGCCGAAGATTAAAACTAGATCCATATCTTTCACCATGCACTAAACTAAATTCAAAATGGATCAGAGATCTAAATATTAAAACAGAAACATTAAATCTGCTGGAAGGTAGGATAGGTAAAACCCTTGGAGACATTGGTGTAGGCAAAGACTTTATGAATAAAAACTCAACCGCACGGGAACTATCCCAAAGAATCAATAACTGGGATCTCATCTTATTAAAAAGCTTTTGCACAGCAAGAGAAACCACCAACAGAGTGAAGAGACAACCCACAATGTGGGAAAAAATGTTTGCCAGCTGTTCCTCAGACAAAGGATTACTATCAAGAACATATAAAGAACTCAAAAAAATCAGACCTCCCAAATTTAAAGACCCACTCCAAAAATGGGCATCTGAGATGAATACACATTTCTCAGATGAAGAAATACTAATGGCAAATAAATATACAAAAAAATGTGCAACATCACTAGTCATTCGAGAGATGCAAATTAAAACAACACTGAGATACCATCTCACCCCAGAAAGAATGGCTACTATTAAGAAATCAACTAATAACAAATGCTGGAGGGGCTGTGGGGAAAAAGGAACCCTTCTTCACTGTTGGTGGGAGTGTCGACTGGTACAGCCACTGTGGAAGTCAGTGTGGAGATTCCTCAGAAAACTAGGGTTGGAGGTCCCATTTGACCCAGCTATTCCCCTTCTGGGCATCTTCCCAGAAGAATTAAAAACATCGTACCACAGCGATATATGTGCACCCATGTTTATAGCAGCACAATTTGTAATAGCCAGATCTTGGAAACAACCCAAATGCCCATCAACTGAGGAATGGATAAGAAAGATGTGGTATTTTTATACAATGGAGTACTATTCAGCCATAAAGAAGGATAAACTGGAGACTTTTATAGGTAAATGGATGCAACTCGAGAAAATACTCATAAGTGAAATAAACCAGAAGCACATGTGTAAGCATCGTATTATCTCTCTAGTATGAGAAACTGAAAGAGTAAATAAGATCCAAAATGTACAATAGATATGGTGAATCAAAAAGAAACTGGTCAAAAGGAAAGAGAGACTGGAATAGGGAAAAGAAAGAAGGGAAAGGGAAAAAAATTGTATATATATATATATATAAGATGGTTAAGATAGATACACTACCATTTTTACTTAGTTCATTGAAGAGTAAGGTTTGTGCCAATAATGTTTGGACAATTGAATGCTAATGTCTGGTGTCCTGAATAACTAACTTAAAGATAGTAATACGTAATGTATTAACCATTGTTACCCTCCTATTATGTTGTTTTGAAAATTTGTTCTTCTTTTGATTTGTTTTGTTTTTTTTCTTCTCTTTAAAAAAAAAAAATAATAATGTTGGTAAGAGTGCGTGTGTACTACAACTTTTTCTGGATTATTCCTTTAGGATAGATTTCCAGAAATGAAGTGAAAAGGTCAGAACATGTATAAAACTCAAGCTTCTGAATGTTCTCTTCAGGGACAGGACATGTCTGCGTGTAGCCAGAGAGGAGCTCCACCCAGCTGTGAGAAGTCCTACTGCCCAGGTGAGCTCAGCCTTCAGCCAGGGGGCAGTGCCTTCCTTGAAGGTTTTAAAAACAAACAAACAAACAAATGAAAAAATCTTGAGGGCTTTTTAAAAAGAGCTGCAAGAGGAGGAGACTAGTGTATTAGGAAGAGTAATCGGGCTAGCTGAATTTGAGTTTAGAGAGAACAGATGAGGGGAAACCATCACCAGAAGGAATAGGAGCCAGCACATAAAAAATTAAGAACCAGCCAGGTGTGGCTGCACATGCCTGTGATCCCAGCACCTTGGGAAGCTGATGAGGAGGACTGCAAATTTAAGCCCAGCCCAGGCAACTTAGCAACTCAGTGAGACACTGTCTCAAAGTAAAAAAGTAAAAAATAAAAAAGGTCTGTGGCTCAATCCCCAGTCCCCACCCCCCACAAAAAAAAGACCAGAGCCAGGGTTGAAGCAAGAACAGAAAGGAAAGGCCTGGTGGGCCAGGAAGAACCACCCCAGCTATAGCTGACAGCAGAGCAAAAGGAAAAGCCAAAGCTTGGAACTGGTGATGAAATGTGACCACCACCTCCCCCAATTCCAAGGGTGCTTCCATAGCCACACAGGTCCTGGAAGCTGGATTAGAACTCATCTTGCCATGGAGGAATGACAGTATCAATAATCTCACATGACCAGAGTGATGTGCTAGGTTTGAGAGTGACCATGAGAAACAAGGTGAGTTGGTGCCAGTCTGGAAACTGCCCAATAAAATGAATGCACTGCAAAGCTGATTCAAAATCTGGAGGGAAAGCAATGAAGAGGAGGCCCCCCGCACTGGCACTCTATTCTGTAGGTTCCCACTAACCACAAGCACGGACATACTTCCACCGTGATGTCTGCAAACAAAGGCACCCTGAGTGAACCTAGCCAGCTGGCTGAAATGTATTTGAATAAATAATTTAAGTGCAAATCTCACTCGCATAATCTGAAGACTGGGTGATAACATGGAAAAATTCCTAGGATGGAGTGTTCAGTGAAAAAGGTATACAGTCGTTCCCTTTTATTCACATTTTGCTTTCTGTGGTTTCAGTTAACAGAGGCCAATCTCTGGACAAAAAAATATGAAATGGAAAGTTCCAGAAAAAAAAAAATCCCTAAGTTTTAAGCTGTGTGTCATGCTGAGTAATACAAAGAAATCACACAAGGTCCTGCTCTATTCCATCCGTGATGTGACCCATTCCTCTGTCCAGCATATCCACAGTGTATATGCTACCCTCCAGTTAAGTCACTTAGTAAGTGTCTTGGTCATGAGATCAACTGCTATAACATCACAATACTTGTGTTCGAGTCACATTTGCTTTACTTAATAATGGCCCCATAGTGCAAAAGTAGTGACACTAACAATTTTATTAACAATATACTGTTATAATTCTATTTTATTACTAGTTGTTATCATTAATATCTTATTGTGCCTAATCTGTAAGTTAAACTTTATCATAGATAGGTATCTGTCTTAGTTACTTTTCTCATTGCTGAGACAAAATACTTGACACCCAAGGTTAAAGGAGGAAAGGTTTATTTCAGCTCACAGTTTACAGAGGTTTCAGACCACAGTTGGCTCACTCAAAGGCAGGGCAGCATGGGAGACGAGACGTAATTCATAGCAGGGCAGGCAGGAGGCAGTAAGCAGCAGCCTCCCTTTCCCTTTTATCCCATCCACATCCAGGGTGGGGCTTCCTATTACCCACACCCAGAACTATGATTAAACCAATTAGGAGACTAGTCCTAGGATCACACCCCTAATCCACATTCATGCACCCTAAATCCAGTCACCTCTGAAAAGCCCCATCTACGACTGCATGAGGCTTGGGGGGGGGGGCGGGAATGTAGATATAAGCCATGACACTATGTACAGAAAAAAAATAGTTTATAGAGGGCTCAGTACTATCCATGGTTTCAGGCATCCACTGGGGGTCTTGGAACAAGGCACTCCTGTGGAAGGGGGAGCATTGTATACTCAAGTGTATCCAGAGCGGGGCCCAAACTGAAAATTGTGATTGAATTAGGACAGAGGAGCCAAGTGTAGTGGCACACGCCTGTAATCCCAGCACTCAGGGGCCTGAGGCAGGAGGCTCACCATGAGTTTGAGGCCAGCCTGG
Source organism: Erethizon dorsatum (assembly GCA_028451465.1). Lineage (NCBI taxonomy): Eukaryota > Metazoa > Chordata > Mammalia > Rodentia > Erethizontidae > Erethizon > Erethizon dorsatum. The sequence goes on from CM051824.1 coordinate 69,922,557, forward strand.
ACTACATAGTGAGTTCAAGGCCAGCCTGAAGTACATAGAAAAGACCTTGTCGAAAGAAAGAAAGAAAGAGAGAGAGAGAGAAAGAGAGAGAGAGAGAGAGAGAGAGAGAGGAAGGAAGGAAGGAAGGAAGGAAGGAAGGAAGGAAGGAAGGAAGGAAGGAAGGAAGGAAGGAAGGGAGAGGCAGAAAAGTAAACAGCTTGACCTCCTGGAGTACCAAACCATGTTGATTTTCTCCCTTGTTTGTTTTCTGTGAACGCTGCACGGATATTTACAATCACACCCGATTTTGTGTGTACCTTCACAGGCTGCCGCGAGACTGGGCCCAGCCCTCTGAGCCTCTGCTCCCTTATCTGCTCACTTTCACTCCCTTCCATGGTTCTTTGTTGGACAACGCCCCCGTTCCCACAGAAGGTCTCCTGCTCCTGGCTGCTGGAGGGACATTTCTAATTGAAACGACCTGACCTGCTCTTTCTTCACTACTTTCCTCCTCTATTTTTTAAACTCAGCTCAGGAGTCACCAACTTCTCCAGTGTTGAATTTCTTCTTTTTTATTTTTACTCTTGCAGTGCTGGGGATGAAATCCAGGCCCGACACGTGTTAGGCAAGTGCTCTACCACTGAGCTACCTTCCCGGTCCTTTCTACTTTTTATTTTGAGACAGGGTCTCACTACGTTGATCAGGCTGGCCTTGAACTTGTGATCCTCCTGCCTCGGGCTCCCAAGTAGCTGGGATGACAGGCGTGTGCCAGCATGCTCAGCAGTATGGAATCTTTAGCAGTCTTTATTTCACTGTGCTCTGAAATTAGGAGGGGGAAGAAAGTAGTGGGTAACCTACACTGGGGCCAGCGAAACAGGCTCCCAGCCATACCCAAGGCCTGCACCTCCTTTGCCTTGTTTAGAAAGTGACTCTGGAACAGAGCACATGGTAAATCTTTGTTTTATCCACTGCTCAACACATAACATCCAAATGCTGGCCAATACGCAGGCCTTTAACTCTGTCTCATATTTGAGCCCCTGGACGAGTGTAATAAGCACGGCTTGAGGAACCTCAGAAATGAGCCTCTGAGTGTTCTGGATTTTCCTGAAGTCTGCACTTCACTCAGCCTGCAGACAAGCACTGTTTGTGCCTGTCATCTATAAATCGTCATTAATGTCCCAGTATTTTCAGAGCTCATCACAGTCTGTTTGATAAAAATCTAGGTTTCAGCCTTTCAACATGGGGAGAGAAAAGAGAGATCAGAGTAGGACATGGCTGCCAGCTCTGCACCAAAAAATAAACAGTGGCTCGGTGATGGCATCGCAGACACAGGGCTAGGCCCACACCTCGGCCCTTAGGACTGGGGCTGAGAGAACCAAGCACAGAATGTGGGTAGACACTCTCCCTTAGCCCAGAAATTCCACGTCTCTATGTCTGCACCTGCTCACCCACGCAGGGAAGCGGGTCGGAGATGGCTCGGATGGCTTGGAAACAACCTCCACTCGTCCATGCCATGGACGCTGCACAGCAGTGGAAGTGAATGGTGCAGAGCTGTAAGTGCTGCCCCAGACAGCTCTGCAAATGCACTGGTAATCAGAAAGGAAGCTGCAGATCGCGTAGGGGACAATACCATTTGTGTGCAACAAACTCAGAGGGAGTAAAATATGCTGTGAATATTTTAAAATATGCACAAAGACAGACCTGACCTGAAGGATCCACAGCGCAGTGCTAATACTGGTTACTGGTTTGGGCTGGGGGTGTCTACGGATGTAGGGGAGGAGGTGATGAGGGTCTTAGGTTGCATTATCCAGTATGGCAGCCACTTCTCACTTGAGGCCATTTAAATAAAATGTGAAATGTAGTTCCTCCTCCACACTAGCGACATCTTACAGATTCAGTAGCCACATGTGGGAAAGGCTAAGCGGTGGGTCCTATGTTACTCAGAAAAGAAGAGGCTCCACATGATATCGCATAGTAAGGTGACTATCAATAACAATAAAATACTTGTCAAAAGGCTACAAGAAAGGATTTTTAATATTTTCTCCACAAAAAATGATAAATACTTGATAGATGTTTCACCTGATTTAAACATTATATAATGTACCCATGTATCAAAACACATAACACTGAACCCCAATAATATGAACAATTTTTGTTTTTATTTATCAGTTGAAAAGTAAATTTAATAATAAAGTCTTTAACTGCAAAAAAATAAAAATAGCCAGGCACAGGTAGTGGCTGAATCGGACAACACAAATACAGAACATCTGCATCAACACAGGAAGTTCCCTTGGCTAGCTCTCACTTAAGGCTTTAAGTTTTACTTGAACTTCCTCCGCCGATAGAAAACTTTTACATATTACTCTAAAATCAACGTAATTTTTAATGCTTCCTCCATTTTTTCTTCAGGTTAAAACTCCTCGAACAATCTGATAAGAATAATTTTTGTTCAAGAATTTGGACTCCACCTCTGTAATCCCCGCATTCGGGAGGCTGAGGGAGGAGGATCACTGCAAGTACAAGGCCAGCCTGGGCTACACAGTGAGTTCAAGGCCAGCCTGAACTACATAGCTAGAGCCTATCTCAAACAAAACAAAACAAAACAAAACAAAAATCTGGAATCCTAGCGGGATGAGGTGATACATGTCTATAATCCCAGCACTCTGGGAAGCTGAGGCAGGAGAATTGAAAAACCCAGGCAACCCAGCAACTATGTCTCAAAAAATAAAAGTGGGGAGGGCTTAGCTAGAGATGTAGCAGGGTGTGAAGGCTCTGGGTTCAATCCCCAGTACTGCAAAAATAAAAAAATAAAATAAAATAAAATAAAAAAACACCAAAAATTTGGAATCTTAGTGTATACACACACACACGCACGCACACACACTGTTTACTTGCTCACCTCTGTTCTTCCTGGAATTTTGATGCAAAGGAGCTGAATCAAGACCCAGAAGTCATTTCATCTTCTGCAGCACACAGGTGCAACACAAAGGGACGGAGTACATTAGACCCAGTGGAAGGGGAAAAGAAAGAAAATGCACAAGTCCTGTCCCCTTGAAGTAACAGCACTGCACAACTGGCCACAACGAAAGGAAATACAAGTGTCAGGTGTCAGGTGTCAGAGCCAGCGCACCAGGACTTCAGAGGGTGGGCACGCTTTAGTTTAGATGCTCCCCATAGAGATGGGCCACCAACGACGAGGGGACAGAGAAGAAAAAGAAAAGCATTCTCGGCAACCGGAACAGAGGAGCTGAGTTCAACGGAACACTCCGAGAAGCCAGGTGGAACGTTGTCTAGAGCAGAGCTATGGCTGCTAGACGCATTAGGGAGGGGGCCACGAGGAGAAATGTCCTCCACCAGGAGGGAAGACCTGCCATTACTGCTCGCCAACAGCCCCTGTCCCCGCTTGCAATGTGTGAGGAGTCTACTTCTAGGGGATAAGTGGGCAGAGAGTGCCTGACTCCCCCAGAGGCCACTAAAGAATGTGGTCATGCTGAAAAGAGCAAGACAAGGCCCTGAACTAGAAGTGTCCACTAGGCAGTGTGACAAAACTTGGCGGGGGTCACATTGGGTTAGGTTGTGACATGAGCAGGTGGGGTGAGGCATTCTGGGCTTCTGCAGAGATGTGCAAAGTACTAGATATGATCAAAATATTGGTGAATGCTTAAATTTTATCACAGTAAAAGACACACTGCCATTAATCCCCCTCCAAACACACCCTGTCACTTTGAACACACTTGTCCCATTGTTCTTGCCACTTTCTGCAGCAGTTCTGGAAGTCCTCTCTCATGAGCATCTTTATAGGATATGATCAAAAATACTGTGCGTGCTGCTGCCAAGTACCATCCAGTGGAAATCCAGGTCGCAAAAACATTACAGTGTGTCCTCATCCATCTTATGTACTGGATCTGACATGAGGTGACTTCTAGCTCTTCCCCAAAGTCAAAATGACCATGAAAGGTAAATGTTTTGAGCTGAGTCAGGACATGGTGGCAGCCAGGACTGCACAACTAAAGACACAAAAGTGGACTTCTAGAACTGCTTCAGAAAATGGCAGCAACAATAGGATACGTTTGGAGCAAGGGGGAGTATTTTGAAGGGGAATTAATATCAATGTGGCTCTTACAGTAACAATTTTTAATTTAAATATTCACTGTACTTTTCGATCACAGCACAAAGGTTAAAAAAGGAAGTCGGAAACAAAGCCGAGCCATCTACTGGCACCCACCTGCCCTACAGCCAAGCAATGGCATTCAGGATGCAAGTAGAGCACGAGAGACAAGAAAAGATACACACAGGCTCAATGCTGCCTGTCTCCCTCCCGCTCCCCCCACTGGAGTGACAGCTGAATGAGTGGAGGGGGCTTCCAGGAAGATGTTGGGACAGAGCCTTCCAGCATCGCCCTGGTCACACCGGGTTAGCATGTGACATGGACAGAGCCCATCAGCACAGAGGGAAGAGAGGCCCAGGGGCACCAGGTCCCAACAGATGGAGGAGAGGGGAGTTTAAAGCAGGAAACCTACCCAAGAGAAGAAACTGAGATTGGGGAGGGGGGCAAGGGCACAGGGCCCAGCCATCAAGCTTCCACCGGTGTCCTTCAGACAGGCATGATCTCAGCTGCAAAGAGTGCTGGCTCAAGGAGCATAATGAAACCACGACAACAGCTGGGCATGGTGGTGCACACCTGGAATCCCAGCACTCTGGGAATCTGAGGCAAGAGGATGGCAAGTTGAAGCCCAGCCTGGGCAACCTAATGACTTGAGAGAGTGTCTCAAAATAAAAAATTTTAAAAAGCTGAGCATGTATCTCAGTATGAAGGCCCTGGGTTCAATCCCCAACACGCCCCCATGCACATACATACAAATTATGCATAGCTCAGCCATGCTGCACCCCTCACCTGCTGTGAGGACCTGGGACTGCAGGCTGCTTCCAACAGCAGAAGCGCAGGGGGAGCCCGTGAGCACTGCACCAGGTGCGGGTGAACTTCTGAGGCGGCCCTGACACTTTCCGACTTCAAGATATGGTTTTATAACCTAAATGTGTTTTGTAGCTTCGACAACAAATTACTTGAGATAGCACTGCGGGTATTTTATTTTGTAATGTGATTGGTACAGTGTACTCACTTTATAAACACTGTTGATCAGTTTAAGTAGTATACTCCTTACATTTATGGAAGGAAGTACTTTATGGGCCTTTTAAGCCCTAGAATACCAATAAATGAAAGCCAAAGCAAAGCTGTTTGTGTGTGTGTGTAGCACTCTCTGTAAGGTGATCTGAGCTCCTCCCTGTGGGGATTCATTCATCTGAATACTTCTACTTGGCACAGGGCAGCATTTGAGGTTTTTTTTTATTTCAACGCACATGATCAGTAGGGGATAAAAAGCATTCCAACAAAAAACTTCTATTCTCACAGCATAGAGAATATATCACATGAAAAACAATGCAGCATTAGGAATTTCACTGGTGGTTTGGTTAAAGTTTGGAGTTAAGAACAAGAAATCAGGATTTCGGATGTACAACACGTTCATGCTTTCCTCTCTCCCAAAATTACACCCAGTTTCCTATTGTGGTCACCAGGCAGCCTATAAAAAGCAGGGTTACTCACCTCCAGCTTTCCAACAAACATGCGGTATCCAATATAGAAGCCAGAGGAAGTGTCATTGTTACAGTGCCAAATTGATTGAGAACAAGTATAAGTACTTTAAATATACAGACGAACTAAGATTTAAGACAGACTCTTAAAGGCTAGGAACCCAAGATCAATCACTCAGATGCCCAAATATATAATCACAGAGGCTGCTGCAGCACATGCAAGGTTCCAGAACACGAAAACAGGCACCATGCCCAGGGCCCAGGGTGGCTGAATCGTAAAGCCAGGGCCAGGGTGGTCGTGGTGCCAAAGGGAAATTTCAGAAGCAATGCTTTTCAAATGCAAAACAGAAGCAAGAGCAAGCACTAGAATTCTGCAAAAATGCAAAACAAGGACTAGGTTGAGCCCTATTAAAAATGCCAAGTAAGTAGCAGTCCGAGAGGAGCCAAGACCCATTTTTAATTAGGTGGCTCTAGTGCACATGGGCATCGTGCGATACCCGGATGAGGGAAAAGTCCCTCACCAGACGCTGCTCGCTGCAAGTAGCAAAAAATGACTGGGAAAGCAGCTCCTAAGGAAGCTCTAAATGAGACAAGGAGCATCCTTCCTCCAAAGCAGATCCCGGGGCCTCCGGGGAGGGGACCCTGTTGCCATCAGAAAGGACTGGCTGGTGGTGAAATGTGTAATACAGCCACTCTGATTAACATCAACATAAGCCTGGGTTATCACTGTCTTGCTGGTTGTCAGGAATCGTTGGGAGGTTTGCCTGCCTTTTTATCGCGTCCCTCTGGGGACACTGCGGTACAGTCCGCTGTCTCCATTTTACAGATGAGGAAAATGTGGCACAGGGCAGTTAGGACATATCTCCAAAGTCACATAACTGCTAAACAGGGTAGCTTGATTCAAAGCAGGCCTGCTTCCAAGATCTTCACACTTAACCTGTGGCCTGCAAAGAAGACACTGGGATTTATTCATCTCAATGAGTCATTAGAGAAAAATCCATTTTTTTAGCCAGGGAGATATACAGGGGTTTGTGCAGAGATGTCACCAGCTCAGACATTATTAAGAAACAAGTGAATAACAAAGCCACTAAAGGCTATGTATCCTTAGGAGAATGACATTACTGGGCCGTGAGGTCACAGAAGTCTAGAGGAGGAAACGGAAAAATCTATGCTTTGCACACGCCAATTCGCACATTGCAACCAACACAGCCATGCCTGTGTTGGTGCTGAAACAGTGCTGGAAAGCTGGGATTTGTTTTGTCATTTCAGGCCCCCCGAGAGTCAGTGATGTCAATGGCAGTGCTCAGAAGGCAGGCCTCACACCTGAGCATGGCGGTGCATGGCTGTAATCCCAGCACTCCAAGAGGCTGAGGTAGAGGTATCCCAAGTACAAGACCAGCCTGGGCAATTAAGTGATTTAGTGAGACCTTGTCTCAGAATAAAAAATAAATACAAAAGGGAGCTGAGGATATAGCTCAGGGTGAAGGCCCTGGGTTCACTCTTCAGCATCACAAAAGAAAAGGAAAAGGTGAAGGGAAGAAAGGAGGGAAGGGGCCCGTGAGATGGCTCAGCGGTGTAAGCGCCTGCCTTGCAAGCGCGAGGGCCTGAGTTCGACTCCTGGAACCCACATATGAAAAAAGGGCTGGTGATATCGCTCAGAGGCACGGGCACCTACTGGCGCGCGAGGTCCTGAGGTCGACCCCTGGTACCCACAAAAAAAAAAAAAAAAAGGAAGGGAGGGAGGGAGACGAACCAGAGAGGGAGGGAAGCTTGCACCCAGATGGACGTATTTGTGAGCCCTCCGCCCACTGCCCTGCCAGCACCATTAGCCTCCCAACTGCCAACAGGCTGGCCTTGCCAGTCAGCTTCCTCTAGTCAGCTTCCTCCGGTTGCTGCTCAGCACATTAAATTGTCTGGTAGCACAGGGCCCATGCAGCAGCTCTCAATGAGCCCTCTCGGTGGGTGCTGGGTTCCATCTTGGGCTATGGGTAAGAGCCCTGGCATGAGCTGGCACAGGCCCTTGGCTGTCTCCTAGCACACCCGTGGTCGGTGCTGCAAAACAGCCCTGTGATTGTTTGGATGCACGCTTTCTTCTTTTCTTGGGTTTCCTACAGTTTTATTGCAGTACGATGAACATGCAATGATTTTAAGAGGACAGTGCCTTGAGTTTTGACAACTGTTCTTACACTGGTGTACCAACCATGCAAACAAGAGATGGGAAATTTCCAATCACCTCAAGAACTTCCCCTTTCCAGCTGGTCCCCGACCCAACCACTATCTCATTCCTATCAACCTAGATTGGTTTTTGCATGTATACTTGCATGATCATTTCTAAAACATAATTACAAGATTCTAGGTAACTATCCATAAGGCCTTTGGTGGTGAAAAATTCTTTTAATTATATTTGTGTTCTGCCAATTAAACACTCATTATACAAAGTGTGAAAATGCAAAAATTTTTTTTTTTTTGTGGGTACCGGGGGGGTCAACCTCAGGACCTCGCGCGCCAATAGGCACCCATGCCGCTGAGCGATATCACCAGCCCCTTTTTCGTATGTGGGTTCCGGGAGTCGAACTCGGGCCCTCGCGCTTGCAAGGCAGGCGCTTACACCGCTGAACCATCTCACCGGCCCGCAAAATATTTTTTTTTTTTTTTTTTTGTGGGTACCGGGGGGACGACCTCAGGACCTCGCGCGCCAACAGGCGCCCATGTCGCTGAGCGATATCACCGGCCCCTTTTTCGTATGTGGGTTCCGGGAGTCGAACTCGGGCCTTCGCGCTTGCAAGGCAGGCGCTTACGCCGCTGAGCCATCTCACCGGCCCCCGCAAAATATTTTTTGAAAGAAAGTTAAAATCATCTGTGATCGGGCCGGTGAGACGGCTCAGCGGCTTAAGCGCCTGCCTTGCAAGCGCGAAGGCCCGAGTTCGACTCCCGGAACCCACATACGAAAAAGGGGCCGGTGATATCGCTCAGCGGCACGGGTGCCTGTTGGTGCGCGAGGTCCTGAGGTCGTCCCCCCGGTACCCACAAAAAAAAAAAAAAAAAAAAAAAAATCATCTGTGATCTACTCACCCAGAAATACCACTGTTTGCAGATCAAGTATGTTTCTATCAGGGCTGCAACATATGCATTGATCACAGGCAGGCTCCCTGGTAAGGCATTAGCTTTTTCCTGCTTTTTAAATAAGTAAAGCTTGCTGCTCATTTAATTTATTTATTTTTTGGTACCGGGAATCAAACTCAGGACCTTGCAGGACCTTACAGGACCAGGCAGGCGCTGTGCTGCTGAGCTATACCCCCGGCCCTTGCTGCTCATTTTAGAGCAGGCCATCCAGAGTTGCCTATGTGAGGCAGCACAATCAAAAATCAACCTGTAATTCAGGGTTCCAATCCTGTGGCTCAGTTGGAGCTGGGATCTAAATGCACATTTATTTTTCTTCTGTGGAATACGTCTGACTCCCTTCTCCCCATCAGCATGGGCCCCTCATGGCACCTCAGTTTTGATACTCAGGACAGTGGGCAGCTGCTTTAGATTCCTTCCCACAGTGAATTCTACCATTAGCTCAGACCATCCCTAGCACTTATCCCAAACTGATAATCACCCCGCCAGCCACTTTGACAAAATGCACTAACAGACATGCCCTTAGTTTTATTTATGTCACTTAGCTCGAGCCCCACAAAACAAGGAGGAAATAGACAACATCTAACTGCCTTAACCATCTCAGCAGGTAAACCAATGGCTGTTCCTCATGACTGACACCTCAAAGTGAGAAAAATCAAATGGTTATACTCCAGTCTGTTCTTTATATGGAATTATGATCAATGTGGAAAGGCACAATTAAGGTGACAACACATGCTGCTATCACTCACTACGGGATTTTCTCTGACCTTAGAGAAATCTCCAACCCACTATCACTAATTCCCTGGAAGTGTGGGCTGTCATATGTATATATATATATATATATATATATATATATATATATACATAATATATACATATATGTACATAGAAATACACATACACATATATATATGAATGAATGATTCCTGTGATCATCTTATAGTTCAGTGCAAACATTTGCAATCTTGCTTCCGCCAATGTTCTGTGCAAGTGCTAGGGAAAGCAAAGCTGATTGACATAGGGATCATGTCTTCAAGAGGCTCACAGATCTATTGGGAAGAGAAATAAATGACATTCAGCAGGACAAATCAATGACAAAAATAGGGGTATAGTAGAAAGTACACTGGGAGCATGGAGCAGGCTTGGTGGCCTCTCTGGATTCTCCCAGTGTTCCTCCCAGACCCGTCACTCTAGACGCCGCCATCTGCACCAGCTGTGAGAAGTTACGAGATGCTGGGATGGCTCCTTTATCAGGGATCTTTGGGCAATGTCTCTACAAGTGTTCTTATAATTTAGAGATGATTCTTCACACAACTGATAAATGTTATTCCAAGTGTTATTCAACTAGAAAGAAAGTTGGGACCTGGAAAGAAGCTTCTCTGAGCAGTTATGTTCTGGGTGGGAGCTCTGCCAGGCTAAGAATCTAAGACTCCTGGTTCTTGGATGCTTGAATCAATTTGGCTCCTTTCTTTCTGACAAGAAAGTTAGCACTAGAATCTAGGATCCTAATGCTCAGATTTATAGACAGACTTCTCTGGTAGAAAAAAGGACACGTGTTATGGTTTGGATCTAAAATGTCCCCCAAAGGCCATATGCTGGTTGACAGCTGATAGGCTTTGCAGAAGTGACTGGATCCACTGAGGGGTTCATAATTTGAACTTATGAGGTGGGGCCTAGGTGAAGGAAACAGGTAGGGACATGGCCTTGGGGACTATATTTTGTCCCCTCCTCTTCCTTTCTGGCTCTCTGCTTCCTGGTTGCCTTGAGGTGAGCAGCTTCCACTACCATACCTTTCCACTGCGTTGTTTCTGCCTTGCCATGGGACTAAAAGCGATGGGGCCAGCTAACCACGGCCTGAGACCTCTGACACAGTGAGCCAAGACAGATCTTTCCTCCTTTACGCTGACTTCCTTGGGTATATTGTTACAGTGATGAAAGGCTCAAACAACGTGCTTTAGGGCACTCCTCCATCTGAATGCCTGATGAGGGCTTTCTATACACCAAGTCCTACATGTAAAATAATGTAAAATCCAGTAAAATATTCAGTTTGGAATTCTTTTATACTGAAATGTGCTGTTTCGCATAAGATACTTGTAGTTACCATTGGGCACAAAGCAGTATTTTTATTTTTTGAGACAAGATCTCACTGGCTGACTTAAACTCTACTAGTGGAGTAGGCTGGACTCAAATTTGAGGTGCTCCTCCTGCCTCAGGCTCCCAGTGCTGGGATTACAGGCGTGCTCCACCACGCCCAGCAGCAGTGTCTTAATCTCACTTGAAGCTCTGTGAATGTTCGCTTGGGGGCAATGGAGTGGATGGCCTTGAACCTGCACGACCCTGCCAAGTCACTGGTCTTTTGAATTTCAGCATCCTTGGCTCAACCACAGAAATGATGACATCCACGTGCAGAGGTTGTTCTGAACTGAGACAATGAACAAAATCGTATGGAATAAACATCACCAAATTTTAGTAATGCACATCAATAGAGAATAATAATAAAGATGTAGACAAAGATGTTACCTCTGTCTGCTTAGACCTAACAGATTTTTTTCATCTTTCTGAGGCAGGGGTGAGAAGGACATGGCCAAGGACCATGGACTGGCCTGTGAGGGGCCTCTAGGAGACAGGAAGTGGTCAAGCAATCAGTGTTAAAGTGATCCCCCTCAGGGCCCCAGTCTGGGCAGACACCACTGAGCCAGACTCAGCACTGCAGGAGCCCACTGTTTCCACATTCTCACTCTTGTTTTTTTTTTTTTGTCTAGGTATGACATAGCCATCCTCAAACGCAGGGACAGTCACTGTTTCTGCAAAGGGTCTGGCTACATCCCTGAAGCACCCCTAAGAATTACCTAGATGGTAGTACTGCCATTCACAGGTGCAGAGTTCCTCAGCGTAAGTACCTGCATGTAGACATTTTCTCATTTGACCCCTCACTGTACCTCACGAGTGAGGCAGACTAACTATCCCTATTTTCCAGGGCAGGGGATTGGCTCAGAGAAAGATGAGCTCACTGTCCAGGGTCCTGTGGCTCAATTCTGCTTTGCTCACCTGTCAACCTGCCTGCCGTTCTTGTCTCTGACATGCACGCCCACACTTCCTTGTTTATCACCCCACTGCTGGTTCTTGCATTCTGCCTTCTGCCCTCACCAGCCTGCTCTTCTGGCTCTCCCTGGGATCTTTTCTCTTGGACAAAGCAAAATAATGATGAAGGGGATAGGAAAGGTGCCAAGAGGCAGGGGCTGGGACTCCATCCAGAAGTGTGAGCTCCCGGCTTTGCTCTGACCTGGGACCAGCAAGAAGGCCTGGCCCCTCGTAGCAGTTTGGGCATCTTCCCAAGCTCCTGCTCCTCCCAACGGAACACGTGTGGATCTGGGGGAGACAGAGAGCTCCACAATGAACAGACCTGCATTCTCTGCAAGATTCAGCATGTTCTAGGCCTGCAATGGGAGGGTCTAGAGCACATTTTGGAGCTGGGATGCCTAGTTGAAATCTCAGCCTCATCACGTAACTGGGTAGACCTCTCAATGCCTCCATTTTCTCATTTCTAAAGTGGGTGTAATAATTCTTAATTCCTAGAATTTGGGGAAGATTAAATGAGGTAAGGCATAAAAAGTATGTCATCTTGTACTGGTCTCTTCCATTTCAAGATATTGTAGGCTGACCCTTGGATGAGCAACTCCATTTCATTTTGTCAAACACGGTATGATTTTACTGAACCTATTTTTATAGCATTTTATTTTCTGCATGTTTTACAACTTGTTTGCACACTTAGATTGTAATCTTCTTGATGGAAAGGACTTTTACACACATTTGTATTCTCTCTGCTACCCAATGTTATATCATACACAGCTGGTACACCAAATACTTGACAGTTTGTATCTGTTTCCCTTCAACACACCATAAAGCAAATGACAGACAAATGGTTAATAACCTCATTAAATACAACACTCCTATTCATATGACAAGTCACTGAAATGCAAATGGTTAAAAAATATGGGAAGTGTTAAGCTGCACTAGTAATAAACTATACAATTTAAAATGATATAAACTCCTCTATCAAATTAACGAAGACGGCGGGACTCTCAGGATTTAATGCTTTTGAGAGTACAGGGAGCTACACACTCTCAACTGCTAATGGGAGTCTAACTCATGCAAAATGAAAACAGCCTGACAGTATGCAACAAGGCTTCAAAACTGTTATATACCTATGCAGTTTGGCTAATCCATTCAGAGGGTAAAGCCCAGGGCAAAATTCCAAAGTTCATAGAAAGCCATGGGCACAGGGTGCTTCTCCATTAGTGAACACGGCCATGAGCACTGGCAGCCAGCCAGTGTTCTGGTGTATAGCAGTGTGACCATACATAACCACAATGTACTGTATATTTTTTTTAACTAGAAAAAGGATTATGAATGTTCTCACCACAAGGAAAATGATGTCTGAGGAGACAGATATGCTTAGCCCGATTTGTATATTTTACTATGTGTACGTGGATTAAAACACCACGTAGTTCCCCATAAATTTGTACAAACATATACATTCAGGGATCTGCTATAGTTCAGATCAGCGATATCCCCACAAGTTAAAGGCCTGGTCCTCAGCTTGGCGCTCCTGGGAGGTGGTAGAACCTTTAAGAGATGACTCCCAGAAGGAAGTCAGGTCAGTGCTGGCTGACCACTGGCTGAGCAGGGGTGCCTTGAAGGGGATGTTGGGACTGGGACCCTGCCCTGTCTCCCACTTTGTACTACCCAGCCACATATGAGCAGCATCCTCCACCACTTGCTTCCACCACATGTGCCGCCTCACCACAGGCCCAAAACCAACAGGGCCAGTTCTAACTGTGCACCTCCAAAACTATAAGCCAAAATAAACCTCTCCTCTTCTTAAGTTGATTCATCTCAGGTATTTGTTACAGCAACAGAAAGCTAACTAACATAGGACTGAAGGACACACTCTACCCCAGTCCTAAATAAATACGTATTTTAAATTGCAACCAGCAAGTTTTCAGTAACTTAGGATGAGGAGGGTGCTTATATCCAAATGCTATGTGGGAAAAACTAGAATACAGAACTGTATAAAATGAATAATTCCAGTCCAGTGATATAGCTCAGTGGCATAAGCGCCTGCCTGCCAAGTGCGAGGTCCTGAGTTCAACTCCCGGTACCCACATATAAGAAAAAAAAAAAAAAAAAAAGAATAATTCCAACCACATAAACAAATACGTAGAAGGAAAGCTATCAAAATATTATTTCACAGCGTGCTGTATGTTCAGATTTTCTAGAACTGGTTTACTACCAGAAAAAAATGGTCATTTTTTATTAGAGTTTCTTTAGTTTGACATAAGTAGCAAAATCACAAGCACTATTCTTAAGCTATGGGATGTAACTTTTTGCTCACTTTTTACTTTTTTTAAAAATCAGGAAGTAGGAAAAAAAGAGTTGAAGAAAGAATAGGGGAAAGTGGGGGCTGCTCTTATTCTAATTAACCTCTCCGATGAGGTGGGAGTTGTCATCTTTTTAGAGGTAGAAGGAGTTTCAGAAAAGCTCAGGTCCAAGGTCACCTGAGGGGAAGATCTGGGGTTCAGGCCCAGGATGGGGGCTCTCAGGCCTACACCTTAAAACATGCCAGTCAAGGGTGACACAGGCAGGATCGGGAAAGGAAGAGAAAGGAAAGGGCAAAAGGAAGCGAGTTGCAAAGTCATAATGGTAACTTACATCATAATATAAATGGTGGTGTTTTGTTGTTTTTGCTGTGTTTGTTTTGTGGTGCTGGGGTTCAAACCCAAGGCTATGCCAATGAGTTACATCCCCAACCCCAACAGGTGGGTTTTAATGAATAGGATTTGAGGGATTTTCTTTCTCCTCTCTTTTCCAGGTTTTCTAAAAAGTGCTATTAACTCCTTATTTTTATATATGTGCAAGATGAGAACAGCAGCTGAATCACTGAACTGTGAGCAACAGGAGAAAAAAACCCAGCTCCACCTACTAGGCCCCCTCCTAAGGGGAATAAAGGAATGGGGCATAGGAGAGGCAGGCCGACAGCTCCTATGGGCACCAGCCATCCACCACGGGCTGCAGAAGGCTCAAGACCTGGGAGAGGAGGTCAGAGCATACACGTGCACAGGGAATCGTGTGTGCATGTGCATGTTTTATATTAGCAGGGTCACCTGTGATGAGGGGCAGCAGTGTCATGGAGATTTCTGCCAAGGTGAGTCTTTGCACCTCAGTAGGAGTCGGCCTGGCCCTGCAGTTTCTCTGCTCCTTTCACAACAGGTGCACAGAGCACACTGGAGTCTCCGCCAAGCATGTTTCCCAGGGTTGTACACCATGCTATTTCCCTACAGTGAGCACTCTCAATCACAAAGTAGGACCAGAGGCGCAAAGCACTTCAGGCGTGGAGGAATTAGAGCAGCTTTGGGTTTGGTGGGAGTGGGTGCAGTGTGTGGAGGGGAAATCCTCAGTCGGTCTTCAAGGCCGGTTGTCCTCAGTCTGGAGGAAGCATTTCTCAGAGGGCCCTATCTTGCCTCACAAGTGAGTGAGATGCTCCCAGGCAGGAAGGCCAGATCTTGGGCCCAGGTGAGGGGCGTGGGGAAAAGGCCAGGTATGCAACTCCAACAGAAAGAAAAACCAAGGGGAATCTGTTTCTGCAGAGAACTCATCCATGGCCTTCCCATCGTAGTACAAAGTGCATCTATTTGTCCATGTCCCTTGTCAATCCATGTTCCTAAGTATAAAACAAGACTGCAGAGGTCACTTGTGTCCATTTGGAGAGCCATTTTCGGAAAGTGACCTGGTCAAGGAGTGAGCCGTGAGGGGCCTTTGGGGAGAGTCTGGTGGAGGAAGGGAAAGGGAAGCAGTCCAGGAGCTCACAGCTAGCAAGGCCAAGGCAATCTGTGTTTATGGGGGTTCTGCAAATAGGGGTACAGGAGCTGGCAGAGAAAAGAGAAGGGTGAAGGCCCAAGTGGAACTCACAGGGACAAGCTCTTGTGTACACTGTCTGCAAATGCAGAACCTCTTCAGACACAAAGTGATAACTGCCTCATGGTGAGGGTCCCAACAGACCTGGGAGGCAGATGGACATCCTACCACTTTATACAAAAACAAAATTCTGAGAAACAACTCCACTTGCAAGAGGTCACTCGGCTGTGAACCGGCTCTTGGACTGATATGGGCTAGGATTCCTTCTGTCCCAGACACCCCTGTACCCTGCAGGGAAGACAGGAAGACAAAGGAGAGGGAGGACCAGAAAGATTTGAGTTGTGGGGGTGGGGGCAGAGGTGAGGAGGGGAGAAGGGGGAGTCATGAAGACATGCCCAGAGCTGCCAAGCAGGGAAGACAGTGATAATGGATAAGGGTTTAAGTCAGTAAGGTGGGTGGTCAAATGGCACCTTTACCTAAAGCTCTTCTGCCTCCACATGGGTTCTCACTACTCATCAGTTAATGAAACTCCTGGTGGCATGAAAAATCAAAGGAAAGTGGGAGCCAGAGGGAAAAAGAGTGAGCCAGGAGACTCCAGTTTTCACTTGGCCTTATACCAGCAAACTGTGTCCCCTTGGATAAATCTCTTGGAAAATGAGAGAAAGAACAATCATAGGAAATGTGCAAGGCCATATGCCCTCCCAGCCAACCACTCCCATCCTTCTTCATCATTATATTGACTTCTGGGGAGAGAATGGTTGCAAATATCACTGGACCCTTTCTTTCCACAAAGTCAAGAACAAACTAAACTCCAGGCAGACAAGCTGCCCTTGAAGACGGGGCCAGGGAATGACACTCGTCTCCCACCCAGCACCAGTGTGACTTTCCTTCACTGTGACTGCCCAAAGGGCCCTTTCATCAAAATCTTTCTATGAATCATTCGGGGCAAGTCTGTACTGTTTGCATCTGGAGAAATAAAAACATACTATTTTTTTTTTTTTGTGGGTACCGGGGGGTCGACCTCAGGACCTCGCGCGCCAGTAGGCGCCCGTGCCGCTGAGCGATATCACCGGCCCCTTTTTCGTATGTGGGTTCCGGGAGTCGAACTCGGGCCCTCGCGCTTGCCGGGCAGGCGCTTAAGCCGCTGAGCCATCTCACCGGCCCCCAAAAACATACTATTAAAGAGAAAAGCAAATTAGTGATGTATCTGAAAATAGCACCCAGATGTGTTGGCTTCCCACTTTACCCTTCTGTTCCATCCAGCTCTCCCTAGATTTGCTGTATCTGGGGACCCTCAACTCTCAGATACCCTGGATAAATTAGCAGATTACCAGCGCAGTGCAACGGGTGGTGCGGAAGAAACAGGGTTCCTAATTCCTGCCATTCTAGTGGGCCTGTCCTAACTGCTTCCCCACTGCAGGTGCCCTGCAGTCACATGCTTTTGTCAAATGATCTGCAGCTTCAGGCTGCTCCCTCTGCAGAAAAGAATAGTGGAAAAACAGAGTTTAAAAAAAAAAAAAAGAAAGAAAGAAAAGAAAAAGAAAAAGAAAAAAATACATATAAATCCTGGGAACCTCACAACCTCCCAAGCTTGTAAAGCACAAGTTCAGCATCATCTTAGAGCAGAGTCCCCACAGGTCAGCCACACGCCAGAGGTTGACGCCCACTCCCCACCCCACGCCCCGCGCTCAACCCACTGGAGAGAAGTAACTCTCGTAATACTGAGGGGACCTGCCGACGTTTCCACCTGGCTCAGACAGCAGATGTATCAGCAACAGGCCAAGGAAGGACGCTGGTTCAAAGCTGAATCTCTGTCTTCTAAACAGGGGGTCCACCAAGTGCTGAGCCTTCCCAGCATGCTCCCAGCTTCCTCTGCCGCTAACAAACTTTGTGACTCACAGTCTGCAGAGCGAGGCAGTAAGCAGACCCGCCGGTGGGTTAAATCGGGAATGTGTCTTCCCCTCAGGTGCGACTGAGCCCCGACCCTGCCTTGGAGTGGGAGGTGAACAGGGCTGCAATTCTTTTGCTGGTCCTGGAATAGCTAGCTGTCAGAGTCCTGGGCTCTGCTGTATTATGTCTCTCTCTCTCACACACACACACGCACACGCACACACACACCTGCCCCCTTGGAGGCTCTGTGATGCAGCCCATTCCTAGACTGCACTGCATCTCCAGGGCTCCACTCAACGAGCTGCAAGATGGGACTCCAGGCGCTCTCTTTTTCACCCACACTGCCTGCAAAGCCAGAGGAATTCCTGGCACATTATACCAAGCAGAGCAGCGCACGGTGCCGGTCTGCCGAACTGCTGCAAGTGGTAGAGGCGATCGCCGGGCGACGGGGAAGAGGGGTCAGGGCTGCGCTGCGCCCTCTCGGCAGCGCCTCCTCCCTCCATCCCTGCAGAGGGCCCATCTGGAAGTTGTCGAGCCAGAGGCCCCGGGCAGGCGGGCGGCTGGGACAGGCGGAGGCCAAGTCCACCAAGGGAGCAAGGGACGACTCCCCGCGCTGGCTCTCGCCCGGCCGCCACACCGCCGGCGCCGCCTGCCACATCCTGGAGCCCGCGGAAGGCGGCAGCGCGCCCTCCCCCGCCCTAGCCCGGCTTCCCGCAGAAAACTCCTCAGCACAAACCGCTTTGTTAATCCTGCAAACGCTGTCACACGACCACCTGCACCAACACGCCCAGCCCGCTCGGCTCGGAGAAGGACCCGCTTTCCCCGGGGCCCCCGCCCTCCGGCCGCGCACCGCCCGGCGCCTGCCCACGCCGGAGCCGAGGACCCGAGGACCCGAGGACCCGGCGTCGCCCGCCGCCGCATCTTTGTCCTCTCGGCACCGGCGCGCGCGCAGAGCGCCCGACACAGCGCGGCCGGACGCCGGGTCGGCAGCACTCTCACGGCTCGCGGGCCACGCAAGGGGACAAAGGTCCGCGTCCTGGAAGTTTGCGGAGTCCGCGCCCGCGGCCCGGGGCCGAGCCCTCCTTACCGTACATCTCCGCGGGGCGCGCGCCTCCCAGGAGGCCGGCGTGGCCGTGTCGCTCGCAGCCCGCTCCCGGTGGCGCCTGCCTTCATTCACAGCCCGGCGGGGGCCGGCGAGGCGGCGGGGCGGGGCGGGGCGGGGCGGGGCGGGGCGGGACCGGGCCGGCGCTCGCAGCTCCTCAGCGCCGGGCAGACCGCGCCGCCTGCAGCTCCGGCCTCCACGCGCGGTGGCGCAGGGGGCGGAGGCTGAACGGCTGCCGCACCCCCTCCCGGCCGCCCCGCGCCCCGCCCCGCAGCCCGGAGCCAGGCGCGCCTTCTCCCCGCGGGAGCCCCTGGGCCGGCCGGGTCCTCGGCCGCAGCGCTCCCCGGGGGCGTCCGCGCGCACTCCCTCCTCAGTGTCAGAGCGCAGGCCGGCGCCGGGATCTCCCTACCCACGGGCCGCGGGGTGGAGGGCGCGGGGCGCTGCGGGTGTCCCCCTCCCCCAGCCGTCTCCCGGCCTCGGAGGCTGCCCAGGGGCGCAAGGAGGAGGAAGTGGGGGGCAGCCCTCCGCTGTCCTTTGGCTTCCTCAGCTAAGCCCCCTTCTCCAAGGAAGCCCTCGGGCCCTCTGCGCGACCCTCCTAGCCTTCGGCGGCGCTTGCTTGCTGCCGAAGGGCGTCCTTCCTGGGCCAGGTACGCAGGAAACGCACCCCACTCGCAACCCCAGGTGCTACAGGAAGTCCGCCTACTTTTCCTCTCCCAGATTTCTGCGAGTACAATCTGCAAGCTGTGCCTCCAGGACCACCCCAGCCGTGTCTCAGGACCGACTTGAATCCACTCCACCTGTGACGGAATGAGAGACAGACGGGGCAGAAGCTTGAGGCCCACGCCCTCACCCCAGAGCTCTCGCCTGCCTAGCTCGGAAAACATCCCTACATCCCTACGTCTCAGGGGTCCCTGGCCTTGCCGTGTCTATTTCCTGCTTTCTCTTTTTGCCCATAGTTGAGGATTATTTTTTCTTCCTAGTGGTAGAAATATCCTACTGGTAGAACTTAGAGAGGGGAGGACCTTAAAAATAGTGCTATGCCCTTCAGTTTACTTCATTTAACCTTGAGAGCTTCATTAATTTGTGTTCTGTTTCCTAAATACAGTGGGCTGCCTGTCTGTACGCCGGGCATTTACCCTCTCTGCACCTCACTTTTGTAGGGAAATTTGAGTGAAACCTACACAAAAGAACACTGTGGGGCCAGTGAGATAGCTTATTGGTGTAAGCGCCTGCCTGGCAAGCGCGAGGGCCCGAGTTCGACTCCCGGAACCCACATACGAAAAAAGGGCTGGTGATATCGCTCAGCGGCACGGGCGCCTGCTGGTGCGCGAGGTCCTGAGGTCTACATCCTGTACCTACAAAAAAAAAAAAAAAAAAAAAAAAAAAAAAGAACACTGTGGGCACTCACCTATTTTCTTTCTTTCCTTCCAAGACAGGGATAAAACCAGAGAAAAGATCCATGTTGCAGGGCTCTTGAAACAGTGCTCTCTCTGCTGTACCCCAAAGCTGTTTCCTGTTTCTCTCTGGCATCATCTCCAAGCTCCCCTCCTCACACAGTACACACTCCCTTCCTGTTTCCAAGTTTTCTTTATTTTCCTTCTGTACCTCTCTTAGCAGCGTGAGAGCTCCAGAGGCCTCCTGGACTTCCTGAGAAGATTCCCGGAATTCGCATTTAGTGTAGACCCTCCAGTGACTCCCAAACAAACCCTTCCTCTGCTCTCCAGCTGCAGCAAGGACAGGTGGCCTTGAGGAGAGATCCAAACCAGGGCAGGAAGGAAAGTCTGGGATCTAGCTCAACCCACTGTTCCCTTCAACACAATAAATGTGTGCTGAGGAATCGCTGGTGTCCACAGCACAGAGGGAGGTACAAGACCTGCCTTCAGGGGTAAGGTGTCCCTCATGGAGCACCAGGCACTACTGGTGGAAATGTTACATGACAAAGAAGAACGTGGTCAATTCTGCCTGAGACGCACAGACCTCTAGAAATTCAGAGGGCTCAAAGGTTAGTAGGTTAATTTATTGGTTTGGTTTGGGGGGTTTTGTGTGTTGTCCTCTTTCTTTCTTCGCTCCTTTCATACTTCATACTAGGGATTAAACCCAGGGCCTTTGCACTGAACTACATCCTCAGTCCTTTTTAAAATTTTTATCATGAACTAGAAAAACAAAAAACAAAACAAAATAAAAAAAACTGCCCCAAAATGTGTAAAAGATCTAATCAAAAAAATGGGCAAGCGAAATGAATAGACACTTCTCAGAAGAAGTACGGATGGCCAATAAATAGTGAAAAAATGTTCAATATCACTGGCTATTAGAAAAATACAAATTAAAAAATACTGAGATTTCATCTTACTCTAGAAAGAATGGCTACCATCAAGCCATCAAGAATGGCTACCATAACATTTCTTGATGTTATTCATCAACAATAACATGCTGCCGAGGCTGCAGGGAGAAAAGGAACACTTCTAGATTGGTGGTAGGAATGTAAATTAGTATAAGCACTATGGAGATCAGTGTGGAGAGTCTTCAAAAAACTAAAACTAGTAGTTCCATTCAACCCAACTACTCCCCTTCTAGGTATCTTCGCAAAAGAGTTAGAGACATCATATCAAAGGGATACATGCATACCCATGTTTATAACAGCACAGTTTATAATAGCTGAATCTTGGAATCAGCCTATATGTCCATCAACAATGAATGGTAAAGAAAATGTGGTATTTATACACAATGGAGTACTACTCTACCATAAAGAAGGATAAATGAGGCATTTGTAGGTAAATGGATACACCTCAAGATGAGACCATAATGTTAAGTGAAATAAATCGGACACACAAGTTTAATTAAATATCCCATGCTTCCTCTTATATGAGAAACCCAAAACATAAATAAAGAGCAAAAGCCAGGTATGGTGGTGCACACCTGTAATCCCAGCACTCGGGAGGCTGAGGCAGAAGGATCCCTTGAGTTCGAGGCCAGCCTGGGCTACATAGTGAGCTCAAGGCCAGCCTGGACTACATACCGAGACCCTGTCTCAAAAAACAAAGGCAAAAAAAGAAAAGAAGAAACAAACAAACAAAAAAAGATGGGCTCTGAGAGGACAGGCAGTCTTTCCAAATGCAGAGATAATGTAAATAATTCCAGCCAGAGGGACTGATATTGCAAAGGTCAGAGATGGTATCCGGTAGAGAGAATGCGAAGCATGGGTGTGTGATCCTGTCTGGCTGGTGTGGAGTTGAAGGGGAGTCAGAAGTGACAGCAAGGCTTGGGCCTGTTGAGAGGACCTTGAGCACCCAACCCAAAGGCTTTCCTGTCCACTCTAGAGGTCTAGATATAGCAAATAAAAATACAAGATTTCCGCTGGGTGCAGTGGCAAACACCTGAAATCCCAGCACTCTAGAGGCTGAGGTAGGAGGATTCCCTCTAGTTCGGGGCCAGCCTGGGCTACCTAGTGAGCTCAAGGCCAGCCTGAACTACACAGTGAGACCCTGTCTCAAAAAAACAATAAATAAATAAATAAATAAATAAATAAATAAAATGCCCAAGGAAGTTTGAATTTCAAATACATAAGCAATCATTTGTAATGTTTTCTCCATGCAATATTTGAGACGTTCTCATGCTAAAATTTTTTATTGTTTTCTGAAACTCGGACTTCACCTATGTTTTATCTGGCAGCCTTAGTTCATGTCATGCTTTGGAGGGTGCTGCTCCATCCCGAGGACTGAACCAGCCCTGGAGGAGGTCTCCCCTCCCACTCTCCCACTCTGCGTTCCCAAATACATCCCGCTGTGTGAGGTTCCTCGGGGAGAAGGCAGGGTCACCGGCTTGCCTGTACCCTTGGCATGGGCACATTAGCCAGGGGCCCGAGGCCCTCTGTGTATCAGCGTCGGCCTTCCCCACAAGCAGCTTCGCCCACCCATCATGTGCCTGCAAGAACCGTGGAAAGAGGCCTCCAATCCCTGCTCTCCCTTGGGCTCAGCCTCCGACATTGCCCTCTGGGCTCTCTGCATGTGCAGTGGTGAAGGAATCAGCCCATGCCCAGCTTCTCTGAGGGGTAGTTTTAATGTTTAGATAAAATGTGTGCAAGAATTAGTGGCGCATGCCTGTAATCCCTGCTACTCCACAGGCTGAGTCAGGAGGCGGACAAGTTTAGGCAACTTACTGCAATCCTATCTCAAAATTTAAAGCAGGGGGGGTGCTGGGCTCCATGACAAAGTGCTTGCCTTGCATGCATGAGGCCCTGGGTTCAATCCCCAACACTCCCCCTGCCACACACACAAATAAAACTGTGCAGGAATCGTTACTGTCAAGAGTTCACAGTGGTGGTGTTACATAACGAGGAAACAGACTTAAAGTAACACAATCTGTGGCTCACAGTGTAAAACCAGAGAGCAGAACTCAAAAGTCCCAGTCTCCAGAGCAGTGTGCTTGTCAGTGAAGAGACACCAAGGAAATCTGCTGTGTAGGGGACTATGGAAAGGAGGGGAAGTCAGAACAAGGGCTTTTATCGGGATGGAACCCACTGTCAGTAGAGGATCATCTGTACTTCCATTCCCATTTTATTGCTAGGAAAATGAGCCCAGAGAGACAGACAATGCTCTAGTCGTCGAGAGCAGGAATCCAAACTTGGAACACTCTGCCAGAGATGTGATTCCCCCGTGGTACAACACCTTGCAGCTCACACTGATGTCCAAGTACTATCTCACTTTAAACCAAGGGTTCTTCCTGGCAGTCTGCACCCCCCTGCCCCCTTCCCTGCTTTACCTGCATTTGCTCCTCTGCCTCATATGTATTTCACCTCCTGCTCCGTCTCTCCAGGGTTTGGAGAGGACGTCAAGCTGTCTAGACCAAACCAGTCCTTAACTTGCACCCCTCCCCAGGGCTCATCACTGGGGGGCTGGGTATCATTGGCCGGAGCCTGAAAGGTCTCCTGGGACTGGTTCAGCCAGGCCAAAGGAACTAAGCCTAGGAAAAGGTCATTATTCTTTGGCCAAAGCGCACCCTGGTCAACCTGGCCACCCTGAAGAACATTGTCGGCAGTGACAGCTCCGATGACCACCTCTGCGATGAGCAAGCACCACACAAAGGTCCAGAGTTTCCCTATGAACCAGAGGTCGAATTTCCTGTGTTCCAGAGAAGGAAGGCTTAGAAGTAGAAGACAAGTTATAGCTACCGTGTGAAACCCAGGAGCCTTCACCCACATCCTGGCATCTGTATTCACGAGACATCACCAGGGCCTGTCCTTTAGTCTAGGAGTCTGGCTTCCTGAGGTCCAGCCTCAGCCACTGTGTCCACACAAAGGCCTCTAACCTCATCAGCCACAGCACCTACAGCAGCCTGCGGTCTGGGCATCAGCCTTGAGCAACCCTTGCAGTGGGAGGGAGGAACAGGGAAGAAGAGGGCGACCCCAAGGAATGAAGCTTCAGAAACAAATCTTACGACCTGGAGAAGGGTCCAGGAAATCCCAGAGGGGAAATGAGCCTATAAGGATCGTCACACATCTGTTCTGCTGTGAGGCCAAAAATAGAAGTCAGGAGTCCTGACTCCAGGCTGGGGGCTTGTACCCTAGCACTTCTCCCTTAAAGCAGGTTAACTATGCTGACCTACTTATCAAAGGCCACAGGGAAAGAACAGCCTATAAAAACAGTGCCCAGGTATCGGAGCAGGAAGTCCCTGAGGCCGGAAGAGCGTGTCTCCACCATGCCAGCTGGGCATCTGGCTTGGTGGGGTGTGTTCTTGTCACCAAGGTTGCTGTGGCCACCTCGGGCTGCAGGAGTGCTACAGGGCAGAGCAGCCCACTGCTAAGAGAGCAAGCCTCAGTGTCTGGGGTAGAGAAGGCCATTGCCAACCAGATTTTACAATTAGATTTGACCACAGCATGAGGGGACTTTGAGATATTGACCACTGACACATTGAGGTTTAAAAGCACCAAGCAAGCTCTGCGAGCTGACATCCTCCTTGCTATCTTGGGTTCCTGCGTGTCCTCCTTCTGGGGCAAGGCCGATTCACTATTTCTAGATGCTACTCCCTCTGGTCCTTGGAAGCTCCTTTCCCTCATGAAATTCCAATCAGTGTCCACTTTCTTCTGGTAAAAAAGTGCAGGCATTGCTACACCCATTGCCCAGCCTCTGCCCTAGACCAAGGAGATCCAGCTTTCCCTCTCCCTGGCTGCCAGCTGTCAGCAGGCACTAGTTCCCCTCTGGTGACCCTCTCCAGCCTGTGTCATACCTGCTCTCACTGGGGGGCCCAAGTTTGCCTACACTCAGTGGGGCAGAAGGCCCATGATGCCATTTCCATCCTGTCTTCCTGTTGATAGGCAGGGCTGGGAAGAGAGAAGGAGACATGGGAAATGAGTAGCTGCTCAGATGGGTGATCTCAGAAAGTCAGATCCAGCTTTCCAGGCCAGGGCTAAGGAGGCCTCCATCTCACCGCAGCCAGAGGGATGGGCTTGGCCAGAGGCTGGCTGACTTGATCAAAGGATGGTTCAAACAAGATGGAAAAAGGGGGAGACAAATGCTTCCTGGAAACTGTAGACCTGGCTCCAAGAACACATGAGAAACTTGATGGGTTCTAGCTCATATGGAGGCTGCTTAGTCATCATGGCAACGGTCCAACATGGAGGAGAGCTTATCACGCGCTCTCTTCTTCTTCTTGCTCCAGCAGGAAGTACCTCCCCTCACCTCATATGCGTGCGGAACATCCGCCAATCCCTCTTTGTAACGTCACTTTGCCTGCCCCTCCACTCTCCGCCTTTAAACAAGCCCCATAAATACTTAGTTTCACAGCCAGCCCTTCTGAGGGTCCTATGCACTCTACTGCTGCCTTCCTGCGACCCACATTAAAGGCTTCTCTCAACCTTTTCTTTGTCTTTTCTCGCACCAGACCTAACAAAACTGAGCTCAAAGACTTGAACATTGGTGCTGGTGGAGAAGGAGCCATAGGTTCAGACGGGCCAGATGCAAATCCTACAAGGAAGTCATGCTGGGCCACCTGAACCAAACCCTGCCTCTCCTGCCTCCATTCAATGCCTTTTGTTGGCTTTGGACTGGAAATCACCCTTCTTTCCCACTAAAGGGTATAATTTTTACATTTGTCTGCTCAGCCTTTTCCAGCTCTGTAGTTAGGTATCCCTGGCCCAAACTCTGCTTGGCCACAGGACTCCTCTTTGATGCTCAGCCCCAGTTCTCAGCTTTTAAATCTCTAGCCTACCTCTTACTTTTCTGACTCAGGAATGACAGCTCGATTCAGCCTTATGACATGACCCAAGGAAGAGGATGCTCAGAAATTATAGAGCAAAAGTAGTGGAGAAGCTCAGACATCTCTACACCATCATGCATGTAACAAAGTCAACGCCAAGGCTGAAGGCCATTAATATCTGATGTCTGGTAGGGTGGGTGTCACACTCTAAATTACAGAATGTGCGTTTATTGAGAGCCCACTACCTGCAAGACACTCTGTAGAGAGAGAAATAAGAATATTCTTGCCAGCCAGTCAACTAAGTCTAGCAGAGAAAGTGAGTTGAACCAGAAAAATGATGAGTCGGAAGACAAACAGAAATGTAGTCCTAGGAGGAGCCAAGGAAAACCACCTGGATGGGGTGGGAAGTAACATGGAAAGGTGGGAGGGAAAGTTCTAGAGAAGAATATAATATGAGCAAAGGCAGGCGTTGAGAAGTCACCAGTGATGATGGGAAAAGCAAATGGTTCAGGTGGTGGAAACGTGCATCCACTAAACGGACATGCTGAGAGATACGGAAAGAAGGCAGGTTCCGGCCACTCTCAAAGGTCTTGAGTACCAGTCCAAGAGTGTGGTCTTTATTCAGCGATGAGAATTTTTTTGCAGCTGAATGTTAAGTGGGACATCAACAGTGGGAACTACTACAATAGGTGGAGGAGGACCAGAAAGGCGATGGATAGAGAATGAGCAGGTGACAATGACCAGATGTGTTCCTCCCTGCCTCATGACCACTCCATCCATGAAGATTCCTCCTGATCCAGAGCACTGAAGATGTGCAACAGGTCTGTACGACAGTCTTTCCGCTCCTAATCTTTCCAGAAAGGAATAAGAAAGGATTACAAAGGTCATCTGCATTCCTATGCATTCTCTTTCTCCTCCCCTCAGGAAGTGGCCTTTATCATGGCCGAAAATAGACCACACATACCTCCTCCTTGCTCTTCAGTTTTAGAGGTCTCAGTTGGGCCCAAGGGGCAGGAAACTCTACACTGTCGACTTAGGGCTACCTTTGTGTCCCAGCTGCATAAAGGAGAGAGGAGCTGTTTCTACATTGCTTAGCTTGGTGCATGGGAGTTTTCTACTCAGAGACTGGAGGCACAAGGCTTAATCAGGGATCAGGAGGAGGAATTCATCTGCAATGTGTCCTGTGTCATTTCTTAGGAATCTAAGAGTGGCAGGAGGCAGCTGGACTAGGTATAAGGCCAGCCAAGGGAAGGGAGAACTCACACAGTGACGTTCAGGTTAACTATGACCTGGGGGGCCGGGGGTTTATATTTACCAATTTCCTCCTAGGTGTTAGGCACAAACCTAGCCCAATACCCAGTGCTGGGCACATAGTAGGTACTCAAGACATACTAATGGAATGAAGCCTCTTACTCCATCTCTAAGCTTCTATTAACTACATAGACTGGAATTAGGAGCTTTTTTTTTTTTTTTTTTTAAGATAGGATCTCTGTGTTGCCCAGGCTGGCCTCAAACTCCTGGGTTCAGGCGATATTCTTGAGTAGCTGGGATGACAGGCATGAACATAGCAGGAGACTCATGCGTAGCAGGAAACGTTGTTGTTGTTGTTGTTGTTGTTTTTAAGAGACATCCCAGCCAGGAGTAGTAGCACACAGCTGTAATCCCAGCACTAAGGGAGGCTGAGGCAGGAGGATTGCAATTTGAGTCCTGTCTGGGCAACTTAGTAAGATCCTGTCTCAAATTAAAAAATAAAAAAGGAATTGGGAAGGCACTGAGTTCAATCCCAGTTTTTTTAAAAAAAAGGACATACAGTAAATGGTAGAAGCAATATTCCAATCTAGGTCTTTCTTCCCAGCTCTGAGCTTTGTTCTCTTTCTTCTGTTTCCTACCAGATTGCAAGCAGGTAAGAACAGATGAGGCCACAGACGAGAATGACCAGTGTGGCTCTTCTGGGAGCTGAAGGAGTGTTTCACAAAGGGGTCCTGTTGACTTGTATCAGTACCCCCAGGGGGTTTGCTGAGAAGCAGACGCCCGGGCCCACCCTTGACCGTGGAAGGGAAGGCTGAGCTCTACTGAAGGAAGGCACCTGTGGTGCCCTGGCAGCAGGCGAGAGCAGGCGAAGAGGAGCCCAAGACCACAGGCCAGGTGGAGGCTGCTGCATGGTAACTGCAGAGAGCTCTCGCTGGTGGTGGCTGGTGGTGGTGGTGACAGGTGTGCTTCCGGGAGGAAACAAGGGAGAGTGTGTGCCACAGAAGCCCACACAAGGGGCTGGCAGACGTTCTTCTAATGAAAAGACGAGAACTAGCACCACGACTGAGTGCAACTGTTTGAGTACTGTGACTATGAGCAAAGTAGTCCACAAGATCCACTGATGCGGAAGAAGAGAGGCCATTTGCAGAGGGAGCTGTCATGCACAGGGGGTGTCTCAGGCACTGGGGAGTATGGAGGACAGAGGTGTTTGGGTGCTCACACACTCTGGGGATCATACTGTACTAACACTTCTCCCTTACCCTTGTCTGCTATACCTGCTCGGAAAGAAGGTGTGCACAGAAATAATGCAGCTGGCCAGACTGAAGTGTGACTTTGGCAGTGAACCCCAAACAAACAACTCTTTAGGAGATGGGCATTCCTGACCAACAGACCCAGGAATCTCAGTTCCATCGGTGACCACATTCCCATAGAGAAGAAAGGTGAATCAGACTCTCATGGCTTAATACCTTAGATAAACCTGCTGGGTCCCCTTTGGCTCACCACAATCTGACTATATTTTGGTATCTCTCTTACTTTCTCATTTTTGAGACACAATCATCTGACATTTACAACTTGAAGGAGGAGAGGTTTATTTTGGCTCACAGCTTCAGACGTTTCAGTCCATGGTCAGCAGGTTCCAAACAGGAAATGGTGTAGTGGAAGGGCCTGCCTTGGAGGAAAGCTGCTCATGTCATGTCAGTCAGGAAGCAGAGAGCAAAGGGAGGAACTGGGGAGGAAGATATGCCCTTCCAGGAGTATCCTCAGGGAGCAGTCAGCAGCAGCAGAGGTGACCAGAGGTAACCAGACTGGCCTCCCAATGACCTGATTCCTCTGACCAGGCCCCACCTTCTAACAGCAAGTCAGCTATATCACCCATAATCCAGTCACAAGCCCTGCCTCTGAATTCATGAGGCTTTGGGGGTACGTTGCAGACCCAAAGCACAGCAATATACCTATGTGGATGGCTAGCCAGCCATCAGAACACTCCAGTCCTCCGTTCTGTATTTCCAGCTGTACATGGCTCTCAAGAGCATCCTTAAGAGTCTGGTCATCTCTGTTGCTGCTAACTGCTCCCTTTCAAGCATTCCACTCCACTTAGCCCACCTCTCGTTCATCTCTTTAGTGAAGCAATACTCACACAGAGGAATCTCGGTGATATATAGGAGTGTGAGTCCACGCAAAGCAAATCATATGGGGAATTCTTTACTTGCCTTATTAACAGTTTTATTCCTTCAAAAGATAAAAGAAACATAAGGAATACGATCTTGGAAAACATTTCTGACCAACTTATTGTTTTGTTTTGGAGACAAGGTTTCACTATGTTGTTCAGGTGGGTCTTGAACTCACTGTGTAGCTCAGGCTGATTTCAAACCTATGGTGATCCTCTGCCTCAGTCTCCCATGTACTGGGACTACAGACATGTACCCCCATGCCCAGCTGTCTGACCAACTTATTTGTAACTATGAAAATTCCAGAAACATTTAGAGAGATAATATTAGCTTAGGATAACCAAGGAAGAGTATATTGGGCAAAGTAAATGAATACCCTAAACTTCAGGAAAGCAAGTATCAAAAATATCTGAAAATATATCACAATAATGACACAGAGATTCCTAAGGGCATTAAGAAGCCTGGGAGAGTCTCAGCTATGACAATGTGACTGTCAGGAGGCTCCTGGGTACGGCAAGAGCATATCACCCTTTCTCCATTGAGGAAAGTTGGTTTTGCGCTGGCCTGGTTTCCATGTTACAAAAGAAACCAGCTCTGGCCAAGTATTGCAGAAAAAAGAGCTTACTGTAAGGATATACTGGATTAAAAAAAGAACCTAGCTGAGCATGGTGGCACACACCTGTAATCCCAGCAGTTGGGAAGCTGAGGCAAGAGGATCACTTTGAGTTCAAGGCCAGCCTGGGTTACATAATGAGTTCAAGGCTCAGCCTTGAACACACTGAGACCTTGTCTCAAAAAACAAAACAAAACAAAACCAAAAACAAACAAACAAACAAAGAATCTAAAAGGATTAGGGGGAAAAAAAAAATCCAAAACCTAACCAAGACATAATCCATAACCAAAGGAGGTTAGATAGCCAAGAACATGTCCCAAACTGTCTGCTTAGGTTGTGGTCATTTCTTGTCACAACCACTGGGCCAAACGTCATGGACTCCTTCTCCTGTTGTAGTTAGCCCTGCTACTGCTTTTGTGGACTCTTGGCTCAACTGCTGTCACTGCAAATAGATTGTGAATCTTCACATGACTCCCTCAGAATTCAAAGTCCTGGGTAGTGACATCTGACTGGCTGCACAAGGTCATGTGCTGCTCTCTGTAGCCGGAGCCAAGGAAGGAAAAGTGAGATTTCCTCCCATTCGGTTTTCATAGCAGGAGGAAGGATTCCTCCAAAATAAAAAGACTTGGGTCTTAGGTAGCCGAAAGATACACTTGCTACCAACTACCCCAGATCCACATTTACCCCTCTTCCAAAATTTCCACCAGAAAAAACTTCTCTCACTTAGTATAATACAACAGTTCCTCCTACAATTAAAAATATACTCATACCTTTTCAAAGGGAGAAAACCCTAAGCCCATCAGCTCCTGAATTCAACTCCAAGTCTAGGATCTCAGAGTGATAACCATTGTTCCTATTTCATTATGATATTGTCTCAACATTTGCATCCTGTAAATTAAATGATAAAATTTAACTACTATCAACATATCATATATACAACAACAGACCTGAGAAAGACAGGGAATAGAAGGGATTTACTTAAAATAGATAAATAAAAGTATTTGGCCTAGCAAAGAAGAAAACCTGGCTAAAACTGACTCAGTATCAGGATTTCCCTGTAATTGAGTTGATGCGCAGCCTGCAACCCTAGTACGATGGCCATTTTGTTCAGTCCCACTGAACAGGCCTTGGGGAGTTTGAAAAGGAACCTGAATGATTTCTATAGCAAGTAGTCTGATTAACTAAGTTTATTCCATTAGATTATTCCACGTTTCCCCCAAATGACTTGCCCCACGGTGACAACATCATTTCCTACCAATAGAACATCCAGGATACCTCTTCCCCAAAACTGTCTGGTTCTAAGGAAATCCCTCACCACACACAAACAAAACACTAGGCTCTGCCCATGACTCAGTGTCCACTCTTACCTTGAGGTATTTCTTCTTCAGGACAAAATTGTCAGAGAGATATGCTGTGTGAAGTTCTGTCCACTGGAAAGCTATTCCTCCCCTCCAGTCCTTTAGAACTAATCTGAGCAGGGTTAGTAGATCTGGCTGGAGGTAACTCTGTATGAGACAATAGATGTAGGCTGAGGAAGGGAGCCACAATGTGGCGGGAGTTGGCATGCTGGAAGGGAGTGGAACCTTCCACATACAGTAAGTTATTTTGCCTTCAAGACCTGCTGGGACCTGCTCTTATATACACTGCTTTCTAGGGTTCTGCTAACCACACCCACCTTTATGGCCTTCTGGCTCAGATGAGTTCAAATTCATGATGGATGGCTCAAGTTCATGGTCAAGTTCAGTCTTTTTCAAGTCTCTGTAGCAGGCCACGAGGCATCTCTTATGAGGGTAACGGTTGCTTATCGAAGAGGTAGGTCACAGATTGCTGATTGCAAAAGGTGTCCACAGTGAGTCTCTTTATCAGGCGCACCACAGCTGCATTCTGTCACTCAGTCAACCACTGGGAACCCAAGCGCCATTGGAATCCACTGGAGCACTGTGGCCACATGGTCATCACATTTGCTGCAACATGGGGAATAGTTTCTTTCTCTGGGCCCTACTCAGAAGTGAGCCATCAGGGCTGGTGAGATAGCTCAGCGGCATAAGCACCTGCCTGGCAAGCGCGAGGTCCTGAGTTCGACTCCCGGAACCCACAAAAAAAAAAAACGAACAAAAAAAACTGAGCCATCTTTCAAGCTACTTGGTAAACAGGTTGGAGAAGCATAGCAAAATATAGCATGTGTCACCTGGAAAGTCCAGAGGCCCAGCAAGCACAGGGCCCTTCTCAGGGAAATGTGTGCAGGGTGCTACTACCGCTCTTTACTTTGTATGGGCTATCGTAACATGACTTAGACTACTGAGCCCCTAGAAACTTCTCTGAGATGTCAGCCTCCTGCATTTTCTTAGGCTTTCCCTCCCTCCTTTACTCTTGGGTTTTACCAAGGCACCTGAGATACTTGACACTGCTATGTCTTCAGATCCTACCATCACGATGGTATCGATATTATAGACTAGCATGATGTCCAATGGGATAGAAAGATGGTGTCTCCTGCATGTAACTGTAGTGCAGAGACAGAAAATGTGATGCTGAGGAAGATGTTTTATTGCTCTGTCATTTTTCTTCCAGGTGAAAACAACATATCCTCTGGTGTTTTCTAATTACTGGCATAGAAAACAAGAGAGTTAGTGATCATTGAAATCTTCTACGTATCGGGGAAGACCCCATCTGGAGCAGCATCCCCTAGTAAAACTTACAATGATCCACAGGTACTGAGAACCCCTGCTGCTTTCCAAGATCCAGCAATCTTCTGTACTAGCCAAAATAAATAGTTAAGGGCAATACCGCATAGCAGAACTCCGCATCTTGCATCTAACAAGCCTCTGATGGTGGCAACTATGGGAGTGATTCCCCTGGGGATGTAGTGTTATTTTGGCTGCTATTTTGGTAGGTAGGGAGAATTGCAGACACTTCCACCTGGACCTGTTTACATCCAGGCCTACTCTGCAGGTCAAGAGGCCATTTTTATAATCATACCGACTTCTGAGAAGGTCTAGTTCAACTCTATACAAAAGTAGAGACAGTGGGATGGACTCAGGGGCCGTGGGAACCATCGTGAAGTAGACTCTGGTCCAATTTCCACTCACGGCCTGGCTCTGTTAGACCTTGTATTCTGACTACTGCACGGCGGCAGTGTTAAGCATTCTGAGTAATTAGCACCAAATCAGCTTCTAATAATCCCTAAAAATTGTTCTCTTTTCCAAGTTTCTTTGGTAAACAGCCACACATCTCTTTGGGAAAGGGTTGAGGAAATATATGTGTGTACATGTGGTGCTACAGGACTGTTTCCCTTTACTTGTGGGGCCTGGGGTCTAGTATTGGATATGGGGCTGTATTAGAGTGACTTAAGTCAGGTCTTTTTTTTTTTTTTTTTCCTTCAGTAGACCTGAAACTAGGCTTCACATTTTTCTTATTTACATTTTTCTTATTTATTTTCTTTTTTCTTTTCCTTTTTTTTTTTTTTGTGGGTACCGGGGGTCGACCTCAGGACCTCGCACACCAGCAGGCACCTGTGCTGCTGAGCAATATCACCGGCCCTTTTTTCGTATGTGGGTACCAGGAGTTGAACTCAGGACCTTGTGCTTGCCAGGCAGGTGCTTGTGCCGCTGAGCTATCTCACCAGCCCCCTTTCTTATTTATTTTAAAGTTAAACAGGATCTCTGTGGCTAATCATTCATTTTGGTACTGAGGTCCTATGATCAAAAAAGGCCGGAAGCTTCTGATGCCTAAGATGGACAACAGTGCCCCATATTGCTGGCAGCTAAGTGCCAACGGTTCACTTCTGCTAGGGTCTGTCCATTGTCATGGAAATAAGCAGGAGCATTTCGGGTGTACTGCATCTTCTGTAGGCATTTCTTTTTTTTTTTTTTTTTTTTTTTTTTTTTGTGGGTACCGGGGGTCGACCTCAGGACCTCGCGCGCCAGCAGGCGCCCGTGCCACTGAGCGATATCACCGGCCCCTTTTTCGTATGTGGGTATCGGGAGTCGAACTCGGGCCCTCGCGCTTGCCGGGCAGGCGCTTAAGCCTCTGAGCCATCTCACCGGCCCTGTAGGCATTTCTTGCCTCTGAGAGAGTCACTAAAGCATTCTCAAAGGTTCTGGTGATTTCCTTCACCAGAGTTTTCTGGCCCACCTTGGGGACATAAAAACAAGACATAAGAATGTCCTCTAATAAATATTCTTATTTCCAATATCCTTGAACCCCTTCCTCAATATTACACCACATTGCCTCTCCTCTTGATCTCCATTGCCCACCACTGTGACTAGGTTTCAGGCAACTAACCAAGAAAATATTTAGAAACACTTCCAGCCACTCAAGTCAATATGTTAAATCCATAGTTTTCAGGAAAAACAAAAAAAACAAAAAACAAAAAACAAAAAAACATATGCTGATAAATCCAGCCAAAATCTAAAATTGTGGTTTTTTCCTATGTAGAAAATCCACTCCCATGTGTGTTCTCCCACACTGATGTAAACTAGCAAATCTGCATGTGTGTGTGTGCACATCTTGTCCCCAGCGTGTGCTGATTATGACCTCTCACGTTATACTTTATAATTGGCCCCTGGGCATCCTGGTCCATAGTCCTAGTTCCGGGTTTGAAGATAATGAGCAGGGAGGGCAGTGGAGGATGAGGATCCCTGGCTTCCTTCTGAGAGGTAGCAAGACTGAGTCCCTTTGGTGCACCTTCACGTAAAGCAACAATAGCCTCATTAGACATCAGAGGGATTTTATTTTGGCTGGTGACAGAGCTGTAGTGATCTTTAGGGCTACAGAGTTCCCCGAGTTCTTCAGTTACTTGCTTGTGCTGCCATTCAAGTTCGTGAGATACAGCACTTACCTGATCGAGGTCCTAACTTTCATATGAGACTTGGTGAGGCCTGGATTCAGCTGACTTTGTAATTCGGCAACTCATAGAATTTAGCTTCCAGTTATCTCTGCCTCAAACCTGTAAGAAATCGGATTCTTTTAGAACAGCCTTAGAAAGAGCCAGTGTGTTGATCTGCATTATGATCTGAGAATTTGAGCACATAAACTTGTCATTTATTTTGTGTGAGCAGATTGGAATCAATAAAAGAAGTGCTTGGTCTTCTTTTGATTTTCCTATGGTTTGCAGGAGATAATAGTTGCTTTCAATGTGCAGTGATCCAGGGTAATAGTTAACTTTTTATTTTTTACCATTGTATGTCACAAAAATATTACTCTTCTATGCTAACAGAATTATTACTGTTCTTTGTCCTAAATAACCAGCCAGCAATTCTCAGCTTCTCTCCCTCATCCATTTCTCTAAGGTTCTGTCGCCTGCAGCCACTTCCCAACACCAGCTTGTCTGTGCCACTCAAGATTCTTTTCCAGACAACAGAAACCAACTCTGGATAACTCAAGCAGAAGAAATAGCTTACGGGAACAGAGTAGGGGCACTCATGGAATCAATGGAAAGTCCAAAACACCAAGATCAAAACCCAGCCAGGAACCGAGAAAGGATGGGCAGCAAAATACCATCAAGATCTGGCCACCAAAATAAGGACAGTGGCCC
This sequence comes from Erethizon dorsatum, assembly GCA_028451465.1. Classification (NCBI taxonomy): domain Eukaryota; kingdom Metazoa; phylum Chordata; class Mammalia; order Rodentia; family Erethizontidae; genus Erethizon; species Erethizon dorsatum. The sequence goes on from CM051824.1 coordinate 69,957,905, forward strand.
TGGCACTGCCACCTCTGGATACTTGCTGCTTCCACTTTTCCACTGTCACTGACAGAGGATGTTCATTCCCACACATCTGCACTCTCAACTCCTCTACTACTCCATCAAAAAAAATCTTGCACCTACTGTGTCTTCGCATTACTCCTTCTATATTCAAAATCCTGAATCTAAGCATCAGAGCCAAATCAGTGCTTACACTTGCTAGACGACACCATGAGTGCACACCCCTAAGAACACCTCTGGGGCAGCCCTGGATCCACATAGTTTTGAATTCCTCCAGTTAAGAAGCACACGTAGATTCTAGGCAGTTGTACTCCACTATCCCCAGAAAATGTCTACTATAGTCTTCAAACTGAAAAGATTTAGGACAAATAGTGCATAAGAGAAACCCTGAAGTAGGCAAAGTAATTTATTAAGGTTATTTTAATGAATAAATAAAATTTGTCCAGGTCTAGGCAGATTTTTAAGATGCTAAGAGAATTTGGAAAAGGGATTGCAAAGTAAACATCAATAAACTTTAAAAATTCATGAGAAACTATAAGGAATAAAAAATTTAGTTGAGCTTGTATGAAGGAAAATAGTAGGTTCTGCTAATTACCAGATGTTGAATATTGACAGTGAATAGAATCACCTGGTTAAACGGGGTTTGCTTGTTGCGAACACTTGAAAATAATTAAATGAACACTTGGTGTCAGTTTGAATTTATTAAGGACAAATCATACTAAATATGTTTATTTCCTTTTTTGTGTGTGTGGGTACCAGGGGTTGACCTCAGGACCTCGCGCGCCACTGAGCGATATCACTGGCCCTTTTCTCGTATGTGGGTTCCAGGAGTTGAACTCGGGCCCTCGCGCTTGCCAGGCAGGTGCTTATGCCGCTGAGCCATCTCACCGGCCCTGTTTATTTCTTTTTTGATTCAACTGATGAATCCGTACACTATTGGTAGGCAACACAAGGATATTACAGGATCGTGTCTTTATTCTTTAATTGTTAACTTTTTGGTTTTTTGAGAGTCTCACTACATATCCCGGGCTGGTCTTGAACTCACTGTGTAGCCCAGGAGCCATGATCCTCCTTCCTTAACCTCCCCAGTCCTGGGATTATGGGTGTGCGCCACTACCCCCAGCTAGGATTGCGTCTTTATAAAGTTAAAAGTTAGCTTTATTTGCTTTTAGTATATGTTATAGCTTGTGTCTAGATGTCCCCACAAAGTGTCATGTGGTCATAGATGGGACTCGTCAGGGGTTGTTGTGCAACGACAAGCAGAAACACTGAAACAACACCCAGGATTTGGAGGCAGATTTATTTTACTGGCAGATTTATCAATGGGCACTGATCAGGATCATTCCCGAAACATCAGGCCTCAAAGGCCCAGGAAGGGAGGTTTTTATGGGGTTGCAAAGGAGAGGGTACAGAGATAGGTTTGATTGGTTCTTACAATACGCATCATAGTGACCAGCTATGCATCACAGTGACCAGGAATTGTCACCTGGGCAACTGAAGTATACTGGCTGGAGGGGCGTTTTCTGCTACAGTTGGATCTAAGGTGTGTGATGCTGGGATTAAGGATGTGATGCTGGAATCAGCCCACTGACTGGTTTGGTATAGTTCTGGGTGTGGATAATGGGAAGGCCCAACCTGGGTGTGGGTGGCACCACCCAAAGGGTGGGTAGCCTGGAAGGGATAAAAAGGAGTGCTGCTTCCCTGGTTCACTACTTTGCTGCTTTGCTGCCTTGCTGCCTTCTGCCCACCATGAACTGTTTCTCCTCTGCAATGCCCCTCTGCCATGACACCCTGCCTTGGAGCCAGCTGATTATGGACTGAAACCTCTACAAATTGTGAGCTACAATAAACCTTTCCTCCTTTAGCTTTGGGTGTTGGGTATTGTCTCAGCAATGAGAAAAAAGTAACTAAAACAGTATAAAAAGGAAACATAATAATTTTAGAAAGGCAAATAGTAATTTCTAGTGAGATGAAGCCAAAACTATTAGCTCTATTTCCTTCTCACTGAAACAAAACAAACAAACAAAAATCTGTTATATAAAAGGAAGAAGAGCAATAAAGATCTAACATGCACAGAGAGATTAGGTGAGGAGACAGGACGAGAGATAACAACACATTTTTAGAAGATTGAAAAGAAATGGATGAGCAATAGCTGATTTGGCAGAAAAAAGAAAGCTAAAATCAAGTGACTTTGGAAGAAGATGCCAGCCAGGCATGGTGGCGCTTGCCTGGAATCAATCTCAGCACTCTGGAAGGTTGAGGCAGGAGGATTATAAGTCTAAACCCAGCCTTGGGAACTTAGTGAGACCATGTTTTGAAATAAAAAAAAAAGGGGGGAGACCTGGGGATATAGTCAATGTAAAGGCCCTAGGTTCAATCCCTAGAGCTGCAAAAAGAAGAAGGGGGGAGGAGGAGCAGCAGCAGCCAAAAACAGCAGGATGACTGGGGCAGTAGAACCTCAGAAAGGCTCAAGAATTAAAGAACCAAGAACCTCAGAATCAAGGAATAGAGCTAAAAACAGGAGAATCAGGCCTGAGCCCTGCCTATTAACATTTCTGATTATCACTTTACTAAATTGCTTTTTAACATGAAGTGATTGCCGAAGACATTTGAGAGAACGCCCTAACATGGAAGACAGAGGACAAACTACAAAACAAATTGTAAGACTTATAGGACATAGGGACAATGATGTTGATAGCACTTCCTGTCCCTTCATCTTCTCACTCGAGCCTCCCTAGTTTTCAATTAGTGCCCACATTCCATGGGACCTCGTCACAGCTGAGCCACGGATACATTCTACTTTTATTTTCCTGTATTTTTTTGTGTGGAGTTAATGACAACTATTTGATTGGTTGTCCAGTTTTCTGCAAATCTATCACAAATATGAGTCTCTAGCTGTTCCAACACCTCAGGGATTCTCTCATGACAGTTGGGGAACACCGCAGTGGGGCAGTGACAGGACAAAAGGCTGGGATGACAGGATAAACCTCATGCGTACAGTAAAGGATTATCACTTGTAGCTTGACATGTTCCCACAGAGACCCATGTTTTATCATAAAATTCTGATAAAAGCACAAAAACAGAATGTTTGCCTGAAATGAGAAATTGTTACCTGAAATAAACCTAAATAAGGCCTCCCTCAAGTTTCACTTGCTCTTTGTCCAGTTAAAATCACTAATTTTGGGGGTTTTGTTTTTGTTTTGTTTTTTGGTCTTTTGAGACAGGGTCCTGCTATGTAGCCCAGGCCGACCTCAATCTCACAGCAATCCTCCTGCCTCAGCCTCCTGAGTGTTGGGATTACAGGCACGTGCCGCCACACCTAGAAAAATCACTAATTTTGGAGGTCACACAGCTGGGCAATTCATTATTAGTTTCCCACTAGCTTTGCTGTAGTTGGCACCACTATAGGTGTGGTGATTATAGTAACAGTTGCTTGGATTTCTTCCCCGGCACCTGAAGGCCACTTTGACTGAGGCTACTGACTCTTCACTTGGGCCTACCGACTTCCGATGGGTGACTGAAATGGGATTACAGGTTGGCATCTGTGTCTTTGTGTTGCGTCTGCCACCTTTGCTAATTAACCCTTTTGTCAGATTCTACTCAGCTCTGCATGTTGCTCATTTAAGAAAGCCTTTGTCCAAGACCATGACACAGTTAAGCTTGGGCCATTGCACACTGAGCTGGTGTCTTTCTTCCACCCCACCCTTCCTTGCGCTTTTCAGCAGCTCAAGCACTTACAGCCCTTTAACCCTATCATACGATGAGAATGTTCATGCAAGATGATGACACCAGCTGAAAGAGTAACTCAGCAGTTCCTGGGCAAAGTTGACCGCTGGTTAGTCCACCGAGTAAGAGCCAAAACGTTTTGCTCAGGACGATGGTGCCAGATTCAGGAAAACTCAACAACCGCTAGGACAAGTTGACTATGATATTTTCTGGAACTGTGCCTCTGACCAGTGGAAATGTCCAGACTTCAGCCCACTTCAGCAAGTCAACAAAAACCCGCTGCTCTCTATACCGTGAGCAGCAACATGGTCACTCTCTTGACCAAGTGCTCGCTCTCCTCAGTCACCGCCCCAGTTTGGCTGAAGCCCCCTCCCCCCAAATAAAGCTTGACCTGTACAGGGGTGTGTGTGCTTGCAGTATCTGGCCCAGCCTCATTTCTACCATCTCTGGTTCAAAAGATCCTGTCCCTTATCACTCTCAGTTGCCTGTTTTATTTTTGTTTTTGCAGTACTGGGGGCTCTTACTAAGTTGCCCAGGCTGGCCTCAACTTGCAGTTCTCCTATCTCAGCCTCACTCAGTGCTGGGATTACAGGTGTGTGCCACATACCCATGCGCAGCTTCAGCCTCCCTGTTTGGAGAAATCTCCCCCAGATCTGCTGGTCTGCTCCAGCCGCGACCCTGGCTCTGTGGGCTGCTGTGTAGCTGTCACCTTGGGATTCCTCTTTCCACACATGTCCTCTCTTGTGTAGGAGCCTTTTTGCTGCATCCCATGGCTTCCTTTCTTGGTTTATGTCCTAAATTTGATGGCTCACACTCCAGGGCCACACACCCATTCACTTTCTAGCATCCAAAAATGTGTTCTTTTTTTTTGTGGGTACCGGGGGACAAACTCAGGACCTCGCGCATCAGCAGGCGCCCATGCCGCTGAGCAATATCACCGGCCCTTTTTTCATATGTGGGTACCGGGAGTCGAACTCGGGCCCTTGCCCTTGCCAGGCAGGCGCTTACACTGCTGAGCCATCTCACCGACCCCCAAAAATGTGTTCTTGTCACTTGGCTGTTCTTTTTCTTGGGTTTATACCTAAAAAAAAAAAAAAAAAAATTATGGTTTTATGGGTATTAGGAGAGAGCAGTGATATTATGATTTATGGACCGTCCCTCCCCACCAAAGCCTCATATGTTCAAATCCACTGATGAATTCAAAGCTAAGTGTGCTGTTAGGAGGTGGGGCCTGCTTGGGGACAGGTCACTGGGGGTGACTTGGAAGGCTGTATCTCCTCCCAGGATCCTCCCTTCCCTCTCTCTGCTTCCTGGTTGCCATGGCTTGAGCAGCTCTCTTCCACCCAGGCCCTTTCCTTGATGCTGGCAGACCATGCATGGACTGAGACCTCAGAAACTGTGAGCCAAAATAAACTCCTCCTTTCACATGCGGGTGCTGGGTATTGTGTCTCAGCAACAAGGAAAGTGACTAAGACAAGTGCTAAATATATGTGTTCCTTTGGCCATCTTTATTTATAATCTACTTTTCATTTCAGAATATAACACTCTGGCTTTAATACATAGCCAGGATTGGAGTTGAACCAACACTGGAGGCTGAGAGATCCGCAGAAGGCTGTTCAAATAATTCCAGAAAGAGACGATGGTGGCAAAGTTATGGGCTATGGGGTGCAGCGAGACTGGAGGTTCCAGAGAACGGCTGGCGCGCCACTGCTCAGCACCTGAGACTGTCAAGCGCTTCACAGATGGGTAGGTTAGGCAGATGGACAGACAGACAGATCTCTACACATTCTTTTACTGGTTGTGTACTTATCTTAATATGTGTTACAAAAATTTGTAACTGGCATATCGAACTTGTGATTCCCCGTGTAGTACTGTTTAAGACGAAATAAAGCAGATATTTGTGTTTTAAAAAAAATTCAATTGAATATATTAAGCAAATTATGTACTGGGGGCAGTGTATTTAGAGAGCTATTTGTGGGAGCTGGGCTGGGAAATTGCAGGGTCCACCCCACTGCCTAGGATCAGCCCTGCCGGCAACAACTGGACCCTCTCCCACGCTTCACCTGCCCCCTTTCAAGTCTTCCCGCGCAGTTTGCGGAGCCTTCTCCTCCTCTGTATTCTTGAAATCTCCCCCTCCTGATGCGTAAACAGCACCATCGCCTCCATCCTGGCTTTTGCAGTCTTCTGCTTAATATGAGTTGCAGAGCTTCCAGTGGCATTTTATTTTTTATTTTAAAAAAAATACGCCCTATGTCTAAAAGCTTCCACGTGTGCCTTTTCGAAACCCAGTGATAGACAATCCTCTGATAATTTTCCCCTTTTGCTCAAACTCCTCCCCTCCGCCACTGTCACCACTCAGACCCACAGCATCCCCCGTCTCTCGGCGTCACCGTCAATTCTCACGCCGGGTTACGTTACTGTCACCTCCGCGGAATGAGGGCGTAGAGCCGAGTTCCCGCCAGCGACCTGCTGCATTTAAACCGCGCGCGGCTGAGCAGTGCGGCCCGCCGAGGGTGCGCCCTTCCTCGTCACAGCTGCTGGGACAAAGTGTCCATCCAGCTGTCGCAGCTCCGAGTTCCAGCGAGGACTGCGTGCGAGGGGTGCTACACCGTCCCGCAGGGCACGCGGCGAGGCCGGAAGCGCGCACACAGTCGCGCTCAGAAGACCGAGGACAACCTTCGGCCTGGAGCCTGCGTCTGTCTCGCCCCTCCGCCGCCCGCAGGAGCAGCGCGGGCAGCTGGGGGCAGCCGCATAGCGGAAAGAACGTGGACCGCGTCAGCGCGGAGGCCAGAGCAAGCGTGTGTGCGCGCGCGTGTGCGCGGGTGTGAAGGAAGCGTGCTGGCCTTGCCCTCTCTCCCTGCGACCCGGGCAGCTCTGGGACTAAGCAGTTCTGGCCCCTACGCACATAGTTTAAGGGACAGCGAGAGATTTGATTCTGCACTGTCACAGTGATTGTTTGGAAACATGGGGAATTTGCAAAGCAGGGTGCTGACAGTGACTCCCTGCGACGGGCAGCCCAGCTCTCCTCACGGTCTCCGCGGAGGAGGCCACTTTGACCATGAACTGGTGACACCCAGGATTCAGGTGGCAGGAATCATGGGAGTAGCAAGCAGTTTTCCTTAGGCAATAGAAATCCCTCGAAAAGAATTCACAGATGAATCCTGTGGCGATCCCTTTAACATATAAAAATACATCATATAAAATAATGTAACTGAACGAAGTTTAAAAAAAGTCACAGAATGTGAAAATGATTCATGACAAATATAACCCATAAAAACTAACAGTCTTAAAAACATCTAGATTTAATGAAGTTTTATATGACTGATCCTTGCCTTCTACTGTACTTGGCAAATGGTCAGAGTATAAAAGGATAATAGGCCATTTCATAGGAAAATAGATAGAAAACATGGATTGATAGAAATACACACAACTAAAATTGATAGAAATTAGATAAATATAAGTCAAACAGCTTACAGGATCTGTTATCTACGTACAAGTCTAGCAAAGTGAAACATTATAAAGATATGATTGAGTAAACCATGGCATACTGACGAAATGGAATACTGTATAGCCACTAAAACAATAAATGTGTTGTCATCAAACTGTATATTTGAAGAAATGTAGAAAGGCAAAGCATATGTAACAATTTCAAGTGAGTAAGCATAAGATGATGAGGCTTGGAAGTGATTTGAAAGTTGTATTTAACAAAGAATCAATGAAGCAAAAAGTTGGTTCTTTGAAAGAATAGGATTGACAAACCCTTATCCAACCTTATTAAAAAAAGAAAAGAAAAGACTCAAATCCATGCAATTGAAAATGAAAAGGGTGATATCACGACGGACCCTGCAGAAATCCAGAAGATCATCTATACCTATTTTGAAAATTTATATTCTACTAAGATGGAAAATGCAGAAGAAATGGACAGATTCCTAGATTCGTATGAATTACCAAAGCTGAATCAAGAAGATTTAAAAATCCTAAATAAACCAATATCAGCCAATGAAATTGAAGATGTAATTAAAAACCTCCCAACAAAGAAAAGCCCAGGCCCTGATGGATTCACTGCCGAATTCTACAACAAATTTAGAGAAGACCTAACACCCCTACTTCTCAAACTTTTCAATGAAATTGAAAGGGAAGCAATACTCCCAAATTCATTCCTGGAAGCAAGCATTACCCTGATACCAAAACCAGAGAAGGACCCAACTAAGAAAGAGAACTACAGGCCAATCTCCCTAATGAACATAGATGCAAAAATCCTTAATAAGATACTGGCAAACAGAATCCAACAAATCATCAAGAAGATTATACACCATGACCAAGTTGGATTCATCCCAGGGATGCAGGGATGGTTCAACATACGTAAATCAATAAATGTAATACAGCATATTAACAGAAACAAAGACAAAAATCACATGATCATCTCAATAGATGCAGAAAAAGCTTTTGACAAAGTCCAGCACCTTTTCATGATAAAAACCCTACAGAAAATTGGAATAGAGGGTCTTTATCTCAATCTGGTAAAAGCTATCTATGACAAACCAACAGCCAATATTATACTAAATGGCCAAAAACTGAAAGCCTTCCCTCTAAAATCAGGAACAAGACAAGGATGTCCACTGTCCCCACTCTTATTCAACATAGTTCTGGAAACTTTAGCCAGAGCGATTAGACAAGAGAAAGAAATAAAAAGAATAATGATTGGAAAGGAAGAAGTTAAATTATCATTATTTGCAGATGACATGATACTCTACACAGAAGACCCCAAAAACTCCACTAAAAAACTGCTAGATTTAATAAGCAAATTCAGTAGTGTAGCTGGATACAAAGTCAATACTCAAAAGTCAATAGCCTTCCTGTACACAAATAATAAACTTACTGAAAGAGAAATTAGGGAAACAATACCTTTCACAATAACATCCAAAAAAATGAAATACCTAGGAATCAACCTCACGAAGGATGTAAAAGACCTCTATACTGAAAACTACAGTACTCTGAAAAAGGAGATTGAAGAGGATATCAGAAAATGGAAAGATATCCCTTGCTCCTGGATAGGAAGAACCAATATAGTGAAAATGGCCATACTTCCAAAATTGTTATACAGATTTAATGCAATTCCAATCAAAATTCCAACAGCATATCTCACAGAATTAGAGAAAACAATCCTAAAATTCATTTGGAATCAGAAGAGACCTAGAATAGCAAAGGCAATTCTGGGCAACAAAGGCAAGGCAGGGGGCATCACAATCCCCGACTTGAAATTATACTATAAAGCTACTGTGATAAAAACAGTGTGGTACTGGCAAAAAAACAGACCTGAAGATCAATGGAACAGATTAGAAGATGCTGAAACAACCCCAGACATACTAAGCCACCTTATCTTTGACAAAGGTGCCAAACACATTCGCTGGAAGAAAGATAGCCTCTTTCATAAATGGTGCTGGAAAAACTGGCTCTACACATGCCGAAGATTAAAACTAGATCCATATCTTTCACCATGCACTAAACTAAATTCAAAATGGATCAGAGATCTAAATATTAAAACAGAAACATTAAATCTGCTGGAAGGTAGGATAGGTAAAACCCTTGGAGACATTGGTGTAGGCAAAGACTTTATGAATAAAAACTCAACCGCACGGGAACTATCCCAAAGAATCAATAACTGGGATCTCATCTTATTAAAAAGCTTTTGCACAGCAAGAGAAACCACCAACAGAGTGAAGAAACAACCCACAATGTGGGAAAAAATGTTTGCCAGCTATTCCTCAGACAAAGGATTACTATCGAGAACATATAAAGAACTCAAAAAAATCAGACCTCCCAAATTTAAAGACCCACTCCAAAAATGGGCATCTGAGATGAATACACATTTCTCAGATGAAGAAATACTAATGGCAAACAAATATACAAAAAAATGTGCAACATCACTAGTCATTCGAGAGATGCAAATTAAAACAACACTGAGATACCATCTCACCCCAGAAAGAATGGCTACTATTAAGAAATCAACTAATAACAAATGCTGGAGGGGCTGTGGGGAAAAAGGAACCCTTCTTCACTGTTGGTGGGAGTGTCGACTGGTACAGCCACTGTGGAAATCCGTGTGGAGATTCCTCAGAAAACTAGGGTTGGAGGTCCCATTTGACCCAGCTATTCCCCTTCTGGGCATCTTCCCAGAAGAATTAAAAACATCGTACCACAGCGATATATGTGCACCCATGTTTATAGCAGCACAATTTGTAATAGCCAGATCTTGGAAACAACCCAAATGCCCATCAACTGAGGAATGGATAAGAAAGATGTGGTATTTTTATACAATGGAGTACTATTCAGCCATAAAGAAGGATAAACTGGAGACTTTTATAGGTAAATGGATGCAACTCGAGAAAATACTCATAAGTGAAATAAACCAGAAGCACATGTGTAAGCATTGTATTATCTCTCTAGTATGAGAAACTGAAAGAGTAAATAAGATCCAAAATGTACAATAGATATGGTGAATCAAAAAGAAACTGGTCAAAAGGAAAGAGAGACTGGAATAGGGAAAAGAAAGAAGGGAAAGGGAAAAAAAATTGTATATATATATATATATATATATATATATATATATATATATATATATGATGGTTAAGATAGATACACTACCATTTTTACTTAGTTCATTGAAGAGTAAGGTTTGTGCCAATAATGTTTGGACAATTGAATGCTAATGTCTGGTGTCCTGAATAACTAACTTAAAGATAGTAATACGTGATGTATTAACCATTGTTACCCTCCTATTATGTTGTTTTGAAAATTTGTTCTTCTTTTGAAAAAAAAAAAAAAAAAGAAAGTTGTATTTAGTGTGTGGGATTTTCTTTTTTGTAACATGAAGTACAAAATAAAAACGTGAGTGTATGTAGACAGATATTCTATAAAGGGGTGGTAAAGAGTAATTTCTTCTTTCTCCTTGCTTTCCAGGGGAGCCAGGAGGATGAATTAAACGGTTTGAACTTCTTGGATCAAAATATTAGATGCTAGAATGAGCGAATGGTTTAGGTTTGTCTGTGGAGACATTTAAAAATATCCATCTGTTGAGTGTTAGGATGTTTTTGAATTAATTTAATGACATTAGAAAATGCTCATAATTAGCCCTGTTTTTGTCTTTAAAAGGTTCTAGAACATACCCCCCACTATGCCTGTCTTTCTGTGTCTCTCTTTTTCTCACAATACACTACAGTTAGACTTTATTATTTAGCATTAGTGAGAAAGGACAAGAAAGAACCTCCAAACTCTACCACATGTGCCTCGACATCTATCATATTTAATTCTCTCCACTTGGCTTCCCACCACCACCATTTACAAACCCTACAAATTTTGCCACCACCACCCAGAAGTAATTCTGTTCACCATTAACAATATGGTACCATAAACTAAGAAATTTTAAATATATTTCTCCCCTTGTCCTTTCTCTTGGTATTGTCTCAGCAGTAGTGATGATGTAGGCAGAGCTGCCTCATTAAAATGTTGACTCTTTCCATTATTTAGAGAGATTATAAATAATATAAACACATTTTAATATTACATTTCTAGAGTATATAAGATGTTTCATATATTGAGACCTGTTAAAAATGAGACTCTAGAATGACATCCCAAACTTATAAAAATCTGAAAAAATTACAGAATAACAGTCTGCCCCATTCCTCTGCAAAAGTGCTCCAAAAATTATTAAATAAAAAATCTGAATACAAAATTATGTATAAGAGCTTGCATTACATAGTGAGACCCTGTCTCAAAAACAAAACAAAACAAAACAAAACAAAAATGATATATAAGAGATGAACCATGCATCACACACAGACACATCCATTGAGAAATATGTTAACAGTGGCTATTAGTAAGATGGTGACATTGTTAATATTTCAAAATTTCTTCCACATTGTTTCCCGAATTTTCTAGATTTTCTACCACAAGTACTTCTACCACAAGTAGCTTTATAACAAAGAAAATTGGAAGTTATTAATAGAAAGCCATCTCCAAGTGTCTGGGAAGAAGCTCTGTCATTAAGTCAAGGGCAGACAGGACCAGGACTGCCAACGATTACGGCTCCACTCTAAGAGCGATGTTCAGCGAGGACCTGCTCTGTCAAGGGCAGCCTCTCCAGACGGGGTGGCCAAGACAAGTTGGAGAAACAAACTGAGCCTGAGAGAATGAAATGGCAGACGTGACAAAGTCTCTTTAGCACTTAGCTTCAATAGCTCTCAGTGACATCAGTAAGGAAGGGTGACTACCATTATGTACTTGCAAAAAGTAGGACCTCGGGGACCATCTGGTGCAATTGGCTCATCTTCAGAGCAAGAGCCCGGAAGAGCAAACTTCACTCCCTCCCAGCTGTTCGGGGCAGAGCTGGGGCTAGAGCTCCTGCGGCCTGACTCCTAAGGCAGTACTCTCAGCTCTCCACTTTCTGCATTTGAGCGTTGTTGCTGTTTTTGCCACTGCTGCATTAAGAAAGTATGTTACATAATACATAATCTTGTGTTAAGAAAGCACGTTGTATAATTGCATTAAGAAAGTGTGTAAGCATCCTGGACACTCTAACTTCACTCCAGGTGGATCCCCAAGCATGATTCCAAGTTGGGACAAATTCCCAATATTCCCTTATTTCTCTTGACTTCCTGCAATGAACTGAATGCTTGTGTCCCCCCAGAGTTCATATGTTGAAATCCTGTCCCCCAACGTGACATTATTAAGTGGCAGAACCTGGGCATGGTGGTGCATGCCTGTAATCCCAGCACGTTGGGAGACTGAGGCACAAAAATCACAAGTTTGAGCTCAGTCTGGGCAACTTGGTGACTTAGCAAGACCCTGTCTCAAAATAAAAATCAAAAAAGGCTGGGGATGTAGCTCAATGTGAAGGCCCTGGTTCAATCCCCCATACCAAGAACAAAAAAAAGAGGTGGAGCTTTGGGAGATAATGAGGTCATGAGAATGGAGCCCTCGTGAGTAGGGTCAGTGTATCCTGTGAAAGAGACCCAGTGTATCTGGGTGGTAGAGTGCTCAGCCAGTACGCACAAGGGCATGGGCTCCATCCCCAGCACAGCAAAAAGAGAGACAAAGACTGAGACGGAGACCTGAGAGCTCTCTTGCCCTCTTTCTGCTATAGGAGGATACACCAAGGGCGTGGTGGCGCATGCTTGTAATCCCAGCACTCAGGAGGCTGAGGCAGGAGGATCGCCATGAGTTTGAGAACAGCCTGGGCTACATAGTGAGTTCAAGGTCAGCCTGAATTACAGAGTGAGACCCTGTCTCAAAAAAAAAAAAAAAAAGGAAGACAACAGCCTGCAACCCAGAGCACCCTCATCAGAATACAGCCACGCTGGCACCTTGCTCTCAGGACTCCAGCCCCAAGACTGTGGGAAAGAAATCTCTCACAACCCACTCCGGCTTTCTGTCATAGCAGCCTGGAGTCGCGCACACTCCCAGGCCCACTGCCACGGTCTTGGGCCAAGCACTCATCCATTCTTCTGCTCCTCTCTCCTTTTATTCTTTTTCATGATGTTTAAACTCACACACACAAACTGAAAGAAGAGTAGAATTCCCATATATACTTTTCCCAAACACAAACATTTTTTACATTTTGCCCCATTTGGGAGAACATTCATACATGTCAAATGTCATACATACATACATACACACACATACATATGTAAGATGTACGTATCACAGATATACAGAGAGACACATTACACACATCCTGAACCTTCTGAAAGTTGGTAGCCGACACCATGACACTTTACAGATTCCTCACATCTCCAGCACCACTTAAAATAAAGACATTTCCCAGCACAGTTATGACTACCTAAGAAAACTAATCATCTATTTCATAATCAAATGCCCCTAAACTGTCTTTTAAAGCTGTTTTAAGTTTTTTTTTTTTTTTTGTGGGTACCGGGGGGTCGACCTCAGGACCTCGCGCGCCAGCAGGCGCCCGTGCCGCTGAGCGATATCACCAGCCCCTTTTTCGTATGTGGGATCCGGGAGTCGAACTCAGGCCCTCGCGCTTGCCGGGCAGGCGCTTAAGCCGCTGAGCCATCTCACCGGCCCTGTTTTAAGTTTTTGATCAAGGATCTTGTGAAGGGTTACATATTTTGTGTGGTGGTTGTGTCTCCTTAACTTCTTTTGATTTAGAAAAGTCTCCTCCCATTCTGTTTTTGTGTTTTTCATGACATAGAATTTTTTGAAGAATTTCAGCCAATTTTCGTATATAACCATCTACCTTCTGGATTCCTCCGGTTGTTTCCTCATCATCAGATTGAGATCAGACATCTTTGGAATGAACACTGTATAGCAGATGTTACTTATCCTTCGTTGCATCATATCAGAAGGTACATAACATCCGGTTGCCCCACAACGCTAAAACGACCTTTTCCTTAAGGCGATGGTCATCGGCTCTTTCTGTTGCAAAGCTACAGTTCCCCCATTGTAGTTAATAATCCATGGAGTGATTCTTTGAGACCATGTGAGTAAATTAGCCTTTGTTGATTATCTTAAACCTTGCCTGACTGGGGTTGCAAAATAATGATTCCTTTTTTTCTGAGACAGGGTCTCACTATGTATTTCAGACTGGCATTGAACTCCCTGTGTAGCCCAGGCCAGCCTGGATCGCACAGCAATCATCCTGCCTCAGCTTCCCAAGTGCTGGGATTACAGGTGTGCACAACATCTGGCTGATTCTTCTAGTTGTCCTATTTTATTAGCTGCCATTCTCTGTAAATTAGGTCCCATCCCCTCTTGTGTGCTCTCTCGCAGCAGACTTCTGACCCTTCCTCCAGCCTTCAGCCTGGCTCACTTCACTCCATCTGCTGCTAGAATGGCATGCTCAATTGCAAATCTGGACACGTCTACGCCCAGCTTAAAATTCTTCAGGGACGAGGTCCAAAATGTGAGCCACCATGGGGCTTTTTGTGATCTGGCTCCTTCCTACCTAATCTGGTTTATCTCTCTCTGCAGCCCCTTACATACTCCATTCAAACTACTTACAGTTCTCCGAACACACCCCTCCTCCACACCCTGTACCTCTTCGCACACCGGCTTCTACCTGGAAGACCCCCTCACCCTCTGGCCTTATTTGACTCCCACATGCCCTTCAAGCTTCCACTCAGGCACCGCCTCTTCAGAGCCCAAGGTTAAATAGGTGTCTTTTAGGAGCTCTTGTGACACTTATGGCCCTGCATTGTAAAGGTTTGGGTTTTCTTGTCTCTCCCATTTAATTGTAAGGTTTTAGTAGGCAGAGCATTGTCTTTCATCTCCATGTAACAGGAATCTGGTGGTACCTATGGCAGGAGATAAGCACTCAACAAGTATTTTGCAATGATTCACTAATGTTTCCTTGAATTATTAAGTAAGGAATGTGTCCAGCTTCCAGAACAACTAGATTATATGATCTTTAAGGATAAAAGCCATGTGTTATGGTTTGGATCAAAAATGTCCCCCCAAAGACTCCTATGTTCAGAGGTGAGGCTTTTGGAAAATGATTGAATCACAGGAGCACTGTACCCATCAGTGGATTAATCCATCGATGAGTTTGTAGCTGAATGTACTCTTAGGAGGTAAGGCCTGGTTACAGGACGTGGATCACTGGGGGTGTGGCCTAGAAAGAAATATTCTTGTGCCAATCTCCCCTCTCCCTCCTCTCCTCCTTCCCCTCTTTTTCCCCTCCTCCCCCCTCCCTTCCTTCCTCCTCCTCTTCCTCCTTCCCCCTGCTTCTGCAACTTCCCCTACTCCCTCTCCTCTCCCTTCTCCTATTTCCCCTTCCCCTTCCTTCTTCTACTTCCCCCCTCCTCCTCTCTCTCTTCCTCTCTTTTCTTCCTCCTTCTTTCTCTCTCTTCTTACCCACCCCCATTCTGAGCCTAAGGTTGCCACAAGGTAAGCAGATTTCCTCTACCATGCTGTTTCTGCCTTAAAGCCAGCAGACCATGTACTGAAACCCCTGAAACTGTGAGTCAAAACAAACACTTTTGCCTTTAAGTTGTGCTTGTCTAGCATTTTATCCTAGCAACAGAAAGGTGATTAATATACCATGTCTTACACATTTTTGTATTGCTCACATCTCCATCCTATTGTTAGTTAATTTGCATTAGCAATGATAAATTGATACTTACTGTATGGATATACTGTATTGCTTTTTTTTAATCTGCCTAATTCATTTTGTTTTAAGAATTGCTCCTACTATGTCTAAAAGGATGGTCAGCCCCTTGCCTGGTCTTCCCTACACATGCTGGGATCGTAATGTGAGCTAGCCAGTCAAAATTCTTCATCCTCGGGCTGGTGATATAGCTCAGCAGCATAAGCGCCTGCCTAGCAAGCGTGAGGTCCTGAGTTTGACTCCCGGTACCCGCATAAAAAAAAAAAATTCTTCATCCTCCTAGCTGCAATGATTGGTTCAGGTAATAACACCTGACTGAAGAGGGGCCTATCAAAGTCCTCCCTGGGGCTCTTGAGGGAACTAGCTAGAAACACATGCAAGGAAAACAGTGAAGTATCCATTCCTTGCCAGAAGCTATCTTTGCTACTTGGGAGAGAGCTTATCTGAGAATGAAGCCAACATAAGACAAACAAGCCCACTCAGGGACAGGATGGAATGAATGACATTATTTAACTCCCTAACCAGGGCACATCTACAGAGTCACAGTTTAGACTTCCTGGTACACCAGTGAACAAATTCCTTCCTTGCTTTTTTTAGGTTGACAGAATCCTGATCAGCATTCAAGATAAGCATTTCATGACATTCCCCAGTTGGTTAAGCAGGTAAACTTAGTTGGGGAATAAGAATTTCCACCTTAGTCGTTTTTTGCTTTTTGAGAATGATGTTTCGACACCATCTTTATGGCCTTCCAACCCTTCCCTGCTGCAAGCTGAACTCTGATACCAGGCAGGAAGCGAGCTTTTATCTAAGCTGCCTCTCACCTCCCTCAGAAGAAACAGGTGCATTTGGGGCCTCATTCTCATGTCCCTGTCACCTGTGTCTCCTCTGGAGATGCAAAGAGGACCAGGAAGCCATGGCTGGAATAGTGAAGACTGACCAGCATCCTTACTCTTTCTGAATCCCTCCTCAGTCCAAATGGCCCATTGTATCTTTTCCTTCTGAGGTCCACCAGAATCTGCTTTGCTTCTAGCAACTCTCAGTTTCCAGGAAGATGAGGAGGCTGGGGCAGAGTGGGAAGGATCTGGCTACCTCCTGAGACGGAGATGTGGACGTCCACTTAAGGAGCCTGAATTTAACACGTCAAGTGAATTTCAGAGAGCTGTTATTGGGGATATTTTGCAGCTTTTGCCTTAAATTGCTAGAAAATTTTTCAGTGAGGCACATGAGAAGAAGAAAGCTTAGCTTTCTCTAAAGGAGCCTGCAGAACTTATAGACAAAATGAGAGGGTGGTGGGGAGAGGAGAATCTTGGTTTAAAGAAGATTCTCCTGTGTCATCCTGCATGGTTATTTTTAGGAGTAAGGGGAAATAGCCAAGCTCTTTAAGAAGAGTATTTTCGTGGTGTTAATTTGAATTAGCTTAATTAGATGCTTTTCTCCCACTAGCTGAGATAAACCACCTCAAGAGAACCAGAGGTGGGTTCAAGTGTCAAGGAAGGAGAAAGGAGAAGTAAGTATGCCCTCCTGCCCCCAAGTCTGGCAGAGATAGAGCAGTGTGGAGCACATAGTTCTCTGGACAGAGGTAAACTGGAAGAAAAGGAGAAGAATCCAAAGGGCTGGGGGAGAGGCACAGAAGAGAAAGGAGGGCATCCCAGGTAATCTATAATTACTTTGCAATTTCACTGAAGAGTACGGCTGCCAATCTTCCCCAGATTTGTCTTTTCTGGGATGCCAGGGTGACCATGAGTTCAAGTTTCATATCTTTGAGTCTGGCAAAAGGGAGATGGCTATCCTAAGTCCTGTGCCAATCTTGGACTGGAATTTTTCTGGCTCTTGCTACCAAATCTCATCCCTAGAGAAGAGGCGGAGCCCTACCTCTGAGCAATGAAGGCAGAAAGAGAAGAAAAGAGTTTACTTCTTCAAACCTATTCCTAGGGTTGACCTCATACCCTGGACCTACAGCCGCATCCTGCAGTTACAGGAAGCCATATCTTTCTGCCTATCTTCAGCTTCTGTGTCCCCCCTTTAGTTAACAAAGCAGGGGTCCCAGTTCCAACATGGACTTGAAATTGCAGAAAATATGAAAGAGAGGTGACCATAAGTTTCAAAGAAGGGTCCCAAATTGGGTGGGGAGGGGGTGCCAAGGCCTGCTTGGAGAAGGCAAGGAAAGAACGCCTGCCACCTCCTGCCTGCCCCAGAGCCTGCACTGAGAGCGCGCTTACCGCCTCTGAACCCCAGGTTTATGAAACTCCAGTACCTGGGGATTCCAGAGCATTGCCTGCAGCCAGTGCTAGGAAGCGCAGTACTGAATCACTGTTCACCAGGGTGGGAGAAGAGGAGGTTAAAGGCTGCTGCATGCACTGCAAGGGCGGACTCTTCTCCTTGCCCTGCCTGTCCCTAGTGACACCCCAGGTTAGGCCAGAGGCTCCCCGCAGAGACCAGGCAGCTGCACCCTGTCCTGCCACCCTTCCCGGGCATCCTCCCCCACTCCTGGAGCAGCCTGCATCAGCATCCAGCTCTGGCCACTGATGTCCCCGGCCGTCCCTGCCCTCGGGCTCCGCACCAACTGCGGAAGCACACAGGCTGTGCCAGCTGCCACAGCTCTCCCTTCAGTCTCCCCAGATGTCCCCAGAAAGCCAGGGGAAGGCTGAGCCTGGTTCCTGACTAATGAGCATGGCTTCAAGAGGGGATGCAGGCTGTGACTCAAACTGTGGAGGCAGAGCAAAGGCAGAGAGAGTGGGAAGGAGGAAAGAGGAACACGGAGGAAAACAAGGCTGGGGGAGCAATCGGCGCAGGAAGGAGGCCTCCGCACCCGACTCTGTAGTGATGCTCTCTGTGCCCTCGCGTTGGGCAAGGCACAGAATGACAGAGACACATCTGCATGCTGCAGTCTGGTTTGATAGTTACTTTGAAAGGAAGAGGAGACTAAAATTATAAAAGGATGTTATTGTAACTGCAACTATGTAACTTGCTCTGCAATAGTGCGCATGCTCTATAAAGGAATTCAGATTTCTATAGACTATGAAATGCTAAGGTCAAGAACTCGGGTTCCTTTTAAGCTAGAGAAGTGATTACGCGCGCGCGCACACACACACACACACACACACACACACACGTACACAAACTGTCAGTTGGGTCCCATTCTGAGTCTGCCCAGGAAGAATATTTGTTTATTTATTTATTTATTTATTTATTTTTAAAGACAACAAGTAAACATTCTCATGTATTAACAAACTCAAGCATTAGAGAATGTACAAATATCTTTTGGAGAAAAATATTACTCAGTATAAGATTAAGCCATGTAAAAGCTAGGTAAAAATAGAAGACTACGGAATGGAATAGTCACAGTGAAATTGCATTTTCATACTAGGGAGACAATACGATGTTTACAAATGTGCATCCGGTTTATCTCGCTTGTGAGTATTTTCTCAAGTTGCATCCATTTACCTATAAAAGTTTCCAGTTTATCTTTCTTTATGGCTGAGTAGCACTCCATTGTATAGAAATACCACATCTTTTTTATCCATTCCTTGCTTAATGGGCATTTGGGTTGTTTCCACGATCTAGCTATTACAAATTGTGTTGCTATAAACATGGGTGAACACATATTGCTGTGGTACGATGTTTTTAACTCTTCTGGGAAGATACCCAGAAGGGGAATAGCTGGGTCAAATGGGACCTCCAATCCTAGTTTTTTGAGGAGTCTCCACACGGATTTCCACAGTGGCTGCACCAGTCGACACTCCCACCAACAGTGGAGAAGGATTCCTTTTTCCCCACAGCCCCTCCAGCATTTGTTATTAGTTGACTTCTTGATAATAGCCATTCTTTCTGGGGTGAGATGGAATCTCAGTGTTGTTTTCATTTGCATCTCTCGAATGACTAGTGATGTTGAACATTTTTTCATATATTTATTTGCCATTTGTATTTCTTCATCTGAGAAGTGTTTATTCATCTCAGATGCCCATTTTTGGATTGGGTCTTTAAATTTGGGAGGTCTGATTTTTTTGAGTTCTTTGTATGTTCTCGATAGTAATCCTTTGTCTGAGGAACAGCTGGCAAACATTTTTTCCCACATTGTGGGTTGTCTCTTCACTCTGTTGGTGGTTTCTCTTGCTGTGCAAAAGCTTTTTAATAACATGAGATCCCAGTTGTTGATTCTTTGTGATAGTTCCTGTGCCATTGGGGTTTTATTCATAAAGTCTTTGCCTACACCAATGTCTTCAAGAGTTTTACCTATTCTATTTTCCAGGAGATTTAATGTTTCTGTTTCAATATTTAGTTCTTTGATCCATTTTGAATTTAGTTTAGTGCACGGTGAAAGATATGGGTCTAATTTTAATCTTCGGCATGTGTAGAGCCAGTTTTTCCAGCACCATTTATTAAAGAGGCTGTCTTTCTTTCAGTGAATGTGTTTGGCACCTTTGTCAAAGATAAGGTGGCTTAGTATGTCTGGAGTTGTTTCTGCATCTTCTATTCCATTGATCTTCAGGTCTATTTTTTTGCCAATGCCATGCTGTTTTTATCACAGTAGCTTTATAGTATACTTTCAAATCAGTTATTGTTATGCCCCCTGCCTTGCTTTTGTTGCCCAGAATTGCCTTTGCTATTCTAGGTCTCTTCTGGTTCCAGATGAATTTTAGGATTGTTTTCTCTAATTCTGTGAGATATGCTGTTGGAATTTTGATTGGAATTGCATTAAATCTGTATAACAGTTGTGGAAGTATGGCCATTTTCACTATATTGGTTCTTCCGACCCAAGAGCAAGGGATATCTTTCCATTGTCTGATATCCTCTTCAATCTCCTTTTTCAGAGTACTGTAGTTTTCAGTGTAGAGGTCTTTTACTTCCTTTGTGAGATTGATTCCTAGGTATTTCATTTTTTTAGATGTGATTGTGAAAGGTGTTGTTTCCCTAATTTCTCTCTTGGTGAGTTTGTTATTGGTGTACAGGAAGGCTATTGATTTTTGAGTGTTGAGTTTGTATCCAGCTACACTACTGAATTTGGTTATTAAATCTAGCAATTTTTTAGTGGAGTTTTTGGGGTCTTCTATGTAAAGTATCATGTCATCTGCAAATAATGATAATTTAACTTCTTCCTTTCCAATCATTATTCCTTTTATTTCTGTCTCTTGTCTAATTGCTCTGGCTAAAGTTTCCAGGACTATGTTGAATAAGAGTGGGGACAGTGGACATCCTTGTCTTGTTCCTGATTTTAGAGAGAAGGCTTTCAGTTTTTGTCCATTTGGTATGATATTGACTGTTGGTTTGTCATAGATAGCTTTTATCAGATTGAGATAAAGACCATCTATTCCAATTTTCTGTAGGGTTTTTATCATGAATGGGTGCTGGACTTTGTCAAAAGCTTTTTCTGCATCTATTGAGATGATCATATGATTTTTGTCCTTGGTTCTGTTAATATGGTGTATTACATTTATTGATTTATGTATGTTGAATCATCCCTGCATCCCTGGGATGAATCCAACTTGGTCATGGTGTATAATCTTCTTGATGATTTGCTGCATTCTGTTTGCCAGTATCTTATTGAGGATTTTTGCATCTATGTCATGAGGGAGATTGGTCTGTAGTTCTTTCTCTCTCTTAGTCGGGTCCTTCTCTGGTTTTGGTATCAGGGTAATGCTTGCTTCCAGGAATGAATTTGGGAGTATTTCTTCTCTTTCAATTTCATTAAAGAGTTTGAGAAGTAGTGGTGTTAGGTCTTCTCTAAATTTCTTGTAGAATTCAACAGTGAATCCATCAGGGCCTAGGCTTTTCTTTGTTGGAAGGTTTTTAATTACATCTTCAATTTCATTGATTGTTATTGGTTTATTTAGGATTTTTATATCTTCTTGGTTGAGCTTTGGTAATTCATATGTATCTAGGAATTTGTCCATTTCTTCTGCATTTTCCATCTTATTAGAATACAAGTTTTCAAAGTAGGTATAGATGATCTGCTGGATTTCTGCAGGGTCCGTTGTGATATCACCCTTTTCATTCTTAATTGCATGGATTTGAGTACTTTCTTTCCTTTTTTTAATAAGGTTGGATAAGGGTTTGTTGATTTTATTTAATCTTTCAAAGAACCAACTCTTTGATTCGTTGATTCTTTGTATTGTTTTTTTAGTCTCCAATACGTTAATTTCTACTCTGATCGTTATAATTTCCTCCCTTGTATGAGCTTTTGGCTTAGCCTGCTCTTCTTTTTCTAGAAGTTTGAGGTTCACCATTAGGTTATTTGTGCTTGCTCTGTTTTCCTGATATAGGAATTTAATGCTATAAATTTCCCTCTTAGGACTGCTTTCATTGTATCCCATAAGTTGTGGTATGTTGTACTGTCATCATCATTCAGTTGCAGAAACTGTCTAATTTCTTCTTTAATTTCATCTGTGACCCATTGGTTGTTCAGTAGGGTGCTATTTAATTTCCATGTGTTTAGCAAATTCATGTGGTTTCTTTTGCCATTGATTTCCAATTTCATTGTACTATGGTCTGATAATATACATGGGATAATTTCAGTTCCTTTGCATTTACTTAAGCAGGTTCTATGAGCTAGTATGTGGTCTATTTTGGAGAATGTCCCATGTGCAGCTGAGAAGTACGTGTATTCTGATGTTGTGGGGTGGAACATTCTGTAGACATCTACTAAGTCCATTTGTTCCAAAGTTTGGTTCAGTTCCAATATTTCATTGTTGATTTTTTGTCTAGTTGATCTGTCTTTTTGTGACAGTGGAGTATTGAGATCCCCCAATACAATTGTATTAGTGGTTATTTGATTTTTCATGTTCATTAATATTTGTTTTATATAGTTGGGTGCACTGGTATTTGTTGCATATATATTTATGATTGTTATCTCTTCCTCTTGGATTGTTCCCTTTACAAGGATGGAGTGACCTTCTTTATCTCTCTGGATCATTCTTGGCTTGAAATTCACTTTGTCCGCAAAAAGAATAGCTACCCCTGCTTTTTTCTGGGTTCCTGTCACATGGAGTTCTTTTCCATCCTTTGACTTTCAGTCTATGAGTTTCTTTTTGAATTAAATGTGTTTCTTTTTTTTTTTTTTTGTGGGTCCCGGGGGGTCGACCTCAGGACCCCACGCGCCAACAGGCACCCGTGCCGCTGAGTGATATCACCAGCCCCTTTTTCGTATGTGGGATCCGGGAGTCGAACTCGGGCCCTCGCGCTTGCAAGGCAGGCGCTTACGCCGCTGAGCCATCTCACCGGCCCTAAATGTGTTTCTTGTATACAGTATATTGTTGGATCTTGCTTCTTGATGCAATTTGCCAGTCTGTGCCTTTTGATTGGTGAATTGAGACCATTAACATTAATGGTTAAAACTGATATGTATTGACTTATCCTTGTCATGTTATTTTCTTGTTGTTGGCTCCCCCTCTTTTAATTTTTGTTTTCCATCCCTCTCTTTAATTATTTGCTCTGCCTGGTGGATTCCTTCTGTTGGGGTTTCTGGAGTTGTAGTCCTTGTTATCCCTTTCTAGAATGTCCTTCAAAACATTTTGGAGTGCTAGTTTGGTGGTTATAAATTTTCTCAGATGTTCTTTGTCATGGAAGTATTTTATTTCTCCATCAGTTTTGAAAGATAGTTTTGCAGGGTACATCAATCTAGGTTGAAGATTATTTTCCTTTAGAACTTGAAATACATCATTCCAAGCTCTTCTTGACTTGAGGGTTTGTGCTGAAAAGTCCGCTGTGATTCTGATGGGCTTTCCTTTATAGGTGATTTGTTTCTTTTCTCTAACAACTTTTAAGATTCTACTCTTATGTTGAATTTCTGGAATCTTGACTATGATATGCCTGGCTGAAGATTTTTTATCATGGCTAATTGGGGTTCTATAAGCCTCACTTATCTGAACATCAAATTCTTTTTCTCTACCAGGGAAATTTTCTGTGATAATGTCTGTGAACAGTGTTCTGATGTCATTTATGCTATCTCCTGCTTTTTCATTGACTCCAATCAATCTTAAGTTATTCTTCTTTGCATGATCTAGCAGCTGCTGGATTGATTTTTCATTGTCCCTTGCTATTTTTAAGAATTCTTTCTTTTCCTGATCAGTAATTGCAAGCCTGTCTTCTATATCTGAGATCCTGTCCTCACATTGGCTTAATCTGCTGCAAATACTTTCAATGGAATTTTTGTTCTCCTGGATATCTGCTTGAATCTGCTTTATGGAGTCCATTCATTTCCTATGCTGAGCATTCATGGCTTCCATCATTTTCTTAAGCTCGTCTATTTTTTTGTCTGTGTCTGCTCTAGCGTCCTTAAGCATGGTCTTCATTGTGGACATTATCTCTGCAGTTATCTGAGAAATTATTTCTGATTTAAATTTTTCCAGAGCCTCATTCAACTGCTGTGTTGTTACCACTTCAGAGATGTCAGGTGGGTGGCTTTCGGTTTGTCGCACCTCACTGCCCCCTGGGTTTGCCTTTGGTGAACTGGATGTGTGGGATTGCATCTTGTTTAAGTGTCGTCTCATTTTCTTTTCTTTCTTTAGTTTAATTCCCGGGGTGATGTTTTTAAATTGCCTATGGTAGGTTGCTTTATTGCTAGTATTTCAAACTCTTAGGAGATTCTTGGAATACCAGGAAGGAAAACGCCAGTCAGTGTGTCTTTCTCGGCTGGTGCTTCTCTGTACCACGGCGTCTCGCGTTACTCCGCGGAGGTTCCCACTGGAGCCGTGGATGGAGTGGCAGCCTCCCTGAGTTCTCAGCTCAGCTGCTGCCCCCCCCACAATGGCGCCCGGCTAGTGGCTCTCTTGCACGCCTGACAGCTGGGCATTAGCACTCACCGCCAGTCAGTGTGTCCTTCACGGCCGCCGCTTCTCTGCACCGCCGCTTCTTGCGTTCCTCCGTGGAGGCCCCCGGGGGCGCCAGCAGTCACCGCGTGTCCGCAGATTTGAACTGCTTCAGTCGCGTCAGGATTCCCGACACAGGGAAAAGGCGCCGTAGGCCACCTCCTTCTTCGTTGTTGGGGTTTCTCTCTTCACTTTCTCCGTGGGCCCCAAACTGCGCTTCAGATCTTTCTTGGGTCCATGGGAGCCACTTCTCTCTTTCTTGTCCCCCTCCAGTCACTATATTCCAGTGTCCGGATGGCGACTTTTGGAGAGGTTCACTGCCTGCTTCTTACAGATCCGCCATCTTTTTTTCCCAGGAAGAATATTTGAAGACGAGTTAGGTTCAGTCTTTCCATAGGCGGTCGTTACATCCTTGCATCTACCATCTGATGTTTGTTACAGCTGATTGTTTACAACAACAGGCTCCGTTAGGAGCAGGGCTTTACTTTGAATGTGCAGTGTATGTGGAGATATAGGGTGTGTGTGTGTAGGCCATAGGTCTACAAGCCATATTTAAAATATGATTTAATATTTTAGTACACACCTATAATCCCAGCATTTGGGAGGCTGAGGCAGGAGGATCACTGAGAGTTTGAGGCCAGCCTGGGCTACAAGGTGAGTTCAAGGCCAGCCTCT
The DNA here is from genome assembly GCA_028451465.1 of Erethizon dorsatum. Lineage (NCBI taxonomy): Eukaryota > Metazoa > Chordata > Mammalia > Rodentia > Erethizontidae > Erethizon > Erethizon dorsatum. The sequence continues at coordinate 69,983,237 of CM051824.1, forward strand.
GAACTGCATAGTGAAACCCTGTCTCAAAAACACACCAATAAATAAATAAATAAATAAATAAATAATTCTAATACAGTTGTTCTAGTCCTATAAAACCTACGATACCTTTTAAATATATTTATAATTTACTGAAATGAATAGCTGACATAATTACATTTTCCTAAAATTTGTATTCACCTGTAATATAAAAGAGGAATAAGAGAAAGTATTTATAATGAAATAATTTGATTTTAGTACGTAAATGCTCAGGTACAGCTAAACTAGAAAACATAATAAAGTAGGAAATGCTGGGCCCACTTATAACAGGTAACTTTGGGTTTAAAAAGGTAAAATGATATTCATGTGAACCCTGTTGTTCTTTGTCTTTGTACTGGAAATAAAGGTAAAGAATGTGTGCTTCTGTATATCCATAAAATAACTAGAAGTGGACAGACACAAATATAGACTGATACAGATGTGCTGACTCAAATAGCGCCAGCAACCTTACCATCAAGGATGTGATTTTCTGAGACCCAGCAACTCTTGGCAAAGGTCCCTGCAAAACAAAATGCAATCTGCTTTCAATTTAACCAGCAGTTGCACTGACGCACAATTCAGTATCTAACGAAACTGTTTAAACTTGGTGAACTGTGTGTTTATCCCTGGAAGGTGTTTTGGAAATCCACAGGTGCATTTTGATCTCCACAGTGCCTGAGGAGCAGTGTGCCTTGCAGTCCACGGGGCTGGAGCTGCTGGACAGCGTGCAATGTGTGGACCGGCTGCATGATGAAGGATTGTCCCATATCCCACGAGACTTTCCAACACCCACCAGAAACTCATGCAGGAGAAAATCCTTCTTCACTAATCCAAGCCTAGGTGTGAGCTCCTTCGATGTGCAGAGGCCTTTTAATTTGATATGATCCCATTTGTTGATTCTCAGTGTTATTTCTTGACAAACATCTTTTTTTTTTGAGACAGGGTCTCACTATGTAGTCCAGGCTGGCCTCGAACTTTCAGTGATCCTCCTGCCTCAGCCTCCCAAATGTTGGGATTACAGGCATGCACCACCACGCCCAGCCCAAGCATCATTTTGAGCAGGCTGTTCTTTCTCCACTGAATGGTGTGGGCACCCCTTATTGAAGATCATTTGACCCTAGATGCAAGTTTATTTCTGGGCTTTCTGGTCCTTTCCATTGGTTTATATGTCTGTCTTAACACAAATACCATACTGTTTTGATTACTGTAGCTTTGTACCAACATTTGAAATCATGAAGGGTGAGTCCTCCAACATTGTTCTTTTTTTCTAAGATTGTTATAGCTGTGTAAGTTGCCTTAAGATTGCATATAAATTTTATGATGGATTTTTCTAATTCTGGAAGACTTGGTTGGAATCAGATTGAATCTGTAGATCACTTTGTATTGTACTGACATCTTAACAATATTGTCTTCTAACCCATAAACATAGAGATGTCTTTCCATTTATTTATCCCATACCTTTTCTGAATTTGTAACTGTTATGTCAATTTTTTTTTTTCTGGTAAAATCTAGCTTTCTGAAATCTAGGGGATTGATATGTTCTAAATTCTCCCTCTTTCCTTCCAGTTTCTCACCACTTATACATTAGGGATCAGTTATTGCTTAATATTTTCTCATAAATTATTGGCAAGGCAAAAAATTTAAGAGATGATATTCTTTCAGTAAAATAAGACTCCAACAAAGATGCTAATGAGAAGACTCCGAAGCGAGTGAAATGTTGAACTCACGAACTTGTTCTACAATCTTTTCTCCAGCTCCAAGATCCTAAGATGTCTTTTTTCTCCTTTAGGACACGGGTCACAAACACCTTTTAAAAAGTGTTTAGTAAATAGTAAACATTTTAAGCTTTTCTGGCAATGTAGTCTCTGCCAATATAGTGTGAAAGCACCCATGGAGTTAAAAAAAAAAACCAAACACCAATACATGCAACATCTTGAAAATATGATGCTAAATGAAAATCGGTGGACAGGGCTGGTGAGATGGCTCAGCGGCGTAAGCGCCTGCCTCGCAAGCGCGAGGGCCCGAGTTCGACTCCCGGAACCCACATACGAAAAAGGGGCCGGTGATATCGCTCAGTGGCACGGGTGCCTGTTGGCGCGCGAGGTCCTGAGGTCGTCCCCCTGGTACCCACAAAAAAAAAAAAAAAAAAGAAAATCGGTGGACATAAGAGGTTGCATACGGTCCTATTTGTGTGCAATGTCCAAGAGAGGCAAGTTTATAGGGACAGAAAGTAGATTAACGTTTTTCACAGACTGGGGAATGGTAGAAGAGAATGGGAGTGATTGCTAATGGGTTTCTTTTTGGAGTAATGAAAATGTTCCAATATTAAATAATGATGGTTGTACAACTTTGTGAATATACTAAAAACCACTCAGTTGTAAACTTTAAAGAATGAAGCTATGGTATGTGGATTGCATTTTAAAAAGCCATGGATAATATATAGATAAATGGGTGTGGTTGTGGGGCATCTTTTGCTGTGCCCTGCCCTAGACTTTAAGATTCACACAGTCAGGACTTTTTTTTTTTTTTTTTTTTTTTTTTTTTTGAGACAAGATCTAGCTATGTAGTTCTGGCTAGCCTTGAACTCACTATGTCACACAGGCTGGCCTCGAACTTGCAGCGATCCTTCTGCCTCAGCCTCCTGAGTGCTGGGATTACAGGCATGCACCATCACGCCCAGCTTATGTGTTTTAGTTATAATTAGTCTATAGCACCTAATACAATACCTTTCAAGTAAGTAATTATTCCACAAATGTTTGCTAAATCAATGAATCACTGAATGAATGCATTAAAGGTTCTGTTTGGCCAAATGGAGCTATGCCTTTGGAAAGTGCCTTGGTAACTTTCTCTCTGGTCTATGTATAAAGCCACATCCACTTCCACACTCCTGAATTTTGCTTTTCTAAACCACACAACTACTGCTATTCCTTATTTCAATCCTCTTCTAGTCTGTGACCCCACTCATCCATTTATTACTGTATGATAAACTTACCTCTCCTTCCATTTACTGCTTGTCCCTCTTGTATTTTCATCTCTTGGTGCCACATAATTTTTAATTCATGTATTTATTCATTCAACAACAAATATTTATGAAGCATAAGGTATTATCTCTTCCTTTTAATCCCAGAAAGGATGGAGCCTGGTGTAACCCAAAGGTAAGCCTGAGTTCCTGCAGTCTCCCGTCTCTGATGGTGTCATGGTCAAATAAAGTCTGGAAACAAAAAAAAGTATTTAAACTCTAATTCTACTTGTATCCTTCAAAGGCTATTAATAAAGACCTTGCGCTAGGCAGCTTTTGATCACTGTGGCAAAATATCTGACATAAACAATTTAAAGGAGGAAAAATTTAATTTTTTTCATGGTTTCAGAAGTTTCACTCCCTGGTTGGTTTGCATCCATTACTTTGGGCCTGAGGTGAGGCAGAACATCATGGCGGAACGGTGTAGAAGAGCAGTTGCTCAGCTCGTGGCAACCAGGAAACAGAGAAGGTAGGAGAGCCCAAGAGGAAGGGGCCAGGGACTAGATACAGTGTCCAACTCCTGTTTCTATCACCTCCCAGTAATGCCATCAAATTACGATCCAAGCACTTCCCAAAAACCCATTAGCAACCAAGCCTTTAACACAACGAGCCTTTTGGGGGGACATTTCAAGTCACAACCCTAACAGACCTATTCATAACTCACAATAATACTTCATAAAAATCTCCTTCCCCTCATTTGTCTTGATCCATGTGTCTCCTCATTACTCTCGACTTTTCCCTTCTCCTTTGTCAAACATTTGTGGCTCTTCACAAAGAGTGACACATCCCAATTTAGGACATTCACTGTTCTCTTATACTCCCCATTGGGAAGTTCAATTCTTTTTGGAGGCCTCTAGAGCTGCTGCCAGATTCTTAGTTATTCATACTTTATGCTGAAGTCCTTATGGTTGAGGAATGGGGAAATTCTCTTGGAGAACTTGCATTGCCACATGCAACAAAGGATACATTCACTAGGCAAAAATCCTTAAGACCATAGCCTCATGCTATGTGGTCCTCTTTGCCATAGTGAAAGCAAATATAAAACCATCTGCCATTTCCCCAAGCTCCAAACATGGTCAAATTGGGATCTGAAAAAATGCCGAAGGATGAGTGGCCAAGTATCTATAGTGATATTGCATAGTGATACTGGCACACAGAAAATCTATTGGGCTGTGAAGTCTCCAGACTGAGCCCTGTTGACTCTCCAGAGCTCCTTGATCGGGGGTGGAGAACAACTGACCCCCACGCACTGAGACTGACTGGTCCGAGGTCTGGCTTCTGGGACAGAGGCCAATCTGCACCACTTCCTTTGCTGTTCCCAGCCTTAATTCCTCCATCTGTTCTCTTCTTCTAAGAGCTATCCTGGTTTCTCTTTCTCTTCTTTAACCCTGAATAATTTACCAATGAATGAGAATTCAGCAGGGGCCTTGAGGTTGTGACAGTACCTTTACTGAATGTTTTTTAGTATAAAGTCATTCTTGATTAATTATCCTGACTCAAGTGTCCTCGATCACCTAAACGTGTTCCACTCCAGCATGAACACATCACCACATGTTTTCCTCTTGCTGACACATGGCTATGGTTATGAATTTTGCATCAAATACTACAAATTGTCCATTCTTTTGCTATATGATCACACCAGACTAACAGGTTTTCTGTTTTGAAGCCCACAAATCCCTTCTCAGAGAGACCTCTGGGAGTTGTCACTTAGTGGCATGTCACAAAACTTTCCATCCTGACACCTTTGCACTGCACTGACCATGATTCCAGTACTTTTCTCTCGTCTGTGACCTGGCTTGCTCCTCATATAGATTTCTCTGTTTCCTGGTAGCCATTAGCTTGAAGCAACAGTTCATTACCTGCTTGATAGGATTTCCACAAGGAACTGGGCAGAAGTTGTAATACTCTCCCTTCAAGCAAAAGGAAGATTAGAAACTAGTGTCTTGCAACTCCACAGGGAGATTTTTTTGGCTTCCTCAGTGTGGTGGATTAACTAATGGTCAATTTGTAACATCCAGCTGAATAAGTAAACAAGGAAAATCACACATGGCAATGTTGCTCTGTACCTTGCTTTTTGCCTTGTCTCAGAGATCAGTGTTAGGAAGCTGGCTTTTTTTTTTTTTTTTTTTGTTTCCTTAATAAACTTGTTGCCTATGGCTTTACCCTAAAACTAAAATCCATTTTGATGGCCACATAGGTTGTTTTGCTCCTTCTGATCCTTTGTCTTTTTGTTTGCATAGACAAACTGTTAGCCACATGAAGAGAGGTAAAAACAGTTCCCAGGTGCTAAGGAGCTCAAGGTCACCACCTATTCTAGAAGATGTCATCGTAGTATGAGACACGTCCCACACAGATCAGCAGGTGAGCGCTCAGCGGTTTCGAGCCGGCTTTCTGGGAGAGCTTGGATTTGTGCTCCAGCAAGCAATGTGGCTCTTGAGTTGCCGCATCAGACCTCCATATGGCTAATTCTGAACACCCACCTGTATGCATCCCACTCCTTTTCCTCCTATTTCTGTGCTATATATGACAAAATAGCAAAATAAATGGCAAGAACAAAAAGTAGCATAAGAGTTTGGAGGAAGGAGATTCCATATATGTGGTGCTTTTTGAGCAGGGGCAGGCCAGGGTTTGATATAAAGGAGTTAGTGAATTCAAGGAGAGAAAACCAGAAAAGGCAAACAGAGAAGGTCAACAAACGGCTCAGACCTTGAGTAGCGTGAGGTCAAGCGGACAAGGACAGATGTTTCACAGCAAGGAGCAGATGAGGAGCAGCATAAACAGTGGAGCCGCTGATCCCACAGACACTAAGTTTGTGTTTACTCTTGGAGGGTCTCAAATAAGCCTGGCTGTCTGATAGGGTGGTCTCCCTCAACTTGTTCTTTCCAGGAGTATCTTTAATCTTTATTATCGATCCTTTGTTCGTCTGTGTATAATTTAGAATCATCATGTCAAGACCCATTTGGGATTGCACTTGTATTGGCTCTGATCCTATAGACCAATTCAAGAGAAACTCAGTTCTTTTTTATTATTTATTCATTGAGGTGCTGGGGGTTGGACCCCAGGACTGAAGCATTGACATCTTTGTACTTTTGCAATTTTTTCTAGCAACAAGCACAGTATATCTCTTCTTTTACTTAGATATTTTTGAGCATCTCTCAACAAAGTACATTTGCCCTTCCAGGTTTTACCCAACAAATACTAATTTGAGTTTCTTGTGCAAAGCACTAGGAATATGAATGAAGCAGAGAGACCAAGCGAGCTTGGAATTTACTGCCGAATGATGAAGGCAGCCAATGAAAATAGCAGTGCATGGTCCTGTGTGACAGCTGTAATCAGAGAAGAAGTCCCAGGGGCTTGCACATGGCAGAGGCTGACCTGGCATGCACGGGTACAGAGCAGGTGTCACAGAAGGCTCCCCAGAGTAAAGGACTTGCAATCTCATCTCCCACGTTTCCCTCTGGCAACTCTGTTGTGTCCCTCATCATTCTTTGTACATCTTATCTTTCCTTCAATGTCCACGTTAAATTCTCTCCAGGTCTCACACCCATGGCAGTTGTCTCTTTCTTAGTTCTGATAATAAAGCAAAGGTGGTACAGAGGCTGTGCTAACCTGAAGTTTTGTATGTGTGCACACAGATTAGGTTAGATCATACAAAAATCACCGAATAGTTAACCATTTTTAACCCACAAAAATGGCAATTCCATATGGTCCAACCATATGACTTGAAAACTTTGCCTAGAGTTTCCCTTTATAAATCCACACACAAATTTACAGTTTAGTTCCAAGAAATAAACTTATAAGCAGACCCACCAATACTCTCTCATTATATCCCCCAGAGTCGCAAAAATGTAAATTCTCATTTACATACTTTACATCTGATCACATACATACATACAAAAACACAAGATGACAGGCTCATTCACAAATGTCCTCACACACCATGCAGCCAATATGCACACACGAACCAGCAGATGCACAGGATGCAAATACACAGAGGCTCTCTCGCACGCACACATTCATCCTAACGAACACATTGGTATACACATAGACTCCCACACATATGCTCATAGACACACACTTGTACCCAGATATATCCAGAATAATTCTCAAACTTGACAAAGCCAGATGCATATGCACCGTCGGGGGAGAATTTCACCCACTCTCTTCTAATCTGTCCTTTTGTAGGCCTAGAAAATCAAATAACAAGATGCTATAATTATGTTTCAAATAAAAATTAATAAGCTCTGAGTAAGGATCCAAAGAATTCTCTTGGGAATAAAGAGTTTGTTCTTCAGCACATGGATTTTTTTTTTTTTTTTTTTTGAGACAGGGTCTTGCTATGTAGCCCAGGCTGACCTCGAACTTGCAGCAATCCTCCTGCCTCAGCTTCCTAAGTGCTGGGATTACAGGTGTATGCCACCACACCCAGCAACATGGGTTCTATAACATTCACTAAGGCTGCTCCAAGACCTTTTAGGCTTACATCCTCTGTAACTTCAGAGCTGAGGTTACCAACAAGTGACCTCTAATTATTGTCCCTGATCCAGAAAAAGCCTTTTTAATTTCAAGTCCCTGTCAGGCCAACTTTCTCATTGGGCTGAGTAAAATGGAAACCAGTAACAGGGAGGGTGGGCTGGAACCAGGTATGGGTGTAAATGTGGACAGCCAGTTGTCAGAGTGCGGTAGGTGGACTGTCACATTAGTAGGGCACCTCCTGGGCCAAGTGGGCGGTGAAAGTCCAGGGACAAAGAGGCAGTGAGTGTCTGTTCCTTTTTGACATTCACTGTACTTCCCAGGCTCTGATCCTGTCTCCTTGCATGATCTCTGTCTCGTTTCCATGGACACCAAGATCTGTCACAGGAACAGCATGGGAAACTTTCAGCAGAGAAAAAACATCAAGCCAAGTCTGCTTGTTAAGCTCTTAGGGCTTTGTGAATTAGGTAGGAGCTGTTTTTGCAAACCTCCACACTGAACTGTGACAGACTATAGGAAAGTGCACACTGAATCTTCACAAAGTCATTACAGCCATGTGACCCCACTCAGGTCAAGATAGAAGAACATCACAAGCTGTGTGTGGGGGTGCACACCTGTAATCCCAGCACTCAGGACACTGAGGCAGGAGGAACACTGGGATTGAGGCCAGTCTGGGCTACATGGTGAGTTCAAGGCCAGCCTGAGCTACACAGCAAGACCCTGCCTCAAAAAAAAAAAAAAAAAAAAAAAAAAAAAAAAAGATATAGACTATCTCAGCACCGCAAACCCTCATTACACCCTCTTCATCCACTGCTGCCAAAGAAAACTGGCACATCTGGTTTGAATTTTATAGAACCAGAATCACATGGTACAAATTCTTTTGTGTCTAACTTCTTTGATTCAACATTATATTTATGAGACTCACAGAAATGGTATAGTATTGTGTAGCAATAGTATAGAATTCCTTTGTAAGAATACAGGTGAGGGCTGGTGATATAGCTCAGCGGAGCGGCATAAGCGCCTGCTTGGCAAGCACGAGGTCCTGAGTTCGACTCCCAGTACCCGCATATAAAAAAAGAAAAGGAAAAAAAAAAAAAAGAATACAGGTGAACATCTCTTCCAAAAATCCAAAATCCAAAATTCTGCAAAACCCATAAATTTGTGAGCACTGATATGATGCCACAAGTGGAAAACTTCACAACATGAAACTTTGTTTCAAACATAAAACTATTAAAAATATTGTGCAAAATTACCTTCAGGCTCTATGTATATAAAACATAAATGAATTTTATGTTTCAACTTGGAGCAGCATCCCAAGATATCTCAAGATGTGTGTGTCAATTCCAAACTCCGAAGAAAATCTAAAATCTGAATCACTTCTGGTCCAAGCATTTTGGATATGGAATACTCAACCTGTATGGTACTGTTTGTCCACTCTGCCACTGCTGGAAAAAGCAGCTGTTTCAAGTTTTTCACTATTACTAGAAACACTGTCACAAATATCCTTGTGCAAAGTGTACACATCTTATAAAGACATATATATATATATATATATATATATATATATACACACACACATACATATGTATACATATATATGGAATGCATATCTAAAATATATAAATAATTTTTACAAATAAAAAATAACTCAAGCAAACATGGGACAACATAAATGAATGGGCACTTCATAGAAGAGGACATGGCCTTTAAAAATTCGAAAAGGCACTCAATCTCAGTCACTGGGAAAGTCGAATTAGAAGCACAATGAGATACTACTACTCACTTGTAAAGAAGGTTAAAATGATAGACTGCCTAATGGGAGGTTGATGAGAATTTGGAACAATTAGACCATTCATTCACTCTTAGTGGGATTGTAAACTGATAAAGCGACTGTGGAAAACTGGAGCAACTACCAAAGCTGAACATGTCTATCCCCATGACAAAGCAATCCAACTCCTAGGTACATATTTCACAGAAATGTCAAGATAAGTAATTATGGTGGACCTGAATTGTGAAACTAAAGTTACATCAAACTCTTAGTATGTATAACTAACAAGTGACGGACTGATCATTTAACAATTTTCAGTTGTCCATTGTAATCAACACAGTTCTCAATTCTACATGGTTTCCCACAACTTTTGTCAATATCTTTTCTAGATCTCTACTGAAACTGGTAAAAAGAGCTGGTAAAATTAGAGCCATCTGGGATAGCTCTAAAGATTTCCTTCCTTTTTACTCCTCTTTCTTGCCATTCCCTTCCCTTTTTATTTTTCTAAATTTTTTTGTTAGACAACTGGATATAGTAACTGCAACTGGGTATATAGGTTGAAACGTTGGTTTGTGGTGAAATCTTTCCCCCAAGGGAAAGCAGACCACTATGGCTGGGGCTCCTGGAAATCTGGGGAGTAGCATTACAGAAAGAAGAAATTTATGGGGGAAATCCACGAGGTGCAAATGAACTTGAAATTCAAAGAATGGAAGAAAGCTGGCATGTGAGCTCTTCTAGTAACCCACCAGGTCTTCCAGGATATCTCCCAAGAAATCGGCGCCTTGCTCTGGGCTCAAATCCTTGGCGGGGTTAAGAACAATCTCTACCTATCCACATGACCGACAATCACTTGTCAGACATTTCTTATTGCCATGTTTCACTTCCTGTTGGCATCCTGATTTCACTGCCTTGGCACGTTCAAGATGGCTCTGTCCCATTATTGGCAAGGTGGTACTGCTGTCATGTGGAGCTCAGCTGTAGTGTGGGTGTGGGTGCGGAGCTTTGTCTCCTCTCTGTGTGATCCTTTCCATGAACTGCTGCGCTGTCCCCACAGTTTGGTGGCTGGATTCCAACAGTGAGCATTCCGAGAGAAGCAGGAGGAAATCACACTGCTTCTCATGATCCAGTTTGGGAGGCGGCATGACATCACTTACTTGGCGGTCACGCAGCCACACAGATTCAAAGGGGAGGAGCACAGACTTCCCACTTCTCAGGGTGTCGATCTCATTTCCAGAATATCATAGAGGAACCCTTCGGACACCATGTTAAGTGAAATAAAACAGACATAAAAGGACAAACACTGGATGATACCCTCATACAAGGTGCCTAGAAAAGTGGAATTCATAGAGATAGAAGTGGAATGATCGTTGCCAGGGGCTGGGGAGAATAGGAGATAGTGTTTAATGGGGACAGAGTTTTAGTTTGGGAAGATGGCAAGGTTCTGGAGATGGGTAGCAGTGACAGTTGCACGACCCTATGAATGTACACTTTAAAATGGTTAAAATGGTAACCATTATGTATAATTTACCACATTAAAAAATAAAGGTCGGGCCGGTGAGATAGCTCAGCAGCATAAGCACCTGCCTGGCAAGCGTGAGGTCCTGAGTTTGACTCCCAGTACCCACATAAAGGAAAAAAAGGGCCGGTGATATTGCTCAGCAGCACAAGCGCTTGCTGGCAAGCACGAGGTCCTGAGGTCAACTCCTGGTACCCACAGAAAAAAATAAAATAAAATAAAATAAAATAAAATAAAAATAAAGGTCATGTGGGATGGGGAACATTGTCATGACCACTTTTGGAAAATATAAACTGCTACACACTGGGATAGCTTGTACCAGGATGAGTACATAAATGTCTGGATGGCACCTAATAATTGTGCCCTTTGCTATGAAGTCGTGCATACTCAGGACAAAAATCCCATCCCTAAGAAGTAACAGGGAAAGTACTAGTCAGAGTCAGTGTGTTTTGAGATGCTGGTATTGCTCGAGACCCTGATTGCCGTGTCAGTCCCTTCTCCTCAACCATCTGCCAGATTTCAAGGCTGTAGCTATGCTCCCAGCTCATGTCCTGATTTCCATTACTCTTCAGGATCTCTTGGTAGTTGTTTGTACTTCTTTAGAGTTTGTATTCTTAACAGTGGGAGAGTTGGTCTGAAGGTGCTAACACTGCCATGCTGGAAGCAGATCTCCTCAACAAAGTGAATTTGGAGTTAAAAACTTTCCCACAGAAAATTAGTCACTGACAGGAATTCTTGCTAACTGTTCTGTGTGTACTGTATATTGGTTTTCCATTACTGCATAACAAATCATCACAAAGTTAATAGCTTCAGACCCTAAAGATTTATCATCTGGAAATTCTGCCAGTCAGAAATTCAGGCAGGAGGAGTGGGTTTTCTCGGTCAGAAATCTTGCAAGGTGGTGATCCAGGCATGAGGCAGCCACGTTCCCATCTGCCACGCAGGTGTCCTTCCAAGTTCAGTCAGGTTTATGGCAGGCTTAAGTCACCGCATTTATAGGACTGAGATACCTGTTCTCTGCTACTGGCTAAGGGTTGCTCTCAGCCTCAAATCCCATTCTTAGGCCCTTGCTCTGTGGCCCCTTCCATCCCAGAAAATCTCCCTCACACTGAATGCCCCGCAATCTTTTAAGACCTCTTGCTGTGCTGGGGGAGGGAGGGTAAGAGGTACAGTGAGTGTTTGGCATGCACCAGGCCCTGGATCCAATCCCCAGCACCAGAGGGAAAAAAATTAGAATATCTCTTTCCAGGAAAAGCCCCATCCTATTTGAAGACTCACCTGCTTAGTTCAGGCCCTGAGGATAATCTATTTTAAAAACAACTGATTTGGGGCCGGTGAGATGGCTCAGCGGCTTAAGTGCCTGCACGGCAAGCGCGAGGGCCCGAGTTCGACTCCTGGAACCCACATACGAAAAAGGGGCCGGTGATATCGCTCAGCGGCACGGGCGCCTGCTGGTGTGTGAGGTCCTGAGGTCGACCCCCTGGTACCCACAAAAAAAAAAAAAAAAACTGATTTGAGACCTTCACTGCACCTACAAAGTCCCTTCATATTAGCACTTAATTTAGTATTTGATTAATAAATTGGAAGAAGAAGGTATATTTGCACCGGGGGCCAGGAGTTCTGAAGATCAATTAGAATTCTGCCCCACCACAGTGCATCAATGGTATTACTGGAGACAGCTAAGATAGACAGAAATTAATATACAGTCAGAGAGGGACTGGGCCCTCAAGGAAGTCAGCACAGAAAAGGAAGCAAGATTGTGGCTGGAGGCACAAAATGGAAATGCAATGGCCAGGCTTGCATGCTTCCCTAAGGGATAAGCAGTAACTTGAGATTATACTCTAATACACCTGGTCCAGGAAGTTCAGATAGGCATCAGTCACCCAGGTGGGTGACCAGAGCATCTGGGTCCATCCCCTCCCAAAAATGCCTTTGTTCTTTCCACGTACCCTCCCTATGTGACTCGTTTCCCTACTGGGTCAATATTAGCTAAGTGGCTATAATCTTACAGGTTGACTGTAGTTTGATACACATTGTACCCATGTTGTGACTTTGCTGTATAAAATACCCCTGACAAAGGGCCTTGCTGGCCACCCATTAGAGACCTCCTCTGGAAATCCAGGAGCTATTCTTCTCTTTGTTTCTAATAAAAGTCTCCTAACTTCAGCCTTTGGTTCATGACTTCATTTCTCAATGTTGTGAGATCACGAACTCGGCACATCTGACATCTATTTCTCTATATCAATATTGTTATGTCTATATTTAAGAAGTTCTGGGGTTTTTTTGGCTTGTTTTTGTTTTTCCACAGTACTGGGGATTGAACCCAGGGACCTTTACCACTTTTTAGTTTTTGTTTATGTTGAGACAGGGTTTCACTAAGTTGCCCAGGCTGGCCTCGAACTTGTGATCCTCCTGTCTCAGCCTCCTGAGTAGCTAGGATTACAGGCTTGCACCACCGCACTATGCTTAAGATCTTTATTCTTTAAAGACACATGACAAGATATGTATAGTTATGGGCCGGTGAGATGGCTCAGCGGCGTAAGCGCCTGCCTTGCAAGCGCGAAGGCCCGAGTTCGACTCCCGGAACCCACATACCAAAAAGGGGCCGGTGATATCGCTCAGCGGCACGGGTGCCTGTTGGCGCGCAAGGTCCTGAGGTCGTCCCCCCGGTACCCACAAAAAAAAAAAAAAAAAAAAAGATATGTATAGTTAGAGATGTCTGCTTCAAAATAATATGCAGGGTGGTAAATATAGATGAAACAAGACTGGCCATGTGTTGATACTTGTCAAGCCAAGAAAGGAGTATATGCAGTGTTCATTCCACATTCTCTCTACTTCTGTTTTTGTATATTGATTAATATTACCTATTATTTATAATATGCATATATCCATCTATATATTTTCCCTTCAGTCAATTGAAAGGGCCAAAAGCACAGTCATGTAGCACCAATGAACACTCTGAGTACCCGGATCTAAATGTCATTCTCCATTAAAAGAACCCAGGGAAGCAGGGCCTGTTCCTGGGCCAGAAAGCAAGAAAATGTTCCACATAGTAGTGGTGCTATATCGAAAGGGAACAGAGAGCTGGGGGTGTACCTCAGGAGTAGAGTACTTGCTGTGCATGCATGCAGCCCTGGGTTCAGTCCCTAGCACAAAAAGGAAGAAAAAAAAAAAAAAGAATATCAGACCTACCTGAAGCATCAAAATAAATAATATTAACGATGTAATATTTGTGCAGAAAAATCAGCAGTAAGAGGCCATGCTGATATAAATGAGTGAATGATGAAGGAGAAAGGAAGCCTCTCCCTTATGGTAGAAAAAGGAATAAATATAAGTGGAATTCCATGGAGTAAGAAAAATCACCATTTTGCATTCACCATAGTAATCATCACCACTGGATTCTAAACATTTGTGGGTGAAAGCTCAATTAAGAAAGGAAAGCTACAAAATTTCTAAGTATCTCCTTACAAATTGCTTATTACAAAGGGGAGAAATCGCTTACTGTGGATTAACCTAACAAACACTACCTTACCCACTAACTAAAATTAATATCATTAATAAATGCAATAAATTGCCATAACAACTTTACAGTAAGATGCCCTAAAAAGGACATGACAGGTTTTCTGTGATATTCCAGCCAAACATAACTGAATCTAATTATAAGAACACATCAGACAAACACAAACTGAGGAATGTTCTAAAAATAAATGTCATTTTGAAAGACAAAAGTTAAGGAAGAAGACTAAGGGTTTACAATAACAAATTACCCTAGATTAGACCACACACCAGTTTACCAAGCAAAACATAGTTATATGATTATTTGGATAAATGCTGAAATTTGAGTATGAACTATGGGTTAGTTCAGTTTTCCATTTTTTTTTTTTGTTCATGGTGACATTAATGTATCAAAAAAATTTTTTTTATATTGTCTCTTGGCCAAAAGAAATATCTAGGTCCAAATAATTTATTAATTATACCCTATTTAGCAGTCATTTGAAAAAAATGTAAATTGAGAGCAAAATAATATTTTTATTTTATTCTTAATTAGTGATTACTAATGGGATGCGTGCACCGGTTTCACACCGCTCTTCTCAAACCTGGTATCAGATCGGACAAGGCCACTCTCACTTCCTGTTCTACGTTGAAAAACTCGGCCGAGATACGACACAGCCAAAGGAATGTGGCGCCATCTACTGCTGAAACTGCTCACAGCTTTAGAGTTTCACAGTCTGTCTTCATTTTGTTCACTTTGAAAATTTACAGTCGGACAGACAGCCCCCTGTGAATTCACTGTGGGGATGTGCAGCCTCTCGGAGCACTTAGAGAACCACGGATTATATAATAGTCCTGCATGAATTTTGCATTTCCCGATTGTGGCAAGTATACTGTTCCTATGTAGGAGGAAACCCTTGTTCTAAGGAAACCCACGTTGAAATATTTATGGATTAAGAAACACAGCTGAGCTGGGCGTGGTGGCTCACACCTGTAATCCCAGCACTCTGAGAGGCTGAGGCAGGAGGATCACAAGATCAAGGCCAGCCTGGGCGATTTAGGGACTTAGCAAGACCTTGTTTCAAAAACAAAACAAAACATAATAAAACAAGTGCCTGCCTGGCAAGCGCAAGGCCCTGAGTTCGATTCTCAGAACAACAACAACAAAAAAGCTGGGTGGGGATGTAGTTCAGTGCAAAGGCTCTGGGTTTACTCTCCAGTACCATTAAAAAAAAAAGTTTGCAAATAAATCTCAAATGGTTCAGAAAAAGTGTGCACATGTGAGCATATTTGTACTGTTGTTAAAACTTTTCTGTGTGAAATTATTTCAAAATAAAGAGTTTTGAAAGATGAAATGCAGGGCCGGTGATATAGCTCAGTGGCATAAGCACCTGTCTGGCAAGTGGGAGGTCCTGAGTTTGACTCCCGGTACCCGTATATATAAAAAAAAAAAAAATGAAACGCAATACTTAAGGTGTATAAACAAATACATTTAAATAATTTAAAATGCCTAGAAATTAAAAGCACTGACTCAGAGAGCTGCAACATTTTGTAGAGAGAAGGAATGTACAAGGGAAGGGCACACATAGTATCAGTGATATTTTATTTCTCAAGCTGGGCGCTAGAGACATGGGTATTTTTATATCATTCTCTAGGTATAGCCAAAATATTTCATATTCACTTTTTAAAATATGTAGAATCTTTCTCAATGCATAAAAATAGAAGATACAAGTAAGTGAAAGCACATTGCTACTGTTTGTTGGGAATTACTATGCACAAGTGGGTTCCACATCTATGGATTCAACAGATCAGAAATATTTGTGGAAAAACTGTCTGTACTGAACACATCCAGATTTTTTTTCTTGTCAATATTCCCTAACCGATATAATAATCATTTATATAACATTTATATTGTAGTAGTTATTTTAAGTAATCTAGAGGTGATTTAGAGTATATGGGAGGTTACATGCAAATGCTTTCCACTTTACATGAGACTAGAGTACCCTCGGATTTGGGTTACCTGTAGGGGTCCTGGATCCAGTCTCCTGAGGGTACCGAGTTAGGACTGGATTTCACATGCATTATTTCCCACGGTCCTCACCACTTCCGCGTGCCCCTGACATAAAGTACAACAGGGCTGGCTCCAGACCTCACGCTTCCATTGTATTCCCAGGCAGTACTGTCGCATCGAATTCATGCTGCTCTTTCTTCTTTTTATTTAAGGAGTGGAAAAGAAGGCCAATTTTCATGCTTTTTCAATTCTAAACCACTTGAATGCATTCACTGGAACATGTGGCTATATATATTAAAATGCCAAAAAACACGGTAGGAAAAAATTGTAATAAATTTTATTCTTTGGCATATTTTGTTGCTATGTTGTCCAGACTAGTCTCAGACTCCAGTGCTCAAGCAATCCTCTTGTCTCAGCCTCACAAGTAACCGGACGTATAGGCATGGGTCACCACACTCAGTTTACTGCTCTTATTCTCAATAATATCATGCCTAAGTCAGTCTCTTAACAATTGAAGAGTTGACATTTTGTAATTACTCTTCCACAATACCAGTTCTCTTACAGGGTCAAAAGTACACTATCAAAGAAATAAGATGTTTACTGATTTATTAAGTCATTTTGAGAGATCAGCATCTTGGGTTTATGAAGAATCATTCTTTTAAATTTTAAACTATCAAAATCCTAACTGGGACTTTCATTTCCTATTTTTGAAAATCTTTACATGTTTCATTATGTCATATTACTTGTTGATTATGAAAACAATCTAGAATAAGCTTTTTTGTTAAAAAATTTAAAGTTTGAAATCTGATTTAAAATAACTATGACATTTTGAACCTTTATGCATTGTCTTCCTGCCATGTTTTTTTTGTTAGGTTTGGTTTGGTTTGGTTTTTTGAGACAGGGTCTCACTACATAGTTCAGGCTGGCCTTGAACTCACTATGTGGCCCAGGTTGGCCTCGAACTCAGAGATCCTCCTGCCTCAGCCTCCCAACTGTTGGGATTATAGGCATGCGCCAGCATGCCCAGCTCCTGCAATATATTCAGGATCTACATGAGAACAGAAACGATGCCACTTTGCCTTTGTAATTTGCTGGGAAATTGGTAGTTACTCTTTCCTATGGCACTAAATAACCATTTGTCAAGTTTTACTCATTTTCTGTAACTGAAGATACTGACTCAAAAAAAAAAGACTATTCCTTGTCAGACAGACAAAAATGGTTATCTTAGGATTCATTATTCTTCTACCTCATGAGTGAGGTTAGGTTTGATGTGAGCAGCAGACAGAGGGGGAACATGAAGAGCTTACAGCTACAATTGTACATCATGACAGAGCTGGATGAGAATAAAAGAAACAGGTACAGTATTCCAAGCTTCCCTCCCCCAGATGAGTCAACTAATCCCAAAGTCATTTGTTATGTAACAGACAAGCAAAGCCTAAACTAAAATTTTCGCCTTGACTCCAAATGGACAATTTGGGGTTACTGGCAGGGGCGGTGCTGGGGATTGAACAAGGCTTAGTGCATGTTAGGCAAGTCCTGTACCAATGAGCTGTATAATCCCCAACACAACAATTCTTTTCTTGCCTGAAGCCCTCTTCCAAAACCAGGACTCGGACTTTCTCATTTACCCAACTGGGGACTCTGCCTCCCAGGAAGCTTCGGCAAGGGGGAGACAAAACACAGTTGGGCCTCAGTATCTGCAAGTTCTGCTGATTCAGCCAACAGTCCATCAAAATACTATTCAGAAAAACCCTGCGACTCTACTGAACATGTACACTTTTTTTTTCCTTATCATTCCCTAAGTCACCAGACAGGGTCTGAGGAAGTCCTGGAATCAGAGTTGGGGAACCAATTCACCCCACCCACGGGACAGGTTGCAGGTTCACTGACACCCATCACAGAAAATGAATTTTCAGTAAGAGGCATAGGAGATTTATTAGGCAAAAAAATGTAAACGGGGGAGAGAGAGATTTGCTTATGGCCTTGAGCTGGGTGTACTTATGGGGGGGTTGAGAGTGGAAATCTGTAGAATGTGTAATTTTATGAAGACAGGATTCAATCTATAGATAAAGGGCGACAGCTTTTTCTGCAGGGGAAAGGTGATGGCCCATGCAGAGGTGACAGCCATATCAGGCGACAGAGCTGTAGTCTACCCATAGGGAAAGGCCTACTCACAGGTGAAAAGGGATGTCTAGTCACAGGTGGAAAAGTCCCATTTACAGGTAAAAGGGAAGGGCCCAGGCTTATTGTCTTTCAAGACCTCAGGAAGTTTTTACCTGGTTTGCGTCCTGAACCTGTAGTTTTTATTAGAAGTACAGTTTAAAAATTATAATTTTCCTTGTCTCCTTTCTACTTATCTTATTTTTCCAATCCTGCCTCAGTACGGCAACGATTTACTTTGTATTTGCATTTATTAGGTATTATAAGTAATCTAGAGGTGATTTAAAGTACATGTGAGTCTGGGGCAGGCTATGTGCAAACACTGTGGCATCTGATATACTGGATCTGAGGATCCCGGAGGACTGCACAGGAGGGAGGAGGCCAGCAGAAGGGCCCATGATGGGCCGGTGAGATGGCTCAGCGGCGTAAGCGCCTGCCTGGCAAGCGCGAGGACCCAGGTTTGACTCCCGGAACCCACATACAAAAAAAAGGCCGGTGATATCGCTCAGCGGCACGGGTGCCTGCTGGCGCACAAGGCCCTGAGGTCGACCCCCGGTACCCACACACACACACACACACACACACACACACCAAAAAAAAAAAAAAAAAAAACCCTAACCAAAGCAAACCAAACCAAAACCGTGGTCTACTTGGGATTTTTGCCAGCCGGGGCCTTAATAGCCCATACACTCCCAGACAGAGGATCCGCCCTGGAAAGCCAATACATTTCTACCACTAGGTGCAAATGCGACAAGTGCCTTCTGTCCCGGAGCCCTGAAAACGAGACCATGCTGCCCGCGAGGCGTCACCGCGGCCGAGAGCCCCAAGCCGCCAGCTTGCGCGACCTCAGACTGGGCACACCGCGAGCCCGAGACCGGGTGACGGCAGCCGCGCCTCGAGCGGCGATGACGTCACCGCTCACGCGAGCATCGCGAGACTCCTTCTCCGGCCCCCAGCTCCTGCCTCCCAACCGCCCGCGTCCGCTGCCAGGGAGCGGCGGCGATGGCGATCCGCGGAGCCCGGGCGGTGACGAGAGCAGCTGCTCCGCCATTGGGCGAGGAGGCCTGAGGGACAGGCCGGCTTGGCGCACGAGGAGAGACCGAAGCGGGTGGCCCCGAGAGAGCGACAGCCATGGAGGCCAACATGGCGAAGCGGAAGGAGCCCAGCAAGTCTCTCCGCATCAAAGTCATCTCCATGGGCAACGCCGAAGTGGGGAAAGTGAGTAGAGCGCGCCGGGAGGGGCGGGACCTCCGCGCGGCGGGGCGGCGAGCCCATTGGCTGAGAGCGCGGCCACTCAAGCGCGGGGCCCGGCCTCTTCCCCGCCCCCGAGCTGGCCAGCGCTGGCCGAGGTGCTGCAGCCCCGCGAGGAGCACCGGCCTGACCTTTTTGACCTTTGGGTTTCCCCCGGTCCTCCACCGACGTCCTGCTCCCTAAACTGTTACTGGGGTGGCCTCCAACCTTGAATGTACCCCAAAGAGAGTAAGGAGACCTAGTGTCTTAGTTCGGCGGGTCTGCTCAGATACCAGATCTGCCTTCTTTATGGATGACCCGTCCCGGACCTGGAGAGGGGAGTAAAAGTTGTGCTTGGGAGCCGACGCAGCTAAAATGGGGCGCGTGTGAAGGTTAGGAAAATGTTGCTGGGCAGCCCGAATGTCCAGTCCCTTCGCGAGAGCATAATTGAAGCCGACGGGTTTCACAGGGGAGATGGCAGGGTGGCCTGGATCCTGCGATTGTTTTATTTATTCATTCATTCATTCATTTAAAATCTATAAAGTGTCACCACATCCATTCTCTCAGAGCAGGCTCAGTTCTGCCACCCTTCTCTGCTCCTTCCTTGGGGGTCTCAGCTCTAGACTCTCCCTTAGCATGGGAGAGAGGTCAGAGGGGACCTCAGGCCTTTTCCCAGCGAATTCCAAGGCTGCCTTTTCTTGCTCAGATTGTCTCTCCGGGGCAAGTGGAAGGTGTTAGCCAAAAGCTGCCCAAGGTCATCGAATCAGTGGCAGAGAGGACTGGAACCAGAGCCATCATTCTCCTCCTGTGGCGCTCATTGCCACGATTGAATGCTGTGAGAATTAACCCTGACTCGGTCTGAATTGGAGAGCTGTTAATGCAAGTTTTTAGGCCAGTGTCCTGCACACAGGACATCTCAGGAAATGTTGATTAGTATTTTTTTTTCTATTTAACACGACTTTGCACTATTTATGTGTCTTTGTATGAAGGTATTAAGAGACATTCACTGAATGTTCATACATATTGAATGGCAATTATGTGCCAGGTATTAAAGAGAAAAAAAAATAGGCTTTAGATTATATACTAACCTGGCTAAGTGATCATGTATCACTTTTGTGATTTTACTTTACCTAATGGTACAAGAACAGAAATATCCCAAAATGTGTCACGCCTTTATTTAACATTGTTCTAGGTTTATTAGCCAGTGCAATTTGAGACGAGAAAGAAAATATTTACAATAACAACCAAAATAAAGTGCCTCAGTTTAAATTTAAGAAAAATAAGAACCATTTGAAGAAAAATTTCAAACTCCAAAAGGGACATACAATTACAGTACTTAGGCAAAATGCAAAGATAGCTTTCCTCCTAGATAAGAGCACTCAATATTACACAGATCAGTTATTTAAAATAATCTACAAACGTTATTCACTTCCAGCTAAAACACCAGTAAGATTTCTTTTTCAGAACATAAGAAAAATTCACTAAGGTCCTTATGTAAAGCTGGGTGTGGTGGTGCACGCCTCTAATTCCAGCACTCAGAAGGCTGAGGCAGGAGGATCACAGGAGTTCCAGGCCAGCCTGGGCTACATAAGGAGTTCAAGACCACCCTGAACTAAGTGGTGAGTCCCTGACTCAAACCCTCCAAAAGTCCTTATGAAAAGTTAAAGATGAGAATAACCAAGAAAATTGTGAAAAGGGAAATGAGACTAACTCTACCAGGTATTTAAAAATAAAGTTACCAGACTTTTCTTGTTGGTTCTGGAAAGAAAATAGTGAAGGGAACAGAATAGAGTCCAGAAATAAATTTGAACAATAAGGAAATTCATTGTACAACAAACATAGTAAAATCATGGGAAAATAGAGACTATTTAATGAGTGCTGTTGGAACAGTGCTCTTATTTGGGGCGGGGTAGATTCCTATTGCATTTCTTTCTTAAAAGTAAGTTCTAAATGGGTAAAAGATTTATTATTAGTAGAAGTATTTTGTGGTATGGGAATTGAACCCAGCTCCCTGCCCCCCTTTCTTTACTTTATATTTTGAGACATGGTCTCCCTAAGATGCTGTATTTCCTAGGTGAGGCTGAAACTTGTGATCCTCCTGCCTCAGCCTCCCCAAATGCTGGGTTTGCAGGCATGTGTTACCATGCCCAGTTTAAGTGTAACTTTTTAAAAATTTATTTTGCCTTAGGTATAAAAGTAGCACATGCCTCCTTTAAAGAGAAAGATATAAACAATTTTAAAGTTAAAAATTAAGAAATGCCTTACTAGTCAGGTGTGGTGGTGCACGCCTGTAATCCCAGCACTTGGGAGGCTGAGGCAGGAGGTCAGCATGAGTTCGAGGCCAGCCTGTGCTACATACGTGAGTTCAAAGCCAGCCTGCAATACATAGCGAGACCCTGTCTCAAACCTTCATCCCCTCAAAAAAATAAAAAGAAATGCCTTACCTAGTAAATAATCTCTGGGCCAAAGGTCATATCAAAACAAATGAGAGTAACCAGAAAGCAATGAAAAAGACTCCAAAGCAAAGCCTTCAGGACAGAATGAACGTCGTAGTCGAAGGAAACCACACCGTCTTACTCGTATTTAAAGAAGAGAAATAATGACTGGAGGAAAATAATGGTTGTACAACTCTGTGATAATACTAAAAACCACTAGTGTGTACTTTAAAGTGTAAATTTTATATGTGAATCAGCTTTCAATTAAAGAAACTAAAGGAGCTTAAGACTTTATTAGAAAAACACAAAATTAACTAAAAGAAACATAATTCTTTGGAAAGCTTATGAAAACGAAAAGAACTTAATATCTATTTAAGAAAAATAGAGAAAGTAAAACAAACCAAAAAATTATAAGACTAATATTGATGGAGATGTAGTCACATATTAGAAGAGGTGAAAGGAATGATTAGAGAATACCATATACAATTCTATGTGAAAAATTGATAAGGAAGAGACATATAACAGTAGAAAAATTAGCAGGGAGAATATTGGACAAATAATACCTAGAAGAGCAAATCCAAGTATCCATAAGTAAATGAAAGGATGTACAACTTTATTTGTAGTTGGTAAAATGCAAATTAAAGTAACAAATTCCTCCTCACCAACCAGTTTGGCAGTCATTAAAATAATGATGACACCTGTGTGGCTCAAGCTATGAAGAAGGTGGTTATCTGCATACTACTGTTAGAATAGACCTTTGGAAAGCAATTGACAATAGCAGCTAACATAAAAGATGTGTCAGTCATGGTGGCATGTGCCTGTAATCCTAGCACTTAAGAGGCTGAGGCAGGAGAATTGCTGCGAGTTCAAGGCCAGCCTGGGCTACATAGTGAGTTCAACGTCAGTCTGAACTATATAGCAAGACCTGGTTTCAAAAATGAATGAATGAATGAGTGATGTGTTCAACTCAGCAGTTTTACTGCTGGACTCCAGTTCCTAGAAATTAAAGTACCATTTTGAAAGGCTATATACAACAGTATTTATTGTAATGTAGGGAAGAAAACTGGAAACAAAGTGAGTTCCCTTTACTAGAGGGAATAGATATTTGCTGTCATGGCTTATTATACAGTCATGGAAAAAGTGAGAACTGTGTCAATTAACTTGGAGAGATCATTATAATCTATTCTTTAGAGAGAAAAACAAAACTCCAGAGTATTATACAATACTATATGATGTAGGAACATTTGACTATAATGAGAAACCTAAGGAAAACATTTGCCTATTATTGTTCTGTTGTTTTTCTGTTTTTTTTTTTTTGTTGTTGTTGTTGTTTTTGAGGCAGGGTCTCACTAAGTAGCCCAGGCTGGCCTCGAACTTGCAGTGATCCTCCTGCCTCATCCTCCCAACTACTGGGATTACTGGTGTGCACCACCATGGCCAGTGGAAAACATTTATTATAGTTCAAAATCTAGAGGCAGGGCAAGCTTCAGAGTTCGTTGATACAAAGATTTGGTATCCTTAGGGACCCAGGCTGTTCTGTGGATTCCCTAGGGCAACACCATTGACTTATCCTAAGGCTGATTCCCAGCAGGCAGAGGATGACACCCAGCCGCACAGGGCCAGTTGACTCACTCTGAGGGAACAGTAACTTTACTTTCCAGAAGCCCTGAGTACACCAAGGTTTTAAGGCAAAAAACTCAAGCTTCTGCTATAAATTTTGACTTTCTATTTGGGCAAAACTTGGACTGTTTTGAAAAGTATACTAAATAGGTTGAATAAAGCTGTAACCACATTTGCTTATTTTTATTTCTGAGTATATTATCTCAGAATTAACATGGTATGGAAGAAGGGACATGAGGTCATTGGTAAATGAATGCATTAGAAAACTTCAGATCCTAGAAGACATAGAGAATGGGCCTGGGGCTGTGGGGCAAGTTGACTGCCAAGCTGGAAGCTGAACTGGATATGATCGAAGACTACAGAGAAATCTCATTTCCCCCACAGAGAGAGGATTAAGCCCTTAGCAATCTCCTTTTTCTTCCCAAAGGATTAAAAAAAATTTTTTTTAAATAAAAAAGCTTTATTGAGGTGTAGTTCACATAGAGCTCACTTGAAGTGTGTAATTCACTGGCATTTAGTACATTAGAGTTACACAACCATTACCACAATCATTTGTGCAACATACTCGGCAGACCTTAAAAAGTCTCCATTTCACCGGGCATGCCTGGAATCCCAGCTGCTTGGGAGGCTGAAACAGGAGGATTGGGAGTTCGAGGTCAGACTGGGCAATTTAGTGAGGCCCTGTCTCAAAATAAAAACAAGATAAAAAGGGCTCAGGATGGAGCTCAGCAGTGGCTAGATTCCATCACCAGTGTAATACAAAAACAAAAACCAAACACCTACGCCTAAAAAACCCTGTGGCGATTTATAGTCTCTCCTGGTTACCTCTTAACCCTAGGCAGGGCAGCTGCTGCTCCACTTCCTGTCTCTGTGGATTCGCCTGTTCTGGACACATCCTTTAATGAGATCGTGCTGTGTGGGCCTTTGTGGCAGACTTCTTTCACTTGGCATAATATTCATAATATTGGCCACGTTCTCTGTGTGTAGCATATGCCATTACCTCCTTTCTTCATAGTGCAGAAAAATGTTCCATCGTGTAACTAGAACCCATTTTATCCATTTGGGTTGTTTTCACTTTTTGACTACTTCTGATAATGATAATGTAAGTGATTTGATTTTTGTTTTGGGGGATTTTTTTGTTTTGTTTTTTGGACCTGGAATCAAACTCAGGACCTTGAGCTTGCCAGGTAGGCACTTGTGCCACCAAGCTATATCCTCGGCCCTGATTTTTTTTTTTTTTTTTTTTTTTTTTTTTTTGTGGGTACCCGGAGTCGACCTCAGGACCTCATGCACCAGCAGGCGCCCGTGCCGCTGAGCGATATCACTGGCCCTTTTTTCGTATGTGGGTTCCGGGAGTCAAACTCAGAACGTCTCACTTGCCAGGCAGGTGCTTATGTCGCTGAGCCATCTCACCGGCCCCTGATTTTTGTTTTTGAGACAGGGTCTTGCTATATAGTTCAGGCTGGCCTTGACCTCATGGCAGCCCTCCTGCCTCAGCCTCCTGAGTGTTGGGATTACAGGCTGAGCCACCACAGCTGGTATGGATAACGATAATGTAAATACTCAAATTTATATTATAAGTTTCTGGCCATGGGATATAGCTCAGTGGTAAGGCACTTTTAACTGGGTTCCATCCCCAGCACTGCAAAAAAAAAAAAAAAAAGAGAAAGGAAAAGAAAAGAAGTATATTACCAGTTTTTGTTTTTAATCTCATCTACAGTGCTGCTTTTAGTACATGGCAAAGTAAAATGTTAGGTTCCCATTACATTATCTCATAACATCACATAATTGGGTGGTACTTACCACGACTGTAGTCTAAACCCTTGCTTGAGTAGTTTTAGTACTGTGCCTCCTTTTCCAGTATGCGGCCAGCTTCTTGAAGGCAGAGGCTTGGCCCACCTTCCGATCCCAGTGCCCAGACGGTGTCCAGCATGGCAACAAACTCACTGTCTGTCTAATGAGTGCATATCTGCTTTTTTGTGTAGGTGAAAACAAGATCATTTAGTTTTTATTTTATTTTATTTTTTGTAGGTACTAGGGGTCGACCTCAGGACCTCGCACGCCAGCAGGCGCCCGGGCCACTGAGCGATATCACCGGCCCTTTTTTTCCTTTATGTGGGTTCCGGGAGTCGAACTCGGGCCCTTGTGCTTGCCAGGCAGGCGCTTATGCCGCTGAGCCATCTCACCA
This sequence comes from Erethizon dorsatum, assembly GCA_028451465.1. Taxonomy (NCBI): domain Eukaryota; kingdom Metazoa; phylum Chordata; class Mammalia; order Rodentia; family Erethizontidae; genus Erethizon; species Erethizon dorsatum. The sequence goes on from CM051824.1 coordinate 70,009,164, forward strand.
GCCCTCATTTAGTTTTTAACCAGCAACTCAAATCACCATCTGTGTGCTACCAGCTTCTCTTCTTCTTTTATGCTTTTATTTTGTTAATTTGTACCCCACTCTTGCTTCTAACATTTGCATTCTGTCAGTGTTCATTATCAATATCCTGTATTTGGGAGACTTATTTAAATAAAACAGTTTGCCTGAGCAGTTAATATTAAGTTAGTGTAGTTTTGTGTTCATTTAATTTTAACTATGTCTGTTTGTGTTATAGGAAACAGAGCAATATCACCAGCCCTTTTTCGTATGTGGGTTCCGGGAGTCGAACTCAGGACCTCGCGCCTGCCAGGCAGGCGCCCATGCCATTGAGCTATCTCACCGGCCCCTTAAGAAGTATTTTTAAGCCATAAAGTATTTCTAAAAATGTAACCATTGTGTAGGAATGTAGTTCAGTGGTAGAGCACTTGCTTTGCATGTGTGAGGTCCTGGGTTCGATCCCCAGCGCCTCACACACAAAAAGTGGCCCCTGAGCAATGGTCACTCTAAAGAAGTCTGGCATATCTGTAATCCCAGTGATTTGGCAGGCTGAGGCAGGAGGATTGCAAGTTTGAGGCCAGCCTGGGCTACTTAGTGAGACCCTGTCTCAAAATAAAACATCTTTTAAAAAGGGTTAGCGAAGTACTGAGTTTTTCCTTCAGTTCACAATAAGCATATTACATACTTTTAAAATTAACTATCTTGTCTATTTAGATTGAGGCCTAGGATGGAATTTGAGTAGAATAAACTCCATTACCAGCACTTCAAGTAAATTATAAGTTTTATGAGTCTAAGAATGTTATTAATACACTAGTCATTTATAATGATTTTTCATTACCATTCATAATCAGAAATAGTCCAAGCTTTTATAACACAATTGATGCTTACTTATATTCATTCAATGACTATTAAACTTACTATGTGAAAGGCACATAGTAAGTTACTGCAAGATAGAAATTTATTGTCTAGCTGAAGAGATAAGGTAGGGCCGGTGATATAGCTCAGTGGCATAAGCGCCTGCCTGGTCCTGAGTTCGACTCCCAGTACCCACATATTAAAAAAAAAAAGAGAGATAAAGTAAATATACACATGTGAAAAAGTAACTAACAAAGGCAGTGTGTGACTAATGGCAAATAGTGTGGTGTGTGTGTGTGTGTGTGTGTGTGTGTGTGTGTGTGTGACATATATACCCACATGTAAAAGCTAGAGGGGTTCAGACACATGGTATACATACACAGAGAGTCCAGCTGCAGGCAAGATCATGTGCATCTGGATGCCCAGAGTTTGATCTGGACCTGAAAGGATGGGAAAGGTTTGGAAAGAGGAGAGAAAGCTCATTCCAAATGGGGCCGCGGTGGGGAGGCAGAGAGAGTAGTGAAGCGTTTCCTCTGCTTGTGTGGGAGCAGATGATGAGGTTCTAAACCCAAGTGTTATCCGTAGACACTGGAATGCAAGGAAGATGGAAGACCCATTAAAAAGAAGGTTGAGAAAGGCCCAAAATCAAACGTGACTGTAATATTTTGGTACTGAATCTGGGGAGATGGTGGTATTAACAGAGTTTGAATGTCAGCAGGATGAGCTGTTTCATGTGTGTGTGGTTCACTTCAGGACATGATGGATTTGGGGTGGCAGCAGGACGTCTGAGTAGAAACCAGTGAACTAGATATTGGGAGCTGTGGTTCTGGTCTTCAGCGGGAAGTCAAGGCTAAACATAGATTTTCGGTGCTGCATTGGAAGTATAAGAATAGAAGAAAATCTTCAAAAGAAAAGCACCACATAAGGACTGAGAACAAAACTGGAAACATTTTTAGTATCAAGGAAAGACTTTATAAATAAATGTTTTTAAAAAAATCTTTATTTTGTTTTAGTTATTTATAGTGTTGGCTTTTGAAAACACTTCCTTTTTCATAGTGGTGATCGAAGAAAGCATAATTAAGAAATGTGCTTATTTTGTATATCTTCCCACTGTGTATTTACTAAGTGCATGTATTTTTATCTTTTTAGAGCTGTATTATAAAGCGCTACTGTGAGAAAAGATTTGTATCCAAATACCTTGCAACAATTGGAATTGACTACGGAGTCACAAAGTGAGTATGTTGGCTCCCCGGGCTTGTAAACTGAACAGAAATTCAGAACTCCTAAAATGATCTGTATTCGCATCCGTGCACTTACACAGGTTATCTTGAAATAGAAACTTTGAAGATAAGTTGAGAAAGGGCAAGGAGGGTTTCACAGGATGTGGTGACCGGGCCCTCCTTCACTGCTCGGGGGGCCCGAGCTCGCTTGTTCTGCAGGCTGTGTTAGGTGAGGACCCACACTGATGAGGTCAGTGCACAGCTGGACTGGCAGCAGCAGCTTTTCAGGAAACATGTTCTGTACGAGCAGGCCCTATGGGCAGGTGTAAACACCTGAACACCCCCTCCATTGGTCAAGATCTCTTTACAAATGAAACAAATTGTAAAATTCTCTGTATTATTTATGGTACTTGCCATAAATTGCTTTGTTATTATCTGTATATGTTTAATGGCTCCTGCTAAAAAAATAAATGCCCTGAAAAAGAGGCTATTGGTATAAGCTTTCTCTAGTAGGTGCTCAATAATAGTGCTAGGTAAGATAGAGATATTTAAAGAGGAAATTTGCCAGATTAGAATAAGAAGGTAAAGTCAAGAAGGCGGACGGAGGTGGTGGGGTGTACTCCAGCAGAATTCAGTTATGTGACGAGCAGAGTCAGGGCCAGCTGTGACCTCCATATGGCCACAGCGGCTCAAGTAAGAGCTAAAGGAAAACTGAAGAAGGGTTTTTATAAGACCATTTTTCAGCTGACAGCCACAGGGGTGTTTCTGCAAGTTTTCCTTAAAAAATGAAAACAATGGCCTTGACTATGAATTGTATGAAGCTCTTCATTTGAAATCCACATTTCTTTCTAGTTTTTCTTTTCCCTTTTCTACTTCAGAGCACAGGATTTCATCAGTGAAATGGTAGGATACCCTTTAAGGCAGCTTTGTTTTAAATCAATATAAGTAGTTTGTTTATCTTAGAAATGAAAATTACCACATTATATCATAGGACTGTAATTCATCAGATTATTCTGTTTCTTGCTGAGGTTTTTTTTCTTTTTTTTTAAGAAATGCTTGTCCCATAATGAGTCAGGAGGATATAACTGAGAAGAACATACATAAACCTACTTAAGCAAAACAAGTTGAAATTTAAAAAGGATATTAATCAGTTCACATAACCCAGTAGTGATGGCACAGGCCTCAAGAAATGGCTATTCCATAGAGACACAGATGGCCAATCGGAGCTGGAATAATAGGTCACTTTCCTGCAGCTGTCTGTTGGCTTCATTCTTTAAGTGGGCTTCCTCTACACAATTGCCAGCAGCTCTCAGGCTCAATTTAAACCTTACTTCTAGAAGGGGACTAAAATGAATACCCAAAGTTTACAAATCCCCAGTACTGTAAATACAAAAGCAAGAAACAAAAAAACCCAGGTGATTTGCTTGGCCCGGGTGAGGACAGTTGGTCTTCCCCCAGCACAAGTGGCTGGGAGCAGCAGAGTGGGATCAATAAGAAGGTGGCAGAATCTCTCATATGCCACAGCTGGGAGAAGAACGCAGGGTGCAGGGGAGATAACCAACAGAGTGAAGAGACAACCTATAGAATGGGAAAAAATTCTGCCAGCTGTTCTTTGGACAGAGGACTAACATCTAGAATATATAAAGAACTCAAAAAAATTAGACCCCCTAAATAAAAAACCCAATCTAAAAATGGGCAACCAAAATGAATAGAAACTTCTCAGAAGAAGTACAAATTGCCAATAAATACATGAAAAAATGTTCAACATCACTGGCCATTAGAGAAATGCAAATTAAAACAACCTTGAGATTCCACTGTACTCCAGAAAGAATGTCCATCATCAAGAAATCAAATAATAACAAATGCTGGTGAGGCTGCAGGGGGAAAAGAAATCTTTCTACGTTGTTGGTGGGATTGTAAACTAGTGGAACCACTATGGAAATCAGTATAGAAATTCGTCAAAAAACTAAAACTAGAAATTCTGTTTGACCAAGCTAGTCTCTTTCTAGGCATCTTCCCAAAAGAGTTAGAGACATCATATTATGTGTGCATACCCATGTTTATAACAGCAGAATTCATAACAGCTAAATTTTGGAATTGGCCTATATGCCCATCAACAGATGAATGGATAAAATGTGGTATTTATATACCATGAAATACTACTGCGCCATAAAGGAAGGTACACTTGAGGCATTCGTAGGCAAATGGATGCAACTTGAGACCATAATGTTGAATGAAATAAGTCAGACACACAAGTTTAAATATTGCATGGTTTCTCTCATATGAGAAATTTATATATATATATATATAGAGAGAGAGAGAGAGAGAAAGAGAGAGAGAGAGAGAGAGAAGATAAAGAGGAAATGGAGGGATCTTTTTCAAATGGATGGGTGATCAAGAGATGCAGGGGAGAGGGAGAAGAGAGGGGGTGGAAAAAATTATGAAAATAGAGCTTTTGCAAATGGAAAGCAGACAAACATTTGGAAGGAGAAGGGAAGGAGGGGAAGGGTAGGAGACGAACAACGAAGAATAAGGTGTACTACATGTAGGTACCAGCTCCCTGTGAAAATTGTAATCATTATATGCTGCAAACATGTAGTAATAAAAAAAGGAAGCAGGGTACAGTTTTGGGCAAACAGTAGATCTGTTTTCAGTAGGATGCTCCAGTTTCAGCATGCTTAAGAATTAGTTGTGGGCTGGGGATGTAGCTCAGTGGTAGAGCACTGGCCTTGCATGCGTGAGGATGGCCTGGGCTCCATCTGGTGGAAAGAGGAATTACTTGTGTCCTTTATAAAAAAAAAAAACAAGTCCCTGGGGCTCACCCACTGAGATTCTGATTCATCATGTCTGGGGGCGGGTAAGGAATCTGCCATAATCAGGATACAGGGAGTCCAAAACCACACTCAGGCACGTCCTGCCTGGAGGGAAGGAATCACCATTTTTCCTAATTTCTTCCTCTTGGCTTCTGCATTAAGTTGACTCCTTTTAGGTTTCAGTGTGTGAAGACTTTGTGTTATTCCCTGACTTTATACGCGTTATAATTCCATTGCTTCTCAGCTGCTATCTTTTTAAGGTAAAAATTTAAAACTGTAAACAGTTATCCCAGATCTTTGCCCGCTGCTCCCAAGCTCTATTATTGTTGTGCACTCACCACTGAGCTACCTCCCCAGCCCTATTATTGTTTGGAAAACAACTGGAGGAATTGTGGTTTCAGAACAGAAAGTGAACACTATAAACTTGGACAAGGGAATAATCATTAGTACACCAGAAAGTAGTCAGGGGCCATGAGAGCAAGCACTGAAGTCTTTGTATTCCATAGCCAGTCATGTCAAGGCTGTCTGAGCCTGAAACGTGGTACTTAAAGAGATAATGACTCTTAACTTGTGCATTTACTGTTAATAATCTATTTTTAACCTTACAGCCTTACAGGGAATTTTTTTTTTTTTTTTGGTGTTTTGTTTTGTTTTGTTTTTATGTGGGTACCGGGGGTCGACCTCAGGACCTCGCTCTTGCCAGCAGGCGCTTGTGCTGCTGAGCGATATCACCGGCCCTTTTTATGTGGGTACCGGGAGTCGAACTCAGGACCTTGCGCTTGCCAGGCAGGTGCTTATGCCGCTGAGCCATCTCACTGGCCCCCTGTTTTGGGTTTTTTTGAGACAAGCTCTCACTTTGTAGTTCAGGCTGGAGATCCTCCTGTGTCAGCCTCCCAAGAGCTGGGATTATAGGCCTACGCCACCACACCCATCCAGGGATCTTTTAAGAAATAATATTTCTTGTGTTGAAATATTTGTATTTAAAGTTCAGTAATTCCTGCCCATTCACTTCAGTTTCTTTTTCTTCTGTTAAATCTAAAAAAAGTAAATTTTATACTATTTATTTTTAAAAGTATAATCCCATTTTATAAGAATATTTATGTTTATCTTCGCTATGCATAGAAAGAAGCCTGTGGTGGTGTTCATCTGTATTAATGAAGGCTATTCTGGGTGATAGGGTTTGGGTTAACTTTTTTTTTTTTTTTTTTTTTTATGTGGGTACCGGGAGTTGACCTCAGGACCTCGCGCTTGCTAGCAAGCGCTTGTGCCACTGAATGATATCACTGTCCCTTTTTTTTTCCTTTATGTGGGTTCCGGGAGTTGAACTCAGGACCTCACACTTGCCAGGCAGGCGCTTATGCCGCTGAGCCATCTCACCGGACCCTGGGTTAACTTTTAAGTATTCATTTTTGGGGTTCTTTTAGTGTTTTAATTATTTATAATGTTCATCCATGATTTTCCAGTGGTGATTTTTTTCTTTAAAAAGGCCTGGAAACAAGTCAGGTGTGGTGGCACGTGCCTGTGATCCCAGCACTCTGGAGGCTGAGGTAGGAGGATCACAAGTTTGAACCCAGCCTGGGCAACATAGCAACTTAGCAAGACCCTGTTTCAAAAAAAAAAAAAAAAAGTGGTGGAGGGATCGATATAGCTCATTGTGAAGGCCCTGGGTTCAAGCCTTCATACCACCAAAAGACAGACAGACAAACTAGATGTTAACATGTTAACAGTAGTTAGTTCTATTATGAATGATTCCCCTTTTCTTTATTTTCAAATTTGTTTCTAAAAACAAATTGACTGTGGCTAAAATAAAGATGATAAGAAAATTGAACAGACAGCATTAATATGTCTGTGTCACTCTACTGCATAGTAACCAAGCATAACCAGTAATAATTAGGGTCTCCGGGCTGGTGAGATGGCTCAGCGGCACAAGCGCCTGCCTGGCAAGCACGAGGGCCCGAGTTTGACTCCCGGAACCCACATAAAAAAAAAAAAAAAAAAAAATTAGCGTCTCTTCCTAGGGGAAAGCACACCTTTTGTTTTCCTTCCTCTTGGTGAAGATAAACGAGCGTGCTTATTCCAGGTGGGCTCAGTGCTCTTAAAATAAGGAGCCGGGATCAGCTGCCTAGTTGCTGACTCCTAATGTAAAAATTATCTGGAGCCAAGAAGGGGCACAAAGGAGGCCTCTCCTACTTCACATGTATATCTTTTTACAGTTCAAAAATGATGCTAACATGAATCAGAAACCATGACCTTTGGGATTGTTTGCATTTGAACATTTCAGGGTACAAGTCAGAGACAGAGAAATCAAAATTAACATCTTTGATATGGCCGGACATCCCTTCTTCTATGAGGTAAGAAAGCCTTTTTGAGATAATCTATATCCAGTACTGTCAGTGGGATTGGGGAAAGATCCTGAACTGAAGCCACCAATATTCAGATCATGTAAAATTAGGTACATTTAGCTCATGTTTGTGGCTTGCCTTGGGTCTTAATAGGTACCTGTTGGTCTTTTGTGCTGCCCCTCTAAATAGAGGGAAAAAATTTAATTGCTAATGTTTCAAACATTCAGATAAGTAAGACATTTCAACTTTCAAAGGACTTTTGCTTTTTACTTAATACCTCAGCCCAAAATTTGAGAAGATAATTACATTCAGACTTGGACTTCACGACTCAACAATGTCACTTCTGTCACAGCAGGGTCTAGCGTGTTCTTTCCTGTCACTCCGAGTCCTGTGCTTTCCCAGAAGAAACAAGCAAGCCCACTGGCCATATTCATCTGTTTATCAGCGGTGCTCCCTAGCCACTCCGCTTTCCTCCTGGGTTCTAATCTTTTGTTTTAGCCCAGTTGGTCCTGAAGCTCTGTTCATTGTTTAAATTTTTTTCCTTGCTATAATTCAGTTTGGGTAATTTCTATTGTTCCACCTTCTAGTTCACTAATTTTTCCACCGTCCCCTCCCTTTGGCTGCTCAGCCCACCCTAAGCTGCTTACTTCCATTATATTTTTCACTGCTAAAATTTTCACCCAGTCTTTACTGGAGTGGGTAGGGGTTGTAAGTCAGTTTTCTCTAAGATGTTTGGCTGGAGTAAAGTAGTTACTTTCTGAATTTTTTAAGAAATATCTTTCTAAACTGCCTCTTTCCTGGTCATCTGGCTGGAGAGATCTGATTTTTGATGGTGCTTTAATTTGTCTGCAGTTCTTGACATTTTTGAGTTGTGCTTCTGCTCCAAGTCTGGGATGTATGGGGTGAAGGAAAACCCAGAGCGTCACCCCCATGGTCACCCCTCAGGTCCCAGGGCCCCAGCCTATCTCCTGCCTCCTCTCTGCCTTTCAGAGGTTTGTACATACATATTGTATGCATAATCTCCAGGATTTTTACCTGTACCTGACCTGTATACCTGGTATACATAAATACTTCATATATAATGTCTAGAATTTTTACTTTTACTTAAATATATACTTAATATATAATATCCAGGGTTTTACTTGTAATAGAGAAATCTATAGCTATTACGTGTTTGGGGGTGCTTCCCGTAACTACCTAATCTTCCATCTTGTGAATATGCCCGAGTGTTTAGGTAAAATGAATCCCTTTTTAGTGTGAAGCCTTGCAGTGGGTTAAGCCAGTTTCACAAGTACAGAATATTATCAGTGAAAAAGGCAGGGTGGTCTAGTTGACCACAAGTTTGACATGGATTCTAACTACCAGAAATGCCAATGTAACTCTTAGATTACGGGACTAGGGACGTAGCTCAGTGGTAGGGTGGATGCCTAGCATGTATAAGGCCTTGGATTTGGTACCAGCACTGACAAAAAGAAAAGAAAAACACAAAAACCTTAGAATGCACCAAGATCGTGTGAATGGAGAGTTAGAAGATGCCTGAGAACTAATGCAGTTCACAGCTGTGCCCGTTGTAGGATTTCTTTTCACAATGTTCTTCCAGGTCAGTGGTCTTCGTTCAGTCCCAGATACTTACATGCCAGGGTCTATGCTGGGACTCTAGAGACACGCTGTCCCTTATTGTTGTGGAATGTAATATGCTAGAGAGGACACATATTAAACAAATGGCCACATGCTTAGGAGCACTTAATATGTCCTGACCCAACTTATCCCAGAGGCCTGGAAGTCCTGCTGAAGGACACAGGATTTAAACTGAGCGCTGATGGATACGTGAGAGTTTTGTAGGTTGGGACACTTAGGGACAGAATTGTGCCCTGCACAGTCTGAGTGCTGAGGATGGTGAGAGTTTGAAGAAAGAATACCTCTAGTGACGGGGTCTTGCTGCATCGTGAGCTCATCCTGCATGAGCTAAAAGCTTTGCAAAGCTGCCCTCCTGTGACTTGGACCATGATTCTGGCCAAGGTTTTGGAGAAACGGACTGGGTCTGTGATTCTACAACAGAGCCTTTCTGCGATTTAGAGTCTGCTTCTCTTCAGGGAAATCATCTGTATTCCCACCATGGCTGCGTCTGCCAGCATTCCTAGTTGCATCCTTTGTAGATGGTCCCTTGTTGCTGGTATGGAGCTGAGAACTAATACAGCAGCCCGGGTTTTGTCTAACTAGTTGAAACGCTCTGAGGGTTCCTATTACTTTCTGTCATTAGGCACTAGGCTCTTATTATTGCAGCCTAAAATGGCAATGGCTGGTGTCTTAGTTACTTTTCTCTTGTTGCTAAGACAAAATACCCAATGCCCAAAGTTAAGGGAGGAAAGGTTTGTTTAGCTCACAGTTTGTAGAGGTTTCAGTCCGTAATCAGCTGGCTCCAAGGCAGGGTGGCACATGGCAAAGGAGAACAATTCATGGTGGGCAGACTGTAGCAAAGCAACAGTGGGCCTTAACAGCGTCTTTCTGCCTCTTTTGTCTTATCCAGACTGCTTAGGGTGGGTATCACTCACACCCTTCATCCTAGTGCCCTTGAGCCTAGCATCGCACCATGAATCAGTCCCAGTGTTGCACACTCTAGATCCAGCCACCTCTGAAAAAGCCCCACCCATGATCACATGAAGCTTTGAGGGGGGGACATCTAAACACAAGCCATAACAGGTGGTTTTCTGTGGCAATTTATAAAAATAGAAGCGTGATTAATAGAAGCACCTTTAAATCACCACTTCTAAAGTATCTTTTCACTGAAATAGCCTTGCTTTCTTTTTAGTGTGATAGTTACTGTTTGTCTTGAACCCTCCTTTTATTTATTTGGTTGGTTTTTTTGAGACAGTCTTACTGTATAGCCTAGGCTGATCTTAAATTTTTTTTTTTTTTGTGGGTACCGGGGGTCAACCTCAGGACCTCGTGTGTCAGCAGGCGCCCGTGACGCTGAATGATATCACCGGCCCCTTTTTTTGTATGTGGGTTCCAGGAGTCAAACTCAGGACCTCGCGCTGCCCCGGGCCGGCACTTATGCTGCTGAGCCATCTCACCAGCCCTGATCTTAAACTTATGATCCTCCTGCCTTAGCCTCCTGCTTGCTAGGATTACAGGTGTGCACTATTTGAACCCTCCTTGTTGGCAAAACTAAAGCCATCATCTTTCTAAGTGCCAAGCTGACTAAAGTATAACCTTGCTCAGCAGCACATAGCTAGTGAAACATCATAGCCATTCCCACAATCTCTGTCTTCCTTGGACCCTTGCGTCTGTCCACCGTCGAAGCATCCATTGTCACCAGTCCTCTTGACAGGTTTCCTGCAGGGTCTGCTAGGACACGACAGTCTGCCTAGTATGTCAGATGGCAACCTCAGAGCAGTTAGTGGGAGAACCTCGGGGGTAGTGGGGCCTGTCTCAGACCCTAGCCTTGCTTCATTGAGCCATTCATCTGAGGTCTGAGTTAGAGGGTCTCACAGGAACTTTCCAAGGCCCCAGTGATGTTAAAATGACAGCTTTCTTAGCTGTAATACCAGCTTGTTTCCACGTGTGCTTTAAGAAGTAATCCCCATTCTTTTAGCATCCTGCCTTGTTAAACCTTGAATGCATTGAGCCTGCCAGGACTAACAGCAGAAGCTTTTTGGGAAACTAGAATAATGAAACTGTAGGGAAACATCTCCTTTGTCCTTTCATTTTACAGATGGGGAAACCAAGGTTGGGGTTAATAAAATAACTTACTCCAGACTACGTAGGTACTTCTTTGCTGAGCTCAGACGTGAAATTGCGTCCTAGAAGGAAACTCATGGAGCTTCCGTCAGTTTACTTTTATATACACACCTGTCGCTGGAGAATATGACCTTTACTGGAAACTTTCCCCCTTTGGCCACTACTCTTGTTCTCTACTGAGACCCATGCAGCCATTCAGCTCTACAGAGTCTCAAACACTCGTGTCCGCCAGGCCTTGTGGGTGACCCAACAAGGATGCATTGAGACACAGGCCTTCGTGCCATCTGCAGCCGAGTGGGAGGACAGCTGGATGTGCCATCAGCCATGAGAGTGACAGGAAGTGACAGGAGCACAATTAGAAGTACATGTGGCTGTGGTGTCCTAGGGGACACAGACATTACCTTCTGTCCACAGGGGAAAAGGTCAGATGGTGAGGCACCAGGCAGAAAACCTTCACTGGAGATTCAGCAGCATACGGAGATCTTGCAAGATTAAAGACACAGAGGTCTCTTTCCAGATGGAGTTTGCAAGGCCTAGGGCAGGTGAAGGGAAAGAGATTATCCAGTTTGAAGGTCATAGGATAGTAAAGGGATAAGACTGAGAAGGTTGGCGAGGATTGATCAAAAACTTTTTACTTTGTTTAAATGCTTTTGAACTTCGGAGAGTTGGCAGTGGAGAAACACCAAGGAAATTATGAGCCAAGGCTTTAGAAAGATAAATACACACAGTGTATTGTACTTCTAGGAAGATGATTCAGCAGACCCTTGGCAATAGTGCAGTCAAGAGGTAATGTTGGACATGAGACTGGAAGGGAAGGACAGGTGAGGGAACATGGCAGAGGTAGCTTCTGAATCTGGTAACAGAGAGAGGAAAGCAGCAAAAGTCGACACCACACCGTCAACCTGAATGAGCAGGGAATGATGGTCACTCATTGTGGATGTCCAGGAGCTTCAGAAGGAGCGAGTAGAAGGCTTTCCTGTTGTACATACGGAAGGTGAGATTCCAACAGGACATTAAGCTGCCAGGGTCTGGTACTGACCAGAGAGGGAGGTTAGGTCTGGATGCTCCGATGAGAAGGCTCATCTTCGAGAGTCCTGCGGTCCAGCCTGGGTAAGGGATTGGTATTGCTAAGTCAGGAGGAGGGATTCAGAAAGAAAGAGGGCCTAGGTCTTAGCCACTTTCTAGATGCTGGGATACAGTACCCAAGCCCCTTACAGCTGAAAGGAGGGGAGGCTTATTCTCGCTCACAGTTTCAGTTTGTGGTAGGCGGGCGCTAAGGCTGAAACAGGATGGCAGAGGAGCATAGTGGACAAAAAACTGGTCACATCGTGGTAGCCAGGAAGCCGAGAGCGGAAGGAGACAGGGAGGAAGGCACACCCTTCCAGGTCATGCCCCCAGTCTTCTGAGCAGGCCCCACGTCCTAACAGCAGTCCACTGATGAGACTGGAACCTCTGCGATCCCGTCACCTTCCCAAAGCCACCTCTGAATGCGGGAGCCTTTGGGGGGACATTCCAGATCCAAGCCATTGCAGCCTGGGACAGGACTGGGGGCTTTCATGATGAGCCGGAGCAGGACCATTGTGGAGAAGAGTTGGTGAGAGAATTTGAGGCCCTGGAAAATGTGGCATGTTGGAGCCGAGGCAGAAGCCGCGGAGGAAGACAGGGCCCATCGTCTGTGGCTGGGGAAGGACTCAGGGCCAGAGGCTTAAATTCCTTTTCCTTTTGTTGATGCTCGCTTGGGGGCATTACCACTCGCTTGGTAATATCTTAGGTGTCTGTAAATTAATAGACCCTCATGTTCTCGGTCCAGGTGTTTGTCCTGGGCTCAGAAACCCGCAACCCATGTGTGTAAGACATCTGCATTTCTCAGTGCACGTCCAGCTCAAGCTGAGAACGTTCTGGGATCTTGTGAACAGCAAACGTATCTCTGACCTTTGTCAAGGTTCTTACCACACTTTCAGCTGGAGTCCCTCCTCATCCACCCACCCTCTCGTGGCCTCTGCCGCTTCAGTGTGTACCTCTGCCCCCTCTCCTAGACACCACCTCTTCCCGGGCTCATAGGTGTGCCCCAGAGGCAAGTTGCCATTTCTAATGAAACACAAAGGCCAGTCAGAGAATGAATGCAGAAAAAAAGTTTTCCAGGCACCATGCCAAGGGCTTTGCCTTCATTATCTCACTTAAGCCTCATAATGTGAAGTAAGTAGTGTCATCCCCATTTTACAGATGAGGAAACTGAGATACAGAGGTTAAGTGACTTGCCTGAGATCACATGACCAGTAAGTAAGTGTGGACCCAGACCCTTGTGCCTCCAGAGGCCGCGCCCTTGCGGTTACACTGAGGCCGTGAGTGCGGAGTTCTCAGTTGGTGCCTGACCTCAGCAGTCAGGGAGGCTCTGCCGGGTACCCCAGGGAAGCCGGTTTTGGGCTGTAACGTAGGAGAGGCCGTCCTCATCCTGATACCTGCGTCTTTTTTGCAGTAAGTTCTTTTAAGTTGTTCACTCACGTCCCTAAGAACTTTACACAATGGATGTTGTTTTAAGGCCTACTAACAAGTAACAGTGATTGCCTCTGGGGATTGGAACTATAGGTGAAGAGGGGTGGGGCGGGGGGCCTTCTTTAGAAATAGATTTTAAGTCTGTCTATAAAAAGGTATTTTTTATTATGTTACCTTGGTTTCATAAAAAGTCCTCTAAAAACCATTAAATATTGAGGTACATCAAGTAATATGAATTCATGAAAGAATGTGCTTCACTGAGTTGATGATTGTAAGATCCATTCTTACCAAATCACAAAACCTACGTGTGTGCTTCCCCCTGCAGGTTCGCAATGAGTTTTACAAGGACACACAGGGCGTGATCCTGGTCTATGACGTGGGGCAGAAGGAGTCCTTCGATGCCCTGGACTTGTGGCTGGCAGAAATGAAGCAGGAGCTTGGGCCCCACGGAAACATGGACAGCATTGTATTTGTGGTGTGCGCGAACAAGGTAACGGCTCTGGAATTGCCACACTCGCCTTTCTAGTTGGAAGCACTGATAAAGTAGTGGGGGGAACCAGTAAGAAAGAAAAGAAAATTCTTTATTCATTAGCGTAGGAATCCACACCTTCTCAAAACATGTCTCTAAGACACAAACAAAGCACAGCAAAGCCCCAAACCTGGTGTATCAGGATCTGCACACGTTTTCGTTCCTGGTACCCTGATAGGGGAAGCATGCGGCGAGTGAGCAGCAGCTGGACCTAACATCACGCTCTGGCCCCATGGAGGAGGGGCGTCATTCAGCGGGCTCTGGGCTCTGTGCTGGGGAGAGCAGGGTGTGGTCCCTGGGGTGCAGCAGACATTAAGAAGCAGCTGTCACTGAAGTGAGAAGCAGCTGCCTTCCTGAGGGAGGAAGTCAGAAATGTGCTTGAAAATCACATAGAGAAACAATCTACATTCAGTTTTTAATTTTTTATTTGTTTGGTCTCTTTTGGTCCTGGTAATTTTATATACTACTGCTGGGGCTCATTAAAAATGGTTTTTTTTAGCTCAGTGGTAAAACACTTGTCTAGCATGTGTGAGGCCCTGGGTTCCATCCCCAGTGCTGCAAAAAAAAATACATAAATAAATAAAGATATTTTTTGCTTCAGTAAAGAACTTGCAAAGAGCTCTTTGGGCTTGTTCTAGTGAGACAAGGTTGGACTTTCTCTCTGCCCACCCCCCCCTTCAGATCGACTGCGCCAAGCACCGCTGTGTAGATGAAAGTGAAGGGCGGCTCTGGGCTGAGAGCAAAGGGTTCCTCTACTTTGAGACCTCAGCCCAAACTGGAGAGGGAATCAATGAGATGTTCCAGGTAACCTCACATTTGTTGCTTTAGGGTTTGTGTCTGTGTCAAGGCCAGCCATACCAATGTTTAGTTTAAATTAGGAGAAGCAAAAAAATTAATAGGCATTTTTTTCATTAGAGTAAGTACTTTCGAGCAGGTCGTGGTGGTGCACACCTGTAATCCCAGCACTCAGGAGGCTGAGGCAGGAGGATTGCAAGTTTAAGGCCAGCCTGGACTACGTAGTGAGACCCTGACTTAAAAAAAAAAAAAAAAAGAATAAGTGTTTTCTTTTGAAAGAAGCTGGAAAGAGAGGAAGAGAGAAGGGACAGAGAAAGAGAAAATTCTGTGTGTGTGTGTGTGTGTGTGCGCGCACGCGCATGTGTATATGTGCATGTGTGATCTCTGTGCTGTCTATTATAGATCAGACCTGGCCAATCATCAGAATTACCTAGGGAAATTCTTTCAAAAACAGATTTCTGGACTCCAGAGCTCCAGACCTCTTGGAAATTTAACATTGCAATGGAACCTAGGACTCTACAGGTTACAAAAGCTCTCCAGGTAATTCTGATGGTCAAGTTTAACAAGTTACTGTATTGCTTAAGTGAGACAAAGATTTTCTTCTGAATTACCGCTGGTCAACAATGTTACAGGTACTTTGCCACAACTAATATCACTAGACAGTAAGAAACTATTTGCGTGGAGTCCAGCCAGGTACATATAAGATGAGGCCTCTCCAATGAGACCGCAGAAGATGTGCTCACATGGCAACCTGAATAAATGATCTCTTTTTAAATGCTAATCTTGAATAATTTTAAGGATAGGAGGCTATTTAAAACTATTAAGTTATAAAGTCAATTCTTAATTATAGATACATTTGGAAGTAATGGTATGAATAATGTATTTTCCTTACAAATGTATCTGATATTTGGGGAAATTTAGCCTTTCAAATAATGTAGCTATATTCTAAAGAGCTGCTCTTAATTATTGAGTGAGATTGTACTTAATTTTTTTGACTGAATCTCCCTGTCACACACTGTCACCCTCCTACTAGAAGACAGGTTTATCTTCAGCTGACAGGCTGAATTGGACATCAGTAGCTTCTAGTTCAAGGTCATGTTGATGCTGTATAGCCATGCTTTCTATTCTTTTTAGTGCATTGATAGACCTCCCACATGGTATGTGTAGAAAGATGATCCCTAACCATTTGAGTAGTGTTTCACAAATCTGGGGCTGTTTATATGTTTCATCTCATTTGAGGCTTGTTCACAACAGTGCCTGGCAGGTGTTATTCTTGTTTCATCGACGAGGACCCATAGGGGTAGACTTGTCTAAAGGATATAAGTAATAACCGAGATTAAATTTCTTTTAAGTTGTATTCTATTATTATTTCTGTTGTACATTATTGATGGGGTACAGTGACATAGTTTGGTACACATCTGCAATGTGTAATGATCAAATCAGTTAGCATTTCCATTCATTTAGTTTCCTGCAGGGTTTTAAAGGTGTCGGTTCGTGTGTCGTAAGTGTGGCTGCCATTCTTATTCTTGCTCCTCTGTGTACATTGTGCCATTTCTCCTCCACCGATTGCTTTCTTTTTTTTTTTTTTTTGTGGGTACCGGGGGTCGACCTCAGGACCTTGTGCGCCAGCAGGCGCCCGTGCCGCTGAGCGATATCACCGGCCCTTTTTTTGTATGTGGGTTCTGGGAGTCGAACTTGGGCCCTCACGCTTGCCAGGCAGGTGCGTACGCCGCTGAGCCATCTCACCGGCCCCGATTGCTTTCAAGAGTTTCTCTGTATGTTTGATTTTCAGCAGTTGGACTCCGATATGTTGTGGTTCTCCTTATATTTATCCTATTTGGGACTTGTTGAGTTTCTCAGATGGGTATGTGGGTGTTTTTCATCAAATTTGGGATTTTTTAATCTTTGTTTTCATGTTTAACCATTATTTCCCCAAAAATATTTTTCCCCATTCTCACTCTCTCCAATTACATGTGTATAGACCATTTGATTTTGCCCCACAGTTCCTGAGGCTGTTTACCCTCCCGCTTTTTTCTCTGTGTTTTAGATTGCATCATTTCTGTTGATCTGACTTAAAGTTCACTGGTAATCTACTGAAAACTCACTGAGTAACTTTTTCAATTCAGTATGTTTCAGTTCTAGAATTTGTATTAGGTTCTTTTTTTTTTCTTTTTGAGACAGGGTTTCACTATGCAGTTCAGGATGGCCTTAAACTCACTTTATAGCCCAGGCTGGCCTCGAACTCCCATCAATCCTCCTGTCTCAGCCTCCCAAGTGCTGGGATTACAAATGTACACCACCACGCCTGGCCCTCAGCCTCTTATTAAGAATTTATTTTCCTTGAATTCTCTTTGCCTCTTTTAAATATTTATAATAGCTGGGTTTTTTTTTTTTTTTTTTTTTTCTGTATGTGGGTACCGGGAGTCAAACTCAGGACCTCGCGCTTGCCAGGCAGGTGCTTATGCCACTGAGCTATATCACTGGCCCATAGCTGTTTTTTTTTAAAGTCTTTGTCTGCTAAGTTCAGCATCTGAGCCGTCTTGGGTTCAGTTTCTACTGAATACCTTTTTTATAACTATTGGTCACATTTTCTCGTTTCTTTGTATGAATAACGAGTGTCTGATTGAGTACCAGACTCATGGATCATACATTTTAGAGACCCTAGGTTTCTTTTGTCTTCCTCAGAAGAATGTTGATTCTCATTTCAGGAGGCAGCTCAGACACCAGCAGATTACAGTGAACATGTCCAGGCTTTGTTCATGCTTTACTAGTAAGGATCTGGAGGAAGCTACTGAGCAGTATGTTTGAGCTGATCGCTTATGCAAGTGTTTCCCAGGCTCTTCTAATTTGGCAGATTCTGCGTTCATATTGTATCTGTCTTACAGATATGGTCAGCTCTTTGCTTTTGCTTTGTTAGGATGCATCTGTCTCCAAAGGCACAGCCTTCTGTGGGGCGGATGCTAGGGGTGTTATGAGGTGTAAAGCCAATCTCTCCGCTCTGGTAGGGACAACTCTTGCTGTGGCACCACGGGACCTCTAGTGCATTGGCCGTGTTCTCAGCTTTATGGAAGCTGTTGTCTGCTAAGCACTGATGACCGCTTTTTGTGCGTGGGTGGCCTGCCCCTCAGCTCAGACTCACAGGGAACCCACGTGACCTGGGGCCAGCATCGCCCGGCTCCCTGCTCGCCACCACCCTGCTTTGCAGGTCACAGCCACCTCAGCAGCCTCAGACTCTGCTCCCTGTCCGTTTTTCTCAGTTGCAGTTTGTGTCTGCTCAGACTCCAGCTCTCGCGACATGGTCAGAGATGGCCTCCAGGTTCGGGCCCGGGTGACTGTGGGGCTGATCTCTCGGGGAGCAGTCTTGCACTTGCTGTTGTCCACTCCCTGCAAATAGTCGCCTCATATACGTGTCCAGTTTGGTGGCTTATGGCAGGAGGTCTAGTCCAATATTCACTACTCTGTCTTGGCTGGAACTCAGACATGAAATGTAAACATGCCTGTGACTTCACTCCTCGTGTTCTTTTTATCACCACAGCTTGACTCAAAACCAAGTTGTTAGGGGTGAATACTTACACCCTCAAAAATCTGTGAGTAGTTATATTTCAGGTTAGCTCTACTGATACATACCACTAGCAAATAGATAAATCTTGGATAGAAATAATAGATAAATTAGTCTCATGGGAAAAAAAAAAGCTATCAAGAGTAGAATAACACCATGCTGTAAGTAAGCACTTAGAAGTGCTTTCCTGCTGGTTCTGTTTAATAAATGTTTTCTTTATTTCCTATCTATTTAATAGATGCTTCATGTCAGAAAGGAACTTGGTTTTGTCTGATTGACGTCGTTAACAGATAGAGTAAGGTTAAACCAAGATGATACTTTCTTTGTCTATCTCCAGCGACTTTTCTTTGATGCCATTTTTTTCAGATGTCAAGGGTTCTTGTGAGGTTACCAAGTTGATTAGCTGTTATTGGAAATAAGAAAAAGGAGTTTGCTAGGTGTGGTGGCGCACTCCTATAATCCCAGCACTTGGGAGGCTGAGGCAGGAGAATCGAGTTCAAGGCCAGCCTGGGCTGCATAGTGAGATCCTGTCTCAAAAAAAAAAAAAAAAAAAAAAAAAAAAGTTTAAAATACATTTTTAAGAAGATAATAGGAACTATAGAAGAATCCAAAAATGAAATTGAGGAAAGAGGAGATGTGTCAGTTAAGAGCACCTATAGTGTATTAAACCGATATTTTTTAGTACGTTTATTTAGTAATAATGGTGCGCAAAGCATGAAACATGAGCGAATCGAAAAAATAGTTTCACTTTAAAAAATCATGGGGGCCGGTAAGATGGCTCAGCGGTGTACGCGCTTGCCTGGCAAGCACGAGGGCCCAAGTTCGACTCCCGGAACCCAGATACGAAAAAAGGGCCAGTGATATCGCTCAGCGGCACGGGCGCCTGCTGGCGTGCGAGGTCCTGAGGTCGACCCCCGGTACCCACAAAAAAATAAAATAAAAATAAATAAAAAAATAAAAAATCATGGGGTTGGGGATAAAGCTCAGTGCCTGCCTGGCAAGTGCAAGGTCCTGAGTTTGATTCTTAGTACTAAAAAATAAATAAAATTTAAAAAAATAATAAAAAATCATGAAAGTACGCAAAGAATATGAAGCTTGCACAAAAAGAAAAGGTGTTAAGTATATGAAAAGATACTTTCACTTACAATTAAAGAAATATAAGCTAAAATTGTGAGATACACATCAGATTAGCAAAAATAAAGATACTGCTCAGTGTTAATAGGGGTGTGGAGAAAGGCTGGGTGTGGAGGCGCACGCCTGTGATCCCAGCACTCAGGAGACTAAGGCAGGAGGAGTGCTTTGAGTAAGAGGCCAGCCTGGGTGACACAGTGAGTTCAAGGCCAGCTTGAACTGCATAGCAAGACCCTGACTCAAAAAACAAAACAAAACAAAAATAAACAAACAAACAAATAAATAAGGGTATGGAGAAATAGGTACTCTCGCACTAGGGATGAGAGTGTAAACTTGTATGGCCTTTGTGGACAGCAGTAGTCAGAATAAAAAACTTAAATGCACACACACTCTGACACTGCTTTTTAGAAATTTATCCTAGAGCATTATCTCCACAACTATGAAGAGATGCAGACACTTAAAAATATCTTAGTAGCCAAGAAACTGGGACCAACTGGCTTGTTCTAGAGTAGACAGTGAGTACTGGGGATATAGCTCAGTGGCACAAGCTATATACCTTGTACCTGGCAAGCACAAGGTCCTGAGTTCGATTCCTGGTACCAAAAAAAAAAAAAGAGTAGACAGTGATTAAGTAAATGATAGTACAGGCACACAGTAAAATACTGAAGTCATCAAATAAAAGAAAGGTCTATAGATGTAGCTATAGAAAAGTTCCAAGATGTATTATTATATAAAAAAAAATGCAAGCTGCTAAGCAGTGTTCGATCTGACTGCTTATGTGAGTGTTTGTAGGAGTACGGATGTGTGTATGAAATGGTTTATTGGTAGCAAATTTTCCTGGAAGAATACTCAAAAAAACGTTAACAATAGCTATCTTAAGGAGAAGAATTTGAAGGACAGGGAGACATAGTTTTCATTTTACACTTTACTATCTGAATACTCCAACAGTGTCCATCTGTTACTTTTTAACCTCCAGTGTGATTACCTGAGAGTAGGATTATGAGCCACTTTAATGTCATTCCTTATCCTTTTTTTATTAAAATAGATGAATCTACTTAAACATAGTATAAAAGGAAAAAAATCTTCCAAAGTATGTATGTGATTAATGAATGACTTTTGAGTTACTGGAATATGTTAGAAGCTGTTAAGTTGGTGCTTAAAAGGAATTCCTTTCTTCACACGATCTGCCCTGCTGTGGGCTGTGTTTTCTTCTTGCAGGCCTTTTATGTATCCATAGTTGATTTATGTGAAAATGGCGGGAAGCGTCCTACCACAAATAGCAGCGCTAGCTTCACCAAAGAACAGGCAGATACCATTCGTAGAATTCGAAATAGCAAAGACAGCTGGGACATGCTGGGTGTCAAACCTGGGGCCTCGAGGTAAGCAGTGCGCCAGTGTATTTAGAGCCGAGTGCTGACAGAGAGGACTCAGCTGCCAAAATGATAGGTGCGATCTAACTTCTTTTAACTGGCTAGAAACAGAAAGGTGTGTGAAGTAGATTCTGTAATGACTGCTTCACTGAATTAACTGAATCCCAAAGCCACAAAACAGAAAGCCTTGCCTGCTAAGGGAACAAACTTTGGCGCTAATGTAACCTTTAAAAAACTTAAAAAAGGGGCCGGTGATATAGCTCAGTGGCACAAGCGCCTGCTGGCAAGTGCGAGATCCTGAGTTCGACTGCTGGTACCCACATTAAAAAAAAAAAAAAAAAAGAAAGACTGTACCTCAGAATTGCCTTGTCTGTATGAAAAGCATTAACATCTCTTCTCCAGTTTGGTCTCATAGCATATCTGCAAGTCCAAAAGGAAAGAAGGAAAGGGGAAGGGAGGACCATTATTGGTTGCTCTTAATTCAACAAGTGTATTGCAGACACTTTGGACTTGCAAAGGAATTCAGATGACCTCATGTATAGAGCACAGAGTTTACTGGTGTCTTTTCAATGTCGTAGTAGAGCTGTGTAGTTTCAATCTAAATTCTTCTGTGTCATCTCCAAGGGATATTGGCTGTAATATTAAGAAACTGTTTCTTCGACTACTTATTAATGAACTTGGAATAGTGTTTATTAAGGAAAAAAACCTTGTGGTTCCCTATTTATTCACTTTGGTTAATTGGAATCTTCCAGAATGTCCAGGACCTGCTTAATTTCCATGTCTTCAACTAGTATAAACACATACTTTTCTTAGCCTTTTTCAATGGGGTCTATTGAACTAATATTTTATAGCACTGAGCACATTTGGGGAAAATCTTAAAAATACTTTTGTCTTAAGTTACAGAAAATTTTGATATTTGTTCAGTACCAACAATGTTTTCTGTTCTTAGACTTTAAATCAATCTTCATCTTCAGCAGAATCGATATATTTGTTATACACCTGAGTCAGTCTTGTTTCTCTAAAAATTCCCCTTGTGGGTTTCTCCTGTCCCTAGAAATCCTGAAAGGCCCTCTTGGCAAGGAAGCCAGGCACACACCAAGCTGTGTGGACGTCCTCCCTCAGGAGAAGCAGAGGCTCTTGGAGGAATAAGAATTCTGGCCATTCAAATTTTTTCAGAGAGGAGAATGTCATTCTTGTTAATTGATATCAGAATTATATGTGTAGGAAAGCTACACATGAGGGTAAAACAAGACACTTTGAAGGAGCCCCCTACAAGTAGAATGTGTGCCCCAGACACGGGGAACTGTTAATGTGACCCTGAGACTTCAATCTCTCCATGACTTATCCATCATATCTGAGCTGTCAAAGACCATCTTCCTAATTTGGAGAACCAGCTTAGAAATCCTTCTGGTAAAAACAAAGGAGGCTGGTGTAATGGTACATGCCTGTAATCCCAGCACTCGGGAGGCTGAGGCAGGAGGATTGCTGTGAGTTTGAGGCCAGCCTGGGCTACATAAGCAGGTTCAAGGCCAGCCTGCACTACATAGTGAGACCCTGCCTCAATAAATAAATAAATAAATAAATAAATAAATAAATAGGCTGGGGCACTTAGGGTTTGTGCCTACGAGGTGGCAGAATCCTGATTACCAAAGGAAGGTGAGCCCTAAAATATCACCTGGTAGAGGCAGAGCTTAGCGTGAACAGGGCAGTGGCCCGGTGCTTAGCACCTCTCGGAGCCAGCCTGGCATCAGAGGGTGAGAAAGAGCAGGACAGGGGTGGGCTCGTCCGCAGGACTCTGTTGTCCTTCCAGCCTTCTCCTTTCCCTTCTCTGGCAGGATCTTCTGCTCATCCACTTCTGCTGATTCTTGCCCTCTGTGGTCTCTTTTATCTTTGTTTGTTTGCTTCCACAGACACCTTAATCTAAACTCTTGTACTCACGCCTGGGTTAGCCTAACAACTTCCTGCCTGCCTCCCAACTCTGAGAAATAGCTTTCCCAGTGCCACTTTGTCACAAAACACTTACTATTGTTGTTGTTGATCAAACCAGGCTTTTTTGTTGTTTTGCTTTCCAGGCCCTTCCTCCCTAGCTACCCTGTGCTACTCCCAGCCCCCTTGCCCAGCAGGCTTCTCGGGAGGCTTCCCTGGTGCCCCAGGCCTTCATTCCTTCCATCAACAAAGGTTTTCTCAGTGCCTGCTAGGAGCCCGGTGCTGCCTGTTTTCATCTGATCATTCTTTCACGACTTCCTTCAAGTCTACATACTCACTTTGCATTGTATTTTTTGTTTCCGTATTACCTGTCATTTATTTGGTTGTCCTACCTTTGAGAAAATGTAGTGACCTTTGGGGATGTACTTACTGCACAAGATGATTACGTGCGTCTAGACGCTGAGGTACAGGCTTGCGGCTGACCTGTTAGTGACGCAGAACTGGCTCTCTCCTAGGGAGGAAGTCAATAAAGCCTATCGGAAGCTTGCCGTGCTTCTCCACCCCGACAAGTGCATGGCACCAGGTAGCGAAGATGCCTTCAAAGCAGTTGTGAACGCCCGGACAGCCCTGCTGAAAAGCATCAAGTAGGAGAGCAGGGGCCAGCAAGCTGGGACTCAAGTGCACGCCACCTTCTCCTGGAGGCGAAGTAACTGACGTGGAGTTTTCTTCACAAAATCTCACTGCTCTGTTCACTCATGTGCTGTCATGTATAAATCAGTGGCCTGGGGGCCTGTTAGCACCTCACAGGCGTTTTACAGCGAGATGACCTGCATCTGTAGGAGGTGAAGAAACCATGCATCACCTGTGTACCGTTGTCAGCTAATCCGCGGTTTTGCCATTCATCCGTAAGCTCAGTAGTGGTGGTGTCCCTGACACTTCTCTTGGGAAGGGCTACACGGTTCCTAGAGGGAGGGGAAACAACAGCAAGACCCATTTTTTTTCCCTTCTTTTTCTCCTTCTCTTTTTTAAATTCATCAGAGAAAGAAACAAAAATAGGAGAGAAATAACAAAAACTAGCAGAGAGCATCCAAGCCTCTGAGAGTTTGACACGACCTTTCCAGTTGCTCCCTGAACTGAGAGTTCTTTTGGTGGCCCTTTGCAAAACATCAGTCTAACTGAACTCTGAGCAGCCCTCTGAAGTTTGGGGAGTGAAGGACACAGTTCGAACTGAACAGCCCTTCTGTGACATTCACTCTCCTCCCTCATCTATCCACTAGAGGGAGAGATGAGCCAGTCTGAGAAAGTTCCAGTGCTTCTGCACTTTCTGCCCCTCCTGTGCCCAGCGAGGCCTTTCCCCTGTCACAGAGGCGCAGCAGCAGGGGGCACCACACACCTGGGAGCGAGGATCAGACCCCAGGACAGAAGTGCTCAGGCCCCTCCCAGTGACACCCACACGCAGGCCCGGGGGCAAGGCTGGCCTAGCAGGGTGCGTTTGGGGCACCAGGAGAGCCCTGTCTGAGGTCTGCCCCTTTTCCTGTTCCTCGCCATTCCCCACAGGCAGGAGGGAAAGACAGGGTCCTCCTGGACAGGCCCGGCCTCTTCCTCCTCACTTCCTCACCTCGCCACCCTCCACTCCACATCTGCCGGCAGCTCTCTCTCCTGAATCGCTGGGCTCCTTGGTCCTCCCTCCAGGCTTCAACATGGGCCTGGTTGACCAGAGAGACCGGGGACTCTCTAAGGCCTGTGTGGGGCCAGATCTCTGTAATTTCTCCTTGGCCTACAAATTTCTAAATAGTCATATTTTTGAACTACAGGTTATGAAAACTAATTTCACCTGGAGAGATATATTCTTGTGCCACAGTCTCCTCCTCAGGGTGCAGGGATGGATGAGGATCAAGTATTAGGGCTGACACTTCCTACTGTGTTCACCAAGCCGTCTCTTACGTGACTCATTACCCCCTCACTGTCTTTGTGTTACTCATAATTTTAGCTGCAACCACTTGCACTAACTGGAGCTTTGAAGTATATAAGATGTTGCTATTCTGTGAGTTTTAAACAGCTGTCCCATATCCATTGCCAAGTAGTGTGTACCCTGTTACCTAAGAAGAAAGTCACTTTCTTATAATCTAAGCCACTGCAGTCTGGTGGCCTCTTCCCAAAGCAGCTTCACTTGGTATGGCTGTCCTCAGGCTGCATCAGAAACCAGAGCATTGTTTTGCTTTTAATTTTTATGTTTTTGTGGTGTTGGGGGTTGATTCCATGGCCATGTACCTCCTAAGCAAGTGCTTTAACCACTGAGCTACACCCCAGCCCCGGAGCATTGCTTTGTAATATGAGTTTTCATCTGGGTGATAATCAAAAATGCTTTTTTTATTAATGATTTGAGATCTGGTTTTCTTATGGGATTTCCCCCTGGCCTTTAAACTAGTGTCAGGGACTGCAGAACTCCAGCCCAGAGTTCTTCCAGGGCTGAGTTTTGCTTAAGCCCTTCCTCTTGCCTGAGGTACGCCGACATTGGTTGGCTCTTGTAGCAGAATATAGGAGTCGCGGAAGGAGCGGTCATACGCAGCAGTGTCTGCCCAAACTGACTGGACAGCCCAGTGAGCGGGTGGCCATGTGTGACCACCGGTGCCAGTTTTCATCATGGTTCTTAAACTCTCAGTCCATCACCTCATTAAACTACATTGTGCAGATGAGCAGCCATAGCAGAGAGAATTTTCTAGGGCTTCCATTCATATCCTTAGAAGTGACTTGTCGAAATATAGCCTTGGCTTGACTCTTAGGTTTTGGGACTCAGTTTCCAACACCTTCATTATTAATGTGCAGGATGGCCAATGCTATTTTACATATGCAAAAGTATTAACATGAGAAAGTTAAGCCTTGAGATCCTAGAATTTTTCTGATTTTCATAATACTTCAGCAGACCATTAAGAAATAACAAAGCATGATTTGCAGTGAAAAGGTCTTTTGGTACTAACTTCATGTAAAACTTTACCAATCTCTATGCATTCATTTAAATTCTTGGTGCAGATGTATGCTTTGTAGTTCAATCTTATTAAAAGTTCTCCAGCCAGTTAGGATTTCAAAAATACATCAGTGAGAATCACGAGCAGAATAATTTCAATGGCTAAAAAGTTTGAATAAAGAATCTTGTTTTTCAAAAAAGAATGAAAAGTTTGAACAGCTATTATTACTAAAAAGCCATGTCTTCTACGTCTGAAGACTCACCAAGAAGTAATACTTTTTAAACTCATTAAAAATCCCTGGAGGCATTTCAACTTAATCTTCCAACCTACCTAAGCACTTTAAAATACTCCCTCCTCCTCCTCTGTTTGCCTGTGTGCCTCCTCTTGAATGGATATTCTCAACTGTCAGTATTTCTTTCGCTTTAGTGCTGTCATTTTATTTCTTCATATAAATGTGTCCTTGGGTTCATTAGCCTATTACTTTAAAAGTCCAGACTTGGGGGGCTTCGTGTTGCTACCTAAGATAAACTGCTAGAATTCTATAGCTTGCACACCATCCTTTAAGGCTTGCTTTTATCTCAGGAAACTTACTCTAGTACATTCTCATCTATTGAATTCCCAAGTGGTAAAGCTTTCTTTATACCTGTGCACTAGTACCTAATTCACTATTAGTTAAACGAGCCATAGACAAGGCAGCTAAATGTCTGAAAGATCACCAGAGCGAACAAGCAGCTGGGCTGCACAGAGCGAAGACAGAGCCACAGGGGGAGGGAGGGGTCCCTGTCGCACGTCAGAAAGCAGGGCGCCGGGAGCTGGATGCAAACCACCTTTCACAGTGCAGTGCCCCTGTAACATGGAAGCTCAGTAGGCCTGGCAATGCTACTTCCTTCGCCACTGCACCCTGTCAAGCTCACTCTAAGTATGCCAATGCTTTTGTAAAACGTCTGTTTTGTTTCATTTTGAGGCTTTTGTAAAACTTTTGAAAATGAATTTAGCTGCAAAATAGAGCTAACTTCCATTGCAAGATTGCAAAGTGAAGAAGTGGTCATACTTCTCATACTTCGTGTCGAGCACAATTTTAAGACATAGTTAATGCTGTTTGGACATTGAGTTTTCCACTGAACATCTCTAGAGAAGACAAGAGCTTTCACTTGTGACGTGGATAAGTTAGATTGTGTCTAACGAGCAGTGCAATGTTAAGCTGTGCAATAGAGGCCCTCTTGGCGTGATGCCTTTTATTGGAAAGTTGAGCAGTTTGGAAGAGCTTCCTTCATTGATGGCTCCCTGGGCGCCCTTCCCCTTTTGACTGTGAATGCAGAGTCTATCAGTAAACTCTTTGCTCTTACAAGGTAATTTACATATCTGCTTTCTGTTGAAGTAACTGAAAATGTTGTCTACAAGTTGTTTATGTCTTGTATACAGAGTGTCATATGTATTTAAGTTGTGTATTTTTATAAAGTAAAGCCAAATATCACACCGTGGTCTGTGGGCTGCATTTATTTGTTGGGACACTGGTCTCCGGCACAGGACATATTGGACGCGAAGCCAGTCCAGTTCCTTGTGACCTTCAATAAGACATTTTGCTTTAGTTTCCAGTAGGCTGAAGAGAGGGCAAGGTAGTCATTGGTCCATCAGGCTATTCTGATCGTATTAAATTCTGATAAAAGTGTTGATCCCTTAAAGAAAGACACTGCTGGGGCCGGTGAGATGGCTCAGTGGCTTAAGCGCCTGCCCGGCAAGCGCGAGGGCCTGAGTTCGACTCCTGGAACCCACATACAAAAAAGGGGCTGGTGATATCGCTCAGTGGCACGGGTGCCTGCTGGCGCGTGAGGTCCTGAGGTCGACCCCCCGGTACCCACAAAAAAAAAAAAAGAAAGACACTGCTGTATTTGACTTTTTAATTCATTTTAAATAAGGTTATACCTTAGGCCTAAAATGTTCTCCAAGAGTCCCATGTGTTAAGAGTCTGGGCTTTTAGAAGGTGATTGGAGGATGAGTACTTTAGCCTCACAGTGGGTGAATCTGCTGATGAGATGTTTGATGACATTGTCAGGAGGCGATGGAAACAGGAGGTGGGCCCAGCTGAAGAGAATGGGCCATGAGGGTGTGCCTTGGGGACTATACCTGGTCCCCAGGCTCTTCCTTTCTGGCTGTTTGGCTCTCTCTTTGCATCCTGGCTGCCACGAGGTGAGCAGCTTTCCTCTGCCACACCTCTGCCTTGACACAGCCTAAAGCAATGGATCCAGTCAGTCAACCATGGACTGAAACCTCTGAAACTATGAGCCAAAATAAATCTTTCCTCCTTTAAGTTGATTTATGTTAGGTATTTTGATTTGATGTTGTTTATAAGATGAGGTCTTGCTACGTTGCCTAGGCTGATGTCAAACTCATGAACTCAAGCAGTCCTGCCTCAACCACCCAGGATTGTAGGCCTAGGTCACCACACCTGACCAAGAACTCGAATGTCTTGTGGGGCCAGTCCACAGGAAGCCAGCTATCTCCAAAGGCTACAAGCAAGAACTTTACTTTTCTTTTTTTTCTTTTTGAGCAGGGTCTCACTGTGTAGTGCAGGCTGGCCTGGAACTCACAGCAATCCTCCTGCCTCAGCCTGGGATTATAAGCATGCGTCACCATGCTCAGCCCCTCCTTTTCATTTTTGTGTCAGATATTCATCTGCCCAGAAGCCCCCTCATCTGCAAATGGCCCAGCCTTCTGTGGGGAACTGCTCCATCTTCTCCCTCTCACTGACGTGTCCTAAACGGGAGACGTCCTGAATATCCCAACTCTTCCATGACCCACCCTTCCTCCAAATCAGTCCAAGGCACGGGAGTGTGAGCTCAGCTCAGCCCGTCAACGTCTTCCTCTGGGCTCTTTCTAACTGAGCTAGGAAGGCGACTTCCTCTCTCGAGAGCAAGCAGGAGTCCTGCCAGTGCTGGCCACCTTGGTTCCAAACTCACGGGGAAATTTGTGGGAATGAAGCAGACAGAGAGAGGCAAAGCCTGATGACTGGAAGCTTTTCCTTCTAGGGCTTGAAGCTCATCAGCCACCTCAGAATAAAAATATTAGAAAAATAATAGCCGTCTTTTTTTGTACTGAGGATTGAACCCAGAGCCTTTGTACTGAGCTACATCCCCAACCTTTTTATTTATTTGTTTTTATTTTGAGGCAGGGTCTCACTAAGTTGCTAAGTTGCCCATGAGGGGCTTGAACTTGCAGTCCTCTTGCCTCAGCCTCCCAGAGTACTGAGATCAAAGGTTTTTAGGAGGAACAAGAAAGCTGTAGTCTGTAGACTGCATAATATTTGATAAGTGTATTATAGCATATTATACAGTAAAATATAGGCAATTGCTTATCATTTCTTTATTGCAGTCTTTGGCTGTGGTTTTTGTTTTTTGTTTTTTTTGGTTTTTTTTTGTGGGTACCAGGGGATGAACTCAGGACCTCACGTGCCAGCAGGTGCCTGTGCCACTGAGCGATATCACCGGCCTTTTTTTCATATGTGGGTACCGGGAGTTGAACTCAGGGCCTCGCGCTTGCCAGGCAGGCACTTATGCTGCTGAGCTATCTCACCAGCCCCTTTGGCTGTGTTTTAAACCAGTAATCAGTTGTAAATGGAGAATAAAAATTAGGTTTATTTACTTTGCTTCAAGGTCAGTTTCAGATGCAAAACCGTATCTGGCTTTTTAGTTTCCAGTTGATCCATTACCTACCAGGATCACCTCCAGCTTCCTAAATTCCTAATTAAATTTTATTGTTAAAATATTTATTCACTATTTATTTATTTATGAGGTGCTGGGGGTTGAGCCCAGGACCTTACACATGCTAGGCAACTGTACTACCACTGAGCTACTCAACCCTTTTTATATTTTATTTTGAGGCAGGGTCTCACTAAGTTGCTCATGATGGCCTCGAACTTGGGATCCTCCTGCCTCAGCCTTCCAAGGAGCTGGGATTGCAGGCATGCACCACCGTGCCCAGCTCACCATGTATTTATTTACTGAGCACCTACAATATGTACTGGAGATGGAGCAGAGCCCAGAGCCAACACAAATCCTCACCCCATAGAGCTTACCTTCTGTTATGGTTTATGTCTAGATGTCCCTCCAAAGCCTCATGCAGTCACGGAGGCAGGCTTCTAGAGTTTATGACTGACTCGTGGTCTAATGCTGGGATTATGGGCGTGAGTGCTACACCCACCCTGGAGTGGGTAGCCTGCATGTAATATAAGGGAGGGAAAGAGGCTCGCTCTCTCGCACACTCCTCCCTTTTGCTTTTGTTGTTTTTGCTGCCTTCCGCTGCCATGAACTGTTGCCCTCTGCCATGTGCCACTCTGCCTTGGAGCCAGCCAAGTATGGACTGAAACCTCCACAAACTGTGAGCCATATAAACCTTTCCTTTCTTAATTTTGGGTGTTGGGTATTTTGTCTCAGCAACGAGAGAAAAGTAACCAAGACACCTTCCAGTGTCATTTTTTTGTTTTAATTCCAAAGTTTTGAAGAGAATTTCTTCCTCCTCCTCCTCCTCTTCCTCCTCTGCCTTCTTTTTCTTCTTTTTGAGGTTCTGGAGATTGAGCCCAGGGCCTTCACATCCCTGTGCACTGAGCTACATCCCCAGCCCTTTTTTTTTGAGACCAGGTCTCATGATGTCACTAAATTGCCCAGGCTGGGCTTGAACTTGTGATCTTCCTCAGCCTCCCAGAGTTCTAGGGTTACAGGCGTGCACCACCTTGTCTGCCTATAAATAGACATCTCAGTCATAAATTGAAAATATCTTAAGTCAAAAATGCATCCAATTGAGATAGCTCAGCGGCATAAGCGCCTGCCTGGCAAGCACAAGGTCCTGAGTTCGACTCCCAGTACCCACATAAAAAAAAAAAAAATGGGGGCCGGTGAGATGGCTCAGCGGCTTAAGCACCTGCCTGGCAAGCGCGAGGGCCCGAGTTCGACTCCCGGAACCCACATACCAAAAAGGGACCGATGATATCGCTCAGCAGCACGGGTGCCTGCTGGCGTGCGAGGTCCTGAGGTCGACTCCCCGGTACCCACAACAACAACAACAAAAAAAATGCATCCAAGACACTCAGCCCTTCAGCAACACAACACACGGTGGTTTTGCTTGTTTCTCTTGTGGTCACGGGGCACTGTGTTCCACTGCACACTCGGAATCATAGTGTGTCTGCTTCTACAGGTGCCTTATGTGCACGTGAGGAGGCCTGTGTTTTGCAAGGGACCCCATGGTTTCCTTCTTCAGGGGCTCAGGCTCACATCCTGCACGGGTGCAGAGCAAAGCCAGCCCTGTCCCCACGCCAGGCTCACTGTGCCCTGTGCAGCGGATGAAGGGCTCTGCAGACAGTCCCTCACGGGGCAGCCAGGCCCTGGGAAGAGAGCAGGTCTCAGATCTGCCTCCCCAAGGATGGGGCTTAGAGATACTGGTGGACTGAAGTGGGGAAAAGTGCTGGGGTCAAACTTCATAACTGTCCCCAGCCCGACCCACACATCCAAGTAAACAAGGATTGAATAGAAGGTGAAGTCTAGGGGGTTTGCTCAGGAACATGGAGCAGGTGGTTAATTCAGGTTTTCCATCAGTTTCAAAACTGCTGGGGCATCCCCAAGCCGAGAGGGAGTTAACACGATGCTTAAGTGTGTTAAAATATGGAATGTGATACATCTGTAATATGGGCTTGTTTTCACCCCTTGGGCTGGGGATTGAACCCAGTACTTTATGCTTCATGTGCTCTACCACTGAGCTACATGCCCGTTTCTTTTTATTTTTTTCATTTTGAGACAGAGATTTGCTAAATTGTCCAGGCTGGGCTTGAACTCAAGATCCTCCTGCCTCAGCCTCCTGAGTAGCTAGGATTATAGGTATGCACCACCACACCCAGCTAGTCTTTTTTTTTTTTTTTTTTGTGGGTACCGGGGGGACGACCTCAGGACCTCGCGCGCCAGCAGGCGCCCGTGCCACTGAGCGATATCACCGGCCCCTTTTTCGTATGTGGGTTCCGGGAGTCGAACTCGGGCCTTCGCGCTTGCAAGGCAGGTGCTTAAGCCGCTGAGCCATCTCACCGGCCTCTTTTTTTTTTTTTAATAAAAATTTGAACAAATTTATAGAACTTCTGATGCCACCTGAATGGCTTGAAAATGATGTCTGCAATCCAAGGTAAATATTCTAAAAACTACTGTAATGGGAAGACAGAACTAATGGAAAAATGGAGAGACAGGACTCTAAGGACTTTGTTTCTGGGTGGTTTTCTTGTCCCGAAGGTATTCTTTTGTTCCAGTAGAACCCAAGAAGCTGTAAAATGGCTGTTCCCTCCCCACCCCCAGTGCCAGCCTAGTGTAAGGCATTGGTGGCTTCTGGTCACTGAACTGTGAGGCGTGACTATCCCGCGGAGTGTGATTTAGGGGCTGGATGGGGAAGTTTCATTCTACGTGTCTATTCTGTTTGAGTTTTCCCTATGAATGTCGACTGCTGTCATCATCGAGAAAACCATATGAAATCAAAAGCTAAATATAGCACCAATTAAAAAAAAGACTTCTTCACTCTGGAGCTGTTTGCAGGGACCTCAACAATACAGCAGCTCTAGGCTGTAATTAAACCTTACTTCTTTACATTAGCAGAAACTCCAGACCAAAGGGCAAAAGCTTTTAGCCACTTAAAAGTCTTTTGGAACCCAGCACAGCAATCAACGCTCTCTGGCTGGAATTTCAAGTCTACTTGATCCCATTACAGACCAATAAAGTCAGGTGTGACAGAAGCAGCAGGCCTGGGGTCAGGTGCTCTGGAGGGATGGAGTCTTTGTCCTGTTTTTAACAGAGGGGCCCCCAGCCAAGGGGCCCCCACTGTGAGACTTGCCCTTTGGGTTGGCAACACTTAAGGACCACTATTTTATGAAATCTTACAAAGCAAAAAAACTAGGCCCCCCAGACCTCTTCCATGTAATCCCACCGCAACACCCCCCGCTAAAAAAAAAAAAAAAAACAAAAACAGAAAAAAGGAAAAAATAATGTTAATAAAGTAAGTGAATTCCGCTCCTCTGCAAGTTCCCAACAACAGGCATTGTTGGGCACCTTCCCTTTATTTTTTCATCAAGGGAAAACCTGAACTTCTTTTTCTTTTTAAAAGTTTTGTTCTTGTTTGTTTGTCTTATTTTTGTTGTTCTTTTTTTTAAAACCTCAAATTCTTACTCCACGCAATTGTGATTGTGGCATCTCAGTTTTACAAAGGCGGATGCTGTTACAGCTTGGAAACTTTTCTTGGCAAGTCCACCAGAGTCAGATGTTCAAAGACATTCTTCCCTCCTGTAAAATAGGCTTATCATGGCTAACAAGCCCATGTTTACCCAAGGACGAAAGTTTGCGTGGTAAGGTAAGTCAGTGGCTTATAGCTTTAAACACAATCGACTCCAGGTTAAATGCGGGCAGTGCCAGGTTCCTCCTGCTCACCCTCTGCAGTCCTTCTTCCCGGGGGACCTCTCTCCTCTGTCCACTTGTTGGTCTTTGCCCTGGTGTCCCTGGCTGTTGGCCAGCTTGCCCCACCTGATACACCCTCAGCTGCGGTTCCCTTGATCCCTCCATGGCCTCCAGGTTCGAGGTCTAAGCACCTAGGTATCCAACCTGGCTTGAGGGCTTGCCTGCTCTGCTCCCCAGTCCCCCAGCACCTCTGTGTCCTGCCCTTCTGGAGGGTTGGTAACCCAGGCCATTGGCCCAGCTAGACTTGAGGTCCAGGCATGCAGACCACTCTTTCAGCCATTGCCACTGTAAGGCTTGGTACCCTGCTGGGTCCAACTTTACTCCAGGCTTTCCATGGGAGTAGGACCTCCCCAGTCCCCCTGGAGCCCCTCTTGGGTTTTCTGTCGGGCGCTGGGAGTCTCTGGCCACCTGGGAGGAGGACAGGCAAGCCCCGAGTTGTGGCTGTTACTTGGTTCCCATGGTCTGAGTGTTCTCACGTGGTCAGTTTCAGAACGGAAGCAACAGGCTGTCACAAGCTGCGAAGGCAGCTCTGCTGTGCTGTGTTTCCCCGGGGACCTCAGTGTGGGACCTGTGTGGGACTAGGGTCTTTACAGATTTAACTAAGGTGGAGCTCTTGCAATGATGTCATCCTGGATTAGAGTGTGCCCTAAACCCAATGACAGTTCCTTAGTGGAGAAAGGAACAGGAGAGACAGACGGGGACCACAAAGCAAAGAAGGCCAAGCAGAGAGAGGCGCACAGCCTGGCATTACAGATGCTCTGAAATCCAAAACTTTTGTAGTGCAAACATGATCCCCAAAAGTTTCAGATTTGGGAGCATTTTAGATTTCAGATTTTTAGATCAGGGCCACTCAACCCACCATTTGTCTGGCAATCCCAGGAAGCCAGAGTCCTGAAGCTGGTGTTTCTGGGCTCAGTCTGGGCCCACACCACAGTGTCTCCCTGCCCTCGCCTGGCCTGGCTTAGCATCCTCTGGCTTTAGTATGGATGCTTTGTCTCTGTCTTTTGTTCTCTGATCACACCCTTGGTTCCTGGCCTTGGGCCCTTGCACACGCTGCCTCGGCCTGACACACCCCTCTCTCCTCTCTGCTCAGCAAACTTGACTC
This sequence comes from Erethizon dorsatum, assembly GCA_028451465.1. Taxonomy (NCBI): domain Eukaryota; kingdom Metazoa; phylum Chordata; class Mammalia; order Rodentia; family Erethizontidae; genus Erethizon; species Erethizon dorsatum. The sequence continues at coordinate 70,043,496 of CM051824.1, forward strand.
CACTTCTGCATCCAGCTCAACGACTCCTCCTCTGAAATTGTCTGGACTCCTCTGCTGCCCAGCAGGTAGACTTTCTCCTTGGAGGGGCAGAACTCCCCAATACAGCCCCTCTCGGCAGACAAGAATCTTAGTGGTTTTCATCTTTGTGTCCGCAGTGCCTAACACAGGCGTAATAAGTGCATGGTGGATGGATGGATGGATGGATGAAGCGTCCAGCACAGCTCTCCAAATTCTCGGGGTGAAGGCCGGTAGAGGATGAAGAAATAAAGGCAAGAGTCAGAATACAGAAAGCTGAGGTCAGGTGGAGCCTCCGCTCCTGATGGGAGGAAAGAACTGCTCAATGACTGCAGCGCATTTATTTATGCACTCTGCAGGTTGGTGTCACGTGATTGCCGTGGGCGCCTGGCATTCTCTGGACTGGAGCAGTTTGTTCATGTAGCTCACCTTGGGTGCTCTGCACGTGTGATCGATCTCCAGCTTCGGCTGCTCCCCACAGATAGATGGCCTCTGTTGATGAGCCTGGGAGATGGAGTGCAGATCCCTAGACCATGTGATTCCCAAATGCAAAGGAAAAAAGTCACAGAATACAACTGAGTGCCTGTAATCAGGGGGATGAGAATAATGGAGTAAGGAAAGCAAGCCAAGCTTGGTGGTGCACGCCTGTAACGCCAGCACACTGGGAGGCTGAGGCAGGAGGATCATAAGATCAAGTCCAGTCTAGGCAATTTAGTGATTTAGTGAGATCCTGTCTCAAAATAAAAATTAAAAAAAGAGCTGGGAATGTAGATCAGGGTGAAGGCTTTGGGTTTGATTCCCAGTACTGAAAAAAAAAAGTGTGGGTACCCTCAGCACCCAAGTACAGTGCTCATTAGCCAGTCAAACCCTGGTGTAATTTTCTCAATGGGATTTATCTAAGTGCTTCTCTCAGAAGATGGCAAGAAAGTTGGCTTTGCCTCTGGGTTTGAAGGACACCACAGTCAACCTGTTGATGGCCTATCTGATAGCAATTCTGCCCTGTTGCTTGCTGGAGGAATCCTACTCTTGTCCAGGTGTCTGTCCCTCCAATATATGGCTGAGGGGTAAATCATGGATGATTGAAGCCACCATGATTCTTATTCTAAGGCCAGTGGTTAATTTGGAAGTGGGCATGTGATCCTACTGTAGTTGAGAAGATAGAATAGGCATTCTCCTAGGGAATTTCTGGAAAAGAATTCTATACTCCTGAAAGGGAGGCATGAAAAGAAAATGTTTCCCCTTTCTGCTGAACAATGTCGTATCTGCATGTGATGCTGGAACTGTGGCAGCCATCTTGCAACCACGAGGAAAGTGAGCTTGTGTTGGCAAAGCCAATTCCCTGAGGGTGGCAGGGGAGAAAATGCCAAGTACCGTGGACCTTAAAGATGTTAATGAGCCACTAGAGTAACAAACCTTAGACCTGCCCTATCCAAACACTGCTTGTTACAGAAGTAATATATTTTCTCTACTGTGTAAGCCATTTTAAATTGAGTTTGGAGTAATTTAAGATGGAATCATCCCAACAATTACAATACAACCCAGGTGTCACCCCAGGACAGATGCCTAAAAACTTCATCATCTGTAATTTATATTAAAGAAAAGTTTTGTGTGTTAAACTACAAGTTTTATTCATCTACTCCTCCTTCCATCTAACATTTATTGAGTGCCCTTTTTATGCTGGTCACTCTGCTACACTCTGAGATAAGAAACAAGAAAGTGAGACAATCAATTTATAGCTAACATTTAAATCCTCTTTTATATTATTCTCTCTAAAGTTCTTTAAATGTAATTATTTTTGGCTTAAAGCATATCAGAACTTAGATGTGATTTTAAAGAAAAACACACACACACACACAATTCTGCCAGGTGTGGTGGTACATGCCTATAATCCCAGCTATTTGGGAGGCTGAGGCAGGACAGAAAGTTCAAAATCAACCTGGAAGCCGGGCATGGTGGCACACACCTGTAATCCCAGCACGAGGAAGGCTGAGGGAGGAAGATTGCCAAGAGTTCAAGGCCGGCCTGGGCTACATAGCGAGTTCAAAGCCAGCCTGAACTACGCATAGAGACCCTGTCTTAAAAAAAAAAAAAAAAAAAAAATCAGCCCGGAAAACTTAGAGCCTGTCTCAAAATTTTAAAAAGGGGATTGCAGATGTATCTCAGTGAAGGCCCTGGGTTCAACCTCCAGAACCACAAAAACAAAAACAAAAACAAATTTCAGAAGGGCCGGGGATATAGCTCAGTGGTAGAGCATTCCTAGCGTGCATGGCCACGGGTTCCATCCCCAGCACACGTGCATGCGTGCGCACATGCTCGCCCACCCACACCCGCACCCGAACCCACACCCGCACCCGCACCCACACCCAGGGAGCTGCATTGATCCATAACCCTCTACAAGAGGCAGAGCCTCCACTCCAGCCATGTTCACGCCTCTGACTTGTACTGAGGCTTCTATCACGAAAAGCAAGCGAATAAGGTCCCCAAAGCCCGCGCTGCCCCGGACAAGGGCGGAGGCGGAGGGGTTGCTCCATTCTCCCAGGAGCGGGGTCTCCCTGCAGAGACAGCAGGAGCAGGCGCGGGCGGGGCGGAGCGTGCAGAAAGACTGACTCAACGCGTGCAGTTCCTAAACCAGCAGAGCTGCCTCGCAAGCTTTCCCGTCCAAACCGGTTTAAAACGCAGGTAGTGGGCTCCGTGGGGCGGGGAAGGGGTGGAAGCGGGCAGCAGTGTTGCCCCGAGGGCCCAGCCTTGAGAGAGGCGTGGCTGCCAGCCCGGCTTGCAGCTTCCGAAAGGGAATGGGAGACAGGATCACTACACCCACTGGGAAGCCACTTCCCTGAGATAAGTTTTAATGGAGTGAAAAAGACATTTTTTTCATTAGAATAAAAGCTGCACTCAAAAGAAAAAAAAAGTTGCATATATGTAACACTTCCAGAAAGATATCTGGCCAAGCGGGACAGCCCCCACGTGGCGCAGAAACATTGGCAGAGAGAGGCCAGCAGGTAGCTCTGTATGTTCACTACCACCTATGCTGTAATCAGCATCTCTTTTAAGAATTCAAGAGGGAATGAAAATACATTATGCAGCTGGGTGTGGTGGTGCACGCCTGTAATCCCAGCACTCAGGACACTGAGGCAGGAGGATCGCCATGAGTTTGAGGCCAGCCTGGGCTACATAGTGAATGTGATCATTATTTGTACCTAAAATGTACCAATAAACTTAATTAAAAAAAAAAAAGGCAAGCAGGGAAGCTGGGTGTGGTGGTGCACACCTGTAATCCCGGCACTTGGGAGGCTGAGTCAGGAGGATTGCTGAGTTCAAAGACAGCTTGGGCTCCGTATTGAGTCCAAGGTCAGCCTGAACTACTTAGCAAGACCCAGTCTCAAAAAAAAAGTAAGCAGGAGAGAGCCTGGTGTGGTGGTGCATGCTTGTAACCCCGGCATTTCTAGGAGGCTAAGGCAGGAAGATTACCAGTTTGAGCTCGGCCTGGGCAAATTCAGGGACTTAGCAAGTTCCTGTCTCAAAATTAAAAAATAAAATGGGCCAGAGATGTAGTTCAGGGAGAAGGCCCTGGAATCAAGCCCCAGTAGTTGGGTGGGGGGAGAACAAAAGAGTGAAAACAATGCCAGCGGGAATGGTCTGATAGTTATAAAATTACTCTGCAAAAACACATGCTCAAGCCGAACCCTGCATGTGTGGGATGGGAGTCTTAAGTCAGCCACAGCGAGAGGCCCCACACAGCTCTTGGAATGAATGAACCCTAGGAATGGTACTTACATTTGGACCACTGTCTTCTGGTGGTCACCATCTTGGGCCTTCTCATCAGTGTTCTCTTGACAGCCTCTTCGCTTTCCAAACCATCTTTTCTCCTAAATTAATCCTCTGAACTAATGTAGCTGCTTAGGATCTGTCATCTGCTCAAAAGAATCTTCAAGTCCAGTAAAATATAAAGCTTAAATGCTTTTTTTTTTTTTTTGGCAGTCTTGGGAATTAAACCTTTGAATTGAGCAACATCTCCAGCCCATTTTTTATTTTTTATTTTGAGGCAAGGCCCCACTAAGTCACCGAGTTTGTGCAGACTGGACTTGAACTTGTGATCTTCCTGCCTCAGCCTCCTAGAGTGCTAGGACTACAAGTGTGCATCACTGTGCCAGGCTCAAACATAGACCTTTTGGCTGGGCATTCAAGGCCCTCTGTGACCTGGCTGCTCCCTCCCATGCCATTCCTCAGGGCGGATTCTGCCCCTCCAGGAGCCGGTGCCTGGGTGAGGGGTTCCAATCCGGTTCCAGTCGCTGTCACAGGCAGTGCCATGCCCCGTACCCTGGGCCCTGACCACTGTCAGCCCTGTGGAGCTGAGCCGTGCCTGCTTCCTGGATCCACCTGCCTGGTGGTCCCGAGCGGGAGCAGCAGAACCGGAAGTGATTGTGCCAAGACCTCAGCAGCGATGTTCAGACCACTGTACCAGGTAGCTGTGGGCCGCTCCCTGCGAGCTGGTCCTGACGAGAAGGAAGAAGGTGAGGACCGGGAAGCCAGAGGGGCAGGGCCCCAAGACCGGGGGTCGCCTAAGCCTCAGCTTCTACAGAGCTGGGCTGCACGCTGCGCTCCCCGATAAATATCAGCGTCAGAGCTCATATACTGTGCGGCCTCGCCTTCCTCCCCCTCTCCCCGCCTCCTTCCCTCCCTCCCCCTCCTCCCCTCCTTCTCCTTCTCCCCTCTTTCCTCCTCCTTCTTTTCTAAGTTAATCATTTTACTTTTCTTCTTTCTCCTTTCATTTCTTTTTAAAAATTTTATTGATGTGCAGTATTGGAGATAAAACCCAAGAGACCTGAGCTGTATTCCTGGGCCATTAAAAACTTTTTTTTTGAGAAAAAACTTGCTGAGTTACCAGTTTGGTGTCAATATACAATCCTCCTGCCTCAGCCTCCCAGAGTGCTGAGATTACAGGCCTACACCAATGTTCCTAGCCTTTACATACAGTATTCTTATTTTAAGATATGACATGGGTCATCTACGTGTAAACCAGGCCTGGGCCCTCCCTGGCTGGGCTGCAAGTTCCCTGGGGTCAGGCCTTTGTAGATCTGCTGTCCAGGTCCCACCCTCCCCCTGGGCTGCTTCCCCTTCTCCCAGGGTGGAGAGGAGGACTCTGGATTTGGCAGTCAGGGCTGTTAAGAACAGGGCCCTGCTCCCTCCACTCATGCTGGTTCCCCCATTTGGCCTTTCAGATGACCCTCCGCCCCAGGTCCAGAGTCTCGTGGCTCCTCTCTCAGCAGAGGGGGCTGCCCTGAATCCCCGGTTCCTGCGGCAGTAACTGATGGTGCTGCATGGGTCACAGCCCCAGTGCCCGGCTCTGAGGTCAGATGGGCAGGTGGGAACTTTACCAGCCGTGGGTCCTTGGGCAAGTGATGAACTTGGCCTCTGTGTTTCCCTCTGTAAAATGGGTATGGTGATTAACTCCCCATAGGTGACTATGGTGAAGAGTATATGAGGTGATAAGTAGTCTGTGACCAAATCAAGGAATATCCTGTGTGGAGGACACCTGGACAGCTCTCCTTGAGAGAAGAGCAGTTATCTCCATTTCGGTTAAACCTGGCCCTATTTCCATGTACTGATATGTACAGAGCTGGCTAGGACGTTTCCTTATCCCTTCAACTGGCTTTAAGCAATGCAAATCGGTCCAGCCGAGGTGCTGATGTGTAGTCTTTGAAGCAAGGTGACAGGTCAGTGTTTCCCCACCCCTGTAGCTCCCAAAACATGGTTGAGCCTGGCAGGATGGAGAGCTGTGCTCCGCACTGTTGGTTGGGATCGAGCCTCGAGAAAGAGGCTATGACTTCCCAGGGCATAGAAGATTACACATCAGAGCTGAAGCACCAACCCCAAAACATCAGATACTACCTGGAATTGTGTTATGCAGATTACTCCTTCTGCATATCCTTCCCTCTGCATATTGCAAGGTGATTTCAGGCCACTTACCTAGCCCAGCTCAGGTACTCACGTACTTCCCAGTACTTCCCGCCACTCACAGTCACTCATCCCAAAGCCACTCCCCTCCTGGAGAATTAATAAAACCCGGGTTCGGCCCTGGGTCGAGGCCTTTGGTCCAGTAACCATCACCCTGGCTGGACTTAGGACCTCCTTGGCTCCCCACAACTATGGATATGCCTTAGTGTCTTTATTCTCGCTGTGGGTTGCACTAAAAGTGGTAGATTGGCATTAACTCACTAGAATTCCAGTAACTTTTCCATGGGGTTGCAAGTATAAACTTCCCGACCACAACGAGGAGCAGGAAGGGCTCGCTATAGTCCTGGATATGAAAGGTTTTAGAATTGAGTCAGAAGGCAATAGGAAAACTATAAATGAGTGTTTTTGAGGAAGTGAAGTAGTCTGAATTGTGCTTCTGGGAGACAATTCCAACAGCAGACAGAACAGGGATTTGGAGAAGAACCTGGGAAAGAATCCTGTGAACCTCATGCGTCCATCCAGCTGCTGTTTTCCAACCAGCCTTCCTTGAACAATGGATTGGCCTCTGCATGCAGATTAGGGCACCCTGGAAGGAGATGAGGGGGCACAGGCAGGGGAGCTCCTCGCATCAAAACAATTCTAGCCTGGCAGGGTGGTGCGTGCCTGTAGTCTCAGCTACTAGGGAGGCTGAGGCAGGAGAATCACAAGTTCAGTGTCAGCCTGGGCAATTTAGCAAGACCCTATCACAAAATAAGAGCTTTTAAAGAAAAAGAACCACTTCAAGTAGAATGGATGTCTGGGAATAACTACCACACAGAGTCTCTGGTTTCTGGGGGACCACCTGGTTTGCCTCAGGGTGTCTGGGGTGTTTGAGCCCTACATGAAGAAGATCTATGACCAGAGGACAGAATCCAGCTTTTTTTCTTTTTTTGGCAGTACTGGGGATTGAACCCAGCACATGTTAGGCAAGACCTTTGCCACTGAACTACATCTTTTTTTATTTTTTAATTATTTTTTTGTGTGGAGTTGTTTTTTTGAGACAAGGTCTAGCTATATAATGCAGGCTGTCCTTGAACTCACTATGTAGCCCAGGCTGACCTCAAACTCATGGTGATCCTCCTGCCTCAGCCTCCTGAGTGCTAGGATTATAGCTGTGCACCACCATACCCAGTTAGAGTTGTTGTTTTTTGTTTGTGATGTTGGAGATGGAACCCAAGACCTCATACATGTTAGGCAAGTGCTCTCCCACTGAGCTCCATCCCTAGCCCTTTTTATTATTTTGAGACAGGGTCTACCTATGTAGCCCAGGCGATCCTCTTGCCTCAGCCTCTTGAGTGCGTGGGATTACAGCGCGCCCCGCAGATTTTTTTTTAATTACTTAACAAGTGTTTATTGAGAGTCTATCAGAAGCCCTTACAAGTAACTTTGGGGACAAAGGTGAGGTAACAACCTTGCCTCAGGGCTCAGCACCCAGTGCATGGGGTGATAACAATCTGCAATTACAATAAACTCCAGCATGTGTTAAAACATAAGTATGAAAAATGTGCAGTTAGATCCTATCTTGTTTCTGTGGCTGTCGTAACAAATGAACACGAAGTGGGTGGCTTTATTTTTTTAATTAAGTTTATTGGTACATTTTAGGTATGCATAATGATCACATTCCTCATAGAGAATTTGTACCTGTACATGATATCTTGATTCTTTTTTTTCCATTCCCCTCCCTTCAACCCTTCTTCCCCTCCTTATTTACAAAAACTTTGTTTCCATTTTTTCCTTCTTTTCTTGCTTTTTTTTTCTTTTCAGCTGGGTGGCTTTAAACAACAGAAATTTATTCTTTGACAGTTCTGGGGGCCAGAAGGCTGCCATGAGGGAGACCACCGGAGCCTCTGTCTCCTCTGCGCATCTCTTGTGAGGACATTTGTCATCGGATGGCAGCCCATCCGGGAGGTCCAAATCCTTTCCTGTCTCAGATCCTTTACTTCATCCTGTCTGTAAAGAGCCTTTGTCCAGATGAGCTCACTTCCCAGGTTCCAGGGATCTGGATGTGGACATATGATTTCGGGGGCCACCATGCAACCCCCTGTTGATCCCGAGCTGCACAGGGAAGGTGACAGCTGAGTGCTTTGTAAGTGTTAGTCCATTTCATCTCCGAGCGCACAGGGAAAGGGGTTGAGACAGCTACTCCCCCACACATTTAAGAAGATGGTGACAGAATGAGCTGTGGGTTTGGAATGGTCATCCTTTTGGCATGTGGAGACAGAGAGGGGAAGCACAGGGTTGAGGACGCCTTGGTTTGGGTTGTTTCCACCACACACTAGCAAGCGTGTGGCTTGAAGGGCCCTGCAGCCTGGCCTCCCGCTGGGCTCTGGAGGACTCATTCGGGAGAGCCTGGGGGGGGGGGCCCTTCCTCTGCTCCCAGCCTGGGCATGTTCTGGATGCTATTGCTATTCTAAACTCTCTCTGCTCTCTCCCAACCCCAGCAGGCTGGAAGAGGCTCATTAGCATGCATTTTATTTCTATGGGGCCTCTTCCCGTGGGGCCTTGGGGACTTGGCACTTTCCAAAGCACAACGTTCCCACAGAGGCCTCAACATTACTCAGCAGCCACAGGCCACTGGTGCTCATGGGCAAGCATCTTCTTTGCCCTGAATTTAACCTCCATCTGCAGCAGGATGACACATGGGGAGAGGAGGCTCCAGGCCTCCCAGCTGTCAGTGGGGAGTCTGAGCCTGCAGGGCACCGTGGGTCATACAGAAGTGGGGACTGACACGGGAAGCCTCCCAGATCCCCGCCGGAGCTGGGCTTGCAGGTGGTGTAGTGCGTGAGCCCAGCGTCTTCTCTGTAGGGTCCAGAGCAAGTTGTCTCAGGTGCCTCACCCATCTCCTCATCTGTAAGACAGGGATGCTAGTGGGACAACCCCATAAACCAGCTGGAGAACACAATGAAGTGCAGGGAGGCAGGGAGCCTGGGGCAGGGGTTCAGGACCGGCTTGAATCAGCTGATTCTGTGGTTAGTGCTTTTTAGGTTTTTTTTTTTTTTTTTTGGTACTGTGGGTTGAACTCAGGGCCTTTGCCATGAACTACATCCTCAACCCATTTTTTTATTTTGTTTTGAAACAGGGTCTCACTAAGTTGCCCAGGCTGTAGAATTTTGATCCTTCTGCCTCAGCCTTCCAGAGTAGCGGGATTACAGGCGTGAGCCACCACACCCAGTGTGGCTAGTGCTTAACTAACATTATTTAAACAAGGTACTCCATTTCAAAGACGAGCTTTAGGGACCAGAGGGTCTGGTTCTTGCTCCTGAGCAGACACCCACACCCCAAAGGGGACAGACCTGGAAACTCCCCAGTGGGGGAAGGCTTGTGTCTCTGGTTGTGGCTGTGGGGCCAGCAGCAGCCAGCCAGGAAGGGCAAAGTAAATGCGAGTGCCCACACGCTCACATACACACTTACACTCATCACACTCACCCGCAAACATGCATGCACGTTCTCAAATTCTTCCCTACACTCACACGTGTCCACAGTGGCTCAGTGAGCGAGAGAGTCAGGGAGACCCTAAGACAGACAGAAGTATCAAGAGACAGACAGACAGACAGACACATAAGGAAGTGGAGCACATGGACAGCCCAGCACTGTCAGAGGAAGACTGCAATGGAATCACAGAGGGCCCCGGATGGAACCAGTGGGAGGGCTCGAGGCCAAGGGCAGCCCAGCCCGGTGCAGATCAGCGCTGCTCAGCCTTTCAGCAGTGAGACGAGTGACAGCTGCCATTTGGCTTGCTCTGTGGAGATTTGTCAACCATTGTGCCCACCCCTGCCTCCTTTCTCCCCAGAGACGGGTCTTGCTGTGCTGCCCAGCTGGCTTCTATCTCCTGGGCCCAAGTGATCGTCCTGCCTCAGCCTCCTGAGCAGTTGGGACTACAAGTTTGTGCCCTGTGCCCAGCTTGCCAATCACTTTGGTTATATTCATCCCCCCGACAGTGCTCCTGCTGAGGGGTTAGTGCTATGACCTAGCACCACAAGGATACTGAGGCTCACTGTCCCTGGTCCCGTCAGCATGAAGGTCAGTGCACAGGCTGAGTGCCAGCTCTTCCCACCTCTCCTCCTGCCTCTCTGCTCCAAACCTCTGGGTGAGGGACAGCCTGGTCACTCCAGGGCCAGGTGCCATATCCTCCCAGCCTACCTTCCTCCTCCTGTCTTCGCAGCAAGTACCCCTGGGATCTCTCATTCCCTGGCTGGAGACCCACCACTCAGCCTCCCTCACACTAGCTAGAACCAGGGAGTGACCACACCAGCTGGCCACCTGCAACCAACAGGGGAGGGCAGCAGATGGAGGAGCGCGCCCCTCTTCTAGCTCAGTGGAAGTCCTGAGGTGCCTTCAGCACGAGTCCTCAGAGGGTCCCTGCAGCATTGAGCCCCTCGCCCTCAGCCATGCCCAGTTCCTCCAGAACCCCCATTTCCTGGCTCTCACCCTTCTGTTTTATGCTTCCTGGGCCCCATTCCTTTCCTGGAATCACCTCCCCAGTGAAACCGCCTGCGCAGGGCCTGGTCTCAGCTCTGCCTTCTGGCCCCAAGCAGGGCCCTCCTGTGTTGGCACCAGTGGAGCTAACGCTGGCTCTTCTCTCCTCCCCTACCTTTTCCCTGGGGATGCCAGAGTTCTGCTCTGATCTATTGTTTGCTGGATTCAGGAGCCACTGAATTCCCTGGGGGGGGGCAAACCACTCTTGTTTATCCAATAACAGTTAATTCTCAGCAGTCATCTCTAGTCTTGAAACAAAAAGGTGCAGAAGCTGGGATAAGGTGGGGGTCAGGACCTCCAAGCTTCTGTGTTTCCCTGAGGACATGCAATGAAAGGTCACACACAGCCCTTCAGTGTCCCTGTTTTCCTCTGTGCGTGGGTGTTTGTGCACGGGGATGTGTATTTTAAAGACAGATTTACTCTATCTTGTGATTACAAAAGCAAAGCCTGCCCGTTTTCAAGGTTACAGCCCTCCACAACGGAAAGCTTGGAAGCCAAAAGCAAAATGCCCTCACAGTCTCACCCTTTTCACTTGAGGGTGGTTTTTGTTTTTTGGTGGTGCTGGGGATTGAACCCAGAATCTCATGCATGCTAAAGGAGCTCTCCGTCAGTGAGCTACATCTCCAGCCCTGGGGGTGATTACTTTGAATTCTCTTTGGACCAGGACATTTTCAGCATCAGAGAATGAGCCCAGTTGGTTCCTTCAGGGAGAGCCGGTGCCTATTTCTTCTTAGGGAATTCATCCATTCATTCAGTGACAATGTGTTAAAGATCGATTAGGTGCCAGGAGTTTGCTTTGAACTGACAGATGACAGATGAAGTTCCCGGATCTCCTGGCAGCAGGACTCTGAGCAGCTATTCTGCTCTGGCTCCCAGGAAGACCCAGCGAGGGGCCAGAACTGCCCCACTGCGCTTGCTACGCCCACAGGGAAGGACCTTGCCTGACTTAGAATGCAGAGCAGGGATGGGAACGTGCGGCCAGGCTTTCCCGTTAGGGGATCCTGGCTGGGGCTCCTGCCACCTGGAAGGTGCCACTTTTGGGCCCAGTCAGATCCATCCCTCCCTCCTGAAAGGCTCTGTTTCAGGCCCACTTGGCTAGAAGTCACCTCCAGCTGTAACCTGTGTCTACCCTACCATCTCCCCTGAGGGTGGACATGGAGCGCGGTAGAGCTGGCAGCGTCCTGAGGGTGGCGCTGGAGGCTCCTCTAGTTCTTTCCATGGCTGGTTCTTAACATACCCCGCCCCCCGCAGGTGCCCACAGCAGAAAGGGGGATCCTGGGGGCACAGTAGACTGGGGTTTCTGCCAAGGGGTTCTCTGAGAGGAATCTTCTCCTTTCATGAAACCCAGTGGGGAGGAGAGGCTGTGGCATAGGCCCTGCATGGCCTTGCCAAGTAGGGTGTCTACAGAGAACCACAGGGGTTGATGTGTGCCAGGAAAGGGGGATCACAGAGGGTGCAATGTGGGTTGTCTCTTGTGCCAAAGCTAACTTTAACATGGTATTTATCGGCTCTTTTTCTTTTATTAACACGTGTTCTTATGTTAAACATAAAAATCACGCTATCATGTAACAATTCAAAACAAATTTTTGGACTTCAAAACAAAACAATGGGGAGTGCTGCTTTATTTAAATCACCTCCCCATACAGCCGATGCATGTCTGCACTTCTGGCATCCGAGCCCTGAGAGGTTTGGGCTGAGGTGCTGCCTTTCAGACAACAGGAGGTACAGATACAAACAGGACCGATTCCCTGGCGGAACCATTCCTGAGGGATGCGAGCGGATGCCTGAGGTTCAAAAGTGCACCCTAGGATAACTCCGACAGGCAGGAGGGGGGATCCATCCAAGGATTGGGGGCCGTTTGTTTTTCTCCCCTCCTCCGGTCTTCAGGTCTCCCCAAGGGAGCCGATTCCTCTTAATGCTGCCGGCTGTCCTCGCACCCACCTCCCCTCAACACGTGGCTTTTCTTCCAAAACAACCCATCTCTCCCTTAACCAACCAGGCGTTCTGTCAAATTCAAGGAAAACAATTTAGACTCGGTGTGGGTGCATTTGCGTCTTTAAGGGAGCTGGAGAATTCAAACATATCTCAAACGGGTAGGAGGTGCACAGGAGAGGTCTGTGAAGCCGGATCTCTACCAGTGCCAGGTGCCACGCGGGCCACTCCCACTCGTTTCCTTCCAGAACAGAGCTCAGCTGCGCTCCCCGCCGCGGGAAGCTCGCCCTGGCACTGGGCTCGTGGGCTCCGGGGTGGGCGGGGACACCGAGGGCCCACGGGGAGCGGTCCCCAAGCCTCGGCCCGCTTCTCTGGGGCTCGGAGGGAAGCTGCGGCCGAGGAGGGGCGGCGGAGCGCCCGATCGATGGCGCTCACCTGCGGGAGCGCACGGCCCGGGCTTCCCTCCTCGAGACGGGCCTGTCCGCGCGCGGCGTGGATTCGCCATCCTTCCTGCCCGCCGCCCACCCCGCTTCCACGCGGCCGCCGGGCTGCAGTGCGGGGACCCCGGGGACCCCGAGAGCTCCTCTAATTCTCGCTGCGCGGGTCCGCGGACCTGGACTGGTCACCTCCGCCGCAGCCCGGGCGCGCTCGCCGAGGGGGCGGGGACTCGCGAGGAGAAGGCGGGGCCGCCGCAGCCGCCGCCCGCCGCCCGCCGCCCGCCGCCCGCCGCCCGCCTCCCGGGGCCTGGAGCGCGCGTCTCCCGAGCTGCCGTGCAGCGCTGCGCCCGGACTCGCTGGTTGCTGGTGAGGATGCTGGCGGAATCCCCGGGGCTCGGCCCGCGCTCCAACCTCGGAGGGACTTGCGCGCTCCCCTAGCACCGCCGCCACCCCCGCGCGCACCGGAGCGAGGCCCGGCCGGCGCCCCTGGATTTGCAGCCCCACCGCCGCCGCCTGCGTTTCCCTGTGGCCCGGCGCCCGCGGATGCTGAGGGGCAGCCCCGCGTCGCTCGCGGTCGGGTCCTGGGCCTGACGGCTGGGGAGCCGGGGCCGGGCGGCGCGGCTCGGCTGGGAGCAGCCCCTGGGCGCGCTGAGCCCGCAGCCCGCACCGGGCCGTCCCGGAGCACGCGGCCCCGAGTCCCGCACAGGTAAGCGCCGAGCCGGGGCCGGACTTCCGGGGGACAGGTAGCGCCCTGAGGCTGGGGAGGGTTGGGAAGAGAGCCGGTAGGAGCCCGAGTCTCCGAGGGCTGGGTGGAAAAAGGAAGTAAACAGAAGGAAGATACAGGAATCCCCAGGATGGTTCTGGTTTCTTCCTGGCACGTTTTATTTTCAGCTTCTACGGATTGGGCCTGAGGGAATTTAGGTAAGGAAGGCAGGGACTGAGAGGGATGACACAGAGACCGGGTGCTCAGGATGGAGGTGGCAAGGGCCCTCCGTAAGCCAGAGACAGGAAACCGATGTCTGGTGTAGACAACCGTGCGTGCTGCGTGGGGGCAGCGGGGAAGGCCCTGGTGTGGAGGCGCCTGCAGCAAGGAGCCTCCTGTGAGGGGCGCGGAGGGCCGTGGGAGGCCACCCAGGAGGAAAAGAGGTGCTCCTACTTAGTGATGTCCTTTTAAGTTCTAGATGACCGGCGCCACCCGAGCCCTGGAAACCTGCTCCGCGCTACCAGCCGTTCAGCTCCAGCCCAGAAGAGGCGCTCCGCGGTCCCCAGGTCTCGAGGAACCCTGGTAGGTGGCCAGTTCCGGAGCCCTTCGCTGCTCAGTCCTCTTCTCCAGGGCCAGTGGAAGCAGCCGCTGGCCAGGATGCCGAGGAACCAGGGCTTCTCCGATCCCGAGTACTCGGCCGAGTACTCAGCCGAGTACTCCGTCAGCCTGCCCTCTGACCCTGAGCGCGGGGTGGGCCGGACCCATGAGATCTCCGTCCGGAACTCGGGGTCTTGCCTGTGTCTGCCTCGCTTCATGCGCCTGACCTTCGTGCCGGAGTCCTTGGAGAACCTGTACCAGACCTACTTCAAAAGGCAGCGCCACGAGACCCTGCTGGTGCTGGTGGTCTTTGCCGCCCTGTTTGACTGCTACGTGGTGGTCATGTGCGCTGTGGTCTTCTCCGGCGACAAGCTGGCTCCCCTCATCGTGGCCGGGGTGGGGCTGCTGTTGGACATCATCCTCTTTGTACTCTGCAGAAAGGGTCTGCTCCCTGACCGGGTCAGCCGGAAGGTGGTACCCTACCTGCTGTGGCTGGTGATCACAGCCCAGATCTTCTCCTACTTGGGCCTGAACTTTGCCCATGCCCACTCAGCCAGTGACACGGTGGGCTGGCAGGTGTTCTTTGTCTTCTCCTTCTTCATCACGCTGCCCCTCAGCCTCAGCCCCATCGTGACCATCTCTGTGGTCTCCTGTGTTGTGCACACACTGGTCTTGGGGGTCACCGTGGCCCAGCAGCAGCAGGATGAGCTGCAAGGAATGCAGCTGTTGAGAGAGGTGAGTGCCGCCCTCCCCCACCCTGTGCCTTCCCTTTCCACTGGGGCTTGTTTTCTTTGCCCTTGAGTCAAAATGTGACCCGAAGCGGGCAGTGACTGGGACTCTCAGCTGATCGTGTAGGACCACTTCCGCCTCAACTCCTGGCTCTGCACCATGCCATCCAGTGATTGCCCTTAGGGAAAGGAGGCTGGCTCGCAGGTCACTCTGCCACCTCTGTCCCCTCTGAGTGGATGGTAGAAAGACCCTTGTAGGTCCAGTCTTGAGACAGCATTGCCCTGGCTGGGAGAACCTCTTGTGCGAGTTCTGATCTTCAGCTGTCACTGCCTACCTTCAGCATGTGACTTGACTTGTGTGGGCTCTATCAGTGCTCCCCTATTAAATCGGGGTACTGCCTGCAGAGCATGGCAGTTGTCAGGATTAGAGGAAACGTAGGTGAAAGCTCATTAGGGTATGTGAAGGGCTGTCCAGAGGGAAGATGCAGTTATGTATCCTGCTTCTGCCTCCAGGAACTCAGGGTGCCTTGAGCAGTTAGATGAGTGGAGAAGGCACTGTGTGGGGCCACTCCTGGGGACAGTTGTGCTGGCTGTTGTGATGTGGAGTCTGCTAGACCTGCAGGATGGTTGCTGCTGGAAGGGGTGGAATTTTGGTCAAAGCTTAACTTATATAATGTGGTCCCACCAAGTGCTAAGACCCCCCCCAGCAGACCCTGGGGGCTACAGCAACCGTCACATGATCGTGGTCTTCTGTGCTCATGATCTGGTTACCCCGAGGAACTCCGTGGATCTTAGAGTCCGTGGATTCCAGTCTTATGTCCTGCCGTGTACTTTCTCATTTTATACTTGAGCTTGGAGCAGGGACGTGATCTGCCCGGGGTTGCACATTTATGGCAGCCATACGGCTGAAGCGTCCTTTCCTGCTTCTGCGTCCAGCTGTCTTCCCCCTGTGTCTCACTGCCTCCGTCACCGTTACCGCTGTCTCCCTGGGGCCGGGAGCTGAGCCTCCAGGTGCCTTCGGTGGTTGACGCAAGAACTCTGAGGGCTGCCCCATCACCTCCCAGTTGGTAATGCTCATGGTTTTTGCTCAGGTTTAATTTTTTTTCCCTAGTTCTTCGGTCAGAGTACTTTCTGTTTCCCTGTTCTGGCCCAGGTAGTGACCTGTCCCGTGGAAGCTCCCTGCCCTCTGTTCTGCATGGCTCCGGCCTGGGCTGTGCCTGTGCTTGTGCTGACAGGTCTCTTTGTTTTTCTCCCAGTTCCTTGCCCTTCTTGTGCCCTTGCTGTCATGATTTCTGGGTTGGTGGGTTTCAGTGTGTGCCCTGCCTGTTGAGGGCTTTGTAAGAAGCTGCCTGGGGAGGCCTGGCCACAGTCATTCCTCTTGGGAATCTGTTGGGATATAGTCAGATTGGCTGGCACCATTTGGGACCTGAGATCAAATTCTGAACTGTTACCTTCTAGTGAACGGTCACTTCTCGCCCTTTCCTCCCTGCCAGGATCTCTGGGCCAAGAGCTCAGGGTTCCACGAACAGTTAACACAGCTGTGCTGTCCTGTAAGGGAGCAGAGCAGAGCTTCTCCCAGTGGGAGCACGGAGCCCCTCCTCTAGCCTCATGGATTGCTTATTGGTAGGAGTCTCCTGGGGTGGGGAGAAGGGGCCTTTGAGGAACGTCAAACACTCATCCCCTGAGCCATTTCCAAGTCTGGGCAGAGTTCTGAGTTAGGGACAAAGAGGGGCCCTACCAAAGTGTCAGTGATTCTGGGGTTCAGCAGGGAGCAGGCTGAGGGATGGTAGGCAATGTGTGTCCCTGGGTGGGGGACACCAAACCAGTGACCAGAGAACAAGGCAGAGCTGCTTCCTCAGGGGTGGTGTCAGGCCTGCCAGCCTCATGCTGTCCTCTGGCTTCTTTTGCTGGTGAGAGAACCCGATTCCTGCTCCCTTCTGTGGAGGGTGGGGCTGGCATGGTGTCGACTTGAAGAGATGACCTGCTGGATGCCAGGAGAGGCAGGGTGTATTGATGTGAGCCTCCAGTGGCCCTGGGGTGAGGAGTGGGCTATGGAAACTGGCCACCGAGCAGTCTCAGAGTGAGTGGACATGCTTCACTCCTTTACGGGTTTCTCCACTCCTGCCTTAGCCTTTTGATTTGTTCTGGCCGTGGTCACAGGACTTTAGCACAGGCAGGGATCCGGGAGAACATCTAGTCCCAATCCCCCATTTTACAGAGATAGACAGTCATGGCACATCGGTGGCAGAAAGGAGACGAGAGCCCAGCCGTGCTGCCTCCCAGTCCAGGGCTCCTGCGCGGTTAGAGGAACATCAGTGTGTGTTCCATGGGGTGTTTGTCCGGCTGAGAGCGCAAGCCTGCCTCCCCTCCACCTCCAGAGGACAAGGACTGTCTGCAGTTCCTGCCCAAATCTCAGTAGAAGGCACAGCTTCTAGGGGTCCCTGGCTCTCTGCTCACGGACTAGATGGAAGCAGGAGCCTTTTTTCTCCCCCGGGTTCTTTTTACCCTCTGCCTCTGAGGAGGTCTGAGATAGCCTTCAAGCCTTGTCGCTCTGGGGCTCTTCCCCTAGGTAAGCAAGGAGGTTCTTGTCAAAAATGACTGGGGACTTTGATCCAGACAAGGCGTGGCAACAGAGCTCACCAATCCCCCAGAAATGCATGTGTCATCAGTAGAGTGTGTGCATAGCATGCACAAGGCTCTGGTTTCCACTCCTAACACCAAAAAAAAAAAAAAAAAAATTAGCATCCCAGAAGAACATGACCTTGACATGAAGCAGTGCCCAAAACTTGGCTTTGGGAATAGACAGGGGAAGGGAAGGGGACTCCCAAGGTTAAGCCAGGAGCCTGAGATAGGAGGCTGAAGGCCCAGTTTACAGTGGGCTATGTTCCAGAAGTTTCTGAGTCACTTGTTTGGGACCAATGTGACTTTTTAAAAGGTGCTTGGTTCCCAGGCTCCCTGCCAAGGTCTTCCTTAAGTCACAGCATCCCTGCGTTTGTCTCTGAGTACTGTGGAAACCATGCCTGGGTGGCCGTGTTGCTGTGGGGAGGGATACCTGGGACCGTCTTGCCCTGGCACACAGTGGGGAGTGTCATGTGTCATTCTATCTGACTGCTGCTCTGGGCCTGTGCCGCCTCTTGGGTGGGGAGCTCCCTCGAGGATGAGAGGGGCAGGAGCATGAGAACTAGATGCTGCTACTCGCCCCAACTAGGCTAACTCCCAGGAACTTTCTCAGACCTGCTTGGGGTCCCCTTTCTTCTTTCTCCTGCCTGTGTTCCCCCACCCCCACCCTGGCTTTGGCAGGGACTCCCCCTTGCATTGTAAGGGACAGACTGAATTTCACAGTTGACACCTGGGGCTGGAGGGCTTGTGAGTTTTGTGGTTTGGTTTCTGCTGCCAGCAGCACCAGGGACGCTTTCCAGTGTCAGCAGTCTTCCTCTGCAGCCCTCACAATCCCCAATCCATACCCAGCTCTCTGTGGGGAATGACAGAAGGTACAGATGGGGTGCAGGGCTGCTGGACACCTTGTCTGTCTTGGGTTCTTCTCAGGAGCTAGCAGGTGGGGTTCCAGTGGGAGAGCAGGTTGAGGCAGGGGTTTGGGTGGGGCTGAAGCTTCACTCTTCACTGACAGAGCATTACAGAGCAAAGGATGTGGGCTTTGTAGCACTTGGACTGGGGCCAAAGTATGTCAGGCTGTGGTGGGGAGAGCCTGGGCCTGGGGCTGGCTCCAGGGGAGGGTGGTTGTGGGAGGGGCTGGAGCTGCTGCTGGCAACCTTTACCTGGGTCTCCCCTCACCTGGGTCATGGCATATGCACCTCTTACAGCATGGTTTGTCCTTTACTGACCCAAACATGAAGGAGGAGAGGTTTGTTTGGCTCACGGTTTTAGTGTGTTCAGTCCATGGCTGTCTGGCTCCAAGGCAGAAATGGCCTGGTGGTAGGGCCTGGTGGAGGACAGCTGCTCACCCAGTGACAGCCAGGAAGAAGGAGACAAGAATGCACTCTTGTAGGTCACACCCCCAGTGACCTGCCTGTTCCACCCAGGACCCACCACCTAGCAGCACATTCAGCCATGAACTCATCAATGAGTTAATCTGCTGATGAGTACAGCGGCCCTATGATCCAGTCACCTTCCATGAGCTCCACTTCTGAACGCAGGAGACTTTGAGGGACCATTTTAGGTCCCTCATACTGGCCTGTCAAGATCTTTATTCACAGAGTAAACCAGGATGATGCTGCAGATGTGTAATTCCTTTCACACCTCAAATTGTATAAGAAGTCATGGGAGGCCCTAAAACATGACATGAAGCGCCCCCCCCGAATTGGATGCAAGGAAGGGACAAGCCCATGACAGAATGTTCCCTGTGGGACTGCACCCGGAGCATGTGACAAATGTGAGGGACATGGGGAGGGCAGGAAGGCAGCAGGCCTGGTCGCTTTCAGCCACCGGGAAGCCGTCTGTGGGAGAGGCCATGCAGGGGCAGGTTGGGAGGAGGCAGACGACCTGGTTGTCAGGCCTGAGCTCTGCCGCTGACCCCGTGCAGGAGAGCAGCAGCCACCTGCTCTTGAAGAACGTGCGGATTGGCATCGGGGGAGGAACTGGAATATGAGGAAATGCATGGAAGGAATCCACAGGGCTCTTGAATCCAACCAACTGCGCAGGATGAAGGATAATGAATTACTGAACACATGAACAGTTTTTGTGGAAAGTCACCCCCAGTCCCTGTCCCTGGTCTCATTTCCCTGTGGCCTTTTCTGACTCTTATCTGTGTGTAAACAGAGCTTTTTCAGTGTGTCCTTGTGGTTCATGTGCAATTTAGGGCCCACCTTTCACCCACATTTCACTTTGACATTTTGCTGTGAACATCCGAGTGCTCATGTTTGTGATTTCAAATAGGCACTTTATAATCAGGTTTTTCTGAAGGGGAAGAGGAAGCCTAGGGCTGTGCCAGCAGGGGGACTGGGTAGCTTTGTATGTACACACGCGCGTCAGCACACGTGCACATGCACACACGTAGGCACGCACACACACATACACACACTCATATTCATACTCATGCCTGGGCTTGGCCAGCCCAGAGGCCCTGGTAAATTTTCCATGGGTGGAGTTGCTGGGACTCCAAGGCCGTTCTTGTCCTGCGGTTTCTTCGTACACCACAGATCCCATTTCAGTGGCCCAACCCTGAGTAATTCACACACCCTCCGCCAGGTGTCCCCTTGCCTTATCAGGCATTCATGGTGATTGACTTCCACTAGATCTCAGGCTGAGAGGCCCCTGTGTGGCCCAGGGCCTGTGTCTGTGGGGGTGGGCCAGGGGGCTCCCATTCCTGACATCTTGCCCTGTTCTAGTTGACCGTCTTCCAGTGAGAGGCAGGTATTCCTGTTTTTTTTTTTTTTTTTTTGTGGGTGCCGGGGGTCGACCTCAGGACCTTGCGCGCCAACAGGCGCCCGTGCCGCTGAGCGATATCACCGGCCCCTTTTTCGTATGTGGGATCCGGGAGTCGAACTCGGGCCCTCGCGCTTGCAAGGCAGGCGCTTATGCCGCTGAGCCATCTCACCAGCCCAGGTATTCCTGTTTTAAAGACGAGGAAACTGAAATGTGTGGCGACTAAAATGACCTGTCCAGGGTCACACAATTAGTAAGTGGGGGAGCAGGATTTGAACCCAGGCCTTTGGAATCCCAGAGTTCCTGGTGTTTGCATCACTAAAGAAGCCTGCATCCCTTCCCCCAGCTGTTGCATGTATGTCCAACAGGGCTGGGGCTTTGGTTTCTCAACCCGTAGGCATTTGGAGGGGTAACTTGGGGACCAGGAGGTGCTTCTAGGGTCTTCATCGAGGAGTGTATGCTAATCAGGGAGTGTAGCTGTTGGGGTGTTGAGTGTTGCAACCCACAGCCCTTTGTACACAAATGTCCCTGATGTTAACCAACTGGTCAGGATGGTATTAAATTCCGTTTACTATGTGGAATGTAGTATTGCATTCTAAAACATTTTTCTCAGAAACTGATACATGCAAGTTTGGACAAATAAGAATTATATGTTGGTTGGGTGTTATGGCTTATATCTAGATGTCCCCCGGAAGCCTCATGCGGTCATAGGTGGGGCTTTTCAGAGGTGGCTGGATCTAGAGTGTGAGATGCTGGGACTGATTCATGGTGCAATGCTAGGATTAAAGCCACTAGGATTAAGGGTTTGAGTGCTACCCGCCCAAAGGGAATGTAGCCTGGATAAGATACAAGGGACAGGGCCGGTGATATGGCTCAGCAGTGTAAGCGCCTGCCTGGCAAGTGTGAGGTCCTGAGTTCGACTCCTGGTACCCACATAAAGGAAAAAAAGGGCCGGTAATATCGCTCAGTGGCATAAGCGCCTGCTGGCAAGCGCGAGGTCCTGAGTTCGACTCCTGGTACCCACATTAAAAAAAAAAATACAAGGGACAGAAAGAGGCTTGTAGTTTGTTGCTTGCTTTGCTACCTTCTGACCCCCATGAACTGTTTCTCCTCTGTGATGCCATCTGCCACGCCACTCAGCCTTAGACTGAAAGCTCTACAAATTCTGAGGTAAATAAACCTTTCCTCCTTTAAGTTTGGGTGTCGGGTATTTTATCTCAGCAATGAGAAAAGTAAACAAGGCATTGGGTGTGGTGGCACATGCATGTATATCCCAGCACTCTGGGAGGCTGAGGCAGGAGGATCACAATTTTGAGCCTAGCCTACGCAACTTAGCAACTTAGTGAGACCCTGTCTCAAAATAAAAACTAAAAAAGGGCTGGGGGTATAGCTCATTGTGAAGACCCTGTACCACGCACACACAGACGAAATTCTGTGCTGGCTTTCTAGGAACTTCCCAGTGTGGGGTGGCCCATTTCTCAGTGGTCCTACTGAAGACCGCTCCGTTTACTTGTCATGTTTCAGTAATCCATTGCTGTGTAACAGTCCCACACTTAGGGGCTCCAAAGACTAATGGTTTATTGTTTCTCCGGGTTCTCTGGGTTGGCTCTGTTCTGCTGTGGTTCTCTGCTTCTGTGGCCCTACCAGAGGTTGCTCACTGGCCGCCAGGGCTGTTCCATTCAGCAGTTAGCGATGGGCTGAAGGCCAGGGCAGCAGGTTCTGAGGTTTTATTCCGTGTCTGTAGCACGACCTCTCCAAGCGGCTTGCTCGGGCTTCCTCGCAACATGATGTTCTCCGGGAAGAAATGGAAGCTACTAGAGTTGTTAAGGGCTAGGTTCATAAAGCGAATCACAAGCTGACTCAGGCATGAGAGGAAATTGATTCTGTGCTTGGAAGTAAGGGTGATTTGCATGGGGGGCAGGAACGACTTGATGGCCCCATTTTCTGAGGCTGCCTACCAAGCCAGGAGGCGAGAGACAGTGCTTGCAAGAAGATACTGATGCTGTTAGTCTGGAGGGGCTCAAGATGCTCTGTGACCACAGGTTAGAGCCGTGGGCTGCCACAGGGTCTATTTGGCTGCATTGAGGTATTGATCATTTCCCAGGCTTTGGGGAAGTCTGGAAACTGCCTCACATGCAGAGAAGACGACCGCAGTCCTTCTGCACGGCTTTGCCTTGCCTCCCAGGTGTGGGAAGAATTCATCTCCTGCCCTTTCCCAATGCAGTAGGCCCTGTGCCCAGTCTAGGGTGTGGGGAAGCAGTCTTGACTTTTCTCTCCACAGCAGCTGGTGGGCGGCTTGGTTCTGACATTCGTATCCCTTCCCCAGGAGGCAGGGATTCGCTGGGGTTTGTCCTTCAGAAGCACGTGGAGTGTAGCTTTCTTTGCAGGCTGTCATTTACCTCGAGGAAGATGAAGGCCAGCAAGATGAAGGCCAGCGGTGGATCACATTACACCCCCTTGTGATGCCTTGGTGTTGCTGTGGATTATTGAACACCCTCTGTGTCCTCGGCCCTGGCTCTAGAGCTTAGGAGACAGGTATGGACATCCAGATTTGAGGATCATCGGCATTTAAGTGGTACCTAAAACTGGAGGGAGGATCAGGGATTTTCCCGGGAGACTATGGAATCAGGAAGGAAGAGGGCTTGGGACCCCATAGGACCCCACACTGGGAAGCGGCACTGGGTGCGGGGTCTTCAGCGGGAAGCATCTATAACTGACCTCTGCTTCCTGCCTGGGCGCCTGTGTGCAGGTGGCCTGAGATGGGTAGAGGAGGGATCATTGTGGCACAGAGGCAGCCCTGGCTGTTGGCGTTGGGCATCCCCGACTCACTTGTGTTAGAGAAACTAAGTCAGGCCTAGGTGAGGGAGGGGCGGTGGTGTGAGGCGAGGGGCTGTTTCTTCCTGTTGTCCCCACAAATAAGGCCACGGAGTGTTATTTTGTTACCTGTGTGTGGGGGGAGGTGGCTGATATAAAGATGTCTTACAAATCCCGAAGCACCGTGCAATGTTACTTATTTCCTTATTACGTTTAATCTTGGGTGACCATCTCTCACCTTTGATAATGTGAATGAATCAGACCATTATTTTTCTCTTCTCTTTTTCTCATTGTGAAAAACTTAAGAATGTTTCAAACTATAAAATTCTGTATAATGATTGCAAAATGTGACATTCTTTTTCTGTAGAGTGTTTGGTTACTCTTCATTTATTAATTTTACTTATCCTTTTTATCTTTTTTCCTTATTAGCGTTATTCACACATTGTATCAGCAGGCCTGTTGCTGCTTTCCTTTCACCTCCTGGCCGTTTCCTATCCAATACCTCTTCTTTCCTGTCATCGTGTTTTCAGCTGTTTCTTCAAGCAAAACTCTTCTTTGTGGTTCTTGAGGAATTCACTTTGAGTGGAAATGAAACCATTTCTCTCCTTTTCTCTTCCTCTCCTCAAGAACACTTTCATGTAAACAGAGGAGTAAGTGACGTGTCTCAGAAGAGCTCCTCTCTACCTCCACTCCAAGCCCCTGCACGAGCTGTCTGGATTTGAACTTTTGCAAGATTTCATGGTTGTGGTTTGTTGGTCACGTGTCACCTTGAGAGCGGTTCCCTGACATGTAGTTTGGTGCCGGCTGAGTCAGCCCTGGCAGTGCAGGGCTGCAGTGGCCCCTGTCCAGCATCATTGCTGGCTCTTGGGGGGTCCTGGGCTGCCGTTGGAGGGCAAGGAGACCCGGCTCTGAGGATTTATTCCCATGGGCCAAATTCTTAAAAGGCTGACAGATAAGCGCAAGGCTCAGTAACTGTCTTAGTTCATTCTCTGTTGTTGTAAGAGAACACTTGGGACCCGGTAATTATAAAGAATAGAGGTTTATGTCGCCGTGGTTCTGGAGGCCAGGGAGTCCCAGAGTGTGGTGTTGGCATCCGGTCTGCTTCCGCTGAGGGCCTTGTGCGGCTCCAGCTTGGGGGAGGCAGAGGGACGAGCAGGCACGTGTGGCAGAGCTGAACGGGGGGTCTCTGTTCTGTAGCTGCTCTCGGAAGAACAGACTCGCTCAGGAAAGGCATCAGCCTCCCTCAAGGACCTGATCGCCTCTGAAAGGCCTTCCTCCGCCTCAGCACCATTATACTGATAATCACATTGCAGTGTGAGGTTTTCGTTTCTGTTTTTTTTTTTGGCAGGGCTGGGAATTGAACCAAGGGCCTCACATGGCTAAGAAAGTGCTGTGCCACTGAACTGCATCCACAGCCATATTCACAGGAACAAAACCATATTCAAACCTTAGCAGTCACCAACCTTCTACCGTCTCAGATATTAATACCTCCCTGTGTGGTATTATCACTTCCCAATACGGTACCTGACCGGGGTGTCTTACCCTCACCCCCACCTCTTTTTGAGACAGTGTTCTCGCTATGTAGTTCAGGTTAGCTTTGGACTCACTGTGTAACCCAGGCTGGCCTCGAACTCCTGGTGATCCTCCTGCCTCAGCCTCCCAAGTGCTGAGATTACAAATATGCGCTGCCACACCTGGTCATCCCCCCTTTTTTTCTTGAGGCAGGGTCTCACTGTGTAGCCCAGGCTGGCCTTGAACTCATGGTGATCCTCCTGCCTCAGCCTCCCAAGTGCTGGGATTACAGGCGTGTGCCACCACGCCCGGCCCATCCCCTTTTTAATAAACACCCACATTCAGTTTTCCTAGATATGTCTAGGAAAAGAAAAAAAAAAAAAGAACAACCTAAAATGCACATCTTCACAATTATTGGACATTTCTCCATAGTAATTAAGGAAAAACAAACTTTAACTTAAAATCTCATTGCACTGATCATGGCTGTGCTTGCTAGACAGGACTTCTGATAATTAACTCTAATAATCAGGAGGAAAAAGCAACATAATGGGGAAATAGAGCATAGAAAGCAAAAGAGAAAGATTTGAAAGCTGGCTCACTTTTTTTGTTGGTTAGAATGTGCTTTAGATGAAGCTCTCTTAGGACGAAGAATACTTTTGATGCAGATTTTCCTGTTTGTTCCCCTACTGTGGCAATGGCCTCTCATTTATCAGCTCTTTTGTTTTCACCCAGTTTTTGCAGGAGTGAATGAAGGTGGGGGCGGTGAATTATCTGGGATGATTAGGGGCAGAGGAGCCAGACGTGGTCTTCTGTGAGGTCACTTGAGCTGTACGGGCTGGTTCCCTGGTTTAGAATCAGGGACTCTGCTTGCAAACCTCTAGCATCATATTGGGAATGTGAAGTTGTAGGACCTCCTCATGGGACCTGGTGGCCTCGCTTTGTTCCCGTGTCTCGTAGTTCCTCCCTCACAGAGGTCAGGGATACACAACTCACGAGGTGTAGCATTTTATGCAGGGAAGGAGAGGACCTTGGGTCTCACTGTTTGGCCTGCAGACAGTGCCAGACGCCCTTCTGTGGTGTCCTTGACACATCTAGTCTTTGCTTCCATGTCCCTAGGGGGACACTGTCCTTCACCACAAGTGAGCTGGTCTGAAGACTGCTACACTGCTTACAGGTAGCATTTACATGGGTTTGTAAAGTACGCTTCACCTGCAGCGTGTCAGCTCCCCATCACTGTCCCTGCGAGATGCATCGCCTTGTCACTGGGGCTTCATAGGTGACAAAATGGGGGAGGACAGTAAGGGAAGGATGGCGCCCAGGCTTACAGAGAAACGCAGTGCCACTGGTCTCAAGGCCTCCTTTGAGGAGAGTGAGGCAGGCGGTTGGCTGATTAATACAAAAAGTTAAATAAGTGTAGTAGTGATCACATGGCCGTGTGTCAGAGCGCATAGAACATTACTAAAAAAAGTGGCCTTTACTGTGTGTGAAGTCAGGGAGCAGCAACCAGAGCCAGGTGGAGGTGGGCAGGTGGACAGCAGACGATCCCGCGTGGCGTGAGAGCCGCGGTCCCTCATGGACACCAAGGGGAGCTGCAGTGGATGGGGCACAGTGGGACACTTTGGGTAATGGCAGTGTCTCTCTTTGTCTCTCTCTGTCCCCCTCTGTCTCTCTGTCTGTCTGTCTCTGTCTCTCTCTCTGCACCCCCTCCTCTGTTGAACCCAGGGCCTTGTGCATGCTAGGCAGGTACTGTACCACTCAGCCACATCCCCATCCCTTTTTATTTTTTTATTTTGAGGCATCTTTATTTTTATTTTTTAGTTTTGCTAAGTTGCCCAGGCTAGCCTCAGACTCACAATCCTCCTGCCTCATCTTCTTACATAGCCAGGATTACAGGCGTGCCCTGCTGTCCTCAGCTAGTATTCTATATTTCCTATATTTTGACTGGGGATGTGGTCATTAGTAGTGCACATTTGTTAACACCCATGAAAATATACACTTAAAATGGGTTCAGTCTACTAAATAAAACTCAGTAGATTTTTAAAAATGTCAGTAAAATCTAGGAATCAAAGATTATATATACATATGTATATTTGTGTATTTTAAATCACTTTAATTGAAAGCATTTAGTCATACAGCCATTCGTTAAGCTTTGGTGGAAGGGAAGTTCTTCCTTTGCATTTAGGTGTTTGTTGCATATCCCATATCTGAAATGCTTGGGACCAGAAGTCCTTCAGATTTTGGAGTTTTCTGATTTTGGGTTATTTGCATATACATAATGTGGTATCTTGGGGATAAGACCCCAAATCTAAACACAAAATTCACTTGTTTCATAATACATCTTATACACATGGCCTGAAAATAATTCTGTACAATAGTTTTAGTAATTTTGTGCATGAGACGTAGTTTCATGTTGTGGAATTTTCCACCTGTGGCATCATGTCAGTACTCAGAAAGTCTGAGATTTTGGAGCATTTTGGACTTCAGATTTTCAGATTAGGGATGCCCCATCTCATTCCAGGTGGTGTCCCTTGTGGCCTTCTTTTGCAGCTAGGATGTGTTGTCCATAATTTTCAGTTTCCTTAAGACTAAATGCGAATTAAGTCACTAGAAGGCTGGGCGTGTTGGTGCATGCCTGTAATCCCAGCATTCGGGAGGCTGAGGCAGGAGGATCACTGTAAATTGAAGGCCAGCCTGGGTTACACTGTGTTTAAGGCTAGCTGGAACTACATGGCAAGACCCTGTCTCAAAAAAAAAAAAAAAAAAAAAAAAAAAGTCACTAGGAAGCTAGGCATTCGTGGGTGGTACATGCCTGTAATCCCAGCATTCTGGGAGGCTGAGGCAGGAGGGTCATGAGCGCAAGCCCAGCCTGGGCAACTTAGTGAGACCATATCTCAAAATAAAAGCAAAATGAAGAAAAGTACTAGGAATGTAGCTCAGTGTGAAGGCTCTGGGTTCGTTCCTCAGTAACACACACACACACACACACACACACACACACACACACACACACACAGAGTCAGTTGGAAATAATCAGGGAACAGTGCCCTAGATTTTTATGACTTTCTTATTTTTGCCCAAATTTTTACTCTTTTGCTCATCTCAAATTCAATAGCATTTTCAATTTCATTTTCTATTCAATACATTTCGAAAATACTTTTCTTAGAAACAACAGCTGTCACATTCATGTTTTATCTGTGTTTGATTCATTTATCTAAATATAATGTCCAAAAAAATATGGCATAAACATGACTGGTTCTGAGGAGGCTGCAGAAGTTGGAGTGGAGGTAAAGCCTGTGCGTGCCGGGATGTTGGGGTCTTGCAGAGAGAGGGCTGGCTGTCCTGACCATCCGAACTATGAGTCCCTCCATTCAGCGCTGTCCGGTGCTCCTGCTTTCTTGTGTAGAGTTCGTTCAGCCCCCTCGTTGCATCCATTCCTGATCCCGGAGTCGCGACAGGAATTATACACATCTGCTCTTCTTCCCAGTAGCCCTTCCAGTGCTAGAATTCCCCCAGCCTGTTCTCCCTTGGTCTCCTTGTCAGCCGGCCCATCTCATTGGGTGATGTGGTTTCGGGGCCATACACCACCCTGGGCACCTTTCCTAGCTGCAGACTGTGCAGCAGTGCCCATGGCACCTTCTCCTGCTCACATGCATTTTCCTACCTTCGTGAAGACCCCTGCCCCTCCAACCTATTGCAGGACACTGCTTATGATGGGTGTGGTCCTCTTGC
This sequence comes from Erethizon dorsatum, assembly GCA_028451465.1. Lineage (NCBI taxonomy): Eukaryota > Metazoa > Chordata > Mammalia > Rodentia > Erethizontidae > Erethizon > Erethizon dorsatum. The sequence continues at coordinate 70,071,815 of CM051824.1, forward strand.
CTGGCTGTCGGGCCTTAGTGAAAGAATGATCATAGCCTATACATTTAAGTTAGAGAACCAGAGCTGCTCTGCAGCCTGCACCCCTCGAATGCCAGCTCCCTCCCTTGTTGCTTCTCTGCCTCTGTCTTTCTGCCAGAACAGCAAAGAGCAGCAGTTATTAATTGGTGCCTGACACATTCCTTCTTTGTCTTCTCTCTTCTTACTCAGATTCTGTATTTGTTGTTGAATTTAGAATATTTCATTTGTATGCCTACTCGTGGACATTTATTTTCTGTCTATCTGCTTCTGTGTCTTTTCCTTCTGCTGGACGTGTGTAGCTCTGGATACAGGTTTGTACAAGCTGCGGGGTGCTGGAAATGTGCAGTGAATAACTTGGGGTCCCTCATGCAAGGGAAGCCCTGCTCCATTGTTTACTTTCATGAAGTAATCGATTACTTCCTGGGTATGGTCCTTGTATCGAGAAGTCACTTCATAAATTTTGGTTGAATATTGATGCATGAATTACTATTAGGTGGAATCACATGAAATTGCCAATAACAAATCACTTTCAACCTGCCAAAAGTGGCAATTTCATTGTATATGGTTCAGTGTAGTATAAGTGACAAACGTGTTTACTATGGAAAGCCTGGAAATAGAGTGTGAAAAATATTACCTATTATATTATCCCCCAAGGATAACTACTTTAGCTGGGGATATAGCTCAGTGGCACAGCACCTGTCTGGCAAGCACAAGGTTGTGAGTTCGATTCCTGGTACCAAAAAAAAAAAGGATAACTACTTTATCATTGGGAAACCTCCCCCCATCCCCATTGTTTTTTTTGAGACAAGGTCTCGCTATGTAGTTCAGGCTGGTCTTGAACTCATTATGTATCCCAGGCTGGCCTGGAACTCATGGCGATCCTCCTGCCTCAGCCTCCCAATGCTGGGATTACAGGGATGCGCCACCATGCCCAGCTTGATCACCGCCCCCAGCCTTTTGAAGATAGATACAAATGTCCATTTCTTCCAATGTCTATTTTGCAAGTACTTGTTATAGGAGTATGAAGAATGAAATGAAAGTCCTCCATCCCTCCCCTACTCTGCTTGCCATGGGTAACATTGCCAGTGTTTGGTGAGGATACTTGCAGAGAACTTTCTATGAATTTGCATGTTTATGTGAATATATGCGCATTTAGCATTGGTAGATTATTTCTGTAAGTTTATGCAAATCAGTGTTAATTTCTGTACATCCTGTATGTCACTGTAGTCTTCCACTCGAGGGGACAAGGGCACCTGTCCTCTTGCAGCCACGTGGTCCCTCTTGAGTTCCTGGCCCTGCTTGTTGTCTACGCCTGTGGTTGCTCCTTGAGCCGAGGAAGAGCCAGGCCGGTCTGGCGAGCTGCTTCTGCTTTCCTCCATTGGCGACAGCAAGGAGGCTTTTGAGCAGGAGACCCAGGGCCGGTGCAGCCTAGCAGGCTGCTGGCAGAGGTGGCTGGTGGCTGTGAGGGCAGCAGCATCCCAGCCAAGAGTGAGGTCCTGGCCTTTGGCTTGCGCTGCTGTTGGTCGGGCCCAAGTGAGTGGTTTGTTCACCGAGATTCAGAAAGGCATCCAGGTCGGTACAGCTGTCAACCTGCAAGGCAGCAGGGAGGCAGAGGCATGGGGTCAGGAGGAGGAGGTGGAGGGCAACCAGGCCAGGCGCTGCGGCCAGGGGCTCGGGGGCTCAGCCAGCCTCTGTGGACCTCTGTGGACCGTGTGGGATAGAGTCCCCCGCTTCTGTCAAGGACTGATGTTCTGTGCATTTATTTTGCCTGTTTCATAGACATTTTGTCAGGAAACCAGAGTTGAGTTCAAACTCTGCCCATCTGTGTGTGCCAGGGTCTTGGGCAAACTATTTGATCCTGCCGAACCTTGCTTGGAGTAGGTGGTGGAGGACGGGACACAGCTGGTAACTTGAGGCTAAATCACTGGGCTTCTTAGGCTGGACCTAGCGTTTATAAGCTCTGTGATCTTGTTCAAGTGGCTTAATCCTCTCTGTGCCCTTAGATTTACTAAGTCTCTAAGCTCTTAGGATAGTGCTGACTCATAAGCTTGTTCTATGACGGTGGTGCCAGCTTTCGTGGGGCAGTGGTAAAGAATATATAGAAGTGCTTTGTAAGCTGCAAAGCCTCACTCAAATGAAAGAGTTATTATTATATGTTTGTCTCTGGCTGTGTAAAACTAGAACCATATCCTACCGGGAAGTGGCAAAGTGTGTTTTGCTTGGGTGGAATTTACAAGCCAGGAGGAGCTGGTGTTTGCACCTCAGGGGATCTTGTTTTTGCTGCTTGCCCTCCCTCCTGCCTGCTGTTTCTGCAAGGAGAGAGGGTGGACTGCGTGAGATATCTGCTCTCTGGGGACATTCTTGAGCTTTCTGGAGAAGACTCAGAGGACTCGCTGAGGTCACGCAATCTGACAGCCCAGATCTGTGGCCTGGCTCCCAGTGCAGTCCCTTCCATCAGTCTCGGAGCTAGTGACCAGCGGGACACCAGCCTGGTGAGGTGGGCAGGGACCTGTGACTGGAGATAGGAAATCCAGAGATTTTCTGGTGGCTGCTGGCAGGCTCTGTTCTTGAGGGTCCTGTGGCTCTGCAGAAGGAGCCGAGGTGGAGGCAAGGTAGAGGGTCCATGAGGATGGGCGCAGAGGGGTAGGCAGACCTCGGAGGCAAGCAGAATTGGGATACGGGTACTGGTGAGAGAGGGGGCAGTGGGGTGTTAGGAGGACTTTGTTTTGTAGGCTGTTATGTGGTTGTGTGGGGAGACGCGGAGGTGGAGAGTGGGCAGGCAACACGCCATGTCTGTGCTTGGAAGGGACAGCACAGCAGTGTGGTTTTCTGCCATTGCAAGTTTCCGATGCAAAGTGGGAATGATTCAGGCTGCAGAGCTTGCTGGTGTTTACCTTCCTGGGATCTCTGTGGCCTCCCCAGGCTAGGGTCCTCTCCCCGAGAGACGTGGGTAAGCAGCTGTGTGATTTCCTGGGACCTGTTCTCCTGCTCCTGCCCCTCTAGCTTTATAAAGAGGAAATCAGGCTGGAATTTTTCCTCCCTAACTCTTGAGACACTGACACATGACTCTTTAGAAGATGACTCCTTTGGCTGAGTGTGATGGACTTAATCTGCTGTGTGGTTCATTTTTCCCTTTGAAAAATGGGGAAATGGCACCTGACTACTTCATAATGTACCGTGTGCTCCACGTCTGCGCCTGAGGGGAGACCCACACGGGCGCATCTGTGTAGAATCATCGCTTTTACTCCCGCTGCTCCCTTTCTTCTGAGTCTGAGGATGGGGCTCACCACAAGGTGACTGAAAAGAGGTCTCCAAGCCCCCCTCAAGAGGCCACTGTGACACAGATGTAAGAGGTCAGAGCGAAAAGCTCCAGGGAGGAGGTGGTGCTGATGGGCACACAGGGGATCAGGCCCTAGATGGGCAGGAGTGGGACAGAGGCATCTGCTTGGGAACAGAGCTCTGGAGGGAGAACATACATGATACACATGAAATGTGTGCAGTAATAGAGATTTTGGAGACTCAAGCATGTGAGATAATATGACAGGGTTCCGGAAAGTAATTTGGGATCCAAAACGGAGGACCGTTAAAAGATATATGCGATAATGAGATGGTTAATTTTGATTGCCAACTTGATCGGACTGAGAGGGGCCTCGCAGATTAGCACACTCTGGGAGTGTCTGGCAGGTCATGGGGGTGTGACCTTGGGGACTGTATCTGCTCCCTGGCTCCTTCCTCTCTGGCCCTTCCCTTGCTCTCTGCTGTTGGCTGCCATGAGGTAAGCAGCTTTTTTTTTTTTTTTTCTTTTAAAAAATTTTTATTTTTACTTTATTTTAATTTTTTTGAGACAGGACCTTGCTATGTAGTTCAGGCTGGCCTTGAAATCACTGTGTAGCCCAGGCTGGCCTTGAAAGCATGGTGCTCCACCTGCCTCAGCCTCCCGAGTGCTGGGATTATTTTTATTAGTGGCTATTTGCAGTGCAGAACGATCACATTTTGTGGGGAGTTGGTGCATGTACAGAACACATCTCAATTTTTTTCCCTTCCCTCCATGCCTCATCATTTTTTTTGTCAGCATCAGATTCATTTATTTATCTTATAAATTTTTATAAAGTTAATTATCATACATACAGATTTAGCAGCCAGACTGATAGGCCAAACCATATAAAGCACATAAGACAATTATACTAAATCAAGGTACACTTTTAGATACATTGTCCATGCTGGATTATAATAACTTTTTTCTCTTCTTATCTTTTATTTTGCACTTTATTTATATGTTGAGTTTCTCGTGTAAGAGAAACCATGCTATATTTAAGCTTGTGTTTCTGATTTACTTCTTTTAACGGTATGGTCTCGAGGTACATCCATTTTCCTACAGTTGACTTAAGTTTATCCTCCTTCATGGCAGAGCAGTACTCCATTGTGTATAAATACCACATTTTCTTTATCCTTTCATCTGTTGATGGACATACAGGCTGCTTCCAAGATTTAGCTATTATGAGTTGTGCTGCTATAAACATGGGTGTGCATACATCACTGTGGTATGATGTCTTTAACTCTTTTGGGCAGATATCTACTAGAAGGGGGCAATAGCTAGGTCAAATGGAACTTCTCATTTTAGTTTTTTGAGGAAGGTCCATACTGATTTCCAAAGTGGTTGTACTAGTTTGTACCAGTTTACACTCCCAAAAACAATAAAGAAGGGTTCCTTTTACCTCACAGCCTCACCAGCATTTGTTATTGGTTGATTCTTGATAATAGCCATTCTTTCTGGAGTGAGATGGAATCTCAGTGTTGTTTTAATTGCCATTTTTCAAATGGCCAGTGATGTTGCACATTTTTTCACGCATTTTTTGGCCATCTGTACTTCCTCATCTGAGAAGTGTCTGTTCATTTCAGATGTCCATTTTTGATTGTATCTTTAAATTTGGGGGGGTCTAACTTTTTGAGTTCTTTATATATTTTTAGATTATTAGTCCTTTGAGGAGTAGCTAGCAAAACTTTTTCCCCATTCTGTAGGTTGTCTCTTCACTCTGTTGGTGGTTTCCTTTGCTGTGCAGAAGCTTTCAAATTTGATGTGATCACATTTGTTGATTTTTGGTATAATTTATTGTGCAACCAGGGTTCTATTCAGAAAGTCTTTGCCTTCACCTGTGTTTTCAAGAGTTTTACCTATTTTGTCTTCCAGCAGATTGTTTCTGTTTTAATATTTAGATCTCTGATTCTTTTGGTTTAGAATGTGGTGAGAGATATGGGTCTAGGTTCACCCTTAAGCATGTGGGAAGCCAGTTTTCCCAGCACCATTTGCTGAAGAGGCTATCTTTCCTCCAGCAAAAGTGTTTCACCACTTTGTCAAAGATAAAGTAGCTGGGTGTGCCTGGAGTTGTTTCTGCATCCTCTTTTCTGCTGCACTGATACTCGGGTCTAGGTCTGGAATTTTTTATTTTATTTTATTTTTTTCTTTTTGCCAGTGCCATGCTATTTTTATCATGGTAAAGCTTTGTAGTATAACTTCAAATCAGGGATTGTGTTGCCCCCTGCCTTGCCCTTGTTGCCTAGAATTGCTTTTGCTATTCTAGGTGTCTTCTGGTTCCATATGAATTTGAGGATTGCTTTCTCTAGTTCTGTGAGGAATACTATTGGTATTTTGATTGGGACTGCATTAAATCTGTATAACAGTTTTGGAACTATGGCCATTTTGAGTGTATTGGTTCTGCCTATCCAGGAACAGGGAATATCTTTCCATTTTCCAATGTACTCTTTGATCTCCTTATTCAGAATACTACAGTTTTCATTCTAGAGGTCTTTAACTTCCTTAAATTAATTCCTAAGTATTTCTTTTTTCTTTCTTCTTTCTGTTTTATGACATTGTGAAAGGTATTGTTTCTCTAATTTCTTTCTCGGTGTACAGGAACACTATTGATTTTTCACTCTTGACTTTATAGCCTGCCATGGTACTGATTTGTTTCTTAATTCGAGTCTTCTTTTGGTAGAGTTTTGGGGTCTTCTATGTAGAGGATCATGTCATCTGGAAATAATGATTATTTAACTTTTTTCTTTCCTAGCCATATCACTTTTTTTTTTTTTTTTTCTTTTGTCTAGTTGCTCTGGCTAATGTTTCGAGAACTATATTGAACAAGAGTGGTGATAGTGGACATGCTTGTCTTATTCCCGATTTTAGAGGAAAAGTGTTCATCTTCTTTCCTTTTAGTATGATGTTATCTGTTGGTTTGTCATAGATGGCTTTTATCAGATTGAGATAAAGACACCTATTTTCTTCTGGGTTTTTATCATGAATGGGTGTTGAATTTTGTTAAATGCTCTTACTGTGTCTATTGAGATGATCATGTGATTTTTGTCCTTGGCTCTGTTAATATGGTGTATTACATTTATTGATTTGCATATGTTGAACCATCCCTGCATCCCTGGGATGAATCCTGCTTGGTCATGGTGTATGATCGTCTTGACGATTTGTGGAATTCTGTTTGCCAGTATCTTATGGAAGATTTCTACATCTGTGTTCATTAGGGAAATTGGCCTGTGGTTCTCTTTTTTGGTTGGATCCTTCTCTGGTTTTGGAATTGGGGTAATACTTGCTTCCAGGAATGAATTTGGGAGCATTGCTTCCCTTTCAATTTTATTAAAGAGTTTGAGAAGTAGCAGTATTAGGTCTTCTCTAAATTTCCTGTAGAATTCAGCAGTGAATCCATCAGGGCCTGGGCTTTTCTTTGTTGGGAGGTTTTTAATTACATCTTCAATTTCCTTGACTGATATTGGATTATTTAGAATTTTTATACCTTCTTGATTCACCTTTGGTAATTCATATGCATCTAGGAATCTGTCCATTTCTTCTGTGTGTTCCATCTTACTAGATAGAATATAGGTTGTTGAAGTAGGTATTGATGATCTTCTGGATTTCTGCAGGATCTGTTGTGATTTCACCCTTTTCATTCCTAATTGCATGGATTTGAGTCTCTTCATTCCTTTTTTGATGAGGTTGGCTAAGGTTTGCCAATTTTTTTTTTGTTTGTTTGTGGGTACCAGGGGTCGACCTCAGGACCTCACACGCCAGGAGGCGCCCGTGCCGCTGAGCTTTATCACCGGCCCTTCTCTCGTATGTGGGTTCCGGGAGTCAAACTCGGGCCCTCAGTGCTTTCCAGGCAGGTGCTTATGCTGCTGAGCCATCTCACCGGCCCTAGGTTTGCCAATTTTTTAATCTTTCAAAGAACCAATTCTTTGATTCATTGATTCCTTGTATTATTTTCTTTGTCTCCAGTGCATTAATTTCTGCTCTGATCTTTATCATTTCTTTCCTCCTATGAACTTTAGACTTGATTTGCTCTTCTTTATCTAGAAGCTTGAGGTTCAACATTAGGTTGTTTATTTGAGCTCAGTCTTTTTCTGATATGAGAATTCACTGCTATAAATTTCCCTTGCAGGACTGCTTCCATTGTATCCCATAAATTCTGGTATCTTGTATTGGCATTATCGTTTAATTGTAGAAACTGTCTAATTTCTTCTTTAATTTTATCTGTGACTCAGGGTGTTATTTAATTTCTATGTGTTTATGAAATTTTTGTGGTCTCATTTGCCACTGATTTTCAGTTTCATTGCACTATGGTCTGATAACATGCATGGGATAATTTCAACCCCTTTACATTTACTAAGCTAGTATGTGGTCTGTTTTGGAGAATGTCCTGTGGTCAGCTGAGAAGAAAGTGTATTCTGATGTTGTGGGGTGGAACACTCTGTAGACATCTACTAAGTCCATTTGTTCAAAAGTTTGGTTCAGTTCTGATATTTCTTTGTTGATTTTTTTGTCTAGTTCATCTATTTGTGACAGTGGTATATTGAGGTCCCTGTTACAGTTGTATTAGTGCTTATTTAATTTTTCATGTCCATTAATATTTGTTTTATATAGTTGGCTATGCTGGTATTTGGTGCATATATATTTATGATTGTTATCTCTTCCTGCTGGATTGTTCCCTTTACAAGGATGTAGTGACCTTCTTTGTCTCTCTTAATCAGTCTTGGCTTGAAATCCACTTTGTATGAAAATAGTATAGCTACCTCTGCTTTTTTCTGGGTTCTAGTTGCATGGAGTATTGTTTTTCATCCTTTGACTTTCAGTCTATGAATTTCTTTTTGAATTAAATGTGTTTCTTGTATACAGCATATTGTTGGCTCTTGCTTCTTGATCCATTCTGCCAGTTTGTTACTTTCGATTGGTGAATTGAGACCATTTACATTGATGGTTATAACTGATATGTGTTGATTTATCTTTGTCATGTTATTTTCCTGTAGTCGGTTCTCTTTTTTTTTTCCCTCTGTTTAATTATTTGCCTTGTCTGGTGAATCCATTCTGTTGGGGTTCATTGGAGTTGTAGTCCTTGTTATCTCTTTCCGAAATGTCCTCCAGAACATTTTGGACTGCTGGTTTGAATTTCTTCATGTGTTCCTTGTCATGGAAGTATCTTATTTCTTCATTAATTTTTAAAGATAGTTTTGTAGGGTACATCAATCTGGGTTGGAGATTGTTTTCTTTTAGGGCTTGAAATACTTTACTCCAAGCTCTCCTTGACTTGAGGGTTTGTGTTGAGAAGTCTGCTGTGATTCTGATGGCCTTTCCTTTATATGTGATTTGTTTCTTTTCTCTAACAGCTTTTAATGTTCTGCTCTTGTGTTGAATTTCTGGAATCATATTATATATGGCTTGGGGTAGATTTTTTTTTTTTTTCTTTTTTTATCATGACTAATTGGAGTTCTGTGTGCCTCATTTATCTGTATGTCAGATTCTTTTTCCATGCTTGGGAAGTTTTCTGCCATTACTTCTGTGAAGAGGTTTTTTTGTTTTGTTTTGTTTTGTTTTGTTTTGTTTTAATGTCATTTGCACTATCTCCTACTTTTTCATCAACTCTGATTATATGTTACTCTTCTCTGCATTATCTAGCAGCTGTTGGATTGATTTCTTGTGGTCCCTTGGTATTTTTAAAAACTCTCTTTTCATGATTGCTAACTGCAATCTTGTCATCTGTGTCTGATATTCTGTCCTCACATTGGCTCTGCTGCTCATACTTTCATTGGAATTTTTAATCTCCTGGAGATCTGTTTGAATCTGTTTCATGGATTCCATTTGTTGGAACTTTTGTTGTTACTGTTAGAGCTTCCAAGGGGTGGTTTTCAAATTGTTCTACCTCATTGGCCCTTGGGTTTGGAAGTCTGGGGTTGCTTCTTGCTTATATGTCTTCTCATTTTCTTTTTCTTTCTTTCTTTCTTTCTTTCTTTCTTTCTTTCTTTCTTTCTTTCTTTCTTTCTTTTTTTTTTTTTTCTTTTTAGTTTAATTCCTGGGTTGATGCTTATAAATTGCTTATGGCAGGTAGTTTTATTGCTAGTATTTAGAACCCCTAGGAAATGACTACTTCTCAGAGATGTCTTCCAGATATAGCTGGCTTTTGGCTTTTGAGTCTGTTACAAGATCCTACCTCTTTAGTTTATTGGGGATGAGAAATTGCTGCATATTTGGCCTAGACCTGGATCTTTTGCATTGGCCTATAGTATTGTTTATGACCTTTAGGCAGTCTCAGTCTTGGCATACCAGGAAGAACAACTGGTTAGATCAATTATGTCACCTTGGCTAAAGTAGTACAAGCAGTAATAATAACAGTACCACACACAGCCTAGAAAATGGCAAACTGTGATAACTATTAATTTGCCACCTTTAATCATATAAACTATATTTGTGATTATATAACAAAATCTAAAATGAACCAGAAGATTGTATACAGTAAATATGCCCTCAATATGATGATTTTACCATTAGGGGAGAAAATTTAATAGGGGTTGGGGGAAAAAAGAGAGAAATAGAAGAGGAAGAGATTAGAGCCAAGGCTAGAGGACAAAAGAAGATTACGCATACTTTGGGAAGCTGGAGAATATGACAGAAGGGAAAGAGAGAAGGAAGAAATAAAAACAAGAACAGAACAGAAAACAAAGGAACTAGAAGCAGTGTTCACACTCATATAAAAACATGAACAATCAAGAAAAAAAACCAAAAATCTAAGAAAATTAAAAAAAAAATAAAAAGGAAGAAAAAAATGTCCACTTTAGGGCTGTCACAGGTAGACAGAGTGGGCAGACAGAGCCCAGATCTGTGTTGATTAATCTCAGCCAGCCAGTTTAGATTTACAGTGGAGTAGTGGGTAACCGCAGCAAGCCTACACCTTTAATTCCACTGAAGTTCAGGCTAGTTTCTGGCTGTGAGGCTGAAACCGAATTTGTTCAGCCTGCAACATTCTGTGTGCTTCCTGCTGGCTTGAGTTTGTCTCCCTGCCACCTTAAATTCAGCTCCTTGACCTCCTGCCTACTTGAACTCAGTTCCGCCTCACTGTGACACTAGGAGCTCTGCTAGATGGAGGGAGCCCATGGCTGCTCTGAATTCCAAACTTGGTTGGCCCCTCTCCAAGATGGATGGGTCTATTGCCCTCTCCTGGGGGACGTCAATAATGGAGATACAGTATGCTGATAAATAATTAGATTTAAAGAAAAATGAGGAAAAGGGACAAAGAAGAAATACCAGTAGAAGATAAAAAGCGAGATCATAAATTCAACCATATTGATAATTATATTAAATGTAGATGATACAGACACTCCATTTGATAAGCAGATATCTTCAGACATAAAACAAAGCAAGAATCAATGGTAAACTATCATTAAGAAACTCATTTTATAATCCCAGCACTTGTTAGGTTGAGGCAAGAGAATCTTGAGTTGAAGACTAGCCTGAGCTACACTGAGTTCAAACCATCCTGGACTACATAGCAGCCATACCCTGTCTCCCTGCAAGCACTAATAAAAAAAAAAATATCTGGAGACAGTGTGGACTTTGGCAAAAAATAGTATCAGGAATAACAAAGGCTCTTATCACAATGATAAGAGTTCATTAAGAATACATCATAACCCTAAATACATGTGCAACTCATGACAAAGCTTTAAAGTACATGAGGCAGGGGGCCGGTGAGACGGCTCAGCGGCTTAAGCGCCTGCCTTGCAAGCGCGAAGGCCCGAGTTCGACTCCCGGAACCCACATACGAAAAAGGGGCCGGTGATATCGCTCAGCGGCACGGGTGCCTGTTGGCGCGCGAGGTCCTGAGGTCGTCCCCCCGGTACCCACAAAAAAAAAAAAAAAAAAAAAAAAAAAAAAAAGTACATGAGGCAGGGCCGGTGAGATGGCGCAGCAGCGTAAGCGCCTGCCTGGCAAGCGTGAGAGGCAGGGCCGGTGAGATGGCTCAGCGGCGTAAGCGCCTGCCTTGCAAGCGTGAGGGCCCGAGTTCGACTCCCGGATCCCACATACGAAAAAGGGGCTGGTGATATCGCTCAGCGGCACGGGCGCCTGCTGGCGCGCGAGGTCCTGAGGTCGACCCCTGGTATCCACAAAAGATAAATAAATACATAAATAAGTGAGGCAAAAACATAAAGCTAAAAGGAATAGACAATTCATATTTGGAATTTCAACACTACTTTTTTGACTGTAGATAAGCAGGCATAGAATACTTGTATGCATATAGTGTGCACTTGAACAACAAGCTATGCTGAAGGGTTATTTGTAGAAACTTCGATCCTACGACTACAGAATATGTACTCCTTTCAAGTGCACCAAAATGTTCTTGAGAACCCACAATTTCCTGGGCTATAAAACAAGACGATATATTTAAATAGAATAAAATCATATAAAATATCCGACAAAAATAGATTGAAGTAGAAATAAATATCTTGTAGGTCCCCAAGTATTTAGAAACTGACACATCCTAAGGAAAGAAAGAAATCACAAGATTTAGAAAATATATTGACTAATGAAAAGGAGGCATGGTGCTGCACACTTGTAGTCTCAGCTTCTCATGATGTGGTGACAGGAGGGTCACAAGTTCAAGGCCAGTCTGGGCAGCTTAGCAAGACTCAGTCTCAAAATAAAAAATGAAAAGGGTGGAGGGTGTAGCTCAGTGGTAGAATGCTCCTGGGAAAAAGAAACAAAGGAAAACAACATGCTGAAATGTGTGGGATGCAGACAAAGGAGCACTTAGAGGAAAATTTATAGCATTAAAATGCTTATATTAGTAAAGAAATGTCTAATATCAGTGATACAAGCTTTCTACCTTAATAAGTAGAAAAACTAAATCCAGAGAAAGAAGTAGGAAGTAATGAAAAAATAAAAATTATCGCACAAACAAACAAACAAAAAAACCAACTCCAAAACTGGTTCTTTGTAAAGGTCAATAAAATTGATAATCGTCCACCTAGATGGTCAGGAAAATGTGAGAGAACACAGATGTTCTATGAAAGTAGGAACATACACAGATCTGATAGCATTAACAGAAGAAGGTGATGGTATAAACAATTATATGCCAATGCATTCAACATCTTAAATAAACTGAAGAAATCCCTTGTGTATCTTCAATGCTGAATTCCACCAAACATTTAAGAATGAGGTAATACAATCTCATACAAAGTCTTCCATAAAGCAGAATAGGAGAGAACATTTCCAAGTTCTTTTTTTGAAATCAGTATTGCCCTGATATCAAAACCAGACAAAGACATCTCAAGAAAGAGCAAACACTATAGATCAATATGTTTCATAAATGTGTATGCAAATGTCTTTAATAGACTATTGGTAAGTGAAAATATATAAGTATATAAAATATAATAGTGCAATGAAATTGGAAATCGATGGCAAAAGAAACCACAAGAACTTCATAAACACATGGAAATTAAATATCACCCTCCTGAACAACCAGTGGGTCACAGATGAAATTAAAGAAGAAATTAGACAGTTTCTACAATAAAATGATAGCGACAATACAATATTCTGGAACTTCTGGGACACAGCGAAAGCAGTCCTAAGAGAGAAATTTATAGCAGCAAATACCCATATCAGGAAAACAGAGCAAGTGCAAATAAACAACTTAGTGTTGAACCTCAAACTTCTACATAAAGAAGAGCAGGCCAAACCCAAAGCTCATATGAGGACGGAACTTATAAAGATCAGAGCAGAAGTTAATGCATTGGAGACTAAGAAAACAATACAAAGAATCAATGAATCAAAGAATTGGATCTTTGAGAGATTAGATAAAATTGACAAACTCTTAGCCAACCTTATCAAAAAAAGGAAAGACTCGGGCCGGTGAGATGGCTCAGCGGCATAAGCGCCTGCCTTGCAAGCGCGAGGGCCCGAGTTCGACTCCCGGATCCCACATACGAAAAAGGAGCCGGTGATATCGCTCAGCGGCACGGGCGCCTGCTGGCGCGCGAGGTCCTGAGGTCGACCCCCCGGTACCCACAAAAAAAAAAAAAAAAAAGGAAAGACTCAGATCCATGCAATTATGAATGAAAAGGGTGAAATCACAACAGATCCTGCAGAAATCCGGAACATCATCTATACCTACTTTGAGAACTCGTGTTCTAATAAGATGGAAAAATGCAGAAAAAATGGACAGATTTCTAGCTACGTATGAATTACCAAAGCTGAATCAAGAAGATATAAAAATTCAAAATAACCTAATATCAGTCAGTGAAATTGAAGATGTAATGAAAAACCTACCAACAAAGAAAAGTACAGGCCCTGATGGATTCACTACTGAATTCTACAAGAAATTTAGAGAAGACCTAATACCACTACTTCTCAAACTCTTTAATGAAATTGAAAGAGAAGCAATACTTCCAATCTCATTCCTGAATCCAAACATTACCCTGATACCAAAACCAGAGAAAGACCCAACTACGGGAACTACAGGCCAATCTCCCTAATGAACATAGATGCAAAAATCCTCAATATGATACTGGCAAACAATGCAGCAAATCATCAAGAAGATTTTGAATCATGACCAAGTAGGATTCATCCCAGGGATGCAGGGATGGTTCAACATACACAAATCAATAAATGTAATACACCGTATTTACAGAGCCAAGGACAAAAATCTTATGATCATCTCAATAGATGCAGAAAAAGCTTTAGACAACATCCAGCACCCATTCATGTTAAAAACCCTACAGAAAATTGGAATAGATGGTCTTTATCTCAATCTGATAAAAGCCATCTATGACAAACCAACAGCCAACATCATACTAAATGGACAAAAACTGAAAGCTTTCTCTCTAAAATCAGTAACAAGACAAAGGATGTCCACTGTCACCACTCTTATTCAACATAATTCTGGAACCTTTAGCCAGAGCAATTAGACAAGAGAAAGAAATAAAAGGAATGATGATAGGAAAGGAAAAAGTTAAATTATTATTTGCAGATGACATGATACTCTACACAGAAGACCCCAAAAACTCCACTAAAAGACTGCTAGATTTAATAAGTAAATTCAGTAGCGTAGCTGGATACAAAGTCAACATTTAAAAATCAATAGCCTTCCTTTACACGAATAACAAACTCACTGAGAGAGAAATTAGGGAAACAACACCTTTCACAATAGCATCCAAAAAAATGAAATACTTAAGAATCAATCTAATGAAGGATGTAAAAGACCTCTACATTGAAAACTACAGTACTCTGAAAAAGGAGATTGAAGAGCGTATCAGAAAATGGAAAGATATCCCTTGCTCTTAGGTAGGAAGAACCAATATAGTGAAAATGGCCATACTTCCAAAACTGTTACACAGATTTAATGCAATTCCAATCAAAATCCCAACAGCATATCTCACAGAATTAGAGAAAACAATCCTAAAATTCATTTGGAACCAGAAGAGACCTAGAATAGCAAAGGCAGTTCTGGGCAACAAAGGCAAGGCAGGGGGCATCACAATCCCTGACTTGAAATTATACTATAAAGCTACTGTGATAAAAACAGCGTGGCTGTTTGCCAGCGTGGTTGCCAGCATGGTTACTGGCAAAAAAACAGACCCAAGGATCAGTGGAACAGATTAGAAGATGCAGAAACAACTCCAGACATACTCAGCTACCTTATCTTTGACAAAGGGGCAAACACATTCACTAGAAGAAAGATAGCCTCTTTAAGAAATGGTGCTGGAAAAACTGGCTTTGCACATGCTGAAGATTAAAACTAGACCAGTATCTTTCACCATGAAATGGATCAAAGATCTAAATTTTTTTTTTTTTTTTGGGTACCAGGGGTCGACCTCATGACCACGCGCGCCAGCAGGCGCCCATGCCGCTGAGCGATATCACCGGCCCTTTTTTTGTATGTGGGTACCGGGAGTCGAACTCAGGACCTCGTGCTTGCCAGGCAGGTGCTTACGCTGCTGAGCTATATCACCAGCCCCAAAGATCTAAACATTAAAACAAACATTAAATCTGCTGGAAGATAGAATAGGTAAAACTCTTGAAGACATTGGTGTAGGCAGACTTTATGAATAAATTCCTGATCACAGAGGAACTATCACAAAGAATCAACATTTGGGATCTCATTAAAAAGTTTTTGCACAGCCAAGAGAAACCACCAACAGAGTGAAGAGACAACCCACAGTGTGGGAAAAAATGTTTGCCAGCTGTTCCTCAAAGGATTACTGTCAAGAACATATAAAGAATTCAAAAATTCAGACCTCCCAAATTTAAAGACCCAATCCAAAAATGGGCATCTAAGATGAATAAACACTTCTCAGATGAAGAAATACAAATGGCAAATAAATATATGAGGGCCGGTGAGATGGCTCAGCGGCGTAAGCGCCTGCCTTGCAAGCGCGAGGGCCCGAGTTCGACTCCTGGAACCCACATACGAAAAAGGGGCCGGTGATATCGCTCAGTGGCACGGGTGCCTGTTGGCGCGCGAGGTCCTGAGGTCGTCCCCCTGGTACCCACAAAAAAAAAAAAAAAAAAAAAAAGAAATATATGAAAAAATGTTCACCATCACTGGCCATCTGAGAGATGCAAAGTAAAACAACACTGAGATTCCATCTCACTCCCTAAAGAATGGCTGTCATCAAGAAATCAACCAATAACAAATGCTGGAGGAGCTGTGGGGAAAAAGGAACCCTTCTCCACTGCTGGTGGGAGTATAGACTGGTGCAACCACTGTGGAAATCAGTGTGGAGATTCCTCAAAAAATTAGGGTTAGAGGTCCTATTTGACCCAGCTATTCCCTTTCTGGGTGTCTTCCCAGAAGTATTAAAAACATCATACCACAGTGATACATGTGCTCCCATGTTTATAGCAGCACAATTTTAATAGCTAAATCTTGGAAGCAACCAAAATGTTCATCAACCGAGGAATGGATTAAAAAAAGTGGTCTTTTTATACAATGGAGTACTACTCAGCCATAAAGAAGGATAAACTGGAGACTTTTATAGGTAAATGGATGCAACTCGAGACCATACTCATGGGCCGGTGAGATGGCTCAGCGGCTTAAGCGCCTGCCCGGCAAGCGCAAGGGCCCGAGTTCGACTCCCAGAACCCACATACAAAAAAGGCGCCGGTGATATCGCTCAGCAGCACGGGCGCCTCCTGGTGTGCGAGGTCCTGAGGTCGACCCCCCGGTACCCACAAAAAAAAAAAAAAAAAAAAAAAAAGAGACCATACTCATGTGTAAACATCATATTGTCTCTTTAGTGTGAAAAGCTGAAAGAGTAAGATCTAAAATGTACAATAGATATTGTCAAATGGGAAGAAACTGTTCAAAAGGAAAAAGAAACTGGGATGGGGAAAAGGAGAAAAGGAAGGGAAAAGCAGAAAAAAAAATATATATATATATACAAGATATACTACTAATTTCTCATAGTTCATTGAAAAGAAAGGTTTGTGCTAATATTGTTGGGACAATTTAATGCCTATATCTTGGTCTCCGAGTAACTAATTTAAAGATAACAATATGCAAT
Source organism: Erethizon dorsatum (assembly GCA_028451465.1). Taxonomy (NCBI): domain Eukaryota; kingdom Metazoa; phylum Chordata; class Mammalia; order Rodentia; family Erethizontidae; genus Erethizon; species Erethizon dorsatum. Next base: position 70,088,660 of record CM051824.1, read on the forward strand.
GTATTAACCATTGTTACTCTCCTTTTTTTTTTTTTTTTTTTTTGTGGGTACCGGGGGTCGACCTCAGGACCTCGTGCGCCAGCAGGCGCTCGTGCCGCTGAGCGATATCACCGGCCCTTTTTCCATATGTGAGTTCCAGGAGTCGAACTCAGGCCCTTGCGCTTGCCAGGCAGGCGTTTATGCCACTGAGCTATCTCACCGGCCCTCCTATTTTGTTTTGAAAATTTTTTTTCTCTTTAAAATAAAATTAAACAAAAAAAGTAAATATATATGTATAAATTATACAGAATGATTAAGTAGAGATTTTCACAGGGATATAAGCTTGTTTTTGTTTTGTTTTGTTTTGTTTTGTTTTGTTTTGTTTTGTTTTGAGACAGGGTCTCACTATGTAGTTCAGGCTGGCCTTGAACTCATGCTGATCCTCCTGCCTCAGCTTCCCAATTGCTGGGATTACCTGCTTACACCACTATTCCCAGCCATTAAACTTGTTTTAACATCTCAAAATCAGTGCATTTCAACATTTTAGCAGACTAAAAAGGCAAACCCATAAGGCCACTTCAGTGAATGCAGAAAAACTCATTTGATAAAGTTTGATGTTTCTTCATGATAAGGCCTCTTAGCAAACCAGGAACATTAGAGAATTTCTTTAACCTGAGGAAAGACATCCATGAAAACCCTACATTGTGTTTAATACTGAAAGTCTAAACATTGTCCTACTCAGGGTTGCTTTAATAGGCATGCGATTTTTGCAGTCCTGAAATCCTTCATTTTATATTTGAATTTATGCCTTGTATTTGAAGTCTACTGAAAAGCGGAAGCATGCATATGTGCAGTGGAAGTACATATAACATGGGTATTTGCCATTGTTCACGTGTAGTTTTTATGATGCCCCAGCAACCTGGACTTTGGGCAAACCCAGTTTGGCCAACTGCTCAATGCTAAATATGGTGACATAGAAAGAAAGATGAGGATAGGACAACTATAGTTCCTTTCCTTTTAGTCCTTCCTCCCTCATCAGTAAGCTGAAGGTAGAGTGTTGGTAGAATGTATATATCAAGAAGCAAAGTAGGCAGGTGAGTTAGTTTTCTGTAGCATTTCCACTGTTGTAGAAGAATAAAATACATATGTACATACAAGCCATGGAGTACTAATTGTTTCCTTTCAGTGATTCTGAATATGAATTAAATGCTCGTGTATTTGTGTTTTTTTAATTTTTTAAATTTTTTTATGTGGGTACTGGGAGTCGAACTCAGGACCTTGCGCTTGCCAGCAGGCGCTTGTGCTGCTGAGTGATATCACTGGCCCTTTTTTTCCTTTATGTGGGTACCGGGAGTCGAACTCAGGACCTCACGCTTGCCAGGCAGGCGCTTATGCCACTGAGCTATCTCACCGGCCCCGTATTTGCATTTAAACTGGCAGTGCATAATAGAAAACAGATGGTAAAATCTGTGCTAATAATTTAAAATTTTATCTTGTGTTAGAATAACATTAAATAGCAAATAAAAACACCCTGAGAAGTTGGAAGATCCCAGGAAAAAAGGACAAAGTTTTATATTTTGGTATATAATGTCACATTTTTTCCTGCTGTTTGAGTAAGGGATCCCCCATTTTCATTTTGTACTGGGCCCCTAAATTATGTAGCTGTCCCTAAGATCAAGAATGAGACAAGAATACCCATTTGCACCTCTTCTTTCACCTTTGGGCTAGAAGTCCAATCCAGAACAATAAAGCAAGGGGGAAAAACCCATACAAATAGGAAAGAAAAAGCCCCAAACTGTCTTTCTTGTCAGCTGATATGATCATCTATATAGACAATTTGAAGGAATCTACAGAAGAGCTTCTAAGAGTGAGTTTACATGGTTGCAGGTTACATGGTTAATAGAAAAGTTGTATTTTTATATACAAAGAAAAACTATTAGAAATTGAAAAAAATCTATTTAAAGTAGCACCCAAAACCATGAAATATTTAAAAGTATATTTAATAAAATGTGCAAGAACTCTATAGTAAAAATTATTATAAAACATTGCTGAAAGACAACCAAAACTGGTAACATCACAGATAAGAATAATTAATATTGTTATAGTGTTCTTCCAAATTGTTATAGATTGAATTTAATCCAAATTCCATTGATCTTTCTCATAGAAATTGATGATTACAAGATTTACTTGGATACATGAACTAGAAAAGTCAAAACAATTTCTTTAAAAAAATTAGAGAACCTAGGCTATCTGATTTGGGGACAATATAAAGTTATATTGATCAAGACAGTATAGTATTAGGCTGAAGATAGGGACTTAGTGGTGTAAGTGGATTTGAATAAAGTCTGGAAATTACTCATGTATATGTGATCAATCCATTTTTAATAAAAGTGCTGGGGTAATTCATTGGGGGAAATGATAGTCTTGAACAAATGATGCTGGAATAATCAGATGTCCATATGGAAAAAATCTTAATCCTCATTCAAATATAAAAATTAACTTGAAATGGTTCAGAGTAAGATCTAAGCTATACAACGTCTAGGAGAAAATGTAGCAGAAATTCATCGTGACTTTGGGCTGGATAAAGATTTCCTAAATGAAGCCGAGCATCGAAGTTGTTAGCCTTTTCTAGATCAGGGAGTTGACGAGGGAGGCTTTAAGGAATGTGCTGAAGAACAATGGCGCTTGTCTGCCGCATCACAGCCTCCCGTGGTAGGGCTGGAGAAGGACTTGCTGACGAGTGGCTGGAAGGTTACTTGGCGTCCCCAGACACTGGGCACTCACTCAGGCCCTGGGGAAGTCTGCATGAGCAGGCAGCTCCAGCAGCTGTGGCATTGTCACGAGGGGCTTCCCCACGCGAGGTGGGCAAAGAGACTGGACAGAAGCTGAGTCAGGCAGTCTGGTCCTGGGGCAGAACGTGGAACTGCACTGCAAGGCTTGGCCCCCAGGCAGCACAGGTGACACTGGTGGTGATAATTGGTGCCTGATGGGCAGTGGGGGAAGAGTGTGAGGCCAGAGAACAGGTGAGAGCTGGGGGGGGGGGGTCGGTGGGGGGAGCCTGCGGCATCGTGGTGAACCTGACAGGTCCAGCCCAAGAGTCATGGAGCCTCATTTCAGTGCTACAATGCAGCAGCAAGGTTACGCTCCATTCCAGTGGTTCCCAAATAGCACTGGCTGCCCCAGAGTCCCCCTGGGGGACACAGATCCTGGCCATGTCCAAATATACTGTCTTAGAGTGCCTGCGGGTGGAGCGCAGGCAGTAGGGAACCAGTGACTGCATCATCTTCTCAGTGATGCACTTGAAACATTCAAGAAGATAGGAAAGCTGGAAAAATGGGAATAAAATCCAGTAGCAGTCTTACAAATTTGTAATATGCTTAATAATAGTAGCTAACAGATACTGAAGCTTACTGTGCATCTGTCACAGTACTGTGCTGGGTGCTTTATGCCCTTCATGGTAAGAAGTTCTGACGGCCCACCCTGAGGTAGCTTCCACAGTTATCTACGTTTCACAGAGCGAGAGAGATGTTGGGGCTGAACCCTGAGTAATAAGTGATTGGAGAGGGAGGGGAGCATGGGCGGTGCCTTCTCTCTTCCCTCCTGGTGGCTGTGGTCCTGACTTGCGAATTCCTGCATCCCACAAGCAGAGCAGCAGGGCAGAGGGTGATGTTGGGTTCTGTGCCCAGAACCCCGCGGGGTCTCCCTATTTGGGGTATCTCGAGGGCGTCCTGAGTGTGAGGAATGGGGAGACTCTGTCTTGGCGGTCCTCAAGTCCGCTGGCAGGTGGGGCGTTCCAAGGGTGTGGAGCCATAGGAACTTCAAGAGCACTCATTCTTTATCATCTCTTCACAAAAGGAATATTCATCCCGGAAAGATTATAAGGCAGAAAGAAAGAAACAGACTGTCCTGAAGTCACCTCCTCCCCTACTAGATAACCAGTGCAAATGGTTGGTGCTTCTGCACGTGGCCTGTTTGGTTTTCGGAGGGTGTGATCAGTGTGGCTGTGTGTGCGGACCTTCCATTCCTGCACAGTTTATGCTGTGCATGTATTTCCGTTTCCCAAAACAGTGTTGTGCCCCGGGAATGAGCACTGTTGCCCACATCCGCTGGGGTTGGGGGGCAGCTCTGAGATTGGTAAACTCCACATCAATAAAAAATTAGAGATACAAAGTTTAAGGAAAGGAAGACATTTTATTGGACACTTCATTGGAAGGGGGAAAAAGGAGGAGAAAGGTAGCTACCTGATAAATGGGGGGCTCTGCAAAGATGGAGGACCCAAGGGGCTTTTGTTCCCGGCCCTTTCTATTAGTGTGGGAGAAAGGCTTGTCCCCTGGAATTTGTTACAACCTGAGTGGCTGTGTCAGGCCCTAAGACCCTTAATTTGGATATCATAGTCTACCTGCAAATCCCTCCGTGAACCTTACTTGGCTTTCCTTTGTCCTGTCAAGGTCTTATCTCTAAAATTTATGGAGTCTTTACATACAAGGCCAAATTAGCAATTAAGTAAAGGGCCTGGTGCACTTATATAGTGGCTCTAGAGTGGAATATATATATGTTGTGTGTGTGTGTGAGTGTGTGCGTGTGTGTGTATATATGTTGTATGTATAGGTGTGTGTGTTTTTATATACTAAATAAGACCTTTCTTTTAAGTGGCTGCCCCTTGTCTCCTTTGTATATTATTGGAGGTGGGTGAGGAGTGGCTCCCTGGCTCCCCCTCTGCTCCCCCTGCCCACCTCTGCTCTTGTCTTGTTAATTGCTTTCTCCTGTGGAGCTTTAACTCTTTCTAGTCAGGATTAGCCCGAAAGCCCAACGAGGCCTTTCCCTATTTACAGACTCCTTTTCCCTACGGTGGGAATGAGGGAGTGTGTGATTGCTAGGGTGGACTGTCCAGGAAGGCTCCAGGGATGAGCCTGGGTTAAGCTAGATTTAGAGGGAAGGGTAGAAGATGGTTAGGTTGGGGATGCATTTCAAGTGGGGCGCCGGGGCTGCAGGGTGTGTTTGCCTGGTGCATCTGAAGCCACAGGATAACCATGGAATTGGCATGCCTTTCCTTCTTTCCTCCTTTCCATTTTTTCCATTCCTTCACCTACTAGTCATGATGCTAGGTGTTTGCCAAGTGCTGGGAACTCAGTGATGATTGGACAGATTTTCCCTGCCTTGGTGGAGCGTATACTATAAAGGACAGACACAAGTTTTACTTGAAGGCAAACATTTAAAAACATTAAAAATAGTACTACAAGCATGGATTTAGTGGAATAGAATACAGAAGCCATGTGCATTAGGAGAGAAAATGAGGGGCTGCCTCCCCAGTTATGTTGGCCCAAGTTTGAAGCCCTTGAAGCGTGGGTGTGAGCGTGTACTGAGGTCAGGGGTGCCTGTCAAGTGACGTGTTGAGCACATGAGATTGGCTCAAGCTGATAGTTTACATCAGGAATTGTGGAAATATTTAGAAAAGTTCTGGAGCCTAAAGTATATTGAAACTTGAGTGCCAGAATGAAGATTTTCAACTTTTGGACAGTTGGCAGCTATTGAGATGTCTTGAGCAAGAGGTAGTACTTGCAAAAAAATATAATTTTGAAAGATTAATGTATATGTGGGGTGGCTTAGCAGGACCAGAGAGGAGCGAGAGAGACATGTCTATCCCCACTGCTGTGGGAATGAGGGTTTGGGCCAGATGGTGGCAGGTCAAAGAGACCTGGAGACATTTATCTAGAAAGACCAGGTGGGCTGAGTGACCCACCATAGGTATAGAAGGGAGTCTCGGTGACACGGAGAGCAGCTGGCACTGGTTCAGGCATTCAGCCAAGGTTTCCTGAGGATTCATGCTGAGTTGGGTGTTGTGTCTGGTTAGCTGGGCTACGGAGTTGGAAGAGCTGTGGTGCCATCTCAGCTGGCAGAAATGGGACCTCAGGTTGGGGCTGGTGAAGTCCCCTGTTAGCTATTTAACCATACCAGCGTCTGAACCTCTGGTTTCATAGTTTTTGGGTTTGTGTGTGTGTGTGGTACTACTAGGGATTGAACCCAGAGCCTTCACACTGAACTACATGCCCAGCCCTTTTAAATTTTTCTTTTGAGACAAAGTCTTGCTAAGCTGCTAAATTGCCAGGCTGAACTCAAATTTGTAATCTTCCCACCTCAGTCTCCCAGAATTCTGGAATTATAGGCACGCGCCGCTGCACTGCCATGGCCGGATTCACCATTTCTAGATGCTGCGCAGCCATAACTCCCCGTGTGATGGGAAGGTGCAGCTGGGGCTGCTTTCTGCCAAGCAAGCGTGAGGGGAGCACGTGTAGTTGGTGCCAACTCAAGACAGTCGAGGCTGAAGAATGGAATGTGGCAAAGGTGTCAATCTGCAGGGCTTTGGTTTTGAATTTTGGAATTTGAGTCTTTTGTCATGTGACTAAGATAGTGCATTGAGATGACTGGTCCATGACCAACAAGGAGAAGATGATTTAAAATCTGAATTGAGCCAGGCATGATGGTGCATGCCTGTAATCCCAGTACTCGGGAAGCTGAGGCAAGATTGCCACTGAGTTCAAGGCCAGCCTGGGCTACATAGTAAGTTCAAGGCCAACCTGAACGACATAGCGAGATACTGTCTCCAAAAAACCAAAAAAAAACTGAATTGAAGCTTCAGCGAACTAGATTAAGTGCAGGAGACATGAAAGCATTAACAGACGCTATCACAGTGGCTGTAGCCTTGAATGTGTGGAAGGTAAGCTGGTCAGAGAAGAAAGGGGTGCTAAGGAGGTACATAACTGAGGGCATCGGTAAACCGAGGATCAGAAGATTGTTAAAAAGTGAAAGAGAATAAATGGGCAAAATATGTAGGTGGTAGACAGAGGGAGATGAAAGCAACCAGTTGCCTGCATGTTTGTCTTAAAGGACCGAGAAGGTTGGCAGACCTTTGCTTTGTTTCAGTGTTTATTACACCACTTTGTGTGGTGGTTGAATACAAGAGAATTGCTTAGGAGGCAGTGATGCAGATTCTTGAGACTCAGAAGGTACGAGGGGACCCAGGAACCTTGGGGTGCTGATGCCTCAAACACTGAACTAGAGAAATAGCAACAAAGGAGCAGCATTGAGGGTTGAGTCAGAACCAAGGACTAGAAAACAAAATCCTTATCCCCTTGTGAGCACTGTGAGAGGCTGTGGGGAAGAGGGAATCGCTGAGCCACCCCTAAAAAGCATTTGACCCTATTTCCCCCAAGAGGAGAAAATAGGGTCAAATCCCCAAGAGGAAACTGTGGTTCAGGCAAGATGCTGGTTTCTGTGGCTGAGAATGGGTGGAAGTCTTACTCTCAAGATCCAAGTCTTTTTCTGAACTGAGAGGTCAGGAGTTCCTGAGTTCTACAGAGTTTGCTCTGTACACTGGTACAAATGCAAGAAGGGACCAAGGGTTAGTTTTTTTATCATTGGTGATCTTCTCCCTTTAAGTTCCCATGTACTAAGTTTATGTGATGATAATATTTCTGCAATTCTAGATCCTTCTTGCATCCAGATTGTGGGTTTCTCTTTTACCTGGCTGATATATTTGTTTTCAAATTCACTCAAAGTCAAGTCCAGAAACTCAGGGGAATTGTGCTATAAATGCAGCTGTCCTGCATAGAGGTTGAAAACGAGCAAGCAGCCTTGAACCCTGCTACTGGGACTAATCTAACTATATAGTTTATTATTGTTTGCCTTTTCTTCATTTAGTATTGGTCATTGAGCCAGGTGTGGTGATGCATACCTGTAATCACAGTGTTACTGGGTTTTGGGGTACTGGCATCTCCTGCTAGAGGTGGTTTATAGGTTCTTTCTGTCTTGAGCAAAAAATTGGTCAAGACAAGCCCAAATGGTAGCAAAGTTTTATTAAAGGTAGGAAGAAAAACAGGGTTTGGAGAGCAAGTTTGGGCCAAGTAAAAGTAAGAAAAGAAATACACCCTACAGCATGAGGGCAGCCACCGTGCAAGAGCAGACAATGGCAAAAAGTCAATGTGGGCTGTCCTTTTTGTATTCCCCACTCCTCAGGCAGACCTCAGGTCTAGCCCATCCTATCAAAAACTTGCTCAAGATCTTGGGAGAAGTCCATGTGCAGGGCTTTGGAAACTGTTCTGTGCACGTATCCTGGGATTTTGTGATTAACAGCTCACACCTACTTCTCCAGCCAGCTTTGCCGTACCCTAATCTCCTGTCTCATTTCCCCTCAGGAGACACATATCCCCATAATTATCTATGGAGTGCTGAGGGAGTAGAGGTCTCTGTCTTCCATAGCTTCTTCTGGCTGGAAGGAGCTATAGACCCTACCTACTGGGGATTACTTGCTCTCCAGCTACCTTGGGGTGTTGCGGCTCATTGGCTGGGTTGAAGAAAAAAAGCCTGTTACAAGATAATGAAAAAAGAGTTAGTAACTGTTGAGCTGTCTGTTCAATGGAAGAAAGAAAGTAACTTTACTATTACGCTGGGGATGTAGAACCCAAAAACTATGAGGAGCAGGTCAGATTTCCATGCTTCTCGTAGAGGACAAAGTATGGCAAAGAGGGAGGTTAGATAAATTATTGAGAGCCTGAGAGCCATGGACTTTTTAAGATTACCCACATAATGGATCTAATTAAACATGGGTGCCTCAATACAGGTGGCCCTTTAAGCTGTGGTGAATTAGGGTCATTAGTGACTACTTCTCTGCTCCCAGAGCAATACTGGAGTCGTGCGTTCTGAATAGGAGCTGTAGGTCTTCCAGAGGTTCTCAGGAATAGCTTTCTTCTAGTCCTGTGACATGTCTAATGACCATTTCTCATGTAGGGTTTTTATAGCTTGTCACTGTGTCTCTTGAGGAAGGACTAGAATGGTTCCTCAGGAACTGGGAATAACACTAAGGTCCTGAGGGGTTGTAGGGGTGCACTTCTTGCCTATCAGCTTTTTGATTTCCTAAAGAGACTTTAGACATGTCTCTTTGGGATCCCTTGCAATAATGACAGTGACCTGCTTGGAAAGATAGATTACTTCTAAGAGTTGTAGAATCTCCTGCTTGTGTTTTATAGATGATTGCATATTAGCAAGCTCCTTTCCAGATTGCTGCAGGGGCGTGTAGCACCAGAAAGGCATATTTGGAGTCTGTATAGATATTTAACTTTTTGCCTTTTTCTAATATCAATGCCCAAGTAAGAGCTATTAGCTCTGCCTTTTTGAGCAGAGATCCTTGGGGGAAGTTGGGCTGTTGTGAACTGTGTATCTTGTCTTTTGATGTCCTTCTTGGACAAAGCTACTTCCATCAGTGAATCATACCTCCTAAGGGTCTTGGAGGGGCAGGTCACTGATGTCCTGCCTGGTTGCATAGGTCTGGGAGGTCACTTGTTCACAAGAGTGGCTAACTTCTGGGCCTGTAGGCATTAGAGAGGCAGGATTAAGAGTAATACAAGTTTTTATGATAACCTCAGGGGTGTCTAAGAGCATGGCCTGGTACTTGGCAAGCTGTTCCTCTGTTAACCACAAGTAACCTTTGGTCTCAAGAATCAGTCTGAACTGATGTGGAGTCAGGACTTCTAGTTTCTGTCCTAAAGTTAGTTTTACAGCTTTCTTCACTAGCTTAGCTGTAGCTGCTATTGCCCTCAGGCAGGGTTGCTATCCAGTAGCCACTCCATCTAACTTTTTGAAAAGTATGCCAGTAGGTGGAGTTTTTATCCTAGCCTTTGGTTCAACACACTCAAAGCAATTCCTCTCTTTTCTGATATGTAGAGAAAGAAGGGATTTTTAAAGTCAGGTATTCCATTATACCATACAGCAGGATCCCTCTGTTGCCTGCTAAATAGGTCATAGAGACCTGATGTTATGCCAACAGGTAAAATCCATTTTGGCCTTTGTCAGAATTTGAAAATTGTCCCCAATTTTGCTAGTGAATCTCTTCTTAGCAAGGGAGTAGGACACTGTGGGACAATCAGAAACTCATGGTAAACATTTGGTCCTCAAAGTGACAATATCAGAGCAGGAATAGAATCTTTAACTAGGGTCCCATTGACCCCAGCTATGGCTATAGATCTAGAGGAGGGTTTCCCAGAGAGAAGTCAAAACAGAATGAATTAATTCAAGTGTATCACCCATATGTCCAGCATTACCCAGGGTTCCTTGTAGGAAATGGTAATATCGATAGGTTCCTTTGGGCCTCTTCAGAGCAGGAAACAAGGGTTTGGGCTGGCTTAGCCCCTTTGTGGGAGCAGGGACAGTCAACCCTGCAATGCCATCAGTCAGGCACATTGGCTGCCTTATAGTTGGAGCAGGGTCCAGGCAGTGGCTTGGTGTAGTTGCATGCCCAGGGTCCAGATTTCTTGCACTTGATCATCCTTGGGTTTTCCCTTAGACAATTTGGATGAGTTTAAAGTGTTGCCAATTGTGACAGCTATAATTTTAGCTTTTCTCTTTTGACCCTCCTCCAGATCCTGATTGTTGAACACAGAAAAGGCCATGTCCAGCAATTGGGTCATAGGTATCTGGGGCCCCTTTTGAAGTTTTTCATTAAATAGATGGGAGAGACCCATATCCCACTGAGAGACAAGTGAGGATCCAAGGACAGGATCATCAAAGATATCTCTCTCTTTCTTGGGGGGGTCACTCTAAATACCATAGTTTCTGGGCTTTTCCTGAGATAAAGAGTCACAAAAGCCTGAACATAAAGGATTTCATTCCACCTTCTGTGTTTTAAGCAGAAACAGTTTAACTGAAAAATAGTCTTATAATTTAAACTGCCATCCCATGCACATCTCTCGCCATCTCCTAGTTCATGCTGAACCCAAACCATATTGCAATAGTAGATAAGCTATTACTTCTTCAAATCGGCAGGGTCAAACCTTTACAGCCTAGTGGCGAAGTCAGTGGAATCCGCGAGGCGTAGTTCATGAAGGTTCCCATGGCTCGTCTTGAGGCCTATGAGACAGCTATGTCTCAAGTCCTTAAAACGGCATCCCACGCAGAAGCAGGAGACCCAGTTTGAGCCCACAAAGCATCCCTTGTGAGACTCAAACATACACTATCCAAAGCTAGAATGATGCCGGCATCTTTCATAGAAGCATCATTTTGAGCCACTGATGGCTCTACTAGGTCTTGGGTCCTTAAGGTGGTGCCCCATGCAGAAGGAGGAGACCTGCTTTGAGACCACGAAGCATCCCTCGTGAGACTGAAGTATTTACTAGACAGACGTTTCTGTCTGAAGCTAGGATGATGCCATCATGTTTCATAGAAGCACAGAAGAAAGCCCTAATGAGGGCTTTTTGTCTCCATACTGGGGCCCACTGACTCCTTAGGGAGAAGGGGCTGAACCCTTGATGGGTTGGCCTAGCCCTTTGACTCTCCCGTGAGATCAGGGTGGAGCCCTCCCCATCAGAACTCCAAGTGTTGAGTCACTTGATGGCTCTACTTAAGCAGGGTGGGGCCGCTTGAGAAACAGCATCTCTTCATCTACCGATAGTAAAAACTTTGGTACTTTAAGGCAGTAGAAATTGAAATCTCTTCTTTAAGAAGAAAACCTTTAAAAATCCTAAAAATGAGGATGATTCTACCTTTGACTCACAGTCACTTGAGTTAAGCTTTACTAGCTGTTCTTTTGTTCTGCTCAGGCCACCAGATGTGTGTTTCTAAATTACCTGCATTTTGTTAGAAGAAACAAGGAAGGGAAACAAACATGGTAGAAACCAAAACGGGTGGCCAATCATGTGACAAGACAAGATAGCGACCAGTCATGTGACAAGATGGCAGCCAGTCATGTGACAAGATGGCGGCCCCTCCCCCCAACTAAGATGGTACCCTGTGAAAGAAAAGGCCATCTAGGGGAAAAGCACAGCTGAGACTTTGAGCACAAAAAGGAATTAATTGGGGTAGGTGGCTACTCAGGTGGGTTACCAAATTCCAAACAGCTGTTTTTCCAAAAAGAGTGAGAAAGTTGAGCAAAGTATTGTGGAGAACAGAAGCACGAGGTCAAAAAGGCATACTGAACTCTAGGTCACACACATGGTACCTACATGATGTGTTCTGCAACTAGGTTAGTAATAGGCTCTCTGACTGTTCTTTACTGACTTTTATCAGCAATGAGTGACCAAAAATGGGAGGGAGAACTGTGGCTGGAACTGTGGCTCCTATGGCTGGAAGAAAAACACAGAGGCCATGCACCACCCCCATCCCCACCCCACCCCACCCCACCCCCGCCATGGTGGGAAGGGCAGGAAACAATTTCCAGTGCCCTGAGAAGAGCCTTCTGAGTTTCCCAGTCCAGGGGAGAGAGACAGGGAAAGAAAAAAAAATTTCAAGGCATTTTAGGGAGAAACAAAAAATGTGCCCAAAGGGCCTTAGTAGTTCTCCTGGCTGGCTTGCCAAATGTGTTACTAGGTTTTGGGGTGCTGGCATCTTCTTCTGGAGGTAGCTTCTAGGTTCTTTCTGTCCTGAGCAAAGAACTGATCAAGACAAGTGCAAATGGTAGCAAAGTTTCTTTTCAAAGTACGGGGAAAAAACCAGGCTCTGCAGAGTGAGTTTGGGCCAGGTGAAAGCGGGAAAAGAAGCGCACCCTACAGCAGCAGTGGCGAACCTATGGCACCTGTGTTGTTGTTTTTCCTTTAAGACAAAAGATGTTAATGTAGAGTTTTTTTCTAAACTAAAACCTCAGTATTCAGGTTTAATTGCAGTGTTGGCGCTTTGCGATAAATTGGGTTTTCGGTTGCAGTTTGGCACTTGTTCTCTAAAAGGTTTGCCATCACTGCTCTACAGCATGAGGGTGGCCACCATGCAAGAGAGAACACAATGGCAGCAGCTCAGTGTGGGCTGCCCTTTTTGTATCACCCACTCCTCAGGCTGACATCGGTTTAGGCCTCCTATCAAAAACCTGCCCGAGATCTCCCGAGAAGTCCACGTGCAGGACTTCGGGGACTGTTCTACGCATGCATCCTGGGATTTTGTAATTAACAGGTCACACCTGCTTCCCCAGCCAGCTTTGACGTGCCTTAATTTCCTGTCTCACCAGGATTCTGGGAGCCTAAGGCAGGAGGATCACAAGTTCAAGCCCATCTGGGCAACTTAGTGAGACACTTTCAAAAAAAAAGTATTGGTCATCAGTTAGAGGTCTGATTAAATTTCCTTTATCACCAGAGTCACATATGAAGATACATGTAACAGCTCTCTGTTCTCATTGCCACAGAGGAGTGCGCCCAACAAAGCTTTTCTCCCTCCCTGGAACCTTTGCTCACTTACTCTCCTCTTCTTCAGAATCAATCTCTTCTTCCTCTGTTTTCTGTAGCTTCTTTACCCCTGACTAGATTTAAGCCCCTTGAGGTCATTTCTTAGTCTCCAGTACCCATCATGGGGCCTGCCACCCTGCTGGTGAACTCGGTAGGGTTGAATCACCCACTTTTTTTTTTTTTTATAGGAACACGAAAGTTAGTCTTTTTTATTTTAACAGGGCAGCACAGGGGTTTCAGTATATAGGAGGGAGCTCTCCTAGACTAAAGCCCAGAATTGACGGCTTTTTAGGAAAGGCCCAGCCAGGCATGGTGGCACATGTCTGTAATCCCAGCAATTGGGAGGCTGAGGCAGAAGGATCACTTTGAGTTTGAGGCCAGCCTAGGCTACACAGTGAGTTCAGAGCCAGCCTGAATTAGAGCGAGACCCTGTCTCTTAAAAAAAAAAAAAAAGAAAGAAAGAAAGGCCCAAATATGCTGAAAGTGCTTTAAAGTGGACTCCATAAGTAGAATTGGAATTATTTGTCCTGGAGAAAGAGACCAAGGTGATTAAATAATGAGGTCACGTCAGTAAGAAGACATAAAATGCCTTGGCTGGGTGCTTTCTGTTTCTTTATTGAAACAGCGAAAACAGCAGGGGCTCTTTTGGTTGGTTCTGGGCTTCTCAGTCCTCTGGGGAACAGACCCTCCTGAGAGCCTGGTGAAAGCTATGGACTTGCTCCACACAAAAGGGCAAAAGGTGATTTCCCCTCTAGTTGTAGGGTTCATTGATTCCCCCCAAATCTAGACCCTAACCTTCAATGATTAATCCCTGGATTAATGTACGATGCTAACATGAGCTGTTTGTTTCTGCATGAAAATAGGGAGGTAGGCTGGATGGCCTTATCTCGTCTTTCTTGTCTGTACCCCTGAGATTGGGGCTTGCTTTGTGGGAGCATTTATCAAGCCACTGTATCTTCAGTGTCAGCATTCTTCTCAGCCCACAAGGTCTACAGATGATATAAGAAAATTACACCCACTAGTTCACGTCGTTGCTTCAGACTGCGGTATTCTACAAAACGAAAGCTTAAGAAAAAGTTTAGTGTGAACTCGCAGGAATCAAAAAGGCATTACCTGAAGTTAGGGCTTCTGCACCTTGACTCTGTTGACGTTTTGGGCCAGATAATCCTGTGTTGTGGGTGCTGTCCTGTGTGTGGTCGGGTGACCAGCAGTCTCCACCCACCTGCTGCCAGTCATGACAACCGGGTACATCTACGGACACATTGCTGAGTGGCCCTGGCAGGGGGCGGATCACCTCTCCCTTCTCCCCAAGAGGACAATTGCTCGTACTTTAGCTTCCCTTGGGCTGTCCCGTCTAGAGGAACACCGCAGTGTAGAAGGAACTGTTCTTTTTCCTCCTTTCTGCTCTGTCACCATTCCTGCAGCTAACTTGGCTTCCCACGCGGGACCCCGGCCTTCCAATGCAAGAGATGCGTCCTGACCTCTGGTACTGTACATACGGCATCCTGGTGGGGAGACCACACAGATGCATCAGTGGGGACACAGATGTGCCTTGCATTGTGGGGTCTCACTGAAGAGCCATGTGTCTCGGGCCTTGGCACTAGTATATTCTTTACCCAGGACACTTTCCTCTGATCTTCCAATGAGTCACTCATATCTCAGTTTAAATGGCCCTGCTCCCCATAGACCTGTGCTAATGTCTGTTTCAGTCGGTTGCTCTCACCTGTGCTGTGTATGACAAGCCCAGATTGACTTGCATGTTTGTAGGACGGCAGGGGTTTAGCTGGGCCAGGCTGGACTCGGGTGCATTTGGCCCCAAGCCATATCTTGGGTTTGGTTCGTCTGTGCAGGGCTCTCATTCTGCTGTTCCAGTCAGCTTTCCATAATACTGTTCTCCTGGTGGTGGCAGAAGCACAGAGAGGCCAGCCTTGCAAGAGCATTTCAGAAATCTGCTCCTGTCGTATACACTAGCATGTTTGGCCAAAGCAAATCGCATGACCAAAGTCAGCAAGACTAAAGTCAGCCACTCAGTAAGGTGACAGCAAGGGTGTGGCTATAATCACTTCCCGGGGAGGAAGGAGCTGCCCCATCTGAGCTGCTGTCCAATCACTTCCCTGTCATTTTTATTTTTTATGAGATCTGGTGGATACTCTTAAGGTTGAATTGGTTATTACTTAAGTTACTAATATTTGTTTAAGTTACTAGAACTGGTTATTATCTGTTTAAGCTCCTTGTGAGCAGGGATGTTTTCTGCCTTGTTCACTGCTAAACGCTGATCATCTGCCTGGCCCTGGGCATTCAGTAAGTTTTGAGTGCACGTGTGAATGAATGAATGAATGAATGGTTCTGTTGGGGAGGGGTGCCGAGCTGAGTCTTGACGTAGTACTGAATAAATATGTCCTGGAGAATAAGAACCAGGTATTGTGCTAAGTGCTGGACAAGGGTAAGGCCACAGTGATCACAACATGCAGACCACTGTAGGCAGGAGGGGCAGGAGGTTGTGGCTGGAGCTGTAGAGCCCTGAAGTAGCACTTCTTGGAGGGAAGTGGAGAGAACCCATTCTGGCCAGAGTGAAGGGAGCTTGTGGGAGCAATGAGACAAAAGACAGAAGAGTCTGAAGGTCAGGGCCACCACATTCCACAATCTGAGAGGCCGTTCTGGGATCCCAGCAGATCCTAAGGGACCTTGTTTAACGTCAGGTTGGCCACATGTCTGTCCTGGAAATCTTAGTTTTGGAAGAGGCCTTGAATGTCTTTCAGCAGAGGCGTGTACTGGGGTCTTGGCCTAGCCCCAATCTCCTAAACGAGTGGACAGCGAAGGCTTAAATAAATGAGTCAAGTGGTATGATTTTAGGGCTCCAGGATCAAAAACCCTCTAACAGAATTCGAGATTCTCTGGGGGTTGAGACAACAAACTTCTCTGGGTGGCCCATAGTTATTTGGTTTACAAACAAAGGGTGGGGATACTGAGGAAAATGCCGGAACCTGAGCAGAAACTGTGCAGGAGTGAGACGCCTGCAGCTACAGTCTCTGTTTAGTTAATTGGTGTTGGAGCCAGGTACCCTCAGCTGTGGTTATCTTGACTTTAGAGCATCATGCATATGTTCTTTTCCAACACAGCCAGAGGTCCCTGTGTTTAGCGACTTAACCCTGTATGGCCCAGTCTCCAACAAGCATACACAAGGTTTAAAATAAGCAGGATGCTTCTGGAGGTCTTTTTGTTTTAAGACATGTGGTAAAAATGAGAAACACTCCGCTGGGAAGGGCAGATCTGAAATGTTGTGTGGAGCAGAGCTGTATTTGTAGGAGACCCCAGACATCTCTTGGCACAGAAATGCTCAAGGTCCTGTGAGACAGTCCCCGCCCTGTCCACAGATCCCATGCTTCCCTCCTCTTCCCCTGCCAAGAGGCCTGGGGTCGGGATTAGGTCCTGAGCTCCTGGGGACCCCCAGTGCCCTCCCTGGCCTTGCCCCAGCCTGGGTGACCCTCATTACATTCAGCCCAGCGTAGGGAATGAGCCCCCGCCTTAAGGCACAGGAGGCAGGGAGGTGGGGAGGTGAGGAGGTGAGGGGGCAGGGAGGTGAGGAGGTGAGAGGGCAGGGAGGCGGGGAGGCAAGGAGGTGAGGAGGTGAGGTGGGGGGGGCAGGGAGGTGAGGTGGGGGAGGCAGGGAGGTGAGGAGGTGGGGGAGGCAGGGAGGTGAGGAGGTGGGGGAGGCAGGGAGGTGAGGAGGTGGGGGAGGCAGGGAGGTGAGGTGAGGCATGGGGTGAGGAGGCGGGGAGGTGAGGAGGTGAGGCATGGGGTGAGGAGGCAGGGAGGCAGGGAGGTGAGGAAGTGGGGGAGGCAGGGAGGTGAGGAGGTGGGGGAGGCAGGGTGGTTCCTGTCGCAGCAGTGCCAGCTCAGAAGCCCCTTTCTCTGGCTTCAAGTCACTTCCTCCGCAGATGAGAATAAGGAGACTGCTCTGCCTCCCTCTTGTAAAGCCTGTGTGAGAAGGAAGGAATATGAAGGCCCTCACAGACTTCTTCAGAGTCCTGTTATTAGGTACTAACTTGCCTTCGCTCAACTGGAAGAAAGGAAGGGAAAAGTCTCTGTACCAAGCCCTGTGGGAGGGGTCGTTGAATTATTTTAATCTTTTTGGACCTGGTCTTCAGGCCTGCTGTGAGGTCGAGGAGCCAGGTGTCCGTGAGGTGAAGTGAACGGCTCCGGCCCACACAGCCTGACCTCCTCCTCCTCCTGAGGCTCTTTGTCTGACAGCTGTCCTTGGTGACTTCCCGTATGCCAGTCCTTGGTGCCAGGAAAGAGCAGAGAAGCAAAGCCAAAGCCCTGTCCCCCTGGAGCTTGCTTTTAGTGGTGAAATAAACACATGAGTGAGCAGGGAAGGGGGAGAGAAGGGAAAATGTGGAGAATTCTGTGCTGGGCCTGAGGATGAAAAGTGGTTGGGAGGCCTGTGGGAGGAGAGGACGCTTCAGCAGGAGCCTGAGGAGAAGGAGCCACCTCAGTGCCTCTCCCAGGGTCTGCAGCCATCTGCAGTGAGTGTGGCTCCAGAGTCAGGGACCCCGCCTGCGTAGCCCTGCCACAGGTTCTGGCTGGCTTTTGGGATAGGAAGGCTGGCTGCCTTCGGGATGCCTGTTCCTCTGCTCTTCCTGTCTCGCAGCTCCCCGAAGACCTTTTTCCAAAACATCTCAGTAGGTTTTAATGAGCAGAGGCTCCAGGGTGGCCTTCCTCCAGCTGCAGAGCATCATGGGTCGCCCTGGGCAGCCATATGGACACTGGTATCCCGAGTGGCTCACTCCCTCTGCTTCTGGAATGTTCTGAAATTTTCAAGACTGGAATGAGCTAGTGGGGAGAGATTGACCTGGGCAAGAGAGCCACTGACCACCTCCAGTGATGACTTCTATTTTTTTGTTTTTTTGCTGGTGGCAGAGATGGAGCCTAGGGCTCATGCTAGGCAAGCACACTACCCCTGAGTTGTCCCCAGCCCGAGAGTTCTATTTGAAAGACTTACAGCAGCCGGTCTCCCCAGAGGCTAGAAGTGTGCAGGACATTGTGATGTATAGAATTTCAAGAGGAAAGTCTTCCTCAGGGAATACTCTTACTCTTGCCTGTCCAGAGGGGGTATTATAAACATCAGGCTGTGTGGGCTGCAGAAGTTTCAGTGTACATATTTACCCATTTGGGAGATTCATTCATTTTATTCATTATTGTTTCAAATGGCATGTTTTTTTAAAGAGACAATTCTTTTGAAATAAGTTATTTCCAGAAAATAACTTAAGGATTAAGAAAACTTTTACACATAAAGAGACTCTCGCTGGGTAGTGGCACATGCCTGTAATCCCAGCTCTTGGGAGGCTGAGGCAGGAGGATTGCTGTGAGTTCGAGGCCAGCCCAGGCTACATAGTGAGTTCAAGGACAGCCTGGACTACATAGTGAGGCCCTGTCTCAAAAAAAAAAAAAAGACTGTAGGGTCCAGGCAGCTTTGTCACAGCAGATCCTTGTCATGCCACATGGTCTAAAGGGGTCCTGTGGGATAAGAAGAGGTGATTTCAGTGGTGCCCAGAGCAGGCATCGCAATCCAGTTGCTTGGGAGCCTCCCTGAGATTGCAGGGTGCCGCGGGACCCATAACGCCACCTGCGAGCGCCCCCTGGGGGCCAGCGGTGGTGTCGGCGCTCCTGGCTGCTGCTGTCCTAGAGCTGCCCTGGCCAGAGGCTCCGCTGCCTCTGGTCCTCAGTGATGCCAGGGGAGCAGCTTCCTGGAGAGGGAGTGCACACATGCTGATCCTTTGTTCCACAGACGCCATCCCTCTCGAAGCCCGCACCTTCACAAGCTCTGCTCTGCACCTCCCTGCTTGAGTGTGGTCCCCTCGCCATGCAGGCCTCTCTTTGCCCCACCACATAAGCCATCTGCTTATGCTCTGCGCAGACCGCGAGCCATCTCCATCTCCCTCTTTGCTGTCCTAGCCTGCATGGTTGACTGAGCCATCTTCCTTCCTCTTTGTTCTTAGGATGGGCTGGGTGGGGGAGGTTGGGAATGTTAATGAGGAGGCCCAAGTAGCAGAAGGTGGGTTCTGGGGGGGTCCTAGGGTTGCCACATCATATACACTGATGGCTAATGCTCCGCCCATGGTGTCACTGCCCAGGTCAGTCCCGTCCAGCAGCTCATGGTTTCCTGAGCACCTGGTGCTAGCTGGGACTGGGATGGGCTTTGGGGGTGCAGCAAGGAGGAGGACAGCAGCGCCCACCTTCTCAGGCCCCTTCTGCGGACAGCGTTGGGACTGTGTAGGGAAGAGAGAGGCTGCCTGAGGTGTGCGGAGTGAAGCTGTCAGGGTGGGTGGGCCTGAGCAGGGCTCTCCAGGTGTGGGGGGCTCTCTGGGTATGGGAGGCTGCCAGGTGGGTGAGCTGTGAAGGCAGGGAAGGCAGCCCTGCAGGGGAAGAGGGAGTTCTGAAGAGGAAGGCCCCTCTCCCTTCCAGAAATTCATTCCATACCAGTGGAGCTCAGGGCCCAATATGAAGAAACCATTTGTCATCTTGACAGAGAGATCCATTTCGGATTCTCACTAGGGTTCAAGTTTTCCCTGGAGGCTGAATTTTTTCCTGGGTCTCTAGTTCTTAAACTGTAATGAGAAGCAGCACTGACGGATGTGTTTTAGAGGAATGACAGCATCCTGCTT
This sequence comes from Erethizon dorsatum, assembly GCA_028451465.1. Lineage (NCBI taxonomy): Eukaryota > Metazoa > Chordata > Mammalia > Rodentia > Erethizontidae > Erethizon > Erethizon dorsatum. Next base: position 70,108,500 of record CM051824.1, read on the forward strand.
GCCCATCTTCCTGTCCTTCCCCAAGCCCACACCTGCCTGGCCCTGGACCTTCCCCGCCATGCAGTGGCTCCTAGGGGCACATAACGGTCACTGGTCCACAGTGCCCGCGTGCTGCCGGCTCACTTTTTTCAAACGTATTTTGGGGATACATCCATTTTCCCTAAGTGAGACATACTTGCATTTATAAATCCTAAACAGGAACCTTCTCAATTTTAGCAGTTTAGGGGTAACAGTTCCCGCTGGGTATGGCAGCCGCAGGAATCTGCAGATGTGCTTGTTTCAGATAAAAAATATGTGCAGCACACGCACCTAAGTGCTTTAGAGCTACTGAGTGAATTTTTAAATTTTAGTTTAAGAAATGCCTAGTGTCCTTTCTGGGAAAAGGTGGGGCTGTCAATATGTAAATAAGCTGAGTGCTTCAGGACAGGTTTGGAATCACAGAGTAAGACTTGAGTGAGGGAAAAAAATCTTGTCCTGAAGTTTTGAAACTTTGCTTTATTACAGTTCTTTCTACTGTAAAATAGAAATAATGTCACCTCCCTAAGCAAGATAAGGCTGCGTGTGTACCTGCATGGAGGACAGCATTGTGATGTTAAGGTGACATCACAGGCAAGGGAATGAAGGCCTGGAAAGGGGATCCCAGCCCTGGCTGCTCATTGGTGTCACCTGGAGTGTTTGCACACCTGGCTTGCACACTCACCAGTGCCTCTGGGCGTGACCCCACACTCACGCCCTGTGCCCATGTTGTCCTATGAGCCCTGTTTCCTGCCAGCGCAACTGCACTTGCTCATCCTGAAACTTCTCCCCCACACCAACTCCTACTCCCTGAGGTTTGTGAGGTTTCCGTGGCTGGGCAGCATCACTTGTTGGATTTCGGCCCTGAACTTGGGAGCTGAGCATTGGCAGTGGGGCCTTGACTGAGCTCCCGCTTGTTACCTGGGCCCGCGGCTTCCAGGCTCCTTCCAGGCCTCCCAGCCACGGGCGCTCTGAGAACCCCAGTGCCTAGACTTCTGGAGAATTGTCCAGAAACAGGTGAGCCCGCTACACGAGTTCCCTGGCAGGGGAGAAACCTACACACCCACGTGCCTGCAGCCAGCTGGCCTGGGCCAGTGTGACTCTGTCCGGCCTCTCCTGCCTCCACTCCTAGGCCTCCATGGACCAAGTTTTCCACAGTCCCACCCTGTGCCCTCAGAAGCGATGTGGACAGAGACCAGGCAGCACCAGGGCCAGAGCCTGCAAGCGAGGCAGCGTCCCCTCCACTCACAGAAGGATGCCCAGCAGTGAGGGCTCCTGAACTCGTGTTCCCTGCTGTGTGTGCCTGCAAGAAACCTGAAAACACAGGTTTTACTGCAAACACTGAAAAGAAACACTGTCCTACACAGAGGGCCACCAAGCCTGAGCCAGACCTGGATCCTTACCACACATTCTTCGGGTTATCATTTTGGGTGGCAAGAGTAATTCTCTGAGCCTCTGTGTAGCAGGTTGGGGGTTCTTAGGGAGCCAGCCTGAGGAGGAGCAGCTGTAAGCACTGTGCACATCATCAAGAACCTGGCCCTCTTGTCCCCATGGCATGGCTGGGCAGGGCCTCCAGCGGGGGCGAGGTGATGCCGCAGCACAGAGCTGTTCCCCAGCCCAGGCTGCTTGTGGGTAGGGCTAGGATTAGAAACCTTGCTGTGTCCCTGGGGCAGCCAGCCCATCTGATCCAGGGGTGCTGACGCTGGCAGGCGGGGCCCAGATGTGCGGGTCCCAGAGCTGCAGCCCTGTGGCTGCTGTACTGTACAGTGAGGAAGCACAGGACACAAGCCCACCCTTGTTACCCAGCCCTGCCCCATCTTGGAGCTCTGTGAGCCTGGGAGCAGGCGGGTGTTCAAGGCCACACGGCCTGCAGGAGGGCAGCCTCTGGCACTGCAGGATCCTGGACCCCCATGTTAGTTTTGAGACCAACATGGTCTGGATGATCTGATTCGACTCACTGGACACATTTGGCAGCTTTGCAGATGACCAAGTGTTTACGAAGGGGCCCAGGTGCTACTGATGTGGACCACTCATGGTAGAGGGGAGTGAAGCAAAGGTGCAAGGGATGTTGCGGAGGACTTTGAAATGACCCGCTTGTCCCCTCCCTGCCCCAATATCGTAAGGAGTTGGCGTGCTTGGGCCCAAGAGTCCGACAGGCCATTAGATTTTGGAAGCAGCCCTCAGAGGAGCGTGGGGTGGCTGCGACCAGCACCAACACCGCACCTCCTGTTAATCATTACCCAGGGGCCCTTGTCAAGTACCCCTGGGGTTCAGCACTGGTGACCATGTGCAGCCACTGCAGGAACATTCTGCCGGGTGTGGTGGTGGTGGGTCCTTAGGGTGCCACCTATCAGCCCTGAAGAAACACAAAACCTGCTTTTTCATCAGGAGAAGGAGGTGTGTTGTAACCAGGAGAACCTGGAAAATTAATATTGGAACCTAGTCTGTTAGTGTCTATTAAACCATTATGTTAAAAAATCTAAAATTGACCTCCCCACATTTTTCAGTGACCCCAGAATCTATTATATTGCTGGGCCAAGCTTTTCTTCTGTTAGGGCCAGAAATTAAGAAATTCTTCAAGATAGGCATGGTGGCACATGCCTATAATCCCAGTTACTTGGGTGGCTGAAGCAGGGGGATCACAAGTTTGAGGCCAGTTTGGTGATACAGGAATAATACAGGACCTCCAAATAATACAAATAATATAAGGGAAATATTACAACTCCTGACCTGCTAGACGTCTGATATGCCGAGTTCATGTTCCTCAAAATCGAAGAACGAATTCTAAGGAACAACGGAGGTTAAGAGTAGGAAATATTTATTGAGGGAAATATAGCTTCTAAGAGAGCCAGAAGGGGACCCGGAAAGTGGGTTGCCCACAAGCCCATTTCTTTTTTTTTTTTTTTTTGTGGGTACCGGGGGGTCGACCTCAGGACCTCGCGCGCCAACAGGCACCCGTGCCGCTGAGCGATATCACCGGCCCCTTTTTCGTATGTGGGTTCCGGGAGTCGAACTCGGGCCCTCGCACTTGCCGGGCAGGCGCTTATGCCGCTGAGCCATCTCACCGGCCCCAAGCCCATTTCTTGAAGGAAGTTTTATAGAGCAAAATCAGAAGATGCGTACAAAATCATGAGGTAGGTGTAAGGTGGGACAAAACTATGATCGATCGGTAAGATTACAAGTATAGTCACTTAGTTAATATTGATCCAATGGGGGAGCAAGTCATGCAGCAAGTGGGCATGGAAGAATGAGAACCGTTCCTGGAAGGGATGGGTCAAGGTCTTGGTCCCCCACACAGGTGATTGATGCCTATTTAGAATATCAGTCATTACTGTTTATCCCTGGGAAAGTCGGTGTACTCACTTCATCTTAGTCTTCAGGCCTGGCCTTCAGTGAATGCGCCTCCACCCACAGTTGAATGTGTTCTCATCCTCTGCACTGACTCTTCTGAGGGCCCAGCCCTGTAATATTTCTACCTAACTTAGCAACTTAGACCCTGTCTAAAAATAAAAATTTAAAAAGGGATGGGGATGTAGCTCAGCATTAGAGCACTTGCCTAGCAGGTGTGAGGCCCTGGGTTCAATCCCTACCAACTCAATCTGTTTGCGAGGGCTGGTTGTAACTCAAGTTGGCTGTAAGTCAAGACTATTTTTCCTATAAGAAATAATGGAAATACCCATAAGGCATTCCAGACCTCCCAAAGCACCCCTTAACTAACCTTTTCATAATAAAAGGGTTGTATAAGGTGCACAATTTACCAGAAACACCAATAATTTTCCTAGTGTAGTCACCAAAAGGTTATAAAATGTGCCTAGTTTACCAGAAACAACAATTTCATACAGTAATCACCATTCGAGTTGACATCTGTGGCTTGAGGAAGGGAGGGTGAAACGGAAGGTGGTTACTGTTTGCCAGGAGAGTGCCCTTCCCTAAGAACATCAGGAATCTGGTCTCTGCTGCCCTTTCTCTCTTGGGAGAGTCTGTAGCCCACTAGCACCTGCTTCTGGCTCACTAGGTCTCAACCTTTTCAAACTAAAAACTGGCCTAAGGTTGTCTGTTTCTGTCTTTTCTTTAACACTATTCTGTAGTGCGAAATGACATTGTTATTAAGCAAGTGAATGCAACAATTGGCTTTTTCTCTGTCTGAGTGGGTCTTCTCTACAAATGTTTGTGGTTCTGTCCATTTTTTCAGGATTTCCTTTATTTCAGAAGAACTTCGCTGCGCCGATTGCTGATACTCCCCCTCCTCTTCAGAAAGCTCCTCAGCTGCCACTCTCTGTGGCTCAGCCAGAAGTTGCTGAAGCTCCTCTGTAAATAGTGCCTCTGAGTGCCCCTCCCCCAGCTCCTCCACATCACCACTGTCCACCTGCAAGCCTGTGGACTGCTATAGTGACAGAGTCATCAACCACAGGGTCAACTGAAGGTTCAGGCTCCTCTACACATCCTCCAAGTCTCTCCCCTGTATAATTTTAGGCCACACTTCCTTCCAGGCAGATCTCCGTGTGCTTACAGAGACATTGGCCCAGGACTTCTCAATTAACCCCACACAGGAAAGGGTGTTGTAATGTTCCTTCCAGAACTCTTTAAGGCTTAAGTCTGTATCTGAGACCATCAGGAAGCACTTCAGGAATGGTTCCTTGGTGTACAGTTCCTTAAAGTTAGCTATAACCTGCTGGTCCATAGGCTGCAGTGGAGGAGTTGTATTAGGTGGAACTCAACTGAGAGCCATGGGAATTCCTCAGCCAGTTCTTCTGCCAAATCTCATGGGTGAGCGGGAGCATGGTCCATGATGAGGAGCGCCTTGAGCGGTAAACCTTTGTCCTCTAGATATTTAACAGTAGGACAGAAAGCCTCGCTGAGCCACTCAAGAAAAAGTACTCTTGTTACCGAGGCTTATCTCCTCATGACCCCCAGCCTATTCTTCATGACTTTATGTTTTATGAACACTCTAGAGGTCTCAGAGTAATAAATCAAGAGAGGCTTTATCTTGAGGTCACCACTCGCATCGGCACACAGCAGCAAGGTTAGTCTATCCTTCACAGGCTTGTGGCCTGGCATTTTTTTCTCTTCCTGGGTAATGTATGTTCTCCTGGGCCTTTTCTTCCAGAAAAAGCCAGTTTCATCACAGTTGAAAACTTAATGAGAGTAAAAGCCATTTCTCTGTATCATCGTTTTGAAGTGGTGTATGTAATTTTCAGCAGCCCTTTTATCAGCACTGGCTGCTTCACCATACCTAGTTATGCTATGAATCCCAGTTCTCACTTTAAAATTGTGAAACCACTCCTTACTGGCATGAAATGTTTCACCATTATCACTTGTTGATGGATTATCCTTTATGAGATCTGCATTTGTAGCCCTAGCTTTTTCACAAATTATAGGCTCAGATAGGATATAAGCTGCCATCTGCCTTGTGTTTATCCACACTAATAATAGCCTTTCTACCTTGTCTAACACTGTTGATCATGACCAATTTGAGTAACACCTTTAGCAACACTAGCTTCCTTATATAAATCTTTTCTCTGTAAGATTGTTGAGATGGTGGATTTCGACATGCTGTACATATTAGCAAGATCAGTCCCCCAAATGCCACTCTCATATTTCTCCACAATTTCCTTCTTCTTTTTGATTATGATTGCTTTCTTTACCTACCCTTCCTTCCTTAGCTAGCCTTCTTTTCTAGCCTTTTTGGGGCCATTTTGATAGCTGTGATTGTAGTGGTTATATAACGTACTGACCAAACTCACGTCCACTAACATGCACACCTGGGCTCAGACATGCTTACGTACGTTTACATATGCTTTTCTGGCTTTGCGGGTCTTTGTTTACAAATGCACAAGCAGCCAGCATTTGAGTCATATCTCAAGACTTTGGTTGTAAGTTAAACCTAAAATTCCATCTGTAACCCAAGTTGTTTGTATGTGAGGCCGGTCATAACTTGAGGGTCCTCTGTACCTGGAAAAGCATTCTCAGCTCTCCTTCCCTTCCTGCCTCTCAACTCTTGTCTCATGTGGAGAAACCTCACAGGAGGCGTCTGTCCTCCCTGGGCAGGACCTCAGGAACCAGGGTGGGGAGGTGTGGAGCTGGCACCAGGGAAGCAGGAGCGGACCGACCAAGAAACAGGCTCACTGAGGCCAGGGGATGTGGTCCAGCCATCATGGGGTCCAGTTAGCTCCAGAGAATCAGCACAGCAACAAATCAGCATAGCATCTCAGAGCACCTAGTAGTAGGGGCTCTGTAAATGCTGACTGAACAAATCAGTGACCGGATGAATGGGTGGCAGAGGCCTGCTCCTACCCCACAGGAGGAGGGGTTTGGCTACATTGTGCAGCGGGAAGCAGAGCAGCCTCCCCTCAGCCAAGGCCACCCCCTTCCAGGCCCAGAGCTGTATTCTTGGAAGGGCCTCACCCATCTGTGGCTGGTGGGGCAGGAACCTAAATACCCTGTCCAGGTCAGAGCTCTGGTGGGCTCCTCCTGCACCCTGCGCGTCTCCAAGTTGATTGTGGTCCCCCCTCCACCATCCCTCATTCCTGGAGATGTGTTTCACCGCTGTCCTTTTGTCTCCTCCTCCTCGGGTGCAGATCCTGGCCAATGTCTTCCTTTACCTGTGCACCATCATCGTGGGCATCATGTCCTACTACATGGCCGACCGGAAGCACCGCAAGGCCTTCCTGGAGGCCCGCCAGTCGCTGGAGGTGAAGATGAACCTGGAGGAGCAGAGCCAGCAGCAGGTGAGGTGCGGGGTTTGTGGTAGGGGGTTCCGTGGGGAGGCCTTGGGCCTGGAGCCCAGGAGTTCTCAGCCTGGGTTTGGTGTTTGCTCGCCTGCTTGGCCACGCCCGGGCTCCTGGCCATCGAGGGCTGCTTAGGACTGCTGGGGGATTCACACTCCCAAGTCTCTTCTGTCTCTTCTGTGCTTGACCTCAACCTCCCTCTCCCCCTCTTTCTGTTTTTTTTTTTTTTTTTTATAATGCACACTTTCTTTTCCCAGAAATGCATTGCCCAAGTAGCAGCAGGGACTCACTGGGTTCTTCTCTCAAATGAAAAGCATTGATGGGTTTCTTTTGAATTCCTTTGCTCTTCTGTGCCATTCTTGCTCTGTCCCCACCCCCCTAGCCATTCAACTGCAGATTGGCTCTAAGCACCTACTATGTGCTGAGAGCAGCTGGGGCCCATCCTGCAGTCCCACCTCCCTCCCCCAAGAGCGGGCCGCTCCTCTTCCTTACTTCATTCTAAGTCACTTCTGAAGAGAGAGAACCACCCAGTCCCCAGGGCTCCCCTGTTTACCTTTTTCCATCTGGAGAGGGGCCTGGCTGTCCCCGCTGTCTGTTTACTGGCTCTGCTCCAGCCTAATGCACACAGACCGGTCCTCCTGGGTCTCCTGTGACTCAGCCTTGTAAATGGGTTTTGGTCTGAAATCCTCTCAGACGCTGCTCAAAGGTCTTCCAGAGGTTATGCCCACCGATTTCCTGTTCTGCACAGGTTTATCTCCACTTCTTGGAGCGCTCTGATCCTTTGCTCTGGGGACCATGTCATGTTGTGTTCCCAAGGTGCTGTGTGCTCTGTATTTACTGAAACTGTTTTCACAGACCCTGCCACAGAGGTGGATGGGGCTTTAGTTCTGGGTCCCGCCCTGGAGCCCTGAGCCTGGAGGGAACCCTATTGTTGGGCCTCGTGTCAGTCAGCTCTTCGTTGCTGTAACCGAATAGCTGAGTAACAGCTTGGAGAAGGAAAGGTTTGTTCCTCATGGTGTCAGAGGTTCCAGTGGGTCAGCTGGCTCCGTCACTTTAGGCCTGTGGTGAGGCAGAAACATCCCGGCGGCAGCGCATGGCACAGGATTGCTGCTTACTTCATGGCAGCCAGGAAGCTGAGAAAGAGGCAAAAAGACAAATAGGAAGGACTCAGACACAAGACAGCCTTCAAAGATGCCTCCCAGGGACCTGCTTCCTCCAGCTGGGCCGTCCTCCAGATAGCCCACTCGGCTCTGGACACGTCAGTGGGTTACCCCTCGTCATCCACGCCTCTCTAGGCCCCGCCTCTGGGCCCCAGCATTGATGCACTGGGGATCACTGTGTGTGAACCGTAGCAGGCTGCATCCACCTCTCTAGATGGTGGTGTTCGATGGCACATGTGGAGTCCTTGAGCTGACGGGTGCCAGCTTCCTCTTGTCTTGGGGCTTTTTTCTCTCTCACTGAGATCTAGAAGCTTCTGTACTGGGCTTTGGACTGTTCTATTTCACAAGGCAGATTTTATTTATTATGATTTTTTAAATTTTCTTTTTTTTTAATTTTTAAATTTAAAAATTTTTTTTGTTTTTGTGAGACAGGGTCTCGCTATGTAGCCCAGGCTAGCCTCAAATTTGTGGCAATCCTCCTGCTTCAGCCTCCTGAGTGCTGGGATTATAGGCATGTGCCACCATGCCCAACAACAAGGCAGATTTTAGAAGGGGAATTTCCCTGGCCTCTGTTGTGACAAAGGGCCAGGATTATTGGCCATGGTATTTGTCTCCTTCTTCTGAGCCCTGGACCCTAAGTTTCCTGAGGACCTACTGTGGCCTGAAAGTATTTAAAGAATCCCCCTTCACTGGCTTCATAAAGACCCTGGTGCACATCTGGTCTCTTACAGCATGACGGCATCCCACCAGGCTCTGTGCAATTTTTAAAATGCCTGTATCACCACTTAGCTAGGCCAGAGAATTTTTTATGATGAAATGGATTTATTTCAGACATACATGGATAGTTTTTAAAAATTAGTACATGTTTGGGCCGGTGAGATGCCTCAGCAGCGTAAGTGCCTGCTTGGCAAGCGCGAGGGCACGAGTTCGACTCCCGGAACCCACATAGGAAAAAAGGGCCGGTGATATCGCTCAGCGGCACGGGCACCTGCTGACGCGCGAGGTCCTGAGGTCGACCCCCGGTACCCACACACACACACACAAAAAAAATTAGTACATGTTCGTGATACACAATGAATACATTCATTGTGGGTAGCTGGTATGTGTACACGATGCATCTTAATTTTTATGTCCCCTTCCCCTCCCCCAACCTTCATCTCTTGGTCCCCTTCCCATTTGCAAAAGATCTGTCTTCCTGTTTCCTTTTCTCTATCTCTTATTTTGCTCTTTAGTTTATTTATACTTTGGGTTTCTCATGTAAGAGAACTCGTGTGATATTTAGGCTTTTGTGTCTGCTTTATTTCACTGATCGTTATGGTCTGAAGGTGCATCCATTTTCCTACAGATGACTCAAGTTTATCCTTCTTCATGACAGAATGGTACTCTATTGTGTATAATTACATTTTCTTTATCCATTCATTTGTTGATGTACTACTTTCAAGATTTAGCTATTATGAATTATGCTGCTATAAACACTGGCAAGCATGTATTGCTATAATATGATGTCTTTAACTCTTTCAGGAAGATACCTGAAAGAGGGGAATACCTGAGTCAAATGGAATTTGTAGTTTTAGTTTTTTGAGGAATCTCCATACTGAGTTCCATAGTGGTTGTACTAGTTCTCATTCCCACCAACAATGCAGGATTTCTTTTTCCTTGCCAGCATTTGTTATTACAGTATTTGATTTCTTGGTGATAGCCATTTTTCTGGAGTAAGATAGAATCTCAGCATTGTTTTAATTTACATTTCTGTAATGGCCAGAGATGTCGGACATTTTTTTTCATGTACGATGGTGCCTTGGCTCACGAACTCGATTCTCTCCATGATTCTGGTCACAAATCAAACTGGATGAGAACTAGATTAAATTCCCCATACGGCCACCATTGAGCCTAACAATTGAATTTGATTCAGTTCTTGTCCGGCTTGGTTTGTGACCAGAATCATGGGAAGAATCAAGTTCGTAATCCAAGGTACCACTGTATTTACTGGCCATTTGTCCTTCTTTTGAAAAGTGGCTGTTCATTTCAGTTGCCATTTTTGTGGTTGGGTATTTTATTTTGGGGGGTTAATTTTTTGAGTTCTTTGTATATTCTGGATGTTAGTCCTTTGTCTGAAGAGTAGGTGGCAAACATTTTTTACTGTCCTGTAGGTTGTCCCTTCACTCTGTTGGTTGCTTCGTTTGCTGAACTTTATTTTATAGGATCCTGTTTATTGATTCTTGGTATTATTTCTTGTGCCATTGGGGTTCTGTTCAGCAAGTGATTGCCTCTGCCTGTATATTCAAGAGTTCTACCTGTTCTATCTTCCAGCACATTACGTGTTTCTGTTTTAACATTTAGATCTTTGATCCGTTTTGATTTTAGTTTAGTGCATGGTGAAAGATATTGATTCAGTCTTCTGCATGTGGGTAGCCGGTTTTCCCAGCACCATTTGCTGAAGAGGCGATCTTTCCTCCAGCTATAGTTTTGGCCCCTTTGTCAAAGATCAGATGGCTGAATGTGCCTAGGGTTGTTTCTGCATTCTGTTTGTTCCATTGATCCACTTGTCTGTCTTTGTGCCAGTACCATGCTGTTTTTATCACTGTAGCTTTGTAATAGAATTTGAAATCCGGTATTGTGATGCCTCCTCCTTTTCTCTTGTTGCCCAGGATTGCTGTTGTTGTTCTGGTTCCATATGAATTTTAGGATCTTTTTCTCCAGTTCTGTTAGTAATGCTGCTGGTATTTTGGTTGAAATTGCATTAAATCTATACATTAGTTTCGGAAGTATGGCCATTTTGACAATATTAGCTCTGCCTATACAGGAGCAGAGGATGTCTTTCCATTTTCTGAGTCTTCTTTGCTCTTCTTTTTCAGAGTACTGTAGTATTTTCTAGAGGTCTTTCACGTCCTTGGTTAGGTTAATTCCTAAGTATTTAATTTCTCTTAATGCTGTCATGAATGATATTGTTTTCCTGATTTTTTTTCTCAGTGGGTTTGTTATTGGTGTACAGCAATGCTATTGATTTTTGTGTGTTGAGTTTGTATCCTGCTACATTGCTGAATTTAATTATTAATTCTAAGAGTATTTTGGTGGGATTTGTTGTATCTTCTAGGTAAAGGAACATGTCATCTGCAAATAATAAATAGGCTTCTTCCTTTCCTATATGTATCTTTTTTTTTTTTTTTTTTTAATGTGGGTACTGAGAGTCAAACTCAGGACCTCGCTCTTGCAGGCAGGCACTTGTGCCGCTGAGCGATATCACCGGTCCTTTTTTTCTTTTATGTGGGTGCCGGGAGTCGAATTCACGACCTCGCGCTTGCCAGGCAAGCGCTTATGCCACTGAGCTATCTCACCGGCCCTGTATTCTTTTTTAATTTCTTTCTCCTGTCTGATTGTTCTGGTTAATACTTTAAGTACTGTATTGAACAGGAGTGGTAATAGTGGACATGCTTGTCTTGATCCTGGTTTTAGAGGGAAAGCTTTCAGCTTGTCCCCATTTAATATGATGTTGGCCATTGGTTTGTCATAAATGGCTTTATCAGATTGAGATAAGGTCTTCCTATACGTATTTTCTTTTTCTGTTCTTAAGACAGGGTCTCACTGTATAGTTCAGGCTGGTCTGGAACTCACTGTGCAGCCCAGCCTGGCCTTGAACTCACACTGATCCTTCTGCCTCAGCCTCCCTAGTGCTGGGATTACAGGTGTGCGCCACCATGCCTGACTTCTTCTGTACTTCTTTTCTTCAGGGTTTTTATCATGAACGGATGTTGGATTTTGTTAAAAGCTTTTTTTTGCATCTATTGATATGATCATGTGATTTTTATCCTTGTTTCTGTTATGTGATTGACCTATTTTTCTCGTTGCTGAGACAAAATACCCAGCACCCACAAGTTAAAGAAAGAAAGGTTTATTTAGCTCACATTTTGTAGAAGTTTCATTCCATAGTCTGCTGGCTCCAAGGCAGGGCCGCACGGCGAGGGGCATCACAGAGGAGTCCCTTGCAGGGCAGGTAGGAGGCAGCAGCAGCCAGCCTACCTTCCCTCTTTCCTTTATAGGCCAACCAGGCTGTAAGCTACCCACTGGTGCCACCCATACTCAGGGTGGGGGTTCCATTATCCACACCCTTAATCCTAGGATCACACCCTTAATCCATATTCAGACACCCTAATCCAGCCACCTCCGAGACTCCCACCTATGACTGCATGAGGCTTTGGGGGACATCTAGACACAGCCATGACGGTGATATATTACATTTATTGATTTGTATGTGTTGAGCCATCCTTGCATCCCTGAGATGAAACCTGCTAGATCATGATGTGTGGTTGTCTTAGTTACTTTTCTTGTTGCTGAGACAAAAATACCTGACATCCAGAGTTAAAGGGGGAAAGGTTTATTTAGATCACAGTTTGTAGAGGTTTCAGTCCATAATTGGCTGGCTCCAAAGCAGGGTGGCATGGCAGACAGGCATCAGAGAGGAGAAATAGTTCCAGGTGGGCAGCAAAACCAAGAGAGGGGGAAGACAAGCCTCTTCCTGTCCCTTATGTTGTATCCATGCTGCAGAAATCAGGGCGGTGCCAAACCAGAGTATTGACTTAGTAAATCCTCTGGGTAGACATGTACATTGTTTCCAATATTTTGCTACTACAAACCCTGCTGTAATTAATACCCTTACAGGGATACCATGTCATGCCTCTGCACAGAAATCTGGAGCATATAAGTCTAGAAGTAGAACTGCTGGGTCAAAGGACACGGACATTTAAAAAATTACACGTTTTATTTCATTGTGGTAAAATATACATCATGTAAAATTTACAATCTAACCATTTTAAGTGTACATTTCAGTGGCATTAAGTACATTCAAAATGTCATGCAGCTGTCACCACTATCCATTTCTGGAACATTTTCATCATCCCAAACAGAAAGTCTCTGGTCATGGAGCGGTAATTCCTCCCCCCAGCCTCTGGGAGCTCCTGTGTTGCCTTCCGTCTCTGTGACGTTCCCTGTTCTAGGTATGTCACCTAAGTGGAGCCATGCGATAATTACCCTCGTGTGTCGCATGAAGCCTTCAAGTGCCATCTGTGCTGCAGTGCGTGTCGGAACTTCCTTCCTTTCTAGGCCAGGGTCCTGTGGCATAAACATGCCACAGTGTTCCTCCGTGGGGACATCCGAGTGCCTGCCCATCGGCTGCCCTTTTGTTGTTCATCCCTTTGTCCATTGTGAGTAGAGCTGTTGTGAGCGTGGGTGCACAAGATCTGTCGGAGTCTCTGCTTCTCTTCTTGGGGTACATACCCAGAAGTGGGGCTGCTGGGTCATGTGTAGATCTGTGTTTAACTTTTTGAGGAAGCAGCCATGTGCATTTTTAGTGTTGATAAATACTGCCAAATTGTCTCAAACAGTTTGTATTCCTCCCAGCAATGAATGTGAGTGCACTTAGGCACTTAACTTTTCCTTGTTTATCTAGAGAAGACTTATTTGCCTTGGGAACCCCTGGTTCCCTGGGATGGTCCTTGCTCAGGAGGACTTCGGACCAAGCTCCTTGCACACTCCCGCCACTCTGCCTCATCCTGTGCCTGCGACCGACAAGAGTCTGCACAGGAGGAGAAGCCCTCAGGCGAGCTTGGACCTGGGATTTGTATCCAATGCTTCCGCCAGCATTGTTCAGGGACAGCAAGCCCTGGCTTTCCCACTTTCTCCTTGTGTGGCCTTGGTAGTTTGCTTCCCTATTTCAGTTTAGTCTTCTCAAAAATTGGGATTAAAAATAATATTGTCTGGGTTGTTTGGGAGTCACGTGGAGGGAGAAGGCAGAGGTGGGAGTGAAAACCGTGAAACCCTTTGGTGCTATGAGCTGTTGTGACCCAGCCCCAGCCTCTGGGGAACAATGGCTGAAGGTGGGGTGGGGCAGATGGGAGCTGGCTGGGCTGCGTGCCCTTCCCCAGCTCCAGGCAGGACAGAGGTCGCCCTCCACAGGTGCCGGGCTGGCGTGGGTGGCGTTGGGAGTGGGTGGGCTCTGGGCTGATGTAGCATCCCGGGAGCTTGCACTAGTGCGTCTTGGGAGCTGAGTGCGGCCGGTCGTGGAAGCTGCACGGTCCCCTGTCACCTCTTCTTGCCAGAGCCCCTGGCAGGGATGAAAGCGAGCTAACAGATGGGGAAGTGCTGGCAGGAGAGTGCACAGAGGCTGGCGTGAACCTAAGGTCGTGAGGTCGGAGCAACACCAGGCTACGCATGTGCATGGTGTTGAGCTGTCTTTAAAGATTCGAGCAGTATTGGGGTTGCACTAATTCTCCTCTCTGTAGAGCAGCCTCCTTTCAGAAGCCAGGCCTCAAGCCTTGTCTCTATTGTGTCAATTGCACCCGTTTTGTTTTCTGACTGGCCTTAGGGGTGTGCAGCAGGAGGGAGGCGCCCTGCTTCTACAGATGTGTGGCCTTCGCAGTCAGTCCCCTTCCTGCATCTCATCTGCCTCCTCTGCCACAAAGCGAGGCCAGTGATGACCTGGCCACCGCGATCCCGCCCAGGATTCTCTGGTTCTGGGTTCTCTGTTGCTGCCCCGGAGGTTGCTGTCTCCTTTAGGGAGGAGACCAGCGTCTTCCCTGGGGATGGGTGTCCAGATGGCCATTGTCCCCTGGGAAGGAGTGAGTCCCTTTTTGTGCACAGGTCCCCTTCTGCCTCTTCAGCAGGCTGGCGTGTCCTGCTCAATGGGCAGAAGGAGACAGAAAACTCCTGGGTGATGAGAAGGTTCTGGGACCCCATGGCTGTGCCACATTGACCCACCTGGCTCCAGACCCCTCTGCAGGCAGAGCTGGGCCTGGCCCACCCGAAGGCCTTGTGGGTGAGACGCATTCTGAGTGTGGCCCTGGCTCTCTGAGAGTGACCTGCCAGGTACAGGTCTGGGTGGGAAGGCAGTCTGGTGGCATGTACCTGCTAGGCAGGGTGGCTGAGCGGACCTCGGGCCTCTCTGCCATCTCTCCTCTGCTCTGTGAGCTTGTTAGGATGGAGCTGGAAGCCCGGAGGAAAGAACTGGTGTTGTTTGTTGGGATTCCCATATGACCACACTCCAGGGCTTAAATGGGACTTTGAGGGTTGCTAAGCGCCCCAGATGCCACTTGGCAACAGCAGGCACCCAGAAAATCTCCCCAGTGCATACCTGTAGCTGATACAAACTGCAGAATTCCGAGCCTCTCTGACGCACATTCGGACTTGGTTGAAGGAGGAAGGGGAGGGATGGAGGGGTGACGGGAGGCCAACGCAGGCCTGCACTTCCTTCAGGCCACACCCTGTTGGGGGAGCCAGCTCTATGGTTGGCCCTTCTTCAGGGAGGGTAGACGTCCTTGGTGCCCACCCTTCAGAGGAGAGGAGGCTGGGGCCTGAGACACTGGAGGGACCGATGGGTGGGGTGTCATGGGGCTCTAGGAAGGCCACTGGCTGTCTCCATTCTTGGTACCGTGGAGAATGTGGCTTTGGGGACACAGGTGGGCTTTCTGCCCAGCTCCTGTGAGGATACACAGTAACAGAACAGCTGCTGTACCCTGCCCCTCTGCTCTAACTTGGCAGCAGGACCACGGTGACCAGGGCTGTGCTGCTGCTCTGTGCCACAGTTAGTAGGCGGGTGACCTTCTGCCCTGAGAGTCGGCTTCTCCCCTGGGTGCCCTGAGCCTGGGGCCCTGGGCCCCTGTGCTGCTATTTCTTAAGCTCAGCATCTGCTGCTTGTTTTCCTGAACGTCACTCCTCTCTGCCTTTTGCCCAGGCCTGCTTCACCCTTCCCCTCAAGACCTCTGGCTCTGAGGACAAGCATAGAGTCACCTCAGCCTTGAGCTGATCTCACCCAGGAGGGCAGTGGGGGAGGCTGGTTGCCTCCTGGGGTTGTTGGGTTCCAGCGCCAACCCCAAGTGCTGCAGTTGGCCTGGCAACAGTGAGGAGGGGCAGAAAGAGGGCAAGAGGTTGGCGTGGGGAGGGAAGAGTGTGCCCTGCCTCTTACTCGCTGACAGGGGTGATGTCCCTGTGTCATTGGAGGCTGGTGTGTCAAACCCTCTGCCTGGTGGGAGCCCCACTGACACCCCCTCCCCGGCACCAGCCTTGGCTGCCTTTGCTGTCTCAGCTTCTTTGTGGACCCACACCTGGCTGGGTCCAGCGGTCTCTGTCATTGATTTAGCCTTGACTGGCTTTGTGTGAGAAAAGCCAAAGGGGACTCTCCGTGACATGAGGAGGCATCAGTGCTTCTGTCACTTCCAGTTCCTGCCTCTCGGATTTCGCAGAACGTCCCAGTGTTCCAGGACTTAGGAAAACAGATACCGCAACTGAGCCTGCAGGGAGCACCCTGTCCTAAAGCGCTGGCGGCAAACCTCTGGCACATGTGCCGCAGCGGGCTGTCCGTTATCATCGAAAGCTCTGGAAGGTTCGCCATTGCTGTCCTAAAGCCATGGTGGCAGTGGGAGGACCTTGCTGTGTCAGGGTGGCCCTGGGCAGCAGTGGTGAGGACAGCACAGCAGATGGCCCCGTGCGCAGCTGTGTCCCTCTGAGCTGGGGGTCTGCTGGCTTTGGCAGTCACTGGCCCTTGCCGTGACCTCCCGCAGCACCTTCTCCCCTAGCAGTGACAAGAGTCACAGTGTGGGGCCGGTGAGATGGCTCAGCGGCGTACGCATCTGCCTGGCAAGCGCGAGGGCCTGAGTTTGACTCCTGGAACCCACATAGGAAAAAAGGGCCGGTGATATCGCTCAGCGGCACGGGCGCCTGCTGGCGTGCGAGGTCCTGAGGTCGATCCCCGGTACCCACAAAAAAGAAAAAAAGAGTCACAGTGTGTGTGTGGCCAGTGTGGCCATGTTTTCTGCCCTTGCTTGGCTGTAAGAATGAAGCTGCATTTAGTAATACCGGTAGTTTAATAGACCTATTTAGTGTCAGCCCCTTCACTGGGTTGTGTCATTTATTGCTCATTTGTTAGCTGACACTTCGTCCCGGGGAAGGCTCTGTGAGGAAGGTCCGCTTACTGGAGAATCTGTTAGGTAGCCCCTGGACCAGACCTGTGAGTGTGTGTTTTTTGACCTGCTCAGGGTTTTAAAAATGTGTAACGGTTAAAGATTTGTACATTCTGTATAATAACCTGGGATTTTAACTGCCTTGGGAAGGCGGGGGGCTTAGCATCAGACAGTCACATCCTGGCCAGGCCCCTGAGCACAGGGCCTTCATTGGCTCCTCACGCCCTCTGCGCCTTGCTTTGTCTGTGAAATGTGAATGGAATAAATGCTTATGAGGTCTTCAAGAGTGCATTCACACCTTAGGTGTTTCAGGATCCTTCTGGAACCTGGGGACACAGCTGTGAGCAGAACGGACCCCACTGGGGTGGCAGCGTGAAGTACACGGTATGCTGCAAAGCAGGGGAAGAGTGTGGCGAGAGCTGTTTGGTATCTGTGACTGGGAAGGCTGCTGAAGTGAGACGGGGCAGAGCCCCGAAGGCAGCGAAGGCGTGAGCCGTGCACTGTCAGGCCCAGGCCTCGAGGAGGTCAGTGCAGATGGAGCCGGCTTGAGGGGAGGCAGAGAGGTGATGTGAGCCAGGTCCTGCAGGGCTTGCTAGGGCCCTGGCTCTCCCTGAGTGGGGTAGGAGCCATGGGAGTCTTAGGCTGTAATGGACTCGTGCAGCTGCTGGGAAAAGGGACGGGGCGGAAGGTGCCCAGAGACCAGTGAGCAACAAGGCAGTGCTGTGAGTGGGAGAGGACAGTGGCTTGGATCAGGACAGGGGTGGAGGAGGGGAAGGAGACTTCTGGGTGTGCTCTGAAGGCAGAGCCGGCTGGATCCACTGCTGGACGGGATGGAGACCGGAGGTTGAGGAGTCAGCGATCCTCTAAGGATTTCCGCCTGGAAGCAACCGGAAGGGCAGAGTCGCCATTTGCAGAGGCGGAGAGATGTTATGTGTGGCTACCGTTGTGAAGCCGCTACACTGTTCTAGAGCCACACTGTCCAGTATGGTAGCCAGTGGCCGTATATAACTATTTAATTTCTTTTTTCCTTTTTTCCAGTGCTGGGGATTGAACCTAGGGCCTTGAGCATACAAGCCCTCTACCACTGAGCTACATCCTCACCATTAAATGTAAATTAAATAAGGTTAAATGCCAGCTCTTCGGTTTTACTAGCCATATTCCACGTGCTTGATATGTAGCTGCATGTCGCCAGGGGCCCTGTATCGGACAGCACAGATACAGCGCAGTTCTGTAGCAGGAAAGTTCTGGTAGCACTGTTCTAGCATGATGGCTTGCCCTTTGGGCCGTGTCTCTAGTTGACGGCTCATTAGCTCACCGAACCTCCATGGAGTGCCAGCTTGGTGCCAGATATGCTTGGTGAGGGCTCCAGGTACCACATACGTGGCTGTCTTTGGACCCAAAGGGCTCTCTCCTGAGACTGCAGCTACCTTGGCCCACACAGAGGCCCCTGTCTCTGGGGACCGCTTAGGATTCCAGGCCGAGGCCCACATGTTCGGCCCTGGGAGACCAGTTGTCTCCGTGTGGGACCGGGCCCTTCTCACTGGAACTCTTTGGAGTACTCTTTGCCTTTGACCTTCTCTGCACAGATGACCAACTACTGTACTTTGATTTTTGTGACCCCATCCTTTGGATAGGGGCAGCACACGTGGGCCCCATAAGTGGCGGCAGCACTGGAATTTCCAGATTTCACACGGTGGTCCTCGTCCATAATGGCAAGCTCTTTGGGCTCGGACCTCCCCAGGCTGCAGGCTTGGTCTTCCTGCTCCTCATTTCCTGCCTCAGTGGTCTCCTCTGCTTAGACGGTCAGGCCAGGATGGGCAGGCACCTGGTGGGATCCAGTGACTTTTTGGCTTCCGGATGGCCTGGAAACTCCCAAGAATTTGGGTAAATTAAGAACAAGATCAGGAGAGATCAATTTGCTGAGCACTTGTTGGTTGGCTCGTAGCCTTTGACGAGTCAGTGACACATGTCACACAGCATACCGCATGTGTGGCTGCAGCCTCCTTCGGACAGGCAGCTCTCACACACACACCTCCTGCAGATCCGGGCTCCCGTGCACACACACGTGGACACTGTTGGTCTCCTCTTGTACTTCAGTCTCCTGCCCTGTCTCACGGGATGTTGTAGATACCTAGCTTCTCACCAGCCAAGTTCATTTATCAAAATCCCTCCTGGCCGTCTTGCTGTAATTAACTCAGGAGTGCCTCATCAGAGCCTCAGCTGTAACAACTCAGGACCCGTGGGAGCAATGCTGGCCTCCTTCCTCGGTCTCAGCCCTGCACTAGCAAAATGCAAAGCCTGGCCTGAGTCAGTGCTGCAGAGAGGGGGCTCGACTGGCTCCTCTGAGCTGGTGGAGGCTGAACTGTCAGGGGCATCTGAGCAGCTCCACATATCTGTTACAGGTGAAGAGACCCTGCCTGGGAGGTCAGGAGGCAACTGTCCTGCCTCAGCCCACTGCGGCCTCTTCTCCTGGAGACCAGGTGCCCCTGCCAACCCTCCAGCCCACCCAGAGGCTGCCCACTGCCCAGCAGAGTGGGGAGTGTTCCAAGATCTGAGCAGTGTTTTGCTCTATCCAGAAAGCTTCCTAGTGACTTTCAGGACTTCTTCTTTCTCCAGATTTGGTTCTTTTTCCACAGATGGTCAGGGCCTTGACTTTTATCACCATGTTAGTTTTAGGGTAACTGTCAAGGGTTGCAGGGCTGGAGAGAGAATGAAGCAGGTGACCTATCGCCTTCCTCCCTCTGTGCAGGACCCATGTCAGCAACCAGGCCTCGGCTCCCAGAATTGGGCTGGGTCCGCCTCCTCTGGGCTGGCCTCCCATCTGGGCGTGAGTTCCTTCTGTAGCCTTCTCAGCTACAGTCAGGGAATGAGGGTTTGCCACCTTGCAGGCCATTACACTTGGAAGTCCTTCTGAAACTGTGTGACTCTGAAACTCCTTCCCTGTCTGAAAGCAGCAGTCTGCTTCTCGACAGCCTTCCCTCATTAGCCTGCTCTCCTGGGGCCTGCAAATGCATCTCCTCCCTTTCCCACACGCATGGGGTTGGCTCTGGGATTCCGATCCCACAGAGCCCTCTCCGCCCCTCAGACCCCAGGCTCCGTGGCTCCTGATGAAGGCCTGGGTGCTGTCGTCTTCCTCATGGAGTAGGGGGCACCTGGGCTGAGGACTGGGCTGGTGGACAGGCCCAGGGCCCTTATTTTCTGTCCACACTGCCAGGGCCATGGGGCCTGTCTAGTTTACCATTTTGTGCTACAAATTCATTTTAACTCTAACAGCATCTCAGAAATGTAGACTCTTGCCCTCAGTAGCAACACACCATCCCGCCACACTGTTCTCCTGCAGTTAGTTTTGGGGAGATTATTCCATTCGCCCTTTGGAATGATCACTGTGGTGTAAAATCCGTATTAAATACTTCCTCGGTATCTCCTGCAAAGCTTTCCTTCCGGGAGATTTTACACTTTGAACAAAGAAAGAGGCCCAGGAGAGCATCCACTGCATGGCCAAGGAATGAAGCTCCCAAGGCCTTCGCAGCTGAGCCCCAGGTCAGGGAACTCCCAGAGCCTTGGGCCTCGAGGCCCCTTCTTGCTGGCAAGGCTTTTGTCTCTTCCTCCAAGCTGCCTTTGGAGTTAGTCGCACCAACTCCACATCTGTCTCCCTCACCTCGCGTGGACGTGCCTTTTGCTGGTCCAGAGCATCAGGTACAGGGTAGCTTCAAGGTAAAGAAGTATCATTTTCCCATAGTCCAGTTGTCTGGAAAACTCGTGCTGCCCACTGGGAGGCAGTGTGGGGGTGAAGCAGCCACATGTCAGGTCTTCAGGCGCTGCAAACAGCGCACAGCCCCGGGAAAGGTGGCCTCAGTGCACGACGTCATCTTCAGAAGGAGAAGCAGCGTGATGGGGTCTCCAGGTGATCACGGACACGCGTGTAATGATGCATATCGTTGCTCAATTATAGATTATATATCATGCAACTGATATAGTCATTGAATTCAAATATATTAATCAGTATGTAGGAATAAAGATATTTAATGAAGATCACTCAGCATTAGAACTCAAAATACCAGGTATTTTCAGGGGATGAAATGCCAGTTTTCAGTTCCATTTTGAAACTCACATTATAAAATAACTGTAAAAGTAAAAAACAATTAAGGGAAAAGAAAAGATAGATAAGAATATATAAGTTGCCATCGGACTCCCCTTCCCAGTTTGTCCCAATAGACACTGCAGACCTCCTTTGGTCCCGGTCCTGACTGTCACACAAGAGACCCGCTGTCATGGTTTATATCCAGATGTCCCCCCAAAGCCTTGTGCTTTTTCAGGGGTGGCTGAGTCTAGAGAGCATGATGCTGGGATTAAGGGTGGGTGATTACTAAATCGGTCCACAGATTGGTTTGGCACCGCCCTAATCTTGGTAGCCTAGATAGACTATAAAAGAGGCAGAAAGATGCTGCTAAGGTCCCTTGCTTGCTTTGCTACCTTCTGCCTTTCCATGAACTGTTTCTCCTCTGTGATGCCCCTCTGCCACACCACCCTGCCTCGGAGCCAGCCAATTATGGACTGAGACCTCTACACACTCTGAGCTAAATAAACATTTCCCCCTTTAATTTTGGGCTTCTTCCTTATCCCTAGGCTTCTTCCTTATCCCTAGGTCTCAGCCGAGGTTTTGTCTTCTTGGTACAACATGGCTGGTGGCAGTGACAGTAGGCAGAATCTTTCAGAATGGTGTACAGGTCACTCCCTTTCTTCGCTGTGCCCTTTTCTTCAAATCCTCCTCCTCTTATGCTTCCCAAACTGCAGAGGGGGTGCGGTTGGCGGCCCAAGGATCCTGCGGTGAGAGTGCAGGTGTGGGGATCGGCCCTGCAGGCCGCACTGAGTGGTGAGGTCTGAAGTTCCTCGGGGTGGGCTCCACATGCCCTGGTGCTGCCTGACTCGGGATCCAGGACCCAAACATCCAGTGACCAAGCCAGATACCCACCCATTGGCGCAGCAGCAATCCCAGCGCACAGTGCCAGCCCCTTTCTACAGCCCGGGCACATGCATCACAGGAGGAGGCGGGGTGCTCCGGGCCTCTGCACATTGTAGGGGAGGGGGCCCCAGTGCCTCAGGAACCTGGTCTTTAGCTGGGCTGGTACTTACCAAGGCTGCTGTCAGCCACAGGCTCTGGTGTGAGGCAGGGCCTCCCCTTCCCCTGGCCTGTTGGGGGGTGGGGAGGGAGCTGGGACAGGTGGTGGATCCAGGGTCCTTTGGCTGTTGCGTCCACACCGAGCTGTTGAGTCCTCCTCTGTGCTCTGTGTGGCTGCCAGGAGGAGTCCAGCAGCTGCCGCTGGCCTGGCCTGCCCTGCCCGGTGCCCGGAGGTGGTCTGTTGTGGCGTGGTGGCTGCACTGAGGCCCCACAGAGCTGTCGGTGGGTCCTTGTCTGCAGGGCTGCCTGCCCTCGGAGTGGTGACCAGAGCTTGAACGTTCCGGCCGGTTCAGTGCAGGAGAGCCTGTGATGGTTTCTAGAGCAGCAGCAGCAGGTCCTTAGGAGATAAGGTCTGGGCACTTCCTGCCCCTCCCATCCAAAACAGAACAACGGATGCGGAGGAGAGCACTGGGGTGCAAAGAACAAAAAAACGCATCTATTCAGGAGCCAGAGGGCCTTGGGATCCAGTCATGGGTCTGCCACTAACTCTGGTACTTGGAACAATCAACCCCTCTGTCCCTTGGTTTGGTCACCTGCAAAATGGAAGCGGTATTGCACGTATATAAAAGGATAGGGCAGTTGTGAAAGTTTGAGCAAAGAGGGGCAGTGTGGACTGCTGGTCCGTAGCGCTGGTCTGGTGAGTGGCCGTGTTGGTGAGAGTTGCTTGGCTCCCAAAGAGGGCCATGCTTCCTTCCCCACATTGGCTCCAGGCTCCGGGCTCCCTTGCTTCCTACCTGGCCATGGGTCTCCTTTCTCTGCCTGTGTCCAAGCAGACTTGGAAGTCTGCAGCCAGCCCAAGGACCCCGCAGATCTTCCCTAAGAAAACTGGGGCCATTACAGAGAAGCTAGGGTCAGGGTGAGGCAACGGGAAGTGTTTTGTTTATTTCCTGTTTAAAAAGTATTTTAAAAAGAACAGCTACCACCACCATATAGCAACTTTGAAAACATTTACAGTTTTCTCTTAATTCTAACCCCCAAGTTAAATTATCCTTTTCCCCTTTGTATGTCCCCTTCTGCCTTTATTGATATGCACATTGTCTTCAGAGTACAATTTTGTGTCCTGCCCATCTCTCTCATCATTCCCTTATTACAACAGTTTTCATCATGATCAGTTTTTCTTATGGTGAAAAATATATTTAGAATTAGCCAGCTGGACGCAGTTTAGACGATCCCAATTTTGTTGGAACATCCAAAGCATCATAATCAGCATGTGCCTGCTGCTCTCTGTCAGCCCTACCAGAGCACTGACCTTGGCGACAGCAAGGTCTCAGAGCTCGTCACAGCCTGTTTGATCTGGCGCTTGCTGGCCACAAGTGTGGCGTTGCCTGCTGTCTTCTTCATGGCCGGCTCAGTGGCTGGGGGACTTGATGATGGCATCGTGGTTATTTGTTCTCCTGGGCCTCTTCCAGGGGTGTTTGGCTGCCTCCAGAGCCACAGTGTCCTGGGCTGCCGGAAGGTGGGTGACAGGCGATCTTTTCTTTGTGGCTGTGGACACCTTTTGGTCATTGCCTTCTGGGCTTCAAAGCCTTTGCCTTGGCTTCGGCTTTGGGAGGGGCAGGAACGTTCTTTGCTTTTGGTGCCATCTTGGTGAAGGGGCCATCATGATCTCTTTTAAAAAATTTTTTTAACTTATTTGATCATCTTCATTTTTATTGGGTACAATTGACAAAGACAGTCATCTATTTAAGGTGTACAACATCGTATTTTGAGATACATGTACACCGTGAAGTGATTGCTACAATCAAGCTAATTAACACATCCATCGCCTCACATACTTACAGCAATTCTTAATTTTCTCCACTTAGAAACATTCTATAATAGCACAAGTCAAAAATACTCTTAAAAAGGAAAATATACTTAGTATCTCACTCCTTGGGAGAGATTAAAACAGTTCATTGAACACCTTTATATCTCTATATAGTAATGCATTTTTGAAAACAGTGAATTGGCAATACCATATATACTGTTTTGTGACCTGTTGTTTCATTTAACAGAGTGTAGCGGGCACATTTTTACCTCAATAAATTCATATCGACATCATGATCTCTTAGTGATAAAATTCGTAACTCTTTTTTACCCCCATTACCCTCACACCCCTTCTCCTTTATTTGCTTCCTCTTATCTAATGATAGTTTTCTGTCTACTTTCACGGTGTCTTTTTAAATATTCAGCATATTAGAGAAGACATGCAGTACTTGTCTGAGGCTGGCTTATTTTGCTTGTCATGATGATCTCCAGTTCCCTTTTTCTGTAAATGACGTGATTTCGTTCTTCTTTATGGCTGAGAAGCACTCACAGTGCGTCTCTACCACATTCTCCTCACCCATCCCCTGGGGTGGGCGCCCAGGCTGGTCACACGGCGTGGCTGCAGGGACGTGTGCTGCAGTCAGCGCGGCGCTGCAGGGATCTCTGTAGCGTGCTGACACGACTTCAGGTGTGTGCCAAGGAGAGGGACGGGTGGGTCACGTGGTAGCTCTGGTTTTAGTTTTCTGAGGAGCCTCCATACTGACTTCCACAGGGGCTGCACTAATTTGCACTCCCGCCAGCAGGGCAGGAGGCTCCTCCCCACCCCCATCCTTGCCAGAGTTTGTATTCTCAGTGTCAGCCGTTCTGACTGCGGTGAGAGGGGATTGCAGTGTAGTGTTAATTTGCATTTCCCTGGTGGCTATACATGTTCGGAGTTTTTTCATGTACTTATTGGCCATATATATATAGTGAAGTGACCAATTGAGTTGCCCATTTATTGATTGGGCTATTTGATTTTTTGATAATGGGGTTTTAAGTTCTTTATATATTCTTCATGTTAATCCTCTGTCAGAAGACTAACTAGCAAAGATATTCTCCTGTCTGTAGGCTTTCCTTTCACTCTGTTGGCTGATTCCCTTGCTATACAGAAACTTACAATGTGGTCCTTCCTGTTTGTTGATTCTTGCTATTTTTCCTGTCCTATTGGAGTCCTGTTCAGGAAGTCTTTGCCTGTGCCTGTGGGTTCAAGTACTGTCCTTTATATTCTTCTAAGAGTTTTAATATCGTTGTCTTTTCTTTTTTTTTTTTTTTGTGGATACTGGGGGTCAACCTCAGGACCTCGTGTGCCAGCAGTCGCCCGTGCCGCTGAGCGATATCACCAGCCCGGGAGTCGAACTCGGCTCTCGCGCTTGCCAGGCAGGCGCTTACGCCGCTGAGCCATCTCACTGGCCCCGTCGTCTTTTTTAAGGCCACATAATCTTGCACCCAGAGAAGACGTCATCATTTGATTAGCCAGTTACTGTGCATTTGGGCTACTTCATTTTTTCCCACAAGTGTTGTCATGTCGCAATGCAGATCTTTTGGGACATGTATCTTTTTATTTCTCTTAAGATTATTTCCTTTGGATAAATTCCCAGAAGAGCCATTAATGGGTCAAAGACTTGGAACATTCTTATGATTCCTGGAACATATAGTAGCGTATAGCTGTTATTTTTGGAAAAGTGAGCTCTGCCTCTGTTTTGGGGTACCCACGCCACATTCATCAGCTCTGGGCCCCTGAGTAATCCTAGGGTGCCCTGGGTGACCCTCTGGCCCACTGTGGGGCCCACCAGAAAGTGCACCTGGACTCCAGCCTCCTAGCTTTCCCAGGAATGCGAGGGATGGGGTTTGGGGTCTTTAGCATGGGCCCTGGGAATGGCTGTCAGGGCTCCTCTGTGTGTGCATGAGTGTTTTTCTAGAAGGTCCATAGCTGACGTCACACACCCTTACGAGGGGCTAGGATCCAGGAAGGGAGTTAAAATCTCTGAAATACAAGAGCAAACAAGGTCAGCGGCAGTGGAGAGACACCAATAATGTGGGTGTAAATGAGGAGGGAAGAACTTTCTGGAAAATGGCCTGTGAGGTGTGGGCAGGGAGAGGTGTTCCAGAGAGACCAACACCAGAAGCAGAGAGAGTGGTGTCAAGGGGCAGAGAAAAGCGAATAGTCCCACTTGTCTACATGGCAGGGGCTGCCGAGGAACACACTGGGACATGGGACCGAAAGACAGGTGGCGCCACTGTGAGGAAGCCGAGGAGGCCCGGAGGACCGCAGCAGGTGGGGAGCCAGGAGCTGCGCTGAGGAAGGTCAGGTGCCATGCGGAAAGTGGACTGAGAAGCCGAAGCCAGGCCTAGGGCCAGGGAGACCTGTTAGAGACTCGCAGGATTGCAGTGGCTGCGGCTGGAGCACCTGCCTGGTTCCTTACCCACAAAACCCTGCCCACAAAAAGTATCTGCCTGGCAAGTGCAAGGTCCTGAGTTCAATTCCTGGTACCAAAACCAAAACCAAAACAAAACCCACAGAAGATCCCAGGGGCTTGCTGCCCCCTGGTCACTTCCTTCTCTGACCCGCCTCGTCCTGCCCACAGCCACCCGCTTCCCTTTACTCCATCTTCCTTCTGTGCTTCAAGCCGGCTTGTTATCCGGTGACTCAGGGTGGACTGCCTGCTCCTTACCCTTTTGAGGTTGACTGCGAGGTTGCTGGAAACCACATGAGTAGCCTTAAATTAAAACCACAGGTCCTTTCTTGTTATTTTTAAGGTTGGTATGTATTGACTTTCTGCCTTCACAAGTCATATATTGCTCTTTCAAATTGTTATGGAAAATACATAGCAAGCCCTCCCAGTCCTCGTTGTGGTCGGGAAGTTTATATTTGTAATCGCATGGAAAAGTTATTGGAATTCTAGCAACTTAATTCCAATCTACCACTTTTAGTGCAACCCACAGCGAGAATAAAGACACTAAGGCATATCCATAGTTGTGGGGAGCCAAGGGGTCCTAAGTCCAGCCAAGATTGTGACTACTGGAACAAAGGCCTCGACCCAGGGCCAAATGCGGGTTTTATTAATTCTCAAGGAGGGGGCCGGTGAGATGGCTCAGCGGCATAAGCACCTGCCTGGCAAGTGCGAGGGCCCGAGTTTGACTCCCGGAACCCACATACGAGAAAAGGGCCGGTGATATCGCTCAGCGGCACGGGTGCCTGCTGGCGCGCGAGGTCCTGAGGTCGACCCCCGGTACCCACACAAAAAAAGAACTCTCAAGGAGGGGAGTGGCTTGGGGATGAGTGACTGTGAGTGGCAGGAAATACTGGGAAGTATGTGAGTACCCTGAGCTGGGCTAGGTAGGTGGCCTGAAATCACCTTGCAATATGCAGAGGGAAGGGTATGCAGAAGGAGTAATCTGCACAACACAATTCAAGGTAGTATGTGATGTTTTGGGGTTGGTGCTTCAGCTCTGATGTGTAATCTTCTATGCCCCAGGAAGTCATAGCCTCTTTCTCGAGGCTCCATCCCAGCTGACAGTGTGGAGCATGGGTCTCCATCCTGCCCAGCTCACATGTTTTTTGGGAGCTACGGGGCGGGGGGGTGGGGGGACACTAACCTGTTGCCTTGCTTCAAAGACTACACATCAGCACCTCAGCTGGACCGATTTGCATTGCTTAAAGCCAATTGAAGGGATAAGGAAAAGTCCTAGCCAGCTCTGTACATATCAGTACATGGAAATAGGGCCAGGTTTAGCCAAAATGGAGATAATTGCTCTTCTTTCAAGAAGAGCCGTCCTGGGGCCAGTGAGATGGCTCAGTGGCGTTAGCACCTGCCTGGCAAGCACGAGGTCCTGAGTTCGACTCCCAGAACCCATGTACGAAAAAAGGGCCGGTGATATCACTCAGCGGCACAGGCGCCTGCTGGCGTGCGAGGTCCTAAGGTTGACGCCTGGTACCCACAAAGAAAAAAAAAAAAGAGCTGTCCAGGTGGTCCTCCACAAAAATACATGATGGAAAATGTGGAAGCTAATGGCCTGTCATGATGGGACTCTCCCCGCCGCCCTGACTGCTGGTTGATGGTCCTGGTGGGTGTGGGTGGCGGCGGATGAGTCTGGCCGCAGGCAGAGGGGCTCTGGGACTGATCCGGCCTGGTGTGAGCTTTGCCCTCTGAGGATCCAGGGAGCCCAAAGGCCTTTCCTGGAGGGCTGGAGCTGGGGGGGTTCAGGGGGTAGGGGAGTCCTGGCCATGGGGCCTGGCTGCCGGTATTGCAGTGCCCAGGCTGGTGGGGAGCCCGGCACAGCCTGGGACCCTCCTGAACTGTCCCACGTCCCCTCCCTGCCCTCACACATGGGCAGCTGTGCACCATCCTCACTCCCGCACTTGGCAGCTCCCTGTGGGTACACGTGGGGGAGCAGGGGCACAGGGTGGGCAGAGCTGTGACTGGAAGGCAGGTCCTCCTTCACCGCCCTCCTGGCACTCCTGGCACTAGACAGCGCACAAGACCTGGTGGTGAGCGGAGGGCGTGTTCTGCCCTGGCACAGCCACTGGAACTCGTAACCCGGAAGCTGTAGCTAGCCTGGGCATCTGCGGGAAGATCAGGCCTTCTTTCCCATGACGCTGTCTCAACGCCTTTTTTTTTTCAATACTGGGATTGAATGTAGACCTTTCACACTGAGCTGTATCTGAGCCCTTTATTTTTTATTTTAAGCACAGGTCCCTAAGTTGGCCAAGCTGGGGGTTGAACTAGCAGTCCTCCTGCCTCAGCCTCCCACAATACTGGGATTACAGTCCTGCATCGCCATGCCCGACTCTGTCACATCTTGCATCAAGTGACAGAAGAACACCTGAGATACACAGTACTTGCCAAGTGCCAGGCACTGTTCTAAGTGCTTTGTGATAATGAGTCACTTAGTTCTGGTTTGCTGCCTAGGAAACAAGGTGCAGGGGACTTCAGCAACCTGCCTGATGCCACACAGGGAGTGCAGCAAGGCTGGGGTCTGTGCGCGTCACCTGCCTGCTCCGGCCTCATGTACCGGGGCAACACTGTCCCACATGGGCTGGGAGCCCAGATGACCGAACTGGAGAAGCTGAGCCCTGGGCCTGGCATTCACTGCTGCCTCCTCAAGGCCCCAGCTCCTCCTGCCCCTCAGGACTCCTGGGCCGCCCTGCCATTAGCTTTTCTTGAAAACCCTCCCAGAGTTTCATCCTTCACAAGCCAGGCGCTTTCTGCACCTCGCCTGATGTAGCTGGGTTCCAGGAGCGGACCCCACCCCGGCCGAGTGGACCCCACCCCGGCCTAGTGGCCTGAACACCGCATACAGCACTTGCTCTGCCTGGGCCCCTGGGCCCTGGGAGACTCCGCCCCGCTTCCCTGGCTCAGGTGGGGCCCCAGCAGGGTGCACTGGGGTTATTTTGGCTTCTCATTCCTGAGCTGTAACAATGCCATTCACCAGGGTTTCAGGTGTGTGTGTGTTTGTTTTCTAGTACTAAGGGTTGAACCCAGGGTCTTTGCACTGAGCTTCATCCCCAGCCCTTTTTTAAAATTTTGAGGCCGAGTCTCACTGAGTCATTAAAGCGCTCAGACTGGGCTCACACTTGCATTCCTCTTGCTTCACTCTATGGAAATAGAAGGGTGATCCTATGATTACCAGCTAGAGCCACCCCTGGGCGAGTGCAGAGAGCTGCTGTGACCTGCATTGTGGACCCAGAGCTCCTGGATGTCCTGACCCCTCCCCCCAATCCAGCTGTCACAGCTGACCCCTGGCCTGGTCAACCTGAGGGGGTGGGCTTCCAGCCCCAGCTCTCCCCCTCCCCCTCACCGGCGCTGTCAGTAACTTCAGGGCCTCTGGGCTGTAGATGGCAGCCCTCTCTTCCCACCGCTGGCCTCGCTTTCCTTGCTGCCACTCCCACTTGTCTGTTTAGTCACTTCCTCGCTGTTCGCCACAGCTTTTGCTCCTTGACCTTTTCCAATTTCCATCCTTTGGCCCTTAAGTTAGCTGCCATCATTGCCTTCCTCCCCAGGGGCACAGGGACTCCTTCACCTTCCTGCCCGCCAGTGCCCGGTGCTGTTGCCTCTCGCTCGGTCTCACCAGGCTTCCCACACCACACACCCAGCCTCGGCAGAGCCAGCTCAGCCCGCGCCTCTCCTGAGTGTCACCTGCAGGGCGACCCCACATGCAGCCCTGCACCTGCCTCATCCCCCACCTGCCCTCTGCTTCTCCTCCTAGGTCCCCTGTGTTGGGCACCGTCTATAGATGCCCGAGCCACAGGCTTTTCTGGATAGAGCCAGATAGTGAATATTTTTGGCTCTGTGGGCCATATGGTCCCCGTCACAACTGCTCAGCTCGGTTGTTGGAACACAAAAACAGCCAGAGACAATATGTAAACAAAGGAGTGTGGCTGGGTGCCAGGAAAACTTTATTTATGAATATAAGCAGCAGTCAGAACGGCCCACAGGCTGTAGTGTGCTGAACCTTGAGCTGCAGCGAGCTCTTTTTTTTTTTTTTTTTTTTTTTTGTGGGTACCGGGGGGTCGACCTCAGGACCTCGCGCGCCAGTAGGCTCCCGTGCCGCTGAGCGATATCACCGGCCCCTTTTTCGTATGTGGGTTCCGGGAGTCGACCTCGGGCCCTTGCGCTTGCCAGGCAGGCGCTTAAGCCGCTGAGCCATCTCACCGGCCCTGCAGCGAGCTCTTGAGGTGGGTTTCTTTACTTCTGCTGAAATACTTGCAGGGCTGTGAGCTGGTGTCATTTCTGTGTGTGCCTCTGAGCGTGCGGTTCCTCTCGCGGGAATGCCCTCAGCCTCGGCCGCGTGTCCCTGCTTGGTGCCCCCTTTCTCCTAGTCCTCTGCTCCCTGCCTCTGCTCATGGCAGTGCGGCCCCATACTGTCCTGGGCTTGCGTCCTCCTGACCCGTGCTCCTGTGAGGCCTGAGTGCTCAGGTGGAACTCGCTGGTGTTTGTGTCCTTGGCCCCTGGTATGTCATAGGCATTGGTCCTTGACATCTGTTTTGTGAGTGATGGCTCTGTGGAGGCTGCTGGGTGACGGAGGGCAAGCCAGTAGTGAGGGCTCCGTGTAGGGCTGGCACAGGAATGGTTGCACCTGTATAAAGGAGGAGGATGCTGAGCTGGGCCTTCTTTGTGGCATTTCTGATTCCCATCAGCAGCCTGAAGGGACTGTCACAGGGCTGAGTGAGCCTTTTTGGGGCCAGAGGCCGCCTGGCCTGGCCTCTAGCTGTCCCCAGTGGGGGTCTGTGGGGCTCTGTGGAAGGTCTGAGCTGGTCTGGCTGACGTGGCTCACTGGGAAGTATCTGAAGTTGGCCCTGCAGAAGCGCAGGCCAGGCTTGCTTTTGCTGCAGCCCTGTCTCCCCTGCAGGAGAACCTCATGCTCTCCATCCTGCCCAAGCATGTGGCTGACGAGATGTTGAAGGACATGAAGAAAGACGAGAGCCAGAAGGACCAGCAGCAGTTCAACACCATGTACATGTACCGGCACGAGAATGTCAGGTGTGCTGGCCCAGGGCCTCCGTGGGAATCTATCAAGCACTGTGGGGTTGTTTTCCTGGGAGCTAGAGGCAAGGCCACCCCATGGTGTGGGCCCTTGAGCTGCTCAGCACCACCAGAGGGGCTTTGCTGGCAGACATCAACTTCAGGCTGCCTGGTCAAACTCACCATTGTACCAGGGTTGGAGGGGCTCCTGTGAAGTCACTCAGCCATTCAGAGCCAGCCATGGGGCTAGAACTATGAACTGTGATTCTAGAAAGGAGGGCGCATTCAGCCAGGGGCAGGGGTGAGGCAGTGGGGTGGTCCCCAGGCCTGCAGAAGGACTTCAGCAAGGATAAGCCGATCATCTGAGCCCCGAATTGCCTGGAAGTGTCGGGGTCTCGCTGCACCGGGTTGAGCAAGACCTGCTCCTTCTGTGAGCCGGCTGCCCTGAGCGTGGGGCGGGAGCCGTGTGGGGCCTCACTGCCTGCGTTCCCTCCTCACGCAGCATCCTCTTTGCGGACATCGTGGGCTTCACCCAGCTGTCATCTGCCTGCAGCGCTCAGGAGCTCGTGAAGCTGCTCAACGAGCTCTTTGCCCGCTTTGACAAGCTGGCGGCTGTAAGTATCCAGGTACCAGCCACCCTCAGACCCTCCCTGGCTCCACCATTCTCCTCCACTTGCCTTCCTCTGTGCCTTTGCCACTGCCATGCTGAGGAGGGACTGGGAGCTCAGGCCATGCCCTGCCCTTTCAGAAATTCCACCAGCTGCGGATCAAGATCCTGGGCGACTGTTACTACTGCATCTGCGGCCTGCCCGACTACCGCGAGGACCACGCCGTGTGCTCCATCCTCATGGGGCTCGCCATGGTGGAGGCCATCTCGTAAGCGGGAGCCTGGGGCGGGAGGGCTCCTGGGACCCTGGCCTTGGAGAAGCGGGGTGGGATGCGGCCCCGTCCTTGGCCCTGGGAAGTCAGGACGTGGCTTCCCTCCTTCACAGCCGAGGGAAGTCACAAGACTCTGCAACCTGGGGGCAGGCCTTGCCGATCACCCCATACGGTTTCCTCTGCTGGGAGTTGCAGTTGTGAGACTCATCGCTGCTCACATTTGCTGGGGAGCCCCCCCATCTCTCAACTGCTCTCACTGTTTTCTCACCACGCTCCCCGCTGCTTGCCTCACATCCCTTCGAAGTGACTGTGGAGGTCACAGGCTGCTGTGGGGGGCTGGACTCCCCGCCTCACTCTGTTACTGCTCCATGGGCCCGGAGACCCCGAAGGCCGGTCCCTGTGGTGGACTCGGGGCTCTGGTGGCGAGCACATGGCCAGCCCGGGTGGAAAAGGCTCCCAGGAGCCCTCTCCCCGCTGGGCGGAGCCTGGCGTCTGGTGCCCTTCACCCCAGCCGGCGGCAGCTTTGCACACTCATTACCACCAGGTTAAACCCGCTCCTGGCAGCTGGTGAAGAAACCCGCCTGCCTTGCCCAAGGGGCAGTAGTTCAGGGTTAGAAACTGAAGCCTGCACTCCCTCCCCGCAGGCGAAGGTCTGAATTAGTACTTCTCTCCACTTACCCCCTCCGGAATTCCCGAGTAAGGGGCTGTTCTTGACAATTTTGTTCACCTCTATGTCTGCAGTGCCCAGAGCACGCTGGGCACACACTAGATGCTCGGTGAAACATTGACTCCATCAATGAAAAGCAAGGATCTGAATGAAAAGAGAGAGACTGAGGCCCTCAGGGGAAGAATCACTGTGTCATCCCCCACCTGCCCCAAATCCCACTGGCCTGTGAGCCCTGAGCAAGGCTCAGCCCCGCCGGCTCAGCCTTGGCCGAGATGCAGGCAAAGCCGCAAGCACACGTCCTGGGCCTCCTCTCCCTGGGGAGGAGGGAAGCTCAAGCAGAATTCCTAAATTCCTGTTGCAGGGGAAGGAAGGGCCGTGCCCCAAGCCTCCTGTCTGTGTGTGCCTGGCAGGTACGTGCGGGAGAAGACCAAGACCGGTGTGGACATGCGCGTGGGGGTGCACACGGGCACTGTGCTGGGCGGTGTCCTGGGCCAGAAGCGCTGGCAGTACGATGTGTGGTCCACTGACGTCACTGTGGCCAACAAGATGGAGGCGGGTGGCATCCCAGGGTGAGTGCTCCTGCCAGGTGGGCAGGTGTGAGGACCAAGGAAGGGACTGTCCTACCCACCCTCAGGGCTATGGCTCTAACAGGAACAAGGGCCTTGAGGGCCCCCTTCCCACCAAGGCATGGTATCTCTGCCCTCCTGCCCCTGCCCCTGGCTGAGCCTGCTCAGACCTTCCGGGGGGCCTTTTTCCCTCTCAGCCTCCTGCCTGGGGCTCTGCACGTTGTTTATACACAGATGTCACAGCCCGCATCTCCTTTTACTAGTGCCAGTCAGGTGGCAGACATGGAGACTGCACTTGCATGCCTCACTCGAGCTCTTCTGCAGAAGCAGCCGTTTGGGTGGGCCCTGTGCTCAGGGTGGGGCAGCCCGGCCTTCCCTCCTGGGCAGGGAGCTTCCTGAGAGGCAGCTCCAGCTGTGTCCTCGGGCCATAGGGTTCGCAACTGAGACTCAAGCAGGGTAGGGAATAATTGCACCATGTGATATTAGAGTTCAGAGCCAACTTCTATGTTCCTTATCACTCAGCAGCCCATGAGCAGAACCGTATTTCTAAGGATCCAACAGAGGCTGGGGGAGTGGGTGCCACGCTGCGCACACAGCTGGTTAGCAGCAGGGCTGTCCCAGAGTGGGCGAGGCGGCCTCTGGCACGTGCTCAGGGCCTCTCGCTGCGGTCCAGGCGCGTGCACATCTCCCAGAGCACCTTGGACTGTCTGAAGGGAGAGTTCGATGTGGAGCCAGGCCATGGGGGCAGCCGCTGCGATTACCTGGATGAGAAGGGCATCGAGACCTACCTCGTCATCGCCTCCAAGCCGGAGGTGAAGAAGACAGCCACCCAGAATGGCCTCAACGGCTCGGTGAGTCCCCACCCGACTCCTGCAGTAGAGCGTTGGAAAGGAAGGGATTTCAAAAAGCCATGGTGGAAGGAGGCCTGCTGGGGCCTGCAGAGGGCTGGCCTCGGAGGTGAGGGCAGACTGCGTGGAGATGATTCTGAGCCCCAGGCAGCAGCATCACTTCAGGGAAAGCAGTTCTGGGGGAGACAGCGAGTGCGGTTCGTGGCAAGTTGGAATCAGTAGGATGCAGAATCTGCTGAAACGACACCCCTGGAAATGTGGAAGTGACTGCGAAGGGAAGTGGCTGAGGCCACAGGAATGATGTGGGTGCAGAGTGGGGTGGCCAGAGCAGAAGGGGACCAGGACCAGGGATGGTGTCCTGAATGGGAAGGGAAGAAGGAATGGACGGAAACGGCAGAGCCATTGTGGTCCTGCCCTCGGTCTGGGCTCTGTGGGTCTCCCCTATTCCCCTCCCATGAACCTGCTCCACAGCAGTGGCCTCTGGGCTGTCACCTCCCTGGTCCTCCTTGCTGTCACTGGTGTCCCTGAGGGGTTTGCTCCAGGGCCTTTGCACGACTGCTCTTTTGTTCTGGAATTCTCCCTTTTAATTTGTTCCTTCTGGTTGTTATTATTATTATTATTATTTTTTTTTTGTGGGTACCGGGGGTTGACCTCAGGACCTCGTGCACCAGCAGGCGCCCGTGCCGCTGAGCGATATCACTGGCCCTTTTTTCGTATGTGGGTTCCGGGAGTCGAACTCAGGCCCTCGCGCTTGCCAGGCAGGCGCGTACGCCACTGAGCCATCTCACTGGCCCCTTCTGGTTGTTATTGAAACGTCATCTTCACAGTGACACCCTGCCCACGACCTCTTTTTGGCCTGATTCCCCGACAACCCCGGCATGCTCTTTCCTGCTTTCCCTGTGGACCGCTGTTGTGTGTGAGAATATGAGCTCCAGAAGGCCAGGACACTGTCTGTCCTCAGCCAATAGGTGTGAAGCGAATGAACGAGCTGCTCCCCCGCATTCGTGTTGAACTCACCCCAGCGAGGAACACTACCAGCGTTGGTTTGTGGAGCTTATTCAGGCCCAGTGCATGTGACAGGACCCTCTGCCAGAAGGGACCTCAGAAAGTCACCGTCACTGAGTTACTGTTTTAGAAACAGGTTGGAGCAATTGGCTCTTTCTCTGCTTAAGAAACTTTTCATTTTAAAATTCATGTTCTACATATAAAGAACTCAAAAAAATGAGACCTCCCAGATTTAAAGACCCAATCCAAAAATGGGCATCTGAGATGAATACACACTTCTCAGATGAAGAAATACAAACAGCAAATAAATATATGAAAAAATGTTCAACATCACTAGTCATTCGAGAGATGCAAATTAAAACAACACTGAGATTCCATCTCACCCCAGAAAGAATGGCTATTATCAAGAAATCAACTAATAACAAATGCTGGAGAGGCTGTGGGGAAAAAGGAACCCTTCTCCACTGTTGGTGGGAGTGTCGACTGGTGCAGCCACTGTGGAAATCAGTGTGGAGGTTCCTCAAAAAACTAGGGTTGGAGGTCCCATTTGACCCAGCTATTCCCCTTCTGGGTATCTTCCCAGAAGAATTAAAAACATTGTACCACAGCGATATATGTGCACCTATGTTTATAGCAACACAGTTTGTAATAGCTAGATCGTGGCAACAACCCAAATGCCCATTAACCGAGGAATGGATAAAAAAGATGTGGTATTTCTATACAATGGAGTACTACTCAGCCATAAAGAAAGATAAACTGGAAACTTTTATAGGTAAATGGATGCAACTTGAGAAAATTCTCACAAGTGAAATAAACTGGACGCACATTTGTAAACATCGTATTGTCTCCCTAGTATGAAAATGCAATTTCACTGTGACTATTCCATTCCTTAGTCTTCTATTTTTACCTAGCTTTTACATGGATTAATCTTATACTGAGTAATGTTTTTCTCCAAAAGGTATTTGTACATTCTCTAATGCTTGAGTTTGTTAATACATGAGAATGTTTACTTGTTGTCTTTAAAAAAAAAAAAATTCATGTTCTAGAGAAGGAACTGAATAGTGAGATTTCTAGGTCTGTGAGGCTTCTACAGTGTAGATGGGAGGTTCCAGAACAATGGTACCCACCCACAGGCTGGGATGGGTAACAGGCACTATTTGGGGTCCCTGATGACCACTCCCTTCCACTGCAGGCCCTGCCAAATGGAGCCCCAGTGTCCTCGAAGCCCAGCTCCCCCATCCTTATTGAGACCAAGGAGCCTAATGGTAGCACCCACACCAGCGGCTCCACGTCGGAGGAGCCTGAGGAGCAGGAGGCCCAGGTTGGTGTGGGCTCCGGGCAAGGAGGGTCACTGAGGGTCAGCTGGTGGGCAGTGGGAGTCTAGGACACTGGCCTGGTGCTGCTTCTCTTCACAGTGTAA
This sequence comes from Erethizon dorsatum, assembly GCA_028451465.1. Taxonomy (NCBI): domain Eukaryota; kingdom Metazoa; phylum Chordata; class Mammalia; order Rodentia; family Erethizontidae; genus Erethizon; species Erethizon dorsatum. Next base: position 70,145,163 of record CM051824.1, read on the forward strand.
CTGTCACCTCATCAGTTATGGGGGTTGGCACTTGCCTCTGAGGCCTCGTGTAGCTCAGGTGGCCCAGAACCCTATAGGTTCCAGGCTGGTGGGGACAGCCACGGGAGGTTCTGCAGGATCTGAGACTGTTATGGAGACTTGGGCGTGAGCCCCACCCCTCTGCTAGGTCAGACCCCAGAAGGTCCCTGCACAGAAAGGGCGTCTCCAGAGCCCATGAAGGTAAGGGTCAGTATCCGTCCCAAGAGCAGCGTGTGTCTCGGGAAAGGCTCCGGAATTACCCATTCTGAAGGAGCTTCCGCGCAGCCGCTGACAGAGGGAGACATGGAGCTGGCTGGAAGCTGTGGCAGGGACAGACGAGTTGTCCCCGAGGCCACTGGATCAGGCACTGGAGAATGAAAACTGGCTTTTCCTTGAGCACCCAGCATTTGGCGACTGTCGTTCATTGCGACGTCCTTGACAGTAGACTCAGACCCGATGTAACTCGCTAACAAGCAGATGGCTTTAGCAGCCTGTACTCCTCGTGTCATAGCATTAGCCAGGGTCACTGTGCTCTGGATGTGCTCTGTGAGAGGCCTGCAGTGCCGGGACAGGCCAGCCACACCTTCGCACACAGGAGAGGGACGGGGCGGAGGGAGCCCGCTCTCTGCGTCAGACTCCGCCGGGAGCACAGCTAGCTTCAGACCGAAGAGGCTCAGCGCTGGCTCCCAGATGTGCTCGGTTACTATCCAGACCCTCAGCTGTATAATCGCATTTCTGGAGTCAGTGCTTTTCCTTTGCGACGGAATAAAATGGCAGTGGGTGCTCCAGCTCCACCAGCCCTCCGCTCACTGCCCACTAGCGACAGGACATCCTTGTCTCTCCTGTCACTCACTACTCAGATCTTCCTCTGCCAATGAGCCAGGTCTGAGCTCCTTCAATGGCTCCCTGAGCCCTAGGGGTGGGAGTCACTCGACACCCAAGGATGTCAACACGTAGGGTTTCGTGTGACCCCCGTTTGGCAGTGGATGAGCCAGGACTGTGCTGCCCAAACTGCTCTGGAGCCAGGGGTGCCCCAACACTGCCATTGGGGGACAGCACTGGAGGCTGCGGTTAGGGGACCAGGTGGGACCCCCACGGGATGGAGCGCAGGGAAGACCTTCCAGGAGAGTGGGCTTTGGGGCTGCAGGGATTGGTTCTCATGAGTCTGACCTCCTGTCCCCCATCCCCGCGCCTCCCTGATACAGGTGGACAACCCCTCGTTCCCCAACCCCCGCCGCAGGCTGCGTCTCCAGGACCTGGCTGACCGAGTGGTTGATGCCTCTGAGGACGAGCATGAGCTCAACCAGCTGCTCAACGAGGCCCTGCTGGAGCGAGAGTCTGCCCAAGTGTAGGTGACCACAGGAGGGCCTGGCCCGAGCCACTGCACAGGAAGCCATGGTCTGGGAGGGGGTCCCGCCCCGGCAGGTTGTGGCAGGTGTGGCCCTTGTGGTTCATGGGCTTGTTTCCACTGCAGGGTGAAGAAGAGAAACACGTTCCTCCTCTCCATGCGGTTCATGGACCCGGAAATGGAAACCCGCTACTCGGTGGAGAAGGAGAAGCAGAGCGGGGCCGCCTTCAGCTGCTCCTGCGTGGTCCTGCTCTGCACCGCCCTAGTCGAGATCCTCATCGACCCCTGGTGAGCACCTTGGGGTGAGGCGCAGGTGCCTGGGTGGGAGCCTGAGGCTGGGCCGCAGGCGTCGCTGCTCCCTTCCTGCCTCTTCCTCTCTGTCCTTGGGTTCCGGAGCAGCACTAGCACCAGAAGGGATCTCAGCAGGGCTGAGATAGCAGGGGGACACACATGTCCAGGCGGACAGACCTTGGTGGGTGGGCCTCAGAGGAGTTCCAGGCAAGGGCAGGGATCCTGCTTCAGCCTTAGTCACCAAGGCCAACCTGACTCTGTGTGCTTGGCTCACATTAGTAAAATGGATCCTAGGCTCTGGACATAGACCCGTGTCCTTAGCTGCAGATCCTCTGGGCTGTTCTGGAGTCCTTGCCTGAGTGTTGAAGGACGCCTGTCACTCTCCAGCAGCTGACTAGCAGCTCCCTCCTGCACAAGGTCCCTCATTAGGCCAGACTGTGTGGATCTCTGTTGGTGTTAGTTTTGGGGACTGTAAAGAGCCATGCACTCAGCCACTCCACCTTAGTTTCTGGATTTGGCACTGTGGCGGTCCCTGAAGGTTCCCGGAGCCCGAGTTTGCTCACCTATAGCAGGGAGCTCATGATGCCTGCCCTGGTGAGCTCTCAAGATTGTTGGGAGCTCAAAGTCGTTCATTTTACAAATACTTATTGTCTACCCTGTGCCTGGAGATTAAGGTCTGGGGGTATAGCAGTGAACAAAACATAGAAAACCCTCGCTCTTGTGGAACTCATATTCTCAGAGTGAAGCTCGGCATGAGGGTCTGATTAACTTAGTATGCAGATAGCGGTGCGTACTGCAGATGAAAGGAAAGCAAGGAAGGGAGGCAGGAGTGACGGTTGGAGCAGGCCTCGCTGACAAGGGAATACTTCTGTAAAGCCCTGAGGAGGGCGAGGAGCAAGTCTTCTGCTGTCTGGGGGACACCTGTGTCAGCACAGGTGCTGGGGAGCCGTGGGCCTGGCCTCTGGAGGTGCAGGGAGGCTTTGCTCCTGGGAAGGGGGCGTTGCTGGGAGAGTGGTAGGAGTTGGGCTGAGAGCTGGGGCCTCAGAGGCACAGTGGTGGCTCTGGCTCTTGAGTGGGAAGTCACTGGCGGGGGAATGTATCTAGAAGGATCCCCTGTGTTGAAAACAAGGGTGGACACAGTGAGACTGGGTAGGAGGTGATGGTAGTGACCCAGTCAAGCCATGTGGTGATTTGGGCCAGGCTGAAGTTAGAGAAGACGGGGGTAAGTGGTTGGGTTCTGAATTTTATTGATGGGAAGGATTCTGAAGGTATTTTGGAGACAGAACTGACAGGATTTGCTGACTGGTTGTGGGATGTGAAGCACTGGAGTCAGGATGTCTTTAAGGTTTGTGACCTGAGAAGCTGGCAGGAAGGAATGGCCATTAACCAAGATGGGGAACGTACGCAGAAGAGCACTGGCGGGACAAAGCCCAGGAGCTGGTTTTTGGCCATGTTTGGTTTGCGAAGCCTACAAGATGCTGCACGTGAACGGCTGAGCAGTATTGTGAGGCCTGGGGGAGGATGGCACCAGAGCCGCACACCCAGGAGTCATCCGTATGCAAGGTGCACTGAGACCATGGAACTTGACACGGCCACCAAGGGAGAGGAAGGCACAGAGAGGCAGGGCAAGGCCTGAATGGTGGCAGAGCTGCGTGTAAGATGGGAGACGGAACAAAGCAGCGAGGACTGAAGAGATTCAGAAAACCAAGTGGGAAAGGTGGGGTAAGAGGTGACCTCGAATAGGACACTGGAGTTAGCACCATGGAGGTTTCTGGGGCTCTTAGTAGCACGCTCTCCATGCAGGAGCGAAAGGGGTTGGGTGTGAGAGGAGGATTTAGATGGCAGACTTCTCAGTGCAAACGGGAGAAGACGTGGAAGGAGCCTGTCCACTGAGGCTCGTGCAGGCAGGACGACTCCGCAGCCTTCCGCCGGGCTCCTGCCCTCTGTTCCTTCTCCATCGCCGAATGGCTGATGCTCATTCCTAGGAATTCCTTCCTCAGTTTTCACTGGCTGTGTCCAGGGCATCTGCGACCCTTGCCCCATCTGAGAAGCATCCTGGTGAGACAGAGCTGGGAAGGTGGCACGTTCCCAGGTCCTGTGCTGGGTGGATGTTCCGGTTCCCTGGGGTCACGTGGAACTTCCCAAGCACGGGCTGTGCCACGCTTGTCCCTGTACTCTCCAGGCATCTTACCCAAACTCACTCTTCCCTCGGGTTGTTCTCCAATCACCTTCTCTGTGCCACAGGCTGATGACAAACTATGTGACCTTTGTGGCTGGGGAGATCCTGCTGCTGATCCTGACCGTCTGCTCACTGGCCGCCATCTTTCCCCGGGTGAGAAGCTCCTTTCTGTTGGGCTCAGAAGCTTCTGTGAAACCCGGCACTGATGGAGTTAATTCCTGTCAAACCCTGACATTCTCCTGTTGGGACGGTTCAGCCATTTTATCCATCTGCCCATTCACCCATCCTTTGCCCACCAGTAGGGCACCAGGCTGGGCTGTGCTGGGCCATGGCACTGCTGCACATGGGAAAAGGGCAGTCTGGGTAGAGAGAAATGCAGGTGAGAAGCACAGGAGGCCCAGCTGGAAGGTGGGTTGGTTCCAGTTGTGAAGCATGTTAAAACCCAGCCCGGAACTGGGACTGTCCTGCAGGCGCAGAGGTGCCGGGCAGTTTCTGATGAGAATGACAAAGAAAAAGCAGTGTTTTAGGAAAAATAATTTGACAGCTTTCCAGGTACCTGGGGGGATTTAGGGGTACTGACCTAGGAAAAACAGGGGAGGTGGTTAGGCAGACAGACAGTCCTAAAAATGCTTCCCTGCCCTTCCCTGGGAGTTGGCACCCAAGCCTCCTAGGACGGTGCTGTGCCAGAGGATGCGACCCAGAGGCCATGGGATTGCACACACCTTGAAGGCTGACACAGAGCCCCTGGACTCCTGCACTCCGTCTTCAGTGTGGCCTCACTTTGTCAAGTTTCCTGGGGTCCCACCTTGCAGCAAGGCATTACTTTTTAGGTCCCTGAGCCTAGAGTATGGGAGCAAGCAGTCAGCAGCCATCTGTGCAGGACAGAGCTGTTGAAGGCTCATGGCCCTTGCAATTCCATTCCTCCTAGGCCTTTCCTAAGAAGCTTGTTGCCTTCTCAACTTGGATCGACCGGACCCGCTGGGCCAGGAACACCTGGGCCATGCTGGCCATCTTCATTCTGGTTATGGCAAACGTCGTGGACATGGTGAGCTCCTGTTGGGCCTGTGGAGGCCACCCGGAGCAGCGCTTCTGCACTGGCAAGCCATTCCTCCGCCGGCACATGCAGGGCGGCACCTAGATTCCTAGCCTGACTATCCCAGTCAGTGGAGGTCTTGCTGCTGTTGCCCAGGGAAACTCTGAGGCTCTTGTCCTTTCAGCTCCTCCCTCTTCCAGAGTCCAAGAGCCCAGTTTGATGCACCCAGGGCTAGGTGCATCCGTACCTGCAGTTTCATATGAAGGAACTAAGGCTCAGAAAGGTTCATTCATTTGCTCTAGGCCACACAGCTGTCAGAGTCATGAATTGAAGTTCTGAGTTTCAGCCCTAGGTTTCTTACTCTGTATTTCCCTGCTGAAGGGGCACAGTGTGGCTGCGGCCGGGTATCCGTGGGGCAGGGAGGTAATGCTTTATCATCGAGGGCACGCTCCTGTTTACCCTCCGCACAAAGCCAGGCCTTCCCAAAGGTGGTCTGTGGGACAGCAGCTTCACAGGGCCCGGGTGGCCGGGGCAGGCAAATCACCTTCGTCCTCTGCTCTCCTCAGTTCCTGGAAAAGCTGGGGTCCTGTGAGCAGGCAGCCAGATGCCTTCCTGGGGAGAAGGCCCAGGGGTCAGAAGACCAGATATGTTGATTTAGAGCCACAGGCGTTTCACTGAGTCCCGAGAGTTCGGAACTGTTGATACTCCAGTCTCACAGCTTCCTCCACCTCTGGCCACCTGTGCACGCTCTTGAAAGTCCTTCTCCGTGGGACGCGATGGCACAAGCCTATAATCTCAGCAATCTGGGAGGCTGGGACGGGTGACCACCGGCCTGGGCAACTTAGCGACACCTTATCTCAAAATGAAAAACAAAGGGCTTGGGATGTAGCTCAGTGCAGAGGCCCTAGGTTCCATTCCCAGCACCACCAAAGGAAAAATAAGTCCTTAAAATTATAATGTTACATTATTTGCTGTGTTTTCATAACAATTTAAGAACAGGAATAAAAGCAGGAAGACATAGTGGCAGTGGTGTAAGTGGCGAGGCTCTGTGCCGCCACCATCCATCACTCGTCTGACAGGAATGAGGAGTTAGCGCCAGGGCCAACCACACCCGTGGGTTGCAGCGCCCGCCTCGCCCGCCTCACGGGGAGGAGCTGACCTCTTGTGTGTCGGAGCAGGCCTGAGGCTGGTGCCCAGGTCTGCAGGGTGTCAGATGCTCGTGGGACATCTGGACAGGCTGTCACCCAGCCAGGGGTAAAAAGCTAGAGATGTGTAAGAATTGCGCACGTGCTAGAATGAATACCGAGACCTTGCCCAAATGAGCTGAAAGTTACAGAAAAAGGTTACGGTTTACGGATGCACTGTTCACTGCCTCTGCCCTGCAATACAGCCGGTGAGCAGGCTCCAGGAGGGGGCGAGCTCCCCAGCCCCAGTTTGGGCAAGATTGGCTCTGGCCACAGGGGAGCCAAGTGGGTGCTGGTGGCCCCACAACCACTCCTGCTGGGTGTGAAGCTTGAAGACCTTGCTCCTGGTCTCGCTTTATCACTTGCTAGTTGTGTGACTCTGGGCAAGTCTAGCCTCTGAGTTTATGTGAAATTAGTGAATTTTGCGGAGCATCAAATGAGGTGATGGTAAGCTCTTAGTAGGAATTACTCACTCTTACATGATTATTTGCTGGTGAATCTTCCCGTCCTTCTCAGTGTTTCTGAGGAGGCGGGGTAGGCAGGCAGTTGAATGGCCACTGCCCTGGCGCAGCCCTCTCTGAATCTGCCATTACTTTGCCCCGTCCCCTCCCACCTGTCCTGGCATCCAGCTCAGCTGTCTCCAGTACTACACAGGACCCTACAACAGGACGGCGGAGCTGGAGGGCGGCTGCCTGGAGAACCCCAAGTATTACAGCTACATCGCCGTGCTGTCCCTCATCGCCACCATCATGCTGGTGCAGGTCAGCCACATGGTGAAGCTCACACTCATGCTGCTCGTCACAGGCACGGCAGCCACCATCAACCTCCACACCTGGAGCCCTGTCTTTGATGACTATGACCACAAACGCTTTCAGGAGCATGCGTAAGATGGAACCCGACTGGGGATCTGCATGGTCTCCTACTCCCCCTGCAAGCCCCCTTTCTGCCTTGGGGGCTGTCACTGGTGGGAATAAGGGTTTGTGTCTTCTCACGCATGTCACTGGTTGGTTGTGATGTAGCGACAGTCCTTTTCATCCCAGTGAGTGAAGACCTGGGATACCTCAGGTCGACTGGGCACGGCTTCTTGTCCCAGGTGTGGCCTGAGTGTTACTCTTTCCGACAGCTCTCCCAAGGTGGCCTCAGAGATGGTGCAGGTACTTTCCACCCTTGGGCTCAATGGCACAGACAGGTAAGGGCCACTGCATTCCCCCATACTGCATTTACAGCCCTTCCTCTAGAGACACAATTCAGCAGGCCGACACCCCAGGATCTCACCCCTTTAAAGGCACATGATCTGCAGCGTGCAAACTGGAGGGGTGGGCATGTTTGTCGTGCTCCTGGCGCTGGGGCAGAGGCAGAGTGATTCTAGTGTGGACCCCAATCCGGGGTTCTCTTGCACCAAGGACAGTGAAGTTGGGGAGCACAGCAGTGTGGGTGGGGCGGGCGGAGTGCGGGTGCAGGTGAGCTGAGGAGAAAGAAACTGCACTGGGGAAGATATGGTTCGAAGCCATGGCGGGTCAGCTTTCCCGAGTCTCACGTTCATCTCTTAAGGACACTGAAAGAAGAGGTTCTCTAAGGTGCTTTCTAAGTCTACAGTTTCACATTTTATGATTCAGCCGCTGAATAGACCTTCAAGTTTTTTTTTTAGAAAAGCATTACTTAGTGGAAGGTGGGTAAAAGACCCAAATAGGCCTTTCACAGAAGAAGTCTAAATGGCCACTAGTAAAGGCATTCAAATATTCAGATGCCATTAAAACCATAGCAAAATATACTACTTTGGCAAAAATTTAAAAATCTGAGATCAAGTTTAATGGTAACTCATACACATCTGGTGGCAGTATAAATTGGTAGAACCACTTTTGGAAACAATTTGGGGTTATTTAGTAAAGTTGAAAATAGTCCTGTGACCCAGCAATTTCGCTCCTACATATACATACCTTAGAGAAATTCTCGCAAATATTTATGTCCAGGGGAGGTATACAAGTTTGTCCATCGTAGTATTGTTTATAATACACAGACACACACACGCCAAGTGGAAATCCAAATGACAACATGAAATGGATAAATTGTGGTATATTCATACAGAATGCATACAGTAAAAGAAATTAACTACAGTGCCACACAAAGATACGGATAAAGCTAGAAAAAGCCATGTTAAGATTGCACCTTAAGGGCCGGTGAGATGGCTCAGTGGCGTAAGCGCCTGCCTTGCAAGCGCGAAGGCCGGAGTTCGACTCCCGGAACCCACATACGAAAAAGGGGCCGGTGATATCGCTCAGTGGCACGGGTGCCTGTTGGCGCGCGAGGTCCTGAGGTCGTCCCCCCGGTACCCACAAAAAAAAAAAAAAAAAAAAAAAAAAGATTGCACCTTAATCCCTGTGAAGTCCTACCACTAGTGTTGGTTTTCCCTTTCTCCAAAATCGTACGTGCTGGGACCCATTTCTGGGATCAGTCAGGTGCTACAGTGGCTATTAAGTACCTGGAGTCCACCCTGACGTGAATACCCCCGGTAGCCAAGGCTGGCTGGGGAGATAGGAGCCCAGCGGCCTAAGAAAGCTCTTCTGCCTCCAGGGAATCTGGACTACTATGAAGGGGCCTGACAGGGTAGGGGCAGCTTCTGAGGCCGAGTGTGACAAAAACCACCCAGTTAGAGGGGTTCCCCTTTCCAAGAGGGCAGCACGGGTGCTCTTTCAGTTACTTTGCTGTCTTCTGGCAGGCTGCCCCTTGTGCCTTCGAAGTACTCGATGACAGTGATGATACTCATCATGATGCTGAGCTTCTATTACTTCTCCCGACACGTGAGTGCCCACCACCCTCCTGTCCTCCTGTGCCCAAACCTTCCAGACTCCGGGACAGTGCAGGTCTGAGGACCCAGGTGCCTGAGGAATGCTGGTTCCTTTTCTCAGCATGGTGTGGGATCCTGGGCAAGCCACTGCCGCCTCCATGTTCTGGTTTCTTTCTCAGTATGCAAGGGAAACACTTCTGCATTTCCTCCTTTGACCTCTGGGAACCTGAAGGAACTATGGAGGCTGTGGGGCAGAGTGCTGGCACAAAAGCTTGGATAAATCTATTCCTTAGGCCAGGGCTGATGGCCTCTGCACTCACCCTGCTATGGAAGGAGGGAGGGCACACACACACACAGACACACACACACAGATACACACTGGTGCCAGAGGAGAAAGGGAAGCGTGCTGAGAAAGTTGTGCTTAAAAAGGAAGAGAAGAGGGCCGGTGAGATGGCTCAGCGGCTTAAGCGCCTGCGCTGCAAGTGGAAGGGCCCGAGTTCGACTCCCGGAACCCACATACGAAAAAGGGGCCGGTGATATCGCTCAGCAGCACGGGTGCCTTCTAGCGTGCGAGGTCCTGAGGTCGACCCCCCCGGTACCCACAAAAAAAAAAAAAAAAAAAAAAAGGAAGAGGAGGTATCCAAACAAGGATTCCACGTCAGCTTGGGTGCCGCCCCGTGGTGTGCCTGGGGAAGTACAGCCTTGCTGGGCCACTTCCCTGCCAAATGGAGCTGTGGGAAATGGGACCCTGCCCTGGGCTGGAGATCCCGGCTCCCCCCACCCAACCAGACAGACCTGCAGCTAAAATTAGGACCCTGGGGCTCCTTCTACATACGAACACCTCCTGGATCTCAGTTGTAACCACAGAGGCCGGGAGCCTCACTTGCCATGGGCCATGATCCTCCAGGGTTTTCCTTTCCTTGCCGTTTACACACGTTTCAGTTTTTCCAAGTGGAAACCCTCCACTTAAGTCCCACCCTTCACCTTTCCTTAAACCGCCAGCTTCAGAGCACACGTTGCCTATGCCTTTATCTGTAGGTGGAAAAACTGGCCCGGACACTGTTCTTGTGGAAGATTGAAGTCCATGACCAGAAGGAACGTGTGTATGAGATGCGACGCTGGAATGAGGCCTTGGTTACCAACATGTTGCCTGAGCATGTCGCACGGCATTTCCTTGGGTCCAAGAAGAGAGACGAGGTGAGGGGTGAGCCCTACAGGCTGGGACCAGGAGCCCGGCCGTTTGTCTTCATGTGTTCTTCCTTGCGGGAGCACCCCAGGGCCCAGCCCCAAGCAGCAGCGTTAGCAGCAAAAGGGAAGTCCCCAGGCTCCTCGTGGTGGACAGCTGTAGACCCTGCTCACGCAGTCACAGCCCTGCGGCCCCGCGCAGAGGATGGGACCTGGCCAGTGTTCCGCTTCTGTCAGTGTGATCTTCTGAAAGCAGTGTGGCCTTACCAACTCCACTGAACCCTCTTTCTCAAAGTTGGGTTGTTACAAGAACTTGGAAAGCTGTTTTTCATTTATTCTGAGTTGTGATGCACTATTCTCTAATTATTCAACATTGGGATAATCTGAGAGGAGCCTGGGTCCGAGTGCATACGTTGTGTGTGGAGGAGCACACTTGGGCCTTGCCTCTTTTCAGGAGCTGTACAGCCAGTCCTATGATGAGATTGGAGTCATGTTTGCCTCTCTGCCCAACTTTGCTGACTTCTATACAGAGGAGAGCATTAATAATGGTGGCATCGAGTGTCTGCGGTTCCTCAATGAGATCATCTCTGATTTCGACTCCGTGAGTGCCCTCCTGCCCTTCCTGTCACAGTTAACCCATCCTAGATCACCTCTCAGGGCAGAAGTCAAAGAGAAGTGAGTGACTACACTGGTTACATTTTCCTGTCACATTTGTGCTCCCGCAGCCATGTAGAACTGCTCGTTCCGAGGGGTGCGTGGGAGCCTGGGAATCATGGGGTAAGGGTGATTCAAGACCAAGACCCGCAGGTGCCAGGATTCCTCCTACCCTCAAACTCAGATGCAGTAAACATTTATCGAGCACCCTGTATACCAGGGAAAATGCTCTTACATATATGATCAGTTACCCAAGGAGAGCTGGCGGTTTTAAGGTTGTGGAAACAGCCTCAGAAAGTTAGGCAAAGGGCCAGTGAGATAGCTCAGCGGCATAAGCGCCTGCCTGGCAAGCGCGAGGTCCCGAGTTCGACTCCCGGAATCCACATAAAGGAAAGAAAGGGCCGGTGATATCGCTCAGCGGCACAAACCCTTGCTGGCAAGCGCGAGGTCCTGAGGTCGACTCCTGGTAACCAAATTAAAAAAAAAAAAAAAAAAAAAAAAAAGGCAAGAATCATGTGGCAGGTAGGTGTAGAGTAAATAAAGCTCTTCCAGGAAAGCATCTCTTGGATGCTTTGTGGGGTCCTTGTAAATGGACACATCTATTGACTTATGCATCTCCTTGACTGCCAACAATCCTCTTTGCTTTATTAACCCTGGCCTCAGCTCCTGGACAATCCCAAATTCCGGGTCATCACCAAGATCAAAACCATCGGCAGCACCTATATGGCCGCTTCAGGAGTCACCCCAGATGTTAACACCAATGGCTTTACCAGCTCCAGCAAGGTACAGGGGCTGGAGAGGAGTCAGGATTCTGCATGGGGGCAAGAGACAGGCAAGTGGGAAATGAGAAATTACACAGGTGAAATGCGAAGTTACGGGCCGGTGAGATGGCTCAGCGGCGTAAGCGCCTGCCTGGCAAGCGCGAAGGCCCGAGTTCAACTCCCGGAACCCACATACGAAAAAAGGGCCGGTGATATCGCTCAGCGACACGGGCGCCTGCTGGCGCGCGAGGTCCTGAGGTCGACCCCCCGGTACCCACAAAAAAAAAAAAAAAGAAATGCGAAGTTACTTCATACTGTCGTGCAAAGGGCTCTAAGACACAGCAATAGCACATGCAGTGCAGACACAGAAGAGGCTCACTGAGGAAGTCTAATGAGTTGAGAAACAGCACACAGACAAACCATCACTGTTCTGCAGGGTAGGCCTAAGAGGGCTTGTGGCACCGTGACCACGCCCCTTTCAGGCTGTACACTTTGATGAGAAAGCAGGGAACCCTGGGAACTCACTGGCTGCTGTGGCCTGTCCTTTCGCTAAGGTAATACTAAGCTGTGAAGCCACTGTTTAGCTCGCAGAAGGATGGGAAATGAGCTATGGGGGCCCGGTGACCAGCACTGTTCATCACCCTGCTTTACCCTGACAATTGTCCAATAATGGCAGTGCTTGGCACCAGGCCCCCATGGCTCATTTCCCATTTCTGGGTGACATTAACAACGTAGGGCAAGGGCCTCAAGGGCTTATAAACTACTTGAATCCAAACAAGGACAGCTACACAAAAAAGCTGAAGACCAGGCTCAAACTGGGTGGTGAAGAGACTTGCCTCAGATCGGAAACATGGCAGGCCAGCAGCAGCCGGGTTGGATAGGCTATGTCTTTCCCATGGCCATCGCCCCATCTGCCCTAGGCCTGCCAGAGGGACCTGTGTGAATTCTTTGTGCAGTGACATGCTGGAACTAAAGTGGTTGCTGGCTCCGTTGCGGGAAGGAAAGAAGGCAACTAACAACTAGGTGTAGGAATCCTCCCAGAATGCTGCTGCAGGAAAGCAGCAGGCGAGCAGGCTGCCACGGTGGCAGCCTGGACAGCTCCTGATGCTTCTACCACTGCTCGGTACAGGAGGAGAAGTCGGACAAGGAGCGCTGGCAGCACCTGGCCGACCTGGCCGACTTTGCACTTGCCATGAAGGATACGCTTACAAACATCAACAACCAGTCCTTCAACAACTTCATGCTGCGCATAGGTAAGTGCTCCACGCCACCCGCCCAGCCGTGCTCCTCCCCTTCTGGTACTGAGATCAGCAGGAAAGACTAGAGGCTCCGGAAGACTGGGGGCACATGGGGTGGGGCCAGGTGGCCTCACACTCACAGAGCGGGTGGAGACCTGAAAAGCAGTCATCTTCTGGTGTCACATCAGAAACCTGAGTGATGAAATGGTCAAGCTAGACCTGGCCCTACTGATTACTGACAGCCCAGCCTCCCCTCTGCACCCGGCCAGGAAGAGTCTGCTGTCTGCCTTTTCAAGGTCCAGTGCATGCTGAGGGCTTTACTCCTCGCAGACCATCCTGCCCTTTAACAGTCACCACCACTTCCTCCTCCTGGGTGAGGCTGCAGGAACTTGAAGAATGTGCGGTGTTATATAGCTTTGTGGTAAGGGTCGGGGGGGTCAGGAGCAAACTAATAAAAAAGGAGTGGTCATTTCTGAGAGGGTAATGGAGGCTTGGCGTGTGGTTGTGCCGAACTTTATGCTCTCTACCCCAGGCATGAACAAAGGAGGGGTTCTGGCTGGGGTCATTGGAGCCCGGAAACCACACTATGACATCTGGGGTAATACGGTCAACGTGGCCAGCAGGATGGAATCCACAGGGGTGATGGGCAACATTCAGGTATGTCCAGCAACAGAGCCAAGTGTCCTCAGATGCAGGGAATAGGACAAAAGCAAGAGGAAGAGCGTGCGCTCTCCTGTGCACTATCACCTCCTGCCACTGGCCCACAGTGCAGCGCCATGAGATGAAGGCCCGTGGAGGGGAGAGCCTCTAACTCATTCGCAACACTTAGGCTTAACTTTTGGGGGAAATGAGCCGGCCTTTGGTGGGAGCTTCCTGACATAACAGCTTTCCCTGAAGCAACCCCAATCTGTTAGCTGAGCTTGCCAGAAAAGCTCCACAAAACAGACGTGGGGTCAGGAGAGCCATGGGGGCCTGGTGCCAAGCACTGCCATTATGGGACAATTGTCAGGGTAAAGCAGGGTGATGAACAGTGCTGGGCACCGGGCCCCCATAGCTCATTTCCCATCCTTCTGGGGTCAGGAGAGCAGGAGGGAAAGTACCTGGACCATGTCCCACACATGGGCAACCCGAGGACTATCTTTGGGAAAGTGGATGGCTCTGGAGCAGTCAACCTGGGTTCCATGTCCCTCAGGCCACCCACCGGGGGACTGGGATAGAGCCCCTGTGCTGACCAGTCCAGGCTCCCTCCCTGAGCCAAGCTCTCTTACTCTGTTCTTGGCGTGCAGGTGGTGGAGGAAACACAGATCATCCTCCGAGAGTATGGCTTCCGCTTTGTGAGGCGAGGTCCCATCTTTGTGAAAGGGAAGGGAGAGCTACTGACCTTTTTCTTGAAGGGACGAGACAGGCCGCCTGCCTTCCCCAACGGCTCCTCTGTTACACTGCCCCACCAGGTGGTGGACAATTCCTGAATGGCCTCTAGCTCCACAATGGTCCACATGGGAAGGAAGAATTTATTTTTTGGAACTGAAGAAAGGCATTGGGAAAAGGGCAAATGACCAAGTCCCAGTGTTCTCAGATCGCTGAAGTGCACACTCCCATAGACTTTAAGAATCTCACGCCTTCGTCTGTTTGTGGATACCTGAGCTCTGAGGGTGGCCGTACTATCCTTCAGTGTGCCTGTAGCTTCCCCAGAGTAGGAATCTTAGGCATAGCACTGGAACAGCCCTGCCAGAGTCCTCGTTCCCATGCAGGCCTCCTTCCCCCCCGAGAGGCCATGGCCACTGTGAGCAGGAGTGGAGCAGAGGTGGGACCCAGCTGCCTGTGCCGCCAGGCTGGGAGCAGGTAGGGAACTTTGCTTGGCAGGGCCAGGCACTGCTGGAGGATGCTGCGTTCCCAGCTGGAACTTGACAGCCATGCTGTTGTGGAGAGAGCTCCCCTGGAGACCTGGCTGTGTCTCCACATGGTCCCAGTTGGGTGAAATGGCCCTTGTCCTGATAATCTTGAAAGGTTCTTCTGGAACCCTGTCACCTTAGTCATGAGAGCAAAAAGTGCAATATTTCCTTTCACTTGGTGGGGGGAGGGGGGTTCTTTCTGAAAGAAAATTATATAAACAGATCTACATTTATATTTTTAACCTGTTAAAAAACACTTTCCAATATTGCCTTGCCTTTTGAGCTCTTGCTACAGTCGCCTTTGCTACTGCTTTAAAAGAGAATTTACAGGTATTGACAAAAGAACAAGACTGTTTTATTAAAAGCTTTACTCAACTTAAATGGGATCATTGTGGAAATTCTGTTAATGTGTCTTGTTAAGTGCTTTGCAGATTCAAACCACTGGTGGCCACCATGCTTAGAAGGCAAGAGCTTGAAGTGAGAGATCACTTTTATTAAGCTGCTGCTTCTAAAAGGCAGCCAAGCTGATTTACTGTCTCCGGAGTTTACAGGGCCTCCCGCACATGCCAGAGCCTTGTGAGCCTGTGGTCTAGAAGGGGTCATTTTTGAGTAAGTCTGAGTCCAGCACTGGGCCTGGGGCAGTGATGCCCCCATCTGAGAGAGGGCAAATAAGGGACAGGAACTGTGGGGAGAACATGACCAGCCAGCCAGAGGTTTCACAGCTGTCATCTGGCTCTAAGCCAAGGAGAAAGTGCCAGCACACTGCAGGCTCTAGAGAGAAACAGTATGCTAACGGGCCGAGGAGGTAGGGACAAACAGTTCAGAATCTGGCTGGAGTGTGCAGAAGGAACCAGGAAGGGGAGGGCCTGCTCACCTTCTCAACAATGACTGAATCTACGGGCAGATTTCTGATCATGCTTTCCCAAAGTGACTTCATCTGCTTAGCTTTTATTTCATCCAACAGTATTTTACCACGCCATATTCCTTATTAAAGTGGCCTAGAATACACATTGCTCCACATCAAAGATTAAGTACATTTAAGTACATGACCTACATATCATGACTCTAGAATGTTCTAAGGACTTCCTTTTCGAAAGTCTTACGAAAATGAGGCAGAATTATTCAAAGCTCCCATAAACACTAGAAATTCTTTTTAGTCTTTCACAAAATGTCTTCTATTGGCCTATAAACCATTCTGATTTTCAGCTAAGATATATGATCAAATAAATACCTCAGAAGAACACATGATCTTGAGCATTATAACAAGTGACCAGGCAGTCCTCCAAAATTTCAATGTCTTTGGATTCGAACTTACTCCTTGTCATCCTGATGAAGCAGCAGGTGTTGTCATGGCAAGGATGGTGCCTAGACAGAGCACGGGCCTCTCCGCAGTTTGCAGTTCTAGGGCTGGCCCCAGTGGAAACAGTATTTCAGGAGGCCAGGCTCAAATCCAGCTCTTCTTCTCTTGCAAATGAGGCAAACACCCGATGCAGGGGCTTTGTGCGGAATAGAGCTTCATGGGATGCTCGCTGCTCTTCCCACGAAGCAGACAATGCTTCTTTCCCTAAAAGAGAGATTCTGTTAATCTCAGTGCAGCGGGAGGAATGAGAACCTGGATCATCAATACTCTGAACTCTCATTATTTTTTCTTGTCTACAGCTGAGAGAGGCTGCTCCTTAGGGACCAATATAATTCTGAGACCAGAGACTTAAAGCAGACTCTACCCAGAGAAATCTAAGGTGTGAGACTTGTGGCAGTTTCAAAATTTCTGGCTCCTAAATACATTTTACCCAATTTTTCATAATTGTCAATGTCATATTATGACACATTTACCTGAAAGAAGTTCACAAAAAAAAAGTCCTCTTGGCCAGCCCTGAAAAATTCCCATTTGGAAAATAGACTCTAGAGAGCTAAGTGTATTCTGATGTGTAATGTCCATCCGGCTTCACTGCAGAATGAGCCTTTTGGCTCCATCACAAATGATCCTATGACTCAGCCTCAGCAGTCCCCCAAGAGGTGGTTTCCCTTAAAAACAAATCATAAATTGAAAGAACATGGGCAGAGGCAGGGGGACTAGGACTGTTTTACCATTTACAAAGAGGAAAGGAAACATTGGTAGAAATAGTAATCTTTGTATGTTAATGAGTAAATTTATAGTGTATAAATAGCAGAAAATGTCAAAGGGTCCACTTGATAGATTTTGCTTATTTACCTGTTTCGCTCAAGCCGATGCTCCAGCCAGAGCATACTACAGGACTTCTTTGCTAGGCATCCTTCTTCCTCTTACCTTGATATGTAACAGTGATGTTGGTTGGAAGAGTCGCATTGAGGTCCTCGTACAGTAATCTGGCGCAAAATGAGAAGGACTGACCCATCAGATCCACTTTGTAAGTAAACGACAGCAAGTTGCACAAGGAGTTTCTTTGCAAGGGTCCAGTCAAAAAGGCTGCAGAGTCACTCTAATGGGTGAGAGACAAAGCAAGTATATGATGACTATCACTCCAAAGGCAATCCAAAGCGGCTGTGATACCGCAAACGTATCTACCAGGAGGTGGCCCTTTAATTAGATTTCAGAGGAATAAATGGGGAATAATAAAAGGCCTGAAAAAAGGACCAATGTATAACTAAACCAGGGATGGCGGTGCATGCCTGTGATCGCAGCTACTTGGGAGGCTAAGACAGGAGGACCACAAGTTCGAGACCAGCTTGGGCAGTTCAGCAAGACTCTGTCTCAGAAAGGGCTGGGAATGTAGCTCAGTTTTAGAGCCCCTTGGTTTGACTCCTAGTACCACCTAAAAAAAAAATAAAGCCGGACACAGTAATGTGTACCTGTAATCTCTCAGCTAAAACCCCATCTCAGAAAGGGGGTTGGGATGCTAGGGATGTAGCTCAGCAGTACAGCACTTGCCTAGCATGTGTGAGGCCCTGTGTTCAATCCCCAGTACTGCCCCCCAAACAAAACAACAACAAAAAGTTTAAAATACAAAAAGAGAATGTGTCCCTATTTTCCTTTTAAGTCTACCTTGGGCCTATAAAATGAGGCATACAAGATCCTAGATAAATACCTGAAGTCGATCTGCCTGGTACTTCCTCCCAGAGTAAGCATTTAGGGTCTCACACAGACTGAACAGGAAGTGCTGAATATCAGTCTGTAGGTATTTTGCAGCTATCTTTTCTAGAGGAATGAAGACTGGAATGGAATGGTGATGGATCCGGAGTGGTTTCTGTATGACAAGGTCCACAAAGTAGGAATCCAGTAGGTTCCCCTCAAAAGCAGTGCTGATGCAGACACACACCCCGCGGCTGGTCAGTTTTCCACTGAGCCCTGAGGCAAAGGATGAGACGATACCTCTCAACAGACGCCAGGCAAAGGCACCTGACTTGCCCAAGCATCCCAGCAGCACGTGCAAGGCCTGGCATATAGACATGATGATGCTTCTAGAATGAGTATAGGGTGCTTCCTCTTGACTTAGGCTCACACGGAGACTGAGTTGCTACAACCATGGAAGGGCCGGGGGTCGTGGCACAGCCTGTGATCCCAGCACTCGGGAGGCTGAGGCGGGAGGACCACTGTGAATTCAAGGCCGGCCTAAATTACACAGTGAGGCCCTATCCGGCCTCCCCCCACCAAAAAAAACCCCAAAAACAAACAAATGGAAGGATAGTAGGAAAGAAAGGACACCCTAAATATTGAGTTATTAAAAAAAACAAACAGTGAAAATTTCAGAATACCCATTCTTTTTCTGCCTGAGTGTCAACTTGTGACAGCCCCAGTTCTTCCCACGATCCTCCTGTGGCATAAATAGAAAAATTCCTGTTTATACTGAAACAGGGATTTGAGGAGTTCTATTTGCCCAGTGACATAAAGCAGGGCAACAGTAAAGGAAGTACAGGGTCTAGTACATGCTGAGTTGCTAAAACGAATGGTGTAAGTTGCTCACCAACTGATCTGCTATACAAGTGGCCAAACTTACAGGGAAAAGTATGCCTACAAACCACGTGCTAGTATCGTGTATATAATGTGGGTAAGGGGTGTAAAAGAAATTCTCATGAAGTCAGTCCAGTCTAACAAACCACTGTAACTCACTAAAGAGTCCCAGGATGAATCAGCTTGGAAAAACATTGTACCTGTGAAACGATATGCCTGCAGAATGGCTTTCATGCTTTCCTGTTTCCTTTCCAAAACTTCTTGCTCTCCGATCTCCACTGTTTGGTCAGATTCTACATTGGCAGAAGACGCTTTACCCTGCAAGGTATGCAGCCAATCAAACTGGGTACACGGGGGTACACCACAAAGTCCCTGGCCTCACCTGACTGGATAAAAGCAAAATGTAGAGTGTTTTCTATTATGCAATAGAAATTAGTATAACCATAGCCAGCTGGTGCTATGAACTCACAGCAGAGCAATCTGTGGGTCATGTACCAGAAATCAGAGTAGAAGCCACTAGCTGAACAATTAGGGTTTTGGTAGGAATGGAGAGAGGACTGTAGGAGGAAGGAGAAACTCTAGGATGAGCACAGGGTATGCAAAACAGATGGCTATGAAGAGGTGAAGCTGGGAAAGCTGCTCTGGGTCAGACTGTGAAGGGTTTCAAGTACAGGACTCTAGACCTGCACTTGTAGCTCCGGCCCTGCAGATGGTATCAGGCTGACCTTCCCTCTGAGAGCAATTCGCAAGCTGGGTAAAATACCAAAAATAAGCAAGCAAGCAAGCAGAAGATGGCCTGAGAGTGTTAGAGAACAACCCGACCGCCAGGACTGAAGAGTAAAGGTAAGTACTCTAAAGTAAACTGGCTCTCCATATGCTGTGTCCCTCCCAGCACTTGGTGATTTGTCATCTCAAGATGCCACATAGGAAGCAGGCTATACTCTGTAGCAGTTTCACTGTCTGGGAAAACAAAAACTGGAGACCAATGTTACCAAAGCAGCCTTTCTACAGAATAAAATCCCACAGAAAAGAGAACCCAACCTGCAAGCGATCTGCCCTCTTGGCATTTGCTAATTCCCGAACTGCACATGTGGGACTCGGGATGAAGAACTACACTAAAACTTCTAACAGGGAAAAAGCTAAGCAGAAATTTTGGCAGACAAACAGATCAGGAAGAGCAGCTTTAAC
This sequence comes from Erethizon dorsatum, assembly GCA_028451465.1. Taxonomy (NCBI): domain Eukaryota; kingdom Metazoa; phylum Chordata; class Mammalia; order Rodentia; family Erethizontidae; genus Erethizon; species Erethizon dorsatum. The sequence goes on from CM051824.1 coordinate 70,164,847, forward strand.
AGACCTGTCCCCAACATACTTTCAAACCTGTGAGAGCTACACCTAGAAAAGGGCTACACCTTAGGAGAAGGGCAAACGGGAACTAGACAACCACAGCTGCATGAAGACGGCATGCTCATATACTATATGCCTGTAGAAGTATTAAACTCCCTTTGAAGGAAGATAATGCCACTCAGAGCCCCTGTATTTTTTCATACACAATTCTCATTCAATCAAAGGAAAATTACCAGGCATACTAAAAAAGAGGAAAGATGACTGAAAATCATGAGGGAAAAGACAGATTCAAGGAAATTACCTATCTGAATTAGGTAAACTATAGCTGAACTCTATGAATCAAATGGAAATTCTAGAATCAAACACAGTAATGAAAATTAAAAATCTAACATGTTAATAGGCTGGGCATGGTGGCACACAACTGTAATCCTACTAGCTACTTGGGACGCTGAGGCAGGAGGATTGCCAAATTCAAGGCCAGACGGGGCAACTTAGCAAAACCTTGTATCAAAATAAAAACAATAAAAATGGCTGAAAATGTAGCTTATTTATAGCACCCCTGAGTTCAAACCTCAGTAGGACCCCCAAAACAGCCAACTAGTCAGAAAACACAGGTATATCTAGATTAAAGATTAAAGCAGATATGAAATAAAGAGAAAATAAGATTAGAAAATTAGCAAAGATATAGGTCGTAGGGAAAAAAAAAAACATACAAGGGAGCCACCAAAATTACATAAAGAATGAGACAGATGCATTATTTAATAGCCAAATTTTCCAGAATAGATGAAAAACATCAAGCAATAATTTAAGAAGCTCTACTGCCAAGTTTGGTGGCACTTGCCTGTCATCCCAGGACTCAGAAGGCTGAGGAAAGGAGACTGCTGCAACTTCAGGCCAGCCTATTCTTCAGCGAGACCCTAATTTCAAAAAGAAGGCTTTACAAACACCAAGCAGAATAAAGAAAGAAAACTGTGCCTGGCCATACAGTATTATGATATAAAATTGATGAAAACGAAAGAGAAAATCTTAAAGAGATCCGAGGGAGAAAAAAAGACATCATATTCAAATAAGGCTGGTGAGTACCTAAATATGAAGACTAATACCTAATGCTTGACAGAAACCATGGATCTAGAAACAACTGAATGGTATAAAGTATGAACAAAAATAACTTCAATTTATAAATCCATACTCAGTGTAAAAATGAAAAATACAGTGAAAGATGTTTTCCAACAAACAAAAACAAAATTTACTGCAAAGAGTCTTACACTTAAGTTCCAAAAGGAGCTGCTTAAAGGAAAATAATCCCAGGTAGAAATGCAGGAATAGCACTGAAAAAGGTGTGTATGTGTAAACTCAAAGAATGCTGACTGTAGAAAACAAATAGTACCAAAAAACAATAATAGGTAGATTGAGATCCAAATAATTACATGAAATGTTTGTGGACCAAATACTCCAATGACTCTCAGGCTGGATTAAAAATATTTAATTATATGCTACTTGCAAGAGGAATACCTTAAATATAAGGGCACTGAAAGACTGCAAGTAGAAAAATGGAAGAATTCACAATGCAAAGCCTAGGCAAAAATACTTGTGGGCTGGAGATGTAACTCAGTGCTACAGTGTTTGCCTAGCATGTGTAAGACCCTGTGTTCAATCTCTAGTACCTCCCCTCAAATAGCTGTTGTGCTAGCCAGGCGTGGTGCACACCTGTAATCCCAGCACTCAGGAGGATGATGCAGGAAGGTGCCTGGAGTTAAAAGCTAGCCTGGACTACAAAGTGAGGTCAAGGCCAACCTGAACTACATAGGGAGAGACCCTGTCTCCAAAAAAGAAAAAAAAGTTGTTGGGCTGGGGATGTAGAGCACTTGCCCAGCATCCACAAATCCCTGGGTTCAATACTCATCACCACAAAGAAAAGAAAAGTAAAAGTTGTACTTTCATTTCACAACATAGACTTAAAGGCAAGAAGTTTAACTAAAAATAAGTAATATTTTATAATATAAAGGTTAACTCAACTAGAAGACCCTTAACTGTTTGCAACCAATACTGTATATACAGAAAACTGGAATGTAAGCAAAAATAATTATCATAGTCAAGATTCCAGAAATTCAACAAACGAATGGAATATTAAAAGCTGTTAGGGAAAAGAAGCAAATCACCAATAAAGGAAAGCCCATCAGAATCACAGCTGACTTCTCAACACAAACCCTCAAGTCAAGGAGAGCTTGGGGAAAAATATTTGAAGCCCTAAAGGAAAACAACCTTCTTCCCAGACTGATACACCCCAAAAAACTTATCTTTCAAAATTGATGGAGAAATAAGATATTTCCATGACAAAGAACACCTGAGGAAATTCATGACCACCAAACCAGCACTCCAAAATGTTCTGAAGGACATGCTAGAAAGAGATAACAAGGACTACAACTCCATGAACCCCAACAGAATGAATCCACCAGGCAAAGCAATTAAACAGAGAGGAGGAAAAAAGGGGGGGCAACAACAGGAATATAACATGACAAGAATAAGTCAATACATATCAGTTATAACCATCAATGTTAATGGTCTCAATTCACCAATCAAAAGAAATAGACTGGCAGAATGGATCAAGAAGCAAGATCCAACAATATGCTACATACAAGAAACACATTTAATTCCAAAAGAAATTCATAGACTGAAAGTCAAAGGATGGAAAACAATACTCCATGTAACAGGAACCCAGAAAAGAGCAGGGATAGCTATTCTATTTACAGACACAGTGAATTTCAAGCCAAGACTGATTAAGAAAAACAAAGAAGGTCACTACCTCCCTATAAAGGGAACAATCCAAGAGGAAGAGATAACAACAATCATAAATATATATGCAACAACTATATAAAACACATTAACAGACATGAAAAAAATCACATAAGCACTAATACAATTGTATTGGGGAACCTCAATACCCCACTGTCACAAATAGATCAACTAGACAAAAAAAATCAACAATGAAATAGTAGAACTGAACCAAACTTTTGAATAAATGGACTTAGTAGAGGTCAACAGAGTGTTCCACCCCACATCAGAATACACATTCTTCTCAGCTGTACCCAGGACGCTCTCCAAAATAGACCACACACTAGGCTCAGAGAAGATGCTTAAGTAAATGCAAAGGAACTGAAATTATCTCATATTATCTGACCATAGTGCAATGAAATTGGAAATCAATGGCAAAAGAAACCACAAGAACTTCATAAATCCTCATGAACAACCTATGGGTCACAGATGAAATTAAAGAAAGAATTACAGTTTCTACAATTAAATGATAATGACAATACAACATATTGGAACTTATGGGACACAATGAGAGCGGTCCTAAGAGGGAAATTTATACCAGTGAATCAGGAAAACACAGCAAGTTCAAACAACTTAATGTTGAACCTCAAACTTCTAGAAAAAGAAGAGCAGGCCAAGCCCAACACTTGTACAAGGGAGGAAATTATAAAGATCAGAGCAGATATTAGTGCATTGGAGACTACAGAAACAATACAAAGAATCAATGAATCGGGCCAGTGAGATGGCTCAGTGGTGTAAGTGCCTGCCTGGCAAGCACAAGGGCCCAAGTTCGACTCCCAGAACCCACATACGAAAAAAGGGCCGGTGATATCGCTCAGTGGCACGGGCGCCTGCAGGTGTGCGAGGTCCTGAGGTCGATGCCCAGTACCCACACACACAAAAAAAAACCCCCAAAAACTCCACTAAAAGACTGCTAGATTTAATAAGTAAATTCAGTAGCGTAGCTGGATACAAAGTCAACATTCAAAAATCAATAGCCTTCCTGAACACAAATAACAAACTCACTGAGAGAAATTAGGGAAACAACACCTTTCACAACAGCATCCAAAATAACGAAATACCTAAGAATCAATCTAATGAAGGATGTAAAGACCTCTACATTGAAAACCACAGTACTCTGAAAAAGGAGATTGAAGAGGATATCAGAAAATGGAAAGATATCCCTTGCTCTTGGGTAGGAAGAGCTAATATAGTGAAAATGGCCATATTTCCAAAACTGTTACACAGATTTAATCCAATTCCAATCAAAATCCCAACAGCATATCTCACAGAATTAGAGAAAACAATCCTAAAATTCATTTGGAACCAGAAGAGACCTAGAATAGCAAAGGCAATTCTGGGCAACAAAGGCAAGGCAGGGCATCACAATCCCTGATTTGAAATTATACTATAAAGCTACTGTGATAAAAACAGCATGATACTGGCAAAAAAAAAAAAAAAAAAAAAAAAAAACCAAACCAGACCCAAGGATCAGTGGAACAGATTAGAAGATGCAGAAACAACTTCAGACATACTTAGCCACCTTATCTTTGAAAGATAGCCTCTTTAATAAATGGTGCTGGAAAAACTGGCTTGGCACATGTCGAAGATTAAAACTAGACCAGTATCTTTCACCATGTACTAAACTAAAGTCAAAATGGATCAAAGGGGCCGGTGATATAGCTCAGTGGCATAAGTGCCTGCCTGGCAAGTGCGAGGTCCTGAGTTCGACTCCTGGTACCCTCATATAAAAAAAAATGGATCAAAGATCTAAATATTAAAACAGAAACACTAAATCTGCTGGAAGACAGAATAGGTAAAACTCTTGAAGACAATGGTGTAGGCAAAGACTTTATGAATAAAACCTTGATCATACAGGAACTATCACAAAGAATCAACAACTGGGATCTCATTAAAAAGCTTTTGCACAGCAAGAGAAACCACCAACAGAGTGAAGAGACAACCCACAGTGTGGGAAAAAATGTTTGCCAGCTATTCCTCAGACAAAGGATTACTATCAAGAACATATAAAGAACTAAAAAAAAACCAGAGCCCCCAAACTGAAAGACCCAATCCAAAAATAGGCATCTAGATGAATATACACTTCTCAGATGAAGAAATACAAACAGCAATATATGAAAACATGTTCAACATAACCGTTCCTTTGAGAAATGCAAATTAAAATAACACTGAGATTCCATCTTACCCCAGAAAGAATAGCTATGATCAAAAAATCAACCAGTAACAAATGCTGGTGGGGCTGTGGAGTAAAAGGAACCCTTCTCCACTGTTGGTGGGAGTGTACTGGTACAACCACTATGGAAATCAGTATGGAGATTCCTTCAAAAAAACTAGGACTAGAGGGTACATTTGACCCAGGCATTCCCCTCCTGGGTATCTTCCCAAAAGAACTGAAAGCATCATACCACAGTGATATATGCACACATCTGTTTATAGCAGCACAGTCTGTAATAGCCAAATCTTGGAAATCCAAGTGTCCATCAACTGGTGAATGGCTAAAGATGATGTGGTTTGGAGTACTACTCTGCCATAAAGAAGAATAAGCTTGAGACATTTCTAGGAAAATGGATGCACCTTGAGTCCATACTCTTTTTTTTTTTTTTAATGTGGGTACTGGGAGTCGAACTCAGGACCTCGCGCTTGCCAGGCGCTTGTGCCACTGAGCGATATCACCGGCCCCTTTTCTTCCTTTATGTGGGTACTGGGAGTCAAACTCAGGACCCTGTGCTTGCCAGGCAGGCACTTACACCGCTGAGCCATCTCACCGGCCCGAGTACATACTCTTAAGTGAAATAAATCCGACATATGTATGTAAATACCGCATTGTTTCTCTGGTGTGAGAAACCGAAAGTATAAATGAGGACCAAAATGTAATAGGTATTGTGAAAAAGAAAGAAAATGTTCAAATGGGGAGGAGAACACGGGAGAGTGGAGGGGGAAAGGAAAGGAGGGAAAAGTTAAAAAAAAGAAAAAAAAATAAAGAAATGAAGGAAAAAATGGAAACAAAGCTTTTGTAAATGGGAAGGGGAGGAGGAGTTGAAGGGAGGATAGGGAAATGGGGAAACAAAACAAGTTATATCATGTACAGGTACAAATTCTCTATGATCAATGTGATCATTATGTATATCTAAAATGTACCAATAAAATCTGGTTTAAAAAAAAAAAAGAGGGCTGGTGAGATGGCTCAGCGGCATATGCGCCTGCCTGGCAAGCGCAAGGGCCCGAGTTCGACTCCTGGAACCCACATATGAAAAAAGCGCCGGTGATATCGCTCAGCGGCACGGGCGCCTGCTGGCACGCGAGGTCCTGAGGTTGACCCCCGGTACCCACAAAAAAAAAAAGAAAAAAGAAAAAAACAGATCCATAATCACTAGGGGGGCATTTTAACAAATCTCAGTAGGCAAGAAGATAAATAAATCAGTAAGGATATAAAATATTTAAACATGATAAACACAGTAGGCCTTTTTGATATATATAGAAAACAGTACCTCATAAGCACAAAACCCACGATTAATATACATGGAAGATTTACCAAAACCTGACCATGTGATAGGTCACATTCTCTTACCACAAGGGAATTAAGCTACAAACCACTAAAACAAATAACTAACAAATACTCAAAGTTTGGAAATTAAGTAATACATGTCTAAAACCCATAAGCTAAAGAAAACATCACAAAGGAGATTTAAAATATTTTGAATTGATAATGAAAATATGACAAAACTTGTGCGACACAGATAAGGCAGGTCATGCTTAGAGGAGAAATTTATAATCTTAATACATATACAAAAAGTTAAAATAATTAAATCCAACTAGAGTAAAGCAAAAGTCATTGAGAAAACAATGGTCAAGAGAAATTAATAAAGCCCAGAGATAGTTCTTAGAAAAGGCCCAAAAGTGATAAAATGTACCAAGACTGATGAAGGAGAAAGACAGCAAATACAAATTAGTAATAATGGAATAAAAAATAAGATAGTACTGATAATCATATTCACAATACAACTTTAACGTGTTTATATGATTTTGACAAATTCTTTGAGAAAACACAATTTACTAAAAGTGACCTAATACATAAATCCTAAATTTTATGCTGACCAAAGAAATTGAACCAGAAATTCAAAATCTCTTCACAAAAACGGGTCAGGAGCTGGGCATGATGGTACATGCCTGTAATCCCAGCACTTGAGAGGCTGAGGCAGGAGGATCACCACAAATTCAAGGCCAGCCTGGGCTACACAGTGAACTCAATCAAGGCTGCCTGAACTACACAGCAAGACCCTGTCTCCAAAAAAGAAAAAAAAAAGTATCTATACTAAATTTACAGTAAAAAGACTGATTATTTCTACTCAACAATCTAATAGACACCTTGGCCAGTGGATTAGGTGAAAAAAAAAAAAATTACAAGGATGAAAAGGAAGAAGTAAAACTGTTATTGTTTGAACATGCTTAATCCTAAATGTAAAAATTCCAAAGAACAGAAAGAAAAACTATTAAAATATGTAGACTTAGCAAAGTTGCCTTACAGAAAGTCAAATGTATTTCTGTGTAATACAACAATTAGAACATAAAACTTCTAATAGCTTGTGGGTCAAACCCAGCCATGTGTTTTTTGTAAAGGTTCTACTGGCTCACACCATATCCATTTTACCTACTATCTTTCACACTACAGCAGCAGAGCTGAGCAGCTGGCATAGATTGTATGGCTCACAAAAAGCCCAAGATATCTGGTCCTCCACAGAAAAGCCTGCTGTCCTCTGCCACATGCAGTAACACCAAGATTAAATATATAGACAGAGTTTGCCCCAAAAATGGATACACACTTCAGGAAAGAAAAACTTGAACAAATATTTTAATACAAAATTTATTGAGACATCATGAGATTAATACAAGTTACCTTTGGCCTCTACCATTACAAGAGGTGCTCAAAGTGGTGGCCGTCAGCTCCCAAACACTTATTAGCACAGCGAACTGCTGCTTGGGTAACCTTGGTCATTGGGATTGCCGCATGTGCATTTTCAGTTTCTTCTCTAAGGGCCCACAGTGTAGTGGGTTTTCTGTGATACACGATATCCTCTAAGGTCCCCCATATGAGGGTAACACCATCTGTTGTAAAAACATTGTATTATTTTTTTTAAGTGTGTATACATTTGTTTTGGTGGACTCTGTATAAACTTTAAGACATCTATGTATAAAACCATATACATTACTGAGAAAAAGTAAAGAACTAAAACAACATGGGAAGGTACACCATGTACACTAAGTGGCAATGCAGTACCACGTTCTACCCAAACTGGCCTATAGATTCAATACCATCCCAATGAAAACCTAGAGTTTTATTTTTGAAAAGTGATAGCTGACCCTCAAATTTATGGGAAATTCACAGGAACAAGACTTGCCAAGATAATTCTCAAGAGGAGGGAATGTACTACAGGTATCAAGACTTACAGTATATAAACCTCTGACTATAGCACAAAGACAGACAAATGGACAATGGAACAGAATAGAATCCAGAAACAGGCTCATTACAATATATGGGGGAAAGTAATTTTTTCAAGGGCTGGAAGAATTGATACCTATATAGAAAAAAAACCCAAAAAAAACACAAACCAAGAAGAATGACCTCACCAGGTGTGGTTGCGCACACCTGTAATCCCAGTACTCAGGAGGCTGAGGCAGGAGAAATCGCCATGAGTTCGGGGCCAGCCTGAACTACAGAGTGAGTTCAAGGCTGGTCTGAACTACATAGGGTAATCCTGTCTCAAAAAATAGAGAATGACCTCCATCCCATAACACACAACAAAACCTATTCTAGATGAACTGTAAAAGATGAGACAACAAAGCTTAAAATGAGGTAACACAGGAGAACACTATCATGATCCTAAATTAAGGCAAAGACTTTCTAAATGGGAAGCAAGCATAAAGCATAAATTCCTAAAATGAAATTCATCAAAACAGATTGTCTCTTTATCAAAAGACAACATGAGAGAGTAAGAAGGCAAGCCACAGTCTGAGGGAAGATTCTAATATTTATATACAACAAAGAACTAATATCCAGGCATGTGTGACCATGCCCAGGGACCCTCTCATATACTTTAAATCATCTCTCCATTACTTACAATACTTAATACAAGATAAGTATTATAAAACGTTTCGTAGTTGTTACACTGTATTTTTAAGGGAACAGTGGCAAGAAAAAGTCTGTACATGTTCAGTACAGATGTCATTTTTAGTATTTCTGATGCATGGTTGGCTGAATCCATGGATATGGACTGCAGAACCCGGATATGGAAGGCTGACTGTATACTGCACATCAGTCAAACGCAAATTAAATCCACAGTGTGATACCATTACATTCCCACCAGAATGACAAATTTTTAAAACTGACAATATGAAGCATCAGTAAAGACGTAAAACAATAGAAATCTTGCACACTGTTGATGGAATGTAAAACTGGAACAAACAGTGGCAGTATTTACTGAAGTTAATATGCATGCTCTGTGTCCCAGGAACTCTACTGGGTGGGCACGTAACAGAAAAGTATGTTTGCATTAAAAGATAGGAAGGAGAATGTTTATAGAAACAATATTCGTAATCATCCCAAAGTAAAACCACCCAAGTAACTCATGTGGCATCAACAGAATGGGTGAACCGTCACACAGTCAATTATATACTGCGAAGAATGACCACTACATGCAAACAGTATGGATGAATGTCACAGACATACAATTTAGCAAAAGCCAGACATGAGTTTATATTTTTTCATTTATATAAAGTCCAAAAACAAATAAAACCAATCTTGCTGCTGGAAATCAGAATAGTGGTTACCTTTAACTAAGTGACTAGAAGGCAAACGAGAGAATTGTGGGGTACTGGTAACGGTCTATACTTTTTATTTATTTACATGTTCATTTTTTTTTTTTTTTTTTTTTTGTGGGTACCAGGGGGTCGACCTCAGGACCTCGCGCGCCAGCAGGCGCCCGTGCCGCTGAGCGATATCACCGGCCCCTTTTTTGTATGTGGGTTCCGGGAGTCGAACTCGGGCCCTCGCGCTTGCAAGGCAGGCACTTAAACCACTGAGCCATCTCACCGGCCCCTACATGTTCATTTTTGAGACAGGGTCCTACTATGTATTTCAGGCTGGCCTCAAACTCATGGCAATCCTCCTGCCTCAGCCTCCCAAGTGCTGGGATTACAAGTGTGTGCCATCAGACCTGGCTTGTTTTTTTTTTTTTTTAATTCTATACTTTTGATCTGTGTGGTAAATACCTGGTTGTGTTCACTTTGTAAAAAAATTCATCAGATTTGTGCACTTTATATATAAAACAGCAAAGGAAAATTGAAGAGCGGGTAGAACGAAAGGGGGAAAAAGGGAAGGAGGGAGAAAAGGCAAGAGAAAGAATTGACAGTGTTTGGGCAGAGATACAATGTGACACATTTTCTTGGGCATGCAAGATTTACTGGAAAAGTAGAAATACTAGAAGAGACACCAATTAGCAGATTACTTTAATAATCCTGGCATCCAGGTCACCTGAAAAACATGCACACCTGCGGGTGATGCTTGCGCTATGGCAATGGAGGGAGTAAACACGAAGACAATATAAAGGAAACTGACAGGTCTTACTGACTGCACCTCGGCTGGACAGGAAACAGAAGAGGAAGGGTCAATGTTTCCTCTCAGATTTCCAGCCTGGGTGATAGAGATGGCACTGAAGACAAGAACATGAATGGCTCAAGTGTGCTGAGACTGAGGGAACAGACTTAGGTATCCACAGAGGTAGGCTGAGGGATGGTTATGAAGAACTTGCCCGTCCCATCACTAGTACCAGACAATTATTAGTTGGTAATTCGCTCCAACTCTACAGATTTGATCATTTGAAGACTTAAGGACTGCAATCCAGTAAGATCAAAAGTAAAACACGTTATACAAATTTGCCAATTCCCAGATCATGATTGCTCTTTACACCCAGGGGAGCCCACCAGCACCCCGTTCTACTCACTCTGGCTCGCCGCTGTTTTACTTCAGCCATCAGCTTGTCTCGCAGGTGCCTCAGTTCATGAATCTTGGTTCCAAGAGCACTTTCCTCTGCCTGAGCTCTCTGTAGCTCTTCAGACCTTTTACAGGGTCTGTTCATTTGAGTCTCTAGTCCTTCCAAGTGAGCCAAAACACCTAAGGAAAAGTAAAAAGGGAACTTCACAAGAAGCACTTCAAGAAGGAACAGGTATCCTCTCACAGAACTTTGTGGCCAGCTGAATTGTTTTATAATTGTTAAGATACATGCCACAATTACAAAACCAGAGGATCTGACAACCAAAATCAAAGACGATCAACCATTTAGGTTGAACATTGATATAAGAATAGTCTCTGGGGCCAGAGATTAAGCTCAGTGGTGCACTGCCTGCCTGGCAAGTGTGAGGTCCTGAGTTCGATTCCCAGTACCAAAAAAAAAAAAACTAGGGCCGGTGAGATAGCTCAGCGGCATAAGCGCCTGCCTGGCAAGCATGAGGTCCTGAGTTTGGTTCCCCAGTACCCCCATAAAGGGGAAAAAAAAAAAAAAGTCTCTGATTTTTTTTCCTTTTTTGTTGTTTTGTTTTGTTTTTAGATAGGGTCTTGCTATGTAGTTCAGGCTGGTCTCAAACTTGCGGTGATGCTCCTGCCTCAGCCTCCTGAGTGCCACTCAGCCAGGATAGTTTTCAAAGAGAACAAGAGAAAGAATCTGATTTGTCTATCACATACTTTCTAGGCAGGAATACTTTAACTAGGCTTACCGTTTATAACAAAAGCACATCTCTAGTGTGGGAAGAATGATATAATGCTTTACCACAGATTAAATGAAATCTCTCTTACAAAAATTCCATACTTCTATCAGAGTTCAATTAGGTTTCAAAAGTATCAAAAAAAAAAAAAAAAAAAAGTGAGATACACAGACTATGCAAAACCACCTTATTTCATCATTTTTATTACTCAGATTCCTATCTCTTGCTTTCTCAGGGACTTCAGACTATTAGTTAACCCTGTTCTCTGCTCTATTTCCTTTTAGCCGAATCCTCCCACACCATAAACTCAATACCATAAAAAGAAAGCTGAAATTAATAAGCAGGGGGCTAAATCAGTATGGGTAACAGCTCTGTTTAACTATTGTTTGGGGGCCGGTGAGATGGCTCAGCGGCGTAAGCGCCTGCCTTGCAAGCGCGAAGGCCCGAGTTCGACTCCCGGAACCCACATACGAAAAAGGGGCCGGTGATATCGCTCAGTGGCACGGGTGCCTGTTGGCGCGCGAGGTCCTGAGGTCGTCCCCCCGGTACCCACAAAAAAAAAAAAATAACTATTGTTTGGGAGAGACAATAGAGGGGCTACAGAATAACCCTTTGACTGGTCCAGGTCTGCTGATGATCCAAAACTCCCACCTCATTTACTTTAAAAGAAACAAAATTAGGTCACATTAGAGAAGGGATTACTCCTGATAGCAGCATGATTTAAAATTTTTGTTTATTTTGTTGTTGTTGTTTTGAAGTACTGGGGACTGAACCCAGGGCCTTCACACTAAAATACACCTCCAGCCCTTAAGTTTTTCGACTGGGTCTCAGTAAATCGCTAAACTGCCTGAACTTGCGATCCTTCTGCCTCAGCCTCCCAGAATGTTGGAATTACAGGCCTGTGCCGCCGCGCCCGATTCTGCTGTCTTTTGAGATCGGGTCTTAACTGTGTTGCCCAGGCTGGCCTCAAACTCGAGCTCCTCCCACGTCCACATCCTGAGTAGCTGGGATTACAGTCATTACGCCCAGCTGCAACATTTTTTAAATACACCAAGCCACCAAACTTAGTTTTCGTTTTGAAATAACAATAAATCCTAACCCATATACTGGGTCACCTCTTTTGGTCTCGCCGTCCTGACACACAGTTTTCGCTGGCTCCATCTCCTCAGGCCCAGGCCTTCCTATGAAGCGCTCCAGTAAAGTCTACTACGAACCTCGAGGTCCTTCGGGGTGAAAGAACAACGTAACAGTCACACCCACTCCGCGCTAGACAAACCCGGACAGGCTCAGACTCCAGTCCCCGCGGGCTCCTTCCTCGCTGACCCTGCCGCCCCCGGGTCAGTGTCAGCTGCGCCCCCGCCTCCCTCCAAGCCAGCCGGGGTTTCCTGCACACAGAAGGAACTTTAAAGGCCTCTCAGCTCTCCACCCTGGTCACAGGCTCGTCCTGGGTCTTCCCTTTCCCTTGCCTTTTTCTCCTCATCCAGGCCACACGAGAGTTTCCCGCCGTCTACACCTTCAAAAATCAATCCAATCCGTCCCAGAATGCTCTGCGCTCCCGCCGTACAAAAACATGGCGGTGTTCTGCGCCCCTCCCTGATCCCAGCATGCACCGCAGCGTAGACGCAGCCGTTCGGGTGGTCAGGAAGATGGCGGCCTCTGGGGAGGAGTCGCAGATCCTGGTACAATACTTGGTGTTACGAAAAGATCTATCGCAGGCTCCGTTCTGCTGGCCGGCGGGCGCGTTGGTAGCACAAGCCTGTCACGCAGCCACTGCGGCCTTGCATCTTCACCGCGGCCACCCACACACCGCAGCTTACCTCCGGGAACTGGGGCGCATGCGCAAAGTGGTCCTCGAGGTGAGACACCCAGGGTAAGGGTGAGGGACGCCGAGGGTGTCGAGACCGGAAGTGGGTGTGGTCTTGGGTCGGAAGTCTAAATTCGTGAGTCCGTGTGAGTGTGAGCTGACGTGGGGGGAATTTTGTAACTTTTCAGATTTTGGAAAGGGCCTGAGACTTGAGCTGTGGCCTAAGAAGCCTTCTCTTACGGAGGGGATGAGGGTGTGAAGTATGGACGTCAGAACTGTTACTAAGGCTCACCGGAAACTGGTGGCCCCTGCGTCCCTCTGTGGATGCCCGGGAGCACGGAGGCTGGTGCACCGGCCGCGCTTTAAACCGGCGCCGAGGTACCGCCTCCCGGGTAACCAACTCCGAAGGAAATGAACTGATGCATTTACTTGGATGTGACACTATATTGTCTGAAAATAAAGATTTAAATCCTTAGTGTAAATTGAACCTAAAGTAAAAAAAAAAAAGTCAAAAATACCAGACACCAAGGGTGTAAATCTGCATATTTTTAAAAATAGCCGTTAGGATTCTTTCTGCATTTGACCAAACAGATCTTACCCTTTGACTCTCTTGATTCTACTGCTAGAAATACTAGGAGAATAAACAGCTGGAACCACAGAGTTTTGCACAGGGATATTCATACGAGCACTTTGTACTAGTTTAAAAAAAAATGTGGAAGCGGGGCGTGGTGGCTCACACCTGTGATCTCAGCACTTGGGAGGCTGAGTCAGGAGGATCGCCAGAAGTTCCATAGTTCAAGGTCAGCCTGCACTACATAGCGAAACCCTGTCTCAAAAAAAAAAAAAATATTAAATTTCCAATACTAGAGATTGGTTAAATTAATCTGTGCCCTTATGGTATATCTTTTTTGTTGTTGATGGTGTGGGAGTACTGGGGCTGGAACTCGCCTTTGAGCATGCTAGGTGAGCACTTTTACTACTGAGCTACAACCCCCAGCCCTTATGATGTATTATTCTGTGGCTAGCAGAAATCATGTTTTTTGAAGCATAGTAGCATAGAAGAGTGCTCATGTTATGATGCTGATTGAGCTGTATTCTATAATGATTTAAATTTTGAAAGGGAAAGCTAAAAATTACATCTAAGTATTAACTAGTGGGTGGTGGAATTTGAGTTACTATGCTTCTCTATATTTTTAAATGTTCCACATCAAGTACATATGTTAAATGAGAAAAAATGCTTTAAAAATAAATCACTGGCCGAGTGTGGTGGCGCACGCCTGTAATCCCAGCACTCAAGAGGCCAAGGCAGGAGGATCGCTGTGAGTTCAAGGCCAGCCTGAGCTACATAGTGAGTTCAAGGACAGCCTGGGCTACACAGTAAGACCCTGTCTCAAAAACAAATAAAACAAAACAAATCACTGCCTTGTAGTGGAGGGGCAGGATAATCCCTTCATGGCTGGTTGGCAAAAATAGAACAGTATAAGAGAAATATGCTGTTGGGTAGTGAAACAACCAGTAATCTGTGAGAAATGTCTTGAGAATATGTGAGTGGGCAGAAAAGAAGCAGATCACTTTTTGTTTAGAATTTTTTTTTTTTTTTTTTTTTTGTGGGTACCGGGGGTCGACCTCAGGACCTTGCACGCCAACAGGCGCCCGTGCCGCTGAGCGATATCACCGGCCCCTTTTTCGTATGTGGGATCCGGGAATCGAACTCGGGCCCTCGCGCTTGCAAGGCAGGCGCTTATGCTGCTGAGCCATCTCACCGGCCCTGTTTAGAATTTTTTTATATGAAGAGAGCCTCCAGAAATTTATCTGGTTCTGGACTCTCCTTTTCACCCAGCTAGTTCCCTTTTGGTTTAAGACATCATATTACAGTGACGCATGCATACTCATCTTTATAGCAGCACAACTCTTAAGAGCAAAATCTTGAAAGAGACCTATGTGTCCATCAACAGATAAATGGATAAATAAAATGTGTTATTTATAGAATACTACTCTGCTATAAAGAAGGATTAACTTAAGTCATTGGTAGGGAAAGGGATGCTCCTTAAGACCATAATGTTGAGTGAAGTAAATGAGACACACAGGTTTAAGTATCCCGTGGTTTCTCTTATATGAGAAACCCAAAGAGCTAAATAAAAGATAGATAATAGGAAACAGGGAGATAGATCTTTTGCAAATGGAAGGGAGACCAAGAGATGGAGAGAGGAGGAAGGGAGGGGAAGGGCAGGGGAAGTAAAAAGAATTACGATGTGTTTCGTACATGAATCAACTCCCACCATGAATGTAATCATTATGTCCTGCAAACATGTACTAATAAAAACAAAAATTTTTTAAAATTGAGGTTATTAACCAAAAAAAAAAAAAAAAAAAAAAAAAAAACCAAACAACTCCCCTTTTCTCAGATGAGACATCTGAAGCCCACAGAGAACTAAAAGACGTGTGATGATACTGAACTCTTAGCCATGACTTTGGAGTCACTGCTAATTACACCCAGTGCTGCTGCAGCCGTGAAGGCCAGGAAATATCAGGCAGTGCCAAGCTTGACTGTAATTTCACTGACTCCTCATTACTGTGAGGAAACATTGTCATCCCTCTCTCACAAAGGGGAAACAGAAGCACTGCTACATCACATAAATTATCAAAGGTCACACAGGCACCAGGTGGTACAGTGACAGTTTGATGTCCACAGTCGGATTCCAGAGGCTCACTTGCCCCACTGATCGGTACTGTGCTGCTTCTCAGTAAGCGGGAGGGGTGTTAATGAATCCGGCAGGAGGATTTAGGACACTGAGGGCAATCCCAGAATCCTCCAACTTAATAAGAGAAGCCTTTAGTTACCTTTATAGACAAAAATACGCAAAATAACACACTAAGTGTCTTTATTTTCTAAGTCACAAGTTCACTGCTTCCTGCGATGGGAGTCAGCATGGGCTCCTGGGCATAGGTGATAAGGATGACCCAGAAATAATTTCAAAAGGATGACGGAGAATAGTTTGTTCTCCCTTTAGTGAGAAAATAGGAGCCTTCCCAGCAGAAGGAAAACCTGTCTGGGTTTAGCCTAGTAGAATGAGAGGGAATGTAGAAGGTGCATGTTATTTTAGAAATCCTTGTAGTAGTCAGCTCTTAAAATCAGACATGACTGATGGATTAGGGATGGCTGTTGTGGGTACCAACTGTAAAAGAACTAAAAATGTCTGAAGCATCATTGCTGACAATGCATACATCGCAATGGGGAAGAGAAAAATCTCCATTTTACAAAGAGGACTGTTAAGCCTCTTCCTCTGTCCCATCTCCTCTCAGTCCTCCCAAGCCACTTAGCAAAGATCCTACAGACAGCGAGTGGCAAACCAGGGAATGAAATTGTTGCTCTGCACTGCCTTTGGCGAAGCTGTTTCTCCAGTTTCGATTAAGGACCCCCCCTCCCGCTGGCTGTGATGTGTCTAGATGGGCTGTTGAGTCTCTGCTGTGTTCTGCTCCTGTCAGGCCCCAGATGAGACCACACTAAAGGAGCTGGCTGAGACCCTGCAACGGAAGAACATTGACCACACGCTGTGGCTTGAGCAGCCAGAGAACATTGCCACTTGCATCGCACTCCGACCGTACCCCAAGGAAGAGGTGCACCAGTATCTGAAGAAGTTCCGATTGTTCAAATGACCGCTGCTGGCATAGGTGACGGTACCAAGCACGGGAATGCCAGCATCCCTAGGCTTCGTCTACCCCTTTCAGTGTCAGCTGGTTTTCGTTTCCAGTTTTGATGGCTTCTTGAGAGTCCAACTCAAATGATCAAATTAAAGTTGTCATTAATAAGTACTTACTATTAATAATAGTATTAAGTTCAAGTGAGGGAGTGGGTAAGTAGCAATGTTATCTATGGGTCATCGCCCAAATAGAAGCTTTTGTTTGATTCCAGTATGGGGATCAAGGGAACCCATTTCTCTTTTTTGTTAAAAACAGACCTGATTACCCTGGTTTAAAACTTTGCCTTTGAGATCCTTATTTCTTATTCATATCTCATTATAGTTGATGGAGTCTTAGAAAACATCACCTTTAAGATACGGCATTATTTTATGTATCAGGGAAAAATGCTACTAATTACACTAAGACGTGCAATTGACCATGTGTTTCAAAATCAAAGATGTTTAAAAATTATGTATATATACACTTTTTTAGAATGAAATTTGTGAAGTACAGCTGTTTTGTTTTTTGTTGTTGTTTTTATTTTTATTTTTTTGTAATTCATGTGCTTCCACCCTGTATCAGGCCTGCATTTTGCTTGAGAGCAGCCCTCTGCTCTGCTCACCTACAGCGTATCCTGGTGCCAGTGCCCGGATGCCTGCCGCCAGCTATCTGTCAGTAGGAGCTATGGGCATCCTGTGCAGTGGCGGTTATTACTTGCCTGCGGTATAATGCTAGAACTCCTTACTTTAGCCTTCAGGCCCTCCTCATTTATATTTCCTACTGTTTCAGTTGAATTATCTATTCCCTTATCCAAATGTGATGTTTCAACAAAGTCACTGCAATTGCTGTCCTCCAGTCTCTGGCCTGGGAGTAGAATGTTGCTATTCTTCCTCTCCCTTTCCTACTTCTTTTTTTTTTTTTTTTTGTGGGTACCAGGGGTAGACCTCGGGACCTCACGTGGCAGCAGGCACCCGTGCTGCTGAGTGATATCACCGGCCCTTTTCTCGTATGTGGGATCCGGGAGTCGAACTCGGGCCCTCGCGCTTGCCAGGCAGGCGCTTATGCTGCTGAGCCATCTCACCGGCCCTCCCTTTCCTACTTCTGGACTTTACTTAAATGATTTCCAGTTCAAGTGCTATCATCTTTATAGTTTTACCTGAAGCTGGGCATGGTGGTGCACACCTGTAATCGCAGCACTCAGAAGGCTGAGGCAGGAGGATCACTGTGAGTTCACAGTCAGCCTGGGCTACATGATGGGTTCGAGGCCAGTCTGAACTACATAGTAAGACCCTGTCTCAAAAAACCCACAAAACAAAACAAAAGCCAAAGTCCATTTCTTTTTTTTTTTTTTTTTTTTGTGGGTATCGGGGGGTCGACCTCAGGACCTCGCGCGCCAACAGGCACCCGTGCCGCTGAGCGATATCACCGGCCCCTTTTTCGTATGTGGGATCCGGGAGTCGAACTCGGGCCCTCGCGCTTGCAAGGCAGGCGCTTATGCCGCTGAGCCATCTCACCGGCCCCAAAGTCCATTTCTTTAAAGTTTTACCCAGCCAAAAATAATTATTCCCCTTCTGAATGTTTGTAACACTGCACAGTGTTTAAAATATTTCTGTAAACATTTGGACACATCTACAGAAATTGCTTATGAAGCACAGTCTATGTGAGGTTATCTGTTCAGTGGAGACCTATTGCATATCTACTGTGGCAGGCTATACTAAGAGCTGAAAATATTAAAATGTATTAAAATGTATTAAAATATTA
The DNA here is from genome assembly GCA_028451465.1 of Erethizon dorsatum. Classification (NCBI taxonomy): domain Eukaryota; kingdom Metazoa; phylum Chordata; class Mammalia; order Rodentia; family Erethizontidae; genus Erethizon; species Erethizon dorsatum. Next base: position 70,183,673 of record CM051824.1, read on the forward strand.
AAGTGTATTAGTCACTCCTGAGAGAGTGAAATCCTCAGATAACTGACGTAGAAAGAGAAAAGGTTTATCTTGGCTCAGTTTTGGAGGTCCCAGTCCAAGATCAGGAGAACTCACTGCTCCGGGTCTGTGGGGGGTCCCAGGTGGCCAAGGGGGGGAACATGTGGAAGCAAAGAGAGCAAGGAAGATGCCAGGCTCTCATGCTCTCATTTGGGGGACACCCCACTGACCTAAAGACCTCCTACCAGCCCCCTCCAGAGGTCGTACCACATTCCAATAAAGCCCAAGCCTTTGACATGTGACCTCTAGGGGACACTTATCCAAGCCATAGCAATGAGTGAAACAGTTTCTCTCCTCAACACCTAAGCATTTAATGGGAGGGCAGATAATTTCCGAGAGAAGTGTGTGATCCTTAATGCCGTTCTACCAAGCTGCTACACACTAGGAGTTCCTTTTAAAAGACATGGTCACCAGCTGGGTATGGTAGTGCACAGCTGTAATCCCAGCACTGAGCAGCCTGAAGCAGGAGGACCATGAGTTCACGGCCAGCCTGGATTATATACCAAGATGGTGAGAGAAGGAGAGAGAGGAATTTAGGAGAGTGGAGAGGGTCTCCCAGGAATAACTGGAGGCAGAGCCAACCAGGAAGCCAAGTGAACAGAGTTTCAAAAGGGTGAGAGCAGCTGGGCATAGTGGCACATGCCTATAATCCCAGTACTCAGGAGGCTGAGGCAGGAGGGTCCCCATGAGCTCAAGGCCAGCCTGGGCTACTTAAGCAAGTTCAAGGCTAGCTCCCACTATACAGTGAGACCCTGTCTCAAAAAAAAAAAAAAAAAAAAAAAAAAATGGTGAGAGAGCAACCAAGACCAGTATAGAATTTCAATAAATAAGAACGGGGGATATTTAATAATTGGGAATGCATTGTCAAACTAAGTGAAAGAAATTTAAATAGCATAATGAGGGTGGAAATCAGATTGTAGTCTATTGAGACAAGAATGGGAAAGGAGGTAAAAGTGGAGACTATCCTTTCAAGAAGTCTGAAAACCAAGAGAGGAGATAGTGATTGCATGGAAGATGGAAAGATGAATGCTGGGTGCCCTGGGGGAATTCTGTTGGATGCTTGAGCAAGTTGGTGGGTGAGGAGGAGGATAATGAGAGATGATAGTTGCTAAATGGAATAGCCGAGGAAGGAAGTCCAGAGGAAATGAGAAGAGGCGGGGTCGAGGGCCTAGGCAAGGACTGGACTTGAACTGAGAGAGAAGGGAAACTGCTGGAGTCTGGAGAAAAGGTAGTGGAGGAAGGTGTAGATACACACAGATTGATAGATTGAAGGAGGAATAAGGGTGATGATGACCACACCTGATGACTTTTCTTCTGTGAAACAGGAGGCATATAATTCTTCTTAACATAGAAGGTTATGAAGCACTGAGCACTGCATGAGATGGCATAACAGAGTGGCTGGAGCCCAGTCCGCTGTTGAACTGCTTGAATCCAGCTCTGGCTCTCATGCTTTGAAGCTCTGTGAATGTGGGTAAGGTGCTTAACTTCTCTCAGGCCCAGTTCCCTCATCTGTAAAACAGGGATTTACAGTGGTGCTGTGCGGGTTAAATATGTTTTTATGTACAAATCCTATAAGACAGCACCCAGGCACTTAGTGCTGGAGCCTAAGCATGGAAGCTACGTGAGACACAGCCTCAAACAGCTCTTAGCCAAAGAACTCAGTTATTTAACTCCCTTTCTGCTGTCTGGGAGTGGTGCCATCTAAGAATCATCAAGCACTCCCTGATCTTTCCCTTCAAGCCAGCTAGGGAAATGTTTCCAAATGGCACAGCATCTTTACATTTCTTTTGTTGTTGTTAGATCTGAATTCTTCAGTAAAACTTAGTGATAAAACCAGAAAAAGATGAGTATATTAGTCAGTTTTCCCCCTGCTGGACACAATACTCTACACTCACAAAGGAGGAGGGGTTTACTTTAGCTCATGGTTTAGGAGATTCAGTCCATGGTCCGCTGGCTCCAAGGCTGGAACATCACAGTGGAAGGGTGTGGTGAAGCAAAGCTGCTTTGTTCATGGTGGCTTGGGAGCAGGACAGGGGAACAGCACCAGAGAGGAGCAGGAAGGGATCATAGCGAGCACACAGGCCACGCCTACATGGTCAGCCCAGACACATGCAGGAGTGTCCTGTACTAATCTGGAGGTGTTTCTTAACCCGATGAAGTTTACATGTCAGGACTAATGTCTGCGTAGCTGGGAGACTGTCACTCAGGCAGAGCCCTAACACAGAGATCTGAACACAAGTAGCACAAACTTCAGCCCAAGTGGGGAAAGGACAGGTAGTCACATGCTGGTCCCGAATAAGAGTAAGGTAGAAGGAGGGAACACCAGATTCCTTATTAGTATCTACTTAGACTGTTAACAAGACCAGTGGTTCTCAATGTGTGGTCCGGTCCCTTAGATCAGCGTCACTCAGTACTTATTAGAAATGCCAGTTCTCAGGCTCACCGGTACACTCACTTGAATCAGAAATTTGGTGCTACCTAGAAGCAGCTGGGTCCCTTGGAGCAACCAACCTAAAAGGTAAACCCTAAATATGTGCAACTAAAATGAACACGTTATGAGTGTGTGCAGTCTGCTCCCAGGAAGGAGTGAACCTGGAGAGCAGGCATGTGGCCCTAAGTACACTTACACATACCTGCCACGTGTACATGGTTACAGAAACGGTACCTTCTCCAATGGAGCACACACTGGAAGTTTCTTATATGTAAAAAACAGTTTCTGATTAACAAAGTGCATCTATACTACTCAATCCTGGGAATTCTATGTCTTGTCTCAGAGTTTAGAGATTTGGAAAGGATTTGATCTGCTCAACATTAAAATCAGTAGCAGGACTGGGATTGAAAACCAGGTCTTTTGTCGTTCATTTGTTTTGAGACAGCGTTTTGCTATATATATAGTTAAGGCTGGGCTTGAATTTGAAATCCTCCTGCCTCAATATCCCGAGTGCTGGGATTATAGGCATGTGTCATCACGCCCAGCTTTGTCATTTTAGTTTTCTTACTCTTTCCTAGTTGGTTGCTGATTTTGTCTTCCCTCTTAGATGCTGGTTGGAGGGTGGTTTGGAAGGGACACGAGTAGTTCACGCATAGGAAAGCTGTAGCTTCCATTTGAAATTGGTTGATTGTCAGTCTGGGTTATAAATCAGCCCCCTGTGATGTGAGTTGTGTGACTCAATACCCTAGGGTCCAATTATCACTGGATGAGCTGGCAGAAATGAGTTTCTGAACTTGCAAAGTGAGGATCAAAGCCTAGGTGACGTTTCTCATGACCCTGGCAGAATGCAGAGGGCTTCCCTAGAGGGGCATGCAAAAAACTGCCTGTTTTCATGTTTAGTGAACATACAACTTCCACTAGACTCAGATCCTGTCTTGCAGTGCACACTTCTTCCTGCTTCCTGGGGAAGAGTTGGCAATAGGGAGCCACTGTGACTGATGGGAAGGTGTGAGTGTGGAAAAGGCTAAGAACCATCACCTGTGACTACATTTGCCCCTTGAACTGCAGCTGCTCTCTGAGGTCAAACTCAGCACAGCCCCAGCTTCTCATTCTCAAGTTCTAGATGTGGAAGGATCTGACTGTGGCATAAGGTTGGATTTTAGCCGTGAAGGTCTTGCAAAGGCAAAATAAGTGACACTCAAGTTCTGAACCTAGGTTCTTGAGAAATGGGACAAAAAGCAGAGAAACAAAACATTACTTTCATTATCAGTCAACTAGAAGATAGCACTTTACGTGCTGGCTAAATGGGTTTGCTACTTCCCTGTCCTAAAGGAAAGTGTGAGTATACGCAGCAGATACTCTCACTGAAGTTGATGCTTTCTACTGGGCATGTGAAGAAGAACAAATCCCCTACATTTAATCTTTCAAACCTTGATAGATTATTTCTACTCAGTTGAGAAGTGTGATACAAAAGCAATCATCCAGCAATGTGGTTATCCTTTTAGTCTCCAAAAGGAAGAGGCTTAAAGCCCCAAACTAGAAGCATTATGTTAACTAAGCTCACTCTGCAAAGGAAGACAGCAGCAGGGTGGGAGGAAACATCCTACCTCCTGGCAACACTGAGTGTAAGAAAGGCTGAAAAGGCGCACATGGTAAAAGAGGGAGACTGACCTGGCAACGGGTGCAAGGCACCTCTGCTGGGGAGGAACGCTGGGACAGTGGCAAAGAGGCTCTTTGAAGTAAGGCACAAGACTGATGCTGTGGCTGCAGGGATGGAAACTGAACCATAAGAAATATGCTGTTACTTTACATTTCATTTTTCCCCAACAATTCCTTGCTAGGTAGCCAGGGTGGTCTGGAACTCCTTATATAGCCCAGGCTCGCCTAGAACTCATGTGATCCTCCTGCCTCAGCCTCCTGAGTGCTGGGATGAGAGGCCTATACCACCATACCTGGTTACTGTGCTATGTTGTTTGTGTGTGCGTGTGTGTGTAGTACTGGGATCGAATTCAGGGCCTTGCACATGCTAGGTGAGTGCTCTACCTCTGAACTACATCCCAAGCCCCACTGTGTAACTTCTCTACGATACAAATAGGAAGAGCAAGGCAGGCAACAATCCCAGAAGATCTGAGATTAAGGCTCAACTCTTCTATTTAATGGCTATGCCACCCCTCACTGGTGACTAATTCATAGCAGATTATGAGATCAATTTAAACAAGGCCCTGTAGAAGCACTATATAACTATTATCACCACAGACAATTTAGTCTCTTATAATAAAATCATTCTTTTTCTCATCTTATTGCATTGGCTAGGACGTCTAGTACAATAATAGCAGTGCTAACAGTAAACACTTGACTTGCTATTAACTTTAGTGGGAATGCGTTTAGACCTTCACTATTAGGTACATTATTTGTTGAGAGTTTTACTCTGCATTAGATTAAGGAAGTTCCTTTTTTTTTTTTTTTTTTTGGTACCAGGAATTAAACTCAGGACCTTGTGCTTGCCAGGCAGGCGCTGTGCCACTGAGCTTTATCCCTGGCCCAGAAGTTCCCTTTTGACACTAGTTTTCCAAATTAAAAAAAAAAATCACAAATGTGTTATTAAAAATCAAACACCATTTCTACATCTACTGAAATGATCACATGGTCCTCGTCTGTTGTTACTATGGTGAATTGCATTGCTAGACTTCAGATCTTACATCATCTTTGTTCCTGGAATAAACCCTACTTGAGGTTATTGCTCAATATGAGAGAGGTGACCTATTTAGGAGACTTGGGTTCTTGTCATCTTTCCACCTCTTGGCTTTAAAAATTGACTTATATGCCGATGACTTCCAAATTTATGTCTTCAGCTCCAACCACTCCCAAAACTCACACGCATATGTATTCAGCTGCTGATCGGACTTCACTTGGATGTCTAATAGGAAGCTCAAACCTACTTCTCTTCCCATCTCTGTTAATGGTAATTCCATTCTTTCAGTGGTTCTGGCCTCAAAATCTGGGAGTTATTTTTTACTCTCTCACATCTGATATCTGATATGTTAACAAATACTGTTGTCTGTATCTTCAGAATATATCCACAGAGCTGGGCATGGTGGTGCACACCTGTAATCCAAGCACTCAGAGGCGGAGGCAGGAGGATTGCTGTGAGTTTGAGGCCAGCCTGCACAACATAGTGAGGCTCTGTCTCAAAAAGCAAACAAACAAACAAACAGAACATATCCAGAATCTGACCACTTTTCTTGATTTCAACTGCTACCATCCTGGTCCAAGTCATCATCTCTTGCCTAGACACCTGCAGTAGCCTCCTAACGGGTCTCCTTGCCTCTGAATTTGCCTTCTCTACAACCATTATCCATACAAAATCTACAGTGATTCTTTTGAAACCAAGTAAGAGCCTGTCACTCCTCTATTTAAAATCTCCCGAAGGCCCTTGTTATGGTTTGGATCTAAAATGTTCTCCCAGAGGCTCATGTGTTCAGGGGTGAGGCTTTTGGAAGATGCTCAACTCAAGAGGGCTTTAACTTCATCAGTGGGTTAATCTATTGATGGACTCACAATTTAGTGGCATTACTGGGAGGTGAGGAAAAACTTAGGAGGTGGGGCCTAGTTGAAGGGTCATGGAGGTGTGACTGAGCACTGTGTCTTTTCCTCAGCCCCCTTTCTGGTTTCTCTCTGCTTCTTGACAACCATGAGGTGAGCAGCTTTCCTGTCAGTCTTCTACCACAGTTTTCCTGCCTCACCACAGGCCTAAAAGCAATGGAGCCACTGACATTGGACTGAAACTTCTTAAACTATAAGACAAAATAAACATTTCCTTTTTTTTTTTTTTTTTTTTTTTTTTGTGGGTACCGGGGGTCAAACTCAGGACCTCACACGCCAGCAGGCGCCCGTGCCACTGAGCGATATCACCGGCCCAACCTTTCCTTCTTTAAGCTGTTTTTGTCAAGTGTTTTTGTCATGGAATGCTAACAAACACACTCTCTATCACAGAGTAAAAGCCAAAGTTTTTATATTGGCCTCTAAGGCCTGATGTGATCCTTGGCTTCACTTCATCACTTCCTGTTCCCTCATCTACTCTGTTCCAGCCTCAGTCCTTCGTACCTCTGCCCAGAAAGCTCTTCTTATATTGCCACAGTCGCCTCACCTCCTTTAGGTTGTCACTCAAATGTCACCACCTCTGCAGGCATGTTCTGCCTTTCCTGTTTTAAATTGTGACCACTCCCCTCCAGTACTCCTATCTTTCCTTCCCTACTTAATTTTTCTCCACAGCACTTGCCATACAGTATTTTGCTTGTCTGTCAACCACCTTTCATTAGTATGCAAGCTCCATGTGGGCAGGATTTTTATTTTCTTCACTGATGCCCCAGTGTCTGGAATAGTACCTACTGTTTGCCAAGTACTATTTAGTTAATACCTATTGGGTGAAATTGTATATTCTGCCATTGCAATTAAATTACTTTAAAAACATTCATTTTAAAAAAATATGTGTGCCAGGGCCAGTGGGATAGCTCAGCGGCATAAGTGCCTGCCTGGCAAGCGCGAGGTCCTAAGGTCAACTCCTGATACCCACATTAAAAAAAAAAAAAAAAAAGTGTGCCATTTTTACAAGGCAAATCCTTAAATCTAAAGATTTTCAAGAAGGCTAGCCACAACTTATTTTGAGATGAAAATTGACAAAATGACTGGTCATCTTTTTATTTGAAGTTCTAAAATCATGTATTAAAGACATTTAATAACCTAGAACTAGTTCATTACACTATTCTATTATCCTTAGCTTTGAAAATTCACTTAATGAAGGGCTTTAAAAAAGCTTTCAAGGGAAGATAGGATGGCAATTAAAAACATGAATATAGAGGTACATATTCTATATAGAAACTTTTCCTCAGTTTGATATGAACTTTAAATTCTAGCTTATTAAGTAATTATCACTTAAAATATAATTGCTAACATCACAAGGTTGTTAAGATGAAAACTAATTAAGATTCTTCTTTTAATAAAAGTTTTAAAGTTGAAAAGGAAAATTAACAGGCGGTATGCAACCTAAAATTTAGTACAGGCAGGTATATAGGATAGTTATTTTGGATTTGAAAATCAAAAGCAGAATTGAACAAGGCTAGACTGCTTCTTCAGGTTTAAGGAAAGAAATCCCAGACACGACATTTGTTCCTGTAACAGGACAGTGTCCCTGTTAGTTGACAGGACTCCTTCGTCCACTTAAGAGTTAAGTCACTCAGCTTCTAGAGGCAATGGTTTTAAAGGCTGGTATAAGAAATTTCACAAAGAGCCATCTTATTCTTAATCATTTCGACATGAAGAATCACTTCTCAGTGGTATTGTACTGTAGGAAATGAGATAGTGGGCTGTGCTATCTACTCATTTTGAGAGAAAAGGCTGGAAAGAGTCTCTCAACTGATGTGCCTTTTCTATTTTCTCAGTTGTGACTATAGTCAGCCCATCAGTGAGGAGGTAATTTCTGAGAAGGGTAAAGAGTTTAACAGGAGCATATATCATCCATAAATAGAAAGCTTGAGAACTTGATGAAATATTAAAGATCAATGCTAACGTTCTGCAAACTCTCCAAATAGGAGCCCTAAACACTGTAGCAAGGCAGTGTAAAAGAAGGGCTCAACTACATTTGGGGACCAGGGAGGGCTTCTGGGAAAGGCATCTAAATTGAAGTCTCGAAGAATGAGTAGGAAGGAGGAAGCATTGCAGGTGGAGGGAAGAGATTGTATGGTTAATGAAAGTGGGAACACAATAAATTTAAGAAAAAGTCCAGGTCAGTGTGGCTGGACCATTTTGTTCTGAGAGGGTGTAGAGCAGTGGTGGTGAATCTATGACAAGCATGTCACACAGTGGGCACACAGAGGCCTCTCTGTCAGCATATGAGCCAAGTCACCCCAGCAGCCAAGCATCAGCTAACAGCGTACATAGGGGCCACACGCATGCTCGGAAAGGAGTAGGGGGGCACTAGGTGATGACATCACAAGCCGCGACTCAGCGGCATCATGCCCAGTTTTCATATGGCTGGACAGTGCAGTGCCAAGGAGATAGATACAGATGTAGATGTAGATATAGATATATAGATATATATGCTTGGTGTGTCTGTTTTAATACATTTGTTTTTATTAACACAAGATTTTAGCTTTGAGTTTTCTTATGAAAAACCGAAATCTAATATCCAAGATTTAGCAGAGAGATGTTCTAATTAAGAGACTGAGATTCTTTTAATGTTGTGCTGTCCCCGTGGCATATTTGAATCTGCAGCATCATATTTAGTTGTTTGTGAAGAATTTATGAAAACAAGAGCAAGGATATATATTTTTTCTTGGACTGGCTATGACTTTAGCAGAAGGTAGGAAATGCACTCCGATGCCTTTTTCAGAGCAGGCCAGAAAATGGGGTCAGTGGAACATTGTCCCCTTGCGCTGGTGGTCAGGAAATTCAAGAAGAACCCCAATGAGATTCACTGCCATAGATTGTTGATTTAGGGACTATCCAGTTCTTTAGTGTTAACTAATAGTGTTAACTATTTTTGGTATAAGGTTAGATTTTATTGTGTGCTTTAAAAAAAAAATTTTTTTTTTTTTGTATTTTTGTAGACTCCACGTCTTGAACACCAAAAAATGACCGCAGTAAAAAAAGGAAAACTGAAAACAGTGGAAGATCATTCCAAGAGGCCTGGACAGAGTCATTTGGAGTGACTGAATGCAACATATACTCCGTAGTGAAAATGTGGTGACACAGATCAAGTGTCAACACTTTGATACCAACCACAGAAGTGTTGCTGAACTTGGTGAAACTGAAAGGAGAGTTTCTTGAAGAGAAATTGATGAAATACCATTCCCAGGATCTTAGTTTTTACAACTGTCTTTCTAAAACAAATCATCTGCCAGATGCCAGCTTTCAAATTTCACTGTGCATAGCAAAACACAGTAAGCCTCTCTGATGGGGATTTTATCAAAATGGCCATGTTGTCTGGGAGTAATTCCCTTTTTCATGATTTCTCAAAGGTAAAATTACACAACACATCTCTGTGATCCCACTTAGCAGAAATACTGTTAAAGATCGAGTACTGTGCACGTCAAGCTGGTCAGCAGCTCGCCACTGACTTACAAAAGGGAGCCTGTTACTCTATGTGCTTGGATGAAAGCACAGATATAAATAATCATGCAAGGCTAGCAGTAATTTTGCATTATGCTGTTGGTGACATCATGGGAGAAGAGCTGGTGAAACTGGTGTCTTTGCCTGGAAGAACACGGGGATAGATACCTAAAATGCTGTGATGGAGGCTTTTTTGTCATAAGAGATAAGACCAGAAAAAGTGGTTTCAATTACCAGTGATGGGACACCTTGTGTGGTGGGGGCAACATCTGGTTTTATACAGTTCTTTGTTAAAGAAGCAAAACATCCAATCATTCAGTTTCATTATATTATACATCAAGAAGCTCTCTGTGCCAGGGAAAGAGCACCAAAAAATTAGACGAGTTCCTCAAAGAGGTCACAAAAATGGTGAATCATATCATGGCTTGTGTTCTTAATGTGTAATAGTTTTAAGCACTTCTTGAGGTTCAGGCACAGTATAATACTTTACTTATGTACAATAATGTTGGTGGCTGGCAGAGGACAAGTCCTACAGAGATTTGTAGCCTGCTTGGATGAAATTAGGCTGTTTATGAATGACAAGGCAGGAATATCTACAGCTTACTGATATGGCCTGGCTTAACAATCTTATGTTTTGTTTGTTTGGTTGGTTTTTTACAGATTTTACATACACTTCAATGTACTGAACAAAAACTACAAGATGTAGGGAAAACAGCAGAAAAGAATGTTTTGTGATATCAAAACATTTGAGAGAAAACTGCAGGTTTTTGAAAGAGACATTGTAAGTGGGCAGCTGAAATATTTTCCAAATGTAAAAATGCATTTAGAAAATTCTACATTTGCAGATGATCCTACAAGCCATCAGGAAACATACAAGGAATTTTCTAGCATTGTGGCAGCTGCAAAGGAGAATTTTAGTAACAGATTTTTACAGTTCTGTAAGATGGAGACAACCCTGTATTTTCTTCTCCAGATAAAGCCAAATTTGAAGAACTTGATTGGGGGGGGTACTGGGAATCGATCTCAGAACCTCATGCTTGCCAGGTAGGCGCTGCGCTACTGAGCTAAATCCCTGGCCCCCAAGAACTTGATCTTTCCTGCTTACATTGGTTAGATTTTGGAAATCTGGAAATGGAGTTATTGGAATTTCAAGAAAGCTCTATCTGAGCCAGTGAGATAGCTCAGCAGCATAATCGCCTGCCCGGGAAGCGTGAGGTCCTGAGTTCGACTCCTGGTACTCACATAAAGGAGAAAAAGGGCCGGTGATATCGCTCAGCAGCACAAGCACTTGCTAGCAAGAGCAAGGTCCTGAGGTCAACTCCCGGTACCCAAAAAAAAAAAAAAAAAGCTCTATCTGGAAAAATAGATTCTATGACCTGCATGTAACACTTGAGAAGATAGTGTATAAAGGGATGACAAAGGACAGCACAGTTGGTAGTTCTGGAAAGGAAGTCCTTAAAGTGTTGAATTCTCTGCTAAACAATTCTAAGTCAATGAAAACCCTTAGGGTTGCTTTTCTTACTCTATTTGGATCATCTTATGCTTATTAACAGCTGTTTTCAGCTTTGAATTATATCAAACCTGATACAAGAAACAGACTAACAGATGACCTGAGTGCTGTATGTGCTGCTCTCAAACTAAGGAAGTGTGAGCCAAGGTTTGACAAATTACCAGCGTGCACACAACAGCAAAGATCACCTTAGTTGTGCAAAAGCACACCAAATGCAAACTTCTACCTTTCAATAAAAAGCTGTTTGTGTCACTGAAAGCTATTATTGTATTTTTCTTTTAAGACAAAAGATGTTAATGTCTGAGTTGTTTTTTCTAAACTAAAACCTCAGTATTCAGGTTTAATTGCAATGTTAATTTATCACACTTTGCGATAAATAAGTGGGTTTTGAGTGCAGTTTGGGCACTTGGTCTCTAAAAGGTTCACCATCACTTTTATAGAGGGTAACAAACTCAAAAATTAGATTTAGGGCCGGTGAGATGGCTCAGCGGCGTACGCGCCTGCCTGGCAAGTGCGAGGGCCAGAGTTCGACTCCCGGAACCCACATACGAAAAAAGGGCCGGTGATATTGCTCAGCGGCATGGGCGCCTGCTGGTGCGTGAGATCCTGAGGTCGATCCCCGGTACCCACAAAAAAAAAAAAAAAAAGTTAGATTTATTTCAGATTGGCTCTAGGCAAGAAGTAGTCATTAATAGCTCCTGAAGGCTGTGTTTCGTAAGAGTTTCTTCTTTCCTTCTTTTACACTGAAGGGTCAACATAAAAGGGATGAAGGTGGTTACTGCAATAGTACAAAGAAATAATTAAGTCTTGAATTTGGGCTGTGATTAATAGGGCTAGAAAAGAGAACATGGCTATGAGGCTTTATAAAGGATAGCTTCTTCTAACTTGGTGAAATAAGTAAAAGGAATTTATTGAAAACGGCCACTAACAGAATGATAACGCAACTAGTTCAGATAAAGTTTACAAAAATGTAGTTGTGGGAAGTTATGTTGATTTGGCACTTAATCTTGAGGTACTAGGGGTGTGCAAGGGGTGGAGTCCATGTGACAATGTTCACCAGTTGGAAATTTAGGACTGGATCTTGAAAGGCTGCTTTGGTAGAAGACAGGCTAAAGACACATACACGTGTAAGTGGTATTACCCTTATACAAATTAAAACAAAATGCATCCTTAACCTCAAAGTTAGTGCCGAATTTTATTTTCAAAATGGAAACACTAACAAGCTCCTACGAAACTTAAGTTCCAGAGAATAACTGCCAACTCACCAACATTCCCAGTCTTTTTGTGTCACTGTCCAATGGTGTTTTCATCGCTAGTGGTTGCGCTGTGCAGTGGGATCAGTGGCAGGTTTCATCCCAAAGCCCAACAATTGGCTCTTGGGTCCAGCAATTCTCAGCCACCTCACTACCAACCTGAGCTTCAGGTTTATCTTCTGTAAAGCAACCTTTGATTGTTTTACAGCAATGTACAGATCAAACATATGTGAAAGTGCCAAACGTAAGAGGTTAGCAGCACAAGTGGGTATTCACCTCGCGCACTGCCTAGCAGAATAGAAAGGAAGAGAAAAATTAACTGGTGTGTAATCTTCATGGAAGCAACCAGCAGCGTAGGCAGGCATCTCTGTACTGCCCACCCTGCCTGTCACACTGTATTGCACCAGCTCATCAAAAATGGAAGACATATTAACCTGTGACTTAGGGATTTTGCTTAGGGCCCCTGGACCCTGGAATTGAAGGAAAACCTAGCTTTCTTTCTCAAGCCAATGTCTCCTGGTTGCTATGAACACCTAGGGGCTTTTCTTTTATAGGCTGTACAAGTTACTACAGTTCTGCAACAAGCACAAATGATTACATCAGAGCCAAATGCCACACGAGAGACATTCATTTGCAGAAGGATCAAGAGCCAGAAAGAAGTGAGTGCTTCCAAGCATGATCTGAGAAAACTAGACTGTACAATTGTGGATCCTTTATCACCTCTCCCATTTTTTTGCTGGAGTGCTGGGGTGGAACCCAGGGCCTTGCACCTGTTAGGCAAGCGTTCTACCATGTAGCTCTACAGAGCTACATCGCCAGCCCTTTAAACATTTTTTGAGACAGGTTCTCATTAGGTTGCTCTGGCTGGCCTCAGACTTGGGATCTTCTTGTCTGAGACCACCAAGCAGCTGGAATTAGAGGCATGTGCCCCTGTGCCAGGCCCTGTCAGCTATTCTTATAGCTGCCCCACAAGGAACCTGCATCTTCTAAAAGAATGCCAGCAGTTTCATGGAGTGCCTTCTTCATCTCATTTAGGTATGTAGAGACGGAATGCTCCTGCCAGATGACCATATGCCAAAGATCACCCCATTTGGTCAAGGAACCCCACTGGCAGGCTTTGAGGGGTTGGGCTTCTCAGCCTTCAACTTATTGTCCCTCTTTTCAAAGCCATATTTAAGTTACTGCATGTGAGAAAGCAATGCCTATGGTCACACAATGAGATTAGTGTGCAGATTCCAAACCAAATCTAAATCACACAGTCCAGGACAGTGAGTCCAGAGTCTGGAATTAGAATATGTGGCTTCATGTCCCAATTCCATGGATAAATAGTGGTGTTTGTGTGACAATCCGAGAGTTTCTCTTTTCAACTCTCTCAAAGGTCTGTGGATTAGATGAGAATGAACACTTCAGAAATCATTGCAGTACAATGTTTTTTCTCTGAATGCTTTTTGTCACCAGCTACAGTTTATTGTGTAGAAGAAATAGCAGCCTATACTTCTGGTTGGATAGGGCTAGTTATGAAAGACACCTTAACAATCAGATGGCACAATTTCCATTTGAGGGTCCCAAAGCCTGGTGAATACTCTTCAGGGAGCCAAAGGCTGACTTCAGTTACTTCTCAGTGCACCAGCTGACCTAACTGTAATGACATGTTTACGAGAGGTCAGAACACTAGTTAATAATTTTAAAAACCAGCTCTCTGGGACTCCTTCCCGTCTCCAGTCTTCATGTGTGCTGCTCCCCAGAAACCTGCTTACTTTGCTCTTTTCTGAGCTCTTTCTGCACCGTCCTGCAAACCTCATCTCAAATGCTATCTTTCTACAAGGAGACCTGCCTTGATCCTCGACAAAGCCCCACTCCCAAAGCGACTCACAACTCTCCTTTGTACCACTTATTCCACCCTGATTATAACTCCCCCGCTCCGTGGGAATGGAAGTTCCACAAAGGCAGGATCCCTTTCTGTCTGTATCTTTTTGTATCTCTGGGGCTGTTGATAAAGAATACAATGTGCTGAATGAGTGAATGAAGATAGAGCTTTGTGATTCTCAATTTTGTTAAACGAGTTCTGGTAGCAATGAAAATAAAATACATAATGAAAACTAATATAGTGTTGGCAGAAAGGGTTCTGGATAAAGGAATGCTTCCTTTGGCAATTTTCTCCAATAAAAAGAATTTATGGGCTTAATTAAATCATCAAGATCTTCAGAGGCACAAAAATGGCCAAGGATCAGGCATGCTCTGAATTATTCCACGTACTCAATGAAGGTGCTCTTCTCAGAAGAGCAGTTGACACCGGTATCAACACGGCAGTCAGCACGAGTGGCACGCAGACAGTTGTCCTGTCTTTGTCAGGGCCTAAGGAACAGTTTCCTAGGTCTGAAGGAATAGAACCTAAAAGGCAAAAATCACAAAGGAGGTAAAGTTTCCTTATTCCAATCTCATTTTTTCCTGGATTGTTTGCTGTTCTCTACTCCTACCTTAGGGTAATTTTAAATCAGCGTTTAGCCCATCCAAGATAAGTTATCACTTTGATCTTATCTGAACTGTGGGAAAGATGATGTTGCTGTCCCATAAATATGATTTCAGACAACAGCCACCAAGTCTTGTGTGTATTCATGTGTGAGAATGTGTGTGAGAAACATGCCCTCCTGCTTCCCTCTAGAATCATACTTCTTTACTGGTCTGATCCTGGTCCCACCTAGTCAACTGTTGGTGAATTTTGGCTGCCTAAAAAAATACACGAACAAGAAACAGGGCTTAACTTTTATAAAATGTATTATCACTTTGAAGGAACATCCTCAAGTAAAAGTCAACATCTGTATCAATAAATGTTGCATAAAAAACTAAGAATCAAGAGAGCTCTGATATCTTGTGGCTCTGAAGTGCTGGTTGGACCAGATCTCCTGGCCCCAGATACACAAGAGCCAGAGTGTTTATTTGCTAGACAGATGGTCAAGTTAGCATTTCCTTAAGACCTCTATCGCAGCTTCACTTTGATCTCAAATGTCACTGGGTTGTTCATGTTAGGGTGACTTTGAGGATCTCTGGCTTTAGGTATCCTTTCTTTATTTGTTAGTCATTCTGGATTTTGACAATTCATGAAGACTGTAGGTTTCATTTCTTCTCTATAAATGAAGAGGCAACCCATGAGGTTGTTAAATGAATTCTATTCAGTAGCTGGAAAAGTGAATTTCCTATGGAATGACAGAAATTACATAGAAGCAAGCAATTTTATTTTCCTCAAATGTAGCAATAATTTTAATCTGTACATATACATAAAACAAACAGTGCAATTATAAAACCTTGAAGGTGACATGCATATTTTAAGGTGCAGTTGGGACAGGGGAAGATGTTAGCATCTCCAATTTTCCTTACCAATTTTCTTTTTAGTTCTTTATGCAAAAGCACTGAGTCAGGAAACTTCATCTGGAATGCTGAAGTTAAAGGTGAACTTCCTGAAGTCTGAAGGTCTAAATATCACGAACAAAATGGAAATGACCTCTAGAGCAGTTTTGTAGGGACTAGAGTAATATGGCTGGGCTTTCAAGCTGGAAATGAATGAAATAAGGGATGCATTTTTTGAAAAACTAAGAGATAATGTTTATAACTGAGTGTCCTATTTCTCTGTCACAGTTGCTACCCATGTGAGCCCTTCCACCAATTTTTCTATTCGGTGTAGTTTCTGAATAGATGCTGTTCAGTGGAGTTATCTGTAACTAGGTGTGGTGAGATGCAGAAAGAAGGACCTGGGGAAATGGCTTCTTCCTTGAAGTCTGAGTCCATATTCCTTGTCCACATTGGTTCTCATGGCCTTTTCTCTGCTGTGCAAGCAGAGGTAGCTGGTGCAGAAGGTCAGTGTTGTCATCGTTTACAGACCCAGGGATGCAGATAAAGGTGAGTGGCAGGGGTTTACCTTTGCTTCTTCCACAATGCCTTTCTCAAGCTTTCCTGGCCTGCAGTGGAACTTCTAGAACTAGAAAGTCAGTTCGCTGGCTCCTCTCTCAGAGGCCAGAGTGAGATGGGATGTGGCAGAGTGATAAGACACAAAGGGAAAACATGATACCAATTAGCCTCAGAGCAGGATAGAGAAATTTATATTTGCACTGATGGAAATTCAAATTCCCAAAGTCAATCTAAGAAAAAAAGCAGATTTTCCTTGAGCACTAATTTCCCTCCGTACAAGCAGCCCATGAACTTCCGGTCGGGTGAGCCCAGACATTCTGGGGCAGTACACTGCAGCTCAGCTGGAACGGCTCTTTCTGGCAGTGCCACTCTGGCATGAACCCCAAAGTAAATCTACATATGGTGTCACAGTTACTAAAATAATGAAATATTACTAGCCAAATGTAACTGCAATTCAACCAATGTTAAATTTCACACACAAATTTAGAAAAATCAAGTGATAATAAAAGCATCAAATTAAACAGAAGAAAATCAATTTCTACAAGAAATCAAATGTATTTACAGTAAGATTAAGGGAAAAATAAGCTACTTGGATCATGAATGTATTTTAAATAACTTTAGCTACCTCACCTGTTGATACAATAAAAGCAGAAAGAACAGGCTGCCTTCCCCCGCACCAAGATTTAATCAGAAAATTGTATCTACAATTACTGACAGAACTCACTTCTTGTCCTTCACCCATCTCATCAAAAATTATTGCATTTTTCCCCAAACTGATCTTTTTTTTTTTTGGATTCCTCTGTGAATATACTCATTTGTTCCTCTTTCCTGGAGGCATCTTGGTTTAAATCCATCTTTTAAAAAAGGAGAAGGGGTGCATATGTGGAGGCAAAATAGTCTCTCGAAGCCAACAGATACAGAATCACCTGAAGAGGCTGATTGTACACACAGGCTGCCTGGGTTTGGGGCCCAGAGGGCTGCTAGGTTTCCAGGAAGGTGACAGCCTTTGGTGGACGGGCACAAAGCCCCACAGGGCCCTCCTTCCTGGGCAGGGTCAGGACTGAGCCGGCAAGGCGGAGTTTCATCTTCCCCTTAGAACTTGTCATTTTGGTTCTCCTCCAAAAGCCTTCATCCAGGTAAGAAGCCAATAACTGATTACAAAAATAAGAATAATTAAATTTGGCTCTCAAGAAACAGATTGTCCAACTGTTCTGCCTTGTCATTTTTTTCAGTATCCAAGGCCTTTACAAAGAAAGAAACAAAAACATCTCTCAATCTCCCAACAAAAGTGAACTTTTTTTTTTGTTTTTGTTTTTTGCTCCAAATGCTACGACCTGAAGAATGGCTGCAGAATGAGATATCAAAAATCTCAGAAAAATATATAATATATTTGTATATCTCTGTATGTCTATTATTTAAATTTCACATTCCTCTGAAAGTGGTTATTCAGTCAGCAGCTGCTGAAGGAGGCTCTTCTGCTGGGCCTGGGGGGCCTGTGGTCCTGGCGTGGGTCTCTGAGATCCCAGTGGGCCAGGCCGGTTCAGGTAAGGGTCCCCGCCTACCAGGTTCACTGTACACTGGACGTCAGCAAACACCTGAACCTGCTGCACCTGCTGGAACACAAATGAAAGATGTGTTTAGACAGAAGGGCCCGCCCCCCCGGCGTATGAGTGGGTACTACTTGAAGTGGAAACTCACTAGAGCATTCCTCTAGTCTGTAGTCACCACAGAGAAGAACTCTTCTGTCTTCTTGTCCTACAAAAAGAAAATCGCTGCACTCATTTTGCTCAGGGTTCTGGAAAGTTCACACTTTAAAAATAAAATCAAAATCGGAATGGTCACGCCTCCTACAGGGTTGCCATCAATAATGAAAGTTGAGCGTCACTGCTAATATTGTCAAGGTTTGGAAAAACCCAGTTTCACAGTCTGAGCATCCAGTGTTGGGTTTTAAAAAATAACATGCTATTTGGAAAATTAGTTTAAAATAGCATTCTACAGATGACTTTAGTCAGGAGAAAAAGTCTTTATGATGTCATTGAGAAATTAAGGACTGTAACCCAGTAATTTCAAAATAAAATGACCACAACTCAGTAGTAGGACATCAGCATTACTACGGTTAATGTCCAGAAGTTTTAGATAGTATCTAAGTATATTATTACATCACTCCTTCACACACTGGCTTTAGAATTACAACAAAATATCAATAAAACAATGGTATTTTTAACTTTTTGTCCAGCTAGACATTTCAATTAAACACTTGAGCTAAAAATAACAGTCTATTAGCTGAAAACAGTGTGAATTTTCCCTTTACTTTCAGTAGGACTACATGTATTCCTTAAAGATGTCTAAAGATGCAAAGTTCTAACATTTTCTATTGGGAAAACAAAGCCAGAAGTTAGTCTTTACCAACCAGCCTTCTTAAAAAGTTGTTTATAGAATAAGGCCAATATCACACTTTTTAATATTCCAGACCACAAACAGAAATGCCTTCCTAGGGCATCTGCATCTAAGTGTCTCAAACTTTTGGCACACTTGTGCTTCATGTTTAATAGGATCATAAAGTATTTAATTTAATTAAATTAATTTATTTTTTTAATATGCAGGTACCAGGAGTCGAACTCAGGACCTTGTGCTTGCCAGGCAGGTGCTTATGCTGCTGAGCTATCTCACCGGCCCATAAAGTATTTTAGATTAGTGATTTTTTTGTCATTCATCACTGATGCATACCAATTACATGCAACTTTCCTGAAAACTCTTCTATCCTAAATAGAACAAAAATTGTTTTCCCCCTGCACGATGGCCTGTAATCTCAGCACTTGGGAGGCTGGGGCAGGAGGATCGCTGTGAGTTCGAAGCCAGCCTGGGCTACATAAGCAAGTTAAGGGCCAGCCTGAACTGCACAGCGAGACCCTGTCTCAAAAAGACAAAAAAAGTAAAGAAAAGAAAAGAAAAAACTTGTTTTTTTATTAACTCCTATTGACCAAATCTCAAATACACTTGTTTTGTTTTGATTTTTTGTTTGTTTGTTTTTGATACAAGGTCTTGCTGTGTAGTTCAGACTGACCTTGAACTCTCTATGTAGCCCAGGCTGGCCTCCAACTCATGGTGAGCCTCCTGCCTCAGCCTCCCAACTGCTGGGATTACAGGTGTGTGCCCCATCACCAGGCTAGCACACAGTCTCTTATCCTTAACACATTTTTAAAAAAAATTTAAAAAAAATTTTTTTGTGGGTACTGGGGGTCGAACTCAGGACCTTGCGCTTGCAAGCAAGCACTTGTGCTGCTGAGCAATATCACCGGCCCTTTTTTCCTTTGTATGTGGGTACCAGGAGTCGAACTCAGGACCTCGTGCTTGCCAGGCAGGCGCTTATGCTGCTGAGCTATCTCACCGGCCCCTTAATGCATTTATATTTCAAGTCTACTTCCTGACAGTTAAGGGAGACAGCCCCTGAGCTGAGCTTTTTAGTGCCTGAGGAATTAAATTTCTTACTAGATTGGCATCGTTTTTCTCATCTTCCTCTTTGCCTAGTTTCCAGATTTTGCTTCTTGTCCCTACCTGCTCCCATCTGTTTTCCTCTTCTTTGGCCTCTCTCTTGTGTGTCTAAAGCAGGCCAGTTCTCTGAGTCTATGCTCCCACTGCCTCTGTGCCCTCCCCACGCTGTACTCTACTGCTCTTTCCTTCTAGAGCTCTCCAGGGCCCTCCTCTCGCCCTAGTCAATAACCCCCCTGCCAGCCCTCTTCTAGCTTCTCTATTCTGCATTCTTTTCCTCTTCTCTCTTCCATCTGGCTCCTCCCCATCCTTATGTCCTCAATTTCCAACACAGCTGGCCCCACATACTCTTCTGGTCCTCCCCTGCTCGTCTTTTTCTTCTCTTTTTCTGGCTATCTGTCTCTATATTTGTATCTAACCCCTCCCCCAGCTTCCGTTTGGCAAATATAAAAACATAGGACCAAACAGAGATGTCACGATGGGCTATAACAGAAGATTCTGCCACTGAAACTTCACATGATCATAAACCATACTGCTTTTTGGGGCACCCCTCCACCCTCTAGCGCTGGGGATTGAACCTAGGGCCTCATGCATGCTAGGCAAGACTTTACTACAGAGCAGTATCTCTAGCCCTAGGCACTGACTTTCAAATCAATATAGTATATATAAAGTTCCATGTTTACATGTTTCTAAATATGAAATACTAGGGCAGAGCCTAAGGTGATTTTGTTCACAAATATT
Source organism: Erethizon dorsatum (assembly GCA_028451465.1). Lineage (NCBI taxonomy): Eukaryota > Metazoa > Chordata > Mammalia > Rodentia > Erethizontidae > Erethizon > Erethizon dorsatum. The sequence continues at coordinate 70,204,164 of CM051824.1, forward strand.
TAAAATCATTCTTGATAAAGACAGGCATGATAAAAACAAACTAGAGAGGAAATTCTACTTCTTCAATTAGAATGTTTAGATAGTCTATTTTTGAAGTTAAAAAACTTGAGAAGACTAAGCCCAACTCTCAAACACATTTCAGCCTTTTTTTTGGAGACAGAGTTTTACTTTATAGCTCAGGCTGGCCTTGAACTTGCAGCGATCCTCCTGCCTCAGCCTCCTGAGTTCTGTGATTACAGATGTGCTCCACTGCACCAGCATTTCAGCCATTTTGAACTGTTGCCTGTAGACTAGGCTTGGGACTTGTTATGTTGCCACACTTTCATAGAAGGGCGAAGCTTGATACAGAAGACGTTTAAGATCCACTGGGGAGGAGCTCAGGGTGAGAACTCAGCGCCGGCCTCTGAAGATTTTCCAGCATAGTTTTTACTTCAATTCAAATACTGTCCTTGACCCCTAGAACTTTAGAAGTTGGCTGCTTTTTGCTTTAAATGGTCTGTAGTGCTGCCCAGTTCATGTCTTGGTGAGTGTGAGACTCAGACTGTCTTCATTACGCCATCACAAAATGCTCTCTCTCTACCTCGTGAGACTTACGTGCTACTTCCTAGAGCTCAGACTCTGGACACAGCTTCCTAACCATCCTTTCTCCTCCTGAACCAGCTGCTCAGCAAGTCTTCCTTCACCGCCTCCACCTGGAGACAACGTATAAACAAGCGTCTCCCTCAGGGACGGCTCTGTGTCTATAGGATTAAGTCCAGATCCCTTAGCTTGATATTCAATCTGGAAATTCACTTCCATCTACTGTAGCAATTCCACCTTCAGTGAATGTGGTGCTCTGGACTAAGCTAAGATACTATTATTTCCCGGTCTCTATGCCCACTACTTCAAAATCCACCCTTACCCTGGCCTCCAACAACCAGCATATCTTTCTCCTTCACTTGGTCTGAGAACTCTGCTTCAAGGCCCAGTTCAGTCCAGCTCCTGTGCAAATACTCTCTGAGTAGCTCAACAATTTGACACTTTGCTTTCTTAGGCTATGTGCACATAGCTATATATTCATATTTCCACAGGCCCTATGTAGTACGGCAGAAATAGCAAGGACTTCGGTGCTAGTAAGACCCGAGTCTGAATCTCAGCTCCTCTTCTTTCTAGCTTTGCGAAGGGTGCATGTGATTAAACTTCCTCAGGTTCAGTTTCTTTATCTGTGAAGAAAAGGGGTACTACCTCCTTTATAGGTTACAGCCAGGCTGAAAGAAGATAAAGCATACAATGCCTAGCACAGTGCCTGGCAAATCATACGTTTCACAATGAATTCCTTTCTTTTCTTCTCCCCACGGTTCACCCAAAGGTCAAGAAAGATAAGTGTATTTCTATCTCCATTTGCAGCATAATGTCTGTGTTAAAAATATTTTTAAGAGACTAAAGACTAAACCAAAGTTATACAAGTGAATTACCCCTTGCCCCGAATTTCTAAATTTAGGTTAATAGAGGAAAGTGGCCACCTTGCCGTTTGCGCTGCTCAGAAACATACTTCTAAAGAGCCAGAGTATATAGCAGACTCTTTTCAGTATGAATTTACTGAGATTTTTTCAGGTGTTTTGACTAAAATGAGTTTTAGCCTGTTTATTTGCAGAATAACAATTAGTGGCCACTTTTGTGATTCTATCATCCTCTCTGAGCACTGAGTTAAATCTTCTGAAAGCTTATCTCATTGCATCCTCTCAACAGTCCTGTAAGCAGACATCTTATTAGTTCTGTTGTCACACAGCAGCTCAGAAGTTCTGTAATAAGCTCACAATGACAGCTAAGAACAGGCCGCACACCAAGATCTGACCCCCAAGCACAAGCTCTTGACTACAATACTACACGGTCTACGGTGTATCTGACAGCTCCGGGCTTAGAATTTTCTTACTGACCTGGGCTCCGTCTGCTTCTGTTTTGAGAAGGTCGGTGGATGACAGCTGGTTGCAGTAGAGGCCTGTGTGTCTCAGTGCTGGGTCATTTATCTATGAAAAGTGAACGTGAGACCAAATTATCAGTTAGTTATTTAAACTGAAGAACAAATTCTTCAATGAAAAACAATGTCACTGACAGAAAAATAATAGGAGGGCAGGAAAAACAAAAAGCTTGGCAATTTGCTACATTGTTGTAAATCCCCAAGTTCCCCTTGTGAGGGTGGGAGTGTGCAGGGAACATGGGGAGAACATCTGGGATGCTGGTGACATTGTTTCTTAATCTGGGTGGTGGTTATTCAGGTGTGTTCAGTTTGTGAAAATTCATTGAGTTGTATACTTTTTCGATATTCTTTTATATGATATTTTAACAAAAAGTTAACCTTCCCCACAAGTTAATTAACAAAAGACTTCTACTACAGTCAAGATTCAGTAATAGGGATCATATTAGTCTGAATTCACTTAAAAATGGACAAAATATGTGAAACAAAGGCACTCAAGAAACTGGACAAAGGCAGTAAGGGGTACGATTCCTAAGAGTTGGGAAACAGTTGAGTCCCTGCTGCAGTGAACTCCCAGTCCATACAGGCTGGCAGTCTCCATGAGCTAAAAAGCTGCAGCTGGAACCTGTGCTCGGAATTTCAGAGAAGACGGAAGCTCCAAGAGGAAGCGCTGGAGATGTGCAGACGCCCTCTTCCCCAATACTGATCACAGTGCAGGAAAGAGTCACTTGAACAGATGAGTGGAATAATTCTCAAAGACCACCTAAGTCTAGGACTAGGTCCCAATCTCAACAGTGCGAATGGAAAATGTGATAATTCATACCGTATCAGGTAGCATACTAGAATGATTCTACCTCAGTAGTAAGGCGAAGTTAGCCCTAGAATAAATACTGCTTCCATCTCACCAAACGAAAAGCAAGACTTGACGGGATTAAATTGTTTCCAAGTAACCGAACCATTTCCCAGAAAAAGGATCAAGAATACTTTTTTTTTTTTTTTTTTTTTTTTTTGTGGGTACCGGGGGGTCGACCTCAGGACCTCGCGCGCCAGCAGGCGCCCGTGCCGCTGAGCGATATCACCGGCCCCTTTTTCATATGTGGGTTCCGGGAGTCGAACTCGGGCCCTCGCGCTTGCTGCGCAGGCGCTTAAGCCACTGAGCCATCTCACCGGCCCAAGAATACTTATAGGAATATAAACAAGGTCAATGTCACAGGTCTGGCATCCAATAAAAATTACCCGGCATGTAAGGAAGCAGAAAAATATTACCCATAATGTAAAAGAAAATCAGTTATCAACCCCAAAATGATTCAAACGGTAGAAGGGATAAGTAAGGATATCACGACTGTTATAACGACAACAGCCCCATCCCCACACCGCGGAATCAGTGGAGCAGCTTCCAGGGTCTCCTGCGCGAGTCACTGGAGCTCCGAAAGGGCGGCACAGTGTCTGAAGGAGTAACGGCCAACACTGTTTCAAACTGGATGAAAACGATATACCCACGAATCAAGGAGCTTAGAGAACTCCAAGAACAAAGAACATCACACCAGAGTACATTATAATCAAGTTGCTTAAAACAAATTATAAAGAAAAAAATTTAAAATCAGCCAGAGAGGAGGAAAAAAATCAATCACGCACAGAGGAACAAGGAAAAAACGACAGCAGGAATCAAATCAGAACGCTGCAATAGAAGATCTTTAAAGTACTGAAAGCTAAAATTGCCAACCTAGAATTCAGGGGAAAGAACGAACAAAAACTAAAAGAGTCATCATCAGCAGACCTACACTACGAAAAACACCAAAGGAGCCAGGCACAGTGGTGCACTTCTGGAATCCCAGCACGCTGGGAGGTTAGGCAAGAGGATGGCAAGTTCGGGGCCAGCCTTGGCAACTTAGTGAGACTCTGTCTCAAAATACAAAAAATAAAAATAAAAATAAAAAATAAAAAAAAGGAAAGCCTTCAGGCAGAAGGAAAATGATAGCAGATGGAAATCTGAAACTATACAAAGAAATGAAGAAAACTGAAAGTAATAACTACATGGGGGGCTGTAAACCACCCCCCAAATCAAAACTAATCAACCAACCAACAGAAAACAAACTGCCAGGCATGGTGATGTGTGCCTGCAATCCCAGAACTCTGGGAGGCTGAGGCAGGAGTAGCACAAGTTCAAGCCCAGCCTGGGTAATGCAGCAAGAGCCTGTCTTAAAATAAATAAAGGAGGTTTGGGGATAGCTCAATGTGAAGACATTGGGTTTAATCCCTTGTGCCCAAAACAAAACAACAACAATAAAAAAGGGTTTCTACACAAAAAAGTAATCAGTGTTTATATATTTAGAAAACTTGCTATAAATTATGGCTGTATAGCAATAGCAATAGTGTGGTCACCATAGTCTGGTTTTTTTTTTTTTGGTACTGGGAATCGAACTCAGGACCTAGTGCTTGCCAGGAAGGCACTTGTGCCACTGAGCTACATCCTCAGCCCCATAATCTGTTTTATGGTTGCAGATCTGTATAATAATAGTAACTACAGGGAGTTACTCCAATAATCTTCTTAAACATTACTTTGAATTTCAACATTCCAAAAAATCTGCAGGAGGCTCCAAGATAACTCTAAATACTTAGGTGGCATGCAACATCCCCAGCAGCTTGTCAATAAATTCTACTCTAGGGGCCGGTGAGATGGCTCAGCGGCTTAAGCGCCTGCCCGGCAAGCACGAGGGCCCGAGTTCGACTCCCGGAACCCACATACGAAAAAGGGGCCAGTGATATAGCTCAGCGGCACGGGCGCCTGCTGGCGCGTGAGGTCCTGAGGTCGAGCCCTGGTACCCACAAAAAAAAAAAAAAAAAATTCTACTCTAAACATGATATAAATAACCCTTTAGCATTCTTTAGGCTTTTCAACCTGTATTTCTGCCTAGGTTATCCTGTGATAACCAATCTTGAATGTTCTTTTCAAATCTGTCTCTCTCTTTCTTGCCTCTGTCTTTGTCTGTCTGTCTCTGTCTCGTGGTACTGGGGATGGAACCCCTGCACCTTCATAATGAAATGAACTATATCCCCATCCTTTTTATTTATTTATTTATTTTTAAATTTTGATAGTGTCTCACTAAGTTGCCCAGGCTGGCTTCAAACTTGCAATCTTTCTGCCTCAGCTTCTTAAATAGCTGGGATTACAGGTGTGTTCCACCATACCTGGCCTTTAGTTCTCTTTTTGAAGGCAACTTTTCCATGATGCTTTTCCTGACCAGGCCCTTTCCTTTTAATTACTCAGTAGTCAATGGTATATACCTTTCCTTTGACATAAAGAGGTATGGTCCTATGGGAGTTTACCTCTTACACAATTATTGTGTTCTGCTATTCAATCCATTGTTCATGTTATGTCTCCTCAACATGTTACTATGTGCGTTCCATAGAGCTATCTTTGTAGATAGTAAGTAATGAATAAATACTTGTTAAATTAAAAGAGAAATAAAGAAAATGTGCTAATATTCAAGCCATTGTGCGTAACATTTTGTAATAGAGCAAAAACACTAAAATTTCATGAGACTAAAATCTTATTTAAGTAGGGATATAGCTCAGCGGCGCAGCACCTGCCTGGCAAGTGCAAGGTCCTGAGTTCGATTCCCAGTACCAAAAAAAAAAAATTTTATTTATAAAGTCTGCCAAAATTTCCACTGTATATATTTAGGGCCGTCAATTAGCAAAAGACAGTGGGAAAGAATAGAGAAGCATGGTTATTTCTGGTGAGTAATCGACAACATATGTGACTTTGCTTGGTACATGAACAGTGGGTGTGTGTGCTGTGTGGCAAGTATGCAGCTATGCCACTTACCTGCTCAGGGCACACAGTGTTCATTCCTGGCATCTGCAAAGAGCTCATCTGCATCTGGCCCAGCATTGGGTTCATGCTCTGAACATTTGTGTTTCCACCTGCCATTGACACGGTGATGCTCATATTGTTGTACACTCCTGGTGGTGCAGGTGTGGGCTGGTTCTGGACAGCTTGACTGAACACACTGTTAACTCAAAAACAATGCTGATTACATTCACTGGTCATGGATAATGTGATTGGATTCTGTTTTAAATTAATAGAGTTTCAAGTAAAATATTTTACATTCTTAAATTACATGTAAAGCTGTATCTCATTACAATATATCAGGACTGAATATAATTCAGATACATTTTGAGCAGGGTGTTGTGGCACATGCCTGTAATCCCAGCACTTGGGAGGCTGAGGCAGGAGGATCGCCTTGAGTTCAAGGCCAGCCTGGGCTACAAAGTGAGTTCAAGGCCAGCCTGGGCTAGTAGTGAATTCAAGGTCAGTCTGAACTACACAGTGAGATCCTGTCTCAAAAAGACAAAAACAAAACAAAATGAAAACACAAAAACCAAACCAAAAACCCAGATACATTTGAACTCTGCCCAGTGGGTTTAAATCTGAAAATAGCTCATTTTAAGTTACAATTATCTTCAATTATCTTCCTATATTTTATAGGAAGCAAAATATAAGGGCAATTACGGTTTTTTGTTTTGTTTTTTGGGTTTTTTTGGTGCATTGAGACAGGGTTTCACTATGTAGTTCAGGGTGACCTTGAACTCACTATGTAGCCCACGCTGCCTCAAACTCAAGGCAATCTTCCTGCTTCAGCTTCCTGAGTGCTGGGATTACAGGTATGCGCTACCACCATGCCTGGCTGGCAATTATATTTTTCAGAGGGTCTCTTTTACTGACTTCCTTCTTCATGGCCAAGATGTCAATTGTTGTGATAACAAAGTTGTCAAATTTTGTTTTGTTTTGTTTTGTTTTGAGATGGTCTTGCTATTTAGTTCAGGCTGGCCCTGAACTATGTAGCCTAGGCTGGCCTCGAACTCATGGCAATTCTCCTGCTTCAGCCTCAGAGTGCTGGGATTACAGAAATGTGCCATCATGCCCGTCCTCAAATTTTATGTCAATGTGTATTAATAGGTAGAATAGTATGGAACATATTTAAACTAGTTCAACTTGCAACTTCGTATTTGAACTCTGAAAATTCTCAGGATGTAAATATATACATCTAAAGGAAAATGATATGAATTTTATCCTTCATAAGATCTATGAAACACTACCTGTTCTATGATTATAAATCAATTGTTAATTCTGGAGATTTGATTCCAAAAAATGATTTTCCTCATCATGGCTTGTTTATTCCTTGTTAGCTCTCAAATGGTAAACAGGATGTACTGACATTTACAGCTGCCAGTACATTAAGGTAATCAGACTGAAATTAACAAGCCAAGAAACAGTCTATTCATCATGTCTGAAGAAAAGCAGCAAATTTTTTCCCAAGGAATTATAACACAAATGCTCACAGAAAATCATATGCCTAGGAACGCTCAAGAACGCATCAGTGGACCATCCATGTCTGCATAGTACGTATGCTTGTGAGGCAGTGGTCCCACAACAACGGTAAACAGAAGCCTATGTGACTGAGTGAGTGGTAAGAACATGTACCAGGTCAGATGTATATCCAGGAGCAAGACGACACAGGGCTTTAGGGGCCCTATTTTGTATTCAGAGCACCACTGGCTACATGCAGAGACTAAACCATGGTGGAGGAATGGTGGCAGCAGGGAGACAGGAAAAAAGCGACAGCGGCATGAGTTAAGTGGAATGGTAAGAAGGAAGCGACGCTAAGAGGGTGACATGATTTGGCAATGTATTTGATGTGAGATGTGAGAGAAAGACAAAACGTTTTTCTTTTGAGCAATTAGAAGAATGGAGTTGTCACGGAGACGGGAAAAAGTAAGAGAGGAGCAGGTTTTAGGGCGAGTTGTGCTAGATTTGAGAGGTCTTTAAACTTCTAAGTGGAAAAGTCAATTAGGTAGCTGGTACAGTCTGGTATCTGGGGATTTGGCTGGGCTGCAGATTTAATTTTGGGGGTAATAAGCATAGAGACAGACATTTACAGTGGTAAGACTGGATGATGTAACCTTGAGAATGAGTTGATAGGGGAAAGAGGTTCTAGAATGAACTCTGCAGGTCAAGAAAATGTCTCCAGCAAATGGTAGTTTCCAGCAAAAAAGACTCAGAGGTAGGGTGAACTTTCAAGAGAGAAAGTTGTCCCAGAAACCAAATGAAGAAAGAGCTTCAAGGGCCGGTGATATAGCTCAGCGGCATAAGTGCCTGCCTGGCAAGCGCGAGGTCCTGAGTTCGACTCCCAGTACCCGCATATTTAAAAAAAAAAAAAAAAGAAAGAGCTTCAAGAAATGATAAATGAAGCTAGGTAAAATACTTTGTGCCTATAATCCTACTCTGGGAGGCTGAGGCAGGAGGACTCCAAGTTCAAGCCCAGCCTGGGAAACTTAGTAATTTAGTGAGACCCTGTCTCAAAATAAAAAATAAGAAAGGTCTGTAACTCAGTGTGAAGGCCTTGGGTTCAATACACCCGCCCCGCAAAGATAAATGGGGGAAGAGACATAGCTCAGTGGTAGAGCACCTGCATAGTATGCACAAGGTCCTGATTTGATTCCCATCACCACAAAAAATTAAGAAATAAAAAAGAAATGATAAGTGCTCAAACACAGTAGATGCTACTGGCAAACATTGCATTAACATTGCAGAGGACATTAACCACCTTGACAAAAACACTCTTGGTGCAATCGTAAGGATGAACGCTTGACTGGTTCGACAAGGAGTGGGAGGAGTGGAGGTTCAGTACAGTCTTTTAAGGAACTGAACTATACAGGGGAGCAGAGAAATAGGTTAGTGAGACCTGTAGGCAAGACTGTTTTTTCAATTCATTCTTTTCTTTTCATGGGGCTGGGGAATCAAACTCAGAGCCTCGTGCATGCTAGGCAAGCACTCTGCACCTGAGCTACACCTCCAGCCCTCCGAGCTGTACTGAAGTACTTAGGTGGAGGCAGAGAGCAAGGGTTTAGTTGGATTTTATTAGGGAGTTTTTGCCGGATACAAGAACAGCAGAGAGAAAGCTGGCAGGGAGTTGAGAGTTGCTGTAAAGGAGAAATTAGAAATATGGACATCAAAAATGAGTTTAGGAGGTAGGGATAAGAACACGCTAGAGACTAAATTCCTCTTGTATGTTACATAGACTACTCCATTCCTAATTTATATACCATCCTCACTAAGTGCTACACAGTTCTCTAACAAAAAGACTTCCTCTCTCACCTTTCAATGAACTTTAAGAGAATATGGCCTTATGTTTTCAATTTTAGCTGCCTTACTTATTATGTTGTCAGATTAAATGGTTTCCCTGTCATTAGAACCAAGACACAACCAATTAAAATCCTTATAAAACTCAAGCGATGTGTGAAAAGTTCAGCAGCCAGGATCTGCGAGAAAAAGACTTCAGTGTGATAATTCTAAGCAAAATGGGTAAGATGAGGCCACACGAAAATCTAAATTTTCAAAATGGAGCAGAATGACCCAAAAGCCTTAACCTCTTTTGTTGTTACTCTCAAATCTTTCAAACACACTATGGGCCCACTACTCAGGCTCTATCGAATTCTAACATTTTAATAGCCTTGGTTTACATTTTTAAGATTTAAAAATGTGCTTATAAAGACTTTTTTGTTTTGGTGGTACTGGGGATCGAACCCAGGCCCTGCACTTGCTGCTAGGCAAGTACTCTACCACTGAGCCACATTCACACCCCTTTTTATTTTGAGACAGGGTCTCACAAAGTTGCCCTCCTGCTGAGGCAGGAGGAGTGTAAATTAGAGTGCTCAGATCATAGAGACCTTTAATCTCTTTCTACATATGTCCCCGGAAAGCTCTGCTACTGATGGGAGTTATTATATTCTGGAGGTGCACTGGGAGATAGGATGAAAAGACTGTGGGCCACTCGACCACTTTTCTGTACTATAAATACACAAATTTGCCTTAACGACTTTATACTTCAGACATTGAAAAATTACTTTTCTTTGTTGATAATGTAAAGTTCAGGTCCTTCCATTTTGCAAATGGAAGTAGCCAATAATCATCTATTCAGACTTATGTGCTGCAGAGTATTAGGAATGTACATATATAGAAACCACCCCTTACTTGTTGCTTCCCATTGTTCCTTGCTGCCAGGCCTTCATGTCTGGTGACTGGTACCCGGAAGTGGGTGGAGTTTGTTGGAGCAGAGAGCTCTGAGGAGGAGGGATTGGCATTGGCACCATGGAGCTTCCCGGGCTTAGAGATGGTGCAAAGTTCGTCTCATTTTGGGGAACCATTCCTGAAAATTGACACAAATTAATTTATGTGAATACACTCACTGTAGACTTATTAACCCCCATATAAGAATAAACTCAAAGGATCTATCACAGTATATTTAGAAATATCTTCTTCTTCAAAGTAGGGAAAAAATAAGTCTCTTAAAATAAGCCAGGATATCTTATATAAACAGATAGATAAACATACAAGTTTGGAAGAATGCTTCCCATTCACTGAGATATTGATTTGCTTAGAAGTACTATGTATGATTTTTTTCCTTTTCTTTTCTTTTTCTTTTTTGAGCAGCAAAGGCCAACAGGAGAAAGTGGGAGACGAACTCACAAACCAACTTCTTGACCTATTTGGGGTCTGGAGATTATATACACAGGATAAAAGAAATGCAGGGGAGGGATAGGTTAATAAAGGGGAGAAATATTCATGTCTTTTCTGAGAATGGGAGAGATTTTCTGGGAATTTGGGTGTCACCTCTTTTCAATCCTTTTATGGATCTTTTGGTTTCATCACAATAGTCAACTGTCTATTGGCGTGTGTGTCATTTAGTAGGCAGATGGGATTATGATGAAGTTAGAGGTTGTCTGGCAGTCACTTTGTTAACATGAATTTTTAAGTGTAAAAACATAATGAACACACATGTTGGATTATTTGGTAATAAAAGTAACCTAAAAAGGGAAACAATTAGGTAAGAAAAACCCATATTTGAGAATGAAAAATAGGAAGTTTTGCTGTCCACACTTCCTCAGTCTTCTCTGTGTTCTTCTTCCTTCCTCTTTTCTTTTTTAAAAACAGATTTATTGAAACATTATCTACAAAACATGAAATTCATCCACTGTAAATGCAGAATGATTAAATTTTTTTTAATTTAAAATTTTAAAAAATGTTTATTTATTTGAGACACTGTAGTCCAGACTGGCCTTAAACTCACTATTCAGCCAATCTGGCCTCAAACTCTTGTCAATCCTCCTGCTTCAGCCTCCTGAGTAATAAGGATAATTTTAAAAATCAGGCAGCTATCCAACTTTGTTCTTCTTTTGAAAAATTGTTTTAGCTATTCAAGGTACTTTGCACTTCCATATACATTTAGTTAATTAATTAATTAATTAATTAAGTTTTTTTGAGACAGGGTCTTCCTATGTATTCTAAGTTGGCCTCGAACTCGCAGTGATCCTCCTGCCTCAGCCTCCCTGAGGGCTGGGATTACAGACATATGCCACCATGCCTGGCTCCATTTTAGGATAAGCTTATCACTTTCCTCAAAAAGTATGCTGAAATTTTGATGTGGATCACACTGATTATAGGATCAATTTGGAGTGAATTGCCTGCTTTTCAGTTTTATTTCTCTCTGAATAGTTTTCTATCTCTGGATAGTTTTCACTGCTATATTCCTTCAAATTCATTAATTTTTTTCTTCTGTAAATTTTATTCTGTTGTTTATTTCATCTAGTGTGTTTTTCCACCTCAGACACTATGGTTTTCTTACAAGAGTGATTTTGGTTTTATGGATATTTTTTTATTTTTAATTTTTTGGTTTTATTTGAGACACGGTCTCACTATGTAGTTCAGGCTGTTTTGAATCAACTTCCTGTATTCACTTTGTAAAATATCTTTCCCTCAGAAAGTGGTAAGAATGATGGAGTAAGTGTGTCTGAAGCTGGGGGTGGTAGTTTGAGAAAGATCTTGTTTCTTTTACTGTAATATATTAAAAAAATTCAAACATTAACAGTACTTTTTATTACAAATTGAAATTTAGTTCCTTCTAGTACAATTTTTTGTCTAGACTATGTCTAGACTGCTAGACCATAACAAGCATCAAAGTCATCTGATAGCAGCAAATAGAATTAGAATTCATACTTCCATCTATTTATTTCTTCAAAGACACACTGAACATCTACTCACTGACAGATCACTGTGCTGAGCATTGGAGAAACAAAACACAGATTAAAACGATCACTCTTTATTCATGCTATTTAAAAAGAAAGACAGCTAGGTTAGCAAGTGATTATAAAGGGTGGTGAGTGTTTATGGTTGGGTTATCAGGGTAGGCTTTCCAGAGGAAATATATCTGAAAGGAGGAAGGAACAGGAATGAGAAAGGAGAGGGAAGCTATTTTACAAAGTGGGTACAGAAGTCTAAAGGCCTAAAAGTAAAAGAGAACAAGGTGTATGCGCTTTCTTAGAACTTAGGAAGTCTGTTGTAGCTGAAACACTGATATGGAGGGAAGGGGAAATACAGGTGTTGGATCTAGCTATGAACAAGTTTGGAGCACTGGTGGAAAATGCAAGCATGTCTGTTCAGTACAGCTGTACACATGAGCCAAAATCTGGTTCAGAGGTAGAGAATGAAGCCATTAGCATGCAGAGGTCCCTGGAGCCCCAGAAGTAGATCACTGAGAAGAATACGTGGAGTAGCATGTTTATTCAGTTCACATAAGAAGGCTCACTAGATGGGCTTCAAGGAACCCATGAAGTGGGTATATTAAAAAAGAAATTTCCTCATGTTTATTTTGAATAGTATCTTTGTATAAAGCAATTCAGATGTTTAATTCTGTTCTTATGCATTCATCATGGCATGATGGTCTAGAAAGGTTTTCTGTTTTCAAAAATACAAGAACACATACTCTGCCATTCCTATTACCTACATGTCCCTTCATTTAATTTGGGCCTATAATAAGCTGAAAAATGCAAAGCAAAGCTAATGCAGCCATCTTTGGTTTTATTGTTATTAACACAGGAATCAACAAATGTTTCTGCTAAGGGCCAGATAGTAAATAGTTTTGGATTTGCAGGCTGTAAGGTTACTGTAACAACTACTCTGTCTGCTGTGTGAAGCCAGCCATGGATAAACTAGTAAGCATGTGAACATAAGAAACTAGTGAGCATGGCTGTGTTCCAATAAAAGTTTATTTACAGAAACAGTGGAGCTGAATTAGACTTACGGACTTTAGTTTACCAGCCCTGAAACATGTTAGGACATATATGTTTCAGAACTTTTGTGTGGCAAATTTACTAGCGATAGAAGTAGAAAACTAATAAATACCAAAGAACCCCTACATCTGAATTTCCTTAAACTACAATAAATTGGTGTGTGTGTGTTTCAGAAGGAGTGATTTGAAAAGGTTGCAACTTTTCTGAACTTGAATTGGTACCAACTCAAAACCTGATCTTGAAGCTCTCTAACCAGAATCCTGGTCATGTTAGAGCAAATTTATAATTTAGAGTAGAAGTTAAAAATACTATTTTTAAATGTTATTTTCTCCAAAAAAAGTAACAATTTTTTTCCAGTATTACTTTGAAGCAGTTTATGGAAGAAGAGATAGCCCTGCTATTTCATTTCAGTTTGGAAATGGATGAAACTACTACTTTTTTTGGGGGGGGGGTACCGGGAGTTGAACTCAGGACCTCGCGCTTGCCAGGCAGGCATTCATGCCGCTGAGCCATCTCACCAGCCCTGAAACTACTACTTTTTACTGTACTTACTTTCTGGGTTTCATCTGTAGTATGAATGCTGACTTTCTCAAAGAAAAATCCTTATTTTGTGAAAAATATTTTTTGTTAATCAAAAAAGTTGGTCTGGGAGAACAATTAAGGTACCAGATAGAATACTTATGACAGATGAGTGTACTGTATGGGCAAGTCAAGCAGCAGCACTTCTCACTGAAATTCTTTTTTTTTTTTTTTTTTTTTTTGTGGGTGCCGGGGGTCAAACTCAGGACCTTGCGTGCCAGCAGGCGCCTGTGCCACTGAGCGATATCACTGGCCCCTTTTTCGCATGTGGGATCCAGGAGTCGAACTCGGGCCCTCGCGCTTGCCAGGCAGGCGCTTACACCGCTGAGCCATCTCACTGGCCCTGAAATTCACTTTTAAGTGGTCTTAAAGTTTACTTCATTCTTTCATTTATATAATCAAGAGGCTTATTTTCATTTTTTTCAGCAACTTGCCATTATTGTGTAAGTTTCATTAAACAAATGTTTATAATTGTCACTATTTATTGGAATATCAACATGACAGAAAGGAAATTTAAAAACCTAGGGCTAATAAAAGAACAAAAAATTAAAAAAAGAAAAACTTTTGCAAACCAGAATGTTCACTGCAGAGGAAGCTATCACCTAAGCAGTTAAAAGTTGTGACACTAATGCAAAGTCTGAGATACTTAGTAAGGCTGATAATCCTTATGTAAACTATCAAAAAAATCACACGAGGAGAAAAACCATATGCAAATTTTGAATTAATGTTCTAAAACATTGTCTGGGGATGACTTTAATTGGGTCTCATTGGGCTCTGTGCCAGCAAAAAAAAATGAGAATGTATTTTGCATATAAAATATTAAAAAATTTAGAGTCAGACAAGTCCTTATAAGTCCTCCAACTTAATCATGTCAGCTATTGAAGAGAGATAAGCCTCAAACATTCAGCCATTCAGTGGCAAGAGTTGAATCTGGAGCCTGGACCTTCTAACTCCACTGCTGGAGTCTTTCCTCTGCTGCACGCTGCCTCAGTGGAAATGTGCATGAGCAAGCCCTGCACACGCCTCTGGGTAATACAGGTGTATCACTTCGAAAAGCAACACACAGTTGTGCCCCTCCTACCTGATCCTGGATACTGGAAGACATTCTGCTGCATCTGAGGATTGATTCCAGTGCCAAACTGTCCTCCCATGTTTCCTGCCATGCCTCTGCTCACCATGCTGTTGCGGGTGGCCAAGGATGCTTCAGAATTTGCTGCCAGTTGTGAAAATGGGCTGGTAGAAGCAGGTGGAGTTCCTGGATTTGTACCATAGTTTGGTGGGTAGGGGAATTGCTGTGGAGCACCCTGAGGAAGACGGGGGTTCCCCATTTGAACTGGCAGTCCAGATGAGGGAGGAAGGTTGTTCCCAAAGCTTTGCTGCCTCATGAGCATGGCTCGCTGCTGCTGTATTAGCTGCCTCTGTCGGTGCTGCTGACTGTACAACTCCCGCTGACGCTGTGCCAACATCTGAGCGTTCAAGGGTGGCTATGAAAGAGGAAAAAGCCTTCACTTACTAACATCATTAGTCATTACTTACATCGGAAAGCTGATAGGAAAAACCCTGAGAGCTCGGGGTAGTAAAATAATTATCATTATACAAGGTAAATTAAAACAGAGAAGGAACAAAAACCTCTTCAATAATACTTACAGGAAAGAAAATGAATTATGAATTAAATACACTTTACAGATTAAAGGTAGCTGAGAAACACTAAGATGATATCTACCCAAAAAGGTGGTTAAATGCAAATTCCTAATTAAAGTGGGAAAAAAATGAGAAGAGTTACAGAGAGTATATATTAATTAGTTTTGTAACACAGGCCAAGAAAACTGCTAAGAGAAACATAAAAACCATAAGGATGTGAAAGAAAATGTACTTGATTGGCTCTATCCTATTTGACATTAGATTGTTAGACTTTTTCATTTCAAAAAAATTTATTGTTTCTAGTATAAACTTAGTTTCTCCACTTTCTCACTGAAATCCTTTACACCACTTTATTTAAAAAGTAAAATGTGATTATGATTTTAATTTTTTTCATTATACTTTTCTACATTTCCCAAATTATTTACAGTGAACATGCATCACGTTTACCGTTAGAAAAACCTACAAATATCATTTAAAAAAGAACCAGAAACCTAAAACCTAACGCCTAACAAATTATCACTTAAAAAGAAAATAATTAACTAGAAATAAAATAGCAAAGAGAATTAAATGGAAACAGCTGTTTTATATCATTATTGCAGCCCAAGAATACTCTAGGCATTAGGGTAACTGGCTAAATAGCTATGATATCATTGATGAGGAAAGAAGTGGTAAAATTAGGTTAAAATCACTTTTTGGTTTAATGAGCAAAAAGTAACATGGCATGTCAACAGTCTTCTTCAGAAGATGTCAATCTTCTGATTATAACAAACAGCTCAATTACAATTAAACTCACCAACTGGATATAGTCCAATCTGGAAGAAAGTAGAATATGCCTTTCTTTTTTTTTTATTGGCACATTTTATTTATACATAAATGATAACATTCATCTTAGGGAATTTGTACCTGTACATGATATATCTTGCTTCTTTTTTTTTTTTGTACCAAGAATTGAACTCAGGACCTTGCACTTGCCAGGCAGGCACTTGTGCCACTGAGCTATACCCCTGACCCCTATCTTGCTTTTTTTTTTCCCATTCCCCTCCTTTCCCTTCAACTCCTCTTCCCCTCCTTATTTACAAAAGCTTTCTTTCCATTGTTTTCCCTTTTTTTTTTCTTGTCCCTTTCTTCCTTTCCCCTTCCTCCCCTCTCTTGTTCCCCTTATCATTTGAATATTTTCTTTCCATTTCCCAATATCTACTATGCATTTTAGGCCTTATTTACACTTTCGGTTTCTCACACCAGAGAAACAATGAGGTATTTAAACAGGTGGGTCCAATTTATTTCACTTAAAGAGTAAGGCCCTAAGATGTATCTGTTTACCTAGAAATGTGTCAAGCTTATCCTTCTTTATGGCTGAGTAGCACTCCATTGTGTAAAAAACATCTACATCTTCTTTATCCACTCACCAGTTGACAGGTACTTGGGCTGATTCCAAGATTTGGCTATTACAAGCTGTGCTGTTATAAACATTAGGTGTGCACATACTGCTTGGTAGGATGCTTTTAATTCTTTTGGGAAGATACCAAGAAGGGAAATAGCTGGGTCTAATGGAACCTCTAGTTTTAGTTTTTTGAGGAATCTCCACACTGATTTCTACAGAGGTTGCACCCGTCTACACTCCCACCAACAGTGGAGAAGGGTTTGTTTTACCCCACAACCCTGCCAGCATTTGTTATTGGTTGTTTTCTTGATAATAGGCATTCTTTCTGGAGTGAGATGGAATCTCAGCTTTGTTTTAATTTGCATCTCTCAAATGGCCAGTGATGTTGAACATTTTTTCATATATTTATTTGCCATTTCTACTTCTTCATCTGAGAAGTGTCTATTCATTTCAGATGCCCATTTTTGGATTGGGTCTTTAAATTTGGGGGGAAATTTTTTTGAGTTCTTTATATATTCTAGATAGTTCTTTGTCTGAGGAACACCTGGTAAAAGTTTCTTCCCACACTGTGGGTTGTCTCTTTACTCTGTTGGTGGTTTCTTTTGCTGTGCAAAAGCTTTTTAATAAGGTAAGATCCCAGTTGTTTGTTCTTTGTGGTATTTCCTGTGCAACTGGGGTTTTGTTCTTAAAGTCTTTGCTTACACCAATATCTTCACGAGTTCTATCTATTCTCCCAGCAGATTTAGTGTTTCTATTTTATTTTATTTTATTTTTATTTTTATTTTTTTTGTGGGTACCGGGGCGTCGACCTCAGGACCTCGCGCGCCAGCAGGCGCCCGTGCTGCTGAGCAATATCACCGGCCCTTTTTTCGTATGTGGGTTCCGGGAGTCAAACTCGGGCCCTCGCGCTTGCCAGGCAGGCGCTTATGCCTCTGAGCCATCTCACCGGCCCTAGTGTTTCTATTTTAATATTTAGATCTATGATCCATATCGATTTTCGTTTAGTGCAGGGTGAAAGATACTGGTCTAGTTTTAATCTTCGGCACATGCAGAGCCAGTTTTTCCAGCACCATTTATTAAAGAGGCCGTCTTTCTTCCAGTGAATGTGTTTGGCTCCTTTGTCAAAGATAAGGTGGCTGAGTATGTCTGGAGGTGTTTCTGCATCTTTTAATCTGTCCATTGATCCTCAGGTCTGTTTTTTTGCCAGTACCATGCTGTTTTTTTTTAATCACAGTAGCTTTGTAGTGTAATTTCAAGTCAGGGATTGTGATGACACTTGGCTTGCCTTTGTTGCCCAGAATTGCCTTTGCTATTCTAGGTCTCTTCTGGTTCCAAATGAATTTTAGGATTGTTTTCTCTAATTCTGTGAGACATGCTATTGGGATTTTGATCGGGATTGCATTAAATCTGTATAACAATTTTGGGAGTATGGCCATTTTTACTATTTGGTTCTTCCTACCCAAGAATGAGGGATATCCTTCCATTTTCTGATATCCTCTTCAATCTCCTTTTTTCAGAGTACTGTAGTTTTCAATGTAATGGTGTTTTACTTCGTTAGATTGTTCCCTAGGTATTTCATTTTTTTGGATGCTGTTGTGAAAGGTGTTGTTACCCTAATTTCTCTTTCAATGAGTTTGTTATTTGTGTATAGGAATGCTATGGATTTTTTTTCTTTTTGGTTTTTTGAGACAGGGTCTTGCTATGTAGTTCAGGCTGGTCCTGAACTCATTATGTAGCCCAGGCTGGCCTCGAACTCACAGCAATCCTACCTCAGCCTCCCAAGTGCTGGGATTACAGGTGTGTGCCACTATGCCCGGCTTGCTATTGATTTTTTTTTTTTTTTTTTTTTTTTTGTGGGTACTGGGGGGTCGACCTCAGGACCTCGCGCGCCAGCAGGCGCCCGTGCCGCTGAGCGATATCACCGGCCCCTTTTTCCTATGTGGGATCCGGGAGTCGAACTCGGGCCCTCGCGCTTGCCGGGCAGGCGCTTAAGCCGCTGAGCCATCTCACCGGCCCTTGCTATTGATTTTTGAGTGTTGATTTTATATCCAGCTACGCTACTGAATTTGCTCATTAAATCTAGAAGTCTTTTGGTGGAGTTTTTGGGGTCTTCTATGTAAAGTATCATGTCATCTGCAAGTCATGATAAATTTAACTTCTTCCTTTCCTATCCTAATTCTTCTTAGTGTCTTTGTCTTGTCTAATTGCTCAGGCTAATGTTTCCAGAACTATATTGAATAAGAGTGGTGATACAGGACATCCTTGTTTTGTTCTTGATTTTAGAGTGAAAGCTTTCACTTTTTGTCTATTGAGTATGATGTTGACTGTTGGTTTGTCATAGATGGCTTTTATCAGATTGAGATAAAGACTATCTATTCCAATTTTCTTTTGTTACCAGGAATTGAACTTATGACCTCATGCCTGCCAGGCAGGCACTGTGCTGCTGAGCTATATACTGGGCCCTATTCCAATTTTCTGTAGGGTTTTGAAATCATGAATGGGTGTTGGACTTTGTCAAATGCTTTTTCTCCATCTATTGAGATATAGTTTATGTCTTTGGCTCTGTTAACATGGTGTATTACATTCATTGATTTGCGTATGTTGAACCATCCTGGCATTCCTAGGATGAATCCTATTTGGTCATGGTGTATAATCTTCTTGATGATTTGCTGCACTCTGTTTGCCAGTATCTTATTGAGGATTTCTACATCTGTGTTCATTAGGGAGATTGGCCTGTAGTTCTCTTTTTTGGTTGGATCCTTCTCTGGTTTTAGAATTGGGGTAATACTTGCTTTCGGGAATGAATTAGGCAGTATTGCTTCCTGTTCAATTTTATTAAAGAGTTTGAGAAGTAGCGGCATTAGGTCTTCTCTAAATTTCTTGTAGAATTCAGCAGTCGATCTTTCAGGACCTGGGCTTTTCTTCGTTGGTAGGTTTTTAATTACATTTTCAATTTGACTGACATTGGTTTATTTAGAATTTTTATATCTTCTCAATCAGCTTTGGTAATTCATATGTATCTAGGAATCTGTTCATTTCTTCTGTGTTTTCCATCATATTAGAATACAGGTTCTTGAAGTAGGTATTAATGATCTGGATTTCTGCAGGATCTGCTGTGATTTCAACCTTTTCATTCCTAATTGCATGGATTTGAGTCTTTCCTTTTTTTTTTATGAGATTGGCTAAGGGTTTGTCAATTTTATTTAATATCTTTCAAAGAACCAACTCTTCTATGCATTGATTCTTTGTACTGCTTTCTTAAGTCTTCATTGCATTAATTTCTGCTCTGATCTTTATCATTTCCTCCCTCGTATAAGATTTGGACTTGACTTGCTCCCCTTTTTCTAGAAGCTTAGGTTCAACATTCTGATATGAGAATTCACCTCTATAACGTTCCCTCATGGGACTGCTTTCATTGTGTCCCATAAGTTCCTGTTGTACTGGCATTATCATTTAATTGTAGAAATTTCATCTGTGACCCATTGGTTGTTCAAGAGGGTGTTATTTAATTTCCATGTGTTTATGAAGTTTTTGTGGTTTCTTTTGCCATTGATTTCTAATTTCATTGCACTCTGATCTAATAATATGCATGGGATAATTTCATTTCTTTGCATTTACTTAAGCATGTTCTATGAGCTTGTATGTAGTTTGTTTTGGAGAATGTCGTGTGTAGCTGAGAAGAATGTGTATTCAGATGTGGGGTGGAACACTCTGTAGACACAACTAAGTCCATTTGTTCAAAAGTTTGGTTCAGTTCTGATATTTCTGTGTTGATTTTTTTGTCTAGTTGATCTGTCTATTTGTGACAGTGGAGTACTGAGGTCCCCCATTACTGTATGTATTAGTGCTTATTTGATTTTTCATGTCCCTTAATATTTGTTTTACATAGTTGTGTGCACTGGTGTTTGGTGCATATATATTTATTATTGTTGCTATCTCTTCCTCTTGGATTGTTCCCTTTATAAGGATGTAATGATCTTCTTGTCTCCCTTAATCAGTCTTGACTTGAAATCCAGTTTGTCTGAAAATAGAATAGCTATGCCTGCTTTTTTCTGGCTTCCAGTCACATGGAGTATTGTTTGCCACCCTCTGACTTTCACTCTATGAATTTCTTTTTGAATTAAATGTGTTTCTTGAATGTAGCATATTGTTGGATCTTGCTTCTTGATCCATTCTGTCAGTCTGTTTCTTTTGATTGGTGAATTGAGACCATTAACATTGATGGTTATAACTGATATGTATTGACTTATCCTTGTCATGTTATTTTCCTGTTATTGGTTTCCTCCTCCCCTCCCCATTTAATTATTTGCTTGGACTGGTGGATTCATTCTGTTTGGGTTCATAGAGTTGCAGTCCTCGTTATCTCTTTCTAGAACGTCCTTTAGAACATTTTGGAATGTTGTTTGGTGGTTATGAATTTCTTCAGGTGTTCTTTGTCACGGAAGTAACTTATTTCTCCATTGATTTTTTTTTTTTTTTTTTTTTGGTACTGGGGATCGAACTCAGGACCTTGCAGCTTGCCAGGCAAGCACTGTGCCGCTGAGCTTCTCCACTGATTTTGAAAGATAGTTTTGTGGGGTACACCAATCTGGGTTGGAGGTTGTTTTCTTTTAGGGCTTGAAACACATCACTCCAAGCTCTCCTTGACTTGAGGGTTTGTGTTGAGAAATGTGCTGTGATTCTGACTGGCTTTCATTTATATATGACTTTTTTTTTTTTTTTCTCTAACAGCTTTTAATATTCTGTTCTTCTGTTGAATTTCTGGGAGCCTGACTATTATATGCCTTGGGGTAGATTTTTTTTTTTTTATCATGGCTAATTGGAGTTCTGTATGCCTCACTTATCTGTATGTCAAATTCTTCTTCCACACTTGGGAAGTTTTCTGCCATTACTTCTGTGAACAGATCTTTTATGTCATTTACGCTATCTCCTGCTTTTTCATTGACTCTGATCAATCTTCTGTTATTCTTCTTGGCATCACCTAGCAGCTGTTGGATTGATTTTTTGTGGTCCCTTGCTATTTTCAAGAAATCTTTCTTTTCATAATCACTTACTGAAATCCTGTCTTCTGTGTCTGATATTCTGTCCTAACATTGCCTCATTCTGCTGCATATACTTTCAATGGAATTTTTAATCTCCTGGATATCTGTTTGAATCTGTTTCATGGATTCCATTTCTTTCCTATGTTGGGTGTTCATAGTTTCCATCAGTTTCCTAAGCACCTCTATTTTTTTTTTTTTTTAATCTGTATCTGCTCTAGAGTCACTAACCAGGTCTTTCATTATGGTCACCATCTCTGTAGTTATCTGAGAGATTATTTCTGATTTTTTTTTTTTTTTCTAGAGCTTCATTCATTTGCTTTGCTACTTCTGCTGTTAGCACTTCAGTGAGTTCAGGTAGATGGCTTTAGAACTGTTCCACCTCACCGACCCCTGGGTTTGCCTTTGGTGAGTTGGAAGTCTGGGGTTGCATCTTGCTTAAGTGTCTTCTCATTTTCTTTCTTACTTTCTCTTTTCTAAGTTTAATTCCTGGGTTGATGCTTACAAATTGCTCATGGCAGATAGCTTTATTGCTAGTATTTAGAACCCTTAGGAAATGACTACTTCTCAGAGATGTCTTCCAGATATAGCTGGCTTTTGAGTCTAAGATCCTACCTCTTAAATTTATTGGGGATGAAAAGTTGCTGCATATTTGGCCTAGCCCCTGGATCTTTGACATTGGCCTATGGTATTGTTTATAGGCAATCTCAGTCTTGGCATACCAAGAAGAACAACTGGTTAGAACAATTATGTCACCTTGGCTAAAGTAGTACAATCAGCAATAATAATGGCACCAAACACAGTCTAGAAAATGACAAACTGTGATAACTATTCATTTGCCACCTTTAACCATATGAACTATATTTGTGGTTATATAACAAAATCTAAAATGAACCAGAAGATTGTATACAGTAAATATGCCCTCAATATGGTGATTTTACCCTCAGAGGACAAAATTTAAAAGGGGTTGCGGGAAAAATAGAGAAACAGAAGAAGAGGAAGAAATAGAAGCAAGGCTGGAGGACAAAGGAAGATTATGACAACTTTGGGAAACTGGTGAAGAAATATGGCTTCCTGACAGAAATCATCTTTATGTGAATTCCAAAAATGGGTTTATTTGCTTACAATATAATTATTCCTAAATCAATATAACACTGAGATTTACAATTTTTAAGATAGAGGAGCCCAAATCTGGACCCATGAAAATGCCAATATCTACCTGCTTGCAAGAGACCTCTACCAACATTTATCCCTTTGATTAGTGTTGGCTTTCTGTATTTGCCCCAAATCCATCTAGGTCCATTTCATGAAAAAAAGAAAAGTTCTGTTTGAGTCTTCTCTAAAATCCCTTATCTCCCAAATTTTTCCTTCAACTTTGTTAAGCATAAATAAACGGGTATAGCAAAAATATTAAAACATGTATTGAAGTAAATCAGAAAGCCAGGTAGTTCCAAGTTTAAAGTTCCAACAGCTTCATATGCAGGGTTTATAAACAAAGATCTTCACAATAAATAAACATTAGAAAATAATGATTTCAGACTGAGCAGAGTCATAAGACAGTTAAGACAGCTAAGAAAGTTGTTGGGTTTTGATCAAGTTTCAGGTTTGATCGTACAATTTCATATCAGAGGCTTCTAATTACTGGTACTATTCAGAACAGTAATAAGGATTTTCTACTTGATCAACTGATATCCTATAACAAGGACAACAATAAAACAAAACCTAGAACCTTTGGTTTTAGATAAAATATCAGTAAGAGGGATCATAAATAGCTTATTAATTCATTCTAGAAGAAAACAACACTTCTAACATCATTAAAAGATCAGCTCGGGCCGGTGAGATGGCTCAGCGGCGTAAGCGCCTGCCTGGCAAGTGCGAGAGCCCGAGTTCAACTTCCGGAACCCATATACGAAAAAAGGGCCGGTGATATCGCTCAGCGGCACAGGCGCCTGCTGGTGTGCGAGGTCCTGAGGTCGACCCCCAGTACCCACAAAAAAAAAAAAGATCAGCTCACAGTGAAAGACACTATGGTTGACAGGTTAAGAAACATTGCTCAGGCTACAGAATTCCTACCAACGTCTGGCTTCCTCACATTACCTGAGGTGTGATTTGCTGCTGCATGCCTGATCTCATGTTAATGCCAACTGGAGCATTTGCTGCAAACTGGTTCAAGATAGCTTGCCGATTTTGGTGTATCAACTAAGAAAAATGGAAACAAGGAAAGATCATATTTCTACATGCAGGCATAGAGGGCTTATATAGCACACAAACTTTTTATTGATTACTAAAAAGTTTTAGTGTTGCAGATTCAGTAACGCTATTTCCCATGTTTACATGCCAAAAGACTAATTTCTAATAATTATCAAATACTGCCTTCACAGCACTAAATGTGGCAGAGCATTTAAAAGTAGAAAACACACATGAATATACACATATG
Source organism: Erethizon dorsatum (assembly GCA_028451465.1). Taxonomy (NCBI): domain Eukaryota; kingdom Metazoa; phylum Chordata; class Mammalia; order Rodentia; family Erethizontidae; genus Erethizon; species Erethizon dorsatum. Next base: position 70,228,328 of record CM051824.1, read on the forward strand.
TATATATATATATATATATATATATATATATATATGCACATATGTTTACTTTTTAAAGCATGTTAATAGTTATTTCAGATAAGTGCAGCAATGGAAAGAGGAAACAGCAATCTTAGGTCTTAAAACACTGTGAATAAAAGAGCAAGTATATATTCTCTGCAAAGTTCTGGAAGATGAAAGAAAAGCTGAGATAGTCGGATTATATTCTCACTTGAAGGTATTATCTGGCGGGTATGTATTTGGAGAAGAATCCACTATGATATCATTAGCTGGACCGAATTATGTAAGAAACAAATGGTCTGAGAAAATGAATTATTTATGTAACTAGAAGAAGTAATTACTTTAGACCAGCATTTCCCAAATTGATGTTCTAAAGAACATTGTTCTGCAGGATATTAATAGATGTGCCAGGAAAATAGCATGCTGTGCTGTATGAAGTATTGGAAATGATGGGTTATACAAGGTGAACAGATTTATTTACTGCAGTAATTTCATGAGGCTTTAATTGGCCAAAGCACACTATGCATCTCCAAGAAGAGGATATACTATACAACTTATTTATTATAAACCCCTTTTCCTGACTTTTAGCAATCAACATCTATCTGTCAGAACAATTTTCTATAGAATACTGGTTTGAAAGAGCAATCTAAATCAATGATCTAGGGCTCCAGGTCACAGGCATGCTTTATCTGGTAACAAAAGAAATATCCTTAAATGTGAGATTTCATTGTAAATAATCTACAAGTGAAAAAATTTCTTCCTCAATAATTTGATAAAAATAAATGGAGAAATAACAGCAATATAATATTAATACTATTTAAAAATTTTTTATTTTGGTAGTGCTGGGGATTGAACCCATATTTTGCACATGCTATGCAAGCACTTTACCACTGAGTGTTTTGTTTTTGAGACTGGGTCTTGCCATGTTGCACAGGTTGGTCTCAAACTCCTGGATTCAAATGATTCTCTCATTTCAGCCTCCCACTGTTCCTGGCTTTATGCTATTTCATATTTATATGGTACTTTAAAATTTATAAATTATACAACTATGTTGATATATTTTATTACACTACATGTAAATTAGAAAGCCTAAGAAAGATAAAAGAATTCAAAGAGTCATGAACAGTGGTTAAATTTCTCATTACCAAATAGCTCAATTCTAGTTTCATTTATTTTTTGACTTAGGTCAGAAAACTAACTTTGGGGAAAAGCCCTAAGATGCACATATTGAAATTACAACTTGCAGGCACCGTGGAGTCGGATAAGACACTCACAGTAACTGCCACCTCCCTTGTCCTTTAGTCTGTGTGTTTGGCTAAGTGTGCTTCTGAGTTCTCAATTACGTTCCAAGTGGTAGAACTGTCTGTATTAAGCCAATTCCCCGCTGTTTTATTTCTAAAGCTGTTTTACATCTTCATATCTGGGAGAGCATATTAACTTTCATTTTTCTTCAAGATTATATTAATGTTTGTAAAATAAATTTAGCTTCTATTTGTTAAATTCCATTTTGAGATTCTGTCGGAAATCCACTGAATTTAGACTAATTTTGGAAGGACTGTCATCTTTATAATAGTCTTTCAATTCATGAATACCTTTTTTTGTATTTTTTTGCTTTTCAATTATGATTTTAATTTTATAAGTTTTGCACACTGAATATACTGGAATTGTATTTTCTCATTGGAGGCTGATAGTAAAAAGGATTGTTGTTAATTTTTATTTCTTATTATTTTATCTAAACACTTTGCTGAACTTGCTTTTTGTTGTTTGTTTTTTTGTTTTGGCCTCAGGGTCTTGCTATGTAGTTCAGGCTGGCCTTGAACTCATGTTTTAACAAGTGATCCTCTTGCCTCAGCCTCTAAAGTGCTGGGATTACAGGTGTGTGACATCACACCTGGCTGAACTCCTCTATCTAAATTATAGATTCTCCTGGATTTTCTACATAAGTGTTATTTGCACATGATTTTGTTTCTTTTTTGGGCATGCTTTCTATGTCTCAAAATGACTTAACTCTTTTAGTATTCTAATGGTATTCTCTCTTTTTGTCTGTCCTGATATATATTTATTTACTTAAAATATGGCAGTAGAAAGGGCAGATATACCATCTCAGTTTACTATTTGGTTCCAAATATGAATTTAACAATATAATTTTAAATAATACACTTAATCGTAACTTACTGGTTTTATCAGGTACTGTTAGTGCTAGCCCGTAGCTATTACTCCCCCTTTCTCTGATGGCAGAACAGGATTTGTTTGGCTGACTATCCACATCACAGGACATGATGGTCTTGCAGGAGGACTCTAAGTCAGTCCTCCTCAGCAACTGGTTAGGATGTACACGTGATTCAGTTCTGGCTAGCCAGATATGTGAAGTCTTTTATTTCCCTCCCCCTTTTTCGTAGTGATGGTGGTGGTAGGGTAAGGTGTGTTGGTAAGAGAGCCTTCTAGAAAAAATTTCCTGGCTTCTGAAAAAGAGATTCACAGGAAAGAAACTGTCTTTTTTTTCCCCCTGTAATATATAGTTTTGTTTGCATGTGATATTTTTAACTATGACATGTCAAGGACTGTAGAGCAAAAAGATTAAAAGAACCTGAGCCTTGATATCACTGCTGAAACGCTAAAGTAATGATACTTGGACCCGTCTCTAATCTTAGACTGCCTTAATATCTGAGTTAGACTGTTATCTTTGATTTACTAATTTGAGCCCATCTTTTTTCTTTCATTGTTGCTGAGAGCATCTTAACTGAGACACTGAGAGAAACCTGCCTACAGACAGCCTTAAGTGGACACACATGCAAAACTCCTGCACCTACAGTGCAAGTGGAATCGGCTGTTCCACTGCTGAAACAGCAGGAACAATGGCCTAGAACCCAAAAAGGAGGCCTGGATAGTGTGGCTTGTTAAGCAGCAGACTTATCATTTTACTTGGCACTAAAAATTGGTTTTGTGTACTGACATTTCTGAGAGCTTTTAACATAATTAGCCCAAAATTCTGTTTCTTCCACTTGGTGGATAGTTCATTCTGTTGAGCTACTAAGGCTATTAAACTCTGGTTATGCCGCCATGAGATTTAAAGGAAATGAACCGCAGCAGCATCCTCCTCTCTGCATCTTCCCTTTGTTTTAAAACGGGGTCTTGCTATGTAGCTCAGGTCTGCCTTGACTCACTATATAGCCCAGGCCAGGCTGGCCTTGACCTAGCAGTGATCCATCTGCCTCAGCCTCGTGACTGCTGGGATCACAGGCATGCGCCACCACGCCCGGCTCCTCTCTTTATCACATGAATATCCTCTGCAGGGCTACTCTGCTGCTGAGCTGCTTTAGGGACAAATGGAAGCAAGAACAACTTTCTCATTCATTCATGAGCCTGACCTCAACTGTAAGCCTGGTCTCTTGCTCATTGAACCTTTCCTTTTAGATAGTATCTACTGTACTTCAGCATATAAAATGAGAAAATCAGCATACCTATACTTTCTTCTACTTTTTTAATTTAGCACTTAATCACATACTTCTTGCAGTGTGAGTCAACTTTCAGGTAGGTATTTTTGACTACCTCAAAGTTGCCTGTATCTTTAACTCTTTGTATTCCTCATAATACCAAGGATGGCCCTCCTAAATATATTGAGTTAAAATTTAAATACAGAGAAACTATTAAGCATTTCTTATTCTTGTGTTCTCTAAAAATTAATTATGATCTGTAACAAGAAGTAGTTTATCTTCAATGACTACCTTGGAACACATTATGGCTCCATCTCTTTATTTCTCTTTTCTCTTCCCTTTATTCTTCTTTGAATGCTTTTTTCCACCCTAGCATTTAAAAAATTATTCTTTTCTATGTTATTCTATTATTTATGATTTCTTTTTCCTATCTCATCTCATTTGTCTTCTCTTTCATCGTTTCCCTTTTCCTGGGTGGAATGGAAGCATATTTGTAACACCTATTATAATGATAAATGTAATTTTTAATAGCTAGTATTTATGAAGTACTACCATGTGCCAGGCATTATGCTAAGAGTTCTACCTCATTTAATCTATATAACCACCTCTGAGCCAAAGGAATTATTTATTAGACAGTTTGTATGGATAAGTAACTAGCATTTTTTTTTTTTTGGTACCGGAAGTCGAATTCAGGAACTTGCACTTGCCAGGCAGGCGTTGTGCCACTGAGCTATATCTCCGGCCCTTACTAGCATTTTTAAAAAGGTAAATGATTTTGTTAAAGCAGCTTTCTGTCTGTTTAGGACAGAGACTTGAAACCAGAGCTAACTCTTACATTATACCATACTGTCTTTCTAATACAACTTATCTCCTTATGTCTTTTCCTCCCTGAATTATAAAGGCTCAAGGAAATTTCTGGAAGCACTTCCAAAAACCTAAAGTGATATATACATCTGGTTAAAAAGGATTAATAACAAGAAGCAGCCCCAGTTCATTTCCCACAGATGACATTTTTAACCATTTACTTTTGTGGTCCTTGATGATTATGTCCATATCTGCTGCTTACACAATTTCAAGTATTTATGCCATTATACCTACTTGTTTCCTGTCATGAAAAAGATGATTTAACTCACTCACAACTCCCAGGGCCCCCAAACTTACACTCTTCCTTTATTCTCATAATACAAGAATAATATCACTAGACATAAATCTTGCAAACCTCAAACAGCATAAGTGAACTATATTTTCTGTTCAAACAATCACAAACAATAGCCTTGCTACTCTACTTTGTAAATTAGGCTGTTTCTCTTTATTAATTTAGTAATGATATCCAATCTAAATAGTTTGTATCTCAAAAAATGAAAATTAAATGGCTTTTAACTTGTCTCAAAGTACATTGTTATGAGCCAGCAGTCTTTAACTAAATAAAAGGGTCCCTTACCCCCATCCTAGAGACCAAAGATGAGTCTTGTGTTTCATGAAGGTGCTGGGGGTGGACCTGACCTTATTACTGTAATAACTGTCTGTCTAACCTTTGAAAACTAAGAAAGTACAATACTCACCTGCTGTTGTCCCTGTAATCGTTGTTGTAGCTGAAGTCGAAGTTGGTTGGGTGCGGCTGGAGGTCTGTTTAGAGTCTGCCTGGGCTGCATGCCTATGCCAGGTGAAAAAGCGCCTCGGGGAGGTGTTACCTGAACAGGCATTGTTCCCAGCGAAGGCTTCTGTCTGACCATGCCTTGGAAAGGGCTGGGGAGATTGGCAGTAGGAGAGGGAGAAGAGTAAGGCTGGGGATAGAGGTTGGGTCTTTCTTCCATCATCAAAGGTGGTGTTGCTTGTTGTGGTGGAAATCTCTCTGACAATACATCTAATCCACCCCCCTGTTAAAAAAGAAGCCAGAACATTTTAGAAATAAATGTATGCTAATAAATGATATGCATCTCTAAATATAACTCTGGATCTGAGAGCAGGCAGAAAATGTCATCATAATATATACATTCTGAATTCACGCTGTCTAGAAGTTTACCACCTAGAGGAATCATTTATGAAACTGCTTTTGAAATGGAATAATAGATTAATTGAGATGTTTTAAATCTCAATAAAGAGATGAAAATATGGCTAAAATAAAGGTCCTAAATTAATGAAATGAAGCTACAAGTTTGAAAAGAACTTCAGTGCAAAGCCTGAGAACCAACAAACTTTACATTAGATTACCATGAGAAGTAGAGCCCAAAAAACAGGAAGCAATTAAGCATTTTTCTATCTCAAATACAGAAGTCATGCTTTTACCTTTCTTGAAAAAATCCACAACTGATGTAATAGAAGGGCAAAGAGTTATGGCTTTCATTGTAACTGTTACTCATTGTAAGAAATATAACTGAAACTGCGACCTGGTTTGCGTATGTGGGTATGTAACTGAAAGTGTCATGAAACATAACTCGCCCTTTTTATGTGCTATGCACTCTGAAGCTTGTATTCTACACTCTTCTCCACTTGAAAAAGGCCAGTCATGATGTACTAAATTGATTTTGTCACCCCACAATCTGAAAAACGCTAACCAGGAAGCTGGAAATTTATGGAATATACAGGTTGAAGTCAAATGTGAATGAGGGGTAAAATACACCCTAAAATAAGAGTGATGATATAAATCTGGATTCTATTCTAGCTGGCGTTTGTAAGATTCTGTTCCACAGTGAAAATGTAAGGCTTTCTAATTTAACTATTTCTAATTCTTTTTGTTTAAAATGCTCATCACTTATTATATATTTTGGTAACTTTGACAGGGGTAAATATAAAACAGCTAGAGCATAATGGAAACAATATTAAATCCTGCATAAAAACCACTTTCTAGTGCCTCAGGGCTTATTGTTTAAATAGCAATTTTAACAGATACCTGAACAAGTTTGTCAATTCCCAGTGCTCTGTCTAGTTCGGCAAGCTCAGTTTCATCTTTGCCACTGAGGAAAGACACGAGCTGTTCTAGAAGAGCCTTCTCATCATTTCTTCCTTCTACTGTTGTTGGCGGACAGAGAAGCTCATCTAATTGTGAACTAATACACTGGCTGCAGGATCAAAAGATGGGGATGTTTCAGATGGAGGAAGCAAAAATTATTCAATCTTAAGAATGCAAATATATATAAACATACGCATGTGATATGTACAAATATGATTCTAAGAAATTCTCTGTTAAGATGCTTGACAATTCTAATGCATGAAATGTTCTATCCTTAATGTGCAAAAATTAAAAGAACATTAGTATGCAGCTTGAATACATTTTTCATTCTTTGGTCAATCACTGAATTTTTTTCCACCTCTTTATGTTAGCTTATAGAAATATCTTGAAAAATTATAGTTACAAAAGGAGAATTTTAAATAAAAGTAAAAAATAATTATCAGACAAAAATTCAGAGATGTCATCTAGCCTATATTTAGATTTATTCTACTTATTCAATTGATACCATTAATTATTAATAACTGAACCATAATTAAACAATAGATGTTATTTTACTTTTAAAAAAATGACCAAATCATATTGAGAACATGACATGACCATCATATACAAAAGAATTAAAATTGGAAAAATGAAACATACTAGGAATTAAGCAACAAAACATACTGTTCATTGATCCACACAGAAAATACATAGTTTAATCCAAACTGGTATCAACTGATGTATAAAACTTAGAAATACATAGAAAATGGTAGTAGCTACACTAATACAACAATATAACTATAAGGATTCTTCCTCTGGGAAGGTAAATGAGAACACAGTCCGTAGTTAGTTAAGGGTAAGGCTCTAACTCACACTCCATACCATCTGTCTTCCTTTGGTGGGCATGTATGAGATATATGCTGTGCTATGGACCACAGTTGCCTGTGTGAAGTAAGAAATTAAATTCTTTTTTTTTTTTTTTTTGTGGGTACCGGGGGTCGACCTCAGGACCTCACATGCCAGCAGGCGCCCGTGCCGCTGAGCGATATCACCGGCCCTTTTTTCTTGTATGTGGGTTCCGGGAGTCAAACTCGGGCCTTCACACTTGGCAGTCAGGCGCTTACGCTGCTGAGCCATCTCACCGGCCCTTAAATTCTAATCAGAATGGAGCACTGAGTACATGTAGAAAGTACTTTCCTTACCATCTTCCTTCAAAGAGAAATGCTAGGCAAAGTAATTACCTAACTAACAGTTTATGGGCAGCATAATTGTTGTGCTAGGTCAATTCACTCATTGGTTCCAGGAATATCATGGTAATCACGGCAAAGTAACAGATGAAATAGAAAACAACAGCTGCATACCATATCAATCTGCTGGTGATTAGCATGTACACTACTAGCCTATGGTCATGTAGTAAATGAATCTGCTTTGACTCGGTGTTTTCCCTACACCCCCCACTACTTTCCACTAAACATTTATATCACTTTCTATCTCACAAAATGCCTGCATAGACTGGAATCCAACTGGGTTTGGGAAAACTAGTTCTTGGCTTAGAGGTTGTTATTTGAGATCTTATAAAATGAAAATGCATTACTTACTCTTCTGGTTTTGTCTGATTTACAGCAGTCACAGCATTGTTTGCCCACGGAATCTGATCACCTGTTCCTGGTTGTCCAAACTGGTTATCAATTGCTTCCAATTCTAGCTCAGGCAATCCTGGTTGAGGAAGAAAAGATCATTGATTGTCACAATGGGGGGAAATGACAGTATTTTCAGCAGTAATACACTGCAGAGTGAGATCTTCTCTGTGAATACCTAGTATGTATATGCTTGAAATTCAGTCTCAACCAGAATCATGGAACAAATTCTGCGACCAGAGTCATGGAAAGAATTAAGTTCACGAACTGAGGTACTACTGTATATCACATTTCAGTGATATAAAGGTTACTTATTCAGAAACATGAACTTTCTAGATTGCGGCCATATATAATAAAAGTAAATGAGATATGAAAAGGTATCTGAATCAAAGACAAGCTGGTTAATATTGCACATAGGTTGATGTTACCACAGAAGAATCAAGAACTTCGTCAGAAATTATTTTAAAAATAAAGATAATGATTTTGATGAACTGCTTCTTCAGTCTATAGCACATTAGACTATGCTAATGTAGGGACAATGCCATCACCATGGAATGAGATCTACAAGCAAAAAGATAAAACACGTTCGACATGGGCCGGTGAGATGGCTCAGCGGTGTAAGTGCCTTCCTTGCAAGCGTGAGGGCCCGAGTTCGACTCCCGGAACCCACATACGAAAAAGGGACCGGTGATATCGCTCAGCGGCATGGGTGCCTGTTGGCGCGTGAGGTCCTGAGGTCGACCCCCCAGTACCCACAAAAAAAAAAACAAAAAAACCCCAAAAAAAACCATGTTCGACAGGAGCAGAAGCTAAAGGGTACAGCAGTCTGAGGCTACTCAGAGAAGGGACAAGGCTCTAGTTGTTAACTGAGAGGATACTTATATGATTGCAGTAGAACAAGCCATGCTTATAGTGAAAATCAAATGACTAATGAGGTTAGATTATGTTTTGGAATGGAATAAAACAGTACATGTATTTTAGAGAGTTTTTCTATGGGAACTTTTTTTTTTTTTTAATATGTGGGTACCAGAAGTCGAACTCAGGACCTAGCGCTTGCCAGGCAGGTGCTTATGCCGCTGAGCTATATCACTGGCCCATCTATAGGAACTTTTTTAAAGCTTTATGATTCTCTGAAATATTGATAGTAGAAACAATTATAAATAACTTAAATTCCAGAAATTTAGGAACTGATTAATGAATTATGGCAAAACTATCGATAATGTGCCATTAAATAAAAAAGAAACATTCTAAGACATTATGTTCAGGATGATTCTGTTTTTTTTTTTTTTTTGTGGGTACCGGGGGGTCGACCTCAGGACCTCGCACGCCAGTAGGCGCCCGTGCCACTGAGCGATATCACTGGCCCCTTTTTTCGTATGTGGGTTCCGGGAGTCAAACTCGGGCCCTCGCGCTTGCCGGGCAGGCGCTTAAGCCGCTGAGCCATCTCACCGGCCCTGGATGATTCTGTTTTTATAAACTATTTCATATATATTAATAGTTATATTCTGGGATGCTCTCTGTATCTTCTTAGTTCATTTTAGGTAGTGACAGTAGGGACTACCTTTCTTTTTATAATGGTTAGCTGTAATTTTTAAAATGAATATATATTAATTGATCATTGTTATGGGCTAAATTGCGCTCCCCCCATTCATATATGAAGTCCTAACCCTCAGTGCCACAAAATGAGACTGTGAAGAAAGAGCCTTTAGTAGAAAGGACCTTTCATTAATTTTAAATAGATCATTATGATGAGCTCTAATCCAATATGATCAATCTCTTTGTAAGAAGAGAAGATTAGGACACAGACAACACAGAGAGAAGGCAGCCATCTTCAAGCTAATGAAAGAGCCTTCCAAAGAAACCAAATCTGCTGACTTCTTGATCTTGGACTCCTAGCCTCTAGACATTCTAGGTGAAAAAATAAACTTCTGTTTTATACTTTCAACCTGTGGTATTTTGTTATAGCAACCCCAGATAACTAACATACTTTTTGGTTTTTAAAATAAAAGCTAAAAGCCTTTGACATTTCTTTTTGTTTTTGCAGTACTAGGAATTGAATCCAGGCTCTCTCATGCTGGCTAAGTGCTGTACCACTAATCTATATTCTGAGTGTAGGCCTTGGAAATTCCTGGCTGGCCTTGAACTTTCTATGTAGCCCAGGCTCACCTCCAATTCACCCTGCTTCAGCCTCCCATGTGTTGGGATTATAGGTTAGGTCTTGGAGTTTTGAAAGAAAACTTATTTAGGACATCATTCTAATAAAGAATACATGGATTTAAGGGTATCTGAATTATGCAAAAACATATCAGGTTTTTATGTGAAATATATTCACTATTTAGTATAAATAAAAAATAGGAATTTATATAAACACATTCTATTTTAAGTACATACAATTATGGCTTTCAGTTAAACTGATCTCTATCATGACAAGTAATAGAGAAATCAAATTCTATAGGATTCTGAAAAACACAAAAGACAAAAACTTGAAAATAATGGTAACAGGAAAATAATCCTTTAATTCAAGTCATTTAAATCAGGAAGTTAGTCAAAATTATCTAAAGCAGTGCCACTGCTCTGCTCCACACATCACTCAATCCTATACCCTTTAAGAAATATAATCTAGGGGCTGGGGGTATAGCTCAGCAGCATGGCGCCTGCCTGGCAAGTGCGAGGTCCTGAGTTTGATTCCTGGTTCAAAAAAAGAAAAAAAAAATATATATATGCGTGTGTGTGTATATATAATATAGCTGAGCATGGTGGCACACGCCTGTAACTTGGGAGGCAGAGGCAGGAGACTGCCATGAATTCGAGGCCAGCCTGGGCTACATAGTGAGTTCAAGGCCAGCCTGAACTACATAGTGAGACCCTGTTTCAAAGCCCTCCCCCATCAAATAAACAGTTTAATATTGCATTCAATATTCAGTTTAATACTGAAAAAACCTACCAGACTGACAAAGATGAGAAAATATATAATTTAAAGTATTGAGAAGATATAGAAATGGGAAAATTAACTGGTGTAATCTGTGAGAAGGGCCATTTGGTAATATCTGTCTGTCTATGGTTTGGCCCAGACATTCTATTCAGAATTTGTATTTCAGATATACTTTTATACGTGGTAAATTATCTCTACATAAAATTACTCATTATAGCTTTGTAACAGCAAAAGATACTTATCACTGGCAACTGGTGAAGTACATTCTGGCACAGATTTTAAAAAGCACAAGTTATTAAAAAGAAGAACAAAGAAGCTCTTTATGTGCTAATATAGAATGACATCCAAGCACAAAGGATTAAGAGACAGAGGAGTGAATGTGTACAGTATGACACTATGTGTACAAAAAGCAGGTGAGTCTGTGCAGGTTACATTATTGTTTTGGAGATACAGAAGTAACACTGCTTCTAGGATGAAGAGACCTTACATATCTTTTTTTGTGGGGGGAGTGGGTATACTATGTAGCCCATGCAGTCCTCAAACTTGCAATCCACCTTCCTCAGGCTCCTAAGTGCTGCCACACTTGGCTCTTCACTGCACGTGTGCGCACACACACACACACACACACACACACTCTATATTTTTGGTGTTGTCTCAAATCCAAAAGCATGTGAATAACTTAATTACTTTAAATGTAACCTCAAAAACAAGCATAACAAATTGGATATTTTTAAGTACTGAAAATGTATATAATGCTGATTTTTATTAGTCACACAACATTTTTTAACATATTACAAACAGGATTTTAAAACTAATCATCCCAGAATGTATATGTTCATAGAACATAAAAACAACTGCCTCAAAAGGTCATTCACTTGATCCAGTGATGTTGTTAATCCTCAAATATTTTTGGAATTCTTCAGGAATGATTTTAACCAGTCTGTAAGTCCTTCTAGAAAATAAATCTCCTCATAGGTATACCTGATTTTAGTTATAATTTAAAAAAACAGGGCTGGTGATATAGCTCAGCGGTATAAGCACCTGCCTGGCAAGCATGAGGTCCTGAGTGCAACCCCTGGTACCCACATAAAGAAAAAGAAAAAATGAAACAAAATAAAACAAAAAACCAGTATTTCCCTTTGATGTCAAGAAACTTGGTTCTAAATAACTGGAAGTTTTCAAAAGTTAAATCTACCCTTAAACAATACGGATTTGGAGACAGTTCAAAGAATACTGCAGAGGTTTTGAAGGTACTGCCAAAGAAGCATGTCCCACACATTTTGATAAAAAATACCCTCAATAAGGCATCTGTTCTGAAAAAGCAGTATTCATCTAGATGTCCTCTTATGGTACATTTCTAATAAAACAGTTTAAATCGCTTGGTAACACTGGGTGACTGTGTGAATGTGCATATAAACAGCGAGTTTTGAAACCAGGCAGACTGAAATTTAAATTGTGGTTCTGTACTTATTAACTGTGCAACTTTGGGCAAAGTTTTGGCAGTGTGTATTTGTCCCTCTTTTTCCTTCCCTGAACTTTGGTTTCTCATATGTAAATAGACCTAAAGAGATTTTTTGGTTCAATATGGCAGATTTATAGCATATATTTTACTCTTCCTCCAAAAATATCACTGAAATAGAAGAAAAAGGTAAAAAAATTCATAGCTGAAAGAAAGACAGAGAAGTATTAGGCAGCAGACTACAACAATTAGGAATTTCTGAAAGATAAAAAACACAGGCATAAACAGACTGATACTGAAACTTCAACTAAACTAATACATAGGAGAAAGGATTTTCTAAAATGTGTTTGTGGTCATATGAATAAGGAAGAGCCCAAGGACAAGTGCTGGGATAATTAAAGGACAACAGAACACCTGCCCCCAGGCCTCTGCTCCGAGCAGCTGACTCTGGCTCGTACCCAGGGGATTAAAGCAGCAAGTTCGTGACTCAAGGTGGGCTTTTTGCCTGGGGAGTCTCCCAATATGGGTATGAGGGCTGCTGTAAGGGATTTCCCTGCCACCAAGCCCTTGTCCCACTTAACAACGGAGAAATGAATGGGGCTTCTATGATCAGAGCCTACAGTGACTACCCAGGTTAAAGGGCTTGTCACTTAAGCTAAAGAAAATGCCAGCTAGGTTTCTTTTAGCACATATGGAGAGACAGTCAACACTGACCTAACATTCAAGGAAAGTCAAGAGCAGGAAAAGGGATAGTTAATTTAACACAGAAACTCTGAAGATAGCTGAGTGCAGTAGCACGTGCCTGTAGTCTCAGTACCCAGGAGGCTGAGACAGGAGGATCCTTGCAATTGTGAGGCCAGCCTGGACTACAGAGTGAGTTCAAGGCTGGCCTTAATTACATAGCAAGATTCTGTCTCAAAAACCAACTGAGCTTAAAGAAACTGAAGAAAAAGGGATAAATGCAAAAAGCTGGATGAACCCTAAAAGAAGTATAATAAATATCACTGTAAGATTTAAAAGGTCTATTATATCCATAAAAAGTGATAAATTCCTAAGAAAAGAATTTCTACAAAATGAAAACACGACAGTTATGGTTAAAAGAATTCAACAGATGGACTGGAGAGCACAACAGTATGGGGAAGATGCAATTTTGATTTGGAAAACTGGGCTCAGAATTTCTCTCAGAATATACTGCAAAATGTCAAGGAAAAGAAAAATATATTTCAGCCCAGATTGATGTACCCTGCAAAACTATCTTTCAAAATTGATGGAGAAATAAAATACTTTCATGACAAAGAACATCTGAAAAAATTTATGACCACCAAACCAGCACTCCAAAACGTTCTGAAGGACATTCTAGAAAGAGATAGGAACCCCAACAGAAGGAATCCACCAGGCAGGGCAAATAATTAAATAGCCGGAAAGCGGAAAAACAAAGAGTGGGAACCAACAACAGGAAAATATCATGACAAGTCAATACATATCAGTTTTAACCATCAATGTTAACGGTCTCAATTCACCAATCAAAAGGCAAGATCCAACAATATGCTGTATACAAGAAACACATTTAATTCAGAAAGAAATTCATAGACTGAAAGTCAAAGGATGGAAAACAATACTCCATGCCACAGGAACCCAGAAAAAAGCAGGGGTAGCTATTCTTTTTGCAGACAAAGTGAACTTCAAGCCAAGAAGGATTCAGAGAGATAAAGACGGTCATTACATCCTTGTAAAGGGAACAATCCAAGAGGAAGAGATAACGATCATAAATATATATGCGTCAAATACCAATGCACCCAGCTATATAAAACAAGTACTAAAGGACATGAAAAATCAAATAAGCACTAATACAATTATATTGGGAGATCTCAATACTCCACTGTCACAAAAAGATAGATCAACTGGACAGAAAATCAATAATGAAATAGTAGAACTGAACCAAACTTTTGAACAAATGGACTTAGTAGATGTCTACAGAGTGTTCCATCCCACAACATCAGAATACACATTTTTCTCAGCTGCACATGGGACGTTCTCCAAAATAGACCACATACTAGCTCATAAAACCTGCTTAAGTAAATGCAAAGGAATTGAAATTATCCCATGCATATTATCAGACCATAGTGCAATGAAATTGGAAATCAATGGCAAAAGATCCCACAAAAACTCCCTAAACACATGGAAATTAAACAGCATCCTCCTGAACAACCAATGGGTCACAGATGAAATTAAAGAAGAAATTAGTCACTTTCTACAACTGAATGATAATGACAGTACAACATACCGGAACTTATGGGATACAATGAAAGCAGTCCTAAGAGGGAAATTTATAGCATTAAACACTTATATCAGGAAAATAGAGCACGCGCAAATAAACAACTTAAGGGTGAACCTCGAGCTTCTAGAAAAAGAAGAGCAGGTTAAGCCAAAAGCCCGTACAAGGGAGGAAATTATAAAGATCAGAGCAGAAATTAACGTATTGGAGAATAAAAAAACAATACAAAGAATCAATGAAGCAAAAAGTTGGTTCTTTGAAAGAATAAATAAGATTGACAAACCCTTATCCAACCTTATTAAAAAAAGAAAAGAAAAGACTCAAATCCATGCAATTGAAAATGAAAAGGGTGATATCACGACGGACCCTGCAGAAATCCAGAAGATCATCTATAACTATTTTGAAAATTTATATTCTACTAAGATGGAAAATGCAGAAGAAATGGACAGATTCCTAGATTCGTATGAATTACCAAAGCTGAATCAAGAAGATTTAAAAATCCTAAATAAACCAATATCAGCCAATGAAATTGAAGATGTAATTAAAAACCTCCCAACAAAGAAAAGCCCAGGCCCTGATGGATTCACTGCCGAATTCTACAAGAAATTTAGAGAAGACCTAACGCCCCTACTTCTCAAACTTTTCAATGAAATTGAAAGGGAAGCAATACTCCCAAATTCACTCCTGGAAGCAAGCATTACCCTGATACCAAAACCAGAGAAGGACCCAACTAAGAAAGAGAACTACAGGCCAATCTCCCTAATGAACATAGATGCAAAAATCCTTAATAAGATACTGGCAAACAGAATCCAACAAATCATCAAGAAGATTATACACCATGACCAAGTTGGATTCATCCCAGGGATGCAGGGATGGTTCAACATACGTAAATCAATAAATGTAATACAGCATATTAACAGAACCAAAGACAAAAATCACATGATCATCTCAATAGATGCAGAAAAAGCTTTTGACAAAGTCCAGCACCTTTTCATGATAAAAACCCTACAGAAAATTGGAATAGAGGGTCTTTATCTCAATCTGGTAAAAGCTATCTATGACAAACCAACAGCCAATATCATACTAAATGGCCAAAAACTGAAAGCCTTCCCTCTAAAATCAGGAACAAGACAAGGATGTCCACTGTCCCCACTCTTATTCAACATAGTTCTGGAAACTTTAGCCAGAGTGATTAGACAAGAGAAAGAAATAAAAGGAATAATGATCGGAAAGGAAGAAGTTAAATTATCATTATTTGCAGATGACATGATACTCTACACAGAAGACCCCAAAAACTCCACTAAAAAACTGCTAGATTTAATAAGCAAATTCAGTAGTGTAGCTGGATACAAAGTCAATACTCAAAAGTCAATAGCCTTCCTGTACACAAATAACAAACTTACTGAAAGAGAAATTAGGGAAACAATACCTTTCACAATAACATCCAAAAAAATGAAATACCTAGGAATCAGCCTCACGAAGGATGTAAAAGATCTCTATACTGAAAACTACAGTACTCTGAAAAAGGAGATTGAAGAGGATATCAGAAAATGGAAAGATATCCCTTGCTCCTGGATAGGAAGAACCAATATAGTGAAAATGGCCATACTTCCAAAATTGTTATACAGATTTAATGCAATTCCAATCAAAATTCCAACAGCATATCTCACAGAATTAGAGAAAACAATCCTAAAATTCATTTGGAATCAGAAGAGACCTAGAATAGCAAAGGCAATTCTGGGCAACAAAGGCAAGGCAGGGGGCATCACAATCCCCGACTTGAAATTATACTATAAAGCTACTGTGATAAAAACAGGTGGTACTGGCAAAAAAACAGACCTGAAGATCAATGGAACAGATTAGAAGATGCTGAAACAACCCCAGACATACTAAGCCACCTTATCTTTGACAAAGGTGCCAAACACATTCGCTGGAAGAAAGATAGCCTCTTTAATAAATGGTGCTGGAAAAACTGGCTCTACACATGCCGAAGATTAAAACTAGATCCATATCTTTCACCATGCACTAAACTAAATTCAAAATGGATCAGAGATCTAAATATTAAAACAGAAACATTAAATCTGCTGGAAGGTAGGATAGGTAAAACCCTTGGAGACATTGGTGTAGGCAAAGACTTTCTGAATAAAAACTCAACCGCACGGGAACTATCCCAAAGAATCAATAACTGGGATCTCATCTTATTAAAAAGCTTTTGCACAGCAAGAGAAACCACCAACAGAGTGAAGAGACAACCCACAATGTGGGAAAAAATGTTTGCCAGCTGTTCCTCAGACAAAGGATTACTATCGAGAACATATAAAGAACTCAAAAAAATCAGACCTCCCAAATTTAAAGACCCACTCCAAAAATGGGCATCTGAGATGAATACACATTTCTCAGATGAAGAAATACTAATGGCAAACAAATATACAAAAAAATGTGCAACATCACTAGTCATTCGAGAGATGCAAATTAAAACAACACTGAGATACCATCTCACCCCAGAAAGAATGGCTACTATTAAGAAATCAACTAATAACAAATGCTGGAGGGGCTGTGGGGAAAAAGGAACCCTTCTTCACTGTTGGTGGGAGTGTCGACTGGTACAGCCACTGTGGAAGTCAGTGTGGAGATTCCCTCAGAAAACTAGGGTTGGAGGTCCCATTTGACCCAGCTATTCCCCTTCTGGGCATCTTCCCAGAAGAATTAAAAACATCGATACACAGCGATATATGTGCACCCATGTTTATAGCAGCACAATTTGTAATAGCCAGATCTTGGAAACAACCCAAATGCCCATCAACTGAGGAATGGATAAGAAAGATGTGGTATTTTTATACAATGGAGTACTATTCAGCCATAAAGAAGGATAAACTGGAGACTTTTATAGGTAAATGGATGCAACTCGAGAAAATACTCATAAGTGAAATAAACCAGAAGCACATGTGTAAGCATCGTATTATCTCTCTAGTATGAGAAACTGAAAGAGTAAATAAGATCCAAAATGTACAATAGATATGGTGAATCAAAAAGAAACTGGTCAAAAGGAAAGAGAGACTGGAATAGGGAAAAGAAAGAAGGGAAAGGGAAAAAAAATTGTATATATATATATATAAGATGGTTAAGATAGATACACTACCATTTTTACTTAGTTCATTGAAGAGTAAGGTTTGTGCCAATAATGTTTGGACAATTGAATGCTAATGTCTGGTGTCCTGAATAACTAACTTAAAGATAGTAATACGTAATGTATTAACCATTGTTACCCTCCTATTATGTTGGTTTGAAAATTTGTTCTTCTTTTGATTTGTTTTGTTTTTTCTTCTCTTTAAAATAAAAAAAAAAAATAGAAGGAAAAGAAAAATATGAGCAAGAAGGGTCAAGAGTTCTGACTGGTATGTGTTAGGGGTGCAGTGTGATGGAAATTAAACTACCTCAGGTAGGCCATCTGCCCTGGGCACAGCTCAGCTTCCAAATGGGCACTAAAGTAGGAAAGATGCTGGACTTTCCTGAAGGGGCACAAGGCTGAGACGTGGATCAACTGAGCAACACACGGTGGCTCTAGAAACAGGTGGTGATGAACAGTCAAGAGGCTGGAGGGGCTGCAACCTAAAAGCCACCCTTTCCCCTTCCTTTTAAATGCTAGCATATTTTTTGTCCTTTCCCACTCCTTAATTCTTTTTCCTTCTGTCCAACTTCCTTCCTTAGCCTTCTGTCTCTTTGATTATGTTTTTCTTTCCTGTCTGAATCTAAATATTGTGGACTGGCTGTCTGCATCGATCGTCCTCCCCTTCATAAACCCACGATGCTCTTCTGTATGCTTTTGGCCTTTGCAAACTTACCAGCACAAAGTGTAACAGATTTTGGCCTGTTTATATACTTTTATATGTGTAAGAGAATCTCAAAGGAGAAAAGAGAGCCATTTGAACTATGAAGGAGAAAAATCCCATTTTCATAGGCTTGTTAAACTAGAAGACACGTTTTATTTCTATTAACTTTAATTCTTATCAAATTAACATATATACACATAGCCCATAATGAATACAAACAATTTCCTGCCTTGCCCCTTGCCATCGATCCCTTAGTTACCTCCTTCGCAGCTGAGGCAACCATTCGCAGCTCTAGTACTTTTTTTTTTTTTTTTTGCCATTTATCTATTCATTTCTATATATGCATATGCTGCCACTTTATTATAGCTCCATTTAGATGTAGCGACTTCCCATCATGACAGATGAGCCCTTAGCTCTCCCATACTTATCTCCTCAGCCGCCAATTCTCTAACACAGATCAGAGGTTTTTATCTAATCAAAAGCTTGTATTTTTATGACTATACAAATATCACTCACTTCTAAGTCCAACTGTGTGTACTGTGTTCAAACCTCCTTTTGTGTACCCTGCTTTCTTTTTTCTGGAGTTAACAACTGCCTTATTTTCCCATTTGCCTGCTTTCCCAGGGGAATTTTTTAGAAGCTCCAACATTTTACAATAAATCTACCAACAATGTTTTGTGTAAACACAAAGAGACCAATTTTATTTCTTCCCTGGAGCCTTCCTTTGTAGAGGCCTCCAAGCTCCTGATGTAATCTGCACTGGATATTCCCTAATCTTGTTGCTGAAGGACATCACCCAGACCTTCAGCTTGAAAAAGTGAATATACTATGCAAATACTGAACATGTGGATACCTAATTATTCTAACTTCAGATGTTTCTAAAATAAATTTTTATTGCTGCATAATTTATACACAATAAAATGCACTCATTTTAAGTGTACAGTTCAACAGATTTTGAAAGATTATAAATCCATGACATTCTATCTCAACCAAGAAAATATTACCTTTGAAAGTTCTTACACATTTCTTGCCTGTCAATCTTCCCCGCCTCACCCTACCCCTGGCAACCAATTATCAGATTTTTATACTAAAGATTATTTTTGCTTCTTTGAAAACATCAAAAATATGAATTTTAAATGAACCTATATGTTTTTCCCTATTTTTTTGCCATCTAATAGTTCCTTTTCGTATCTGAGCAGCATTTAATTTTATGAATAAACCATTCATTTTCTTCCCCCTCTTGGACTCTTTGAGATGAGTTCTCACTACATAGTCCTGGCCTGCCCTGAACCAGCCATGTGGCCCAGGCTGCCCTCTAATGAGTGGTCCTCTGCTCTCCGTCTCCCTAGTACTGGTATTACAGGAGGAAGCTGCCACACCTGGCTTACCGTTCACTTGATGGGCATGTAGGTTGCTGGAGCTATTATGAATAAAACTGTACGAACATTTGTGGTCAAGTAGTTCTTTGGGCATATGCTTTCATTTCTCTTGATTAAATACCTAAGAGACTGTGGAGTCACTTGGTATATGTATGTTTTAACTTTCTGAGAAACTGCTGAATAATTTCCTAAATTTGTTGTAACTTTTTACATTCCCATCAGCAATATAAAAGTTAAAGCTGCTCCATATTCTTGCCATCATTTGGTACTGTCCATTTTCAAAATCTGGGGCATTCTAATGAGTCGATAGTGGTACTGTCATTGTAGTTTTAATTTGCATTTCCTTGTTGATTAAAGATATTAGCCATTTTTTCATGTGTTGGCCATATTTTCTTTTGTGAAATATCTTTTAAAATCCTTTGTCTTTTTTTTTTATTTTACAGATTGGGCTGTTTCTTCTATTATTACATCTTGCATTAGTGTGGTACATTTGTTAGAGCTGATAAATAAGTATTAACATATTATTACTGTCCCTATCTTAAATCAGGGTTCTTTCTGTTGTACATTCTATAGGTTTTGTTGAGTGAATAATGACATGTATCCAACAGTCCAGAATTAGTCACACAGAATAAGTATCATACCTAAAAATCTCCTGTGCTCCCCTCATCTCTCCCTTTGGCAACCACTGCAAACAAACCCCTGGTAGGGCCGGTGAGATGGCTCAGTGGTGTAAGCACCTGCCTGGCAAGCGCAAGGGCCCGAGTTCGACTCCCGGAACCCACATACGAAAAAAGGGGCCGGTGATATCGCTCAGCGGCACGGGCGCCTGCTGGCGCGCGAGGTCCTGAGGTCGACCCCCCGGTACCCACAAAAACAAAAACAAAAACAAAACAAACAAACAAACAAAAAAAAAACCCTGGTAACCACTGATCTTTTTATTGTCTCTACAGTTTTGCTTTTCCAGAATATAGCTTCTAGTCAGCAATGTCTTTCTGTGGTTTGGTTGCTTTCAAGTTCTAGTGATTACGAAGAGAGTTGATAAACATTTATGGCAGGTTTCGGTGTGAAAAGTTTTCAATTCATTTGGGTAAATATCAAGGAGGAAGACTGCTGGATCATATGGTAACAATATGTTTAGTACTATAAGAAACTACTAAACTGTCTTCCAAAGTGATTGCATTCCCACTAGCAATGGTTGAGAGTTCCTGTTGCTCTATATCCTTGCCATCATTTGGTGTTGTCAGTATTTTCAATTTTATCTAATAGAGCTGTAGAATCTATTAAATTTGCAATTTTCAAATGACACATGTTGTCAGTCATCTTTTCATACACTTATTTTCCATTCATATATCTTCTTTGGTGAAGTATCTGTCCAGATTATTTGGCCATTTTAAAATTGGGATATCCCCCCCCCCCCCCGTTTTTTTTTTTGGTACTGGGAATCAAACTCAGGGCCTCATGCTTGCCAGGCAGGCACTGTGCCACTGAGCTACATCCCTGGCATTATTTTCCCTTTGAATTTTAAGAGTTCTTTGTAGGGCTGGTGAGATGGCTCAGTAGCATAAGCACCTGCCTGGCAAGCGCGAGGTCCTGAGTTCGACTCCTGGTACCCACATAAGAAAAAAGGGCTGGTGATATTGCTCAGCGGCATGGGCGCCTGCTGGCGCATGAGGTCCTGAGGTCAACCCCCGCTACCCACAAAAAAAAAAAAAAAGAGTTCTTTGTATATTTTGGATGCCAGTCTTTTATCATATACATATTCTGCAAATAGGAATTACAAGAGAATTCTTTTTCTTCTATTTTCTGCAAGAGATTATAGAAAATATAATTAACTTAATGATTCCTGTTTTGCAATGTTATTAGTTCCTGATTTTCTTGAAAGGGCTGATATTTAAAGAGCAAGTGATTTAACATTTAAGGAAGTCCAATTTATGATTTTTTTCTTTCATGCTTAGTACTTTTTGTGTTCTACTAGAAATGTTTTCCTATCTCAATGACATAAAGTTTTTTGTTTTTTGGCTTTTTTTTGAGACAGGGTCTCACTATGTGGTTCAGGCTGGCCTTGAACTCACTCTGTAGCCCAGACTGGCCTTGAACACACAGTGATCCTCCTGCTTCAGCCTCCCCAGTGCTGGGATTATAGGCATGTGCTACCATGCTCGGCTTGACATAAAGAGTTTATCTTAGATTATTGCTGAGAAGTTTTATAGTTTTAATTTTCATATTTAAGTCTATGATTAATCCAAAATGAGTTCATTTTTTGTATATGGACAGGGATTGAGGTTCATTTTGTTTTCCTGACATGCACAGACGGCTGTTACATGATTCTCTTTTCTTTCATCCCACCCACCCTCATACAGGGTCTCAGTACCGTATGTAGTTCACACTGGTTTTGGTACAATCCTCCTGCTCAAGCCTCCCTAGTGCTTGGGATTAAAGGCATGGGCCATGGCCAGCATTTTTTCTTTTCTTTTCTTTTTTTTTTTTTTGAGACAGGATCACATCTAATTCAGGCTAGCCATGGCAATCCTCAGCCTCCCAAGTGCTGGGATTACAGGCGTGCCCCACCATCCCTGGCGCTATGACCAGTTTAGATCATCATTATATCACCATTTCTTGAAAAGACTATTCTCTCAATTGAATTACTCTGGTATCTGTTACGGTTTAAACCTGAAATGTTCCCCAAAGCCTCATGTGCTTGTAAGGTGGAGCTTTTGGGAGATGACTGGATCATGGGGGTGTGATGCTCATCAGTGAACTAATCCACTGATGAGTTTATAGCTAAATGTGATGTTGGGAGGTGAAGTCTGTTCTAAGCAGGGTCTATCTCCCTCCCCCCTTTCTTGATCTCCTCATCCATGCCTCTGCCATGCCTTGGAGAAGCTGACTACGGACTGAAACCTTGGAGCCAGCTGATTATGGACTGAAACCGCTACAAATTGTGAGCCAAAATAAACCTTTTCTCCTTTAAATTGTGGATGTCAGTTATTGTGGATGTCAGGTATTGTGTCGCAGTGATGAGAAAGTAACTAAGACAGTATCTTTGTTGAAAATCAGTTTGCCTAATAAACTTGAGTCTCTTTATAGACTCTATTCTGTTCCATTGATCTGTATATCTATATTTACTCAAAAACCACACTGCCTTGACATCTGGAGCTTTACAGCAGTGTTAAAATCAAGTAGTACAAATACTGCAGGTTTTTATTTTTTAAAGTGGTTTTGGTTAATCTAAAACTTCCACATTCCCACATAAATTTTAGAAAAAGCCTGTCTTTTCTATTAAAATGCCTAAAGCTGGGCGTGATGGTGCATACCCATAATCTCAGCACTTTGGGAGACTCAGGCAGGAGGATCACAAGTTTAAACCAGGCCTTGGCAACTTAGCAACTGAGACCCTGTCTCGAAGTAAAAGATAAAAAGAGGCTGGGATATAGCTCAGTGCAAAGGCTCTGCTTGGGGTTTAATCTTCAGTACTTACTGCAATAAAATAAAAACAAGGGCCGGTGAGACGGCTCAGCGGCTTAAGTGCCTGCCTTGCAAGCGCGAAGGCCCGAGTTCGACTCCCGGAACCCACATACGAAAAAGGGGCCGGTGATATTGCTCAGCGGCACGGGTGCCTGTTGGCACATGAGGTCCTGAGGTCGTCCCCCCGGTACCCACAAAAAAAAAAAAAATAAAAAAAAAAAAATAAAAACAAACATGCCTACTGGGATTTTTTACTGGGATTACATTAAGTCTATCTGGGCCAATTTTGGGATAATTGATATCTTAACAATATTGAGACTTCTCTCAGTCCTATAGTTTTCAGTGTAGGGTATTATGGCAGCTATTATTCTTTCTAAAATGTATGCTTTAGTATTTTGTGGTTTTTGGTAAACTTTTTCTATATCATTATCCAACTGTATGCAGTTGGTATATAGAAACACAGATGCTTTTTGTATACTGCATATGTATCTTGTGACCCTAAGTTCACTTAATAGATCAAGTGGCCTTTAACAATTTTTTTGTACATATAGAAAAATTTTTTTGTTCATGATTCATAGAAAACTTTTCTATTAACAAAATGCATCTTTAACCTTTAGCAATCTACCCTCATATATTGTATTATTCCATGTAAGATAGAACAGTCTCATTTCTTCTATTTCATCTTCTGTGTTATTATTGCCAGACACTGTACTTTTACGTGTGATGTATAATCCACGGTTATTTTTGCTTTAAACAATTATTTTTTTCATTTAAAGAAGCTACCAAATGAAAGAACAAAAAAAAGAATTTTCCATTTAATAGCACCTTAAATACCTGGCTTGCTTCATTACTTTATGTAGATGAGAACTGCCATCTGGATTGATCTTCTTTAGCTTGAAGAGTAGTGCAGTTTCCTGGTGACAAATTTTCTCAGCTTTATTTGAAAACATCTTTTCTTCATCTGAATGATACTGGATATAAGAAACCAACTGCTTTCTTTGCTTATCATATATTGTTTTTTTCTGTTTCATTTCAAATGATACTAGGTGGAAGTCAGTAGTTTTTATTGTTCATTCAATGTATGTGTCATTTTAAAATTGCTTTTAAACTGGGCGTATGGTGCATGCCTGTAATCCCAGTACTCAGGTGGCTGAGGCTGGAGGATCCCTGAGAGCTCAGGGCCACCCTGGGCTACATAGTGAGTTTGTTTGCCTGTCTCAAAAGGCAAACAACAACAAAGACTGGTATTCAAGGTAAACATCTTGGGAAACATACTCTGATACCATATTCTATTTCTGAATGTTCTATTATGGGATACTTTGGGTAAGAACACAAAATTGCTCTCCCTAACATCAACTGCTTACCTTAATATCAATTATAATATAATTAGAGGGTTAATACTGATAGAGGCATAATGAAAAGAGGCTTCATAACAAACCAAAGATTTCTGCAATAACAGTGAGAGACAAAGTACTAATCCACATTATCACTAAAGATTGAAAGTGAGGTGCTGTCCCCAACACATACTATTCAGCCTGGGAGTGGGTCTGGCAGTGGCGGACTGAAGTGAGGCTGGCAGGATCTCCGACTTGATGGTTACGCTGGTGGCCGCACCTTCCATCCTGTCTGTCTCACATAAGCCTGGCAGCTGTGCTGCCTTCTCCAGCGTGGGCAGTAACTGATCCAACTGGTCAAGGTCAGCTGAAAACTAAGAAGGGAAACCAAAGTTAGAGGAAATACATCTTCTAGGTTTAGCTGAAACAATGTAGGAAAAAAGTTGCTCTTTTAAACTCTATGAATTAAATGTGATATGAGAGCATGAAGAAAGAAGAAATAATCGCAATGACTGGGTTTAAAAAAATTATGTGCTTTATTCCACTGGGGAGGTATATTAATATACTACAGGATATAAGATAATATACATAAAATACGTATTTTGTCTCAGTATAAAATTCACATATAGGAAAATCGTGGACCAGAAATGTCAAGAGTACTGTGTTATAGGGCCGGTGAGATGGCTCAGTGGTGTAAGCGCCTGCCTGGCAAGCGCGAGGGCCCGAGTTCGACTCCCAGATCCCACATACGAAAAAAGGGCCAGTGATATCACTCAGCGGCACGGGTGCCTGTTGGCGCGCGAGGTCCTGAGGTCGACCCCCGGTACCCCCCCCAAAAAAAGAGTACTGTGTTATAATGGCATTGCGGTTGATTATTTTCTGTTAACAGTTTTCAAAATTTTAGCCAGGTGTGGTGGTGCATGTTGTAATCCTAGCACTCTGGGAGACTGAGGCAGGAGGACTGAAAGTTCAAGCCCAGCCCAGGCAATTTAAGTGACTTAGTGAGACCCTGACTCAAAAAAAACAAACAAAAAAAAGATTAAAAATGTCTGGGGATACAGCTCAGTGCAAAGGGGTTCAATCTCCATCCAGTACTCCAGTACTGTCCCCCCAAAGTAAAACGACTTACTATAAATTTACATTGTTATATATATATTTTTTATTATTTAAAAAGTTTGGGAAACATTTTTATAAATGGTGCATTAACTTCATTGTTCTCAGAAAAGTCATTCACCACTTAATAATTCAGTAAGTCTGTCTTTCATAATAAATAGGGAGTCTCCATATCTGCCTGAGGTTATGTACAGAAGAAAACTTAGCTTTTATTTTATAATATTTATGATTATTTTGAGATAATTAACATAAAATCATCTATATATATTTAACTCAACTAAAGTTCTTTCTGGGTAGTATAAATAGAATTATATATATTTTTTGGTTTTTTTTTTTTTTTGAGACAGGGTCTTGCTGTGTAGTCCAGGCTGGCCTTGAACTCACTATGTAGCCCAGGGTGGCCTCAAACTCTCTGTGATCCTTCTGTCTCAGCCTCCCCGAGTGCTGAGATTACAGGTGTGCACCACCATGCCCTGACAATCATATGTTTTTATTTTTTATTTTATTTATTTATTTATTTTTTTGTGGGTACTGGGGGTCAACCTCAGGACCTTGCGTGCCAGCAGGCTCCCGTGCCGCTGAGCGATATCACTGGCCCTTTTCTCGTATGTGGGTTCCAGAGTCGAACTCGGGCCCTCGCGCTTGCCAGGCAGGTGCTTACGCCGCTGAGCCATCTCACTGTCCCCAATGATATGTTTTTAAATGTCTGACTTCTTCCAAAATTATGTTTCTACAGTTCAGATATAGTCACATGTAGCTGTAATTCATTCATTTTCATTGCTGAAAAATATCTCATTGTTGAATATGTTACAATATAATTACCCATTCTTCCATGATAGATTTTTGGGTTGTTTCAAAATAAAGCTGCTATGAACAATTTTGAACATGTGTTTTACTACACACATGCAAAAAGCCTTATCCATAAAGGAAAAGATAGCCAAATTCAACTATGTCAAAACGAAGATCCATCTGTAGCACACACCTATAATCCTAGCATCTAGGAAGCTGACGCAGGAGGATCACCTTGATTTCCAGGTCAGCCTGGTCTACAAAGTGAGTTCAAGGTTGGTCAGCCTGTAATACATAGTGTCCCTGCCTCAAAAAAACAAAGCCTTAGAACGCTTCAATGAGGTAGCCTTGTCTAACTGCTCACATTTCTTTCCCACTTGGTTTATATCAGAGGTTCCCAAACTCAGTTATGTATCGGAGTTCTCTGGAGAAGTTTAAAAGGCAGATTCCTAGGTTCTATCCCAGAGTTGAACTTAATATGTGGGATTGGGAGGAGGGGGGCAGGGAAGGTGTTTTTGAAAATGTCCAAAGATGTGAACTCTGACTTTATAGAAAGAAAAATCTACTTTTGTGAATGCCACATGAGTCCTGAAGCCCTCTAAAGTTCTAAAGAGAACTTCTGAGGCCACCCTATGCTTTTTCAATCAGACACTATACTAACCTCTTGGTATATAGCCCATGGACAGGACAAAACATACCATGAATCCAAACCTGGTCTATGGTTGGAGTAAAATAAATGAAAAGGAAAAATAACTAGGAATGATCATTCTGTGAAGTGAGGAAATGCCTACCTGGCTCTGGGACTCCAGTTTTATTTCCTCAGGAGCAGGTTTGGTCACTGGGGTTGGATTTGTGTTACAAGGATCCATCTGTTCTTTCTTTTCCACTTTCACCTTCACATCATCCAGGCTCAGGTTTGGAGTTGATCTTAAGTCTTTCTCATCCTTATCTAAAAGGTAGCGCAGGAGCTGATGGTCTTTTGATTCCTTTTTCTTTGAAGCATCCAGTTCTAGTTTTATACTGGAGTTCCCTTGGGCCTGTCCAGTCACTGACACAGCAGTAGATGCATTGTCCTTTTTGTCAGGCTCCACAGACAAAGTGGTGATATCTGAGGGGCTGCCCTCTTGTAAGAGCCGGTGCAGAATTTTGTGCCGCTCAGTCAGTGAGCTATGAGAAGAGGGGCAAGTACCTCCTGAGGAGTTAGCAGAGGCAGAGTTGGAAGTGCCCGTGCAAGACAGTACCTCCTTGCAGCTTGCGTCTATATCTGCGTGCCGTAACTGCTGTTCTGCAGTTGTTGTCAAAAGCTGCACTAGCTTGTGACTGGTTTGAGCGTATTTACTGTCTCCATCCGAGAGTCTGTCATTGTTATGCAGAAGCCCTGAATCCAGAGGTTTGCCATCACTAGAGCTGTTGTCAGATTGAATCATTTCATTTAAAATGGAGGCAATCTCTTTGTTATCTTTGGACTCAGCTTTTGCTGGTTGTAAATTTAATCTGCTAGGTGAATTCTGTGAGCTCATCTGCCTGAGTACTGGAGAACTGGCAGAGAAGCCAACAGAGTTACTGGGTCCTTCATTCATACCCTGTAAAGATGTTACTGGGATATTTGAGTAAGATCGGCTGCTATTACTACAGGTACCACTTGTCATGCCAACTGGGGAGTTTAAAGTTGGAATATTTGGAGGAAATGAATTGTTTGGCATCCTGGCCCTTGCTGCCAAGCCAGAAGTAACTTGTCTCCTTGGAGACATGAACTGTGTTAGGGAAATTCCTGTACCTTCCATAGCAGAATTATTGAGGCTTAAAGATGGATTACTGTTCTGGGAACTGGCCTGTCCCTGGTTTAAGGCAACATTGGCTATAATCTGATTTCCAGGTGAGCATCCAAAACTCCCTTGGTTGTTGCTAGAATTAGTATGACTGCTGCTGCTATGAAGATCTGAGCTCTGCTGGCGGTTTACTCTGGTGGATACCACGTTGCTGTTGGATGGTGGCAATGTGGATGGACGGGCCACACCATGAGCTGGAGAGATACTAGGATTGACTGAGGGGTTTACTCGGGGTATTGACATTCCAGAATTAGTGTCATCTTGAGGAGAAAGCCCACTGTGTTCCCTAGGGGGGAAAAGACATTATTATTTAAACATTTTCATTTGTTTATATTAAAATATTTTTATCATGTATATTATAATACAAGACCATTGACTTCATTAATGTTGCAAGCTATCAAGTAAAGAGCTTTTATGTCATCTTAAATTAAGGAAAAGCAGTGGACTGTCAGTACCACTGTGAAGTGTTAGTACCACTTCCTAGGAAATAGTGCTTACAGGTCCTTTAATTTGATAACGGTCCAGTTACATGAAAAAGAAGTCTTTCTTAGCAGTGGAAAAAAATCCAACAGATATACTTTGAAACTTTTCTAAACTTAATACAAACAATTAATATTACAATAATACTTCTGGTTAAAAGAGAAACTTCTCATGTGTTTATTTATAAAATACTTATTCATGACTCTCCTGTTACAGCTTTTAAGTATTTCAACTCCAAAGAGGAAGACTGGGTAAGGAAAATACTGCGTCGCTGATGTGAAAATTAAAAAGGGTGATATGCAGACAAAGCAGATGTTTTGAAAGAGAAATCACAATATGAAAAAAGAACTGTGCTAATTCCACTCACAAGAATAATTTCAGGTAAAACTAGAAAAAAAAAATGGAATACTGAATTCAGTTTTTCACTGAGTTCTTTACTCAAATTCATAATTATAACAACAGATTTGTGACTGGCATTACCATGTTCCAATAAGCAAAAACATCTGATGAAGAAAAGATGAAGTGAGGGAAATGTCTGTTGTTAATGCTAAGTTTTAAACAGTTGTAAATGCAGGAATTTGAAGAGGTTACTGGATATAAGAACAGTTCCATGAGTTTACCATGTATACCAGTATAAAACATATTTAGAGAGGGGAAAAATTAGAGGAAACAGCGTTCAAAAATCTCAACTGTGCGTAACTGTCAACTTGAATTCGAGAGCCATAAAGTTTGTCTTAATGAAAATAAAGCACTTTGAAACATAAAAATAACAATGTTACGAACTCTGAAATTTCTTTTAAGACTACAAATTCATAGACGGAAACTTGTAAATCTTTAGACACCATTTGTTTTCAGCCCCTAACACACATATTTTTAGTCTCACCTTTCCTGTCTTCCTTTATGAACAGCAAAGTTATTTGGTGATAGAACTCTAAAACCCAAAATGGATGTATTGACTATATATTCAGCACAGTACTCTAGCTTTATGCCTAACTTAGAACCTCTGTTTCTAGTTACCAAGAGCATAAATGTTCTCTAAGAAGAGATACGTGAACTGACTTATTTCATATGAAGCTCTCCAAATAAGTAGTACCTGTCGATGATATGAATTCCCATGATGAAAGGTTGCATGTCTGGACTTTGAGGATAGCAAAGTTTACACTTGGTGTGGGCGCTAAGCATTGTCCCATCATTCAATATGAATCTATAGGATGGGCTGGAGGCAGTGCCACGAGTCATCACTGTTTCAAACAAAAGAGAAACCTAGTTAAAATTCTGTACTTGAACGCTGGGCAAAGGACAGTAACCAGGCCTTATTTCTACCTAGAGTCTCCTTTTAAATGCCCTCCCCACGACTGCCTGCTCAGACTCAAAATAAAGAATAATTCAGACAAAGAAGATATTGTATCTGAGTGGGAAAAATGATTCCAGCTGAAATAAAGCACTTGATGACAGGTTTTAATTTAGTCCTCCTTGCACAGGTGCCTCCTCACATAAATTAAGATTATGAAGAAACCCCAAAGAAGGAGAATGTCAACCTTAATCTTTCCCTATAATGAGGCAGCACTTCAAATTTTTAAGTCTCCATTAAAAATATCAGCAAGTACTTTTCCTCCTTTACTTTCAGTGTTACCCTTAGCAAGTTTTGTTTTGTTGGGTTGATTTTTAAAATAATAATTCTACTGAGATATAATTCACATGCCATAAAATTCATCTTCTAAGTTCTATTAGTTTGTAGAGTTCCTTTACTAATATTCAAGTTTGAAATTTCACTCAGGGATGTGAATCAGTAAGGTTCCATTTGATAAATTATTAGGTACATACAGAGTTGGCTAAAAAATGTATACACACTTTAGGAAAAGAAAAATAGTACAATGTTTTTTTCAACAGATAGTGTGACCCTCATATAGGGGACCCTAGAGGATGTTGTGTATCGCAGAAAATCCACTACACTGCTGGCCCTTAGAGAAGAAATTGAAAATGCAATTTTCAGCAGTTCGCCATACTAATAAATATCTGGAAGCTAATGGCCACCACTTAGAGCACATCTTGTAATTGCAGAGGCCAAAGGTAACTTGTATTACTCTCATGATGTCTTGATAAACTTAGTATTAAAGTATTTATACAAGTTTTTCTTTTCCTGAAATGTGTATACTTTTTTTGGTGGACTCTTTTATCCCCCCTCTCCCCCCTTACTGGAGATCAAACCCAGGGATGTTCTACCACTGAGTTATATCCCCAGCCCTTTTTATCTTTCATTTTGAGACAGGGTCTAGCTAAATTGTCTGAGCTAGTCTGGAACTTATGATCCTCCTGCCTCAGCCTCCTGTGGAATTACTATGCCTGGTATGTATTATTAATGTTTGAATTTTTCAAGGTTAGTAATGAACAAATTAAAATAAAGCCAATGACTACTAAGATATGGAATAAAAACTTGGTTATGGCAGTCAAATCACTTTACAAATAATATTTATATTGCCTTAAAACTTTCTAACAGCAGACAAAATTCTAATCATGGAGGTAAATGCTTACTAAATATGTAAAGGCTATATCAGACTACTAAGCAATAAAATATCATTGATATTTTAGTAATATAATATAATTCTATTTTAAGAGGGATTTAATAAGTAAATTCAACTATATCAAGGTTAGAAATCATATCCACAGGGGGGAAAAAAAGAATTACTAAGACAAATAACTATTATAACTCACCCTGTATTAATGTTAGCCCTATTTTTCAAAGAAATTTCAGAAAGGGTTTCAATTATATTTTAAATGGTATATGAAGCAGACTTTATCAAACAAGTAAGTTTTAAAGCTACATATTACTTGAAAGAGAAGATATGTTCCATTCTATTGTCTAGGGGATCCAAAATCAACTGCAGAAGGCAGAATCTGTTGTAAACCTATAGTATAATAAATCTAAGTATTAAAACTAAGACAAAAACTTAATTGACAGGATTGAGACCTACGCCCAACCAAACACATTCTTTACTCATCTAGCGACTTCAGTGAAATCACTGGCATGTTCACCAGACATAACGCACAGGGATATTTAGTCATAATTTCTGAGGAAGGATATAAGTAAATGTTGGCTAGAATAAATCCTAAAATTTTATTAACAGTCCCAACTGTTAATACCTTTTCAACAGTTCATTTTGGAAAACACAACTGCAACCAAAAAGAGGAATCTTAAACTATTAGCATGAGATGATAAATCTAAAAATAAATAAAGGACCCGAGAAGACAGATACATGTTTCATGTTATGCCATTTTATCTATTTCCTTACCTTGTTTATTTCTCTTCAGGCCTTCCTTATTCTTCTGGGAAACACTTACTGGTTATTCTACAAAGCTGCACTGTTCAATACAACAACCATCAGCCACATATGGGCATTTGAAATTAAATAAAATTTAAAATTCAGTCCTTTGGCCACATGAGCTACATTTTAAGTGCTCAACAGCCCCCTGTGACTAGTGACGATCATACTGGATAGCACAGCTTGAAGCAGTCTGACTTCTACTTGCATGTTCAACCTTCTCATCACTTCCTAAACATTCCTCCTATATTCCTTTTACAGATTTATTTTTCTTCATTAGCTAGAATAAGCATAAGGGCTGGTACTGCGTCCCATCTTTGTTTTCTGTTCTCCACTGAATACTGTATTGTGCTTTGCAATAAAATCATCCAGAAAGTGCTGGCTGACTGATCATCAATTTGAATCTCATCTAACTAGGCTAATAGTGACATGTGATCAACTGCCATAACTTTCTTTAAAGGGCAGATTTTCAGTCTTAGCTATCTTCTCAAATGCTTCTATGTCAATTTATGTTTTTCTTTTTTTTTTTTTTTTTTTCTTTTCTTGAGACAGAGTCTTGCTATGTAGCCCAGGCTGGCCTTGAACTCATGACAATCCTCTTTGCCTCAGCCTCCTGAGTGCTGGGATTACAGGTGTGTGCCACCATGCCTGTCAATTTATGTTTTTACTCTTGTAGGTATCTAGATTCAATTTTTATTTATTTATTTTTGGGGGGCATGGTCTTGCTATGTAGTCCAGGCTGGCCTCAAACTTGTGATCCTCCTGCCTCAGCCTTCTAAGTGCTGGGATTACAGACATGTACCACCACACCTAGCTAAACTTATTTTGTAATGAAAATTTAAGAAGAAAAATTTGTTTATTGACAAATCATACAGAGTGAGAAACAACTAAAAACTCAAGCTAACACAGAAATCTTAAGATATTTAATGTGGATTACAGAAATATTAATAGTCTTTTGGTTAATTATGCTGCCTAAATATAGAACTACTTGTGAAAAGTTTGCAATTTGGGGGACTTTATTAATGAAATACAAGGAATTTATCATACCTTAAGTTTTGATATGAGAATTATTTTGAATGATAATGTATGGAATCAGACTTACCATATTATAATTCACACAACCATTCTTTGAAATAAGAAAAGAGTAACAATACAGTCTTACTTCTTTTTTATTTTTATATTTTTGTGGTGCTAGAGACTGAAGCCCAAGGCCTTGGGCACTCAATCTACCTCTGAGACATATTCCTATAGCCCTTGATGCTACGATTAATTAGACTCTTCAGTTAACTGAAACTCTGGTACTTGATTGTTCAGATGAAGAAAGAGTAAAAAGGAAGGTAGTAAGGATCAATGAAAAGACTAAGCTGAGAAGTCAGAAGTAGGCCTGACCTCTGACTCTCATTTATAAGTTTAGAACTTTGTGCAAATTAACCTTAGTCCATCTCAGTTTACTCATTACTAAAATAGATCCAGTAATATTGTGAGACAATACCTAGCATGGAGCCTACTACACAGCAGGGTTTGAACAAGTATTTCCTGAATAACCACTAAAGAAAACAGACAACAAATAAGCAGCTTCCAAAATAAAAATGTCCTGAGTCACATACATTCACAGTCAACCCCTAAACACTGTTTATACCAACAGCTCCAACTGTGTGTAATCATCACTGACATTTTGAATCAAGAGATGAGTAAGGAGCTAGGTGTAGTGGCATACACTTGTAATCCCAGTTTTTAGGAGCCTGAAGCAAAAGAATCCCAAATTCAAGGCCAGCTCAGACAACTTACTGAGGCTGTCTCACAAAAAGGTCTTGGGGATATAACTCAGTGACAGAGTACTCCTGAGTGCAATGCTCAGTACAAAAAAAAAAAAAAGGGAGTAAGGCAGCCACAGCCCTTTGCAGATTTGGTAAACATTTACTCTGCATAACAGGTTTTCCACATAAATGGGTTTCAAGGTCTAGGTTTAGAATCCCATTTTGATTATAGGTCCTGGCCTCATTTGTGATCTCATTTTTCCAGGTACACAGCTAGTATTTTGACCTCCAACTTCTGTGTCCATCTCTGAACTATTTAGAAGGAAGGGATATAATCGAAGGCATATTTCTGATATCCTAGAAACTCTCCAAAAAAAAACCTTTTGCATCACGACTGTTTTTGTTTTTTTCTCCCTAAAAAAAGCCTAAACTGAGATAAAAAGCAATGAAAATATTAAAATTTCCCTGATCATGTCAGCAGAGCTATTTAGGATTTTGATCCTATCCAATTTGGTGCTGAGATGACCTCAAACAAGCACGCTTCATTAATGTTAACTAAATGGGCAGGTATAAAATGTGTGGAAGGGTACTATGGCTCCAGGCTGGCAGAGATTTCTTTTTCTTTTTAGTATTTCTCTAAATATGCAGAAAGAATTTAATTTCTCAAAAATGGTAATGAGGTAAAGAAAAAATTCTGATGTTGCGAAATTTTCAACGACCATTAAGTAAACTCTTTTCAGTATATCAAAATTTCTACAAGAGGAAAGTAAACTCATATTTTAAATAATTTCAACAAAGTGTGACACAAAAAGAATTTCAGTTAACTCTGTTATGTGGGCCATGGAATTAACTACATCACACAAGCCTCAAACAGCATTCTGGTTAATCATTAATATTGGTAATTATGTTTTATAGCATTGCTTGTACATTTCTCACAACTATAAACTTTCCAACTTTGCTTGTGACTTTTTTTTAAATGAAAATATTTTTATTTTGTGATTATAAAGTTAAGGTAACAGACAGATGAACAAAGAACAATCATCTGTAATCCTACCATTTGGATATAATCACTTTCGACATTTTGTTAGTCTTCTAGAATTGGATAAATACACACACAAGAATGAGCTCATACTATACATGCTGTGCATTCTCATTCCACTTTTTCATTAAACAATACACCACGGGCATTTCAAAGACAAGAACGATAGTCCACTGCATCACTGTAAGTAGGTAAGTAAAACCCACAAAACCAGTTCATAGGTTATACAGCTCCACATTTCCTGTGACTAGTATTCTCCATAACTGCTAGTAGATGTGCTATGGGAGAGTATTCTGAAGAAAAGGAAGTTTGAGTAACAAGGTTTGAAAGGTATCTTTATTGTAGAACTTCTGGAAGCTGAAATACCGTAAACATGTCTTCTGAACTCCCAAAAGTGGGAGACTGATGCATTTCCCTAAGTTAAGCATGAAGCTTTAATTCCTAGTTACAGCTACTAGTATCTTGTGGAACCTAGGTTTCTGTTTCCTAAACTTCTCTGTTAAAAACATCTTAGACTATGAGCTGATTTAGTAGCACTGGGTGGGGCCAAGAAATCTGGTTTAAAACTGCCCACATCAATCTGTCTTATCAGTGACCCTGGGAAACATCCTAACCCAGACTTTCCTTTAAAGTAATGGTTCTGAAATGACAGAACCCAGGAATTTTACCAAACTACCTCCACTTGCATGGAACTTTTCCTCATTTAAATAGTTCCTTGAGCGGTCCTAATACCCACTTCCCCTAGTTTCAATGCAGAATCATGGTTTTAATCTAGTCCACATGAGTGCTCCTACATGACTAAAGTGCATTTTCAAATCTGACTCTGGAAAACATCACAGTAAACATCCTTTATTTATTTATTTTTTTGGTACTGGGAATCGAACTCAGGACCTTGAGCTTGCCAGGCAGGTGCTGTGTTGCTGAGCTATATCCCTGGCCACATCTTTTAAAAGTACTTCATGAGCTGTCTCTGCCAAAAGCAGCTGAAAAAGTAAGTTAAGAATTAAAACTTTTAGTTCTTATTAGGATTTTATTATCAGCTGCTGCTTTCAAAGAGTAAGTTAATGGGCAGAAAAAAACATGACAGATGGAAGACAAATTTTTCTTGCCTAAGTATCAATAACTGTAAAGCTTTACTAAAATCAAGGATACAGTAACAATTTATCTCACTATCCCTCCCCCAAATTTATTTATTTAAATTGACAGACAAAATTGCATCTATTTATGCAGAAAAAGCTTTTGACAAAGTCCAGCACCTTTTCATGATAAAAACCCTACAGAAAATTGGAATAGAGGGTCTTTATCTCAACCTGGTAAAAGCTATCTATGACAAACCAACAGCCAATATTATACTAAATGGCCAAAAACTGAAAGCCTTCCCTCTAAAATCAGGAACAAGACAAGGATGTCCACTGTCCCCACTCTTATTCAACATAGTTCTGGAAACTTTAGCCAGAGCAATTAGACAAGAGAAAGAAATAAAGGGAATAATGATTGGAAAGGAAGAAGTTAAATTATCATTATTTGCAGATGACATGATACTCTACACAGAAGACCCCAAAAACTCCACTAAAAAACTGCTAGATTTAATAAGCAAATTCAGTAGTGTAGCTGGATACAAAGTCAATACTCAAAAGTCAATAGCCTTCCCGTACACAAATAACAAACTTACTGAAAGAGAAATTAGGGAAACAATACCTTTCACAATAACATCCAAAAAAAGGAAATACCTAGGAATCAACCTCACAAAGGATGTAAAAGACCTCTACACTGAAAACTACAGTACTCTGAAAAAGGAGATTGAAGAGGATATCAGAAAATGGAAAGATATCCCTTGCTCCTGGATAGGAAGAACCAATATAGTGAAAATGGCCATACTTCCAAAATTGTTATACAGATTTAATGCAATTCCAATCAAAATTCCAACAGCACATCTCACAGAATTAGAGAAAACAATCCTAATATTCATTTGGAATCAGAAGAGACCTAGAATAGCAAAGGCAATTCTGGGCAACAAAGGCAAGGCAGGGGGCATCATAATCCCCGACTTGAAATTATACTATAAAGCTACTGTGATAAAAACAGTGTGGTACTGGCAAAAAAAAAAAAAACAGACCTGAAGATCAATGGAACAGATTAGAAGATGCTGAAACAACCCCAGACATACTAAGCCACCTTATCTTTGACAAAGGTGCCAAACACATTCAGTGGAAGAAAGAAAGCCTCTTTAATAAATGGTGCTGGAAAAACTGGCTCTACACATGCCGAAGATTAAAACTAGACTCATGGGCCGGTGAGATGGCTCAGCGGCTTGAGCGCCTGCCCGGCAAGCGTGAGGGCCTGAGTTCGACTCCCGGAACCCACATACGAAAAAGGGGCCGGTGATATCGCTCAGCGGCACGAGCGCCTGCTGGCACGTGAGGTCCTGAGGTCGACCCCCGGTACCCACAAAAAAAAAAGACAAAAAAAAAAAACTAGACCCATATCTTTCACCATGCACTAAACTAAATTCAAAATGGATCAGAGATCTAAATATTAAAACAGAAACATTAAATCTGCTGCAAGGTAGGATAGGTAAATCCCTTGAAGACATTGGTGCAGGCAAAGACTTTATGAACAAAAACTCAACCGCACGGGAACTATCCCAAAGAATCAATAACTGGAATCTCATCTTATTAAAAAGCTTTTGCACAGCAAGAGAAACCACCAACAGAGTGAAAAGACAACCCACAATGTGGGAAAAAATGTTTGCCAACTGTTCCTCAGACAAAGGATTACTATCGAGAACATATGAAGAACTCAAAAAAATCAGACCTCCCAAATTTAAAGACCCACTCCAAAAATGGGCATCTGAGATGAATACACATTTCTCAGATGAAGAAATACTAATGGCAAATAAATATACAAAAAAATGTGCAACATCACTAGTCATTCGAGAGATGCAAATTAAAACAACACTGAGATACCATCTCACTCCAGAAAGAATGGCTACTATAAAGAAATCAACTAATAACAAATGCTGGAGGGGCTGTGGGGAAAAAGGAACCCTTCTTCACTGTTGGTGGGAGTGTCGACTGGTACAGCCACTGTGGAAGTCAGTGCGGAGATTCCTCAAAAAACTAGGGTTGGAGGTCCCATTTGACCCAGCTATTCCCCTTCTGGGCATCTTCCCAGAAGAATTAAAAACATCATACCACAGTGATATATGTGCACCCATGTTTATAGCAGCACAATTTGTAATAGCCAGATCTTGGAAACAACCTAAATGCCCATCAACTGAGGAATGGATAAGAAAGATGTGGTATTTTTATACAATGGAGTACTATTCAGCTATAAAGAAGGATAAACTGGAGACTTTTATAGGTAAATGGATGCAACTCGAGAAAATACTCATAAGTGAAATAAACCAGATGCACATGTGTAAGCATCGTATTGTCTCTCTAGTATGAGAAACTGAAAGAGTAAATAAGATCCAAAATGTACAATAGACACGGTGAATCAAAAAGAAACTGGTCAATAAGAAAGAGAGACTGGAATGGGGAAAAGAAAGAAGGGAAAGGGGAAAAAATTGTATATGTATATAAGATGGTTAAGATAGATACACTACCAGTTTTACTTAGTTCATTGAAGAGTAAGGTTTGAGCCAATAATGTTTGGACAATTGAATGCTAATGTCTGGTATCCTGAATAACTAACTTAAAGATAATAATACGTAATGCATTGACCATTGTTACCCTCATATTATGTTGTTTTGAAAATTTGTTCTTTTTTTTGATTTGTTTTGTTTTTTCTTCTCTTTAAAATAAAAAAAAAAATTGCATCTATTTATCCTGTACAATACTGTCCTTGAAGTACATACATACTGTGGGTGGTTAAATCTAGCTAATCAAGACACGCAACCCCCCACGTACTTATCGTTTTTGTGGGAAGAACACTTAACATCCACATCCCCAGCATTCCTCAAGTACACAACATACTGTCATCAACTACAGCCATTATTCCGTACGACACATTTCTTGAACTTACTCCTTCTAACTAACTGCAATACTCTGAACCATGTCACCCCAACTGGCTTTCCCACCCCGGCCAACCACCCCAGCTCCTGGTAGTTACCACTCTACTTTTTATTTCTGTAAGATTGACGATCATAGATTCTACATAAGTGAGATCATGTAG
The DNA here is from genome assembly GCA_028451465.1 of Erethizon dorsatum. Taxonomy (NCBI): domain Eukaryota; kingdom Metazoa; phylum Chordata; class Mammalia; order Rodentia; family Erethizontidae; genus Erethizon; species Erethizon dorsatum. The sequence continues at coordinate 70,267,505 of CM051824.1, forward strand.
TATTTATCTTTCTGTGCCTGGCTTTTTTTTTTTTTTTGAGACAGGGTCTCGCTATGTAATTCAGGCTGGCCTTGAACTCACTATGTAGTCCAGGCTGGCCTCGAACTTGTGGTGATCCTCCTGCCTCAGCCTCCCTAATGTTGGGATTACATGCATGTGCTGCCATGTCTGGCTTCTGGCTTATTTCACTTCACATAATGATCTCTGGGCTCATCCATGCTGTTACAAATGACAATTTCCTTTTTGTGGCTGAATAGTATTCCTTGTGTATATATATCCCATGTTCCTTATTTTCATTCACCCATCAGTGAACATTTATATTCCAGATCTTGGCTACTGTGAATAGCGCTGAAAAGAACATGGGAGATGTCTCTTCAACATAATGCTTTCATGTCCTTTGGTTATATACCCAGAAGTGGGATTGTTGGATCATATACCAGTTTTATTTCTAATTTTTTGAGGAATCTCCATTCTGCTTTCTGTAATGGTTGTAGTAATTGTCATTCCTACTAATAGTGTGCAAAGGGTTCCCTTTTCTCCACTTCCTCACCAGCACTTGTTCTCTTCTGTCTTTTGGATAACAGCCATTCTAGTTCTAACAGGAATGCATCTCACTCATTTCACAACGTGCCTAAGTGAAAGAGGCCAGGAAACTGCAAATGTAAATTATACCTCTCTTCATTCTTGACAGAACAATGGTTCTTAAACTTAAACATTACCTTTGAGGCTTGTTAAAATATCTGAATCCTCACCTCAAATTTTAATTCAGCAGGTCAATATCTTGAACAAGTGATTCTCATGTTTCACAGACCACATAGCTCTTACCATGCTTTACACTGCTGAATATAAAATACCAGAAAAAGATGTGCTGCATCCATGGAGGCTGCCTGGAAAATTGTCCAGAATCGCCAAAACACTAGAAACAGAAGTCATGTGAACTCTGGCAATCTTAATTCTAAGAAAAAATGTAATACAATAACTAACTTTCTTTCTTTCAGCAGGGTCTCACTATATAGTTCAGGCTGGCCTTGAACTCACTATGTAGCCTAGGCTGGCCTTGAACCCATGGCAATCTTCTTGCCTCAGCCTCCTGACTGCTGAGACTACAAGTGTGACCACGCCTGGATTCAACATGTCATTTCTGTAAAGGAATTCTTTGTTTTAAAAAGTGGAATGAGGGCTGGTGAGATGGCTCAGTGGCATAAGCGCCTGCCTGGCAAGCGTGAGGGCCCGAGTTTGACTCCCGGAACCCACATACGAAAAAAGGGCCAGTGATATCGCTCAGCAGCACGGGCACCTGCTGGTACGTGAGGTCCTGAGGTCGACCCCCAGTACCCACAAAAAAAAAAAAAAAAAAAAGTTGAATGAGCTGGGTGTGGTATAACCCCAGCACTTGGGAGGCTAAGGCGGAAGGATTGCCCCAAGTTCAAGGCCAGCCTGTGTTACATAGTGAGTTCAAGGCTCAGGTGGACTACACAGCAAGACCTTGTCTCAAAAAAAAAAAAAAAAAAAAAAAAATGTGGAATGAGAGAACATAATGGGTAAGAGGAGCTGGGTTATTTTTATATTTCTTTAGATTTTTTTCTAAATTGTTTCATTTCATGCTAATATAAGATTACTTATTATAGTTTAATTAACCTGTTTTTATAGAGAATTATAATGGCTTCAAAACACATATGTTAAACTGGCTCAGTCACATCTATAGGGAACCTACTTATTGGGATGATGAAACAATTATCTGGACCTGCTTTGCCTTGGTGGAAATGTATATAAATTACAGCCAAAAAAAAAAAGTTTTTAAAAGTACTACTGGGGGCCAGTGATATAGCTCAGCGGCATAAGCGACTGCCTGGCAAGCGTGAGGTCCTGAGTTTGACTTCCGGTAGCCGCATTAAAAAAAAAAAAAAAAATAGTAAAGTCACGGAAGGCCCAACTTACAAAGAGACCTACATACATCAGCACTTTAGGCAATGAGTGGATATTGAGTCCAAGTAGTATGCAAAAATCATGTGTCACTCTGGATAGAGGAGGTCACAGTTTGTCCCCAGTGGGTAGCATTAAGTATTTATTGTAATGGTTTCCAAACCTGGCTGCACTTTCAGGGTTGTCTGGGAAGTTTAAGAACATACAGATTCTTGGCTCTCCCCAGTGAGATACCAGCTTGAGGGGTGGCGTGAGTTTTATAAGGAAGCCACTGGAGAATCGCTCCTCTGGGAGAAGCTGTCCCAGAAGTAACCAAGACTGAGTTTTATACAGACAGCCTCTTGAAGAAAAAACAAGCTACTTCCTTCAAGTTCTGTATGACATCAGTTGACCTAAAACATAATGAGCTGAAAATCATCTGTAAACTGAGGAAACTTGTTATGGGGAAAATGTCAAAATTAATAAGGAGGGCTGGGGATACAGCTCAGTGGCACAGCACCTGCCTGGCAGGTGCAAGGTCCTGAGTTCAATTCCCAGTACCAAAAAAAAAAAAAAAAATTAGTAAGGAGAATAGAATAATGGAACAAATCCTTAACCGTTTTACAGGAATAGCCATAGAAAGAGGCTATCTAAAGATTATAGAATGAATTACATTGGAAAGGGAATATTGGTTACATGGCAATATTTTAAAAGTACGTCAAAATCCCTTAATTTTGAACTATAAACTTTTTGGCCTTAATTCTCAATTAGCCTTAATTTGCAACTAACTTTCCCTCTTTCTCCTAAAATACTGTTCAATTCCTAAGGGCAGGGAATACACTTGTATACTCCCATAGAATTTACTAACACACAGGAGCTATTCATTAGTTAATAACTTCAAAGGACATAGTTTTTGATTTGTAACATCAATATGAGTAAGGAGACAGAGGTGCTTCAAAAGTCATGAAGTTAATGTGCATGACACTGACCTGTGCATTATTCAGAGGCCCTGTGACATGCTTACTCTGCTGGGAATGATCCTTAAGAGTCAGACAAACCCATCACCTCATTTCTAGAGTCATCCTTGCATCTCTAAGTCAGAATCTTTTTCTTCTTTGGTTACATCTCTACTATAGCCTATGTAACACTGCTTGTTACAGCTGTCTTCCCTTAGTGTATTATGAGCTTCTTGAAGGCAAAGCCCTGCTTCTTAGTTACCACTGTATCTCTGGCATGTTATATACATAGTGTCCTATGCATGTTAGGAACTCGATACACGTCTGCTGAATGAATGAAAGAATGAATGAGTGAATGATCACCACATGACATCCTGTTCTTTAGACTGTGCATCCAAATTTCAGGATCCACTGATGAGTTACTTTGCTTACCCATTTCTTCCTTTCCTAAAACTGATTATTATAAAAACCATAATTTGGAGAAAATACTTATCAAGCCATAAGTTCTACACAAACTATTCAATATGAATAAAGACCAAAATTAATGAAAATAATTGAGAGAAAACTTTACCTTCTTGAAACAGTTGTCTAGCATAAGATGGCTCTCTGCCCTGAGGCTGGAAAAAAGCATAAATGCACTTCCTCACTAAATCCTCCCAGCCAGTTCTGCCAGCAGCTCTCAGGGAACTGGTATCGATAGAGATGATTTTACCTACACAAAGAATGAAAGTTTACATTTATGATATCCTTTTGACATAAATCATCCATACTTCAATTCAGCTGCACCTAAGGAATATTCTCTCTCTTCATATGCTCAATGAACAAAAACATTGAAAAGCACCATATATTATTATTACATATGGTAATTAATGTACTAGAGACATTATAAAAATTGTTTTGGTTTTGGAATATGTTATACACTACTCATTATACACTACTACATTATGTCATAGTCTAAAATTCAGTTCCAGTCAAGTATTAAAGCCATACAATAAAGACCTGAAGCTGCTGAGACTAGTGCAGTACAAACTTGCCAGACTTACTCTTTGATTCTGCTTTTTATCTACTGATGACTGACTGGATCACTTATTGGGGAAAGAGGGGCAGTGATGAAATATGTATGTTGCTTTGGTTTAAATAATTTTCCAGTAACTGAGTGAAGAGAATATGAGAAAGGAAGCATGTCTTTCCCTTTCTACCTCTTGTTGGGCTATAGGCAATACTGTACTTACGAATAAACAAAGACTGAATGAAGGCAATAAAAGTTAAATCAGAAAAAGATAATAAGTGAAAACATTAAGATTTGCTAGGGCCAGGTGTGGTGGCACACACCTGTAATCCCAGCACTTGGGAGGCTGAGGCAGGAGGATTGCTGTGAGTTCAAGTCCAGTCTGGGCTACATAAGCAAGTTCAAGGCCAGCCTGCACTACATAGCGAGACCCTGCCTCCTGTCTCCTTTCTCAAAAAAAAAAAAAAAAAAAAAAAAAGACTTGCTAGGCACTCTGGAAAATTATTCCTCAGTTAATCAGGAGGCAATTAATCTAGTTTGTCATTCCTCAGACCTGTTTTGTGCAATCTTATATATAAATTAAGAATTATATAATAGAAGGAAAACCAGCCAACCTCCCACCCAACTTCAGAACTTGATATTACCAACCTTGGTCTACTATGTGTACACACTCTTCCTGTGTCACATTCCCCTCTGTCTTTACATATTCCTGCAGCTGGGCATCTATATTGTTCCCCGGGTTTTTTCTCTGCCATAAAGTCAATGCTGCTATGCACATCTTTCACATGCTGCGTGGCCAATGTGTGTGAGAATTTCTCTAGTGTATATATTTAGGGATAGAACTACTGGGTTGCAGGTTATGCAAATGTTCAGCTTAGTAATGTTAACTTTTAAACTGTTTTGCAGAAACCTGACCACCCTGCATCCCTACCAGTAATGTGTAAGAGTTGTTACTGGGACTGGGTTTGCAGCTCAGGGTAGAGCACATGCTTAGCATGCCCAAGGCCTTCAGTTCAATCCCCAGCATCAAAAAAAGTGTTACTGGCAATCTAACACCCTTCAATCACTTGGTATCATCAGGCTTCTTCTTCATTCCTCCCCCCAGAAATGGGTATTGAATCCAGGCCCTCTGCACTGAGATACATCCCAGCTCAATTTTTACTTTTGAGACAGATTCTTGCTAAGTTACCTAGGCTGGGCTCAAACTTGCTATACTCCTGCTTCAGCCTCCCAGGCCTTCACAATGCCTGGCTTAGTTTTTAAAAATTAATAGGTGAAAAATGGCATCTCATTGTGATTAAATTTAGATTTCCTCCATTACTAGTAAGGCTGAATTTATTTTTCATATTTATTCACCATAAAGTTTTTTCTTCTGCGAATATGATTGTGCCTTTTTTACCCACCTTTCCTTTTCTCATGCAATCAACTCAAACTGATCACACTATGTGTTCCTACTCATTCAACTAATTCCTTCCTTATAATTTCATTTGGTTTGCCTAGTAACAAAATATTCATTAGCTCTTTTAAACTAGGGTCTTGAATCTGATGTACTTAATCCAACTTGACCAGGGTACTCCTCAAGTCTTGGCATGAATGCATGTGTTAGAAAGAAAAGCAAATGAAATTCAAACGAAGATCTTGTGCTTAAGAACAGTTTGGAGAAAGCCCAGTAAACATGTGACTGAAAGTACAGACAGTTTTGGGTTTTAAATTATTTAATCTTTTCTCTTATTACTTTATAGATAAATACTTGGCTATCACACAATTCTACCGATCCATAATCTCACATACAGTAATGTTTCTCATAGAAAAGTACCAAGGGAGGCATGAGAGTGTGTGCGTGCATGCATGTTTTGTGTGTTTGTGACACTGTTGACCCACAAAAGAGTCTGGAATTGTGGGACTACAGGGGAGAAAGTGATTAAATTGTCAGTGACGGTCCTGAATGCCTGGGTAATGCGATGACTCCCTTAGAGGAGAATCACGAATAGCTTGATTTAGAATACATACTGGTTGCTTCAGGAAACTGTAACCAACCAATCAACCAATCAGAAAACAAACCAAACCAAACCAAATCAAACCAAACCAAACCACTGTTCAGTATTTCCTGGTAGGAGACTTTTTTCTTTTTTAAAGAGATATGGACCATCCCATGTAGAGTTAAAAGTACTACTAAAATCTAAGAAATTAAATGCTTAGTATGTACTGTAGCTCATTATTTTTAGCTAAGTCAATTCTATGATATAATGTTAGTTTTACATTTTAAGTATACTTTATATTTCTCTGCTATCTTTGTATAAGTGTGTACAGTACAGTGATATTCTTTTAATATGTTGTAGTGGAAGGCAATAAAATGTACAGGGTTCTGGGCCGGGTATGTAGCTCAGCAGCACAGTGCCTGCCTGGCAGGCACGAGGCCCTGAGTTTGATTCCCAGTACCAAAAAAAAAAAAGAGTACAGGGTTCTATATTAGGGGTAAAGATTTCCATTCTCAGCAACCATTTGATATTCATGCATTCATAAAAGGACTAAGTGGATTCTGTGATTTCTGAGGTCTACAATTATTTTATGGCTCACAGGTTAATTTAAAAAATTTTAAATGATCATGGTTATTTTTATATATTTATACATATTGTCAGGCACAGATGGATTTTTAATGTTGGGTCCTTAGCAACACATAAAACTACCACTGTTAACATCGTTCTTGTGGAAAAATACATTCTTCTTTCAAATTATCCAATTTAGGATTTAATTTATAGAAATAAAATATGAGGAAAAGCTAAAACATATTGCTCCTAAATTATCCTCTCTCATTTCTGACATTTATTCTGAAGCCTTTCAATCACCCTTCCAGCAGGTTCATTCTATCTCACAATGCCGTTATGTGGTTTTTATATTAACCAGTTATTGACACAAAACACTAGCTTTCTTTTTCAATAAGCCCTATTGTTCCTCCCTACATAATACTTTTGTTTTTCACTAAGGGGTTCATTAAGTATTTCCAGTATTGTTCACTGGTAGAAAATGGAAAGGAATAGGATACATGATACTCTCAAAAAGGGAATGAAAGAAAGGTGTGATAATTGATAACTACTGTTGTCAGGTACTGTCTCTCCAAGCTCCTAGACATTACCCTTACTATTTCCTATTATCTGTGCTAACTTACCCCCCCCCCCGCTCTTTGGGAGAAGCAGTTTGGAGTTTATCATTAAAAACAAAAAGAACAAAGTGTAGAAGTATATTAAGATTTCTGGGACTAAAAAATTCATTAAAACAAAAAGGGACCTTATAAAGAATGATAAAAGTAAAATATATATTAAAACTGAATTTTAACAAAGAATAAAATTCAGTAGAAGTGATTTTTATATATCAAAAATGTATCTCTAGTATCTATCTCTATTTTTAAATGAGAGAAGTGATAGAGGTGTAACTGACTGATGTAAAAGCGTGATGTGTGAGTATGAAGATAAAATTAAACGACCTAGGAAAAATACTTTAGAAATTGAAAGAATAGCAATCTGTTCTTCCTAAAAATCAGTGCTGAAGAAGGCCTTTAAAAAGAAGGCCTGCTTCTCAAGCACTCCATCATCCCTCCCTCTGTGGCTCTACCGTGCTTCTTGCAGTTCTCCCTGACACCCCTCTGTCTCACTGAGGGCTCCTGCAGCTATTTCCTCAGGCCGAAGCACTCACTGCACCAAGACCCTTCCTCCTTGCTGCCCCCTTCCGCACCATATGTTGGATGGCCGACACCATTTTGCCCCTTTGGAGACCAAGGGCTCCCTATCGACTTGAGCCTCGGGCCTTCAGGCCAGCTAATTTTAAAACAGATTCTGACTTACACCATGTCACATCTTTTCCATCATAAAATATATCCCAATATGTCAATACATTACTGAGTTTTGGTCAATCATACGTATCCTGGGAGATCACACACAGTCACAGTTACTCCTAAGGACTCAAAGAGTATGTGCTGAATAAATTTAAAGAAAAAGAATGAAGGAAAAAAGAAACAGACAAACATATTTAAGCATAATACTAAAACTAACATATTTATATCCATTTGTTAATGTATATATTGTACACTCACATATCTATATATCTGTATCTGCCAAATTTCTTCAAATATTTTCTTACATGACTATAAAAATAATTTATAAATACAGGTATGTGAGGCCATAAAAATTACTCTTCCCAGCACCCTATCCATGACAATAATGATTACAGACCCTAAAATGCACCATACCAAGACCACTATTTAAAATGTTTTCTGTATAAGACTAGGGAACGGAGGCTGAATATCACAGAACAGAAAGATGCAACATTTTGGATATAATTAGTTTTATGGGGACAGTCACCTCATCAATACCTATAAAACATTCTGAACTATACAGTAAGTACCTGTAGTATCTTGCTTGGTCATAAAGGATTCTACGCCTGTAATTGCTGGAGGCCGAGGTAATCGTCGTGCAATACAAATCAAACATGACTGGAAATCTGCCCGAAACAAGGGAAAAATCGAGGGAAAGACAGTAAATGGTTTGTACCTATTACTTGCCATTAATGGTTTTTATAAAAACCATACATATGACAGGGTTTAACATAATACTGGAATTACTGTCATATAATAGTGTATTAGAAATAAAACTGCTGGCAACCAAAACCTGTAGCTGTAGGTTGAGAGCAAGTTAGAATAAAGAATTCCTTCCCTTTGAGTGTTCTTACATGAACTAAAGGAGACTGAATGTACCTGGATGAAAAAACTGGAAATAGTAGTTTTGGTTAGATTTAAGCAACACCATTTAAAAAAAATTGTTGATTAAACCCAGGGTCTTGTGCATGGTAACAATAGGATATTCTACACTCCCAACACCTAATGCGATGTTTTTTTAAAATGCACTTTTGTACTCAATTTCCTATATTCATCAGTACTTAATGGCTACAAAGATTACTCTGATAACTACTATGGAAATAATTATCAATTATGATTAATTGAGAAAAACAATCTTTTTTCTGAAGTATTATTTTGCTTTTTTTTTTTTGAGACAAGGGTCTCGCTGTGTAGTTCAGGCAGGCCTTGAGTTCACTATGTAGCCCAGGCTGGTCTCAAACTCACAGTGATCCTCCTGCCTCAGCCTCCCAAGTGCTGGGAGTACAGATGTGCGCCACTGCACCCAGCTATTCTGTTCTTGACAGAGGTCTTTGTTTTCAGGGTATATAATTTTATTAGTACACATTTGTGGTACATGATGAACATATTCACTGTGGACAGTTGGTAGGATATATAGTGTTTTTGAAGTCCCATTTCTAAATTTTGTTTTCACAGTGCTACATACAATAACACAGCTAATCATGTAAGACACGGCATGTGCATTTTGTGAAAGGTTGATTGTAACCTCCATTTCCTGGGGAGATATGCTATATATGGGGATATTTTGCCTTTGACCAACTTCTTATCTACTACCTTCCTGGTCCTTATCCCAGTTTCAGATTTGTGGTGTCCCTAAACTTAGCTCAGTCTAAGTTGACATGAAGACTCACCCGCCATCACATATATAAGTTCATGCTAATCCAATTGCTGTGCATAGCCTGAAAAAAATGTCAACTCTATCTTCCAATGTTCCCTACATTCTACACTTGAACCTTTCTAAAATCAGAGCTGTTCAACAGTCTGCTGCATCTGGTAGATTTCCAACTGACAGCAGTTAGTTACATCTCTCATTTCTAGACAACAAGTTGATTTGAATTATTTGACATTTTAGTAGGAATGCCAGCTTAACGCTGTGAATTTGGGGGCATTTTAAAGAGGGATTCTAGATGTTAGTAATTGGAGTTTTTCTTTAATAGTAAAAAAAATATCGCAAATTGAATCGCTTCTGTGATACACAATATAGTAACCAAAAATACTATCCAAAGAAGGCAGGTTATAATTAATTCCCTCCCTGTTCTTTCAAATTGTAGGAAAGAACAAAGACTTTACAATGATCTTGTGCCTTACCTTCTCCATCTTCTTGAATTGATTTTGGCTGTGATACAGTGAAACACTGCATTACTTCATAACGCTGGCAAGCTTCTTGGTTCTCGGTACCTGGCTCATCTGGAGGGTGAATTAGCATCCTGCAGTTAAAAGTATGGCTATTTCGGCGTGTTGCTTCTTGAGGCCAAGGAACTCCATTTACTGGGGCAAAAGAAATTGATGTTATGTGCTTGTGAGTAAGGTGAAAGATACAAAGGATATACTTCAAGCCATCTGGGTAATTACTCAGATTAAAACACAGACAGACCTCTTCAGATCTAACATTATCCTCAAGCAACAGGATGCTTATCTTCCTTAGCAAATCTAAACATCTACCAGTTAGAAAACATAACATTTCTGAGATTTAAAATGTATAAGATCTTTTCCTTCAAATACTCTAGTTCAGTAACAGCCTTTATAAACAAAGACAAAAATTAAAAATTACTAGCTGTTTCACTCAGAATTTTATAGCAGTTAACTAAAGAGCTTCTGCTTGTTTCCAGCTATACCTTGGCAGTGGAAAAATGACTCACACCCACAGCTGTGCTGTTACACAGGGTTCTTCACCAGGCCAGCCTGGGCCTTTATGGACAGGCTTATGTGCACATGCATTTTCTGGGGGAGAAGAAAACAGCCTCTCCAAGGAGTCTGTTATCCCCTGTATTTCATAAAATTAATGAGATTTCTTTCAAAAAATACTTAGAATAGGTAGAGAGTAATACTGTTTCTTATAACCATTTTTCCTGTGCTTTAATTAGTTTTACCACCATAGTTCATGTGCTACAATATAAATATAGAGGACAATCAGTATGTCATATAAAGATTGGTTAAAAAAAGAAATACTACCTGATTCAGTATAAGAAAACTGAAAAGATGTTTGAGTATTTCGAGTAATAATTTATGTGATGGTCGTGATTTCCCAGTCACAGAGTCACATTCAGACCATGGAGGTCACCAGGAGTTCAGAGGATTTTTAAGGTTACTCTCACCATTCCCAAATGGTTTCTTATCCTATACACTATACTAACCCATTTTCCTTTTTTCTTTTTTCTATTTCATCATTCTAACTGTTAGAGGAAACTGTGGAAACAAACCTGTATTGGAATAAGAAGTTTCAGCTACCTGTGAGGTTTGGGTTAATCTTTCATTTCCAGTTGTTTCATCTTCAAAATAAAGAATCTACTACATTATTTCTAAATACTTTAAAAATTTCACTCCGAAATTCTACAACAAAACACATAAGACCCTTTGATAGAATAATTCAAATATCAAAACACTGATTTTACAGGAAGCGTCATTTCAAGTCCTCAGTTACTATAAACACTACCCTTCTTTTCAAAGAAGAAATTAGGTTTGAACATTTAGGAAGCAATGTGGAGATTAGTTATGAATGACATTCTCTATGCATGTCTGGTTTACTTATATAGGACTTCTGGCAGGGCCTTCCTCCTCCCATTCTTCTAGCACATATAAGCTAAGGAATGGAAGAAATGGGGAGGGGGTAAAATTTAGGTAAAAATTAACATACACATCTTTTTTTTTTAGAGCCCTCTTAAGTACTGAATTAACTGATTAAGTTCTCTAATTCTTAGGAAAATTCTCCTCTTAAAGTAAATAGAACCCCATGATTACAAATAATTTTAAGTTTAAAAATATTTTAAGATTTTGATACTTGGTTTGAATATTTACCCTGAACTATTCAGCTATAAGGGACAGTTCAACTTACTGAAGGTATCTGAGAAGAAAGCTACTTGCTAAAGGTTGCCAGAGGAAATTCAACTAAGTATCTAATTACACTCAAATCAGGTATAAAAGAAGGTAGAGGGCCTGGGATGGAGCTCAGTGATAGAGAGCTTACCTAGAACGTGTGAGATGCTGGGTTCAATCCCCAGGATTGGGGAAGGAAAAGGAAGAAAAAAAGAGAGAGAGAGTAGAAAACAAAAAGGGTTGAGGGGTAGCTAGGAGTCAGAGTAGCAGAAGGAACCAAGAGAAGAACAGAGGGTAATTCATAACCTGTTACACTAAGTGTAAGAAACATTTTTTGAGAAGTTAAAAAAAAAAAGTTGAAAACTGATCACCTCAGCTAAAGCAACTACAGGAATTTTGGAGACAATTTACATGTTAATTATCATTATTTTAAGGCAATAATTAATGGCAAGGTTGGGCGTGGTGATGCACGTCTGTAATCCCAGCACTCAGGAGGCTGAGGCAGGAGGATTGCTGGGAGTTTGAGGCCAGCCTGGGCTACATAGTGAGTTCAAAGACAGTCTGAACTACATGAGACCCTCGTTCAAACAACAACAATGGCAACAAAATTTAATGGCAACATCAGTTCCAAAAATATAGACTCCCTCCAATACATGTTGGCAAATGTTTTGGTCATCATTTTAGGTTCCTTGAATTTTGTAATATTAATTAGATTTCTTTTAAATTATCTAAATTAACTTACCATGATAGAGTCTGTAACTTTTTAAAACTAAATCTTCTTTTAAACAGGAAGTACTAAGCTACATTTTCATGAAAAGAGATAACAACATCACAAATACAAGCTCTGTGTTCTCTGTGGAATGGAAACAAGAGATCTGGACTGAAGGTATAAAGCTCTGACAAAACTCAGTGTTTTGTGTGTATGTGTAGGGGGCAGTTAAGATTATCCAGCTGCAAAGTAGTTTACCTAATCTTTATGCAATTGCTTTCTTTTATTCACCACATAATTTCTCTTTAAAAGGATAAATGCTACAAATAAAATATTACCAAACAAATAACATAAACCCCTTTTAAAGATAGAAGTAGCACTGCATTACAATTTACCAGTAGAAAAGAAGAACTGAGAACTGAACTCTCTACTGATTGTGATCTGTAAAAAAAAAAAGCCAGCCTCAATAATTTCTATGGAACAGACTAAGGGGCACATTATGAAAGGACAAGATAGTTCTTCCTGGAAATCAATGTCTAAGCCAAAAACAATCTAAAAGAGCAAGTAATTTTGATTCAGCTATTATATATTTATCATTCATGAAATTAAAAGCTCCAAAATATTTAGATAAAGCCAATAACAGTAGAATAATAACAACTAAACTTTGAAGGGACTTTCGCTAGGGTACGCGTGAAGCACTACTTATCCCTCAACTTTCCTTCCAGTGAAAATGAGGTTCGAAGGGAACCAGGTGTCCCGTCCAAGGTCACACAAAGAAGCGCCACAGGAAGACGCATACCCACGTCTGCTGTATACAAAGGGTTGTGCTCCTAATCACTATGGCGTCTGCATCACTTGAGACACAGCTGCCATTTAACAGAACTTATTTTTAATTTTTCAAATCCAATTTACTACAGTTTCACAAATAAGTCTATACTTAACATCTCGATCTTTCACAATATAACATTTTAAAAACACCTGTGCACATTTGTTCTTTTGGACAAGATCACTATAGTAGTTTCTTGGTGTTGAGATTTTATTTTTTATACATAAAATGTCATTCTTAAAAAGCATAGATTTTGGATGGTGAAATCTTCTAAATCATTAAATTCAAAAGTGATTTTTAAACAGTTTGGTGTCTAACTTTTACTTCAAAAATTCTTGATAGTAAATGAAAAATAAGAATTCACTCTTTTATATCATGTAAGTGATACGTGTATATAAGGTGAATATATATATAGATATATAAATATGATCTTATTCTTCAAAATTTTCTTTTGATAGTTTCTGAACCTTGACTTTTTTCTGGAGGCTAAATATACATATAATTCCACTTTCTTTCTTTCATTTGCTAATAATTTGATTGCTCTGGTAATGGAGGTCTAAATATAGGCACTGTAGTAAATTTTTCTCCTAAATACTTCTTAGAAATAGCTCTAGAGAAGTACTGGATTTTTCTAGTTAGCGTTGTTGGGTTTTATTCTTTGGATGGGACCATCTCATTGGTTTCTAATGGGTGATCAACCACTGCTGTAAAACTAGGTGATCTGCTCTATCGCTACTGAGCCTGCCTCATCTTTGCTTGTGTACTTGATTGTATTTGACAGCAAAGGCACAGTACAGTATTATTATTTGTCATGTTTCTGATCTTTCATTCTTTGGGGGAAGGAGAGCAAGAGGCCTCTGCAGCAGAAGTCTCACATCTCTCCCTGTGGTGGAGGAAGCTGTTCAAAGAAGGCAGCAATGAAATGCCCAACCAGCTGGCGACTACATCCTGTCAGTGGCTGAGAGCAGTATCGCCAGTATGTCAGCTACTGAACGACGCTCACTCCGTATTCACCTCCTGACAGTGACCACGGACAACCTAGTCAGAGCTCTGCAGTAATCATGCTGAGAAGGGATAATTCTGTAGTCTTTCCACAGATAAGCCTCTTATTCAGGGGACAGAAGACTGGTTGGCCTTGTTTTCTTTTTCTTTTTCAACATTTATTATTAGTACATGTTCGCTGTACATAATGATTACATTCATTGTGGGGGAGTTGGTATACGTACGTAACACAGCTTAATTCTTTTTCCTTTCCCTTGCCCTCTTCTACCTCCACCTCTAGATCCCCTTCCCACTTACAAAGACTCTATCTCCCCATTTTGTATTATCTATCTTTTATTTTGCTCTTTATCATGTGAGAAACCATATATTTATTCTCATGTGTGATTTATTGCACATGGGCTCCAGGTGCATCCATTTTTCTACTGATGACTCAGATTTATCATTTCTTGTGGCTGAGTAGTACTCCACTTCTATATACACCACATTTGTAAAAAATCCAGTCATCTGTTGATGGACACACAGGTGTTTTCAAGATTTAGCTATTATGAGTCATTCAGCCTTATTTTCTGTGACTCTTCTCCCAACCAGGCATGACGTTAAATTAAACAGATACCTTATTACCTAACATGAGAAAAGTAGTTTTTTTTAAATGAAAGCGCCATTAAACTTTCATGGTAGTAGTCCTTAAACTTTAAGTCCAGAGCAGAGAAAGAAATCTAAGCAGTCTCTACAGTGGCATCAGGGGACCTTAAATTGTTTGATTTCCCTGGGTGTGGTGGTGCATAACTATAATCCCAGAACTGAGGCTGAGGCAGGATCGAGAGTTTGAGGGCAGCCTGGACCACCTATCAAGTTCAAGGTTACCCTCAACTACACAGCAAAATCCTGTCTCAAACAAAACAAAACAAAACAAAACAAAACAAAACAAAACAAAACAAAACAAATTCAACTTCCCGGACCACTGTCTCAGTTCCTATATTAAATGATGACTAGACCCCTCCTAACTCTACTACTCAAATATTTTATCACACAGTATCTGTGTGAAAAACTGATGTGTGATCAATTTATCTCTGTGATAAATTGGTCTTATTTCAGAACTCACTGAACTAAGAAACGAGGGAAAAAACAGGAACAAAAAATTCTGAAACGGAATGAAGCCTGAAATTAAATAATGAAAATTTTTTCATTTGCCAACAAAATGTAAACTGATTATTGAAAAAATACCCACTCAAATGGAGACATAGGGATCCAATCACTAGGACTAACTGGAACTAGAGTGCTGAAAAGCAATAGTAAGAGCCCGAAAATTCTAGAAGCAAGCAAAGGGCTGCTGTTAGTCCACCCATGTTTTTAGAGATTAATAAAAGTTCCCTTAACTCTTAAGGACTCAGCCCTGCCCCAAGGCATATGGCTTAATGAATATGGAATAACAGCTGGAAATCAATCCCATCCATCCTTCTAGCTGGGCTCCTTGGCAGTGGACAACCTAATTATTCTTGGGACTCTTGAGCATTTACATCCCAAAAATATTAATAAGAACATAATAGAGCAACATATTCCTTCCTTTTCTCCTCCTTTTCCTTCTTTTCTTTTGAGGAAGGTAGTAGGGCGGATCTATATCTCTTTCTTGGACGTCATAAAAATTGAAAACAAAGGGAATTTTAAGCAGAAGCTTCTTGTGGTAAGACAAGTAACTGTCTCCCACTGGTGTCACCTAATCGTGGCACAATACAGAGGATGATTATGAATACTTCTTCTCAGCTGTTTGATATATCTGAAACCAAAACTACATCAAAACATTTTAAATATATATTATTTTGTACTATAAAATGTAATTAATCACATAATATTACATATAGTATGAAGAAGGTACAGAGAGTATTCTTTTACGAGATAAATTTCTTTCTACCTAGTGATTTTGGTAGCAGATTCTTGACAAATTCTGCGTGATCCCCCACGTGCAGTATGCTGTAGACGCTGGTATTCATTAATTCCTCCTGATTGTAACCCAAGTAGCTGGTCACATTCTCTGACACAAATACAATTCTCCCTTCACAGTTCACAACGAAGAAAAATCCATCCAGAGCCTGCAAAGCCAAAAAAAAAAAAAAAAAAAAAAAAAAGGTTTGACAGGTTATAAGATAAAAATAAACATATACATACCTTTGTTAAAAAAGAGATGAAAAATATATATCAAATTAAAAGGGAAAAGCTGTTGAATAGAAGACTCTCTGTAAAGAGGCCAGGAATTTCAAATGGACTGTACATTGATGTTTCAGGTAGACATGAATGAATTTGTCAACCTCCTTCCTTAGAAATAAATTCTACAGTAGTGGATATGAACTGATTGTTCCATTCATTCAGTCATAAAAATCTCTATAAACTATGTAAGTTAATACATGTTCTTTGCCCTCAAGAAAGCTGTGGCACACTGGGAGTGACACCAACATAATAAAATACCAGTGATAAACACAGTATCAGAGACACACAAAATATTCTATGAACACACAGAAGGGTGCCTAATTTGGTACTGGGGGCAATAAAAGGCTCCTTACAGAGCTCTACTGACTTATAAAGGGCATAGTAGAGGAGGGGAAGACTGTGAGAAGGAATCGCAGGCCGGGGCAAGAGCATGGCACAGAAAAGAAAGGCATAAGCAGCGTGGAGCTGCTTGAGTATGTGTTACAAGGCAGGCTTGCGGTAAAAATGAGTCAGCAGAGTAGACCAAAGCCAAATCTCAGGGGTCTCCCCTGAGCTGAGATGGGGCTGGGGGGGTCTCCAAAAGGACACAGTATGTATATATATATCTCCATATCCCACAGGGCACATAATATCCACAAGAGTTCAGGGGGAAAGTTAGACCCTCTATTTATGTTGTAACCTAACACAATGGAAGAAAGCAAGTTTAATAAACATGCAGACACACTGGTGCCTCGCTAAGTCTTGAGAATCACACATTACAAACCCTAGAACTCTGAGGGAAGAAGAGGAAGGCTAAGGCTGGGTGTCACCTTGTGTACTTGCAACTTTTCCAACTATTCCCAATATACTGCTGTTTACTTGCTGCAGAATGTATATAAGCAATAAAAACAAAATCTTAAAAAGCAAAACATTTACCAAATTTTGTAACAAGGTGTAAAATCACCATTAAAATCCTATGTATCACACAAGGGTCAGTGGTTACCTGTGGGAAAACACTTCAAAGAGCTGTCTTACAATGTTGATGGGCAACTGATTTTTTTTTTTTTTTTGGGAAAACCCAAGCGACCCAAGTTTGTTGGTCTTTTCTGTGATAAGTGGTTGATGATAATAATATGTTACCTAACAGAGATTTCCCCTTCCAAAAAATAAACACAATTTTCCCCTTCAGGGTTAAGATGGAATTTTAACAATAAATAAAAAGTAAACTGTTTTTCAGAATACTTAAGGCACAGAGACAGCATGTAAAAATGGACGTTCAGAAATGTTACCACGGTTATGAGTTTGTGACTGAAAATGGTGTGAATGGCCTTTAAATATTTCCTCCTCAGTTTAAGAACTTAGCCTTTTACCTGTTGAAAATCTTCCAGTTAGAATTCCAGTGGGCTTTGAACTCACTTTTTGTTTTTAAATGTGAAAATGTCACTTTTGATTTGTTTAGAAGAATCACTCTTTGAGATCAAGGAAGATGAAATGTCAATAAAAATCTCTGTATAACTGGTAGATAGGATTTTAAAATGAATGTTGTGATTTAATAAATGCATCCAATGATATACTTTTCCATTTATCTACCTTACTTTTGTGAGGTATCTTTTTCAGCAAAGATTATTGTTAATTTCTTAAATGATAAAGTTATCCATATTTGTGGTACACAACATGATGTTTTGAAGTATGAACACACTGTGGAATGGCTAAATCAATCTAACTAGTACATGAATTACTTCACAAATTTACCCTTTGTTGTGGTGAAAACACTTAAAAAAAATCTACTCTCAAGTAGGTTCAGTGGTAGAATGCTGGCTTAGCATGTGTGAGGCCCTGGGTTTAAGCCCCAGCATCTCAAAAAAACCCAAGACAAACAGAAAACCAAAACAAAAACAACCCTGTACTCTCTTAGCAATTTTCAGGTACATGATGATTATATTAACTGTTAACCACAGTGACAATGATGTACAATAGATTTCCTGAACTTATTTCTCCTCTCTAATTTTTTCTTCTTCACAGTGCTCTGCCACTTTCTTTTCAAGTATGTGCTGTACCACTGAACTACACTCTCAGCCCTAACTAAAATGTTTTCTCCTTTTGACCAACATCTCCCTAATCACTACCCTACTACCTTCTAGCTCCTGGTCATGACTATTCTACTCTCCGCTTCTGGAGTTTGCTGATTCCACAGAAGTGAGATTATGCAGTATTTATCTTGTGGTTACTGGATTTATTGAGCTTACCAGAACACTCTCCAGGTTCATATATATTTAATAAGATTTTCCTTTTTTTTTTTTAAAGCTCATTTGATTGTGAATGTTTATCTTTTTTTTTTTTTAAGGCAGGTTCTTGCTATGTAGCTCAGGCTGGCCTCACACACATAGTGATCCTCCTGCCTCAGCCTCCTGAGTGCTCAGATTACAAGCATGCACCACCATGACCAGCTTATCACATTTTCTTTATCTATTCATTGGTTGATGGACACTTAAGACTGAAATGCAAATTAAAACCACAAAGAGATACTACCACATAGCTGTTGAAATGGCTATTATCAAAAAGACAAAAACTAAAAAGTATAGATAAGGATGTAGAAAAAAGGGAACCCCTGTACTTTCTTGGTAGGAATGTAAATTGGTGTAACCATAATGGAAAACAGTATGGAGTATCTTCAAAAGCTTTAAAATAGAAATACCAGCTGATTCAGCAATCCCGCCCCTGGATATATAACCAAAAGAAATGAAATTACGTAGTGTCTTGAAGAAATATCAGCACTCTGTTCATTGTAGCCTTATTAACAACAGCCAAGATACAGAATCAACCTAAGTGTTCATCAGTGGATAAATGGCTGAGAGTACTGTTTAAGCCAAATAATAAACTGAACTTAATTATATCTCCAAATCACTCCATCACAAAGAATTTAGCTAAGATTAAAAAAAAACACTAACTACCCCTTATTTTCATTAAAAATACTGTTAATGTTTTCTTTAGCACGAAAAAGTAAAAAAAAAAATAAAGCTATTTTTATTCTATGTGGCTGCCATGACTATTTCTCACATAATCCATACTGCAAAAGGGAGATGGATGTGATGATCAATAATCTGAAAACCTCAACACTAGTCAAACCTCTTATAAATTATTTAGAGTTTAGATGGACACAGGAAAGCACCCTTATACTCAACTAACTTTTTTTTTTTTTTTTGTGGGTACTGGGGGTCGACCTCAGGACCTCGCGTGCCAGCAGCTGCTTGTGCCGCTGAGTGATATCACCGGCCCTTTTTCCATATGTGGGTTCCGGGAGTCGAACTCGGGCCCTCGTGCTTGCCAGGCAGGTGCTTATGCTGCTGAGCTATCTCACCAGCCCTCTTTTTTTTTTTTTTTTTAATCAGAGTACCTATAAATCTCATAATAGGTGATGAATATATATTTATTTGCCTTGTGGTTTATACAAAAATAGGAATAATTTTTACCACTCCTCCTACTGGTACTGGGGATTGAATCCAGGGTCTTTGAATTAAGCTACATTCTCAGCCTTTACTTTTTATATTTTTTTTAGCCAGAGTCTTGCTAAGTTGCCCAGACTGGGCTCGAATGTGTGATCTTCCTGCCTTAGCCTCCCAGAATGCTGGGATTACAGATTTGTGTCAGGGCACCTGGCTCACATTTTTAAAAAAGAGTGGATAGATCTAAATATTCTTTTCAAGGGTTACATAGTAAGACCCTGTCTCAAAACAACAGCAGCAAAATTCTTGGATAATAATTGAATCAGTATAAATAGAATTTAACTTCCTCAATTTTTTGCTGTTATTATAAATGCTGTTATTATAAATTTTTTGCTGTTATTATAAACTTAGGTAAATTTTAAAATACGAAAATGAGAACAATAGTAGATCTGTCAAAATCACAGATATTAGCAACATTTCAGGAAATATTTGTTGAGACCATTCCCACGAATATACAAACATTTCTATTTCTAAAAGCATGTCTGATAATATAATCTGCTTTTACTTGTTCTTGTTCTACAAATTTCCCTCATAAGTTGTGCATGTAATGAACTTCCACATGTGTTCCTGGACAGAAATTCTGCTCTCCTTTCACATCCTGAGGGCTGGTCTAATGTGGTGCTGCCCACAGAGATGGAAACAAGTAACGGTCCTCAGTATAGCGTTATCAATGTGAGAGTGTCTCCCGCTGCCCAGGAGGCCACCCTTGCATCTCACAGCAGGGCTCACACGAGCCAAGCCTTCACTCAAGACTCTGGCTTCAAATGAGACTCCCACCTAGGAGTCAGTCCCTGGACAAAGTTCTGGGACTAAAACACATAATTCTCAATACTTTTATGGTCTCTGAGGGGGAAAAAGATAAGTCCCACAGTTACAACATAGTACAATAGAGTAATTCACAAAGGTGAAGGAGAGTGACACTCACAGTTGGGAAGGAATAAATATCCCTTAGGAGAGGTTTCCTGAACCTGACCAGAGGCTTGAAAAACATAAAGCAGACATGAGGTGGGAGAGGGAAGGAAAGGACACGTAAGACAGAGAAATCAGCTCACGGATTTATGTAGTTATCATATTTGTGTTACATTTAACAGTAGAAAGGTTGTTTTGTTTTACGTTTCAGGGAAAAGCAAACAAAAAAACAAAAAAGACAGAAAAAGAAAGAACTGTATTAAAAGGCAATGGGGGTTATCCTGAAAGCAGTGCTTTTAAGCAGGGAGCAACACGATCCTTTCGGAAGACCCCTTGGCAGTGGGCACGACATGCGGAATGGAGGAGGGAGACCAGGCGCAATGCCACGGTGACACTGCAGTTCACAGGAGAGCTGGAAAGGAGGCAGTGGTGATGGCAGTAACTGAAGACTTGACAGAGACAGGACAAACAAAACAAACGGCATGAGGCGGCCTCAACTGAGTGTCTGGAGCAACCCCTTCAATTAGCGACTCTAGGGCTCTGGTGGAGAAGTGCCTTTCCCTGAGAAGGGTGACACGTGGTGAAACTCCTCTTCCAGTTCTTCCTTTACCCTTCACCCCCTTTAAACTGATAATAAGGACGTAAAGGAGGGTTATAAATTTAGTATTAGGAATGCTTTATTTGAAGTGACTGTGTAAGAGTCAAAGGGAGATGTGCAAACAGCAGCAGAACATAACGAATGAGAGTCAGAAGAGAGATCTGGGCTCAAGACAGAGCTTGGTCCTTCATAAGTAACCATTTGGGGTTCCTGTTTACTCTTTTTTAACTACAATCTTCTTGTCCTTTTAAAGAATACTCTAGTTTCTTCATGGAACTACCTTTTCCTATTAAGTAAAGTCTTATAGGGTTCTTAATCAGGCCATTGGGAAAATTCTTCCTTTGAAGAGAAGAAATTCAAAATAGAATTCTAGTTGGGCGTGGTGCTGCACACCTGTAATCCCAGCACTCGAGAGACTCAGGCAGGAGGATCGCTGTGAGTTTGAGGCCAGCCTGAGCTCTGTAGTGAGTTCAAGGCCAGCCTGAACTGCATAGTGAAACCCTGTCTCAAACAAAACAAAACAAAAAACAAAACTTCCCAGGAAACATGCACAGAATTAACAAAGGAAAAGAGCCAAGGTCAGAATCTTGGGGGATACTAACATTTTAGAGGAACTTAAGAAAAAGAAAGTACAGCACTGTTCAAGAGGCCACGGGAGGGCCGGTGAGATGGCTCAGCGGCTTAAGCGCCTGCCCGGCAAGCGCAAGGGCCCGAGTTCGACTCCCGGATCCCACATACGAAAAAGGGGCCGGTGATATCGCTCAGCGGCACGGGCGCCTGCTGGCGCACGAGGTCCTGAGGTCGACCCCCCGGTACCCACCAAAAAAAAAAAAAAAAGAGGCCACGGGAAAAAAAGGAAAAAAAAAAAAAAAAAAAGGCCATGGGACGTTTGAAAGAGGTGGGAGTAGTCAACAACAGTCAAAAGCCACATAGAAATACCGAGAATGGTGTAAGGCAAGGTGAAGAAGCTTGAATGTACACACAAATTAGGGAGACTTCATTAATTAAAACAGAATTTTTCTTTGGGGCAGTGGGAATAAAGGAAGGTTAGGATCAAATAATGTAGGTCTTTGCATTTAGATAGCAGATAATAGTGAAGAAATGTGCCGCTAACAAATGATATAATAATTTTCAAAATAATTCCATGGAGATTACTGAGTAACTGATATACAGTAAGTATTCATGAAATAAATTGAATAAATAAATTCTAATTCTATTCCTTTTTATTTACACTTATTTACACTTCCGGTTTCTCACACCAGAGAAACAATGCAGTATTTACACATGTATGTCTGATTTATTTCACTTAAGAGTATGGTCTCAGTGTACATCCATTTAACTAGTATGTCTCAAGCTTATGGTCCTACTCCTTTTTTTTTAGATGTGAGGAAATTTCCTATGATACCTTCAACCTGGCTGCTCTGGATTAGACTCTACAAAGTTTAAGTGAATGGGGACAAGGCTGGGGGATGAGAAGGCACAGAAAAGATACTAGATTGTTAAATCTTAGAATTCTATTTTGAAGACTCCAATTCACACATCTGTAGCTCAAAAATAAACTGTTTAGCTCCTTGAGGTCAAGAACCTAAATAAATTTCTATTCCATTTTTAGAATTTATAATTTCATACCCTTTTTTATATTGGAAAATACTCAACTAATGAAATTTAATTCATGTGTAATGTGTTTTCCTTTGATTCAAAGGGGTTTTCAGGGTAATAGTAATAACTGTCAACAGCTAAAAAATATCCTTACTTTGTCTTCCTCTATTTACTTTAGAGTGGCAGTTTTCCTGTCATGGTTGTTCACTTGGAAGTGTCTGGACTTTTCTGATAAAGTGGTAACCGATGTACAGTACAGACAAATTAGAGCAGCAGCAGTGATAGTCTGCTTCTCCATTTGTTCTCCATGTTGATCTGTGTGGTTTCGTTTCTGAGGTCTGTGCAGAGAGACCAGGATCCGAATGATCACTGTTTCCCTACAGGAACCCCAGAAATCTCAAGGACTTCTATATTTAATATTTCTTCACTGTCTCAAATAACTTGATATTCAAGGATTTAGAAAATAGAGACCTATGCAAGTTTGTTATGAAGACCACCAGAAAGGAGGGCCCTAAGGAAGGACAAGAGCAAAGAATTTATTTTATATGTATTTACATTATGTAAATTATGTAAAATTGAGTTTAGAGATAATAGAAATGCTTATGCTGGGGGGTGTGAAATATGTATCTTTATATACATATCTATATATTTATACATATATAGATACGTGTTTTTAAACATACGTGTATGAGAGAATGAATTTAAAGTGATGAACCTGCTTGGAAACAAAACATCTGTGTTGAGAATACAAGGACTGAAAATTAGGTAGGAAGGCAGGGGTGAAAATTATACAGTAATTATAAAATAATTCAAGTTTTAAGTTGTTTGCTTTTCAAAGTTTGATAGCAATTCCCTCAGAATGTTTATACGAGCAATTTAAAAATTTTTAGCCAGAAAACATTCTGAGACAATACCTAGCCTATATTGGGGGGCATACTTTACTCATGAAATTGTACAGTATATAATACAGCACTAGCTACCTACATAATTCTAATGTTTTATTTTTCCAGCAAATTCTAACAATCCCCAAAGCAAAAGGCCTTATAGTATGCTTCAATATTCTATCTGATGACTTAGAAAGTCTTTAAGAAAATTTCTCATGTGCATTTTTCACATTTAATTCTAAAATTGTAACAAATAGTTTTCATAATAATTATAGAAAGCTCTTAAAACTTTGCTTTGTTTTATAATTTATTAACTGGATATAGGATGTAAAAGAATATTTTAAAAAGCCAAATTGGCAAGAACATTTCAATTTCTGGGCCAGTGAGGACACTTACCTCCAAAAGAAGAGGTCCCAAGGATTCTTTTTCTATCACTCCTTGACTACTTGATGAGATATCTGATTTCTGTACATCATCATCAGTTGTTGATTTCTCTGTAATAAAGAAACTTTAAAAATCACATATCAAAAAAAGCTCATTTCCATAAATGCAATTTTATGAAGACACAGATACATGTTTTTTGTGGTTTTTGTTTTTTGGTGCTGGTGCTGGGGATTGAACCCAGGGCCACTGCACTAGTTACATCCCCTTTGAGACACTGTTTCACTGTGTAGTTCAGGTTGGCCTTCACCTACTATGTAGCCCAGGCTAGCCTTGAACTTGTGATCGTCCTGCCTCAGCCTCCTGAGTGCTGGATTACAGGCATCCCATAACCCACCCTTTTGTTATTTTTATTTTGAGACAGGGTCTTGTCAAGTTGCTAATTTGCCTAGGCTAGGATCAAACTTGTGATCTTCCTGCCACTATGCACAGCTACGTTTTTGTTTTTTAAACAAGTTCTAAAATGAAACCCATCAATTTCATGTAGATTAAACTACTATATGTAAAAATCAAAACTTTTAAAATTTTAGGGAAAACTTAAAACAAGAATAGTTATGTGACCAGTTTCTGGCCTAAGGTATTGTGAACAGAGGCAATGTGTAATTTCTGGGTCTTGTCTGTAAAAGGAAGGAGATACAGCTTCCCGGTTTTTTCTGTCCCCTCTTGTCAGTGGGACTTGGACAGGCGAGCCTTGTTGACCAGCATGGATAATGGCAATACCCTCCAGATGGCAGGGCACACAAGATGGAAGGAGTCTGAATCCCTGACACTTACCTCGACTGTCTTGTTAAAGCCATTGTATTTTGGGTATCTTGCTATACTGGTCTGACTGACACTCTGATTAACTCCATACTTCTCAGTAACATGATTATTTGCTGAGGTCTGCTCATGTTTTTGCCCTAGGTACACATATCTATTGTCATGTTATCATAAGAGTAAGGATTTAACTTACATCACCCGCTACACACACATTTCCCCTCTTGTCATCCTCTCAATATACACAGTTAAAACAACTTTTACAGCAATCCACACTTAACACATGAGCCAATGTGAGTGCTGTCATTTACATTTCTTTTCTAATGTTTTGTCTATAGTTTAATTTATCTGCAAACTCTCCTCCTGATTTTATAAACTCCTGGAACACTAGCTACATCCTCAGCCCTCTATTTTTCGGACAGGATCTTGCTAAATTGCCTAAGCTGGCCTCAAACTGGTGATCCTCCAGGCTCAGCCTTCTAATCTGCTGAGGTTACAGGCACATCCCATCATACCCTGAGGAATTTATTTCAAATAATTTTACTTGTCAGATGTAAAAAGTACTGTGGGGAAAATAAATCAAGAAAGGTGTAAAGGGATGTGTCGATTTTCCCTTTTTAAAAGATTTTTTTTTTTTTTTTTTTGGTGAGTACTGGGGGTCGACCTCAGGACCTCGCACGCCAGCAGGCACCCGTGCCGCTGAGCGATATCACCGGCCCTTTTTTCGTATGTGGGTTCCGGGAGTCGAACTCAGGCCCTCGTGCTTGCCAGGCAGGTGCTTGTGCCGCTGAGCCATCTCACCGGCCCTTAAAAGATTTTAAACAGGGTAATTAGGAACGATTTCACTGAGAAGACATATTTGAGTAAAGACATAAAAGGGGTGAGGGACCTAGCCTGGTGTGTGGATATCTAGAGAAGAGAACTGGAGACAGAGGGAATGGTGAGCGTAAATACCTGAGATGGAGTGTTAGGGAAGAGGGGATGAGGAGGAAAGAGGAGAAATAAGGAAAAGAAGTAAAGGTTTTCCCAGATATCCTGTTTCAAAAGTTATTATTTTCATGGACAAAATATCTTCCCTATGTCTCTGATGGACAATTTGATGTTTAAGTTTTCTTCTGTTCCCTGTATTGTCTCTGCTTTCTCTGAGTCTCTTTTTCTGTTTGCTTGGTTTGTTCTCTTTCATATGAAAGGATTTCCAAAAATATCTGGGGTTTTGTTGATATTAAAAGAGAGGCACTATAATGCTGACAGGCAACAGTATGAGTAGTGGGGGCAGGGTGGGTAGCTCACTTTTTCCTTTGTGGATCATCCCCACGTGCCTTCTCCTGTGGGCAGTTCTCAGTTTCCTCAGAGAAATCCCGCCATCTTTAGTTTCTGGTATATCAGGCAGGCTCCTGGTGTTTGCTAGCCTCCAGTTTGGTTTCTCCTATCTGCTAATTAAGTAGTCACTAGACTATGTTTTCCAGATTCTAAAATCTTCAAATTATATAACTTTAATAATTGTAAGTATATTTGCCTAAAGTCTTTTCATAATGTTGCTATTATGTGGTATGGGGTTCCCAGTAAGCATGGGTAGTATAAATATAAATCTTACAATATACCAGGGTTTTTTTCCAGAGGAAACTGTTTCCCCCACCCAGACTCCAGGTAGAGGCAAGCTTCCTCCAGCAGGCAGACACAGTTTCCCTTCATGGCGTTACCATTCTTCAAGTTTATCCTGGGATTCAGGTCCTACCCTACTATTTGTGTCTCTTGTTTCAATCCCCTGTGACACAGAGTCCCATAACTTCCCCAGGAAACAAGTTTTCAAGTTAGTTCAGTAAGCCACTTTGTTATAATAAGGCTCTCAGTCTCAATAAAATAAATATAGTCTAAACAAAAATATTTCTTCAATAAAATTATAAGGAGTGAATGCAGTTCCTTCATGGTGAGAGCAGAGTCACATGTAAGTGTCTCAATAACAAAGAACATAGCCATTTTTTACCTTGTTCCATTCTCTTCATTAGCTGTATCTGGTCTACTGTTTTCTTCAAAATCTTGCATTTGTCTGGTTTTACACTCAAGCTGTCAATGTCACTGATGTTGGCAGACAGTAACTCGGCTAGCTCTTCTAAGTATTTATTTTCTTGTTCCCTGCGCCTTTTTTCAGTGCTGTTACACAAAGAAAATTCACTTAGGGTACATAATATCACTTTATTTTTTTTTCTCCTCAAGTATTTAATGCTTACCTGTTTAGAGAAATCTTTATTTTTATTGAAAATATAAAAGCAGATTTAAAAACCAATTAAATTCACTTCTAAAGAACAGACACTACAAAATACCAAAGTGCAGAAAACAGTTCTGGTGGAAATACATAAAGTGAACAACTGCTGTAACAGATATGTTTCCCCAATGATGTATATACCTTGAATATAGTCAAATAGCAAATGATTACTAGATATTAAAAGGAACCAGATAGTAAACCTAGCAGTTGTACTTAGAACTACTTTATATTCTAATAACTCCTTGAAACAGAAAAACTGAATTTTCAAATAACTGTTACAAATTAAGCAGGGCACACTATACTAGAGTTCAAATGAGTTATAATTAGAAATCTGATAAATTCTTGATTCTTATTCTTATTAGATGATTAGTCATAAAAATACCTGTTCAAAAGTAAAATTTTAAAAAAGTAACGAGAAACGAAGGTATATATAGAAAAATGTGTTTAGTATACAGCTTTGTTCAAAAAAGAAAAACTAAAGTTCTCATCAACAGAGTAAACAAAATCAAAAAGTTTATCTTAAAGTTATAAAGAAGAATAACAGCTAGCACTTTAAAAAAAAAATCATACTGAATGTACTGAAAAATTATTGTTCTTTTTCCTTTCTAGTCTTTATCCCTCATTTATTAGGCAAGTCATGAGGAAACTTGCTTTATATAACACTTATAAAAACTGAAGTGAGGGGCCGGGGATTTAACTCAGTGGCGCAGCGCCTGCCTGGCAGGCGTGAGATCCTGAGTTTAATTCTCGGTACTCCCAAAAAACAAAAACAAAAACAAAAAAACTGAAGTGATTACTTTGAAAGACAGATCACAGCTAGCTCTTTGTTTTACAAGCAGCACTCAAAATCATTTTGCTACATACAAAGGCAGTAGAAAAAAGAGCTGAGAAGAGGGAAATGTAAGTTGCTAAAAGCTCCTAATTGGCATAATTAAAATACCATTTACTTTTCTTTTTTTTTTTTTGTGGGTACCGGGGGGTCGACCTCAGGACCTCGCGTGCCAACAGGCACCCGTGCCACTGAGCGATATCACCGGCCCCTTTTTCGTATGTGGGATCCAGGAGTCGAACTCGGGCCCTCGCGCTTGCAAGGCAGGCGCTTACGCCGCTGAGCCATCTCACCGGCCCCTATTTACTTTTCTTAATAATAATTTTTAAAAGACTTTAAAAGCAATAGCATTTACATAACAACATAGTGAGTTGAAAGGAACCAAGTCAACTACTGTATTTACCTACACAATAAAAAATACTTCAAAATGATAAATATCCCCAAACAAAATCAAATTTTAACACTATAGTAATCATGTATTCTGTCTTTAAAGATCTTTTAAATCTTTCATTATTGAAGAATTATTACCCTTTTGGTAAGACTGTATCTTACAACTTTCACAGCAAGAATATGAACCAAGGCACTGAAAGCAAGGCATAAATTAAATGAAGCCTGTATGTTTTCACCATGTTTTAGCTCCATACCTGATAGTGTTTGAGGGTATGTGATTTTACCCTAGAGAACCTAAGTGATACAAAATGTATTTAGTAGATTCTGCCTGAATCTATGGGTCTATGGGTCTAAATTTCAAAAGAATAATATTGATTCACTTGGTGGAACTACTAAGTATGTTTTTGCCAGTAAGTTTTGTGTGATGCTAAAATGCTTGAAAACACTGTAGAATAAATGAGTGTCTCACTGTAAAGAGGAGACAGAGGGATCAAAAAGTTACAAGTACTGAAATGGTGAGGTGTTTATAAATGACTTGAGATTGAGAACTGGAAAAAATCACCATGAAATGAAATAGCCAACAAGCATGTAGAGAAAATGACAGCAGATGTATCCAAACGAAGTCAATACTAAAGGAGAGGTAGAGATGACAAAAAATTCTACCTTAAAAAAGCTTCCTTTATTTCTTTAGACTAACTACACTTCTCCATTTACTAAACCCCCTTATTACCACTTATATGGCAAGCACGCTAGTTAATGGTATGCTGAGCCATCTTCTCATGTGAGTATAGTTATTCCTCACAATGGACACCACATTTAAAGATGCTCGAAATCTTCATATAAAATGGCATATCATTTGCATATTACCTGTGGAAATCCTTCCCCATACTTTATCTCCAGATTACTTATAATCCTTAATGCACTATAAATGGTAGGTGAATAGCTAAGGATGTAGTTAGTAACAGCATTCATACTTATGTAATGAGATGTGTAAACTTAATGGCAGGAAGATTGGTGTCCTGGAACAAAACAGCTTTTTCAAAGATACAAAGTGAGCGTGAAAACATCAAGTTAAAGACCATATTAAGTACATTAATATGGCTAAACTACGGAAGAAACAAGGGTAAGAGATGAGGTCTTAATCACACCATGTTACGGTTTGTGTCTAGATGTTCCCCCAAGGCCTCACATGGTCATAGCTGGGGCTTTTCAGAGGTGGCTGGCTCTAGAGTGTGTGATGCTAGGATGAAGGGTGTGTGATTATTAAATTAGTCCACTGACTGGTTTGGCATAGTTCTGGGTAGGATTAAGGGTGCCCCATCCTGGGTGTGAGTGTTCCCTGCCTTAAGGGCAGATAGCCTGGATAAGATATAAGGGACAGAAAGAGGGTCACTTTTAGTTGATTACTGCTTGCTTGCTGCCTTCTGGCTGCCTCCTCCTTAATGCCCCTCTGCCAGCCACCCTGCCTTGGAGCCAGCCAGCTATGAACTGAAACCTCTACAAACTGTGGACTAAACAAATCTTTCCTCTTTTTACTTTGGGTGTTGGGTATTTTGTCTCAGCAACTAGAAAAGCAGTTAAGACATGTCATAAGGGATCTTGTACACCACAACTGTAGAGAGTAGTATGTTGCCCAAAGCACAGGCTCACATTTATTGTCACTGACCAGCCATTGACCCAGAAAAGTCAGGAGCAACTTAACCTCTCTCTCTCTATGCTTCACTCTCCTCTCCTCATCTATAAAACTGAGATAATGACATTAATTACCTCTTGGAGTTTTATGCGGATGAAAAAGATGACACATGTAAGATGCTTTGCAGAGTTCTTACATGTACTATTTGCTCAATAAATTATCTATTATAACTTCACACTTACTTATTTTCAAGACAATGGGAAGCCCTTGAAAGTTTAAGAAGACACGCCTCACATTTCACCTATATCCTTAAAACACCACACAGATGGTGCTGGCTGAAGAGCTGGCATTTAATAAATACTCCTTGAATTGAACTGGAAATATTATATTGGCGTTTTAATTCTCATTCTCCAAGAACAATAAGGAAACGGAAAAATGGTAACTGGAGAGAGAGACAAGATACTTCACCCCAACGAACAGTAACTGAAAAACTCTCCAGTCTAGAGCTCCTTACACAGGGCTGGCAGTACCCTGAGGTCTAACAGATGTGTTTTTTTTTTTTTTTTTTTTGTGGGTACTGGGGGTCGAACTCAAGACCTTGCACGCCAGCAGGCGACCATGCCGCTGAGCGATATCACTGGCCCTTTTTTCGTATGTGGGCACCGGCAGTCGAACTCAGGACCTCGCACTTGCCAGGCAGGCACTTATGCTGCTGAGCTGTCTCACTGGCCCACAGATGTGTTTTATAATGAGTTCACACTCTGTCTGGGAGTGTGATGATAAAACCAGAAGAAACACTGCAAGGTTGTTATTAATGTACAAACTCAATCAGTTTCAAAACAGTAAAAATTTTGTTCTCTATATCAAAGATATCACTTTACTAAAACTGAAGCTCAGATAGCTGGACATGGTGATGCACGCCTCTAATCTCAGCACTCCATGAGGCTGAGGCAGAAGGATCTCAAGTTAGAGCCCAGCCTAGGCAACTGAGAGAGACTCTGACTCAAAAAAATAAAAATAAAAAATAAAGAAAGAACTGGGTATGTAGTTTAGAGCAAAGTTCCTGGGTTCAATCCCCAGTATCACAAAAGGGGAAAAAAAAAAATCTAACTGAAGCCCATACATACAAACCTGAAGTAGTCATTGCTTTCAAAATATTTTTAAAGCAAATAAGAAGGTAATTATCTCAAAGATGTATAAAAAACAGAAAGAGTATATAAATTATATAATGATGTTCAGCATACACACAAATCAAAGGGAATCAACAGGTAAATCATTAAAACAAATAAGCAAGTTCAGTACAGTGGACTGATGTGAGACTAATATCCAGAAATCATTAGCATTTGTATACATTAACAATTACCAGTTAGAAAAGCCCACAGACAAAATGATACCATTGGTAAACGTGATAAAAATTCTATGGTACATAGAATAATCAAAGATGGGCTGGACATTTATGGGGGAAGTTATAAAATATCGAAGAACAGCAAAGACCTGAATAAATGAGAAGTTTTATATTC
Source organism: Erethizon dorsatum (assembly GCA_028451465.1). Lineage (NCBI taxonomy): Eukaryota > Metazoa > Chordata > Mammalia > Rodentia > Erethizontidae > Erethizon > Erethizon dorsatum. Next base: position 70,299,135 of record CM051824.1, read on the forward strand.
ATAAATAAGAATTTTCTAGAACCTAGAACATAAACATGTCAATTTTATGAATTTAATCTATAAAAGCAAATGAAAGTCTAATCACAATCCAAGCAAAACATATTTTGGATTCTAAGCCAGGTGCAGTAGGGCACACCTGTAATCCCAGTACTCTGGGAGGCTGAGGCAGGAGGATTGCAAGTTAGAGCCCAACATGGGCAATTCAGCAAGACCCTGTCTCAAAATTTTAAAAAAGGGGATGAGGTTGGGATACAGCGCAGTGTGGTAGCTCTGCTTTCTGTCCCCAGTACTGGGGTGGAGGGACTTATTCTGAAATATTTATGGAAAAGTAAAGAACCAAGAATAGGGAAAATAATTTTGAAAAATAACAAGGAAGAGGGATTTGTCCTATCAGATACACATAAAGGCAACTGTTGAAATAAAGCTCAGAATCGGATCCCTATTTATGATAAATGTAACAATACAACAGTAGGGAAAAAGAGTATCAGAACTACTGACTAGAAAGAATTTTATTAAAATTGGGTCCCTGTGTTATCCATACAGAAAAATAAACTTAATTAATTAAAAACCTTAAAGTACATTAGAAGAAAATATATAAAAATACATTTAAGACTTTAAAATAAAGGAAAATTCTTAATTAAGACCCCAAAAAGCTTGACACATGAAGACATAAGGCTTTTAATTTTTTTGGGGGACAGAGTCCTACTATGTAGTTCAGGCTGGCCTTCAGCTTACTATGTAGCTCAGTCTGGCCTCAAACTCATGGTGATCCTCCTGCCTCAGCCTCCTGAATGCTGGGATTACAGGCATGTGCCACTATGCTCCTTGGACATGAGGTTCTGTATGCCCACAGATATCACGGTTAAAAGGCTGGAAGAAGACCTTTTTATATGTAATATTAAAAAAAAAAAGAGGTTAGTAATTAAAAAAGAAAACCTTAAAATAACTCTTCCAAAGAGGAAAAAAAAAAAAAAAAAAAAAGGTAAAACAACCCAGAAAGAATTTGGGGGGCCGGTGAGATGGCTCAGCAGTGTAAGTGCCTGCCTGGCAAGTGTGAGGGCCTGAGTTCGACTCCCGGAACCCACATACAGAAAAAGGGCCGGTGATATCGCTCAGTGGCACTAAGCGCCTGCTTGCAAGCGCGAGATCCTGGGGTTGACCCCCGGCAAAAAAAAAAAAAAAAAAAAAAAAAAAAAAAAAAGAATTTGGTAACAAAAATACAACCAAGAAATTCACAAAGGAATGGGTAGTATAAAACAAAGACAATCAAATACCTAACTACCAGGGAAATGTACCTAAAACTATAACCCTATACCCAACTTGGCAAAATGTTAAAGTGAGAAAAAATTAGTGTTAATAAGAATGTGGGAAAAAGGGAAACTTCAATACTTGTCATTAGACCAATGCGGTAATTACCTAGTTAACATAAAAATGTACACAGACCCTAAAGAAACTCCTAAGTGTAAAATAGCAGGTAAGTATGTATGGAGATGTTTGCTGCAGTGTTGACTATGAGAGCAAAAATTTATAGCAGTTTATCTCTTGGGAATGTCCACTTACAGGGAAATGGACTGTTTGAAATGTGACATATTCATGTAATGCAGTACTAATCAAGAGTTACTAGGTTATGTACATGTACCAACTCCCCACAATGAATATAATCATTACATATTGTAAATATGTACTAGTGTAAGTAAAAGTTTAAAGAAGAGCTGCTAGGACTGAATAAATTTATGTACATTTAAATCTCAAGATCCATGTTGGGCCGGGCATGGTGGTGCACACCTGTAATCCCAGCACTCGGTCAGCTGAGGCAGGGGTATTGCTGCGAGTTTGAGGCCAGCCTGGGCTACAAAGTGAGTTCAAGGCCAGCCTGAACTGCAGAGGGAGACTCTCTCAAAAAGAAAAAAGAAAAAAAAAATTCATGTTGAAAATTTATAGAAAAAATAACATACAATTTATGTAAATTTAATAAACATTCCACACTGCTCATAGATACATGTGTGTGTAATATTGGAGGCACAGGTAAAAATAAATAGAAGTAGGTATTTTATTTAAATAAGATTATGCAAATATGAAAAACATTAACAAGATAATAACAACTAAAAATATTAATTATAAGTGGTGAATATATATGCTTTCTTAGTCTATTCTGTTGATATAAATTTATTCATATAATTGATATTTTGAAAATGTCAAATAAAAATTTAAATGTAAAAGATAACAGTTTTATTTGTTCTTATGTTTTTGTTTAAGAACTGACTTTATACACAAGTGTTAACTTAGACAACACACATATGTGATGTATCTTGATATAACCCTTCTTCCTCGTATGTGGACACTTACTCATAAGTACTGAGATGATTATCCCTCTACACCAGTTTTCCGAGCTGATTAAGAGAAACCGTCCCTTTTCTTTTTCTAGCTTCTGGCCCTGGCATTCTCCTATAAAGCCTCTTCTTCTCCTTCACAGGGAAAGAAGCACGTAACCAACGACAGCAGAGCCTCTGCAGCTCTCCTCTCAGTGATGATCGGTGATTATTCATTAAGGCTGACTTTGCTTTCCCTGCCCCTGAGAAACATTTGACAATGTCTGAAGACATTTTTGGTTATCATAACTAAGCTGTTATTGGCTTTTAGTATGTAGAAGCAAGGGTACTGCTAAATATCTGTGCTGATTAATTCTGATTGTCAACTTGACTGGATTAAGAAGTTCCTAGAGAGGTGACTGGATTGTGAAGCCACTGTACCTCACCAATGAGCTAACGCAGTGACGAATTCATAGCCAGATGGGCTATTAGAAGGTAGGGCCTTCCTCTCTGGCTTTCTCCTGCTCTTTGCTTCCTGGATGCCACAAATTCAGAAGCTTTTCTATGCCCTGCCTTTCTGCCATGGTATTTCTGCAGGGGAGCCACTTAACTACGGACTGAAACTTCTGAAACCATGTGCAGAAATTAACCTCTCCCTATTTAAGTTGCAGGTTTAAGGTATTTTGTCCTGGAGACAGAAAGTTTACAAAGAATTATCTGGCTCAAAGCGTCCATAGTGTGGAGTTCGAGGAAATTTGTTCTAGATGCTAAAAGACAATGGAACAAAATCCCTACTCCTTGCTTCTCAGGTGGGAACTGATCTTTTAATCTGACTGGGATATGACACTATTCTCTTATATGTTAAACCATTTCCTCAAAAATTAAATGTAAAAGGTAATAGTTTCACTTATTTGTACTTAAGTTAGGGTCTCCTTAGCAGTAAGTTTGTTTGTTTGTTTGTTTGTTTTTCTTTCTTTTTTTTTTGTAGGCACCGGGGGTCGACCTCAGGACCTCATGCACCAGCAGGCGCCCGTGTGCCTGAGCGATATCACCGGCCCTTTTTTTGTATGTGGGTTCCGGGAGTTGAACTCGGGCCCTCGTGCTTGCCAGGCAGGCACTTATGCCGCTGAGCCATCTCACTGGCCCCCCTTTTTTTTTTGAGACAGGGTCTTGCTATGTAATTCAGTTCAGGCTGGCCTTCAACTCACTACTTAGCCTGGGCTGGCTTCAAACTCGTAGTGGTCCTCCTGCCTTAGCCTCCCAAGTGCTGGGATCACAGGCGTGCGCCACCTCACCTGGCAGCAGTGAGTTTCTTTTAGCCTCTTTCAGATGGTTTCCTCACAACATACCAAATACTGACTTCACAAATAATCATTTTTAATATTACTGATATAATAATGTATTCTTAGTTCCCAAGATAGCATTTAAAAATATTTAAGAGATATAATCATTTGACAAATATTTACTGTGTCCTTACTAAATATAAGCCACACATTGTGCTATAAACTAGTTTTACAACAATGAGCAAGAACACATCAGGTATCTTACCAAACAGCAGTTTAGAGTCTAAGCTAGATTCTTCATGAAATAATCACATAAACTAGTAAAAACCTGCAATTATGGATCAGAGCCATAACTATATGTGAGACATCTATACAAATGAGAGCGATTTGACCTTCAAGTTGCAGGAGGAAGAAAAGGTTCCCTTAAAGGAAGTAATGACTAAGCAGATGCCTAGGTATTAATTACAGGAAATGAAGAAGAAGTGAGCTGGACTGAGGGAGAAGCATGTATACAGACCTAGGAGAAGGAAAAGAATGTGGTGAGTATGTGGGACTCTAGGAAGGACACTAAACTTGGAGAAGATGAACCAAAAACTCCAAAGTGGCAGTGAAAACAATAAGGAAGCTCTGCCAGAAACGGATTCAGAAAAGTGTTCCTACCTTGATGCCAGTGTGTCACATGGCGATCCTTTTCTCTTATGTGAGTCTGGGTTAGCAGGATCAGATGAACTGTCCCCGAGGCCACTCATGTTGAAAAACTTCACACCTAAAAAGGAAGGGTAAGAGTAAGAAATCTACCTTATAGCCTTTTCAACCAAATAAGGGATGGGGAATTCCCCTCCTCATGTTTCTAAATATAGCCAAAATTTCTAAACATTGTGCTCTGTCAATAAAAAGAGGATTACAACTGTGATAAAAACATCAGCATCTATATAAAACTACAAGGGTCACCAGCTACTCACTTCCTCTGCTTCTGTTTCTTAAATCTGTAAAATAAAATTAAATCCCTTATGCAATTACTGTGATAAATTCAGATGAAAATATTGTTAGAATAATTAAAAAAGAGATTTTTGTTTTTACAAAGAGAAAAAAATCATTTTACCTGTAAATGTAAAGATTGAGTATACAATGAGAGTCACAGAAATTATTTTTGGATTTTTACTCAGACCCTACTTTGCAAAAGGACGTAAAATAACTTTACCTACAAGGTTTAGTACTTTATATTCATAGAAATTAAATTATATATATATATAATAATTATTATATATATATAATTAAAGTAATAAACTAGATTTGGAACTTGAATTGTACTTTCCACTTTTGAGTTCCATACTCCTAATCTTGTGTTTATGTAGTTAGGCTATGAAGATCAAATGTTTAGTCTATGTTAGGATCTTGGTATAGATGCCAGAGAACACAAAGTCATTCCCCCTGCATGCCAGCCAGGTCTCTCGCCTGTTGTGCCAGTTAGTGACTGCACTTAAAGACCCTATCTGATCTGTCTCTTATCAGCCACTTCCCCTGTGATCCCTAAGAAAACTCAGAACCATCCCTGGCCTTGCACCCATCATCACCTTTTGGATTTTATTAGTGCCAAACAACACACCTACATTCTCTTACTCCATCCACCCTCATAAAAGAAAGGCAAACTCATGTTAAAAGGGGAAACTTTTAGCCTTTCCTTAAATTCCAAGTTATTAAACAACCCCAGCACAGTATGTTAGCTGCCATGCTGGGAACGTGTATTATAATGAATGTTGAGGTCTTTGAGTATCTCTCACATGGCTTTAGTTATCATATTTTTATTACAACTGTAATAAAAGCATCAGTTCTATAAATGAGTAAATACTTTCTGTAACCCTAAAACCCACTCTGTTTCAGGCCCTTCTCTAAAAACCAAAGAATGTCATATCTTTCTCATTGTACAAATGTCCCCAAAATTTTAATCATGAAACTATGTCATGTAACTAGAAAGGCACATTTCAAACTTTTCCATTTTAGGAGAGTTGCTTATGACTGCGACCTTGCAGTTATTTTTTATTTTTCTTTCTCTTTTACTTCTCACTTCTAATTGGTATCCATGTCCTGCCAATTCCTCTCTAAAAGGGTATTTTAGATTTTCCCTCCTCAGTCTCAGATAGCTATGATCCTAGTTTGGAACCAAACATTCTAGATTAATACAAGATCCTTTCATCTTGCTTCTCACTTCCAGCCATTCTCACTTCTAATCTACCCTATAAACAGCAGCGAAAACACGCCTGCTCAAATGTCATTTTCAAGATATCATTTTCTTAATGGAGAATCAGCTGGATCTCTCTACTGAAGTATGGCAGATAAAAGTAAGGGCTTTTGCAGTGGAAAGACCTTGTTCAAGTCTTGGTTTAACCACTAATTTGCCTACCTGTCCTTGGGCAAAGTACATAACCGATCTTTAAACGTACTTCTTCCTCAGATAGTTTTTGTCTTGGTGCCATGAGTCATTCTAGCCTCTTCTCATATGACCCCCACACAAGCAAACACCAGGATTTGTCAATTTTTATTTCATAAATACATTCATTCCTCACATTCTCCTTTACCAAGATGGTGAATTCAGATTCTCATCATCTCTTGTTGGACTACTAAAATAGTTTCCCAAATGGTTTCCCTGTTTCCAGTCTTGTTTTCCTTATATCCATCTACTGCAGAACCGCCAGAATAGGCTACCAAATATATGTCTAATCATGTCAATCCTTCACTAAATTACCCACAAGGACATCTAACTTCCTTAACATAATATACAAAGTTTGCATCAGCTCTTGGGTGAGTCTATTATAGAATTTGATGAACAAGCAGCTAAACGCCTGTCCAATAAAGTGTTTACACATTATATATGTTATGTATTATAGAGTACATATATACTCTTTGTATAACAAATTATGTGATATATAATCTGCATATACAAACATACTTATATATGTTACTTTTAGTTTCAATCTCAAAAGACTTCAAAAATAGGATTGTTGGTAATATTCCATGTTACCAGAAAAGGTAAACAGTAGGCAAAAAAACACTTTAAGTTGACCTCAGTTTGGGGAATAGTCCAATTGAAGTTAGCAATATTTACTGAACTCCTACCATATGCCAACCTCTGTTCTAGGCCTTGGGGATACAGCTATGAATAAAATTTATGAAATCACCATCCTCACAGAGCAGTGATGGTGAATCTTTTAGAGCTTTCAATGATACAAACAGCCCGCTGCAGTATGCGTGCCATAGATTCGCCACCACTGTCACAGAGTTTCATTCTACTGTAAGAGAAACAAACAATAAATGAAATTAAAAAGTAAATTATATACTTGATCTTAGGGGAAAGGGTGAGAAGTGATTTTAAAAAGGTAAATTATAAAGTATATTAGAAGGTGTAAGTGCTATGGAGAAAAATAAGACAAAACATAGAGGTTCAGATGTGTTCAGTAATGGGGCAGCTAGTAAGACAGTTAGGAAAGGCCTCTCTGAAAAAATGAGACGTGAGAAAAACTTGAAGGAGATGAGGGAGAGCTGTGAGCACGCTATGTGAGGAAGGGTGGTCCCGGCATGGGAAAGCAAAACCACCTTAAGGTAGAGCACGAGAAACATGAAAGGGGTGAGCGTGTGGCTAGACCGGGGAATAAGAGAGCAATGGACGGGGTCGGTAGGACAATGGAGGCTCTCTCATGTAAGGCCTCAAAAAGGATGTGCACAATGGTGTACGCCAGCTCCTAGCACCCTGGGAGGCTGAGGCAGGAGGATGGCAAGTTTGAGTCCAGACTGGGCAACTTAACAAGACCCTGTCTCAAAATATAAAGTAAAAAAGGGCTGGGGATTGTAGCTCAGTGAGAAGGCCCTGGATTGAATCTCCAGTACTGAGAGGAAAAAAAAAAAAAAAGTGAAGAGACCTGACTATGGTCTTGTTAGTGTTCATTCTGAAATCCAAACACAAAATAAGAACAATCAGGTACCTGATCTATTACTGTAATAAGAAATTTCTTTTCTACGAAGATTAACAGAAATATAAGTAAGGTTAACCAAACATCACAAAATTGAAGGTACCACTTAACTTTATTTTCACACACAAACAAACATAAATTTTTAGTTAATATAAAATGGAATTATGCAATAAATAATGAAGTATTAGCTCTAAACTTTTCTATAAAAGTAGAAAAAACAGAGAGAAGGAAATAATAAACCAAAAGGAGAAAAGGCATGAATTCAGAGTTTGCCCAAATTCAAAAGTAAAGAGTTTGCTAACTCCTATTTCATGCTCGAGTGCCATTTCTTGTGAAGTTGCCCATCTTTTCTGCCTCCAATGAAATTACGTTATACTCATTGGGAAGCCTACTCATTCTTAAAAGTAGTCCTGGGTATATATTTCTTATTACAATATGCTCTAAGTTGTAATTACTTTCTTTGTCTCCTTTTCTAGATTTGAACTCAGAGGCAGTTATTAAATCTTTTTACTATATGTCTAATATCTAATAACATAATATCTAAAAGATATAGAAGTTAAATAAGCAGGTGATTAAGCTATCTTTAAGCTACATTCTCTGTCCACCCACCTGTCTGTCTGTCTGTCTGTCTTTTGAGACAGGGTCTCGCTATGTAGTTCAAGCTGCCCTTGAACTCACTATGTAGCCTCAACTGACCTCAAACTCTTGGTGATCCTCCTGCCTCAGCCTCCCAAGTGCTATGATTACAGGCCAGGCACACACTACCACACCCAGGTTCTTTCTTTTTTAATTTTGAGACAGGGTCTTGCTAAATCACTAAATTGCCCAGGTTGGGCTTGAACTTCTTATCTTCCTGCCTTAGCCTCCAAGAGTACTGAGATTACAGGTGTGCACCACCATGTCTAGCTTACATTTAAAATCTTTAAAGCATAATTAAGGTTTTTATGGTAAAATTTTCTAAAATCTTTTATAAAGCTTTGAAATTCTTTCCTATAATTGAGAAACATGAGCTTTCTTGGAAATCCTTATTCTCCTACTTTCCATAGAAATAAAACAAAAACTACCTTCTTGGTCTGGAAATTGGAGAATATCTCTTCTAATTCTGAAAAGGTAAAGATCTATTTTAGAGAAACAACCTGAACTAATTCTCAGTCAGTACTTTAGAGTCACAAAGCCAGGTTGCAGTTATATAAACAAAATAATCCAATCTCACAGATTCAATAATTTTGAGCAACAAATAAACTTGGATCTAAAATAAGATTCCCATGCTATGCTACCCGAGTACTATTAGCTGGCGTTTCACATCTGCTAAATTTATCTGAGATTCTGGGGCTGAGGAAACAGCAGACACAATTCAACTGCAGCCAGACAGGCTGGCCTATCAAAATAAGCCAATAGTCAAAGAGCTATGGAGAGTCACCAAGAATTTGCTGATGGTATGATTCCTGTATTAACCGCTTTCTATTTACAAAACACAATAAACAAATAGTGCAATGCAAAACCTCTGATGAGGCCAAACTATTATAGTTGTTGTATTTATGTGGAATGGCTGTATATTTGGCAGTTAGGGTACTTAAAAAGGGGTTATTAACAAAAGAAATGTTGGCTTCAGGAAACTAATTTGCATATCGTCTTTTAAAAGAGGTAAGGTTTCTAAGTAAAAGTACTCTGTTGATTTAAAGAGTTGCTAAATTATACCCAATCTCATGCAATCTCTAGTAGTTTCAGGAACTAGAAACCACATCTATCTCTGCTTAAATGTACCAGACTAAACCAAATAGGTGGAGGCTGAAGAAATAGGACAGTGCTTTTTAATTCAGTTGAGTTAAAAAGTTCCTCATAAGAAATTTATTATTCATCTTTCAAATTTAGCTGAGAACTGGTACTGAAAAATCAGTACCAATATAGTTAATAAACAATTCTAATAATGTACTTAAAAACCCCTAGCAAACCTTTAGCACAGAGATGCACGTGCATGATAAGAGGGACACTCTGAGAGCTACATCTCCCCAAACTGGTGGGTTGCATGAAGAAGAAAAATCATAATAAACAGAGAACTCTGTACCAGGTATTTTCCATAAAGAAATGTTTCTTAAACTGGGTCCTCAGATACTAGGGTCCTGTACAGGAAGTTTACAATTTATCTTTTCATTTCAATGACCACTGAACTCTTTCTCATGTGATAAGAAAAGATGGGAACTTTAGAGTACTTGCTGTCCATTTCATGGATGAATAATATTCAGCTGTTTGGTGATACCGTATTTTGTTTATTCATTCATCAGTCCATGAACATTTAAGTTGTTTCCACTTCTTGGGTGTTGTCAATAATACTGCTATGAACATCAACACACAAGTTTTTGTGTGAACATGTTTTCAATTCTTTTGGGTATATACTTAGGACAGTGATGCCGAACCTTTCAATGATAACAAACAGCCTGCTGCGGCATGCGTACTATAGGTTCGCCACCACTGACCTAGGGATTAGAACTGCTAGATTATGTGGTGACTCTAGTATTTTGAGAACTGCCAAAGTGTTTCCCACAGTGGCTACATCATCTTAAATTCCCACCAATAATACATGAGGATTCCACTTTTCTACATCCTTGACAAAAACGGCTATTTTCCCCCTTTATAAAAAAATTATAGTCATCCTAACGAGTGTGAAATGGTTTCTTGTTACGTTTTTACATTTCCTTAATTGCTAATGGCTCTCAGCATCTTTTCATATATTTATTGGCGATTTGTATATCTTCTTTGGAGATAAGTCTATTCAGGTCCTTTGTTTTTTAAAGAAATAAGTTTTACTTATATATTTAAGGTATCCAACATGGTATTATAAATCTATCCATATATGTATAGACACACACACACATATATAATTATTACAGTGTAGCAAACACACACATATTTATGTATATATATAAAATTATTATAGTGAAGCAAACTAACATTTCCATCATCTCACACAGTTACCCATTCTCCTACTGTGGCAACAGCAGCTAGCATCTACTCTTAATTTATAAAAATTCCTGAACACAATACACCATTATTAACTATAGTCTTCATGTTGTATATTAGACTTTTAGATTTGTTTATCTTATGTATTTGATATTTTGTATCTTTTAGCCTACACCTCTCCCTTTTCTGCCACTGTCCCTAGTAACTACTCTTCTGTTTGTTCTCTATCTTTGTACAGTATTTGTAATTTTTTACTTTCAGATTCTACATATAAGTAGATCATGCCATAGTTTTCTTTCTGTGTCTGGGTTATCTCCCTTAGGATAATGTCCTCTAGGACCATCCAAGTTGTGATAAAACGGCGGGGTCTCCTTTTAAGGCTGAAATATATATATATATATATATATATATATATATATATATATATATATATAATTACATATATTTACATATATTATATATACATTAATTATACAAATTCATTTACTCACAAACCTTACTAACTCATTCATTCATAAAATATGAGGAAGGCAGCATTTTAGAGAGAGGAAACCTGAAGCAAGCAAAGGTTACTAAATTTGCCCAACATCTTATGTGACAGATGTAGAAATTGACCTTAGGTACTTCAGTTTCAGAATCTCAATATACTTTAAGTTATGTAACTAATCCCTAGTTACATAACTATTACAGAAAAAAGCCAGCAACACAATCTCAATTTTTTGCTTTTGCCTCCTCATCAAAATGATTTTCCAATAGATCCAATAGGAATCTTCCAGAAAATCAGACATTCAATTATACCACATCTGAAAATATGGGTGGTGCTTACAAAGTTCTTAAACATATAAACAGAGAATCTTTTCAATTTTTACTCCAAAATCATATGAAAATAAATAAAGTTGATTATATACCTAACTCTCACTTTTCTTCTATGGTACATTATACTGTAAAATCAATTGTTCTCTGTAAGACATACTTCACCTTAAAATGTAAATGCACTGTTTCATCAAAAGGAAAAGTTCTGCTTTTGTAAATGCTTATTTTTGCTCTATATTTTGGATTCCAAAGTTACATACATACCTTTGTGTGTCTCTATGTGTGTGTGTGTGTACTGCTTTCTCAAAAACATTCAAATTATCTTTATGAATCTTTCTAGAATTTTGGAGCCCTGCCATGTTTCAACAGACCATCTCCTGAAAACAATCTTTATAGGCTTTCTTTCACCACATAAAATTCTCAGTAACAAATCCATGGATCTACAAAGTCACATAATCACGATCTCTTTAGAAGAAATATAGGTACAAACAGATAAGATCTGAGTGAAAGACCACTGAACCAAACAACTGGCCTGTACTATTCCACAATGTCATTTTCATGGAAGGCACTATTACGAAAGACAAAGAAAAGCTGATAAACTACTCCAGGTTATAAGAAAAACAAATGTGATAACTGTGCAATATGTGATCCCGGATCAGACAACTGGTAAAATTTTAATATGTACTATATATCAGATAACAGTAATAAAAATGTTGTTTCCTGAATTTGATTATATTGTGGTGAAGGAGGAGATACTGAATATTTTGTAGTGATAGATCATGACTGTCTGTAACTTACTTTCAAATGGTTCATCATCATCATAATGGTGGGGGAGGAGAAGAGTTAGTACTAAGCAGAGACAAAGCAAATGTAACAAACATTTACAAGGGGTAAAACTGGGCAATGGGCATACAGGTGTTCAGTGTACCAACTTTGCAACTAGTTGGTAGAGCTGATGTTGTTTTTAATAAATGTCGAGGTGAACTAGAAGAGAAAAATTTTGAATCATGGGACTGGTGACCAGCTTGGGAAGAATCCAGGACTCTAACTGGCCCTGTTCCTCAAAAAAAAAAAAAAAAAAATTTTTTTTTTTTAATGTGGGTACCGGGAGTCGACCTCAGGACGTCACGTGCCAGCAAGCGCTTGTGCCATTGAGTGATATCACCGGTCCTTTTTTTTCCTTTATGTGGGTACCGGGAGTCGAACTCAGGACCTCACGCTTGACAGGCAGGCGCTTATGCTGCTGAGCTATCTCACTGGCCCTCTCTCAATTTTTTAATTTTTAAAATTTCTTTTCTTTTTTTGCTGGGGGGAACCAGGAAGTGAACTCAGGACCTCACACTTGCCAGGCAGGTGCAAGAGCTATATCCCTGTTCCCTTTTTTTTATTCTTTCTTTTTTTTTTTTGTGGGTACCAGGGGTCGACCTCAGGACCTCGCACGCCAGTAGGCGCCTGTGCTGCTGAGCGATATCATCAGCCCCTTTTTCGTATGTGGGTTCCGGGAGTTGAACTCAGGACCTCGTGCTTGCCAGGCAGGTGCTTACGCCGCTGAGCCATCTCACCGGCCCTTTCTCTCTTTTCTAAATGGCCAGGAAGAACTCCAGTCACAGAAAACTAACCCCATCCCCCAAACCCAGAGACCAAGTTCAGACAGTCCCTTGAATACTCCTTCATTCTTTCTTTTCTACCCTCTTCTCTAGTTTCCCAAACCTTGCATGATAATGCTCTGCCCTCCAGCCTTACTTCTACTTCCTTTCCAGTTATCATGGTTTTATACACTAGCTTCCCTAAATTTCCCCACCCCAGGGTAAAACCTCTCTACCAAGGGGAAACACTTTGCATATGAACTCCTAATTTATGATCAGTTCTGTTATACAACTACAGACTTTGCTCCTATGGTCTAAAGTACAAAATCAATAGTTACAACAATTTGTCAGTTTCTAAACTGTGCTTGATGCTATTGTTATTGCTAATTTTACTACTTAAGCTAGGATGTCATATCTGTTGTAATCAGTTATTCTCCCTTCTGTAACAATACTGGGAAGCTCTGGGGTAATAACCTCACCACAGCCCTATGCCAAAGGAATGGGGACTGAGCCAAACAGATACCAACATCCCACTCTTAATTAACTGGGAAGGTAGGATCCTGGGACAGACACAAACCAAGAATCTCCAGACACAGAATACATCCCTGAAGAACAGATTTTTCCTAGAGAGGCCTTGATACTAGTGATATAGCTACCTACTACAAAAACTCACAAGGATCATCACAGAGAACAAAATAAAAAAAAATTTTGAAATAGACAATGACAAAATGAAGAAGCAAAATGAAATCTCAGACCTCCAGCCCACCCAGAATAAGTCCGGGAGACAATGACGTAGAAGAAATTAGAAGACACACACCTGACATTTCTGAAATGATAGCAACTGAAGTAAAGAAACAAATCCATGAGGCTATAGAGGAAATGAGATCAGAAATAATCTCTCAGGTAAAAAAAGAAATGTCAACATTTATAAAGGAACTGCTCAGATAATCTAGAATAGAGACAGATAAAAAAATAGATGATGATAGGAAGAGGATGGAAACTGTGAATGATCAATGTACAAAGGAAACAGAATGCATGAAATGGATTCAAACAGATATCCAGGAAATTAAAAATTCCACTGAAAGCTGGCAAAACCGCTGGAATGAAACTGAAGACAGACTCTCAGATATTGAAGACAGGATTGCAGCTAGTGATAATGAAAGGAAATATCTCTTGAAAATAGCAAAAGATCAGGAAATAATTCAACAGCTACAAGACGATGCAAAGAAAAATAATATAAGAATAACTGGTGTCAATGAAAAAGCAGGCGTCAACATAAATTACATAAAAAAAAAATTTGCAGAAGTAATAGCAGAGGGCCAGTGAGATAGCTCAGCGGCATAAGCGCCTGCCTGGCAAGCGTGAGGTCCTGAGTTCAACTCCCAGTACCCACATACGAAAAAAGGGCCGGTGATATTGCTCAGTGGCACGGGCGCCTGCTGGTACGCGAGGTCCTGAGTTCAACACCTGGTACCCACAAAAAAAAAAAAAAAAAAAAAAAAAAAAAAAAGTAATAGCAGAAAATTTCCCAAACATGGGAAAAGAATCTGACATACAGATAAATGAGGCATACAGAACTCCAATTAGCCATAACCAAAATAAATCTACACCCAGACATATAATAATCAAGATCCCAGAAATTCAGCACAAGAACAGAATATTAAAAGTTATTGGACAAAAGAAACAGGTCATCTATAAAGGAAAGCCCATCAGAATCACAGCAGACTTCTCGACACAAACCCTTAAGTCAAGAAGAGCTTGGAGTGAAGTATCTCAAGTCCTGAAAGAAAACAACTTCCAACCCAGATTGATGTACCCTGCAAAACTATCTTTCAAAATTAATGCAGAAATAAGATACTTCCATGACAAAGAACAACTGAAGAAATTCATGACCACCAAACTAACACTATAAAGGGTACTGAAAGATATTCTAGACAAAGACAAAAATGACCACAATTTCAAGAACATCAACAGAAAGAAACCATGAAGCAGGGCAAACAATTAAACACAGGGGAAAAGCAGGGAACCAACAGCAGGAAAATACCATGACAAAGATAAGCCAATACATGTAAGTTATAACCATCAGTGTAAATAAATGGCCTCAATTCACCAATTAAAAGAAACAGATTGGCAGAATGGATCAAGAAACAAGATCCAACAATATGCTGCATACAAGAAAAACATTTAGGGGCCGGTGAGATGGCTCAGTGGCATAAGCGCCTGCCTGGCAAGTGCAAGGGCCCGAGTTCGACTCCTGGTACTCACATACGAAAAAAGGGCCGGTGATATTGCTCAGCGGCACAGGCACCTGCTAGTGCGCGAGGTCTTAAGGTCGACCCCTGGTACCCACAAAAAAAAAAAAAAAAAAAAAAAAGAAATACATTTAATTCAAAAAGAAATTCACAAACTGAAAGTCAAAGGATAGAGAATAATACTCCACCCAACAGGAACCCAGAAAAAAGCAGGGGTAGCTATCCTGTTTGCAGACAATGTGAACTTCAAACCAAGAATAATCAAAAGAGATAAAGAAGGTCACTACGTATGTCTTAGGGGAAAAAATTCAAAAAGAAAAGAACAATCATAAATACACATACACCAAATATATGGGAGCACCCAACTATAAAACAAATATTAATAGACATGAAAAATCAAATAAGCAATAACACAATTATAATAGGGGACCTTAATACCCCACTGTCACAAAGAGATAGATCAACTAGACAAAAAAGTCAGGAAAGAAATAACAGAACGGAACCAAACCTGTGAACAAATGGACTTAGTAGACATTTATAGAGTGTTCCACCCAACAACATCAGAATACAAATTCTTCTCAGCTGCACATGGGACATTCTCTAAAGTAGACCATATACTACTAGCCCACAGAACATGCTTAAGTAAATGCAAAGGAAATTACCCCATGCATATTATCTGACCATAGTGCAATGAAATTGGAAATTAATGACAAAAGAAACTACAAAAACTCCATAAACACATGGAAATTAAATGCCACCCTCCTGAACAACCAATGGGTCACAGATGAAATTAAAGAAGAAATTAAACAGTATCTACAATCACATGAAAATGCAAATAAATACAACTTACCGGAACCTGTGGAATACAATGAAAGCAGTCTTAAAGAGGGAAATTTATAGCGGTGAATTTTCACATCAGGAAAATAGAACGAGCACAAATAAACAATCTAATGTTGCACCTCAATCTTCTAGAAAAGGAAGAGCAAGTCAAGCCCAAAGCCCATACAAGGGAGAAAATTATAAAGATCAGAGCAGAAATTAATGCAATGGAGACTAAGAAAACAATACAAAGAATTAATGAAGAGTTGGTTCTTTGAAAGAATAAATAAAATTGATAACCCCCAGCCAACCTTATCAAAAAGCAGAAAGAAAAAAGTCAAATTCATGCAATAAGGAATGAAAAGGGTGAAATCACTACAGATCTATGGAAATTCAGAAGATCATCAATACCTACTTTGAGAATCTTTACTCACATAGGATGGAAAACACAGAAGAAATGGACAATTCCTAGAAATGTATGAACTACCAAAGGTGAATCAAGAAGATATAAAAATTCTGAATAACCCAATATCAGTTAATGAAATTGAAAATGTAAACAAAAACTTACCAACAAAGAAAAGCCCAGGTCCTGACGGATTCACAGCTGAATTCTACAAGAAATTTAGAGAAGATTTAACACCAATACTCCTCAAACTCTTTAATGAAATTGAAAGGGAAGCAATTCTCCCTAACTCATTCCTGGAGGCAAGTATTACCCTGTTACCAAAACCAGATAAAGACCCAACCAAAAAAGAGAACTACAGGCCAATCTCCCTAATGAACATAGATGCAAAAATCCTCAGTAAAATAGCAGCAAACAGAATGCAATAAATCATCAAGAAGATTATACACCATGACCAAGTGGGATTCATCCCAGGAATGTAGGGATGGTTCAACATACGCAAATCAATAAACATAATACAGCATATCAACAGAGCCAAAGACACAAATCACATGGTCATCTCAATAGAAGCAGAAAAAGCTTTTGATAAAGTCCAACACTCATTTATCATAAAAACACTATGGAAAATCAGAATAGATGGTCTTTACCTCAATCTGATAAAAGCCATCTACGACAAACCAACAGCCAACATCATACTAAATGGACAAAAACTGAAAGCTTTCAATCTAAAATCAGCAACAATGGGCCGGTGAGATAGCTCAGCAGCATAGCGCCTGCCTGGCAAGCGCAAGGTCCTGAGTTCGACTCCGGTACCCACATTAAGAAAAAAAGGGCCGGTGATATCACTCAGTGGCACAAGTGCCTGCTGGCAAGCGCGAGGTCCTGAGCTCGACTCCCGGTACCCACATAAAAAATATAAAATAAAATAAAATAAAATCAGGAACAAGACAAGGATGTCCTATCACCACTCCTATTCAATATAGTTCTGGAAACAGTAGCCAGAGCAATTTGACAAGAGAGAGAAATAAAAGGAATAAGGATAGGAAAGGAAGAAGTTACATCATCATTATTCACAGATGACATGATACTCTACAAAGAAGACCCTAAAAACTCCACCAAAAGACTTCTAGAATTAATAACCAAATTCAGTAGCATAGCTGAATACAAAGTCAACACTCAAAAATCAATACCATTCCTGCACACAAACAACAAACTCACTGAGAGAGAAATTAGGGAAACCACACCCTTCACAACAGCATTCAAAAAAATGAAATACTTAGGAATCAATCTAACAAAGGAAGTAAAACATTTATATATTGAAAATTACAGTACTCTGAAAAAAGAGATCAAAGAGGATATCAGAAAATGGAAAGACATCCCTTGCTCATAGATAGGAAGAACCAACATTGTGAAAATGGCCATACTTCCAAAACTGCTATACGGATTTAATGCAATCCAGGTCAAAATACCATTAGCATACCTCACAGATCTAGAGAAAACATTCCTAAAATTCATTTGGAATCAGAAGAGACCTAGAATAGCAAAGGCAATCCTAGGCAACAAAAGCAAGGCAGGAAACATCACAATCCTGACTTGCAATTATACTACAAAGCTACTGTGATAAAATCAGCATGGTACTGGCAAAAAAACAGACCTGAGGATCAGTGGAACAGATTAGAAGATGCAGAAACAACTCCAAGCACCTCAGCCACCTTATCTTTGACAAAGGAGCCAAACACGTTCACTGGAAGAAAGACAGCCTCTTTAATAAATGGTGCTGGAAAAACTGGCTCTCCACATGCCAAAGATTAAAACTAGACCCATGTCTATCACCATGCACTAAACTAAAATCGAACTGGATCAAAGATCTAAATATTAAAACAGAAACACTAAATCTACTGGAAGAGAAAGTAGGTAGAAATCTTGAAGACATGGGGTAAGACATGGGGTAGGCAGAGAGTTCATGAACACAAACCAAACCGCATGGGAAGTATTTCAAAGAATCAACAGCTGGGATCTCATCTTATTAAAAAGTTTTTGCACATCAAAAGAAATCACCAACAGAGTAAAAAGAAAACCCACAGATTGGGAAAAAAATTTAGCCAGTTGTCCCTCAGACAAAGGACGTCTATCTAGAAGGAATTGAAAACAATCAGGGCCCCCAAATTCAAAGACTCAATCCAAAAATGGGCATCTGAGATGAATATACACTTCTCAGATGAAGAAATACATTTGGCAAATAACTATATGAAAAAATGTTCAACATCACTGGTCATTTGAGAGATGCAAATTAAAACACCACTGAGATTCCATCTCACTCCAGTAAGAATGGCTATCATCAAGAAATCAACCAGTAACAAATGCTGGCAGGGCTGTGGGGAAAAAGGAACCCTTCTCTACTGTTGGTGGGAGTGTAGACTGGTGCAACCACTGTGGAAGTCAGTGTGGAGATTCCTCAAAAAACTAGGATTAGAGGTCCCATTCGACTCAGCTATTTCCCTTCTGGGTATTTTCCCAGAAGAATTTAAAACATCATACCACAGTGATATATGTGCACCCATGTTTATAGCAGCACAATTTGTAATAGCTAAATCTTGGAAACAACACAAATGCCCATCAACCAAAGAATGGATAAAAAGACATGGTATTTTTATACAATGGAGTACTACTCAGCTATAAAGAAGGATAAACTCAAAGCTTTTATAGGTAAATGGAAGCAACTAAAGACCATACTCATAAGTGAAATAAATCAGACTCGCATGTGTAAACATTGTATTGTCTCCCTACTGTAAGAAACTGAAAGAGTAAATAAGATCTAAAATCTACAATAGATATTATTTTGATAAAGAAAGAAATTGCTCAAAGGAAAGAACAACTGCAATGGGGGAAAGGAGAAAAGGAAGGGAAAAGGAAATACACATATATATAAATATATATATAGATATATATATAAATATATATACACAAGATAGCTAAGATAATTATACTACTAATCTCTTTTAGTTCTTTGAAAAGAACAGTTTGTGCTTATATTGACTGATCAATATTGCATGCCTATATCTTGTAAACTGAACAACTACTTTGAAGATAACTATGCAATATATTACCCATTGTTAATTATCTATTATCTTGTTTTGAAATTCTGTATCATTTTTATTTTTTCTCTTTAAAAATTTTTCATTATGAGGAAGAAAATATGACTTTCTCAGAGTTGTTTAGAAAGCAATTAATAAAGAAAAAGATACATGAACTACTGTTGAATCAGTAAATTATTTTATTTTCTTCTCCATGGTCTTTTGTACAGTCAAGCTAATAACATTCTCTTGCTAAAAACTGTTTTATTTCCTTTTTTTTTTTTTTTGTACTCTGTAGGCTGGACCCTGGGACTTGGGACTTACACATGCTGGGCAAGAACTCTACCACTGGGCTATACCCCTAGCCCAGCTCGTTCTGAAAACTGTTAGAGGGCTCTTTTACTTGATTAAAAATTCTGTTATAAAACATACTTCTCTGCAAAACTTTTTTTTTTTTTTTTTTTTGGTTTTTTGAGACAGGGTCTGGCTATGTAGTTTGGGCTGGCCTTGAACTCACTAGCCACCATTCTTGGCTAATACTTTTTTTTTTTTTTTTAATAATTGGAATGCTTAATCATTTCTCTCTCCTTACTGATAACCAACAGTTGGATTCCAAATGACAGAAAACATTAAGTTAGTAAATGTATCACCAGTTATCAAAAACCAGAAGCCTAGATCTGTGCTTGTTCTAGAAATTAATGAAATTTTAAAGAAAGAGGTACGGCATTAAATGAGCTCTTCTGATATAATTTTGTACTTCTCATCCTTGCTTTAAAACTCTCTTGCTGGGTGTGGTGGCACACACCTGCAATCCCAGCACTTGGGAGGCTGAGGCAGGATTGCTGCAAGTTCAAGGCCAGCCTGGGCTACATAGTAAGTTCAAGGCCAGCCCGAACTACATTGCGAGACCCTGTCTCTAAATAAATACATTAAAAAAAAAAAAAAAACCTCTCTTGATAGTACTGCTTCCACCTCCCAAACTCATTGTTTATTGCAAACACAGGCATTGCCAGCTGAAGTTTATTGCCATGACTGTTGACCCCTGCCCTCTAAATTGACAGCTATTACTCTCCATACTGACTGTCATGTCTTCCTTCAAAAAGCAAGTGTGCAGCCAGGGCTGAGGGGATGAAGGGGACTTATAGGTGCTATTACTGTTCTGCTTCTTTTTTTTTTTTTTTTTTTTTTTGTGGGTACCCGGGGTCGACCTCAGGACCTCGTGCGCCAGCAGGCGCCCGTGCCGCTGAGCAATATCACCGGCCCTTTCTTCGTATGTGGGTTCCGGGAGTTGAACTCGGACCCTTGCGCTTGCCAAGCAGGCACTTACGCCACTGAGCCATCTCACCAGCCCTGTTCTGCTTCTTAACCCTCATAATGGCTATAGAAATTTGTTCAGAACATAACTCAAAAGTTATATGCTTAGCTGGGCATAGTAGCACATGCCTATGATCCCAGCTATTTGGGTGGCTAAGGCAGGGGAATTGCAAATTTGAAGCTGGCTGGCATAACTTAAAAAGACCTTATCTCAAAATAAAAAAAAATTTTTTTTTAAAGGGATGTAGCTCAGTTGTAGAGCACTTGCCTACAATGTTCAAAGCCCTGTATTCAATTCCTAGCACTGTAAAGGGGGAAAGGGTTAAAGTTTGTTAAAGTTTGTGATTTTTATCTGAATGTTATAATTCAATTAGAAATCTGTTCATTTAAAAATGTTCTTCCTGGAAGTCTTCCGCTTACTGATTTACAGTTTCTGATTACTCTTCAACTCTTCACCTATGGTCTTGGCGTGGCACACATTGTTTTATTACCCACAGGTTGCTATTGCTATCATCCTATTTGTGGATACACTGGTTTTATTCCTAGTTAGTTCATGAACTCTAAGAAAACAGCAACAATGTAAAACTGCCCAAATGGACACTACACCTATTGAGAATTAATGACTGGATATATGTTAAACATACATGAAGTAAACCTTGGGATGGTTAGTGTAGTTTTCTGCTGCCATTTTTAATGCAGTAAGGACTTAAGAGTCTCAATGTAAAATATAAGATCTGAACTCTACACTGGTTTCAATTTAAAATTTTTCTAACATGTTTATTTAGGAATGCTGAAGTACTTGTTTTATAATAACCTTGAAGCTTTCCAGACCAAACACATACTTTCATAAAAAATAAGACCCAATAGGTAATCATTTCCCCTCTATTTTTGCAGAGACAAAGCTATATAAAAATAGCTACAATTCCTACCTGGGAGACTTCCTTGTTCATAATGAGTTCCCAAAACAGATCTGGTCAAATCTAGTGCTCCAGGTGGTGGCTTCTAGGGAATGGGGTAATGATATTTTCCAGAGATGGGCCTAGTCTCTTCACTCTCTCCTCATTTAAGGCCAATTACACAAACAACTAAAAACAAATGAGAAGAAAAAATAAAAGCAGAGAAGAGGTTAGACTATCATTTTATTCTCCATGAAATGATAAAGGCTGGAAATACTGGGAAAGAAAATGCAACTTTTAAGGCCAAATGGAAAAATATTTCCAAAACACAACAAAGATCTGACTTGATAGATGAAGTTCTTTCTGATGATTCCTATTTGAGACAACTTGCTGCTTCAGTAATACGTAGTTACATTTTTTTTGCCCTTCATTTTTTGACTTTATATGGCTTTTAAAGATTGTTTCTGGCTGTACTTTCTTATTATCTAAAAATTCTGATTTTTCACATTTCAGTTATCATTTAATTCTTTTATTTAATATTCACCTTATGTGTTATATAAAGTTATAATATTTTAAGTTATTCAATATTTTACCTTGTTTTTTTTTTTTTGTTTTTTTTATGTGGGTACCAGGAGTCGACCTCAGGACCTCACGCTTGCCAGCAGGCACTTATGCCACTGAGCCATATCACCGGCCCTTTTTTTTTCCTTTATGTGGGTACCAGAAGTCGAACTCAGGACCTCGCACTTGCCAGCAGGCGCTTGTGCCGCTGAGCCATATCACCAGCCCTTACCTTAAGATTTTTATTGAAAAAGTTCATACATTTTTATATTCATAATAAAGTTAGTTGAGCTCTGGGTTCCAGTAATGATGGATTCTTTTGTATTGGACTAACCTGAGCACAGACAATAATTATAAATTCTGGCCAAAACATAAAAAAAATAAATAAAGACATTGGGAAGTGACCAAAGTAGGCACAAACTGTAGGGGATCTGATCATTAGAAGAAAAGGACTATGCTAGTTGAATAAATGTTTGTAAGACCTTCCCCTAAGTGAACTTTTCCCTATACTTTAAGTGCTGGGTGGCTGGAACTAAAGCAGAAAACCATGGTCTTCAGTATTTGGCTTAGGCATTAGCAACTCTATATTAGGGATAACAGAAACCTGGAAAATGATTTGACACAATTACCTAGACTACAGATATTATCTGAGTTTTATTAGTTTTTGATTGCACTTATTTTTTGTATGTCTTTGTTTATAATTCTGTGACATTTTATCACATGTACCAATTCATACACAGTCATGTGTCACAACAACATTTCAAAAAATGACGAAGCAGTGAGTGGTGGTAACTCAGCTTCTCTAGGACAAAGTGTCTAGAGTCTAGAAAAACAACAGCTTGGAGAGGAACTGAAATGAGTGGAATTTACCTGGGAATGAGGGAACGAGGGAACTGACAGAGGAGAAGAAAATAGGATTAAGTGATACAAAAGAAATAGATCACACTGTGGAGGGGAGACTGCACAGTGTCTCCTTTTAACTTTGTCCCTAATATTTATATTGGTCATGAATCTTTTCCCATCCCCATTTCTCACTACCAATTTTGTACCCAGTTTTCCCTGTTATCCCCTTCTAAATATGTAACATACCCTGACTGTCATGAGGATCCTTTGTCCCCTCGTATTTGCTCCTTCCCATTCCATGGAGCAGAGGACTTAAAAAAAAAACCACCTTTTTTATCCCTTTTTTTCTCTTCTTTTCCCCACTTTGGAAAGATCTCCATACTGGACAATAGATGGGACCCAGCCCTGTACTCATATGGGACCGAGGGTATGCTTGTGTCTTTCCAGAGAACGCTGAACAGCCTATCTGGGTGCCAGAGCGTGCTGTCTCACTGTATCATGGACCCAGATCCACAGAAGGAGTTGGTTCTACCTTTCAAGAAGCTGATGCTCAGTCCTGTGGCAGTGATGCCTTGGAGACCGCACCACAGCCTATAGACAAGGATAGACAAGGCTAGACCTGACCTGGGGCCAATTAAAGAAATTGGCCCAGGATGCCCAGGAGACGGTAACCAAAAATGGGAATCGAAGGTCTGAGTAGGTGATAGAGTACATGGAGACAACTGAGATGGAAGCTACATGAAAGAAGAACACAAAAGTTGCCAGTATTCTTAAGACAGAATAAAAAACAATATATATATAATTTATAGATAAAAGGTTTTATTCCTTCCAAATTCTTCTTATGAGATCTCTGCTAACTGACCTACAAATAATTCTGATTAGTCTATTTATAATTACAAACTTCTAAAATTGTAAAAGTTATTATAGTTCAATTTAGCTAAAAATATCTTTGAGTGCACTCTGATTTTATAAACAGATTTGTCTTATGCATATTTGTTTGTTTGTCTGTGTGTCCAATCTGTAAACGGCTGTTTTATTTGAGCTCAACAAATTTTTCTTCTTTTTGCATTTTTGGATTTTTGAAGCATTTGTCTGATATATTTCCACCAAAGTTGCCAGCTGGTCAAAATGATGGTAAAATTGGTTTTATAAATGTAATGCATATTGTTGTTTATGTATTGACTTGAGATTTTCTCATTGCTCAAAATTAATGTGTTAAGTGACATGATCTGGTTTTCATAAGTCATCAGAAAATTGTTAAGATAATTAAGCAAAAATCCCTTAGGGTGGGTAGAGATTGTTGGACAGGACTCCAATTGATGAACAAGAAAGCAGCTGCCTGGAATAATAATTATCCAGTTCTTATTCATTAATGGGAGGCCCCAGAGATTTCCATAGCCTTTTGGGAGACACCCCAAAAATGTTGTTCAAAATATATTACTGTGATGTTTACATTGGTCATTGTCAAAAGGTTAAGTTTTCTAAAAATAAGACAATAGGGCCGGTGAGATGGCTCAGTGGCGTAAGCACCTGCCTTGCAAGCGCGAGGGCCCGAGTTCGACTCCCGGAACCCACATACGAAAAAGGGGCCGGTGATATCGCTCAGTGGCACGGGTGCCTGTTGGCGCGCGAGGTCCTGAGGTCGTCCCCCTGGTACCCACAAAAAAAAAAAATAAATAAATAAAAATAAAAAAAAAATAAAAATAAGACAATAAGGTTTTCTGATTTTACTTTTTTGGGGGGAACCAGGAATCAAACTCAGGACCTCATGCATGCCAGGCAGGCACTGTGCTGCTTGAGCTATATCCCCGGCCCAGTTTTCTGATTTAAAGATGCTTTGGTAAAAAACTAAATTAAAAAACAAAAGTTTTCATATGGCTATGACAATTGATTGCTATTAATCTCATGGTGTATTAAATGTATCTACGCCTTCCAGATATACAGGTCTTTTAAAATGTAAAACTGGGATTGTTAATGATGATAAGCCTTTTCTTTCAGATTCAGACATCTGCCTTTTTCTTGTGCTCCAGATATTTGTGATAAGAGGTTCATCTCAAGCCAAAATGAGGTCACCAGTCAATAATAATATTTTAACAAAAACTTATGTGATGTATATGCTATGTATGTGCCACTATACTTAGAGATGCCTAGACATTAAACAGTCCAGACAATGTCACAAATTTCTTCAATGACATCCCATTAAAGGTCAACAAGTTAGGTAAAAGCTTCTTATGTACTAGATAGAGATGACTGACTAAAAAGGCTATTTTATGTCAAAATGGAAATTTAGGTGTGTTACAAAAATGTCATCATGATTATCATGCTACATTATTATGTATGGCTTTTGATTTCAAATTGTAAACTGTGTAAACTGTTGTCTGTTAACATTCTACAGGGATTCAACTACTAAAACATCCATGGCTGGTAGGAAATAATGGCTCTACATTGTATTTCAAGGTGCTTGATATTCAGATAAAAGTGTAGTATTAAGCTCACTGCTTCCATTACAATGTAATGTCATTAACCTTCTCTTCTGGATGTTTAACAATGGAGATTTAGAGACCAAAAACTAGAAAGATAGATGGGCTAGAAGAATAGCCAAAATTTTGGCCCCAGCCCTCCGAGGTCAGTGAGGACCCAGGACATAAGAGAATCTCTGCTGCGACACCCTACAACTCAGTGAGTCCCTGATCTTCTGACCAAGGAGACTGCTGGACCACAGAGGAAGGAGACCAATGGTGTAGAGTATGCCTAAGGAGAGTCACTAGGAGAGAAGTCCCCTGAGCTTTCACAGAAAGCAACTTGGCCTAGCAATGGCCATGCCTCATCCAGATGGCTGACGCTGACAGAAGAACTAAGAGGTGCTGTACATGATTCCTAGGTAAATCCTGAGGAGACAACTGACCTTGAAAGATAGCAAGAGATTAAATTTAATTAATACAGGTCTCACCTTAACTTGGTCTTGAACATCCAGCAAAAAGTATAACCACAAGATGTATAAAACAATACCACAGTAATATGTTAGCTATAAAAGAAACTCAAACTTACTAACTTATGGGTTAATGGGCTGTATAGGGTTAAATTGCAGGGCTAAAGCAAAGCCAGCCACGAGAACATGGAGAGCCTGAGGCAACCCATGTGAACGAGCTGTTCCAGCTCCAAGAACTAGAGGCGCCCAAGGCGAGCCAGGTAAACAAGTTGCGAGGCAGAGGGGTTTCAATTAACATCAACCTCCAGTGTGTATAAATAAACGTGCTGCAGTCGCTGGGCGGTTCTTTCTCTCCCACCAGGAGAGGAGGCTCCACCTGACCTCAGCTTTCTGAATCTTGACTCATTTTCCTTCATCCTCCACCATCCCCTCTCTGGAGTTTCAAGAGCTGTGCTGGACGCAGCAGTACTTGAAACATTAGCCAGAGCAATCAGGCAAGGGAAAGAAAGAAAAGGGATACATACGGTGTTATGGCTTCTAGAAAATCTAGAAACTAGTCTGAGAAAAGTGGTATGCTGAATACATTGAAACTGTGAAGTAATACTGATTTCTTATAACAACTAAGGTAAGAAGACAATAGAATGATATTTTTCTCAATTTGCTAAGAGAAAACCTACCCATTTGTAATTCTACCTCAGCAAAAATAATCTTCCAAACTGAAGGGAAAATTAATACAGTTTAAGATAACCAAGCATTGATAGAATGAATCTGTTGCAGAATGGATATGTAAGAAATGCTAAAGGAACTTTTTTTTTAGGCTAGTGGGAAATGATGCTACATAGCAAGTCAGTTCTACAAAAGCACCAGGAATCATAAGAGAAGAATTCAAAAAGGACTATGTACTTTTTAATCTCTTAATTTCTTTAAAAGAAAAGTGAGTATGTAAAATGTAACATTGCATTATGAAGTTTACAACATCAAATATTAATTATATTACAATAATATAACCAAGGATGAGAAAGTAAAAGTACGACCCTATTTCATGTTACATTTTACATGAAGTATTACAATTTTAACAACAAATAAAGATATAATTTATAGATACATAATTCTAGAGCTACCACTTAAAATATTTTAAAAGTGGTACTTAAAAGGTCATAAGGAATTTAAAATACAAAAAAGTTATGGCTAAAAAGTTAGCTAAGTGATATTTTTAGCATTCTACTAAAAAAAAGTCTAGTTAATTCAAGAGAAGGCAAGAAAAGTAGAAAAAGATCAAAGAACAAATGGTACCTTAAACCCAACCATACCAATAATCACCTTAAATATAAACTGACGAAACATTACAATTATCTGGAGATCATGATGTAGAGCAAAATAAACCAGACTCAGATAGACAAATATCACATGTTTTCCCTAATATGTGGAATCTAAAAAAAAAAAAAAAATGACAAGGAAGAAGGGAAAGGAAACTATTATTGGACAAGAGGAAGGGAAGAACGGGGGGAGAGCAAGAGGGTATAAGGGGGTAATGGGGGCATGAATATGATCTAAATACCTTATACACATTGAAACCCCCAAAACATGTGAAACCAGGGGGAAGGGGTCCAACGGGGGTGGAGGGACTAATTAAAGTATGTTATGTGCATGTACAAATCTGCCAAAAGGAAATCCACTAATCCATATAACCAATATGCACTAATGAAAAAGTATGGGGAATAACCATTTTAATTAAAAGGCAAAGATGGCCAGACTAGAGGAAACTCCAATTATATGCTACCAGTAAGAGGAAGAGTTTAAATATTGCCAGTTCTGGTGGTGCACACCTGTAATCTCAGCACTTGGGAGGCTGAGGCAGGAGGACTGCTGTGAGTTCAAGGCAAGCCTGAACTGCATAGTGAAACCCTGTCTCAAAAAGCCAAAACGAAAAAAAGAAAAAAAAGAAAAAGAAAAAAAAAAAAAAAAAAAAAGAGGAAGAGTTTAAATATAAAGATTTAAATAGGTTCAAAGTTTAAATAAAAAGGATATATTGTACAAGCAACAAACATTAAAAAAAAATCTATTAGCAATAGCAGACTTCAGGACTTGGAATATAACCAAATATTAAAAAGAAAAGTTTCACAATGATAAAAGAGCCAATTCTTCATGTAGACACAATCATAAATGCTTGTGCACATAATACCAGCTTCAAAATAAATGAATGAAAATTGACATTAACTTAAAATATGCATAGAAAAATCCGTATTTGTGGTTGGTAATTCTGATATCCTTCCCTCAATAATTTAATGGAACTAGACAAAAAATCAGCAAGAAATCTTTGCCTACATCTATGTCTTCAAGAGTTCTGTCTATTCTCTCTTCCAGAAGATTTAGTTTCTTGTTTTTTTTTTTTTTTTTTTTTTGTGGGTACCGGGGGTTGACCTCAGGACCTCGTGCGCCAGCAGGCGCCCGTGCCGCTGAGAGATATCACTGGCCCTTTTCTCGTATATGCGTACTGGGAGTCGAACTTGGGCCCTCATGCTTGCCAGGCAGGCGCTTACGCCGCTGAGCCATCTCACCAGCCCAGTGTTTCTGTTTTAATATTTAGCTCTGTGATCACTTCGATTTTAGTTTAATGCATGGTGATAGACATGGGTCTAGTTTTAGTCTTTGGCATGTGGAAAGCCAGTTTTCCCAGAACCATTTTTAAAGAGGCTATCTTTCTTCCAGTGAACGTGTTTAACTCTTTTGTCAAAGATAAGGGGGCTGACTGTGTTTGGAGTTGTTTCTGTATCTTCTAATCTGTTCCACTGATCCTCAGGTCTGTTTTCTTGTTTGTTTGTTTGTTTGTTTTTTACCAGTACCATGCTGTTTTTAATCACAGTAGTTTTGCAGTATAATTTTAAGTCAGGAATTGTAATGTCCCCTGCCTTGCCTTTGTTGCCAAGAATTGTATTCTAGGTCTCTTCTGTTTTCAAATGAATTTTAGGAATGTTTTCTCTAGTTCTGTGAGGTATGCTAATGGTATTTTGATTGGGATTGCATTAAATCTGTATAACAATTTTGGGAGCATGGCCATTTTTACTATGTTGGTTCTTCCTATTCGTGACACAGGAAGTAATACAAAGAATCAATAACTGGGATCTCATCCTATATAAAAAGCTTTTGCACAGCAAAAGAAACCACCAACAGAGTGAAAAGAACCCACAGAGTGCAAAAATTTTTTAAACAGTTCTCCTTCAGACAAAGGACTTATATCTAGAACATATAAAGAACTAAAAAAAATCAGACTTCCCAAATTTAAAGATCCAATCTAAAAATGAGCATCTGAGATGAATACACACTTCTCAGATGAAGAAATACACATGGCAAATAAATATATGAAAAAATGTTCATCATTGGTTATTAGGGAAATGCAAATTAAAACAACACTGAGATTCCATCTCACTCCAGAAAGAATGGCTATCATCAAGAAATCAACCAATAACAAATGCTGGAGGGGCTGTGGAGAAAAAGGAACCTTTCTCCACTGTTGGTGGGAGTGTAGACTGGTGCAACTACTGTGGAGATCAGTATGAAGAGCCCTAAAAAAACTAGGATTAGAGTTCCCATTTGACCCAGCTATTCCCCTTCTGGGTATCTTCCCAGAATTAAAAACATCGTACCACAGCAATATATGCGCACTCATGTATATAGCAGCAGTTTGTAATAGCTAAATCTTGGAAACAACACAAATGCCCATCAACTGAGGAATGGATAAAGAAGATTTTTTTAATATAATGGAGTACTACTCTGCCATAGAGAAGGATAAATTTGAGACATTTCTAGGTAAATGGATGCAATTTGAGAGCATACTGTTAAGTGAAATAAATCAGACTCACATGTGTAAACATTGCATTGTCTCCCTGGTGTGAGAAACTGTAAGAGTACATAAGGACCAAAATGTAGAATAGATACTGTGAAATGGGAAGAAATTGTTCAAAAAGAAAGAAGAACTAGGGTGGGGGAAGGGGGAAAGGAAGAAGAAAAGAAAAAAATGATTAAAAAAAGGATAAAATGGAAATAAAGCTTTGCAAATAGGGAGAGGAAAAGGGGTTGAAGGAAGGAGAGGGAACTGGGAAAAAAAAAGAGGAATCAAAATATATCATGTAGGCGTACAAATTCCCTATGATGAATACGATCATTATGTGTATCTAAAATGTACCAATAAATTTAATTTAAAAAATCAGCAAGAATATATAAGATTCAAACAACAGTGATAATTAGCTTGTTCTCATTGACATTCAGAAAACACTATATCCTACATCTGGCAAATATACATTTTTTTCCAGTACACAAGAAATATTCAAAACAAATAACACGGTAAACCAATTTTTAAAAATATAATTCATTTTTGGAGAATGAAATCTTACATGACATGTTCTCTCATTACTATGTAATTAAATTAAAAACCATTAATATAAATATATCTAGAAAAGTTCCAAATAGGCAGAAATCAAATGGCTTACCTCTAAACAATCTAGAATCAAAGCAGGAAGTATAGGGATAATTGGAAAATATTGGAAGCTGAGATAAAGAGAAAATATGACACAGCTGAAATAAAGTGAAAATATAACACATCAAAATTTGTTGAGTAATCTAAAACTGTATTTATACCTTTTTGCAGTGTGGGGGATCAAGCCCAGGTCTTTGCACAGACTAAGCAAATATTCTACCAGAAAGCTATATGCCCAGTTCTCATTTATACTTTATGCTTTCATTTTTAAAAAGTTAATAATTACAAATACAAGCTAAAAATAATAAAAATACCAGAAAAGACAGTGGAATAAAAATGAGCCATTAAAAAAACTGAAGCTAAAAGTTGCTTTTTTGAAAAGATAAAAAAATTGATAAAACTTGGAAAAAAGTTACCAGTATCAGAAGTGGAAGATGATATCACTACAGATCCTATAATGTTCTGAATAACATATAAATCAATTCATTAACTGAGATAAAATGAAAAATCTCTCAAAAATACAAATCACCATCATAACCTCATAAAGAAAGACTCTGTATATTAAATTAATTTGTAACTAAAATAAAAACTCCAGAGGCAGAACACTTCACAAATGAGTTCTATCAAATATTTAAGCATGTAATAATAGCAATCTTACATGGTTTCAGGGAAACAGAAGAGGGATACTTCCCAAATTATTTTGTTAGGCAAACAGACCCTAAACACAAAGATATCAGTGAAAAATAATCTTCATGAATACAGATGCCGAGTAGCAAAATGAGCCATATAATAGGAAACACAATATACCACAATCAAGTGTTGTATATCCAAGAGATGTGACATTGATTTAAAATTAAATCAATGCAACTTACCATAGTAACAAACGTTTTAAAAATATAAACATCCAAATAGATGCAGAAGTATCTGACAAAATTCAGTATCCACTCATAAAACTCTCAGCAAGCTAAGAATTAAAGGTAATTTCTTCAATCTGATAAGGACAATCAATGAAAAATCTTTAGCCAGTATTCTACCTAGTAGTAAAATACTGAAACGTCGCTAATATTGAGAACAAGATAAGAATGCTTATTCTTATACCACATCTACTCATCACTGTATCAGATGTACTGGAGGTTCTACTTAGTGCAATACGGCAAGAAAAAAAAAAGTTTGGAAAAAAAGAACCAAAATTGTCTTTGTCCACTTAAGAATGATTCCTGTACATAGTTCTACAGAATGTGAAAAACAATGATTAGAATTAGTAAGTGAATTTGGCAAGGCGAATTCATAAGATAAAAAAACAAAAACCAATTCTTAATATACAACTGCAGAATAGAATTGGAAAATTAGACAAATTTAATTTATAATAGCATCAAAAACATACTCAGAAAGTAACAAAAGGTATAGGAGGCCAATATACTTAAAATTATAAAACTTTTTTGAAAGAAAACTAAAACATACAAACAAAGAAAAAGGTCATATACTATGTTCAGCGTTCAAAGACTGAACAGTACTAAGATGTCAATTCTCTCTGAAATTCGTATATTTAAAAATAAAATTAGAGGTTTACGTTATGCATATATAATGTATTTTACTATCCGTAAGTACAAACTTTATTTTGTTTTTTAATATATTTGTAATGGGTTTTTCAATACTATACTTGTTTTGGACTTTTGCTTTTTATATAAATACTATGTTTTCTCTAAATTATGGTGATTTCCCCCAGTGGTGAATTCCATATTAAAGTGAAATATTTATGTTAGAAAACTGAATGCTTCTATCATGTGAATCCAAAAGTGCTCACCTCTTATACCTCTAAATTAAGTGCCTTTTATATTTTTAAGATTTTTTCCCAAATCTGCACTCCAAAAAACTCAAACTTGGATTTATAGCTCTTGATATTGGCTTATAGTTAAACTACTAAAGAAAGGAATTGACAGGTTGTCCCAACCTACGTTATATTTGGCTGGATTGTTCTCACTGTGCATGTCTAATTTATTTACATTTGCAATAAACTTAGTAACTAAAAAATGTCTTGGGGGCCAAGATTCCTCTGGATTACTATTACGTATGCTCTTTTATCTGTAAAGAATTTTATCTTTGAATTTTCCTTAGATAAATCTATTTAAGAATTGATTAGTAGTAGTCAAACATGGCAAAGATAGCATTGCTCATCTAGCCTACAACCTATGTTCTAGCATCATTTGATTTCCAAGAAAGAACATCCCCAAAAATCATTTGTGTACTTTACCTTGCACATATAATCCTTCCCAAAAATGTCATTCTCTTGTATAAAACATGATAGTTTGCATGTACACTTTTTCAAAACCGCACAGTGACTGAAGCCAGATGGATTCCTGCCAATGATTCTCCAGGACAGCTTGCTCACGCCGAGGGACTCCTGGCCAACCATGCAAAGGCATGGGGGAACCCTGCTGAGAGGAAGGCTGAGCACAGTCACCTTGGGACTGCACGAAGGCAGAAAAGCACAAGACAAATCCAACTTCAAAAATCACTGCAGACAAGGAGAAGTCAAAAATATGGAAGCCAAGAGACAGGTGACACAGAACCACGGAAGACAGGAAAAATATGAAGGGGCAGGGAAAAAAGAATGCTGACCATCTGAGTTTTTAAAAAATATGCAATCAGTAAGCTTATTATTCTAAATATGTACCTCTCCACTAATTCAGATTTAATCACCTGTGCTAACCACAGTCTAATATATGAAAGGTTCTTCCTTGCTCTTCTCTCCAATAAATACAGAGTAATAGACCTGATACGGATGGAACAAAACCCTAATAGACCGCCATAGGCACAAGGCTGCCTGGAGGCTTCCAATCCCTAGTTCTAATTTTTTCCTTATGGGTAAGTCCTGCTTTCATTATCTGCTTCTGATGCTAGATTCTGGCACAGGTGCTGGCTAACGTAGTTCCTAATTCCCATTTTAAAAATCATGTAAGGAAGTTCTATCCACGCTGAGGCATATATGTGTATATGTGTGCTGCGCTCCATTCCTATGTGTATGTAAATATTTTAGCCATTCTTATATTTAGGTTGTCTGTAAATTTTCACTATTACAAATAATGCCTTAATGAGTGTTCTTGCACGTGGCTTCTTGTTCATATCACTGCATGCACCAGTTTGAGAATTCTAATGGTAATATACAGAAGTGAAATTCTAGCTTGTAGTATTTGCACATCTTCAAATCTGCTTACCAAAATGACTATTATACTTTCACCAGAGTGTGTGAGAAAACCATTTTCCTACATTCCTTCCAAAATTCTGTATTATTAGACTTTATTTTTAACTAGTCTAACGAATGAAAAATTTTTATCACAATTCAATTTGCACTTCCCTGAATATTAGAGAGACCAGACAACTTAGCTGGGGATTTTATTTGGATATTTTATTCTTCTGGGGTATTTTATGCTTTGAACTGATGTTGGTTTTTTTTCATCCTTATTCTGAGGGCACTCAATAGATATTTTGCCTTCAATTATGATAAGTTTTTAAAACTTATACTACAATAAGTCCCTGACTTATGAACAAGTTCCTTCTAGGAGAACATTCATAAATCGTATTCGTTTCGTAATCCAACAAAGTGAGTTTTATACAGGAAACCTATGAAACTCACACAGTACACCTGTGAAAATCTGCAACTCAAATGACCCTAAGTCAGGGACTTACTGTACTCATTCTTTCATTTATTCTGTTCTTTCCCTTTGGAAAGCCTTAAGTAAAAGGAAGTTGGCTCCCACAGACTAGACTTTATATTTCCTTTATCTTCTGTTTATCATTTCTTTGCCTTTTTGCTCTACTTTCTATAAAAATTTCCTCAACTTACCTATTGGACTTTTCTTTTATTATTTTTTCATCTATGTCCTCTGAATATTCTTTTTTAAAAAATATCCTGCTCTTGCTTTACATCTGCAGATATTTTATGCACACACACCTATATATGGTTGTATGTAAAGCAGCATGTTTTTGTACACATATACACAGTTTTCTCAGCTGCATAGTACACTTCCTCCATGCTTTTTCTTCCCAGCTGCTTGTTTTTAGTTGCTGTTATTTATACTACATGTTTTCCTCAGATGCCTGATGGTACATAGCTGCTTGGCTATGAAAAGTTAATTGAGCGCCCTAACCATGTGCACCGGGCTTACTGACTGTGATCTCCACCACAAGACCATCTGTCCAGGGCCTTTGTCAGAGCACAAGTATGGATGTGAGAAACGCGGCTTCCATGTGCTAAAAGTTACTTCCTGTTCAGCTCTGGTACACAGGTGAAGTAGTTTCAGAATTGTTAGTCTATATCCCTATAAAAAATACACTTACCAACTAGAGTACAATATTTGTGTACAGTTCTTTTTGTCTCTAGTATTTTCTCCTTGGATGGTTGAGATTTCCATAGATAATTTTTATTTCCTGCCTGGACACTCAAAGCCTAATTATTAATTTTGAAGTCAATAATCAGGAAGGGGGGCAGAACGTCCCTCCACCTTCAAAGTGCTCCGTGTCCACTGGCCTGAGACCCCCTGCTTGGACCTAGAGAACGTACCTCCAAGTCTCTCGTCTATTACTGGAGAGAAGTACTTTAGCCCCAGAGATGCAAAGAGTGAAGGGGGCGCCTGGACACCACCTGATTTTGGAACAGCTTCCAGACAACCCTCCTTACTTAAGTCTTCTGCCTCTCATCACTTCCACTTTCAGAGTTACACGGCTCTCCCATAATCTGTGCCTTCTGAAGATTCACCAGCTTAAATTTAACTGGTTCTTGGTTTTCTCCCCTTAAAACTGGGCTTTCTAAGGTTTAGTAAGATTGTTGCTAGCTACTATTCTGTTTTCCACCTCAAAAATCTTTGTCATAGTTGCTCCCATTCTCTTGTCTGCATTTATGACTTTTAAAAATCCTTACTGATTTTATTTTTGTCATTAACTGTGGTTTTGGGAGGGTACAATATTAAACATATGCTCAATCTTCTATGTTTATCTTGAATGAAATACTGTATGCTATATTTTCTAATTATTTGTTTTAGCCCCCCCCTTTTTTGTTTTTTTGAGACAGGGTCTTGCTATTAGTTCAGGGTGGCCTCAAACTCATGGCAATCCTCCTGCCTCAGCCTACTGAATGCTGGGATTACAGGTGTGAGCCACAATGCCCAGACTTACTTTTTTTTCTTTTGAGAAAGGGTTTCGCTGCATAGTTCAAGCTGGTCTTGAGGTCACCATGTAGCCCAGGCTGGACTTGAACTCCCAGTGATTCTCCTGCCTCAGCCTCCCGAGTGGTAGGCATAAGCCACCATGCCCAGCCTGGCCTTACTTTCTAATCATTTAAAAACATTTGCTTCAGGTATGTTTTCAGCACCTTAATCTTTCTGACAATTTTTAAATCTACCATTCTGGCATTCTTAGGAACCAATTAGCAATGAAATTATTCAATAAAATAAAGTAAAATAAAATTGGGCTGGAGATGTAGCTCAGGGCTAGAGAACTTGCCTGGCATGCACAAGGTCCTGGTTTGATCTTTAGCACCACACACACATACAAAAAAACAGATAAATAAGTAAACAAACAACAAACAGAATTGATGATAGACAGGAAGGCCTATGCAACTGTTCATTAGGAAGTTTAGGAAAGGGACAGGCTTTCTACCAAGGCATTGCCTCTCTCTATACACACACACTAACACTAAAAGGGAGCAGGCTTAAATCTGGAGATAAGAGGGAGAAAGGAAAACTGAAACAAGTTAGTAAAACTGCTGAATGAGTCTCTGCAATATGGAGAAAAAACATTTCTTAAGGATAATTCTGAAATACAGTGTAATCTCTCTGTTTCCCCACAGGGTAAGAGAAAATACCAGGGTGTTAGTTTTCCTATTCAAAAAGTTAAAAATTAAACCTAACAGTTAAACTGTATGTGTTTAATTCTTTCCTGAAGAGCAATTCTGCTTAATCGGAAAGTACCTGTTGAGGACCATCAAAATCAAGCTATTCTAAATCTCTAAAACACTACACAGGATGCTTGGAAGGCACCTTAATTCCCAGCGGTGGTTTTACCTTTCTTAGGCGATGACACTCTACTGAAGGCTAAAACAAAGCAAGGGTTAAGGCGCTTTAGGTAACAGTTAAAACTGGCATATACTTTATCAGATGAACGTATTACTAATTTTTTCTGTGTGCAGGTCCTATCTACTACACCACACTGTTAAGTGACAAAGATAATCTTACCCTTGCAAAGAACCTCTGTACCTCTTACAAGTAGCAAAGAATACTCACTAAAGTTACCTGTAAAATTATTTGTATCTAGGTATTTCTACTTTATTTTATCATATTTCTAAGTTACAAATTACCTTTTATAATAGAGTACAGTAGTGACCTGCGTATGTGCTTAGAAGTTTTAATAATTCCATTTTGGGGAACGCAAAGTTAGAATCACGGCACAAGGCACTAACTCACAGTCACACTTAACCACTACTTTCCTTATGGTGATACGCATAATCTTTTGGGGGTGGGAGGAGGAACGATAAATACAGACCTGGCCTGATGCTTTCAAAAAACAGGTTTCAAACAATATCAAGGTATATTTAAATCAAATTATAAAACATTTTCTTATTTATCTTTTATCTTTACTCTGTCTCTCTATATATTTTTTGTAACAGGCAGAATCATTTAATCCTCAAATATTGAAAAACTCAAAACACTGTAACACTACTGTACCAAGTGCTGGATACCGCTGAGAGATGAAGTCTCTATTTTCCACTAACCTACATTCTAGCCTGGATAGGAAACTGGATAATATGAGGCACAGAATGACTAGGAAGGCTAATTCAGATTGAGTGACTAAGGAGAGTTTATATGTAAGAGTAACATCTAAGCTGAAACCACATAAAAAATCTTTTAAAAATTATTTTTTCTGTGCTGGAGATCGAACCCTGGGCTTTGAACATGCTACACAAGGACTCTACCACTGAGCTCCATCTCTAGCCCTAGGATAGAATCTTAATTCCAAAATTATTTCAGAAATGAATGATTTCATAGTATATGTAATAATAAAAACTCAGCAGTAATTCTAATCCTCTTTCATTGATCTTGAACTTATCACCATTACCTGAATTTGGATATCCAGGCCACAGTCAAAATACAATAAGCCAAAAACGAAATTCTTATCCCCATCACTCAAAGTCACTACTAAACACACTGTTAGCATTTTCCCAGTTCTCTAGGTTCCCAGAACTGCTTAGTATGGCTCTTGCTTTTCCTGTATTTACCCAATAATATCTCCCACTAATTCTCTCTCTAGCGTCTGACTAGTATCTTGTTTACTTTTACAAAACTGTCCTTATCCTCCATATTTTAGCAGTCCATGCCTGAAGCACCTCAGCAGCATGTCTGATCCCTGTCCCTTCACGATGTCACACCCCTAGTCACCACTCAACAATACCTTTCGTAGCTTTCTGTTAAGAATTCACACTCCAGCAACCTAGCATTCAAGATCTTCCATTATTATGACCCATAATGATAAAGCTTAAAAATATATGAGGAAAAAGTAACCATATTAAGTGGAGAGAAATAAATACACCATTATGGTTAGAGATTTTAAAGCCTGTCTCTCAGCAACTGATAGAAAAACTAGGCCTCTCAGAAAAAAAAATACTGACAGGAGATCTGAACAATATCATCAACCACCTTGACTCAGTGAACATCTTTAGAACACTACACCCACAGATGCAGAATGCATAGTTTTTTCAAGTGCTTGTGGTACCTGCAACAAGAAAGACTATACGCTGAAAAGTCAAAATAAATTTAAAAGGACCAAATGCGTCAGAAGTTGTTGAATACAGCTGAAATAAATTGAAAAGCAACATCAATAGAACAAAAATCCCAAACTTTGAATGTTAAAATGAACACACATCTGAATAATTCATTAAGAAAAAAAATTTTGAAAAAATTCAAATGCAACAATAATGAAAAATACAAATAAAAATACATATAAGCTGGATGTGGTGGCACATGCCTGTAATCCCAGCACTCTGAGAGGCTGAGGCAAGAGGATCACAAGTTTGAGCCCAGCCTGGGCAACTTGGCAAGACTCTGTATCAAAGGGGGCAGGGCAAAAAATGGGGGGCAGGGGATTCAGGGTGTCGCTCAGGGGAAAGGCCCTGGGTTCAACCCCCAATTCCACAACAAATAAACAAATAAATAAGATAAAGTAAAAATCTGTAAAAGTAGTGCACAGAGAAAAGAGAATATTAAAGCTTTAAAAGCTCATTTTAGGAGAAAACAAATATTCTAAAGTTCCATCTTAAGAAGCTAGAGACAAAAGTGAAGTTGGGCCGGTGAGACGGCTCAGCGGCTTAAGCGCCTGCCTTGCAAGCGCGAAGGCCCGAGTTCGACTCCCGGATCCCACATACGAAAAAGGGGCCGGTGATATCGCTCAGCGGCACGGGTGCCTGTTGGCGCGCGAGGTCCTGAGGTCGTCCCCCCGGTACCCAAAAAAAAAAAAAAAAAAAAAAAAAAAAAAAGTGAAGTAAAGCCAAAGGAAGTAAAAGAAAACAATCCAAAATCAGCAGAAATCAATGAAAAAAGTCAATAGAGAAAATTTATAAAGCAAAAGCTAATCCCTTGAGAACGTTAACAAAATTCATAAGTTACCAGTTAGAATAGCCAGTATCACAGACTTACTTTCTCAACCTTGTCCTAATTTCCTATACCAGAGTAAACAATCTACTGCTCCTGGGTTAAACATGCCTGTGAACTAAGAATGGTCTTTATATTTTTAAATGATTGAAAAAATAAAAAGCATTTCATGACATAAGAAAATTATATGAAATTCATTTTAATGTCCATCGACCAGGTTTTGCTGGAATACGGTTGCGCTCATTTGCTTGCTGTCTATGGGTGCTCTTCCACAACACCTGCCACACTGAGTAGTTGCAGAGTGGCTAGCAATGCCTACTGCATTTACCATCTGATCTTTTACTGCAAGTTTGCCAATCCCTGCTCTACACATAACCCCTGCTCTTCCTCCTCCTCTTTTTCTCTCTGTGAATTCATGTATCCACCCTGAGCCAGTACGAAATCTGA
Source organism: Erethizon dorsatum (assembly GCA_028451465.1). Classification (NCBI taxonomy): domain Eukaryota; kingdom Metazoa; phylum Chordata; class Mammalia; order Rodentia; family Erethizontidae; genus Erethizon; species Erethizon dorsatum. The sequence goes on from CM051824.1 coordinate 70,338,700, forward strand.
GCAATGTCATTTTTACTTCCTGGAGAATGTTCTATAGAAAATCTCCTACATGGGTCTGTAGAGTATTCAATACTTTTATGTGTGTATGCTGCTTCCTCACTGAGCATTAACTTCCCTAAGAAGGAAACTATCATCCATCAACAAAACATCTACATTTGATCAAGTAAATGGGCAAGAGCTAAGGAAACTACCCCTACTTCCTCTCTCCTGAACTAAAGACCAAAGACAAGTGGAGGGAGAGAGGAGAAGAAGGGCACAGAATCAACTGGGAATTAACTTTTAATTTTTTATTAAAAAGAAATACAGAAACTTGTCTACTTTCTAAAAATAAAGGCTTATTTTTCTCTGGTTATAAAAGACCTACCTGCTTTACCAATTCAGAATAGGAATTACAGGCCTGGTGTGGTGGCACATACTTATAATCCCAGCTACTCAGGAGGGTAAGGCAGGAGGATCACAAGTTGGAGACCAGCCTGGGCAACTTGGCATGACCCAATGTCAAAATAAAATTTTTAAAAAGGGCCAAGGATGTAGCTGAGTGGTAGAGCACTTGCCTAGCATGTATGAGGCCCTAGGTTCAATACCCAGTACCAGAAAAAAATAATTTTTAAATATAAGAAATATAAAAATGTATTTAATTAATATCCTCTTCTTTACTATAGATCAGTGGTTCTCAATTTTTTTTGTTGTTGTTTAAGAATCCCTTTACACTTAAAAATTAATGAGGAGGAAAAAGATGGTGGATCTGTAAGAAGCAGGCAGTGAACCTCTCCAAAAGTCGCCATCTGGACACTGGAATATAGTGACTGGAGGAGGACAAGAAAGAGGGAAGTGGCTCCCATGGACCCAGGAAAGATATGAAGCGCTGTTTGGGGCCCATGGAGAAAGTGAAGAGAGAAACTCCAACAAAGAAGGAGGTGGCCACCGGCGCCTTTTCCCTGTGTCAGGAATCCCGACGCGACAGAAGTGGTTCAAATCTGCGGACACTCGGTGACTGCCGGCACCCCCCCGTGAAGGACACACTCACTGGCAGTGTGTGCTGACGCCCAGCTGTCCCGCACGAGAGAGCGACTAGCCGGGCGCCATTGGGGGGGGGCAGCAGCTGAACTTGAAACTCAGGGCGGCTGCCACTCCACCCACGGCATCCAGCGGGGACCTCTGCGGAGGAACACGAGACGCGGTGGAACAGAGAAGCACCAGCTGAGAAGGACACACTGACCGGTGCTTTTCTTCCTGGTATTCCAAGACTGAGATTGTCTAAGGACCACAGAAAATACTGTGGCACAGAACCAAAGAACCAAGGACTTGGCCAAACAGGCAGCAACTTCTTATCTCCAACAAATTGAAGAGATAGGATATTGCAGCAGGCTCAAAACCCAAAAATAAGCTACACCTGGAAGATGCCTCAGAGAAGTAGCCATATCCTAAGAGTTTGAAATACTAGCAATAAAGCAACCTACCATAGGCAATTTACAAACAGAAACCCAGGAATTAAACTAAAGAAAGAAAAGAAAATGAGATGACACTTAAACAAGATGCAACCCCACACATCCAGTTCACCAAAAGCAAACCCAGGGGGCAGTGAGGTGGGACAAACCAAAAGCGACCCACCTGACATCTCTGGAGTGGTAACAACACAGCAGTTGAATGAGGCTCTGGAAAAATTTAAATCAGAAATAATTTCTCAGATAACTGCAGAGATAATGTCCACAATGAAGACCATGCTTAAGAACGCTAGAGCAGACACAGACAAAAAAATAGACGAACTTAAAATGATGGAAGCCATGAATGCTCAGCATAGGAAAGAAATGGACTCCATAAAGCAGATTCAAGCAGATATCCAGAACAAAAATTCCATTGAAAGTATTTGTAGCAGATTAAGCCAATGTGAGGACAGGATCTCAGATATAGAAGACAGGCTTGCAATTAGTGATCATGAAAAGAAAGAATTCTTAAAAATAGCAAGGGACAATGAAAAATCAATCCAGCAGCTGCTAGATGATACAAAGAAGAATAACTTAAGATTGATTGGAGTCAATGAAAAAGCAAGAGATACCATAAATGACAGCAGAACACTGTTCACAGACATTATCACAGAAAATTTCCCTGGTAGAGAAAAAGAATTTGACGTTCAGATAAGTGAGGCTTATAGAACCCCAATTAGCCACGATCAAAAAAAATCTTCAGCCAGGCATATCATAGTCAAGATTCCAGAAATTCAACATAAGAGTAGAATCTTAAAAGCTGTTAGAGAAAAGAAACAAATCACCTATAAAGGAAAGCCCATCAGAATCACAGCGGACATTTCAGCACAAACCCTGAAGTCAAGACGAGCTTGGAATGATGTATTTCAAGTTCTTAAGGAAAATAATCTTCAACCTAGATTGATGTACCCCGCAAAACTATCTTTCAAAACTGATGGAGAAATAAAATACTTCCATGACAAAGAACATCTGAGGAAATTTATAACGACCAAACCAGCACTCCAAAATATTTCGAAGGACATTCTAGAAAGGGATAACAAGGACTACAACTCCAGAAACCCCAACAGAAGGAATCCACCAGGCAGAGCAAATGATTAAAGAGAGGGAGGGAAAAATAAAAATTAAAAGAGGGGGAGCCAACAACAAGAAAATAACATGACAAGGATAAGTCAATACATATCAGTTTTAACCATCAATGTTAATGGTCTCAATTCACCAATCAAAAGGCACAGACTGGCAAATTGGATCAAGACGCAAGATCCAACAATATGCTGTATACAAGAAACACATTTAATTCAAAAAGAAATTCATAGACTGAAAGTCAAAGGATGGAAAAACAATATTCCATGTGACAGGAACCCAGAAAAAAGCAGGGGTAGCTATTCTTTTTTGCAGACAAAGTGAATTTTAAGCCAAGAATGATCCAGAGAGATAAAGAAGGTCACTACATCCTTGTAAAGGGAACAATCCAAGAGGAAGAAATAACAATCATAAATATATACGCAACAAATACCAGTGCACCCAACTATATAAAACAAACATTAATGGACATGAAAAATCAAATAACCACCAATACAAGTGTATTGGGGGATCTCAATACTCCACTGTCACAAAAAGACAGATCAACTAGACAAAAAATCAACAATGAAATATTAGAACTGAACCAAACTTTGGAACAAATGGACTTAGTAGATGTCTACAGAGTGTTCTACCCCACAACTTCAGAATACACATACTTCTCAGCTGCACATGGGACATTCTCCAAAATAGACCACATACTAGCTCATAGAACCTGCTTAAGTAAATGCAAAGGAATTGAAATTATCCCATGTATATTATCAGACCATAGTGCAATGAAATTGGAAATCAATGGCAAAAGAAACCACAAGAATTTGCTAAACACATGGAAATTAAATAGCACCCTACTGAACAACCAATGGGTCACAGATGAAATTAAAGAAGAAATTAGACAGTTTCTGCAACTGAATGATAAGGACAATACAACATACCGGAACTTATGGGATACAATGAAAGCAGTCCTAAGAGGGAAATATAGAGCATTAAATTCCTATATCAGGAAAACAGAGCAAGCACAAATAAACAACCTAATGGTGAACCTCAAACTTCTAGAAAAAGAAGAGCAGGCTAAGCCAAAAGCTCGTACAAGGGAGGAAATTATAAAGATCAGAGCAGAAATTAACGTATTGGAGACTAAAAAAACAATACAAAGAATCAAAGAGTCGGTTCTTTCAAAGATTAAATAAAATCGACAAACCCTTATCCAACCTTATTAAAAAAAGGAAAGAAAGTACTCAAATCCATGCAATTAAGAATGAAAAGGGGAATATCACAACGGACCCTGCAGAAATCCAGAAGATCATCTATACCTACTATGAAAACTTGTATTCTAATAAGATGGAAAATGCAGAAGAAATGGACAGATTCCTAGATACATATGAATTACCAAAGCTCAACCAAGAAGATATAAAAATTCTAAATAAACCAATAACAATCAATGAAATCTAAGATGTAATTAAAAACCTCACAACAAAGAAAAGCCCAGGCCCTGATGGATTCACTGCTGAATTCTACAAGAAATTCAGAGAAGACCTAACACAACTACTTCTCAAACTCTTTAATGAAATTGAAAGGGAAACAATACTCCCAAATTCATTCCTGGAAGCAAGCATTACCCTGATACTAAAACCAGAGAAGGACCCAACTAAGAAAGAGAACTACAGACCAATCTCCCTCATGAACATAGATGCAAAAATCCTCAATAAGATACTGGCAAACAGAATGCAGCAAATCATCAAGAAGATTATACACCATGACCAAGTTGGATTCATCCCAGGGATGCAGGGATGATTCAACATTCATAAGTCAATAAATGTAATATACCATATTAACAGAGCCAAGGACAAAAACCATATGATCATCTCAATAGACACAGAAAAAGCTTTTGACAAAGTCCAGCACCCATTCATGATAAAAACCCTACAGAAAATTGGAATAGATGGTCTTTATCTCAATCTGATAAAAGCTATCTATGACAAACCAACAGCCAATATCATACTAAATGGACAAAAACTGAAAGCCTTCTCTCTAAAATCAGAAACAAGACAAGGATGTCCACTGTCCCCACTCTTATTCAACATAGTCCTGGAAACTTTAGCCAGAGCAATTAGACAAGAGAAAGAAATAAAAGGAATTATGATTGGAAAGGAAGAAGTTAAATTATCATTATTTGCAGACAACATGACACTCTACGTAGAAGACCCCAAAAACTCCACTAAAAAATTGCTAGATTTAATAAGCAAATTCAGTAGTGTAGCTGGATACAAAGTCAACACTCAAAAATCAATAGCCTTCCTGTACACCAATAACAAACTCACTGAGAGAGAAATTAGGGAAAGAACACCTTTCACAATCACATCTAAAAAAATGAAATACCTAGGAATCAACCTCACAAAGGAAGTAAAAGACCTCTACACTGAAAACTACAGTACTCTGAAAAAGGAGATTGAAGAGGATATCAGAAAATGGAAAGATATCCCTTGTTCTAGGGGTGGAAGAACCAATATAGTGAAAATGGCCATACTTCCAAAACTGTTATACAGATTTAATGCAATTCTGATCAAAATTCCAACAGCATATCTCACAGAATTAGAGAAAACAATCCTAAAATTCATCTGGAACCAGAAGAGACCTAGAATAGCAAAGGCAATTCTGGGCAACAAAAACAAGGCAGGGGGCATCACAATCCCTGACTTGAAATTATACTATAAAGCTACTGTGATAAAAACAGCATGGTATTGGCAAAAAAACAGACCTGAAGATCAATGGAAGAGATTAGAAGATGCAGAAACAACTCCAGACATACTAAGCCACCTTATCTTTGACAAAGGTGCCAAACACATTCACTGGAAGAAAGATAGTCTCTTTAATAAATGGTGCTGGAAAAATAGGCTCTACACATGCTGAAGATTAAAATTAGACCCATATCTTTCACCATGCACTAAACTAAATTCAAAATGGATCAAAGAACTAAATATTAAAACAGAAACAATAAATCTGTTGGAAGACAGAATAAGTAAAACTCTTGAAGACATTGGTGTAGGCAAAGACTTTATGAATAAAACCCCCATCACACAGGAAGTATCACAAAGAATCAACAATTGGGATCTCATGTTATTAAAAAGCTTTTGCACAGCAAGAGAAACCACCAACAGAGTGAAGAGAAAACCCACAACGTGGGAAAAAATGTTTGCCAGCTGTTCCTCAAAGGATTACTATTGAGAACATATAAAGAACTAAAAAAATCAAATCTTGATTTGTGATAAGGCACCAGTTTTACTCTCTATTACTTTTGTACTATCAATACAATGTCTACCCATTAGAAAAGACAAGTAACATCTTAGCATTACTAATGAAATAATTCTGGTTTCATGGACCACATGAAAGAGTCTTAGTGACCCTGTTATGGACTGAATTATGTTCCTCCTAAATTCCTGTTGAAGTCTTAAACCCAAGGTTACCGAACTGGTGCTTCACAACTTAGGATGGTTCAAGTTGCACTTTCCCGACTTCACGATAGTATGAAAGTATACACATTCAGTAGAAATCGTACTATGAATTTTGATGTTTTTCCCAGGCTAGCAACATGTAATACAATACTTGCTGTGATGCTAGGCAGTAGCAGGAAACTACAGCTCCCAGTTAGCCATGCGATCACAAGGGGTAAACAATCAATACTCTATGGAGCACTGTGTCGCGAGTTGGGGAGGTGCATTTTATCTTGTGTGTCTACACCCCATTAAGTCTATGTAAAACTCATAAATGTATATAGTGTATACATAAGCTATCCCACACTTTATTACAAAATAGGCTTTGTGTGTGATTATTTCTGTCTAACTGTTCAGCAAATCTAAGTGTTCTGAGCACCTCTGAGGTAGGATAGGCTATGCTACAATGTTTAGTATGTTAGATACTATATATAACATGTATTTCAACTTATGGTATTTTCAAATTATCGTGTGTTTACTGGGATGTAACCCCATGATAAACTGAAGAGCATCAGTATTTGGAGATGATGATGGTAAAATAAAGTGTGGTTTTAATCCAATAGGACTGGTATCCATATAAAAGGATCAACAGCACCTTGACCTTGGACATCTAGCTTCCAGATCTGTGAGAAAACTAAAGTCTTTTGTTTCAGCCACCAATCTGTGGTATTCTATTTTGGTAGCCCAAGCAGACTAATACAGATCCACAAAGGTCAAGAGACCATACTATGAGAATTTTTGCTCTGGTTAGATATTTCTTATTATCTCTTTCATTGCTCTGAAGGAAGAAGGGAAAAGATCTTTTCAGAGACAGAGATTTGAAGCAAGAAAAAATAAGATGATATCCAGGAATACTGAAGAAGATGAATCCTCTGACAAAAATGAAAAAGAAGTATAATAGGTAATCCATATAGACTGGGCTCTTTGCTAATCTACACCGAGATTCCTACATCCCACACTTCTTAGACTATTCTGTAAAGTCTGTAAGGGTATGCTCATACCCTTAGTATCTCACTTTTCTGAGTTTTTACCTCTAACACCTTTTAAACCTTGGAACCGTATTATTATTTGTACAACCTTAGAGAAGTTAGCTAGGGAAATGTGAGGTAAATCTTTTAACAAATTAAAGTCAATTTTCTCTTTCATATGCACTGATTTCAGATGCACTCTGCCGCTTGTCCATGGCTTCTTCTCAGTGTCTTTCCAATCCGGGTAAATGTGAACATACTGGTAAAGTGGACATACAGCTCTGCCCTTCTGTGCCCATGTACCTACACACATGAACATGTACATACATGTGCACATGGTAACAAACACACATGAACACTCTTTCTTTAGAAAAAGTACCAATGGTGCTCTACAATCAATTTAATTTAAAAATCTACTGACTATATTACATATGATAGTGCAATGAATTTAATCTACTAAGATGTGAACATAAAGCTACCTGTAAAAGCCAGAAACCATAAAGTAAAAGTGTAATTTTGACCATGTAACAATGAAAAATCCCTAACAACAAAAAACAATCCAATAAGAACCAAATTAATAGCCCCCCATAGTGAGCAAAGAATAAAACAATACACAAAACAGGGCATGCAAATGAACAATAAAAATACATGCAACCTATATAATAACTATTTGAATTAAATTCAAATTCAGCCAAGGTAATTTCTTATCTAGCAGACTGGCAAAATATTAAAAAGATCCAGCATTGGTAAAGGTCCAGGGAAATATGTAAACTCCTACATTGTTGTTTAGAATTATTTCTGGAGTTACCAAAATAATTAAAATGTACAATCCATCTTCTAAGATTTTATTTTCATCATACAGTCAAAAGTGCAAAGATAAATAAGTGTAGGGCAGTACTTCTTAACTGGGAGCTGTATAAAATATTTGGTAATGTTTGGAGACACATTTGGTTATCATATCTCAGGGTGAAGAGTGCTGCTGAGGTTTAGCAGGTAAAGGCCAGAGATACTGCTGAGTATCATACAATGCACAGGACAGTGCCCACAACAGAGTTATTCCATTTAAAATGTCAATAATGTTGAGGTTGAGAAACCTAGGTATAGGATGGTCAGCAGCTTTGGCCATTGTGGCTACCACTGTTCTTCCTCAGAAAAGAAGGAAATAAATTCTTTTTAAGGTCAACTTTCTACAGACTAACTGGCTATGTAAATAGCAAGTGAAGTTAAGGTGCACTGAAAGGTCAAACTGCTGCAGTGTTTTCCCCCTGCCATGTTTATTATCGATTTTGGTCAATTCATTAAGTCGATGCAGCCTGATGTCCTGGGAGTGGCTGATTATTTTCCACTCCGACAGTTAACGTGTCAAAACCACATGGGGACTAGTGGTACCATTAGTACTGTCATGCACCTATCACCATGTGAAGAGAAACTGACAATCAGCTAACAGAATAAGGTCAAATATTAAGCTTTAAGAAATTAGACAAATATGCGCACTAATTTCTAACATAGCCTCCTAGAATACAGGAATATAAAAATCAGTAACAGGGAATGTAAATTCAGGACTTCTGCTTAGAAAGTTACCTAGGGGGGAAAAAAGAAGAAAGTAAGTTGCCTGGACACAGATACACAGAAAACAAAATCTCAATTTCTAGAAAATACATTCAATCGAACACTTGAAGTGCTATATGGTTAAAGTGCTCAAGGGGAAAACAAAAAAATTTAAGATATTTTAAATATAGCAAATATATATTAAGGGGATAAAAGAAACCCTCAAAAAAGATGAAGACCTGCAGTGCCATTACTGCAATTGTCTAAATATGTTTCAAGACAAGGTGTTTAAATGTCGTATTCCAGGAAAGGGGTCAAGTAGATTAGCAAATTTCCCTGAACTACAAGATTATGGGATTCATAGTAACAACTCTTTCCAAATCACAATGAAAGTGGTACAGGTAGAAGAGATGGAAGCTGGAGCACTTTATATAAAGGAAAACATTTTAGCTTAGTTAACCAGAAGAAAGATTATTTTATGAATTTAAACTAGCATTTCTTTTCAAATATCTGTTATCATGTCTTACCACCCATCCTAAATTTCACAAAAATTGTATATAATTCTTCTGTAAGCTTAGAAAGGTCAGGTATATACTAATTTCTTATAGATCAGATCTGATTTTTTATATGTAAAGCAAAAATATTTCTTTCAATAAAATCCTAGTATGAATCATTCTTTCAAAAATTTATCCCATCTTAACATCTTTTGTAGAAAATATTTTATATGTAAAACAAGTAAAAATACAAAACACTTTAAAAACATACAACAAAAATATGAATTAAATTTGCCCACACTGTTTTCCATATTCCCAGGCAGAGTCATAATATTGAATGGTTAGGAAGAACTTAAACATGACACTTGTTTTATAAGGTGAACATATCAATTTATATAAAATAGAAATCCCAAACTACTACCAATTTATTATAACAAGATGAACTGAGTCTCTCCAAAGGTGTGCTTTTTAAAATCTTAGATTGGGCTGTGATGTTGGCTGAGAAGGAATTTAAAGAATTCTGTAGAAAGGGTAAGAACTTTACTGGGAAAAACTTAGGAATTTTGTAAAGCAGGTTTGAAGAGGAAACACTGAGGTGTCAGAAGAGGCTGAGAGGGCGGGCTGTCTTAGGGAGACCAGGGCCAGAAGAGGTAGAGTGGCAGCTTAAAGAGGCATAGGAAAGACTGAGAAGGAACAGAGACTTTAAAGGCCATTTATAGGAAGTAACTTGCTGGATCAGAAATAATGTAAACTAGTCCCTTCATTATTTACCACCAAAAATATCATTTATGGATAATTTTTGTGTTTTTTGCTTTTTTTTTTTTTTAATATATATGTAGTCTTGAAGAGAACTTCAAGGATAGAAAGGTAGTATAAAGAACAAAACCTATTTGCCCCTTCCCAATAGTTACACTACAAAAATAAACAGATGGTTAAATTCAATTACAGAGTACTCTTACTGTATCTCTTACTGAAAAGCAACGTATTTCTTCATGTCAAATAACCAGTTAGTTCACTCGTTAACTCAAAACCATAACGAAGCCAAAAGTTCTGGGTCTGGACCCCTATGGTCCATTAATTTTGTTCTGTGCTAACTTTATAGGCTATGTGCCTAATCTTTGGCAAACTACATTTCAAATGACAGGAGTTGGTTGGTCACATAAGGCAGTCAAGACAAGATGTATACATCAATGTAAAGTTACCACCACTACTACTGGTAAAACAGAAAGCATATGTTTCATTGATTTTGAGTCTAAGGCCATATTTGTTTATAGAAAAAGGTCAAAGAACCTTCAACAGTTTGGATAATTATTCTTCTACAGTTTCATATAAGTTTTTCAAGGTTTACATTTAATTTTAAGTCCAAAATAAACATACGTGAACAATTTCAAACAATGAATTTGAACATAAGTGAATAATTTTGAAGAATAAATTAAAGATTGTACGTTAAACAACTGACAGGAGGAAAGAATCTTTCTATGAAAGAGACTGTTAATTCTTGACCACTGTAGGACACTTTTTATATTATTTTATTTTTGAGGCAGGGTCCCACTGTGTAGCCCAGGCCGGCCTTGAACTCTCAGCAATCCTTCTGCCTCAGGCTCCTAAGTGCTGGGATTACAGGCGTGTGCCATAACACCTGGCTAGAACAGTTTTTTTTGTGTGTGTGGGTACCAGAGGTCAAACTCTGGACCTCGTGCACCAGCAGGCGCCCATGCCGCTGAGCGATATCACCGGCCCTTTTTTCATGAGTACCAGGAGTCGAACTCAGGACCTCGTGCTTGCCAGGCAGGCGCTTATGCCCCTGAGGTATCTCACTGGCCCTGCTAGAACAGTTTTTAAAAACCACCTATGTTGTTTAATTAAATTCCTCTCAGAATTTTTTTTTATGGTACCGTGGATGGAACCCAGGGTTTCACAATGAGCTACATCCACAGTACCCTCCCCTTTTTTAAATTTTGAGAAAGGATTTTACTAAGTCACTAAGTTGCCCACACTGGGCTCAAATTTGTGATTCTCCTGCCTCATCCTCCCAGAGTGTTGGTATTAATGGCTTCCTCTTGGTTTAAATCTTACAAAACAATAATGGTGGGCTGGTGAGATGGCTCAGCGGCGTAAGCGCCTGCCTGGCAAGCGCGAGGGCCCGAGGTCGACTCCCAGAACCCACATACGAATAAAGGGCCAGTGATATCGCTCAGCGGCACGGGCACCTGCTGGCGCGCGAGGTCCTGAGGTCAACCCCTGGTACCCACAAAAAAAAAAAAAAAAAAAAAAAAAAAAAAAAAAAAAAAAAAATTGTTAAATAAGTAGTAAATACCACCAAATTCTTAATCATAAATGAAAAGACAATACAAAATGTCTACTTTTTTCTACTTAACCATCTGGAATGTATAACAAACTCCCTGAAAGCAAGTATATAGTACTCTGGGACTGTTAGCCTGACATGCCTCAATAAATACTGCTAACAGGTTCTGCTGATGTAACACTGGCACTAAAACTGATGGGTTTTCATTATTTGGCTCTTTGTTCTTTCTGACTACTCAAGAAAACCAATAAATTATCCATTGAATAAATGAGGGGAAAAAATCACAAACAGCAAGGGCAAAGTATGGCAGGTGCTAGAGGCAGAACGGAAGGATGTACAAAGATTTGCAAAGGCCCAAGTAATATTTTCTCCCCCCTTCCTTCTGTCAAATTTCATACAACTATATATTTTGGTAAAAAGTGACTTGATTAGGGTTAGGAGAATATGTTAAACTTGAGTTGGCTAAATTCCAGTTGGCTAAACATCTTCAGATCAGATCATAAACTAGTAGCAAGGAAAAACGTTCAAACTTTCCTCCTGATAGTTTTGGAGATCTAATATAGTCACTTAACTAGAAAGGCTAAGCGTGGGAAGGAGTCCATCAGCTCGGATTTTAAGAAGGTAACGCTGGCAGTTGAGTAACAGAGGTGTGATGGTAGGACTGACTGTCAACCTAACTGGGTTAAAAGATGACTGGATCGCCGGGGATATAGCTCAGTGGCAGAGCGCCTGCCTGGCAAGTGTGAGGTCCTGAGTATGATTCCCGGTTACCCACCCCCCCCAAAGAAAAGATGATCGGATCACAGAGGTGCTATTTTCATCAAGGGATCAACATAGCACATAGCTGAACGCTGTTAGGACACGGGCGCAGGTGGAGCTGTGCCTTTGGAAGTTTTCTCTAGTGCACATGCACTATTTCCAGCCTGCTCTGCTTCTGGCCACCACAAAGTGAGCAATATTTTTCCTTCACCAAGCCCCTCCACTGTGATGTCTCTCTCTGCCCTGGAGCCAGCAGAACAGGTGCTGAAACCTTTGAAACCATGAGCCAAATAAACCTGTCCTCTTTTAAGTTGTGGGTGCCAAGGATTTGTTCCCAGCAACAGCTGACAAATACAGGAGACAGGAGAGTTGCTGTGATAGAACTACCCTGATACAGCGAGCAGCTGGATTAAGCAGCAATAGTTGGAGTGAATGAAACACTGGATTAATTCCACAATAGTAGGGAATGACAGACAGAGGCCAAATTATCTGTAGTTTACAAAAGTAATTTATGTCTACTGGACGACTTTAGAGAATACAAATAAATGAGATGAATAAAATTAAAATCACTCACAACTGTACTATCTAGAATTAAAGTAACTCCATAGAGAGTCTATAAATATGGATACACATATATTTTTGTTTTAATGATTATGGAATCATGATGCATATACTGATTAAAACATATTTTTCACTATATATATAACTTCTCATATCATTAAATATTATTCTACATAGGTTTTATTATTTGTGCAAAATTGTTTTTAAGCAATGCAGTGGAGTAGAACATTGGATAGGTCTTTGTCTCTCTCCCTTTCTTTCTCCCTCTCCCCCCACTCCTTCTTTCTGCATGCCTCCCTGCCTGCCTGCCATTAAAAACATGCCTATACTCCTAGCATTTAGAAGACTGTGACAGGACAATCAAGAGTTCAAAGCCAGCCTGAACTACATAGTGAGACCCTGTCTCAACAACACTAAGATTTGTTATCACATTAAACATGTCTATGTTCATGATTTCAGCCTCTTCTTTTCAGATCTTCGTAAGTATCCTTTCCAGAATTATTTTTTTATAAACTTAATTTTACTTTTCCCTTCCGCTTTCTACCTTCTGCTAAACTTTCAGGGATTAAGGGCTTTAGTTTCCCAACAATTATTTTCCAGTATTTCCAAATACCCACAACTATTTTCATTTTCCCCAGCTGTAGTCTGGAATTACTTGTGCAAAAAACCACAGTACTTACTGGGAGGGTCTCATATAGATACACAAGTTGGTTGCAGAAGATCAAATGTATATTTTTATATTAAATCACATTCATCTAGCGAGTAGAACATTCATCCTCTGAAATTTACTTTTTCCGCTCTCCCTTTTCCTCAGATGTATATAATCTAATGTCACAGCAGTATCAAATAACAAGCGTGGTGATTCCAAAAAGCACTATTTGAAAGAAAATTCAGTATTACATATAAATCCTGCCATTTTCATTGTACTTCAGAAAATTATTTGCTTCCTTAAAGCCTAAACCTAATAAGCTCTTAACATTCAAACATTGGCCTGCTAAAAGCATACTTTCCCAGTGTCTGTGATATTTTCATTAATGTTAGATGAATGGAACACCCTTTATTAATGACAAATTTCTCCCAGCCTTTGCTTTGTCATCTTTCTGGGCTTACTACTCCAATCCCTTACGTTCTTATCCACCTTGAGTAACCATTCTATGTGTCCTTATGGTGCCCTTAACTTTCCTCATGATAGCATCTAGTAAAGTAACATCTATATATCTTCCTGGTTATATAGATAAATGGACTATAAACTCCTTAAGTACAAGAAAACTAAGTCTTACTCAGTGTTTTATCTTCAAAGCTTAGGATAGTGCTTGGCACCAACAGAGCCCCCACCAGTACATAAACCAGCACCCATCACTCTCTACCAACACCATCCTACAGTAAAGTTTCTATATTCCTTTATGGAAGCCAAGACAACTTCCTCAGAGGATACTTTGAGTTCTGATACTGATCATGATCATGTATTGTGTGTCAAACAATATACTGTAGGTTTTAATTTTTTGAAAAAGCTTAAGAAGTAAAAATAATTACCTTCCTTTACCAACAAAAGAGTAAGAGCTCATGTTTACATAGTAGTAGGTAAAGAAAGATTCATGGGTAAATCTAACTATAAATTGAAGCCATTTCCCATTTTTTATTCTGTTTTCCTAATACCCATACTGAATTAACATAAATACATAGTCATTCAAATTTATTTTTCCTGCTACATTCTGTAACATTAAATATTCTTTGGGAATCAGTAAAATGAATTTGTAAATTATCTGGAAAACTGTAAAGATGGGTTAAGATTACTTGCTCTGGAATCAGACTGACTACTTGGTTCAAATATCAATTTTTCTACTTTCTTGCTATGTAAACTTGGATAATTAATTTCTCTGTGCTTCAATTTGCTAACCTATAAAATGGATATAATAGCTAAAGCTATAGGGTTGGTGTGAGGACAAATGACAATATATGTGAAGGACTTAGCACTCAGCCCAACGTATAATAATAGTAGTATGGGTAGCTGGCATTATTGCCTGCTTACTATATATGCTACCTTATCTTCAATAAATATTAGGCATTGCTATTTGATTATTTAAATTTACAGAGAAAGTAAACTTTTTCTTTGTCAGTGGTTCCCTAACCCTGTTAAACTGAAAACAAAAACAAAAGCAAAAACAGTATCCCTCACTGTCCACATTCTAACTATTCACTCTCCAAAACTCAGAAACCAAATGGTTCCCAAATTAAGCTCCAAGTTGTCCTGAGGTGCCACAGAATTCACAGGCGTATCACACGATGTTTTCAATTTGAGGGACACAGCAACACACAACATCTGTCAGACACAGCTTCAATACTCTCACTGCTCTTTTCCGTACACCTTACCTGTGTGAGTCCGAGTTTATGGCAGCCGCTATGATAAAGAGTGAGCACCAAGTGAAAACCAACATGGGGTAGTGGATGAAGGCGGCAGTCTTGGATCTGATTTGCATTACTCCCAGGTGCACACAGCCCTATCAGTAACTGTGCTTACTTATAAATAAAATGCAAATGCTCCCTTTTCATTTAATTTAGTTGTACTTTTCTTTCAATTAGCTAGTTGTTAGGACATAAATACTGACTTGTTTGAACTTTATCACTTAAATAATGCAGCTGTCATGTATTTCTTTGACCTAAGGGTATCAAGAACTGGGAAAGTTCACAATCTCTGAAATAGTCATATAAGAATGTGAAAGTGTAGAAGGTGAAAGAAACTTTTATGGGCAAACTGATGCAGTGATGAAGCAAAAGACTGATGCATCTCATGGCCAAGCTGAGTTTATTCCAGGAGTGCAAGTGTTATTTAACATTTATAAAGAGATAAATATTCACAAAATTGACAGATCAAAGGGGAAAATCCAAATGATCAACTCAAATTACTATAAAATCTTTGGTTAAATTCAACATTTCTGATTTTAAAATCTTCAAAGGAACCTCCTTAGTTCATAAGGAATACCTAGAGTACACAAAAACTATTGTAGACAACTGTGAACTATTTAAAGCATTCATTTTAAAATAGGAACAAGACAAAGACACTCATCCATCGCCACCTCTACTTAACACTGTGCAGGGTCAGTCACCACAGTTAACGGGGGAGAGGAGAAGGAGAGGAACACAGAAATTGGATGATCATTCACGGCAGACTGTTTCAGGCCAGGCCTGAAAGTGGTATATGTTATTTTCTACTCACAAGACAGGTGAAAACTGCCCAGAATGAAATTAAATTTTTAGTATAAGTCTAGCCATCCTCTCCCACAAACCAAAGTGGAAAATAATTTGGCATTATCTGAAACTGAAGATGCAAATATCCTATGACCCAACAATTCTACTCTTAGGTAGAAATGCTTTTGCACATATGTACATGAGACATATATAATACTTGTTGTAGTATTATTCATAATAGAAAAAGCACAACTAAGTGTGTCAATCAATAGAATGAATTATTGAACATTTATAATAGAATACTATATAGCTATGAAAATGCACGTCCCGCTTAACAATATAAATGAATCTTAGAAACTTTAAAAAACATAAAGGCAGGGCTGGGGATACAGCTCAGCCGCACAGTGACTGCCTGGCAAGCACAAGGTCATGAGTTCGATTCCTGGTACAAAAAAAAAACACCATAAAGACAGCCCTTAGAAAAACATATATACTATTTTTATTAAGTTAAAAAATAAGTAAATAGATTTAGGCATATACTGCAGCAAAACTTATTTTAAAAAATCAAAAGAATGGGCCGGTGAGACAGCTCAGCGGCATAAGCGCCTGCCTGAGTTTGACTCCCGGTACCCACATTAAAAAAAAAAAAAAATCAAAAGAATAATAGTTATAAAATTCAGCATAGAGCATGGATGTCCGATATTTTGGCTTGCCTGAGTTGTACAGGGTGAAAAGGAATTGTCTTAAGCCACATTTAAAATATTATAACACAATTTAGGGAAGTAATAAAACTTCATTTTTTACATTTTTTTATAACATTAAAATGAAATAACACAGCAAGACTAAGTTACATAATTAAGTGAGAAAATGTGCATGTCTGCTGAAGCACAGGCACGTGAACACACGCGTGTAGTAGGTTGGAACACTATTACTGGTAATTGCTGTGTTACATGTTGCACAGCAGCATGGAACACTTGACGTCCAGGGCTTTGACTGGACTGTGTGTGTGGGCAGAGGAGGCAGAGTTAGCACTGCACTGGGCCCTCCCCTACACAACAGCCTTGTCCCTACACAGTCCCCACTGGAGCACCCCACAATCACGTCATGCATAATACAGCTAAAAGCCACATTACAGTGTTAGAAGTTTGCAATCTTGTGGAGCTGTGTTACTAGTTATGTGCAGCTGCATGCAGCCTGCAAGGGTTAGATACACCAGGCATAGAGAAGGAAACAAAGGAGAGGAAGGAGTTAAGATAGGCTTATACAGAGAGTTCCCATAGTATGGGTAAAAATCCATTTCATAGGCTGGGTGTATATTCTACTGCTTGCTTCATATTAAAATACTAAACAATGTTTGTATTTATTTATTTAGTGCTGGATATCAAACCCAGGGCCTTTTGCATGCTAGTCAAGTGCTCTACCATTCCCAGTCTTTTATCTACTTTTTAATGAGGGGTAATACATAATACATTTTTATCAAATGGGTAAGGAGATTAGAGAAAGATATTCATATTTATGGATAATAAAATTTTCAATTAACACTAGTTACTTTTTATTAAACAAAATATATTTATTGTCCAGATTACCTAGAGAACTATTTTCAAAATTGCTAGTTACTACATAAATGTAGAAAATAATCTAAACCATAAAAAATCTTACTATTTAATGACCCAATTACTTGTGGCTATTCTTCCCCAATCGCATGATCCTTCAGCACACTGTAGTGTTCCTCCTGAATTTTAACTATAGTGAATATATTTTCAAATTATAGAAGTATAACAAGAAACAGTTAAAGGCATAATACTGTAATTCTAACCAAGATTAAAGTACAGTACGTGCTAAGGGAAGAATACTTGCATGCCGACCTCTTGGGTAAAGGAGGGAGGAAGGAGGTGTTGTTTTCTAAAGAATGATCTCCTGAGGAATCCCTATTTATAAAAAACTGTCAGGGAAAGAAGTGCTCAGAATCTATTAAATCTTTTTCTCCTAGCACTATTAAATATGTAGCTTCATTAACAGATTAACTGCTATAAATAAACAGCATTTTTCAACAAAATCATTAATGCTATGGAATTAAGGAAAGTTTTCCATGTAAATTACATGTATAACTATTTCATTTTGTAGTAATTTTGTAAGTGACAAATTCAACAACACTGCATATTACTTCTATATCACAAGATAATATCATGTACTAAAACTTGAAAATACAGAGTAGGGAAAAACCAGACTTCATGAACACTAATGTACAGAACATTACCTCAAGTGCACAAAATAAATTCAATTTCACTCCTGTAATTCAAATTCTATGTATGTCATTAAAACTGCTATAAATACAATCCAAAAAAGAGATTTACCACAGAAGTAATAATAGTAAGAGGCAATAGGGTTTGGAGAACAGAAACTCAAACGGGGCTTGAGAAGTAAGCACAGAAAGAAATACTATCACTGAAAGAAGCTCCTATCCGGAAAGAGACCAAGAGGGACAAGGCTGAGCACAGCGACAACAACAGGAATATGAACCAAGGAATATCCCAGTTAATGCCACTGTCAGGACAATGGCAAAGCAATGAAAACAAAGGCCTGCACAGTGTAATAACAAGAGGGAAATAAATACAGATAAGCTCAATGCTAGCCTCAAGAAGTGCCTAATACTTTAATGGATTTTTGAGATTGACAGAGGAGAGAAGGGAATGGGGAATAAGAGAAAAGAGGTAAATTACAAAACAGACTGAAACAATACAGTAGTTTCAAGTCACCAGGACTCTTAATTTAAATAGGACTAAGGCTGAGGCACATAAAAATGATTAATCATGCATAATAAAAAAGGTAAAAGGCCTGTGCATAAATTGTAAAATATTTCAAATTAACAAAAGTGTTTTTAAAAACACATAGTATATTAAGCCTTAGCTAAGCCTCCAATTTGTGGGGCTTTCTACCTGTAAATAACACTTTTAAATCCAATCTATAAGAATTTATGTCAGACACCCCAAGTAAATCCTTCCCAAAAGTTGGTCTTAAATACATTCCCACCTGAATTTGTACAGTTTTTTCCCATTGTCTTACAGTAAATACTGACGCCACATTCAAAAGAGATGATTCACCACTTGGTGCATCTGATACCTTCAAGCATTAGATTTTATACTATAAAGTTTGTAACAAAAGTGTGTTAGGTTAACCACACAGAGTAAAATTATTAGCAAGGACTCTAATTTATATCACATGGTACTCACCACTTCAGAATATAATAACTTTTACCTTATGGAGTATCTAAAGGAGTTATATGTATCCATCATTCATCATATTTAACTACACTGCAATCTCCACGTCGCTGTGATAATTCACATCATTTGGATAGTACCAGACCATCAGTTCAGGCAAAATTAGTGTATCATTTCTCATATTTGTCTCCAACAGTAAATCACAAAGCAGTCGATTTCCTCAGCAATCTCTGAGCGGTCTTGATTCTCTACTACTTATAAATCTCTGTCCAAGTCCTCACCTCCTGCACTTCCACCTTAGCAACCACAGCTCTAGCCCATCCATATGAAAAAAGGTATCTTTAAGGCATGTTTAAAAAAGAAATATTTTCATTTAATTACTCCCCTTCTAATTATCAGAAGTTATGTTTTTAATTGCTTAGATTGACAAATTTAAAATGTATATTCAATCTTTTCCCCCGACCTTCCTTCCTTAAGCCTCTCATAAGGCCTTTGGTATTTTACCTACTTATATATCATATATACATATTCTTCAAAATTTGGTCAAAATTCATATCCTTTAAGAATGCATTCCAAAAATACATAAATATTTTGTTTGCAATCTTGTTTCTTCTGTTATGTTTTAAGTCAAGTTTGAATGTTACAGTACTGCTTAGTGGTACAGCACTTGCCTCGTACTTTGGAAAACTTCTGTCAAGTTTTTTTCTTGTAAATTTTACTTGCATCATCTTGTACCCTAAAATAAGAAATACATTTTGACAGAGGCTTAATGTTTAAAATAAAAATGACTTTTCCTAAGTTCACTCCACTCTGGTCACTGTTCCTTGAAAAATCTCCTGACATATATTATGTAATACTGTTAATATGCTTGCTTAATTTTTTCCATTCTGCTCTTATATACAAGATGCTAATATACCAAGACATTCCTGGCTACAGCCATGGATGTTTCTTTTAATCTTAATTTGTTGCTATGCCTTATAGTAATTTCAAATTTTTTCAAACTTTATCTCACATGAGAATGCTGAGATATCTCTTCTCTTCCTGAAATTAATCACTCATCACCAGTTAATGATTAATTTTATGTGTCAACTATGTCATTGTATCCAGCTATTTAGTCAAACACCACCTAAAAGTCTCTATGAAGGAATTTTTTTTTACCATGAGAATCACATTTATCTTCCATAATGTAGGTGGGCCTCATCTTTTTATTTGGAGGCTTTACAACAGAAAGACTAAGGTTTCCCCAGGAAGAGAAAATTCTGGCTCCAGCTTGCCATCAGGCTCGAGCTTTAACACCAGTTCTTGTGCAGGTCTTCTACGTACACACATGTGTGTGTGCACGGACACAGACACACACACACACATTCTGTTTTTCTAGTGAACCCTAACTAATACAGGATTCTTCAGTTTAGTTTTTTATAGTGACTATAAGGGATCCAAAGGTAGGTCCTCATGTCCCCTCAATCAATTCATTCACTTAAAAAAATATTTGAGTGACTGACATGTGCTACATTTTAAGGATCTAAAGTCAAGGACTTGGGAGAGGTTTAACTAAGAAAAGAAACAACTAAAATTATTGAATAATTATTATTAAGGTTATGAGTTCAGGATTCTACTCATGAGAGCACAGAAGAGGGACAGTAACAGGTTCCTGAGCCAAATGAATCCTACTTCCTGTATTTAAAACACTGTTCATTATATTTGACCCGTGGAAACCAATTATCTACTCTAAACTTTACAAAGCAAAAACACAAATAAAAGCATAGGACAGGTGCAGTGGTGTACTCTTGTCATCCCAGCTACCCTGGAAGGTCAGGAGGACTGCTAGTTTGAGCCCAGCCTGAGCAACTTAGTAGGATGCTGTCTCAAAAAAAAGTGCTGGGATATAATTCAGTGCAAAGGCCTCAGTAGCACTCACTCACTCACTCACTAAATAAATCTATAAAATAACATTTAAAAAGCTGGGGATGTAGTTCTGTGCAAAGGCTGTCAGTACTGGGAAAAAAAACAGTATGTAAAAACAAACACAAAATGAATGTTATAGTGGTTCTTTCTTTCTTTCTTTCTTTTTTGAGACAGGTCTTGCTATGTAGTGCGGGCTGCCCTTGAACTCACTATGCAGCCCATAGTGAGGGCCTCAAACTCACAGCAATCCTCCTGCCTCAGCCTCCTGAGTACTGGAATTATAGGCATGTGCCACCATCCCTGGCTAAATATGGTAGTGCTAAAATTCTTTTTGGGTTATTTCTTTGCATGAATTGAACTGGCTAAGAAATCTTAAGATAGGACTAAGGATAATGAAAAGTTTTGTTGCAGTCTGAAAAGCCAAATGGGTTAAATGGAATTGCAAAGATATACACTACTCTTACTTCATAAATTTCAAGTGTACCATACAAAATGATTATTGTAAAATGGCAAAAGTCTTTACTTCTTTGAAATGCAATAACACATTAAGTCATAAAATCCTCATTTTGGGGCCGGTGAGATGGCTCAGCGGCTTAAGCACCTGCCCGGCAAGAGCGAGGGCCCGAGTTCGACTCCCAGAACCCACATACGAAAAAGGGGCTGGTGATATCGCTCAGCGGCATGGGCGCCTGCTGGCGCACGAGGTCCTGAGGTCGACCCCGGTACCCACAAAAAAAAAAAAAAAAAAAAAATCCTCATTTTGAAATCATCTTAAGTACATATGAAAAGTGACTAAAATTTATATTCACTTACTGATACTTTCAATTGATTTACTGTAGCTATTAACAAACAATATAAAAATTCAGGATCCATGTTCACAATGTGAAATACAACCTCTAAAATGAAACCTTCAAAAAAATTACTAATTTAAGCATAATAGTTAAAAGTCAATCAGATAGTACAATATGGTAAAAAAGAATAATTTGTGGGGACTTTGGTCTTGTATTTAATTAAAAGATTTCCTTAATTCCCAGTAGTCTGAGAAGTTACAATATTTCATAACACTGAGACTAGGGTTCTAAGGACTATTTTATAAAAACTGCTGTCCATATTACTGTGTGACATTCTCTTATATGGAATAGTGATTAGAAAGAAAAAGTTTTCCCACCATTAATTAAACTGGTAATTATTAAGTGAACACAAACTCCTGATTTTCCACAAGTATTCTTTATCAACCAATAAAATCTACTTCTCCATAGTAGGCATACAATAAATATTTGTTAAATGAATGAATTACATGCTCATGCTTAGCCCTAAAACCCTACTTCGACACTGACAGTCAAATATATATATATACATTTATGAAAATATAAAGTATATAAAATATTATATATGTGTATATATATGTATATATGTATATGTGTGTATATATGAGAAAACTAAGACATCTTCCCTTGGACCACAGGTGCCTCTATATACATTCCCTCTAAGTCTACACAGCATCACACTAATATTCATGAAATGATTTGGGCAACTTATTAGAGCTCTCTATTGTGCCTATAAAAGCTTTGTATTCAAATACAAACATCACCTTGACAAAACAAAAACTCAATAACACCTGTGCAGAGACTGAAAAGCTAAGAAGTCCCTACGAAATCAATCAGAATACTACAAGAGCCCTATTTGGTCCCTTGATAATTTAAAAAGGATTAAACTATAATACCCTTAGGTAAATCACTTAACTGTTAGGACCTTCCATTTCCTCATCTGTAAAAATGGAGGTTGGACACTCAACATTCTATAATTAAATGATCTACAAAGCAAAATGAATGTACCTTATATACTCTTTTGGAAGATATGATACTTCAGAAGCCCTATAAAAATGGCCTTTAACCTTGTTTGGGTGATGGACAACTTTGAGATTCCAATATAAGATAGAGACACTTCATATCAAAAGAATTTCCACATTGACAAAATTTTGTATAACATATCAAGGGACTTTAATGACTGCCTGAAGTGATCCATGGAACTGAAGTTAGAAACGTCTGTAAATTTAAATAGAAGTCAATAAACTGAAAATGTGTTGATAAATTTCAAAGCTCCACTTTGTACTCTTCAAAATGAATTATATGCATTTTAAATTTCAAACTATAGCAACCAGGAAGAGATTATTTTTCTATCAAAGAAAAATATAATTTTGAAAAACTGAAAACTATTAGTCGAACATCTCTAACCTGAAACTGAAACCTGAAATGCTCCAAAATCTAACATCGAGTGCCAACTTGGTGCTCCAAGTAGAAAACTCCATCTCTGACCCTGTGACTAGTCTCAGTTGAAAAGCAGGTGCACTAAGTGTATTACATAAAATCATCTTTAGGCTACACATGTAGGATACACATGAAACACAAAAGAACTCTGTGTCATACTTGGACCCCATTCCCAAGATATCTCATCATGTATGTGCAATATTCCAAAATCTGAAAAAAAATCCAAAATTTAAAATACTTTTGGTCTCAAGCATTTCGGAATAGAGCTATTCAACTTGTAACTTACGTAATTATGTTGGCAACTCAGAGTTCCAGATAGGTGGTAACTAAACTATTATGATTATATAGTGTAACTATCAATTCTAATGAACAAACTGTGATGAAAACACTTTATTTAGAATTCCAAATTTAAACAAACACTTATTCCATTAAATTCTCTTCATGTAGACAATCCATTTGAAGATAGGTCTTCAAAAAAGTTTCAAAACTAAATATGAGTGATTACATCAAGGTAAGAGCTTAATTTTCTGAAAGATTAGATACTAATCATACATTTTAACACAATTATCTCATAATTGTGATGAGAACATAGTCTCATCACAATTTATAATTAAGATTGGTGAGCCAGAGATATAGCTCAGTGGCACAGCGCCCGCCTGGCAAGCACAAGGTCCTGAGTTTGATTCCCAGTACCAAAAAAAGACTGGTTAAGCATGTTGAGCTACAAGAATTTGTTAACTTATATGTATAGAAAAAAAATTAAAGCACTTTTTAAATGTAAAAGAAAGAACACTGAGGGAGCTAAGTTATCCAGAGAGGGGAAGAAAGAACATTTACACAATTCTTTAGAGATTAATTAAAAACAGGCAAATAACACTGGTATTAATTTTTTCTAAATCATCCACAGAAGCTAAAAGAATGCCAGTATCTGCACTTTGTAGTCAAGTTTCAATGTACATCTTTTGTGCAAGGGTCTCTTAGGATTTCTCTTGTCTAAAATGGGTCCTAAGGGAAGTAGCAAGAGAAAATTCTGTGACTTATTTTCTGATGCAATGAAGGGAGAGGCCTTTGTAACACTGAATTTTAGGAAAATAATGAATACTCCAATTGTGACAGCAATATCCCTGTCACAAATATAAATGTAAACTGACTGTAACTTTTGGTGTATTTTTGTCTTTTAAGTTACCTCTAATTTTCTCAATGAAGTTTTTTCATTGTTTTTAAATCATAAATTAAAAACAATTTATTACAAATTACAGTTTATTCAGTTCACACAAGAAAAACATTTAAACAAGCTTATGTAACCTAGTAATAGGAACATGAACTCTGGATTCTTCAATATTCTACTTACAAATTACTTAAGAGACTGTGAAGATAGCACTTTGTTTCACTGAATAATCCCATATTTCCCTTACATGAACTGTACTGTGAAAAGCAATGGGGGAATGAAGCAAATATCTGGATCTGAGTCCACAGTAACTCTTACAAACTTACTGTATCTTCTAGATTCTTATTCCTGTTTAATCAAAGAATAGCACTTACTAGCAGATGCAAAGGTATCAGTAGCACAGTTAAATCAAAATCCAGATTTAGCTGTTCCTGCAGTTTTCTAAGAAGTCCTACTTAGAGCTAAGGATATACTGGCCAGGGACTCATGTGGCAGACCTCATATGTGAATGTTTATATGCATGATAGTAGGAATTTCTTAAAAACTGGGTTTTCCTCTATGACTTGCCACTGATCTGGTTTTGTGACATCAGGCAAATGACAACTTCAAAAGGACTCAGTTTTTGGCATTTATAAAATAAGGATGTTGCAGCAAAGGAACTCCAAGGTTAATTCCAATTAAAATACTATGTAAGTCTACATGTAAGTAGATTAACGAGTAACAGAACTGGAGTAAGTCCACGTAAGAGTGTATACATAGGAATGCATATGGGAATAGAAAATTGCAAAGATAAAGGTAAAAAGAAAAGCTTACACTTAAGAGTTTCTTTTCATAACCTGGGTTTGGACTTAGGAAAAAGAGGAACTCGACTCACTAGTCTCATCCAATTCCCAGAAGCCTCTTTTTATAAAGCTGTCACTATTCTAATGTCCACAAGTAATAAAATTTAAACCTGTGCCCTCCCTCCCCCAAAATAATCATTTCCAGGTCCAATCCAAGATAGCCTGATCTAGTCCATCTAGATCAGATGAATTTTTTTTTCTGTAAAGATCTAGGCAGTAAATATTTTAGGTTTTGCAAACTGTAAAGTATGTCTCAACTACTCAGTTCCATTTTCTGTGAAAGCAGCTATGGACCATATATAAACTAACGGGCACTGTGGCTCTGTTTCAAAAAAAACTTTATTTGTAAGAAACAGACTGCAGGCTAGATTTGGCCCAGAGGCTGTGGTTTGCCCACTCCTGGTCTACAGCTCATGAAGAAACAAGATGGTGTGAACCAGTTATAAGCAAAGGAGGCACAGTTTCAGAACAGAAAACTATTAAGAAGAAAAAAAATCATAGCTTAGTATAAGAAAGATCATGATAACCAGGCATGGTGATGCATGCCTTGTGATCTCAGTACTCTGGGAAGCTGAGGCAGCAGGATCACAAGTTCAAGACCAGCCCAGGCCCTGTCTAAAAACAAAATATAAAGGGGGTGGGGGTGGGGGGTTAGGAATGTAGCTTGGTGTGAAGGCCCTGGGTTCAATCCCCAGTATTGGGGGGAAGGAAGGAAAGGAAGAAGGGAGGGAGGGAGGGAGGGAGTAAGCGCAATACAAGAGAAAGTACCTTTGCAGGTTTTCATTAATACCAATGTTTAATGAAACATACGTTTCCTCTTCCTGTCAACAGTGCCACCATCAAGGTAATGCTTGCAGTCAAGCCTCACTTCTAGAAATTACTTATTCCAGCCTTTCTACAAGAGCTAATCCTTGACTCTTCTTGACTCTGGCAGATATACTCCAGGTGCCACTGTATCAAGCTTTCGGTGCCACTTCATTTCTTTCTTCTCCCATTAATCCAAAGCCACAATTTCTCAACCTTACCCATGCTGAGCCTCAAATGTCAGTACTACTGTTACCCAGGAAAAGATGGGAAGGAATAGATAGGAAAAAAGATGCTAGACATCTTTACCACCCTTCTGCAGATTCTAAAAAAACAGCCACATGCTGGCTTACTACTCATTTAAATTAAAGTGTCTACTTTAGTGGGAACAAAAGTACTTTAAACAGTACTTTATGCAAAGTGCTCCCTCATGAAAGAACGTAGGTATAATGGAAAAAGGGGGAAAAAACAGTAAGGTTTATTCTTATGCTTTTATCTAGATAACTCTGCTTCCAGCTGTGAAACTGACTGATGTTTTTGAAGCTCCCAAGAAGCCTCTACTAGTAACCACGGTTACTGCTTCAAAACAGTACCAAAAAAATTAGGAGGAAATCACAGTTTGAGAAGAAAAACAGATTTCTTGAATTTCATCAAATGGAGCTATAGTAACAAGACAGGGTGATGGCTAGGCAAAGGCTTCAAGATTATGATTCCTTTACAAGCTATCAGGGTGCTTGATCTTGAGGCTTGAAGGTCTCCTTATGTCACCCAGGATTGATCCTCAAAAGCCAATACAGTCACTTAAAATAGATATATCTTATGAACTTAACTAATATTCTTGTCAGGAGGTCACAGAATTTGCTTTCCAACATAGAAGCTTACTTAAAAAAAACTAAGAGCACAAGGTTGCCTAGTAAGTACTATATGAATCTAAGTCTAAGATCTCACCTACAGTTTTAACAGAAAATTGCTCAAGTTAGTCTTTTCAACAGTTTGTTCTCTAAAATGTTATCATCAAATATTGTCACTGGATGGGTTCCAAGAAGATTCTCCAAAAAGGAGATGGGGACCGCAACTCACCCTGGGTAGGTTCGTTGATTCTTGTCACAGAAAAAGAATCTCAGGAAGTATCCAAGGAGAAGCACAGGCAGATTTATTAGACAGTGCTGAAGAACTACACACTCAGAGAGAAAACAGTGTGTGGGTACTCACCATGACAAGGGATTGGGAATATGTATGTGGTCCTGCAGGTACTCTTTAGATGATGATCTAAGATGTTTTGCCTAAAAAACATCCTTTTTTTTTTTTTTTTGTGGGTACCGGGGGGTCGACCTCAGGACCTCGCGCGCCAGCAGGCGCCCGTGCCACTGAGCGATATCACCGGCCCCTTTTTCGTATGTGGGTTCCGGGAGTCGAACTCGGGCCCTCGCGCTTGCCGGGCAGGCGCTTAAGCCACTGAGCCATCTCACCGGCCCTAAAAAACATCCTTTGAACTCTTTGCATCTGTTCCTTCATCTTAAAGTCAGGTTGCTGCCCTTTTGTCAACTAGGTTAATTTATTAATTTAGAGTATATTTAACTTAGAGTAGATTGAATTAATTTAGAGTATACTTAAGGGATTTGGGTGTTGTGATAGTTAACTGTGGTGTCAACTCGAATAAGGAACGTTTAGCTGCTTGGTTTAGCAAGTTCTGGATGTGTCGGGATGATGGCCTTAGTGAAGAGGTAAGATCCATCCTGGATGGAATAAAAAAGGGAAAGGATAAGGAACTAATAGGCTGGTAGTCTGGATAGAATAAAAAGGGGAAGAAGAAGGAAGTTTGGCTTCTGTTTCTTTGAAGGAGCTCTGGTCTCCGCCATTGCCCTTGGATGTCCATCTCCAGGCTTCCAGTGCAGACTCTTCAGTCTTCTGTGCAGACCCTCTCGCTTCCTGATACAGATTTGCATGAGACTCTGCAGTGAGCTCCAGGTCTTCACGCCTTGATTGGATCCTCTAGCTCTGCAGCACACAGACTGCCCTTTTGTATTCTCCCAGGTCTGACTCTGCAGATGGCCACTGTAAGCCTACCTTGTAAATTCCACATACATACATGTTTAAATCTGTTCCTCTAATGAACTATAAGTGATACTGATTTTGGTACCGGAAGTTTGTAAAGTCGTGTGTGTGTGTATAATATAATATAAATATAATATAATATAAATAGATATTTAGTATATGTGCTGCCAAAGCAAGCACTATATGTAGATATTTAATGTCAAACCTAGTCTTCTAGTGAATCATAACTGATACAGCTGTGATAGGTCTGGAAGGCAAAAACAACAATAAAGAAGCCTAGCAAGTACAAACAAATTTAGGGAGTAAAGATATGGAATAAAAATATGGATAACATTGGATAACCCTGATTATGCCTTAGAAATATAGTTTCTTTCTCTCCTTTCTACCTAGTTTTATTTCTTCTATGCTTCTTTTGCTCCTCTTTTCAAATTTATTAGCAATCTCTCGAGTTATTAAATAATTTACTCATTTGATATATGATAACCTATCATGTTTGGGGCACTGTATAGGACACTGAATATATCACAATAAAGAAAACAGACAAAACTTATGACTTAATAGATCTGGCAATCTAAAGAAAAGCAAGATTAAATACACTACTTTCTTAACTGTGTTAATGTGCTATGAAGAAGAAAGAAAAGATATTTACTAGGATATCAAGAAAAGCTTCTTTGGTATATAAAGAGATCTAATCCTGACAGGAATTGATTCTGGGTTATTAATACACCTAAGGATTCATTATATTCTCTTTTGTGTAACTTCAGAAATCTTCAAAATAAAAGTTAAAAAATAAATGAAAAGAGATTTGAAAGGTAGTACATGATAAACAAACAAGGCAAGGCAGGCAAGAACAGATACAATTCAGAGAATTGCATCTAAACTGCATTTCTGCAGAAGAAACATGAAGTACAGCAAAGACTGGAGAAAATGACCAACAATGTAACACACCCAGAAAGATCTAATAGCAGAGAGATGTCAATTCTCTCCCAGACAGATCTTTAAGTCAATGAGATTCTAATTAAAATCCTTCATATGTTTAATGTTTAACTTAGTGAATATATTCTAAAGTTGATCTGTAAAAATTAATACCAAAGAATAAGACAAACATTTCTGAAAGACTAATAAAAAACTTCAAAACTACAACATTAAAACAGCATAATTATGCAGTGATAATTAGATAAAAAAAATTAGTATGAACAGATAAATACATGTACATATATGAATCTTATATAATGTTAAAGCCTCACTTTGAAATCTGTGTGTAATACAAGAAACATTCAATAAGTGCCATCAGAGATAATTATTTATTTTAGGTGAAAAAAGATTTCTATATAATATCATTTGTAAAAATTATGAAAGATTTAAGAGTTAAAAAAATATTCAAGCTGGCTGCAGTGGCACATACCTTTAATTCCAGCTACTTGAGAGGCTGAGGCAGGGGGATCACAAGTTCAAGTCCAGGCTGGGCAACTTAGTGAGACCCTGTCTCAATTGACCGATCATTCGATTGGGCTAGGAATATAACTCAGTGCTACAGTGCCTCTGGGTTTGATCCCCAGTGCTGCCAGTGTGTGGGGGGGTAAAACTCAAAGATAAAACACAAATATCCAATACATTTGTTACACAAAGAAGTCAAAGTATTATAGACAGCTAGTTAGGTAAAAATATTATAGGCAGTCAGACAGGGCTAGGCCCTTGAGGAAGTCAGTGCAAAAGATGAGAACACATAACAAACATGCCTGGAGGCGCATCCGTCCAACGCCAGGCCTCAAGATAAAGATGAAAATGACCAGGCCTACATGCCTCCCCAAGGGGTAAGCAATAAATTAAAGATTATACTATAATTGCTATCACCTGGTCCAATAAAATCCAGATAGACATCGGTCACCCAGGTGGATGACCAGGACCTCCTGATCCATCCCTTCCTAAAAAAGTCTTTGTTCTTTCCATGTACGCTTGCTACATGACCTGCTTCCCCACTAGATCAATATTACCTAAGGGACACACTTGCAATTTTATTGATCATAATTTTGACCCATGTTGTATCCACCTCATGATCTTGAAACCACCTTGTGATTCTGCTCTAAAAAATTCCTCTGTAAAGTGGGGTCCACAGCAACCCACTTTCAAGTCCCCTCTTGTTTCTCAAGAGCTATCTCTCTCAATACATTTTTCCTACTCTTAACCTCTGTTGTTCCTTAGAATTCATTCTTCGATTTTGGGGAACACAAACTTGGCGTATCTGACACCTAGCAGGTTGGGAGTTATATTACCTCCCTTATATCAAGAGGACTGCAACTTAACTAACATTCTTTTTTAGTCTTTTAGATTCCCGTTATATATAAAAAAAAAAAAAACACAACTATCTGGGAATATATGTGTCTGCATTCACTGGAACACGTGAAATGTTTTGATATTTTTACACCAAAAAGAGGAACAAAAATGAAAGGAAATAGATCCAAATACTTAAACATTTTAAAAACTTCTATATATAGAAACTGCTACAAAATGAAAAGGCAAACAGAAAGGGTCAATACATTAGCAAAAAACAAGACACAGTTATTATTTTAGTACATTAAAAATTCATAAATAATGATACAAAAATTGGTAAGTCTCCAATGGGTAAGTGGATAGAGGATCCTAATGACAACAAAGTAAAATACCAATAGGTACATATCAATTTAGCAAATGCTGGGGTAAGGGAACACTGAACATGATAATGTGGTGAAACAGGCATGCTCATTTGCTGACAGTGAAGAAAAGCTGAAACTAGCATATTAGGGAGGAATTTGACATTAGTAGCAAAAACCTTAAAAATCTCAATGTCCTCTGAGAAAATTATTACAACTTGGGAAAATCTTCAATTCTGGATTCACAGAAAGCTGGGTTACTAGACGAATGGCATGCAATTGTGGGCAACAGTTTCTTTACTGCAAATATAAACACCAGCCACTAATTCAGAGTTGTGATATTTTAAAAAGTAACAAAACCTGTAAATGTCTTCAAAATTGCAGAGCAGAGGGTTTACCCAAGGTCTGTGAAATCTAGAGGATTTCTAAGGTCCAGGTCTATGGCTAAACCTATGTGGATGTTTGTAGAAAAATCTACAGCTTTGAGAACTCAGAAGTTCCTGACCCAGAAGAAAATTGAAAACCACTGTAGGGAGAGAGCAAAACAAAAGTGAAGATGTTCTTCCAAGTATCCACCCTACTCTCTGGCACAGTTCAGCCCCATATCAGGACTTCGCTATGCAAATCCAGGTAGTATTTAAGATGCTATTAAACATACTCTGCTTATTTCTAAACCCCTCAGAGTACTGTAGTGATTCTTAGGAGATTAATTCATCCTCTGATCTAGTCATAAAGGGGGCCTGAAATTAGGAAAAAAAATATGACACTCAGATTTATTTGGATCAGTCACATGAAATTAATGTAGCCTAACTCAGAAAATGGGGAAAGGCAATAAACAAGTTTAATATATTTAAAACACTATTCTTAACTCATTAAGATATGTACAACTAGCTAGATCCCCAGCACTGTAAAAACGTGTAATTGATATATAAACTGCACTGAAACATTTCTTTTAAAGCAAACAAAAACTAGAGACTACATATACATTTTTAATAAAATGAGATATAGAAAATTATCACTCTTTCTACAAAATAATTCTTAAGAGTAAAAGATTAATTCTGAAACATACTTTTATTTCTAGAGATGAGCTACACTTTCATTTAAAAAAAATTTTAAAGCCTAAAATTGAGTCACAGTGACAAAATTCTGCCCAATCAAGTAAATGCAACTAGAATATAAGGGATTTTAATTATAATTATATTGCAAACAAAGAAACTGAAAATTAAAATATTTGATGACTTCTACTTCTGAGAAGGTGAGATAGATACACTTTTCCCTATGTTTCCCTTTAAGTAAAACTGAAAGCCCTGGATATATAACCTAGAGACTGAAGGTAGAGGTAAGGCGGACTGGGTATGTAGATCTCGGGATCCACGAAAAGTGACCCAGTAGTAAATTCTACTAGTTTTCTTTTGTACCTTACCATATATATCCTACACTTGGAGCTTAAGAAGCTGGTAGCCGGGCTGGTGAGATGGCTCAGCGGCATAAGCGCCTGCCTGGCAAGCGCAAGGGCCCGAGTTCGACTCCCGGATCCCACATACGAAAAAAGGGCCGGTGATATCGCTCAGCGGCACGGGCGCCTGCTGGCATGTGACGTCCTGAGGTCGATCCCGGTACCCACAAAAAAAAAAAGAAAAAAAAAAAAAAAAAAACAGAAGCTGGTAGCCCAGACCAGACAACTCCCCAACAAAACAAACAAAACCCCAAACCAAACAAAAAGATCAGGAAAGAGATAATCTTAGACAAAAAGCTTTTATACTTACCAAATGTCACAAAAAAAGCAAAACTGTGGTCTCACTCCCACCAGCAAAGGTCAAAAGGAAGCCTAGCTTGAGTCGCCCTCCTCAGGTTGCAGCAGGGTACAAAATGCTGGGTACCACAGTGGCGTCAGAGAAGGTCAGTAAGGCAGGGGTGGGGTCAGTCCCCGCCCACTGATAATGAGACCTCATTTCCCTTGGCTGTTGGTGAAGACCACATGGTGTCCCTTCCTTTCTCTGCTGTAGGCCGGCGTCTTAGGTACTATTCTCTCGTTGCTGGGACAAAATACCCAACACCCAGAGTTAAAGGAGGAAAGGTTTATTTAGTTCACAGTTTATAGAGGTTTCAGTCCATAATCCAAAGCAGGATGGCACATGGCAGAGGGGCAACAGTTCATGGCTGCGCAAGACAGCAAAAGCAACAAGCGAAGGAGAAAGCAAGACAAGTTTCTTTCTGTCCCTTATATTGTATCCTGTCTACCAGGATTAGGGCGGTGCCAATCCAATCAGTGGACTGATCCAGCAATCACCCAGCCTTAATCCCAGCATTACACTTCAAATCAATCACACATTCTAGATTCAGCCACCTCCAATAAAACCCTATGACTGCATGAGGCTTTGGGGGGACATCTAGACACAAACCATACCAGCTGGTATCAGCAGGCCTTTCATCACCTCTCAGGAAAGAGATCTCCACCTTTCTGTGGAGGCCATGTGAAGAACAATAATGAGGAACGCCTGCCTTTCCTGGCCAGGTAAGATTGGTGGAGGCTAGAACTCTCATCTCTGACCAGCAATAATGAAGAATCAAATCCCAAATTGAGTGTAAAAAGAGGCAAAGCAAGGAACGCTGACTTCTATCCATGGGGCAGTAATGAAGTACAACACTCCCCTCTTTTCCAAGCCGGAGCAGTTGCAGAGGAAACCAGCTTAGTCAGGACATTTAAACAAATCACAGAATCTCAGTACATAAAACCCAAAATGTCCAGGTATCAAACAAAACTCACTCACCACACCAAGAACCAGTAGTATCTCAAATTAAATAAAAAAGACAATCCATAGAAGCCAATGGCCAAGATGACAGAGATGCTAAAAGTATCTGCAATAATTTTTTTAAAGTGTCCATGACAAAAATGACTCAAGGAGCAATTACACACATATTTGAAACAAAAAAATTTAAAAGGCTCAGAAAGAAAGGAAGATATATACCAGATACAGATATAGCAAAGCAAGAAAAGATATAAAAAAGAATGTACATTTCAGAAATGAAAAATATAACAGCTAAAATAGAAAATTGAATGGATAGATGGAATAGTAGAATAGAAGGGACAAAGGAAAGAATTCCTGACCTGGAGGACACAATAGGAACTGTCCAATTTGAAAAGAGAGAAAATAGGTTAAAACAAATAAACAGAGCCCAAGACCTGTGTGACTATAACAAAACAGGTATCTTTAATGTCATCAAGTTCTAAAAGGAGAAGAAATGGGCCAGAGCTGGACAAATTACTCCTAAGAAACAAATGCTGATAACTTCCCAAGTTGGGCAAAACACGTAACCGTAGATTCGAGAAGATGAATGAACTGTAAACATGATAAACCCAATTATCCAGACTAAGCCATATCACAGTTAAGGTGCTGAAAACTGAAGACAGAAAATGTAACAAAGAGAAGCGATGTTTTACTCCTAGGAGAAAAACACGACTGCACATTTCTCATCAGCAACAAAGAAGGATGAAGGAAGGGGTATAACATTTTTCAATGAAGTCCACACCTGATTACCTGCGTTTGTTTCTATATATTTTTTTCCCTCTTGTTTCTGACTGTTGCCACACCTGGAATCTGAGGACTGAATTTAAGATACTGAGTCATAAAAATCATAGAGGATATCAATGCTATTATCTTGGAAGACTTAAATTTCTGGTTGGTAGTAGGAGGTAATCCAATCAACAATTAATAAGCTAATTTGAAGCTCATTTTCAGTCTTCTTAAGACCTGTTCTATATTTGGTTCACCCCTGTTACTAAGATTTAATTGTTCTGAAATTTGTACTGAAAGGCTACGGTGTTTTCCAAGGCTCCCCAACCTACAGTGCTACAAGACTTAAAAATTCTGCTTGGTTCTCAGTCTCTTAGCAGCCACCTTCTGCTTAACTTTTCTGCCTACTGGCTTCTGCTGCTTACTAACTGGTGATAGCTTCTAGAGCAAACATGGTACATAGTTTGGAGCTCACTTCTGTATGACTGTTTTCCCTTCAGGAACCTGGCCACTCCAGCTCCAGGTACCACGGTAGCTCTGAAGTCTCAAGTTCTCTCCATTCATGTAAGAGTGCCTAAAGCCCTTGCCAGCTTTTCTTTCTTAGCAACCACTATCGGTTCAACTTTCCCACCTCTTGGTAGTATCAAATATAAAGTGGTGAAAACACCAGAGACAATTGACATGACTTTTCACACTGATAAAATTCAAACTTAGCAAGTCAAACAAAAAAGAACTTCTCTACTTTGCTAAAAACTATCAAACACCACACAGTAAACATTAAACTCAGTAAAAATATAGATGAATTTTTGTATATGTTAAAAACAAAATAACAGAAAAACCGCTTGTACTGGTCAACACAGAAACCTTAACCAACACAATAAATCAAAAAAAAACAAAATAAAACATATTAATTCTAAAAAAGGAAAAGACCATCTAAAAGTTATTTGCATATAATATAAACATCTATACCTAAAAAAATACAATCCAGTGGAATATTACTGAAATCAGTATGTATGCTCAAAATTATGTCAAGAAATAAAAGATAGATCCCTGTACTTCTAGGTTAGGAGAGGTGAAGAAAACAGGTAATAACAATGAACATAACAGAGAGGTAAACTGTGAATAGAGAAATGAACAATATATATATAATAAGGATACAGTTATTCTCAAACTAATACATAAATCCAAATAGCATCCTAATAGAAATTTTCATGCTTCTTATGAAGTTGATTAGAAATACAGAAAAAAGACATGTATATACATATACATTTAAGTGTAAAGAACACAGACTTTTGAAAAAGAACAAAGTAAGGTTGTTTGTACTATCAAATATGAAAATTATTTTGTGCTACAGTAATTGGTAATAGGTGGTGATGGTGTATGAATACAAAAGCAGATGAAAGAACAGGACAGAGTGGGCCGGTGAGACGGCTCAGCGGCTTAAGCGCCTGCTTTGCAGGCGCGAAGGCCTGAGTTCGACTCCCGGATCCCACATACGAAAAAGGGGCCGGTGATATCGCTCAGCGGCACGGGTGCCTGTTGGCGCGCGAGGTCCTGAGGTCGTCCCCCCGGTACCCACAAAAAAAAAAAAAAAAAAAAAAGAACAGGACAGAGACTGTGGAAACACACACCTGTGAATAGGGGCCTCAGTCTACATGCCTGTTCCATCAAGTGATGCTGTGATAACTGGCAAATTATTCGAATAAAAGTAAACAAGATTTATATTCCAAACCATCAGAAAGAAAAAGAAAGATCAGATGGTTTAAATTCCCCAATGTGATTAAATTTCAAGTTACCAGACAAAAAATGTATGTGGGGAGAGGAGGAGGAAGCTTTTGTAACAAGAGTTTCAGTTTTGGAAGATAAAGTTCTAAAGACTTATTGCATAATGACACGCATTTTTTTTCCCCCAGCCCTGGGGATTAAACGCAGGCCCTTCACACTGAACTACATCCCAAGCCCATTTTTATTCTTCGAGACAGGGTCTCACTAAATTGCTAATTTGGCCAGGTTGGGCTCCAACTTGGGATCCTCCTGCCCCAGCCTCGTAGGGTGCTGGGATTACAGGCATACACCACCACACCCAGCCTGCATGTTCTTACACTACTATACGACTAACATGGTAGATTTTGTTATGTGTTGTTTAACAACAATTTTTCTCAAATTATAAGTATTTTTATGCATCTGAGCAAAGAAGTCCCTCTCAAACTAAAATGTACACATAAAGAAAAAAGATTGATAATTTTGGGTATTTAAAAATAATTTCTAAGCAATTCTTATGGAAAAAATATGAATGAGCCTAAAACATAAAAAAAAGGAAAATAACCTCATTCATAATTAGGGGAAGTAATATTAAAAACAAAAGATATTTTCTATCAGTCAGATTTTTTAAATTGTGAAAGCCTGATAGGAGTTTAAAATGTGAATTTATACTCTGATGATAATGGTAAAGGCTGAAACAACAGCTCTGAAAGACAATGGGGCAATAACTTCTAAATTAAATATACATATACCAGCATGTACCTCTTCACAGATGATCTAAGCACTATCTATAAAATAGTTTTGACAGGAAGAAAAATATCACACCTGAACCTCTTCAAGGCCTATAGCCAACCAAAAATTTATAGGAAATATCAAGAACAGAAACTATGCTAAACAATGCTATAGGAGTACAGTAAGAAAGGGTCACAGCATGCAAAAACCATCAAGACAGATAACTTTTCTCTTCACTCAAATACACTGCAAAAATTTTAAAGAGAAAAACAAGGACAGAGACCTGAGATAAAAGGCCTATAAATCAATCAAAATGCGAACATTTGGATCCCAATTCAGACAAAACAGTAAACACACAAAACCAAAATGTTTTTGACATAAAAACAATTAAAAATGTGAACCCTGAATACTTAATGATATTAAATAATTACTGTTAATTCTAAGTGTAATAACAGTATTTTGATCATGCGTTTTCAAAAAGAAAGAGAAGACCCTATCCTTTCCAGATCCATAATGAAGTATTTAAAGATCAAATGACATAATGTCTGGGTTTGTTTCAAAATATGAGAGAGTAGAAAGTGGGTAGAAGTATAATACAAAAAAAAATTGGCCACGGACTGATAACCGTTGAAGGAAAGTAGTTCATATTCTGTTTTGTCTACTATGGCATATGTTTGAAATTTTCCATAATAAAACATATTTCAAATGCATACACTATATGACTCAGCAAGTCCACTTATCTTTATCTTCTCTAAGAAACTCTCATTTGGGTCATAAAAGGACACACAGAGCTACTCCTTTCTTTCTGCAATGAAACCATAGAATAGTTGTAGTATAAAATGCAATGCAGAAACTGAAAACAAAAAATACAGATCTCTGTGTACTAACTCCAAACATGTTATTGAGAGAAAAAAACCTATTTCCAATCTATGTAAATATAATATTTATAAAAAATAACCTATACAATACTACATACTTCTTATATATGTATACATGTATATAAATATGTATGAGTGTATATTTACAAAAGGATAGAAAATGTTGAAAAGATAACCAATCTTCAAACGGTGGTTACCTATGGAAAGACTGGGACAGAAACAAGAATGCAGAAATGCCCAAAATGGACATTAGCTTTAGATAATATTTCAAAAAGAATTACTCCTATAGGTAAAATTTACACAAAAAGAACATTAATTCACATTTTTCTAAGTCATTGTATCTTTTTTTGCTTCTGTAGGGAAACAAAATGAAGAATCTTCTCATACAAAAGTAGCCGTACAACATATCATTCTCCGTATTAAAAATCAAAAGCTTGCAGTTAAGAATGTAATCAGGACGAGAGCCACGCCATGTAATGGAGAACTGCGCAATGGAGAGCTGTGACATCGCTGTGGAGAGCCACACTGCAGTTACCTCCAACCAACTCCGTGTCCATATTTCGTGCCTTGCCCGCGCCCAACCACCAACCCTGAGTTGGCTCCGCATTTTGTTTCCCTTAAGCACAGGGGAGCAGAAGCGTCGACCAACTGACAGACCTGATTGCAGACAAGGCCAATGACCTGGGAGAGAATGCAAGACCTGGAGCGTTGGCAACTTTAGGGAGAAATAACAGAGGGGCCAGCAGCACTAGCCCAAGAAAAGCCCATGCCTATTGTAAACTATAAAAACAGTGTGGGGTTTTACTTATGATTCCTTTACGGCAGGCTGTAGTTGGAGAAAAAGTCCATTGTAGCATCTACTGCATTGCCACAGTGACTTCAGTCAGGTGCCATTTTGGGAAAGGGTTAATAGTTTAAGACTGAACCACAGAACAACTAAAGAAGAACTGCACTCCAGGGTTACCTACCACAGTGACTGGGTGAGAGACAGCCACAAGAGACAGCCACAGAGAAGATGAGGACTACACACAGACCCCCTGAGAAGTTCAAGCTCATGCTGAGAAGGACACAAGGCCCTGCCCCCATGGTGATAAACCAAGCTCTGTGAATGTGGCTTTCAGAAGTGGCTGGATCTAAAAGTGCAGGCATTAAGTCCAGCAGTCTGCTTGAACCCCCACCCTCCTGGCTACATCCAGCAGAAACCAATGGTTGCAATGTTTTCCCCATTTATCAATGTGAGCAAGGGCATGCCTTGGATTGGATGGCTGCCACCATCTGGGGTTTATGCACAGAGGGTCCTCTGGAGCAGGTGTGAGCACCTCATAAACCCACAGAGCATAAAGCTAGGTGGAAAAAATCATGAGTTGCTTATTCCAAGACTGAAGATGCTGGAAAGAAAACACTAATTGAAAAACACAGAGGATGGGCAGCAGAAGTGACCAAGGTGAGGACAGAGTGTCAGAACTAGAAGACAGGGCTGTTGGCAGTGACCAATTAATGAGAGATACCTTAAAAACAACAAGAGAACATGAAAAATGTATCCAACAGCTCATGGATGACTGGAATTAGTGAAAAATTAGAAGACAGCACAAATTGCATAAAAAACCTATTTACTGAAATAATAGCAAAAAACTTTCTCAATAAGGGAAAAGTAAGGCATACAGAACCCCAAAGAGCCGCAATCAAACAAGAACCTCTCCAGACACATCATAATCAAAATCCCAGAAGTCCAATACAAAAACAGAATATTAAAAGCTGTTAGAGAAAAACAAATTACTGATAAAGGTAAACTCATTAGAATTACAACAGACTTCTCAATACAAACCCTAAAAGCCAGGAGAGTTAAGTGCAGTATTTCAAGTCCTAAAAGATAACAATTTCTAACTCAGACTGATATATCCTGCAGTAACTATCTTTCAGAATTCATGGAGGGCCAGGGATATGGCTCAGCAGCACAGTGCCTGCCCGGCAAGCATGAGGTCGTAAATTTGATTCCTGGTGCCAAAAAAAGAAAAGAAAATTGATGGGGAAATAAGGTCTTTCCATGACAAAGAACACCATAAGAAATTCATGACCACCAAACCAGCACTCCAGAAACTTCTCAAGGAAATCCAGAAAGAGATAAGGGAGTCCACCTTGCCAAAAGGTCTAACAGAATGAATATATCAGGCAAGACAAGCAGTTAAACAGATAGAGTGGGGAGAGAGACAGGGAGATGGGGGAGAGAGGAAGGAAGGAAGGAAAGAAGGAAGGAAAGAAAAAGAAAGAAACGAAGGAAAGGAAAGGGAAGAAAAGGAAGGAAGAGGGAGGGAAGGGGAGGCAGGCAATCGGCAACAGAAAAATACTACTATGACAGGAATAAGTCAATAGCTTTCAGTAATAACTTTCAATGTGAATGGTCTCAAGTCCCCAGTCAAAAGACGCGGATTGGGAGAATGGATCAAGAAACAAAATCCAATGGTATGCTGCATATAAGAAAAACATTTAATACAAAAAGAAGTTCACAGACTAAAAATCAAAGGTTGGAAGACAATATTCCATGCTACAGGAACCCAGAAACAAGTAGGAGTAGCTATCCTATTTTTAGACAAAGTAAACTTCAAGATAAACCTGATCAGAAGAGGCAAAGAAGGTCATTACATATGGATTACGGGAAAAACTCAACAGGAAGAAATAACAATTATAAACATATATGACACCGAACACCAGTGCACCCAACTTCATAAAACAAATATTAATGGATGTAAAAGATGAGATGAACATCAACATAATTACAGTAGGGGAACTCAATATCCCACTGGTACAAATAGATCAACTAGTCAAAAAATCAACAAAGAAATATCAGAGTTGAACCAAACTTTCAAACAAATGGACTTAATAGATACTTACAGAGTTACTTACACCTAATAACAAGTAGAATTTCTCCAAACAGAATGAATACTAGCCCACAAACCTTGCTTAAACAAATGCAAAAAACAAATCATACCATCATATTATCAGATCATAGCACAATAAAACTAGAAAACAATGGAAAAAGAAACTCACAGAAATTATACAAACACATGGAAACTCAATTATACACTCATGAATCATCAGTGGGTCACAGAAAAAATCAAGGAAAAATTAGACATTTCCTAGAATCAAACAGTAATGCTAGTACAACATTCCAGAACCTATGGGTCACCACGAAAGCAGACCTAAGAGGAAAGTTTATAGCAGTGAATTCTCATATCAGAAAAACAGAGCAGGTCTAAGAAAATAGTCTAATGATGTACCTTAAGGTCCCAGAAAAACAAGAATAATCCAAATCTAAAGCTAGTAACAGGAAAGGAAATTATAAAAGAGCAGAAATTAATGAAATTGAAACTAAAAAAAAAGCAATAAACCAAGAACTGGTTCTTCAAAAGAATAAACAAAATAGACTACCCTTAGCCAATCTTATCCAAAAAAGTAAAGACCCAAATCGATGTGATTAGAAATGAAAAGGTGATATCATAATGGATACCACTGAAATCCAGAAGATTATTAATAACTACTTCAAAAATCCATACTCTAATAAATTAAAGAACTCAGAAGAAATGGATAGAGTCTTTTTTTTTTTTTTTTTTTGGTACTGGGAATCGAACTCAGGATTTCACATTTGCCAGGCAGGCACTTGTGCTGCTGAGCTATATCCTCGGCCCCAGATAGTTTCTTTTTTTTTTTTTTTTCTTCCTTTATGTGGGTACCAGGAACCGAACTCAGGACCTTGCGCTTGCCAGGCAGGCGCTTATGCTGCTGAGCTATTTCACCGGCCCCCCCAGATAGATTCTTTTTTTTTTTTTTTTTTTGTGGGTACCAGGGGTCGACCTCAGGACCTCGCGCGCCAGCAGGCGCCTGTGCCACTGAGCAATATCACCGGCCCCTTTTTCGTATGTGGGTTCCGGGAGTCGAACTCAGGCCCTTGCGCTTGCCAGGCAGGCGCTTACACCGCTGAGCCATCTCACCGGCCCTAGATTCTTAAATATGTAAGAATTACCAAACTAAACCAAGAAAATATAAGGTAAGTGTATATTTAACTATAGGAAAAAGTTTTCCAGAGCATAAAAAAATCAGTTAGGTCAAGTTAACATCACTGGTAATAATCATGTTAAGATTCTACTCCCTGATACTGATAATGTTGTGATGAGAAGGGCACTTCGCCTCTGAGGTATTCCTAAAAAACTATAGCACAAGTCTAATCAGACAAACGAAATTAAGTGATACTCTGCAAAACACCTTGCCAGTATTGCTCTAAAGTACCAAAAGTTGTCAAAAACAAGGAAAGACTAGCTGACACAAACTAGAGACTAAGGAAACAGGTGGGATCCTGAATTGGACTCCGGAAGAGAAAAGGGGTATTAGTAGAAAAACGGAAAATTCAAATAAAGCCTAGAGTTTAATTAAAAATAATGTATCAATGTTGGTTTTTTAGTTTTGAAAAATACACCATGGTTTTTAGGAAACTGAGGTATAGGAAATTGTGCACTGTCTGCAATTTATCTACAAAATTTCTCCAAAATATCTATTTTTAACAGAAACATATGCACTGATGTTCATTGTCCCTAGTAATGTATGCAAGTTTCAGTTTTTCTACACCCTTGACAGCACCTGGTATTGTCCTATTTTAGTTATTCAAATGGGTATACAGTGGTGTTTCATTGTTGTTTCCATTTGCATTTCCCTAACAGCTAATGATTTTGAACATCTTTTCACGCACTTATTTACCAACCTTACATCCTCTTTGATGAAATGTCTGTGTCTTTTGCTCATTTCTAAATTCGGTGGTTTTCTTACCATTAGGTTTTGAGAGTTATTTATATATTCTTGATACAAGTCCTTTATTGAATCGGTCATTTGCAAATGCTTTCTCTCAACTTTGGCTTGCATTTTCATTCCCTCAATATTTGTTATCTTTCACAAAATGAAAACTTTGAATTTCTGTGAAGCCCAATTTGTCGTTTTTTCTTTAACTATGTTTTTTTGTTTTTGTTTTTGTTTTTTTTTTTATGTGGGTACTGGGAGTTGAACTCAGGCTCGCGCTTTGAGAGCAGGCGCTTGTGCATCTGGGCGATATCACTGGCCCTTTTTTTCCTTCATGTGGGTTCCGGGAGTTGAACTCAGGACCTTGCGCTTGCCAGGCAGGTGCTTATGCCGCTGAGCTATCTCACCAGCCCGACTATGGTATTTTTATGTATGGCATTGGGGAATGGACTCAGGGCTTCACACATACTAGGCAAGTGCTCTAGTGTTAGACTATAGCCCTAGATTTTTTTTTTTCTTTTTTAAATTTTGCTCTGAGACAGGGTCTTCTCAAATTTTTCAGGCTGCCCTCAAATTTGAAATTCTCTGCCACAGCTTCACAAATGACTGAGATGACAGGTATGAGCTACTCCACCCTGCTAGATGGTGCTTTTGTTGTCATGCTTAAGAACTCTTTCCCTAACCTTAAGTCATGAAGATTTATCTCTTATGCTTTTTTCCAGAAGCTTTGTGACTACATTTTACACTTAGATCTGTGATGCATTTTGAGTTAGTCATTATATAAGATGTAAAGTATAAATCATGTTCATTTTCTTTGCATATGAATTCAAAACCATTGTAATTTACTAAAAAGGCTGTCCTTTTTCTACTGTATTGATTTTGTACATCTGTCAACAAATCAACTGTCCATACTTGTGTCTTATTTCTGGACTATTTATGTTACAAAAATCTGTGTGTCGATACCCTTGCCAGACCAAACCATCTTAGTAACTCCACTGACATTCCCTTAGTACTTTAGATAGGCTGGTTCTGACTGGCATATTCTTCCTCATCTACTGAATAAATCCTAACTCATCTTTC
The DNA here is from genome assembly GCA_028451465.1 of Erethizon dorsatum. Classification (NCBI taxonomy): domain Eukaryota; kingdom Metazoa; phylum Chordata; class Mammalia; order Rodentia; family Erethizontidae; genus Erethizon; species Erethizon dorsatum. The sequence continues at coordinate 70,382,207 of CM051824.1, forward strand.
AGATTTCATCTCAAATGTCACTTCCTCAGGAAAATCTTCCCATCAAGAAAGCCAAAAGGCTACCAACTACCAACTCAGCAAGAGTCAGGGGCCACCAGTGGATTCCCCAGCTTTGTCACTCCCCATGTTTGACACTTCCATCACCCCTCCCCTTCCTCTTCCTCCTTCAACCTTGCCCATAATGCTTAGTTGTAAAATACTAAAAACAAAAGGGAAAGTGTTCTTGTCACCCCGGGCAGCAAGTAATTGTGGGACGGGAGGAGCAACTAACAACATCCCATTCTGCTTCTGTTCTGGAAGAGTGATGGAGTTAGAGAAGATTCTCTAAAGTGGAGGAATTTCCTAGGCCTATGAAAAGGAGGACCTTATAAGTTTAACAAGAACAAACCAAAACTAGTATTGAGGAACAGGCTAATTAACTAATCATAATTTAGAGAACTAGTGGGGGGGGATTTAAGACTTCCTTCAAGGAGCTTCTTCCCTTCAAATGCTGTTGTTGACAGTAATGATTTTAAAATGTTATGAACAAAACAAAAAGTTATGATCAGAAAAAAGAATATCGAAGTGAGCTACTATTTTCTAAGCATTTGTTATTTTCCACGAACAGGGCTAGATACTTCAAATACACATTCTTATACAGTTTTTACAAGAAGTCTATGAACGAGATATTATTTCTAATTTACAGAGAAAGACAATGAGTTTATGTAGTTATTTTCCTCTCTTCTCTCCCCCGGGATTGAACCCAGGGCCGGGCCTTCACATTGAGCTCTAGGGTTTCACTAAGTTGCTAAATTACCCAGGCTGGGCTAAAACTTGGAATCCTCCTGCCTCTGCCTCCCAGAGTGCTGGGATTATAGACACATGCCACCTCAGCTGCTATTTTCTTTTACTCTTATCTTTGTCATTTGTTTTTTGTTTTTTGTGTTTTTTTTGTGGGCACCGGGGGTTGAACTCAGGACCTCGCACGCCAGCAGGCACCCATGCCGCTGAGCGATATCTCCGGCCCTTTTTTCGTATGTCGGTACCAGGAGTCAAACTCAGGACCTCGCGCTTGCCAGGCAGGCACTTATGCTGCTGAGCTATCTCACCAGCCCCGTCATTTGTTTTTATAGTAATTATTCTCATTATGAAAAAAATAAAGCAATATATGGAAAATCTCTACTTAGATGGGAAAATTAACAGATACCAAGATACCAATTTCTTGATAGAAAGTAGGGTAAGATAGTTTGGTCTGGCAAGGGTATAGACACATAAATTGTTGTAACATAAATAGTCCAGAAATAAGACACAAATATGGACAATTGATTTGTTGACAAAAATATAAAATCAATACAGTGGAATCAATCCAACCAATACAAAGATGACACAGATATTTGAATCATCTGGCAAGAATTTTAAAGCAGTTATCAGGCCTGAGTCGGGCATGGTGGTACATGCCTCTATTCCCAGCACTCTGGAAGGCTGAGACAAGGGGATCACAAGTCTAAATTGCCAGCGTGGGCAATTTAGTCACTCAGTGAGATCCTGTCTCAAAAGAAAAAAGGTTGGGGATGTAACTCAGTGTGATGACTGCTCACTCCTCAGTACTGGGGGTGAGTGTGGGGGAGCTATCAGTAATTCCTCCAACAAGCTATTATGAAAACTACCAAAACAAATTTTTTAAAAAAGTTTCAGCAAAGAAAGGGAAGAAATAAAAAACCAAATAGAAAATTAGAACTGAAAAATACAATAGCCAAAGTCAAACTCTGAGTGGATTTAATAATAGTATGAAGATAACAGAAGAACAAGTGAACTTGAAGTAGGTTCATAGAAATGGTACAATCTGAACAACAGAAAATAACAGATAGAAAAGATAATAATAAGTAAATTGTGAAACAATTGTAGAAGATCTAACTCCTGCTATCAAAGTTCTAAAAGGAAAATAAATGAATTACTCTCTTCTACAAAAATTAAGTGTACTATATTCATATCTCCCCCATCCCAATTGGTTTGCTTTATTTTGTTGAAGTTTCCAATGTTTATATTCTATGTTATAATTACAACTGCAATTCCCATAGGTGTTCAATCTTAGTTCTATATGTGAGTCCAGGGTTCACCTGATTTGAAGAACACAGGATAAGGGCTGGAGCTATGCCTCACTAGGGCTTGGCTTGACCCCATATCTAAAATGACTTCTCCCTACCCCAAATGGCTCTGTATCCCAGTACCATGCTTTATTTTTAATAACATCTAATTATCTGAAGTTAATTATTTTTCTTCTTTATTATCCGTCTCCTTCCTCCACTAAAATTTGTCCCATGAAAGCATGTATCTTATACATTCTGCTCTCTGAGGTATGATCTATATGCTTATTCTTGTATTGGACATATACCTTGATACTGAGTAACTGAAAACCTCTTCCTCAGGAATTCAATTTTTAAAGTATTAGATACAAATTTGGAAGTGTGATTTCATGGATCATTTTTAAGTCACTATGATTGAGATAGTTAAGATGCAATGAAAGGTGCCCAATTTAAATATATAAGGAAACGAGTTTTGCCAAATGAAAGCACCTGTGCAGCCACCACCACCATTTCTGTTCTCCCACCAAAATGCTTCTTGGTAACTCTTTACAGTTCAGACAATTTTTGCTTTAATCTATAAAGGTTTTCTTAATGAACTCTATGAGAAACAGATTGACGTGTAGCAAAGCTTTTTTCTACACCCACCAAATAAAGGATCTGCTTATGCATTTATATTTGGTGAAAAGGGGAAAAAAACCTTGTGTGTCTCCTCATGCTGCACTGTATCTACAGACATCACTGTCTCCTTTCCTCCAGGGCATGTGTGCTTATCCATCCATCATTCAAGCCCTGGTTCATGCACCTTCTCTGTAAAGCTCTAACTCTCCCTTTTCCCCTTCCCTTCTTCAAATTAATCTCTATGATTCCATAGCATATTATTATCACCTTTTGTCAATATTTGTTACACAGTCTATAAACAATTCTTAGTTCCTCAGAGAAAGGGGTATGTCTTATGCATGTGTGTAAACCCAGCATGTGGCATGCAGAGCAATCATATTTGACAATTATTATATCTCAGCATTCAGGCAAAGAAAGCATAGCCTGCTCCGCAAAGCCCTTTCCAACTCAAACTCTCACCCGAAAATAATTAGGCACTTCATTATATTCTTCTAAAATAGTATGCAAATAATTCAACTAAATTGTCAGTTCAATTAAAAATTCATCATTTGGTTGTCTAAAGTGTTCATTTAAATTTTTAATTCTGAATTTTAAACATTAATTCTCAAAAACACTGTTCAATTGTTTGATGAAATGCTCATTTTTTAAAAAAGAACCTGCACATTTATCTAAATACAATTGCAGAATTTGTTTCGCAAAAAATTGACAGCAAATTGGTTTCTCTTTAAAATCACTTCTCGGTTTATTCCAAATAAATTTCAGGATCCTAATTCAGCATAATAGCCTGCTTCATAAATGTCAACTTTAGTACCCAAATCTCACTAACATATTAAAAGCTAGGGAAAAACAAACAATAAATGTAATTTTTTCTACAGAGAAATATGTAGTTTCCTATACAGAAAACTATTCCTAATTCTTAAAACATCTGACTCTTCACTAGAAGATTATAATTTAAAGCATATTCTAGCAATATTTTTTTTTTTTTTTTTTTTTGTGGGTACCGGGGGGACGACCTCAGGACCTCGCGCGCCAACAGGCACCCGTGCCGCTGAGCGATATCACCGGCCCCTTTTTCGTATGTGGGTTCCGGGAGTCGAACTCGGGCCTTCGTGCTTGCAAGGCAGGCGCTTAAGCCGCTGAGCCGTCTCACCGGCCCCTCTAGCAATATTTTTGACAGAACAAACAATGAAAGCTGACACAGTTTTCTTCTGTGTTCAGTAAAGAATTTAAAAAACAAAAGCATGGCCAAGAGAAATACATATTTGTGGGGCAAATTGAACAGAAGCTTTATTTTAACCCTAAATAGTTTTTAAATCATTTTAAACAATACTTCAATAAAAATTTTTTCTGTATTATCTTTTTTATAAAATTTTTATTTTAAAGAGAAAAAATGGAACAAAATTTCAAAACAACATAATAGGAGGGTAACAATGGTTAACACATAAGTATTGTTATCTTTAAATTAGTTACTCAGGGTACCAGATACCAGCATTCAATTGTCCAAACATTATTAGCACAAGCCCTCCTTTTCAATGAACTAAGAGAAATTAGTAGTGTATCTATCTTAGCTATCTTTTATATATATATATATATATATATATATATATATAAAAGATAACAAATGCTGGAGGGGCTGTGAGGAAAAAGGAACCCTTCTCCACTGTTGGCAGGAGTGTAGACTGGTGCAACCACTGTAGAAATCAATGTGGAGATTCCTCAAAAAACTAGGATTGGAGGTCCTATTTGACGCAGCCATTCCTCTTCTGGGTATTTTCCCAGAAGAATTAAAAACATCCTACCACAGTGATATATGTATGATATATATCATACATATATGTTTTTTTCCTTTTCCCTTCCTTTTCTCCATTCCCCCATCCCAGTTTCTCCTTCCTTTTGAACAGTTTCTTCCTGTTTTACAATATCTATTCTACATTTTGGATCTTATTTACTCTTTCAGCTTCTCACACTAGGGAGATAATACAGTGTTTACACATGTGCATCTGGTTTATTTCACTTATGAGTATGGTCTCAAGTTGCATTCATTTACCTATAAAAGTCTCCAGTTTATCCTTCTTTATGCCTGAGTGGTACTCCATTGTATAAAAATACATCTTTTTTTATCCATTCCTCAGCTGATGGGCATTTGGGTTGTTTCCAAGATCTAGCTATTACAAATTGTGCTGCTATAAACATGGGTGCACATATATTGCTGTGGTACAATGCTTTTAATTCTTCTGGGAAGATACCCAGAAGGGGAATAGCTGGGTCAAATGGGACCTCCAATCCTAGGTTTTGAGGAGTCTCCACACTGATTTCCACAGTGGTTGTACCAGTCTACACTCCCATCAAGGAAGGATTCCTTTCTCCCCACAGCCCCTCCAGGATTTGTTATTGGTTGATTTCTTGATAATAGGCATTTTTTCTGGGATGAGATGGAATTTCAGTGTTGTTTTAATTTGCATCTTTCGAATGACCGGTGATGTTGATCATTTTTTCATATATTTATTTGCCATTTGTATTTCTTCATCTGAGAAATGTGTATTCATCTCAGATGCCCATTTTTGGAGTGGGTCTTTAAATTTGGGAGGTCTGATTTTTTTGAGTTCTTTATATGTTCTCAATAGTAATCCTTTGAGGAACAGCTGGCAGACATTTTTTCCCACATTGTGGGTTGTCTCTTCACTCTGTTGGTGGTTTCTCGTGCTGTGCAAAAGCTTTTTAATAAGATGAGATCCCAGTTGTTGATTCTTTGTGATAGTTCCTGTGTGATCGGGATTTTGTTCATAAAGTCTTTGCCTACACCAATGTCTTCAAGAGTTTTACCTTTCTCTTCCAGAAGATTTAATGTTTCTGTTTTAGTATTCAGATCTTTGATCCATTTCAAATTTAGTTTAGTGCATGGTGAAAGATATGGGTCTAATTTTAATCTTCACCATGTGCAGAGCCAGTTTTTCCAGCACCATTTATTAAAGCAGCTATCTTTCTTGCAGTGAATGTTTGGCACCTTTGTAAAAGATAAGGTGGCTTATTATGTCTAGAGTTGATTCTGCATCTTCTAATCTGTTCCATTGTCTGTGGGCCTGTTTTTTTTTGCCAGTACCATGCTGTTTTTAATCACAGTAGCTTTATAGTAGAATTTCAATCACTCAGGGATTGTTATGCGCCCTGCCTTGCCTTTGTTGCCCAGAATTGCCTTTGCTATTCTAGGTCTCTTCTAGTTCCAAATGAATTTTAGGATTATTTTCTCTAATTCTGTGAGATATGTTGTTGGAATTTTGATCGGAATTGCATTAAATCTGTATAACAATTTTGGAAGTATGGCCATTTTCACTATATTAGCTCTTCCGACCCAAAAGCAAGGGATATCTTTCCATTTTCTGATATCCTCTTCAATTTCCTTTTTCAGAGTACTGTAGTTTTCAATGTAGAGGTCTTTTACATCTTTTGTGAGATTGATTCCTAGGTATTTCATTTTTTTGGATGCTATTGTGAAAGGTGTTGTTACCCTAATTTCTCTCTCAGTGAGTTTGTTATTCATGTACAAGAAGCCTATTGATTTTTGAGTGCTGACTTTGTATCCAGCTATGCTAATGAATTTGCTTATTAAGTCTAGCACTTTTTTAGTGGAGTTTTTGGGGTCTTCTATGTAGAGTATCATGTCATCTGCAAATAATAATAATGTAAATTCTTCCTTTCCTATCGTTATTCCTTTTATTTCTTTCTGTTGTCTACTTGCTCTGGCTAAAGTTCCCAGGACTATGTTGAATAAGAGTGGGGACAGTGGACATCCTTGTCTTGTTCCTGATTGTAGAGAGAAAGCTTTCAGTTGTTGTCCATCTAGTATGATATTGGCTGTTGGTTTGTCATAGATGTCTTTTATCAGATTAAGATAAACACCATCTATTCCAATTTTCTGTAGGGTTTTTATCATGAATGGGTGCTGGACTTTGTCAAAAGCTTTTTCTGCATCTATTGAGATGATCATATGGTTTTTGTACTTGGCTCTGTTAATATGGTGTATTACATTTATTGACTTATGAATTTTTTTTTTTTTTTGTGGGTACCGGGGGGTCGACCTCAGGACCTCGTGCACCAGCAGGCGCCCGTGCCTCTGAGCGATATCACCGGCCCCTTTTTCGTATGTGGGATCCGGGAGTCGAACTCGGGCCCTTGCGCTTGCCGGGCAGGCGCTTAAGCTGCTGAGCCATCTCACTGGCCCGACTTATGAATGTTGAATCATCCCTGCATCCCTGGGATGAATCCAACTTGGTCATGGTGTATAATCTTCTTGATGATTTGCTGCATTTTGTTTGCCAGTATCTTATTGAGGATTTTTGCATCTATGTTCATTAGGGAGATTGGCCTGTAGTTCTCTTTCTTGGTATGGTCCTTCTCCTTGGTTTTTTTATCAGGGTAATGCTTGCTTCCAGGAATGAATTTGAGAGTACTGCTTCACTTTCAATTTCATTAAACAGTTTGAGAAGTAGTGGCATTAGGTCTTCTCTAAATTTCTTGTAGAATTCAGCAGTGAATTCATCAGGGCCTGGGCTTTTCTTTGTTGAGAGGTTTTTAATTACATCTTCAATTTCATTGATTGATATTGGTTTGTTTAGGATTTTTATATCTTCTTGATTCAACTTTGGTAATTCATATGTAACTACGAATCTGTCCATTTCTTCTGCATTTTCCATCTTATTAGAATACAAGTTTTCAAAGTAGGTGTAGATGATTTTCTGGATTTCTGCAGGGTCCATTGTGATTTCACCCTTTTCATTCTTAATTGTGTGGATCTGAGTCTTTTCTTTCCTTTTTTAAATAAGGTTGGATAAGGGTTTGTCGGTTTTATTTAACCTTTCAAAGAACCAACTCTTTGATTCATTGATTCTTTGTATTTTTTTTTTTTTAGTCTCCAATGTGTTAATTTGTTTTTTGTTTTTTGTTTTTTTTTTGTGGGTACCGGGGGTCGACCTCAGGACCTCGCACGCCAGCAGGCGCCCGTGCCGCTGAGCGATATCACCGGCCCTTTTTTCGTATGTGGGTTCCGGGAGTCGAACTTGGGCCCTCGCGCTTGCCAGGCAGGTGCTTACGCCTCTGAGCCATCTCACCGGCCCCCAATGTGTTAATTTGTGCTCTGATCTATAATTTCCTACCTTGTATGAGCTTTTGGCTTAGCCTGCTCTTCTTTTTCTAGAGGTCTGAGGTTCACCATTCAGTTGTTTATTTGTGCTTGCTCTGTTTCTCTGATAGGGTATTTATTGCTATAAATTTCCCTCTTAGGACTGCTTTCATTGTGTCCCATAAGTTCCGGTATGTTGTACTGTCGTTATTATTCAATTGCAGAAACTGTCTAATTTCTTCTTTAATTTCATCTGTGACCCATTGGTTGTTCAGTAGGGTGTTATTTAATTTCCATGTGTTTATGAAGTTCTTGTGGTTTCTTTTGCCATTGATTTCCAATTTCATTGCACTATGGTCTGATAATATACATGGGATAATTTCAATTCCTTTGCATTTACTTAAGCAGGTTCTATGAGCTAGTATGTGGTCTATTTTGGAGAACGTCCTGTGTGCAGCTGAGAAGTATGTGTATTCTGAAGTTGTGGGGTGGAACACTCTGTAGACATCTACTATGTCCATTTGTTCAAAAGTTTGGTTCAGTTCTAATATTTCATTGTTGATTTTTTGTCTAGTTGATCTGTCTTTTCATGACAGTGGGGGATTGAGATCCCCCAATACAATTGTATTAGTGCTTATTTGATTTTTCATGCCAGTTAATGTTGGGGGCCAACATCACAGTTAGGCCTCGGGCGCGGCCTGTATTTCTGACTCAAAGCCTGCGCTAAATTACCCCTCCCATCGACCTGGGCAAGATGGCGCCTGGTTCCTGCTTCCTGGTTGCAGTCATTGCTGCTCGCGCCCTGTAAATGTGTGAGTCTGCCTAGAGACTGATGAGTATAGCCTATGAGCTTTCATTTCCTGCTGTATTGCTATTGGCGCCCCTATCCTTATAAAAACATGCAAAGCTGCCCTTTAGGAGCAGAGCACGGACGGAGCCGCCACAGGGCGGACGCTTGTAGAGGCTCTGGAGCTGTGAACGATTAAAGCAAGCTTTCACCGACCCGTGTTGTGTGATTCTTCTCGCTGGACGAGCAGAAGCGCGCGACATTTGGTGGCCCGTACGGGGAACTGATCACCCTTCGTGCAGGGTCTGGTGGAGCTGCATCGAGTCACAGGACGGTACGTACCTTCAGGTAAGCGGGAGGCTTAACCTGGCCCTGGGTGGACGCACTTTCAGGGAAATTCCGCTCTCAATTGCTGAGGCGGGGGTTGCCCATATATCGGGCATGCTCACGGCGGGGACGGTGTCGCTGGAGCAGTTTCGTTTTCACAATGGGGAACTCCGACAGTGCCCCGATGCACAAGCCGATGCGAGACTTATTGAAAGCGCGAGGCATTAAGGTGAGTTCTAAAACTGTTCAAAATTTTTTTAAAAATATACATGAGATCGCCCCGTGGTTTTGGCCCACTGGGCACCTTACTTTACCCTGCTGGGAAAAGTTAGGACATGATATCAGCTTTGCTGAGGAAGAGGGAGTCATTGACCCCTCCGTGCGCCCCCTCTGGGAGATGGTTAGATATTGCCTTAAGGTAGAGGACAGCCCAGGCGGGTCTGTACCGCTTTCAGAGGTGCACAAGGCTTTTGAGAGGGCTCGCTCGGAGAGCTCGAGGGCTAATTCTAGGGCGGGGTCGGATTCTTCCTCTTCAGATTCAGAGGCGGAAGGGACAGAAGGGTTAGAGCGGGGGCCTCAGGCTGCTGTCAATAAAGACTCGGCGCCAACGAAGAGCCTCCCCTCCCTGAGACGTGGCGCTACGGCTGCTACGTGGCAGACTTCCAATCCTTTCCGGGATTTGTGTGGTGACTTTAAAGAGCTAAATATAGGCCGGCCCCCGTCGGGGGGGGCGGCGGGGGGGGCGGACCTATGCCCAGTGCCCTGCCCTGGGAGCCGCCTCCCCCGTTCCAAGATGGCCCTTTGCCCTCCGCTTGCCGTACCTTCCACGGCTTCACGTGGGAGGTCATAAAGAAAACAGGGACCAGAGATGTCCCCGGCATTGACTGGGGCCTGTACGGGATCTATCCGGTCCTCGCCGGCCAGGGAGGGCAACCATACCATCAACCCCTTGACCTTAAGCTTATTAAGCAACTAAAGGAAGCAGTCTCTTCCTATGGCCCTAATGCCCCTTTCACACTCGCTGTATTGGAGACTATAGCGACTGCTCCTATGACCCCTGGGGACTGGACACAGCTTGCAAGGGCGTGTCTTTCCCCTGGGCAGTTTATTGATTGGAAAGCATGGAATACCGACCTTTGCATGGACCGAGCTGATCGCAACAACAGGGAAGGTAATAGGCGGTGGAATGCAGACATGTTGCTTGGCAAAGGCCCTTATGCACAAAACCAATTACAGTATCCTAATCCTGTCTATGACCAAATCACCCAGTGTGCCACCCAGGCGTGGCGACGCCTGGCTAACCAAGGGGAACACCAGGCTTGCCTCACCAAGATAGTTCAGACCCCGGGAGAGCCATTCTCAGACTTTGTGGCCAGAATGGAGGAGGCCGCCCAAAAGGTTTTTCATGATCCTGGCCTGGCAGGACCTCTTATTAAACAGCTCATTTTTGAACAATGCACTGGGGAATGCCGCGCGGCCATTACACCACATAGAAATGAGGGGTTAGAAAAATGGATTAGAGTGTGCAGAGAAATTGGGGGCCCCTTGACAAATTCTGGATTAGCCGCCTTTGTTGGAGCGGCAGTCCAGGCTTCTCTGGGGCACAATACGCGCAAAGATCAAAAGAGCCCACAAAAGGGGCTGTGTTATGCGTGTCATCAACCTGGCCATATTCGAAAGTACTGTCCACAGAGAAATGGACAGGAAACTAAAAAACAAAATCTTTGTCAACGATGTCATAAAGGAAACCATGCAGCTAAAGATTGCCGCTCAGTGTTTGACAGAGAAGGCAATCGCCTAACAGGGAGAAAGGACGATGAGTCAAAAAACGGCCTGAGGGGGCCCGCGCAGAGGGCGGGCCCCCTCCAGAACAATGCCACCCTCCTCAGAGCCAGCAGCCAGTCAGAGCAACCCCAGGGTCAGCAGGATTGGACCTCTGTGCCGCCTCCGAGCTCATATTAACGCCTGCTATGGGCGTCCAGTTGGTGGAGACCCTATTTAAGGGCCCGTTACCCTCAGGGGCAGTAGGGCTTGTTCTGGGACGAGCCTCGTCTGCTTTAATGGGCCTAGAGGTTGTGCCCGGAGTTGTTGACTCTGACTTCACAGGATATGTTCAAATCATGGTCCAATGCCCAAAAGGCACTGCTGTCATAAATAAGGGAGACAGGATTGCTCAGCTTTTGCTTCTACCCAGCCTACACTTGAACTTTCCTTCAAGGGAAATGCCGCGAGGAGACCTTGGGTTCGGGTCCTCCGGAGACGTTTTCGAGGGGCTGCATATAACGCTACAAGAGAGGCCCATACATACATTAATAGTTAATGGAAAGCCCATGAAGGGTCTGCTGGACACAGGGGCTGATCGCTCTATTATTTGTACTAAAGATTGGCCTAATGCCTGGCCCACAGATATGGCCCAGCAGACTCTTCAGGGGTTGGGCTTGGTGCATGCCCCCTTGGTCAGCGCAGCTCTCTTAAATTGGCAAGATACAGAAGGACACACGGGAAAGTTCAAGCCTTTTGTCCTTCCACTCCCAGTCTCTTTGTGGGGCAGGGATGTCCTTGTAGAAATGGATGTAACCCTCACTACGTCCTGTTCAAAACAGTCCCAAAACATGATCAAAAGGCAGGGATACACGCCTGGGAAGGGCCTCGGCGCCCGCCTACACGGTCAAGTTTCCCCGATCCAAATTAAGCCTAAAAATGATAACAAGGGGCTGGGTTTTTCCTAGGGGCCACTGAGGGCTTTGCTCCACCCAGACTGATCAGGCTCACGTGGAAATCCAACGACCCCGTCTGGGTGCCTCAGTGGCCTTTACCTAAGGAAAAAATACAGGCCGCATCAGAGATTATAAAAGAGCAATTACAGGCGGGGCATCTCCGCCCGTCTACATCCCCCTGGAATACTCCCATCTTTGTCATAAGAAAGGGGGCCACAAAATGGCGCCTGCTCCAAGATTTACGCGCAGTCAATGCGCAAGTTCAGGCATTAGGAATGGTACAAAGGGGTCTTCCTTTGCTATCCGCTCTGCCCCAACACTGGCCAATAGTTGTGATAGATCTTAAGGATTGTTTTTTCTCAGTCCCTCTTCACCCTGAGGATAGTCCTCGTTTTGCCTTTACTCTACCCATGGTCAATCAAGAAAAACCTGACCTTCGATATGAGTGGACAGTCCTCCCACAAGGAATGGCTAATAGCCCAACCATATGCCAATTATATGTGGACACCGTATTAGCTCCCCTCCGGGAAGATTTTCCCAAAATAAAGTGTCTTCATTATATGGATGATATACTTATCACTGGCAAAGATACTGATGAGCTACATAAAATGTTAGGCCAATTAATTAAAGCGTTACGTTTGGCCAATCTTCACATTGCCCCAGACAAAGTTCAAAAGTCTCTGGTCTGTACCTATCTAGGATCAAAAATTACCCCTACTCAAGTAACGCCATGTAAATTAACTATACGCATGGACAACATTAGGACCTTAAATGACATGCAGAAATTGATGGGGGATGTCAATTGGATTAGATCTTACCTACACTTATCCAATGATGATTTAAAACCTTTGTATGACATTCTTAAGGGGGACCCGGGGCTTAACTCCCCCCGGACCCTTAATAGAGAGGCTACTGAGGCTTTGCAAAAGGTAGAACGAGTGTTGGGCAGCGCGGCTATCGGTCGCTTCGACCCAGACAAGCCTCTTGAGGTATGTATTCTAAAAACAAATAGACAGCCTACCGCTGTCATCTGGCAAGAAAAGCCACTGCTGTGGATACACCCCAAGGTGTCCCCTGCTAAAAGCATTGAACATTACCCAGATTCGGTGGCCACCTTGGCCACTGAGGCTATATTAAAAACGACACAGCACTTTGGGGTACACCCCGGGGCTGTGCGGGTGCCCTATACTGCCCAACAAATTTTAGTGTTGGCAGCCTGCCTGGATGCGTGGGCCATTCTCAAGTGTGTTTTCCAGGGCACGATCGACAATCAATACCCCAAGGATCCTATTTTACAATTTGTCACATCACATCCAATCATTTTTCCAAAATCCACTGTTCAAGAGCCCATCATAGGGGCTCCCACAGTCTTTACAGATGGGTCAAAGACAGGAATTGGAGCATATATGATATCAGGCTCTAAACCTGTGTTGGTGCAGTTCCAACCAGACCAGCCCCAACTAGTGGAATTACAAATTGTATCAGTGGTGCTTACAAGATTCCCCACGGATATTAATATCCTCTCAGATTCCAAATATGTAGTCAATGCTTTACAGATTCTGGAAACCGCGGGCCCGATAAATTCCACCTCTTCGGTGTTCACTATACTCCAAACTATCCAGACACAATTACAAAATAGAACCCACAAAATTTATGTGGCTCATATCAGAGCACATACCCAGCTCCCAGGCCCGCTCTCAGAGGGCAATGCAATGGTAGATGCAGCCACGCACCCAATATGGATATGTACGCTCTCATCCCCGGCTGAGAGAGCCCAACAGTTTCACAAAAAATTTCATGTCAATGCTCAGACCTTGGCAGCTCACTTTAAGATCCCCAGGGCCCAGGCTCGAGACATTGTCCGGCATTGCGGTACCTGCGCCGTGATGTGCCCCCAGCGGTCCGATGGGATTAACCCGCGAGGACTCAGACCGGGTCATATCTGGCAAATGGATGTAACACACATCCCAGAATTTGGGTCTGTCAAATATGTCCATGTCTCAGTAGATACTTGTTCTCAAGTTGTTTTTGCCACGGCAGAAACGGGAGAAAAGACATCTAATGTTATCAATCACTGCCTTGCGGCTTGGGCTGCATGGGGAAAGCCTAAAATACTAAAAACAGATAATGGGCCCGCGTATACAGGTGCGGCCTTCAAAAGCTTCTGTGCAACCATGGAAATAGTCCTTAAACATGGCATTCCATACAACCCAATGGGCCAGGCTGTTATTGAAAGAACACACCAAATGCTTAAAGATACTCTAAATAAACAAAAGGAGGGGATAGGCCGTGGCCTCTCATCAAAAAGAAAGCTCTCCCTTGCTCTATTTACCATCAATTTTTTGAGCTTAAATTCGGACAACTGCTCCCCTGCGATGGAACATTGCAATCCTTCCCCCCAAAATAAGGGGATGGTCACTTGGAAGGATGTCATCACGGGGCAGTGGATGGGCCCGGACCCGGTGGTCAGCTGGGTCCGAGGTGCGGTTTGTGTCTTCCCACAGGATCCTGGACGGGAGCCGGTGTGGGTCCCCAAAAGACTGACGAGGACCGCAAATATACCAAAAACCCACCAAGACCAGACCACCAAGGAAGATGGGTATTCCACCACCGCCGATGGTGATTGTCTGGCTCCTGCTCGGCACCTCGTCATCTCTGACCCTCCAGAGTCGGAGTGAGGGCACAGATGAGTACCTGTGGGCTTTGTGGCACCATCCACCCAGTTTAGCCCCTTTCCATTGCCTTTAATACCAGCTTCCCAGTTACTCCAGATACCTTAGTGTTTTCTTATGCTAACGTTACTGCACAGTGTCAGCCTAACAACTCTTCTCTGCCTTTCTTAGAATTTGTTAATCAAACCTGACACTCGTGCTATGGCACCGCTAGGATAAACTCTCCTTCGGGGTGGGGGGTATGGACAACCGGGCCCGTAAGGCCACCCAATGTCACCAAGATAAAAAACTGCAGTTCATCGGGGGACGTATGGGGGCATTTTATGGTATGTAGAGAGATCCAGCTCCATTACCTTAATTGGGGGGTCCAGGTTTTCAGCCAATATCAAGCTTGCAACCCCCTAGGAGGATGTGTAGACCTCCGACCCTTTAAGACTAATAGGTTACGGACCTTGTCCAAGATGTCTGACTGGCTCAAAAATACATACTTGCCCTCATTAAAAAAATCTCTCAGAGCAGGTCTCTATTGGCTTAGATAATGTAAAAAAGATACAACTACAGCCTGTTACTTTTGACCTGTCCAGTTTGGGAACTGTCATCACAAAATTGTGGGAAAAGGTCACCTCCTGGTTTAGCTGGCCCAGTCTGGCAACTTGGGTTGCAATCGGAGTCGGTAATCTTGTTGTCTTGGTTGTTATCAAGTGCCTGCTGGATAGATTAATGCAGACTCAACAACAGGTGCGCTTGACAGCAATGGCTGCCATGCAGTTGGCGGATGGAGGCCCTACAGCCAGGCCAGCGGCTGCCTACCTGCTCAGGGTCGCAGAACATCGCTTTTAGCTGGGTGGTGAGCCAAAGACGGGTAAGAGCAAGGATCCCCAGCCTTGACTCAACCTAAGACAGGCCCCATCCCATTGCGTGGCGACCGCCGTCGAGTGTGTGACTAGGAAAGTCACGAGGTGCTCCGCAGGGGGGTTCATGGCGGAACACCTAATGCATGCCTGCATGCATCTAGGTTCCATCCAGTTACTTCCTAGCCCCACAAAAAAGGATGAGGCCCAGGATGGTCGATGCTGGACTGCAGCCGGCGCAAACGACCACCGGGCTAATAGTGGGGTGCAGGCCAATACATTCACTTGAGACGGGCTACGTCTGCCTTATTATGTGATTTTTAAGGGGTAAATGTTGGGGGCCAACATCACAGTTAGGCCTTGGGCACGGCCTGTATTTCTGACTCAAAGCCTGCGCTAAATTACCCCTCCCATCGACCTGGGCAAGATGGCGCCTGGTTCCTGCTTCCTGGTTGCGGTCATTGCTGCTCGCGCCCTGTAAATGTGTGAGTCTGCCTAGAGACTGATGAGTATAGCCTATGAGCTTTCATTTCCTGCTGTATTGCTATTGGCGCCCCTATCCTTATAAAAACATGCAAAGCTGCCCTTTAGGAGCAGAGCACGGACGGAGCTGCCACAGGGCGGACGCTTGTAGAGGCTCTGGAGCTGTGAACGATTAAAGCAAGCTTTCACCGACCCGTGTTGTGTGATTCTTCTCGCTGGACGAGCAGAAGCGCGCGACAAGTTAATATTTGTTTAATATAGTTGGGTGCACTGGTATTTGTTGCATATATATTTATGATCATTATCTCTTCCTCTTGGATTGTTCCCTTTACAAGGATGTAGTGACCTTATTTATCTCTCTTAATCAGTCTTGGCTTGAAATTCATTTTGTCTGCAAAAAGAATAGTTACCCCTGCTTTTTTCTGGGTTCCTGTCACATGGAGTATTGTTTTCCATCCTTTGACTTTCAGTCTATGAATTTCTTTTTGAAGTAAATGTGTTTCTTGTATGCAGCATATTGTTGGATCTTGCTTCTTGATCCATTCTGCCAGTCTGTTTCTTTTCATTGGAGAATTGAGACCATTAACACTGATGGTTAAAACTGGTATGTATTGACTTATCCTTGTCATGTTATTTTCCTGTTGTTGGCTCCCCATCTTTCTTTTTTCCCCCTCTCCCTCTGTTTAATTGTTTGCCTTGCCTGGTGGATTCCTTCTGTTGGGGTTCATGGAGTTGTAGTCCTTGTTATCTCTTTCTATAATGTCCTTCAAAACATTTTGGAGTGCTGGTTTGGTGGTCATCAATTTCCTCAGATGTTCTTTGTAATGGAAGTATTTTATTTCTCCATCAGTTTTGAAAGATACTTTTACGGGGTACATCAATCAGGGTTGAAGGTTGTTTTCCTTTAGAATTTGAAATACTTCACTCCAAGCTCTCCTTGACTTGAGGTTTTGTGCTGAGAAGTCAGCTGTGATTCTGATGGGCTTTCCTTTATAGGTGATTTGTTTATTTGCCCTAACCACTTTAAGGATTTTACTCTTGTGTTGAATTTCTGGAATCTTGACTATGATATGCCTGGCTGAAGATTTTTTTTGATCGTGGCTAATTGGAGTTCTATGTGCCTCACTTACCTGTACGTCAAATTCTTTTTCTCTACCAGGGAAGTTTTCTGCCATGATGTCTGTGAACAGTTTTTTTATATCATTTGTGCTATCTCCTGCTTTTTCACTGACTCCAATCAATCTTAAGTTATTGTTCTTTGCCTCATCTAGCAGCTGCTGGATTGATTTCTTATGGTCCCTTGCTATTTTTAAGAAATCTTTCTTTTCATGATAACTAACTGCAAGCCTGTCTTCTATATCTGAGATCCTGTCCTCACACTGGCTTAATCTGCTGCGAATACTTTCAATGGAATTTTTGTTCTCCTGGATATCTGCTTGAATCTGCCTTATGGATTCCATTTCTTTCCTATGCTAAGCATTCGTGGCTTCCATCATTTTCTTAAGCTCATCTATTGTTTTGTCTGTATGTGCTCTAGATTCCCTAAGCATGGTCTTCATTGTGGACATCATCTCTGCAGTTATCTGAGAAATTATTTCTGATTTGATTTTTTCCAGAGCCTCATTTAATTGGTTTGTTGTTACCACTTCAGAGATGCCAGGTGGTGGCTTTTGGATTGCCCCACCTCATCACCCCGTGGGTTTGCCTCTGGTGAACAAGATGTGTGGGGCTGCATCTTCTTTAAGTGTCTTCTCATTTTCTTTTCTTTTGTTAGTTTAATTCCTGGGGTGATGCTTATAAATTCTCTATGGTAGGTTGCTTTATTGCTAGTATTTAAAACCCTTAGGAGATGACTACTTCTCTGAGGTATCTTCCAGGTGTAGCCTGTTTTGGGGTTTTGAGTCTGTTACAAGATCCTACCTCTTCAATTTGTTGGAGATGAGAAGTTGCTGCCTGTTTGGCCCAGACCTTGGTTCTTTGGCACTGTGCCACAGTATTTTCTGTGACCCTTAGTCAATCTCAGTCATGGAATACCAGGAAGTACAGCTGTTTAAAACAATTATGTCACTTTTGGCTATAGTGGTACCAAAAGTATCAAATACAGCCTAGAAAATGACAGACTGAGCTAACCAGTTATTTGCCACTTTTAACTGTATAAACTAGATTTGTGGTTAGATAACAAAATGTAAAACAAACCAGAAAATTATATGCAGTATACAAGTCCTTAATATGTCAATTTTGCCCTTAGGGATTAAAGTTTAAAATGAGTTAAGGAGAAAATAGAGAAGTGGAAGAGGAGGAAGGAATTAGAAGTAAGGCTGGAGGACAAAGAGGGATCACGCTAACTTTGGGAAACTGGTGCAGAAGACTGGAGGGAAAGAGAGAAGGAAGGGATAAAGGGAAGAACAGAACATAAGCACAACCACAAAGAAGCTAGAAACTCCATTTACACTCTCATAAAAACAAGATCAAACAATGAAGGGAAAGAAACCACCACTACAACAACAAAAAACAAACAAGAGAGAGGGAAAAAAAATAAAAAAGAAAGAAAAAGTTCACTTCCAGGTTTGTCCCTGCTGTCGCTGGTAGACAACATGTGGAGACAGAGTCCCGTTCCGTGCCAATCTGTCCCAGCAGCCAGCAGCAGCTTTTTGCCGGGGGAGTGGATAACCTCAGCGAGCCTGCACCTTCTGGCCAAGACCAGACTCACTCGGCCTGCAGCAGTCAGCTCACCTTCCGTGGGCCTGAGCCCGGCTGGGAGCCGTAGATGGAGCCGCAGCTGCCCTGAGTTCCAAGCTCAGCTGCTCCCCCCAGATGGCTCCCAGCCAATTGCCCTCTCACGCGGGTCGGCTGAGCCCTCAGCACTCACCGCCAGCCAGTCCAGTCCTTCACGTCCACTGCTCCCCTGCACCTCAGCAGCTCTCCGGGGAGACCCCGGCCCCGGGGGTCGCCAGTAGTCACCGTGTGTCCCCAGGTTTGAACCGCTCCTGTCGCGCAGCGAGTCCTGACTCAGGGAGAAGGCGCCAGCAGCCGCCTCCTTCTTCTTTGTTGAAGTTTCTCTCTTCACTCTCTCCGTGAGCTTCAAATCACCTTCAAATCCAGGGGACCCACTTCTTTCCTTCTTGTCTTCCTTGAGTTGCTATATTCCAGCATCTGGAAGGGGACTCTCAGAGAGGCTCTTTCTCTGCTGCTCACAATTCTGCCATCTTCATAGTATTTCCTGTATTATCTTTAAATTTTTATTTAATCTTCTAATAACACCATCCTCTTACATAAAAAACTTTATCTCAAAATTAATAAAAACATTTGCAGAAAAATTATTAAGTTCCTAACTGTAGTTTAAGGTGAAAAACATAATAGCTTTATAACAACTACTGAAGCTCCAGTCTATTTCCAAAATATTACACTGATTCCCTCCCTGAGTCTGTCCTATGTACCAAAGCCACATTAATTCTCAGAATTTTACAGCTGTTTCCAGTGTTAATCTCTGTTGAAAAACCATTAATGAAATGGTTTCCCATACTGCAGAACAAAGTCCCATCACTTGGTTTGCTTTACCAGTCCACTCAGGATCCCGCCTCATCTGTGCCTCATTTCTTACCTTATCTATCAGCCAGTTCCTGCTGCCAGCATCTCTTCAAAATGATCCCTCCGGAAGCATCTTTCCCAATCCTAGGCTCCCAAAATAATCCATATCCTACTAAACTTTCAAACCTTCGGTGAAACTCCTTCAAACAACTTCACAAATCAATTTGTTCCCCATCTCCTTTACTCACTAAGGTTCTTGAGAACAATTTCCATACGTGTTTGTTTAAATTTTTCTTTAACTTGATTCCATTGGCTGTTTTCCTTTTTAAAAAATATGCTGATAATTGTTGAGTACCCATATATGACAAGCTATTCTAGGCGCTCATTTTACAACAGAACATAAAAGATACAGTGTCTGCTGTCACAACATTTATACTTACATGACATGGAATATGAACTATTTTGGTATTAATGTATTGTAATGTATCAAATTTCTTACTGCTGACCAATTAGATTATCTTCAGTTTTTACTATTATAGTAATGCTATTGTGAACATAGTTCTAATACAGCTTTGTATTCCTTGGATTTACTTATGGTTAGTTCCCAAGAGCAAGATCATTAAATCAATGGCCTTGGATATATTTATGGCTTTTAAGATATATACAACCGTACTACTATACTTCCAAGTGAGCCATTCTGCTTCCAAAACCAATGCATGAGTAGTTGATTCCCTATTGACTCCTTTCTTACAGTTGCTCAATAAGAAAAAGTTATTTGCTATTGTTTTAAGGACCAGAGGTTGAACACTTTTCCTTATGTCTATTTATTTTATGTCTGTGACTTACTGGGCATGTCCTTTATGATCATATTTACTAGAACCTTAGTGCTGCAAACATTTTTTATAATATACTAATCATTAAAGGTCATATTTGTAAATGCTTTCCATTTTGTTTCTTCTTAGTTTTAATTGTGTTGGTGTTCTTCACAGCATTCTTTAGAAGATTACTATTCTTTGCACAGTTTTACTAGTTTTTCAGTTTTAAGAACTTAACCATTACAGTCAAATATGTGTAGGCTCAACACTAGCTTTTCTAACTGCTATCTGATCATCCCTACACTTATTAAACCATTTTATCACTGACAGATTTTATGCTTGCTTATTGTATATTAAATTCCTAAGCCATGTTTTCTCAATTCTACTTTTCTTAAAATATTTTTAGGTTTCTGAAACTCAGTGTCATAATTAAAATCCAAAAAATCCACCAGTAGCCAAGCAAAAGAAGCTGTGATACATGTCTGCTTGCTTTTATTTGAACCTATGGGAAATACCATCTCTTGAAGTTGTCTGTTTATCTATGACCACAGCTGAGCTAACTGCATTGGTAAACTCACATACAGTTGAATTTTAATTTAAATTTGAAAGTCTAACTTGTTTTAAAAAAGGTTTCTGAAAGATTGAACCATGATAACACACTAAAATAAAAAGCTATTGTGATGCAAAAATTGTGTTGCAAGCCAAGCAAGGGCAATTAAAAGCAGTAGAAATTGCAGTCTCTCAAAATAGATCATAGAATTATCAGGGCTGGAAGATAGTGGTATGACCAATTTGCATTTTACGAAGTACTATCACCCAAGTGCTAGATATCAATCTGTCAAAAGTTTCCAGCTGACTCAAAAAAGGAAGTTATTTAATTCATGGTTTATCCATAGAAAAACTGAAACTGAGTGTAGCACACACAGTGAAATTCTAAGCAGTTAAATTCCAAACATATGACTCAAAACTGTACTGATAATCATAATGCATAGGGACTAAGAAAGCAAACATCGGTGAGGAAAAGCAGCATGATGGAATGGGAGAAGGGATTAAACTCAATCTTATGATTCCAAGGACCATGGTTATATGGATAAATGTACACTTGACTTAAAACTTTAAGAAGTTTGAAAAAAAAAAAAAAAACTTAGTACAGACATGGTGATTTATGCTTATAATCCCAGCATACTCAGGGAGGCTGAGGCAGGAGGATCACAAGTTCAAGCCCAGCCAGAGCAACACAGCAACTCAGTGATACTCTATTGCAAAGTAAAAAAAAAAAAATTTAAAGGTTGGTGCCACATTCAGTGCAGCTTTTGAAATTCCCAGGGGAGGAGGATGGTGGAGAATGAAGAAATGAAGACAAGAGACAGAATACAGAAAGCTGAGGTCAGGTGGAGCCCTCTCTCCTGGTGGGAGAAAAGGAACTGCCCAACACTGCAGTGTGTTTATACAATCAGGAAGAGGTTGATAACAAGTGAAAACCCTTCTCCTATGGCTCGCCTTGGGCGCTCTGTGTTCTTGGGGCTGGCCTTGCTCTAGCCCTGCAGATGTGATTGATCTCCAGCTCAGCTGCTCCCCACAGGCTGGGAATGTAGCTCAGTGCAAAGGCTCTGGGTTCCAATCCCTAGTAGTACTACCAAAAATATAAGATAAGAATGGTAGCATTCTTCCACTGAGCCACATCCCCAATCCCAAAATACTATAATTCTTGATTAACCACTGTACCACTGCAATAGGTCCCCAAGAGTGAAAAATGAAAAGGAATGTGCTAGTCGAAATCACTTGTTAATTATTATGAAAGGGTTTGGATCACAGACAACAAGGGACTCTTCTTTAATTACAGGTAAGCTAAATACCTGAAACAATGAAAACTTACCAACTAGTTTCTTAATTTTTCTATTTAGGCCCACATCTTAACCCATAGGAAAAGAAGACAGTAAAGATAATCAAGAATCTCTGAGCCAGGTGTGATGGCACATGCCTGTAGGAGGCTGAGGCAGAAGGATCACTGTGAGTTCAAGGCCAGCCAGAACTGCATAGTGAAACACTGTCTCAAAAAGACAAAAAAAAAAAAGTTCCGCAAACAGCCATGATGGAGTATCAGGGATATGATTGATCTCCCAGTTTAGACAACCAGAAAATTGGATAAAACAGATGAAACAATGGTTTCATATTGGACAACATTCACAGCACAAGAGGGATCCCTTAGAAAATTTGGGAAAATGAAGTAGGGTACTGATCTGTCGTAGATAAAAGGAAACTACCTGAGGTTGGTGAAAGGCCCCTGGGGGAAAAAATAGCTCAAAGGATTCCTGAAATTCATACAAGGTTATGAAGAGTTTGCATTCCCACTGAATAGGGTGAAAAGACCTCATAGTAGCTGAGACATTATGTAAAGCTCTTAAAAGGAAATCAACTTCTAAATTAACTGTAGGGAAAAAAGGCTCTAGACTCACCCTTCAAAAGTTTCTTCAAAATAAAGTCTAAAAAACATAAAATTGATCTAAAAAATTTCAACTGCATACCAAAACTTGGACCAAAATTAGTGAAAGGAATACAACAAAATCCAGCACCCCATAACAGAAAATTCACAACATCTATTATCTAATGAATTTACAGGCATGATGAAAAAGAAAAATATCACCTATAACTAGGAGAATAATAAATCAATAGAAACAGACACGAGGGAGACCAGGAAAAGGAAACAAGTGCAAAATATTATGGCTCACTGAGGATGCAATGATAATTCTATGTCCCTAATGGGTAGCAAGGGTGGGAAGGGTGAAAAATGAGGCTGAAAAGGTAAGCAGAGGCCAGATCATAAGGAATCTCTATAGATCCTGTTAGGGAGTTTTATCTCTATCCTGAGGAAGCCAATAAAACTTTTATTTTATTTTATTTTATTTTATTTTAGGCAGAGAAATGCCATAATTAACAGTCTGCAGCATCCATAATGGATTAGATAAGAGGAATGATACAGGAGGCAAAGGGACCAGTTAGTCAGAAGACTGCTATATAAATTCAGGTGGGGTTCTGGGCGTGAAGACATGTATATATACCTGAGAAATATATGCTATTGAGAGGAAGAAAATGTTCAAATGGGGCAGAGGAAATGAAAGAAAGGAAAAGTAAAAAAAAGAAAAAAGAAAAGTAATACATGGAATCAAAGCTTTTGTAAATGGGGAGGGGAGGAGGGGTTGAAGGGAGGGCAAGGGAATGGGGAAAATAATCAAGTTATATCATGTACAGGTACAAATTCTCTACAATGAATGTGATCACTATGTATACCTAAAATGTACCAATAAAATCTGATTAAAAAAGAAGTACCAATAAGATCATGTTACTCTCTACTTAAAGCGTTGAAAGGCGGCTTCCTTTTGAATTTTAAAGGAAAGCCATAGCCTAATAAATCTCCATGTGATGTTACCCTTCTTTGTCTTTATCAATCACTGCAACTTACTAAGACTCATGCACCTGAGCGAACTGCTCCGTTTTAACACCTCTGCACTGAGGAACTGCTCCACTTCACTCTCCTGCCTCGCAACACAGCCTTGCTTTTTGCCTTCAGATCGCCTCTCAACTATCACATGTCAGTCCTTTACTACACACTCTCTGTTGCCCTGTCTGGATTATCTGCCTCCATAGCACTTATCAGAATCTACACTCATGTTTGTTTTCTATAATATATGCCCCATGAAAACAGAAATCTTATTCATCTTTGTGTAGACGGTACAGAGTTGACTTTCAATAACTGTTTGCTGAATGAATTAAATTAATGAGAAAAAAAGTAAACCTTCCCTCAAGAAATATCACTCTGCTAAAACACTGGTAAGAGATTCATACTGTTTCTATGCAATGGAGTACTACTCAGCCATAAAGAAAGATAAACTGGAAACTTTTATAGGTAAATGGATGCAACTCGAGAAAATACTCACAAGCGAAATAAACCGGATGCACATTTGTAAACATCGTATTGTCTCCCTAGTATGAAAATGCAATTTCACTGTGACTATTCCATTCCTTAGTCTTCTATTTTTACCTAGCTTTTACATGGCTTAATCTTATACTGAGTGATATTTTTCTCCAAAAGGTATTTGTACATTCTCTAATGCTTGAGTTTGTTAATACATGAGAATGTTTACTTGTTGTCTTTAAAAAAAATAAAGTTTGAAAAAAATATATATTAAGATGGTTGACAGTTAAAAAAAAAAAGAGATTCATACTGATTTTATAACATGAATTGAGCACATTTCCATCTTTTTATAATCTGTATACTATTTCTCATCATAGGGGTTATATTGCTCAAAAACCAGAAAGAATTTACTGACAAAACAATCTGGCCTCAGAACGAATTATTAAGGAAAATTCCTTTGAATGTCTCTCCATAATTTTTAACGATTTAAAAAAAAATCAGATTTGAGTGTTTCATAATTCATTTCAAGGAGATTTCAAATAAATTGATATAGTTATTAATGGTCCCTCAAAGCATTAAAAATTCATGTTGGTTTTTTGTTTTTGTTTTTATTTTTTGGTGTTACTGGGGATTGAATGCAGAGCCTTTGGCTGAACTACATCCCCAGCCCTTTTAACAATATTATATTTTGAGGCTGGGTCTTGCTAAATTGCCCAGATGGGACTCAAACTTGTGATCCTCCTGCCTCAGTCTCCCACAGTGTTGGGATTGCAGGCATGTGCCACAGCACCCAGCTCTCTTACCTATTTATCTCCTTTATCCTAAAATCACCAAAAAGTTTTCTATCTTTTCCTTGATAATATGTCATATTTACCAATTTTGTTCTTTAACCCTAAGAAATAGCTCTTAAACTATTCATTTCTGTGTTTTCTGTTTTTTCATGCATCTGTTCCTGCTTTTAACTTATTAAAAATCCTTCCTTTCTCCTTGGCATTTTTTTTTTTGGTTGGGTTTTGTTTATCAAATTGTGAAACTGAGTACTTAATACATTTCTTTCTTTCTTTACCAACTTTGAAGCTAATTAAAATTATGCATTTAGGTCCGGGGATACAGCTCAGCAGTACAAGAGCCTGCCTGGCAAGCACAAGGCCCTGAGGTTGATTCTTGGTACCAAAAAAAGAAAACAAAGATTATGCATTTACTTCTAAGCACAGTATTAGTCTTAGTCTGAGTCTCATTCCAGCTTGCTAAATAATCAGATATTATATATTTTATCTATTGTTAAATATTTATTTAAGAAAGATTCCTGTTGGCTTTTTCCAAGTGGTTAGGGTTTTACATTTTAAACTGTTGTAGTCAGAGAATAGATATATATAGTTTTGGTCTTTTTCTGGAATTAATGAAAGTTTTCTTTGTGGTTTAATCTAAAAAAAATTTTTTTTAATGTTCCACAGTCAATTGGAAAAATATACTTAATCTCATATTTCAATGAAAGCTTCATAAGTAACTAAATAAACTCCATTATTAGAAATGCAGGTGTTAAAATGTACTTCTTTGCAGATGCTATTTTTATTTGCTTTAAATCCATTTTTACTATGTGAAGAATAAGGACAAAGATTCACAATTTTGTACCTAATTTCAGTTTACATTTACTCTGCTGGACTGGATAGGAAAAGAGTGCTTCTTTTTTTTTTTTGGAACCGGGAATCGAACTCAGGACCTTGTGTTTGCCAGGCAGGCACTGTGCCACTGAGCTATATCCCAGTCCCAAGTGCTTCTAATGATGTAAGAAATTTCTAATTTCAAAAGAGTCCAAAAATTTAATAGCTAACTAAATTGACTCCACTGTCATATATTTCCATGTTCTTTTCTGTGGTGACAGGGATCAAACTCAGGGCCTTGCTCAATCTAGGCAAGTGATCTATCCCAGCCACTACGTTCATTTTTAATTGAGGAAGGTAAAGTGATAAAATATTTGAAAAAAATCACTCCACATAAAATACCACTGGACTAGGGGTGTGACTTAGTGGTAAAGTGCTTGCCTAATATATAAGAGGTCCTGGGTTTGATTTCCAGTACCATTAAAAAAAAAGTTATCATCAAAATCAATAAAGCTCTTTTTTTTTAATAAAATCATAAAGTATAGTTTGACTAGTGAATAGCATGTACAACTTTGACTATTCTTGTATGAGACACTATACTACAACTGATATATTTGTGATTATAATAACTTTACAGGAACCCCATCATATCATAAACTTATGCTGAACTACTGTCCTTTGCATTCCCAAATCTAAGCTTTCGCATTTATTCAAACTCAAAGAGTAATTCACTTTTTAAATTCTAATTTAAGAATTGGGTACTAATCTCAAACTTGGATTCACCCCAAGAGAAAGAGATGGATGAATCCTGGCTTTACCCTCAGTTAACTTTTGAGTAAGCCTTAATATATCTGTTTATAAGGTAGACATAATAAAACTGTACACTTTACATGCTAACTGGGACAGTATCTAAAAACTGTATGTCAGCCAGGCGTGGTGGCACATGCCTGAAGTCCTATATCATTGGGAGGCTGAGGCAGGAGGATTGCTTGAGCCCAGGAGATCAGGGCCAGCCTGAGCAACATAGGGAGAGAACGAGATGGGGGAGTGTAGGGGAGGGGAGAGGAGGAGGATCTTATAACAGTGCCTGACACAGAAATCATTAAATATTAGTTATCTCTATCATTATTATATTGCTTGCCTCATAACAGCTTTCTTTTTCTTTCAGTTGCTATCATATTCTGTATAGACTACATTAGCTATGCCTCCTCATTTAAGATTATCTTCAGAACAAAACTGTCTCAATGCCTTCCCCTAACTGATGATAGAAGTTAAAGTTAAATTGAGTACCTCTCAACTATGCTTATTCTTGCATATTACTGTTTTGGTTTCCATATCATCCTGATTTAGCTTGGAGAGCATTTCATCTATCCTCTAAAAGTTTTTGTGATCAGATAGGAGAATGAGTTTCTGTCATATATGTTTATTTTGTTGTTCAAATGACACTTTACTGCTCACCAATAACCTATGGCCTTCTAAAATCTTCCTCTTTAACACAGTCAAATAACTGGTTATACAATTCCAAGAGCTATGCCATCACTAAGTGTAATCATCCATTAGAAAATGAAACTCTTCAAACCTTTAAAATCTTCAGTTTCCAATACTACAGCATCATTTAAAAAAATACAATTAAATCCTCCTTGCTTCCTGACTGCTGTGCCATAAGCAACCCTCTGCTATGCCCTCTGCCAGGCTGCCCTGACTTGGAGCCAGCCAACTATGGACTGCAACCTCTATGTATCATGAGCCAAAATAAACCTTCCCTCCTTTAAAAAGTACAATGAAAGATACATGAAAAGATTGCCTCAGTTTATTGCTATACAAAAAGAACAGCTGGGCTGAAGCAAGGAGGGTAGTGAAGCACAGACAAATAGCATCAGG
The DNA here is from genome assembly GCA_028451465.1 of Erethizon dorsatum. NCBI lineage: Eukaryota > Metazoa > Chordata > Mammalia > Rodentia > Erethizontidae > Erethizon > Erethizon dorsatum. The sequence continues at coordinate 70,409,579 of CM051824.1, forward strand.
CCTTCAGACTTCCCTAACCATCAGGAAAAGGCTGTCCTCAATTACGATCCATTGCTCCCACTTTCAAAACTTCTTACCACAGCCTATGTACCTCCTGCCATAAAACTTGGGTATCTCCTACATCACAATGCCCCCTGCAGTTGGCCAAAGAGAAATCAAAAACCCATGGAAGTTGGGACAAGTCACATTTTCCCCTGAAGTGTTCCCACCCACCTCCTAATAGGCAAGTATTCATCTGGCAATCAACTCAGTAATAGTTCTCAAACTGAGAGACTGTTCAAAAAAAAAATTTACTTACAGAGAACATAAACATTACTCATTAAGCCACTGTAACACATTATCAACAGGTTTCCCACCTATCCAAGACTTCCTAAAGTAACTAAGCCATATTCCCTCTTCCCCATTTTAAGAGTTAAAGAATAAAGAACAATTTTTAAACAAAAGTGTAAAATAGTGTAAACCAAGGTCTATTTACTAGATACACATTATGTGCTAAACAGTGTACTAGTATGCCTAATTTTATCTTAAATGGCTTATATAAAGTGAAGTCGGTAATTATTTAACAGATGTGGGGGTTAAAGGAGAAACAGGTAATTTTATCTAAGTGTCACACAGATATTCACCAAGTAGGACCAGTAAAATCGACAAGTAATTGAAAGTAAAATGAGCTCTGAGTACATTGCTTACAAATCGATAGGGAAATACAATTTTTAAAAAGAAACTAGATACTTGCTATAGAATACTTTATTCTTTGGTTTCTTGCCACATATTAATTTGATTCTTAGTCTCTTAGTGAGTATCTTGTATTTGTAAAGGAGTAAACTCAACTGGACTCTGTATTTCCTACATATTAAGACAACTTCCAATACCAAATTACAAATGAAAACTGTTTTTTAAAAACTGAACTCCTTGGCCAGTGAGATGGCTCAGTGGCGTAAGTGCCTGCCTTGCAAGCGCGAGGACCCGAGTTCGACTCCCAGAACCCACATACAAAAAAGGGGCCGGTGATATCGCTCAGCGGCACGGGCGCCTGCTGGCACGCAAGGTCCTGAGGTCGACCCCCAGTACCCACAAAAAAAAAACTGAACTCCTTCCAGCATGGACAATGTATCTGAAAGTGTACCTTGATTTAGTATAATGGTTTTACATGTTTTATATGTTTTTTTGCCTATTGTCTGGTTGTTAATCTGTATATATGACAATTAACATTATAATGACTTACAAGATAAATAAATAAATCCGATGCTGACAAAATAAAACAGGGGTAGAGGGAAGGGGGAAAAAAAGATTTGAGATGTGTTATGTACATGTACCAGTTCCCTACCATAAATGGAATCATTATTTATTGCAAACATGTACTAATAAAAATAAAAAATGAAAAACTAAACTCCTTGGCCAGCACACCTAGACAAACAAAATAAAAGGCATAAGGATTAGAATAGAGGGATTAAAAACAAAAAGTTATGAAAGACACAAAAACTACTAGGACTAGAATGTGTGGATTACAAATCCCAGCTCTACCACATTCGCAAGTTAACATCTACTTCATTAGCGTTATTGTGAGGATCTAATGAGTTAGTATGATACATTACTTAGAACAGAGCTGGTAAACAGTAAATACTACACAGTAAGACTGTCTTTTGTAGACAATATCTTTTTTCTATAAAGAACACCCGACATATTAAAGAAATTATGAGAAATAAGAATTCAGAGTTTTGCACAATGGCAGTATCATAGCCAATGAGGTTTGTCCAAGGCACGATTATTGCTAATTGAGAAACATTAATTCAGCCAGGCACAGCAACATGTGCCTATAATCCCAGCTACTCTAGAGGCTGAGGCAGAAATTCAAGGGAAGCCTGGGCAACTTAGCAAGACACTGTCTCAAAACTCATTAACTAAATAGGGCTGGGGGTGTAGCTCAGCAGTAGAGCACTAAAAAAAAATTCAGTGGACTGCTAAATACATAATTTAGTTGTATTCTTATAAGCCAACAAAGAGAAATTGTAAGTCTTTGGACCCTTCTCTTATGAAATTTTTCAAGAAAGCTTAAAGAAAATTATGATGATCTACCCTCTTTCCCTCTCCCACTCACTGTCCCAAATCCTGCATCCAGCTTAAGCAATGGTCAAATAACTCATGGCCAATATTGTTCAGTCCTCACCCATAGCATCCCCCTGTAGTCTACATAATGATAAAGCAGATCCAAAGCACAGCTTTACATTCATTACTATTTCAAGATATGTCCCTATTATAGAGGGACTTTGAAAGGATAACTACATACTAGTATCACACCTAAAATTAATAATAATTCTTTAATATTAAAATCTGGACTAAAGTCCAAACATTTCTATTAACCTAAAGTTTCCTATCTGTTCTTTTGTCTCCCTACAATTTACTTGTTGAAAAAACCAAGTCACATGTCCCAAGGAATTGCCCACAGCCCACATTTTGATGGCAATGTACTTGCATCGTTTCATGTTCCCCTGTATTTTGTGTTTACCATAAACCAGTAGTTTAGAACTAAAGGCTAGAACAGGCTCAAGGTAATTTTTTTTTGGCAAAGCTACTTCACAGGTTGTGTTATGAGCTTTCATTAAAAGAAATCTAATGTCTGATTGTTTGTCTTCCTGTAATGCCAGCAGCCAATGATGGTCTTTGCTTAGGCCCAGGAATTCATTATGAAACAGTAACATTCGACTCTATCATTCCTTCATTTATTAACTAGAATGCTCCGAAGAGAAAAAAATTTCCTCTTGTCTACCACTTGGCTACCCTGAAATATAGTTAGTTTTTAAATATATTCCAAAGAAAACTAATGAGTTTTTTTTAAAAGTACCATTATGAGTTCACAGTTAAATATATTTATATGGTTAATTATATTGCAGTTATGCTTACTGATGCTCAAACTGTCTCATCTTTGGCCAGCCAGAGCCCATTCAATTATGCATCTGAGTAATTCTGTCACAACTCTATTTGTGTTTGATAACTTCATTGCAAGACATTTAAGTCCCCAGATTTGAAATCAGATTAAGCCATAAGCCAATCCTCATATTCAGCTGGTTTCTTTCTTATTCTTTCTGAGCTTTGCCCTTTGAAATAACAGAAATGGCACTATCAGTAGTAAAGAAATATTTATCTCACTTTACTAAAAAAACTAGCCAACGTGTAAACACTTTCCTCCTACACAGCTAGCATACATTACTGTGGAAAAGCAGAATATTATAGTAGCTGACCATTTCTTCACAAAACTCTGAAAAGATGTGGGTTTAGCAGCCAAAACTGCTTATAGTCACATTTTTTACTCTTTCCTTCAATACTAAATCATAATCAGAAATCACATTACTGAATGCCAGTTCTCTCTGAAAAAAAGGTATGAATTGATATGCTGGTACAATCTCTTACTCAAAAAGTCAGTATACCTCTTCCTACAGCTCAAGATGCTAGTGCCTTTTTCAGAAGGAACCCATGCAACTCTTTTAGGTTATAGCCTAGCTTTAAAAAAAAAAAAAAAAATCAACCAATCACTATCATCAAAACAATAAAACAAAATAAACTCCTCTACTGTAGTGATTTTCTAGTGATAAAAGCAACACACCCCTATCAAGTACTAGAATGTTCTCTGTACATCAGTGCTTTCCTTCAACTGAAAAACAAAGTATCCGCTAGCATATGCATGACAGTAATTGCTTTTCCAGATGGTATGCCTTTGATAAGGGATTTTTGTCAAAAGCTCATTTTACTTTCTCTCCAAGCATAATATTTGTCATTAACTTTGAAACTGGTTTTACAAGCTTCTCAGTAGTAGTGTGTGTTGACCTGTTTTTGCAAAGAAAAGGAAACCTTTGAATGATACTTCAGTAGTATGGTCTCTGTCTTTAGCAATAACATTCATTCATTTCACACTGAAAAGCTTTATTTTATTTTATATACTTATTTCATTTTTCATCACAAGTCTAAACATTTATTACAGAAGAGGAAACTAAGAAATATTAATTCAGTTCCCCAAAGTAGCATGGAAGCAGAACAGCCATAGCTTGTGCTCTTTCCATCACACCACAGAGAAAACTATAGCAAGGGGATATTAATATCCTCAATACGTCTTGCTGAAATTTGTTTTCAATTGTTTTATTGAGCCCAGACAAAATATTTTTAAAAGCTAACACTGTAACTTAATGTAAACTGTAATATAGCACACATACCCTTGAAAATGTTGTAGGGCCTTAACTCATCCTCTCAAATACTGATTTTATTTTCTTCAAAGTCCCCACAAATAACAAAATTCCATAGTCTCAAAGTTTAAAGTCCTTTCAAAAGAATTATAAGAAAGTACTATTCAAATGTATCATGTAACACCTTCAACACAAATTGTGAAATTTTTGCTTTTCATTTTCAAAAGGGAAAACAACAAATGTGAATAGGAGATAGCACTCTACGATGACTTGCAAAAGAGTGGGGAGATATAAGAAATCAAAATAAAAACTCCTAATTTAACAATGTAAGCAACATAATTTAGGCTATATAACACTTTTAGAAGTAGAATCATAACTTGTTAACAACCAGGAACAATTAGCAAATTCAATTAATCAGAATTTCCTATTCCCTAATCTTTATCTTCCTTTAAGGTCTGAATAGACTTTATTACTTAGAAAGAGAAACTAAATTATGACTTTTTGTGCTCATTTTATGATTGCACATAAATGTTTCCATATGTGTATTCTCCCTAGCCCCAGAGTAAACGTCCTGAGTAAAAGATGTCTTCAACTTCATTTATAAAAAATTTACACAATAATTCACATCCTTCCACATACCTAGAATCATTGTTTGGAAAGACTGGACATTCAACTGTTCTTAAATGAAGGTAAGAAGGAAGGACATATATAATTTTTGAAGTAAAATGGTTCTGGGAATAAGAAAAATTATATATTTAATCATCATTGCTATTTGATTTAAAATGAAACAAAAGGGCTGGGGATATAGCTCAGTGGCACAGCACCTGCCTGGCAAGTGCAGGGTCCTGAGTTTGATTCCTGGTACCAAAAAAAAAAAAAAAAAAAAAAAAAAATTACCAACTGCTAGAGAAATTTTACAACTTGTCATCAAAACAAAAATTTTTTTTTTTTGAGACAGAGTCTCCTTATGTGATTCTAGCTGGTCTTGAACTCATTATGTAGCCCAGGTTGCCCTCAAGGTGATCCTCCTGCCTCAGCCTCCAGAGTGCTGGGATTACAGGCATGCACCACCACGCCCAGCACAATCTCTTTTCATCTGACACTTGATGTAAGATAACTTTTGTTTGGCAAAAACTGCTCAATTATACCATCCTCTTCTAGAGATAATCTACTTACTATAAGTCAGCCTTAAGATTTTTCCACATCATAAACTCTTACTATTATTCTGGAATTTATTGCTTTACATATTTTCTTTCAAAGCAGAACAGAATGGAATTAAAGAATTCCACTAAGTGATACATTTTTCTCAGCTTTTCATCTTTAGATTCTAGCAAGGCATTATTAATTAACAAGCCTGTGTAAAATATACAGGGAAACCAACCAACTTTGGCCTGCCTCCTAATATATTTTCCATACTTTCTGTCTATGTGGAAAAATGAAGTGAAAATAATATTTTTACTGTATATTTTTTGTTATTAAATGAAACACCTAACTATATCCTGTTTGGAATTTATGTGTACTTTAGAAAAACAGGACAAATTTTGTTATATTTTCTGTCGATATTGCATCTCCTTTTGTTTTCAACTGTCTTATGTGATCTGTAAAGCAAGGAGCCACCCCATGTTTTAGGAGAGTCACTTGACTCTTTAATTACGTATCTCGCTTTTCTAGTCCAAGTGAAACCAAGCCATCGGATTCCCAAGGTCCTGTGGGGACAGCCTATGGAAGCAGCAATAACACTTCTGAGTGAACAGAAAACCTTTACTGGTATATTTAGGGGAAAAGGAAAGAAAGTCCAAACTAAAGGACAACAATGCGTAAGGTCTCCGATAATACGTGGGCACACTCTGTTAGAATACTGAACTCAGGGCCGGTGAGACGGCTCAGCGGCTTAAGCGCCTGCCTTGCAAGCGCGAAGGCCCGAGTTCGACTCCCGGAACCCACATACGAAAAAGGGGCCGGTGATATCGCTCAGCGGCACGGGTGCCTGTTGGTGCGCGAGGTCCTGAGGTCGTCCCCCCGGTACCCACAAAAAAAAAAAAAAAAAAAAAAAAAAAGAATACTGAACTCAGCTGCTAATCTCAGGAGTCGGGACATAAGGTAATCACTAACTTGGTATTTATTTTAATTCTTCTATATAGCTTACTGAATCTTAATCTTCACTCAATATATTTCTTATAATTAACGAGATTCCTAATTGTAAGGAACAGGTGTTCCTTTGACATCTGGATCTTTTCTCCACTGATTTGGGGTGGGGTGTAAAGGGAGAGATGAACTCATCTTTAAAAGATAACCACTGTAATATGTAAAAACTTCAACTTGCAAGACCTATACATAGAAACCAACATAAAATGGCTGCCAAGAAGTCAAAATAAAATTGTGCCTCAAATACCTTAGAATAAGTAGAAATTCTAAATGTTGGTGGCTTCATTTGGAAGCAAAGTTTCCTACTACATGATCTTGTCTGATGGTCCTTGTTTTTATCATCAGAGTCAGTTCCGGTTACATTTCCATTAGTTTGGATAGATCTAAAGTAGGAGAAAGAAGACAGATTTAGGCCACTGAATTCATTTCAAATAGTAGATAGTGTCACACATCACTGTTTCGCAGCAAGCATACAAAGATTCTTACACAGATACTTTGGATGGTTAAAAAAAATGCCAATTCCCATTCTTGTCACTATTACAAATGGAAAAAAATTGAAATTCAAAGGTATAATAGGTATAAAGGTTCAAAGTATGACAAAGTTGACAAGAGGCAATACATAGCTTTAACAAAAAACAACACAAAACCAAAGGTCAGATCCCCAAGAGAGGTATGAGCAAAATGGTGTTTGCTTGGAATTCCAAGGAGGCGAGAGGCTCAGAAACTATCAGCTTACTCATCAGAGCTGCTGCAGTCACCCCAGCAGCAGTGCCCTCAGTACCCAGTCTTAGGTAAATCGGAACCTTAAGAGGAAATAGGTGTCCCAGCAGAAGATAACTCTGAGATAAAGAAGCACCCAACATCATAGCTACTATTTATATCTGGATCACTGGCAGTGTGTATTACAAATTGGAGTTACTTACAAATTAATGGTAATCTTCAATATTCCTATTCCACCTCAAAACTGACACCAAACAGAGGACTTTGCAGATAAGGCCTTAAGAAACATGAGCCCTAATGGCTTTAGCTTTACCACCTGTGGTTAAGCTTTTTAACTAACAGTCCCTTAAGTCAGAATGACAGAGAGTGAGTGGATCAGGCTCCAGAGACCATCATTTGCCACAAGTGAATTTAGGAACTTGGGACTAGTTCATTTTATCTGTGGCTCCCACCCCTGACATTCTTAGGCTTTTTCAAAACATCAACCATTCAGGACAATCATCCTCGCTCCTATTTTCATCCCCACAATGCTCTCTGCTTTCTCACTTACCCCATCTTCTCCCCCACTGCTGTGCTCCATCCACAACTTCTGGAAACTCCTCTTAACTCAATAAAACAAATCACCTCTGTATCTTTAGCCTCACTGCCCTTTATCCCTTCAACCACTGAGATAAACCTGGCTCTCAAAAAGAACCCTCTAGAGTAAAAGGCAAGGCAGCAGGTAAGGGTCAACATTCTTCAGCATAATACTTCCAGACCCTAACTCACAATATCCTTCCTTCCTTGAAGGAAGCTTCCCATCTGGCTGTACTACCCTCTTCTCCGTCATTCAATATTCCACTCTAGTTTTTCTAAACTGGGTCCAGCCTGAATCCTTAGATGTACTCTTCCTGCTCTTTTCCACTCCAGTTGCTGAACTGTTTCTACTCTCAAAACCTTGGATATCTTCCAAACTATTGATCCATCTAGAATGTTTCTTTTTTCTATTTCACTATGTTCAAACTCCTAATCCTAGGGCAATCCAACTGCCTGATAGAGGGAAAAAAAAAAAATCATATAACCATGTGGATGCTCCTGCAGTAATATCACAGTCTTCAGATTCTATGGGATACTGAATGCTGCGCATCAACCCTTTTTTATGTCCTTAATCAGGTTCTTCCCCCATAATTCACAGCACTTTTCTTTCAAAACTTTTGCCTCTTCTAGTCCTGCTAGAGGTGGTGTAAGTACCCTAATTCTCACTTTTCTAAGAACTAACTTTTTGAATACTGCATTCTACATGATACATGGGGTGAGATTTGCCCTTAAAATGAACTTGTATTCCAAATTACCAGTGTTCCTAGTGAACATTAAGTAATTCTCACCTTCCCTTGGTTTACAAAGTTTCTTTTTGCCTCAAATAAAACCCAAACACCAATGCTCAGGAACAAACAGCCTAGTTACCATTCTGTCTGGACTAGAACAAAGAAGAAGCCATCCTGCCCCACAAGACCAGCAAAGAGAAGCAAATAAAGTCTATCACTGGGAGAGGGACAGCAGCATAAAGAAAAAGCCTTCTGTGGTACCATTGTGCATTTTGAAAGATGAAGATGATACAAGAATACAGAAAAAGAATCCTGTAGTATCTACCGCATGCCATATTTGAGACCAGTGGTGGTGAACCTATGGCACCATGCTGTTTTTATTTTAAAAATAAAGACAAAGGATGTTAATGTATGAGGTTTTGTTTTTTTTTTAACTAAAACCTCAGTATTCAGGTTTAATTGGCACTTTGTGACAAGTAAGTGGGTTTTGGGTTGCAGTTTGGGCACTCGTCCCTAAAAGGTTCACCATCACTGCTCTAAGGCATAAGGGAACAACAGCCAACTGCTGGAGAAATCTGAGACCTGTGGAACACTGAGCTTAATGGCAAAGCCCAAATCCAATTCAACTTGTGATACACTGACTCAACCTTCAACACACAGCCTGACAGAAGAAAAACCAGAAAGGGATCACATTAGTCTGTCTTGTTCCTCTGCTGAGAACCATGGACATTAAATTAAAAGTTATGAGGTATGCACAAAAGCGAGAGAAATAACCTTTAACAATGAAAAAGCCATCAAGAGAATCAGAAATGATTCCATTGTTAAAACTATCACAGATTTTAAAATAACAATATGTTAAACAATCTACTAAAAAAGGTAGACCCACAGAAACCAAAAATACATTTTTTTTTTTTTTTTTTTTTTTTTTTTTTAATTTTAAAGAGAAGAAAAAACAAAACAAATCAAAAGAAGAACAAATTTTCAAACAAACATAATAGGAGGGTAACAATGGTTAATACATTACGTATTACTATCTTTAAGTTAGTTATTCAGGACACCAGACATTAGCATTCAATTGTCCAAACATTATTGGCACAAACCTTACTCTTCAATGAACTAAGTAAAAATGGTAGTGTATCTATCTTAACCATCTTATATATATATATATATACAATTTTTTTCCCTTTCCCTTCTTTCTTTTCCCTATTCCAGTCTCTCTTTCCTTTTGACCAGTTTCTTTTTGATTCACCATGTCTATTGTACATTTTGGATCTTATTTACTCTTTCAGTTTCTCATACTAGAGAGATAATACGATGCTTACACATGTGCTTCTGGTTTATTTCACTTATGAGTATTTTCTCGAGTTGCATCCATTTACCTATAAAAGTCTCCAGTTTATCCTTCTTTATGGCTGAATAGTACTCCATTGTATAAAAATACCACATCTTTCTTATCCATTCCTCAGTTGATGGGCATTTGGGTTGTTTCCAAGATCTGGCTATTACAAATTGTGCTGCTATAAACATGGGTGCACATATATCGCTGTGGTACGATGTTTTTAATTCTTCTGGGAAGATGCCCAGAAGGGGAATAGCTGGGTCAAATGGGACCTCCAACCCTAGTTTTCTGAGGAATCTCCACACTGACTTCCACAGTGGCTGTACCAGTCGACACTCCCACCAACAGTGAAGAAGGGTTCCTTTTTCCCCACAGCCCCTCCAGCATTTGTTATTAGTTGATTTCTTAATAGTAGCCATTCTTTCTGGGGTGAGATGGTATCTCAGTGTTGTTTTAATTTGCATCTCTCGAATGACTAGTGATGTTGCACATTTTTTTGTATATTTATTTGCCATTAGTATTTCTTCATCTGAGAAATGTGTATTCATCTCAGATGCCCATTTTTGGAGTGGGTCTTTAAATTTGGGAGGTCTGATTTTTTTGAGTTCTTTATATGTTCTCGATAGTAATCCTTTGTCTGAGGAACAGCTGGCAAACATTTTTTCCCACATTGTGGGTTGTCTCTTCACTCTGTTGGTAGTTTCTCTTGCTGTGCAAAAGCTTTTTAATAAGATGAGATCCCAGTTATTGATTCTTTGGGATAGTTCCCGTGCGGTTGAGTTTTTATTCATAAAGTCTTTGCCTACACCAATGTCTCCAAGGGTTTTACCTATCCTACCTTCCAGCAGATTTAATGTTTCTGTTTTAATATTTAGATCTCTGATCCATTTTGAATTTAGTTTAGTGCATGGTGAAAGATATGGATCTAGTTTTAATCTTCGGCATGTGTAGAGCCCAAAAATACATTTCTTATTTTTGTTCACTTTAGGTTATTCACCAACTAAGCAAAAAAACAAAACAAAACAAAACAAAAAAACAATAACAATGTATTGTGCAGTTAATACATTTGGAAATAAAATGTATAACAGTGTAAAAATGGGAGGTACAAAATTTAAGTTTATTGTTAAAAGGTTATTACATGACATACGAAGTGGAAAAATATTTCTTAAAGCAAGAATGTGATAAGTAAAGCCATATCTTTTGAACACTAGAGTAATGGTTCTCAATAAAAGATAACCTCTCCCACAACACACACACACACACACACACACACACACACACACACTTTGGGAACCATTAAAAAGTTTGGAGACATTTTTGGTTTCACAATTGGGAAAGGAAAGTAGCTGCTATTCTCATCCATCTAGTAGAGCCAAGAATTCTGTTAAAAAAAAAATCTTACAATGTATACAGGATAGCCACCTTCCCAACAACAAAGAATAATCTGGCCTAAAATAATAACAGTACCAAGGCTGAAAAACCATGCCCTGGAATAACCACTAATATATATATATATATATTCTCTCCAAACTTAATAATTACACAGAAAGTATCTAAATACCCTGATTAAAAGGATAGGTTATCAGATCAAAAAAATATTTATTGAGACAAGGTCTCACTATGTAGGGCAGACTGGCCTTGAACTTGCTTATGTAGCCCAGGCTGGCTTCGAACTCACAGCATTCCTCCTGCTTCAGCCTCCTATGCGCTGGGATTACAGGTATGTACCACCATGCCTGGCTTATCGGATCAAATATAAAAAGCAAGCTCCATCTACATTGCCCACACAACACCCACTTTAAATACAAAGACATATAAAAGTTAAAAGGAAAAGAATAGGAATGATTAATCAACAGAACAAGACCAAAGAAAATCACTTAAATACAGAAGATTTGAAAACACTATCAACTGACTAGACCAAAATGCACATTTACAAAACATTCTTTTCAGAGGCACATGGAACATTCACCAAGACAGACCATATTCTGCACCATAAAACAAACCTCAAGATATGTAAAAGAATTAATATAAAACAATGTACTTTCTGGGACCAAAACAGAATTTAATTAGAATCAATAGCTGATAATTACCAGAAGTGGAAATTAACAAAATACCCAATGGATAAAAGAGTAAGGAAAATTAGAAAATATTTTAAATTTAATGAACATTAAAATAGAACATACCAAAGTTTGTGGGGCACTACTAAAGTAGTACTTAGAAGCTTACAGCATTAAATGCTAACATTAGAAAACAAGAAGGGTTAAATCAATAATCTAAGCTTCCATCTTAAGGAAGATGGAAATAAAAAGAGCAAATAACTAAAAGCAATTATAGGAAGGAATAAAACTGAAACAAAATAGAGAAAAGCTGTGGATCCAAAATCTAATTCTCTAACAACCTCAATGAAATTGAATGAATTTCTGCTAGAGTAATTAGGAAAGAGGGAGAGATGCCACATTTCACCTACACCAGGAATGAAAAGGGGCCATCACTAGAGATCTCACAGACACAGTGGGCCCCATTACCCATGGAGGTTGTTTCAAGATCCCCCAGTGGATGCCTAACACTGCAGACAGTACCAAATCAGGTATGACTGTGTGTGTGTGTACCTTTAGTTGAGCTGTATGGCCACCTTATGTCCTGAGTTGATTCAAAATGTTTAAGCTGCGTGTTCATTTTGACTTTAGGGAAGAGCCAGAAGTCACATGGTGCCAGATCCAGTGAGAAAGGTGGAGAAGAACATACTATCCTGTTTGTATGAGTCTGCCGTTTGTTGGATGGCACTCAGCAGCAGAATTAACCATACAGTATTTTTGACCACACCTTGTAAAGACACTCACAAAAGACTTCCAAAACTGCTTCAGAAAGAGGCAAGGACAATGGAAAAGTGTGTTCAAAGAATGTATGAAGGGTCTGTTTTAGGGGGATTAAAGGCAATGTATCTCTTACTGTAATAACTTTTTTAAAAATTCAAACATTTACTATACATTTTGATCACTCTTTATATGTATAAAAGGACTAAAGATCAATGTTAAGATGTCAATTCTCCCCAAATTATTTATAGAGTTAATATAAATCCCAATTATAATCTCAGTAAGGTTTTTTGTAACAACAGAGAAAGCCAATTCTAAAATTTACACAGAAATGCCAAGAATAAAGAATGGTCAAAACAATCTTTAAAAAGAACAAAGTTGGACCTGACTGCAAGACTTTCTATAAAGAAGTAATAAGACACTGTGATTCTGGCTCAGATAAACATAAAGATCCATGGAACAGACGAGACAGGCCAAAAAGAAATCTACATATTTATGGTCAATTCATTTTCAACAAAAGTACCTGGGTAATTCAATAGAAAAAGAACTGTCTTTGCAACAGATGGTGCTGGAACAACTGGTAATGCATACGTTAACCCTCTCAACCCTCAACTCGTGAGCAAGGAGATAGGGTGCGACTTTGGCTGGGAAGAGAGGCTGGCAGGATCCTAGCATCTACACAGCACCACCTCTCAGGACCCCGTATGCAGAAGTTCTTGCAGGTTCCCACGAGTTGTGAACAGCATAAAGAGAGGGGACAGCACGATGAGCCTGCTCACTATCCTATTCCTTTCACGGTTGCTGCCCTGTGTCTCCCAGACCCAGGGTGTGCTTTTATTTTTGCTTTTATCTTTTCCTCTCTTTTGTTCAGCCCAAGTTTGCTCTGTAGAGCCAATTTCTCCCTTACGTCATCCCTCTTCATTTTCAAATAAACTTTGAGACCATTTTTGGCTTGTTCCAGACGAGAAGAACCTGAAATACATTTAATTGGTGAGCCATTTCTAAAAGAAGCTACCCAATAACAATAGCTCATACATTATACGAAAATTAATAGACTTAAATATAACAAATACAAAAGTATAAAATTTCTAGAGGAAAACATAGGAGAATCTGGGACAACTAGTTAGCCCAGGTGTTGGGAAACACATCATGCCAAGGGTTGGAAAGTAAGTATTTTAGGTTTTGTGAGTTATATGGTCACCGTGACAACTTTTAACTCTGTGTTGCGGCACAAGAGCAGCCACAGACGACATGTAAATTTTGGCTGTGTTCAAATAACACTACTTACTGAAGCAGGTAGTGGCCTGTATCAGGCTATGGTTTGCAACTGTAAGGAAAGAGTTTTTAGAAATGACACAAAAATCAAAATCATAAAAAATTTGATAAATAACACTTTAATTTTAAACATCTACTCTTCACAGGCAATGTTATGAAACCATAAAGATGAGCCACAAACATGGAGAAAATATTTGCAAAACAAATACCTGTTAAAGAACTTGTTTCCAGAATATAAAAATATTCTCCAACACAATAGGAAAATAGACAATACAATAAAAATAATGGGCAAAATATCTGAACAATGGATAAATGACAGTTCCAACAGTCTTCTAATATAGTAGATGTGTTTCATCTTCCTACTGATTTGTTGGCTCCCTAAATCTAGCCCACGCCTATTTGACTAGATCATTCAATGTGCTGTCTTACATAAAAGACATCCAAAATTGAAATACAACAGCAGTACCCAGCCACGGTTTCACTTTTCACAGTTTCAGCTATCAGTGGTCAACCACAGCCCAAAAATATTAAACGGAAAATTCCAAAAGTAAACAATTGGTAAATTTTAAACTCCATGCCATTCTAAGCAGTGAAATGAAATCTTGTGCCATCTCATTCCAAAAGGAAGCAGATGGTTCTTCTTCTGAGGTATCCTCAGAATGTCATCAGTAGCCTACTGTATGTCACAATGCTACGTAATTGATTCTACTTAATCTCATCACTCAGGCACTGTATCATCTCACATCATCACAAGAAGGGTAAAAACAGTACTGTAAGATATTCTGAGAAAGACTACAGTGACATGCAAATAACTTATTACACCATACTGCTATAACTGTTTTATTATTGTTAATCTTTAATTGTGCTAATTTATAAGTTAAACTTTATCATTGTTATGTATGTATAGGAAAAACATAATATGTATAGGGTTTGGTACTATCCACAGTTTTAGGCATCTGCAAGGGGAGAGGGATTATGTCTTAAAACATATCCTCCATGGGCAAGGAGGGACTACTATAAAACTATCAGAGCATTTTTTAAAAGTTAATTTTTAAAGTAGGTTATGTATCAATCTGATATAAAAAGCAAACTATACTAACAGTTATGATGAATAGAAATTTCTCCCCAATGATCCAGCTTTCTTTCTTTGCTTACTTGTATTCACAAATGCCCATGCATATAAAAGCATACATGTATTTTTTAAAAGTATGCATACTTTTATAAACTATATTTATATGTTGAAATTTTTATTAGTTTATATTAGCTTATATAGAACAATGGTTTTCATTTTGCATAAGTGCACATATATATATATATATATATATATATTTTTTTTTTTTTTTTTTTTTTGGGTACCGGGGGGACGACCTCAGGACCTCGCACGCCAACAGGCACCCGTGCCGCTGAGCGATATCACCGGCCCCTTTTTCGTATGTGGGATCCGGGAGTCGAACTCGGGCCCTCGCGCTTGCAAGGCAGGCGCTTATGCCGCTGAGCCATCTCACCGGCCCCAAGTGCATATATTTTTAAATGAAAGTAGTGGAATACTATAGACAGTTTTACATTATGTTTCATTTACTGTATCTTTGAGCTCATTTCATATCATTCTTTTTTTTTTTTTTTTTTTTTTATGTCGGTACCAGGAGTCAACCTCAGGACCTCGCACTTGCCAGCAAGTGCTTGTGCTGCTGAGCGATATCACCAGCCCTTTTTTTGTATGTGGGATCCAGGAGTCCAACTTGGGACCTCGTGCTTGCCAGGCAGGCGCTTATGCCGCTGAGCTATCTCACCGGCCCAATATCATTCTTAAAGAATTTCTGTATCCTTTAAATAATTTCATATATTAACACATTATAATTTAATCATTCTTTCACTGATAATATTGTTTCCACTACTTTGCCAATACTGTCAATGATATCTGGGTACTGTATTCATGGAATGGAATTACTAGGTCAAAGAGTAACTGCATTTTAAATTGTGATAGCCTTCACTAGGCTGTGCTCCACATAGTTTATCAGGGCTTTAAAAAATATGAAATGTTACCAGTAAACTTCCCAGATCAGGGAAGACTAAGGTGAAACAGTAAATTCTCATAACATAGCTCCAATTACTAAGTAAAGACGTATTGGAAGATTTTCAACTAAGCAATCCAAGATACTTATTAATCCAAGATAAATTACAGTGAGTGACAATAAAAAGCATTTTAGCAGGGCTTCCCATTATCCTAAACTCTTTCTTTAAGTTAATGATTTTTCTTTAACATTTATAATCTGTTTAACTTCTAAGAGGACTTAAATTGGTTACAAGTTAAAATACAAGGCAAAGAGGATTAATCAAAACCATGTAAATAAAACTAAAAGATTAGATACTGTGGCAGATGTTATGAGCACATACTATGCTCCAATGATGGCTGCCTTTCTTCCCAGTTTCCACATACCATGCCGCCTAGCAAGAGATGGGACTTTATTTCCTAGCCCCTTAAATCTTGGTGGGTCTTGTGATTTGCTCTGACAATCTGGGTGTGGTGGGAACAATATTCTTAAACTTTACAGACTGGAAGGGTCCCCTTTCTCTCTCTCGTAAGCCAGACTTCAAGCAAGGAATCCAAATACAGCAACACCACAATGCTGTGGGGAGGCCACATGGAGGCACAGTGAAGTGTAAGACATGAGGGAGGCCACTGGCTGACCAGCCCAGCCCAGCCCAGCTACCAGCTAAGTAATCCCAGTTAATGCCACAAAGAAAAAAAATCCCCTAGCCAAACCTGTGGTGCACAGAATTGTAAAAATAGTAAATCATTGTTTTAAGCCACAAAGTTCTGCGGTGATTTGTTATATAGCAATAGGCAACTGAAAAAGATATTATCAAGCTCCTGATAACAGCGGATTACAAACACTGAGTCAAATTTGGGTCTACATTTTCCAGGTTATAAGTATGCATGTATTGAAAAAAGAAAATGTGTAAATTTTGTATCTGAACTGTATGAACTTTTACAAAGAACAATGAACCCATTGGACTATAGTTTCAAATATAATTTTAGAAAATGCACATCATTCAAATTATGTTTCTTACAGACAGATTCTTTACAGACAGATGACATCATTAAATCAGAAACAAGCACAGGCATTTACATGTCAAGAAAGACCAAGATGACAGGATCTTGATATTTTTGTTCTCTTCAGACATAATACAAGAAACTGGATGAATGCATAATTAAGATATTCATTAGACTGTCTTACTCATATTTGAGGTTTTAAGTGGGTTTTTGACAGACACTGTCAGTTTCTCATTAAATCTTTAATAAGAACATACAGAATAAATATTAAAAGTTAAAGTTATAGTCATATAAATTAAGAGCCCAAAAGTTCCCTAGAACTGCTGCCATTTAGACCATCAATATTCTTGAATGCTACAGCCCATGAAAATATCTTGGTGTTTGACTTACCTGACTTTAAACAGCCCCTATTCAAATAACCATTTTCTTAGCTCAGTGCATCACACGTTCAAGGAGTAGGGAGTTAAGTTCTACTTCCTTGCAAGGGAAAAACATTTTCACAAATTATTTGGAATTTTCTGTACAAGATTAGTAAGTGTTAGGTCCGGCGCGAGTAAAGACAAAGAAAAGGTTGAGAGAAGCCTTTAATGCGGGTCGCGGGAAGGCAGCAGCAGAGTGCACAGGACCCTCAGAGGGGCTGGCTGTGAAACAAAGTATTTATGGGGCTTCTTCAGAGTGTGGAGGGGCGGGCAAAATGACGTTACAAAGAGGGATTGGCAGATGTTTGGCGCGCGCGCCAGGTGAGGGGAGGTACTTCCTGCTGGAGCAAGAAGAGAGTGCATGATAAGCTCTCCTCCATGTTGGACAGTCGCCATGACGACTAAGCAGCCTCCATATGAGCTAGAACCCATCAGTAAGTAAGTGAGATCATTTATTAATTCAATCATTTAATTAGTACGGACTCAGGAATATTTACTTTTATGCTTGGGTTATAATCTAATGCTATGTTATTATTTTGTTGCTCAAATTGTTGCAGCTTTGGTCACTGGATGTATTCTTTCAGATTGGCTTCTGTATCCTTTGCCCATCCTTTTGGGTTTTGGGCATTTTCTCATTTGCTGGCACTAGAAAATATTCTAGGTTCATTTTGCATATTCCCTGTCCCATGCCTAGAATCATCCATTTTCCAAGGAAGCCTTGGTTCTTTTTAGTAGGAAACAACTACTACCAAATTGGGTCGCTAGGTGTGCTCATGCTACTGGGTATCATTGCTTCTAGGCCCTCTTAGCAGATAGAGCTAGTAAATGAACGTACATCAATCTAGTAGGCCACGTATACATGCATATCTGTAATTATTTCTGTACCTGTAACTATATTAAACATGAATTTCATACTGACATCTCTAACTCTAATCTAATACCACATGGTTTATTCTAGCCTTTCCCCTATACTAGCCCTTCACCTGTAACCTCACTCCCCAAAAGAAATCTGGTTCACACTATTTGCCACTCTCTTTACTTAGTTTTTCCAGATGCTGATATCAAATCATAAATCTTCTTAAGTCTATCTACTCCTCTCCATCCCTGTGATCCTACTGTAGCCATCCGAATATCACCTCTTCCCTAAAAATATTTATTAGAATAAATGTATAGCTGGGCATGGTGACACACCCTGTAATCCTAGCACTCAGGAGGCTGAGGCAGGAGGATCACCATGAGTTTGAGGCCAGCCTGGGCAACCTGAACTAAATAGCGAGACCCTATAGAAAAAGAATAAACATACAAATACATTGATCTCCCTACCTTCAATTTTACCTGGTTTTTAATCCATTCACATTACAGCCTGAGTGATCTTCCCCAAAAATAAACTAGATCATCTCTCTTTTTCATTATTAAAATCTTCCAATAGCTTTCTCAGGAAGAAAGCCCAACTACCCTGATACTGCTTTCAAGATTCTGCATGATACTGTCCCAGCTTATCTCTCCAGTGTCATCTGTTTCTCTTACTTTATACCTTCTGCAAACAACTAATCTGACATCTCAATTTCTCTTTCTTGAGTTCTTTTCTCAGCTCAAATGTTCCTTTTTCAGAAAGCCAAATCTGCCTGCTCCCCTCCCCCACAACCTGGGTCAGGTGCTCCTGTGTCATGTTTATATGCTACCCTGCAGTCCACCCACACAGCATCCATCACCATGCACTGTAACAACCTGGTGACTTCGTATCTTTGTATCTTGCTAGACTGTAAGCTCCCTTAGGGCAAAACCACATTACTTGATCTCTCACTGCGTCCTAGAAGTCCTCTCCCTAGCACACAGCAGGAATACAACAAATGCTTAAACTACTGAGTTTCTATTTTTGTTCTTTTTGTGACTTTGGTTTAATAGCTATTTATAGATACTCAAAATCTCTTCTTTAAGGTACAAAGTTTAATATTAACCTACTAAATCAAGTTTATTAATTTTCTAAAGAGTATTTCCATAGGTCCTGTTAAAAAAAAATACAAATCTAATTAAATACCTAAAACTTTATCTGTCTAGAAATGTCTCTTTTGTCTTTGTACATGAATGACAAGATACAAATCTCTGAGCTTACATGCTTTTCTCTCTCAGCCTTGTAGAAAGACCAATGCCACCTATGATATTTCCCATCTTCAACCCTGGAGCCATTTGTGATAAAGTTTTCACTCATCCTTAGTATAACCAAAAAAAGGACAGTACAATTTAACCTAAAACAAAATATTATTTGTTACATCCTTGTGTAGCAGGAAGAGAGAAGGGGGGAAGGAGAGGAAGAGGGATGGAGGGAAGAAAGGAGGGACAGAAGGAAGAGAGAGAAAAGAACTGATAATAACACTGAAACTTTCTACTAGAATATTACTAGTCTATAAATCAAAAAGTCTGAAGTTCTCTGATTCAGGATTTTTCACTAAACAGAGAATTGCCAACCAGCTAGTCCCCTTCTGGGTATCTTCCCAGAAGAATTAAAAACATCATACTACAGCAATATATGTACACCCATATTTATAGCAGCACAATTTGTAATAGCCAGATCTTGGAAACAACCCAAATGCCCATCAACCAAGGAATGGATAAAAAAGACATGGTTTCTTTATACAATGGAGTACTACTCAGCCATAAAGAAGGATAATTGGAGACTTTTATAGGTAAACAGATGCAACTCGAGAAAATACTCATAAGTGAAATAAACCAGACACACATGTGTAAATATTGTATTGTCTCCTAGTGTGAGCAGCTGGAAGAATAAATAAGATCCAAAATGTACAACAGATATTGTAAAACAGAAAGAAACTGTTCAAAAGGAATAGAGCAACTGTGATGGAGGAATGGAGAAAAGGAAGGGAAAAGCAAAAAAAAAAAAAAAAAAAAAAATATATATATATATATATATATATAAGATAGTTAAGATATACTACTAATTTCTCTTAGTTCATTGAAAAGAAAGATGTGCTAATATTGTTTGGACAACTGAATGCCAATATCTTGTACTCTGAGTAACTAATTTAAAGATAACAATATGTAATGTATTAACCATCGTTACCCTATTATGTTGTTTTAAAATTTTGTTCTGTTTTTTTCTCTTTAAAATAAATTTTTTTTTAAAAATTGCCTACCAACCAACCTGATTATCTTTCCTTTAAAAACCACTTGGTTTCCCACTCTCTGAATACCTATGGTATTTTCCCTCTTATCCTTGAACATCATTAACATCATTAATATATTCACTAATCTTATTTTTTTGAAGTTTTGAGTTTATTAATCCTCTCGTGATAAACTTGCACAATCACCACAGACAGGCATCATAGAATTTTTACTCCTTCGGCCGCTCTCCTAACTCCAGCTCACTTTTTGCCAGCATCAACACTGGCCTTTACAGTCCCCTGACTTTCTTCATTCTTTTCTTGCATTCCTTTCATTGTTTCCTTGAAGTGTTTTTCTTCTCATAGGTTCGTTTTTCTTCACATAATCCAAAGAATCATAAATCATGCCAAAGCCATTTGTCTTGCTACCACCAAAATGGGTTCTGAATCCAAACACAAAAATGATATCTGGTGTGGGTCTTGTACATTTTGGCGAGTTTCCCAAAATTTCTGTCTTAGGTACTGTTGCTTTCCAAGGGTGAAAGACATCAGTGACCATTTGTTTCCTTTGAAGTATTCAGTTGGTCATGAACTTCCGGGTCTGGATAGTTACTGTTCATGATGGGCAGATCCTCAAGCAGCCTTCACTAATCTTATTTATTTGGTGAATTCTTTTAAAAGTAGAACTTCAGTTTAGCTACATTTTCAATACTTTGTGTATTTCCTGATTACTTATGCACTATTTTTTGTTCTTTTTGTCTAGAATGCCAATTAATACATAACAGATCCCTTGGCTCTACTACATTATTTTTTGTCATGATCTCCATGTCTACTTTACCATAATTCTGTAATATCATTTGGACTAATCTTCAAGATCACTAGCACTATTTTCTGGAGTACCCAATCTACTTTTCCTATTGTTATTTATTGTAGTTCAATATCAGTGATTTTGTTTTCCAAAAGCTTTTCCCACTTACAGTATGCCTCTTGTTCATACTACCTCTTTTTAAATGTCACTGAGTCTAAGGATTTGAATTTTGTAAACTTACAGTGTCATAACTATTGCACAGATAACCAATTACTATGAAAACTCAAATTATTCCTTCTTTTGAACTGTTGAGTCTTCTATTATTTTTCTCTTTGCTCACACATATAAAAAGGATGGCTATTTTTTCAGAATCAAGTTGAGAAAGGCACTCTCAAGGATTATTTTACATCTGTGTTTAAACTTTTTTCAGAAAAATCTCCCCTTTATGTAAAACTTAGGAAGTACAAACCAGCTGGTTCTACCACCTCTTTTCCACTTGCAAAGAAGCTGCTAATAAGGATAGCCTCCAAAAATAGCCTTACTCCAGTGAGTGGAATGGTTTTCTGTCAGAATTGGTCCAGTTGCACAAGAAAAATACCTCTGGTGCTGGACATGATGACACACACCTGTAATCCTAGCACTCTGGGATGCTGAGGCAGGCTAGGCAATTCAAAAACTTAGCAAGGGCTTGTCTCAAAATTGTAAAAGGGCTGGGGATATAGCTCTGTTCAACCCCCACTACCACAAAAGAAGAAGAAAGAAGAAAGGAGAAGATAAAGAAAAATACCTTTGGTTTACAAAAAGAAAAAAAAAAGAGGTTTTTCTCTCTCATCAGAGGTCTGGAGGAGGGCAGCTGAGGATAAACCGGCTGCTCTACAGTTACCAAGAACCCCTGTTCATTCTACTTTTTCTCTTGGCCAGTTTTGCCCCATGGTGTCAATGGTCAAAGTCATTTCACGGCCAAAAGTTGAACACCAAAACCCAGAAATCATATTCATGTCTAAGGCAGAAGAAAGGAGGAAGGGACAAGAGCTCCTCTGAGGCTTCCCAGATGAGACCATCTCCCTTAAACCACTTTCCTAGAAGCCCTGCCTAAAGACTTCTGTTTACAGCTATTAGGAAATGTCATTTACATCTGGGCTCAGTGGTGCCACAAAGGAGTATTTACATTACTAAGAAAGGAAAAGAGAATAGATACTGGGTAGGCAACCAGCAGTCTCTACCCCACTGCTTTTCTCTCTCCTGAATAATGTTCTAGCTTGTCAATGTTCTTAAATAAGATATTCAGAGTTAAAGCCAAACATATGTTACAGGTATTCTCCCTAGAGCAAAACAGTTAATTTTTCCTGTAGTCAGGACATAAAACTTAATGCATTTTAAGGCTGCCCATATTTTCCCACAAATCAAATCAAGTTTTTAATTGTTTAAAAACATTCTTTTCAAGAACTGTTCCACAAGGGCCAGTGAGATGGCTCAGCGGCATAAGCGCCTGCCTGGCAAGCGCGAGGTCCTGAGTTTGACTCCCGGAACCCACATACGAAAAAAGGGCGGTGATATCACTCAGCGGCACGGGCGCCTGCTGGCGCGCGAGGTCCTGAGTTCGACCCCCGGTACCCACACACACAAAAAAAAAACTGTTCCACAACAGGATTTCCCTATGTGTGTCTGTGTAATTGATTTTCAAGGACTCTTAATTGAGCATCTTAATTGAGCTTGTATTCAAGCTGAAGACACAAAAGACATAGTCCCAGACCTCGAAAAACTTATGGTATCAAGTAGCTAAGGAGATAAGAGCGTATATAGATAGATGGACAAGACTGTAAAACATTACATGAAATTTTCCAGATAAAGAAAAAATAAGTGCTAAAAAGTAGTAGATTCACTTAAGCCAATATAATTTTGTTACGTTAAAATAGAAGGAGTCAGGGCCGGTGAGATGGCTCAGCGGCTTAAGCGCCTGCCCGGCAAGCGCAAGGGCCCGAGTTCGACTCCCGGAACCCACATACGAAAAAGGGGCTGGTGATATCGCTCAGTGGCACGGGCGCCTGCTGGCGCGCGAGGTCCCGAGGTCGACCCCCCGGTACCCACAAAAAAAAAAAAAAAAAAAATAGAAGGAGTCAAAAAGTTAAGAGAAAACACCAGCCAATCTTTGTAAGAAAAGAGTAACTAGCAGAGAGGACAGAGGCTAGGAAGAAAGTAAGACTAATGGACATCAGTCCATGCTCCCCTTGAACCCCTCACCCCGCCCTCCATCCCACTCCCACAGATGTCACTCCTCTACAAACTTGTGTCTGCAGGACAGACACCCTACCACCTATCTTCCATTTATGCTCCACTGAATTCCTTAGTGAGCTGTTCTCTGGCTTTAGCCTAACTATTCCACTGATGTTATTGCTGTTTTTTTTTTTTGTTTGTTTTATTCCTGTTTTAGTCACTTCTTAATCACCAAATCACCAATCAACCCTTATTTACCCATTGGTAATCTGGCACTGTTGACTACCCCTATTTTTTTATTTCTGTACCATCTGTTATAGTCTACATTTGGAATGTTCCCCAAAGATTCATGTGTTGAAGGCCTGGTCTACAATACAGCAATGTTCAGAGGTGGGACTTGCGGGAAGCGACTGGATCATAAAGAGATTTGACCTCATCGATACATTAATCCACTGACGAGTTCATAATGTGATGAGTTATTGGGAAGTAGTGAAAACTTAGAAGGTGGGACCTAGTTGAAGGAAGTAGGATCCTTGGCGGCATGCCTTTGAAGAGTATATCTTGTTCCCAGTCCCTTCCTGCCTGTCTCTCCCTTTCCCTATCTCTCTGTATCCCTGTTTCTCTTTCTTTCTCTCTTTCCCTCCCTTGTCCTCCTGTCCACTATGAGATGAGCCACTATGTTCCACACATGCTCCCTGCCCTGTTCTGCCTTACCATGGATGGACCTAGAGGAAAAGAAGTCAAGTAGTCATAGACTAAAACTTCTGAAACCGTAAACCAAAATAAACCTTTCCTTCTTTAAACTGTTTTCCCCAGGTACTTTATTACAGTGATGGAAAGCTAACAAACACAACACTCCATCTTTCAACCATTCTTTCCTCTTTTTTTCTGGGCTGGTTTCTTTTCCATACATTTCTCAAACAGTAGCAGTCATTTTGTCTCATTCTACACACATCTCCTTAGCTACCTTACCCCTGAACATGAGATCAACTAACATGATCACCTATATGACTTCTAAATCTCATTCAATCCCAAGCATTTGCATTCCAAATCCATATATCCCCAAGTCTAACAGATTACACTCTTCTGCATGGTTGTCAAACACTTCACTCTCAATGTGCCCAAGTAAGATAATAGTATCCTTCATTCTCACCTCAAATACTACTTTTACTCTTGAATTTGCAACCATGACTTAAAGCAAAGTATCTCTCCACTCACCCAATCAAGAAACCTAGGATGTAGCAGGAGCTATTTTGGTTGTTTTTCAACTTCAGTGCTTGGGAAGATCTTGATTTTAGACCCCACTGCAAAGAGCCGTTGAGAAGGTCACAAGATCTCAGTTCAGAGAGCTAAAAAGTGAAAAAATGCCCCCTCTTGATATTGATGTAGTGGTCTACAGTGATCATCTAGAACGTATTCACCATCTTATAAAAGAGTTCATTACCCATGTATGTTTAATTATAGAGCAGACAGTGTGTGACCACATGGAAGAGATTGTGGCCTTCCATTTAAAGGAAACACATAAGCAAGGTTGGTCACAAAATAAAACTGCTGAAATAAATGCAAAACAAGAGAAATTCTCACAGAATGCAGAGGAAAAGGTCAAAGAAATTAAGATAAGAAAAAAGAAGAAAATGATGTAGAGGGACTGTTCAGGAGATTCAATCTACACATACTCGTAACAGGAATATCTGAAACAAGAGGACAAAGCAAATGAAGCTAAAACACTAAGGAAATCATTGAAGAAAACTTTCCAGAGTTAAAGAATGAAGTACACCTACAAATGAAGAAGGCTTACAAGGCACCTTTAATATTTAATGAGAAGAAAGCACCACCCAGACATATCCTGGTGCCTGCTGGTCTAGAACTTGTGGCAATCCTCCTGCCTCAGGCTCCTGAGTGCTGGGATTACAGGCCTGTGCCACTGACTTTTTTAAATTTCAAGGATAAAGAAAACATTTTGCAAGTATCCAGAAAGAGAAAGCAGGTTACCTATAAAAGGGCAAGTCAGGCAGACCTCAGTTTTTCTCTTGCAATTCTAAATGCTTGAAGACAATGGAGCAACATCTACACAGTTTGAAGGGAAAATAATTTTGAACCAAGAATTATATAGCCTGCCAAATTAGTATTTGTGTATGAAGGCAACTGAAAGACATTCTCAGATACCAAGAGGTTAAGAAAGTATACTGACCAAGAACATTCTCTGAAAATTTTGCTGCATGATTTCCTGCAGTCAACAGAAAAAAAAAAAAAAAATTTTTTTTAAGTAAGGAGATAACTGTATGAAAGATTTGATGGTTAAAACTAGTTAAGCATGAAGTCTAAAACTGTTACATATAGAGTAATAAACCTAAATGCAAAATAGATTTGTAAACTAAATCTAAAATTTTCAGTTTATGTAGCTTTAAGCTGTCAAAGTGTATGCCAAATATTCAGTGTGTTGGGCAAATAAATACTGTTTTATTTTTGCCATGTAATATAAAAGACACATGTTGTTAAGCCAAATGTATGTTGGATAAAACTGCTTTGTTACTGTGGGCAGGACAAGTACAGTAAAGATATTCTAAATGTTAATCTGACAATACTGGGAAATGGTACAGTTTTATTTCCTTAAAAAAAAAAACTAACAAGTTTATAATGTTAATACTGATAATGTAAGGAGAAATTTCCAAAGCACTAGTTAGAGAGAGGTGGATATGTTTACTGAATTGGAAAAACCAGTAATTACTTAGTCAGAGAGATATTTCATATAAGTCAATTTGTCATTGAGTTATGCAGAAAAATAGATTATGTACAGTCCATGTTTCTCAAATGGGAAACAACTGAAAAATTAGCAAAAGAAAAATACCAAGGAAGTGTTAAAATTTGCATAAAAGATACGACAGAGATAGTGGTGAACTATACTCATAAACTCGTCGAATTCCCAATTAGTAATATCCAAATTGAGTAAAACATAAAAGTCAGTCTCTGATCTGAGATACTCGCA
This sequence comes from Erethizon dorsatum, assembly GCA_028451465.1. Classification (NCBI taxonomy): domain Eukaryota; kingdom Metazoa; phylum Chordata; class Mammalia; order Rodentia; family Erethizontidae; genus Erethizon; species Erethizon dorsatum. The sequence continues at coordinate 70,435,948 of CM051824.1, forward strand.
TTTGTATAAAACAAAGGTTAAAGGGGTTTAAAGGTAACAGAAATACTTTAGGTCACAGAAATGGAGACTAACACGCTCATTAGGCACAAAGAGGATATTACAAGAAATTTCACATTTAAGAGACTATGTGGCATTCAGATGTAAGATTTTTGTTCACTGTCTTGATGGGGGTGGTAGTTTTACTGTTGTTAACTGATATAGATACATATTTTAAAACATATTTAAAATAAGTGTGATTATAACTAGAGAAAACATTCCTAAAATTCATTTGGAACCAGAAGAGACCTAGAATAGCAAAAGCAATTCTGGGCAACAAAGGCAAGGCAGGAGGCGTCACAATCCCTGACTCGAAATTATACTACAAAGCTACTGTGATAAAATCAGCATGGTATTGGCAAAAAAACAGACCTGAGGATCAGTAGAACAGATTAGAAGATTGCAGACACAACTCCAAACACACTCAACCACCTTATCTTTGACAAAGGGGCCAAACATGTTCACTGGAAGAATCATAGCCTCTTTAATAAATGGTGCTGGAAAAACTGGCTTTCCATGTGCCGAAGATTAAAACTAGATCCACGTCTATCACCATGCACTAAAGTCAAAGTGGATCAAAGATCTAAATATTAAAACACAAACACTAAATCTACTGGAAGAGAAAATAGGTAGAAATCTTGAAGACATAGGTATAGGCAGAGACTTCATGAACAAAACCCACACTGCACAGGAAATACTACAAAGAATCAACAAATGGGATCTCACCTTATTAGAAAGCTTTTGCACAATGACAATAATCACCAACAGAGTGAAAAGACAACCCACAGAGTGGGAAAAAATTATAGCCAGTTGTCCCTCAGACAAAGGACTTATATCTAGAAATATAAAGAATTGAAAAAAATCATACCACCCAAATTCAAAGACCCAATCCAAAAATGGGCATCTGAGAAGAATACACACTTCTCAGATAAGAAATACAAATGACAAATAAATACATCAAAAAATATTCAACGTCATTGTTCATTTGAGAGATGCAAATTAGAACAACACTGAGATTCCATCTCACTCCAGAAATCAACTGAACAAAACCCTATCATCAAGAAATCAACTAATAACAAGTGCTGGAGGGGCTGTGGGGAAAAAGGAACCCTTCTCCACTGTTGGTAGGAGTGTAGACTGCTGCAACTGTGGAAATCAGTGTGGAGATTCCTCAAAAAACTAGGATTAGAGGTCCCATTTGACCCAGCTATTCCCCTTCTGGCTATTCTTCCAGAAGAATTAAAATCATCATACCACAGCAATATATGTGCACCCATGTTTATAGCAGCACAATTTGTAACAGCTAAATCTTGGAAACAACCCAAATGCCCATCAATCAAGGAATGGATAAAAAAGATGTAGTATTTTTATACAATGGAGTACTACTCAGCTATAAAGAAGGATAAACTTGAGGGCTGGTGAGATAGCTCAGCAGCATAAGCGCCTGCCTGGCAAGCGTGAGGTCCTGAGTTCAATTCCCAGAACTCACATAAAGGAGAAAAAGGGCCGATGATATCGCTCAGTGGCACAAGCACTTGCTGGCAAGCACGAGGTCCTGAGGTTGACTCCCGGTACCCACATTAAAAAAAAAAAAAAAAAGGAAGGATAAACTTGAGACTTTTATAGGTAAATGGATGCAACTTGAGACCATACTCGTAAGTGAAATAAACCAGATGCACATGTGTAAACCCCATATTGTCTCCCTAGTATAAGATGTTAAAAGAGTAAATAAGATCCAAAATGTACAATAGATATTGTGAAATAGGAAGAAACTGTTCAAAAGGAAAGAGAAACAGGGATGGGGAAAAGGAGAAAAGAAGGAAGGGAAAAGAAAATAATAAATAAATAAATAAATAATATATACAAGATAGTTAAGATAGTTATACTACTAATTTCTATTAGTTCATTGTAGAGCAAGGTTTGTGCCTATATTGTTTGAACAGTTTTTCACGCCTATATCTTGTAATATGAGCAACTACTTTGAAGATAACAATATGAAATGTATTAACCATTGTTACTCTCCTATCTTATTTTGAAATTGTGTATCGTTTTGTTTTTTCTCTTTAAAATAAAAAATAAGTGTAATTTTATTTACTTAAAATTCACTGAGTAATCCTTCAATTAAAGAGAATACATGTAGCAGAAAAACAAAACAGAAAACCTAGTAACATTATAGGAACCTCCTTCTTTCTTCTCATTTATACATCCAATTGCTCTTTTTTTTTTTTTAATGTGGGTACCGGGAGTCGAACTCAGGACCTCGCGCTTGCCAGCAGGCGCTTGTACTGCTGAGCGATATCACCAGCCCTTTTTTCCTTTATGTGGGTACCAGGAGTCAAACTCAGGGCCTCGTGCTTGCCAGGCAGGCGCTTACACCGCTGAGCTATCTCACCGGCCCCCAACTGCTCTTCTTAATGCCACATTTTTTAACATGTCTAGTGTTTGGTTCTTCAGCTCTATCTCTACTGCTACCAGCTTAATTTGGGATCTCATTGTATCACTGGACCACCAAAAAGAACCAGCTCTCTCTGCCACCAATAATGCATAGTTCTAATCCATGCACTTTAGCCCCCAAAAGATAGTTCTATTTCAACGTTTCTCACTCCCAGATCTCTAACTGACTCTTTAATAAATGTCTACTCTTGTTTTATAACCACTTGCCTCTGTTAAGGATGTAATAAATTCCCTATCTATCTAAAATTATTAGCGACACTTATTTTAGAACTCTATTCTAGTAACTTTTACTTGACCCTAAATTCTTCTGTTTGTTGATTCTCTTTTACTATATTGGCTTTCCTGAAACATTTGGAGATCCTTATCTTTGTGCTCCGGATTCTGTTACACTTCACAGGCTTCTGATACAGCTCAGTTGGGGAGCAATACTCATATTGCTTTCAGTAGGAGTAGAGGAGGAACAGAACAATCCACCAGACATCCTCATTGTCTGGCCTTCTAGGCATGAGTATAGCCAGTTATGCAGAGTGCTTCCAGGAGGGTAGACCTTACTCCTACATGCAGTTCTCATAGAAACAGATTTTCAAGTTGGACCTAATTAGTACTAGAACATACAGAGGTCAAGGTGCCTGATTGCTCATGTTGCAGCAATGGTAACAAACCACCCTGGAACCCTTATTGCTCCCATTCATAGCTCACCTCTGGATAGGAGCATCATCCACAAGACCTCCTATCTAGTTTCAAAAATTCTTCAGTTTCTGATTTACCAAGAGTGGGATCTTCTCCTCCCACTTTTTTCCCCCCTGGCACTAGAGATACAACACAGGGCCCTCTACATTGAGCTACATCCCAGTCCTTTTTTATTTTTTACTTTAAGACAGGGTCTCACTAAGTCAACAAGTTGCCCAGGATGGGCTTGACTTTATGATCACCTTGCCTCAGCCTCAGTTACTGGGATTACCGAAGTGCACCACCACGCCCAGCATCCCCTTCTGGTGTCTATGTATGGCTACACGTACTGTGTATTTCTCTACTATGTCTATAGGTTTGGTGAAGAAAAGCAAAAAAGGTAATGAATGTTCCTTCTGCCTTCTTGAAATTGTCCAGATAACTTTTCTAAAATGCAAATAACATTATAAATTTTTACTTACCTATACTGCCTAATTTTCATAAATTAAGAACATACTACCTTTACAGGAATGGGGGGGCTAAAATTTTTAAAGTCTGTCTACTGTCCCTTCCTTTGTAAACTTATTTGGCTAGTCAAAAAAGATCTACTTCCTCTTTGTGTCACCATAATTCACATCTTTATTACCCTACATTAAATTTTTTTTCTTCCCCTTCTAGACTGTTATCTCCCAGTCTATGTCTTCTCTTTTTCTTCCTGGGAACTAAAGAATCTGAAATCTTATATATGCCAAATGAATGTTTTCTGGATAAATTTTTAAAATCAACAAATCTAAAGGAGTTAGGAATGGGCAGTTTGAAGCTTGTATGAATTGGTCTTGGAATGTCATTTATTCTTCAAAGGAAGATGTACACAGACATTTAGAGGGGTTAAGAAAGATGTGAAAGTTGTGCAATCACAGATTTTTAAGCTGAAAAATGTTTTTTGGAGGCAAGGTCTTGCTATATAATTCAGGCTGTCTTAAACTATGTAGCCCTGGCTGGCCTCAAACACATAGTAATCCTCCTGCCTTAACCTCCCAAGTGCTGGGATTGCAAGTGTACGTCACCACATCTGGTTGGAAAAAATTTTAAGAGAGCATCAAATCCAAATTCTAATGTTACATATTAAAGAACTGTGTCCCAAAGAGATAAACTGACCTGCTCAAGCTCAGAATTTCCAACAGAATATGGATTACAACTCAGGTTTTCTGATTCCCATTACAAAGCTCAATCAACCTCATGGACTTACTCTATTACTGTTCACATCTTTTGAGGCTTTGGCAAGAATAATAGCACCTTAACAGTTAAGTACTGCCTGAAAATAAAAGTTCTCCCAAAATAAACTCTTACCAAGATTTTAATCTATAAGCATTCTGCCAGGGCTTACCTTTGAGGACTGCTCTTGAAGACAGATACTAGTGCTGAAACTAGAGATTTTCTGAAGTGACCAATAACATACAAAGACATAAGCCTTGCTCTTTTTATGGCTATAGTCTATAATTTCATCAGACATCCTAAAAGCAAACATAGAAACATATTTCCTAACATAGAAAGCAATGTATATTTCCCAGATTTGACTGTGAGCTTATAAGGAAAAAAATAAGTTTCTGTCTGTTTTTTGTTGTTGTTGTCGTTTTTTTTTTTTTTTTTTTTTGGTAATAGACTATTCCTTCCCCCTATCTTGGAAACAAAAAGTTAGCAAGATGCAGAATTAGAATCAAAACAGAATTTTCACTATGGTAGTTTCCAACTGAGAACTCCATCCCAACCACTCTAGGTATTCTTCCACTCTAATAGGATGCTATAAGACCATTTTTTATAATGTGGTTATAACACCACTGATATGAGCCTATAAAGAAATTCAACTCCTGATGCCCAACAAAACAGCCACATGGCCAAACCTGAGTAACTCAGCTAGCCGAGGCCCACAAAGGCACCTGGGCAACCCTTGGCCACTGACGCGTGTCCCATGTAAGCCCACCAGTACAAGAGGACCCCATGACAGCCCTCAGACATTGATAATCACCCACCCCTGCAACACAGCCCCGCGTAGACCATAAATACCGACAATCATCCCACTCCTGGGAGTGTCACACCATGCCAACCCAGGCCTGCCAAACTAGCCTGGCCACCATGTACCCCTCACACATAGGCAAGGCAACCTGCCAACCCTATAGGCAGCTATAATGCACAGAAATGCTGATGAGCCCTCCTCACCTAGAAGAGCTACATCATGACTGGCAGAGGAATCCCATAAATCCCTACAACCTAGGTGAGTGACACATCCCAGGAATCATTAAAGTTGACTACAGCTGAAGAATCTACACAGAGATTACATACTGCATCCACTTGGACAAAAACCAATATACTCTACCCAACCAACACCCCAGGACTCACTGCCAGGAGAAAGTCGTTTACTATGAAAGCCTCCCTATAAAACTGGGAGTGGCAACCGATCCACCTGATATGCAAACAATACTGGGGCCTAAGAAACATGAAAACAAAATGTAAGGATGCCTTCAAAGAAAAATAGCAACTCCAGCAACAGATCTCAAAGCAAATTGCCTAAAAAAGAACTCAAAGTAATGATTTTCACAAATCTCAACAAGATACGAAAGTACAGACAAAAAATAAATGAAATTAGAAATGAATGAGAAATCCAGCAGACATAATGATCATAAAAAGAACCAGACAAAAATCTTGGCATTGAAGAACTCAATAAATGAAATTAAAAATATCATCAATGGGACTGGGAGTATTGCTCAGTGGAAGGGCATGTGCAAAGCCATAGGGTAAATCTTCAGCATCGAAAAATATGTTATAACATATATTTTGGACTGTAGAGGATTGATAATATATACTAATATAATATATACTAATATATACATATTATATATATTCTTAATAACAAACCAGATCAAATAGAAGAAAGAATTTCTGAGCTCAAATTCAGGTCTTTTGAATAACCCAATCAGATTTTTAAAAAGAAAAAGAAAGCTGAAGAAAAAAAAAGAAGAAATTCTATGAGACCTACAGGAATTAAGCAAGCAAATATTCACATTACAGATGTGCCAAAAGAAGAAGAGAAAGGAAAAGGCATAGAAACCCTATTTAATTTAATGAAATAATTGCTGAAAATGTTCCAAATCTTGAGAAAGATACAGACATTCAGGTCCAGGAAGCTCAAAAACTTTAATTAGATTTGTGCAAGAAAGGTCTTCTCCAAGCCATGTAATAGTCAAACTATCAAAAGTCCACAACAAAGAGAGACTGCTAAAAACAAGAGAAGAGCATGAAATCAAATATAAGGAGATCCCCATTAGACTAATCTTAATAGATTTTTCAACAGAAGCCTTACAAGCCAGGAAAGAATGGGATGATATATCTAAACTCTTGAAAGAAAAAAAAGCTGCCAACAAAAAATACTGTACAGTACTCAGGAAAATTATCCTGCAGAAATGAAAAAGATACAGACTTTCCAACACAAACAAAAACAGAGGGAACTCATTATTACCACACAGCCTTATGAAAAATGATTACAGGATTCCTATCTTAAGAAGCAAAAGAATTATAACTATCATCATCAGAACAAGAAAATGTATATACAACTCACCAACAGAACAGACATAGAAAAGAGAAAGGGAAAATAATCAAACCATGTCAATACAGAAAACCACCGAATTGCAAAGATGAACAAGAGGAAGAAAGGATGTACAAAGCAAAAAGAACAAACAATAATAAATGACTGGAGCAAGTCCTTTATCTATCAGTAATAACCTTGAATATGAACAGATTAAACTCCCCACCAAAATATTTATTTTTAAAAATATTTTATTTTTATTAGTACATGTTTGCTGTATATAATGATTACATTCATTGTAAGGAATTGGTTCAGGTACATAATACATCTCAATTCTTTTTTTCCCCTTCCACTCCACAAAGAAATACCAGAGTTGAACCAAACCTTCAAACAAATGGACTTAATAGATATTTACAGAGTGCTCCTTCCAACAACAGAATACACATTCTTCTCAGCAGCACAGGGGACTTTCTCCAAAATAGATCACATACTAGCCCATAAAGCATGCTTAAGTAAATACAAAAGAATCAGAATTATTCCATGCATACTATCAGGTCATAGTGCAAAGAAGCTAGAAATCAGTGACAAAAGCATCCACAGAAACTATGCAAACACATGGAAATTAAACAATAACTTCTCAAATAATCAATGGGTCTCAGGTGAAATTAATGAGGAAGTCAGACATTTTCTACAATCAAATGATAGTGCCATTACAACATACCAGAACCTATAGGACACGGTGAAAACAGTCCTAAGAGGGAAGTTTATAGTGGTGAATTCTCATATCAGAAAGGTATAGCAAGCTCAAGTAAATAAACTAATGATGTACTTCAAAGTCTCAAAAAAACAACAATCCAGGGCCGGTGAGATGGCTCAGTGGCGTAAGCGCCTGCCTTGCAAGCGTGAGGGCCCGAGTTCGACTCCCGGAACCCACATATGAAAAAGGGGCCGGTGATATCGCTCAGAGGCACGGGTGCCTGTTGGCACGCGAGGTCCTGAGGTCAACCCCCCGGTACCCACAAAAAAAAAAAAAAAAAAACAACAATCCAAATTCAAAGCAAGTTCAAGGAAGGAAATTATAAAGCTCAGAGCAGAAATTAATGAAATTAAGACTAAAGAAATGAAAAGAATAAATGAATTGAAGAGGTTCGTCTTTGAAAGAATAAACAAAACAGATAAACCCTTAGCTAATTTACCAAAATAAGGAAAGAAAGACCCAAATCCACGCACTTAGAAATGAAAAAGGAGAAATCACATCATCATGTTCCTATTTTTTTGTTTTGTTTTGTTTTGTGCTAACATTTGTGGACATTTATAGTGTAAAGACTTTGTTGCTTGTATAGAGACCTCTTTAGTCACTTTCTGATGATGTACTTTGGGCATGGCTAACTATAGTCCTTTGCCTCCATTCCAAGATCCAACCCCCTCGCTTAATTTGGGAGGGGAGGATGCAGTGTAATTAGCCCAACAACCAAGTTCTCTGGGAATGTACTCTAGTGTTGTTAATGTCACTAAGGTAATCTAAGTGTTGGCTCACAGAGAAATAACAACAATTATGTGACCCTCATAATATCAAGCAAATCAGCTACAGTAGTATCATCCAAGCCAAACTGGATATTAACATACCATAAGAACCAATTTTGTACTACCCTTAACCCTAGAAAAGAAATCTGCAATTACGGTGTAAACATTAAGACAACCCAGGTGTTGACTTATAGCTAATATGTACTAAATGTGACAGCTATATCTTTGCTAATGGTAGGAAAGAATTCAACTGTAATTTTATAGTAAATTATCAAAAGATTAATAAAGCTTTGTGATTATACTATTAAAGATATAGGACTTGGAAATGTGGGAATGTAAGAGGAAAATTTTCCACTCCACCATTTTCCCATCTAGGCAACCAAAATATTTAGACTGACTGAATGGATATAAATATCAAGACCTAATGATGGGCTACCTAAAAGAAATTCACTCACCAGTCAAGATACATATAGACTAAACATTAAGAGATAGGAAAATATATTCTATGCAGTCAGAAACCAAAAGCAAACAGAAGTAGCTACATTTATATCAGATAAAATGAATTTTAAGTCAAAAACTGTATGAGACAAAGAAGGGGGGGGTTCACACAGAATTTCTATTTGTAGTTTTTTGCAGAATTTCCACACTGATTTCCATAGTGGTTGTACTAGCTTACATTCCCAACAGTGTAGAAGAGTTACTTTTTAGATAAACTTGAGGCATTCTGTAGGCAAATGGATGCAACTTGAAAACATAATTTTTTTTTTTTTTTTTTTGTGGGTACCGGGGGGACGACCTCAGGACCTCACGCGCCAGCAGGCGCCCGTGCCACTGAGCAATATCACCGGCCCCTTTTTCGTATGTGGGTTCCGGGAGTCGAACTCGGGCCTTCGCGCTTGCAAGGCAGGCGCTTAAGCCACTGAGCCGTCTCACCGGCCCTTGAAAACATAATTTTAAGTAAAATAAGTCAGACACACAGCTTAAATATTGCAGTTTCTCTTATATGAGAAACTCAGATGACAGAGAGAGAATAAAAATAAAATGTCCATGCTACTCAAAGCAATTTACAGATTCAATCCAATCTCCATCAAAATACCAATGGTATTCTTCATTGAAAGTAGAAAAGACAGTCTTAAAATTCATATGGAGGGCCGGTGAGATGGCTCAGCGGCATAAGCGCCTGCCTGGCAAGTGCAAGGTCCTGAGTTCGACTCCCGGTACCCACATACGAAAAAAGGGCTGGTGATATCGCTCAGCGGCACAGGTGCCTGCTGGCGTGCGAGGTCCTGAGTTCGACCCCCGGTACCCACCAAAAAAAAAAAAATTCATATGGAACCACAAAAGACCCTGGAATGGCCAAAGCAATCTTAGACAAAAAGAACAAAGCTAGAAACATCACAATATTTGATCTCAAGACATACTACAAAAGCTACAGAAACCAGAACTGCATGGTGCTAGGATGAAAACCAACACATAGACAATAGAGGAGAACAGAGAACACAGAAATAAATTTCCATACCTATAGCCAACAGTGCAACTAAACATACTGCTACAATTTATATTTAGATGTCCCCCCCAAAGCCTCATGCACTCATAGGTGGGGCTTTTGGAAGGTGACTGGATCATGGGTGTATAACACTCATCACTGGATTAGTCCACTGATGGGTTTACAGCTGGGTATGATGTTGGGAGGTGAGGCCTGGTGCGAAGAAGTGGGTCACTGGGGCATAGCCTGGAAGGGTGTGTATCTCCTCCTCCCTTGATCTGCTGCTGCTTCCTGCCTTCCCTGCCATGAACCATTTCTCCTCTGCAATGACTCTGCCATGCCGCCTTGCCTTGGAGCCAGCTGACTATGGACTGAAATCTCTGTGAACTGTGAGCTGAAATAAACCTCTTCTTTAACATGTGGGGGTCGCCTACTTTGTTCCAGTAATGAGGAAGTAATTAAGACACATACATTAGAGAAAGGACAATCTCCTCAATTAATGGTGCTGGTAAAACTGGATATTCGGAAGAATGAAACTAGTCCCTTATTTCTCACCATATGCAAAAACTAACTCATAATGGATAAAAACCTAATTGTAAAATCTAAAACTATGAAACTGCTAGGAAAAAAAAGCAGAGGAAACACTTCAATATATCAGTATTAGGCAAATAATTTTTGGGGAAAGACTCCAAAAGCTAAAACAGACAAATGGGATTGTATCAAACTAAGAAGCATCTGCACAACAAAGGGAACAATCAACAGAATGGACTGATGACCTGCAGAATGGGAGAAAATACTGATCATCCAACAAGAGATTAATAGCCGGAATATATATGGAACTCAAAAAATTCAACATCAAGGAACCAAATAGTACAATTTAAAAATGGGCAAATACTATAATCTGAATACAAATTTCTGAAGTTATACAAATGACAAATACATTTAAAATGTTCATAACTAATCATTAGGGAAATCCAGATAAAAATCACAATGAGCTAGCTATCGTCTTATCCCAGCTAGAATAGCTACAATCAAAAAAGACAAAAGATAGCAAGTGATGGCAAAGATTTGGAGAAAAGGGGACCCCTATACACTGTAAATTAGCCATTATGGAAAGCATTAGAGAGCTTCCTCAAAAAACTGAAAATAGAATTGCCACATTATTTAGCTGTCCCACTACTGAAATGAAAGCAATATACAAAAGAGATATCTGCACTCTCATGTTGCAGCACTATTCACAATAGCCAATTTATAGATCAACTGTAAAAACTGAATCCAGTGATTAAACGGAAGCTAGTATTCTAAAAAAAAAAAAAAAAAGAATCAACCTAGGGTGTCCATCAACTGGTGAATGGATAAAGAAAATGTAGTATACAAATGGAATATTATTCAATCATAAAAAGAATGAAAGCCTAGCAACTGAAACAAAATGGATGGAACTGGAAGAATTGGTTAACCAAAATAAGCAGGCACAGAAAGACAAATATCATAGGTTCTCATTCATATGTGGAAGCTAAAAATGCTGATTTCATAGAAGTAGAGAACAAAATAGTGGTCACTAGAAGATAGGAAAGGTAATAGGAGGATGGATAGAGTGAAGTGAGAAAAAAATCAAAATTCAGTTTTAGACAGGGGGAATAAAATTCCAAAGGTCTACAGCACAGTAGGGTAACCAGAGTTCACAAAAATTTATCATATACTTCATAAAGAACTAAAGGAGAGCAGTTCAAAGCTTTCCAATCTAAAAGAAATACTAAATGTTTAAACCCAAAGAGCACTGGGTTCCATAAACACATCCCTTACTTTTCTACTGTAAATTTTTACTTTAGTCTAACCAGCTGTGCATCTCAGTAGCTGCGCCTGGGGGATATAGGAAGCAATCTTTGTGTTTACCCACTTGGTGCAAAGAAAGGCAAGGTGTGTGCACGTGTACAAAACACGTGTCAAACCAGGACTTAATACCCACATAATGCTCCGACTAATAGGTTTTGGGTATGTACATACCTGAGCATCACAGAGGGTATAATATACCCACACCAGTCTAGGATTTGTTTTTTAAGTTTTCTTTTGATTTTTCTGGTAGAAGTAGCCCAATTCAGTACAATGGCACATGAAAAAACAGATTTGCAAGTTTTGGAGGAGGAGAAAAGTGAATCATGAGATTATTCATGCATGGATGATGAAGATGATCCACTATGGTAAAATACATGTTTTCATAACAGAAGAGTGGTGTGAGTATATGATGATGATGACGATGATGACAATGACAATAATGACGACAACTTTGACGCTGGCCATGTGAGCCAAAGTTCCTGTGACAGTGAAATGGAGAAATAATAGATTGATACACACATGGAATGCAGACCTCCTTGATTCAGATGACAAACAAAACAGCAATGTGAGTACATATTTCACTAGTGGAAATGTTTCAAAATGGTCACACAACCAAATGGAATGATCCGATGTTAGAAATAGGTCCGAAAATATAGTGAGGGTCTTGGCAGGGGTGAAACATATTGGACAGAATGCCAGCACTGTCATTCAATGTTGGAAATTGTTTGTAACAGATGAAATGCTACAAGATGCTGTGAAATACATGAAGGCTGAAATACAAGTAAAATGTTCTGTATGTACCAATAGCTGCATTCAAAATGTATTTATTATGACATCTCACTAACCAAAGTAAAAGCATTTATAGGTCAGCTGTACTTAGCAGGGATTTCTCATGGTAATCACAGGAATATAAAAGACTTATGGAAGAGAGATGGGTCAAAATATGGCATAAAAATTTATGCTCTTGTAGATGCAAAGACTTATTATGCTTTCAATTTAGAAATTCATCCTGGGGGCCAAGGATATAGCTCAGTGGCACAAGTGCCTGCCCAGCAGGCACAAAGTCGTGAGTTCAACTCCCGGTACCAAAAAAAAAAAAGAAATTCATCCTGGAACTCAGCCACCAGGTTATTTGTATAGTAATAAACCGAATGATGTGGTGAACAGACTTGTTGCTTCCCATCTCCCAAACTCATCAGAATGTGACATTTGACAATTGGCTTATTGGTTTCCAATTGATGTTACATTTGCTAACAGAGCACAAGTTGACCAGCCTAGGAACTGTACCCAGGTACAAAGAAGAAATTCCAAATGAAATGTTGCAATTTCAAAACAGAGAATTATATAGTACAATCTTTGGGTTTCAGAAAGATTTATGTTGGCCTCACATGTGGCAAAGAAAAACAAACTGGTATTGCTGATGTCAACATTGGACCATAATAGAAATATTGATACGGAAACCTCAACAAAACTGAACCCTGAGATGGAAACTTTCTATAACAAACCCAAAGGCAGAGTAGATGTTGTTGATAGGTTATGCAGCAACTATAATGAAACACAAAGCACTGGCCAATGGTTGTATTTTACTCTATCTTAAACATGTGTGGCATAGTTTGATAGTTTACAATGAAAATAACAAGTACAAAACACCACGGGGAAATTTTCTTAGGGGACTGACAAAACAGGAAGAGAAGAGAGGTGACAAGAATGGCCTGCTACATAGGAAAGAAAAGCTACACACATGTGCTGTCAGTGTAAGCAAGACATGTACATGGAACATGTAATTGTCATGTGGGAAGATTGCCTTGGGTGTGACAGTTGGAGCAAAGATTATTTCTGTGGTAGATTTTTGTTTGTGTTTACATTGTAGCTCACATAATTTTTATTTTTGATGTTATCTCTTAGGTTTTGTAAACAAGTACACAGCTGAGGTGAAAATGTGTCTATTCTAAGCACTCATTACATGTTTGATATTTTATTTTATTGACATCTTATTTTCTTATTATTTAGGTGTGACAACTGAAGTAAAGATTTTTTTTGTAGGGTGCTATTGGTATTTTCATTGTAGTTCATGTAAGAATATTTCTGATGTTATCTTTTAGGTTTTGTAAGCAAGTACTGAATTGATGTGGAAATGTTGATATTTATTCTAAGGGTACAATACATATTAAGAATTTAATATTTTATTTCATTGATATTTTATATTCCTGTTCACTACACATTGCATAATAAGACCCTTCTGACAAAACAGCAAAACCAGCCACATGTCAAGTATGTCCTACAAAAAGGCCAGGAAAGCAAAACACACATGCTGTTGGTGTAAGCGATACGTGGGTATGGAACAAGCTGTTGTCATGTGTGAAGACTGTTTTAGGTGTCACAACTGAAGTAAAGGTTGTTTTGTAGAGTGCTATTGGTATTTTCATTGTAGTTCATACAGGAATTTATTTCTGTCGTTCTTTTTTAGACTTTGCACACCAAAACTAGTCAATGTTGAAAATTCTGATGCTTTTTTATAAACACTCAATAAACATAAAAAATGGAACACTTTACTTTTGTGATTTTTCCTGTTAATCACTCATTGTTTAATAAAACTCATAAAATTAAAACTAATTCATCAATAGAAATAGTCTAAAGAGGGCCGGTGAGATGGCTCAGCGGCGTAAGCGCCTGCCTTGCAAGCGCGAGGGCCCGAGTTCGACTCCCGGAACCCACATACGAAAAAGGGGCCGGTGATATCGCTCAGTGGCACGGGTGCCTGTTGGCGCGTGAGGTCCTGAGGTCGACCCCCCGGTACCCACCAAAAAAAAAAAAAAAAAAAAAGAAATAGTCTAAAGAATAAATGTAGGTTTGACATACCCATGGTTATTAGCCTTTATGACAAAGAAATGTGTTATGCTCTTGAGAAACTAAAAATGTTAATTACTCTGACTTAATAAGTATACATTTTTTTTTTTTTTTTTTGTGGGTACCGGGGGGTCGACCTCAGGAACTCGCGCGCCAGCAGGTGCCCGTGACGCTGAGCGATATCACCGGCCCCTTTTTCGTATGTGGGTTCCGGGAGTCGAACTCGGGCCCTCGCGCTTGCCAGGCAGGCGCTTAAGCCGCTGAGCCATCTCACCGGCCCCAATAAGTATACATTTTTTACATGTACTGAGTTATCACACTGTACCCTATAAGTATGTATATACAATTTTTAAATTAAATTAAATTTTTTTTTTTTTTTTCTGAGACAGGGTCTATGTAGTTCAGGCTGGCCTTGCACTCACTATATAGCCCAGGCTGGCCTTAAACCTGAGGTGATCCTCCTACCTCAGCCTCCCAAGTGCTGGGATTACAGCCGTGTGCCACCATGCTCAGCTAGATACAATTTTTATCTGTCAATTAAGTTTTTTCTTAAAGAAATCTGATATATAAGAAATTTCCACAAGGCTTTGGCTACATAACCTTTATAAGGTATTTTCTATTTTAAATATTTGTAAGTACATTTTCTTCTCTTCATGCTTCTCACTCAAGACATCTCGGTTCCTTCCCTACTGGCTGTGAAGAGATCTGCAAAGGTTCACAAACACTCAAGTGTAAATATATGTGGACTCTGGACATTGCCATTTTCACAGAAGCACTGAACAAAATGAAAGGAAACTGCAAACCAAGTGAGCTTCAGACAGAGTGATTGGAATGCCACTGCACATTGTTTGTTATGTTTAATTTGCATACAGATGATGAACTAGAGGAAGGCAGCTATGTGAAAACAAAAAACGGATTAAGAATAATGGGTCTCAGCAAGAAAAAGTGCCCATAAACTACCTAAAAGATAAGAGGACAAAAGCCAAAAATCTGAAATGCAGACCCAAGACAATATTATTGCAAACATGAAGTATGAGAGACAGGTTTTTCCGCTCATCAGATGTATATTTATTTCCCAAAATAAATAGCCCTGATTAGCCAAAAAAGTCTGGAGTATTAGTCACAATATTCACTAAACCATCCCTAAACAAATAAATGAGAAGGTGAATGTCATTATTAAACCAGTGATCCTTTTCTAGCTTTTAATGGTAAACAAATTGATTTTTTTTTTCTTAAATCAAAACTGCATTGAAAATCATTTGTCCAACACCTCTTTAGATATTCCTCTCATAAACCCCTAGAAGACTAACAAATTTGGTGTCTGAAATATTAGCTACTATTGACTCTAAAACTGGAAGTGTTTGGTTACAATTCTGATGTGTTTTGTACTCTTCACTCTGAAACTTATAAAATACTATTTGTAAAAAAGTAATAGAGAACAGTTTATGGTCTGTTGCACTAAGAACTAAAAGCTAATGAAATTTAAAAGCAATTTTTAGGAATCTGGAATATGTGAAAATTGAAGAACATATATATCTATATATATATATATTTTTTTTTTAACCTCTAGCTAAAACACCTTAAGAGTTTAAGTTATATCAGTATGTTAAATAAGGCTGATTTTCCCCTAAAATTAGCAAATATGAGTTTTCTTTTCTTTTCTTTTAAAGAGAAAAAAATAGAACAAAATTTCAAAACAACATAATAGGAGGGTAACAATGGTTAATACATTACATATTGTTATCTTTAAATTGGTTACTCAGGGTACAAGATATCAGCATTCAATTGTCCAAACATTATTAGCATGAACCTTTCTTTTCAATGAACTAAGCAAAATTAGTAGTGTATCTATCTTAACTATCTTATATATATATAATTTTTTCTTTTCCCTTCTTTCTTTTCCCCATTCCCCCATCCCAGTTTCTCTTCCCTGCAAATATGAATTTTCAATGTATAACCATCAAGAAAAAATTAGGTGGGTAAAGCAGGGCAATACTAAAGAGAATATATTATCAAATGTTCTCTCAATGTCTTTTAGATGGGAAGGTAAGTGGTTAAAGGTACCTTCAGGCAGAACTAAAAGAGACTATAAAACTGCACCCTAGAGAGCGCCGAGTAATGAGTCAGTATCAACTGGTGAACGGGACTCTGTGGTCTGCCTCAGTGCTTAGTCCCACGCTACCCTGTTCATATTTTTGACAATGACTTGTTCAGATAATTCAAAAATGGGATCACTGTATCTGTTAACAATACAAAGCTGAAATGGCCAGACAACACAACAAATGAAAAAAATTTTAAGTGATCTAAAGAGTAGAATCGTGGGTTAAAAACAACATAACTTAAGGATAGGTATGTGAATGTTTTTTGTATTCATTGTATGTTAATATTTTTATATACAGTATTCTTTTACATCTACTTAATATTTATTTAAAACATTTTTAGGATTTCCACATGCAAAAGAATGGAACTGGACCTATATCTTACACTATACATAGAAAACAACTCAAAATGGATAAAAGACCTAATCATAAGACCTGAAACCGGGCCGGTGAGATGGCTCAGCGGCGTAAGCGCCTGCCTTGCAAGCGCGAGGGCCCGAGTTCGACTCCCGGATCCCACATACGAAAAAGGGACCGGTGATATCGCTCAGTGGCACGGGTGCCTGTTGGCGCGCGAGGTCCTGAGGTCGACCCCCCGGTACCCACAAAAAAAAAAAAAAAAAAAAGACCTGAAACCATAAAACTCCTAAAACAAAACACAGAGGAAAAGCTCCTAGACATCAGCCTTGCCAACAGCCTCTGGGTATCATACCCAAGGCTATAAAAGCAACATCAAACCAAATGATATCAAACTTCGAAATTTCTGCACACCAAAGGAAACCATCAACAAAATAATAAGGCAACCCAAGGGATGGGAAAAATATGTATAAACTATGTATCTGTAGGGGTTTAATATTCAAAATTTATTTTTAAAAACTCATACAACTCAAAAGAAAACATAACTTGACTTGAAAAATGTACAAAGGGGCTGAATAGACACTTCTCCACAGAAGACATAAAAATGACCAACAAGTACTATATATGAAAAGATGCTCAACATAACTAATCATCAGGGAAATGCAAATTAAACTAACTATGGGATATCAGGGAAATGCAAATTTAACTATGAGATATCATCACCTCACAACTGTTATGATATTATTAAACCACAAGAAATAAATGTTGGCAAGGATGTGAAGGGAAGGGAATCCTTGTACATTGTTACTGGCATACAGACTGGTACAGCCATTATGAAACAATATGAGGGCTCCTAAAAAAATTTAGAATTTTAGTCCTCCCTTAACCACAGTTAAGTTTTTTATGGTTTCAGTTACCTTATTTATAGTCACTGCACTCTGAAAATACTAATATTTGTCTTAACTCTCTCAAGAGAGACAACAGCCACACAGCTTCTATTATATCATTAGTTACTGTTTTAACCTTTTACATGCCTAATTTATAAATTTAAATTTATCATTAGGTGTTTATGTATGGGAAAAAACATGTGGTGCAGCACCTGCCTGGCAAGCATGAGGTCCTGAGTTCGATTCCCAGTACCAAAAAAAAAAATAAAAATAAAAATCTGTACTCTTGCTGGGCATGGTTGTGCACACCTGTAATCCCAGCACTTGAGAGGCTCAGGAAGGAGGATTACCACAAGTTTGAGGCCAGCCTGGCAGCCTGGAGTACATAAGAGAGACTCTGCCTAGAGAGAGAGAGAGAGAGAGTTTTGCAGTCTCATGTTCATTGCAACACTGTTCACAATCACAATAGCCAAGATATGGAAACAACCTAAGTATCCATTAACAGACAAATAGGTAAAGAAATTGTAGTACATGTATAGAATGGAATATGATTTAAATCTTCACAAAGGAGATTTTGACATTTGCCACATATGGATAAAGCTGGAAGGTATTATGTTAAGTGAAATAAGCTAAACACAGAAAGAAAAATATTTCATGATCTCATTTATACATAGAAATTTCTAAAAGCCAAATATACAGCGATGGAGAATAAAATAGTGGTTATGGGGAATGTGTAGATTGAAGGATACAAAACAGATGATATGTAGGATGAATAAGTCTAAAGATCTAAGGTACAACATGAGGACTACAGTTAATAATAGTGTATTGTGGGCCGGTGAGATGGCTCAGCGGCTTAAGCGCCTGCCCGGCAAGCGCGAGGGCCCGAGTTCGACTCCTGGAACCCACATACGAAAAAAGGGGCTGGTGATATCGCTCAGTGGCACGAGCGCCTGCTGGCGCGCGAGGTCCTGAGGTCGACCCCCCGGTACCCACAAAAAAATAAAATAAAATAAAAAAATAATAGTGTATTGTGTTCAGTATTTTTGCTAAATGGAAATGTAGGTAGTCTTGCCATCAGTAACCCTGAAATAATGGCATGTAGTATGTTAATTTGTTTCACTATAGCAACTGTTTTACTATATATATTTATATATACTTCATAACATCATGCTATATACCTTAAATATACATAATAAAATTTACTCTAAAAAGACAATTCTTTAAAAATTAAAGCTAAGTAAAGCACTGGAATAAAGCACAGTATGAAGACATTTCTCTATACTTGTTCATATAAACCTCCAAACAATCCTATTAATGAGGCATTCATACCCTTATTTTATTTGAAAAAAGGTCCAAGGGTACTTTCCAAATAAATGGTGGAACCCAAATCTTTCTGCCCCGAAGCCCATGGCTCATTTTACTAAACCACTCTCTGTTCTTTATTTAAAATAAAGACAGGAGGACCTGGCTTAGCAGCCAGTTATGAAAATAGGTTAGACAAGTAAGTAGATTATTGGTCAGCAGACTGACTGACTGACTTACAGGTTCATACAACCGAAGTATAGATTAATGAAAACAAAATATGGGACACAGCTATTAAAAAAAATTACAAACTCAGACTACCTTAACCACACAGATTAAATAGACTCACTCTAATCAGTACTGTCAGACTCATATCTGAACCATGATGTGAGACTGTGAATACCACAATTTAAAGGAGTTACAAATTACAGACAATCCAGAAGGACTTCCAAAAGTATCTCAAAACAATGATACACAAGAAACAGGCTAGTTACCTTAAAATACAGACATCAAAGTTATTAAATATCTAAAGATTTAATATACCAAAATGGTCACAGATTTCTCCTGTACAACTTCAGAGAGATGTAACACCAGTAAGTAGGAACAATAAGGAAATAGATGTCAGACCATTATTAGAATTTTCTAACATCAGAAGACAGTAATTTGAAGTGGCTATTTCCGTATTACTAAAGATAATCAAGAAGCAAGGTGGTGCCGGTGAGATGGCTCAGTGGCGTAAGCGCCTGCCTGGCAAGCGCAAGGGCCCGAGTTCGACTCCCGGATCCCACATATGAAAAATGGGCCAGTAATATCGCTCAGCGGCACGGGCGCCTGCTGGCACGCGAGGTCCTGAGGTCGACCCCCCGGTACCCACAAAAAAAAAAAAAAAGAAGCAAGGTGGACCAAATAACCAAAAGTTCCTTACAAATCTCAGGTTCTGTTACCTCAATCTTTACCCTTATTATGTGATCCTTGTTTTCTAGAGCAAATTATATCCTTTACTTTAACCGCATGTTAGTCATTTATTAGCATTTTATATGCATCTTCCCATAAAACAAATGTCGCCAATTATGTTTAAATTGGCAGTCAAGTCTACAAAAGCTTATTTTACCAAGTTTTTCTACTGCATTAATTATAGCTGAGTCGCATTTTATTTGCTTTTATCTTTCTCAAATTCAACCTAGGCTTCACCCCTATAACCAGTCTCCCAAATGGGGAGAGACACCACTGAAGAATCAACCTGAGGTCTGAGCAGATGAACAGGAGCCACCAGAACAAGGCAACTCGAAGAAAAATGACTTTACTTCCCCTGAAATGGTTGTCCCCTAAAGAAACATCCCAAGTAATTTTTTAGTAAAACAATCTGTCTTTTGCAGCATTTCACCTTTGTGCACAGAATGCCCCATTCCCCAATCCCCTAATTTCAGTGCTCTCCAGTTCTCTAAGGCTCCCCACACCACAGTACCCTACCGCTAGCTCTATTCCAGTTGCCCCAATTTAACATCATGTTCTCATCTCTAAAATTACATTTCTTCCTTCCAATCATGGCTCCCTCTCTGAAAATTCTATCAAGTAGGGCTTCAAAGGCAATCTGGTTTAAACAATTTATAAAAATGACTATAGGCTAACCAAAGGCATCCAAAGAGCAAGAATTTATCTATCTAAATTAATGCTTAACAAACAGAATTTGGGACAACATAAAGTGAAATTTTAAAAAATCATCAGACAACATAGATGAAAATTAAGTTGAATTTGATGAAGATAAAAGGAAAGATATTTCTGTAAAAAGTGCATCTTAAGCTTTGTCTGAAATGAGCTTCCTAAAGTGAACTGTTTCATAATTTTTCTTCCTATAATTCTGAGTTTTCAAATCCTTTAAGAAGCTTAGTTTCTAACAATCTTATTTCTGGATAAGGGAAGGGATCTCTGATAATAATTATAACTGGGGAAATGACTTGTAATAATTGCACATATGATTAAACTGTAATTTTATAAAATCTTGAAAAGATTTATCAAATATTAATAAACAGAAAGTTAGAAAAATTCCAAGACTAAAAAAAAGAAATATATGTACTTTTCTCAAATGGCACCTGCTCTGTCATTATGACCTGTCAAACATCAACAAATATCGTAGAAAAAAAAACTATAAATACAGCTTTAAAACAGTTATAAAGGATGATTTTTTTAAAAGGCTGGTCAGATACAGTAAAAACAACGGAGAAGGATGGGGAGGATGACAGAACATAGAGGTGACAGGGCACCTCTGTCTTTTGAAATAAAAATATAATAATCTACCTACAGATAATCATGAGTTGATCATACATATAAATGAAGGTAAAATTTATGTATGAGTTTTTGTGAGAACATTTCCTATTTCTCTTAGGTATATATCTTAATAGTTAAATCGTTAGATCATTTTTAACTCATGTTTAATCATCTGGGGAACTACCAGGCTTCTCCATAAGTGGCCATATCATTTTACTTTCTCACCATAGTAATTAGGGGTTCTGATTTCTCCACATCCTTATCAACACTTGTTATTATCTGACATTTTAATTCTAGCCATCCTAGTGGGTACAAGGTGACATATCACTGTGGTTTGGATTTACATTTCTCTGTTGGCTGTTTTCTTGTGAATTTCCTTTATAAATCATGCATTTTGTGGTGAATCTAAGAAATCTGTCTAACCCAAAGTCACAAACAAAGGATTTATAATATGCTTTTTCTAGAAGCGTTACTGTTTTAGGTATTACATTTCATTCTATGATCCACTTGAAGTTTTTTTTTTAACATGGCATAAGCCAAGGTGTGGATCAAAGTTCAGTTTTCTGCACGTGGATATCCAATTGTTCCAGCACTAGTTGTTGAAAAGACTACTCGTTTGTAACTGAACTGCTCTGGTACCTTTGTCAAAAATCAATTTATAACAATCCTAAAATTCATTTGGAATCAGAAGAGACCTAGAATAGCAAAGGCAATTCTGGGCAACAAAGGCAAGGCAGGGGGCATCACAATCCCCAACTTGAAATTATACTATAAAGCTACTGTGATAAAAACAGTGTGGTACTGGCAAAAAAACAGATCTGAAGATCAATGGAACAGATTAGAAGATGCTGAAACAACCCCAGACATACTAAGCCACCTTATCTTTGATAAAGGTGCCAAACACATTCGCTGGAAGAAAGATAGCCTCTTTAATAAATGGTGCTGGAAAAACTGGCTCTACACATGCCGAAGATTAAAACTAGACCCATATCTTTCACCATGCACTAAACTAAATTCAAAATGCATCAAAGAGCTAAATGTTAAAACAGAAACATTAAATCTGCCGGAAGGTAGGATAGGTAAAACCCTTGAAGACATTGGTGTAGGCAAAGACTTTATGAATAAAAACTCAACCGCACGGGAACTATCCCAAAGAATCAATAACTGGGATCTCATCTTATTAAAAAGTTTTTGCACAGCAAGAGAAACCACCAACAGAGTGAAAAGACAACCCACAATGTGGGAAAAAATGTTTGCCAGCTGTTCCTCAGACAAAGGATTACTATCGAGAACATATAAAGAACTAAAAAAAATCAGACCTCCCAAATTTAAAGACCCACTCCAAAAATGGGCATCTGAGATGAATACACATTTCTCAGATGAAGAAATACTAATGGCAAATAAATATACAAAAAAATGTGCAACATCACTAGTCATTCGAGAGATGCAAATTAAAACAACACTGAGATACCATCTCACCCCAGAAAGAATGGCTACTATAAAGAAATCAACTAATAAATGCTGGAGGGGCTGTGGGGAAAAAGGAACCCTTCTTCACTGTTGGTGGGAGTGTCAACTGGTACAGCCACTGTGGAAGTCAGTGTGGCGATTCCTCAAAAAACTAGGGTTGGAGGTCCCATTTGACCCAGCTATTCCCCTTCTGGGTATCTTCCCAGAAGAATTAAAAACATCGTACCACAGCGATATATGTGCACCCATGTTTATAGCAGCACAATTTGTAATAGCCAGATCTTGGAAACAACCCAAATGCCCATCAACTGAGGAATGGATAAGAAAGATGTGGTATTTTTATACAATGGAGTACTATTCAGCCATAAAGAAGGATAAACTGGAGACTTTTATAGGTAAATGGATGCAACTCGAGAAAATACTCATAAGTGAAATAAACCGGACGCACATGTGTAAGCATCGTATTGTCTCTCTAGTATGAGAAACTGAAAGAGTAAATAAGATCCAAAATGTACAATAGACACGGTGAATCAAAAAGAAACTGGTCAATAGGAAAGAGAGACTGGAATAGGGAAAAGAAAGAAGGGAAAGGGAAAAAAAATTGTATATATATATATAGGATGGTTAAGATAGATACATTACCAATTTTACTTAGTTCATTGAAGAGTAAGGTTTGTGCCAATAATGTTTTGACAATTGAATGCTAATGTCTGGTATCCTGAATAACTAACTTAAAGATAATACGTAATGCATTAACCATTGTTACCCTCATATTATGTTGTTTTGAAAATTTGTTCGTTTTTTTTGATTTGTTTTGTTTTTTCTTCTCTTTAAAATAAAAAAAAATCAATTTATATGTGTGGATCTAATCTTGGACTCTATATTCTGTTCCATCAATCTACTTGCCTATCTTGAAATCCATACCACTTTTATTGCAGTTATAGTTTTATAATAAGATTTGATGATAGCGTAAGTTCTAAAACTTTTTTCTTCCTTTTCAAAGTTGTTTTGGCTAGTCTAGGTCCTTTGCATTCCTATGTGAAATTGAGGAACAGCTTGTATCAGCTAGTTAGGGGGGAAAATCTTATGGGGATCTGACTGGAATTGCCCTGCATATATAGAATAGTTTGTAGAGAAGTAACATCTTACCAATATTTAGTCTTCTGATGTATAAACACAGTATCTTTTTCCATTTACTTATGTCATCTTTAATTTCTCAGAGTAGCAGCAACACCTTCTCAGTGTGAAAAGACCCTCACAGATATAAAACCTATGAGAGAAACCTGAGCTTCAAAAGAGGAAATTCAAGAAGGACCTGGCCAGAGAAAATGTACAGGGTCAGGTACAAAAGAAATGCATGTGTTCAGAAAGAAAAGATCAACATAGAGTGAGTCTGGAAAAGAGTGAATAGTGTGCAAAGACAGAAGCAATGAGAAGCAGCAGGGATCTGATAGCATATAAAAGGAGGATCCTAAAGAAGAAAAGAAAGGCTGTATAGAAAATACACTATAAAAAGTACAACTTCAGGGGCCGGTGAGATGGCTCAGCGGCATAAGCGCCTGCCTGGCAAGCGCAAGGTCCTGAGTTCGACTCCTGGTACCCACATACGAAAAAAGGGCCGGTGATATCGCTCAGCGGCACGGGTGCCTGCTGGCGCGTTAGGTCCTGAAGTCGACCCCCAGTACCCACAAAAAAAAAAAAAAAGTACAAATTCAAATCCCTACAAGAGCTGCAGTTAAAATGTGTAATGAGGCAATTATAAACCAATAGGAAAACACAAGGCCTGCGTCTAACTGAAGAGGGTACACGCTAGCCTTAAAGTGTTCAGATTCAACAGACAGTAAGACACTGTGCAGTCTAAACAAAATGGTGTGCATAGGTGGTTAAAGGAGATGCATGGGGGAAAACTTTGGCATATAAAGATACTTAAATATGAAAACCAAAAAGCTGCATAGAAGAGGAAAGCATATTGGATTAAAGGTTAGAAAGACAATTTTACAGCAATGAGTAGATCAGAAGTAGTAAGAGAGAAAGGGAGAAAGATGACACCAACATGTGGGAGAGGAGAGAAAAGGATCATGTATCAAACTAAGAACAAAAGGGGTAGACCAAGTTTAAAACAAAAGTGCATCTTTATTAATATAATTATTTACTGATATTTCATAAGTATGGCCACTAATTTGGCTTAGTTAACAGCAATGACAATCATTTACATTTACAGCTTAATGAACTTTTGTCTTTGCCCCTCCCTTCAATTAAAAAAAAGGCAAAACCTATTTATAAAGAGAAAAACATTATTTCATAGGTCAGGGTCTATGTCACTTGCATCTTTATAACATGCAGAGCAAGGCTCAGCCTACTCAGCCGAGCAAGCAGCCAGCACGAGGAGTCACACTCAAGCACTCAACAGTTTCAAGCTGCTGGCTAAGCAGCTACGGCTCTGCTTTAGGACCAGAAGAGAGGAAGAATTAAAAGGACAATTTCTCTCTTGGAGGAGCTTCACTGAGAGTTTCTGAGTTTTCTCTACTTTTGTTTTTAACATCTGGTTCAACACACTATAGAAGTTATTTACTTTGGGAAAAATAAAAATGAATAAAATTATAAATCTAGACTGTAACTTTCAGAGGGCCGCCAAATTAATAGCTTTTGTCTAGGGATGGTACCATGAATGGGCAGTTGCTTGTTTACTTGTTCTGTGGGTTTTTTCCTCCCTCTCTCTTTTTAACATTTTCCATTTTCTATGTTTCCATAATCTTTTTCTTAACTTAGACAAAAGCAAGACAGCCTTCTTCCAAACAATTTAGCATGAATCACTCTTAAGCTCTCAAAATGCCAAAAGTATAGATAAATTTTAAACCAAAATAAATGTCCCCAAAGTAAGTTATTCCTAAATGAATCTTTAATAATTTAGGAACTTCACAGGAAATATATTTTCGATTGTAAAAAATAAATTTTTTCAGTGCCTGGGATTAAACCCAGGGCCTCATGCATGCTAGGCAAACCCTCCACTGGCTCTTAATAGTAAATTTTTGAAAGTTAAAGATAAACTCTTTCTCAATGTTAAACAGCTATAATAACTTTTTCTGAGGCCCAGAGTCCAAGCAAAGGTCAAGACACGATAAGCACCCTTACTTTCTGGCTCACACACTTGCTTAGCAACCCAAAAAATCAATACCACCTCTGTCTACAGGTTGTGGGTGATTGATATAACTTTAGTAATTCTGCAGATGATGCTCACTATCCCACACTTAACCATATTTACTTTGTGTTAAATTACCTTAGATGTCATTCAATATTCACATCTTAAGCCACATACATTTAACTATCTATATGTTTAATTTTATTATTAAGTATCCCATCCTTATTAATGTGTCAGTATTCTTGATTTTAAGTCACAATTGTTAGGGACCAGAGCCTTCCTCATTTGCTCTACACAGAGCTTAATCAAATAAAATATAGGCAATGAAGATTATTACCAATGTTTATGAGACTGTATTATTACTGACAAATAAAAATTTACTAATTTTCAACTAAACTGCTCAAATGAATACTGACTGTCCTTATACCTGAACACATCAGCCACAGATCCCGAGCCAGAGTTCTAGGAGCCCATTCATTTGTTAGCATGTTTCATTATCACACCAAGTGATTCTAGAGTTAGCCAGAGAAAGTGCTGACACTAAAAACTTCCCACCATATATAACCTTATAAATCTCATTTTATAAATCTCATTTTAGTGAATGCTAAAAATTGGTAGTGGAAATGTGAGGAAAGTAAAACTTTCACACTCTTGACAGTAATGTGAAGAATAAAAAGAATAAAGTATAAATAAAATTTTTTTAAATAAAGTTTAAATAAAATAAAGAATTAAGTTTAAAAAATAAAATTGGTATACTTTATTAAATAATGTCAAATTATTCTCTGAAGTTGAAGAAGCACATATTCTTTAACACACAATTCCTATCCTTTACACACACACACACACACACACACACACACACACATACTTCTTTAATGCTCTCTATAGAAAGGCATATATGTTCACAAGAAGAATTTTCAGGAATGATCACTACAGCACTGTCTAATGATAAAACACTGGAAACCACCTAATAACCATCCAGAGGAATGTGACTGAGTAAGGTATAGTATAGCCATGAAATAGGTATTTCAGGGGGAAAGGAGGGGGGAAAATTGTATTACAAGAGTATAATGCAGTACGGCACATATCTAAAGTTTAAAGCAAGCAAAACAGGCCGGGCGTGGTGGCCCACGCCTATAATCTCAGCACCCAGGATGCTGAGGCAGGAGGATCGCCATGAGTTCGAAGCCAGCCTGGGCTACCTAGTGAACTCAAGGCCAGCCTGAACTACACAGTGAGACCCTGTCTCAAAAAAACAAAACAAAACAAAATAAAACATGCAAAACAATTACATTATTAAAGAAAACAAATATATTCAGGAGAGTGTCTCCTTTGGGAAATAGAGGTACATAGTTTGACTGGTGTTCCGCTCCTCTAAAATAAAATCTGAAGCAAAATATTCAGATGTGACTAAACTGGATATAAGATATATGGGATGATTTTCCTACTATCCTTTATTCTTTTCTGCATGTTTAAAATATTTCTATCAAGCCAGGCTATAAAGAGATATGGACTTGGTGGACTCTATTTAACAGATGGTTAATATCTGACCAAGAAAAGTAAATCCAGCAAAGAAGTGTCTGTAACAGAAGTCTGTTTTCACAGCTTTATTTCCATCTATGTGTGCTCAAGCCAGGTGCACACATAGGCACATATCTCATTTAATCATCCAACAATACTGCAAAAATGGAAGTATTACCATTATTCGGTAAAAAAGAAAATCAAGATTTTTTAGTTGGATGTTTTGGCTAACATCACATAGCTAATAAGCTACCAAGAACGCCTATAGATTCAAAGAAATTTTCACAACAACTCTAATGTTTCAAAGGTATGAGAGATGCACTCTTATTAAAAAGGATTTCATTTATACATTCAAAATAAGCCCCAAAGATGATACGGTTCCCCAAAACAGCTTAAGTCTGGTTTACATAAAGAAGAAAAGATACTTCATACTACTAGGCATATAGGTGAAGTACTGAGTTTAATTTTAGACTCAGAGATTCAAGAGAACATTGATAAAATGAATACTCATTACCAAAGGCAAATTCCAGTTGAATAAAATAAACTTTTCAACCATTTAAGTTTTTAAAAATTAGGGCCGGTGAGATGGCTCAGCGGTGTAAGCGCCTGCCTGGCAAGCGCAAGGGCCTGAGTTCGACTCCCGGAACCCACATACGAAAAAAGGGCTGGTGATATCTCTCAGCAGCATGGGCGCCTGCTGGCGCGCGAGGTCCTGAGGTCGACCCCTGGTACCCGCAAAAAAAAAAAAAAAAAAAAAAATTAAACTGAACTGCTTTAGGGATACAATCATTTCTCTTACCATACTGGTAGAACTAGTGCTCTCATTTAATTATAAAACACTGTGGGTTATGATACAAATAAAATACAGGCAACCAACTCTTTTTAATTTTATTAGAACTGTGATGTACTTGAACTTTTAACCTGTTGCCTCTAAAACATTTTTTCCTGATAAAGTTTAGGTAAGATCTCTCAATGTAACTATTGCATTATAGTACAAGGAACACTTTAGTGAACGAACCCTCTCTGAAGGTGCCCTAGAAGTTGAAAGCCTATCCTTCACACATGTGAAGGGCTCTTCTCTACTAAAAGGTTAGACTGAATGATAATAAACTTTTTCCCAATTCTCACATTCTATAAGCGCAAAGGTTAATATGTTCTTGATAAAGAAACTCCACTTAACACTAACAAAATACTCAGTAGCAGGGAATCAGAGGTAACACTAATGAAGTAGAAGAATCATAAAGTAATTAAATATGACCAAGTGAGGTGAAACAGAAAGTGCTGTTGATGTGATATTTGGAAAATAATGACCTTTGTCTCTACCGCAAACAAAAATTGAAACTTACCTTGCACCATGTAGAAAAATTTACTCCAGTGGATTAATGACCTAAAATGTGAACGCTAAAACTGTAAAACTCTTAGGAGAAAACAAATTTCTGTGACCCTGGATTAGGCAACAGTTTCTTAGATGGGACACCAGAAGCATGAGAAGAAATCAATAAACTGGACTTTATTAAAATTTAAAGCTTCATTCCTTACTCAAAGGTTAACCAAAAACAAAATAAACCATATGATAGAAAAATATGTTTGTAAAGAATATATCTGATAAGGGACTTGCATCCATAATATATAAAAATTCTCTCAGTTCAACAATAAACAGACAACAAAATTTAAAATAGGCAAAGTATTTGCATAGATATTTCTTCATGAAAGACATACAAGTGGCCAATAAGCACATGAAAAGCTGTTCAACAGAGTCACTACAGAAATACAAATCAGTGAGGACCCAGGATGTGGCTCAGTGGTAAAGCACTTGCTTAGCATGTTCAAGTCTCTGGGTTTCATTCCCCGCACAGGGGAAAAAAAAACTACAATGAGATGCCACTTCACACCCACTAGGATGGCTGGAACAAAAAGTCAGATAATATATAATTTTGAGGATGTAGAGAAATCAGAACCCTCACACACTGGTAGCAAGAATATAAAATGGTACAGCCACTTTGAAAACAGTTTTACAGTTCCTCGCAATGTTAAACCTGGCATTACCATGTGACCCTGCCGTTCTGTTCCAAGGTATACACCCAAGAGAAATGAAAACAAATGTGCATGTGAAAACTTGTATATGAAATTCGTAATAGTCAAACTCATAATAGTTAAAATGGAATACAATGGAGTATCATTTGACCACTAAAAGGAATAAAATACTGATACAGACTACAATATAAATGAACCATGAAAACATTATGCCTAGTGAAAGAAATCAGACACAAAGGTCTCATATTGTACGATGCCAGTCACACAAAATGTCCAGAATAGGCAAATCCATGGAGACAGTAAACGTGTTAATTGTTATCAGGGACTAAGGAAGAGGGAAACTGGGAGTGATTGCTACTGGTTACGGGATTTCTTTTTGGGACAATGAAATAGTCTCATATTATTAGATAGTAGTGATGGTTATGCAGCTTTGTAAAATACTAAATGCCACCAGATTGTAGACTTTATAAAAGCGACGTATGTTTTATAAACCATTCTCTATAACAATGAATAGGAAACTCTTCTTGAGAATATCAGAACGAAATACTAGATACTTTACCATAGTAAACAGATTTGACCAAATGACTCTCAGAGTAACAAAAGAACTTCAGGAAGCAAAGTACCAAGAAAATGTGTCCAGGTCAAGCCCTGGAGCTTTGTAACAAACACATTACCAAAGCTTAGTAACAACAAAGCACACACTACATGTCTGCCCCAAGCAGACAACACCCTCTGCCGCGGAGCCTGGACATGGGCACACATCTCAACACGGCTCTCCATGTACTCACCACCAACCACACAATTCTTTCTGCCTTAGTCTCTTACACATGTAAATACTAGTAGTCAGTATTTTAATCATTTTATTAATTATAAAACAATTCAGACAAAAAAGGTATTGAAAATAATTTTAACATATATACCTACCACCCAGCTAAAGAGGTAAAATACTACAAATGCACTTAAAACGTCTCTTTCTTTTAATAAATATCCTTTTAGAAAAAAGAATTTGTGACTACACCTTTGCTCTCTCAGTTAAACATACCCGCAGTAGCCCACTGAGTAAAATTAAAATCATTGTTCACCCAGGGACTCTAAAGTGACCTCTGACACATGATATTTGCCACCTATAAAATCTCTGTCACTCTCAATTTTAACAAGAGGGAAACTCTACCACATTTCAACAGAAATAGTAATGGAAAGAGAAGTTAGAAAAAGACCAAAGGGTTTCTTTCATTCAAATTTTTCACTGTCTCAGAGGCAAGTCTCCACCACACACATTTTCTTTTGCAATGTCAGTCTAGTACACTTCTCATTTTAATATCGACCTTATTTTTAAGGCATTTTTCACATATCCCATTAACCCTACAAGGTGGATAGCTATTTTTATAGCTATGACAGAACAAAATGATTAAAAGCACAAAATTGGTAATGAGCAGGGCTTGAATATGTTGTACTTCTTAGTGAAGTGGCCTCGGACACTTTACATAACCTTTCTGAACTGAAAAATAAAGATGATAATGTCTGGCTTACAATGTAGTTTTGAGGATTTCATTAGTTGGTATATTTAAACACTTTGCATAGAACCTAGTATAAAATAAGTAGTAAATGAATGGTAGCTGCTGCTGTCCTCGTGGTTAATTATGCAAGATCAAACAGCTCCTAGGCAGGGAAGCCAAGACTGAAACCTGGGTTCTTTGATTCCACACAACATTGCTTCTTTCTCAAAATGGTTCCTAGGAATCCTACCTGCAGAGTATACTCTATCGTTTCTCCTTTTTCATCTGAACACCATGGTGATCACTTCTGGATTTTAAGAATCAGAAGCTAGTAGCAATACCAACAACTGCCGACATTACAAAAGGACAACTAGCCATCATGTATGTCCCACAACACCATCCATAAAGTAGTCTAAGGCTCCCTACCCTCGAATTAAACCTTAATCAAACTTCCACATCAAACTGTCAACTTACAAGATACTGTATATAGAAGGCACAGCAACATAAAACTAAACCGAGATTCAGACTGTAGGAAATTCTATAGGACAAACCACCCACCCACGTTCTTCAGAAGATAAAAGGGGGGGGGTCTGCAAATTTAAAAAGATTAAAGTGATATTTCAACCAAGATTGATTTTTTAATTCTGCCACAAAAAAAGCCAATAACAGCCAGGTGTGGTTGTGCACACCTGTGATCCCAGCACTTGGGAGGCTGAGGCAGGAGGATCACAGGAGGTCAAGGCCAGCCTGGGCCACATAGCAAGACTCTGTCTCAAAACCAAAAATAAATAAATAAAAACCAATAATGCCACCCTGTGTATATCTTCTTGAAGGAGCAAATATTATAGTGACATACCAGTATATTTAGAACATCTCAGGCTTTGGGACATTTGTTTTTTTCCATTGTAAGTCAATACATTAGTATTCTTGTTCTTAAAAGAAAGGCACTAATAGTACATATAGCCTTTATTCTGTCTGTGCTACAATCTAAAATAAAAGTCTTATTCTGAAGAGTAATTTTAAAGACTACGCATTTACAATTGTTTAACCTCCCTCCAACATCTACAAGAGATGGCTGGAGCAAAGGTCAAAGGAACAACAACAACAAGGAGGAGAAAAGCCAAGAAGGAACATGTACGGAATTGAAGCTTAAAAGAAAACCCACACCATCAACAGGATTAGCTATAACAGGAACCCTCCAAGAAGTAAACCACCTATGATATGATTTAAAACATCTTAATGAAAATTACAATGCCTTGTCATCAAGAAGTAGTCAGCCTAAGATTAACTGAACGAAAACTAACCTGAAATTTCACTATGGGCACACACTGTAATGAAGATTACTTATTTCCATATTATTCCAAAAAGGATTTGAGACCGTTCACAGGGTCATTACAATTAAAAAGAAAAAAGTGAAGAAGGTGGGCAGAGAAAATGAAGGAGGAAAATAAAGTCAGAGGTAAGTTCACTACACAAACCATATGTCACAAGGTCCTGTACAGTTGCAAGGGAAATGCCACTCATTTGACTCAACTCCTTTCCAAAGAAACACCATCAGTTTTAAGAGTTCATGACAACTTAGTAACAGAAGTAAATCCACTGATCAAAGATAAAACAGCTTTTCCTGGTACTAAAGCCTGGGAAAAAATTAGTACATGGGTTCTAATAATATGATGCTGATAGCAAACCAAAATAACAATAACACCTCATCTTTATTCCATGGTTCCTGGGCCAGGCATGTTCCAAGCATGTTATATGCATAAACTCAAGAAATTCTCACAACAACCTTGTAGAAAAAGGTACAATTACAATCTTCATTTTATAGCTTAAAAGCTGAGGTACCAAGAGGTTAAGCAACACAACGTTAGAAGTCAAGCTGAGGAAATCCAGCTTCAGAGCCCACACTCCTAACCATTTCCTAACCTGTCATCCGTGAATAGGTGTCTCCCTTGGGACATGAGCATCTGCCTTCAACTAAAAGCAAACAAGTATCTGCTCATCAAATATTAGCTCATCTTTTGTTCAGTCTTAGTTCAGATCAGCTGCTAATAGTACCAGTGGTAGTAGCAATAACATCAACAAAGGCACTGAGATAAAGGAGATAATACGTTCTCAAGAATTCTACAGTAAGAGGAGCAGTAAATTTCATAAAGCTGTTTCTTTTAATGGCCCTCAATAAAGGTTGATTGCATTATACCAAAGAACAATTCTGTTAGAGCAGTTCTACCCCACTCTAAAACAATTCAATCAACATACATAGCTCTCTGGTATTATGGCTTGATCCAAGTAAAAACTAATTTTTTAAACCAATGTATTGAGTGTGTTTTAAGCAATTCTCAAAGAATGCTTTTCTAACTACTAGGTTTTTGACAAAACTTGGGCATCAAAGTAGATACCTACTTGCTACTCCATTCTGATTACTAACAATATGCATGTGTGTGTTTGTGTTTCTGATTGTGTTTGTGTGTGTGTGTGCTGCATAGCCAGCCAACTGCAGGCTCCAGTTAATATTTTCATGAAAATCAAGTAACTTAACCCAACAGACCCCTGTTGGCTAAACTACCCCTCCTTCACCCCCCACAAAAAGGATCTCATGAGTTATTATGGACTATGTCAGACTATGAAGAAGCCATTTTACCTTTTTAACAACTTCAGAACTATGTACTTCAGAAATAAAACTGTGGAAAAAATAAGTCTCGTGGATAAATAAGAATCTAGGCTTTCTAGTTCTGTACACCTGCACAATATTTTAACATGTACCCAACAGTCCTTAACCAACCAAGCATTAGAAAAGGAAACAAAAATGGAAAACATAAATTTTAATTGATTAGCAGTGTTGATAAAGGTTAGTGGGAAGCCCTCCGGGGATCCTCCTGAGGAGGAATTTTATAAAATTCTCACAGCAAAAGGTCTATACTAGTATCTGAAAGCTCTCCCCTCCCTCCCTTATCCTTTCTACCTTTCTCTTCTCTCCCTTGTCCTTTCTCTTCCTCCTTCCCTCCCCTCCCCCTTTTTTCACCCTATAATCTCACCAGCCAAACAGAATATGCACAAGTGTTCTGGATCTGTTATAGTGAAGCCAAATGTTCATTTTCTACATTTCAAACACTCACTCTAAAGATAGCAGCTAACTAAAACAAATTATACCTACGCCAAAAGTAAAGACATTTGTAAAATTTTTCCTTTAACTGTCCCAATGCACTTACAAGTTATTTTCTCAAATAAATTTAATAAAAATTCCATTTAGCTGGACATAGAAAAAAAAAAAATCCTCTGTTCTTCAATGACCCCAGCCAGGCCCTACCGATTTTGATATTTGTCTCTCTAAAGAAAATCAGTTCAGCTATAGTGAGACAAAGAAGTTTACTGCTCACTATTCTTGTTCTTACCCTCATTTTCTAGTCCCTCAAGTAATGCCCTATGACTACTTTTGGCCAATGGGCTATAAGAAGAAGTGATGTGGGTCACTTTAGGTCCAAAGCCATAGTAACCAAGGAAATTTCTTCATGTTCCAGAAGGTGCATGAAGTCCATTTTATTAACTATACAGCCTTTTTTTCCCCCATGTACCATGGGACAATGCCATAAGTACAATTCCAAATCCTATAAATATAATTCAAATCCACTTCCTCCAGGAAGCCTACACAGACCATGTTAGGCTCCTAGCACTACCACTAACAAATTTACATACATATACTGAAGGTAGAGCACTACGAAAGCAATGTAGTAAAAATTAGTGTAAAACGATCTCTATCCTCTATCATTTACAATCTGATTGGAAGGAAAAGCCCCATATAAAAACAGATACAAGGGGCCGGTGAGATAGCTCAGCGGCATAAGCGCCTGCCTGGCAAGCACGACGTCCTGAATTCGACCCCCGGTACCCACAAAAAAAAAAAATAAATAAAAGTACATGTATAACAAATTTCAAGTGAGTGCTGAAAGTAGTAAGTGCTAGAGGAATTTCCATACATATCTTAACAACTAAGTCATATATTCCCATGTGACATCTTTTGTATTATTTATATTATCTTTTAATAAATGTGTGATTTAAAGCAAATGAGACTCCCTATAGGGATTATCTTTCTTAGGAGGAACCTTAGGATATAACTTAATGGTGTCCTGTATTACCATTCAAACAATAGAATTTAATTTAAAAAATTATCTTCTATTGTGAAGAATGTGTTTGAAAAATTAAAATCAGAAATGTCGTGATGTTCAGGATATTAGGAAACTGTGTCTTTGGTACCTTTAAGGACAGAGAGAAAGAAATATAGTTCTTTTGTCTTTTTGGCTTTTTTTTTTTTTTTTTTTTTAACCTCTGACAGGTAGAGCCTTCTACTGGAGAATGATGACTCACTAAGCTATCCCAGACTTTTGAACACAGCCCTTCCCAGCCAACATCTTACCCTGTAGGCAGTGTGTTCTCTGAGCAATATCTGATTTCCAATTCAATTCCCCAAATATCTTGAAACCAGTAAAGAGAATTCCCTAAAATAATATCCAGACACAAATGCACAAAAACACACACATGATCTATTTCTCTAAGTACACTCATAAATAGCATTGTGATTTAATCAATATGACTTGCCAAATATTTTAATATCCATATGTGGGTAAGACATTTCAGAGGACAAGATATAAAAACATGACTTCTTTTTGCCATTCTCATACCCTAATGTGAATGACAGGACACATGAAAACAAAAAATTTCACACAGTGCAAGGTAGTATAGACAAAATAGTATCAAATGAATAATAAGGAAAATAAATCCCCAAGAAAGTTCACAGAATACCTTACTTTTAAATTTTACAGCTGAACACTTAACAAGCAAGGTGAAATCTGAGTTGAGCTTTAAAGAATAGGCAGAATTTTCAAAAGTACAGACTAGAATAAGAGACTATTCCAGGGAAAGAGAATATGTAATGAGGTGGATAAGCCCAAGCAATATTCAGGGAACAATAAACTGATAATTTTATTTCAAACAAGCAGTCTATTGGGAGAGATTAATGGGAAATGAGGCCAGAAAACAGGTTAGTGCCAGACACTGGAAAGCTTTAAATGCTGAGCTAATAAACAACTTTATCTCGACAGTAACAAGGAACCATTAAAGGTTTTTGTTTTTGTTTTTGTTTTTAGCAAAGTAACACAATGAAAGTGAAAATTAGGATGATCATCCTGAAATAAGATGAGTACAGAGTAAAAAAAGAACTCACTGGGGACAGTCAAACCACTTTATATACTACTTCAAAAATTAGGCCTGAACTAAATTGTCAGTGAGGAGAACAGAGAACCTATCTAAGGAGCTAATAGAATTTGGGCAGTATTTTAGTATATGTAAAATCAGACCCCAAGAACTCGAGAATGCTGAGATGCTAAAGAGGTGCTAAAAGCACAGCCACTGTGAAATGCAGCCTACCTAGTAGGGTCTTCCAATACTCAATGGACACTGGACTCTTCTATAGATACATATATACATTCTCATCTCCACACCCGTACAATAGATCCACTCTTTTTTATTGGGAGTAGAGGGTATGAGGGGGGAAATGATATTTAAAAGCAACCAAGTGATAAGGGCCAGGGAGTTATGCAACAAATATAGCCCAAACACCTGTAAAGGCCAAAGGCATTACAATAACATTTACTGCAATGGAAAAACAGACTGTGAATCCAGTTGTATTACAGGCTTCAGTAATGACATCAAATATATCCATTAAACTTGGCAAGAGGGTAAGACTGGATGAATGGAGTTATTGAGGTCCCAGTCCTTAACAACAGAGATTCTTAATCTTTTAGGGGAGGTCATGGACCCTTTCTGGAATTTAACGAAATCTACACACCCTCTCCCCAGAGAAATGCACACGTAAAATTTTACATACAATTTCTAAGTGTTTACAGACCTCCCCTAAAGCCACTGTAGAGGCTCTTAGCCCATAAATTCCAGGTTATAAACCCTTGCTATATAATCGTGCTATCTTCATCATATATCCCAAAGCTCAAAAGGATTTGAACAGAAAGCCACTAATATATATTTATTTACAATGTATATAAACTGCACATCAAACCAATAAATTATGTACCTTGCAAAGCCATACACAAAATGGAAACTAAAAAATAGCTATTATCACAAAATAAATTTTTAAATGTTTATTTATTGATGACACAGAAGCTTTGTGCATTGTCTAATAAATAGTTATTATTTCTACTTTTCATGACAATAATGTGATTGAACATGTTTTATTATTTTTTAATCTTGCTTTCATACTTTGTAATCCTACAACTTGAGGGTCTGATTCTAAATTCTACTCATTTTTACAATAAATATCTTACTTGATTTAATGATCAGAGTAGCTGAAAAACATACTTCACAAAGATGAAAAATAAAACAAAAGAACTCCAGTACTAGCCGTACTGAATAAAACATGATATTCAACTGTGATCCTATTTACCATTTACACACAGGTTTTTGCTAAAATTCAGCTATTGCACTTGCATATTTTCTGATAGCAATCAGTTGTTCTTACAAATTAATCAGACGGTATTGCCTTTTTTTATGTTTTCTGCTGATGGGCTCAAAACCACTAAAACACCTTTTTTAGGGAGTTTTTATACAGGTTAGAAAACTTTGTATCCAAGCTCAAGTATATATACAAAAACATTAATGTCAGAAATTAAATATAAGAATAATAATAATAGAAAACACTTCCAAATATCCAAATTCAAAATCTTCTTCCACAGCACTGAACTTTGTTTTGTTCTGAAAGGTGGTTATTTTTCGAGTCACTGTTAGGAAAGTACATAATATTATCTCAAAGAGACAGATGAAGTGTGTTTATTTGCTAGGTAGCATACCACTCACAGCCATACGTCACAAAAAAGTCGACCAATTTGGGACACTTGTCTTTTTGTGAAAAAATAAATCATCTTTAAATTAGACAAGTAAGTCTTTTGCCTCATGATGACCAGTTAGCCTCTATGAAATATTACACAAAAAAGCAGCATAGTGACTCCCTAATACAATACAAGCAGTATTGAGTCTACCACCATTTAAAATAATAAATCTAAAAATCCAATCGCTTGATCCCTTATAAACTTCAAAACATCACAACAGACTGAAATTGAAGAAACTTCTTCACAGATCTCTAATATTTCTTCTATTTCTCAGATAATTTAATGTAGACCCTACTTTAAGAGACCACTGCTCAGGCTGGTGAGATGGCTCAGCGGCATAAGCGCCTGCCTGGCAAGCACGAGGTCCTGAGTTTGACTCCCGGTACCCACACAAAAAAAAAAAAGGGAGACCACTGCTCTAACAGAGCCAGGGCTCTAACGGGGGGCGGGGGGGGCCTCCCAAGGTCAAGGGTCTCTATCAGTGCTTTCTAACCAATTTCCCCGTAGATGCCATCAAAGTTTAAATGACTTCTCTTTAAGGCCTTCCAGTTCTACTGTGACCATCTCTGAATTACTACTAGATTGACAAAAAATACACCACAGCACATTCTGCAATATCAGTTGTCTTCAATATTGTTCCCTCAGTGTATTGTTGGCTGAAGGCATCAGTCAAATAATAGACAAGGCTGGAACAAGGTCCAAAACTCTTCATGACATATCCTGCCTTAAATCCTTTTTGGGAACATGGCATGGCATAAATAAATCAGTAAATAAATCATGAACTATATTGAGATCCAGGACTTTCAACTTGGATGACCAATCTCACTTATATAGTCAGATACATTCATACTAGGAGTACAAAATATACAAGGAGATGACATTTTTACACTGAAAAAAATAAGTCCACTGCATCATCTTAAGAATGTTAAATGATAATAAACAGTTTTAAAAAAACAGACACTGCTTTAAAAAAAAGTATAAGGCAATGAAAAAGATTTTGTTCTAACTTCTATTAAAAAAAACCATAATCTGTTTTTAAATATACATAAAAATGAGTGAATAAGTTCCCAGTGTGGTTGGTAAGCCTTACATATGGAATCATTTCAAAAATGATGAAAATATAAAATTTTGGGTATAAAACCTGCCAAGAGAAAAATCCACATAAATTTGGAGTACTGACATTTCTCATTTTCATCCAGATCTACATACTACATATACCATTCCCACCACCTCTCCCCATAAAAATCTTTCAGTGTCTTGTGACTGCATCTAGAATATTTGCTTTTCTCTCCCTCTTCAGCTGATACCACACTCTTCCTGGCACTATCCCCTTCATTACTTCCTGAGTAACCCCAAGATTTCTTGTCCTTCCTTCTTTGCTATTTAATCTTCCTGAATATATTGTTCATCTCACACCACCCTTACAGAAATCATGCCTCCTTTAAATGCTCTTGTCTACCACCAAGCCCTCCATCAAACCTGCCCTCATCTCTCTCAGATGAAAATAACTGCTCACTCTCCCTGAATCCTTCAAGTACTACTGTTTCAGTGCATCTCTCAGAGCACTCATCACACTTAATTAGTACTGTATTACAGGTATTTGTGTTTGTCTTATCACCTCTTAGGTCATAATCACCTTAAAAATAGGATCTCTATCTTATCATTTCACTTCCCTATCTTTTAACAGCACATCACCTTGAACAAAGTATATACTCATATAACTACAACTTCAATGAATGAGTGAGTGACTACTTAGAAATTCAATTACAGACTTCCTGTACCATCTAGAATAGAGAGGGAGGCAAGACTTAGACTTTGCAGAACAAATAACTTTTCCCTGGTTTCCTCCAAATAAACTCACCAAAGTAAAGCTAGAATTACAAATACAGATGCTTTCAAAAATCAAGGGGGCTGGTGAGACGGCTCAGCGGCTTAAGCGCCTGCCTTGCAAGCGCGAAGGCCCGAGTTCGACTCCCGGAACCCACATACAAAAAAGGGGCCGGTGATATCGCTCAGCGGCACGGGTGCCTGTTGGTGCGCGAGGTCCTGAGGTCGTCCCCCCGGTACCCACAAAAAAAAAAAAAAAAAAAAAAAAAAAAATCAAGGATACGTGGGATCTGGGAGTCGAACTCGGGCCCTCGCGCTTGCCAGGCAGGCGCTTACGCCACTGAGCCATCTCACCGGCCAGTGATATCGCTCAGCGGCACGGGTGCCTGCTGGCGCGCGAGGTCCTGAGGTCAACCCCCGGTACCCACAAAAAAAAAAAAAAATCAAGGATATTTCATCCTTCAACTATCTGATCAAATACAGTGTGACATCTTTATGCACACATACACACACACACACACACACACAGAATATCTTCTGTTAATCAAATCTATGCTTGATATTAAAAGTATGTAAATATTTTAACCATATAGGCTACCAAAATTTTAAGATGTAATACATTAATGCTATTAGAATAAAATCAATCATTCAAAATACAAGTGGAAACAGAAGGACCAAACTATTCTAAACGAAAGAAAACACATCAAGCTTTAGCTACTTACATACTAACAAAACTTGATAGGCAGAATTTTATTACTAAGAATCTAAAACCAACCATTCAGAGATAAGCTTACCTGAACAGAAGCACTAAAGAATCAATATTACTAGAGTACAAAGGTGAGACCAGAAAATACACGAGAATCTTAAAGTGACACTTTCATTAAGCACATGGTATATACGGGTCCTTAGGTCACCAGAAAGGAACAAGAGTGCAGGAGTCCCACAGCACACATATGGAAGGAAAAAAAAAAAAAAGTCCAGAAAGCAAAAGAGTTATAATTTGGCCAAGTGTAGCAAGCATGTTTGAAGAGAAGCCAATTTAGAGGTATGAATGTGATGTCTAGTCAGAAGTCCTGAATTCAAATGTCATTCCTAACATAAGCTGTGCAAACTTAAGCCAGCCGCTTAACTTCCCTGAGCCTTGTTTCCTCATTTCTAAAATGTAGTAAGTAGAGCTAGCATAGTAACTGGCTCAGACACAGCACTCAATAAATATTTGCTGCCTCTGAATGAGAGCCACACAAGAAAAGCAGACTTTTCTCTCCAGGCATTTTTGTAGATTTTTAAAAGAATGGTATTAATTACTGGTTAATACATTATATTTATATTTAAAAGTCAATTTGGGATCAAGAAATAAAAATGCAGTTTTCTTTCAATATCTGTGTTGTATTGGTTCCAGAAATCCCTGTGGATACCATAATTTGGGGATGTTCAAGTCCTTTATATAAAACAACACAGTATTTGCAAATAACCTATGTACATTCTCCTATTTATGACTTTTTAAATCTACATACTTTAAATCTTGTAATACCTAATACAATATAAATACTATGCAAATAGGTGTGCTGTATTGTTTAGGAAGTAATGTACCTGTTCAGTATGGATGTAATTTTTTTGAATATTTTCAATAAGCATTTGGTTAAACCCAAGGGTATACTGGACTAACTGTACCCCTTTCCTCATAGCTCATGGACTACTAAAAAGTTCACAAGAATTCTTAAAATTTAAAATCTCTGTAGCCAAATACATTGGTCCAGATTTAGTCTTCTAATCTGTAATATTAAGGAGGTTACCCTAAATGCCTCCTTAAGGCTCCTGAACTCTAAATGTTGCAGTTTGTGCAATCTCAAGGATTTTCAGTCTAATGAGAAACTAACATGGAAGGAAGAAAGGGAGGAAGGAAGGGAAGGAGGGAGGGAGGGAGGGAGGGAAGAAATACACCACAAACTGAGTAATTGATGCTAAGGAAGTAATAAAAACAAAGTTTTTAAAGGTCAAGAGAACATAGGGAAAAGGAAATACAATTTAAATAAAGAAAATACAATTTAAAGAAGGGTGATTATACTTTTTTCACTTGTGTAGCATTTTATAATTTACAAAGCATTTGTGCATATGCCATCTGCAGCAAATTTTCTGGAATGAGAAATAAAAAAATCAATTTAAATGATTTACAATTTGATAAATTTGTAGAGAATCTTCACTGAAAACAATAACAGCAAATAACATTTTAGAAGGGAAATTTTTCAGCATTTATGTGTAAGATGAATCAGAAAGGCAAATATATGCAAACAGCTATAAACCTACAAATCACTGAATTCTGGCACAGAAGAAAATACAAAATCAGATCAATATGCTCATTTAATAATAAAGAAACTCAGGACCTGAGTCAAGGTGACTAGCATCACCCCATGCTCAAAATGACAAGAGAACCAGACTGTAGAACCAGAAAAGTGGAAAATTCAATAAATTACAAAAAGAATCAGAGAATTTGATGATGGATTAGCTAGTTAAATGCTCCTTTATTAACCAGTTTGTTTTGTTTCATTTTGTTTTGAGAAAGGGTCTTGCTATGTAGCCCAGGTTGGCCTCCAACTCTCGGCAGTACTCCTGCCTCAGCCTCCCGAGTGCTGGGAGTACAGGGGTGTGCCACCACGCCTGGTTCAAAGCCCCATTTCTAAAAGAAGCTTAGGCCATAAGGAAGGATAAATTTGAGTCATTTGTGGGGAAGTGGATGCAACTTAAGACCATAATATTAAATGAAACAAATCAGACACACAAGTTTAAATATCACATCATTTCTCTTATATAAAAAAACCCAAAACATAAATAAAGAGCAAAATAAAAGATAGATAATAGGAAATA
Source organism: Erethizon dorsatum (assembly GCA_028451465.1). Classification (NCBI taxonomy): domain Eukaryota; kingdom Metazoa; phylum Chordata; class Mammalia; order Rodentia; family Erethizontidae; genus Erethizon; species Erethizon dorsatum. Next base: position 70,478,526 of record CM051824.1, read on the forward strand.
GGGAGATAGATCTTTTGGAGAAAGGAGGAGAAAAGGAGGGAGGGAGAGAGGGAGGAGAGGGGATGAAAAAAAGAATTAAGATATGTTATGAACACGTACCAACTCTCCCCAAGGAATGTAATCATTATATACTGCAAACATGTATTCATAAAAAATAAAAATTAAAAGAATAGTTTCATAAAAGAAGCTTCAAATTTCCTTTGAAATTATAAACCAAAAGGGTAAAACTGAAGTATAACTCTGAAAAAATTGGATAATCCAGTGTTATCAGAATTCTGATCCTATTGATGGGATTTCATCTCAATAAGTGTACCTGGACCTATTTTTATCAGTTTGGGTTTTTTTCCTAATGGTTCAGGGGCACTCAGTAAAAATATGCATCACTACTTCTCATTCTGAAATATACCCAGACAGGGGAGAGATCAGAACAAAATATTACCTAAAATAAGGGGTGACTAGACTGATTAATCTCAAGTCTTCCATAACTCCTCAAGGGACTATAGCTTCTATTTTGGTTTAAGCTACTTATCTTTTAAATCTGATAACTATTCTAAGCTTTTTAAAAAGCCTATCACTTTCAAGAGTCCCCAAAATACTATGCTGTGGATAGGTTACCAGGGAGGAAACATGGATACAACAACTCATTTTACTTGCATTTATGGAACTGGACTTACATGTTGGTGTGTTTTATAATAATCTCCCTTGTTCAGCTATGTATCCAGCAGAAATATAAAATAGTCACTTCTACACTCACGAACCATTTTCCAGAACAAGGCTACAGAAAAAATCTGCACATCCTTAAATTAAGTAACAAGGAACAGTGCCCAGTTGTTACTAGGCTATTTTATTATCTCTAACACCATACTGTAACAGAAAGACACAGTCTGCCTAAATTATGAAGGGAGAAGGGAAAGTTTCAAATGCCCAGACCTCGCCTCTAATGGTAAGAAAAAGATCTGAGACCATGAGGCCTATCATCAGTGGCCAATGACCAAAAAGTAAGCTACTGGTTTAATGGGGCAGAGAAGCAAAGAAAAAGTCCTTTTCTGTAGTCTATCTAATCTGTCCAATGGGTAGGAAAGTTATACAAGATAAGAGAAATCTGTATGGTTCTGCAGCTCAGATAGGATACAGGGATCTTTCATCCAACTCCTGAAACACAGGTATTTCACCCAACCCACACCCACCTCAGCTTCCAATATTTGCAGGTAAATTAGAAAGGTACCCACTACAATGTTTTTGGACTTTCTGACAGGAAAGCAATGGGAGGCCCTCTGAGAATTCCTGTGATTATCACACTTAGAAGGCAAAATCACTGCCAAGATAATAATGAGCATCCTGGGAATCTCCCAATGCTCTATGACTTAAGGGATTCTACTCAGTATTGGGTACCTGTACTGACCTCCCATGCCCTAAAATAAAAGTTAAGTTAGGCCATAGAGCTTAAAGCCAACCAAGCCCACACAATGTGCAACATAATATTCAAACAATGCAAGGGTCCTTGGGAGACGGGGCAAAAAAAAACAAACTGACATAAGGAACAGAAATAGTACCTAAGAGAAGGTACATGAAGTTGATGACAACCAAGTAATGAGAGCTAAAATATCCTTGAAAAACAATTAGAAATCACAGTCTGGTATAAAGCCCAACAGAAAAAAGGGATTTTCAAGGGATGTCCACTGCTCCTGTCTCCCACTCTACCTCTCAGCACCTCTACTCTACCCTCATCACTTAGTCCTAACGAAGACGGCGAACTGGATTAGCAGGATCAAGAGGACACACAGGGAACGTTCTATCCTAGGAACATCTTCAAATTATTTAGACTTGTTTATCACCTTGCCCTATGGAGTAAAAGCATGAAATTTTGCCAACATTTTCACAAATATACACCATTCGGCACCATAGTAACCCAATCCTGTGCCCACCCAAAAATTAATACATACACAGAAAACAGGAAATTCAGGAAAATATAATAAAGTTTGACCCTAGACTGTCTTTAACAGTTAAATGTCTGAAGTAGTAGCAGTATCACTGTATCACACCCACTTCATGGTACCCTTATAGTTTCCTGGCAAAAGCAAGTTCTTGGGATTATACAAACTGCTGCTTCTGTTTCCAGCCCAAGTTTTCTAGAAATGAAACCCTGGAGTGAGGGAGAAAGAAAACCAAATGTTGACAGAAAGAGGGAAGAAAATGCATTGTCTTTGTAATCCTAGTTTAAGTAGAACATTTACCATTAGTTCTATCAAGGATTTTTATTCAATAATGCCACTTACCGAAAAATGCAGATCTAAATCATTACCTTGGTTTAAACCACACCAAACAAGCAATTTAATAGATACAATCCTATAGATTTTTTCAGAAATAAGAGATTAACTATATACTATGTAAATTTAAGTTTTGCACTTTATCAAGTTCAGTGTGGGCTAAGAAAGTGTAACATGTGAGTGGTGCAAAATGTCTACAAAAATCAAATACAGTTCCTGTTCTTATAACCAGATTTGTCTATTTTCTCTTCAAGCTCTGTATACCCTAGTCAGCCCCTTTTTTGACCCACTGTTCCTGAAATATAAAGTCCGAATAAGAAATGGAGAGAAATGCTGCAGACGCTAGTTCACAAAACCAACTTAGACCTTTCCACAAAGTACAGAAGATAAAAGAGAAACACTTCCATTTTATCTAGTTTTGACAAATTGCTCAAGGAATGCCTACTTATTAAGTTGAACCAAACCCCACAGCTACCTTTAACCCAAGGATATTTCTAGTTCAAGAGCCAAAAGACACAAGCAAATACGCAAATACTTTCTTCTCCCATTATTCCCAACACGAAGAAATCCGACCCCCTTCCTACTACATCACAGCTTCTGTGAAACCAGCTGAGAGGCCCCTTTGGCCAACTTCCCCCCCCCACCGCCACTTTTTTTGACTAACCTCCAACCAATTCCAGAAGAGGAGACAAGCCTCAAACAAATTTAACCCTTGAAATCCACCCCTGCAACTGCACGATATAATCGAAGCTTCAGGGCACCAATGTCTTGCACAGACACATGAAGATTTCTTCATCACGTAAGTGTAAGCATCATGCCTCACAAAACATCGCCAAAGAGATTCCTCTTGGCATCCACAGAGGGTGCTGGGACTGCAATTCACTCAACCCTTCATTCACCAACATCATACTCGACATTAAAAATTCACCATCTCAAAAGAAAAAATGTCACCTTCTCCACAAGGACACCTGCCTTTTGACGCGTCTACAAGGAACGAGGAGAGCCAAGCAAGAAAGGCTAACAGACCCTCCAGCTTAAAGTTTTCCTCCCCACCAAACTGCGGCCACAGCACCACGACCTGTCCTTGTCACACACGCGCACAAGCTGTATTGTCAATGTCCAAATCTCCCTCTAACATCGTCAGATTGGGCAGTGTCCGACCCGGGAGAGTGACTGCTTGGAGGGAAAAAAAAACCAAAACCACAGCTGTGTAGAATGACTAGGGACCCTGGTGTCCGGCTTCTCCATGTCTCTTCCAAGAGCCTAGAGAAAGCTCGAGCTCTGTCACTGACCACTAACTCAATCCACCTTCCAATCGTCTAGACGGCGCATTTGCTTCCTTTCCTAAATCCTTTCGGCACAAACCCTGAAAGGGGACCAAACCCCACTCGCAATAGAAAAATCTGCTTTATCCTCCCATTTCTACCTCCGGAGACCCCGTCCAGGCAAGAAGTCAAGTGCGCGGGGCTAGGCAGAAGCGCCTTCGCAGGCTGAGCCCGCGGAAAGGCATGCCACGGTCGCCCCCATCTCGCGGTCCCAGCGGACCAGACTCCCAGAGGCTGGCTGGCCAAGGTCACGGCGCTCGTCGGGGCCGAGGGGCGCCCGCGCCGACTTCCGGTTCCCCCTCTCGGCGGCGGCCCGGGGCGCCCGCTCCCCACCCTGGCCGCGGCCGCGCAGCCTCGCGCGCCCTCCGCGGATGCTCGCCCTCCTCTAACTAGGGCAGCGGGAGAGCCGCGCGGGGAAGGCGCTCCGCAGCGGGTCCGCGCGGGGGAGCGGCCCCCAGCTGGCGCCCGTGACAGCTGCGACCTCCGCCCCCTCCAGCCGCGCCAGGCCAGGAGGGGAACTCGGAGAAAGTGGGAGGGGGAGATGGAACCAGAGAAAGGAGGGCAGGGGCGGAGGGCGCCAGCTGCTTCCCGCCCCCTAGGGCCTCGGCGGCCGCGCGGCTGGTGACAGCTGCACCCACCGCGAGGCTCCGCGCCCGCCGCCGCCACTCACCTGCTGCCGCCGCCTCTGGGCCGCGCTCCGGGACGCCACGCTCGCCCGCGACCGTGGCGGAGCCGCCCCGGCCTCCGCCGCTGCTCGGGCCCAGCGCCCGACCCCTGGGGCCCAGGCGGCCGCCGCCGCCGCCGCCGCCGCCGCCGCGGCTCTCCGGCCCCCTCCTCCGGAGCAGGGGTCCCCCCGCAGGGGGATGCAGAACGACCCCGGCCGGGCTCTGCCCGAGAGGACAGCAGCAAACAGGCAGCCGAGGTGCTCGAGGCCGCGGCCCAGCCGTCGGAGGACAGTGCTCGGCGAATCGCGTCAGTCTCCCGCTCGCCTGGCCTGAAGAACAGGCATTTCAGCCGCTCTCCGCAGCCGCCATGTTCTCCTCCTCCTCGGCCGCCGCCGCCGCCGCCGCCGCCGCCCCCCCGCCCGCGGCCCCGCCCCCGCCCCGCCCCGCCCCGCCCGCCTGCGGCCCCGCCCCGCGCGCGCAGCCCCTGCCTGCTGGGCCAACCCGGTCGGCGACCCGGTGCCGCCGAGCTCCGACTGCGCCGCCCGTGCCCGCCCGGCGCCACCCCGCGCCCTCTGCCGGCCGCAGCCCCGCCCCGGCCCGCGTCCTAATGAAGTGTGGGAAAGGAGGCCGGAACTCTTCCCTCCGGGCCCTCCCCTCGGGGCGGTCCTCCGCCCTGCCGGGAAGGGCCTCGCACCCCAGGGTGCCCGGCCGGCGCCCTGCCCGCGGCCCCTGCTGCTCTTTATCTTCGGAAAGTTGGGAGAGGCCGGAGACCCTGCGCACCGCGGGAGTCGGGGCCTGTCGCCCCACTCGTGTAGTACTGTGAGCTAGACACATCCCGTGGGCCTCGTTTTTTATTCTGTAAAATTGGGAGGTGGTTGTCTAGATGATTTCACTGGCTACTAGACAAGGGAGACGGAAAATCATCTGCCTCCGTTTTACAGATGAAAAGATCTAACACGTCTGGCTCTGCAGTTCCGTGCGTTACCTATAAAATGTATGTCATTCACAGATCTTTCCCCTCAAGGGGGCCCACATGTTCCTTTCTACCTCCTTTCCTTATTCTATAATGGGAGTGCTACTTCCAAAAGTAGTGTTTCTTGTCACTAGGGGACTCAAACAGCAGCCCAACAGCTTCCCAAGCCGTGACGATGATGTTACCTGGAACACAGCCCTCGTTCAAACACTGACCTCTGGAAGTGCTCTGTAAAGGGTCCATCTACCCCCAGCCCGCGCTGCTGGGGATTGAGCACGGGAAGAGCTGAGCAGCATCCCAGCCTCCCTGCTTTTTTAAAACAGGATCTCGCTAAGTTGCCCACGCTGGCCTCCAATTTGCTATCCTCTTGCCTCAGCCTCCCGAGTTGTAGGGATTACAAGCATGCAACGCCGTGCGTAGTTTCCTTCTCTGCATTCTTACCCCCATTTAGCTGTCTTCACCTACCTCAATCCTACTGGGCTGCTGCTGTCTCCCAACTTTTTCTGCTATTCCCATCACCCCCTCTCCCCCGTTCAGGGGATTGAACCTAGGGCCTTTTCTCTGAGCTATATCCCCAGCTGCCTTTTTTTTTTTTTTTTAAGACAGTCAATTTTAAAGGTAATTTTTTTAAATTACCCAGTCTGAGTCGAATTTGAATTCTCCTGCTTAAGCCTCCCAAAGTGCTGGGATTACAATCGTGTGCCACCACACTGGGCTCTCTCCCAAGCCCTTCACAACCTTCTAACTGAAACCTGACTGCCTGGAAAACACCAGCCTTTCTGGCATCTTTCTGAGACAGCAGGTGATATCTTCCACGGGGAGATACTCCATTCTGCTATCCTTCATTGCCATATATGCTCCATTCCATCTTCCTGTCCTGGTCACGCTCATAAAACCACCTCCAGGCTACGCCCCATGTTCGTTCCTATATTCATTCGTCCACACATCCTTTCAACTGATTCTGGTCAAAAACCCTGCCCTGGGCCCGAGGCGCATTTCATTAATTCTTACCCTCACCTGCTTTATCCTTCATCTCTAGCCACCTGCACAGTCCCCAGGCCTGTAAGTCACACATTCACCAATTTAATCACCTGCTGTAGTGCCTGCTTCCCTCTGGTGCCCACAAATGTGCTTGGTATATGTTACTCCCAACCAGTGAGCAACTGCTGATAGCCCATCCTGCAGCACTTGTCTTCTAGCAGGTGGCCTTTCCGCAGCACTTGATGCTGCTCACTCCTCCTTTTTAAAACTTTGCTCTTCTCTCCTGTCTCCTGCATCATTCTCCGATCTCTCTACCTGTTTTCCGAACTTCCATTAGCACTTTTCTTGGATTTCCTTTTTCCAGAGTCATTTTTTCCTTCCCACCCTCTTGCATAGTTTGACTGTTTATTTCCATGGCTTCAACTGTTAATAGCTTCTGTGTCTCTTCCAGTAACCCCATTCTGCAGCCCACTGTCTTAACATTAAAACGTCAAGGCACACACACAGTGCTGAAATTTTGTGGAAGGATAAATGAAACTTAAGTATTATTTTTATTACCATAGCTATCCATGGATGTTAAAGGAAGAATTCCTTTTCTCAGGTGCAACTTCTTTAATAAACCCATTGACATTTTTCTTCTTCCTCTACAAGTCATGATCACTTACCAAAGCAGTTATATCACCTTCTTATCTCTCCCAAGTGCTTGTCTTTTCTCTGGTCATATTCAACTTCTGTCTGGCTCCATCTGCTTTTAATAACCCAGCCCACTTCCTTAACTCCAACTAACCCCCACCCTACACAAAACATGCATTAGTTAGGTTTACTTTCTGCACCCCGCAGTAGCCTCTCTGAATTCCATTTACTTTACCCCACAAGTAAAAGCTTTACTACCAAACTACAGTGCCAACCAACAAGTAGGACTGACCCTAGTTAAAAGTGAGAGATTTTGTGAAATGAAAATGTAGACAACATTTAACTTTTATAGTCCAGATAGATCTGATAATAGTCCAGGCACTATTGACCTCAGGCATTAAGAATAATAATCCCTTGGTGGGGAAAAAACACACGAGTTCTGTGATCAGGATGGATAACTATTGACTCTTGTCCAAAGCGTAAGATTTCCAGTTCTATGGAACACATGGCTAGTGTACACGAAAGCACTCCAGTTGCTGAAGGAAGAAGTGATTTAACTTTGATGCTCTCTTTTTCAAGTGGTATTTATGTTATCTAACAATGATACAGATTCAACATATTTAAACAGTAAAGAAAAGTACAAAAAAGTAAAGAAAGAGCCAGGCATGGTGGCACATGCCTGTAATCCCGGCACTTGGGAGGGTGAGGCAGGAGGATCGACGTGAGTTTGAGGCTAGCCTGGGCTACATAGTGAGTTCAAGGCCAGTCTGGACAACAGAGCGAGACCCTGTCTCAAAAAAACAAAAACAAAAACAAAACAAAAAGTAAAGGAAAAAAAAAACTCTACTGAGCCAGAGAAAAATAGAACACTTTTCTACACTCCACAAGTATACATGTGTATATTTGCCTATGTAAATCCAGTTTATGGCCAGGCACAGTGCCACAGGTCTGTAATCCCAGCACACGTGATCCTGAGCTTAGCAAGTTTGAGGCCAGCAAGATCCTGTCTCCAAAAAACCTAAATAAATAAATAAAGTACATATGTTCGATTTTACATAAAATAAAATCACATTATAAATGTTCATTGGCAATCTGGTATCTTTTACTACACAACGTGTTTTCATCACTACTAGTTGAATCCGCTTACGTTGCATATCTTCAGCCATTGAACTGGCACCTTACCAAAAATGTCCACTTCGTTTCTGGTTTTAGTGTATTTATTTTTACAGATAATGCTACAATTATTTGCCTCCATGCAGTCTGGAAATTATTTTCCTAAATTCCTAGAAGATTAATTGCTAGCTCAAATGATGCATTTTTTTACATACTTGCCAAACTGACCTCCAGAAAAATTGTTCCAATCTATGATCCTACTTAATAAATGGAACTGCCACTTCCCCACATATAACCAACTCTGGATTTATCCATTTTACTTTGAATAGCATTTAATTTCTACATTGGCTTAAGGCATAACTGTTAAGAAGTCTAGGTTTAGAGTTATATAGACCTAGATCTGAAATAGCTCTACCACTTACTAGATTTGTGGCGTTGGACAAACCACTTCACCATCTCCAAGTCCCAGTGTCATCTGTAAAATAGGACACTAGCACTTGCTTTAAAGGATTGTTGCAAAGATCAAATGAAATAATATATGCAAACCACTTCATATACTGTTTGACATTTAAGATTGCATATGAGAAAGTAAAATCAGCTGAAACTGAGAAGGTGAAAATCTGCCCAGCTATTCATCAGGCTGGAATAATAGGCACAGATAAAGCCAGCTGCAAAGTTAGCAGGATGCGGTGTCTCCTAAGGACACACTGCAGCTGTATATGTTATAATAACCTCCTCCTTTCTGTAACTACTGCTTTCCTAGTCACTGAAAAACTTTGTTTTCCAAAATCATTGACATAGCTGGGTGTGGTGGCACACACCTATAATCCCAGCACTCAGGAGGCTGAGGCAGGAAGATTGCCGCGAGTTCAAGGCCAGCCTGGGCTACAAAGTGAGTTCAAGGCCAGCCTGAACTCCATGGTGAAACCCTGTCTCGAAAAGACAAAAAAAAAAAAAAAAAAAAAAAAGAATTAAAAAATAAATAAAGCAATAAAATCATAGATATCAGAAACTTCAGTGTTTGCAGTCATATCAGTAAAAATGGAGCATGCCTGTTCTTTTTGACAGAGATGCAGGGTCAGTTGACATGAGGTGTAGCAGTTTAGACAAGGGGTTTCTGGATACATCTATCTTAACCTTACTATTCCCAAAGGGCCGAACTCTGGGTCCACTTTGCAGTACAGAGGGGATGTTGACCCTTTCACACATTGCCCCACTTTACTTTGAGACTATCAAAATTCTGCTTTATTTAAACTGCACCTACACTCCACTAAAGGTCATTATCTTCTAGTATGTGTGAAGTACAGGTAAGTATTACATGTACACAGTTTCATATAGAGCATATGGAACATCTTGTACACGTTTAACAGCTTGAAAATAGTATTTGTTAAGTGAATTGTCATTAAGCAAACTGAGTATTTTTGCCTCCATATGATATTGATTTTTGATTAAGCTTTCTTCTTGTTCTCTCAGTACACTCTAAATTATTTTTTAGGTGGTAAAACTTTTTGCCCAAGAAGCTGATTTTTTAAGTCAAATAACTAACTTACAATGTCAGGGTTCATTAACAAAAATAGAACCTCTGATCTCTTCCCCAGATCTTGGTGATTACTTGCTGTGACTTATCTTCCTACACATTATTCAACAGTGACTTGTTTTCAAATGTTCTTAGGTACCGTGTGGTTAGTTCATTTCACAGAGCTAACTGCTTAGCAGGATTGTCTTTCTTTGTGCTTATGTGAGTTTAGTTCTCCAGCCATACACATGGTTCCAATATGTCTTGGACCCAAGGGCAATGTAGCTGTACACATATTTAATAGCAGTCTCCATTTCCTGAATAACCTCGTCACATCTTTTAGGCCCAACACCTGTCCTGTTTCTCCTGGGATAGACATTATCCACACATACTAATCTTAACTAAGAAGATGAAGATACAATAAAATTCCTTCAGTTTTTACATCTGAATTACAAAGATTACATTCTCTATGATGGACATTTTGGCTATTTTTTTACTAGTAAAAGCACACTGCAACGAATGCTTGCTTTGCACCCTTCTGAGACCATGAGATAATGTATTTTCCTGTGTATTAATGGTATGAAATACAGGCGTGCCTCTCTAACATATGTAGGCGTCAGTCAGACTTGCTGAAGTGGCTGCTTCTCAATTTTGAAGTCTGGATGCCAAAGCCACTTGTACTTGTAGGAGGATTGGATTGGCAATGGCCTGTGTTGTGTGCTTGCAGAGATGCCAGACGTATCCCCACCCCCAAGCTTGCCATAATGCCTGCAATTTCAACCACCAAGATACATTCTCTTGGGTTTATAACTTGCTATCTTGAGATGATTCTTTAAACAAATCATTCATCCCTCGTTGTGGATATCATAGAAAATTAAGAATAACTAAATTCATTTAGTCAATAAATGAAAATAGAAATTACTTGTATTTAACTAATAGCTTGGACACCACTACTGTTAACATCTGGTATTTCCTTTTTTGCCTTTCCTGTACATGAAATTGAAAAGTTGATCTCTTTTAGAAAAGCTATTTTGTTATGCATTGAAACAGCTCTACAGTAAAAGAAATCTGATGAGTATAAATTCCAACCATTTCTTTAAGTTTACTTCTGGTTCTTTTCTTCATTCAATAACCATTACTAAATACCTATTACATGTAAGACACTGCACTAGACGCAGACTAGTGTTAACACTTTATCAGTAGAGAGCCTCAATATCTGTCCTCAACTGCTAGCAGTACAGATAAATGTTGCAGCATGTAAATATATTTACATCTTTACAAATCAGTGATCATACTTGCAATATGTAAATTGACTATTTTATGCTCTAACTTTCTTTTTCAACATTATTTCACATACTTCTTGGTTTCTAAGTGTTGTATAGTATGCAATTGTATTGATTTCACAATATCCCCATTACTGAAAGTGTGGAATGTTTTCTGCACTCCTCTTGCATTTTGGATGCTTTCTTGGACTTTATTACTCAAAGGAGTTAACAGATCAAAGGGCATAATGGTTACTTATTTGAGCAATCTTCTTTGAGAATTCAAATACTTATAGGAGAAGGAGCTTCTTATGAATGCAATCAAGTAGATGGTTTTCTTCACAGAAAGAAAGGCAGAGGCCACCAAAGATGAACTTTGCCATCCTTGTAGCTCAGCCAGTCTTCCTGGGACCAACAGGAATGGTTTCTAGTAGTGATGCCCTTTTGCCATCTTTAGGTAGTGAATTCCACCATCTGCAAGCTCTGGGAGGGCACGGTCCTTTGCATCTAGCATAAGCTTGGCAGGAGGTGGGGCATACACTCCTCTTTCTCTCTCACCTTCTGCCACTTAGATAGAGAAAATGTATGAGAAACCAGAGAAGGAGAAATTCTTAGCTATACTTTCTCAATCCCAAAGGCAAGCTGCCAGGCCTCAAGTTTTCAAATACAGGAATCATAAGTAGAAATTTCATCAAGATCCATTCTTGTGATCATTCAATAAATGCTTATTAAAAGCCCACCATGTTCCAAACATTTATCTAATGTTGGAAAGGAAGTAGAAAATCTTTTCCCTCAAAAACCTACATTACAGCTGGATGTGGTGGTGCACGCCTGTAATCCCAGCACTCAGGAGGCTGAGGCAGAAGGATCACTGCAAATTCAAGGCTACAAAGTGAGTTCAAGGCCAGCCTGAATTGCATAGTGTAACCCTGTCTCAAAAAGACAAAAAAAAAAAAAAAAAAAAAAAAATCCTACATTACAGAAGAAACAGATAAATAAATGAACAAGTAAATAAATGAAGAAAGGGTTCATATACGAAAATGTAGGGCCGGTGAGATGGCTCAGTGGCGTAAGTGCCTGCCTGGCAAGCGCGAGGTCCTGAGTTTGACTCCCAGTACCCACATAAAAAAAAAAAAAAAAGAATATATAAAGTGCAAACATAAGTGCTAAAGTAATTCAAAGCTCTGGTCTTTCGGAATCACCCTCAGAATTCCCCTTCAGTACTAAACTGAGTAAAACCTAACAATATTCTTTAATTTAACAACCAAGGTGCCTGCATTCTATATTGGACTAGGAAGCTATAAAAACTGAAAAAAAGAGGCTCCTTCCCCTCAAGGCATTCAGCTTTCAAACAGGGAGGTTGGATGTATCCAACTAACCGCAGTAGTTGGCGTTTGCACGATGTATTTCATTTGGGGAAGGGAGGTGCACACATTTCCATTAGTGGAGCTAAGACATGTCAAGATTACGCTTCAAGCTCAGAGTATCCCGGGTCCACAGCACAGAGCTCACAGCTGGCTTCTTGTTGGATGAGTATCTGCAGCTATGATTCCAGGAAAGAGTTCGCTTCACCCTGCTGCTCTTTTACCCTCCCAACTTCTCCTTGCTTCCTTCACTCTCAATTGTCCTTTCTCCACAAGCTATCAGAGAGTCTGCCATTTCCTCACTTCGCTACTGTCCTCAGGGTCAGGAGACACTGGGGACAAGCTTTCCCTTGGCTCTTTGCTCATCTAATTCCAGTTTCCTACACCTACAAACTGTGACAAGGAAAGGATCTTGGTACAGCTTATTCATGTTACATGTTAAGCACTTCAGGGCCAGAGAATTTCACTGATTATCCAATGTCAAATGGCCAGTTGGTTGCTTCCTACAGGAAGCATTTACGCTGAGGTGAGCCTAAGGGAAAGTTTTTGGGAACAAAGTTCCACAGATTTCAAGAGTCTTGTTTGCCTGCTGCTCCCTGTTAGTGGGGAAAGGAAGAAGAGCCCTCAGTTAACCAGATAGAGGTAATTCATAGAGCAATAAAATCACTTGGCTCACCCAGAGATGAAGCAGTGGAAGCAAAATTACAGGTGGTTAAGAAGTGAATGGAGGGGGCCAGGGATTTAGCTGAGCGGCACAGTGCCTGCCTGGCAAGCACAAGGTCCTGAGTTCGATTCCAGGTACCAAAAAGAAAAGAAGTGAATGGAGCCAGATGTGGTGATGCATCCCTGTAACCCCAGAACTCTGGGAGGCTGAGGCAGGAGGATCACAAGTTCTGAACCCAGCCTAGGTAACTTGACAAGACCCTCTATAGAAATAAAAAAATAAAAAAGGCTGAGATGCAGCTCTTATGAAAGCTCTGAGTTCAAGTCCCAGTACTGCAACAAGGAGAGAGAGAGAGAGAGAGGAGGAAGAAGGAAGAGGAGGAAGAGGGAAGGAGGAAGGAAATGAAAGAAAAAAGGAGGGATCAGGCAGTAAAGGATCGAGGCTGACTCCCCAGCACAGTCTCTTCATGGTGAGAGAAGACACTAATTGAGAATTTAAATGAAGAGAAGAGGATTATCATTTCAGTACATTGAAGACACAGCAGCAAAGGGAAAGGTCATTTATTAGAAGAATTGAAGTTGCAAGAAAGAAATAATTGACCAAGCAAGGCGAGGGGGAATGGAAGGAGATGAGATGAAAGCCAGAGTGGGGAAATGATTTCCTGGTTTATTTTTCTGTGAACTATGCCTTTGACTATAAACTCCACAAGGACAAGAGCCACATCAGGGTCTGCTTACCACTATGCTTGGGACTTGGCACATAGAAGGAACTCTGTAATATTGGCTGGAGGAATAAATGAATGAACAAAGGATAAGGGAATGTCCCAGTGCTGTACTTAGGCACTCAGTAGCAAAAGTTTAGGAAAATAAAAGGGAAAAAGGAAAAGAGGTTGAAATATAACACAGATGACTGCTTTGGCCTCTTTGGCCAATGTACTGGATGACATCCAGGAAACCAAGACAAATTGTCAGCAGTTACTGCCATATAGAGAAACTGACAGTTCTGGTGACTTTAGTGCTGATGTTAATTGGAACTGTACATTACAGCATAAAGTTATTTATCATCTTGAGTTCTGAATGCCAAGTGAAATTTATCATGTAAATCTTTATATGAATAACAGAGTAGCTGGTGCCCTTGACAGAAATTTTACCTTCCCCACCCTCACATAAATGACACCTTGATACAGAGATGATATTCAAAATATTTCACAACTGTTATGATTCAAAAGCTGTCCAGCAAACCAGCCAGCCTTAAGCAAGCAACCAGTGTGGCTGCACCTTCCCATAGCATCAGGGCATGGATCGCTTATAATGATGTTTGGAGACCACGAATGCCAAGTTTTTAAAAGGTTCTTCTGCAAGGTGGAAGAGACAGTATGCAAAGCAATGTTGCACACTACCAGAGAAACTTCCCCCCAAATTCTCAGCCTGATGCCTTTCTATCCACTAGAGCATAGTCTCAGTCACTGTCTTGCAGACTTCAGCAACCCCCGTAGCGGTCATGCTATCTCTGTTTTCCTTACCTTACCTAGCTCTTGAGCCAGTGGCACCTAAAAGAGACCCGTTCATCATTAGTCTATGCCAATTACCTTCATTAGCCTGCAGATATTTCCAATATCTGCCATTCATCCCCATCATGTACCTAACAGACCACATTATTTTTTTTTCAGACCACATTCTTGACAAGACTTAAGCACAAAAGAGACTCAGAAAATTTTATGACATAGAGCATTGCTATAAATCTAAGCTTCAAGAGGCAGCAGACTGACAATAATACTAGGAAATAAGATTCTAATTCCTTGAGTTTTCTGTGGGTCGTGTAAAGAGCTTCCATCTCTAATGCTGAAAGACGAAAAACCAAATATAAAGATGTTACACGTCTGTCCACTGCTTATGGAATGACGGACCTTTCTGTACCCTGCCCTGTACTTTGTTTTATGAAACTGAAGGAAGCATATCTGATAGCAGGCCTCTGGAAATTTAGAACAATTCACAGGCAATCACTTCCCCTGCTTCCATTCCTATGGAACACGGACTTATTTCACAGGACTGCAATTGACCAGTCATTCAAAACCATCAGGAAAAAGAGAGGAAAAAAACAGCATCATGAGCTGAAGTGTGTCCTCCAAAATTCATGTTGATCCCCAAACCCCCAGTATCTCAGACTGTGACTGTATCGGAAAGAAAACTTTTAAAGATGAGATTAGGTTGACATGAAGCTATAAGGGTGGAACCCAGTGAGGCTAGAAGGGTGGCTCTGTCTGAAGCTCTCATAAGAGGGAAGTCGGGTGTGCAAAGAGACCTCGGGTCCATGCAGAGAAGAGGAAAGGCAATTTTCGACACAGCAAGGAGGCGGCCGCCCCAAAGCTAGAAAGAGAAACCACATCTGCCGGCATCTTGATCTTGGACTTCCAGCCTCCAGATTTGTGCAAATTAATTTCTGTTGTTACAAGGAAAGTCGCCTTGGCCAGATCCAGAGCCGCCGACTCCGGGACCTCCAGCAAAACACGGGTGGAAAACACCTTCAAGCAGCGCCGCCCCTTCGAACAAAGGTAGAAGATGTCCTGCTCATCCGAGGGCAGATCCCACCAAGATCCTGGGGAGCACAGAATGACGCAAGGGTGAGAAGCAGCGGCCCGTCCCGTATAAAACCGAGTTCCTCGCCCCTGACCATGTCGACACGAGCGAGCTCATCAGGATCAGCGCGGTGAGCGTGTCCACGCCCGTCTCGAAGGTGTGCAAGAGCGAGAAGGAAGAGGACGCTCCCCGTACACGGTGTACGCCTCCCGGGGGAGCGGCGGGAGGGAGTTGTCGGTGTGCGACCAGAACAGTGCGCCGAGGCTTCTGAAGAGGGACGTTATCCGCTGAGACCGCTCAGCCCATCGAGTCCCAGCTCGTTAGGGCAGCCTCGCCGGCACCTAGGCGTTTCAGGACGTTGCTTTGTATTTCATGCAGAAAAACTGAGTTCCAGGGAGCGCACTCAGCTCTGGAAAGCTCTATTTAACCTCGGCTACCTTGTTTTCAAAGTGCAGAAGTTTAAAAATAAAATACTTCGCATCCTTTAAAAAAAAAAATCTGTTGTTTAAGCACCCCCGTCCGTGGTACTTGGTTAGGGCTGCCCAGGGGAAGTAATCCAAATAGGTACTACAGGCCGAATGCACGCGGGCTTCGGTGGCAAAATCTTTTCATTGGATTACAACCATTTGAACCCGGACCTAAGTTTTCTATGTTTTGTATCCTATTGTATTTTTTCTTTTATTCCCCCCAAAGCCCAGTAAAGTTCCCTTTACAGAGTAGGGCCTAGTACAAATATTTTACTTGATTACATATTAAAAAGTCTAAGACAAACTACCTCCAAGGTGCTTGAAAACTGGAGGTAGAACTAAGAGAAATCATAGCAAAGCAAAGGAAGTCATGGGGGGAGAGAGAGCACTGAGGGATCCACAGGAAGACTTCTGAGTGCTTCAAGACCAGGCCTTGAAAGATGGCTAGAGCCCAGTGCAGTGGCCCACACTAGTAGCCCCAGCTACTCAGGAGGCTAAGGTGAGAGGATTGTTTGTAGCCACAAGCATGAGACCAGCCTGGGCAACATAGAAGACCCTAGAAGGACCTGTATCAGAGAGAGGGAGAGGGAGAGGGAGGAGGAGGAAGGACAGAAGCCAGCAAGCAGGCAGACAGGCTAGGATTTAGAAAGGAATAGAAGAAAAAATAGGTTGGGAATGGTCACTCATACCTGTAATCCCAGCACTCTGGGAGGCTGAGGCAGGAGGATCACAAATTTGAGCCAAACCCAGCCTAAGTGACTTGGCAAGACCTTGTCTCAAAATAAAAATATAAAAGGGTCTGGGGATGTAGCTCAGTGAGAGAGGGCTTGCTTGGCATGTGCAAGGTCCTGGGTTTAATCCTCAGTGTGTGTGTGTGTGTGTGTGTGTGTGTGTGTGTATGAGTGAGTGAGAGAGAGAGAGAGAACAAAAACAATGTAATACAATGTACTAGTTTACTAGTAGCTGGGACTAATAGTTTCTGCTGCTCTACCTTTTATTAATAAGAGAGCACATAATTGTTCTAGCTAAAGGGATATGTTCATAGAGAGAAAATACACGGAGAGTAAAACACTGCATTTTGGAGAATTTTTAAATGCTCGTCTTAGGACTCAAGGCTTGGTTCTTGTCCTAACTCTCTTCTGGAACAAGGGAATCTCAAATACTATTCCCTGCTGGATCTGGGAGCTGAGGGGGGGTAAGAAATAAAGGAAGATTGGCATATGGAGTTGCAAAGTGGAGGGTGGAGGAAAATCAAGAGACAGCAAACTGGGGCATAGCTGGCATGAAGATAAATGAATCAGAGGCAGAGCCAGTTATGAAGTAACCAGACTGACCTAGGGGTGCTGAGAATGAGGAGCCTTTGAAAAAAACTGGGAAGGATGCTGAGGCCCCGGAACATGGCATAAGGGTTTTATAGATGCCGTGGCGAGAGATAGAGAGAGTGCTCTAAGAAGATGGAAGCATTTTGGACAGTCTGCAGCTGACGAGGGGTCACTGCGACAGTTGTTGAGCAGAGACCAACAAAAAGTCTTTAAGGAAAATGAATTAAGTAGTGCTGTAGGGGTAGCAGGTCAAGGATGCCTATCAGACATGATTTGAAAGTTATGAAAATCTTTCTGAAAGCGCCCACTTTGATTTATCTTTGCTTACCATGATGTCTAACAGCAGTCCTTAAAGATGAATCCACAGATAGAGGTGCTTATCTATAAAAGCCTCATATCCTGGGATTTTCAATATTTTTTCAGTATGTCTACATGATCTGGAGGACTTAAATTATAAAATACTATCAACTTTAGATATATATAGAAAAGTGCACAAATCATAAGCGCTCAACTCAAATGATTTTCACAAAGTGAAAACTATATGTGTAACGAGAACCCAGACTGAGAAATAGACTATAACCAATGGCTCAGAAGGTCCCTTAGATCTTCTCCCACTCTCTTTCTCCCAGCAAAGGCAACCACTAACCTAACTTCTACCTCCATTCATCAGTTTGCTTGGTTTTGACTTTATATAAATTGAAATATATGTTGTATGCACTTTTCGTGTCTAGTTTCTTTAATGCAACATTACATTTTATGAGATTCATCCACAATGCTACAAGTAGTTTGTTTGTTCTCATTACTGTATAGTATTTGTTTTATAAGTATAGCACTTTTTATCCATTCCACTGCTGATAGACAATTTTTCATTATCCATCCAAACTGTTTTCTAGTTTTTAACTATGTGTGAACATTCTCACATGTGACTTTTTGTGAATATATATATATTTATAAATGATTATATATATAATTCTATATATATAATTACTTCTGTTGGAAGTAATTGAGGAGTGGAACTGCTAGCTCTGTGTAAGATCAGCTTTAATAGATAGTACAATTATCCAAAATGGTTGTACAGATTTACAGTTGTAATAGCAGTATGGAAGAGTTCTAGTGGTTCCACATCCTTGCTAGCACATCTGATTAATTTTAATCATTCTGGTAGTTGTGTAGCACCTCATTGTTGTGTTATTTTCTATTCTCAGATGACTAATGAAGTTGATCATCTTTTTTTTTTTTTTTTTTTTTTTTTGTGGGTACCAGGGGGTCGACCTCAGGATCTCGTACGCCAACAGGCACCCGTGCCACTGAGCGATATCACCGGCCCCTTTTTCGTATGTGGGATCCGGGAGTCGAACTCGGGCCCTCGCGCTTGCAAGGCAGGCGCTTACGCCGCTGAGCCATCTCACCGGCCCAAGTTGATCATCTTTGATATGTGTTTATAAGCCATTTGAAATCCTCTTTTGTGAGGTGCTACTAAAAACCTTTTGTTCCTTTTCTTACTGTGTTGTCTCTTTCTTCTCTTTTTTTGTTTGGTTTGGTTTTGCTTTGCTTTGTTTGTTTTTTTAAGACCAGGTCTCACTGTATAGCCCGGGCTGGACTTAAATTCTGGATCTTCCTTCCTCAGCCTCCCAAGTGCTGGGAATAAAGGTATGTGCTACCATACTTGGCTTCTCTTTTTCCTATTGGTCCATAGGGGTTCTTTATATGTTCTAGACATGAATCCTTTTTTGATATATGTATTACAAATATCTCTTCCCATTGTGTGATTTTCCTTTTTATTCTCTTAATCATGGCACGTGTTGAACACAAGTTCTTAATTTTAATGTTTTCCAGCTAATTGACTTTTTCTTTATTGTTATGGCATTTAATGTACTACAGTATCTGAAAAACCTTTGGCAGAGAAATTGTAGTAGTTGGGAAAAAACAGTGATAGATTTGTAGAAAACTAAAAAAAAAAAGAAAAAAAAAACTCAACAATTATTAAAATCAGAAAAAACGCACTAGAAAAGTCATAGTACTGTACAAGTATAGCACTTGGCTCGATTATGGTTATGTATACAATCACAATAATATCACTACTGATTTATCCAAAAGTTGTAATAACTTTGAGTTCTCTGAGGGGGCCCAATAAGTAGCAGCCATCTTCTCAACCTGAGTTTGAACTAGTTGAGAATTTAAACAAAAGATTGAGGGAGAGAAGTTAAAATTTTACCTTTACAATAATTGATAGAGCTCAGTCAGGTTGGAGAATGTAGTATCAAGTCTTTGCAAAATGGAATGGTTAATATAAATTAAGACTTAGGTAGAATTATTCTCTCTATGTAGGCAACGCTAGATAAGGGGCGATATTTCTCACATGGGCCCCAAGTGATGCCCATTCAGTGCAGAAGCCCCTTTGGGCCAGCAAATGATGACTTTTCATCCAACACCTCTGGGCTTTCAAACTCATCTCCAGAAAGCAGTTTATTTAAATAGGAGGAAATGTCGTCTTTAATTTTTTTTTCCAGTTCTGGTGATTGAACCCAGGACCTCACACATGCTAGCCAATTATTCTACCACTGAACTATATTCCCAGCCCTTTTAAAAAAACTTTCCCTAAGTTGCCCAGGCTGGCCTTAAACTTGCATTTCTCCTGCTTCAGCCTCCCAAGTAGCTATATACAGCCACCGCAGATTATCTTTAATTCTATCGGTGAAAAGAAAAGTGTTCTGGGCAAGTGTTCATGTAGGAGTATGTTTTAATTAAGATACAGCTAGTTCTACAAAAAATAGGTTTCTAAATGTATAACTTCTCAAACACAATTTAGATTAATTTCCTGATCGGATAACAGACTAAGTCATTTGCTCCTCATCAGTGGAGGCAGCTCTGCTGCTCACAAGGCTTCTAAGACTGCACGAGTCCTCTCACTGGTAGATGCAGGTGAGGGAAGTTCTTATGGGCCAGGCCTGCACACTGTCCCCTATCATTTTTACTCATGTTCAACAGACTAGAGACCCAACTGCCAGGAATGCTGGGAAATGTAGTCTAGGAGACTGAGAATTTTAACAGCTTGTCAATCTCTGCCACGGGGCCTCTTGTGCCTCTCACACATAGCAGGCACTTGGTGAAAGGTTGCTGCGTAAACTCTAACCAGAAAGACCTAAATCCTAATCCAAGCGCTGCCACTTCCCAATTGTATTAATTTAGATAAGTTACGCAGCCTCCATTTCTCTCCATACAATGGATATGAAAATATGATTGTCATCTGCTTCCCAGGCCACACCAGCCAGGTGTAGCAATGGGTAGTGGCTGAAAATATGCCCAAAAAAGGTCACTCTTTCTCTGATCCTGCCTCCTCCTTGATGTTTATGAAATGCCTCTCTGATTTCCTCTGAGAGTGGTCTGAGAGTGGGTTAGGGACATGTAACCTAGAAACGATGGTCGTTTCATATGTATTCTTCTTTATTTCAATTGTGTATTCTTGGACTTAGGGTTTGTAGCTCAGTAGCAGAGCGCTTGCCCAGCATGTGTGAGGCCCTGGGTTTGAGCCCCAGCCCCTCCACCCACACATAAATAGATAGAGAGACAGACAGACAGACAGACACACACACACACACACACACACACACAAAATCATGATTTCTTAAAGAACTATAGTCACCCAAACAGCCTCTACAGTCTACCATTTCCCTGTTTTCTGGCTCTGGCACCCTGGGATACAGTCTGCTGCCAGATGAGCAAGGCCCAGGCTGAGTGCAGGTGCCTGGTGCCTTTGGGTTCTCAGCTCACTGTATGATTTCTGCTCCTACGGATCATGCAGAGCCCCATGGGCTGTGCCCTCCAGCAAGGGTGTCTCAGGTCACATTATCTTGCCTTAGTATCTTTCAAGTTTGTTTCTGCTCTTTTGTTCGATCTTACTCAACTAAGGCAGGAACCCCCAGAGCATGTCAAAGCATGATGTCAGTGACAGGCAGCTTACAACATTCGTGACAGCCCTCCTACTCTCACCCAAACTTGCCCCATTGTCCTTAGAATGAGGTGGGTTTTTTTTTTTTTTTTTTTTTTTTTTTTTTTTTCAGAAATTCCTGACTCTTCAAGCAAATGCATCCCCTTCCCCCAGGCTGCCAGACATTCATAGACCTATTAAACCTTGGGACTAAATCCAGTTTAAGTGGCCAAGCTGGAGCTGCCCGAGCCCCACTTCCACTTTCCTTTTGTCAGGATTGATGATGGCATTCAATGAGATGACATAGGTAAAATACCAGAGTTTTTGGTGGAATCAAAAAGATACACAATAAGTGTTGGTTCCTTCATATCCATTGGGCTACTTCTGGGTCCATCATCTCTTCTCTGAAAGATGGCCTCCTTGCTACATACACCCCTGAATTTGCTGCAGAAGGTTAATGTGCTGTATTACTCTTGTACCCAGGGCAAGGTTAACAAATTCAGTTAGTAGACAGCTTTGGAATACAGAGCTCAGGAAATTTAAATTTCCCAAAATCAGAAATAGGAAGCTGATAAAGGATACAACAGAGTGGTATCAAGAGAGAAGTAATCCAGGCATGGTGGTGCATGCCTGTAATCCCAGCACTCAGGAGGCTGAGGCAGGAGGATCACTGAGAGTTCAAGGCCAGCCTGGGCTACATAGTGAGTTCGAGGCCAGCCTGAACTGCATAGTGAAACCCTGTCTCAAAAAGACTAAATAGGGCTGGTGAGATAGCTCAGTGGCATAAGTGCCTGACTGGCAAGCACAAGGTCCTGAGTTTGATTCCCAGTACCCACATACAAAAAAAGGGCTGGTGATATCACTCAGCGGCACGGGTGCCTACTGGCGCACGAGGTCCTGAGTTCGACCCCCGGTACCCACAAAAAAAAAAAAAAAAAAAAAAAGACTAAATAAATAAATAAATAAAATAAAGCAAGAAGTTTACTTACACGTTACATTATTTTTCCAATTCCTCACAGATAATTCCTATTCGGTGGGGTGTGGGAGTAACTAAGGCAGTGCTGGCTGCCCAGTAGCTGCTGTAGGAGCCGTTCATCTCTCCTGATAGGAAGCCAGAATTATACCTTGAAATGCACATAGAAAAAAGGGCAGAAAATATGAGACAAAATGTGCAAAATAAACATAATATTCCAACAAATGTAATATCTTCCAGATGAATTTGAGCAGGAAAAATAGAAACATGAAAAACCAGAGGTGTCTGCAGTGACTGTGGAATGAGCAGATGAGGGCCTAGATGACAGGCTGTTCTTTAACTGCTTTGATAATGGAAGTATGCGTGGCTTTGTTACTTTTCTCATTGCTGAGACATGATACCCAATGCCCAAAGTTAAAGGAGGAAAGCCTTATTCAGCTCACAGTTTGTAGAGGTTTCAGTCCATAATAGGCTGGCTCCAAGGCAGGGTGGCATGGCAGAGGGGCATCACAGAGGAGAAACAGTTCATGGCAGGCAGAAGGAAGCAAGGGAAGCAATAAGCCACAAGTGATAATAGCAGCTTCTTTCTGCTCCTTTTATATTCTATCTAGGGTACCAGGCTTAGGGCAGGTGCCAAACCAATCAGGGGACTAATTTAGTAATCACGCACCCTTAATCCCAGCACTGCACACTCTAGAGCCAGCTGCCTCTGAAAAAGCACCCCCCATGACTGCATGAGGCTTTGGGGGGACATCTAGACACAAGCCATAGCACATGAGATACTGTAAAAGGAAAATTGAGAACTTTTGGATGGGTTAGATAGGGGACATGATAGAGAAAAAGGGACAGAAACAGCCATGAGGTTATAAGACTGACACGTAGGGTAGCATCCCAAGTGTGAAGCGCAGGACTGAGAGTTAGAAGAACTGTGTCCATCACTCTGAATGAGTCACTTACCTTTTCTTATTTCCTCTTGCGTAAAGTGCCTCAGTAATAGTGTTTTTGTAAAGCACACATACAATGATATGCAAGAAAGAGCTGCGTAAGCTGCAATGTGCTGAACAAGTGTAAGGACTGTCATCATTGTCATCAATAGGGAAGCTGGAAAGGTAACACAACCTGCGTGAGAAGACAAGAAATTCAATGTTAATCATGTCAAAATGTTAGCGTAACATTCAAATGGGGGTAATGGATAACTAGCCAATGTCCTTACATTGGAGTTAAGCAATTAATGAGTCAGCGCTGTGATATACAACAAGAAAACATGTTTCCACAAGGAGCCAGGTCTTTGGTTTATTGATCTGATTTGGGATGTGGGCCCCACTGTGGGACTAAGGCATATAATCGCTTGCATGGTATAGAAGACGTACACAGACACCTGAGAAACAGTGTCGCAAGACATTTCTATGCTAGGGAAGCCTGGTGTGGCTGTTGTAGCACTGTGGACCCCGGACATTCCTTAGTGTCCTCGCATGTCTGCCAGTGAAAAGTACACAAAAAAACAGGAACAGCAAATAAGACTGAAATGAAGAAAAATATTACAGGAGTCAATAGACAAAGAGAAAAGAAAGCAAGAATAAAGTACAAAAGAAAAAAGAGATGCTGAGCAAAGGATCTTAGCCCACTGGATGCAACTATAAATAAACCAGTGGAAAAAAAGATTTTTATATTCTTAACCATGGAAATTGGTGAACTGGACTGAGTATCATATAAAAAGTGTGAGGTGTGCGATGGTTACATAAGAAACCTCTCTCACTTTTCCTGAGCAAAAGTCATAGGCAATTACACTTTGTAAAATAAATTATTTTGTCTATGCAAAAAGGAGAATTTGAATTTGCTATTTGAAGGAATCCTATGATGGTTCCTCATGTAGAACAGAGTTCTCTTTATAAAACGAATGGTCACTTCCATTTATTAAGTGGGTGATTTGGTTAAATGCACAATCTATCATTTATGGAAATCTGTATTGTCATCTGCTAGGATTCTTAATATCGAAATAAGGGTGTACAGCAAACCTGAATTTCGACTTGAGATAGCCCATTTTCTTCCTTCTCTCCCAAGGAGTCAGTTGCTCCCAGTGAGAAGCCTGGTGACCCCACAGGGCATCTTCCTAAAGAAACCAGGCGGTGAATGACTGAGGAAGGAGCGGGGCCCAGCCCTGGACCATCTGCTACAGAAAAGTGAGTTTGGCAAGTCAGGTTCCCTCCCTCGGGGTCTTGAACTAAGAAGTCCAGCTGTGGTAGTGGAAATGGAAGGGTTAGGTTGCCAACAAAAGTTTAGCAGACAAGAAAAAAAAAAAAAAAAAAAGACAAATCAGAGGAAACTATCGGTAGGAAAGGAAAATGGACTGCAGAGAAAAGCAGAGAATCCACAAGCCAGAAAGATGCACCTCATACAAAGGAGACAGCCTTCCAGTTTCAACTGGAGTGTGTACATATACTTGTAACAGAGTATATTTTCCAAGTATAATATCCACTAATAGCTACCATTTACTAAGTACTTACTAGGCTCCAGGCTCTGTGTTACCCACATTACTTCTTTTAATTCTCACTATGTCCCTATGAAGTAGGCATTAGGATCACCTCTAATGAAGAGAAATTGGAGGCCAAAAGAAGCAGTAATTTGCTCAAGGTCATAAACCACTAGTAAATGGCAGATTACAGACTCCAATCCAAATTTATCTGATTCCAGAAATTCATGCTCCTAACACTACATTGTGCTAGGCTCTCCCCACCTCCACCCCCAATAATTAGAATAGTCAGATCCAGCAGCTGTGCCTATTCAGAGGCCATAAGGTGGCCCCTAATTCCTCCCACCAGTCTGAAATGTTGTAATGAATCCTACTGGTTTATACCAGAAAAAAAAATCACGTATCAGATCAGATTAAAAAAAAAATTATGCTTATACAAGGGACACTGTAGGCGATATGCCTGCTTGGGGCTCTGTCCTTTTTGGGAAGGGAAGGACAGAAGGAATATAGGAGCTGTGGGATCAGGATCAGCATATAGGAGGAAAGACTAAAACGTCACTCTTAGAAGAGGGTTTAACTTTAAAAGTTAACTAAGAGGAGGCCGGCAAGAGAGGCCAGCTGTAAGAGATGTTGGTGGGGAATGGGGTCAGGAGAGTAGAGCTGCTTAAGAGTTCAAGAGGCTGAGTGGAATGTGACCTGTCCTGTACAGGAGGGTGAGGTCCTGAGTATGTAGGGAAAATAGGACTGTGTTTCTCTCAGGGCCAGGTGAACAAGAAGCAGGACCTTCATTTAGACGTGTGTGTGAAAATTTAACTGATAGAACTGAAAATCACAAGATTAATTTATTAACAAAGTTCTTAATAGGTTGTTCAATATAAGTTTAAGCTTAAGTGATGGGACCATGTACCAATAATTTACATCATAAAACCTTCCACTCTCCAGTACTCCGACAGCATCATCTCAGGGAAATGTTTTCCAAACCGTGGGTCGTGAAATCAATGTCTGTGGTCCAGGACTTGGGAGGATGAGGCAGAAGAACCACCTCAAGTTTGAGGTCAGCCTGGGCTACATAGTGAGTTCAATATCAGCTTCAATACCAGTTCAATAGTGAGACCCTGTCTCAAAAAACCAAAAATAAAGAAAAAAAAACAAAAAAACAACGAAAAACAAAAGAACAAAAAACAATGTAGATGGCCATCATCAGTATATCACCAAAAATAAGATTATGCGTTGTTAAATTTTTGTTGTTGTTGTTTTAATTATAGACACACATGTATACCAAGTGAAGATGTAAAATGCATTTCTTACTCTGGTTCACAAAAAAATGTCAGAAAGGGGCCGGTGAGATGGCTCAGCGGCTTAAGCGCCTGCCTGGCAAGCGCAAGGGCCCGAGTTCGACTCCCGGATCCCACATACGAAAAAGGGGCCGGTGATATCGCTCAGCGGCACGGGCGCCTGCTGGCGCGCGAGGTCCTGAGGTCGACCCCCCGGTACCCACAAAAAAAAAAAAAAAAAGTCAGAAAAACATTGTTCTCTCCCTGACCTCCTTATAGAGGTTATTCTCTGCATATGTCCAGGTTTATTTTCTTTGGTTTACATAATGAAAACAAAACACCTTTTATTATTTTTCAAATATTAAAGTACAGTAGAGGCCGGGGATATAGCTCGGTGGCACAATGCCTGCCTGGCAAGCGCAAGGTCCTGAATTTGATTCTTGGTATAAAAAAAAAGAAAGAAAGAAAGAAAAGAAATTTATAAAGTACAGTATATTTTAGTATTGAATGTGTTACTTAAAATACCCCCTTCTCCTGCACCTGGGAATTCTATTTCTTTCCAAGGTCAAAGATCTCCCTAATTGAGAATCAGGGGACAAAGGGACAGGGCAGTGCAGTCCTCTTCAGCAAGGAAGCTCTATAAACCATCTGTTTGGGATTATTGCTGACCCTATTTCATCAAACTGCTTCCAGACAGAATGTAAAGGTCAGTGGACCACTAAAAATCCTATAAACCGATGTTCAGGTTCTGTGAATTCTCGGGCTGATAACTAAAATTAAAAGGGTTGTCATTCTTAGTGTGCCTTTATTATTGATACTGTAGTCGGGGGGGATCCTTTAAAATATTAAATAGCTGGTGAGAATGGTTGCTGGACCATCTGAATGTCAAGCATCAATAACCAAGAGACATCTTCCACCTGAAAGTCACCACGCATTAGCAGTGGAAGGACAGTATGATTAAATACCTAGCCCTCTTCCAAACAACATTTGTGAATTTTAAGAAGACACCCTAATGTCAAAAGACAATGGTGAGGGCTGGTGAGATAGCTCAGCGGCACAAGCGCCTGCCTGGCAAGTGCAAAGTCCTGAGTTCGACTCCTGGTACCCACATTAAAAAAAAAAAAGACAATGGTGAGATAGGAGCTTTTTTTAAAATGTTAAAACTAGGAATAATCACATAGGATGTGGGAGAACACAATGCATAGAAGCAAAATGGTGAAAGGCTTCAAGAAAAAATGGACGACTATAAACAACACAGAGGTAGATAGATTTTTAAAAGGCATTAAAGACTACAAGGGAAGGATGGAAGAGAAAAGCAAGAGGGAAGGCTCAGAAGATAAAATAAATGATGGCATGCAAGTCATATACTACTTAGATTAGCCCACATCTAAAAAAATCAGGTAGGTATAGCATATTATCCAGGATGCTTTTAATGGAAAAAATATATACTACAGGACAGAGACAGGATACTACCTGAACTTGCCTCTGAGACAAATAAGTGCTGAGGGAGCTACCCATGCTCTAGGGACTTGGGGCCAGGACTAGTCTTAGACGAGGATCTCCTGCCCGTGGGCATCACTGACTGAGCCAAGGGGAAAGGCAGCACCCACGGACAAAGCTAGAGTGTGCCAAAGACTGTCCCACTGGTGTGCTGGGCCAAAGGATGTGGGCAAAGGGCAAAATTAGCCAGGTGCTGGGCAAAGAAACAGAAACTGGAGCTCCTGGGGCAGGACAAGCCATCTAGGATGACAGGTGGGAGTACAGGCTTGGGCTTTCCCAGAGCACTGGAGTATCATCACACAGATATTTACAAGGCTGTTCAGAGTGCTGAACTGGTCTTACATAAACATCATGGAGCCAAGCCCTTAATCTCAGCAAGAAATAATTGCCCCAGTAACAACAGCAACAACAAAAATAATAATAGCTCTTCTTTATACCTACTGTGGGTCTCAGTTTGAATCTTGGTTCCATCATTTACTGGTAGCAGAATGGTTATACCTGACAAGTTGCTGGGCCTCCTCAGCTTCAATTTCCTCCTCTTTTAAAATATAGATCATTGCTGGGCATGGTGGCATACGCCCGTAATCTCAGCACTTGGGAGGTTGAGGCAAGAGAAATGCCACAAGTTCAAGGCCAGCCTGGGCTACCCAATGAGTTCAAGGCCAGCCTGAACTGCATAGCAAGACCCCGTCTCAAAAAACCAAAAACCAAAACAAACAAACAAATAAAAATACAGATCACAATAAAGACTTTTACACTTTCTGTGTAGTTACATCCATTCCTGTGATATTAGTGATAGAGGGGAAAGAAACACCCAATCTTGTAGATGTCCAAAATGCTGAGTTCGTGTTCTCTAAAACTGAGGAATGAATTCTAGGAACAACGGCGATTAAGAGTAGAAAGAATTTATTGAGAGAGAGAAAGCTTCTTTCTGAGAGGGACAGAAGGGGGTCCGGAAAGTGGGCTACCGCCAACCCCGCTTCTCAAGGGTGTTTATTGAGCAAAGCCACAAGGTGAGGCAGGTTCAAGGTGGGACAGAACCACAATCAATCAATAAGATTACAAGCATAGTCGCTTAGGTAATATTGATCCAATGGTAAAATCACACAATGAGCGGGAGGTGGGGTAAGACTATGGTGAACCAATAAGATTACAAGTCGCCTGGATAATATTAATTAAATGGGGATCAAATGGGGAAGTGAGTCATGTAGCAAGCGGACTTGGTCAGCACAAGGACTTTCCTGCAAGGGGTGGGTTAAGGAGGTTTTGTCCTCCACCCCAAGGTGATCGATGCCTATTTAGAATCAATCAACGCTGTTCACCCTTCGGGGAAGTATATGGGTGAGTAGTTCCTCTTTTCTTGAAGCCTGGCCTTCAGTGAATGCGCCTCCAGCCAGTGGTCTTCTACACTGACCTTTCGAGGGCTCAGCCCTGACTGATTGTCTACAGTATTTCTAAATAACATAGTTATCTATAATATTAGGAGTCAATGTATTGACAGTTCCCAAATTCGTCACTCCAATCCAACCCCCTTGCCCCCGAGTTTCAGATTCCTGCATTCAGAGCTCAGACTTCACGAAGGCAGAATGAAGTTCTTTAGATTCTCTTGACCCTGCCTGAAGTTCTTCAGCTCGGCAAACGGCGCCATCAGCTGCTAAAGTTAACATCCTGCTTCCTCCTTCTCCTTGACTCCTAATATCCAATTCAATGATTGCTAGAATAAAATCCAAAATCCTTTTCATAGCTATGGCCAATCCTCCTTCACTCTTTCTGTACTTGCCTCGGAATGAAGCTGAAGTCATCATGAAACTGCACAAAATCTCAGTGACCTCTCTCTCCACATCCCTCCAATTCCCCTCCTCCTTCCTGCTCCTAACTGCTGCTCTTCACTGTGTTTTTTTCCAGGTTTTCCAAGCCCTGTTTGGGTATGGTTTTACCCACTTTCCCAAAAACCTGAAATTTATCACCTATTCGGGGTGTGGTTTTCTGGTCCCACGTTATCTTTCTTCCTCATAAAAGATTCTTTTCTTTTCCCACCAGCTCCATGCCAAGGTCATTTGCTAAGACACTTTCAAATTGTCTTACGTTTTAGTGAAGTTTAGTTGTGTACAGAACTGTGGCAGGTAAATCAGAGTCAGTGGGCAGGGAAAAACCCCAAATATTTAGAGGGCGGAGGGAGGAGGAAGAGGGAATGTGTTAAAAACATCTAAACCTAAAGGAACAGAGTTTTGGAATTTTTTTAAGTGGAAAAATCCTTCCTTTTTTGTGCTGAGGCAGGTTGGAAGGATTCGGATCATGCTGAAGATAAGGAGTGAACTCGAGGCTGGGGCTTGGCGCGCTCGTTCTGCTCTCCCCTTCCCCTGCAGCGGCCTCGCCCTCCTTCCTTCCCACTCACGGCGCCACCGCCATCTGCAGCCAGTTAGGTTGTCAGCCAGCAGCGCATTTCCATGAAGTAGCGCAGCCCATGAGCAGCACAGTGATACAGGATTGAAACACAAGCAGTTCTGCCCTGACCCAGCTCATCTGGGGCTCCCGTGGAAAGCCCGGAAATAGCCCGGAAGCTGAGACGCACTGCGTGTGGAAAGGGTGATCCGCAGCGAGAAGACTGGAGAGTGGGGACAGACACCTGAGGCACGTTTGCTAGAGCAGGTTAAGAGTAATGTAACTTTTCTAACTTCCTGGAAGAAGGAATAAGATAAAATTAAGAAGTGGTCTTTTGTGAAGGATAATAGCTAAAACCTTATTTCAAATGTAGCTTCCCCATAGAAATCCTTGTATGACCACCCTCTTTCTAGGCCTCCTGGGATAGCTGGGCCCTGTCTGTTTTGTTCACTTTAGTAATCCCGCCAAGCGGCATAGTGCCTGGCACTTAGTAGACACTCATTAAATCTTCGTAGTACATATGTAACCACTCCAACACCCCGCAGCATCTCCCTGTTTTTTCCTTTCCTTTTTAAAATTTTCTTTTTTTTTTTTTTTCTTTGTGGTACGGGGAATTGAACCAAGGGTCTTCACACTGAGCTGTATCTCCAGCCTGTTGTTTTTTTTTTTTTAATGTATTTATTTATTCATATTTTGAGAGGGGGTTTTACTAAATCATTAAGTTGCCCAGGCTGGGCTGGAACTTCTCATCCCCCCCACCTCAGCTTCCCAAAGTGCTAAGGTTGTAGGTGTGGGCTACCACACCCTGCTGTGTTCTTTGCTTTATAATTTTTTTTTAATATAACTATTTTAATCCTCAGAACATGATCTGGATGTTCAAATTAACCCAGGCAACCTGGCGAGACAGAAGCTCAAAGGCCTCAAATGAGAAGCCTGGAATGTCAGAATTGAGCAGAGTGTTTGTCACTTTTTAGATTCATTTTCTACTCCATAACTATGCCTCTAAAGGAAGAATGCTGAAGCAGGCTCTGCTTTTCCATCACAGAGGAAACCGAGGCCTGGAGATGAATAATTTGCCCAGGCTCTCTGTCTTGAGGCTGCAGGGCCAGAAGTCTCTTGGACTTCTGGAAACACCCTTAGCTAATGGGAATTCAAACCAAGGAAGGCTCTGCCACTTCGATGTGACCTGAGCCATATTTGCAGTCTCTGTGGTTAGCAGTCACCGTCCCCGGTAGCAATGAATAACAATGCCTGCCTCGTAGGATTATTCTGTCCTAAGGACTGAATTACAATAGGGTAATACAGGAAAGTGTATACACATTAGATAAACTAAAATCATCATTTTCCAGAGTGGAAACAGCAGACAAAATTTCGTGAAGATGATAAAACTTTGTTATTTTTTAAAAATCAATCTGAAAGTAAAGATCACACGCATAATAAATCAGTATCTATAGTAACTTAATTAAAAAGGCATTTCGACAATGTTAATTCATATGTCTGGCATATATGTTATCTGATACACACACACACAAAAGCACACACATGTCTTCCTTCCTCATTAGCAAGCTTGAAGTGTCAGCATGCAGAGAAGAGCAGACAGGGACCCAGGAAGCAAGGGTGAAGAAAGCTCCCAAATCAGATAGGTTCTGAGACAGTTTTCCCCTTCCCTCAGGCTGAGATATTCTGCCATCTGTTTTGATTAAACCTTTCAAAATTCAACTTGTGTTTTTCCTTCCATTCCTTTGAAATCTCCTTTAATTCAAGAATTTTTAGGCTTTCTTCTTTCTCTTAACCACCATCTGGTGCTTCTATTAAAAGAAAGAAAAAGAAAGAAAGGAAGGAAGGAAAGAAAGAAAGAAAAAGAAAGGAAAGAAAGAAAGAAAGAAGACACATACAACAAACATTTTGAGTTCCTTGGAAGAAAGGTATAATGATGAGGATAATTTATTCCCATAGCGAGGCCCATTACTATTTCCATGGCAACAGACTGTGATGTTCTGAACATGGGACTTTGTGATCATCACAGGAACAGAATGGCAAACGGCCCTGTTCAGACTCTTTGTCCTTATAGATTCTTTGGGTAGTCACCCTTGGTGGCTCCCGAGTGCCTGGAGAATTAAGTCCGGAAGACAGCATGGCATTCAAGGCCCTCTGGTCCAGTCATTCTAGGCTCACTGTCCGTAGGTCCCAGGGATATGGGTCTGTGGCTTTTCTCTACAGCTGCTTGTGTCCTGGGCACGTCACATGCCCTCGTGCCTCCATGCCTTCACTTCTGTCATTTCTTCCTTTTAAGGGCCCTCCCTCCACCCACCCCCTTTTAACCTAAGGAAACCTTCCTCATTCTAAAGATTCACCATCAGTGTCACCTTTACGGACTCTCCCATGGCTCACTCGGGCAACAACAAAACTCTTTTCTGTGCTCCTAGCAGTCTCCTCAGACAGATGAAATGACACCTGAGATTCTGCACCACAGTTGCTTAGATGTCCTTGGTTTGAATTTGGATTCAGACCTCCCAGGCACCATGCTTGGTTCAGTTTTGTAGGCCAACACGATTACGTCACACACTTCTTCAGTGATTTTAAAGGGGTTGTGGGCAGTCACTTGATCCCCATTTTACTGTTCAGAGCACCAGAGTTTAGAAAATGTAAGTGGCTTGGATGGGTAGCAAGTGGCAGAGCCAAAGCTCCATTGACAGAATGGAAAGAAGGTGGACTTGGGAGCTGAGCCTTTTGGAGCTCTTCTTTTTTTTTTTTTTTTTTTTTAATATGTGGGTACTGGGAGTCAAACTCAGGACCTTGCGCTTGCCAGGCAGGCGCTTATGCCACTGAGCTATATCACCGGCCCTGGAGCTCTTCTTAAGGAACCTCTCTACCCCCTCTTTCTGCACCTGTAAAACAAACATTAAATGAAATCATAAATGTAAAGACACTTGGCACATAATACATATTCAAGCAATCCTGCTTTTCTTCTTTCCCCATTCGAATTCTACTTTCTAGCAATACCTGGAAACAAATAAATGTTTTTCTTCCATTTGAGTTTCCCTTAATTTTGCATGATGCTGAAACTTGGATGGATAAATGAATGTCTTTGGCATCTTCCAGAGAAAAAAATTTCACCTTCATTCCCTTATCTGTAATCTAGTTTAATAAAAGAAGCTACAGACAGAGCTGTTGTCAAAATTAAATGAAACAACACATGAATGCATGAAGCTCTTTAGCACACTGTTTGTACACAGTAAGCACTTGGGGTGATTGCGATAACGAAATCATCATCATCATCACCATTATCATTATTAGCATCATTATTTTTTATGTAACAGAACAATAGGCTGTGAGAATTACACAAATTAACAAAACAGTCTTACAGCTCTGTCCTCATGGCATTTCTCACCACAGCCTGCTTTGTGGCTATTGTCAACTCTGCAGTCATTTCCTTCTACGGGATTGTAGGCAGCCGATAGGGCCTCTGGGGCTTATCTGTGGTTCTTTCTGTTGCGTGGACCTAAAACAAAATCTTGCAAAGGAGAAGCCTTCAGTACAATTTGGTCAAAAGAATGCTGATTGACGTTTCTCCAAAAAAGAGTACTCGTGCCCAAATAAGACTCCGAAGCTGCAGGCTCTCTCGTCAGCAAGTCCGTACTCTCACCAGTGGAGTGGTGGCTGGGAGAGCCACCTCTGTGAAGGTCGTGGACATCTGCTGACTATTGATCATATTCACGTCTGCACAGTAGCTTTTTCACATGATCTTTCCTCATAGGACACGGACAATTCCCAGATTAGGAAGCAGAGTCAGTTCCTGATCTCCAGAGCAGGGAGGGTAGCGTGTAAAGAAATCGTGTCTGGAAGATGCGTCAACTAAATGTGAAGCACAACTCCCACTGGAGGATCTAGTGTGGCATCGCTCAGGTAGTCACTCAACAAATATTTACTGAGTATCTCTTTTATGTCAGGTGTGGTGTTAATCTAAGCAATGTAACAGTCACGGCCTCCCTTTATCAATAGAGGATGCACTCCGAGCACACCCAGTGGACACCTGAAACCCCAGGCAGTACCGGACCCTATGTGTACTGTTTTCTCGTACATATACATTCCTATGATGACGTGCAGAACTTTCAGGTCTAACTTAAAGGAAGCACTTTGCAAATTTTCTTTGGCATATACAAAATGCTAGCAGCATCACTAGTCTTGCACTTTGGGGTCATTATTAACTAAAGTAAGGGTGAATTGAATGCAACCAGTGTGATGCTGCAACAAGCAATCTGATTACCAAGATGGCTACTAAATGACCAGTGCTGGACAAAGGGATGAGTGACATGCAAGTGGAGTGGAATGGGATAATGTGAATTTCATCACACTAGTCAGAATGGCATGCAATTTAAAACTTATGAATTGCTTACTTCTGGAATTTTCCATTTAATGCTCTTGGACTACGGTCAACCATAGGTAACTGAACCCACAGAAAGTGAAACTGTGGATAACAGGACCTACTGCACCATGCAGTTTAGCAACCTGCCCCCATCCATCTCCTGCCAAGCCAACCACCTACTGAGAAAGGATATTATTACCTTCAGATAAGAGAAATATGGCTCAGAGTTTATGTGATTTATCCTGATAACACACACTTAAGTGGCAAAGGAAGGATTTGAACTTCAGCCCAAGTTTCTGAGACACCCAAGCTCCCATACTCTCCGTGATGCTTCCCCTACTCCCAAGATCACTGCCAGGCACCCCAAGATGTATCGCTAGCGATGACATCCCGGTGACAGTTGCTGGCCAGTCTCTTTCTTTCTTGCTGTCCATCATGTTAGAATTAAGGTTAGCTTCCTGGCTTTCCTTGTGGCCTCTGGTCTGTGCCTCCTTAGAAACAGACAAAGCCCCACAACACTCAGTCCTTTACTACCTTCTTTTTTAGAAACCATCTCCCCTTTTTTGCCCCACCCCAGGCGAGATGGGGGGATTGCTTCTGACTCACTGCACACTGTGAGAGCCTCTGACTCATCTCGCTGGTGCTCTTCCATCCCTGCACAGAATGCCATGCATGCCCTTCCCCAGCTGCCCGAGATGGGCTGGGCCCATGTGGATGTGCTTGGTTCGGCCCTATGTGACAGCAAGATTCATTAATAAATTAGACACATGCACGAGAATCAAGGACTCCCCAGTGACTTACGAAAGTTTTGGACTGTGTTGAAGCTGAGGTTAATGTGCAATCCCACTGGAATTAATGAACTATTTTGCATTCAAGCATATACTTTACACTTACATTGGTTGTATTGATTATTAATTTTTGTAGGTTAAAAACTTATAAAAGTTAATTATACATATTAAGTATTGGGAATTGAAAGTTAAATGTTAACTATTTTTAAATTAACTGTAAGATATAAAAAATATTTCCCTTTAATCAATATTTTTCTACAGGTGTATAATAAAATGCACTTCTCTACTTTGGGAATTTATAAAAGATCATATTTATCAAAAGTTAAGAAATAAGCTGGAATTTAGCTGCTTACAGAATTACCCTATGTTGGGTGTGGTGCCGCATGCCTGTAATCCCAGCACTGGGGTGGCTGAGGCCGGATGATGGAGAGTTTGAGGTCAGCCTGGGCTAATAGGGAGTTCAAGGCAAGCCAGGACTCCAGAATGAAACCCTGTCTCAAAAAACAAACAAACAAACAACCCAAATTATCCTTTTGGCTGTTCCCAAATTACAGGTGTTTTTTCAAGTACATGAAGGGCTCCAAATTTATTTGTTTAGTCATTACACAATACTTCCATTTCAAAAAAGCATTTCACATTTGGTAAGATTTTGGCATTACACAATCCTTTCCATGAGCCTATTCTGGTTCAAGCTCTGGAGAACAGAGCTTTCCTCTGCTTATTAACCAGAACAACAACAACAAAAATGCTTTGTCCCGTCCTCTAATCATTTTGCTTATTGTCACCATAAAACTCCAATTTCCAGAAGTTATCTTCTAGGCGGTGGTTTTTATATTAGTGTGTCAAAAATGGTCTCATCTCGTAGTGAGTACTCTGTATAATGCAATGAACGACTTCCTTTTGGGGGGAACTTGGCTTTATTTCCACTTTTAAGAACAGATGTTTGTTCTGTTGAGCTGAAGAACCCTCATCCAGAATCTCTTCAGGTTTCATTTCCTTGGAACTGACACCAAGTTTTCTTGTTTTGTACCTGATCCGACACTCTTTACTAACTGTACCCAGGAAATGCTTATATGAGAAGAAATGGCTATGATCTGGAGCTAAGATTTTTGTTACCCCCCTTGGCCACATCTTTTAAATGTTTCCTAGTAATCTGTGCTCTGCAAGAAGTGAAACTGAGCCATGCTTCTGCAGAAACTTGAAAATGTCCTCCCTGGAGAGCTCCTTGTTGCTGTGCTTCGCGAGGTCTGGCCACCCCAATCTTCCCTCTCGGCGCGGGCCCTCAGCATGTGTGCTTTGGATGTATTTGGAGCTGGAGAGTTTGGTAGGACAAAGGATGTTTTAAAGATTTAAAGAGCTGCCTACACTGAACTCAATCCCGTGCTGAAGTTACTGCCATCCATGCCGCTGACGCCGCATGCGTTCTGGCTTTTAGCAGGATTTTTCTCCCCAGCTTTGCTCTGAAACGTAAAGCCCCATTGCCCACTGCAAGTCTTAATGAAAAGCAGCTCATAAGCAAGTTACGTAACCTAATTGTAATCCAGGGATCAGTTTGGTTATATTATTTAAAGAAATAGCATCCATTTTCCTTGACCTGATTTGGAAAAGAAACCCTGGGAAGAGAAGAAAAAAACCCAGTTCAGCACTCGCCTTCCTGTGCTCATTCTAATGAGAAACCTGGTAAATAATTTAAAAACAGTGACTTTTAAGAGCGTTAAATCCAATTTAGCTCAGGATTCTGTCTCAAAGCTGCTGAAACTGTTACAGCAAATTATAAAGGATCATGAAAGAGGGAGCTTATTTTTGCAGAAAATTTAATCATTTAGTAAGGTTATTTCCTCAGTTATTTCCTCAGTTCAACACATGTGGAACACTGCAAAGATGCAAGATGGGGAATTCATTGCTCTCAGGAAGCTTAAAATCTGGTTAGGGTTAATAATGACGTATTAGCATCTCTTCATTAGTTGGAACAAACAGTACCATTGTAATGCAAGGTGTTGATAGTAGGGAAAATGGGAAAGCGGGTCATAGCAACTCTTTGTATTATCTTTGCAACTATTCTATAAATCTAAAATTATTATAAAATTAAAAGATTATTTTTAAAAACCTGGGTAAGGAAACAGTTGCTACACAAATAGAAACATATCTATCCTTATTGCCTGGTTTGTAGAAATAAAACTAGGCCTATAGATCAGGCAGCGTCATAAACGATATGATTGTTCTGTAAACGTGAGAAGGACAGAACGGGATTAATCATAGTCCTGCTTCATGCTAATAGTCAATCACGAATCCAAGGGTTTGACTGGTCCCTTGGTCTTTACAGAAACCTCATTTAATTGATTCATACTTTGTACCATATTATAATATAATAAACCCTTCATGAACTCACCTCTAAACCAAAAGCTGAAAGTTCTCCATGACTTACACTGACCCCTATGCCATTCCTCAGCCTTCCTCTCAGAAGTCACCACTCTCTTAAATTCTGTCTTTATCACCCCCTTGCTCTTCTTTGTATTTTATTACATATATATGTGGGTCTAAACCATATACTTTTATTTTTGAAACTATCATATCTCATGTGGTCTTCTGGGACTTATTCTTTTGGCTCAACATTATGTGGCTTAGGTTTATCAACAATGTGATTACAGTTAATTCATTTTCATCATTCTTTAATACTCTATAGCAGGAATGCACAAGAATTGAGCCATTTTCATCAGTTCTTCACAATTTTTTGTTATTACAAGTGGATTGCACCGTGAGGACTCTTGTATGTGTGTCCCAGAGTACATGTGATACTTTGCATTGAACTAGAGATTTGAGATTAGGATTAATCGCAAGGAAAAATATCTGCACGTGTCCAGGATAGACCTTTCTTTTTTCAATATTTTCTATCTGAAGTTGGCTAAATTCATGCATATGGAACCTGTGGATATGGAGGGTCAATGTTTATACTAATTCCATGCCAGTTAAGATTTGACTCCACGATAATGTAAAACCCAAACTAACAGTGCCTTAGTCATGCATGTTGCTCTCCTGAAAAACATCAGAGATGAGAAGTGGAAGACTAGTATGGCAAGGTCCACAAAGTTGTCATGGATTCAGTCTTCTTCCAGCTTTCAAGTATGGTAATGCTAGCAAGAGACATTTATTCTCATGATCCAAAGGGTTGCTCAAATTTTAACCATTACATCTGCTTCCCAGTCAGTAAGAATGAGAAAAAAAGGGAAGAGAGTACATTTCCATCAAGAACACTTTTCTCAAACTACAGATGACATTTCTAATTATATTGTACTACAAATGTAGACACATGGTGCTATCTGGTTTCAAAGCAGACTGGGAAATATAGTTTTTATTCTGGTCATCTTTGTTCCCAGCTAAAACCTAAGAGCCCTATTACTAAAAAACCATGGAAAACGGACTTCAAAGATAGTAGTCTCAGAGTACTATTACATCTAAAGTGATAACAGGAAAAAAATAACAAGGCTACATATTGAAAAATAGAAAGAAAAAGAAAAATAAACACTGATAATGTCACCGTTCAAAGATTCCTACTGTTAATTTTTTGAGTTATATTCTTCTAGATCTTTTTATCCACATATACAATTACACATATATCTACAGTACAGGTGTGTTAGTCAGCTTTCCATTGCTGGGATAAAATACCTGACATACACAACTTAAAGGAGGAAAGGTTCACTTTTTCTTACAGCTTCAGAGGGTTCAGTCCATGGTTGGCTGGCTTCAAGGCAGAAGTGTCATGGAGAAAGGGCATAGCAGAGGAAAGCTGCTCACTGCATGTATCTAGGAAGTAGGAGCAGGGGAAAGAATCAGAAAGGAAGGTGCCAGGGACCAGAGGCCCAGAGGCCCCTAGAAAGGTGCTTTACTGATCTCCTAGGCATCTGTTAAGCCTATCAGGTTGACAGTCAAGGTTAACCATCACAACATCCAAGACTATACCTATATTTATATTAGTATATTACCATGCAATTTTTAAAAGGGAAGTATAACCAGTGCAGTCAGTCCAAAAAAGGGATTAGGTTATTTCCTGCTCCCTTGAGCTCTTAATAAGCTTCATGGGAAATATAGCATTGGAGCCACTAAAAAAAGAGGGAATGTGGACTGTAATTGAGTTTTGATATTTTGCAGAGGTGCCAAATACAAAATAATTTTAGCTACGCACAGGGTGCTCTGGAATAACGATTCAGAGGTAAATCTGAAATAAAAATGATTAACCATCCCAGAAAACTGTAGGCACGCCTTCATAAAAGATGATAGAAATTAATGGCCACACACTTTGGAGAAATCCAGGTCAATGGAACTTTACAGATCATAGAGTTACAAGTATCAATAACTTGAGTGTTTGTCCCTAAGCATATCCCTTCAAATGAGCACAGGCCCTTTGTTTTGTCCTAAGAGTCTCCTAAATAATGAACCAATGTGGTCTGTGGCCTTGGGTTAAGAAAAAGGACTAGGGCCGGTGAGATAGCTCAGTGGCATAAGCGCCTGCCTGGCAAGTGTGAGGTCCTGGGTTCGACTCCCAGTACCCAATTACGAAAAAAGGGCCGGTGATATCGCTCAGCAGCACGGGCGCCTGCTGGCGCGCGAGGTCCTGAGTTCAACCCCCGGTACCCAAAAAAAAAAAAAAAAAGAAAGAAAAAGGACCATTTCAGAGCTGCAAATACACTCAACACACACTTTCTAGGACTTACTATCTATCAGGTGCTTGAGAGTCAAAAAGAATATAACATGGTCCCTGTCTTCACCAAGAACATCACAGTAGATCAGACAGAAAGGTGACTGTAAAGATGAATTGACATTTACTACATGCACGACATTGTACTGAGCACTTTATGTGCATTATCTAATTTAGCATCTATAACAATATGTTCTTACCCTTATTTGACAGATGAAGAAAACAAAGTTTAGAAGCTAATTTGCTTAAGGTCACAAAGCTCGTAAGTGGCTGTGCTAGTTTTCTATGGCTGTGACAAAATACCTGAGAAAAACTACTTAAAGGAGGAAAGATTTATTTTGGCCCACAGTTTCAGAATTTTAGCTTGCAGTCGCCTGGTTCCATTGCTGTGTGCCTGTGGTGAGGCAGAACAATCATGATAACATGACTTCATGGCAGTCAGGAAGAGGGGGCTGGGGATGAGGGTACACTCTTGTGACCCACTTACTTCAACTAGGCCCCACCTTCTATGTGTCCATCACCTCCCAATACCATTAAATTATTAACAGTGGATTGATTCATTCATATAGTTAGAGCTCTTGTGACCCAATCACTTCCCAAAGCCCATCATCTGGCAATCAAAGCCCCATGACATGGCTTTTGGTGGACATTTTAGATCCAAACCATAACAGTGGCAAAGCTGAGAATCTATAACATGTGTATCTAACTTTAGAGGCCTTGCTCTGGGCCACTGAACTAAACTGTCTTACAGCCCAAGTATCAATGCTACAACAGAGATTTCTACTCAATTCCAGGCAACACAGAAAAAGCATCAAATATCTGTCAGGAGAAAACTCACAGAGAAGTGTCACTGTTGTTCAAGCTACTTGTAGTAGTTAAATTTAACTGTGTCAAGTTTTTGTTTGTTTGAGTGTTTTTTGTTGTTGTTATTGTTTATTGAAACAGGTTCTTACTACGTAGGCCAGGCTGGCCTTGAATTCACTGTGTAACCCAAGCTGGCCTCGAACTTGTGGCAATCCTGCCTCAGTCTCTAGAGTGCTGTGATTACAGGGGACGAGTAAAGGACACTTCTGGGTGAATATGGATGGGTCATGGAGATGTGACCTTGGGGTCTATATCTGGTCCCTCACCCCTTCCTCTCTGACCCCTGATCCCCAATCAGCTTCCCAGCCACCATGAACATCTGCCATGATGTTTCTGCTTTGAAGCCTTATTACCATGGACTGAATCCTCTGAAATTGTGAACCAAATGAAACCTCTGCTCCTTTAAAAATTGTAGGTGTTGGATATTGTGTCTCAGTGATAGGAAAGCTGACTTATACACTGCCATAACAAAATACCACACTGGGTGGCTTATAAATAATAGAAATTTGTCACAGTTCTGGAGGCTGGAATATCCATTCTCAAGAGACCGGCAGATCCCACATGTGGTGATTAACCTCTTCCTCATAGAAGGCTGTCTTCTTACTATGACCTCACACAGTAGAAGGGGTATGCGGTTTCTTTAGGTCTCTTTTAATAGGTGAAATTAGGGCACTAATTTCACTGATGAAGGCTCTGCCACAGACCCCAACTCCAAGCATACTCACATTGAGTATTAGGTTGCAACATATAAATGGGGGGAGGTGATCATGAACATTCGGACCACCCCAAGTAGTATAAAGGTAAGAAAATGTGAAAGATAAACTTAATTTCAGTAAGTGTTGAAATTAAAGATCAATGTAAGCATTGATAGATAAACAAATAAAATAACATTTCTGCCTCAAAACCCATTAAGCCTGCACTTAACAAGTAGCATTCTCTTTTACATTAGCTACATAATTCAATCCTATGTCATGTAATATTTTACTCTTATTTTAATAGTTCATTGTAAGTTAACACCTTTGCTTTTTATCAGACTATTTTCCCCTCTGTGAGTTGCATTCATGCATAGATTATCAGCTTATAGAAAGTAAAATGAAACATGTGTTGTTATTTGTACCTCTGATGAGTACATTCTAATATGCTAGACACTTAGTACATGCTGGAGTTGAAGTAATGTCAACTTATTTGAGTTCAATGCAGGGTGGTATATACAACAGGTAAGAAAAGAAGACCCAACATATGGATAATTGGAGTCTATTAAAAACTAAACATTAAAACAGAGCTTATTAGATTAATAGAAACTAAGCCATAAAAGGCAGAGTGGTTCATCTTTCAATCTCTCTCTGTCTTTCTTTTTATCTCTCAGATGCCTCACTGGGGGAACCCTTGTCCTGAGCAGCCTTCTGGAAAAGTCTATGTGGTGAGTGACTGAGGCCTTTTGCCAACAACCATGTGAACAATCTTGGAAGCAGATCCTCCAGCTCTGGTCAAATCTTCAAAGACTGTGGCCCTGTTGGCAGCCTGATCGAAACCTTCCCCTGAGACCCCTAAACCAGAAACACCCAAGTTCCTGAAACTCAGAAACTATATGCAATAAAAAATGTCTATTGTTTTAAACTTCTGAGCTTTGGTATAATTTGTTATATGTTAACACATATATGTTATATGCAATTGTATGTTACTATTGTGTCTTTTGTTGTTTTGTTTTTTGTTTTTTGTTTTTGATAGGGTCTCACTATGTAGTCCAAGCTGGCCTTGAACCCACTATGTAGCCCAGGCTGACCTTGAGCTTGCAGAGATTCCTCCTGCCTGAGCCTTCTGAGTACTGGGATTGTAGGCCTGCACCACCACACCTGGCTGTATGACTATTATTTTTCCCATCATAATTTAGTAGATAACAGTTGAACCCTGTATCAAGACTGGCTGCACTCAAATCCTGTCCAGCCACTTCCAAACTGTGTGACCTTCAGCACACAACCTAATTTCCTTCTGTGCCTCAGCCTCCTCAGTTATTAAATGGGAGATAATACTATTACTTACCTCAGAAATTGTGAGGATTAAGCAAGTACATCTAATATTTCTTTCTTTCTTTTTTTAAGTACTGGGGATCGAACCAGGGCCTTTACCTTGAGCTATATCCCCAGAACATTTTACTTTTTATTTTGAGACAGGGTCTCGCTAAGTCATTAAGTTGCCCAGAGTAGGCTTGAACTTTCTATCTTCCTGCTTCAGCATCCAAGGGTGCTGGGATTGTAGGCATGTGCCAGCACACCAAGCCATATAATACTTTAAAAAATATATAATGACCAAAAAAAAAAAAATGCCTGGAAATGAAGAAGCTGCTGAGACTACAAATTGAAAGGAAGATTCAGCACTGAGAATGAAGACTAGGCAATGGCAAGATTACATAAGTACTTGCAGGTCATTATAAGAAATTCGAAACGCAATAAAACTCTACAAAATAGAGTAGATGTGTGCAGACTTGACAAATATTAATAATGAGAATCAAGAAATAGTTTTATGTCACAACATAAGGCCCTTTTACTTCCCCTTTTCTCTCACATTCCCTACTGCATGGAACCCCCTTTTCCTTCCATTTATGAAGATTCTACCCATAAAGAGACTAGTATTATATCAACCTTTTTGTCTTGAAGATTTGGGGAACTAAGAATAGCACATGATTTGGGGACTGTGTGTATACAATTAGCACTGGTACTGTGCGATAAACCTGGTTAGCCTGGCCAGATAATAGGCATGGGAAGATGCTGTGTGATCAGAAGCCAGTTATCAAATTAGAAGAAGATATCTAAAAAAATAGCTCGAGATTAGGATTGAGAAGGAGAGTTCAGAAAACAAAGCTCAGGACAAAGTCAGTACGCTTTACATTCCAGCATACACCAGGAAATCAAAGGCGAAAATATACAAAAGGAGAGAGTGATAGAAATGGGACCAGAGCAAAAAACAATCAGACAGATCAAAGAAAATTTGGTAGTTTCCATCTAAACCTATACCTTAATGGGTGGAGAAATATTAGGGGCTTCCCTGTCAAGCTTTCATCATTTTAACATCACTGTTTACTCCATTGCTTCTTTCAATTGCTTTCTTTCAATTTTTTTTATTCTTAAATTTTATTATCTGAATCTCAAATTATGTGTAGTTGTCTGCAATATTAAATTACTGACATGGGATATTTTGGTTCTCACAACATAGGTACGCTAAAGGGAACCAACTCTCACTAAAATATGCTAAAATGCTATACAAAACAATACAAAAATGTAATAGCCAAGATTGAGAGAAGTAAAGGGAGGGAAAAAGAGGGAGAAGAAAGGGAAACCACAGATGGCAAAAAAATAAAAAAAAGAGTGAGCTCAAATTAAAGCAGTAAATTCCAG
The DNA here is from genome assembly GCA_028451465.1 of Erethizon dorsatum. Lineage (NCBI taxonomy): Eukaryota > Metazoa > Chordata > Mammalia > Rodentia > Erethizontidae > Erethizon > Erethizon dorsatum. The sequence continues at coordinate 70,522,284 of CM051824.1, forward strand.
TTAGGGTGCAGCAACTTGGAAAAGTTGGATATGGATATAAGGACCTAGGGCCTAAGGAGGTTGGGGAGTGAACATGCACACAGGGAAAAAATATGTGGCTATAAAAAAGAAAGGCAGAAAGCTGGAAATGGGACTCCTGTTCGAGTCCTGCTTAACTCATGTTACGTCCATGACAAGGGGGGAAAATGTTATCCCAAAGGCTCCTAGATGTAGCAAAGTAGTTCTGTACCTGATATGAGACGGATAAAGCCTCCCGTGGAGGAGTGGGGACTCTAGACTGACCAAATGAGGCAGTTGGGTCCATATTTTTAGTGTCCTTAAGGTACATTAATTCCTGAACTAGTCTAGGATTCATAACATTTCTCACACCTTGGCAAAAGGAAATGTAAAATATCAGAGTGGAGTGATTCCCACAGTTCAGAGTGCTAAGATGAAGCAAAAAAATCCTTTCTTCTCCACCCAAAAAGCTCACAACATAAAAAGAAAATTAGAAATGAACTGCATGAGAAAGAGCTCACACATACAGCAATGGGAAGAGTGTGCATCCTAAGAACTGACTGCAACCACAAATCAGAAAGAGAATACTAGATATTTAGGATGAAATGATTAAGGAGTTGACACTAAATGCGTGACTCATAAAAGCAAAACTTAATAAATTGGATCTCATCAAAATTTAAAACCTCTGGCTGGAGTGTAGCTCAGTGATAGGATGTGTGTTTAGTATATATGAGGTCCTAGCATAAGGATGAAAGAAAGAGAGAAGAAAGAAAGAGGCCAGTGAGATAGCTCAGCAGCATAAGCACCTGCCTGGCAAGCGCGAGGTCCTGAGTTCGACTCCCGGTACCCACATAAAGGAAAAAAAGGGCCGGTGATATTTCTCAGTGGGCAAGTGCAAGGTCCTGAGGTCGACTCCTGGTACCCACATAAAAAAAGAAAAGAAAGAAAGAAAGAAAGAAAGAAAGAAAAAAGAAAGAGATTGAAAGATAAGTCACAGACTGGAGAATGTGGTATGAAGTGATTAAAGAGAATGGGAAGTGTGTAAGAAAATAAGAGCTAGAGAGGGTACAGTCAGAAAGTACTACATACCTCTAATAGGAGTTTCTGAAGGAGAAAATAGAGGGAGAGGCAATATTCAAAAAGACAATAGGTCAAACTTAACCATACTTAAGGAAAGATGGAAGTTTCTATGTCAAAGAGATAGGCAGGAGGAAAACACACACAATGGTAATGTAGCGTCAAAAGCATAATGAATGGTGATGAAAATATTGCATACCAAACTCATAGTACAAATAGCACAGAAAGAAAATCTACTGCTTCACATGCATATATTTTTTAGTGAAAATGAGATTAATGGGTAATTTCTTAACCTAGACACTAGAAAATGAATAATAGAAATAAAGTAGAAGGAAGGAATAAAGATAACAGCAGAAATTCATTATATAAAAAAACAAACACTATAGGAACACTAGTCCTTTTAAGAGACTAAGAAAGTACCATATTTTATCTGCTTTTAGACACTCTGTATATTTTAATATTGCTAAAATATTTTACAAGTGCTGATATCTAAGATTCAATAAGTACAGTAGACAAATTCCAGGTAAGGTTGATCCAAAGGAAAAAAGGTACAAATAATGTTGGAAATGAAGTAAAGACTTAACTATAACTATAATAACAAACACTTTGACCAAACTAGAGCCAAAACATTTGAAGACAAGTGACAAGGATTTTAAAATATGTATATAATAAAATTTAATTTGAGAAGTAAAAATATACTAGGCCTATCATCATAAAAGAAATGGAATAATAATTAAATCTATCACAAAGAAAACATGAGGTTCTTATGATTTTGTAGGCAAGTTCATTTCCAGAAAATGAACTCAGCAGTGGAAAGTTCATTTTATGAGGCTAGTTTATCCTTCATATCAAAACCAGACAGTGACTTATGAGAAAATATAATATAAATCAATGTTGACTAAAAACATAAATGTAAGAAAATCTTGAAATAATAGCAATTAAAACCCAGGAATGTGTTTTTTAAAAATCATGACCAATTTAGGTATATTATACAAATGCAATGACAAATTATCGTAAGAAAAAACCTGCTGTTTCATTTCAACACTTTAACAAATGAAAGAAGGAAAACCATGTGACCCTTAATAGGATCCAGGAAAAGCACTCAGGAAAATTTAACAACCATTCATGATTTTAAAAAACACAAAACTCTTAGCTCTCTAGATATAGAAAACTTTCCTAACCTGAAAAAGGGTATCTACCAAAAATCTACAACAAACATGATATTCAAAGGTAAAGTATTAGACACATTTTTAAATTCAGAGTGATTAGGGTGTGGCGAACTGGCTGAGGAAGTGGGTGTGACCCGTCAGTAGGATACCCAGGAACACATGCCCCCAAGTACGGTACCTGGGACCAATCACAAAGTGCTATCTTCAGTTATTCTTGGGAGAACTCAAGCAGGTTTTCGACAGGACAGCCTAGATCAGAGGTCAGCCTGAGCAGTGGAGGACACAAAAAGATGGCCGCCACTAAACTCACGGCCACTGTGGTCCTCTCTTTCTCAGTGGCCCACTCTGTGCTCTGTAGAGTGTACTTCTTTTACTAGTTTTAATTGGCCTGCACTTACTCTGCAGAACATGCTTCTTTTCTTACCTTTAGTAAATGTAAAACCTCACTAACTTTTCCACTTCTTTGTTCAGAATAACAAAAATCTAGAATCTCTAAAAGGAGCCCCCAGCACCCCAGAACCCTGCTAACAAGAGGAGAAATGATGACCATTATCACTTCTTCGATTTAACATTGTACTGGAAGTCCCATGCAAGAAACAAATAAAAACATGTAAGAATTAGAATTAGAGAAACAAAACTACAATAGCATGTGAATCATAGTTGTTTTAAATCCCCAGTTTGGTAATTACAACATCCCTCCTTTATCTGAGTCTGGTTTTGATACTTGTGCTATCTCTTTGAACTGTGTTTTTTGCCTTTTACTGTGTCTTGTAATTTTTTGTTGAAAGTGAGGCATGACACACTGGATAAAAGGAACTGAGAGAGCTAGGTGCAAGGGCACAAGTCTGTAATAGCACCTTCCTGAGAGGCTGAGGCAGGAGGATCACAAATTTGAAGCCAGTGTAGACAACCTAGTGAAAGCCTGTCTCTAAATTTTAAAAAAGGGTGGGAGCTCTAGGAATATAGCTCAATGGTAGAGCACTTGCTTAGCAGGTGTGAGGTCCTGGGTTAAATCCCTCATTCCACAGAAAGGTACTAAGGTAAACAGAACTTTAGTGTGAGGATTTATATTCTTCTGGTTGAGAGGTTGTATTTATTGTTTAATGTAGCCGTAGGTGTCATAAGCTAAAATTTCCTCTGTTGGGCCGGTGAGATGGCTCAGCGGCATAAGCACCTGCCTAGCAAGCACGAGGTCCTGGGTTTGACTCCCGGTACCCACATAAAGGAAAAAAAGGGCCAGTGATATCGCTCAGCGGCACGGGTGCCTGCTGGCATGCGAGGTCCTGAGTTCGACCCCCGGTACACAAAAAAATAAAAAATAAAATAAAATTTCCTCTGTTGTCCTTATTTCTGTCTCTTTTATTTGCTTTAGGTTCCCCTAAAATAGATTTTATTACATAATGTCCGAGACATGATTCTTTCAGTTGTATTCCCTGATATCAGTTGGGGGCCCAACTGATTCCGTGGTCAGCTATGGAGAGAGGAAGGGTTCTTTATTAGACCTATCTTCAGTTCCCAGACTTCCAGCGAGCCTGTGGCTCTGGACTGTCACCTTCACCAGTGCTTCTGCGGTTTGGTTTGGTTTGGTTTGGTCTGGTCTGGTCTGGTTTTGTCCCTTCTACCTTTTAGGTGAGACAGGAAGACTAGAGGGCACTGGACTTCCATGTTTCCCTTGTGGAAAGACCTTGGGGGCTGGAATTGAGTATTCCCCTTCCCTCAGATTAGTCTTTGATAAAATCCCAGTCAGGCTTTCCAGAGGGCAAGCCTTACTGAGAGAACAGAATGCTCTGGGCACATTTCAAAATGGTTATTTTCTGTCTCTTCCTGCCAGAAGCCAAGGGATTTTTCTCCAGGATTCACCATGAGGATGTAGGGGGCCCCTGGAAGTAAAACCCATGAAAGTGGGGGGACCCCTCCTACACTAAGACTGGACCCTCCTGGAGTTTGCAACTCTCAAACATGTCTACATCTAGGCTGCATCAGCTCCAGTTACAGCCTAGCTTTTCCCAGTACAGGCTCCATGATGGTTTCTGCCCCAAATGTATGCTGTGGTAAATTGTGGCTCTCTGGATCAGTCCTGCTATCTCTTCGAGGTGTGGGGGTATTGCTGTGTGACCTCAGCTCTTTGATGGATATTAAAACAATTGTTGAGTTTTAGTTTGTCCCATTTTTTTTTCTTTTGTGGACAGAGTTGATGACATTTAATCTTCCACTGCAGAACAGAAACCAGCACTCTCCAACAAAACTGGCTTTATTTATAAATTATGCAATTGTCTACATAGAAAAATCCAAGATAATCTACTATAAGAACTAATAAGGGAGTTCTATATAAGGTTTCTAAACAATACAAAGTACAAAATTCAATAGCTTTATTATTACCAAGAACAACCAAATGAAAAGAGTAGTTAATAAAGATTCTATTCACCACAGAATAAATCTATACAGTAGCTAGAATTAATCTAACAAAAGAGGAGTAAAAACTTTAATACATTTAAAGTGTTAAGTATCTGTATCAAGACACAAACCCTTCAGTTAAAAGACAAGTTCCATGTTAGCCATTTTGTGAATAAATAGGAACTCTTATACACTGCTGGCAGATGTCTACCAGGGACAATTTCTTGGAAAAGCAATGTGGTTTTGTTTTTGTTTTTCAGTACTAGGGATTTAGGGCCTTCATACTGAGCTGCATTCCCAGCTTTTTTTTTTTTTTTTTTTTTAGACAGGGTTTGTGTAGTTCAGGCTGGCCTTGAACTCGCTATGTAGCCAAGGGTGGCCTTGAACTTGCAGTGATCCTCCTGCCTCAGCCTCCCGAGTGCTGGGAGCACAGGAGTGCACCACCATGCCTGGCCTCCCGGCCCTTTTTTCTTTTTTCATTTTGAGACAGGGTTTCACTAAGTTGCTGGGGTTGAACTTGCAATTCTTCTGCCTTAGCCTCCCACGGTGCTGGCATAACAGATGTATACCTAAATCAGTGTGTTTTTCGTTATGCCCTCTTCCAATGCAAAAGAAATCGTGAGTGAATTGCTGATGCTTTAGCGGACATAAAAGCTGTGGTACCAAAAGGTTCTTGTCATTACTGTATTCTTTACTGTTAAGGATTCAAAGTAAAACAATAATGCTAACAATTTAATTTTACTTAATTTTGCAGTTGAACAAATAAAGTTATTAATAGATTCTATTCAATCTCAGAATATGTCTTGACTACATGTCTTTTTAGTGTTAATATTCTATGTAATTAAATGGGAAATTATGCAGAAAGCTCTTCTGCATACCAACCATGATGGACGCTCTCTCAAGGAGAAACACTTGTGTGTTGTTTTGAGCTGCAAGCTGAAGTGGTCACTTTTTTCATGGGATACCATTTTAACTTGAAAGAAAGACTGACAAAACATGGTTATTCAGACTTGGGAATTTGGCAAGCATTTTCTAAAAAAAAAAAAAAAAATGAACAAAGTGAGCCTGTCACTTCAAGGAAGGAGACTGACTTCATATGTTGCCAATGATAAATGTTGAGCTTTCAAGCAAAAACTAGAATTTTGGAAACCTTATGTCCACTACCATGAACTTCAGTTTCTCAATTCTTAAAAACTTTGATGAGTAAACTGATGGTGGTATAAGTAAATGTGCATTTTTGATATCGCATAATGAAATCTGTCAATATTCATAAGATATGTGTAATTTACTGAACTTTCCATAATTTACTGAACTAATGCTTTCCAAATGACCGAGGAAGATCGATGAGTTTTGAGCAACAGAGTATAAGTACATGGATATGATTTCAGATTCTGCTTTGCAAAAAATTAAGAGACTAGTACTTGTTGATTTTCTATTTAGTTTTTTTAACAAGGAATATCCAAAATTATCTGAGATTATTAGAATACCCCTCCCTCTTACAACTGTTGTCTGCCGTGCTTTTTCAGATACTTCAACCAGAGAGCATACTGCAACAGAATGGATGCCGGAGCAGATATGTGAATCCGCTGACTTCTGCTGCAGCAGATACTGAAGACATAAACAGCGCTCCTCTCCTCTTCTTCCCTCCTCTCTCCTATAGAGTTATTTTTCACTAAAATGTGATTTGTGTTCAAAATATAATGGATTATTATTTTTTAAATAAATAAATACTTTAAATTTCTTAGTTTTAATTTTGAACCTCCAATATAGCAATAGACATAATCCACATAAACAAAAGTTATTTAGGGTTCTTAATAATTTTAACAGTGTAAAAGAATCCCAAGAGCAAAGCTTTAAGAACCATTGCCCTATAAGAAAAAAAAAAAAAAATCTCTCATGTATCCCCCTAAGAGACACACACAAAACTACTCATTGCAGCAGTGTTGGTGGTTTCTGCCCCCACTCCCTCTGACTAAATGACACAATCAACTAAGGAACGATTTTAAAATACATTTCTGCAGTTGGAATGAATGTGGTAGATTTGCTTGTATTAATGTGGTTGATTCTGAAACATGTGGAGAGAAATAAAAACATGTTGCAGAAGGAGAGGTACAGAATGATGCCATTATACACATTTCAAAAACAGACAGCAACGTTACTGCTTGTGGATGCACCCGTGTGGAGTAAGAAAAGACACCCTCAGCTGAGCAGGAGGATTCGCACCCACCTCAGGGTGGGCGTGGGGATCAGGGCCAACAGAAGAACATTTCAAATGGGTACACGTAAACTATTTAGAAAAAGACGTGAAGTAAATGTAGCACAAAGTGAACTTTTACTGATCTGGGGCCATAGGTATTGGTCTGTACATTGCTATTCACTTGAAATACTCCAGTGTTAAAGCTACTTATTTTTAAATGCTTCTGTGTGTTGCTCTCAGTTAGTGAAGAAAAATTCAACTGATGTGTTTCACGGTGAAATACATTTTCTCCATCCAGAGCCGGACGGCCAGCTGTCCTGCTTTTTGCCAGCTGCTTGTTGAGCCTAATAAACAACTTGGGATATTTGAAGGGTAAAGTCCTTTCTCTCTGCAAACCTCTTGATCCTGGGTTCTCAGTCATGGCTGCAAAGGAAATTCTCCCTCCGATTTCTTACAGAACCCCTGCAGCTGTCAGGCAGGGCAAGAAGCCAGAAAACCCAGGGAACGACTTGAACAGGCATCAGCATAGTTCCTGCGCGGGCGCAGGGCTCCCAACACAAAGTATCCTGTTCCTTTTCCTCTCCCTTTTGAAGCCAGAAAGAAGCCTTTGATTTGTGTGGCAATGATATCATGTAGCCTGCTGGGTGTAGCTGGGCCCTGGGCGTGGAGCTGGGAGGCACCTAATTCCCCCAGCACCCCTAAGCCTCCTGAGTCTCAGTGGATAATCTCATAGCAGAGCCAAGATTATATTTTGTCTATACATTCCATCCAGAAGCCACTCCTTGTATTTTTATTGAGAATACCGTCAGCAGTCATTTTCGGGCTCTATGGCCTCCTATAAGGAGGAAAAAGCTTGATAGTCTGGTTTTGTTTCTGTTTGAAGAGCGTATACCCAAAGGAATTGTATGTGTCCCAGATTCAACACAGCTGTTAATTAGAGCTGAGAACACTTGGTTGACCCCTATGTGGCTAATTGCTAGAACTGAGAAGTGTCTCTAAGGGCCTCGTATGATAACAACCGAAAATTGTACTGAGCCTCACCTAACGCTTCTGGATCCAGTTCAGGATGGGAAGCAATAGGCTCCCCGTGGCTCCTGGCGCAGGAGAGACAGCTGTGTGCTGAAGGAGCGGTATTAAGGATTCTCTTCAGTGATTAAAACACCCACACTTCGCTTTGGATGTGCGACTCGAGGCAGGTGCTCAGGAGGGCTGGTGGGAGAGCTCAGAACTGTGCAGTGTAGCGTGTGTGGCCTACTTTGGGGGGCTTCGATTGTTCTCTCACATTGCAGGCTGACACCAACACCACCACCACCCCCAGGCCAGTTCTGATGACGGGGAGGGAGGTGACACTACATCAGCTTCTGAGCAGCTGGCCACTGTAAGCTCTCTGTCACCATGTCTTAAAATAATGACTATGTTTAGCTCTTAAAATGAGAAAAAGAAATGGATGGAAATCACCCTTGCTCCCTGCCTGGCTCACAAGGATGGCAGTCACCTCCCTGTCCCATCTGCCCTGGGGACAGGGAACAAGACAGCAGGATCAGAAAGAAAGGCTGACAGAGAGGGTAAATCTGGGTCTGGGCAGGAAAGAAGAGGAGATGAAAAACAGAGGTGTCATGAGTAAGGCTGGAAGTCAGAACAACGGCCAGGGACAGTGGCCAGGAAGAGGAGAGTGGGGACCGAGAAGTGGGGCAAGGAGGAGGCTAGGATGGAAGTGAAAGCCAAAGAGAGCAGGATGAGAGGTGGCTCTTCCTCCTCTCTCCCCAGATCCTGGGGAGAAGGAAAATCAGCAGAGCTGATGGTGAGCGCTGTGGCCTTCTCAGCCACGAGGCCCAGAGCGCCCCCCAGATAGTTTGTGCTCTGGCCAACTCCACTGCCTTGGCCTGGCCCGAGGAAGGTGGCCTGGTGCCCGTGTGTAAGGGGAGACTCATGACCCTTTTTCCAGAAGAGGCTCAATCTATGGGTCCTATTCCAGGAAGCAACAGCAACAGAAAAGCAACCCAGAGTCAGCCTTTCCCGGAGCCAGGTTGGAGAGAGACCCAAAGGGAGCTGGAGGCAAAGGAATGGATTTCATTGTCTTCTGAACCCCAGATTGGCTGTCAAGGGCATGCTCCAAGGACAACTGGGAACTCCACCAATCCTGAGTCTCCAAGGAGACCTTTCACACTCTCCTCCTTCCCACAGATATTTCCTACTGACCACTGTATATGAAAGCTCCCCTAAGTGCTCAGGCCATGTTAAATACAAGTACTGTACAGGAAACAGAGGCAGCAAGGGTAGCTGCGGTCTACAGGCTGCCCATGGAAGAGAAATGGAAATACATAAAAATGACAGTGTGCAACATATAAAAGCATCAAATTATTAGCTCAATAGTACAATGTAGGCTCAGTCTACAGGAAGTGAAAGGGAAATAATGAGGCCTCAAGCAGTCAGGGAAACTTCACACAGGTGGTGGGTTTGAGAAGAAGTGGAAGCCTTGGGTGTAAATACAGTGAGAAGTGCTTTGCTTGGATAAATTGGTTAGAGGTTCATGTTAGAGAATGATGAGAAGCCATGGTCCTTTATTGTCATAATTACATGAAGATTTATGTGTTAAGACTTTTCATATAAGTTCCTCTAGTGGATCCTCACAAGCCTTCCCCCACCACATCCGCAGTGCCAGAGATTAAACCAGGGCCTTGAGCATGCTAGGCAAGTGCTCTACCATGGAGCTACACCCCTAGCTCACTCACAGGCTTTTAAGAAACAATTTTTATTTTCAGAATTGGAAAATAGCTTAGAGTTTGTATAGTCTCACATTACATTTGAGAAATGAGTCCCAAAGAGATCAAATGACCAACTCAAGATTAAATAGTCAACTAGACCAGGACTTATTATTCTTCAGTGGACTTTGCAAACACTGTATAAGTGATGTTTTCATTATATTGAGTTATTATTATTTTGTGGTGCTGGGGATCAAACACATGTATGGAATTTGTTCCTATAATAGACAACTAAAAAATAATAACTTAAAGTGTTTTGTTTCCTTATGATAAAACATATAACCACGGAAAAAATTTAAATATAGATAAGCCAAAAATTAAAATCCATAATCACAGCATTAAATTCATAGACTTTTTGAAAATCATTAAACGTCTATATTATTTTCATTTGATCCTTATGTACAAGAAACTTTATTTTAGGAACAAATGTCTCTGTCTCCTTTAAGGAGCAGCAGTTCGGGCAAAATAATACGGTAGGAAGAATATAAGATTTGGAGGGCAAAGATCTAGGACCAAGCCTGTCCAGTCATTATTAGCTGTGTGGTTTCCCAAAAGTCAATTAACTTCCTTGGGCTTTGGTTTCTCATTTGTAAAATGATGGGGATCCAGGGATCCACTTTGCATGCCTGCTCTGAGTCTGAACTTCAACATTCAAGCACTGTAAACTTGGAACAGTTAATTAAAACAAAACATTATCTGATGTTTTTAAAGGAATGTAGTGGCATGTTAAAGTAGGCCTCTTCCTTTCTCGGGGTTTTGGCTGAGGCTCCAAAGCTTAGAACAATAGGTCGAAGTCCCTCTGCCTGACCCTCCCACCTCCGAATTCTAAGAGAAGTACGAGACTGTCTAGCCATGACCTGTGAAGAGAGTGACCTAGAGGCATGGCCACTGTGATTAGACCTGCACACATCTTAAACTTTGTAAGAGGAGGTTAAGAGTAGGGACCCAGAGGCTGCTCCCAGACTTCACCACAAAAAATGTCTTCAGTAAAAGTCTGGCTAGAGGCATCTAGGGCAGCTGAGCAAAGCCAGTGGGTCCCAGCAGGAACAAGCCACACTTGGAGAAAGTCAGGGAGCTTGTGCCAGATAAATGTGAAAAAGAGAGCTGGACATGAGACATCTTCTAGACCCTACAGAAAAGGTCCCACAGGATCCAGTAAGGAAGCACTATAGGGGTGGTTTGTTGCTATCCAGGTAAAAAGCCTAACTAACATGAGAACGGTCCAGGCAAGAGAATGTTACAATAGGAGGTCCAAAGGAGGAAAGTTCTCTAAACAAATCCTCAAAGCACCCCCCTGGAGAAATATCCATTAGATCCACTATTCACCATGGGCATTGTGGTTACAATTCCAAGAGCTACTGAAGCACTGGCCCTTTTTTCTCTAATCCCCTCTCTCCTGGGCCCAGCTGGTTCAAGTAGGTAAAACAGAGACACAAGTCGACTGTAATCCACTTCTTCACCATATGTTTGTAAGTCTGGATACAGCCTACACTACTGGGAGAAAGAGTAAGAAATTTAGGGTTGAACCAGGGAGCATTGAACTACATCCCCAGCCATTTTTATTTTCATATTTTGAAATTGGTTCATGCCAAGGTGCCCAGGCTGGCTTTGAACTTGAAATCCTCCTACCTTAGCCTCCTGAGTGGGAGCCTTGGCCACCATGCTCTGAATGACTGAACATTTTATTATCTGAAGGTAATCAGAAAATCATAACTAGGGAAGAAATGATTGAGAAAACAATTTTAAAGGAAGAGACAGACATAAGATAGAACAAGTTGCTTTCTGCTTGAGTCCTGCCAAATCTATCTTGTTTAATATACTAGTTACAGGAAAAACATTTTGGGGGGAGGATTGATTGCAAAAGAGAGAGAGACTGGTAGCTGTAGTCTAGAAAATAGACAATATGACAATGGGAGCCAGAATATCCTTGAGGTAAATCTGGCAGGACTTTAATGACTGCTTAGATGGGAAAGGGAAATACAGCAGATGAGTCATGTAAGCTTCTAAAATTTGTAGGCTGAGAGGCTGGAAGATGGTGATTTGATGGATAGCAGTGCCACTTCTACAGCTAAATGTGACCACACAGTTAGGTCAATGATACTTCAGTTTTGGAGCTCTTCTGTTGAGTTCCTTCCAAGCCAATTTATGAGTCATATAGAAGAATCAATCTCATTACTTTTCATTTCTACATTTTTTTCATTTAATCCATCATTTAGCAAGCTTGTGTTAAGTGTTCCTTGTGTGTTATGTTCTGTGCTGGTTATTGCAGGGAAAAAATCAACAGGACATGGGGTTTATTCTCAAGGAGTTTACTTTCTCCACCTACTCCAGTTAAATATTGGGGTAAACCTAGTTTTTGTGGCCTTAATCACATTAACCCCTTTATGCCATTACTCTTCATGTGAAAGTACAGAGTTTTGTGTAAATTTGGTAGATACCATCTTAAGTACATGACCTTATCATATTTTGTCCAAATTGTTTTATATCTTGTAGAATTTAGGCTATTATGTTAACATGGTCCAGAAATTTGATATCTATCTAAATTTGCATTTTCTAAATTTGAGCAGACTCTCAAAATCAGTCTAAAAATCACTGGTAAAAAATGTACTCACACAGGCCCATACAAATATGTTCACACACACACACACACACACACACACACACACTTATTGATACCATTCAGATTCAGTTAAATCTGATAACAAAATAAATCTAGTACTCAGAATATCAAAGTTTTGTGCTAAATCCCCTAAGGGACATGAAAAATTAATTAGAAACATGGCTTACTTTTCAGAAGCTCATATCTTAGCACGAGAGATATATTTATGAAGAAGCATGTATCAGGCTGGGACTGTAGCTCAGTGGTAAAGCACTCGCCTACCATGCATGAGGCCCTGGGGTTGATCCCCAGCACTGCAAAAACAAATAAAAAAGCAAGCAAAGGAAAAACAAAACAAAACAAAACAGGAAGATGCAATGCAAAGTAAATTGTGAAGCCATATAAGAGAATGAACAAATTAACAAATGAGAAATAACCTACAGTAATCTCCTATATTTATGTTATTCGTGTTTTGGTCCTCAGGTACAGAGTTCTAAGTTAATCACATTCTTCAATTTATTCAATAAACATTTTTAAGTACCCATTATGTGGCAGGCATGTTTCTAGGCATGATGAGCAACTTTTGCTCAAGATGGGGCTACAGTGAATAAACGAGACGATATCTGACAGTGATGACAATGGAAGGAAGCAAAAACATGATGGCACAATCATCAGATGGCTCTTCAGTTTGGATGGTAAGAGAAAGCATCTCTAAGGATGTGATATTTACGAGTAACCTCAACAAGAAGGAGCCCACCCTGAGAGGAAAGATCAGAAGGGCGAGCATGTCCAACAAAGGGATGCAAAGGCTCCAAGCAAGAACGCAAGCAAGAATCGAAAAGAAGGCATGAGCACCGGAACACAGCAGTCAACGTGGGGAGAGTGGAATGAGATGAAGTCAGAGAAGTGGACAGTGACAAGATAACCTAAGGCTAGATTTTAAAATATAAAATTGGGCTGATCCTTAAGCATATTACACACACACACACACACACACACACACACACACACACACACAGAGTTCCAAAAACATTTCAAATATTGGCAGAAGTGCTAGGATCTATGACTACCTTGGAAGAAATAGCATTCATTTGGACCAAGTTTAAAAACTCATCATATTCACAGTTAATATTTAATTTGACTAGGAAAATCTAAAGAACAAAACTCGAAGCTTTATTGCTGGTATTGCTGGACAGAATATAAGAAAAACCATAAACGCCAAAAGAACGATTTGGAAATAAGAAGCCCCATGATAGTAAGTAGGATGAGTAAAACAATTTCAGCCACGTGGGAGTGAAGAATGGCAGCTTTTGCTATATCTCATTAGGCTAGAGGTGTTTGTGCCACATTCTCATCATTGGTTCTTGATGGGGCCCTGCTCCTATTTTATGGTGCTATTTTTAACAATCTTTGCTCTCACAGGTATCCTCTATAATATGTTTAGAATATGTCCTCAGACAGGTGCACTAGTTCATGGGTTTATTATATTTCATAGATGATTTATACAGAATGCAAATAATCTAAGAGGCATATGGTGACATGTTTAAGGTCAAACAGACAAAAGTCCAGGTCTTCTGACTCACTTCTAAGACTTTTTCTGAGGAATCCAACATTTAACCAAATGGGTGTGGGTAAGCACAAATACAAATTGATCCAGGCATGGTGGTGTGTGCCTGTAATCCCAGCACTTGGGGGCTGAGGCAAGAGGAGAGCTACAAATTCAATGCCAGCCTGGGCTACATAGCGAGCTCAAGGCCAGCCTGGATGGTATGGTGAAACCCTGTCCCAATTAAAAAAAAAAAAAAAAAAACCAATTACTCATTAGCTGGGCATGATGCTGCACACCTGTAATCTCAGCAGTTTGGGAGGCTGAAGCAGCAGAATCACAAGTTTGAGCCTACCCCAGGAAACTTGGTGACTTAGAGAAAACCTGTCTCAAAATTTTTTTAAAAAAGGGATATGGATGTAGCTCAGTGGAGATGTAGCTCCTTGTGAAGGCCCTGGGTTCCATCCCCAATAGACAAAATTAAATTAAAAAAGTAAGAATGACTTACTATAGGACAGCAACAGTAGACATTAGGGTTTTGTTTTGGTTTTTTTCCTTCATAAAGTTAAAGCACTGTGTCAAGGTACGTAGTAGGGATAAACTACTTCCATTCCTTGAAGGCGCTTACAATCTAATTCCCTTTTATAACTACAATTAACATTTATATATTCAGCAGATTTCACTGACAGCTTTATACATTCCTGTTCTCTACATCCAGGTCCCAGAGTCATTCAGGATGACATTTACAAGACTGGAGCCAGTACAGAACATGTAGCACATGAGTTTGTTAGGAGTGCAGTGCTTTATTAGCAAGTATGGCAGAAGCATAAACTGGATCCATTGTAGTTATGGTTGGTTACACCCTTGGGTTTAAAATAATTACTTTCCTAGACCCATGGTTCCCAGATGAAATTCATGCTGTGATTTGATTTTTTTAAATGCAAAAAAAAAAAAATCTCTAGCACAAATTCATTACCAACATGTTAAGGAATTTGATGACTAAAAATACTCTCTCTGTAGAGTGCATTTTGTGGTGTGCACATTTGGGGAAAGGAGGCTCTATAAAAGAGGATGACATCAACAATTAACTGGGGCCACCTTTTTTCTTGACTGGCATTAAAACTGCCATTGGACCACCAATATATTTGAATCTCTTAAATAATAAATGTTTTCGAATGCCCATTGTGGGTACTAGCCTTTGAATCAAACTAATTCCCTGAAGAGTCTAGCACGTGACTCTCTCAGCATCGCCATTTTGCTTCTGAGATGGAATCTCCACTTGATACATGTCAACTTCGTACGCAGTTAGGGGGAAATCCACTCTTCTCCCCCAGAAAATGGTGCTTCTGGTCCTTGGAGAAAAAAAACAAACAAACAAACAAACACTCAATCGCTTCAAAAGAGAAGGTGTGTTGAAGCCAGGAGTTAAATGGGACAAGTGGGCAGCAATGGGCAATGTGAAGCAGGGGCCGAGAACACTGACATATTTAAATACTGAGCCTCTAAGCCTGAGGGCATTAGTGAGGCTCTAAGAGTCTGGGGCCAAATTTAATTTCAAAAAAATTTTTTCTTCTATTTCAACTTAGTTTCATTGTGTGGGTGGTTTTGCTGTTGTTGTTGATGTCTTTCTTTTTTCTTCTAATATCGTGGGAGGGACAAGAAGTCTATAGGTGGCCCCAGTTCCACCACTCCAAACTGTCTCATATTCCCCCATGATGGTTAATTTTATGTGACAACTTGGGTGGACCAGCGTGCCCAGATAGTTAGCCAAGTGTTATGCTGGATTTTTACAGTGTGGGTGTTTTTTGAATGAGATTAACATTGAAGTTGGCAGACTCTGAGTAAACCAGATTACTCTCATGGTGTGAGAGTGGGCCTCATCCAATCAGTTGAAGACTTAATAAAACAAAGACTGATTTCCCCCAAAGCTAAAAGGAATTATTCCAGCAGACTGCTTTTAGACTCAATTGTAATTCTTCCCTGATTCTCCAACCTACCAGCCTATACTATTTGATTTTGGACTCCACGATTGTGTAAGCCAATTCCTTAAAATAAGTCTTCCTCTCTCTGCTTCTCTGTCTGTCTCTCCCTCTGTATATATAGCTGTCTCTCTTTTCCTCTCTCACATACACAGAACTAGAGAGAGAGACAGAGAGATAAAGAGAGAGAGAGAGAGGGGCCCACCCCCCACCCCTGTTGGTTCTGTTTCTCTAGAAGACCTTGACTAATAACTTTCATTCATTTAGGTTACCTACCTGTACCCTGAAATTATGGAATTCACAACCATCGTTTGAAGAAATATGTTGTTTTTGAAAGATGATTCTATTTTGTGGTCTCTAACGTATATTTCCCACACTTCATGCCCCTCAGTATTACATGTCCCTTGGAAAAAGAGGACTGATGCTATAGGTACATCAAAGCAACAATGCAGACCACAAAACCTTGACTTTCAAGCACTTTGAAGAACATGACACACTCTACAAAAGCAGTGACACTGTGCTATTTGCATATGTCTCTCCACTATCTAAAGAAATCTCTGGCACCTGGGAGGCACTCAATAAATATTTGTGAAATGAATGAATGAACTGTAGCTTCTGCTTTCAATCTCTCCAAAACTCTAAGCTTGGGGTCAATTATGAAACTCGTTAGAGCTTTTCCTTCCTATATACTGTATTTGCTGTCAATCTGAGCCAACAGGAGCTTTACATGTATGTTAAGACTAGAAGAGTTGAGAATGTTCCTCATACTCTGTAAAAGAGTATGTACATGAAGGAGAGTTGGGGTCCCCCAAGAGGAACCCCATGAGGGTGAAATTATGAGTGCCAGGCTATCTATAATGATTGCCTTTGTGAGTTCTGTCTTCACCTTTGGGACAATCTCTCACCTTTCAAGCTTTTTCCCTTCAAGCTAGCTTCCTCTGGGCAAAGGACAGGTTGACCTTGTGGCACAGAGCCTCTGACACAGTGGGACTCAGCAATGTCTGAGAAACCCATCTGAATCCATCTCAGGCAGAAAGAAGCATCCAACTGGGGGCCTGGCCTGAGACGCAGGCAGAGAATACCAACTCACATGGAATACCAACAGGCAGGGAATACCAATAACCAATTCCAGGGAGTAGCCATGAAGCTATCTCGGGGAAGAGCATTTTGTACAAGGACCAGGACTGCAGTGTAGAGGAACCATCCTCCAGGGTATGGCAACAGTGATCTCACCAGGCCAACTCCACAGTACGGTTCTGAGAGTTGCTACTAGAAGTTCAGCCTTGAGCCTATTCTTCCAGCCTTTCCAATGCCTATACAAGTTACTTAATAAATGCCTTTCTGGCTAAACTAGTTAGTATGGATTTTATTGTTGAAACAAGAACTTGACCCAATGTTTGTCAGTTATAGTATCAATTTTAGGGTTTTCCTTTTTACTGTTAAGTATATTTATACCTATTATCTGATTTATCAGCTTTATGTAAAATTATTTTATTCCTAGCTATTAAAGGTTAGGAATTTAGCACATTTGTCCTCCTAAATTTTTATTTTACAACTTCTTTCTGGCTTCAAAGTTCCCAAATTCTGGGCAGGTGAGTTTCCCAGATAATTCCTGTAAATAATTTTGATCATTAATTGTGATAGGTCAACCTAACTCGAGGATATTCTGGGTGTGCCTCTGGATAACTGACATGAAGACCAGCAAACTGAGGGAAAAGATGCCCTCCAATATGGGTGGCACCAACCAATAGGTTTGTAGCTTGGACAGAATAAAAATGGAAAGAAGGAATGGTTTCCCTTTTTCAGAGGAGCTCCAGACTCCATTATTGCCTTTGGACATTTGTCTCCAGTTTCTTCACCCTTCTAAGGCAGACTCTTTAGGCTTCCAACATAGACTCATTCCAATAACTACCAAGAGCTACCAGATCTTCATTCTTTGACTGCTAATGGATCCTCTGGCTTTTCAGTACATAGATGGCCATTCTGAATTCTGCCTCTGATTCTGCAGACAGCCAATGGACTCTTTTGCTTCTGATTTATCCTGATTCTGTTCCTTTAGTGAATGCTAATTAAGATAGATTTTGGTGCCAAGAGTGGGATCACTGGTGTGACTATTCCTGACCATGTGGTTCTTCAGAACTAACTTGCAGAAGAAGTTTGGAAAAGTTTAGAGATGCTGACTAGAGAAACTATAGAATGCTGTAAGCAGAGTAAGTAAAGACTGATGAGAGATGCAGGTCAGAGCTAAGACTAGAATGCTGAAAGAAGTGCAGTCACTAAAGGCCAGGCTCACAAGGTTGCTGTTAGGAACAAAAACTCTACAGAAGCTGGACTGAAGGCCTTGTGTATTATACTCTGACAGAAAATTTGTTTATGTTTTACCCAGGTCCTGAGACTTTTGGGAGACTGAGATTAAGAGTGGTGAAATAGGGCTGGTGAGAGGGCTCAGCAGCTTAAGCGCCTGCCCGGCAAGCGTGAGGGCCCGAGTTCGACTCCCAGAACCCACATACGAAAAAGGGGCCGGTGATATCGCTCAGTGGCATGGGCGCCTGCTGGCGCGTGAGGTCCTGAGGTCGACCCCCCGGTACCCACAAAAAAAAAAAAAAAAAAAGAGTGGTGAAATAATTTATCTTGTGGGGGAAATTTCAAGGCAGCCCAACATTCAGGCTGTGCCATGGATTCCATTGGCTGCTTTTCCATAGGCATATCTACTGGGAGAATCTGGGACAAAAAAACATAGATTTTTTTTTAATATGCGGGTACCAGGGGTTGAACGCAGGACCTCGCACTTGCCAGGCCCAAACACAGATTTTTGAAAATTTTGCTTGAGACCAGAAAGGAAGCACTTTTAAAGTTGGGTCTTGTAAAGTTGGGGCCTTGGAGAGTGTGGCTGCTGAAAATACTAGTATTAAAAAGAAGCCACATGCTTTTCATCATGACAATGAAGGCATTTTAGGAATCAGCAAGACCCCACTCTTTACTGGCTCAAAGGTGTAAAAGAATAAACTCCTTTGAAAGATTTTGCCTCAAGAAGAGAGTCCCATGGTAGCTTGCTCAAGAAGGGCCACATAGGAAACTTGTTCCTCAGGATTTGGTCACAGTGCTCAGCCATCCAGGCATGAAGAGGCCTCTGCAGCTATGATCCAAGGGGGCCCAGGTATGGCTGTAGTTGGTGACAGACCTTGGTGTTATCCACCTGGCGCTGGTTTTAGGGGCATGCAGAATGCAAGTGTTGTGGAGTCATGGAGGCTTCCACCCAGATTTCAGAAGAAGGCCTGGGAGGCCAGGCAATGTGCCTGTGAGAGGTTAGTGTGTGAAGGTTGGAGAGTAAAGCCAAAGTGCAATGAAGACCCTGGAAAGTTGGAGAAGCCAGGAACACAGAACATCTGCTGAGAAGTGCTGCAGGCAGTGAGCAGAGCCAACCAAAGAGAGATACCATGAGTGCTACAACTGGTAATGCTGTAAGGGCAGGGCTGCCCAAATCTTTTGGAGTTCACATATTGCCTCAACTTGCCCTGATTGCTGAACATGGAACTATAGAACTTAAGGTTTGCCCTGTAGGATTTCAGTCTTGCTTTGGCCCCCCTATTTCTTCCTTTTGGAATTGGAATGTCTATCCTGTGCCATCGTATGTTGGAAATGTTTAACTTTCTTTTTGATTTTTACAGGGGCTCACAACTAAGAGTTTTCTTTGAGTCTCAAAACAGACTTTTTGGGCTTTGACTTTTCAGCAAGTCTTTGACAACTGTTAGAGAATAAATGCATTTTGCATAAAGAGATGCATGTGAGTCTTTTGAGGGCCAGGAGCAGAATGTTATGGGTTTAAATCTAAAATGAAGACTTCTGGGAAGATAGCAGAATGGTGAGCAGCAGAGACACAGCCTTTCTGATATTTGGAATCCAGATGCTGGAACATAGCAAAGTGAGGACGAGAAGGAGGATGGTAGCGGATCCCCAGAACCCAGCAAGGATCTGAAGAGAGAATTAGAGCCCACAAGGAGAGTGAACAGAGGGACCACAATGCAGAAGAGGGAGGTGGCAAGTGGTGCTTTCTCCCTGAGCCCCACCTCACGGCATGGGAGGGCACGGCTTGAACCTGCAGAGGCACACTGACTACTGGTGACCCCAGAGGCCTCCACAGAGAAACTCACCAATGGAATGGAGCAATGGACACTGTGGACTGCAGTGACTGGTGAGTTATTTGGGTTTAGAAGGCCCCCAGGAGAAGACAATTGACCAGTAGCCATTTTAGAAAGGGGCCAATGGAAGTCAGAACTCAGAGCAGCTTCAGGTTGGCTCTATCTAGAGTCTCCAAATCTCAGGGTGAGGTGCAGCTGAGTTCAAGCCAGCAGGAGGTCAGGGAGCCCAGTTCAAGGCAGCAGGGAGCTGAGTTCAAGCTGGCAGGAGGCACATGGAGAGTTGCCAGCTGAAAGACTCAGGTCAGTCGGAAACCAGAAGCAGCCTGAACTTCAGTGGAACGGAAGGCCCAGGTTTCCTGCAATTATCCACAACAGCCATAATTCTAATGCTAGCTTGCTGGGATCAATCAACACAGATCTGGTCTCTGTTTGCCTCCTCTGTCAACCAGTGACTGCAAAGATATTCCCTGAAGTGGACATTTCTTTCCTGCTTTTCTTCCTTTCCTTGCTTTTTTTTTTCTCTTTTTCTTCATTGGGTTTTTTTTTTTAATATGAGTGAGAACATTGTTGCTAGTTTTGTTGTTGTTGTTTTGTTCGGTTCTTGTTTCTGTTTCTTCTTTCCTTCCCTCCTATATTCTTCACGAGTTCCCAAAGTTTGTGTAATCTTCCTTTGTCCTCTAGCCTTGCTTCTAATCTTCTCTTCTTCTATTTCTCTATTTTCCCCTAATCTCTTTTAAATTTTCTCCCCTGAGGAAAAATTACCATATTGAGGGGATATTTATTGTACATAATTTTCTGGGGTTTTTTTAGATTTTGGTATATAACCACAAATCCCATTAATAGAGTTAAAGTTGGAAAATTAATAGTTCCCACAGTTGGCCATTTTCTAGGCTGTGATTGATGCTACTGTTATTACTGTTTGTACTACTTTAGCCAAGGTAACATAATTGGTCTAATCAGTTGTTCTTTGTATGCCAAGACTGAGATGCCTAAGGGTCATAAACAATACTATAGGCCAGTGCCAATCAACCAGAAGCTAGGCCAAACAGGCAGCAATTTCTCATCCTTAATAATCAAAGAGGCAGGATCTTTCAACAGACTCAAAACCTGAAGGCCAGCTACCTGGAAGACATCTCTGAGAAGCATTAATTTCCTAAGGGTTCTTGATACTAGCAATAAAAATACTTACCATAAACAATTTACAAGCATCAAAGCAGGAATTAAACTAAAAAAATAGAAAATGAGAAGATACAGGAGCAAGATCCAACCTCAGACTTCCAGCTCACCAAAGGCATAGCCGGGGGCAATGAGGTGGAACAATTCAAAAGCCACCCACCTGAACTCTCTGAAGTGGTAACAGCAGAAATAACAAAGCAAACGAATGAGGCTCTAGAAAAAAAAATCAAATCAGAAATAATTTCTCAGATAACTTCAGAGATGATGACCATAATGACGGGTATGATTAGTGAATCTAAAGAAGATACAGATTTTAAAAAATAGAGGTGCCTAGGAAAATGATGGAAACCACGAATGCCCATCATAGGAAAGAAATGGAATCCATGAAACAGATTCAATCAGATATCCAGGAGATAAAAATTTCTATTGAAAGTACATGCAGCAAAACGAATGAATATGAGGACAGAATATCAGATCTAGAATGCAGGATCGTGGTTAGCAATCATGAGAAGAAAGATTTCTTAAAAATAGCAAGGGACCATGAAAAATCAATCCAACAACTGCTAGATGATGCAAAGAAGAATAACAGAAGACTGATCAGAGTCAATGAAAAAGCATGAGAAAAACTGAACAACATAAAAAACCTGTTAACAGAAGTAGTGGCAGAAAACTTTCCAAGCATGCAAAAGGATTTGACATACAGATAAGTGAGGCATATAGAACTTCAATTAGGATGATCAAAAAAAAAATCTACTTCAAAGCATGTAGTAGTCAGGATTCCAGAAATTCAACAGAACAGAATATTAAAAGCTATTAGAGAAAAGAAACAAATACTTATAAAGGAAAGCCCATCAGAATTACAGCAGACTTCTCAACACAAATCCTTATGTCAAGGAGAACTTGAAGTATTTCAAGCTCCAAAAGAAAACAATATCCAACCGAGACTGATATACCCCACAAAACTATCTTTCAAAATCGATGGAGAAATAACACACTTCCATGACAAAGAACACCTGAAGAAATTCATGACCACCAAACCAGCACTCCAAATGTTCTGAAGGACATTTTAGAGACAGATAATGAAAATCACAACTCCATGAACCTCAATGGAATGAATCCACTAGGCAAAGCAGGTAATTAAACAGAGGGGAAGAAAGGGAACCAACAACAGGAAAATAACATGACAAGGATAAATCAATACATATCAGTTATAACCAGCAATGTAAATGGCCTCAATTCACCAATCAAAAGGAACAGACTAGCAGAATGGACCAAGAAGCAAGATATAACAATATGCTGCATGCAAAAACCACATTTAATTCAAAAAGAAATTCATAGAATGAAAGTCAAAGGATGGAAAACAATACTCCATGAGGCAGGAACCTAGAAAAAAGCAGGGGTAGCTATTCTATTTGCAAAATGGATTTCAAGCCAAGACTCATTAAGACAGACAAAGAAGGTCACTACATCCTTGTAAAGGGAACAATCCATGGGCTGGTGAGATAGCTCAGTGGCATAAGTGCCTGCCTGGCAAGCATGAGATCCTGAGTTCGACTCCTGGTACCCACATTAAAAAAAAAGGAACAATCCAAGAGGAAGATATAACAATCATAAATATAAATGCACCAAATATCAGCATACTGAACTATGTAAAACAAATATTAGCAGACATGAAAAAACAAGTAAGCACTAATATAACTATAATGGGGGACCTCAATACCCCACAGTCACAAATAGATGAACTAAAAAAAAATCAACAAAGAAATATCAGAACTGAATCAAACTTTTGAACAAATGGACTTAGATGTCTACAGAGTGTTCCACCCCATGACATCAGAATACACATTCTTCTCAGCTACACACAGGATGTTCTCCAAAACAAGCCATATACTAGCTCATAGGACATGCTTAAGTAAATGCAAAAGAACTGAAATTATCCCATGCATATTATCAGACCATAGTCCAATGAAATTGGAAATCAATGGCAAAAGAAACCACAGAAAAACTTCATAAACACATGGAAATTAAATAACACCCTCCTGAACAACCAATGGGTCACAGATGAAATTAAAGAAGAAATTCAACACTTTCTACAATTAAATGATAATGCCAATTACATACCAGAACTTATGGGACATGATGAAATCAATCTTATGAGGGAAATTTATAGCAGTGAATTCTCATGTCAGAAAAGCAGAGTGAGCTCAAATAAACAACCTACTATTGAACCTCAACCTTTTAGAAAAAGAAGAGCAAGTCAAGCCCAAAGCTTATATGAGGGAGGAAATGATAAAGATCAGAGCAGAAATTAATGCAATGGAGACTAAGAAAACAATACAAAGAATCAATGAATTAAAGAGTTGGTTCTTTGAAAGATTAAATAAAATCTAACCCTTAGCCTACCTTATCAAAAAAGAAAGGAAAGAAAAGACTCAGATCCATGCAATTGGGAATGAAAAGGCTGAAATCGCAATGAATCCTGCAAAAATCCAGAAGATCATTAATACCTACTTCAAGAACCTGTATTCTAATAAGATGGAAAGCACAGAAGAAATGGACAGATCCCTATATACATATGAATTAACAAAGCTGAATCAAGAAGATATAAAAATTCTAAATAACCCGATATCGGTCAATGAAATTGAAGATGTAATTAAAAATCTACCAACAAAGAAAAGCCCAGGCCCTGACAGATTCACTGGTGAAATCTACAAGAAATTTAGAGAAGATCTAATGCCACCACTCCAAAACTCTTTAATGAAATTAAAAGGGAAGCAATACTCCCAAACTCATTTCTGGAAGCAAGCATTACCCTGATACCAAAACCAGAGAAGGATACAAACAAACAAGAGAGCTAAAGGCCAATCTCCTTAATGAACATAGATGCAAACATCCTTAATAAGATACTGGCAAACAGAATGCAGAAAATCATGAGAAGATTATACACCATGGCCAAATAGGATTCATCCCAGGGATGCAGGGATGGTTCAACATATGCAAATCAATAAATGTAAAACACCATATTAACAGAGCCAAGAACAAAAACCACATGATCATCTCAATAGATGCAGAAAAAGCATTTGACAAAGTCCAACATCAATTCATGACAAAAATCATTCAGAAAATTGGAACAGATGGTCTTTATCTCAGTCTGATAAAAGCCATCTATGACAAATCAACAGCCAACATCATACTAAATGGACGAAAACTGAAAGTTTTCACTCTAAAATCAGGAACAAGACAAGGATGTCCACTGTCACCACTCTTACTCAATATAGTTCTGGAAACACTAGCCAGAGCAATTAGACAAGGGAGAGAAATAAAAAGGAATAAGGGGCTGGTGATATAGCTTACTGGCACAGCACATGCCTGGCAAGCAAAAGGTCCTGAGTTTGAGTCCCGGTACAAAAAAAAAAAAAGGAATAAGGATAGGAAAGGAGGAAGTTAAATTATCATTAATTGCAGATGACATGATCATCTACAGAGAAGACCCCAAAAACTCCACCAAAAGACTTCTACTTAATAACCAAATTCAGTAGCGTAGCTGGATGCAAAGTCAACACTCAAAAATCAATAGCATTCCTGTACACAAATAACAAATTCACTGAGACAGAAATTAGGGAAACCACACCTTTTATAATAGCATCCAAAAAAATGAAGTATGTAGGAATCAATGTAACAAAGGAAGTAAAATACCTTTACATTGAAAACTATAATACTCTGGAAAAGGAGATTGAAGAGGATATCAGAAAACAGAAAGATATCTCTTGTTCTTGGGAAGGAATAACCAATATGGTGAAAATGGCTATACTCCCAAAATTGTTATACAGATTTAATGCAATCCTGTTCAAAATTCCAATGGCATACTTCACAGAATTGGAGAAAACAATCCTAAAATTCATTTGGAACCAGAAGAGACCTAGAATAGCCAAAGCAACTCTGGGCAACAAAGGCAAGGCATGGGACATTATGATCCCCAACTTGAAATTATACTGCAAAGCTACAACAATAAAAACAGCATAGTACTGGCAAAAAAAAAAAAAAAAAAAAAAAAACCAGACCTGAGGATCAGTGGAACAGGCTAGAAGATGCAGAAACAACTCCAAACACACTCAGCCACCTTATCTTTGACAAAGGGGCCAAACATATTCACTGAAAGATAGGTAACCACTTTAATAAATGGTGCTGGAAAAACTGGCTTTCCACATGCCAAAGATTAAAACTAGACCCATATCTCTCACCATGCACTAAACTAAATTTGAAATGGATCAAAGATCTAAATATTAAAACAGAAACATTAAATAAGCTGAAAGATAGAATAGGTAAAACTCTTGAAGACATTGGTGTAGGCAAAGATTTTACGAATAAAACCCCGATCACACGGGAACTATCACAAAGAATCAACAACTGGGATCTCATCTTACTAAAAAGCTTTTGCGCAGCAAGAGAAACCACCAACAGAGTGAAGAGACAATCCACAGTGTGGGAAAAAATGTTTGCCAGCTGTTCCTCAGACAAAGGACTACAATCAAGAACATATAAAGAACTAGAAAAAAAAATCAGACCCCCAAATTTAAAGACCCAATCCAAAATGACATCACTTTGGTATCTGAAATGACAACACTTCTCAGATGAAGAAATACAAAGAGCAAATAAATATATGAAAAAATGTTCAACATCACTGGTCATTCAAGAGATGCAAATTAAAACAACTTTGAGATTCTGTCTCACTTCAGAAAGAATGGCTATCATCAAAAAATCAACCAATAACAAATGCCGATGGGGCCGTGGGGAAAAAGGAGCCCTTCTCCACTGTTGGTGGGGGTGCAACCACTGTGGAAATCAGTGTGGAAATTCCTCAAAATCTAAAACTAGGGGTTCCACTTGACCCAGCTATTCCCCTTCTTGGTATCTTCCCAAAAGAATTAAAAACATCTTACCACAGCCATATATGCACACCCACCTTTATAGCAGCACAATTTGTAATAGCTAAATCTCAGAAACAACCCAAATGCCCATCAACTGAGGAATGGATAAAAAAGATGTGTTCTTTTTTATACAATGGAGTATACTCTGCCATAAAGAAGGATAAATGAGACATTTCTGGGTTAATGGATGCACCTTGAGACCATACTCTTAAGTGAAATAAATTTGACACACATGTTCAAATATTGCATGGTTTCTCTGGTGTGAGAAACCAAAAGTGTAGATAAGGACCAAAATGTAAAATAGATATTGTGAAATGGAAAGAAAATGTTCAAATGGGAAGAGGAACTAGGGAGGGGGAGGGGGAAAAGAAGGAAGGGAAAAGGAAAAAAAGAATAGAAGGAAAAAATGAAAACAAAGCTTTTGTAAATAAGGAAGGGAAGAGGGATTGAAGGGAGAGGAGGGAAAGGGGAAAGAAAGGAATAATCAAGATATACCATGCACATGTACAAATTCAATATGATGAATGTTATCATTATGTATTGTTGGAGATCAGGGTATGTAAAGGTTAAATTGCTGGCCACAAAGGGACTTCCGGCTGTGTTGGAAAAGCTCATATGCATAGTACTCTGAAGTCAAGATAACACCACGGCTGAGGCAGCGAGGACACAGGCTGCTGATACCCCTTGTTCCAGAGCAATAAAACTGTCAACCTTAGAGATCAAACAGTTCTCTTAATTGGCAAAATTTACTGCCTTTTTCTAACTTCGAAGGCTTTTCCTTCGTGTGCCCTCCTCTTCCTGTACCCCCCCCAAGTCTGTAAAAACCCAATAAATACAGTGATCTGGTAGAGTCCTTGTCTTTACTCCCAGAGTGTCTTTACTCTTGAGAGAGTTCTGACCTTCCTGGACTCCCCAGAAACCAACCACTTGTCTCTTTTTATTTAAGCCATTTGCCATACACTCATTTTAGGAGGTTGAGGGCCTGATCAGCCCCTGATTATGTATATCTAAAATGTACCCAAAAATTAATTCAAAAAGTAAACTTGAAAAAAAGTTAAAAATAATCTAAAATAACCCCCAAAATTCTCATGTGCTCAGAAGGGTTTTTAGGAGTTGATTGGATCACGGAAGCACTGGCTCCTCTCTTCTCTTCCTGCTTTCTGGCCACCATGAGGTGAGATGCTTTCCTCTACTACGCTCTTCTCCCATGCTATTTCTGCCTTGAAGCCAGCCAACCAGGGACTGAAATCTCTAAAAATCTCCCAAAAAGATAAGAAAGAGAATGGAGCAGAGACATAATTAAGGATATAGTTGAATAAAATCTGACCCTTTAGCATGATACTGAGGAATTCATTCTGAGCCCTGTTTCACCATGGGTCGTGATCACAAAGATTCATCTTGCCTTATAGTGAAGATCATTTCTCATAATCTAGAAAACCCAGGAGTCATCAAAGGAAAGATCCAATATAGCAACTCTGTAAATATTTTCAGAGGTAAGGAAGGATTCAAATCTTGAGATTGTCAGTGTTCACTGAATACCTAGTTGATCAACAAAAACGGACTCAATCTTAAACACATCTTGGTGAAGTTTTGGAGTCCCAGTGACAAAGAGAAAAGCATAAAAGCTTCCAGAGAGAGAAAAGAAATTACCTACAGAGGAACAAGAATCAGGCTGACAGCAGACTTGTCACTGAGCACCCTGGATGCTAGAAGTAAATGGGGCAATATCATAAAAGCTCTGCAAGAGAAAGGCTTTCAGCCCAAAATCCTGTATCCAGCCAAACTGGCATTTGATTTTGAGGGTAACATGAATGTATTTTTTGATATTGAAGAATTCAGAAAATGTATTTCTTGTCTACTCTCTTTGAAAGAATTACTAAAGAATATCACACCAACATAACCAAAAAGTCAACAAGTAAAATCCCGTCTCTACCGGGAAGGGTGAACATCTAACAGCCTATTTGGAGATGAAGGGAAGGGAATGTTATTACCTAGACTTGTTAAGTTAAAGGGTATATTTTTAAAAAATTAGTGGTAGCCATCATAGCTTGTATTGGAGTTTTTTTGTTTGTTTGTTCATTTTGCATTTTTGTATGTATGTGCTGGATATTGATCCAAGGACTTTGTGCTACCCCTAAGCTACATCCCCAGTCCTTAGTTTTCATTCTGAGACAGTATCTTGCTGAGTTGCCCAGGCTGGACTTGAACTTGTGATTGTCCTGTTTTAGCCTCCTGCGTAACTGGGATCACAGGTGTGCACTACCATGCCCAACTCAAGAGAAGGATATTTTATCATTTGCCATGATGTAAATCTTTACATTAAAACTTTTCCATTAAAAAAAAAGAACCTCTAAAACCATGGGTCCAAATAAACCTCTCCTTTAAGTTGTAGGTACTTTGTCCCAGTGATGAAAAAGTGACTAAGAAAATAATCATAACCCTTTTTTTTTTTTTGGAGACAGGGTCTCACTATGTAGTGCAGGCTGGAACTCACTCATATAGCCCAGGCTGGCCTCAAACTCATGGCGATCCTCCTGCGTCAGCCTCCTGAGTGCTGGGATTACAGGCGTGCACCACCATGCCCGGCATGGAAATAGTCATAATCCTAAACATCAAATCTAGTCTTCTTGGTGGCTGGTAATCTGATTATCCCAGCACAAAAAGATTGTTTCAAGCTTGCTCTATACAAAGGCAAAGCAATAGGGGAGGAGGAGGTGTCCACTAAACTCAAACCCACTCTGCCTGGCTGATTGCCCAGGCCCTCCATGGGATGACAAGAAGATGGGAAACTACTCATCTTTTCTTTTACTGCTGACTGGAACATGTAGATTTCATATTAAATCTGACCCATAAGCATGATACTAAGGAATTCATTCTGAGCCCTGTTTTGCCAAGGGTGGTGATCACAAAGATTCATCTTGCATTATAGAGAAGATCATTTCTCATAATCTAAAAAAACCCAGGAGTCATCAGAAAAGATCCAAAATAGCAATTTTATAAATATTTAAAAAGTCAACAGAGCAATAAGCAAAGTCAAAAGACAGATGACAGGCTGAGAACATAGCTTAGTGTTAAAAGTACTTGCTAGCATGCAGAAGCCCCTGGATTGAATTTCTAGCACCACACACACATACACACACACACACAAACACAAACATATACACACACAGACACACACAAAGACAGATGACCAACTGGGGAAAATATTTGGAACTCATATCACAAATAGCTGATTTCCTAATATAAAGAGTGCCTGAAAATCAATAAGGTAAAGACCAACAAAATCCAGAAAGAAAACACAAGGGATACACTAAAACAAATGACTTTTAAACATAGGAAAAAAATGTTATTTGAAAAGACTAAAACCAAGACTCCATTTTTACCTCTTAGAATAATAGAGACCAAAATGTGTGATGAGCCATAGTGTTGGCAAGGATCTGGGGAAATGGGCATCTTACTGGTGGCAGTATAAACTGGAAAAACTTCTAGAAGGACGCTTTGGCAATTAAATTATAATTATAACCTTTTAACCAGTATTTCAATTCTAGGGATTTATTCTACAGACAGACTTACACATTTACGTACAATTGTAGCATTGTTAGTGAGGGCAAAACACTTTTATATTATCTGAAAGCAACAAGGAGAATAAGAAATTTTATCTTGACAAAAAGACTAAGCTGTTTTTACCCTGAACCTTAATATATACAAAAGTAGGCTGTCTTCTATGGCGGTAACCCAACTAGGGTTAAGAAGGAGGTTCACAGAGAAAGGTGGAGATTGCACATTTTAGGCAGAGTCGGCAGGACTCAAAACGCTTAAACACAAGTGGATACTGTGCTGCAAAATTAACAATGCCTGGTTTAGAACAAGGCTTTGCTCGAGCGGGGTTTGGACACTCCCTTAGCCAGCATGTGAAACCACAGAGGGGCCGGGGAAGCAGGGTGAAAAAAGAATGTTGCAGACCCACCATCTCGCACAGGGACACAGGCTGGAGCGACAGCAGTCAGGAACGAGCAACTCTGTAGTCACTAACCTTTCTCTTGATGAGGAGGAAAGGCTAGACCAGCTCACACAAGCATACAAACGAACCCCTGTTGGGATCACAGGGGCTCAGGCAAAGGTCTGGCACACTGCTCTGGTGTCTTCCCCACAAGCATTTGAGCAAACAGGTTGTCTAGGCAGCAGGGTCTCTAGGAGACACTATTTTTATTGTGTTCCATGTGAATGGCGCCCCTGGGGAGAGTATAATTTGGATGTTGTCCACTGGAAATAGTGTGTCAGCCCTGCAGGAAAAGGTGCCCTCATTCAAAGGTAAGAATGAACCAAAGGGAAGCAGCACAGATCTTTAAAAAAAAAAAGATAAAAGGTGGAAATCAATGGGAAAAACAATTGGCAGATAAAGAACACAAATCTTGCCACAAAGCTTGTGAAAATCATGCCCAAATAAATCTCCATGAATTCTAGAAAGTAAGGAAAAACTAATCTCTATGTAACAAGCACTAAAGCAGAGATGGAAGGACTTAAAGGAGTAAGTGAGAAGGCAACTGAAGATGAAAATGAGTTGGAATTTTTTGCCTTTGAAGTAGAATTACATACCAAAAACAAACCCCTTAGATGTATAGCATGATAATTTTTTAAAGATGTATAACATGATAATTTTTTTTAAGAAACCACACCTATGTAACTATTATTCGGCTACAGATATGGAACATTACCCACACGCGAGGAGGCTCTTTGGTGCCCTCTTCCAGTGGAAGGTAATTGCTGTTTTGATCTCTATCATCTACCGTAATTAGTTTTACCTATTATTCATTCTATATAAGTGAAAATATATAGTAGTTCCTCTCATATGTCTAGGTTTTTCACTTTACCTTATGTCTGTGAGATTTAGCCACACTCTTGTGGATAGCAGTAGTTCATTCTTATTTCAGTATTATGTGGTATTGCATTATATGCACATGCTACAATTTATTTATCCATGAACATTTGAATCATTTCCAGTTTCTAACTATTCTGAACAAATGAATATTGTCGTGCATCTTTTGGTGGATATAAGTGTTCATTTCTGCTGGGAATATATAAAAAGGAGTGGTGTTTTCAGGCCATAAAGTGTATGTGTATTTAGCTCTGGCACCATTAAAAAGTTGTTCAAGGTGGCTGTTTAAACCAGTTTAAACCAGGATTGCATCCTCTGCAACTTTACCCCCCACTTGGTATTGTTAGTCTTTTTAGTATTAGCCATTCTATGAGTGGAACCTCACTGTAGTTTTCATTTACATTTCCTTGATGATTGATGGTTAGAAATGTTCATGTGTTTATTCTTTGGGATGTACCTGTTCAAGACTTAGCCCATTCTTTATTGGATTATCAGGATTATCTTCCTGATATGAAGGAGTTCTTCATATATTCTCTGTAGGAGTCCTTTGTCAGATATGTATACAAATATTTGATAATTTTTGCAGCCTGTTTAGGAAATCATTGCTTACTTCAAAGTCATAAACACATTCCCTCATTTTGAAAAATATTTTGTTTTAACTTTCACATTTAAGTCTATGACCTATTTCATATTAATGTTGGGTATACAGAGTGATGCAGGGGGCAAGGTTCATTTTTAAAATATATATAGATATCCTGTTAAGTCTGTACCTTATTGCAAACAAAATTTTTCCCACTGAATTGTACTGAGACCTTCATCATAGTCAGGGGTTTTCACAGTCGGGGTCTTCTTAGCCCAGAGTGGACAGTCATCCAGGACCAGCTGAGGGAGTACTTCCTTGTGCCTCTATTTCTCCACTTCTTCCCACCATACTCACTGTGGCCCTAGCTCCTGGCAGGGTCCCTGACGGACAGCATCCAGTGGGGAAGGGGTGGGGGCTGAGGAAGGTGGCGGTGAAAGAAAAGGGAAGACAATTACCCTACCTGCCTTCCCTAGACCATAGACTCACCTGTAACAGACTCCAGCTGAAGGAAGGGAGCAGCTTTCACCATTAGGTCAACGCTGTTTGTGACTTACAGTTACCATGAGGATCATTATCCCCTGAGACTGACCAGAAATGTGATGGGAGTTCTCACATTTTCATCCAGGTAGGAAGGAAGGTAAGGGCCTCCTCTGCCGACCAGCTTTAAAGGACTAGGAGATAAATAAAGTTGCTTCAATGATCACAAAGCACAGGACTCTCTTCTTCAAGGAGCCAGTTACGCAAAAGCAGAGTAAATTCAAGACTCAAAGTTAGTATGTGAATTTTTTCATTCAAATTATTATTTATCTTTAATGATTAGGAAGATCTACTAATACACATTAAGGGTAGAGATCGATCAAAATATGTGTAGCATCTGGGTGTGGTGGCACATGCCTTTAATCCCAGTCTTCTGGGAAGCTAAGGCAGGAAGATTGCAAGTTCAAGCCCAGCCTGTACCACTTAATGACTTAGCAAAACCCTGTCTCAAAGTGGAAAAAATTTTAAAAAGGTTTGGGGACTTAGCTCTGTGCAAAGGCTCTGGGTTCAATCCCTACCCAGTACCACAAAAAGAAAACAAAGATGAAAAGGATACAAATGTATGTGATTTCTATCAATTATCCATGCTTAAAGAAAGTCAAACATAATGAGAGAGTATATGAAACATTTAATCTCAAGAATACATAAATTAAAATCAAAACCAGGAACCACTGCTCACTTGGTTCAAGCTCATAATGGGTGACTTAATTATACCCTTCCATCCATTAGGCCACACGGAAAAGGTGGAGTCACCTTTCCTTCTCCATTCCCCCACCCCCAAGGACCTCTCAAGCGTTCTATAACTATCCAGGCAAGTCAAGGCAAATTTTCTGTGCCTCATTTTTAGTTCGCAAAATACCTTCTGCTGTATTGAGGGCCAAATAATGCGTTTTCTTTCTCTGTCACACACAAATAAGATAATTTTCATTTTCTAAGTCCCAAGTCTTCTCCTTTATATCATGAGTTACAGATATCTTTGTTGAGCATCATGTATGCATGGGGGATAGCTCACCAAAACTGTGAAATTATTCTTTATTTTAATGTAATAACCTTGGGAAGATACGGCAGAGATCCCAGAGAGTTAATCTTTCGTTTTTCCATGTGTCTGCAATGAACTCGGGGATATTTCAGATGTTTGAGTTAGAGAGACCCTGTTGGCTACATTACATATAATAAACACTAACTTTTAATCCTTAAAGGTTTATCCAGAAGCTGTATAGCTATGGCTACTCAGTTTGAAAAGCATGACAATCTTCCAAGCTAAAACTTCATTTTGGAAGTTTAGTACTTTTCAAGAGAACTCTGTGTGTGCAGTATTCCTCCAGTGGTTGTAAAAGTTTTACGTATTTATTGTAGGAAGAGTATAGTTATTTTTAAATTTTAACCTCTAGTTCACACAATAGTCACGCATATTTATGGAGTATAGTGTGATATTTCAGCACTTATATACCGTGTAATGATCAGACCAAAGTAATTGATGTATTGTATTCATCACCTCAAACATTTATTTTTCTTTGTGTTGGGAACACTTAAAACCTTTTCCACAAACTATTTTGAAATATGGGCATATGATTAATTGTTATCAACCATAGTTAGGGGGTACTGTTCTTATCTGAAATTTTTATGAACATTGGTTTTTCCAAATTGTTGTAATTCATATCATGGACCAGGGCAAAACTCCTAATCTATCAAAAGTTCCTACAAATGAACAAAAAAGACCAACCTACAGCAGAAAAATTGGCAAAAAAAAAAACAAGTATGGAGAATTAATAAAAAAAGAAATATAAATGTACCTTATACAAAAGATGCTCAGCTGTATTATAAGAGAAATAAAAATTTCAATGATAGTGCAATACCACTTTTACCTACAGACTGGTAATATCAAATAGTGTGATGATAACATCTGAACTAGCAAGGCTGCAGTAAAACAGGTGCTCATACACTGCTGGTAGAAATTCGAACCGGTACAACTTCTTAAGAGGATATTTGACAACATTCACCATGGTCTGGGAGTGTGGCTCAGTGGCGGAGCACTTGCTTTGCATGTGTGAAGACCTGAGTTTGATACCCAGCACTGTATATACACGTGTATATGTCATATTGGTTTGTAAAAACTTATGGAACTGTACACTATAAAAGGGTATGTTTTACCTTATGTAAATTATACTCTGATTTTTTCTTTCTTTTTTGTGGGTACCGGGGGTCGACCTCAGGACCTTGCGAGCCAGCAGGCGCCCGTGCCGCTGAGCAATATCACCGGCCCTTTTTTCATATGTGGGTTCCGGGAGTCGAACTCGGGCCCTCGCGCTTGCCGGGCAGGCGCTTAAGCTGCTGAGCCATCTCACCGGCCCTATACTCTGATTTTTTAAAAGGAGAAAAGTTAATGTTAGTCTCAAAATAAATTCCGTATTGACTTTAAAAAGAATGAGGTTCCTGGGCTTTGTGGCACATGCCTGTAGTCCCACGATTTGGGAGGCTGAAGCAGGAGGATGGCTGCAAGTTCAAGGCTAGCTTAGGCTACAAAGTGAGTTCAAGGCCGGCCTGAACTGCATAGTGAAACCCTGTCTCAAAACAAAACAAAACAAAAACCCCAGCAAACAAACAAACACATAAAAAGAATGAGGTTGATTTATACTAGTGCACTGGTATGCTGTAAGCTCTAAGATATATTAAGTTAAAAACTCAGCATGCAGGGCTGGTGAGATGGCTCAGCAGCATAAGCGCCTACCTGGCAAGCGTGAGGTCCTGAGTTTGATTCCCGGTACCCGCATACGAAAAAAAGGGCCAGTGATATCGCTCAGTGGCATGGGCACCTGCTGGCGTGTGAGGTCCTGAGGTCGACCCCCGGTACCCACAAAAAAAAAAAAAAACAGCATGCAGAATGGTGTATGTAGTACATTCCTCGTAAATAAAGACAAACTATGTCATGTACTTAGTCACACACATACACACATTTTTGTGTATGTGTATTACGTCCAGAAGTATGCACACAAACAGAATTTACCTCTATGGAGGGAGCCTAGGAGCTGAAGGGTAGGAGGACTTACTCTTCACTGCATATACTTTCATTCTCTTTGGAATTTTTTTGAAAACATACTATTATTTTTTCAACTATAATAAAACCTTAGAAAGTCAGGAGAAATTACAAACACATATATGCTTAGCCCAAAAACTTCACTTCTAGAAACTTATTCCAACGATACACTCATCCAAGTGCAGATTGAAATTATGTACAAGTTTGTTTATTATAGCATTGTTTATAAGAGCTAAAGTTTGGAAACAACTAAAGAACCACCAATGAGACACTGGTGAAATCATGGTTTTATGAAATTGTGGGATACTTAGAGGCTACCAAGAGGAATGGACCAAAATGGAAGTAGACTCAAGATGCCTTCAGTGGAAAGAGCAAGGTATACCACTGTTGAGATGAAGGAAGCTAATCTTTCCATGTCTTCAGTTAAATATGCAAAAAATCACTATGGGAGGATACATCAAAAGCGTAAAATGATGCAAAGTACAATGGCGCCTGCCTATAATCTGAGCATTCTGGGAGACTGAGGCAAGAGGGTCTCATGACTGAGCCCAGCCTGGGTAACTTAGAGACTTAGTGAGACCCTGTCTCAAAATTCAAAATTTTTAAAACAATGACTGAGGATGTGGCACAGTGCAAAGATCCTGGGTACAATCTCCAGTAACACACATGCGCGAGTGCGCGCACACACACACCTCTAAGTTTTCTTCATATAGTACTACCAGTGTAGCTGTAGTAGAGATGTTCACTAATGAGGATAATCTTAGTAGCATAATCAATGTGTCCTTTACCATCATAAAGACAGAGTACCACATGGTTTCCATTGCACATTAAAATAAACTGGGCCTGTTTCCAGGGAACACTCCAGGTGGGTAAACTGGTTAACCAGGTGTCTTAAAATGCTATCATGGACAATCACGAAAGATTCCTCACACTTCGACAAGGATGTGAGCACCTAGGGTGGAGAGTGGCCAACATCACCATGCCGAAGGCTGGCAGTATTCGTTTAGAAACTTCCTAAAGGGGACAGTTTCTCCACAGTGCTTTCCATCTCCAGGTACAAATGGCTCTCAGCCAAGAACAGAGATTATGGTCATAGCAGCTGGGTCAGCCTGTGTCCCAGGAGGGTGCAGTTGGAGTGAGGGAAATGGTCAGTGAAGTTCAAGCACCACCCCCTAAGATCACCACTTTAAAATGAGATGCTTATGTATTCCAATAATTTGTCAATATTTCTAAATGTGGTCAATACAATTTCATTCCAAGATATAGAAAAATAGTTTAGATTCAAAAAATAATTTAGATTCTGGGCCGGTGAGATGGCTCAGCGGCATAAGCGCCTGCCTTGCAAGCGCGAGGGCCCGAGTTCGACTCCCGGATCCCACATATGAAAAAAGGGCCGGTGATATCGCTCAGCGGCACGGGTGCCTGTTGGCGCGCAAGGTCCTGAGGTCGACCCCCCCGGTACCCACCAAAAAAAAAAAAAAAATTTAGATTCTAAAAAGAAACAAATGTACATGCTCAGAGCTTATTGTCATAATAACAACTAGAGAGCATTAAAAATATAATATTGAAAATACTAATTTAAACTTTTCTGTGCTATATTCTATGACAGGCAGATATTACTATTTAAAGAGAAGGCAGTAAAAATATTGGACATAATTGGTTATAAACACTTTTGTTCTCGAAATATTTTCCATATTAACTTTTGTGACACACTCAATATCTGAGAATCTTCTTGATCGTAAAATATGTCATACTAATGATAAGGTAGGACTCCTTTGCTTGCAAGTGAGAGAATTCTGACCCAATGATTCACTTAAACAAAACAGAAATTTACTGGATTATGTAACAAAAAAGTCTAGGAATAGAGCTTGCCATTATGTTGGCTTCAATGCTGAAATGTATCACCAGGGTCTGTCTGTCTGTCTCTCTCTCTCTCCCCCAGCTTTGTTCACAGACGGACTCCCACTCAAGCTATCAAGATTGCATCAGTAACTCTGGGCCCCACCATCCCTCAGGACAAAATTCTAACAGCACAGAGAATCTCTCTTGCAAAGTCCCAGCAACTATCATTGCTTCTCATTGGTTCCGAATGAGGATTCTGTTCATCAATAAGTCTGGCCAAGAGAATGCGATATTTGGATTGATTTGGGTCACAAGCTCTGTGCCTGCACCCAGGGTGAAGCCCCAGCCAAAGCAGCCACACGGCGGGTGGGGTGGGGAGGAAGGCAGGGATTTCCGCAGAAGGGTGGCCGCACAGGGGACACTAAAGAGGACAGCTGTCCTTAAACAGCTGTGGCCTGAGATAATTGGTGTGCAGTGGAAATCCAATAGGAATGAGCATCTGCCAAGAACAAGAAAGGCACACTGAGAGAAGGAGTGTAGGTTACAGGAGCGGTTCTACCCATCACTTGACATTAATATTTTAAATTAAAGAAATCAGTGTTTCTGGACTTGATATGCAATTTCAAAAAGAAGGAATAATTAATGTTTCTGGACTTGACATATAATTTCAAAATGGAAGAATAATTGCTTTATTCTTCAAAACTTAAAAAAAATCCATAAAATTAACTCTGAGAAGAAAATTTTATCCTGAGAATTACTGCAAATATGATTACTCTCATCTAAATGCATGTCAGAAATAAAAGACAGTGCTGGGAATCAGCTACTGTCAGTTCTAGATGGAATGTGTAATTTGAAAATGATTTATTCTTTTCCATGTAAGGCTCTATTCTAGAATATGTAAATTGGAGGTGATTTAGTATAACTTTTATAGTGGTTAAATAAAAGCTAGAGTAAAAAGTTTGGGGTAGAAGCACTGACTTTTAAGGATAGTTTTATTTTTAATTTCCATACAGTCTTTAATGGCAGCAGATTTAGCCCAACAATTTTTCTAAGTCACTGCAGAGAATTAGTAATTGTCAGAGGAAGAAAAACATTGCTGAAGAGGCACCGGCCTGCATTCTGACAGAAGGCCCAGGGAATTTAGTGTGCATAATTTCTCCTGAGCTCCTCTGGCAGGCACAATTGATAACCGCCCCAACAGCTATTTCCCACAGCTTTCTTGCTTTAAAAAAATAAATATATAAATAAAACAACAGTCCTAGTTTGATCATGCAGCGAACCATGTGCCCAGCTTCAGAGTCTAAGTAAATCCTGGCACTCTCATTTTCTGTCCGTCTAGCAATAGATCTGTGAATAATTTTGGTCCAAGAAGTCTGCTGGCGGCTCAATTTTTCTTTCTGTTTAGGGGGATTTCAAAAAGAAGAGACAGCCCCTTTCAACCAGTCTCCCTTCCTGCTCAGACCCGGCCCTCTGAGGATGCAATGTTTAAAGCAGCTGTGCCATCTTATGGCTAAAATGGGAAAGCCAAGGGAATGGCAAACTTGTACCCAGATATCCAGCTGTGAAGCACTCCAGTGGGTTCAGACGTTTAAGTGGCTTTTTAAGGTCATGTGAGTCGAGCTGCTTTTAGTTGTATATTTTCTTACTTTCAACTGGTCATTCCTAAATTATATAGCTCCTCTTCCAATTTCTGATCTTTGGTTGCCACACTAAATACCACATGGCTGGGCCGGTGAGATGGCTCAGCGGCATAAGCGCCTGCCTGGCAAGCGCGAGGTCCTGAGTTCAACTTCCGGTACCCACATAAAGGAAAAAAAGTGCCGGTGATATTGTTCAGCGGCGTAAGTGCGAGGTCCTGAGGTCGACTCCTGGTACCCACAGAAAAAATAAATAAATAAATAGATACCACATGGCTAAATTTGGAGGTTATGTATTTTCCTTGCAAAGCCTAAAACAAAGAACTTCCAAAAATTCATTCTTGGAGAGCAACTTTAGGGTAGGGAAAACTACCCTATTCATTTAAGTTTGATCCCAGGGTTTTAGAAAATCAAGTTAGACCCTTTTTATCGTCTCCTTTGGAATGCCATTAAATAAGTGAGTAAGAGAACATGCCCTCACAGCTGACACCTGTCCTACTGTTTCAAATATGACAATCAGTGAAATTTAAGGAGGAAAGTTTTGCTCCCATGATAAGGAAGAATTTCACTCAAAGCTATGACAAGACCCAGCAGGCTGCACCTGAAGGTAACAGGGGGCCTTACAACAAGAGGAGTTTAAAAATAAACATAATGACAGGAAATTCGTAAAGGAAAAAAATTAAATTAAATGTGGAAATATATTTTAATTGTTACACAATTAAAACTAAAGTTGCACATATTAATGAGGTAATATGTAATGCTTGATGTATGTGTACATTTATCAGATTCAACGTATTTATGTTTATATCAGGTTAAACATATTTAACTCCTTGAACATTTATCATTTATTTATGGTAAAAACATTTAAAATCCTTTCCTCTAGCTTTTTGAAATGTACGGTACATTACGTACATGTTATCTGTATATAAAGAAAATTTAAATATCAGATGAAATTTAACTAGATGATTTTTATGGTTCTACTCAACTATAAGATTCAAAGGTTTAAAGATTGTATGTTTTCATATTTTAAAATGGAAAGGAACATTTTTACTTGATTCTGCAAAACTATTTTTTATGACCATCTACTTTCTTAAAATATTTGATACATATTTTTTTCTTTGAACTGTCTACTCTTTATCCTTAATATCATGCACCCAAATTCTAACCTCCTATTTGTATTAAGTGGTTCTAGTTTATTAATGACTTTGAGGATTCAAGCCAAACCTAACACATTTGTCCTAATCTTCATTCTCTTTGCTCCCTCTGATTCTGTTTTCCAGACACAGCTTGGAGTTACTTCTTTCCTTCCATGACATTCTAGGCACTTGAGTTTTTGTTTTGTTTTGCTTCGCTTTGTGATCTTTAAGATATAACTGAATCATTAGGGCAGGGAGAATTCTTTAAAACTTCTACACAACCATGAAAAGAATTCTGGTTCAGAGGATCAGTATGAGTGAGTACCTTTGGCCAAACACCCTATGCTTTTAGGGTTTACATTTTCCCCAATCCCTTCTCCAACAATTTTGTTTTAAAATTAGGGGGAAGTGGGTAATGGATGCTAGTTAGACTACCGAATTCTGTTCAATTTAATTTGGATTTAAAATTCATGAGGAAAAGATTTTGGCAGGTTTATTAAAAAGTGACCAATAGAAGCCAGGTGTGGTGGCTGTAGTCCCAGCACCAAAGAGGTTAAGGCAGGAGGATAATGAGTTCAAGACAGCCTGGGCAACATAGAGAGTTTAAGGCCAGTCTAGACTATATGATGAGGCCCTTTAAAAAGAATAACCAATGATATGGGGAAGTAGCTCAGTGATGGAGTGTTTGCCTAGCACAGGCAAGGTCCTGGGTTCAACACCCCATACCACAAAATAATGATGATGATGATGATGATGATAATAATAATAATAATAATAATAATGTGACCAAAGGGAACTTCTCATAAGGAAAAAAATTAACCATAACACAAAGAATGACAAATTAAGCCACGCTAAAACTAATAACTTCTATTCCTCAAGACCTCATTATGAGATAGGAAAGGTAAACCACAGAATGAGAAATCATATTGGCATCAAATATTATTGAAAGAGGATTTGTACCTAGAATATATAAAGAACTCTTACATATTAATAAAGAATATCAACCCAATTAGATATTCATGAATAATTCTGGAAGTTCCCCTTGAGAGGGCCAGTTTCAAACATTTACTAGCCCCAGAGA
The DNA here is from genome assembly GCA_028451465.1 of Erethizon dorsatum. Classification (NCBI taxonomy): domain Eukaryota; kingdom Metazoa; phylum Chordata; class Mammalia; order Rodentia; family Erethizontidae; genus Erethizon; species Erethizon dorsatum. Next base: position 70,562,973 of record CM051824.1, read on the forward strand.
ATCCAAAACTATCCTACAAAAATGTCAGCAAAGTAAGAACTTTCCTAACTCCCATAAAAATTAAAAACTTCATACTACAGCGATATATGTGCACCCATGTTTATAGCAGCACAATTTGTAATAGCCAATAGATCATGGAAACAACCCAAATGCCCATCAACTGAGGAATGGATAAAAAAGATGTGGTCTTTTGTTTTTTCTTGTAGGTACCGGGGGTCAAACTCAGGACCTTGTGCTTGCCAGGCAGGCACTTATGCTGCTGAGCCATCTCACCCGCCCAAGATGTGGTCTTTTTATACAATGGAGTACTATTCAGCCATAAAGAAGGATAAACTGGAGACCTTTATAGGTAAATGGATGCAACTTGAGAAAATACTCATAAGTGAAATAAACTGGACGCACATGTGTAAACATCGTATTGTCTCCCTAGTGTGAGAAACTGAAAGAGTAAATAAGATCTAAAATGTACAATAGATATGGTAAAACAGGAAGAAACTGGTCAAAAGGAAAGAGAAACTGGGATGGGGGAATGGGGAAAAGAAAGAAGGGAAAAGAAAAAAATTATATATATATATATGATAGTTAAGATAGATACAGTAGGGCCGGTGAGATGGCTCAGCGGCATAAGCGCCTGCCTTGCAAGCGCGAGGGCCCGAGTTCGACTCCCGGATCCCACATACGAAAAAGGGGCCGGTGATATCGCTCAGCGGCACGGGCGCCTGCTGGCGCGCGAGGTCCTGAGGTCGACCCCCCGGTACCCACAAAAAAAAAAAAAAAGATAGATACAGTACTAATTTTGCTTCATTCATTGAAAATAAAGGTTTATGCTAATAATGTTTGGACAATTGAATGCTGATATCTTGTACCCTGAGTAACTAATTTAAAGATAACAATATGTAATGTATTAACCATTGTTAACCTCCTATTATGTTGTTTTGAAATTTTGTTCTATTTTTCTTTTTTTCTCTTTAAAATTAAAAAAAAAAATAACTTTCCTACCCCTCCCCTTGCCTTCCTACCCACTCCCTCTCTCACTTCTACCCTGACTTCTTGCCAATTTACTAACAAAGAGCACATAGCTTGCAAATTGAGGAGGAAAGGAAAAGATAAACAAGTATACACAGACTTGTACCTGCAGCAGGGCCAGAGGAGGAAACATTTAATTACTATATAGAGCCTGTTTTCACACAGTGTTTCAGGGATATTTTCACTGGGTATAAAATTCTAGGTTTATAGCTGTTTACTTCAGCATACTAAAGGGATTATTCCTTAATCCTTTGGCTTCTGTAATTGCTACTGAGAAATTGGCAGTAAATCTGTTATTTCTTTGAAGGTAAAATTTTGGACTCTAATTTCTCTTAATATTCTATCTCAGCCTTGGGCTTTCTCCATTTCCTTGTGATGTGTCTATGCCTGGCTTTCTTTTTGTGTGTTCTTGTAATTCATTAAGATTCTTGTATTTCTGTGTTAATGCCTAGAGCTGAAAAATCTCAGCTGTTATCTCATTAAATGTTGCTTCTGTCCCATTTTTTTAGACTTCTTGCATGTTAGATATTTTCATCCTATTTTGTCACATTTCTTTGTTCATTGTTTTTCTCCATGTTCTTCATTCTGAATGGCTTCTTCTAACTTGTCTTCATGTATATTAATTCTTCACAACTGTGATGAATCTGTCCTTAAGCCCATTCCTTGATTTCTTAACTTAGGTTACTCTATTTTTCACCACTAGAATTTCTATTTGGTGATTTTTAAGCTCTAATAGTTTTGTTGTGGTTGTTGCTTTGTTGCAATGCTGGGGATTGAACTTAGGGCCTCATGCATGTGAGGTGAGCACTCTAGTACTGACATAGACCCTCAGTCCCATGTTACAGTTCAGTTCTCTGATAAAATATCCAAGCTTCACTTGCACTTTTATCTGTTGGCACTTGATAAACATAGTTGGTTACAATCTGTATCTGGAGTCCTTGAGGATTTTTTCTGTAGTCTGCTGTATTTTACATTTCTTGCTCATAGTGTTTTATCATTTTGTATGCTCAGTTATTTTTGTGTGTGTGTCCTGACAATTGTATTTTTAATTATTTGCAAAAATTATTTCAGGTATGCTTTGATGTTCTCTTTCTCCAAAGAAAATTTTTATTGCTTCTGCCAGGCAACTGGGAATGTTAGCAATCTAAGTTTCAGGGTCAGCTTACCTTCCCTTCATTCTTATTTCTAGTGTTTGTCCTTTTAGCCCCAACTCAAGGGTAGGACACTCCTAGATACCAACTTTTGTCCGCTGAGCCCCAAAGGCACTGTTAAACCTCTCAACCCCCTGATCTGGATTACAAAATAGCTTCAAGACAAAAATGGCACTGGTACCATGCATATCGCTGCAAATTTTCATTTCTCCAGGATGTTAGCCCAGTAATTTCTTACTATTTTATCTGGTTGGTTTTTTTTTTTTTTTTTTTTTTTTTTTAGACAGGGTTTTGCTTTGCAGTTCAGGCTGACCTTGAGCTCACTTTGTAGCCCAGGCTGGCCTCGAACTCATGGTGATCCTCCTGCCTCAGCCTCCCGAATGCTGGGATTACAGGTGTGTGCCACAACACCTGGCTTTGTCTGCTAGTTTTAGAAACATGATTTTATATTTTGTCCAAGCTTTCTAGTTGTCTTCAATGGGAACATTTAGCTAAATTACTTAACTCATCATTCTTAAAAGAAGTCTAATCTCAACTTTTTATCTCCTCCTTTGATCCATCCTGTAACTTTAAGAGGAAGCAAAGACATAGAGGAAACAATGAGCTGGATTTGGGTATTGCCTTCTCCAATAATCTGTTATAAAATTAAAACAAATCACCTAACATTTGGCTCTGAATTTGGGGAAAACAAATTGAAATTAAACTCCCTCCCCTTCCAGGAAATTAATTAATTAAAGGATATAGTAAAGAAAAATATTAAAGAAAATTAATGAATAAAGATAAATTATTCAGTCCTGAAAGAACTTTTGCATTAGTCTCTAAAATCTCTTAGTTTGTGTATAAAGATAGCGAATTTACAACCTAATAGACTAAATAAAAGTAATCTTGGCTGCCCAATTATTCAGATTAAATCAAGACCTTAAGTAAGACTAACTTTGACTATGTTTTGTGCCAATCACAAATGCCATATTTTTCTTCAGACTCTCTTCTCACTCAAGATGTGAAAATAATTCCTTTGCCAACAAATTTTTCAACAAGAGCCATTTTAGCCCTAGGATTTTCAAACTTTCAAAGCTGTATGAATGTCAAAAACTACAAACTCTGCTATAGCTAAGGAAATCTAAAACATGACTAATGTAAGAGATAGTATTATTAATGTGTTAACCAGAATCGACTAGGTTATGTGGCAGCAACAAACGATCTCCACATTTTATTGATTTAACTTATTAAAGTTTATTTTTCCCTCACACAAAGTTGTCTGCAGGTAGCATGGCTCTTCTAGACATCTCCCTTCCACCAAGCTATTTCCATCTTTCGGTTATAGTGTCTCAATGCTATGCTGATGCTGTGGCAGGAAAAGAGTGAGACAAAGAGAGGTAGAGAACTAACGAGTCCTTTTCTCTCTGTGCTTTGTCCCAGAAGTGACACATGTCACTTTCACTCACAGCTCACTTGTCATAACTATTCACATAGACCACCCCCCAACTACCAGAAAGCTGGGAGATGTGGAGGAGTACATGGATATTCAATGACTAATAAATTATAATAAATTATATCACTTCAGATGTAATTGAACTTAAAATGAACTCCTTGAAGTTTCTCCAACTAAAAGTTATTTCCCAAACAATATAAAAACCATGGCGTGATCTCCAGTATTTGAAAAAGCAGACCCTATGCTGTCTCCCTGCTACAGGGGCTAATTTTTTAAGAGGTTCTTACAGCTTCAAAACATAAAACACAGTATGGAACTTCTTTTACTTGGACAGCTGCCTTATATTCAAAGGAAGGAATTGGGCTGAATGATTTTTAATGTCACTTAAGAACCCTTAAAATTATTGTTTGACCTCCAAAATAGGTTATTTTTTCATTTTAACTTCTAATATTTTTTCAAGATTCTGAGTTTTTAAATCAAAACTGAAATTACGCACTGCAAGTTCTAGTACTGAGGTGGGGCAGGGCTAATAAAAGTGTTGGAGAGATGGGTAAATTTTATACATCTGGTTTATGTCACATAGGGTATTTATCCAAAGACCTTCATCTTTTAGGCAACATAAATTGAAGAATGGAACCACCATTCCTCAGACTCGATGGCAAGAGTGAGTTCGATTTATTTTAAAAATTAGCATGACCTGACATCATTAAAGCTGTGCTCTCTGTGCATGATTTAGTGTGTCTGAATTTTTTTGTGTGTGCGTGGGTACCGGGGGGGTCAACCTCAGGACCTCGCGCGCCAGCAGGTGCCCCGTGCCGCTGAGCGATATCACCGGCCCTTTTTTCGTATGTGGGTTCCGGAAGTCGAACTTGGGGCCTCGTGCTTGCCAGGCAGCGCTTATGCTGCTGAGCCATCTCACTGGCCCAGTGTTTCTGAATTTTAATAACAGAATGCTTTAGTAAGAAAATTTCAGGAAATTTGCTAAAAACGCTTCCTGTGTTCTGTGTATTGGTAAGAGATTGAGTGGTTACTGGGAATAGTCTAACTTCGTGGTTACAAAATCAGATCTCACAGGATCTGAACAGATAACACAAATAATGAAGCAGATACACGGGAATTGTGAAAACAGTTAAGAATAAGACAGAGCTTGTTTAAAGTGGGGATCCAATATAAGCATATTGTTGCAGTGCAAGAATTTGGCACCAGGGCTGGTGAGATGGCTCAGTGGCATAAGTGCCTGCCTGGCAAGCGCGAGGGCCCAAGTTCGACTCCCGGAACCCACATACGAAAAAGGGGCCGGTGATATCGCTCAGCGGCACAGGTGCCTGCTGGTGCACAAGGTCCTGAGTTCAACCCCCGGTACCCACAAAAAAAAAAAAAAAAAGAACTTGGGACCAATGTGACTAGATCTTCCAAAATTTCATGAGAAAAATAGAAGTCAGTAAATCATGTTAATGTAAACTCTGATTTCTATACGTAAGCAACTAATTCAAAATAATTTTTAAGACATCTTAATAGTCAAAAGAATCAGGTCTTTGTGAGTCACCAGTCTCCAACCTCTCTCTCCGTTTTCCAAAGCATCTGGCAAAACAAATTTCCTGTTGAGTGCTACCAGGGAAGCTTTGCTAGAAACCTAATGGAACAGAGCTCCCGCAAAAGGAGAACCCACGGGGGTGGAGGGAGAAGTGAGGTGATGATAAAAGAGAAAAGGTGGGGCCGGTGAGATGGCTCAGTGGTGTAAGTGCCTGCCTGGCAAGCGTGAGGTCCTGAGTTTGACTCCTGGTACCTCACATAAAGGAAAAAAAGGGCCAGTGATATCGCTCAGTGGCACAAGCACCTGCTGGCAAGTGTGAGGTCCTGAGTTTGACTCCTGGTACCCATATAAAATAAAAAAAGAGAGAGAGAGAAAAGGTGAAGGGAGAGTAAGGAATAAAGAGAAAGAGAAATTAAGATGGGAATGAGGGTAATGGCTGAGAATAGAAAAGCCCAGGAAATGTTGGGAGGAGGGAAGAAGCTTAGCTTTCTTCCTGCTCTTCCTACTTTCTTAAGCTAAATGAAAAAAAGAGAAACACTAGGGAAGCAAAGGCTATTACCTCAATGAAAGGGGAAATTAAAACAACAATAAGGCTTTCTTAGAGGTTGCTGTAGTTTGAATCTGGAATTTCTCCCAAAGATCCATGTGTTAAAGGCTTAGTCCCAGAGTTGCAATACTGGGAGGTGTTGGAGACATTAAGAGGTGGGGTGTTATGGTTTAGATCTAAAATGGCCCTAAAAGCATGATGTGTTTGGAGGGTAATTGGATTATGGAGGCGCTACAGCTGACTTGCTGTTGGGAGATGGGGTGTGTTCAGGAGAGTGGGGGGGGGTCCTGGGGTTGTGACCTAGAAGTGTGTATCTCATTCCCTGGACCCTCCCTTTACTCTCCTTCCTGGCTGCCATGACGTGATTAGCTTTCCTCCATGGCAGACCCATTTACCATACCCTTTCTGTCTTGGAGTCAGCTGACCATGGACTGAAAACATAAGCCAAAATAAACCTCTCCTCTTTTAATTTGTGGGTGTCGTGTATTATGTCTCAGTGATGGTAAAGTGACTAAGACATAGGGCATAGAGTTGGGCATTGTGGTACACACTGTAATTGCAGCACTCTGCGGGGCTGAGGCAGGAGGAGGGAAAGTTAGTGCCCAACCTGGGCACCTTAGCAACTTAGTGAGAGCCCTTCTCAAAATAAAAAATAAAAAGGGTTGGGGATGTAGCTCAGGGGTGGAGAGCCCCAGAGTTCAATCTTCAGTAACCCTTTCCCCTAAAAAGTAGAGGTAGGGTCTCGCAGGAGGTCTTCTGCTCATTGGGGCTTGCTCTCCTGTCTTTTCCCCATCCACAAGATGAATGGTGTTTTTCTGCTATGTGGGCCCCACTATATTACACTATTTCACCATAGACCCAAAAGCAATGGGTCCACCTAACCATGGACTGAAACTTCCAGAACTGTGAGCCAAAATAAAACTTTCCCTTTTATAAGTTGTTGATCTTAGGTTTTTTGTTGCAGTAACAAAAAGCTGACTAATGCAGAGGTCAAGGGCTGAAAATATATGAAGCAAAGATTAGTATCAGTAGTAATAGTAAGTAGGAGCACTTACTACGTTCCAGGCAATACGCTAAGAGCTCGACGTTTGTTTATTCATTTAATTCTCATAACCCCTGTGCAGTAAAGAATTTGGCTCCAAATTAAGTTCTGGGCTTTGTTCTAGCTCAGGGAGGTAACCTCTAGACCAGTGATATCAAACAGCCAGCTGTAGCACACGTGCCATAGGTTTGCTACCACTGCTCTAGACCCTTGAAATGTTCCAGGTGACCGAAGTGTTGTTTGTTGTTCATGGTGAACAACACCTTCGATCACACCGGATAGTTATCAGTAACCAGGGCAGTCACCGTGGACTGCTAGATAGTTTATGCTAACAAGATTATTCAAGTGGGGCCATGGCAGAAAGACAAACCATGTGATTAAAAGATTGGAATTTTGGGCCCTGTCAGCTGCCTGACTTCCAAGGAGGGGAGGAAGACTGGCAACTGAGTTCATCCAAGTGGGTGATTATTCAATCAATTTTGCCTATTTAATAAAGTCTCATTCAAAATTCTGGACAGCAGAGTTCAGGTGAGTTTTCCTGGTTGGTCATTCACATTCATTCATCCTCTTACCTGCCCTCCTTCCTCCTTACTCCACTACTGGGGTTTGAACCCAGGGAGTGTTTTGCTACATCCCCAGCCATTTTTAATTTTTTATTCTGAGACAGAGTCTCACCCTGAGAGAGTGAGGCTGGTCTCAAACTTGGATCCTTGTGCCTCAGCTTCCCAAGTAGCTGGAATTACAGGCATGCACCACTATGCCTGGCATGATACTCTCTAATATCGTCTCATGTCATTGCTGGGAGGGTAACATGCCCTGAGGATGATTGATGCTTTGCTTTTGGTACCCTCCAAGACTTTGCCATATGCCTCCATCCACGTGGCTCTTTCTAATTTGCATCCTTTACCTGTAATAAATGTAACTGTGAGCACGATAGCTTTGAATGGGTTCTGCGAATCTTTCTAGTGAATTATCAAGCCTGGAAGTGGTTGTGGAAACCTCTGATTTTGTAGCTAATTGCTCTGTATGAGGGTGGCCCTGGGGACCTTGAAACTTGGAGCTGATGCATGACGTGAGGTCAGTCTTTGGGGGATTGTACCTTTTGTGCAGTTTGCTAAACTCCTTGGCAAGTATCTAAGAGGTTTTTATAATGAAGGACTGGACTATACACAAAGCAGTTGGATAAGTTGCCTGAGTTCACACAGCAAGTGAGTGGAGAAGCCAGGATTCAAAGATGGGCATTACAGTACAGCCATCATATATTACTATTTGATTACCCTACTGTGCAGTAATAAAGAATACCCAAAGTTGACTTAGTCATTCTATACATACATCGAAACACCCTTGTATACATTCCAAATATACACAACTTTTATTTGTCAGTTAAATCTTTTTTTAAAAAAAGAACACCTAGTGCTGGTGAGATAGCTCAGCGGCATAAACGCCTGCCCGGCAAGCACAAGGTCCTGAGTTCGACTCCCGGTATCCACATACGAAAAAAGGGCCGGTGATATCGCTCAGAGGCACGGGCACCTGTTGGCACACAAGGTCCTGAGTTTGACCCCCAGTACCTACAAAAAAAAAAAAAAAAGAACACCTAGTAGCACCTTAGAATAAGCTTGTTTAGAACTGTTTTCAAGTATATTGTGATCCATAGTAAGAAATCTTTTTTTTTTTTTTTTTTTTTTTTGGGTACCGGGGGGTCGACCTCAGGACCTCGCGCGCCAGCAGGCACCCGTGCCGCTGAGCGATATCACCGGCCCCTTTTTCGTATGTGGGTTCCGGGAGTCGAACTCGGGCCCTCGCGCTTGCCGGGCAGGCGCTTAAGCCGCTGAGCCATCTCACCGGCCCCCATAGTAAGAAATCTTGTGTTTTACATGACTATTCATCATACACACACACACCTGAAATACAAATGTGACATACTCTGAAATTTTCCAGTCTCAATTATTTGCATTTCCTAAATGCTAGAATTTCACCAATATCTTTCCTACCTGTTTAAGAATTTTGTATCAACAATGTGAAACATGTTGGTTTAGAAAGTTGCTTTAAAATAGTACTTTGCAATTCTGGCTTTAAATAGGAATAACCTAGGGGATTTTTCAAGAAAAACCCAAAGCCCAGGCCCTACCAACAAAGATTTTGACTCAGTTAATCTGCTATAGAGGTCGGGCACCAACATTTTATGTTTTTAACTCTCTAGATGATTCTAATGTATTGCCAGGGGTTGAGAACCACTATTCAAAAATAATACTTACTTTGATATTTTAAGATAATGTTTTAAGGAATAAATGTATTTTTTTTATTTTAAAATGAAAATGCATGAAGAAAATACTAAATCTGGTGAACTGCCCCTTACAGTTTACTTTTATGGTTACGGCATCCTTAGTAGCATTATACATGAAGTGCGAGGGCAATTTTTTGAGCAACTAAAAATAAATGAGAGGGCAGGGGAAGTAGCTCGGCGGCACAGCGCCTGCCTGGCAAGAGGAAGGCCCTGAGTTCAATTCCCAGTTCCAAATAAATAAATAAATAAATAAATAAGAGAACTGGTTTTGTAGTTTTGTTTTGTATTTACAGTGCTGGGGATTGAACCCAGGGCCTTCTCACTGAGTTACATTACTAGCTCTCTGTTTTGTTTTGTTTCATATTGTTTTGTTTTGTTTTGTTTTGTTTTAAACAGGCTCTTGCTAAATTGATAAGTGGCCCAGGCTGGGCTCAAACTTAGATCTGGCTTTGTTGTTTTGAAGACATGCAGTCACATTATGGTAATTTTTATTTTCACTTAGAAGTTATTTTAGTGCAGCCGGGTGTGGGGGCACACACCTGTAATCCCAGCACTTGGGAAGCTGAGGCAGGAGGATTACCGTGAGTTTGAGGCCAGCCTGGGCCTCAAAGTGAGTTCAAGTGAGTACATAGTGAGTTCAAGACCAGTCTGAACTGCATAGTGAGACCCTGTCTCAAAAAAAAAAAAAAAAAGCAATTTTATTAATTAGTAAGAAAATATTATAATATCTATGTATTATCTAGAAAATAGGATTTAGAAGCACATCTATGTACCTATCACTCAATTAAAAAAATAATCTTACCATGACATATGTGGCCCACTCTGCTCCACTTTCCTTCCTTCCTTCAATCCTTCCTTCCTTCTCTCCTTCCTTTTTTCTTAGAAAGAAACACTATCCAAAATTTTGTGCTATCATTCAGTTCTTAGCACTTGAACATTTGTATACTTATATAACATATTTAGTTTGATGCATTTGAATTTTATTTGAATGGAATTATATCCTTTATATTCTGTGGCTTATCTTTTTTTAATTTGAAATTATTTTCCTGAGATTCATCCATTATTGTTCTATTTTCACTATTATATAATGTTCCATTCTATGAATTATGCTACAATCCATCACTCCACTCCTAATAGAAATTTGTGTTACTTCTATACGCTATTATTAATAGTGCTGCTCTGATTAGACTAATCTATTTCCTCTAACAGATGTGTTTGGGAATTTCTTTAGAACACATTCCTATAAGCAGGAATATTGGGTTATATGACATGCATATGTTCAACTTAACTAGACAATGCCAAATTGTCTTTCAAAGTTGTTTTTTTTTTATTTTATGAAAAATAAAACACAATTTCATAACAAAATAATAAGAGACTAACAATACTTATTCTCCCTCCCCTTCATAATCTCTCACCACTCTGTAAAATGACTCTTCACTCTGTCACAGCTGTATCCCTACATACTATGCCTCATTCCCCTTCTGGGCCTTGGCTAAGGCTCCTTCTAATAGGAATCCTCTTCTGCCCTGCATCTACCCAAGTCATAACTGCCGAGCCTAGCTCAAATATCCCCTCTCCCATGAAGCCCTCTCTTCATTATAGTACAGACTGACCCCACCTTCTTTGTCGTTCTACTGGACTTCAGTGAGTTCTGTAGGTTGTTTCAGGAACCCGGTGGGAATTCACTAAATGTGCAGAGATCGATTCTTTTTACATAGGGCTGCCAGATTTAGCAAACAGAAATACAGGACACCTAATTAAAACTGAATTTCAGATAAATAATGGAAAGAAATCATATATGTCCCTATTATTTCATGGGACATACATATATTTAAAAAATATTTACCTGAAATTCAAATTTAACAGGATGTCCTGGTTTTTTGTTTTTGTTTGCTTTGCTAAAATTGGTAACCTTCAGGTCAAGGACGGCAACATTCAAGGCCATCCCTTGTACTATCTGCTCAGCGACTCTTCCTCCTCTATCTGGGTCTGGCACCTGGATTTTCCTCTGGGGAAATGTTCCCCACGCTCAGGCTACAAGGTCTGACTGAAGCTCACCTGTGGCCCCTTTCTCTGCCACCACCTTGAAGGAAAAGTGCCCATCCCCTGGAGGACAATGATTGGTTCAGAGGTGCTCACGTGACCCCACACAAGCCAATGAGGGCCCTTCCCCCAAGCATTTATGGAATCACAAGGACAGAATGCTCTCCTCCCACCAGGTTCACTAAATTGGCAGGATGTCCGGTTGGCACTACATGACCAGTATGCCTTCTAGTGGAGAAAAATCTGCCAGAGAGTGAGAGCAATGCAGAGGAAAACAGAGTTAAGGACTAAAGGTTCTAGATTCTATCATTAGGGCATCTGGCTGCCCTAGGATTGTTCAATTATATGAGCAATCATTTGCCTTTTTTAGCTTAAACCAATGTGAGCTGGGTTTCTATTATATGCTTGTAACTGGAAGTCTCTTAGCTAATAGTCACAGCTCACATTCATGTGCCCATGTGTCCACTCAGGAGAGGATGCTCCTGACAAAAGGAGGAGGAGAAAAATCAGGTCTTACCCCTACACATCCCCTGCCTCTGCAAAATGCCCTCCCACGGCAGCCTGGACTTTGAGCTCTGCCATTATGTTCCTACCTGCAGCATGGCCAGTGCCCGCCAGAAGAGCTTGGAGTTGCCAATGCGGAGGTCCAGCATGTGGTTTTGTAGGATCTTCCCCAGAAGCACATGGGCCCCTGTACTCACCGTATTCAGCACCCACTTGGTGCTCAGCTCACTATGAAACTTCTAAAAATGACATAAATATATGAGGCCATCAAAAATTAGAAGACAGGAGAGGAGCAGGATGGACCAGAAACCACGGGCGGAAAACCAGCGGTCAAAATATAGAAGACGTTTGTTTGAACAGCCCAGGGTTTACATCTTAGGACACTGGGTATGAACCAGGACTGTCCCAGCAAACCCAGCAGCTTCGCCCACTCGTGCTTTTGTCTACTGGGTAGACAGAAATCTCTGACTTCTTCTATAGTGGGGTTTTCCTCTTGCTAAAATGTCCCTTTTGTTCCTTGGTACCAGACAAGGAGGAGTGGAAGTCTTGGGACTAATCCACTAAATGAGGGAGAGATGGTGTCTAATTCTGCTCCAGAGCCCCAGTCCTTTGGACAACAGCTGACGCAGGGCTGCTGATCAATGGATGTCTGCTGAAGAATGAATTCCATTTAACCCTTACAGCACCCCGTGGAACAGGTGTTTCTATCCCCATTTGTATGTGTGCGGAAGCTAGAGGTTAGACGTGAATTAACTTGAATGAGTTCCTATGATAGTGAGACACAGAAGCAGAACTTAAATCTAAGTCTTCAGATTCAATGAGGAGGGCATTTCCTACCCTGCCACAGTCATCTCCTGGATCAGTGAGAGAATGTGTGAAAGCATGTTGAGAACGAAAACGCACGCACACACAGGTACTGTGAGTATGCCTGCCACCTGTCCTCGGCCCACATATCTTGCCCACTTTCTGGCACTTATAACCTCTATTACTGCACGTGGAGGGCAATAGGGGTATTAAAGTAAAGGTATTAAAGGGATTCATGTGGTCCTTCCTAGCAGGCCAAGAAAACAGGTTGCTACTACTTTTATCTCTTTAATCTGGAGCCCTTGAAATAGTTGGGCATATAAACCCCTGGAAGAGTGTACTGGAATACATTTGATAAGTGCATGACAGAAATCTGACCAATGAGGCTGGCTAGTATAGGTACTAATCCTATAAGCTGTATGTCACACTGTCCCTAGGAGAGAGTACAATTAAATTTGGGCTATATCATTTTACTACTAACCATGTTTACCATTAACTATCAGTAACACAAATGTATTTTAAGGTTAACATAATTTGGAGCTAGACAGGTTCATTTTATTTTTATTATTTTTGGGTTTTTGAGACAGAGACTCGCTATGTAGCTCAGACTGGCCTTGAACTCACTATGTACCTCAGGCTTGCCTAGAACTTGTGGTGATCCTCCTGCCTCAGCCTCCCAAGTGCTGGGATTACAGGCATGCACCACCATGCCCAGCAATATGTTCATTTTAAAGTTCATATAGGAAAATAAACCTGCAGTTGTAGCCAGGAAAATCCTTAAAGAGTAATGACAGAAAGACTAATCCTACAGGGTATTAAACATACCATAAAATATCTATAATTAAACATATGGTAGCAGCACATCAATAGAAAGACCAAAGGAACTGAATTGAAAGTCCAGAAAAAACAATGCATAGGAAATTGAGTGTGTGATATGGGCAGCCTTCCAAATCACTCAGGAAAAGATGTACTTAATAAATTATATTGGGACAACTGGACAATTACATGGAAAAATGTAGAATTGAAATTCATGCCTTGTCCCATTACATAAGAACAAACTAAAGAATTAAACCTAAACACATTTTTAAAAATTTTTACAAGAAGAAAATATGGGTGGAATTCTTTTACAGCCTCAGTGTAGGGAAAAGCTTTCTGTGTCTCAAGATCCAAATTTAGTAAAAGAAAGATAGGGGGCCGGTGAGATGGCTCAGTGGCATAAGCGCCTGCCTGGCAAGCACGAGGGCCCGAGTTCGACTCCCAGAACCCACATACGAAAAAAGGGCCGGTGATATCGCTCAGCGGCACGGGCCGGCTGGTGTGTGAGGTCCTGAGGTCGACACCTGGCACCCACAAAAAAAAAAAAGAAATAAAGATAGATAAGTTCAACATCAGAAAAATTAATACAGACCATTGCATAGTTAAAACACAGAGAAAATATTTACAACACATATCAAAAATAAAAGCCTAATGTATTTATACAGAATCAAAATCAAAGGATCAGAAAGACTAAAGCCCACTAGAAAAAGAAGTAAAACATGCAAATAGTTCATGAAGAAAAATAAAAAAGATGTACTAAAGTTCCTCAAGCAGATGAAACACGCTCAGCTTCACCTATAATAAAAGAAATACAAATGAACATTACACAGAAATGGCACTGCTCAGCTATCAGGTCAGCTGACCTAAATCCAAAAGCTGGACGATACTCTCAGAGAGGCCCACTGGAAGCGGCATTCTCACACACTGCTGATGTGAAAAGTAAATAGTACCACCCTTATGGAGGAAAATTTTACTATCTTTAACAAACTCACTTATGTATTTGGCCATTGACCCAGCTCTAATACTTCTAGGACTTATCCCAAAGAGACACTTCTAACATTACAAAAATACACGCATACTCACTGCATTATTGGCAATAGCAAAATACTGGAAACAAACTAAATGCTCTATGTAGGAGACTGACTAGGTAAACTATTGTACATGCACCCCCCCACACACACACAAATGCTCCCCCACACACACACACCAGGGAGGAAGGGATCTTCAGTGATTTTCAGAATACCTTGTCAAGCAAAAATGCAAGATGTAAATAAGGTGTGCTGCCTTTTGCCTAAGAAAAATTTTTTTCCTTTTGTTTTTGTTTTGCAAAAAGAAACACAGCAAAGAGTGTGGATGTGACTATTTCATAAGGAGCCTACTTGAGTAAGCTCTCATCTTGAGTATTACAATGAAACAAGTAGGCTAGGTGTGGTGGCACATTCCTATAATTCCAGCATCCTGAGAAGCTGGAGCAGGAAGATCCCAAGTTTGACCCCAGCCTGTGCAACTGCGTTTTCCTGGAAAATAAGACCTAATCAGAAAATGATCAGCCTTGAAAACTGGAGATCAAAAATGCCAGCCCCTGTCACCTTGCCTTCCCTGCTACGCCAGGGTGGCTACTGAGCAAGAGAACGGCGAGGTACACTCTTCCGCGCAGCACTGGCCATTGCCATGGTAACAAGCAGCATTTATTTTCCAGGTAGGTCTTATTTTGGGGAAAATACAGAATTCAGCAACTTAATGAGACCCTGTCTCAAAATTTAAAAAAATTAAAAAAGGCTGAGGATGTAGCTCAGTGCAAAAGCCCTGGGTTTAAACACCAGTACCACTAAAACACATTAACAACAACAAAATATTCATGAGTCCAGAGTGACACTAACCAAACACAGATGGAGAAAAAGAAAGTAAGAGGATGCTTTTCCTAGCATAAGAATGTCAACTAATGATGTAGATAGAAGGGAAAAAAATAGAAACCACCATCATAAAAACTGACTCCAGCAAGAGTCACCACTGGATGCTCAAACCATGGGTGGAAGACTGCTGAGCAGTAGGACGAGAGGGAGCTGAGAGGCACCACCTTCGCCAAGGGACCAAACATAACCTCACCAATAAAAGGGGAGGCTGACACCAGCTGCCTCCTGAGGTGGCTCGCTGGGAAGGGCACAACTTCCGCTGTGCGCTCTTGTCAAGAAATTTAACCTGAATATAAAGAAGAAACAATCAACCAGTCCAAAGTGAGGCACATTCTTAAACACAATTTGCCCAGACTTCTGAAACATCAGTTTCAGGCAAACAAGCAAAAAAGAAAAATGAGAGAGAGAGAGAAAGGAAGGAAGGAAGGAAGGAAGAGAGAGAGAGAGAGGAAGGAAGGAAGGAAGGAAGGAAGGAAGGAAGGAAGGAAGGAAGGAAGGAAGGAAGAGACTGTGGAATATTAATTAAAGCAAAGAGACCTGATATCTAAATGTAATGCATCATCTTTGACTGGATCCTGGATTCTGAAAGTAAAAACAGTCCAGGGAGATAATTAGGGAAACCTGAATATGGTTTGGATATAATGGTATTATACTAATAGTCTTTTTCTTGAGTGGATAATTATATTGTAGTTATACAGGGAAATGTCCTTGTTCTTGGGGGACACATTCCAAAGTAATTGGTGTGAAGTGTTATGGTATCTCCCATTTTCTTTCTAATGATTCAGAGAAAAGAAAGTAATAAAACACAGGCAAAAAGGGTTGGTGAATCTAGGGAAAAGCATATGGGTGTTCTTTGTATTAGTCTTGCAATTTTTAGGTTTGAGATTTTTAAAATAAAAGTGTAGGGCAGTTTATGTCAAAAATATTTCTACAAGCCTGGCGTAGTGGCGCACACCTGTAATCCCAGCACTTGGGAGGCTGGGGCAGGAGGATCACAAGTTTGAGCCCAGTGTGGGCAACTTAGTGAGAACCTGTCTCAAAAAAAAAAAAAAAAGGGCTGAGGATGTAGCTCAGCGGTAAGGGCCCAGGTTCAATCCCCAGCAACACACATACACACACGCACACACATGCATGCACGCATGTGCATAACCTACAACTAAGGATTTATAAGCCCTAATGGAAGCCGCCTTCTTTCTGACAATATTAATCCATTTAGAAAGATAAGACCAGCATCACATGAAAGATAAAAGCCACCAAGGAAAAGACTGATAGACCTGAGTGCACTAACTGTTTCTACATCAAATACACATATAAAAAGAAAATAATAAACAAGTTAAAATGTAAAATAGAAAAAGGGGCTACTTTTCTTGCTCTACACATCTCTTACGAACCAGAAAGAAAATCAATGCCCCCCAAAAGAATGAGTAACGCACTCTACTCTTGAGTGCGTCCTGTATCTTCCTCTAACAAATCTTTCTCATGCCTCTTAAAAAAGAAGAATGAGTGAATATACCAAAAAGGCATGAAGAAAAAGTACATGAAAGAAAAAATAATATGGCCAATACCTCCATAGTAACCAAGGAAATATGAATTAAAACAACACCGAAAAGCTTTTTGTTTGGTTTGTGGCTTTGGTGATCAGCAAAGGTTAATGAATTGAAGATTAGTGAAGATTTGTGTTTATGATAGTGTGACAGAACAAATTTCACACTTTGTTTATAAACCTCTTTGGAGGTCAGTTTGACCATATATGTCAAAAGCTGTATAATTTTACATACCTTTGACCAGCGATTCTGCTTTGGGGTACTTATCTTAGTAAAATTGTCAAATGCCCAAAAGGTATGTATATCAAGATTATCTGGGGAGCATTCTGATAAAAATCATGATATTTTAACTGACTCCTTGTCTGCCAGTTAGGGTCAAACACATGGTGATGCAGACATACAGTGAAAAGCTATGTTGACATTAAAAATGATGTCACAAGTCTATTAGTAAAGATGCTCATAATTTTAAATAAAGGAAAGCAACGTAAAAACAGCATGTCAATGGCTGGGCATTGTGGCATACTCAGGAGGCTGAGGCAGGAGGATCGCTGTGAGTTTGAGGCCAGCCTGGGCTACAAAGTGAGTCCAAGGCCAGCCTGAATTGCATAGTGAAACCCCGTCTCAAAAAGACAAAACAAACAACCAAACAAACAACAAAAAACAGCATGTCAAGTACAGTCCTATATATTTTTTTCTTCCTTCCTTCCTTCCTTCCTTTCTTTCTTTTCTTTCTTTCTCTCTCTTTCCTTCTTTCCTTCTTTCTTTCTCAAGACTGGGTCTTGCTATTTCAGGCTGGCCTTCAAATTATTCTATAGCCCAGGCTGGCCTCACACTCATGGCGATCCTCCTATCTCAGCCTCCCAAGTGCTGGGCTCATACTTGCAATCCTCCTGCCTCAGCCTCCTAGAGTGCTGGGATTACAGGAATGTGCTACCGTGCTTGGCTAAAGCACTACCTTAGCAACTTAGGGGCTGTCTGTAAACTAATGGGAAGAAGCTCCTTTAAACAGAAACTGCCCTAGATCATGGAAGCATTTAATGACTACTGATTGGAGAGACAGAGTCAGAATGAAGATGAAACACCTTAAGGTGAAAAGTGAGAAAGTAGGACTTCATTTAAAACATGTTAGTTGACACAAAATGCCTCACGAGTTTACACGCCAAAAAGAACTTAAATCCGAGGGTCTAAGCAAGTGCCAAGCAATTCCCAGATGCTTGGGTGAGGTCAGGGAGAGGAGAGAGCAGCCCTACCCCGACTGCAGGATTGAGCACAAAAGCTTCCTGTTTCTCTTGCATTTTCTGCATCCGCTCAGCTACTTGCCAGAAGGTTGAACTCCAGTCTTCAATGGGGTCGTTTCTAGGGTCCAGAGAGATACAAAGGAGGAAGGGTTGTCTCCGAGGATCTGAAGGCAGGCCCTCAGCTGGGAGTCAGGCTCAAGGACTGCACTGGGACTGTGATGAGGGTCAACAGTGTCACAGAGAGATGTGCTCTGGAGCTCTGGGGCAGTGTGTCCCTGAACCCCAAGGACAGGGTCCATAAAGGAAGCCCAGACAAAGTCAACACTCAGGTTTAAAGTTCCAGGCCAAGACCAGAACCTTTCTGTATCCCGGTCCTAGCACAGGACCGACTGCCCTGGCCACACCCACCTTGGCCTCTGTGGAGCCCCAGGGGGATGCCTGTCATCCAAATTGCTGTCTGATTTTCCATCTCAGGGTTATTTAGAGCCCTTCCCATTCCTGGAAATGGACTGTGGAAATCCCTCCAAAGAGGGAAGGCTCAGTGCCTCAGAGAGGGAAAACGGTCCCCAGTGAGGGAACCGAGCTGCAAGGTAAAAAGTGGTGCACCGTGATTGGGAAACTGTTTGAATGAACTAACCAGGAACAAAGCAATACATTAATAATTCAAGAGAGTCACAGGCTCATTACCTCCTTAGCTACAAATCATGAAGTCTCAAAGACTGAAGAACTTTCATATCGCTGGGGATAATTTGTGATTATATATATATATATATATATATATATATACACACACACACACATATATTTTTTTTTCCTAAGGCAGATAAGATTTCATGAATTTCATACCCATTGTGTAATGTCTCCTGTCATTGTCCTCAAACTATTTCTGTTTGTTTGTTTGTTAATTTTTGAGACAGGGCCCCACTATATAGCCCAGGCTAGCCTTGAACTCACTGCGTAGCCCAGGTTGGCCTTGAACTTGTGACAATCCTCCTTCCTTAGGATGATCCTCCTTCCTTGGGGCCTGACCAGCCTTGAAGACCGGCAGAGGTGGGTGTGCGCCTGGGGAGCTCGCATGGGTGCGCCGGGGTTCTGCGGGGCTGGGGGAGGCTTGGGGAAAACGGGGGCTGCTGTGGACCGCGGGGAGCCTGGCAGAGCTTCTGCCCCCCATGGCGCCGCCTGACCCCCACAACTCTCCTCTCCTCCAGGAGCTCCGCCTGGGTGTCCGGCGGACTCGGTGGGCCATGGCTTCACTGCTGCCCCCCTCCCCGTATCTGAGCCCCATGGTCCTCCTGCTGGTCAGCTGTGACCTGGGCTTCGTGAGAGCAGGTGAGTGACGAGGAGTGAGGGTGGCGGTCAAGCAGAGGCAGTGTGTGGGTGAAACCTGTTAACACCCTGGCACCCACAGACCGACCTCCCTCTCCTGTGAATGTGACAGTCACTCACCTCAGAGCCAACTCCGCTACTGTGTCCTGGGATGTCCCAGAAGGCAACATTGTCATTGGCTACTCCATTTCCCAGCAAGTAGGAGTCACCCTTCTGCTTCCCCAACCTGTGTCCTTGGATCTCTGAACATTCCTCTGGTTACCTGCACCCTCTCTAAACTGTCCTCCCGGAGCGGGGGGTCTGGGAGCTGGTGTGCCCTGGCCCAGGCTCCCCTTTCCATCCTGCTCCCCTGGAGGGCGGGGCTATCCCAGGGCCCAGGGTGAGCCTGGGCTGAGCTGTCCTCTCCCCTCACCTCCCGCAGCGGCAGAACGGCCCTGGGCAGCGAGTGATCCGGGAGGTGAACACCACCGCGCGGGCCTGTGCCCTGTGGGGTCTGGCTGAGGACAGCGACTACACGGTGCAGGTCAGGAGCATCGGCCTCCGGGGTGAAAGCCCCCCGGGGCCCCGGGTGCACTTCTGAACTCTCAAGGGCTCGGACCGGCTGCCCTCCAACAGCTCCAGCCCAGGTGAGGGCCTGCGCTGGTGGATTCACTGGCTTTTTACCTGGCTTTTATTCTTATTTACCTCCCCAAAGCAAGCAGCAGTCTAGCTTAGATAAATAGATTATTTAATTCATTGCACTGCCAGGAAAGGAAGGAAAAGCAGGTGGGCAGGGACCCATTATAGACAGACTGCTAATGAGTCCTTTGGGGAAGGGCTTTGAGGCTTCCTTTTACCCAGCCACATCACATCCGGTATGAGCAAGTTCTGCAGGCCTCCTACCTTTTGGCCTCTAACCACGGGTCTACCAAAGACTTCCTCCCAGAGAGGAGGTCCCCTAGGACTCCAGGGGCAACACTGACGGGTCCAGCCTGACTCTAACCCCCACGTCTCTGTTCTGTATGTGACACAGCTTTCCCGCAGGTCCTCTGTGACTCGGAGTCTGTTTCCTCTCTTCTCAGGGGACATCACAGTGGAGGGTCTGGATGGAGAGCAGCCACTGCAGACGGGGGAAGTGGTCATCATCGTGGTGGTGTTGCTCATGTGGGCTGGTGAGCAGCTGGATGGGGGACCAGGGTCTTGGGGACGGGGCTCAATGAAGGTGGGAGGTGGCAAAGGTCTGTCAGGAGAAAAGGGAGAAACATGAAATGGGGAGTTGCTTGGTTGAGGGGGGATGGTTGGGAGGCTGGTGTGAGCCCAGAAATAAAGACTGCAAGAGCACCCAGAATTCAAGGATTTTATTCTTGGATTTTCTAGAAGTTGTGTGGGTATCTCATTACTCTTCAAAGCTGTGAGTGGAGACGTTGAGATGGGGGCTCAGATGGGGTTGCTGTGTTTCAGCTGTAATTGGGCTGTTCTGCCGTCAGTATGACATCATCAAGGACAACAACTCCAACAACAACCCCAAGGAGAAGGGGAAGGGGCCGGAGCAGAGTCCTCAGGGAAGGCCAGTAGGGACAAGACAGGTGATGTGGGGGCCTGTGAGGGTGGGAGGTGATGTGGGCTAGAGGACCAGTCAAGGAAAGTGAGAGGCCAGAGAGGGGCAAGAAAAGAGGGAGAAAGATCTGAGATGGAGGAGGCCCAAGAGAAAGGGTAGCACTTATTACTTTGCTGAAATTAGAGACCAAGGCATTCTCTTTCGCAGAAAAAGTCACCATCTATCAACACCATCAATGCTTGAGTGAACTGCGTTTGAGTGAAAAAACAGAACCAGAAGAGAGCTGCACTAACAACATGGGGATGGGGTCAGGGAGAGCCTAAGACGGTGATCTGCCCGACTCCCAGAGAGTAATGCGCTTCCACGATCTCAGGCTGGTGCCCATCCTCTTTCCACTGTGAGTAGGGCCAGAAGGTAGGTCTGTTAGAGTCTGCACCCCTGGACCTGGAGAGTGGATATCAGAGGGAACATCTCTTCCCATCCTCCAGGTCCAGGGAGAGTCACTTGTTTGACCCTATCCCACTAGGTCCCAAATAGGGGCCCCATTTCACCTACATCAGGACACTTGGCATCCCCCGCTACCCCAACATCTTGCTTCTGGGCCTCAGAGAGGGGTGTTTCTATGGGTACTCACCCTCCCCCAGGAAATAAAAGGAATCACCCAGGCCTAGAGGCAGACGTTACACTGCACTACTCCAATGTCTTCCATGGAGCCTCCGGTGCTCCCCTTCACTTGGTAGCCCCCCAGCTGCTGGTGATCTCACCCCTTGGACATTTTTCCAATAAAGGTTCTTTTTTTTTTGGTGGGTACCGGGGGAATGACCTCAGGACCTCGCGCGCCAGCAGGCGCCCGTGCCGCTGAGCGATATCACCGGCCCCTTTTTCGTATGTGGGTTCCGGGAGTCGAACTAGGGCCCTCGCGCTTGCCGGGCAGGTGCTTAAGCCGCTGAGCCATCTCACCGGCCCCCAATAAAGGTTCTTGAGCAAACTCAAGTGGACTGTATAGTACACTGTGCGGTACGCTGAAGACATCTCCCCACCCCGTTTCTCGCCTGACTCTTGGTGGCCCCCTCACATCACCACCAACTTGAGAGGTGCAGACTCATTGTAAGGTGTTTGCTTCAGATCTTCAGCCTGAAATGGGTGGGAAGGGACCAGGAAGAAGGGGCAGAGAAGCCTACAGCCCTGGTTTGTTTTGCTTTGTTGGGAGCAAGGGGCGGGGAGACAGAAGAGAAAGGTGTAAGTTCTTCCTGCGCTGGTGGGAACTGTTACCTCACATGAGAGGGCCAGTGGTTTATTTTCACTGCTTACATCACAGCCAAACTCCTCACCATTCATTCATCGACTCTTCCAGCACCCGTGGGCAGATGGTCCAGAAAAGGACCGAGCAGCATCCCAGGAGTAATCAAAGAGCAGCTACGCTAATGGATCCCTCAGTGCCACATGCTTCTAGCCTGTGCGTTCCCATGACTATTCTTCCTGCCTTTGTTTTCCTTTTCATCTCCATCTCTGTCTCTGTTCATAAAATCAGTAATAATTGTAATGCAGAAATGAGTTTATAATCATCATCTGCCACCATATCCAGAGGAAGATTCCGGCAACAAAATTGAGGGGTTGGGATAAAGGAACCATAATTTGGACTCCAGGACCTATTTGTTTCCTGTGAAAATAGGGGCTGTCCTTCACTTTTTCCTAATTTCCAAGGGAGAGTTGGTGGCAGTGAGAGATACAGCTGTTGACACGGGCAACTGTGGCGAGAGGCTTCTGGACCCAGAATCTGGGAGGATTACAAGTCTTCCCAACTTCAGATGTTCCAGAGGAGGCTTATGAATAACCTTTCCTGTATTTCAGTCTCTCTGTTATGTTACAAGAAATATACCTTCCGAAAAGAAATTAGACCAAAAATTCTGAAGGGGACCCCGATCCAAACGAAGATCAAAAAGTCGGTATCCCTTTTTACTTGATCAAGCTCCAGCCCCAGGTATTGCAAAACTTAAACCTTTCAAGCAAGCCCTGCTACGGTCTGTCCCGCCACCTGACCCATAAAAACATCCCAACTAAGCAGTCTTTAATTCACCGTTACTCAGTGTCCAAGTAGGGCGTACCTTACCTTTCCCTGGCCATTGCGTCCAAATCACTTCTCTCTCAGACTGTAGAAACCATCATTTCTTGGGACAGGAGAGTGTTACGGGCTATAGCAGCCTGGCATGGAGACTGCTAGCTAAGACTTCAGAAAGAATATGAAGAGTATTTAAATCTTCCAGTTCTGGGTTGAATCCCAGTTCCACCCTTTACAGTCTGTTTACTTGGGCAGGTGGTCTCCCTGATCCTGAGTCTCCCGTTATGCAAATTGGGACTAATAATAGTAACTCTCCCTTTCCAAAGGCAATTAAACAATAGAATAGTGTCGTTTGGCACAGAACCAGACAGACACATACTGAATATTCCATGTAAACTACCAGTATTAGCCCAAGTCATATAACTTATTTGGGTTCAAGACTCTCAATTGCTTTTGCTGTGTTTTCCCCTCAGAGTCTGAGGAATAGGTGTGCACTCGGCAATGCTGACAGACGTACCTCAACGAGCAAGAAAGACGCTTACGACGACGTAGTACCCGAAGTTTGCCGAAGACTGTGGGCGTGGCTTACACCACGGTTTGCATACAGCTACGGGATTGGTCGAGGGGAGGAGTCAACAAGCCTCACATGGTCCCGCCCTAGTTCTCACTGCGCTTGCGCACGTTCTGTTTGCTTCGTCGCGGACCCAAGACGTGACCTTGCGGCGTGTGTTGCGCTCAGGTCGCGTTTGCGTCAGCGGCTGTTGCTGTGGCTGCTTGGCGGGTTGTCCGGGTAACTACGGGAGGTGTCGCTGTCTGGTAGCATCTGAGAGACAGGTGTGCGTCAAGCAATTGAAGCACCTGAGGACCCTGCTGAGCCCTCAGGTGAGGAGCTGCGCGCCTCTTCCCCCTCCCAGCCGCCGCTCGTCCCAAGAAAAGTGGGGGAACTGAAGTTGCTAATACTGAGCGCCTACTGTGTGCAGAAGAACTTAAAGGATATAGCGACGATCCTTACTCTGCTCTGTTATTGAGCTTTCAGTAGGCGATGTAGATTTTTGATGACCATAGCTTTCATTACATTTCACGCATCAGTTAGGTACCAGGTCCTGTGCTGGTGCTCTGTGGGTTCCGAAACCACCCGCACGACTGCCCCTGACTTCCGGAGGCTCGGTCCAAAGGGAAAGGCGCACGTGTGGACAACGGATATGAATCTACACCGCATGAATTAAGCACTTTGGATGCAATCCCTAAAAAGGGAGGGCGGGAGACTGAACCTTCCTTCTGATGAAGATTTGTTGCCTGTTGAGACCAGACTTCAAATTCTAGTTCACTAAATAACCTGATGTCTCTGACTTCAGCCTTTGTCACACAAAGAACTGATGGAACTCGGGAGGCTGAGGCAGAAGAATTGCTTTACCTCAGCTTTGTCAGTCCTGTGTTTCTGTCCCCTCCATTTTTATGTTTCATGTTTCGTTCTTCTCTAACTCCTACCATTCATCTTTTCTTTTCCCATATTTCTCTACTACTGACAGTTCATCTGTCTCACTCTGATCTTTTGTTTTCTCCACTCCCATCACTTATTTCATTTAATTTTGCCTTGATTTTCTCAGCTTCCTTTGCCCCTTTTGTTCTCCCTGCTAGACTGCCCAGCTTATTTGTTTTCTTGTATTCCCTTTCTTCTCTGATATAGCAGATCTAATTTCTGTCAGTTACTTGCTTACTTTCCCTCTTTTGCTGAGCCTCCATCTCTTCTAAAAGCCCTCTACCTTATTTCAGACTTCGAGTGCTCAACTGGAGTCCTCGAAGAAGCCTCTGGGAAGAGGCGAGGCCCAAGGAGATTGCCAACTTGTACACCATCACCACCTTGGCCTGGAAGCGGGATGGGTCACGGCTGTGCGTGGTATGTTACTTGTCATCCCTTTCGGTATTGGTGACTTAGGAAAAATCCTGCCTCTCCAAAATCACAGTTCCCTGCCAATAGGGAATCTTGCCTTTCCTTTTGATTCCAAACTGAGAATCGAGTGTTAAAGCGAAATTTATATTCAGTTAGAGGCCACACGAGGGCCAGAGCTGTATAGGCAGGGATAACTTCTCCCTCATTTTCCCACCCACATGCGATCCCCTTGAGTCCTGTGACAGCCACCTCTTTCCTTTTGGTACTTGCAAAAATTGCCAGCTCTTCTTTAAATTCTAGAGCCTAGGATTGGCGGATATCACTAGCTGCTCTCTTTTGTGCCAGAGTACAGTGTATGTTACCCTTTATGCTGCCGCTTTTTCTTCAAGGGCACACTCTGTGGTGCAGTGGAACAGTTTGACTGCTGCCTCCGAAGGAGCATTTACAAGAATAAGTTTGAGTTGACATATGTGGGACCCAGCCAGGTGAGTAGCTGACAGCCTGCTGCGCTGAGCTCTTGCATGGTTCCTTCATCCTTGTAACAGTTTCCTGCCTACTGGCTGCAGCCAGTGTCGAATTTAACCTTCACCCCTCTGGCGTAGCTGTTCTGGGGAACAGAATGTGTTGGGGAAACACCCTGGCAACTTTCCTGCTATTGTTCTTCCAGCCCATCAGAAGAAGTTTAAGCACTAGGCTTGAGAGGTTCAGATACTCCTGCTTACATCTCCCTAGTTTAAAATTTTGCCCCTCATCATCCACTGTCAATCAAGGAAGGTGATCAGTAGGATGACACGTGAACTCTTGTTTCAGGACCTCAGAACTCACTGTGTATGATGTTGCAAGCTAATTTCTCAGTTCCTGAGCCAATGTTTTTTCTTTAGCTCTATCCTTTTTTTCCTTATTCCTTGGTTCCCTCATTTTTCTCCCTCATTTTATTCTTTCCAGAAACATTTATTCTTCATTATGTGTAAGCACAGTTAGGTATCATGAATACAAGGGTACTTATCTGTAAGACATTGTCCCCTAATCAAAAATCATCATAGAAAAGGACATAACATATTAAAAATAATACTGTACTCCATTATAACTGGTGTAAAGGTTTGTACAAAGAACTAGAGGAACATAGAGTTACTGGTTTTACACAGTGGCACTTCTAGAACAGTGGTGGCAAACCTATGGTGCACAAGTTGTTTTTGTTTTCGGTTTTGGTTTCTTGAGACAGGGTCTTGCTATGTAGTTTAGGCTGACCTTAAACTCACTATGTAGCTGAGGCTGGCCTCAAGCTCAGGGCAATCCTCCTGCCTCAGCCTCCTGAATGCTGGGATTACAGGTGTGCGACACCATGCACAGTTTCATTGTTGTTGTTGTTTTTAAGACAAAAGATGTTAATGTAGAGTTGTTTTCTTCTAAACTAAAATCTCGGTGTTCCGATTTGATCGCAGTGGTAGCACTTTGTGGTAAGTGGGTTTTGGGTTGTAGTTTGGGCACTGGTCTCTAAAAGGCTCGCCATCACTGCTCTAGAATCGCATATGTTCTGAGCAGCAAAAGAGATAATACCTGAAATATTTTCACATATCGTAAGTCCTATGTAAATGGAAAGTGTCATCATTATCGACAGTGTCCCAGCCGAGGTGCAGAAACAAGGTACTATGTTTAGCACTATGGACGTGAGCAAAGGGCATAGCACGCTCACTTTTCTTTCGCCTGGGGAAACCTCAGAGTCTCAGACTTGTCCCTTACCAAGGTGATTGTGAAGAACCTGTCATCGGGGACCCGGGTGGTGCTCAAGTCTCACTATGGCTATGAGGTGGAGGAGGTGAAAATCCTGGGAAAGGAACGTTATTTGGTGGCTCACACATCAGATACGCTGCTGCTGGGAGACCTGAACACAAATCGCCTTAGTGAGGTAGGAGCCAAGAACAGAAGGGCGGGGAACAGGGCATTTTGGCTCGCTGCATCCGGGGACCCAGGGTCTCGGTCGAGGGGATAAGATATCCACAGGAAGCTCTAACATTCTGATGTCTGGGTCCTGGTTTCAAGGAACGAGAAGTTTAGAATCCTGGAGGATGATTCACTGTAGTTGGACTATTTTTGTGCCATCTCAAAAACATAGGGACCAAGGCAAAAATCTGATGTAGTGCCTCTTGTATAATGCCAAAACTTCCCTAAACTTGATCTCTCTGCCTCCTGCCTGTAATTCTTTCAGCTTCATCTTGGATAATCATCCACATTGTTTCTTTCTCTTCCTTTTACAGGTAGCCTGGCAGGGATCTGGTGGCAACGAAAAGTATTTCTTTGAAAATGAGCATGTGAGTAGAGCTTGATTCATTGTCACCATCTTGATTAGCCCCCTTCCAGTTTGTGTGTCAGATGGAGGGCAAGTTGCAAAGGACAAGGAGACAGAGCTGGTGAGATGGCTCAGTGGCGTACGCACCTGCCTGGCAAGCGCGAGGGCCTGAGTTCGACTCCCGGATCCCACATACGAAAAAAGGGCCGGTGATATTGCTCAGCGGCACAGGCGCCTGCTGGCGCACAAGGTCCTGAGGTCGACCCCCGGTACCCACAAAAAAAAAAAAAAAAAAAGGACAAGGAGACAGCAGATAAAGGGGAGAAATAGGCAGGAGAACAGAACAAGGGAAAAAAGTAGGAGTCACCTTGTGCTACAGCCCACCTCCCTGTACCATTTTTCTTCGTGTGTCCTGTCCCATTCTTCCCCAGGTGTGTATGATCTTCAATGCTGGAGAGCTGACGCTGGTGGAATATGGGAGTAATGACACCTTGGGTTCTGTGCGTACTGAATTCATGAACCCTCACCTCATCAGGTAACCTCACAAGGTGCTCTGAAACCTTGCAACTCAAAAGGATTCCTTTCAACTTCCAAATTCTGTGTCCTTCAGTTAATCTAAAAACTCCATCCCATATGGTTCTGAGAGCCCTCAGTGAAATCGCAGGCTAACCCCATTTTGCTTTACTTTTACCCTTCATGTTTCAGTGTCCGTATTAATGAGCGGCGTCAGCAAGGAATGGAAGATAGTAAGAAATTGGCTTATCTTGTTGATATTAAGACTATTGCTGTAGGTAAGACTCACAGTTTTAATAACAAAATAGATGCTTGTATTGCATTTCCATGGTACATATAGATTTGTGTTTCATGGGGAATCTAGGAATTGGATAGGCACCAGGTAAATATATAATCCCATTTTTACAGTGGAGTATAAAATGTTTCAGTTCATACATGTATGTCTAAACCTAGATATGTAGATATAGATACATAGGCATCCATATAATTACCACGTTCCCTAAGCACACATCTTACGGCTGGCAAATTGTGAATAATAGTAAAGAATCATGAGCAGATTTATGAAGTTTCCTATTTAGACTCTATAGAACCATAAACTCTTGGGTTTTGTTTTGTTTTTTGAGACAAGGACTCACTGTGTAGTTCAGACTCTTTGAACTCACTATGCAGCTCAGGCTGGCCTCAAACTTGGCGATCCTCCTGCCTCAGCCTCAAGTGCTGGGATTACTGGCATGCGCCACCCCACCTGGCTACAACCATAGACTCTTTAAAACTAGATGGGGCCTTTTTTGTGTTTTTTTTTTTTTTGACAGTTTGCCTTTAGTAACTAGTATTAACAGAAACTTTAGTTTCATTTCACAAGTATTTGTATTTATAAATATTACTTTACTTTTTTTTTTTCTTTTTTCTTTTTTGAGACAGGGTCTCACGATGTAGTTCAAGCTGGCCTTGAACTCATGGTGATCCTCCTACCCCAGCCTCCTGAGTGCCGGGATTACAGTGTGCACCTCCATGCCTGGCTTACATATTAATTTTTATCATGAAAAGCTTTAAGCGTAAAAGAAAACACAGAGAATAGCATACATCCCTAAAAAGTATACAGAATAACACATAGTATAGCTGTTAAGAATGCAGCTGTGCATGAGCTGAAGTAAACCTCTCCTCCTTTCAAAGAAAAAAGAGAATGGGGTTGGGAGTTAAACCCTCCTCCTCCTCTACTTGTAACCTGTGTGATCTTACCAGAGTTACTTCACCCTTCTGTTCCTCCATTTCTTCATCCACATAATGGGGACAGAAACCCTATGTCATGTGAAAAGCACCTAGACCAGCGCCTGATATAAAATAAGCACTTAATAAACGCTAGCTCTTACCAGCAGTGATATTATTCCTTGTTTATTTACACCCAGGTCTGTCAAAGCCTAACATTGTGTTACATTCACATTGGATCTTTTATCTCTTTTCTTACTGATGGACATGGAAATTGTGTTTTTTGTTATTACAGTGATTCATTTCTCTGAAGTCAGTACCTAGAGTGGAAACCCTGAATCATAGAAAAGATGTATTTTCAACTTCACTAAATACTTTCAGATTGCTCTCTGAAGAGGTTACACCAGTCCACACCCGACCCCCAGCTGTTAGGTTTCCCATTGCTCAGCACCCTCTCCAGTACTGAAATTGTCTGACCGCATAATTCGGCTCCCTGATGGATGTGAAATGATATTTCACTGCATTAATTTTATTTATTGATTAATCACTTGGATTTCCTCTTCTGTGAATTGCCAATTCCTTATACCTTACCCATTTTTAAAGTCAGGTTGTCTCTTAATGATCTGAGGTTCTTTGTATCTGCATATATAGCCTTTGATGGTCATGTGCGTTGCAGATATTTTGCCTCAGCCTGTCCCCCCCCCTTTTCTCCTTTGGGCATCTTTTAACATTGAGACACTTTTAATGTAGTCCATTTTATCACTTTAAAAATAAATACTTCATGATTTTCTAAGGTCTTAAGAAATCCTTCCCTATTCGCTCCTTATTTTAACATTTTTAAACTTTGGTTTCCACCTGGAATTTATTTTTATGTATAATGTGGGTAGGGATTTAATTTTATTTTTCCATATGTTTAACCATTTATTAAAATTCCTTCTTCACTCACTAATTTGTAGTGCCATCTCTGACATAAATCAAGTTTCCAAATACATACGGGCCTATTCTTAAGACAGTTTTACCTTTTGTGAATATTGTATTTCCCAACAGTGTTCTGAGCTCAGATATGTAGGTAGCTATAATGAGAACGGTAATAGGATGAGAGGCCTGAGATTTTAGTGGCAATAATGAGCTATGAGACTTTAAACAAGTCCATTCACTCTGTAGGTCCCTCCCTCCCCCTCTTTTGTGGTACTAGGGATTAAAGCCAGGGCCTTCACACTGAGCTACATTCCCACCCCTTTTTATTATTTTGAGACAGCGCTCACCCAAGCTGAGCTCGAACTTGCGATCCTTGTGCCTCAGCTTCCTAGAGTGCTGGGACAATAGGTGTGGCCACCACACCTTCCCTTTCAATGTATATGACAAGAGTTCTGTCAGCCTTTATGGGTCACCCACCCCTCTGAGTATATTGTAAAAATCACAGACCTTATCCCAGGAAGACAAACACACACATAATTTTTGTATAATTTCAGGGTTCACAGTGGTAGGGTTCTTGTAGCTCTAACATTCAATGATTCTACTTATATTTGGGGCTTTAAAATGTAGCTTGATCATTTTTATTTTTAATTAAAAGAAAATTCCTTTTTAAACTTATCTTGCCAAGCTGTAGGCATTAGCTGTCATTTGGTGCTTTTGTATAGCAAAAGTAGTCACCTTGCTCATTAATAACGTGTGTCAGTAAGAGTTGTGAATCTCCAGATGTGGTGATATGCTCTTGTAATCCCAGCACTTGGGAGGCTGAGGCAGGGGATTGCCGTGAGTTCGAGGCCAGCTTGGGCTACAAGCTGAGACCTGTCTCAAAATAAAAACAAACAACAACAAGAAAGTTGCGAATGCATTTGATCAGAAGACTCCCTGAAAGTGTCCCCCTCAACTGTGAGTGGTCTGCTTTAAATGTGGTCATTTCTTGGGCCGGTGAGATGGCTCAGCGGCGTAAGCTCCTGCCTTGCAAGCGCGAAGGCCCGAGTTCGACTCCCGGAACCCACATACGAAAAAGGGGCTGGTGATATCGCTCAGCGGCACGGGCGCCTGTTGGCGCGCGAGGTCCTGAGGTCGACCCCCCGGTACCCACAAAAAAAAAAAAAAATGTGGTCATTTCTGTTTTCTTTTCCTTCTTTTTTGTTTTGTTTTGGTTTGTTTGAGGTACTGGGGCTTGAACCCAGGGCCTTTGCACTGAACTGCATCCCCAGCCCTTTTTAAGTTTATTATTATTATTTTTTTTAGAGATGGTCTTGCTAAATCACTAAATTGCCTCACGCTGAGCTTGCACTTGGATTCTCCTACCTCAGCCTCCCATAGTGCTGGGATTACAGGTGTGCATCACCACACCCCAGTCTACAAGATTCAGGCAAAACTAAAATGTTTATCCTCTGCACTGCCCAGGCTAACTTTAGTCAGAGGCTTCTGCAGTTTTGTCAGAACCTCCCTACTCATCACCTTTCAGTGTTCTTTTGCCATAGGCACCCAAATGTACAGGTAGCTCCTTGGAACAGATGTGATCCATGTCGTCTCCTTCATCAGCTTCTCTCGCCAGTGTGCAGCAACGTCCTCACCTCTGATGTGCTCAGTGCTGCCTTCAGAGGATTTCATAAGTAGTCGAAGCTGCTTGCTTGGTAGCTCTGATCTTTGAGGCAGATGCAACAGTCTTAGAGTCACATTCCCTGATGGATCTGAACCAGAGTTAAACAAAACCATCCTCAATTCTAGATAAGATCCATTTTCTTAAGCATCCCAGAAAAATTATGCTATATTGGTCATATGCATTTCCTAGGGACACACTCTGGATTCACGCAATGTTCTTAAGGTCCAACGTATGATTATAATCACTTTTACAGACTAGCTCATGCCCTGTATATGACCGTGGAATCTCTTGTCTTAACCCCATCTCCTTTTCTTGATAGTGGATCTGATTGGTGGCTACAACATTGGTACCATCAGCCATGAGAGCCGTGTGGATTGGCTGGAACTTAATGAGACTGGGCACAAGCTCCTCTTCAGGGACCGGAAGGTTCGTGTAAGGATTACTAGGGTTTTAGGCCTTGGCTGGTCCACAGAGGCTATGACACAAGCTTGTAGGGGGCTCTACAGGGTATAATTTCTTCATTGCATAGGCCAGCGATGGCGAACCTTTTAGAACTTTCAATGATACAAACAGCCTGCTGCAGCATGCGTGCCATAGGTTCGCCATCACTGCTACAGACCATTAACATTAGCATAGCGGAAAGTACAAAAGAATCAACAGTCTCTGTATCTAGTATGATAAAACTGTCTTATATTACCCTTGAGGAGATTGTCATTGATGGTAACGGAGTCAAGAGGGGAGTTTGAGAGTTGATTTCTCTCTTACTACTTACAAGAATATGTCCTCATGAAACCTCCTTGCCCTGCCTTCCTCTTCCTCTGCCTGGCTGACCTTGGCCCAGACCTGCTGCTGTAGTTCAGACATACTTACCTGAAGGCATAGAGGTTGACTTGAGGAGTTTCCTCCTAGCCCCTTCTTGATTGTCATCTCAGTATGCTATCACCAAAAAGTTCAACCGTGGGATCAAAGAGACAATCTGATGATTGTTCATTTCAGTGAAAGCCAGGTCACAAATTTCCATATCATCTAATTTGTCTGGTGGCTTTAATTTTGTAATCCAAGCTGGTAAGTCTGGCCCAGATTATTCTAGGAATGACAGTCCAACTTTCACCTAATTTCTGTTCCTGGGATGTAGGTCTTTGTTGGTTTGGTCATCTCTTATTTGACCAGAGTCAGGATATACCAACTCTGCATAAACTTCAGGGGTTTCATGTCAATAAGCTTTGAAATCCAACAGGTGCCTAGCTAGTGGATCATTTTACTACTGGAGAAATGATCAAGTTAGAAGACACTCTGACCCTTTTCTAATTGTCCTCTGTGCCTCCTCCTCCCTCAGTTGCATCTGTACGATATTGAAAGCTGCTCTAAGACAATGATCCTCAACTTCTGCTCCTACGTGCAGTGGGTTCCTGGAAGTGATGTCCTGGTAGCCCAGAACCGAAACAACTTGTGTGTGTGGTACAACATTGAGGCGCCTGAGAGGGTCACCATGTTCTCCATCAGGGTATGTTGATACCAGGGGACCTCAAACATGGCTCAAGCTAATGAATTTGAGCCCCAAAAGACTGAAGTTTGTGTGGTTTTCTCTGCCCACCACCATCTTTGTGATGGAGCTGGCGAATGAGGCTTCAACCCCTTCCCCGTGGGAGCCTGGCCTCCACCGCCATCCTCGTTCAGATTCCTCATTGCATTAGACCACTGGCCCTGGGACTTCACCAAGGCATCATGTGGTGTTCTGTGTGGGCTAGAGGACAGATCCTGGTGGTCATCTTCTAAAATCTGGGAGGAATCTGTGAGAGCAGAGAAGACATGTGGGCCTCTGTGTTAGGCCAGTGATGGGTGTGGGTGTAGATAGACTTGATGCCTGTGTGTGCATGTGCATGTGAGTGTGTGGTGCTGGGACTTGAACCCAGGGCTTCGTGTATGCTAGGCAAGTACTCTTCTGCTGAGTTGTACCCCCAGCCCTGGTATGTTCTTCTATGTTTTTCATACCTCTTTTTTTTTTTTTTTTTTTTTTTTTCCCTTTCTTGCCTCATTTTAGACTGAGGTCTAAAATTTGTTTGTTATTTTAAAAATACCCTTTTCCACTTTTTTTGGTCTAGAGCTTATAGTACACATCCTATTTCTGTGGAGGTTACCCTGGGAAGTTTAATGGGTAAAGTTTCAAGTAAATCAGCATCTTACTCTGTCTTCCCAGAAAATAATACAAAGACCTTAAACCTTGAACTTTGCTTAACTCCCTTTGCCATTGTTGTACAGCATTTTATTTATTTTTTGGATTTTTTGAGATAGGATCTTGTGGTGTAGTTCAGGCTGGTCTTGACCTCACTATGTAGCCCAGGTTGGCCTTGAAGTCACAGTAGTCTTCCTGCCTCAGCCTCCCGAGAGAGCTAACCTTCTTAACTCCCCCAGTTAGACATTATTATTTTACACAGATGTAATTTAGACTTACATCATGGTAAATATTTCTTTTTTCACCTTTTCTTTTTACAATGCCAGTCTCATCTCTGGAATTATTTTTCTTTTGTTTGAGGAATAACATTTAGAAATTTCTTTATTGAAAGTCTCTCTAGCTGGGCCTAGTGGCGCATGCCTATAATCTCAGCTACTTGGGTGCTGACACAGCAGGATCATAAATTCGAGGCCAGCCTGGGTAACTTAGCAAGACCCTGTTTCAAAAAATAAAACAAAAAAGGGCTGGGAAATATAGCTCAGTGGTACAGCATTTGCTTAACATGGAAGAGGTCCTGGGTTCAATCCTTAGTACCACAAAGGGAAAAAAGATCTCTTTAGTGGAAGATGATAAGCTCTGTTTTTAATTATCTGAAAATATTTTTATTTAGATTTTGTGCTAAAAAGATACTTGGACTCAGTACCCAATTCTAAATTGACAGTTAATTTTTTTCAGCCTTTTGTAAATGTTATCCCAGTAATTGATTTTCATTGTTATTCTGAGAAATTTATTAACAGCCTTTGATCTTTCTTTTTTCTTTGGTTGCTTAAAAAAAAAAATCTATTTTTCTTAGGGTTTTTTTGTTGTTGTTTTGTTTTTTGTTTTTTGAGACAGTCTCCCTATGTAGCCCAGGCTGGCCTCGAACTCATGGAGATTCTTCTGCCTCAGCCTCCAGAGTTCTGGAACAGCGTGCCAGCTCTGAGATGTTTTGACGTTTTATTGCAGTGTCTGTAAATACAAATCTGTCTATCTGTCTGTCTGTCTGTCTCTGTGTCTCTCTGTGTGTGTCTCTCTTTGTGTCTCTGTCCCTATCTCTCAGATTTCAACTGTGTTGCCCAGGCTGTCCTCGAACTCCTGGGCTCAAGTCATCCTCCCACCTTTGCCTGCTAAGTAGCTAGGACTACAGACACACGCCACCATGCCCAGCTGTCTGTGTGTGTATTTATAGATACATTTGGGGGGGCAGTGCTAGGGATTAAAGCCAGGGCCCTACAGATGCTAGGCATGCGCTCTACCACTGAGCTACACTCCTAGCCCTTCCATTTCATCTTTTAGGTCTTTAAGTATTTCATACATAATTATTTTATATTCCATAATGATGATTTTTAAAATCCTAATGCATTATCTGTAACTTAATTCTGAAATTCTTGAAGGTCTAAAACTTTTTTTATAGTTACCATTTACTCAATAGTTACCATTTACTCTTTCATGAGGGGTTTGTTTCCTTAAATTTTGGTTTTTGTTGTTGTGAGCTCATGTTATTTTGAATGTAATATTTTGGAATCTTGAAAACCTAAAACGGACATGTTTTCCACCATGGATGATTTGTGTTTGCTTCTGCAGGAATCAGGCAGGTTAATGATCTGTACCACTTGCTTCTATTTTCTTCTCTAAAAAGTGGACCTCAGGGTTGATTAGAGATTCTCAGGTTCAGCCTCCCTGTCCTGCTGAGGGGCTCAAGGTTTCTTCCGTACTGTGTTTGCCTTCAGAGCAACTGTACCTCTCCCGCTTGCTCATTGCCATTTTTCCTGCTCAGATTTACCTACTGACCTTTTTCTCTCTCTCTTTTTCTGAGAGGGATGGATAGGGAACACTTTAGTGATTCTTCAAGCGAGCTCAGCTCAGGCTCAAGTTGTTTCTAGCAGGAGAACCCTTAAGAATGCCCAGTGTATGGCACTGCTGGAGGAAGTAGATGCCACACTTTATCAACATACTGCAGGCACCCATGCCATCGCGAGTGTACTCTAACCTGAGGACATTGCCATAGATAAGATGTGTTTGTCCACTTGAGGAAAATGAAAATGTTAGGACAACGTGGGCCACTCTGCCTCCCTCAGAGTGTGAGCGCTGCAGGTGGGTGAGGCTGAGTGTGTTCTGCAGCTGACTCAGTGGAAACACTAACCTGGAATTGGGGTGGGGCGGGAATGAACTGTTACAGGGTGACATCATAGGTCTGGAGCGGGGTGAGGGAAAGACCGAGGTGATGGTGACAGAAGGTGTGACCACCGTTGCCTACACACTGGATGAGGGCCTTATTGAGTTTGGAACGGCCATTGATGACGGCAACTACACCCGGTGAGAGGCTGCTGTTAACCAGTGCGGTGGGGGAGAGGCCGGGTCTGGGAGGGGCAGCTGGAATGGCTGTAAAACTGGCCATATCTAATCAGGGCCTGGTGCTCCTGGGAGGAGACCAAACAAAGCGGGCAAATAATTGACCAGCCCCTCCCATCCCCTGCCCCAGTACAGATGAATCTGCGTCTTCTGGATCCTGCCCTCATTCCGTGCCGTGCTCTTTCCTTCTCCAGAGCAACAGCCTTCTTGGAGACCCTAGAAATGACCCCCGAAACAGAGGCAATGTGGAAAACCTTGAGTAAACTGGCACTGGAGGCAAGGCAGCTCCATATTGCCGAGAGGTGAGGCAGATGTGCAGGCCTGAAGCGCCCGGCAGTGGCAGGCCTGGCCCTAGGACTGTTTCGTGTGTGGGCTGCTCCTGCCCAGTGGTTTGCCACTGCTTCCCTTCCACTGCGACAAGTGTGAGAGCCCCTCCTGGGGTCTGTATCCCAAAGGCCTCCCATCCCAGATTATGAGTGTCTTTTATTATTTTTGCTTTCCCTTCTTGCAGCTAGGTGCCCCTTAAGAGTTTTTAACCTCATATCCTTCAGTCCATACACCAATGAGTCTATTCTGGGTGTGGAGCAAGAGTAGAGTTACTGGGACAGAGTTAAGACTCCAGACTCCTTGAGTTCGAACCTTAGTTCCCCTCACAAACTTGGGTAACCTTAGAGAGGTTAGAGCCCTGTCCAAACCTGGGCTTCAATTTTTCCACATACAATGCTGATGATAATGGTATTTACCTCATAGCGTGGTAAAGAAGAATGGCAATGGTAGTGGTAGTGAAGAACAAGTTCGAGAATCCGCGCAAAGAGTGCATGATTTTTTTAAGTGCTAAGTATGAGCTGCTGCTGCGTGACTGGGAGCTGTCCTTGAGCTCTTTTCCCATACTCATCACAGACTGCCAGCAAGTCGCTGGGACTCAGTCCTCTACATAGATCCCACATCTCACACCTTCCAACCCCGCTGTCTCCCCTTAATGTGGATCATGCCATCGCCTACCTGCACTGTTGTGAAGCCTCTTAATTAGCCTCACTGTTACCAGTCTTGTTCGTGTGTTTTTATGGTGCTGGGCGTGGAACCCATAGCCTCGCACATGCTAGGCGAATGCTCTACCACTGAGCTACGTCCCCTGCCTTGAGACCAGTCTCGTACTTCTGCAGTCCATTCCGCAGCAGATAAGGTCATTTTTTAGAAACCTAGATTGTGTCATGTTTATGCTCAGAACCTTTTAGTAGCTTACTGTTATACTTAGTAAAAAACACAGACTCCGGGCCGGTGAGATGGCCCAGTGGCATAAGCGCCTGCCTTACAAGCGCGAGGCCCCGAGTTCGACTCCCGGAACCCACATACGAAAAAGGGGCCGGTGATATCGCTCAGCGGCATGGGTGCCTGCTGGCGCGCAAGGTCCTGAGGTCGACCCCCCAGTACCCACAAAAAAAAAAAAAAAAAACACAGACTCCTTGGTGTGTCCTGTGTCCTCTGCCTCCGTCCTACACCAGTTGCCCACCTGCCACACAGGTCTCCTCGCGCTCTTTGAGCACACCAGGCTTATTCTTGCCGCAGGCCTGACCTGAGCCTCTCCAGGAATGGCTTTTCTGTTGTTTGTTTGTTTGTTTGTTTGTTTGTTTGTGGGTACCAGGGGTCGACCTCAGGACCTCGTGTGCCAGCAGGCACCCATGCCGCTGAGTGATATCACCGGCCTTTTTTTCATATGTGGGTTCTGGGAGTCGAACTCGGGCCCTCACACTTGCCAGGCAGGCGCTTACGCCACTGAGCCAGCTCACTGGCCCGGAATGGCTTTCTGTATCTCCTCACCACTGGCTCTTTGTTGGGGTCAGGCCTCAGCTCAAACATTGGATCCTCAAAGAGGCCGTCTCTAACTCCACCTTAAATGGACCCCTCAGTTACTGACGACAGTATCACCCTGATGTATTTTACTTGTGGTTCTCCCAAGTTATCTTTATTAATTTGTTTACTGTTAATTTGTCTCCACTGGGATAGAAGTTCCCTGAGAGCACAACCTGCATCTGCCTCATTCCCTGTGGGGCCTCCAGTGGTGAGAACTGGAGTCTAACAGATACGCAGTGTGTGTTTGCTTGATCATTGACTTAATGATGCGCCTGTAATAACGTTACTCTGATATCATTGCCTCCACGCTGTAGGTGCTTTTCTGCTTTGGGCCATGTGGCGAAAGCTCGGTTCCTGCATGAGACCAATGAGATTGCAGATCATGTGTCCTGGGAATATGCAAGTATCATCTTGATTCATTCAGGCTCCCAAGATGAGATTTTTCTTAGTTATTTTTGTTTTGTTTTTTGGTTTTGTGAGATAGGGTCTCACTCTGTAATTCAGGGTGGCCTTGAACTCACTATGTAGCCCAGGCTGGCCTCAAACTCACAGCAATCCTCCTGCCTCAGCCTCCCAAGTGCTGGAATTTTTCTTAGTATTTTTTAAAGAATAAAAATATCTATATTAGTACATGTTTGCAGTATACAGCATTTACATTCATCATGGGGAGTTGGCACATGTGCATAACACATCTTAATTCTTTTTCTCTTAGTATTCAGCCCCATGATTCCTAGCTTTCCAGGCATCCCTAGTTTCTTCTACCCTGCCCACACCTCCTCTACCCTCAAGTTGGACCATTTTGGAATTGCTCGTGAAATCCCAGGCCTGTAAGCCCCTAGAGGTTTTTAGCTTTTCCAGTCTGTTAGCTGTCCCTGTGCTTCTGGCCTTCCTATCTCAGCCACATAGACCAGAGCCTCACTTTTCCCTGCAGGGTGGAGAAGGAACAGACTTCTATCAGGTCCGAGCACGTCTAGCTATGCTTGAGAAGAACTATAAACTGGCTGAAATGATCTTCTTGGAACAGGTAAGAGGGAAAAAGAAAGCCAGGATAGAGTAGAGGATCTGAGGGGGAAAAGGAGGCAAACTCAGAGGAGGAAATAGCTCAGTCAGCTCACTTCCAAAGATTTGGGGGAGAGCTTCTGGAAAGGTTTAGGGAGTTGATTTGAGTCCTTCCTTAATTTCTTCTTCTTGTGTTAATCTTTATCTAGGTAAAATTCCTCCTTTGGCCTTTAGTAACTTCTTTCTGTTTTTTGTTTTTTGTTTTGTTTTGTTTTGGAGACTGGGTCTCACTATGTAGCCCAGGCTGGCCTTAAACTCACAGTAGTCCTCCTGCCTCAGCCTCCTGAGTACTGGGGTTATAGGTGTGCACCACCATTTCTGGCCTTTGTTTTTGTAATCCTTGTGCAAGGGATCCATCCAGATTTTGTGGGTCCCTAAACTTATTCAACCTGAAGAGCCCTCTTTAAGAAAAATTGTGTTGAGGGCCGGTGAGATAGCTCAGTGGCATAAGCACCTGCCTGGCAAGCGCGAGGTCCTGAGTTCGACTCCCGGAAGCCACATAAAGGAAAAAAAGGGCTGGCGCTATCGCTCAGTGGCACAAGCGCTTGCTGGCAAGCGCAAGGTCCTGAGGTCGACTCCCGGTACCCACATTAAAAAAAAAAAAAAAGAAAAAAAAAAAGAAAAATTGTGTTGGAAGGACCTGTGCCCTGGAGCTTAAACTTCTTTTAGCTTTCACATAAATCCACCTGTGGGGCAGGAGTTGTGGCTCAGTGATAGAGCATGTGCTTAGCATGCATGAGGCCCTGGGTTTGATCCCCAGCACCACCAAAGAGACAGAATCAGAAACAGACATTGAGAGATATATCTGTGGAGTAGGTAAAGGGTGAGGGGCGAGGTGCTTGGTCCTCATGGTCTGGCATTGTAGCCATGGGGATCGGACATGGTGATTTTTGATCCTCGTATTTTCCTGTCTTCTGCCTGATTTCCCTAGAATGCCGTTGAGGAGGCTATGAACATGTACCAAGGACTACACCATTGGGACGAGTGTATCGCTGTGGCTGAGGCCAAGGTACAGGGTCTGTCTTCCTCACAATGTTCAGAATCTGGTTCTGCCAATTTCAGAAAACTACTTTTGTCAGGAAGCTGTTGGAAGCAGGATAGGGTTAGGGTTGGGATCTGAGAGGATAAGGAGTTAGGGTTCGGCGGCCTGCGAGGATTTCCACTATTACAGAAGGGCCGGAGAAGCACGGCAAGCAGGACAAGAAGGAGGGATCTGACTGCTGGTCTCCTCTGTGCCTGGCCAGGGACACCCAGCCCTGGAGAAGCTGCGCCAGGACTACTACCAATGGCTGATGGATACACAGCAAGAGGAGCGAGCAGGTGAACTTCAGGAGAGCCAAGGGGATGGGTTGGCAGCCATCAGCCTGTACCTCAAAGCTGGGCTCCCTGCCAAAGCGGCTCGGCTGGTGCTGACCCGAGAGGAGCTGCTGGCCAACACAGAGCTGGTAGAGCACATCACCACGGCTCTCAAGGGGGAACTCCACGAGAGGGTATGGCCGACTTGCTTTTCCCAACCCTTATCTCCAGGGCTCTGTTCCCCTCTCCCATTCAGGGGAGTCCTGGGGTGCATAGGCCTCCCTGACTGTTGGCATTCCTTCTTTTTGGAGCTGATTCTTCATTCCTTATGTTGTAGCAGTTTCATTGTACATACGTGTTAACAGGCAGGTGACCTCTTTGAGAAGATTAGAAATCCACAGCGGGCCCTTGAGTGCTATTGTAAAGGCAACGCATTCATGAAAGGTACTAGACACCCAC
The DNA here is from genome assembly GCA_028451465.1 of Erethizon dorsatum. NCBI lineage: Eukaryota > Metazoa > Chordata > Mammalia > Rodentia > Erethizontidae > Erethizon > Erethizon dorsatum. Next base: position 70,603,483 of record CM051824.1, read on the forward strand.
AAGCTGTCCTTTACTATTGTACGTTTCCGTGCATGCAGTCACTGGCACCTCTTTTTGGGCATCTATTCCAGTGGACTGGCTTTAGTTCTCTGCCATTCCTCCACTTCTCACCTATTCTCCATGCTTCTTTTCCCGGCTCTCTTGTCCTGAGTCCCATGCCTGGAATTCTGAGCCAAGTACCTTCTCTTTCCCTGGCAGCTGTAGAGCTGGCTTGATTGGCCTTCCCCATGGAGGTGGTGAGACTAGAGGAGGCATGGGGGGACCACTTGGTGCAGCAGAAGCAGCTTGATGCCACCATTAATCATTACATTGAAGCCAGGTATGGTGGCATGGGAGTAACTGGAGATCTGGGAGAGAAGTGAGAGGTGGTGGGCAAGGGAAGGCACCACAGCCTAAAAGAAGAGATCTCTAAGTTAGGCAGGGCCCAGGGCTGTAGCTCCATGGTAGAGCATTTGCCTAGTACACACGAAGCCCTGGGTTTGACCCCTAGCACAGCAAAAAAATTAAAAATGGAAGTAAAGTGGAGTGTGGAAAAGGAGTTTCTTCCACTCACCTTCCTCTTTCTTCATGCGTATTTATATCTTTCCCAACACTGCCAGGTGCTCCATTAAAGCAATTGAGGCTGCCCTGGGTGCCCGCCAGTGGAAGAAGGCAATTTATATATTAGATCTACAGGATCGGAACATCGCATCCAAATACTATCCTCGAGTCGCCCAGCACTATGCGTCTCTGCAGGAGTATGAGGTGAGGAAGAAGCCCTTTCTGCAGCACGAGGCAGTGCAGTACAGGGTATGAGGAGAGCACCCACAACAGGAAATGAGGCCAGCTCACCAACCTTTCTTTCCCTGGCCCAGACAGCACTACCACCGTGAATAGGAAGAAAGCGTTTATTTTCCTGGTTTCACTCCAGCATGACGCACACTCCCCTTACCCTAGATACATAAAGTCATCTCTAGCCATTTTCCTGTGCCAGCCCCAGTGACTCTTTATGAATAACTCTATCATAACTACAGTGTAGAATTGCCTCGTGCTGCAGAAATGTGAGGGCCTTAAAAATTCCATCGTGTTGTCCTCATACTGCTTTGAGCTGATCTTTTTTTCATAAATAGTAGCAGGTACTATTCACCAATACCCATCTCTTCTTCTCTATTGTTTAAGGTTGCTTCTCAGGCTCTCCACCATCCCAGCTGGGGTTTGTTCCCTCTTCCCGCAAGCTGCTTTAATTCTGTTGCTCTGAGCCTTTGTGTCTCCCTCTCATCACTCCAGATTGCCGAGGACCTCTACATTAAGGGAGACCGGATCAAAGATGCTATAGACATGTACACCCAGGCTGGCCACTGGGAGAAAGCCCACAAGGTAGTAGATGGATGGCATCCTCTGAAAGCTGAGAAAGTACCAAAATGTGGTCTGGATAACTGGTCCCTCACCACAGGGAAAGATGAGATGAGGAAAGCTGAGCCTTTAAGTCTGAAGAGGGCAGGTGGGTTTGGGGCTGAGCAATCTGAACTGCCATTCCCAAGCTCTGGTTGCTTGCTGACTTTGTTCTCCCCACTACACTCCTGAGCTCAGTGAGTGTGGTAGGAACACGGTAAGGGAAACGCATGCCTGAGCACAAGGCCTCGCACACCCTCCCACCTCAGCAGAGTGTCGTCTGCCTCTGCTCCTCATAGATTTGTAATTCCCTGTTCCGACTAGTGCCTGACCAGCATCCCATGATTTCTGGGTGAGTTGCAATTCCTGAACAGAAAGGTTCCCCCGATGCCCTGCCTCCCTTGGGAATTGGTACCTCATGTGTTCGCACAGCTGGCGATGAAATGCATGCGACCAGAAGATGTGTCGGTGCTGTACATCACTCAGGCCCAGGAAATGGAGAAGCAGGGCAAGTACCGTGAGGCTGAAAGGTGAGCTGTGGCCTCAGAGGAGGCAGGGCATCAGAGGAGGTGAGGCATCAGAGCTGGGTGACAGGGTAGGGTCTGAAGATGTACACCCTCTGTCCAGATGCAGTGGCAGCAGGGCTCTAGCTGTGGGAAGCCCCAGGTGTATCTCCCATCTCCAGGCTGTACGTGACTGTGGAGGAGCCTGATCTTGCCATCACCATGTTCAAAAAACACAAGTTGTATGATGACATGATCCGACTGGTAGGAAAGCACCACCCAGATCTGCTTAGTGACACGCACCTCCATCTGGGCAAGGTGAGCCCCCTCCTGGCCCTGCCCAGCTCCTCTCCCACCAGGCTCCCTCTCCCCGTCTCCAACCTGACCCCTTCCTGCAGGAGCTGGAGGCTGAAGGCCGACTGCAGGAGGCAGAGTATCACTACCTGGAGGCCCAGGAGTGGAAGGCAACAGTAAGCATGTACCGGTCCAGTGGGCTTTGGGAAGAGGCCTACCGGGTAAGGAATCCAAGACCACTCGGAGGTTACAGCTGTCCTTCTTTCCCACTTCCATATGACTAATTCTAAACTGGTCAGACCACCTCTGAAATGTAATGAAAACCAATCTCTTTCATCAGAAATATGTTCACACCCATATGCACAAACTTTAATTTGTAATTTTAAGGGCTTGCGGATTTCCTGAAGTCCATTCTTGGTCCCTATGTATGTCAGCCTTAGTTAAGAGACCCTGAACCTGGCCCGCTTCCTGCTGATTTAGAACAGAACCTGATCCTCATCAGAGCTGGGACCGTGAGGGCAGAGATGGGAGGGAGCAACTCTGCAGTGGAGGATTGTTCCGTGATTTTGCTTTACAGGTGGCCAAGACTCACGGAGGAGCTAATGCCCATAAGCACATGGCCTACCTGTGGGCAAAGAGCCTGGGAGGAGAGGCTGCGGTGAGACTGCTTAACAAGCTGGGACTCCTGGAAGCTGCTGTTGACCATGCCGCTGAGAACTGGTGAGACCTGACACCTTCTCCATGAGCCCCTGAACGAAAACTATTTCCAAAACCTGAAGCAAGAATGAAGAAATGTGGTAAGGGAGATCCTTGGAAGGACACGACAGAGCAGCAGGAATAAGTTAGTGACTCTGCCCCCATGTGTTGGAGGCTCACAGTGTGCTACTTTGGTTCTGAGGAGAAGGGCAGAGAGAGAGCAACTCGTAAAGCTAGGACTGCACTAAGCTACTAACTGACTTCTGGGTAGTGGAAGCGTGATTTTCTTAAATGCAAAATGAGCTCTTGCAAATGTTACGAAGGCCGGGGGCAGACTTAGACCTCGAGAGCAGTCTTGCTCATCTTTGGAGACCCAGCTTCCTGCTCATGTGTCTGGGGCTCAGGAGGAGGTGTGGGAGCAGAGGAGCCCCCCTGGGGGCTTCAGGGAAAGCATGATTTTGTCCAGCTGTCTCTGGATTCAGTGACAAGGCCACGACGATCAGAGGCCTGCCTGCCTGTCTGCCTTTACATCTCCCTGTGCTTCTCTGTCACTTCTGCTATCTTTAAATCTGCCCTTTTTCCTCCCCTCAATCCTTTCTCTGTTTTCCCTTGCATTCTACAAGTATTGAGTAGGTAAACCTCCCATTTCAGCTCCTTTGAATTTGCTTTTGAGCTGTCGCACCTGGCCCTCAAGCACAAAACCCCTGAGATTCATCTCAGATATGCTATGTACCTGGAGGATGAGGTATTGTAACATCCGTGGAAGAGGAGTCCGAGAAGGGAGATGCTCCAAGAACCACACAGGCTCTTATGTAAAAAGCACGGGGTTTATTGAAAGGCTACACTAGCGTAGGGTCACCCAGCGAACGTGCTAAGGCGACCACGAAGGGCAGGAGCAAGGGGTTTCTATAGGGTTGGGTATGGTAATGAGGGATAGGCAAGCGAAGTTTTACAGAAGCCAATCGCAAAGAGTTAAAGGGTAATTAATACATTCATTGGTTACTTAGGGGAACCTATAGATAGGGGAGCTTAGCAAACGGGCAACCAATCAGTTTGGAGGAAAGGCTAACAAAGGAGACAAAGGAGCCCAGACGCGGGGCTTGGCAACCAGCCAAGTCACATGATTTCCAGGAATTTGCCCTGAGGTAGGGAAACAGAAACTTAATCTAATAGGTTAGAGTCTAATAGGTTAGAGCCCAATAAGTTAGAGCCCTAATGGCCATCACATAGTTCGGCCTAACACATCAGAATTACAACTTGTATAACTTTTATATGAATCTTTCAACAAACATAACTTTATGTCACATCAAACTTCACAGTATGGATGTGACTTTGACCCTTCTGTTACATCACTTGCCCACTGCTGCCTGGTGACAAAGCCCCGTTTTTCACTGCCTGTGATGCCCCCCTCGCTGTCATCATGTGTGGCTTCCTTTCTCTGCATAAAGGGTAAATTTGAAGAGGCTGAAGCTGAGTTCATCAGAGCCGGTAAACCCAAAGAGGCAGTCCTCATGTGAGTTCCCCGTCCTCCCAGTCACATGTCTGGGATCTTTCATGGTCATCTTCACCTTTATTCAAACCTAGTGTCAGTAAATCTGACTCCCTTGCGGTGGGGAGCGGCTGAAGCTGGAAATTGATCACACGTGGGCTCATGCTCCACCTCCCCAGTGAGACCAGCAAGATGGGCCAGACAGAACAAAGAGCAACAAAGAAGCAACAAAGAGACAGGGGGCCGAGGTGGGCTACATAAACAAGATGTTCCAGCCCAGAGAACACTTAGCCCCAAGGCAAATCCGAGCAATGGGTTGCTAGGATAAGGGGTGTTGTGTGACACCAACTTGCTAAATGTATAAATAAAGGCACTGTGTTGGTTGAACAGTTCCTTTCCTCCCATCAGGAGAGAAGGCTCCACCTGACCTCAGCTTTTTGTCTCTTTTATTTCTCCATCCTCTCACCGTCCTTCCCCCCCCTGCCCGGGAACTTTGAGAGCTGCACGGGCCGTGGCATATGGCGCCTGAACACGGACCAGGGTAAGAAGAAATAGTGGGTGAGGGGACACTTCTCATTGTGCACACAAAAGGGGGAGAAGCGTATTGATATCATCAGGTGTTAAACTTGGGGCAAGAGAGAAACAGGCTCACTAGGGCCAGAGAGAGAAAAATGGGCTCATTAGGGCCAGAGAGAGAAAAGTGGGCTCACTAGGGCCAGGTGATATAGCTCAGGGGCACAGAGCCTTCCTGGCAAGTGCCAGGTCCTGAGTTCGATTCCCAATACCAAAATGAACAAAAAAAAACAGCAGGCTCACGGGAGGCAAAGAGGAAAGAAGTGTATTGAATTTGTTGGTCGTTGAACACGGGGCAGGCAAATTCTCAAGAGCCACAAATGTATGTGGAATTGTTTGTTGTAATCTTGATTCCTGTATTTATTTTTGTGGATTTTGGTTAAAGAGGGTCTTAATGATTGTAAATTTGTTGGGATGACCACGAAGGATTTGGCTCAGGGCACTATTTTAAAATCAAGTCCTGAGCGAGAAAAAGATGGTGGAATAACAGCCACCCCGATAACCTTAAATGAGCCACAAGCAGCAATTCCCGCCTTTTCAGCTCAGAGAAATATTGATGTGTCACAGGTTGGAACTTCCGCCTCTCAGGGAACAGAGCTGTGTTCTCTCTCTCCCTTGAAATTGGCACTAAAAAAAGCCAGACAGGCAGGGGAGTCCATGGAGGGTTTTCAACATATCTACCGTTACTGAACTTCAAGTCCTCTATAATCCAGGACAAGTTATACATCTTCATGAAGGTGTACCCTTTAAGACCTTAAAAGAATTAAAATAAGCTACTGCTACTTATGGCCCTATAGCCCCTTTTACCTTAGGTTTAATAGAACTTATAGGACAGCAGGTTATGGCCCAAAATGATTGGAAAGGAATAACTAAAGCGTGTTTAAATCCGGGAGATTATTTGTTGAGAAAGGAAATTTTTTTGAATTATGTGCAGATCAGGCTGCCCGCCCAGCCGGCTCAGTGCAACACAGCTCCAGCTGAGCAGAGAGAGGGCCCTGCACCCTGGCCCTAGGTGGACTCAGCCAGGATGCCCCAGCCACACCTGCATGCCCACCAGCCATGCTTATGGCCCCCAGCACCCAGCGCTGGGCTTGGAGCCACGGGAGCCACAACCACCCAAATCAGAGGAGGGAAAAGCCAGGAAAAAAATGGGCCATGGCTGTGGAGGCAACAACTACAGCATCCTCTGGGGAGGGGGGTGCCAGCAAAGCCAAACCGGCGATGGAGCCCATCCCTGGCAGGGAGGTAGGCACTGACCCCCTCCTGGTCACCACAACCAAAGCATGGGCGAGGCTGAGGGGAAATGGTCCTGCCCTCAGCCCGCTAAGCCACCGCCAGCAGGGGTGCTCAGCCACAGCCCCGAGGAGATGGGGCGGGAGCTGCAGCCAGAGTTGGGAACAGCGAGTGGGAGCCCCAGGTGCACGAATACAGGATATGCATTTTTCTTATACGCTTAAGACTGACAATGGCCCAGCCTATACAAGTGCTGCCTTCCAAACGTTTTGTAACGCGCTCACCGTACACTGAAAATTCAATTACAAAAACAAAAAGGGGAATCCTTCCCTACAAAATTTATACCACTTAATAGACTTCACTTGGTATTATATACTATTAACTTTTTAAATCCTACTAAGGATGGAACTGCAGTAGCAGAAAGACAATTCAATCAGGTAAAAGGAAAAAAGCTAGGAAGGGTCCTTTGGAAAGATCTCCATACTGGACAATGGAAGGGACCCAGCCCAGTGCTAAGTTGGGGTCGAGGGTATGTGTGTGTCTTTCCAGAGAACGCTGAACGGCCTATCTGGGTACCAGAGCGTGCTGTCCGGCTGCATCCTGGACCCAGGCCTGGAGAAGGAGTTGATTCCACCTTTTAAGAAGCTGATACTCAGTCCTATGACAGTGGTGACTCAGAGACCACGCCACAGCCGAGAGACAAGGATGGGGCTGGACCTGACCTGGGGCCAATTGAAGGAATCGACCCAGAATGCCCAGGAGATGGTAACCAAAAAAGGTTTGAGTAGGTGTAGAGTGCTTAAAAATATCCAAGCCGAAAGTTACATGAAAGAAGGGGACACAAAAGTTACCAGTATTAAGACAAAATAAAAATTATATATTGATTATAGATAAAAGATTGTATTCCTTCCAAATTCTTCTTAAGAGATCTCTGCTAATTGACCTACCAAAAAAAAATCTGACTCATCTTATACACTTCTAAAATTGTAAGAGAGTTATTATAATTCAATTTGGTCAAGAATATATTTGAGGGGCCAGTGAGATAGCTCAGCGGCATAAGCGCCTGCCTGGCAAAAGCAAGGTCCTGAGTTCGACTCCCAGAACCCATATACAAGAAAAGGGCCGGTGATATTGCTCAGCAGCATGGGTGCCTACTGGCGCACGAGGTCCTGAGGTCGACCCCCGGTACCCACAAAAAAATTAAAAAAAAGAATATATTTGAGTGCCCTCTGATTTTGTAGGTAGATTGTCTGTATGTCTGTTTGTCCAATCTGTACAGATCGTCTATGCATGTTTGTCCATTTGTCCAGTCAGTTAACAGCTCTTTTATTATTTGAGCTCAATAATTCTTTCTCTTTTCCTTTTTTCTTTTGCATTTTTGGATCATTCGTTCAAAATTTAAATTGATTTACAGATTTAAAAAGCATGTTTTTACTTGGGTTGCCCACTGGTCAAAATGATATCAAATTTGGTTTTCTCAGAGGTCATCAGAAATTTGCTAAGGTAATTAAGGGAACCTTTTGGGCTTGGAGAATTATTGGTCAAGTTTCCCTTTGGTGAATAAAGGAGCAGCTGCCTGGGAAATTATCTCAGCCTTTTTTCATTAATAGGAGGCCTCAATGATCTCCATAGCCTTACTGGGAGACACCCCAATAAGTGTTATTAAAATATATTATTGTGATATGATTACATTGGTCATTGTCAAAAGATTCAGTTTCCTAGACAATAAGATTTTGATTTAAAGATGTTCTTGCTGTCCTGTCTCTGCTCTTGAGTGTGTCCTATATCGCTAATAAGTCCTCACATCTCTTTTTTAAAAATCCAGGTTTTTCTTTAAAATTCCTGTATGAGAAACCTAATGCATAAATAATTAAAGAGAAAAAAAAAAGATGTTCTTGTACAAAGATTTTCATATGGCTATGACGATTGTTACTGTTTTGTAGTGTATGGAATGTATTCATGCCTGCAGATGTGTGGGTCTTCCCAAGTGTGGAATAAGGACTGTTCATGGTGATAGACTTTTCTTTCAGATTCCAACCTCTGCCTTTAACAAAATCTTATGTGATGTATATCCCACTAAAGGTCAACAAGTTAGGTAAAAGCCTTTTATGTATTAGATAGGGATGAATGACTAAAAAGAGGTATTTTATGTCAAAATAAAAATTCAGGTATGTTGACAAAATATCATGATTGTCACATTACAATATTAGGTATGATTTTGATTTCTAATTTTCTGTGTAAAATATGTAACTGTTAACAGTCCATAGGGATTCAAATATTAGAATATTCATGGTTGTTAGGAAATAGTGGTTTTATCTTATGTTCTATGGTGCCTGATATTTAGATAAGAAAGTAATATTAAGCTCATTGCCTTCATTACAATGTAACGTCATTAATCTTCTCTTACGGATGTTCAACAACTGATGTTTGGAAACCAAAAAATTAGAAAGATGGGCTAAGAGGATAGCCAATATTTTGGCCCCAGCCCTTCAAGGTCAATGAGAACCCAGGACATAAGAGAACCTCTGCTGTGACATCCCATAACTCGGAGAGTGCCTGGTCTTCTAAGCAAGGAGATTATAGGACCACAGAGGAAAGTGATTTACAATGTATAGTGTGCCTGAGGAGAGTCACCAGGAGACAAAAATCTCCCAAGCTTTCACAGAAAGCAACTTGGTCAAGCAATGGCCGTGACTCATCCAGATGGCTGACACCGACAGAAGCACAAAGAGGTGCTGTGCACGGTTCCAATGTAGTTCCTGAGGAGACTTAACTGACCTTGATACCCAACAGAAATTATTTAATACAGGTCTCACTTTAACTTGGTTTTGAACATACAGCAGAAAAGTATAACCACAAGAAAGCTGTCCACAGGTTCCTCCAAACATAGCTCCTCCAACTTTAACTGGCTGCCCATCCCTTACAACTATGAAACAGAAAAGGGGGAGATGTGGGGAGCGGGTGAAGCTGGAAATGGATCACTCGCCCAGGCTCCTGCTCCACCTCCCCAGGGAGACTAGCCAGATGGGCCAGACAGAACAAAGAGCAACAAAGAAGCAACAAAGAGCCACCAGCGGATTTGGGCTAGGTAAATAAGATGTTCCAGCCCAGAAAACATTTAGTCCTAAGGCAATCCAAGCAAACAATAAGGGGTGTCATGTGACACCAACTTGCTAAATGTATAAATAAACGCACTGCCTTGGTTGAGCAGTTCCTTTCCTCCCATCAGGAGAGAAAGCTCCACCTGACCCCAGCTTTTTGTCTCTATTTCTCCATCCTCTCGCCGTCCTTCCCCCCGGGAACTTTGAGAGCTGCGTGGGACGCGGCACCTTGCCCCGTTCCATGTCTGTCTGTCTCCATGGTTGAGGCCTCAGTCCTTTATTCCACATTTCCTATATGTCCCCCTCTGGAGCAGGTTTGTCCACAACCAGGATTGGGAGGCAGCTCAGCGTGTGGCTGAGGCCCATGACTCTGACAGTGTCGCTGAGGTGCTTATAGGATAGGCCCGCGGGGCTTTGGAGAAGGACTTTAAGAAAGAAAGGCTGCTGCTTCGAGCCCAGAGACCAGGAGTGGCCCTCAATTATTATAAGGTGGGCGCTGACTTTGAGCCCATGAGGGGAGGGTGAGAGGGCATGAGAAGCCCCAGAGCACCATGCTTATCCCTGGTGCTGAGGTAGCTTGGGGAGGGGAAAAGACAGGCAAGAGGAAGGAGAAGAGAGTCCCAAGGATCCAGGAGTCAGTGGGTCAGCAGAACCTCTGCGGTGGTGGGAAACTTCCACGCCTCCCCCGTCCTCCTGACACCTGGAAATCTGAGCAGGAGGCTGGACTGTGGAGCGACGCTCTGCGGATCTGCAAGGACTATGTGCCTGGCCAGCTGGAAGCCCTACAGGAAGAATATGAGCAGGAAGCTAGCAAGAAGGGAGGCAGGTATGAAGCCAGGGGTCCCGCAGCATTGGCAGGGCTGGGAGTGGGCCGCACAGTGGGCACAGGTGGGCCACGCTGCCTCTCCCTGCTCCTGGTCATGAATGCACTCATCTCCACAGGGGTGTGGAGGGACTCGTGGAACAAGCTCGGCAGTGGGAGCAGGCGGGAGAGTATGGCCGTGCGGTCAACTGCTACCTCAAAGCAGCAGCCTGGTGGAGAAGTGCTGGGTGAAGGTGAGGGCACCAGACTTCCAGGCCCGCCTTCCGCATGCTGAGCTTGCCTTCTCAGACATGCATCTTTATCCTCCTGTGTCTTTGTTTTCAATCGGGTAATAGGTATCTACGTTGAGAGCTTGCTGTATGCCAGAGGCAGAACCTATGAGGTCTATAAAAGAGGATATAAGACGGAGCCCTGACAGCCAGAATTTAGGGGAAGTTAGACTCACATGCGGCTCGATTGATTAATATTGTGTCTGAGTAAAGACTAAAGTATAGATTTAAATCAAAGAAGGGTGAAGCCTCTATGGGCTGGAGGGGTCAGGAAGGCTGTGAGGAAGGAGGAAGGACTGAGACGAGAGCTTGAAGAACAACTCCATAAGCGTGGCGAGGTGGAGGCCATAGTGAAAGCATGGGCAGCTCTTCTTCCACCCACTGCAAAGAAACCTCCAGCAGATGAAGCCAGGCCAGTGTGTTTCACTAATTCTAAGACAAATGGTATTAGTCAGAGACACAGAACCAGAACCATAGAATTGGGGTTTGCAGAATGAGTTTTGAGAGTTGAACTATCAAAATCACCTAGACCGGCACTGTCCACTAGAAACAGTGCAGGCCACCAGTGTATGCCGCAGGTATAATTTAAATTTTCTAGTAGCCATGTTAAAAAAAAGTACAAAGAAATAGGTGAAAATAATTGTGATATATTTTATTTAACCCATTACATCCAAAATATTATCATTCCCGGAACCCACATACGAAAAAAGGGCCAGTGATACCGCTCAGTGGCATGGGCGCCTGCTGGCGCGCGAGGTCCTGAGGTTGACCCCCGGTACCCACAAAAAAAAAAAAAAATAAAATAAAATAAAATATTATCGTTTTAACATACTAATTAAGTTTAACATTACTGAGATATTTGCCATTTTTTTTGTTGTACAATCTTCAAAATTTAGTGTGTATGCATAAAGAAACTTAGGCGCATAAAAGCCTAACACAAATTATTGCAGAACGCCTGGACCCCTCGTTTCAGGATTCTTTCTCTGTACTGTGCTACCAAGATTCTATTTGTAACAAAGAACTTGAGAAACCAGTTTGTCACAGGTGGCATGATCAGAGGCAGTGACCTCAGACAGCAAGGTGTCTGAAAGAGTGACAGCGAGCCGAGCAGATAGGTCTACTGCTGGTCAGCTAAAGGGTCCAATGGACCACGAGCCAGGCTTTGCCCGGGAAGGTGAGGGAGAGCACCAGAGAGAAAGCTGCCGTCGGGAGGGGAAAATGTATCAAATGGGTCAGGCGGAGGAACTCCAGCTTTATTTGTCTTCCCCATTCATTCCCATCTTCCGTTCAACCACCCAGGCGGCTGAACTCTCCAAGTTTCTGCCTCCGCAACGCAGTCTGGAAGTAGTTCGGGCTGTAGGACCCCAGCTGATTGGAACTGGAAAGCACAGTGCAGTAAGTAGGGTGCTGGGACTGAACAGAAAAGATTGCGCTGAGATGATAGGATGGTGACGTCACACCCAAGAAGTGTGTGATGTGGCAGCATTGCGGGGAGGCACAGGGGAGAGCTTACCAAGGGGAGGCTAGGCAGTCAAGAAAAAGGTGGTCTCCGCTTTGCTGTCCCACCGTGTAGGCTGCGGAGCTCTACCTGAACCTGGACCTTGTCAAGGAGGCGATTGATGCTTTTATTGAGGGAGAAGAGTGGAACAAGGCCAAGCATGTGGCTAAGGAGTTAGATCCGCAGTAAAGTTATGACTCCTCTCACTGGGACATTCTGTTTTACTTCTTCCTGTAAAGACTGAGAGAAAGTTCTTGTGGGGAAGGTCTGGCATCCCTGAACCATGGAGCTAGAGATCTCTGTACGTCTTCACAGGTATGAAGACTACGTGGACCAGCATTATAAGGATTTCCTCAAGAACCAGGGCAAAGTGGACTCGGTGAGACTTGCGGAGTTAGCGGGCAGCAGAATGGAGAGAGGAGGCGGGGGTGGGGTTCAGTGGCAGCACTTGCTTAGCATGCGGGATCCCTAGCACCGCAAAACAGCAAAAAGGGGTAAAAGCAGAACGCAGGGAGCAGTACTAGATTCTCTCCCTCTCTTCCCCCTGGGGTCATTGGTCTCCTCCTGAGCTGTCTTCCATCAATCCATAGCTGGTGGGTATGGATGTGGTAGCTGCTTTGGACCTGTATGTGGAGCAGGGCCAGTGGGACAAGTGCATTGAAATGGCTACTAAGCAGGTACCGCTCTCTCCCTGACTCCCATGTCCTCTGCACACTTTCCCTTGATTCCCCTACTTGCTCCAGAGCTGCCTCAACCAAGTCCCAGCCCCAGAGATACCTAATGAGCATCAGAGAGCCAAGTCTTCTATCCTCCCAAATTGGGGTCTCTCATGCCCATTGCCTCCTGAACAAATCCATGCCTCAAGTCAGCACCGTCCCCCCATGGCCTGGTCTTCCAGATCCCTACCTGTCCCATGCTTTTCCTCCCACCCCACAGAACTACAAGATTCTGCACAGGTACGTGGCTTTGTATGCTACTCACCTGATCCGAGAGGGCAGCTGTGCCCAGACATTGGCCCTCTATGTGCAACACGGAGCCCCTGCTAACCCACAGGTACCAGTCTTCTCCTTGGCGTGAATGTTGCCACCAGGGAACTCTGTCTTCCTCCTCTAGAACCACCCATTCCTTGAGGGACTGTCTTGAAGGACTCTATCCTTAGACAGCCTCATGTCCAGAGTCCCCACCCAGCAGCCTGTCCGGAGGGTTCACCACTTGAAGAAATGCCTGTGCTAATACCTAGGGACCTATATTCCCCTTCTGGGTATCTTCCCAGAAGAATTAAAAACATAGTACGACGGCAATATATGTGCACCCATGTTTATAGCAGCACAGTTTATAGTAGCCAGATCTTGGAAACAACCCAAATGCCCATCAACCAAAGAATGGATAAAAAAGATGTGGTATTTTTATACAATGGAGTACTACTCAGCCATAAAGAAGGATAAGCCAGAGACTTTTATAGGTAAATGGATGCAACTCGAGAAAATACTCATAAGTGAAATAAACCAGATGCACATGTGTATACATCGTATTGTCTCCCTAATGTGAGAAAATGAAAGAGTAAATAAGATCCAAAATGTACAATAGATATGGTAAAACAGGAAGAAACTGGTCAAAAGGAAAGAGAAACTAGGATGGGGGAATGGAGAAAAGAAAGAAGGGAAAAGAAAAAAATATATATATATAAGATAAGATAGATACACTACTAATTTTGCTTAGTTCATTGAAAAGAAAGGTTTGTGCTAATATTGCTTAGACAATTGAATGCTGATATCTTGTACCCTGAGTAACTAATTTAAAGATAACAATACGTAATGTATTAACCATTGTTACCCTCCTATTATGTTGTTTTGAAATTTGTTCTATTTTTTTTTCTCTTTAAAAAAAAAAAAAAAATACCTAGGGACCTGTCTTCCAGAGGAATCCTGCACAGCCCTCAAGGGCCCTAACAGCTTCCTCCAGAGAACAAACTGCTCTCCTATCAGAAAACCACAGCTCTCCGCGCTGTCGGTCATCACACTGTGACTACATTCACACTCATGCATTTGCCCCCACTCAGAGTACCATCCAGTTAGAACAGTTATTTTCAGACTGTTTTCTCTTCTCTAAAAATAATCAGCACTTTCTCTGTCACTGTTCCCTAGCTCCTACACACACACATACACACACACACACACACACACACACACACACGGCCTGTTTCTCCTCCCTTTGAGCCCACATCCACTGACTTTCACTTCTGCTCGAGCCCTTCAGCCAGATCCCCTACCCCTCTCTCTCTAGAACTTCAATATCTACAAGTGGATCTTCCCTGACATTGTCAGCTCTCCGGGGACCAACAGTGCTGAGGCCTACCACAGCTGGGCGGGCCTGCGGGACGTGCTCTTCAATCTGGTGAGGAGTCCAGCTTGCCAGTAGAGGGTTCCTCTGCCTGTCCCTTCCCTAGTCTCCTCTTGTCCATAACCCGTGGCCCTCAGACATGTTTCCCTGCCTCTGTCCACTCATGGCCCCGGCCTGCCCTGACCCTGAGCCAGGCGGTGTTCTTGTCCTTCTCTAGTGTGAAAACCTAGTGAAGTCCAGGGAGGCCAACTCTCCTGCCCATGAGGAGTTCGAGACGATGCTGCTGATTGCTCATTACTATGCCACTCGCTCTGCTGCCCAGAGCGTCAAACAGCTGGTGAGATGCAGTGGAGGCGATGAGGTGCAGGGTGCCAGGTCTTACGGACACATTTTCAAACATGAAGTTGAAGGACTCCCAATTCTGGGTTGTTGATAGGCTCTTGGGCCTCCTTGCTCTTCATCATCTAAATCAGGCTTTATTTAACCCTTGCTGAGATGGGTTTTCTTCCCATACCCCATAGACCATTTTTTTTGTTTTATTTTGTTTTTGTTTTTTGAGAAAGGGTCTCACTGTGTAGCCCAGGCTAGCCTGAAACTTAGGATCTTCCTGCCTCAGCCTCCTGAGTGCTGGGATTACAGGTGTGCACCACCATGCCTAGCTTCCTTTGATCTTCTGTGTTTCTGTGCCCACACAGCTCCATACCTTATTATGTTTAGTTTAGTTTTACTTATCTGTTTTGCGGTGCTGGTGATTGAACCCAGGGCCTTGCACATGCTAGCCAAGTGCTGTACACTAAGCTACATCCTCAGCCCTGCCTCATAAGGTTTAAACATTCAAATCCCATGATTTCTTCATTCATCTCCTATAATGAACACTTTTTTTGTCTTGAGCCCAGGGCCTTTGCACTGAGCTACATCCCCAGTCCTTTTCCTTCTCTTTTCCTTTTTTTTTTTGAGACAGGTTCTCACTAAATTGCTAGGCTGGGCTCAAACTTATATCCTCCTGCTCCAGCCTCCCAAAGTGCTAGTATTACAGGCACGGATCACTCAGCCACTTTAATATTAATTGTTGGTTTCCTAGTTCTGTGGCGGCCTTCGTTGTAGGATCTTTGGTCTGGTAGCTCATGTAATACCAGGATCATAAAGCTTTACCTTTAATCCTCAGGAAACCGTGGCTGCCAGGCTTTCTGTTTCGCTCTTGGATCACACCCAGCTACTACCTGCAGACAAGGCCTTCTGTGAAGCAGGCACTGCCGCCAAGGTGAGTTGAACAGGAAGGGTGGGGGCTAAAGAGATATGGAAATCCAATCGCGAGACAGACTATGCCTGAGCAAAGCTGACTGTGGGTCTGATGTCATGGAAGGTGAAATTGTCCTGTATCTGTTCCTGGTGTTTTCTCCCTGCGCCTAGAGAAGTAGCACCCAGCTCAGCTTGCTCACTCCCATTTGCAACTTTTCTGCGGTAGGCTGTCGGCTGAGAGAACATTGCCTTCATCTTCCTCAACCGCTTTTTGGATCTGACCGATGTGAGTAGGGAAGCTGTGCCAGAGGTTAGGTTTTGCCTGTCACAGGTTGCGCCTGTCTCATGCTTATCCACTCTGCTGCAGGCCATTGACGAAGGTACACTGGATGCCCTTGACCACTCGGATTTTCAGGACACAGACATCCCCTTTGCGGTGTCCCTCCCAGCCAAGCAGCACGTACCAGTGAGTGTGCGAGGTTGAACGGCAAGGCCTCACAGGAGGAGTGCTTCGCAAAAGGGCCTGGGCCACTGTCTCCACGAGGGCCTCACTGCTCCTTAAGTGAAAATCAAAGCAGTGACGTGTGTCCCAGTGCAAAGCGGGTCATCATGGCTGAGAGCTGGCGTACAGGATGAGGGCTTAGCAGACTCCCCACCCCACCCCACCCCACTTATCCTGCCCTGTGCGAAGCTGCTGCTTCCTCTGTCCTTCCCAGGAGGCCCAGAGAGAAGAGGTTCGAGACTGGGTGCTCAGAGTCTCCATGGACCAGCGGCTGGAGCAGATTCTGCCTCAGGATGAGAGTGGCACCTATGAGGCTTCCCTAGTGGCAGCAAGCACTGGAGTTCGGACACTGCCCTGCCTCATTACAGGTAGGAAACCCCGAAGCACCCACATCCTATGGCAGGCGGAACCAGAGGGACATTCAGCAGGATCAAGAAGCTTTCTTTCATATTAATTTAGTAAGGGGTGCGCAAAGCAGGGACATCTCGCTCTGTACTCTAGGCTGCTCTTCTTTCATTGTACACCCTCAATATGTCTGAAATCCTTGTTCATCTTTTTTCTCTCCCTTCAGGTTACCCCATTCTGAGGAACAAAATTGAATTTAAGCGACCAGGAAAGGCTGCTGACAAGGACAACTGGAATAAGTTCCTTATGGCCATCAAGGTTAGAGAGGGAAACATGAAGGCTCAGGTCAGGAACGGAACTGGGGGAGGGCACCAGAAGGGTGGCTGGGATGGTCCAGAAGACAGGTGCAGACCCTGCGATGGACTGACGTCCTCTGCACCAGCTCTGAGGGGCTCCTCTTGTGTCCTCCCCTTTGCTCACAGATGTCCCACAGCCCAGTGTGCCAGGATGTGCTGAAATTCATCAGTCAGAGGTGCGGAGGGCTCCCCAGCGCCAGCTTTTCCTTTCAGTGACTGGGAGAGCTGAGGAAGCGTTTGGGCCTCTCCTTCATTAAAGCTCTGTTAACTGATTGAAACCACTGTGTTCTCTGATCACAGCCAACTGCAACACCAGCACAGTACCCTTTCCCCCCAAAAGAACTGTGATCAAGTAGAAGAAAATAATTCTTTTATTAAAATTATTTATGTCATTATGGAATCAGGGCCCCTGGCTTAGTGGAAAAACACTTGTGGAGTGAGACACAGAACAGCCCTTGCTGATAAAAGGAAGAACCAATCCGAGTCTGAGGGGGAAGCAGCAGAGCACCATGCGGTAAATCAGGCGTGGCGTCGTATGTCTGTAATCCCAGTACTCTCGGAGGCTGAGGCAGGAGGATCACAAATTGGAGTCCAGCCTGGGCAACTTGGTGATTTAGCAAAACCGTGTGTCAAAAAAAGGGGGTGGGTATAGCACAGTGTGAAGGGCCTGGGTTTAATCTCCAGCACACACACAGGAACCAGCCACAGTCCTAGGAATGCTTCCCTGCCCCCACTCTAATCCAGCCCTCCACCCTCAGAACCCTTTACCTGTCCTAAACCCAGGTTTTCTGTGATGCCCGGAGTTCATGATGTTCATCCAGAAGCTTCGTATTTTCCTGCCATTTACATTTAGGAGGTTCAAGTTCTGTCAGTTCCTCTAGCTACAGAAGACAGTGGAGTTAGCACCCTGCCCTGAATGATACGTCAGCTCCTTTCAACAGAGCCAGACTGTGTGGGGTGAACCCTTCTTCCTCCTCTTCCTCACCTGCGCCTGAAAGTCTTCCTTCTTGCAGGGCCCAACTCCCCGTAGGGTGAGCGCAGCCACACAACAGTAACCAGATAGGGCAGCCTCAGCTGCAGACATGAGCAGAGAAGGGATCCAGAGAGCCAAGGCTGTGTCCTAAAAGCGAAAAGGATGGGAGTCTAGGAGAGACTGGGGCAGGAGAAATAAAAATACAGAAAAAAGTAAAAGGGCGGGGCCACAGCTTTGTGGAAGGCAAGAAGGAAGAGAACAGGCTTACAAAGATTCTCGTGGGATCAAATGGGCAGTCGGTGTGTCCAGGCCCCTGGTCCAGCGGTATGGAAGGATCCAGCAGTCCTGGATGGCAGTCAGCAATAAGACGGCGGCCACCGTTGGCCACAGTGAGCGACACTGCCAGGAGGAGGCCCACGGAGCAGGCAGCAGACACGAGCAGGTTCGCCAGGGCCAGTGCCAGCAGGGCCCAGTGCTGGCGGGGCAGAGACCGAGTTGAGAAGCCTGGGCCCCGCTAAGTCTCCCAGTGACCAGACCCTCGGTTTCTCCGTTTGAGGCGGCTCCTGCCCACTGAAAGAGCTGAGGACCCCACCCCCGCGCGCTCACGCTCCAGAAGTCTCCGCTCACCAGTGGTGGCCGAAGTAGGTTCCTGGACGCCAGCAGGGCCACAAGTCCCACGGAAACGCTCTGCGGAAGACATCAAGCCTTTGACCCACTGGCTGTAGGCGGGTCCGGCCCGCCAGCCCGCCGGCCAGCCCGCCGCGCTCACCAGGAGCCCCGAGCCCACGGAGATGACATTGGCGGTGGTGTACTCCGGCGTGGCGGCGCCGCGGGGATTGGCCACGTGCCGCAGGACCGTGCCGTGCAGCACGGCCCCCAGCAGCAGGTTCACGTGTCCCACCAGGATCAGCGCCAGGCCCGCGCGCATCAGCCGCCGGGGCCCCCGGAGGGCGTCTGCAAAGTAGGGGGAGGGGCGGGTCTGAGCGCACGGCCGGGCGGCGAGGGGGTGGAGGACCCCGCGGGAGTGGCCAGCTGCAGCCCGGAGTTCGGGCTGAGGGGTCGCGAGAACAGGAGCGAGGAGCGGAAGTTACCGAACTCGCAGAGGCGGCAGCAGCCCATCCCGGGAGCCGCTGGGCGCCGCCGCCGGGCAGCCCCACCTGGGCCCGGCCTCGCCCCGCCCCGTGCGCCGGGCCCCGCCCCGCCCTCCACCTGCGGTCCCGCCCGGGGCCGCCGCCGGGCAGCCCCGCCCCGCCCTCCTGAGGCTCCGCCCAGGGCCGCCGCCGGGCAGCCCCCACCTGGGCGCGGCCTCGCCCGCCTCGCCCCTCACCGCGGGCCCAGCGGAGCCGCGATCCGCGCGCGCGCGCACGCACGTACAATACACACACACCACACACACACACACACACACACACACACACACACACACACACACACACGCGACGCTTTTAGCAAAAAGTAGACTTTATTACAGCAGCAGCTGAGGCGAATCGAATGGCTCCCCAGGGCCACCACTGCAGCACCACCTTTCTCTCCCGCCCGTCCGCCCCAGCGGGATTGTAGGACTCAGCTCCCGGAATGCCCGTGGGCCTCCTGTCCACACGGCTGGGCAGGAGCCGGCAGGTCAGCTACTAGCCCCCCAGCTAGAAGGCGGCTGCTGAGAAGACCCAGTCCCACGTCTGTGCAAAACAAGTAAACAAAGTTCAGAGGGGAGGAAGAGAGGGGAAGGGGTAGGAGGATGCTCAGAACAGGGAGCCCCCAAGCCCTCCTGAACAGAGAAGGGGCTTCACAGGGTAATACTGACTGGGGGAGGGGAGGAGGGCTGCGGCGCATCCAGGGACAGCCCCAGCTCAGAGAAGGGCCTGGCCCAGTGAACTCTAGGAGGAGACAGTGACAGCGGCCGAGCCGAGGGTACTGTTCCTGGCGAAATTGAACTTGTTCAGGGTCTCCTCCAGCAGGGAAGTGAGCCGGCTCTGGTCAGCCTGCGGGGAGAAGCTCAATGAGACAGGAGCGGAGAGCACAGAAGGGGGGCGGCAGCCAGGGCAGAGGAAGGCAGGAAGCGCACCTCACTAATGAAGCCCAGCTGCACCAGCTCTGCTGCCAACTCAGGGATGTTCTCATCTGACAGAGAGAAGCAAGGTGAGTGCAAGACAGGAGACAGGACAGGGAGCCCCTCAAAGCACCCCACCCAACCACCAGTCTCAGGGTGGGGAGGTCAAATGTGCTACTGCCTCGTCACTTCCTCTCCCCACCCCCCAATATGGCCCTCACAGACCCGCCATCCTCTGAGGGAAAGGAGAGACTCACTTGGCATCAGGTCACAGCTCAGGTGCCGATTCAGTTTGTCCTCCAGCTTCAGCAGAAGTGTCAGCTGGAAAAGAGGACACAGACTGAGGCTCCTCCTTCCCCACCCTCCGGCCACCCAGCACTGTGCAGCCCGGCCCTGAGCCTTACGTGGTGTTTGACTCCTTCCTCTACTGACTCGATGTTGCACTGCATCAGCACCACCTAGGACAGGACAGGACAGGGAGGGTGGTCACCAGGGTGAAGAGCCCCACACAGGGACGCTTGTCCAGCCCACAGGACACGGCGGGAAGGAGGCAGAAGTGCACTCTTCTCTAAAGGACAAAGCCTTATTTAATATGTCCCTTCTCCCATGACACAGACACATTCCCACTCAGTCCCCACCTTGCGGGTTTCCACCTCCGCTGGCTCAGGGGTTGGAGTCTTGACAGAGGGGGGCACAACAGGTGATGTCACCTCCTCCTGCTGTGGCTGCTGGGGCCGAGGCAGGCCAAAGGCTGTCAGAGGGTAGATCCCATTCCTGGAGGGACATGGAGACAGGTCACATGGGCTCTGTGAATGCCTTCACACACCTCCTCCTACTTCCTCAAGCAAACCTGCCCTCCCAGGCTTCTCTCACCTGACATCTTCAAGGAATTTGTCTAATTCCAGAGCTGGTGACTGGGAGTACCTGGAGAGGAAAGGAAAGATGATAAAAGGAAGGAAATAACAAAACAGCAGACTCAACCTTTCCCAGATAATGGGCAGTTTACAGAGCCTGAGGGTGGTAGCGACCAATCTGTCCCTTTTAGACCCTCTCAGTTTGATTACTCACAAAGTCTGAACTGGTTCTCTTCCTGGTCCCGCAGGGATTTCAGCCAGTACAGCACTGGTATCCATGTTTTTGGTGATCTCCTCGAGAGCATTCTCTGGGATCATGTCTGGAGGGCATGATGGAGTGGGATGTTAGGGAGGGCTAGGACAGGCTCACAGAAGGCACGGAGGCGCAGGGGTAAAGAATCCCTTTGAAGGTAGGACGGGAAAGAGAGACTTCCAATGAGTTATGAGGCTCCAGGTTGCAAGAAAATTCCTAGTAGTGTCAAGGGCACTCACATTGGTGTCCCACAGTGCAGTGAGCAGCAAGGAGCTTGAGTGAGGGCACCTCGAACAGTGCTGGGTGGAACAGAAGTTCTCGGGCTGTCGGTCTTCGAGCAGGCTCAGGGTGCAGGTACTTTTGAATAAACTCCTAGAAGAGGAATGGGAACAGGCATCTAATACGCCCTCCTTTTCTCATCTTACACTTAGCACAAGGTTTGGTACACACTAGGTGCTCAGCAACTGTTGAAGAATCATACTAATAAATGTACCTGAAAGGGCTTTGAAAATATAAAGATACGACTTTCTGGTTTTTATTATTTTTCTGCTTTTCAACCACAACCTTTTTTCTTTCATTAATGTGCATAGTTCTTTTTCTTTTATTAGCCTGTTAGGGTAGAGATGCCCACCGCATGAAGGAAGACTCCAAGAAGCGTTCTCTCATGCAAAAGGCAAGGGGTTTTATTGACCAAGCATGCGTGGGGCTCACTGAACACGCAGGAACAGAGAGCCAAGAGGTTTGTCTGTGCAGGGCTTATATGTCTATAGAACAAAGGGAGGAGGGGTCTTTGCAAGCACGGTTACAGAAGCAGATGGCATTGGTTAGTTTAAACAGCTTTTTACATTCATTGGGAGAAGACAATCATACGGAAATTTAAGGCTGGGCGGCGGAGGATGTCTCCTATTTTGTAAATTCCTTAGTCATGGGGTTGTTCTTATCTCGTAAAGGCATATTTTGTAAATTCCTTAGTCATGGGGTTGTTCTTATCTTGTAAAGGCATGTTTTGTAAATTCCTTAGTCATGGGGTTGTTCTTATCTTGTAATCCAGATCCCTGGTCAGCCCTGTTCTCATTCTTATCTAACTTAGGCAACTTTAAACTGTAACAGCTTAATTCTCGGAACATTGGGAGGAGGAGGACAGCATGGATTGTATTTTCCCAGAAGGGAAAATTCCTCTTACATTCCCCCCTTTTTGTTTTTGTGAATCTCTAATCTTAGAGATCGGAGTGTCCGTTCTTAGGATCATCTGGAAATGCATATTGTTGTTTGATGAGCATTAGTTTTACATTGCCAATCTGATTTTGTAGTAGGTTTTTTATTTTATTTAATATATAGGGTCCTATAGTTATTATTAAAAGTAACACAATCAAGGGTCCTGTTAGAGCTGACAGTAAGGCGGTGAGCCAGGGGGACTGGCTAAACCAAGACTCAAATAAGCCTTGTATTAACGTCGCTGTCCCTGTTCCCACTCCAGTGGCGATTCCTAATCCCATAAGGACAGCCAAGGTTAGGGATATAGGTTCTCGTCGATCCTTGAATGATCTACTTTGATGGTATATTATCCGAGGAAATATTTTTACCATAACACAGTAATGGGCCGAATTGTTAAACACCTTAGTGGAGACACAAGGGGTGATTCCAGTGTTACATGCCCAATGGGTCCCTTGAGGAGGAATTAAGTATGCCGTTGAGGTGGG
This sequence comes from Erethizon dorsatum, assembly GCA_028451465.1. NCBI lineage: Eukaryota > Metazoa > Chordata > Mammalia > Rodentia > Erethizontidae > Erethizon > Erethizon dorsatum. The sequence goes on from CM051824.1 coordinate 70,625,942, forward strand.
GATATTATGGATCTGTAAACATAAAGCCCGTCTGATGTCACTTGGGGGGCTTCCTATACAGACTCCTTTACCAGTAACCTCAGGGAGAGTAAGCTTATAGTTATTATTCCAGTCACAAGTGGCACTAGTAATGGTGTCATAGGTATTATTGAGTATAATTTAGGATAGAATAGGCCCCCAGAATTAAGTTGTATAGTCTGGTTATAATGGGTATGGGTGTTCTAGTGGTTTTGGAGAGTGAGGAAGGGGCTCTTGTCGATTGAGCCACAGTATTGGGTAGCTCCAGCCTCTTTGGGGGTACACTGGCTTTGGGCGGTCTTAAGGCAGGATTTGGGCCTATGGCCATAGGCGGCTTTTCTGGAGGAGTCTTTCTTATGAAGAAAAGGCCGCTCCTGTCTGTACTTGGTTCATAGTATCTAAGTCCCCATGTACGTCCTGTTAGCCAGCCAGTTTCGTCAGGGGTGGTAGCAGTTATATTTAAGTACTCACAATTTTGTTTAGTATGATACCAGTAATCGAATGGCTGGCAATTGTTTGGCCCCCATTGTACTCTAAGATGTCTATCAGGATGAGCGGGTGCCCATGCGGTTGCTATTGTCTCACAACCCCAGTAGGCACAGTAGTAATGTCCTGGGGAGTTACAATATGTTTTACCTTCTATAGCAGCAGGACAAAGATAGATTGGTATTTTGTTGAGGCATGGTCGAATAGGCACAAGGTCACAAGAATAGACTTCAAATGTTGGATTTCCTGACCCTATCCAAGTCTTGATTTCCCTTTGATCACTCCAGTGAGTGATCGACCATTTCCAAGGTTGATGTGGGTTGTTTGCCCCTTGAGAGAGTGTGGTCCCCATTATCCCCACCCATAGCCATGCGACGAACCCGTAACTTGAGGGGATTATCAGTCTTTTCCAGTTTCCATTGAGACCCTGGAGGTGAAGGTGCCGGCTTGAGGTGAGATGCATGGATCCAGGACGCGATGCCATCAACCTTAACCACTGTGGGGGTAGTCAGGAGTACCTGGTAGGGTCCTTTCCAGTGAGGTTCTAGGGTCTGTACCTGGTGGCGACGGACGTAGACGAAGTCACCTATGTTATATCGATGAGGAGTGGGTTTGTCACTTGGCTGGTAGGCTGAAGAGAGTTGACGCCACAGTGTCCTCTGAATTTGGTCCAGAGCCTGGAGTCTATCAATCAAGAGGGTATGGGGTAAATGGGCGCCCTCAGGTAGGGGGCTGAGGTCTCGGATGGGAGGAGGGGTTCCATATAGGATCTCGAAAGGTGTCAAATTGGGCGGCTGGGAAGAAGGGGTGTTCCTAGCTCTAAACAAAGCATAGGGTAGGAGCATGGTCCAATCTTTACAGCCAGTCTCTTTGACTAATTTAGTCAAGGTCTCTTTGATTGTTCTATTCATTCTCTCTACCTGTCCTGAACTCTGGGGTCTATAAGCACAATGAAGTTTCCAATCAATCCCCAATATCTTGGCCAATCCCTGACTTACTTGAGCCACGAATGCCGGTCCATTGTCAGACCTGATTACCTTTGGCAGGCCGAAATGAGGAAAGATCTCTTCCATTAACTTTTTTATTACCGTCTGTGCAGTTTCCCTTTTGGTAGGGAATGCCTCGGTCCATCCTGAGAAAGTGTCTATAAAGACTAACAAGTATTTAAGGTTATATCTGGCTGGTTTTATTTCAGTAAAATCCACCTCCCAGAACTGTCCCGGTCGAGTTCCTTGTAATCTCTTTCCTTCCGAGGATTTGGAGGGGAAGGCGTTAACAATCTGGCAAGTCTGGCAGTTTTTGGTAACTTGTTCCACTAGTTTCTTAATTTGGGTGGCTGACAATTGACTATCTGTTAATTGACTCCTGGCCAATAAACACAGCTTTTTTGTCCCCAGATGGGTTAACTTATGAGCTTGTTGGAAGTAGGCTAAAAATTCTGATTCTCCCATCTTGGGAGTTCGGAGAGGCTCGTTTGGATATGTCTCAGGTGGAGCATCGACCTCTAGGAGCAGAGCAGTAGGGGCACCTAAGGCCGCCTATTTCGCAGTTTTATCTGCATGGTTGTTGCCCCGTATTATAGGGCTTGTACCCTTCTGCTGGCTGTTGCAGTGTACTATGGCCAATTTTTGTGGTAACATAATAGCCGTTAAGAGCCTGAGAATTTCTTGTTTGTTTTTGATCTCTTTTCTAGCTGAAGTTAAGAGTCCTCTCTGCTGGTAAATAGCCCCATGAATGTGTGCTGTAGCAAAAGCATAGTGGCTGTCAGTATAGATGGTTGCCCTTTTTCCCTGTGCCAACTCTAAGGCCTTTGAAAGGGTGATTAGTTCCACCCTCTGTGCGGATGTGCCTTCTCTTAGTCCTGACGACCAGATAACTCGAGTCCCATCTGTAACCACAGCCCCTGCATGTCTCTTACCTTCTAGTAAGAAACTGCTACCATCGGTGAACCAGGTTACCTCAGCATCTGGGAGTGGCTGGTCTGTCAGGTCTCGACGAATTCCAATTTCCTCTGCCAGGATTTCTTGACAGGTATGTAGGATTGGCTCTGATGTCTCTTCAGGCAGTAGAGTGGCCGGGTTGAGGGTAGTTGGAGGACCAAATGTTATTCGGTCCTTATTAAGCAGGAGGCTTTGGTAGTGAGTAATTCTGGCATTAGAGAGCCATCTATCTGGAGGCTGACGAATAACATTTTCCAGCGTGTGTGGGGCTATTATAGTCAACTTTTGTCCCGGAGTCAATTTATCTGCATCTTTGGTTAGGATAGCTGCTGCTGCGATAGCCTTTACACAATGGGGCCACCCATTGGCCACAGAGTCTAATCTCTTTGATAAATAGGCCACAGGTCGTCTCCATGGGCTGAAAGCCTGAGTTAGCACCCCTCGAGTTACCCCCCGTTTCTCTTCAATATAGAGAGTAAAGGGTTTTTCTATATTGGGGAGAGCCAAAGCAGGGGCAGATAACAGAGCCTTTTTGATATCATCAAAGGCCTGTTGTTGGTTAGTGCCCCAGGTAAAGGTGGCATCTCCCTTTAGGAGGGGATAGAGGGGAGCAGCCAAGGAGGCAAAAAGGGATCCATAGGCGGCAAAACCCCGCAGTTCCCAGAAATTCCCGCAATTGTCTCTTACTCATAGGTGGAGGAATTTGAGTAACAGGTTTTTTTTTCTAGCTTCTGTGAGCCGTTTTCCATTTTTGAGGGTGTATCCTAAGAAGATATCCTCTTTTTGGCGAATTTGAGCCTTCTTAGCAGAGGCTCGGTATCCCAATCTGGCTAATTCTTGTAATAGTTCCCGAGTCCCATACATACAGTCTGTTTCTGAATCTGCGGCCAGCAGAAGATCATCCACATACTGGAGCAAGGTCACAGCAGGGTGTTGGACTCGAAAGGTAGCCAGGTCCTTATGGAGAGCTTCATCAAAGATGGTAGGGGAGTTCTTAAATCCCTGAGGGAGGCGGGTCCAAGTCAATTGTCCTGACATCCCTGTGTCAGGGTCTGTCCATTCAAAGGCAAACAGAGGCTGACTATCTTTATGTAGAGATAGACAAAAGAAAGCATCTTTTAAGCCTAGGACCGTATACCAAGTCTTTTTGGGACCCAAAGTACTAAGCAAATTATATGGATTAGGCACTGTGGGGTGTATATCTTCTACTCTGTTGTTTACCTCTCTTAGGTCTTGTACTGGTCTGTAATCTCCTGTTCCCGGCTTTTTGACCGGTAACAAGGGCGTATTCCAAGCCGAATGACATGGTACCAACACCCCTAGTTTGAGAAACTTCTGTATGTGTCTCTTTATCCCTTGATGGGCCTCTTTGTTTATATAATATTGTTTGATACGGACCGGTGAGGCGGAGGCCTTTAAGGAAATTACCACAGGGGGTTGTAAAGTGGCCAGTCCCAATCCAGCTGTTTCAGCCCAGGAATCAGGGAATTCCCTTATCCAATTTTGGGGTATAGTTGAAACTGTAGGCTGGCTATAAAGTTGATATTCATCATCAGTTGCCAAAGTAAGCATAGTCACCATAGGTTGGCTCACCAGGGGGTTAAGAAAAGTCACTTGGGGTCCCTGGGGCTCAAAAGTTATTTTGGCTCTTAATTTGGTTAAGAGATCTCTTCCCATGAGGGGAGCTGGGCATTCTGGTATTACCAAGAAAGAATGTTGGACTTTTCCTTTACCTAAGTCCATAGTTCTTTTAGTAGTCCATGCTCTGAATTTGCTCCCATTAGCCCCTTGAACTAGGGACCTCTTAGAGGAAAGAGGTCCCAATGGGGCTTGGAGAGCAGAAAAGACAGCTCCTGTATCTACTTCAAAATCAATTGGGGTCCCCTCCACATTGAAAGTTACCCTGAGCTCAGGGAGGGGGTCCGAGCCCCATCCCCTCTAGTCTTCTTCTTCTAAGGCCAGTATATTAGGCTGTTGGCGCTGTTGAGCCTCCAACGCCTGTTTTTGTTTCTTTTCTCTTTCCTTTTTCCTTTTAAGCTTAAGACACTCTCTCATGAGATGTCCTTGTTCCTTGCAATATGCACATTGGTTGGGGTCAAGAGGAGGGCGGCATGGCTTACCTTCATCTATTTCTCCCTGAATGTCTTTTACAACTGTGGCCAAGATTTTTGTCAATTCCTTATTCCTCCTTCTATCTCTGATTAGTTCTTTTTCCTCTTTCTCTCTTTCCTTTCTCTGTTCTTTTTCCTCTTCTGTTTCTCTCTTATAATATACTCTGTCAGCCTCTTTTACTAAATCTCTTAAGGTTAAGTCCTGTAATCCGTCTAGTCTTTGGACCTTACGCCTAATATCTGAAGCTGACTGTCCTATAAAGGCCATGGCAACAGATGCCCATTGTCCCTCGTCTTGAGGGTCAAAGGGAGTGTACCTATGGTAAGCCTCCATTAGTCTCTCTAGGAATATCGAGGGTGACTCGGTAGGCCCTTGAAGGATCTCCCTTACCTTAGCCAAATTTGTAGGCCGCCTAGCGGCCGCTCGGACACCCACCACTAGAGTCTGGCGATAGATGGACAGATGCTCCCTACCTGTTGGAGTATTGGGGTCCCAATTAGGACAACGCAATGGGAAGAAGTCATCAATGATATTTGGGAGCTGGGTAGGTCTCCCATCCTGTCCTGGCACGAGCTTTCTGGCCTCTATGAGGACTCGATCCTTTTCTTCAGTGGTGAACAAGGTCCCCAACAACTGTTGACAATCGTCCCAGGTAGGCTGGTGAGTGAACATGAGAGATTCCATCAACCCTGTTAACCTAGAAGGGTCCTCAGAGAAAGGAGGGTTATTATTTTTCCAATTATATAAGTCGGAAGAAGAAAAGGGCCAGTATTGGAGTGCTGGCATTTCCCCCCTGTGTCCATCTTCCAGCATGGGTCCATGCGGTCTGAGGGGGAGTGTAATTGCCACTCCATCTTGTGGGCCCAGGGCCCGCCGACTTCGGGTTCCCTGAGTTGGCCCATGGTCTGTAGCATCAACCGGAAGGCCCTGCGGAGTCAACTCGGGGGGAGAGAGTGAAGAGGGTGGGGTAGGAGAACGGGGAGGAGGAGCAGCAGCAGTCGCCTCAGTTGGAGCAGAGGGTAGAGGGGGATAAGGAGGAGGCGGTGCCTCAGAATCCAATAGGATTAAGTCAGATTGTGATTTGAGTAGGACCGGAGAAGGGAGGGAAGGATAGAGGTTGGGAGTTGGGGATTGACTTTTCATGGGTAAGAGAGTGACGGGCTCTGGTAGAGCCAGAGGTAGAAAGGGCCTTACCCATTTTGGAGGATTTTCATATAGGTCCTGCCATACCACGATGTAAGGTTGGTGGTCAGGATGTCCTTGTCTCCCAGGGCGGAAGACTATAGCCTTAACCGCCTGGATGAGGGGGAAATGGAAGGTTCCCTCTGGTGGCCATCACACTTGAAAAGTAGGCCACTCTGTCGAGCATAAAGTCTGCCATTTACCTTTTTTGACAAGTAAAGAAAGATTATGAGCCCTCTCTCTCACTTCCGACCAATGGTCTAGGGTAAGAGAGAGAGGGGTGGATGTTGCTTGTCCCATGGTGGGTGCTGTGGAACAAAAGAGGTTAGTGGCGCCAAACAAACAAAGACAGACAAACACTACAACCAAGACAATAGACAAATGCCGGCACACAAAACTTCTTCAAAAGAGGAAGTGAAAGAGTTACAACCGGGGAATCCCACACTGAATAGACCCTCAGGAGCCCACGAGGTAGAACACGACCGGGGAATCCCCCGCTGAATAGGCCCTATGGACCTATAATCTCCGAGGCGTCCCCCGGGGAAGTGACTTGTGACCCAGAAGCCCAGAGGCAAGTCACTGGGACCAAGAGCTCACGCGTCTTGGTGCCCGTCACAGCAAAAACTAGGCGATTGCAAAGTGAAAGTAAGACAAAGAGAGGCAAAGAGAGAGGGAGAGAGAGAAATGGCCGTACTTAACCCCGAGAGGTGGCCGTTGAAGCCCTCCGACGCAGGGGGCAATCTCCAATCCCGGACGAGCCCCCAATGTTAGGGTAGAGACGCCCGCCGCGTGAAGGAAGACTCCAAGAAGCGTTCTCTCATGCAAAAGGCAAGGGGTTTTATTGACCAAGCATGCGTGGGGCTCACTGAACACGCAGGAACAGTGGGCCCCAAGGTTTGTCTGTGCAGGGCTTATATGTCTATAGAACAAAGGGAGGAGGGGTCTTTGCAAGCGCGGTTACAGAAGCAGATGGCATTGGTTAGTTTAAACAGCTTTTTACATTCATTGGGAGAAGACAATCATATGGAAATTTAAGGCTGGGTGGTGGAGGATGTCTCCTATTTTGTAAATTCCTTAGTCATGGGGTTGTTCTTATCTCGTAAAGGCATGTTTTGTAAATTCCTTAGTCATGGGGTTGTTCTTATCTTGTAATCCAGATCCCTGGTCAGCCCTGTTCTCATTCTTATCTAACTTAGGCAACTTTAAACTATAACAGCTTAATTCTCGGAACATTGGGAGGAGGAGGACAGCATGGATTGTATTTTCCCAGAAGGGAAAATTCCTCTTACAAGCCCACTCACTGCCTACTTTTCTTCTGTAGTTCTCATCCAATTTAGAGTCTCCTTTCCCAAACGTAACCCATTTTGTAATATTTATTTTTTCATAAGCCTAGTATCATAATTTATTTTGTCCACTACAACCACTGAAGTCACTGGATTTCCCATGCTTCCTCCAGCCATTCTGCTTCCTTTTCTACTTCTTGCGGGTCTCAGAACAATGAACCCGCTTTCTTACTTTCCATCTGCAAGGCAAACAAGATCACATACCTAATTCCTCACCTGAGGAACGCATTGCTTCCCAATGTGACTCAGAAGTGTACTCCACGGTGTCAAGACTTCCACTTGTCTTCCTTCTTTTTTCTCCTGCTCCCCATCATGCTTCTCTAATGAGCTATGAACTATTCATATTTGGACCTTCCTGTCCAGAGCTGATGTGATACTTGACACCACTCTCTGACACAAATTCTTTCTGGCATAGAAGACACTTACATTTTGTAGCCACAAAGGTTCCCTATTTGCAAGAGAGAGAGAAGAGAGAATTACTGGTAAATTCAGGAACATGTACCTGTGCAGAAATTATTTGAGATGAAAAGTGGAGATTCTACTTTAGCAAAGGTAAGAAGGAAAAAGATCTACAATGGCAGTATGTTTAGGAAAACCATCTTAGACTCTCACTAATACAAACCTCTCTGAATGCAATTCCATACCAAATACCCACTCCTACCTTTACCACCACCTGATGTCCTACTTGTATTATGCACCATGCCACATTTTTTTCTACTTCCCCAGGTTCCTTCCATTTCATTTGCACGCTGTCTTGGTTTATCGCAAGAGAATGGCTAAACTCCCCAACATTCACCAGTCTTGTCACTGGGATCCAGTGCTACAAAGAGAGCCTCGGACATTCAGAATCAGAAGGACATCCTCCACAATGCCCAGTTCAAGGACTCAGAAATTATAATCAAGATGACAGATTCAGGCTGGCCATGGTGGCACATACCTGTCATCCCCGCACTTGGAAGGTCGAGGCAGGAGTATCACTGAGTTCGAGGCCAGCCTAAACTACATTGTGAGACCTTATCTCAAAAAACCAAAATCAGAACAGGGTGTGGTGACACACATCTGTAATCCCATCACTTGGGAGGCTGAGGCAGGAGGACTACAGTGAGTTCCAGGCCAGCCAGGGCTTCATACTAAGTTCAAGACCAGCCTGAACTACAGAGTAAGACCCTGTCTCAAAAACAAAAGAAGGGCCGGTGAGATAGCTCAGCGGCATAAGCGCCTGCCTGGCAAGCGCGGGGTCCTGAGTTCAACTCCCAGGACCCACATAAAACAAAACAAACAAAAAAAAAAAAAAAAAAAAAAAAAAAACCAAAACCAAAACCAAAAAGATGACAGACTCTAAACATTCTGGACAGATCTGGTTGGATGCCTACAACTTCCTTGCTGCACTGAACCGAAACTTCTCTCCCCTCCTGGGGTTTCAGGTCCCCATGGTGCTCATTTTGTGAGAGGAGATACTCCTGAATGGGACTGAAAAGTGGGAGCATTTCCCATGGCTCGTGGGTTGTAGGACACCTGGCTCACATGGAAAAGATCAGTGAGTGAACAGCCGGTAGGCTGACATCCATCTGGTCTCCTATCCCTAGAGGCCAGTAGAGTTCAGATGAGTTTGGAGGGTCTTCACCAGCCCAGATAAGCACTCAAAATTTGTTCTTGGATGTTTCAGGCCCAGAAAAATGGCAGGCCAGTGTGGGAGAGGCTCAGGTGGAGCCTCTCATAGGGATGCAGAACTCAAATGTCACTCCAAAATCCTTTCATTGGTGTGACTTATGGCTGTGTTGGCCTTTTCTGCATTTTGGATGAATCCTGACATCCCACTCAATGAGTCTAAGAATTTTCATGACATAGAGGACTAAAGCAGCCTCTCACAAAAAAATAGTGTACCAGATGAGTAGCTGTTCACCCAAACCGAGTTCTTTTTCATGTCAAACTATTTATTTATTTATTTATTTATTTATTTATTTATTTATTTATTTATTGGGTACCTGGAATTGAACTCAAGACCTCGCACTTGCCAGGCAGGCACTGTGCTGCTGAGCTATATCCTTGGCCCTGTCAAACTATTTTAGAGGACATATAAAGATGCCAATTTCAAAAAGTTACAAACCAATGTACAAGAGCGAAGGTGAGCTTTAAGGCCAGACACACTACTGTAGACAGCCTCACAACCCTGAAAAAGAAGAAAAGAGGTAAACATGATACCACATAGAATCCTTTTCTTAGTATTAGATATCAGAGTACATAGAAAGCATAGCAGGATAATGATCACTGTGGAACAAAAATGTCAATTGTATAAATTCAACCTAGTTCCCACTGTCTGATTTATCTGGAGAGCGAGTTACACCCCCGGAAGCCTCCCACAGAAAGCCTACCTGCTGCATAAACTGGCGGTTCCTTCCATATACGGCGAGCCTGGGGTTTGGAGTTAGGCTGAGTCTTAGGCCGTTGCTTCTTCCCTGACAAGACAGAAACTTGAAGCCTGATATGTTCCCTTGACCAACCCCCTCCAGCACCAAAATCCCTTCCACCCCTTTCTCCTAAAATGCCCTAGGTCCCACTCTCTCAACCAATGACTCCTTAACTCATGACTGAATGAAAGGGCACAGTCAAGGCAGGATGGAGGCTGTTCCCTCCCTCCACATTCAAAGGGCTCAAAAACCAAGGGCCAAAGTCAGCGTCTCTCTCCCTTTAATCCTCAAAGAATAAAGCCCAGTCACCTGAGGAAAAAGAAATGGCAAAGTTCCTCCCTTACCATAAAGCTTGTGCTTCTCCTGAGGAAATTCTCCTTAGTCTTCGTCGTCTTCCTGCCTGGGCTTCCTTTTCCCTTTGGCCGATACTCCCCCTGACCCTGGCAGACAACGGAAACACCAAGCACCAGCTCAGGACAGTGCATAAAGGAATGTCTGGTCCTGCCCTCAAAACATCATCCACAGGACCTCGAAGGGAAAGATCCCCCGTGATGCAGGCTCACAGAAGTGTGGTGACATTTTCAGGAAAGTCTGTGTAACTTCTCATCAACTGAGCAAACCTCTCCTCTCCCTTTAACCTGTTCTCTTCCAGGAATCATCAGTTATTCTTGAATAGGGGCCTTCAGGACATACGTTTTGTGTGACTTTAACTGAGGCTATCGCTGAAGAACTGCGCGAGATACAGGGCTCCCAGGATTCTTCAGACTGTGACCCTCCAGAATATACGATCCTATTCTCACTCTCTCCCTAGCCACTATCGCCTCAAAAAAGGAGCAACCTGGAAGTGTATGGGAGGAAACTCAAATTCCCCAAAGGAGAAGGCTTATTCCAAGTCTGTCCTAGATGAGCAGAATTAGCAGAATGGCCTTTAATACATTTAGAGTCACTTATAGCAGGTACCAAATGTGACTTCAGAGTATCCTCTGTCTTGGGAGTAAGACGCTGATATTTATACCTTCAACATGGGGAGAAGCAGCTTGCTTGATCCTCATCTTCCTCCAGTATGAAGATTTTCGGAAAGATGCTGGAAAGTCATTCACTTGTTCACACGAAGAGGCAGATGAAGAACCACTTAGGGAGTCGTCATGAGGGATGGTGTACTGGAAACTGTTATCCTTTATAGGGGAGCACTGGGTCCTGCTACTAACACAATACAAAGATACATACCACAGAGAAGGGTTTGGTGCAAAATTCCTACTAATTCTTTTATATCATAAAATGATACCAGCTACTTGTGCAAAAACTAACGACCCTGAGACTCGCTTCCCTTTTTTGTACTGGGGATTGAACTAAGGCCTTTGCACTAAGCTACATCCCTAGCCCTTTTCTAATTTTTTTTTTAATGTGGGTACCAGGAATTGAACTTAGGACCTCGCGCTTGCCAGCAGGTACTTGTGCCACTGAGCGATATCACCGGCCCTAATTTTTTATTTTGAGACAAGGTCTTGCTAAGTCTCCAATGCTCAGACTAGGCTCAAACTTGCAATACACCTACCTCAGTCTCCCAGAGTAATGGGATTATAGGCATGTGCCACCATGTCCCACAAGAAGACTGATTTTTTTTTTTTTTTTTGAGACAGGGTCTCGCTATGTAGTGCAGGCTGGCCTCAAACTCACTGCGATCCTCCTGCCTCTGCCTCCCCAGTGCTGGGATTACAGGTATGCACCACCACGCCAGCAAGAATACTGATTTTAAAAGGCCAGAATGCAGTCTGTAATCTCCTAAGAATTACAATGCTGTTTCTGACACCCCAAGTACAATTACTATTATACTTCACTGTAGTCAGAAGGAGGAAGCAGTCAACATAAATGAATACCTTACAGAGCAGGAAGACGAATTATTCCTTCCTAGATTTCACTAAGAAAAAGTAGGCAAAGTCACACGGTGTTCTGTGACCTTTCAGAAACCCTCCTGGATCTGTAACCAGATGTGTCCGAGCTTTTCTATCTGTCCAACACAAGCAGACTTGTTCAAGGGCACTCTGAGAACAGGGAGGAAAAGAATAGACCCTAGAGTGGTGATGGTGAATTTTTAGAGATCAAGTACCAAACTGCAACCCAAAACTCAGTTATTTATCACAAAGTGCAATTAAACCTGAATACTGAGGTTTTAGTTTAGGACAAACAACTCTACATTAACATCTTTTATCTTAAGAAAAAAAACACGATAATTTCATGCCATAGGTTCACCACCACTGCCCTAGATCCTAATTTGATCTCTCTCCCTTTTCCTGAGGCTTCTATCTAAACCCTGAGGCCAGGACAGCTGTCACACTTTGAAACAAGATACTCAGCCTCCACAGCTAAAGAAAGAATGTTATCTTGTCTGAGTTGAGCTGGCCAGAGAATCCTGGTAAATAGCTGGATTCAAATTCTTAAATCTACTACGGGTCAGTACGTCAGGGAGAAACATTACTGAGAAACTACAAAGCTCAAGCGCTCTAGGCGGCTCAAAATGCAGTAGACAAGTGTGGCCCAAGGACCCCCAAGGACCTTCCTGTTCCAGGTAAACACCTGCACGAGGCCTGCTTTAGACATAGGATTTCGAAAGAGCACTCTGGCTGCTGTACAGAAAATAGGCAAAGAGTAAACAGAATGAAAAGTTAGCTTGCTAGCATGCTGCAATAGAATGAAGATGCAGAGAACCTGGGTTCAATCCCCAGTACCAAAAAATAAATAAATAAAAAAGATCTGGGCCTGAAGTAAGATTCTGTAGGACAGACGGTGGAGATTCAAGAGAATATGATACAGGCAGAGCTAATAAGAATGCCACAGTGGCACACAGACGTCAGTTTGTGACAGCAGGATGTGGAAATCACACTGATGACTGTCCCTAAGAAAAGATAAAACTCGATAGATGCCTACTATGGAATACTCTGTAGTTGTCATATGGAGCAAACAAATTCTACACAAACAAGAACTTAACAAAAAGGCATAGTGCTGAATGAAAAAGGAAACAGAACAGGATCATGAGTACTGTTAGCTTAACCCCCACCCCCCCAAGAGCCTAACTTCTATTTTAGGTTTAAAGCCAGCTAACTTTCTCCTTCCATCCCTCATTCCATTTCTGGCTCAAGTTCTGCTCCCTGTCCCAGGCCTACAACCTTCAGCCCTTCCTCTTGGGGGCAGGCTAAAGTCTCTACTTCAGGGAACACTCCCCCACACACCCCGCCATACTGCTGTACTTGTCCTGTTAATGAACCTTTCTGCCTCAATAGGTCTCCTGGTCTTAAATCAACCTAACGAGTACAATGTCATCTCAGTCCATTAAAAATACATATATAACAAAACCAAGGACAAAGATCATATGATCATCTCAATAGATGCAGAAAAATCTTTCAACAAAGTCCAGCACCTATTCATGATAAAAATCCTACAGAAAATTGGAATAGATGATCTTTATCTCAATCTGATAAAAGCCATCTATGACAAACCAACAGCCAATATCATACTAAATGGACAAAAACTGAAAGCTCTCTCTCTAAAATCAGGAACAAGACAAGGATGTCCACTGTCTCCACTCTTATTCAATATAGTCCTGGAAACTGGCCAAAGCAGTTAGACAAGAGAAAGAAATAAAAGAAATAACGATAGGAAAGGAAGAAGTTAAATTATCATTATTTGCAGATGACATGATACTCTATATAGAAGACCCCAAAACTCCACTAAAAAAACTGCTAGATTTAATAAGCAAATTCAGTAGTATAGATGGATATAAAGTCAACATTCAAAAATCAATAGCCTTCCTATACATGAATAACAAACTCACTGAGAGAGAAATTAGGGTAAAAACACCTTTCACAATAGCATCCAGAAAAATGAAATACCTAGGAATCAATCAAAGGATGTAAAAGACCTCTACATTGAAAAGTACAGTACTCTGAAAAAGGAGATTGAAGAGGACATCAGAAAATGGAAAGATATCCCTTGCTCTTGGGTAGGAAGAACCAATATAGTGAAAATGGCCATACTTCCAAAATTGTTATACAGATTTAACGCAATTCTGATCAAAATTCCAACAGCATATCTCACAGAATTAGAGAAAACAATCCTAAAATTCATTTGGAACCGGAAGAGACCTAGAACAGCAAAGGCAATTCTGGGCAACAAAGGCAAGGCAGGGGGCATCACAATCCCTGACTTGAAATTATAATAGTGTGGTACTTAAAATAGTGTGGTACTGGCTAAAAAACAGACCTGATGATCAGTGGAACCAGTTAGAAGATGCAGAAACAACTCCAGACATACTAAGCCACCTTATCTTTGACAAAGGTGCTAAACACATTCACTGGAAGAAAGACAGCCTCTTTAATAAATGGTGCTGGAAAAACTGGCTGTGCACATGCCAAAGATTAAAATTAGACCCATATCTTTCACTGTGCACTAAACTAAATTCAAAATGGATTAAAGATCTAAATATTAAAACAGAAACAATAAATCTGTTGGAAGGCAGAATAGGTAAAACTCTTGAAGACATTGGTGTAGGCAAAAACTTTATGAATGAAACCGTGATCGCACAGGAAATATCACAAAGAATCAACAACTGGAATCTAATCTTATTAAAAAGCTTTTGCACAGCAAGAGAAACCACCAACAGAGTGAAGAGACAACCCACAATGTGGGAAAAAAATGTCTGCCAGCTGTTCCTCAAAGGATTACTATTGAGAACATATAAAGAACTAAAAAAATCAAATCTTGGGCCGGTGAGATGGCTCAGCAGCATAAGAGCCTGCCTGGCAAGTGCGAGGTCCTGAGTTCAACTCCCGGTACCCACATATGAAAAAAGGGCCGGTGATACTGCTCAGTGGCACGGGAACCTGCTGGCACACAAGGTCCTGAGTTTGACCCCTGGTACCCACCAAAAAAAAGAGAAAAAAATCAGATCTCCCTAATTTAAAGACCCAATCAAAAAATGGGCATCTGAGATGAATACACACTTCTCAGATGAAGAAATACAAACAGCAAATAAATATATGAAAAAATGTTCAGCATCATTGGTCATTTGAGAGATGCAAGTTAAAACAACACTGAGATTCCATCTCATCCCAGAAGGAATGGCTACTGTCAAGAAATCAACCAATAACAAATGCTGAAGGGCCGGTGAGATAGCTCAGTGGCATAAGCGCCTGCCCGGCAAGTGCAAGGCCCTGAGTTTGACTCCAGGGACCCACATAGAGGAAAAAAAGGGGCCGGTGATATCACTCAGTGGCACAAGTGCTTGCTGGCAAAGCGCGAGGTCCTGAGGTCGACTCCTGGTACCCACGTTAAAAAAAAAAAATGCTGAAGCAGCTGTGGGGAAAAAGGAGCCCTTCTCCACTGTTGGTGGGAGTGTAGACTGGTGCAACCACTGTGGAAATCGGTGTGGAGATTCCTCAGAAAACTAGGGTTGGAGGTCCCATTTGACCCAGCTATTCCCCTTCTGGGTATTTTCCCAGAAGAATTAAAAACACCACACGACAGTGATATATGTGCACCCATGTTTATAGCAGCACAATTTGTAATAGCTAAATCTTGGAAACAACACAAAGGCCCATCAACCGAGGAATGGATAAAAAAGATGTGGTCTTTTTATACAATGGAGTACTACTAAGCCATAAAGAAGGATAAAGTGGAGACTTTTATAGGTAAATGGATGCAACTCGAGACCATACTCATAAGTGAAATAAACCAGACGCACATGTGTAAACATCGCATTGTCTCCCTAGTGTGAGAAGCTGAAAGATCCAAAATGCACAATAAGATCCAAAATAAGATCCAAAATGTATAATACATATTGTAAAATGGGAAGAAACTGTTCAAAAGGAAAGAGAAACTGGGGTGGGTGAATGGGAAAAGAAGGAAGAGAAAAGCAAAAAAACCAAAAAACAAAACAAAACAAAAATATATATATAAAGATAGTTAAGATAGATGTACTACTAATTTCTCTTAGTTGATTGAAAATAAAGTTTTGTGCTAATATTGTTTGGGCAATTGAATGCCGATATCTTGTACTCTGAGTAACTAATTTAAAGATAACAATACACAATGTATTAACCATTGTTATCCTATTATGTTGTTTTGAAATTTTGTTCTATTTTTTCTCTTTAAAATAAAAATTTAAAAAAACATAAAAATACATATATAAACGAACTGTACTCCTCTTCAAAGGATTCATAAATATTTAAGGACAAACCAACTTGCTCCCATGGTTTCCTCTGGGAGGAAAGGGACGGAAGTGCAGATAGAGGAAACAGAACTGAGACAGATGTCTGTGTGCTACAAACAAACTAAAGGGATTTATAAGGTGGTGATGTTTCTACATTTAAGCAAAGTGGCAGAACACTGACTCTAAGTAGACCTGGAAAGGACAAGTATGTGTGTTTTAATTCCAGACTAATCATTAATAAACAAAAGAGCCAGGCGTGGTGACACACACCTGTAATTTCAGGTACGTGGGAGACTGAGACAGGAGGATCGCAAATCCAAGGCCAGCCTGGGAAATTTAGTGAGACCCTGTCTCAAAATTAAAATAAAATAAAATACAAAGAGCTGGGGGTTTAGCTCACTGGTAGAGTGCTCGCCTAGTATGTACATGGCTCTGGGTTCAGTCTCCAGGATCAAAACAGACAAAAATCCATATCCATGGTAGTCCATAAATTTGAGACTCTAAGCATTCAAATAATCCCAAAGAACAGAGGCACAGAGAATGAATAATGAAAAGGTAGACCTAAATATAACCATATCAATAAATGTTTATGGTCTAAACACTCCTATTAAAAGACAATGAGAGTTGATAAAAAACCAATACCCTACTAGTATATGCTACGTACAAGGGACACTCTCTAAATAAATACGTATATAGAATGAAAATTAATGGATAAAAAATTATACCATGCAATCAGGAAACATGACAGCTGGAGTGGCTATTTTAATTTCAGATAAACAGACTTCAAAACAAAGAGTATTTCTAGAGATAAAAAGAGATACTTCACAATGACAAAAATTCAAATTACTAGGAAGACATAATTACCCGTTTTATGTACTTAATAATAGAGCCTCAAAGTACTCAAAGCAACCACTGATGGAATTAAAGGGAAAACAGACATTTTACAACCTTAGAAAATTTTGAGACTTCCTAGCAATCAATACAACTATTATATAAAAATTTACAAAAGACACAACTGATCTGAATTACACTACTGGCCACCTTGCTCTGGTAACTAATATTTATGAAACATTAAATCTAACACACAGGATATACATTCTTCTCAATGTGCACACTGAGCATTCACCATGAGAGCGCCTATGCTGGGCCATGAGCCTTAAACTTTTATTAAATGGATGAAATCGCAACGTTTTCTTTGTCCACACTGGAAATAAATTAGAAACCAATGACAATAAATAATCAAAGAACAAAGTTAAAGAACCCACAAATATCTTGAAATTAAATATTTTCTACATAACTCATAGGTCAAAAATGAAATCACGAGGGAAGTTTTGAAAATATTTTTGAGTAACAAAAGTATACATTGAAATGTGGGGATGCAGTTAAAGCAGTACTTAAAAGAAAACTTAAAACTATAATTGCTTATATTAGAAAAGAAGCTGTAAAACCAGTAACAAGATCATTTAAGACACCTTAAAAAGAACAAAGTAAACCAAACAAGGAAAAATAAGAGAAATCCATTAACTAGAAAATAAACTAGCCAGATTGGGTGGGGGCACATGCCTGTAATCCCAGAATCCTAGCACTCTGGGAGGCTGAGTCAGGACCAAAAGTTTGAGCTCTGCCTGGTCAACTTACTGTCTCAAAATAAAAAAGAAAATGAAAGGGCTGGGGATGCTCAGTGCAATGACCCTGAGTCTAATCCCTATTGTAAAAAACAACAGAAAAACTGGTAAAACTTCTAGACAATAAGGAGAAAACCTTTGTAATTAAGGGAGGAGAAGGCTTCTTAAATAGGGCAAAAAAAGCAAGAAACATAAATGGAAAAAAATTAATGGTAAGTTTCAAATGTCTGCTCTTTAAAAGACATTAAGATCTGAGCATAGTGGCGCATGCCTGTAATCCCAGCACTAGGGAGGCTGAGGCAGGAGGATCACCATGAGTTTGAGGTCAGCCTGAGCTACATAGTGAGACCTTCACTCAAAAAAAAAAAAAAAAAGACATTAAGAAAATGAAAAGCGTATTCATCTCAGATGTCCATTTTTGAATTGGGTCTTTGAATTTGGGGTGTCTGATTTTTTTCAATTCTTTGTATGTTCTAGATAGAAGTTCTTTGTCTGAGGGACAATTAGCTAAAAATTTTTCCCACTAAATGGCAAATAAATATATGAAAAAATGTTCAACATCATTGGTCATTTGAGAGATGCAAATTAAAACAACACTGAGATTCCATCTCACTCCAGAAATAATGGCTACCATCAAGAAATCAACCAATAACAAATGCTGGAGGGGCTGTGGGGAAAAAGAAGCCCTTCTCCACTGTTGGTGGAAGTGTAGACTGGTGCAACCACTGTGGAAATCAGTGTGGAGATTCCTCAAAAAACTAGGAGTAGAGGTCCCATTCCACCCAGCTATTCCCCTTCTGGGTATCTTCCCAGAAGAATTAAAAACATCATACCGCAGCGATATATGTGCACCCATGTTTATAGCAGCACAATTTGTAATAGCTAGATCTTGGAAACAACCCAAATGCCCATCAACCAAGGAATGGATAAAAAAGATGTGGTCTTTTTATACAATGGAGTAATACTCAGCCATAAGGAAGGATAAACTGGAGACTTTTATAGGTAAATGGATGCAATTTGAGACCATATTCATGAATGAAATAAATCAGACTCACATGTATAAACATCGTATTGTCTTCCTGGTGTGAGAAACTGAAAGAGTAAATAAGGTCTAAAATGTACAATAGATATTGTGAAATGGGAAGAAATTGTTCAGAAGGAGAAAGGAACTAAGATGGAGGAAAGGGGAAAGGATGGACAGGAAAAGGGAAAAAATGCAAGTCAGTTATACTATTAGTGTCTCTTAGTTCATTGAAAAGGAAGATTTGTGCTAATATCGATGGGAGAAATTTTTATGCCCATGTCTTGTACTCTAAGCAACTACTTTAAAGATAACAACATGCAATGTTTAACTAGTTATTCTCCTAGTATTTTGTTATGAAATTTTGTTTTACCTTTTTTCCATAAAAGAAAAGAAAATGAAAAGCAAACCACGGAGTGGGGAGAAATATTTAAACACATACAGCAGACAAAGAATACAATCGTATTCAGAATACATTTTTTAAAAAATACAATTCATAGCCAGACGTGGTGATTGGTGCATGCCTGTAATCCCAGCACTTGGGAGGCTGAGGCAGAAGGATCACTGAGAATTCAAGGCCAGCCTGGATTGCACAGCAACAACAAAAAATTCATTAATAAGACAATCTAATTTTTTTTAATGGGTAACAGATATTTAACAGATACTTTACAAAAGATGATATACAAAATGGCCAATAAGCAGAGAAACAGATGCTCAATGCTATTATTTATAAATGATGAATAAAATTCATAAATTAAAATGTGACTTTTTTTTTTTTTTTTTTTTTGAGACAGGGTCTCGCTATGCAGTTCAGGCTGGCCTGGACTCACTATGGAGCCCAGGCTGGCCTCGAACTCAATGTGATCCTTCTGCCTCAGCCTCCTGAGTGCTGGGATTACAGGCCTGCACCACTACACCCAGCTAAAATGAGACATTATTATACAACTATTAAATCAGCTAAAAAGAAAAAGACATCCTCACATATTGCTGGTGTGAATATAAAAGGACACTACTTCGGAAAACAGGCAGTTTCTTAAAAAGTTCACCATACTCCTGCCATGTGACCCAACCAACCTAGCATGGCAAACACTCTTGTAGGTATTTATGAAGTGAAATGGAAACATCTGTTCATATAAGACTCAAGCATGACTGGGCATAGTGGCACACACCTGTGATTCCAGCACTCTGGAAGCCTGAGACAAGAGGATCTCACTTTCAAACCCAAACTGGGCAATTTAGTAACTGAGACCCTGAGTCACAATAAAAAAAAAAAAAAAAAAAAAAAAGGGCTAGGGGATGTAGCTCAATGTGAAGGTCCTGCATTTAATCTCCAGTACCTCACACATGCACACACACACACACACACACGTCATACATGAGGGAAATGTAAATCAAAATTACCCTGATTCCATCTTACCAAGTCATAGCAGCTATCAGCAAGAACACACGAACGCATCTGTACATCCGTACATACACACATACGTAAATGCTGGCGAGGACAGGGGCTCTCTGACACTGCTGGTGGGAATGTAGGCTAGTATGGCCACTACAGAAAACAATGTGAAGGTTCCTCCAAAAACTAAAAATAGAATTACCATTTGATCCAACTACACCTATCCATGGAATACACCCAAAGGAAATAAAATGAGCATACCTCAGGGACCTCTGCACTGTGGTACAATGTACAATAGCCAAGATACAAACTAGGTGCCCATGAACAAATGAAAATGTGGTGAATATACACAATGGAGTATTACTGGCCATAAAAAAGAATGAAATTTTATCATTTGTAAAATACTGGAGGGCCGGTGAGATAGCTCAGCAGTGTAAGCGCCTGCCTGGCAAGCACGAGGTCCTGAGTTCGACTCCCAAAACCTACATATGAAGAAAGGGCCAGTGATATCGCTCAGTGGCATGGGCGCCTCCTGGGGCGCGAGGACCTGAGGTCGACCCCCAGTACCCCCCAAAGAAAAACAAAAAAAAGAAAGGAGACTATTATTTTGTAATGGCAAATTTATGGAAATTTCATAGCAGAAATTAGAAATCAATTAGTAGCCTCTGCCCAAGCTCATGCTGCCTGTCACATAGTTAGACTCAGCTACCTTGACTGCCACGCCAGCTATAACTCGGAGACGGTCTGACCCAGCCTTATCCGACAGCTGCACTACCTGTACTTTCCAGCCTATAAACATATTGTTCTGCTTGCCTCTTCCAGGAAATTTCCACCTAGGACAGAATAACCCAGTCAAGGACATGCTCGCCTGATTTCACCCGCCCGCTCAGATAGTCCCCACCCTAGCAGAGCCCGCCCAGAACAAATCTGCCTGACAACATATGCCTTAACCTATGTAACCAATCATATAATAACCTGCAGTCAGCTTTGTATTTCCGGCTTGCAAAAATGTATTTAAGCTAAACTCTAAGCTGACTCTACGCTGATGATTTGAGACCTGGTTTCTCATCAGCCCACTAACGTAATAAAGGTTGCCTTCCAACTCCTCAGGTGCAAAGAGTCTTCCATTTGGTTTGATATCAGATTTCTGCAACAATTTGACAAGAAGAAAGGAAGCAGGGAGAGGGGGTGTAAGTGCAGGTAACAGGGGGCAGGAATACGATCAAAATACATTACACACATTGAAACCCTCCCCCCAAAAATGTCAAAGTAGGGGTGATGGGGGAAAATGATTAAAGTTTGACAGGCCTACATACAAATCTGCCCAAAAATCGAGGAGGGGGTGCACACCTGTAATCCCAGCACTCAGGAGGCAGAAGTAGGAGAATTGCACCCTGGACTACATAGCGAGACCCTGTCTCAAAATAAATACTTTTTTAAAAAAATTTGGGTGTAGCTTATAAAATTTTTAAAAATCTGCCAAAATGAAACCCATTAATCTGTACAACCAAGATGCACTGCTGAGGGGAGCCTCAAGATGGCGGATGAGTAAGAAGCAGGCAACGAAACTCTCTCTAAAAGTTACCATTGGAACACGAGAAAATAGCGACCCGGAAAGCGCAGGAGGGGGGGAGATGCCTCCCCGAAACCCAGAGAAGTTCTGAAGCGCAATCTGGGACCCCCAGCACCAGTGACGGGTGACTTCTAACAAAGAAGACGGAAAGAAGGAGCAGACCGCGCGCGTGCACCTTCTAATATCCCGGGAGTTGGAGCGCCGCGGAGGCTCAATTCTACGGACACACGGTGGCAGCTGGCGCCCAGGGAGCCCCCACGGAGGATCCTGAGACAGCGGCGGGGCAGGGGAGCGGCGGAGAACGGCGCTGACCGGCGGTGAGTGTCTCTCAGCCACAGCTGCCCCGCGCCAGAGAGTGACCGGCCGGGCGCCATTGTGGGGGGTGTGGCGAAACTCAGAGCGGCTCGGAAACTGCTCTGGGAACTTGTGCTCCGGACAGGGCAGCACAGGGCCTCTCAATTGAGCCCACGAAAGTGTGCTGAGGTCAGCAGGCGAACGAGACTGGACTCACAGCCACACCTGTCCCGCGCCAGAGAGCGACTGGCCCGGCGCCATTGTGGGGGGGCGTGGCGAAAAACCAGAGCGGCGGGAACCAGTGCAGGAAATCCGCGCTCGGACAGCGCGCTGAGCCTCTCAGGCCCAGGGACCGTGAAAGGGCGCTGAGAGCGGAGGCGAGCTAGACTGGTCTCTACCTGAAAGTACGCGCCTCTGCTCACCGCCCGCCAGAGGGCGCTCCTGGCTTACTGGGACGGACCTGCACAGAACAGGTAGCTGCCTACAACAAAGTCAACACCTGGAACTGATTCTTTTTAATTTTTTTTTTTCTTATTTTTATTTTTTTTTATTATTATTATTTTTTTCTTCTCACTGATTTGTTTTTTGTTCTGGCGAAGGGTTTTTTTTTTTTGTTTTTGTTTTGTTTAGTTTTGTTTTTTGGTGGGGTTTTATTTTTGATCTGTCTGTTTTATTGCTTTTATCTTCGTTATTGTTTCTGTATGTGTATTTGCTCTTTCCTTCATTATTCTCTCTGGTTTTTTATATGAGTGTAAACAGTGCCTCTAACTTCTTTGTGATTGTGGTCGTGATCTGTTCTTCCTTTTATCACTTCCTTCTCTTTTTACCACCTGTTCTCTGCACTAGTGTCCCAATTTTAGTGGGATCCCTCTTGGTCCTCTAACCTTACATCTAATTCCTTCCTCTTCTCCCAATACTCTATTTCCTCCTTAACTCATTTTAAATTTAAACTCCTTAGGGAAAAATTGACATACATAGGACTTGTATACTGCATATAATTTTTCTGGTGTGTTTTAGATTTTGTTATATAACCGCAACTCTATACAGCTAAAAGTGGTAAATAACTGGTTAGCTCAGTCTGTCATTTTCTAGGCTGTGTTTGATGCTTTAGTTAACATTATAGCCAAATGTGAAATAATTGTTCTAAACATCTTTCCTTCCTGATATTTCATGATTGAGATTGACTAAGGGACACAGAAAATACAGTGGCACAGTACCAAAGAATCAAGGACTGGGCCAAACAGGTAGCAACTTCGCATACCCAACGAATTGAAGAGGTAGGATCTGGCAGAAAGCTCAAAACACAAAAGCAAGCTCCACTTGGAAGATACTGCAGAGAAGTAGTCATCTTCTAAAGATCTTAAACACTAGCAATAAAGTAACCTACTATAGGTAATTTGCAAACATCACCCCAGGAATTAAAGAAAGAAAACATGAGACGTCACTTAAACAAGATGCAACCCCACACATCCAATTCACCAAAGGCAAACCTAGGGAGCAACGAGGTGGGACAATCCGAAAGCCACCCACCTGGCCTATCTGAAGTGGTAACAACAAAGCAACTGAATGAGGTTCTGGAAAAAATTAAAACAGAAATAATCTCACAGATAACTGCAGAGATAATGTCTACAACGAAGACCATGCTTAAGGACACTATAGCTGATACAGACAAAAAAATAGATGAACTTAAGAAAACTATAGAAACCATGAATGCTCAGCATAGGAAAGAAATGGAATCCATAAGGCAGATTCAAACAGATATCCAAGAGATAAAAAATTCCATTGAAAGTATTTGTAGCAGAATAAGCCAATGCGAGGACAGGATCTCAGATATAGAAGATAGGCTTGCAATTAGTGATCATGAAATGGAAAAATTCTTAAAAATAGCAAGGGACCATGAAAAATCAATTCAGCAGCTGCTAGATGACTCAAAGATAAACAACTTAAGAATAATTGGAATAAATGAAAAAGCAGGAGATAACATCAACGACATTAAAACCTTGTTCAAAGACATAATCAGGGAGAACTTTCCTGGAAGAGAAAAGGAATTTGACACCTCTATAAGTGAAGCTTTCAGAACCCCAACTAGACACGATCAAAAAAAAACTTCAGCCAGACATATTATAGTCAAGATCCCAGAAATTCAACAGAAGGGCAGAATCTTAAAAGCTGTTAGGGAGAAGAGACAAATCACCTATGAAGGAAAACCCATCAGAATCACAGCTGACTTTTCAGCACAAACCCTCAATTCAAGAAGAGCTTGGAATGATGTATTGCAAGCTCTAAAGGAAAATAATTTTCAGCCCAGATTGATGTACCCTGCAAAACTATCTTTCAAAATTGATGGAGAAATAAAATACTTTCATGACAAAGAACATCTGAGAAAATTTATGACCACCAAACCAGCACTCCAAAACGTTCTGAAGGACATTCTAGAAAGAGATAGGAACCCCAACAGAAGGAATCCACCAGGCAGGGCAAATAATTAAATAGCCGGAAAGCGGAAAAACAAAGAGTGGGAACCAACAACAGGAAAATATCATGACAAGTCAATACATATCAGTTTTAACCATCAATGTTAACGGTCTCAATTCACCAATCAACAGGCACAGACTGGCGAAATGGATCAAGAAGCAAGATCCAACAATATGCTGTATACAAGAAACACATTTAATTCAGAAAGAAATTCATAGACTGAAAGTCAAAGGATGGAAAACAATACTCCATGCCACAGGAACCCAGAAAAAAGCAGGGGTAGCTATTCTTTTTGCAGACAAAGTGAACTTCAAGCCAAGAAGGATTCAGAGAGATAAAGACGGTCATTACATCCTTGTAAAGGGAACAATCCAAGAGGAAGAGATAACGATCATAAATATATATGCGTCAAATGCCAATGCACCCAGCTATATAAAACAAGTACTAAAGGACATGAAAAATCAAATAAGCACTAATACAATTATATTGGGAGATCTCAATACTCCACTGTCACAAAAAGATAGATCAACTGGACAGAAAATCAATAATGAAATAGTAGAACTGAACCAAACTTTTGAACAAATGGACTTAGTAGATGTCTACAGAGTGTTCCATCCCACAACATCAGAATACACATTTTTCTCAGCTGCACATGGGACGTTCTCCAAAATAGACCACATACTAGCTCATAAAACCTGCTTAAGTAAATGCAAAGGAATTGAAATTATCCCATGCATATTATCAGACCATAGTGCAATGAAATTGGAAATCAATGGCAAAAGATCCCACAAAAACTCCCTAAACACATGGAAATTAAACAGCATCCTCCTGAACAACCAATGGGTCACAGATGAAATTAAAGAAGAAATTAGTCACTTTCTACAACTGAATGATAATGACAGTACAACATACCGGAACTTATGGGATACAATGAAAGCAGTCCTAAGAGGGAAATTTATAGCATTAAACACTTATATCAGGAAAATAGAGCAAGCGCAAATAAACAACTTAAGGGTGAACCTCGAGCTTCTAGAAAAAGAAGAGCAGGTTAAGCCAAAAGCCCGTACAAGGGAGGAAATTATAAAGATCAGAGCAGAAATTAACGTATTGGAGAATAAAAAAACAATACAAAGAATCAATGAAGCAAAAAGTTGGTTCTTTGAAAGAATAAATAAGATTGACAAACCCTTATCCAACCTTATTAAAAAAAGAAAAGAAAAGACTCAAATCCATGCAATTGAAAATGAAAAGGGTGATATCACGACGGACCCTGCAGAAATCCAGAAGATCATCTATACCTATTTTGAAAATTTATATTCTACTAAGATGGAAAATGCAGAAGAAATGGACAGATTCCTAGATTCGTATGAATTACCAAAGCTGAATCAAGAAGATTTAAAAATCCTAAATAAACCAATATCAGCCAGTGAAATTGAAGATGTAATTAAAAACCTCCCAACAAAGAAAAGCCCAGGCCCTGATGGATTCACTGCCGAATTCTACAAGAAATTTAGAGAAGAGCTAACGCCCCTACTTCTCAAACTTTTCAATGAAATTGAAAGGGAAGCAATACTCCCAAATTCATTCCTGGAAGCAAGCATTACCCTGTTACCAAAACCAGAGAAGGACCCAACTAAGAAAGAGAACTACAGGCCAATCTCCCTAATGAACATAGATGCAAAAATCCTTAATAAGATACTGGCAAACAGAATCCAACAAATCATCAAGAAGATTATACACCATGACCAAGTTGGATTCATCCCAGGGATGCAGGGATGGTTCAACATACGTAAATCAATAAATGTAATACAGCATATTAACAGAACCAAAGACAAAAATCACATGATCATCTCAATAGATGCAGAAAAAGCTTTTGACAAAGTCCAGCACCTTTTCATGATAAAAACCCTACAGAAAATTGGAATAGAGGGTCTTTATCTCAATCTGGTAAAAGCTATCTATGACAAACCAACAGCCAATATCATACTAAATGGCCAAAAACTGAAAGCCTTCCCTCTAAAATCAGGAGCAAGACAAGGATGTCCACTGTCCCCACTCTTATTCAACATAGTTCTGGAAACTTTAGCCAGAGCGATTAGACAAGAGAAAGAAATAAAAGGAATAATGATCGGAAAGGAAGAAGTTAAATTATCATTATTTGCAGATGACATGATACTCTACACAGAAGACCCCAAAAACTCCACTAAAAAACTGCTAGATTTGATAAGCAAATTCAGTAGTGTAGCTGGATACAAAGTCAATACTCAAAAGTCAATAGCCTTCCTGTACACAAATAACAAACTTACTGAAAGAGAAATTAGGGAAACAATACCTTTCACAATAACATCCAAAAAAATGAAATACCTAGGAATCAACCTCACGAAGGATGTAAAAGACCTCTATACTGAAAACTACAGTACTCTGAAAAAGGAGATTGAAGAGGATATCAGAAAATGGAAAGATATCCCTTGCTCCTGGATAGGAAGAACCAATATAGTGAAAATGGCCATACTTCCAAAATTGTTATACAGATTTAATGCAATTCCAATCAAAATTCCAACAGCATATCTCACAGAATTAGAGAAAACAATCCTAAAATTCATTTGGAATCAGAAGAGACCTAGAATAGCAAAGGCAATTCTGGGCAACAAAGGCAAGGCAGGGGGCATCACAATCCCCGACTTGAAATTATACTATAAAGCTACTGTGATAAAAACAGTGTGGTACTGGCAAAAAAACAGACCTGAAGATCAATGGAACAGATTAGAAGATGCTGAAACAACCCCAGACATACTAAGCCACCTTATCTTTGACAAAGGTGCCAAACACATTCGCTGGAAGAAAGATAGCCTCTTTAATAAATGGTGCTGGAAAAACTGGCTCTACACATGCCGAAGATTAAAACTAGACCCATATCTTTCACCATGCACTAAACTAAATTCAAAATGGATCAGAGACCTAAATATTAAAACAGAAACATTAAATCTGCTGGAAGGTAGGATAGGTAAAACCCTTGGAGACATTGGTGTAGGCAAAGACTTTATGAATAAAAACTCAACCGCACGGGAACTATCCCAAAGAATCAATAACTGGGATCTCATCTTTTTAAAAAGCTTTTGCACAGCAAGAGAAACCACCAACAGAGTGAAGAGACAACCCACAATGTGGGAAAAAATGTTTGCCAGCTGTTCCTCAGACAAAGGATTACTATCGAGAACATATAAAGAACTCAAAAAAATCAGACCTCCCAAATTTAAAGACCCACTCCAAAAATGGGCATCTGAGATGAATACACATTTCTCAGATGAAGAAATACTAATGGCAAATAAATATACAAAAAAATGTGCAACATCACTAGTCATTCGAGAGATGCAAATTAAAACAACACTGAGATACCATCTCACCCCAGAAAGAATGGCTACTATAAAGAAATCAACTAATAACAAATGCTGGAGGGGCTGTGGGGAAAAAGGAACCCTTCTCCACTGTTGGTGGGAGTGTCGACTGGTACAGCCACTGTGGAAGTCAGTGTGGAGATTCCTCAAAAAGCTAGGGTTGGAGGTCCCATTTGACCCAGCTATTCCCCTTCTGGGCATCTTCCCAGAAGAATTAAAAACATCATACCACAGCGATATATGTGCACCCATGTTTATAGCAGCACAATTTGTAATAGCCAGATCTTGGAAACAACCCAAATGCCCATCAACTGAGGAATGGATAAGAAAGATGTGGTATTTTTATACAATGGAGTACTATTCAGCCATTAAGAAGGATAAACTGGAGACTTTTATAGGTAAATGGATGCAACTCGAGAAAATACTCATAAGTGAAATAAACCAGAAGCACATGTGTAAGCATCATATTGTCTCTCTAGTATGAGAAACTGAAAGAGTATATAAGATCCAAAATGTACAATAGACATGGTGAATCAAAAAGAAACTGGTCAAAAGGAAAGAGAGACTGGAATAAGGAAAAGAAAGAAGGGAAAGGGAAAAAAAATTGTATATATATATATAAGATGGTTAAGATAGATACACTACGATTTTTACTTAGTTCATTGAAGAGTAAGGTTTGTGCCAATAATGTTTGGATAATTAAATGCTAATGTCTGGTGTCCTGAATAACTAACTTAAAGATAGTAATACGCAATGTATTAACCATTCTTACCCTCCTATTATGTTGTTTTGAAAATTTGTTCTTCTTTTGATTTGTTTTGTTTTTTCTTCTCTTTAAAATAAAATTAAAAAAAAAAAAAAAAAAAAAAAGATGCACTGCTAAAAATTGTGGAGAAGCTGGGCATGGTGGCATCTGTCTGTAATTCCCAGTACTTGGGAGGCTGAGGCAGGAGGATCACTAAGAGTTTGAAGTCAATCTGGGCTACATAATAAGTTCAAGGCTAGCCTCAACTACACAGTGAGATCCTGCCTCAAAACAAACAAACAAACAAACAAAAGAAAAACAAAAAAATAGGGAAAAAATTTGTTATCTAAAATGTGATGGTTTCAGAGATGCATACATATATCAAGGCTGCTCGCAATGTACACTTTAAATAAGGACAGTCTGTAATTACATTAATAAAGATATGAAAAAGTTTAATAGAAGACATCACACTGTAGCAATGCATACCCATATTCATAGCAACACAATTCACAATAGCTAAATAGTAGAAACAGCCTAGATGCCCATCAACAGATGAATGGATAAAAAAAATATACACAATGGAATGTTATCTGGCCATAAAGAAGAATGAAATCATGTCATTCTCAGGAAAATGGTTGGAACTGAAGACCATCATGTTAGAACCGTAATACTAAGCAAAATAAGTCAGACACAAGAAGTTACATGTCACATGATTTCTCTTACATAAGAAACCTAAAATACAAATAAATAAATGAATAAAATAAAGGAGTGGCAGGGAAGAAGGTAGACTTTTTGGAAATGGAGAAGGGGATCAGGGTGAGGGGAGAGGTAAGGGAAAGGAGGGTAAAGGAACAGAAATGATCAAGATACTTTGGTTTGGTTTGGTTTGATTTTGGTTTTTTGAAACAGTCATCTTGCTGTGTAGCCCACACTGGCCTCAAATTCACTATGTAGCCCAGGCTGGCCTCGAACTTGTGGCAATCCTCCTGCCTCAGCTTCCCGAGTGCTGGGATTACAGGCCCGTGCCACTACGCTCAGCTCAAAATGTTTTATATGCATGTACCTCACTCTTTTGTTTACAAATATACAATAAAAGAAAAAAATTGGTTAATGGTAATTGGCGGTTTTGTAGGGTCAAAATCCACCATCCCAAACAATGGTGACAAGCTTTATTCAATAAAGATTTAATCGTACCAACAGGCCATTAACAGCCAAGTGATCCCTTTTGAGTAACTCTCTGTAGAGGAATTGCTTTACTATCAATGGAAGACTTAAAATACCCATATCCCCTCTCAACGAATACACATGAAAAATCCACAGGAAATAAATCCATAGTAACTATGATCAGCATGATTGATATATTGGAGGTTAAGTAAAGATTCTTAGAGTCCCTCCCTCCAGGTCTCTGCCTTTTGTTTTTATGAGACTAAATTAAAACAATTCTCATGTATTTTACGCTATCTACATATCATTCTGTGGCATTTGATTATTTGTTGAAAAGCAAATTAATTTCAAATTTCCCTGAAAAGTTTTGTTATGAGATAATGACTATCATAAGTGACTTTATGGGGCCTGGCACATGCCTATAATCCCAGCGGTCAGGAGGCTGAGGCAGGAGGATCACCCCACGGCCAGACTGAACTACCTAGCGAAACCCTGTCTCAAAAAACAGAACAAGGGGCCGGTGAGATGGCTCAGCCGCATAAGCGCCTGCCCGGCAAGCGCAAAGTCCTGAGGTCGACTCCAGAACCCACATTAAAAAAAAAAAAAAATTGTAAATGACTTTATAATTTGCCATCACCAGTGTGGCAAGTTTTAGCTTCTGACCCCAAGAAAAATTCAGCCTAGTTATTTAACTCTTCTGCTCAGAAAGATTTTTTTAAAACCCTATAGATCGTTTTTCTACCATTTCATTAGAAAAGTATTTTAGATTATATTAGTATCCTTGGTAGATTTCTTTAATGCTACCTGCCTTTAAAATCTAGTGTTCTTGGGCTGGTGAGATGGCTCAGCGGCATAAGCGTCTGCCTGGCAAGCATGAGGTCCTGAGTTCGACTCCTGGTACCCACATAAAAAAAAAAAAAATCTAGTGTTCTCCATGGTTTCATTCTCTATTCTTCTAGTCTCTCTCTCACCATTGGTCTTGAACTTCACAATCTCCTACGAAGCTAGTTAAAAATAAGGATTCCCATGCCCCAACCCAGCAATCCCAATTCCGATTATGGATGGGAGCCCATTCATCTTTACATCTTTCTTGCCTTTTTTTTTTTTTTTAATCATTTTAAACATTAGTGTCATCTCCGTATCTTTTAACAGTTACCCCTAGGTGAACCAAGGTACACACTGAGAAACACTGCTTGAGCTGCCTTCCCTGGAAGGTCAACTGAATACTCATCTTGTGAAGGAAAGTACCATGTGTCCAATAATTTTTATACCTGTTGATTCTAAATTTCAGACCAGCTCTTCATCCATGTATATTTGTTCCAAATGTTGCTCCTCATTCAGAAATTCCTGGTTCAGTGAATGACTCCAACATGCATTTGCCATAGCCAGAAAGCCATGGACATCCTATATTCCTTCCTTTTGCCTCTCTCCTCACCTGAACCAACTCCCTGCAACCCTCCCTCCCCCATGCCAGTCATACAGAACTACTGGCTATCCTGTTCTTTTCTTTTAACTGTTCAAATGTTGTACTCTCCCGTGGAAAACCCATTCTCCTGTTGCAGCATAAGCAAAGAATCACCCACTGAGGCAGAAGATAAGACAAACAAGCTTTATTAGCCAGCAGACGACCCCCAGAACAGGATGGTTAAAGATTATAGAGGGGATGAGTTCGGGGCTGGGGAAACAGCCCAGCATCTCATTTGGCTTGGCTCGGCCACAGTTACGTGCCACTCCCTTACTTGGTCTGGCCTAACCGTGATTTCATACCTTTTCCTTATTTGGCCTGGCCAGCTACCCTAGAGACTTCCTCGATAGTGAGAGCGGTGAGGCATGGGGAGTGGCAGCTGATCAGCCTTCTGCACGACACCTGGAGCTGCTCAGAGTCAAAAGTTTACAGAGCTCAGGATTTTAAAATGGTGACCGAGAACAAAATGGTGTTAGTTCAGTTATCATGCAACGTTCCATTTCATTCCCCCCTCAAGGACACTCTTTCATCCGGAGGGGAAGATGTCCCTACAACCTTTTTTTAATTCTAGGGGTTGGTGCCTGGGATGTTCTGCTAAGACCATGAGCTGTATTTGATCTAACCCTGTGTGCAGGATCCATCAGACTAGGCCAGTCCTGATCGTAAAGGCTAGCAACGGTATTATTAGGGGGCCCACCAAACTGGTGAGCAGGGAAGTCAGCCAAGGGTTCCAGTTACACATTTGGGTGTACCAACCTTGGAAGGCTTGGCGATCTCACGTGCATTTGTCAAGGTGCTCCTGAACTTTGCTCAGGATTTCCTTAATGATCCCTGAATTACTGGCATAAAAACAACATTCTTTACCCAGGGCAGCGCATGACCTGCCCCGCTCCATAAGGAAGAGGTTTAGGCCCCTTCGGTTTTGTGATACTACCTCAGCCAGGGAGTTGACCTGGTCCTGTAACTGCTGAACTGCATGTTGAACCCCCAACAGATCTTCTTCAACTGTCTGGGCAATTCCTTGGATCCCATGGATCCCAGTCTCTATTTGGATTAGGGCGCTTACCCCCAAAGCAAATGAGCCAGTTAGTGAGGCTCCCAACAAAGCAGGAAGGAGAACAGGGGAGCTCCTTTTCCAGTTCAACTGATGGGCCGTTAGCTCCAACCCTTCTTCTCCTGCCAAGGTGGCTACTCTAGGGGGCAGGATGACCAGGCGACACACTCCCGAAGGGGGGCGTTGTGGGTTTAGACATTTAAACAATCCCTTGTCACACAGAAACCAGGACCCATCAGGAGCCCACACCGTTCGGGAAAGAGGCAGGGTAAAGTTACAGGGTGTCATTTGGGGACCAGGAGTGTTACCCTGTACACATTCTCATAGACATTTTTCTAAGAGAACTGACAGAATCAGGTTTTCTGGACAGCTCGTGTTGGTTTCAGTGGGTTTTTCAGGGGAGGCCAATCCTTCGTAATAGGGCGGCCTGGCTCAGATGCAGAGCCAGCAGTCCCAGGTGGCATCCGGCTGGGTGGTGGTTAGGATCCAGAAGACCCAGTCCAAAAGTTCGTAGACTCCCAAAGGAGTCGTTGGGGGAGGCACAGCTGGAGACGTCTCAGGAGCGGGGATGAGGATGTCAAGGAGAGGAGCACTAGGCCCTTGGGTGGGCTGGAGGGAAGCTTGTAAGGTCTTGCGGATGGTAAAAAAAGTCCCGTAATGGGGGTTGGTGATATACAGTCTCATTCACTAAGTCTTTCTAGAGAACCAGTACTGTTGCTGTGGGTGTAAGACCCTTAATCCTAATTGATTACAGAATCCTCAGCAACATTTGGCGGGGGGGATTTGGTACCATTTCACTTGGATAAATGGATCCTCCATGACCCAAGAGGACCCATCTGCATAGATTCTCAGTCTCACAGCCCCATCGGGGGGGCAGTGATACTCACTGTTAGAGACAATTCGCCTTAGCCCCTGAGCCCCCAGGGCAAAGATAGACTCCAGGCCTGCAGGGACGGGTTACAGTTCCCCACCCCCTGCCGAGTCCCAGAAAGAGTCCATCAGGCCATAGGTCGCAGACATTGACCTGGATTTCGAGAGGGCCAGTGCCTTCCCACTTAGTCTGGTTTAAAATGGTACCTCCATCAGTACAATCACAGTGAATCTGTGGGTTAGCTCCGCAGTGGTCACCCAGTTCCGAAGCATGAGGACGAGCAGGCAGAGCACAGTCTTGTCAGTCACTCTGAGGGTTGTTTTTGTTGAAGTTGTTGAGATCGGTGGGGTTGGCTTGTCGGGTGGAGTTGGCTGTGACCTGGTCCATCGCTTGACCCGCAAATGATGGATCCATGGAACAAGTCCTGCAACTTTAAGAGCAGTGGGAGTGGTTAGTACGACTTCATGGGGGCCCCCCACCTAGGCTGAAGGGGTTCGTCCTTCCAGCTCTTGACCAAAACTTTGTCCCCAGGCTGGAAAGGGTGCAAGGGTGTGTGTATGGGTATGGGGTGACGCTCCAAAAGAGTCCACTGCAGTTGCTCCAGGACCCGAGTGATCTCGTAGATGCACATGGAGATCAATTATTGCACCTTTATTGATCTTGGACAAATTACAGACTCATTCTCGCTCCCCTCCCCCCGGTAGAGAGGCCTAAAAGACCTTTCCTTGTGGAGGAGGTGGGAATGGGAGGCAATGGCTGAGGAAGTAAAAAGCCAGGAAAGGGGAGCTAGATAAAGAGTTGAGGGCCAGTGAGATAGCTCAGCGGCATAAGTGCCTGCCTGGCAAGCGCAAGGTCCTGAGTTCGACTCCCGGAACCCACATACGAAAAAAGGGCCGGTGAGATAGCTCAGCAGTGTAAGCGCCTGCCTGGCAAGCGTGAGGTCCTGAGGTCGACCCCCGGTACCCACAAAAAAAAAAAAAACAGTTGAGGGAGACATCTATAATATGCCAGCTTCAGGCCTCCAAATGTGCCCTGCTTTTGGATTTTTTAGTAGTGTCCCTAGGAGACACGTTGGAGTAACTCTTGAAATCTTTAGACAAACTATGTCTGGGCCTCTCCTTAGGGGAACTGTCCTTGAGTCTCTCCTTAGGGGGGCTGTGGCGGGTTTTTTCAGCGCGACTGCCTTGGCTCTGCTCAGAGTGGCTGTGCCAGCTTTGCTCAGTGGTACTGGGATGAGCTTTCTCCCGGTGACAGTGACGACTTCTTTCAGAGGGACTGTGATGAGTGGTCCCAGAACTACGGCCTCTCCTCTCAGACGGCAAGTAGTGGTTGTCCCAGAGAGACTGCCATGTCTCCTCTCTGAGGGACTGCGACGTCGCCTCTCTGAGGGACTGTGGCCTCTCCTCCCTGAGGGACTACGGCTTCTCCTCTCTGGGGGACTGCGGCGTCACCTCTCTGAGGGACTGTGGCCTCTCCTCTCCGAGGGCCTGCGGTGTCACCTCTCTGAGGGCCTGTGGCCTCTCCTCTTTGTGGGACTGTGGCCTCTCCTCTCCGAGGGACTGCGGCCTCTCCTCTCAGAGAGACTGCCATGGCTCCTCTCTGAGGCACTGTGACGTCGCCTCTCTGAGGGCCTGCGGCCTCTCCTCTCCAAGGGACTGTGGCGTCGCCTCTCTGAGGGCCTGCAGCGTCACCTCTCTGAGGGACTGCGGCCTCCCCTCTCTGAGGGCCTGCAGCGTCGCCTCTCTGAGGGACTGCGGCCTCTCCTCTCAGAGAGACTGCCATGGCTCCTCTCTGAGGGCCTGCGGCCTCTCCTCTCAGAGGACTGCCATGGCTCCTCTCTGAGGGACTGCGGCCTCTCCTCTCAGAGAGACTGCCACGGCTCCTCTCTGAGGCACTGCAACCTCTCCCCTCTGAGACTGCAACCTCTCCTCTCAGAGAGACTGCCATGGCTTGTCTCTGAGGCATTGTGACGTGCCGCCTCTCTGAAGGCCTGCGGCCTCTCCTCTCTGAGGGACTGCGATGTCACCTCTCGGAGGGACTTCGGCCTTTCCTCTCCGAGGGACTGTGGCATCGCCTCTCAGAGAGACTGCCATGGCTCCTCTCCGAGGGACTGCGAAGGCTTCCCTCAGAGGGACTGCGATGGCGTCTCTGAGAGGGGCCGCCCTGGCTCCTCTTAGGGGGATTTGGTCGGGTTCTGTCCCTGTAGGACCCGTGGCGGTTCTGCACCTCATGTGTGTGTTTCTCTTTGAGGTGACTCCGCAAGGTTTTCTTCCGGAGGGAACCAGGTAGATTTCTCCAGCAGGCCTGAAATCTGATTCCTGGTTTGAGCAAGTTCTTAGACTCCTGGCTGGAGATTTCATCTCTGTGGAAGTTTTTCTTTGCACTGCTGCAACTGACCTTTTGAACTGTACCCAAAGGCTGAATGACTGAGGTGGTGTGGAAAGTCATTCTTCTTTGGGAAGCCGTGGGCTTGGGCAGTTGTAGAGGTCTGGGATGGGAAAAGCTCCCTCTTTTTGGCTGTGGAGCTGATCTCCATTGGTCTGTCCCTCCCCAAAATACATCCTCCTGCTTAGTGACTGGGCTTGTTGCCCTTTGCTTGACAACGGGCATCCTCTGTCTTTTGCTATCTCTTGGTAGGTGATAGTCCCTAGATTTTTGTTGTGAATTGTAGTTTTCACTTGACCACAAATTTTCTACCCTTGGCCTGTCCTCAGGCTTCTGACCAACAAAAGGCATAATTCTTTGTGCTATTTGGAATACCTGCTTTAGGCCTTGAAAAAGCAGTTGCATGAACTTAGGATGGGAGGATTTCTTAGGTTGTCTTTTTAAAGAAGCAGTACGTGTCTGAGCTGCTCCAATCCTCTTCCTCCTTAAAGTGGCTGGTAATTCCCTAGAAGTACTGTCTATGGTGGGTCTACTGTATGTGTAGAACTTTGTGTTTTGTGATCTAGGTCCCTTTGTGATTCTTTTCATTGCATATTTTGAATCAGAGGACTTTTTTGTTCCGCTTTAGTGATTTTTCATCATGATTGCTTTCACTGACAGGGAGTGAACTTTAGGGAATTCATAGTGCTCAGACTCTCCAATTTCTGTCTTTCCGACTAATTCAGGGCTGCTCCATTGCTTTCCCCTGATGTGGACTTGGAAAGGAGCAGGAGACTGGGAAGATCCAGACTGAAAATCCATTGTGGGACTAACACTCTTGGAAGCTGGAGGATCGATTTTAGCTTTCTTTTGTGATAGTGATACAGGGCTTCTTGGTATGGTGTGTCCGTTTCTTCCGTGATACTCTGAGACTTGAGGTCTTTTTCCAGTTCGCAACCTAAAGCCAAGACGCAGCCGAACCTTACCGTGGCCTTCAGGAGTGCTCACGAGGTGGAGCTGTGGATAGATAAGAATATAAGGCCCAAAAGTAGTATGTAAAGTAGCATGATTGCAATTAAATCCTGAACACTGGCCACACTGTAGGCAGATGGGATATTTTAGGACAAGACCTGAAGCTAGAGGTGGAGGCACATTAGGAGGTATTTGACTTCTTATGAGTTTTGCTGCAATTTTTAGCTGCAGATCTTGTAGCAGATGGGACTGTTCTGAGAAGTCATTCTTGGCCTGAGAAAGGTAACTTGGTTTTCGGGAGTGTAGGGGCTCAAATATCCTTGTCTGTGAATCACTCTGTGATTCACAGGGAGTAAGATCTTCCCTATTGTGGAATATCCTGAGGGAAGTTTCTGACTCTTACTAGGGTAGGAAGCTGGCCCCCTACACGTGACACTGGCATGTGACTGGCACACTGAGTGACTTCTTGGGATTTATCACTGAGCTTTGAGTTTGCTTTCTTTATTCTCAATCTAGCCCCAGAGTATTGCTGTATTATGGAAGATGGGAAGCCACGTGTCCACATCCTTAAGCCCATTCTTTTTTCATAACCATTGCATAATGTATGCCTCTGAATGTAGTTTTTGAACACTGAAGACTTTGAAACAATATCTGGACCCTTCTCTAGCAGCGGCTGGGAAAATTCCATCAGTTCAGCTGGAACTCCAAATAAATTCTGAACAGATTGACAGATATCTGCACTGGATGTTTTTGCTAAACGTGTTCGAGAACAAAGCTTCCTTTCCACAGAGGTCCCTAAGACATTCCCCAGCATTAGCACAGTGGAGAGATATTTTCTAGGTAGTCTCTGCCTATAGGCATGACTCTCCCAGACGTTCTGTTGTCTCCCCAAGAAAGATCAAATAGGGACTCTTCGAGCCCCTGATCCTGCCTGGAAGGACCCAGGTGGTGATCTCCAACTTCGTAGTGGATGTTGGGAATAGCTCTGGAGTGAGTCCTCTAATTCCTCCATCTGCTTCCTCGTAGTTCTTTCCTTAGATATGATAGCCACTCCCGGGATCTCAGGATGTGGGGTTTCCACAGTGTTCACTGTCTTATCAGAGGGTTGGTTATGAAGGGCCAAGGGGAGGGTTGAAGACTGTATCATAAAAGGGTCTATGTAGGAGTCTTCATGCTGTAAAATATCCGTCCTGAGGTTTTTCATATCCATAGCTCTCAATACTTTCAGTGTCCCAGAATCCTGAAGTTCTCCTAATTCGTATGTTTTAACAGAGCGTGGAGTGAGCAGGGTTGAAGGGTTGTGAGGGAATCTACAGAAATAATTCTTAATTTGTAACTCTTCTCCTGATGTTTACTCCTCAGAGTCCCCCTTCTGGTACACCTGTCCTTGATTCAAATCCTCATATTCCATGACCTTAGGAGGCTCTTTTGTTATCCCTACAGATTTTACAAGCTGATGCCTTTGCTCCTGAGTCAATACTGTAGGTTCCTCAAATGAGGATGTTTGCTTTGAAGCTAATTCTGCAGATTTTATTTGAATATTTGGAGTTGGGGTTAATTCCACAGGTTTTACCAGTTCTTGAAGATATGGCCTTGGATGTAAATCTAAACAATCCATTACTTCAATCCCTGATCTTATGGCTACTCCTAATGGTTCTACAACTTGAGGAACTGGTCCTACTGCTAACTCCTCAGAGTTTACAACTTGAAACAGTGGCCCTGGGATTAACACAGTCTTTATGATGTGAAACCCTTTCAACTCCATTGTTTCCAAAGTTTGGTGTGTTGGCTCTGTGATTAATTTATTAGGTTTCACATTTTGTAACCATGGGCTGGAGGTAAGCTCTGAAGGTCTCAGATCTTGTAATTTTGGAGTCAACTCACAGTATCCTAATATTTGAGAGATTGGCTCTGGGGTTGCCACAGACTTCACAATTTGAATTGGTGGCCCAGGGATTACTTTTACAGATTCAACCACTTTTTTGGGAGCCTATGGGGTTACACCTACTGATTGAGCAACATGAAGCTATGTTTTTGCAGATTTTGTGACTCAATCTAGTTGCTTTGGGCTTATCCTCATGAACTTTACGGTTTGACCCAGTGGTCCTGCTAGTCCTGCTATGGCTAGCCCTGAAGAGAATGCAGAAGTATTCACACCCTGAACATGTGGCCCAGGGTCGAATCCTCCAGACTTTGTATCTTGAAGCTGAGCTCCTGGTTTGAAACCTGGATGATGTGGCTCTGAAATCAAATCCAAAAATTTGACATCTTGCAAGCATGGTCCTGACTTTAGTTCCACGGGAGTGGACTGTACAGATTTGACATTTTGATGTTTGGACCCTGGGATAAAATCTGACAATTTGATTTCTTGCACTGGGGAACTTGGGGTCATTTCATCAGGTATCACACCATAATGTGGGGGCCCTGAGATTAAATCTACAGGTTTTTCTCCTTGAACCGACACTGGAGAAAACTTTGAAAATCTGACACTTTGCAACTGTGGCCCTGGAGTCAATCCTGAAGATTTGACATTTGATTGCCCTGGGTCTAGATTTAAATCCACAGATTTCACACTTGGGAGCTCTGCTCTTTTAGTCAATTCTTCCAGTAAAATACTTTGTAGCATTGCCTCTGGTTTTGGCTTCTCAGATTCTACCTCTCCTGTCCTTGATTGCGGGATTAAATTCATACATTTTGTATCTTGCAAATGTGGTTTTGGATCAGTCTGCCTAAATTTTACTCCCTGGAGCTGTGGCCTTGAGGTCAAGTCAATAACGTCTGGTTTTGGTCCCGTAATTAATTCTGTAGCTTCTACTACTAATGGTGATGACCCAGAAGTTAATTCAACAGATTCCAAATTTTGCGGTAATAAACCTGATTTCTTATGTTGTATCTCTGGCCTTAGAGTCAACTCCAGAGATCCACTTTCTGAACATGGTTCTTGGATAGCCTCCTGGGTCTTATCAACTTGAGGACATGATAACCCCACAGCTTCTGTGTCTTTATAGTCTGACTTTAGGGGTATCTCCAACAATTTGGCAACTTCTGACCGTGGTTCTACATTCAGATGAACAAACTTCATACCCTGGGGCTGTGGCTCTGGGGTCAATACCTCTGATTTCACACTTTGAACCTCTGATCCAGGTATCAAATCCAAAGATTCTTTTACTGTAAGTTGTAATTCTGGAGTCAACCCTATCACTTTTACAGGTGAGACCATAGTCCCAGTAGAGCCTTGGAGTGATGATGGGCTCGTTTTTATAGATTCTGAAGTTTGGCTCAATGAAACCAGGCTAATTCCTAAAGATGATTGTGTCAACCCAACAGATGCTTCCACTTGGTGACAAGCATCAGGGGTCAATTTTGCAACCGTTCCTTGATATCCTAAATCCGAGATCATCCCTAAAGATTCTGAGGCTTGCTTCTTCGAGGTCAGTCCTTCAGATTCTGTGGCTTGGTGATTTTGATCAGGGTTCAACTCTATATATTTTACTGGTTGAAGGCACGTGCCTGGGATCAATTCCCCAAATTTTATGCTTTGCACTTGTGTCTCAGGAGTTAACCTCCTACATTCTATCATTTGAGGAGTTTTCATGTCTTTAAGCAATAGTACGAGGGCTACCTCCTCTAAGCTGGTATTTTGTAACCATGGCTTTGGGGTCAACTCCACAGATTTTGATTCATTAATCATTCTCTTAGAATCCATCACCTGAAGCAATACAACAGGAGTTATCTTCACATTACCTATGACTTCATTTAGTCTTGAGGCCATCCTGTTTGGTTCTATGACTTGTTGCTGAGTCTTTGGGGTTACCTCCACTGATTCAGTTATTCGATTTGGTGGTTTGGGAGTTACATGTTTCCATGACTTCCATTGGCTTTACAACTTGATTTGATGCCTGCGGGAACAAATCCACAGATTCTGTCATTTCTGAATGTGATTCTGGGATCAATCCCATTGAAGCCATGACCTGAAGCAGTGCCAGTGGAGTTATCTTTACGTTATCTGTGACTTTATAAGGAAGCCTTGGTGTCAGCTCCATATTAGTCACTTGTGTGTTATGCTGCTGAATTCTTTTTTCTGGAAGATCTATAGAGCTCTGCTCTGTACTAAGGTCTAGCACATGCTTTGAGTCCTTCTTCAGTAAAGCAGTTTCTTCTTGAGTTACATTAACTCCTAAATGTCTGGGAGGTGGAGTGCCCATTGATGTAACCAAGGGTTTGCCTCTGAGGATTTTGGGCTCATTCTCATATTGTAACTGCTTACTTGAGATAAGCGACTGTAAAATTTTCGTTTCTGTCCTATTTAATCCAGATTCCACTCCATTGTCCACATGGAGCTGAAATGATGGAAAGTCTGGGGATTTACTGTTGATATTTTGCTCAGTGCTTTGATGAACAAACGTAGATAACTGGGTTTGGGGGTTCTCTAGTTCAGAGACTCCTGCTGGTACTTCAATCAAATAATTTAGCATTGCCCATGATTTTTTCACAGGCACAGGCACTGTTTGTTCCTGCAAAGTACAAACCTTCCAAGACATATGTCCCTCTAGCTCTCCTCTAGCCAAAGGAGAGAGCCGGAGCAGAGCCCAGCCTGGGAGTCGTGGTCTTTCATTCAAAACAGAATTTGGCCCATGATCTAATACCAAAGGATTCCTGTTCCTTCTCTTACTTTTTGTTTTCTCTTCTTGTTTGCAAATATTTGGGGGTTCAAACACAGAGTCAATAAGATAATTTTGTGGTGGTAAGTGTGAAAGAGCTTCCAAATTCTGAAGAAGTTCTCGTTCCCCAGGCTCTGACAGCTGAAAAGGCGGCAGGGATGAGCCTGGATTCCTGAACACAGATGGCTGCTTTCTGCGGGAAACAGGCAAACGATTGCTCTGGACTCGCCACGATGTCCCTTCGAAGAAGGCAGGAAGGTAAGACAGGCTGGAGCTATGGCTTGATGATCCAGAGGAGATGCTCTGATCAGTGGAATATGTTGCCTTCTCACAGATGCAGCAGGTTGGGACAGTTTCCTGGGCCTCAAGAAGAGAGGTGGTGGAAGAAGTCACATCCTGTGGTTCGGACAAATCCAGTTCCATGAGACATAATCTAAGAGACAAAGAGAAAAGTTTTCATTTGCTTTGGAGTCAGAAAAAGGAAAAAAAAAAAAAAAAAAACAGGAAATGGAAAGAAAGTGTCCTTTTCAAATGTAAAATACTTTTGGCCTGAGGGAGAGTTGCAAAAGAAAAAAAGTTACTTCCCCCATCATCAAAAAATTCCTCATTGGGCAAAGGTAGGCAACTATTCCTGAAATGATTCTTCGACCCAACTGAACTCAGGACTTTCCCCACTGCCACTTTCAGCCAGGCATGGTGGCACAATACCTGTAATCCCAGCATTCTGGGAAGCTGAGGCCTGAGAATTGCAAGTTCAAGCCCAGCCTTGGGCAATTTAGCAATTTAGTGAGAACTTGCCTCAAGATAAAAAAATTTTAGAGCCAGGCATGGAGCTGCACACTTGTAATCCCAGCCTTAGGAAGCTGAGGCAGGATTGCCTCAAATTTAAGTCCAGCCTGGGATACATAGTGAGTTCAAGGCCAGCCTGAACTACACAGTGACACCCTGCCTCAAAAAACAGGACAAAACAAAAAAATTAATTAAAAAATTTTAAAAGGGCTGGGGATGTAGCCTAGTGCAAAGGTTCTCAGTTCAATCCCCAATACCAGGAAAAAAAAAAAAAAAAAAACCTCTTTCCCCCTTTGCGTCCCTCTTTTACTCTCTTCTCCTTTCCCCCTCTTAAATGCTCTACAACCTTCAATCCTCTACCCAGAAACTATGTTCTCTGACCTTGCGCTTTCCAGTTGTTGGATGATCTGTTGAAGACTCCTGTCCATTGACCAGAGTCTATATTCCTGGGTCCAGCCCGCAGGGAGTCCTGAAATACTGGATGCAACAGAATACATCAATATAATTTAAGTGATATCAAAGTATCAGTTAGCAAACCATAAGAGGAGAGATTTAACTTAGAAAAGACACAACTATCATAATCAGAGAAGAGGACCAAGTATTTTACTCCCAACTTTTACAGTTAGGATGGTTTATCAGTAGGAGAGGCTGAAGACACACTTTACTTACTGTGTTAGGTTATCTTCGCTGCATTCCATCCTGAGATTTTCTTCTGACTCTGAGATGGGGAATCAGGATGAAGAATCTATTAGCATTGTGACTATTGACATCATCCAGCACAACCTCATTTTGCACACAAGAAAACAAAGATGAAGTCATGCCCAAGATCATAAAGCTAATTAGGGGTAAAGCTCAGGTCAAAGTTTAAAAAAATAATGATAATACTATGCTGCCTGCATCATGTAGTAGATGTCGGCCTTGTGTAGCGCAGGAATGATCATGGAAATAAGAAGTTGGAGTGGGGAAAACAGAAGTCCTGATACACCTTTTCCTGCAGAGGAGTCTCCCTGACATCTATGGTAGGGAAGAAAAGACAGCGAAGCTTCCCTTACCAAACTCTTAGTAGTTAATCTTTGTCTATTCTCCTATCTTACCATGATTCTTTCCCTTACTTTGGTCTTCGCATAAAAATTGAAGAAAAAAGAAACCACGAGTAAAAGAACCATGGTAACATCTCTTTGGAAGTACAGATGCTAGAAAGAATAGGCACACAGGGCACGGTGGCATAGACCTGCAGTCCCATCACTCGGGAGGGTGAGGCAGGAGGATTGCCATGAGTTCGAGGCCAGCCTGGGCTACATATTGAGACCCTGTCTCAAAAACAGAACAAAACAAAACAAAATGAAACAATAGGCACACTTCTTCCATTTACATCCTCTTTTTCAACCTCCCTCCACCTGCTATTTTTTTCCTTCTTTTCTCATTTTTTTTCTTTTCCCTTCCTTCCTTTCCCTCTCTCTCCTTCCTAGTTCTCCTTGCCATTTGAACATTTTTCCACCTGCTATTTAAGGCTAGAATTTAAAAGCAGATGGACAGCTGATCAGCCATTAGCCTTGAGCTGAAGAATAAAGGATAAGATTGTTCTGACCTGTGCACTTCTGGATCTTTTTCAATTTTTGTTGCTTTGAAGTCTAGAGAAGCGCAAAAAGAAAAAATAAAATC
Organism: Erethizon dorsatum; assembly: GCA_028451465.1. Lineage (NCBI taxonomy): Eukaryota > Metazoa > Chordata > Mammalia > Rodentia > Erethizontidae > Erethizon > Erethizon dorsatum. The sequence goes on from CM051824.1 coordinate 70,669,159, forward strand.
AGGTTATTTTGTTAGCTTTATATTTCTGGGACAAAAATACCTCATTCACACAACTTAAAGGAGAAGGAGCTTAATTTGGCTCATGGTTTCAGAGATTTCAGTCCATGGTGGGCTGACTCGGAGGCAGAAACATCACAGCACAGGACATGGCAGAGGAAGGCTGCTCACCTCATGGCAGCCAGGAAGCAGAGCAAGCAAGGAAGAGCCAGAGAGGAAGGGGCCAGGGACAAGATGCAGTCCCTAAGGTCACCCCCTCATGACCCACCAGACATGTGCAGGAGTGTGTTTTACTGATCTCCTAGGCATCTCTCGACCCAGTCAAGCTGACAATCAAGATTAACCATCAGTTATGTTCTAGGTTACCAACTTATTAACAGCACATCTCGTCTTATAAAGAATAGTGAAATGCTGGCATCTATAACCATATCATTAATTACCACCACATTCATTTATTTATGAATCATTTATTGAGTACTAAGTTCTAGGTATTATGTGGAGTGCTGAGACTACAAAGATTAGTATGATCCCTGTACTGTAGGCAACTTACACGTAAGGAACAGTTGTCTGAACAGGCTAAGTTAAAATACCACATGGTAGGGCCGGTGAGATGACTCAGCGGTGTAAGCGCCTGCCTGGCAAGCGCGAGGGCCCGAATTCGACTCCCGGAACCCACATACAAGAAAAGGGCCGGTGATATCACTCAGCAGCACGGGCACCTGCTGGTGCGTGGGGTCCTGAGGTCAACCCCCAGTACCCACAAAAAAAAAAAAAAAATACCACATGGTAAAAGCAGTAACAGAAATACTGGCCACCCTAGGCTACATAGTAAGTTCAAGGCCAGCTGGGGCTACATAGAAAGACCTTGTCTAAAAAAATTTTTTAATTAAAGAAATGAAAGGAAGGAAGGAAGGAAAAGGGGAAGGGAAGGGGAAGGAAGGGAAGAGAGAAAGATAAATATTAGGGAATGCAGGGGACAGTGATTCACTTCCTAAGGGAGAAGGGAAGAATTAATAAATTGCCATTTTTACTGAAGTTTGAAGAATCTGCAGATTTTTAGGTGAAAAAGAGTACTGTAGGCCAGTGATGTTACTGAGATCAGCACGTTCTGATTGTCAGGTGCATTTTTGCTAAACTGTGGGAGATAAGGCTGAAAAGAGAGGCAAAAGCAAGATTGTGCCTAATGGTATAATTTTAATTTTATTCTACAGGTCAGAATTTCCCAAGAATAGTTAATAAATTCCTGAGGTTTTAGCAAAGGTGCTCCAGGTCATTTTAAAGGCAGTAATGACATTTGTTACCATTTCAATAAAACAAATATTTATATGCTCTTTGAATCAGGACATCAGTCTCTGAGAATATATCAAAAAAATGTAGATAGTGGGACTTCATGAATATGCTCATGACAGTAAACTAGTACGCCACTCACTGAATACCCTGGACAGCAGTGGCAGATTTGATGTTTAGACACTTTTCAATTATTTTATGCTTAGTCACGTATGATTTAATAATTAGTGTCAATCATGGACCACTGATTAAGAACCAAAAGGAAAAGTGATGTTGAAATATAAGTTAATAGGCTTACAAATGATCTTTCTATGTATTTATCTCAAAATGGCCTAAGACATTTGCATCACAAAACACCTGGAAATGCTAAACAAAATACAACATCCTTTTAAATGCAGAATTTACCTGCCTGGGAAGCGCAAGGTCCTGAGTTTGATTCCTGGTAACCCCCCATAAAAATAAAGAAATAAATGCAAAATTTAGCTCCCATGAAAATGAAAGAAAAATCAGGATGAAAGCAACATTGAGAGAACTCTTCAAAATGGAATCAGAAGGCTATTAAGGTAACGGGATTTATGCACATCTCCAGCTGCTGCCTAGGAATGTGAACTCTGGTGACCTCTAGTCTTTGATTGCAGGTATCTGGAACAAACATGGAAAGACTGGACAATTACACTGTACCCAGAGACTCAAGATGCAGATCCAGAAGTTATCAGATTTGAGAACCCAGTGGTGGCACATGCCCATAATCCCAGCACTAGAGAAGCTGAGGCAGGAGGGTCACCATGAGTTTGAGGCCAACCTGTGATACATTGTGAGTTCAAGGCCAGCCCGTGCTACACAGTGAGACCCTGTCTCAAAAAAGCCAAACAAACAAAGAAAAAGGAGAACGAGGAAGAGGAGGAAGAGGAGGAAGAAGAAGGAGAAGAAGTTGTTATTGGACTCTTGTTTTATGGACATTTTTACTCAAAAAAAAAAAGCCTGGTATGGTGGCACATGCCTGTAATCCCAGCACTTGGCAGGCCAAGGCAGGAGGACCAGTGCAAATGTGGGCCAGTGCTATGTAGGGAGCTCAAGGCCTGAACTATATAGCGAGACCCTGTCTCAAAAAAAAAAAGTATATATATATATATATATATATATATATATATATATACTTTTGTATATATATATATAAACTTTATCTTCTGCAGTCATGTTGATCTGTTCTTTCTCAACACTGAATAGATAAATCAGCACTATTTTCCCATTCTAGCTCCCATTTCCCTGTCTTATTCAGAACACTGATTCAGAGGTATCTGAACATTTGTCTTCTGAATTGCGATTCCTAAGACCTCAAATAAGTTCTTTTATTTTTGCGGTTGAGCTTGAATTGATCAATATGCCTCAAAAGAAAGTGAGGGAAATCCTTATGGGCCAAAAAAGAAGGAGAAAACTGAAAAACAAGTAGAAACTCAGCAGATACTTCAATGCCTTAGGTCACTGTCATTGTCAACCAGTGAGGGTCTTGGGCTAACAAGGTTGGAACAAAGACAAGGCCCAGCTGAAGTATATATCTGGAACAGAGACTTTGTGAAAAAAGCCAGGATTCTCGAAGTGCTACAAGTTCAGTGGAAACGTGGTACAAATTTGTTGATACCAAGATAAAATCATTTTCTTTCTTTCCTTTTTTTTTCTTTTTTGTCTTGTTTTGTTTGTTTTTCTTTTTCTTTTTAAGACAGGGCCTCCCTATGCAGTTCAGGCTGGCCTTGAACTCACTGGGTAGCCCAGGCTGGCCTCAAACTTACAGCAATCCTCCTGCCTCAGCCTCCCCAGTGCACAGACCTGCACCTCCAAGGCTGGCTAAAATCATTTTCTTTAGACACAGACAAAATTAGACCCAGGAGGTAACAAAGGGAGCTTGTTGTGCCTGTATGCCTGAGACAGCATTTCAAGGACTCTAAAAGCCATACAAGAGATTCCTTCTCTCTTCCACTTATTGCACATTTAATATACACATGGATTTCTGTCACAAAGTTTAACAGTCCTTTATTTTACTGTGTGTGTGTATGGCACTGGAGATTGAATTCAGGGCCTCACACAAACTAAGTGCGTGCCCTACCACTGAGCTAATCTCCAGCCCCTTGTCATTGTGAGACACTGTCCCACTAAATTGCCCATGCTGGCCTTCACCTTGCCCTGCGATCCTCCAGCATTAGCCTCCAAAGTAGCTGGGATTAAGGGCGCGCCTCACCGTATCCACCTATCTTTAACATTCCTCAAGTCTGCAACAATTCAGACAAGATGCTCTCCTCAGAACACTCGGCCAGCAATGGCACCTCTATCATTAAGCTGATGCCAACTCGCACCTTGGGTCCTCAAGACCAATGCACTTTGTAACAAGTTGTTTATATAAATTTCCCCCTTTGCCTTTAAAAACTTCCTGTTACCAGCTGGGCATGGAGGTGCATGGCTATAATTCCAGCACTTGGGAGGCTGAGGCGGGAGGATTGCTGTGAGTTTGAGGCCATCCTGGCTACAAAGTGAGTTCAAGGCCAGCCTGAACTGCATAGCAAAACCCTGTCTCAAAAAGACCAAAAAGCAAAAAAACAAAGACAAAAAACCAAAAAACTTGCTATTGCCACAACCTCTTTCACTATATCCATAATTTACTATGGCCCACATATTACCATTAAAATCCTCTGCTACTCCCAAATAATCCTCTGCCACTTAGATCCACAGTGGCTAGGAAAAAAGTCTGTCCACCAGACAAGGATGTTAGAGCTCTGTGTGGAAAAAGTGACTTCTCTTGACAATTTTAACACTGAGTCCATCTTCCTCCTGGTTTGGAGTTTTAATTTGTACTCGCTATGTATGTACTAAGAAACCCTGAAACTAAAATTAAAGCAAAAATAAATCTCGTAAAATAAAAAGAAGTATAAGAGTAAGGAGAATAAAATAGTTTGAATAACTATATATTAAAAAGCAGATAAAACCATTAAATTTTTCTCTATTTTCTTTTTTCTGAGATAAGGTCTCACTGTGTAGTTCAGGCTGGTCTTGAACTCACTATGTAGCCCAGGCTGGCCTTGAACTTGTGGTGAACCTCTTGCCTCAGCCTCCTGAGTGCTGGGATTACAGGCATGTGCCACTATGCCCGGCAAAACAGTTAAATTCTTATAAAAAATATAAAATACCAAAATCGGGCAAAAACAAATAGATCATTTTAGTAAACCGACAAGCATGATAGTAATTGAAATGATAAAGACACTCTTCAACCAACATATAATATCAGGATTCACCAAGATTTCTGATTACCTGAACAACTTACAATAGCAACAGCATTTCTCTCTTGTAGTAGAAATTATAAAGATAACATTTAAGATAGCACAACATAATAGCAATACAATGAAAACTTCACCATCATGCCTAACCCCAAGGAACTGCGTGGGAAGTCACCTTCACACTGAGCAGCGCAGGGGACGAGATGAGTGCTCCTGGGAAGCGGGCGCCACGTGCTGACCTTTGTGGAATTCGTAGCTCAAGTTTGCATCATCTGAGTCGTTCCCAAAACATTTCTAAGCCAAGAGTTTAAAGTGGTCCTGCCTGGATGGTGTCATAGCCAAAAACAAGTGAAATACTCTCTGAGGCTTCAGACTATTCTCCTAGGCTGCAGAAAACCACCATTGATATTGCATTTCATTAAATCTAGCATGTACCATTCTTTTATGAGTTGCTAGAACTAAAAAAGAACTCTGCCAGTTACATTTTTAAGTGCCGTCACTTGTAAAAACCCAATTTCAGAAATGTTAACTATTAAAAAATAAGCACCTGTACAGAAACAGCAGAAAGCAGAAATAAACCTGGACAGACATCAGGTATTAGAATGATCAGACCTAGGTTAGAAAATACCTATATACTTTTTTTTGAGACAGGGTGAAATCTGGTAAAGACATCATCAGAAAGAAAAATAACAGGTCCATCTCTTTCATGGACATAAACACAAAGTCCCAAACAAAATAGCGAACTAAATACAGTGATACATAAAAAAAATCATGAACAACATCATGAGTGAGTTATATTTATTCTAGGAACTCACAGTTGGTTTATTATTTTTAAATCTCCGTGTAGTTCAGCGCACTGATAGAACAAACAAGGAAAACAATATGACCATCTCAGTAGGGGCAGGAAAAACACTTAAGGAACTTTAACCCCAATATAAAAAGAGATATAATTTAAAAATTGAAAAAGGAAGAAAAAGCAAAGTGAAAAATTAAATACCCATTCATGCTAAAATTCTTAGCAAAGTAGAAAGGGTGTTTGAAAAACCATATATATATATAAGAAACATTATACAAAATGGTGAATTATTTAAGAATTCCTGTAAGTAGAAAAAATGATAGGGATCTCCACTATACCACTTCTGTTGAACATTGTACTGGAAGTCCTACCCATGCAATAAGGCAAGGAAAAGAAAAGGTACCAGCCAGACGCAGTGGCACGCACCTGTGCTTGGGAGGCTGAGGCAGGAGAACTGCCTCAAGTTTGAGGCCAGCCTGGGCCCTATAGTGAGTTCAAGGCCACCCTGAACTACATATCAACACCCTGTCTCAAAAAAACAAACAAAAATTAAAAAAGAAAGAAAGAGCATAAGGATAAGAAAAGGAAAAACTTGAACTGGGGATATAGCTCAGTGGCACAAGTGCCTGCCCGGCAAGCGCAACGTCCTGAGTTTGATTCCCAGTACCAAAAAAAAAAAAAAAAAAAAGAAAAGGAAAAAGTAAAATTATTGTTATTTACAAATAATTAATTATATAGAATATTTTTAAAAACCTACTGATAAATAATTAGAATTGATAAGCAAATTTAGCATGGTCTTTAGGCACAAGATTACTTTTAAAAACTTTCACATTTCCAACTTTCAGAATCATTTTTTATTTCATTTTATTTTATTTTTTTTTGTGGGTACTGGGGGTCAAACTCAGGACCTTGCATGCCAGCAGGCGCCCGTGCCGCTGAGCGATATCACCAGCCCTTTTTTCGTATGTGGGTACCGGGAGTTGAACTCAGGACCTCACGCTTGCCAGGCAGATGCTTATGCCGCTAAGCCATCTCACCGGCCCCAGAATCATTTTTTAAATAGCATTTAAAACACCATTCCAAGCCAGATATTATGTGCCTCCTGATGATTATGAAATACCTCCTCCCTCCTCCACAAAAACTAAGTCTTATGAGTCTTAGATGAGTCCAACTTCCCCCTTGTCTTAGTTTGTTTTCTGTTGCTGTAACAGAATACCTATGACTGGTTAATTAATAAAGCAAAGAAGTTTACTTTTTCACACTTCAAGTCAAAGGGTACAGTGTTACCTCTTCTTAGTTTTGATGAGGTCCTCATACAGCTTCAGCCCATGGCAGAAAGCAGAAGGGCAAGGAACTGTTATGGAAGCGAAAAGAGGGCTCCTCTTCTGTGATAGCAAATCCAGCCCTGAGAGATTAGAACTCATACCTGTGAGGACTTAGCAAGTTTAGCAAGAAAAATATTAAACCCTTCTAGCTGGGTGTGGTGGTGCACACCTGTAATCCCAGCACTCAGGAGGCCGAGGCAGGAGGATCACTTTGAGTTCAAAGCCAGCCTGAACTACATAGTGAGTTCAAGGCCACCCCAAAATACATAGCGAGACCCTGTCTCAACCCTCCCCCCACCAGCAAAAAAAATAAAGATATTGAACCCTTCTACAGGCCCCACCCCCCAAAGCTGCCACCTGGGCAACCAAATTTCAACATGATTTTGAGGATAAACCCATCAAAACCATAGCACTTACTCACGGGAAATCCAAAAAGACAATGGGGCATGTCAACTAACAACATGGGTATCTGATCACCAAAATGTTGACTAAAAAATCTGAAGGACAAATGACCCATTTCTTCAATACATAAATGGAAAAAAATGAAAGAAATAAAGGTGGGGAAACTATGGATCAGAAGAGATTTAAGAGACACACCAATCAGTCTCAATATATGATCCTGAGTCAAACAGACTCCAAATAATAACATGTCATTTATGAAACTATTGGAATTTGAATACTCATTGGTATTTGATGAGGAAATATTGTTAAATTTCTAGATGTAATAATGATATTGTGTTGGAGGGTGTGGTGACACATGCCTATAATCCCAGCACTTGGGAGGCTGAGGCAGGAGGATAGCCATGAGTTTGAAGCCAGCCTAGGATACATAATGAGTTCAAGGCCAGCCTGAACTACATAGTGAGACCCTGTTTCCAAAAAACCAATAACAATAATAATAATAATAACAATGATATTGTGATTAAGCATCTTGCTTGTTTTGATTAAGCACATTGCTATCTTGCCCAGGCTAGTCTTAAACTCCTGGACTCAAGCAATCCTCCTGCCTCAGCCTCCCAAGTAGTTGTGCACCACCATGCTCAGCTGATTAAACATTTTCTTATTAAACATTTTTAAAGAGTCCTTATCTTTTAGATATACTCTCTAAAAATTTACAAATTAAATTATATTATCTGAGATTTGCTTCACAATAATGCAGTAAAAGTTGAAGCAGGGTGATGGACCAATTTAGATTCATTATATACTTCTATATATTTTTGATTTGTTTGTAATTTTCCTTAATATAGTATAATTAATAATATACTATAATTACTATGTAACCTTATAAAACCCTGTATATTGCAAGCTAAATATTATTGAGAGAAAGTAAGAAAGTTGAAATAAATGAGAGATAAATTCATGGATTGGAAAACATTTTTAGGATGTTAGTTATCTGTAATTTAAACTATAAAATCAGTGGCATCCCAATCAACACCCTGCATGTTTTTGTGTGACAATTAACAGGATGATTCAAAAATTACATGAAAATGCCAAAGATCTAGAACAGTGGTGGCAAACCTATGGCACACATGCCGTGGCAGGCACACAGAGCCCTCTCTGATGCCACTCAAGCCAAGTTGCCCCAGCAGCCGAGCATCGGATAACAGTGGTCTTTTTCTAAGCTAACACCTCAGTATTCAGATTTAATTGTGCTATTGGCATTGTGCAATAAATAAGTAGGTTTTGGGATGCAGTTTGGGCACTTGTCTCTACTCTAGAATAGATCTAGATCATCACTGATTTAGAATAACACAACTGCAAGAAGATCTAAATCGGAAGCCTTATGCATTAACAAATTTCAAGACACTAGAAAGGTACATCATTAAATACAGTGAGGTTTTGGTTTAAGGACAGACAAATAGGTGAATGTGAAAATTTGAGTCTTGAAACAGACCACACATATACATTTATCTGATTTAGGACAGAGTCACCAATGCAATCCAATGAGGAAAGTCTTCTCAGTAAACAGTGTGGGGGAAAAGGACTGGGATAGGTGAGGTGGCGAGCGCCGTGCAAATGCAGATCAGATTTAAAATTTTGATATTTTGCTCTTCAGGAATTTTTGCATTAATTTTGATTTATCAATAATAATGAATTAAGCTGGGCTTGGTGGTACAGGCCTGTAATCCCAGCACTTGGGAGCCTGAGGTAAGAGAATCACTGTTGAATTCAAGGCCAGCCTGCCTAAACTACACAGCAATACCCTCTCAAAAAAGCCCTAATAATAGTCATGATGATGATGATGATGATGATGATGATGATGATGATGATGAATAAATAGCTTGATTGATTACAAAGTTTTTGGTTCCTTTTTTTTTTTTTCCTCTTTTTGAGACAGGGTCTCGCTATATAGTTCAGGCTGGACTTGAACTCACTATGTAGCCCAGGCTGGCCTTTAACTGGCTGTGATCCTCCTGCCTCAGCCTCCAGAGTGCTGGGATCACAGGTGTGCACCACTACAGTGACCCAATGTCGTTTAAATTTGTATCTGAGGTGAGTGTCTTGATTATTTTACCCTAATCCCTGCCCTACTGAAGGAATTAGATTTCTACAAGGAGATGGGGGAAGAATCTGACCCCTACCATTCACCACACACAAAAAGTAATCTGAGATGGACTCCTAGATCTAAATGTGAAAGGAAAAGGAGAGTAAGAATTCTAGAAGAAGCATAGAAGAGTAGATTTATAGCCTGGGAGTAGTCAAAGATTTCTAATACTAGGAGAGGTGGGAAAGGAAGGACTAGGCATAAAAGCAAAACTTAATAATTGGATTTCATTAAAATTAAGAACTTCACACTGGGCATGGTGACACATGCCTGTAATCCCAGCACTTGGCAGGCTGAGGCAGGAGAATCACACAAGTTCCAGGCCAGGCTGGGCTACATAGTGAGACCTGTCTCAAAAAACAAAACAAAAATAAGTAAATAAAAATTAAAATAAATAAAATTAAGAACCTCTGTTAAGATATCATTATTGGGCCAGGGATATAGCTCAGCAGCATAAGCGCCTGCCTGGCAAGTGCAAGGTCCTGAGTTTGATTCCCGGTACAAAAAAAAAATGACATCATTATCAAGTTAAAAGGTAAGGCACAGAGTGGGAGAATTTATTTTTAATACCTATACCTGGCAGAGGATTCATGTTCATAATATTTATTTTTTTTGAGAGAGGGTCTTGCTATGTATTCCAGGCTGGACTGAACTCATTCTGTAGCCCAGCCTGGCCTTGAACTCTCAGTGATCCTCCTTCCTCAGTCTCTAGAATGCTGGGATTACAGATGTGTGCCACCACGCCCAGCTACCTGCTCATATTTTTAAAGAATTCTTACAAATCAGTAACAAAAGACTGACAACCCAATCCTTGAAAAGACACAAAACATTTGAACAGGCAGTTTGCAAAAGAGAATTTCCAGCCAGGCGTGGTGGTACACACATGTAGTCCCAGCACTTGGGAGGCTGAGGCAGGAGGATCACCGTGAGTTCAAGGCCAGCCCGGACTAATTCAAAGGCAGCCTGAACTATATAGCGAGAGACTCCCCAAATGATCACTAAATATGAGAAGACACTCAATATTATGAATCACAAACACACATAAAACCACAGTGCAATTCCATATACCAGAGTGACTAAAGTGAAACTGATGGACAATGCCGAGTATTGGCAAGATGGCAATAATGTAATGCAACTTGGGCCAGGACTGGTGGTGCACACCTGTAATCCCAGCACTTGGGAGGCTGACACAGGAGCATTGCTGTGAGTTCAAGGCCAGCCTGGGCTACACAGTGAGTTCAAGTCCAGCCTGGACTACACAGTGAGACCCTGTCTCAAAAAAGCAAAGGGGAAAAAGAAAAAAAAGAATGTAGTGCGAATGGACTCTCACAACTACTCATGGGAGTGTAAATTAGTGTAATCAATTTAGAAAACTGACATCATCCAATAAAATTAAACACAGATAACCATGTGGCCAGGAAATAAGGATTCCACCAACATTGTGTTGTTTTCAGTTAACATCCTGAAACCTTCGTTGCCATGTAGGTATAAAGTTTTAAATTACAGAACAATAAACAGCTGATTTTTTGAAATGCAATACGCAATAATTCCAGACATTGGGCTGGGTGTGGTGCCCTGCCTGTAGTGCCAACTGTTGGGAGGCTGAGGCAGGAGGATTGCTGTGAGTTGGAGGCCAGCTTGAACTACATAGTGAGCCCCGTCTCAAAAAAAAAATGAAAAAAATTTAAAAAATTAAAAACCTGAGCTTTCTCAGGCCTTTTACAGCTCCACCTGGTTCAAACCACTCTCCCTCCCAGGTCTTGCGAAGCATCCGCGCCTCTCCACTCTCATCACCTGCCCTTCCCTTGGGGCTCCCACTGCCCCAGGCTCCGAGAGCGGGCTTGGTGCTTAATTCCTTCGGTCTCTAGTAATTGGTCCTCGAGCTTGTGGAAGTGAATCAAAGGCAGAAGGGCTCGCAATGATTATGGGAGGACATCCATGAGCACTGTCTCGAGTCCCCTCTCCCCTCCACCCGATCCCCCCCATAAACCAAAGTGCGGACATCTCTGGTCTCAGCGACAGTAGCAGTGGGTTTCAAGGGGGAGTTTCATCACATACCTCTGAGTCTGTCTTGGCTGCCACTCGCCTCCTGCTGCGACACCTAGCAAACAGCACACAGACCCCACAAACAAGGGCACCAAATGATAGTAGAAGGTTGAGATAGGGTGGCAGTGGGATAACCAGCTCCCAGATTGGCGCCATCACTCAACCCCGTGCCCTTCTCTGCCACAGAACTGTCCGGCTCAAGGCTGTGGTTCTGAATGAGATCACAATGAGCATTCATTCCAACACAAACCTAGCAGAGCCGGCCAGGGTGCTGCTCCGACACCACCGGCCGCCCTCTGCCGCGGCTCTGCTCTCACAGTCGAAGCTCAAGGAAGCCTGGAGCAGCAGCACCTGCCTATTATCCCAGCTTCTTGGGAGGCTGAGGCAGGAGGATACCAAGTTTGAGCCCAGCCTGGGCAATGTAATGAGGCCTTTTCTCAAAATTTAAAAAATTAAAAGAAAGGAGTTTAGTAGAGTCCTCTGTACCACAAAAACAAACTCAGGGAAAAGCTCATTGAGGAGTTTTCTAGGATCAGGCTGGACAGCTTGTCATTAAGTGGGGAGTAAGGAGGCAAAGTTTCAAAGGAAGAGGTCTTCCAAATAATTTGTTCTGCCCTACAAACATTTTCTCTGGAGTCAGTCACTCCTTAGAGGCCCAGTTATGGTGTCATATGTTTCAAACCATAAACCAGAATACAGGGCCAAACATGCTGGGCATGGTGGCCCATGCCTGTAATTCCAGCAGTTGAGGCAGGAGGATCACCATGAGTTTGAGGCCAGCCTGAAGTACATAGTAAGATCCTATCTTAAAAAAAAAAAAAAAAAAAAAAAAAATATATATATATATATATATATATATATACAAGGAATCAATTTATGCTATGTCAAATTTAATAAAATGCTACAGCATTCTTTTTTTCTTTTTTATGTGCGTACTGGAAGTCGAACTCAGGACCTTGCGCTTGCCAGGCAGGCACTTATGCCACTGAGCTATATCACCGGCCCTCCTTCATTATTTTTATTTTTTTTATTTTTTTATTTTTTTTTGTGGGTACCAGGGGTCGTCGACCTCAGGACCTCGCGCGCCAGCAGGTGCCCATGCCGCTGAGCGATATCACCGGCCCCTTTTTCGTATGTGGGTTCTGGGAGTCGAACTCGGGCCCTTGAGCTTGCCGGGCAGGCGCTTACACCACTGAGCCATCTCACCAGCCCTCCCTCATTATTTTTAATGCATTAAGTTTGTTTGTGTTTTGGGAAGACTAATATTTAATTTAATCTTAATAACGAAACTGTTGGATTGAAGTTTGACTGTTAGTTTGTCACAAGTCTAAGCAGGCACAAGAAAAACTGTCCTTGAAGGTGGGAAATAGGCTTGTGGCTGACGCACTTTGTTTCCTATGCTTAATTTTCAACAGTTCACTGATAGCGGTTGCTGGGAAGGCACCGCCTACAGTAACACCCTGAGATCTCATTTTCTCAACGGAGGTTTGGCAGCAGACGGGTGGTCACATCAGAACAGTCACGGAAACTGTTCGATGTTGCGGAACCGTTTCTAGGGGGTGAGGGCATGTCATTTTCTAAAAATGCAGTGTATTAAAACAATTTTAAGAATGTAGTTAATTCTACTTATTCACAAAGACGCCATCTGCCTGTGTCTTAAGTGTAATATTGAAGCCCTGGCTTTTCTTGTTTCCTCACTTGCTCTCTGTTTTTTCAAACTAATTTTATTTTATGAATATGTTTGTGACATTTGAAGTAAATGTCTCGAGTTGTAAAAAACTAATGACAACAAAACAAAGATATAAAAAAGGCTGGATATGTAGCTCAGTGGTAAGGCATTCCCAGGTTCAATCCCCAGTACCACACACACACAAAAAATGAAACAAAAACAAATGCTATTTGAAAAGAGGCTTTGAGTTGGGGTATAGCTCAGTGGCACAGCGCCTACCTGGCAAGCACAAGGTCCTGAGTTCAATTCCTGCTACCAAAAATAAATAAATGAAAAGGAAAGAAAAGAAAAGAGGCTTTGTTGCCAGGCATGGTGGCACATGCCTGTAATCCTAGCATTAGGGAGGCTGAGGCAGGAGGATCGCTGTGAGTTCGAGGCCAGCCTGGGCTACAAAGTGAGTTCAAGACCAGCCTGAACTACACAGTGAAACCTGTCTAAAAAAAAAAAGAGCCTTTGTTCGTAGGTGCTATGGCTTGGATGTGGACTGAGTGTCTCCCAAGGATTCACGAATTGAAACTGAATCCTGTTGTGAACCATTAGGAGAGTGAAACTCAATCCAACTACGGGGTGTAAAAGGGGGGCCTTCGGGAGATGGTGAGGATTACAGAAGGGTTTCAAGGTAGAGGCCCACGTGTGATCAGATACGGGGGGCCTTAGAAGAGGGAGAGAGACCAAAACAGACACACAGCCACGACTGCTCCCAGTCTGTCGCCGTGTGTGGCTTGCCCTCCTCAGTAGTCCACCGGCATGAAGGCTGTCCCCACACGCAGCCCCTTGATCTTGCACCAGAACCGTGAAAAATAAATCTCTCTTTTCGCCTGCACCCAGTATTTTTTTTTATAGTAACACGAAAGGGACTAATACAATATTCATATAAAAATACATTCTCTGTGCCATAAATATTTACTCACCATGCTAGGGAGGTGGCTCCATGGTAGAGCAAGGCCATAGATTTGATCCACGGCATCACTGAAAGAATACTAAATTTAAAGAAATAAAAATTCTACACATGCTTAAAATAAGTTGTACCCTGCAGATGATCAAAAAAGTGTCTGCACATGTCCATTTGGCCAATTTTGCTCATCTTATGTTGAAGTTTATATTATTCCTAAGCTTTTGTTCCATCAAGGATTCCATCAGTGATTCATAAGGTGAGTATGTAGACTCTTCAACTGTGTGGATTTATTTCTCCTTTGAGAAACTTGCCACCTGCCTTTGCAGTGAGCTACAGCCCAGCCCCACCCCCTTTTTTTGTTTGTTTTTTTGAGACAGGATCTCAACGTGTAGTTCAGGTGGGCCTTGAACTGTGTAGCCCAGGCTGGCCTCGAACACACAGCTATCCTTCTGCCTCAGCTTCCCAAGTGCTGGGATTACAGGCATGTGCCACAATAACTGGACTCCTTTTGTTTCAATATTGGATATAGAATAAAATTAAAATATATGCTATTTGCAAGAGACATGCTGAAACAAAAAGATTTTAAGTGGGACATGTAATCCGTTTACATTTACCATAATTACTGAAGTACGTTTGAAGCAAAATCTACCTTCCTTTACTTTCTGTTTTGTCTTGTTATGTTTCTCTTCCTCTCCTTTCTTGCCTTTTATTTTGATAACCATTTTTTGTTTGTTTGTTTTGTTTTTTGAGACAAGGTCTCACTATGCAGTTCAGGCTGGCCTCAAAATTGGCAGCAATCCTGCCTCAGCCTCCAGAGTGCTGGGATTACAGACGTGCACCACCACACACAGTTAAGATGACTATTTTTAAATTATGCTGTTTTCCCCTTTACTAACTGGAATTATTTTTATTCTTTTTATGCAGGAGTTGACAATACTGTAGCCTATAGGTCAAATCAAGCCTGCTGCCTGTTTTTTTAAACAAAGAGTTATTGATGCACACCATGCCCATTTTAAATACTGCCCGTGGCTATTTTCATGCTACAACATGACAGCTGAGTAGCTACACTGGGGATTATTAGGGTTTCACAGACTAAACTACTGTCTATTCGTGGTTTTTTTTTTTGTGTGTGTGTGGGTACTGGGAGTCGAACTCAGGACCTCGCGCTTGCCGGGCAGGTGCTTATGCCACTGAGCTATCTCACCGGCCCTCATTTACAGAAGAAATTTGCCAACCCCTTTTTTTTTTTTTTTTTTTGAGACAGGGTCTTGCTTTGTAGTTCAGGCTGGTCTTGAACTCACTATGTATTCCAGGCTGGCCTCGAACTCACGGCGATCCTCCTGCCTCATCCTCCTGAGTGCTGGGATTATAGCCTGCACCATCACGCCCAACTATACCTAGCTCAAAGTCTTTTTTTTTTTTTTTGTGGGTACCGGGGGGTCGACCTCAGGACCTCGCGCGCCAGCAGGTGCCGGTGCAGCTGAGCGATATCACCGGCCCCTTTTTCGTATTGTTAGGGTCGGGACACCCGCCGCGTGAAGGAAGACTCCAAGAAGCGTTCTCTCATGCAAAGGGCAAGGGGTTTTATTATCCAAGCATGCGTGGGGCTCACTGAACACGCAGGAACAGTGGGCCCCGAGGTTTGTCTGTGCAGGGCTTATATGTCTATAGAACAAAGGGAGGAGGGGTCTTTGCAAGCGCGGTTACAGAAGCAGATAGCATTGGTTAGTTTAAACAGCTTTTTACATTTATTGGGAGAAGACACTCATATGGGAGTTTTTAGGCTGGCCGACCGAGCGGGGAGGATGTTTTCTAATATGGGCAGCAGGTGGTCCGGAACAGCACAATCTGCAATCCTTGCAAATTTCTTAGCCCAGGGTCAGTCGTTATCTTGCAGCCCAGTTCCCTGGTCTGTGGTCAGCTTTGTTTTGTTTTTATCTACTTTAGGTAGCTTTGTAACAGCTCAATTCCCGGAACATTGGGAGGAGGGGGACAGTACAGACTGTGCATTCCCAGAAGGGAAAATTTCTCTTACATTCCCCCCTTTTTGTTTTTGGGAATCTCTAATCTTAGAGATTGGAGTGTCCATTTTTAGGATCATCTAGAGCTGCATATTGTTGTCTAATGAGCATTAGTTTTACATTGTCAATCTGGTTATATATTTGAAGCTAGGAATAGGTATGGGTTTATCTCCTGAAATAATGTCTAAATCAGGCAAAAGAGAAGTTAAGACACATAACCCAGTCCAGTTTATAGGAAGGAGAGTGAAACCCAGATTTTTGGCTTTCAGGCCACTCATCACAGGTGGGGGCAGCAATATTAATAACATCAGTGACATTAACACATACGTGGTCAAGCAGAACATTTTTTTTTTTTAGCTTAATCTTTAGGGGGTTGGCTCCCCTTTTCACCGTCCACTTATCTGGTTCCGTGGGTGGAGAGTCTGAGGTCAGCAGCACTTTGAAGTGGCTATGGTGGATCCAGGTGGTTTTTTCAGCAACCTTGATAGCAGTTGGGGTGCTGAGTACGACGGTGTACGGCCCTTCTCACCTGGGCTCGAGTCCGGCTTGGTGAAATCACCTGAGGAGTACCTGGGTACCTGGCTCCACCACTTGAGCAGGTTCTGTGGTCGGTGGGTTAGGTGGTGGGTGTTTTTGGCAGAACACCCGATGGATGGAGGAGAGCACGGGCTGTAGAGCCTGAAGGGACTTAACGAGATCCTGATTAGTAAGTTCTGTAATCTTTTTTTCAGCTAGTTTAGGTAACGGAGGGGGAGGTCGGCTAAACATGGCTTCAAAGGGGGAAACTCCTGATACATAGGGAGTGCATCTAGCCCAGAGGAGAGCAAAGGGGAGGAGGCTACACAGGGTGAGGGCGGTGACCAGAGTCATGTTGGTGTTTAGCTGCAGCAGCTTTTGCTGAAGTCTCTTGGTGTATCAAGGTCTAAAGGTCTCTGGGGCAGAAGGTCGCACTTCTGTAAGCTCAGGTGTCCATGTCTTGATTCGGGAGCATTGAATCCATGGAGCACAGCCTGTAACTTTAAGAGCAGTGAGAGTGGTTAGGATCACCTCGTTGGGTCCCTCCCACTTTGGTTGGAGAGGCTCCTCTTTTAGGCTGTAATCAGGACTTGGTCTCCCGGATTTGAAGGAGTGGACTGGCGTGGGCATGGGGATCAGATGTCTCCATAACAGTCTGTTGAAGTTTTTGAAGCATCTGGTGCAGCGCCTTTATTTGTTGGTGCAAGTTCAAAGTTTTTATCTCCTGTAATCTATTTAAAACAGGTATCAGGGGCCGGTGAGATGGCTCAGTGGCGTAAGCGCCTGCCTTGCAAGCGCGAAGGCCGGAGTTCGACTCCCGGAACCCACATACGAAAAAGGGGCCGGTGATATCGCTCAGTGGCACAGGTGCCTGTTGGCGCGCGAGGTCCTGAGGTCGTCCCCCCGGTACCCACAAAAAAATAAATAAATAAATAAAATAAAACAGGTATCAGTGGGGGAGGCTCCCAAACATTATCTCAAATGGAGTTAGTCCACCTCAGTACAGTGTACACCGCAACTGCAAGAGGGCCGACGGGGAGCACAGTAACCCAGTTAGCCCCAGTCTCTTGGCACAACTTTGTCAGGGTGGTTTTTAAAGTACAGTTTTGTCTTTTTACTTGGCTTGAGCTTTGTGGCCAATATATAGTATGGAGTTTTTATTTTAGCCCCAGCACTGCTGTAAGGCCTTTGACCATTTTACCCACAAAAGCAGGTCCATTATCTGAACCTACCATTATGGGGAGCCCATATCATAGAATGATCAGCTCCATCAAAGCTTTTATCATCTCTCTCGATGTTTTAGTCTTAGTGGGGAGGCCTCCACCCATCCTGAATAGGTACAAATCAAAACTACTAAGTATCTCTTATTTCCGCTGGTGGGTTTAATTTTAGTAAAATCCACTTTAACATCTTTAGATGGCACAGTTCCTTGTCTCCGGACACCTAGTCGTTGTGTTGCCAGGAGACAGGGTTGTTGTGGGATCAGTTAGTGCACCTCTCAGTCATCGAAGCACATCAGGTCCATATCACAAACTGTCTCAGGAAGCAGAGCCTCTGTCTGGATGGTTCATTCTAAGGTGACAATCGTTGTTCTCACCCTCTAAACCCCATCGATTACCATGTTGCTGCCATCTGAAAAGAGGGTCAGATCCGGGTCCTGAAGGGGCACATCCTGTAAGTCTGGTCGGGCTGAGTACACCATCTCAATGGCTTCAGCACAGTCATGTTCAGGTGGCTCCAGGGAAGTGGGCAAAAGAGAGGCAGGATTAATAGCTTGTACCGTCTTGATAATTAACCTGGGGTCTTCTAACAAGGTCCCTTGGTACTGGGCCAACCTGGTTCCTGAGATCCATTTACCTCCAGGTCCTCTCAATAAAGTCTCTATTGCATGGGGCACAAACACACTTAGCTTTTGTCCCAAAGTCAATTTGTCAGCTTCTTTTACTAGAATGGCTGTGGTGGCAGTCGAACGCAGGCAGGAAGGCCATCCTGCTGCCACGGAGTCCAGTCTCTTAGCTAAATATGTCACGGGGCGTTTCCAGGGTCCCAGTGTTTGTGTAAGAACACCCCGAGCAATGTCCTCCTTTTCATGGACAAATAGCTGGAAGGATTTGGTGATGTCAGGTAGTGCCAAGGCGGGGGCGCTTACCAGTCTGTCTTTCAAATCCTCAAAAGCAGCCTGTCATTTAGGATTTTACTCCAACAGAGGGCTATTTCCTCCTTTTAAAGCCTCAGAGAGGGGCTTCGCTATTGCTGCAAAATTAGGGACCCAAAGGCGACATTACCCAAAGGCGACAGTACCCAATGGTTCCCAGAAATTTCCTCAACTCCTTTCTGGTCACCGGCACTTGGAGGCCCTGAATGGCCTGAGTGTATGAGATTGGCAGACAGCGTGTTCCATCCTTTAATATAAATCCTAGAAACTTAGCAGTCTGCACGCAAATTTGAGCTTTTTAGTCAATTATCTCTATCTAGTACATAAGATGTTTTTATCTAATTTGTCTTTTAATAGGACATCACTGAAGAAATTTTATGACTTATCTGGACTGTTTAATATCTAGGCATCTCTAAATACTGTGGCACGTATATAGCATATACATCACATAGGTTTTTGTTAAAAATTATCATTTGACTGGTGACCTTATATTAGTATGAACCTCTTATCATAAGTATCTGGAGCACAAGCAAAGGTAGGTGTCTGAATCTGAAAGAAAGAAAGAAAATGTTATCTCTGTAAACAATCCCAGTTTTTATATTTTAGAAGACCTGTACATCTGGAAGGTGTGAATACACTTAATATGTTATGAGATTAGCAACACTGAATTGTCAGAGCCATATGAAAACTTTTGTTTCTTAATTTAGTTTTGTACCAGAGCATCTTTAAATCAGAAAACCTCATTGTCCTGTTTTAGAAAATTTAACCTGTTGATGATGACCAATGTAAACATATCACAATAATACATTTTGTCTAACAATTTTTGATGACTTATGAAAACCAGATCACTTAACACATTATTTTGAACAACAAGAAACTCTCAAATTATAATACAACAATAAACAATAAATAATAAACAAAACATGTATTACATTTATAGAACCAATTTTAACATCATTTTGGCCAGCTGGCAACTTTTGGTGGAAGCATACCAGACAAACATTTCAAAAATCCAAAAATGCAAAAAGAAAATTTGTTGAGCTCAAATAAAACAGCTGTTTACAGGTTGGGCACACAGAAAAACAAAACATACAGACAAATTTAAAAAAATCAGAGTGCACTCATATATATTGGTCAAATTAAATTATAGTAACTTTTATAATTTTAGAAGTTTGAAATTACAAATAGACTAGTCAGAATTATTTATAGGTCAATAGCAGAGATCTCTCATAAGAATTTGGAAGAAACAAAAAATAAATTCCTTCATAAAAATACTGACAACTTTCATGTTTTTCTTCTATGTAGCTTCCAGCTCAGTCATCTTCATACCCTCTGTCACATATTTAAACCTTTTTTTTACTCTCTTAGCATTCTCTCTGTAAGAATATCATTTATATAAATTTCCTTGATATATCTTTGTCAAAACTTATTTTGACCCCTTGTTCCTGGGTTGTTACAATTACGCCCAGTTTCCCGCTAGCTGCAAATGTTGCAGCCATTTGTGATTTAAGAGCAGAGACCCTCTGTGTGCAGAGAAAGAGAAAAGCACGCTTCAGGACAAGGTTTTTGTCCCAGGTGTTTTGAGCCAGGGCACCCAGCTTGTGTTTCCCATTGTGGCTTACTCAGCTTACTTGATGTTTTGACAAAGCAGGCATTTATATTTTTCCTTTTAGATAGTAATTTTGATTAATCGTCACTCAGGAGTTTGTAGTGCACAAGAAATGTTTTATGCACATCAGTTTAAACTGAAAACCAAAAATATAAGTGCCAATTAGTCAAAATTTGTAATTAGATTTCTCCTGTAAAACTTTCCTAGATGCTTGCAGGCAGCGCCAGGCTGGTGACGTCCAGGCTGGCCATTGGGGCAGCACTTGCACCACGCACAACCAGTTTATATATGGAAACTAATTTGGGTGCTCAGGCTTTCCGGTGACAATATTATCTGGGGGTCGAGTGACCCTTTAACTAATCATCCCACATTGAATGTGGGCCACTCAGGCTCACAGAAGTTTTAGAGCTTTACTTTTTATCTTAACTCTATAATCCACTTTGAACTTATCAAAATTGTTAAGCATACATTTCAAAACAGTTGACTTACTACCAGCAGAACCCATTATGTCAATGACTTGGACAACACAGTAACCCACAATTACAATTTATCTAAGCAAGTCCTGTCCCCTCCACTTAATCTGAAATGCAAACAAAATATTGAGACTAACAAATGGTCTCCTGCCAGCAGGTTGAATTCCTCTGGTAACAGTGACTTGGAAGCGCAGGTGCAGAGGGGATAACAGATGTAACACAGGGGAGGAACACGCACACACACACAAAAACAGATAATCCTGGGAACAATAACCATATCGCTCCCGACCTCAAATTTAGAACAGATTCAGAGGACGACCTCTGACAGACGGCAAAACACCATATCTGGTGGCCTAGCTCTCACAGGTTTAAACAGAACAGAGGCTAGCACAGAACAGATACCTGGATGAGCCTTGGGCAAATTGCCAAACCAGAAACCGAATTACAAGCGCGCTTATCTTGGTTGGGAGGCGGGAATTCAGTTGTCTCTGTCTTGTAGCCTTGCATCCTGCCTTGTAGCTGATCTGGGGGGGCCAGCTGAAGATCAGCTTTTTGGCGCCTTGACCCCCCCAAGGGTTAGCTGCCAGGCAAGGAGGCATTGAGGTCCCCTCCTTATTGCCCATGGTGGGTGCTGTGGAACAAAAGAGGTTAGTGGCGCCAAACAAATAAAGACAGACAAACACTAAGACCAAGATAATAGACAAATGCCGGCGTACACAACTTCCCCAGAAGAGGAAGTGAAAGAGTTACAACCGGGGAATCCCCCGCTGAACAGACCCTCAGGAGCCCAGGAGGTAGGCTCCAGGAGTCTATGTAGAAACACGACCGGGGAATCCCCCACTGAATAGGCCCTATGGACCTATAATCCCCGAGGCGTCCCCCGGGGAAGTGACTTGTGACCCAGAAGCCCAGAGGCAAGTCACTTGGACCAAGAGCTCATGCATCTTGGTGCCAGTCACAACAAAAACTAGGCGACCGCAAAGTGAAAGTAAGACAAAGAGAGGCAAAGAGAGAGAGAAACGCCGTACTTACCCCAAGAGGTGGCTGTTGAAGTCTTCCAACGCAGGGGGCAATCCCCGATCTCGCTGGGGCCTCCAAAATGTTAGGGTCAGGACGCCCGCCGCGTGAAGGAAGACTCCAAGAAGCGTTCTCTCATGCAAAGGGCAAGGGGTTTTATTATCCAAGCATGCGTGGGGCTCACTGAACACGCAGGAACAGTGGGCCCCGAGGTTTGTCTGTGCAGGGCTTATATGTCTATAGAACAAAGGGAGGAGGGGTCTTTGCAAGCGTGGTTACAGAAGCAGATAGCATTGGTTAGTTTAAACAGCTTTTTACATTTATTGGGAGAAGACACTCATATGGGAGTTTTTAGGCTGGCCGACCGAGCGGGGAGGATGTTTTCTAATATGGGCAGCAGGTGGTCCGGAACAGCACAATCTGCAATCCTTGCAAATTTCTTAGCCCAGGGTCAGTCGTTATCTTGCAGCCCAGTTCCCTGGTCTGTGGTCAGCTTTGTTTTGTTTTTATCTACTTTAGGTAGCTTTGTAACAGCTCAATTCCCGGAACATTGGGAGGAGGGGGACAGTACAGACTGTGCATTCCCAGAAGGGAAAATTTCTCTTACAGTATGTGGGTTCCGGAAGTCGAACTCGGGCCCTCGCGCTTGCCGGGCAGGTGCTTAAGCCGCTGAGCCATCTCACTGGCCCTTTTTTTTTTTTTTTTTGTGGGTACCGGGGGTCAACCTCAGGACCTCGCGTGCCAGCAGGCGCCCGTGCCGCTGAGCGATATCACTGGCCCCTTTTTCGTATGTGGGTTCTGGGAGTCGAACTTGGGCCCTCGCGCTTGCCGGGCAGGCGCTTAAGACGCTAAGCCATCTCACCGGCCCTCAAAGTCTTGAATTAATCAAAACTTTTATTGTTTTAGCCAGGCGTTGTGGTGTACATTGTAATCCCAGCTCTCAGACAGCCTCGAACTACATATTGATACCCCGTCTCAAAAAAACAAAACAAAACGCCTTTATTGTTTTATGGATAACTCAAGGCCCTTAAAATCTTTTAATTCCATTTACCCTTTTCCACAAATTATGTTATTGTAGTTAGGAAATCTATTTTTTAGTTTAGAATAATTTTATATAGCCAAGACAGTCCAGTGAGTTCTCATATACCCTAGTCTCACCTAACCCCTACGTCTTACAGAGCTTGGGTACGCTTGTCAAAACCAGGGTTAACATTGATACATTACTATTAACTAAACTGCCGACCATATTTGGGTTTCATATTTTCCCACTAATGTCCTCTTTCTGTCCAGAATCCAACCCAGGGAACCACTTTGTATTTAGGACTTTTTAAAGTGCTGGGAGTTAAGCCCAGGGCCTAGCTCATGCTAGGCAAGGACTCTATCCCGAACTACACCCCAAGCTCCTAGGCAGGTATTTTGTAAAATTTCCCTAGATTTGAGTTTCTGTGATGTTTTCTCTATGCTTAGACGAAGGTTATGTGTTTTAGGAGGGAGAATACCAGAGGTAGCAAGCATTCCCTTCTCATGTCATATCAGGAGGTACATGGTGTCAGCTGGTGATACCAATCTCAATTATTTGATAAGGGTCATGCCTGTGAGTTTTTGCCACTGTAAATTTGCTATTTTTCTCTTCCTATACTTTGGTTTTTGGAAGTAAGCCCCTAAATCTAACCCACACTGGAGGTGTGGGGGGTGTGGAATGATTGAACTCCATTTTCTGGACAGGGATCTATCTATATCTCTATCTATCTCTATTTCCCTATCTCCTCTATCTCTATATCTATGTATTTCTACCTCTATCTCTATCTATCTCTATCTCTATCTATCTATGTATCTGATTTCTTGTGTGGAAACAGTTTGTCTCCCCTCATCATACTCTATTCAATCATTTATTTTTATCGATATGAATCCATGTATATTTATCTTGTAGTACTTTGCCCAATACAGTACCATGTTACTTATTTTGTTGCTCAATTGTTCCAACTTTTGCCGCAAGGAACTCCTCTCACCTTGGCACCTGTGTCCCTCTGACAGATTCATCACTATGGAGTTTTGAGCAATTCCTCACTTTCTCACACTGTAAGATGCTTAGGGTTCCTCTTCCCGTCTCTCCCACTCCATAGTATCCCAGTTACCAGTTTTAAAGTGACCCAGTTCGTCCCTCTCATATGATGGCAGCGTTTTGTACCACTTAAGTGCAGTGACCGTCCTCCTAATCCTAGAATGTGACCCCCCCATCCAAGCCGTGCCTGCATTTATACGCAATCTTAGACATTTTGCTTTGTTTGTGGAGTCCACCTGCAGAACCAGTTGAAGGCCTTTCCCTCTTCCACAAGTCCTAACATCCCCTCTAACTTCCAAGACCTGGCTCGAGCCTAATGTCCAAGACCACCAAAGCTCTGAAGAGAATAGCTAGCTCATTTGGAGGAGAGATCACAAGCGCCATTTTTATGACATTCAGCTCGAGGTGTGTGCAAGATCCAAACATCATCTACCTCATCCCTGCTTGGTTTTGGTGAGGATATTATTTCCTCCATTTTCTTCAATCCAACAAAGTCCACTGGGTGAGGCCCATTAGTCATTTCAGCATAATTACTATCCTGTATCCACAGTAGATGTGCTATAGTTTGGGGGGGGGGTCTGTGTATGCTTTCGCCTCGGATGTTTGCGTTCTCCGAATAATGTTAGAGGCTGTCGCCCCACCACTGATCTCTGGACAATTCTAACACGTCTTTTTTATTCGTATGTACGATGGGGAGCTGGAACATGTACATAACACATCTGAATTCTTTTTTTGTTCTCTACCCCTCCCATCCCTGCCTGCTCCTTCCAACTCTTGGTCCCATTCCCGTTTGCAAAGGCTCTATTTCCACTTTTTTCTTCAATTCTTTTTTTCCATCCCTTTTTCCTTCCCCCTCCCTCCATCTCTTCTAACAAATTTTTTAGCCTCTTTAGTTCTGCCTGGCGCACAGATTCCACTGACGCTGATCTGACTCCTCCAACACAGGATCCGCACACCACACGTGTGTGTGTGTGTGTGTGTGTGTGTGTGTGTGTGTGTGTGTGTGTTTTGCCGGGACTGAAACCAGGGGCTGCACTGCTAGGCCAGTGCTCTCCCACTGGGCTGCAGCCCCAGCCCCTCGGCGTAGATTTTCTTTGGTTGTTCCTTACCTTACCACAAGTTTCTTCCAAAACTTCCCTTGATCCTTGGCCTACTCTGTAATCTCCCACAAAAGCTCTGGCCGCTCTCTATACTTCCCCTGCCGTTCCAACCCACTTCGGCTCCCTGTGTCTTGTATTAGAATTGCTTGTATGTGTTTGTGAGTTTCCCGGGCACAGGGATCCAGTCTTTGTCACCTGTCTCCTCTGGCTGCCAGAGTGCGACTAACCTCTAGTGTCCCCACAGCTGAGCAGTACGCCTTGTTCACGACACCTGAATATCATGTCGAACTACGTAAGAATTAAATTCTCTCGATGTCTTTATACCATCGAAGTGCTTGGTAGGTAAAGGACTATGCGCGGTAGAGTCCTCTTGCATGCCGTGCGTGGGAAATCTAACCCCACACCGTCTCCCACGCACATGTGGATGCGGGCTACTGCACATGCTGACGTCATGATAGATTCAAAGGGTGCTCTGCGCTCTCGGGCTCCGGAAAGCTAGACACTGTCTCCGACGACTGTGCTCATGATGTCAAGGTGCAAGGCGGGTTTACCCAGGGAAGACACGCAGGAGAGAGTCACGGGGACAGAAGCAGATGGCCTCGGCAGCCCCCTTGTCTGACTGCAGCCATCTGGAGCTGTAGGGTTAGGAAGAAGTGCTCCGGGAGGATGACAGACAGAGTGCGACACTCGGGAGGCACTGTGGTGTGGTGGGGGGATTTGGTTAAAGATCTAACGCAGCAATGTAAAGAACAAGAAGCAGCCGAGAGAGAGGCCGAGGCCCACAGATTACGGAGGGGCCTGTGACTGCCTTTCAGAAATGGATTACCCTTATAAAACTCAAATCTGGCTCCTCAGCCGGCACCATCCCGCCCAAAAGTTCCAGGGGCCTTCGTGCGGGCAGGCTTTACGCCAGATTTCTCCGCCACGAGGGGGAGCCGGCTCTCTGCTATTGGAGCGCGGGGCTCGGCCCCGAAGCGTGGGCACGGGTGGTGTGGAAGAGGGCGCCCTCTGCTGGTGAGAACGTGAGAGCGGGAGGCTGAAACTGGCAGGCTGAGGCTTCCGGTGCTCACTGGGGCCTCACCAGACGGCACCCGGCACCCCCCGAGTCCCTTCTGCTCCTCTTACAAACCGGGGCAGGGCTGCTACCCTCCCTTCCTGGCTCACGTGCGGACTCTGGTAGTAAGGGCCCTGTGGTGTCTGATCAGGTCCGCGGCCCGCGTGGCTCAGACGGCACTAGGGGCGCAACCTCCCTTTCCCCGGGGTTATCCAGCAGGCCCCACTCCCCTCCTCGTGCGTGTCTGTCTGGGACTAGAAAGGGCGCAGCTCGCACGTGCGTGCACCCGCGTGTGGTGGGCGAGGAACGCAGGGACGCCAGAATCAGGTTTGGACGCCGGGCCAGGGCAATGAATGATTAAAGACACGAACCTGCCGTCGGGGCCAACCGAGCCACCCTGCTGTCCCCTCCGATCCGCCTACTGGGTCCGAGTCACTGACTCTGGGACGTTAACTTTCCAAAGCGAGACGTTTCGTTTTATTTCTAAGATGGGAATAAGCCAGCGAAAGTGGAAACCACTGTGTCCAGGGCAAGAACAGTCCCGCAGGGTGGGGAGAACTTCCTCCCACCCGGGCTGCTGGCGCCGGGACCCCGGGCCCCTCTCTCCCACCGCGCGCGAGTCCCGGGCCGGGCCCAGCTCACTGCACCGCCGGCTGCGCGGCCTCCTGCGGCTCGGCGCTGCGCTTCCGCCCCGGCCCAGCGAGGGCGCTCCTGACAGCCTCGCAGACCGAGGGAGCCGCCGCCAGGTGCGCCCGCGCCGCGGGGACGGAGCACCGGAACAGCAGGCTCAGCAAGGCTACGGGGATGACCTGTGGGGAGAGGCGGCGGGGACTGGAGGCTGAGAAGGCAGGCGCTAGAGCACTCATTCGGTGCAGGAGTCGGGAGCCAACAGGGTGTATGCCGAAACAGACCGTTGTTACGACTAGAGTGCTCATAAAACAGGTGAAGGGCTGAGAGAAACCTTCCCCCTGACCCAGAGAGCTCCTGTTCATCCTTCAAAACCCAGTCTAAGAACCTCCTTTTACTCTTTTTGACCCCCTCCAAGGCAGAAAGAACTGTCCCTTTTCTGCACCTTTTTCACACCCCCGTCACCGCTTGTCACAATCAGATCTCACCCATGAATGAGGAGCTTCTTGTGGGCAGAATATCGCTGAGCTTTGTACACCCCGTGTCCCGCCAAGTTCCTGGTACTGTGCTATCCGGAAAGTACTTGCCAAGTACGTAGCTGTCGAGTGACCAGCAGGGGGCAGAATACCTGTTCCTTGTCCTGTGCAACCTGGATGTGGCTGCAGGCTGAATTTCACCTGTCAGTGGCTGAGGAAAGTGGATGGCTTGGAGGAGGCTCTCAATACATCGCGCTTTGGACTGTCCAGAGAACCGCTGTGGACAGAGTGGGACGGTCAGGGTCAAGGCCAGGGGTCAAGGGAGGAGAAGGAACTGGAGAAGTGAGAGGCTGGGATCCTGAAGGCTGGTTTGTCTCAATCCCCAAGGGTAAAGAAGCACTGGGTTGCTGGGCTTGGTGGCGCACACCTGTAATCCCAGCACTCAGGAGGCTGAAGCAGGAGGATCACCAATTCAAGTTCAGCCTGGGCAACTTAGAAAAACCCTGTCTCACATTAAAAATTAAATAGTGGGGTGGGGATGTAGCTCGGTAGTAGATATCCCTGAGTTCAATCCCTCATACTGCAAAATAAATAAATAAATAAATAAATAAATAAATAAAATAAAAATTCAGTTCCTCAGTTAGTCTAGCTACATCTCAAGTGCTCAAAAGCCACATGTAGCTGGTGGCCATCATTTTGGACAGCACAATTCCAGCTATATTTGGCAAGTCCAAACTCCTGTCTTGTTTTAACCTTTAACCTTTAACTGTGTAGCTGACTGTGGTGCTGCATGCCTGTAATCCCAGCACTCAGGAGGCTGAGGCAGGAGGATTGCTGCAAATTCCGGGCCAGCCTGGGATATATAGTGAATTCAAGGCCAGACTTAACTACATAGCAAGACGCTGTCTAAAAAGGAAAGAAAGAAAGACATAATAACACAAAACTTTCTTTTCGATGATCTAAGATAAACTAGTAGCAGTATAAATGAAACAAGTTAGCATATATATTAAATATTTTTTGAAATAGCGAAACATGTAATTTGGGAAGTATATGAACTTCTCCCTACTTCCTTTTTTTCTCTCTTCTATTTTGCTCTTTATTTGTATGTTTAGATATGTTTCTCATATAAAAGAAACCATGTTGAGTTTGTGTGTCTGACTTATTTCATTTAACATTATGTTCTCAAGTTGCATCCATTTACCTATGAATGCCTCAAGTTTATCTTTATGGCAGCATAATATTCCATTGTAAATAAATAACACATTTTCTTATCCATTCATTTGTCGATTGACATATAAGCTGTTTCCAAAATCTAGCTATTATAAGCATGGGTATGCATGTATCCTGTAATATGGTGACTGTAACTCTTTTAGGAGGATACTTAGAAGGGGAATAGCTGGGTCAAATGGAATTCCTACTTTTAGATTTTTGAGGAATCTCTACACTAATTTCTATAGTGGTTGGACTAGTTTACATTCCCACCAATAATGTAGAAGAGTTCTTTTTTCCCTGCATCCTCACTAGCAATTGATATTATTAGATTTTTTTGATGATAGCCATTTTCTCTGGGGTAAGATGGTATTTCATTATAGTTTTAATTTGCATTCCTCTGATGGCCAGTGACGATGAGCATTTCTTCATGTATTTATTGGCCATTTGTTCTTCTGAGAAATGTCTATTCATTTCAGTTGCCTTTTTTTTTTTTTAATGTGGGTACCAGGAGTCGACCTCAGGACCTCACGCTTGCCAGCAAGCACTTGTGCCACTGAGTGATATCACTGGCCTTTTTTGTTTCCTTTATGTGGGTTCTGGGAGTTGAACTCAGGACCTCGTGCTTGCCGGGCAGGTGCTTATGCCACTGAGCTATCTCACCGACCCAGCTGTCCATTTTTTGATTGGGTCTTTTATTTTGAGGGTTTTCAAAGTTATTGCTTCAATTTGTACTCCAAGAGTATTAGCATTTGTATTGTTCCATACAATTGCCAACACTCAATATTATTGCTAGCCTGGTGAGTAGAAAGTTGTGTCTTAACATATCATTTCCCTGATGTTAATGAGGCTAAGCATTTTTTCCATATGAATATGTTTATTGTGTAATTAGGCATTCTCTTCTGTGTGTTAGCTTTCTGTTACTATAACAAAATATCTGAGGTAATCAACATCTAAAGAAGGAAAGGTTTATTTTGGCTCATAGTTTTGAAGATTTCATTCTTGACTGACTGGCCCTGTTGTGTTTGGGTGATGGTACATCATAGAGGGTATCTTAATTACTTTCCCATCACTGGGACAAAATACCCACCCAACACTCACAATTTAAAGGAGGAGAAATTTATTTTGGTTCACAGTTTCTGATGGTTCAGTCCATGATTTGCTGACTCCAAGGCAGACACCCCATGATGGAAGGGCATAGTGGAGGAAGTTGTTCACCACATAGTAACTAGGAGACAGAGAGAGAAGAGAGGAGCCGTGGCTGAGAATATACCCTTCCAAATCATGCCTCCAGTGAGCCACCTCTTCCAACTAGCCTCCCACCCCTCCTTGAATGTGAGACTTCGGGGGATATTTTAGATCTAAACCATAATATACCAACACTGGACCCCTAAAGGCTCATATCCATTTCATTATACAAAATGCATTTAGTTCCTCTCTAAGAATCCCCAAAGTCTTGACAATTTTAGCACTGTTGGAAAGTTCAAGTCCAAAGTCTCCTCTGAGACTCATAGCAAACTGTTAGCTATGAGCCCCTATAAAAATAAAAAAAGGAGCCAGGTGTGGTAACACGTGCCCGTAACACCAACACTCAGGAAGCTGAGGTAGGAGGATTGCTGAGTGTTCAAGTCCAGCTTGGACTACACAGTGAGTTCAAGGCCAGCCTGAACTATGTAGCAAGACCCTATCTCAGAACAATAAATAAATAAATAAATAAATAAATAAATAAATAAATAAATAAAAAGTTTGAGGTCCACCTGCACTTTCACAGTGGAGAAAACCTTGATGAAAGTTAGAAATACTGGAAAGTCGGTTTTTATGTTGTTAACTTTGACTAAATGATGTTCTAAACTGAACAGAAGCTACATGTATATAACGTGGGATTTTCTTTACTATCCTGAAATCTTCTATGATGACAGTCTGGGAAATTCTTCAGATAAGTTTTGAATATTTCAAGTAAAAAAAATAATAAAGTTACATACTTCCAATATGCAATGGCACAGGGTAAACAATCCCATTCCAAAATGGAGGAATAGGGGAACGGAAAGAAATCAGACCAAAGCCAGACTGAAACCTAGCAAGGGGAACATTAAATCCTGTAGCTGCATGTCCAGCACCCTGGTAGATTGAGGTGAGATGTGAGCTCCAAAGGACTTAGGCAGCCCTGCACCCAGTCTGCCTTGCTTGTTGTAGCTCACATGACCTCTCTCTTGGGCTGGCTTTGCTCACTACCTGCAGCTGTCCTCAGCAAATGTTCCACATTCCTCAAACCTCTAACTTTCTGGAGTCTCTATCACACCTTCAGTTTCACTCTCAGCTTCACTTTCACTCTCTCAGGGGCACTTGGCAGGGACTGTAACCTGCTGTACATTTTTGTCTGGCCTCCCGGGCCTTCTTCTGATATCGGGGTGGGAGCCTCCATGACTCCATAATTCCTGCATTCTGCCTGCCTAAATAACCAGCACTACGTGAATAATGCCAAAGTCTGTCAGGCTGAGCAGCAGCAGACTGTTTGGGGCTCTTCTGCAGTGGCCTACGAGTGCTTGGATGGCTGAACTCAGGGATACACTTCCCTAAGTAGCCCTGAATGAACAGGCATCCCAGAGACTTTCTTCTCAAATGAAAGATTGACAGTTTTGTACCCTCGAACCTGTGATGGGTTCTCTACTGCTGATTTCTGAAATTCCTTTAAAACATTTTTCTTCTTGTCCCTATACAAAATACTTGGCTTCTTTTTAATGCTAATCTTTTTAAGAACCAAGCTCTCATTTGCCCTGACTTGGCAGACACTTCCTTTCTGGTGAAACTGAAAACTTTTCAAGTCATTCGGCTCTGCTGTTTGCTTCAGAGCTGGCTGAAGTCAGTAGTACTCATGTCACAGCCTGAACATTGGGATACCTCAAATTCCTTCACCAGATTAATTAGTCCACTACCTTTAATCTCAGTCTCCTGCAAAATACACGTGGACAGACTGTAGACAAGTTTTCTGCCAGAAAGTAACACGTGTGTCCTCTAGTCCAACTGCCAGGAGAGTCCTTGTTTCCAAATGAAACCTCCTGAGCCTGGCCTTCACTGTCTGCATTCCTATCAGCATTCTGGTCTTCTGAGCTCTGACCAGATTCTCCCATCAAGTTTTGCTTACTCTGCTTTCAGCATTCCATAGTTTCTCTACTTAGCATCTCCTAATTCTTCCGAACTCCTCCTGCAAACCAGTTCCAAACACTTCTGAATGACATGGTCAGGTTCAGTCACAGCAATGACTACACTCCTGGTTTTTTTTTGTCTTATTCACTTCCCTGTCATTGGATCAAAATACCCAACACCTGCAACTAAAGGGGGAGAGGTTTATTTTGGCTCACAGTTTCAGAGGGTTGTTTGTGACTGGCTGCATCCAAGACTGAAGCCACATGGTAGAAAGGCATAGTGGAGAAAGCTGTTCACTGAAGAATGGCCAGGAGGCAGAAAAAAAAGGGAGGATCCAGGGATGCTAGTATACCCTTCCAAGTCACACCCCTCAGGAACACCCCCCCAACCAGGCCCCACATCTGAACATGAGACTTTTGGGAGACATTTTAGATCTAAACCATAACAGACTGCATAGCAGAGGAAGCTCATTCTCTTCATGGTGAGGCAGCAAAAGAGAGAGGAAGACCGAGGTCCTACGATCTTTCTGGAGGGCATGTCCCCAGCAAACTAAGATCCTCCACAAGACCTCAGCTCTTAAAGTGTCTACCGCCTCCCAACTGTGCCAAGATGGGGCCAGCCCTTCAACACACAGGCATGTGGAGGATATTCCAGGTCCAAACTATAGCAATAAGTTTCCTGCCCTAGTCTTTGAACGAGGGTTTTTATTTATCTATTGGCTTTTTATTTCATAATTTTTTTGGGGGGGTACCGGGGGGGTCGATCTCAGGACCTCGCGTGCCAACCAGGCACCCGTGCCACTGAGCGATATCACCGGCCCCTTTTTCGTATGTGGGTTCCGGGAGTTGAACTTGGGCCCTTGCGCTTGCAAGGCAGGCGCTTACGCCGCTGAGCCATCTCACCGGCCCTTATTTCATAACTTTTACATGTGAATTTACCACATCACTTGAAGAAAAACCTGGCACAGTAAGATGATCTTCAAACAAAAATCCCTCCAAAATATGTTGGTACGGAATTCCCTTAAGTTTTTAGGTTATCATTCCAATAATATTGAATATATAAATTTAAATCAGGATATTTAAATTTATCCAAGTTAGCCTGGCATGAGTGGCACACACCTGTAATCTCAGCACCTGGGAGGCTGAGGCAGGAGGATCACAAGTTTGAGCCTAACCTAGACAATTTAGGACCCTGTCTCAAAATAAAAAATAAAAAAAGGCTGGGGATGTTGCTCAGTGCAAAGGCCCTGGGTTCAATCTTGAATACCCTCCAAAAGTATATGCGTATACCCAAGCCACTCCTATATTTCCAGAGCTTCCTATTTGTTTGTTTTTTTTTTTTCCATTCCAAACCTCCCTTGATACTGAGCTACATTTCTCTAGGAAGATATCTCAGTAAAATTACATACAAGACTCTGTGTTTACAGTGAGACAGACATTAGGCTAGAGAAGAAAAACTTTGACAAAACCAAATACTGTGGGTGAAAACAGACGGGAATATGATTGGAAAGCAGCTTGTCAAGAGCAGTGTTTTTATTCACCTGCTTTCCTGGATAAAGGTTGTTGCTAAGGCTAAACAAATGAGTAAAGCAAATAAAAACTAAAAGTATCAGAGTGCAAATAACAATGACTTCACTGTATGGCTCCATAAAGTTGTTACGAACATTCTTGCAGTACATTTTGTGAATGTAGACAAGCTGATTCTAAAATTCATTTTCAATGACAAAGAAAAACAAGTTAAGAATAAAAGTGAAGGGGTCACACTATCTAATTTTAAAAGTTATCATAAAGCTACACCAGTCAAGGGGCCGGTGAGATGGCTCAGCGGCGTAAGCGCCTGCCTTGCAAGCGTGAGGGCCCGAGTTCGACTCCCGGATCCCACATACGAAAAAGGGGCGGGTGATATCACTGTGTCTGTTGGCGCGCGAGGTCCTGAGGTCGACCCCCGGTACCCACAAAAAAAAAAAAAAAAGCTACACCAGTCAAGATAGCTACCTTGAATTCGGTCCTGAGTCCTACAATATGAGGATTTTAATAAAAGGAAAAAATTTAAAGCTAAAAACTTATATTATGCATTTATTCAAAATTTACATATTGCCACACTTTATCCCAAAATTTAAAAAGGGGATTGAATCACCTTACCAAAATAAATGCAGTATTAAATGAATTAAAAAGAGAATACAGTTTTCTGATTCTGTGAATTGAGAAAAAGTCCTCCCATTTAGGAAAACACAATCTTGTGGGGACAGCGAGGGGATCAAATGTCAGCAGCTTCGCAGTGACAAAAAGTGACATCGCTGGCACAAATATCAATAACTTGACACCAGGTACTGGCAGCCTGGGGACACAGTGAGAGTCAACAACCAAAAACTGGCCTCTGAAGAGAGAAGAGCAAAAACAGAAACCGCCAGACAGTGGAGAGAAGAGATGCACGAAACACTGCCGAGATACCCGCTGAGAGATCCAAGGACCCTGCGGGAGGGGCCTGAGGAGGCGCTGGCCCAGAAGAGAGAGGGGAGAGAAACATGTGCTTATTATTCTGGACCTCTGACCATACACGTGAAATGTTTTTCTTTTCATGTTTCTTGTTTTTATTAAACCCATGCATATACATCTCAAATTTTTAACTAGAACTCTTATCTTATGGAGGAAAATAGCGGAATTCTACCTCTCTGATTCTCATCCCCAAATTCTCACCCCTCTTAGGCGACTTATTTAAGCATTTTTGACTGGCTCTTCTGGTTTTACCTCCAGGTATCTAAATGATGCACAAAAACAGAGTCTTGAAGAGGCATTCATGTTCATACCTGTGAGCATGAATACATCCATGAGAACATACCCATGAAACACCCATGCTCGTAGCAGCTTTATTCACAATAGCTCAAAGGTGGAAGCAATTCAAGTGTCCATCAACAGCTGGGGGTGGTGCACATGCCTGTGATCTCAACTACTTAGCGGGGTGAGGCAGGAGAGTCACAAGTTCTAGGCCAGCCTTGGCAACTTACTGAGACCTGTCTGACTAAACTCAGTGCTAGATGGGTTTGAACCCCAGAACCACAAAATAAGTAAATAAAAAGAGTCCATCAACAAATGAATGGATAAGCAAAGCATAATATAGACATACAATGGAATATTATTCAGCCTTAAAGAGGCAGAAAATTCTGACCCATGCTACAACATGGATCAGCCTTGAGGGTATTATGTTAAGTGAATTGAGAAAATCACCAAAATATAGTTTCCAATTATATGAGTTACTTAGAATAGTCAAATTCAAAACAGAAAGTAGAACAGTGGTTTCCAGGAACCGGGGGAGGACATGAGAAGTTACTGTTTAACAAATATAACATTTTTTATAAGATGAAGAATTCTTGAAGTGAATGTTTGTTATAGTTGCACAACAATCTAAATGTACTTAATATTATTGAATTGTACACTTTAAAATGTTGAAAATGGTACATTTTATGCTATGTATCTTTTTCCGTAAGAAAAAAATTGAATAAAAAAAAAGAATGAAGGAGCTGGGTTTGGAGGCACGTGCCTGTAATTCCAGCATTCTGGAGGCTGAGGCAGGAAGGTTGCTGCAAGTTTCAGGTCAGCCTGGGCTACACAGTGAGTTCAAGACTAGGCTGAACTATTTAATGAGACTCTGTCTCAAAAACAAACAAACAACAACAACAAAAAACAAGTTTGAGGCTGTTACAGAAATCTGATATCAAACAAAATGGAAGACTCTTTGCACCTGAGGAGTTGGAAGGCAACCTTTATTACGCTAGCGGGCTGAGGAGACTCAGGTCTCAAATCATCAGCACTGTCTTGGGGTAGGGTAGTTTCTTATATAGGTTTTCAGAAGAAAGTACAAAAGGCAGATAACATGATATTTTACACTTGTTACATATGTCTTGTCATGCGTTGCTAGGCAGGTTTGGTCCAGGCAAGTTAACTGGGGGCTTCCTAATAACAGGGAGGTCAAGGCTAGGGTGAGTAGGAGGAATCCATCGCTGTCTTAGACTGAGTCGAGCTGTCCTTGAAATGATGAGTCTCTGGGACTTGAAAGTAAGCAAGACATCACTGTCTGGCTGAGTTGCACTTATCTTGCAGCTGGCACCTGGAATGTTAAGGCTTGTTAAGTTTTATAGCTTTCTAATTATGGGAACAGGCTGTGTTGCTCAGTCTTATCCTTGAGTAGTGTTAGAAACATGCTAGTATTAGAAATATAAGTTTTTAAAATTTCCTTTACAATTAAAACAGCCTCTACAAGGCCAGCCAGGAATACACAGTGAGCTCTAATCCAGTTTGGACTACATAGTGAGACACTCTCTCAATAAAGCAAGCAAACAAGCAAAATATAGACATTTTCAGATAAACAGAAGCTAAAAGAATTTATCATTAGCAGACCTACATGGGAATATAAATAAAAATAGTAATAAACAGATAATAGATATCAGTTATATTTCTAACTTGCGTCTCTAACAGAACCAAAATAGTTAAAGATACATAAACTCTAAGCTTAGGAAAACTAAAAGAACTTATAGAAATAAAACATTTAAACCTACAAATTGAAAGAACACATTGTATAATGGGAAAAATTGAACCAGAGATATACTTTCACAAATGGTAGTAAAACAATCCCTTGGGCAATAGGCAAGAAAGATAGTCATTTATAGGGAGAAATAAAATCTGGCTGTTATTAGACATTTACACAGAAACCCAGGAGACTCCAGAGCAGTATACACAAGACTTTCAAGAAATGAAAGTAAATTCCAAAAATGTCATACCTGATTGGACTGTTATTCTCATGAAAAATCAACAAACTGATACGCATATTTTTTTAACGTTCAAGAATGTCAGGGACATAGTTCTCAAGAGACTTTTTGAAGAAAGTGCCATATGAAGAACTTCAGGGGCCGGTGATATACCTCAGCGGCATAAGCGCCTGCCTGGCAAGCGCAAGGCCCTGTGTTTGACTCCTGGTACCCGCATATTAAAAAAAAAAAAAAAAAAAAGAACTTCAGGCAACCGAAATAGGAATGGAATCCACTGAGTCCACAGCCAAAGGGGAAAGAGGTGAAAAGATAATTCTTCCCTCTCCCAAACGGATGCCTGCAAATCACTACCTCTCAAAGAAAGTTTATTTTCTCAAATCACCTACTGGACCAGCATACACCATTTCTCTGGTCGCAGGGATTAATCTAGGAAAGACTCACGACCAAATGTAGGCCAGTGTACTCTGAGAAAATCTGTCAGGGACTTCTAGGAGAAGTTTCCTGCTGGGACCTTCTAGGAAAAGGTCTTTCATTCCTGAGGCAGCCTCATGAGGAGGGAGGCCTCACAGGAGCCCGAGATGAATTCAGTACGTAAGAGGAAGGCAGAGATAATAGAAATGTAAGGAATGCAGCAGAGTCTGTGAGTCTCAAATCCTATCCCATGTTTGTACTTACTGTTCCCTCAGCTTGTTCTGTCCCCCGTCGTTAAAATTAGTTGGACTTTGGCTGTTATCTGAAGCCAAAAGAAGAGTCCAAACTAGCAATCTCTGGATGACTTCTTCAGACTGATTTCACCTGGACCTAGAAGAATCCCCTCAGTCCATTACATATGGAAAATATCTTTGCTACTGCAGTGCTTTTTGCTTTTATTTTAGTGGTACTGGGGGTTGAACCCAGAGCCTTTGCACTGAGCTACATCCCTGTCCTTTTTAAAATGTTGTTATTTTGAGACAGGGTCACAGTAAATCGCTACTTTGCTTAGGCTGGACTTGAATTTACAATTCTCCTATCTGAGTAAAAAGTATTGTATTTACTTTTTTGTAGTTTATTCAGATGACTCTAAATTTTTCAATTAAAATACTAAGAAACGATATTTCCCACATGAAAGTTTATTTTTCCCAAATAGCCACTTGTCCCAACAACATTTCTAAAGTTTTATAGCCATGAGTGGTCAGTTCTAAGATGGCTTAACATCTTGGTGAAATTGAAACAGCAAACCTTAATATTTTCCCCATCTGCTTACAAATACTAAACCTATTCCTTCTCTTTTATCTGCCCGAACAATTGGGAGTGACTAAAGTCTATTAGGACACATCTGAAGGCCTAGTTTGGGTTGATCTGGAAAGAGCAGATGCCTTCTGTGAACAACAAAAGCAACAGAAAAAGGATTAAATTATGGCCTCTATTTATCATCCCAAGTCTACCATCTTCCTTCAGGTTAACATTAAATATCTGTGATTTACAAGGTCTATATGGTGCTTGGTTGTAAAATACCTAAGAAACATCATATTTGTTAGGAAACTCTGGCATATAAGGCATTGTTGCTTAAAATACCGTGTAAAGATCACCTACATGAGGAGTACCTCAGGATGCTTAATTAAATATGGGTTCCCGGCTCCAGCCAAGATCTACCAAACCAGAATGCTTGGAGACTGAGGCCTGTGAATTTAAACTGTAAATTTCCCAAGAAAAATTTAATTTAGATTTTAAGCAATGTTATTTGTACACAGTGGGCTAGGTTCTATAAATTCCTTACAAGGGGGCTATTCCTGATGGCTCCCTGGAACTTTGGAAAATGGAAAAGTTGAGAGATTCGCATTGGATTAACCCACCTTTGGCATAAAGGAGTAAATAATTCCCCTCTAACCAGAACAAAATAAGATAGAAAAAAGAAATATATATATGTTTGA
Organism: Erethizon dorsatum; assembly: GCA_028451465.1. Classification (NCBI taxonomy): domain Eukaryota; kingdom Metazoa; phylum Chordata; class Mammalia; order Rodentia; family Erethizontidae; genus Erethizon; species Erethizon dorsatum. The sequence goes on from CM051824.1 coordinate 70,707,177, forward strand.
GCTGGGCGTGATGGCTCACACCTGTAATCCCAGCACTCGGGGGGCTGACGCAGGAGGATCGACATGAGTTTGAGGCCAGCCTGGGCTCCATAAGCGAGTTCAAGGCCAGCCAGAACTACATAGTGAGACAGTGTCTCAAAATCAAAAAATAATGAAAAGATATATATATATATATATATATATATATATATATATATATTTGAGGATTTAGAGTCAAATGAAGATTGAATAGGGAAGGGTGCTTGTTGGATTCTGTTTTCAGGGTAAAAGATTGACATACTATGTTATTATATTGGATTTACTGTGAATATAGTCCTAACTGATGAATTTGACTATAGCATCATGCAGTTTGTTTGTTTGTTTATTTATTACTTTGATTTTCTGAGACAGAGTCTCACTATGTAGTTTCAGGCTGGCCTCGAACTCACTACGCAGGCTAGCCTTGAACTGGCAGGGATTCTCCTGCGTCAGCCTCGGCATGTGCCACCATGCCCAGCTTATGCAGTAGAATTTTAAACAAGATACAGAATGGAGGAATACCTTCAAGCAGTGTATAGCAGTGGTCTTTAAACCTTAATATGTAAAAGAATTGCCTCACCCCCCGGAATTGTGACTCATAAGGTTATGGGCATGCCCCAGAAATCCTTTTTAAATATTTTAAGCAAACACTCCAGCATATTTCCACGCAGGTGGTTCACAGAACACATTCGGAAAAGCACTTGGGTTGGACTTCATAGAAGGTCCTGCCAGGAGTTCTCTGGCTCCCTGGGTATAACATCAAAGGAAAACTCGTGTAAGTGGCCTGAATTACCCATTTCTTGAGTCTCAAGAGGAGAACACGCAAGAATTGCAAAAGAAGCTGCATGAAGGTGCAGACAGGACATTTGTGATACTCTGCTAAGCTCCCTAGAAGGAGAAAGCAAAATTCTTGTTTTCCTGACTTTCAACAGTGAAGTATCAAGAATCCCCCACCCACACACAAATTTACCATAAATGTTGGATACCAGCTCTAGTCTCTAGGGGGAGCTCGAGGATTTCCTCTCTCAAACTCCATTGCTGTGGGGAGCAGGGGGGTTCTTATTCTGGTCAAGGGCAAGATGGGGTTTTACTGCTGAGGGTGGAGCTAAGAATGGAAGCAGCTAAGCGATTAAAAGCATTTGCTTACACATGGAATGTCCTTTCCTGCTGTCTCCTACTTAAGCCTCTAGATTTAAAAAAGTAGTTCTTTATGGTAGCTTTGGCTGGATTTGCCAGGACTGTTAAAGAAAAAATTATTCTGACTTGTGACAAATAGTAAGGCTGACTTTATTCTGAGGTCAACCACAATGGTGTCTTGCAGTGGGAGAAAGCCATCTGGCTCAACTCTAAATACAATGAGGGCGCGTGGGAATTTAGTTACCTAGCAGAAAGAGGGGATTGGTGGACAGAAAACTACTAAGAGGAGACAGGGAGACTTTTGCTAAGTCAACTTGATAGGATTCTTCCAAAAGGCAAGTGACACATTTAAACTTTAAAGGTGGTGGATGAAGAATGTGATCAGGTACAAGGATGATCAGGTAGCAAGTCTAAACTGACTTACCGAGTTTCTGGGCTAGGCAGTCCTAGCAAGAACTTGGGCCAAGGTCAATTCCTACTGTAGAAGTGGGCTCAGAGACTCTGACTAAAGTTTGGTGACAGGAGATGGTCTTAGGGTTTATGGAGAAAAGGCTCCTTTTCTCTTGGTTTCCTTTTCCATCCCTTCCTACGATAAGATCAAAGTGTGACCCTGAGGGTAGAAGGACCTGGGAAACCTGCTTTCCATCTAAGCCTTGAAGTCCTGCTTGGGCCAGCAGAAGGTTAGAGTGGCAATTGAGGCAAATTTCCGGCCGGCAAAACAGTAAATAATGTCCTTATTGTTACACATGATGGCATACAGAAAGCCAGCGAGACGGTGCTAAGAAGAATTTACCAAGAGTAGAGTAACACCTTGCATTCAGAGGAGAGTCTGTTCTGGGACCTCTAAGTGTTGGTTGTCAGGCACGCGCCTGGGACCCAAGGCGTGAGCGATGTTCTCACTGTCCCACTGTCCACAGTGAAACATGCTTATTCTCCACGCATGTACTTTTCCTCAGAAATCTAGTGGGGTGTCCACCTGGGTGGCTGTCAAAATATCCGGAGGTCTGTTAACAATTTTCCCCAAACAGGGTCCTTTCGAGTTCTCAGAATTTTGTGACCAATAAGACAGCAGTGAGGAAGAACTTTATTTTTGGTCAAGGATGGAAGTGAGAGATAAAACTCCCAAATCAACTTCTCAACCCCCCGAGGATCCAGAAGTTATAGGTATAGGGTAAAAGAAATGAGGGGGGATGATAGTTGATAAGGGGAAGAATATTCATTTCTTTTCTGGGAACGGGTGGCAATTTTCCAGAAATATGGGCAGTACCTCTTTTTGTCCCTTTTAGGGTTCTTTCCAAGTCCTTCCCAAGGTGATGGTCAATTCTCAAGGTGCTGGCGATGTGTCATTCAGCACACTGACAGAATTACAGCGAAGGTAGTTTGTCTGGCTGTCACTCTGGCAGCTGTCTTAGGTCCAGCCAGTTTCACTAGCCCACCTGAAGAGGAACCTGGAACATCAACGAGATTAGGGCAGCACAGAAATTTAGCTAGGTCAGGTGGTCGGTACAAGGTTAGGACAGGACAACAGATCCAGGATCCAAAATCTCTCTTTCACATACAAGACACACCTTGCCGTTCCTGGACTTACTTGGGTTATGTCCCAAGTAACTCATCATAGTTTGAAAATGTCATAAATCAAAATGCATTTAATAGGCTTAACCTTCTGAACATCATAGCTTATAGCAATACACTACGGAGTATCAGTTGTTTGCCCTTGTGATCCCGTGGCTGGCTGGGTGCTGTGGGCGCTACCACCAGCAATATTGTTAGAAAGTATCACACTGCACATCCCTAGCCTGAGAAAAGACCAAACTTCAAAACTGGAAGTACAGTTTCTACTGAATGTATCTGGCTTTCACGCCATTGTAGTGTAGAAATATCATAAGTCAAATCATCATAAGCTGAGGACTGAGTATACAGTAAACACATTCTGATTTAGAAAGTGCGTGTCTAAATATAGTTCTGCTAGGTGGGGTGGCACATACCTGCAGTGTCGGCACTCTGAGAGGCTGAAGCAGGAGAATCGAAAGTTTAAGCCCAGCCTGGGCAATTTAGTGACTTAGTGAGATCCTGTCCCAAAATAAAAAACACAAAGGGCTGAGAATGTAGCTCAGTGCAAGGGCCTGGATTCAGTCCCCTGTTCTCATTCATTCTCTCTCTCTCTCTCCCACTCTTTCTCTCTCTCTCCATAGACTGCCAAAAAAATGTATAGATCAGGAAAAGAAAAACTTGCATAAATATTTTAATACTAAATGTATTGAGACATCATGAGACTAATACAAGTTACCTTTGGCCTCTACAATTGTAAAAGGTGCTCAGACTGGTGGCCATTAGCTCCCAGACATTGATTAGTATGGCAAATTGCTGATGTGTATACACATTTTTTGGTGGACTCTCTCTCTCCCTCTCTCTCTCTCTCTCTCTCTCTATGTGTATATATATATATATATATCTCCACACAGTTACTAAGTTTAGCAAATAAAAATACAGAACACCTATTTAAATTGGAACTTCACATAAACAAGAAATAAATAATTTTTAGTATAAAAATGTTGCTATAAAAATTATTTAGGGCTGAGGATGTAGCTCAGTGGTAAAGTGTTGCCTGCTGTGCATGAGGCTCTGGGTTTGACCCTTCACACTTCAAAAAACAATCAACAAAGAAATATATATCACTGTCTTATGCAATATACTATTTATACTGTGGCCCCAGGTAATTTTTGTTATCTAAAATTCCAGCTTAAATGGGCATCTGGTATTTTCCCTGGCAATCCTATCCTAGTCTCCATCCATAGTTTTCCTGAAGGAACAGCAAGACCAGGAAGGGATGAAGGAGGCAAGGAAGGAAGAAGGAGAGAGGAAGGGCGGGTGACTGGGGAAGGAGAAAAGGACAAGGAAGGAGGGATGGGATAGGACGCTGCTCTCGGGTGGGAGGTACGGGGCTGGGATGGCAGAGGATGGTGAGATGACCACAAGAGGCGGTGACTACAGTTCCAGCTGTTGCTGAGGATCCAGGGCTTTGTGGTGGCCCTAAGCTCCAGATGGTCCTATACATTATTTATTTGTATTGACATAGATTTTTACCATATATGTGAAGTTAAAAAAAGGCAAGCTATAAAGCTGTATTATGGTAAGATTCCATTTTTATTAGACTATTTTATATGTAAATATATATGCATTTGCGGGTATATAAAATGTCTGAAAGGGTATATATCACAATGTTAACAAAGATTTTCTTTAATAAAACAAAATATGGTTAATTTTTCTTCTTATATATATCTATTTTATAGTTTTTTTTAACATGTATATTACTTGGGTAAATTTTTCAAAGTTAAAAACATACAGTCACGAACCAAATCAAATTTCCCCATAAGGTTCAATGTAAATAAGGTTAATCTGTTCTGAACCATATGTATTTTTTAACCACAAAAATATGAAACAAAGTACATTACAGTGCAGTATGATACGAAGAGAGAGAACACTAATGTGCTTGAGGTGACTTCTGGCATGGAGGACAGGAAGGCGGGTGGGAGGAGGTTGCTGTTTGGAGGGAGAGTCCCCCTCCATGAGGACAACGGGGAGCTCTCCTTCAGGGGTTTCCTCTCTTGTCTCTTAGCTGCAGAGTCGGTTTTGCTGAAAAATCTGTCTAATGTCACTTGTTTTCTCCTGCACTGCACAACCCTCTGGAAATGAAAGACACATTATCGTTCATCCGATTTAATACTGTTCATTACAGTGATGTTGGGGTGGTGCTTCTCAGAGAGATCCTGGCACTCCTTCCATTTTCCCATAATGAATTTTATCACGTCATTGCTAACCTCCTCCCTGTCTTCCTCTTCCTCAGTGGATGCTCCTCTACAAGCGCCTTCTGCTGCTCACTCTGGAGTTTAGCAAGTCCTTCCGTCGTCAGCTCCTCCTTATCGTCCTTAACAAGCTCCTCTATGTCTGCACCATCCTCATCCAGATCCATACTCTTGCCCATGTGTAGGAAACCAGCCTATGAGTTTGTCCCCGACCAGGGAGTGAACGAGGATGAAAGGCAAAAAGACACAGAATTAGTTTAGAATGCAGGGACCAGAGGGCTGTTGCCTCTAGTGGACAGAGAGCCCGGAGCATCTGGCTCACCTGCTTTGATTCACTCAGACATGGGAACAAGCAATTAGAGGAGCACCTATTATCTAAAGTGCCTCCTATTATCTAAAGTACACGCCCAGGTAAACAACTAATTCTCAGCTGTGTTGACTTTTCCCTAGAACCTGCAATGTGCCATCACTCCTGTAGGCCACCTTTCTCCTTTATGCTCACAGAGGAGGTCATTTAGGCCTCAGTTCTCATTATCTGGTCTCCTATACCTGTGGACACAATCTCCCCCACTACCTGTGCGTCAGACCCTTCAAAGTCACATCCAGTGACACATTCTGGCCACGGTTTCCTCCAGGCTGAGTTTAAGGTTCAGTATGTGACATCTCCCCAGGATTTGTCAGTGAGGTTGATGCAGTGGAGTTGATGCACTGATATGTTTCTTCCAGAACTCTTTCAGAGTCAAGGACGTCTCTTCAATGACATTAAACACCTTGTAGGGAAAGTTGGGGAACAGGCAGGGAAAGGTAAAGGCCTTAGTGATGTTTCTGGCAAATCTGGACAGGAAAAAAGGAAATTGTAGAAATTGCTCTCCCTGCTAGAGAGAGCAATTAAGAGAAGCAGAGAGAACTGGTAAACTTGGCACCAGGGCCCCAATTCACTCTTCTCCCCCTCTACTCAAGTACAAAGGAGACAAAGTGGGGAGAAGGCTGGTATAGAAAACTCACTTACTATATAAAATATCTATTCACACCTAGACACACACCTATATATAAATGCATATATATAGTATTATTTCAGCATGTTACTGCAGTAAAATGTACATGTATCCCTTCATTTAATTGCTAACTCAGTTTTAGAGATAACACCTCGGTGAGACAAATGAGCTTACCCAAGAATTTGCATGTAGGCGGTGGAGAGGGTCAGTGGCCAAAGCAGAAGTCTCAGCACCTAAAATAGCCAGTCATGTTATAACAGCTCTCAAAGGGGACAGCCCCTTCTCGCCATATAATAAAAGAGGCTGAGAACAAAGACCCTCGAGCACTGGCTCTGGGTTCCCTACCTTCCTCCAACAAGGGAGCCATCTCTCTCCTCATCTCTCTCCTCTTTCCAATAAAGTGATTTTGTTTTCCTTTTAAACATACATCTCTAATTTTTTATTGGTACCACGTTGACAAATCCTGGATAAATAAAATCTACCCTCACCAGACACAACAAGCTGGTGAAGGTGCCTTTGTGTACAGCTTCTTGAAGGTGCAGATCACTTGCTGGTCCGTGGGCTGGAGAAGAGGTGTCATGTTGTGGGGAGGGACTTGAGCTTTATGAAGTCATACTCAGTGTCCTTATCACCCGCCAAGGCTGGAGGCTGTGCCGGGGCACTGTCTATCAAAAGAAGGCACCTTACAGGCACGTGGTCGTCAGAAAGATATTTCTTAACATGGGAGCAAACACTTCATGCAGCCATTCCATGAACAATTGCCTTGTGACCCAAGCTTTCCCATTGCCCCTCCACAGGACAGGAGGCCTGGCCTTGTTCACGTTCTGCTCCTTGAATGCAGGAGGAGTCTGGGGATGGTACACCAGCAATGGCTTAATCTTCAGATCAGCACTCGCATTCGCACACAGCAAAAGGGTCCATCTGTCCTTCGTGGTCTTGTGCCCCGGCAGTGCCTTTTCCTCCTGCGTGATATAGGTTCTGTTCAGCATCTTCCAGAAGAGCCCTGTTTCATCGCAGTTGAACACTTGTTGAGTGATGGATCCTTCTGCCTTCATGAATTTGTGAATTCTTTCTTATAGGCTTTGCAGTGGCCTTGTCAGAACTGGAAGCCTCACTCTGTCATGTCACAGTGTGGAGGCCACTTCTCTTGCAGAATTTATCAAAGCAGCCTCTACTGGCTCTGAATTCATCACTTGTTCCACTTGTAGAGGGGTCTTTTTGCAGTAAATCACTGTGAAATTTCCTGGCTTTTTCACAGATCATAGCTTCACTAATGCTATCCCCTGCCAGCTGTTTCTCATTCAACCACACTAAGAAAAGTTTTTCCACCTCTACCAGCACTTGTGACCTCTGCTTGGATAACACTGTTACTCTTTTTACCACATCAGCTCTTTTCATGGCATCTTTAGTCTTCGAAATAGTCAAGATTGTTGACTTCGCCACCTTGTATTCTGAGGTCAGATCAGTCACACCACGTGCATGATTTTGTACAATTTCTTTCTTCAATTCAGTGGTTGTTTTCTTCAAAATCTTCTTACTATTCTTGCTCTGCACTTCCTTGTTATGGTCATTATTGCTCTGTATATTCTTACCACCTTCATTACCATCTGCACTTTCTTTTTGCTACCATGCTTTCTTTGCAGCCGTGCTGGATTGAATAATACTGTACAACACTGTATGTGCTAAAAACCACACAAAAAAGCTCCATGGCAAGTGTGTGCAGGTCTGTCTGCAACCACAATCTCGATGAGAGGAAGCCATGACCACGTGTCCGAGCAGGGAAGAAGGTCGCATTTGCATTTGTGTGACGAGGATGGCTGAGATCACGTTTGTCACCTGATGCGGAGTCCATGAATGGAAGCAAAATTTATGCAGAGTTCATGGATGGAAGCAAAATTTTTCTGAATGCTTCTGTTCACAAACTGAATTGTTTGTGAACAGAGGCGTTACTGTATGGTAATCATATGCTTGATTATGTACTTATAAAATGAGATTGCAATTTATAGAATGGGCTTTAACATTAAGGATGTTTATCTAGTCCAGATAAATGAACTTCTGCTAGGGTCCTGCAAATGGGATAGAGCTGAATTGGTCACACTCTCTGCCCTCCAACAGACTAAAGGCCATGTTCCTTGGTTCATGGCCTTCTTGGCTCCAAAACCCCGTTTGTCTACCTGAGATCATCCCTCACATGAAACACAGAGGCTGATGAACAAACTGAGGTCATTAATTTTACTTAGAATTATCACAGTCCTGTAAGCCAGAATAGACTTCAAACTTAACCAGTACTTTTCCTTGTAAACCAAATTATTGATTAGAATGTTACTTGCTCAGCCTGAAATCATACCTATGGCAGATAGTAACTTAAAAATTTAGTAGAACTCAGCTAGAGTAGAGAGGTGGTATCCCCTCAACAAATATAGCCTTGCCAATGGAACCATAAATACAAGCCTGGGATTTTCTCTTCCCAGGATACTAGTTGGATGGTGTAAGGATACAGGACAGATCGAACTCAGTTCCTCATACTATCTTCTCACAACATAAAATATTTCTGTGACCCCCACACATACACTAAACGATTAATTTTGCAACAGATTCTCCAGCAGATGGACACCTGCTAGGTGTCTTCTAATTCCATTTGATTATGACACCATCTACCTGGAAATAGTGTTAGATCCCACAGGTTGAGGGCTCAGTACCATAAGACGGTACCTCACTTCAGATGCCAGTCACAAGTGTGGGCCCCTGGAACCTCTGGCCAACTGGGCTTCCCATGACCCTTTCCATGGGTTCAACTAATTTGACAGAGTAGCTCTCAGAGCTCAGGGAAACACCTTATTTATATTTACTCATTTATGATAAAGAACATAATAAAGGGTACAGATGAACCGCCACATGGAAAAGATGCATAGGGCAAAATATGTGGGAAAGGAACACAGACCTTCTATGCCTCTCCAGGCTCCAGGTATCTGCCCTCCAGGAGCCTCCACCTACTCGGCTACCCAGAAGCTTTTTTTTTCTTTTTCTTTTTTTTTTTTTTTTTGAGACAGGGTCTCACTATGCAGTGTCTGGCCTTGAACTTGCTTATGTAGCCCAGGCTGGCCTCAAACTCCCAGCGATCCTCCTGCTTCAGCCTCCCGAGTGCTGGGATTACAGGTGTGTGCCACCACACCTGGCTCTACCCAGAAGCTCTTGAACTTGGTCCCCTTGAGTTTTTCTGGTGGCTTCCTTACACATGCATGATTAGTTAAATCACTGGCCATTGGGGATTGACTTAACCTTCTGCCCCTCTCCTCTGGAGTGGCACATAAGACATTCATCGCTCTAGGTTTTAGGAGCTCTATTTTATGGCAGGAAATGGGATGGAGATCAAATAGATCTTTCACAACATCACACATGGGTATTGCCAAGATTTATCTCTGAGATAAATTTTTATAAAAATCTGCCCAGGCTAATAAACCTCCATTTCTTTTGGATCATACCCTTAATATCTAAAATCAGTTTGCTGTAATCTGGAGCCATTCCATTTCTTCAAAGTAATTTTTTCCTATTTTTCATTTTGCAATTTTACATTTGGTTAGTTTAACTCTGAGGATAATATTAGATCCTTAATTTTCTATCTTAGAAAAATCTTATGTATGTATTCATGTACAACACACTTTTATATATTTAATGCAATTTTTTTAAATTAGGAAAAATATTCCAAATCTGGGGTGAGGGCATATAATAAAATCTGGGTTTTTGGTGAAGAAGTTAGGTACCACCACACAAGGCCTTCTATATCTGTTCACCTACTCTTCAACTGGTATCACTCAGGGGCAAAATTCTCATGCTCAAGCATGAATCTGAGCCCATACTGTACAAGGTGGAAGATACCGGGCACAGCTCTCCCTTTTAAGGTGTTTACAAAGTGGCTGACCCTTGGGTATAGCGTCTTCCATTGCTACCTTACCTATGCAGTTTCCACAGATGGAACCAAAGGCCCACAGTCTACTCAACATCCTGAATCCTGAAGTATATGGTGAACCCTTGCGCATTACCCAAAGGTACACTATGCATAATCCTGTGGCCCTGGCAAAGCGAGGGAATACCTTGAGCGCACATATCTGCTTGTGTGCCTGTGCACACACAATTATTTGGAAGTAATTCAACACTGGTCATGCAAAATTACAGAACAAACAAATCACAGAACTTACTGGGTTTCATGGTACTTGTTTTAAATTAGTGTATACTTTTTTTTTTAATACATAGTGCTTTGAGTTTAGGGCTTCTTTTTTTTTTTTTTTTTTTTTTTAATTGAGGAATGAACCCAGGGCCTTCACACTGAGGTACATCTCCAGCCTTTTCTTTACTTTCATTTTTTTAAATTTTGAGACAGGGTCTCACTAAGTTGCCCAGGCTGGCCTCAAACTTGTGATTCTCCTGCCCCAGCCTCCAGAGTACTGGTATTACAGGGACACACCACCACATCTGGATGGGCCTCTAAACTCTTAATCTAACTTTGTTGATATAAGTTCTAGGATTTCTACAACTTTTAACTTCAAAACCACATGATACATCCATGAGACAATTACACTTATGTATTCTAAATTTCAACTTATTTCAGTCACAGGATACATTCCTGACTCCTTCTGTGAAGCTATGGAAAGCTTTCACCTCTTACTTTCATCAGACTCCAAAATAGCTCTTAAAGTTAATTATACTTAGATTCAGGGTTTTGTGCCAAACACCCAATACCTAGCCATTAATTATCATTTTCCAAGTATTGAAAATACAGTATAAGCTGTTAAGTACATGTTAAAACCTAGTCCTTCCCCCGAAGCTCACAGTATAAATTACAAAACCATATCAATTTAGGTTACATACTACATCAAATAAAAACCAAGGCTAAGCTTGCACAAAGTTCTAGGACCTTTCTTCAAATTTCGAAAAAGTTACTATACTTCTTCCCAGAGTTTGTTGGATTGAGGGTAGAATTTTGTACTTTTGTTTTAATCTTCTAACAATGTCACTGTTTCTGTTCTAAGGAAGAACACTGAACTTAAGGAGACAATGCTGAGCTGGTGATATAGTTCAGCGGCATAAGCGCCTGCCTGGCAAGCGCGAGGTCCTGAGTTCGACTCCCGGTACCCGCATATTAAAAAAAAAAAAGTGAAAAAAGAAGACAATGTCTTATGACCCAGGAGACAGACAAATGGAGAGATAGATAAATAGATCTCCAAATGAAATGAAGTCAGCATACAAAAGTGACACCTGCATATCCACACAGAGTGTGACACTATTCACAATAGCTAAGACAGCCTAGATGCATGTCAACACATGAATGGACAAAGAAAATATGATATATAAGTATTATATATAATACATATTATATATACACACATGATGGAGTATAATTCAGTTCTAAAGAAGGAAGTTTTGTGTTTTACAGAAAAATCGATGGAATTACAGGATACAATGTTAAGCAGAAAAAGCCAGACACAGAAAGGCGAGTATCCCATGTTCTCTCTCGTATGTGGAAACTTTTAACAAGTCACTCTAAAAGTTAAATAGAAAAAGATTATTAGGGACTGTAAAAGGGGCCAGAAGTGTGTGTGTGTGTGTAGGGGGTAGAGACAGGGTGGATAGATATCATCAAGGCATGCTACATGCATGTATGGAAATAGCACAGTGAATCCCATTAATTTGTAGAGTTAATAGGTATTAATACTAATTTTTTAAAAAGAATGTTAGAGTTGTAATACAATTTCAATTACTTTCTCATCCCAAATGCCAACAACAACTCTTTGATTTCACTTGGATTCCCACTAGGCATCTAAATAAACTAAAATATATCAAGCTATCTTAATAATGTTTTCAAAGACAATAGCATACTCCAAAGAGATTTTTGAAACAGACTTTGTTTTTTAGAGAAGTCTTAAGTTCACGGCAAAATTGGGTAAAAAGTACAGAGATTTCCTGCACATACATGCTGCCTCCCAACATGGGTAGACTCTGTCATCAGTATTCCCACCAGAGTAGTACAACTGATGAACCTGCATTGACACATTATTGCCCAAACCCCATAATTTAAACCTAAATGAGGACTCACTCTTGGGGTCGCACTTGCTGTGGGTTTTATAAAATTGGTAATGATATATATCCACCATTATAGTACCAAACAGTATTTTCATTGCCCTAAAAATATCCTGTGTGCTTGCCTATTTATCCCTACCTTTCTCTACAGAAGCCCAAGTGCAGAGATGAGAGGCAGAGATGCCTGGACAGTGTTCAGTTTAATTCTGTTTTGCCCAGCTTCATTCCTGCCCTTGGCAACACTGGCACATGCCTACACCCTTATATATAATTAACTACTTTTTTCTTAAGTCCCCAGAGCTGATCCCTGTTATTTCCAATCAAGCATCTTAGCTATTCTTAACACTCATACACACATGGTCATTCTGATACAGAACTGAGTTTTGTATTTCCCTCTGCAAAGACATAAGAAAAGCACTTATGTCTTATGTCTAAATTATTAAAATGGGATGTGGGGCTAATACCTTTTGAAACACATAAGAAACATCTCACCATAGTGAGCCGTTGGCTTAACGAAGCTTCGTTGAGTAGATTTCACTGAAAGAACAAGAGTTCCTTCAAACTCTTCTAGAGTTTGATAAGTATTTTTGCCCACCGTAACTTTATTTGGGATATATTTAAAAAAAAAAAACTGGGCCAGTGAGATGGCTCAGCGGCGTAAGCGCCTGCCTGGCAAGCGCGAGGGCCCGAGTTCGACTCCCGGAACCCACATACGAGAAAGGGGCCGGTGATATCGCTCAGTGGCACGGGCGCCTGCTGGCGCGCGAGGTCCTGAGGTCGACCCCCCCGGTACCCACAAAAAAAAAAAAGAAAACTGAATCTAAAATTGTAAAAACAGAGATTTTCATACTATTTTAAGAGTCCTACTGTCCTATGTTTTATACAATGAAAACACACCAGGCCTTCCCCAGGATACCAACAAAAGCTTGTGCTCAAACAAGTCACACCAGGTAGTAATAGATAACATCTACAAAGTAGTAGTTTCTTTTTTTTTTTTTTTTTTGTGGGTACCAGGGGTCGACCTCAGGGCCTCGCGCGCCAGCAGGCGCCCGTGCTGCTGAGCGATATCACTGGCCCTTTTTTCGTATGTGGGTTCCGGGAGTTGAACTCGGGCCCTCGCGCTTGCCAGGCAGGCACTTATGCCGCTGAGCCATCTCACCGGCCCCCTAGTTTTTTACTTATATCTTAGAAAACATAGAAAATAGAACTTGGAAAAGAACCATCTGACTATTCTGATCAGGTAGAAGAATCTGAGAAATGTCAGGACTTCCAGAGTGCTATTAACCAAGCTGAAATGTAGATAGAATTATCTTCTGTTATAATAGTTTTTTCAGCATCAAATGAGATCAATTAAATACCTAATAGGGCACAGCATATAAAAGGCATGCAGTAAGTATTTTCAGAAGAGCAACTGAATATCAAAAGAATTATCCATGTTTTCTGGTAAGTAGAGAATTAAAGAGTCTGTCCAACGAGAATGACTTAAAGATTATTTTATTTTTAAATTTTTTATGATGATTTTAAAACAATCCTCTTTTGAAGTACTATATAAATAATTCATATGAATTGATAAAATAGAAATATAATAATATATAAATGGACAGTCTTAATCTATTTCAGGTTGCCATAACAAAAATCATAAATTGGGTAACTTAAAAGCCACAGATCTCTCTTCCTCAGTTTTGGGAGCGGGAAGTCCAAGATCCAGATGTTAGCAGATTTAGTGTTTGGTGAGGATCCACTTCCTGAATAATAGATGGTGCTTTCTAGCAGCTGTGTTTTCACATGGTCAAAGGGACAAGGAGCTTTCTGGGGCCTTTTATTAGGACATTAATCTCATTAAAGATTAGGTAATTTAATCATCTCTCGAAACCTCAGTTCCTGATACCATCTCCTAGGGGATTAAGATTTCAACATGTGAACTCTGAAGGAACACGACATTCAGACCATAGCAGAAAGAAAGTATGAAAATATCACTGAAGAAAAATTTACTCTTAATTTTTTAAGGCAGGGTCTTGCAATGTATAGTCACTTTGAACTAGCTATGTAGCCCAAGATGGTTTTTAATTTGTGATCCTTCTGCCTCAGCCTCCTAACTGCTGAGACTACATGTGTGTGCTATCATGCCAGCTAAAATTTTTTATTAATAAAAAGTAATTTTAGCTGGATGTACAGGGGCATGCCTGTAGTCCTAGTGCTCTGGGAGACTGAAGCATGAGGATCAAAAGTTTCAACTCAGGGTGGGCAACTTAGCAAGACCTTGTCTTAAAATGAAGACTTAAAAAAGGGCTGGGGATGTAGTTCAGCATGAAGGCCCTGGATTCAATGCCTAGTGCCATGCAAAAAAGTAATTTTATTACATAATATGAAGTATTAAAATGTTGATTTCAGTAATGATAGGAGAAAAACAAGTGAAATTAAAAAATCATTTTGCCTATTAATTTAAAGCTTCAAATGTAGATGAAATATAGTTTTGAGGATGGTATAGTGGAACAATGTACCCCTTCACTGCTATGACAGACTAAATTAATATATTTGTATAGACACTATCAATTATTCCCTGCACTAAAATTCTGAGAATTATTCCAAAAGAAAGTATGTTAGGTTTCTGTCACAGTGACAAATGTCTGAGATAATTGGCTTTTATAAAAGGAAAAATTTACTTTGGCTTACAGTTTTAGAGGGTTCAGTCCATGGTCACTTGGGCCTGTTGATTTGCGGCTGTGACAGCACCGTACAGCTTCGTGGGAGTATAAGACAGAGGAAGCCCATGCACCTCAAGGTGACAGGGAAGCAAAGAGACATACAGGAGGGCGTTGGGACTTGGATTTCCCCTTCAAGAGCAGGCCTCCATTGACCTAACTTCATTCCACTATTCCTGTAATTCCAGCACTCTGGGAGGCCAAGGCAGGAGGATTCCAGCCAGCCTGGGCAACTAGCAACTTAATGAGGCTCTGTCTCAAACAAACAAAAAAACAGGACCCGGGATATAGCTCAGTGAAAAGGCTCTAGTTTCAATTCCTGGTAGCACACGCATGGGCACACATACACATGCACACAGCTTAGAATCAGTTAATAACAAGAACTCATTAAGTGCATTATGTTATCTCATTCAATAGATAGTATGCACTTTTGTAAGAATTTGGAAAATATAAAAAATATGCTGCTATGGAAATTTCTTATTACATAAGGTTAAGTGAAAAAGCTATAAAATTATATTACACAATGATTACAGACAAATAAATATATATCCATGTACAGAAGTCCTAGAAGGAAACTAAAAAAAATTGGCTTGTTTGAAATGGTGTGACTATATTATTTAGAATCTAAATGTAATTCTAAGTTTATTTAGAATCGATATTTATATAGTGCTGTACGGGTAATACAAAGAAAACTAAAAACGTTTTTCTGAAGAAAAAAGTGAGTTTTGAAAGAAAGAACACTGAAGATTACTAAGGCTTGCTGGATATGGACAATTTGGTTAGCAACTTTCTGTTTTTTGTTTTTTGTACTGGGAGCGGAACCCAGGACCGTTGCACTGAGTTATATTCCCAGCACATTTTACATTTATTTATGTATTTGTTTGTTTATGAGACAGGGTATCACTAAATCGATAAGTTGCCCAGGCTGGGTTTGAACCTATGATCCTTTTGCCTTACCTTCCCAGGGTACAGGGATTATGGGCCTGTACCACCAAATTTGGACAACAACTTAACCAAAACAATGCTGACATTTTCTACAACATAGAATCGAAAATAGAATTTGAAATTATTTTGGAACAGAGTAAGGGATGGACAGATAGATGGATATGTGACATTTACACAATTTTAATTTAAGTATTTCTTGATGAAAATAAGATTATTATTATTATTATTGGTAAACTCTTAATTATGACATGGTCTGAAATTTTAAAAATTTCTCCTCCTACAAATGAATAAATTCTAGAAGACTGTTTTAAAGTGTGGTAAAAATTCTGATGTTTTTAAATGTATTTTATACAATATTGTTCAAAAGAAGAGGAAATTATCTTGTATGATTTTAGTTATATAAAAACCTAGGGGGGCTGGTGAGATGGCTCAGCGGCGTAAGCGCCTGCCTGGCAAGCACGAGGTCTGGAGTTTGACTCCTGGTACCCACATAAAGGAAAAAAAAGGGGCCGGTGATATTGCTCAGCGGCACAAGCACCTGCTGCCAGGCACAAGGTCCTGAGTTCGACCTCCGGTACCTACATGAAAAAAAAATGGGCCGGTGAGATGGCTCAGCAGCATAAGCGCCTGCCTGGCAAGCGCGAGGGCCCGAGTTCGACTCCCAGAACCCACATATGAAGAAAGGGCCGGTGATATCGCTCAGCGGCACGGGCGCCTGCTGGCACACGAGGTCCTGAGGTTGACCCCCGGTAACCACACACACACAAAAAAAACACAAACCTAGGAACTTGCCAGACATGATTACACAACTATAATCTCGGCACTTGGGAAGCTGAGGCAGGAGGACTACAATTTCGAGTCTAGCCTAGAGTACCTAGTAAATTCAAGGCCAACCTGGACTAGGTAGTAAGACCCTGTCTCAAAACACCCAAATAAATAAAATAAAACAAAAAATCTAGGAACTGGCAAATTTATGATAGAAAATGATCAGTAAGCACATATGATTATTTCACAGAATTAAAAATCGGATACAGACATTAAGATTTTATTTTCCTTAAACTGCCTATTTGGAATGTAATGAAGCTTTTCTAAATTGTATTTATTTATTTTTGAGACAGGGTCTTGCTATGTAATTCAGGTTGGCTTTGGACTCACTGTGTAGCCCAGGCTGGCCTCCAACTCGTGGCGATCCTCCTGCGTCAGCCTCCCAAGTGCTGGGATTACAGGTGTGTGCCACCAAGCCCAGCTCTCTCAGTATTTTGAGTTATATAACATTACTAAATTATTTTGGGTCAATGCAAATGGTCACAAATAGCAAAACGTTCATTTAATGAGCTATGTATAGCACACAATTGGTCAGATGATATACACATCTTTAAGGCCATTGCTGCCCCCTCCTCTTCAAATGATTAGGTGGATTCTTTATTTTTTCTAGAACTATGAGTCACATGGCTGACTCTTATAGGAATCCAAGGTAAATGAACACCTAAGTCACACCCTGGAAGTTCATGACCAACACAGAGAATTTGGGTCCCTGTCTTCAGAAGGAAATGCAGACTCCCAGAGCTCACCTCGTGTGTTTGATGTAAGGGGAAACTTGAACTAATATTTCTAACATTTGCATGCTCATATTTTGTATAACTGTTCTTCAAATATAAATTATTTTGGAAACTCATACTCACTCATGTACATTTAATACAAAATGGGACATTATTGATCAGGTGTGATGTAGTGAAGTATGGTAGAATAGAGACAGCATGTTTTTGACAGTTATAAAAACCAAGAGTCAAATTCTAGCTTTTCCACTTCCTAAGTGTGTGACTATGAAAAAATACCCAATTTTTCTAAATTTCCATTTCTTTTTCTGTTAAACAAGGTTAATAATACCTGCTGTAAGGTTATTATAAGGATTAGAGACTATATATACATACACACACACATATACATGATATCTAACACAATCAACAACACTGGTGATGGTCGTTAAGTACCAGGATAACTGTATACTACCAATTCTCAGTAATCATGGTTGAATGACTTTGTTCAAATGATGGCATTTCTCTGACACTCAGATTTTTCCATTTACAAAAATATCCAAAAGGCTTGGGATGGAACTCAGTGGTAGAGTGCTTTCCTGCATGCACACAGACCTGGGTTCAATCCTAGCCTGCATAAGTAAATAAGTAAATAAATGCATAAAAACAGCCCCAAATAGCCAGCTGTTGATGAATGGCTTCTGAGGTTAAATTAATTTGCAAGCGGTCTATTTTGTTCTTTCTTGCTCTCCTACATGGTTTTACTGAACCAAGCACCCCTAAACTATAGGTACTATAGCAAAGGGAGAAGAGTGCATTCATTGGATACAGACAACACAAAAGGAAAAACAGAAATGGTTAATAGCACTAAGCACCCAAATCCTCATCTCCATCTCAGTCCCAAGGCAGAAAATTCTCCTTATCCGGCCATTGTCCTCTGGTGCAGATGAGGATGATGACCAGCTTGAAGTTGCTGACCCACTGTGGGGCTGTAATTTCATGGCTTGAATTTTTAGTTGTTCATCTTGTTTTCATAAGGGAAGTCAGGATGGGACAAGTCTCGAGCATATCATTTAAACAATCAAAATGTGGCCTTGCATTTGCCTATGGTTTACTTTGCAATAGTGTTCTACCCCCTGGCACCAGGACGAAGGTACTCCGTCCCCTCTCAAAGGGCATGGATAAGAGCAGTTATCTTTCTTAAATTTCACTGGATTAAGATGCTGTCTTACGTAGGGAGAAGAAAATGACAATATTAGAAGTAAAAATGTCTGACCAGTCTGGGCCAAACAGTACAAAACCATTTGATCCACTGTGGATTTTTTTTTTTTTTTTTGTGGGTACTGGGGGGTCGACCTCAGGACCTCGCGCGCCAGCAGGCGCCCGTGCCGCTGAGCGATATCACCGGCCCCTTTTTCGTATGTGGGTTCCAGGAGTCGAACTCGGGCCCTCGCGCTTGCCGGGCAGGCGCTTATGCCGCTGAGCCATCTCACCGGCCCCTCCACTGTGGATTTTAAAGTAAAGCACTGTTGCTTTCTGATCCCACAGAGGCCTGGCCTGTGTTTCTCTCTGTAAAGAGAAAAAAAGAAAATCACAACTGGGTGTGGGAAAGTTCCCCCAAAGCCTGATATTACCTTTTTTATTTTTTTTAATACCAACGATGATCACAGACAGAATTTTTTTCTACTTCCTGGGATTATTTTGTGAAAATTAAATAAAATTTTAAAAATGAGAGGCTGGGGGTATGGCTCAGTGGTACAGCATGTGTTCAACACGCACAAGGCCCTGGGCTCCATCCCAGCACCACGCACACACACACAAATGCACAAGAACAAAACACAAACTCTGCAGAGTACAGAATGCTACTTTATTATTAGTTCAACTATCACAAGGAACTGATACCACCCCAGGTTTGTCTGCAGACAGTAGCAATGAAATAAACAGACAGCTGGGCATACATGCCAGACAGGAAGCATGTCTGACTCTTAAATACAGACCGGATTCCCTTTCGCTGAGCTACACCTGGCACCCCCCGGAGCCCCTGCCGCTTTGGTCATGAATGAGCACGCCTCGTCCAGGGCCTCTGTACCTCACCCAGTCTAGCCTTTGGCTCCACCCTGCAGTTCTGGCCCAGGGCCAAGTCTGGGCGAACTTCCCTCTTCAGCTTGCCTGGCACCGCCTTTCCGGTATCATCAGGCGTCAGGCCAGAGTCTTAAGTTATGAACAACACAAGTGGCCCAAAATGGGACTGCTCCTTCCTTTCCTGCTAGGGTTGGGAATTTCCCTTCCCTTCCCTTTCAGTCACTCCCATTTCCACCTCTTTCCTTCTTTTTTTGCTCCAGATCCAGAACAGGGTCTGAGAGGTCAAGAAACTAAGAAAAAAGCCAGGGAGCAAATTCATCCTACTTGACTATTCCTGTGAATTAAGAAAGTGGGAATTTCTTAATAATATTTACTTAATGAAAACAAAAAATTCAGTTAGTGGACTGACAAGTACATGTCAAATGAAGGCCTAGGCCTTTTCCTGGACTCTAAATACCCTACGTGATTTCATCTGCTTTTTTTTCCCCCACTACTGAGGATGGAACCCAGGGCCTTTACATTGAGCTACACTTCCAGCCCTTTTCAATTTTTTTTTTTTTTTTTTTACTTAGAGTCTCAATAAGTTGCTAAGTTGCCCACGCTGGGCTTGAATTGACAATCTTTCTGCCTCAGCCTCCCAGAGTGGTGATCTTGCAGGTGTGCCACCATGCCCAGTTTGCTCTTATGATCAAACGCTAGGGTAGCCTCAACCCGAAGGAAAAAAGACACTGAAAGGAGGCAAACTTTATTTTTCACTTATTTCTCAAAAGGGACAGAATCGATATGACAGTGTATAAACACATGTGTGTTTAGGAGTGGCATGGAGAGATTGTGAAGCTGTAGCTTTTTCCTACGGGACACCAGAACAATCACCTGGCTAGAAAGCACAGAGGCGACAGTAGAGGCAGACTAACTCCCACCGAAGACAGATGGTAAAAGGAGCACAGTGCCGTCACTCCCTGCTCCTCACTCTCGATATCCTGTGGATCAGGGGTGGCAGAGCCGGATCTTCCTGGTATTCCATGGTCGAACACCCTTTTAATTTGGTGAAAGACAGAAATTTGCAGATATAAGATTAATGAAGCAGAACAAATACAAAAAAGCCATGTTGATGCACATCATAACCAAATTATCTAAAGCCAAATATTGTTTAAAGAATAAATCTTGAAAGTAGTAAGAGGGCCGGTGACATAGCTCAGAGGCATAAGCGCCTGCCTGGCAAGCGTGAGGTACTGAGTTCAACTCCCGGTACCCGCATATTAAAAAAAAAAAGAAAAAGAAAAAGAAAGTAGTAAGAGAAAAATGATAAATTGTACATCAGGGAACAGTGATGTGATCAACTGTCAACTTCTCAGTAGAAACCATGAGGCCAGAAGAGAATGGGAAAACATCTTTAAAACGCTGAAAGAGTACTCACTCCGGCAGCACATATAATAAAAAGCTGAAAGAAAAAAGAAGAAAAAAAGCAAAACCTGTCAACTCAGAATTCCATATCCAGTGGAAACGCTGTTTGAATAGGAAGGCAAAAATAACATTTTCAGATAAAGTAAAATGATAAGATTTTGTGGCCAACAGACCTGTACTATAATGTACTATAAGAAACAGTAAAGAGGGGCCGGTGACATGGCTCAGCGGCATAAGCGCCTGCCTGGCAAGCATGAGGTCCTGAGTTCGACTCCCAGTATCCACATTTAAAAAAAAAAAGAAAGAAACAGTAAAGGAAGTTCTTTGCTAAGGTAAGTATTATTGGATAGAAACTCTGATCCTTGGGAAAGAATAAGCACCAGCAATGATAAATATCTGGGTAAATTAAGACTATCTCTTGCAAATTAAAACAACACTGAGATTCCGTCTCACTCCAGGAAGGATGGCTATCTCAAGAAATCAAACAATAACAAATGTTGGAGAGGCTGCACGGAAAAAGGAACGCTTCTCCAATGTTGGTGGGAGTATAATCTCACAACCACTATGGAAATCAGTATGGAGATTCCTCAAAACACTAAAAATAGAAATTCCATTTGTCCCAGCTATTGCCCTTCTAGGAATCTTCCTGAGAAAGTTAAAGACATAACACTACAGTGATACATGCATACCCATGTTTATAAGAAGCATAATTTGTAACAGCTAAATCTTGGAAACAGCCGATTTGCTATCAGCAGATAAATGGACAAAGGAAATGTGATATTTATACACAATGGAGTACTATACTGCCATAAAAAAGGATAAACTTGAGTCATTTGTAGGACAATGAGTGCACCTTGAAAACATAAGTGAAGTATACCAGACACACAAGCTTAGACAGCACATGGTTTCTCTTAAATGAGAAACCCAATATATAAATAAAGTATAAAATAAAAGACAATAGAAAAAAGAGAGAGAAAAGTTATTGTATCCCAGCACGGCCAATGTATCTAAAGTGTACCTTGATTTAATAGAATTATTTTATGTGTTTTATATGTTTTTTGGCCTACTAGTTTGGCTGTTAATCTGTGTTTATGATGATTAACTTGATAAAGACTTATAAAAGTAAATAAATCTGATCCTGGCCAAAAAAAAAGAAAGAAAGAAAAAGAAAAGGGGGTGGAAGGGAGGGGAAAAGAAAAGAATCAAGATGTGTTCTGTACATGTAACAATTCCCCGTAATGAATGTAATCATTATGCACTACAAACATGGACTGATAAATTTTTAAATGAATTTTTAAAAAGACTATTTCTGTTGCCTGTATTCTCTTGATTTCTTTATAAATTATTTGTTTAAAACTAAAATTACAGCACTGTCTTGAGTGATCTGTTATTGGGAGAAGTCTTACATAAAACATGAGCTCCAAGTTCTCAAAGGCTTCCTACTCTATGAGATAATGTATTTATCTTATGGGATGCTTGGAATGACAGCTTCTATCTACTGTAGCCTGTTCTCAGTACTGCAGGTTTGTTTTGAAGGTAAACTGGGTAGGAATGCAGTGAAGGATGGAATCTTAGAAAACTAACAGAAGGGGAGATTGATAGAACTTAGGATATACAGTCACAACTTGGTACTCAACTGCTTTGAAACTCATCAAATTTGGTACTCAACACATTTCGATGTGAAAACTTTGCCTCGGTACTTGTTTGTTTGGTACTTGGCATGCAAGGCAGAATTTATCAGTGCCAGCTGCCTTGTGACTTGCTACCCTTTCCAGCCAAAACAACTTGGTACTTGTTGTTTTTGGTACTGCCTCCTGGAACCAATTAATGATGAGCACCAAAGTACCACCATCAATACTTGGGGAAGAGCATTAACGCATTGGAGGAAAACAGATTGACAGTATATGTCCCCACGGTAAAAGCTAGGTTTCCAGCTTCATTTCCATTCCTAGGCCTAAGAATCTATCCTCTATCACTGCAGAACCAGGAGAAGAAATGTAGCATACATTGTCCACTCCCCAACTCTGCAAACCTCTCATTCCATATTCATTACTAATATTCTATGGAACTGACAGGAATGAGTCTGTCTTAGGTAGGATTTAGCTCCTCCTGGTATCCATCTTCAGCTAGCAGCTTACCTTCAGGGGCGAAGGAGGAGGTAAGACTTGGGAAATACTAAGGAGGAAATTTACAGATACAGTTTCAAGGTCTGTCCTTGAGAAGGGGAAGTCAATGAACTGGATGGTGGATGCATCGCCTATGTGAATCACTAATACCTACAGACACTAAGCATTACGAGCACACTGGGTGGAGAGGACAGACTGTTCCAGGTGCCGAAATTCTTGGTAAACTCTGAGTGTCCTGGGAGTAGGTAAATGATAGGGCTGAGGATAGAGGAAGGGGATAGTTGGTGTTGACAGCCTCAAAAGAGAAGGACTTTTATATGTGATAAGAAAACAATGATCTAGAAGCAGCAAGAGGAGCAAGGAGAATATTTCTTTGGCCACTTTCAAGGTCCGTGTCCTTCCTATATTCCATTCTTTATCTAGTTAATAGAACTACCATTACCGAGGCCTACTCAGAAACCTGAGGATCCTTTACTCCTTTTCCTCCCTCATTTCTAATATCTAATCACCAAAATACCTAATATTGTCCAAATCCATCCCTCAATTACACACAGGGGTGAGAAACAACAGGTGATTGGAGGTTTTTCTATTGGCGGCTGTGACAGAGTAGGATAGGATGGACCTACTGGCCTCAAAATTCTGAATGGAACCCTGGGACACAGTTGTTTTGGGATACTGCAGGCATGTACAGGACCCCAATTCCTATCAGAGGTTGTTAACATTTTAGTTTATTTTAGGGAGACTTTTTAACATTGTTTTTCTTTCTTTTTTAGTAAACATCCCTTTCTATAAATTCTATTTTTGTTCTGCTGTGAATATGGCACACTTTTCAGAGAAAACGAGGCTCAGGAGGAATTATACCAGATTTAGAACCTCAAAACACAAATGACACGTTGATAAATGATGGGAGGGAATACTATGTGGAAAAGAATTCTGAGGCTTCGTCTTCGAATGTGGACACAGAAAGGGAACACTACAATTAATGGAGAACTCTAGTGCTCGAGAGTACTAGCCGCACCTGGGGTGGCTGCAGAGGGGGACACACTGACTGGCCCTCAGGAAGTGAGAGACTGATACTAAGGAGTCAACCCGCTCTGGGGCAGAGAAGCTCAAGACCTGTCTGTCAGGTCTTGGTCAGGTCCTAATGCAAGAGCTGGGTAAAGCACTGAGTGTGAGAGCGGGAAAAGCCTGTTTATCGCTCCTGATGTTTGCTAGATTCTTCACCAGAGCTGGCTGGCCAGTTCAGAGGTCTGGGCATTGCGGCTTCCCCTCTCAAGTTAAGCCCTGCTTGCTACCTTCACCGGCCCCAACTGGTAAAAAAATGAATAGCCATGGGGTCACTTGATTTGTACAGATTTCTCCCATACCAACGAAGTCATAGGGGCATGAGTTTTGTACATCAGATCAGTCCCCACCCTGCCTCAAAAAGCCAACAGGAATCTCGGGTCTTACATCCCCATTTTGCTCATGAGGCACCACTGACTTCCCCCTTACCACAACCCAAAGAAAGCCTGTGCCTCCACGGAGTGCTGTCAGGGTGAGTCCTGGGTGTGTGGTGCTCACTGGAGTTTCAGGTGCTTACTGTGGACCTGGAGGAGTTTGAAGGCGGGAAGAAGAAATCGTGGGTTTGGGTTTGAGCTTCACCTGTAAGGTGGCTATGGGGTGGGGAAGAACGCTCAGCTCCTGCGGGCAGGTGAGGGCAGGTGAGTCCAGGCAAGTCTCACCGCCGGCGCGTGTATATGGGGGCGCTTTGTATGCGACTGGGGACAGAGGGTGACCTCGTTGGCCCTCTCCGCGCTACGGATGAGCGTGAGGAATGGTGAATGGCTGACCCTCGGGCACAGCGAAGTCCTTTAGAGCGCGAGGGCTGGGAGGCCTGGGAGAGACTCAAGGACGGGGAGCAACTTCCTCCCTCCTCCCGCTTCCCACCTGCGGGCGTGAGTTACCCCGGGTCGGCGAAGACGTTCGGCGAGCGAGCCCCGCACGGGGCGCAGCGGGACGTGCGGGGCACGGCGGGCCCCCCCGACACCCCGGGTCCGCTGTGGCAGGAAGCGCAGCACCCAGCCTCAGCAAGTCACCTCGGGGGGGAGGAGCCAGGTGGGTCGTCGCAGCTGCAGGAAGGGCCGCCAGGTCCGGAGATTCGCGGGCCTCGCGGAGGAGCGAGAAGCCTTGGGACCTGGCCGCGGGGTCCGGCGCCTCTGGGTTCCGGGGTGAGGAGCCGCGCCGGGCACTTCGGGCCGCGGAGGGTGGAGAGTCCGTGCCCGGCGGGATGGCGGGCGGGCCGTCAGCTGCCCGGCCCGTCGCTGCCTCCCCGCCCCCCGG
Organism: Erethizon dorsatum; assembly: GCA_028451465.1. Taxonomy (NCBI): domain Eukaryota; kingdom Metazoa; phylum Chordata; class Mammalia; order Rodentia; family Erethizontidae; genus Erethizon; species Erethizon dorsatum. The sequence goes on from CM051824.1 coordinate 70,732,321, forward strand.
CTTCCTGCGGAGGCCGCGGCCGCCATGTTGGCGTGGGGCTGAGGCGGCGCCGGCGGAGCCCAGCGCCCGCAACTGGCTGCGCAACAGGTTCGCCGGCGGCGACCTGAGACCCACCGGCCGGCGGCCGAGCAGGACCTCCCGGCGCCCGCCCGCCGCGCTGCGGGCTGAGGAGCGCGGGGTCGCGCCGTGACGTGGGGGCGGCGCGGCGGGGCGCCAGGTGGGTGAAGCCGCGCGGCGGGGGCAGGTGCGGGCGCTGCGGCCGCCGCCCGGAGGCTGTGCAGGCTGGGCCGGGGCGGCTGCGGCCCGGGACGCGGGGCCGGGCCGGGGGAACCGGGGCGGCCCCGAGCTAGGCCCCCGGCGGGCTTGGCCGCCCCGGGCGGAAACCTCGGCTCCGGTCCCTCCTGCCCCCGCGGCGCGGCCGGGCGGACGCTGAGGGCCGGGGCCAGGGCCGGGAGCGGCGGCGGCTGCCGCGGCCAAGCCCGCCGGGTCTGGCAGGTGGCGGGCGCCGCGGCGGGGCCGGGGGCGGCCGCACGCGTCCTCGGGGACCCATTTTGTTTCGCGGAGTTGGCGTCCTTCTTGGAATGGTTGGTGCAGAGCGTCAGGTGAGCCGCATCCCGGTGCGTCAAGGTAGCCGGAGTCGCGAGAGGACAGCGGGCGGATGCTTGGCGTCCGATCCTCGCGTTCAGCCCGAGTTGGTGAATGTTAAGCTCTGACTGCGTCGTTAATAGCTTCCAGGGTGTACAGGAAGCACCGACAGATGCAGTCTCTGAAGTCAGAGTAAAGTTTATTGCTTATTAAAGGAAAGAAAAAAAAAAAAAAGACGCCTGCGTGGTGCATAGTAATGGGGAAACCGAGGCTGGAACTGCGGGTGACTTTTGCTCCGTAGAAAGATGCTGTTTGGATTTTTGACCATGAGCGTTGTTGCTGAATGATTACCCATGCAAGGATACTTCATTTAACACCTGTACTCCTGATGAATTAGGAATAGTTTTGATAGAACCAACCACTTTACGATAGGAATCAAGGTTAGCACAAAAATTACTGCTTTACTACTTGCTTCTGGTCTGTCGAGTACGAGGTTTGCTTGCTTCCTCGGAGACGGGCAGGGTGTGACTTGAAATTTTCTGTTGTTAGCTTAATTTAGGTAGCAAAAACTGTAGGTTAAGCTTCTTAAACCCAGCGAACAAATTAATTGCATCTCTCCTTTGGCGAGTTTGCTCTATTGTTAATCAGTAATGAAACTTAAAAGCAACCTAGAAACACTACATAAAATCTTTATATGACTACTAATGGAGTCTTTCAGAATTTGAAGATAGTAGCAACTCTGGTGTGTTCACCTTTAGGTTTTTAGGCTGTGTCTCTGATTGCCTTGTAATTTTAAAAGTAAAATTGGAAGTATTTCATTTTTTCTTGAAGGATGTAGAAGAAATTGCATTTCTGATGTCTTAGTGTGGTATTAACAAACAGTTGAAAAGCTTGCATTATTTTTTTTGCCCTTTAATGCATTCACAGTTATTCCCTTTGTTCACCTTTATTATGAAAGGTCGACTGGTTTGAGAAAACTCGGCCAGTACTAGATTGTTGAGTGGGAAGTTGCCATTGTTCAGCGTATCTCAGGGCCCAAATCCTGATTTTTCCAAAACATGAGGAAATACATGAGGCACATCCCGGGGACTGGATTTGTAATTTTTAAAAAACTCCTTTTAAAGGGTGGAAGATTTTTTACGTAACTCTAGGATTTATAATTTAATAATTTATGATTCTTTTAAAACTCCTTTTTTTAAAAGGTGGAACATTTTTTTACATAACCCTAGGATTGTTAGTGTTATTGTATCTTTGATACAGAATTTCACAAATTTCCATCTTTTTAATAAGACAGGAAGAACATTTGGTGGCCATCCTCTTCAACTATACTTTTTTCAGTATTATAATCTACCATGGTGGTCGTGTGTAGAGCAGTGTATTAGGCCCAGTGCTAAATGTTTTACATAATAATTTAAAGCTTACAAAGACCATAGGCATAATTGCTGCCTTCCCATCAAATAAGTGAGAGAAATGTTAACCTGGAGTTCAACTGACTATTTCAGGTCTCTGAGTTAGTACAAGAGCTACGTTTCAGGGGCCGGTGAGATGGCTCAGCAGCGTAAGCGCCTGCCCGGCAAGCGCGAGGGCCCGAGTTCGACTCCCGGAACCCACATATGAAAAAAAAAAGGGGGGGGGCCTGTGATATCGCTCAGTGGCACGGGCCCCTGCTGGCGCGCGAGGTCCTGAGGTCGACCCCCCGGTACCCACAAAAAAAAAAAAACAACTACGTTTCAAACGAACATCATTTGAACTTCAGCACTTGTGCCTTTATCTGTTACACTCATCTTTGTTCAGAGAGAGAAAAAGAGCTACTGTGTGGGCATTCAGTAGTTATTTGTTGAGTGAATGAATGGAAGTACATATTAGTGTATTGATAAGTACATTTTACATACATAGTACTATATTTACTTGTAATATTTGTATTAAGTTCTAGAAATGATTCAGAATAAATGGTTACTAAAAATGTGATTATATTTCTTATAATCTAACAGTGTATTTGCTTTTTTTTAATTCTGGTTTTTGTTGTTTGTTTGTGATACATTCTCAATAGGCTGACCTTGAACTAGCTGTATAACCTAGGCTGGTTTCGAACTCTCGATCCTCCTGACTCAGCCTTCCAAGTGCTGGGATTATAGGTGTGTGGGTTTGTATTTTTTTTTTTAAAGTATTTATGGAAAAATTTGTGAAAAACTATTTTGAAGAAAGGTTAAATAAAAGGGAACACTGTTTTTGGATGTTAATTATTAAAGGCGGGATTCCATGTGTGAAGTTAAAAAGAAAACAACGTTTACAATTAATTCTGTAGTTGCATAGATCTAAAGCTGAAGATGCATTGGAAATGTATTTCTACTCGTTCCTTTTTTGAGTTTGTACCATTCTACAGCTGTTCAGCACAGAGACTAATGTTGGAGTTCTTTTGGGTAAAGTGTGCTTGTAGGTATTGAGAAAGAGGAACTAAAATGGTTTTAAAGGACGTGAAGGCAGAGAGGAAATGGGGGAGGAAGGGAGGAACTGAGCAGAAATAGGACAGCGAATAGATCAAGACCTGGATTTTCACAACTAAGAGGGGCAGCGTATTTCATTTGCGGAGTCTATAGCATTATTTTGGGAGATTGAATTATTTAGTTCTTTACTGTGGAGCTATTCAGTAGTGATTACGATAGACATTTAGGGATCTAGTACCAGATGACAGACATTTAATTTGTTTTATTTAGCCAACTCTTATGTTTTCTAGATTTTTTTTTTTTTTTTTTTTTTTTTGTGGGTACCAGGGTGCGACCTCAGGACCTCGCGCGCCAGAAGGCGTCTGTGCTGCTGAGCAATATCACCGGCCCTTTTTTCGTATGTGGGATCTGGGAGTCAAACTCGGGCCCTTGCGCTTGCCAGGCAGGCACGTACGCCTCTGAGCCATCTGACCGGCCCTAGATCTTTTTCTTCATGAATGCATATTCATTTTTGAATAAGTATTTGTGTTTACTAAAAATTTCATGTATTTTCCTTATAAAGATACTGGATCAGAATAAAGGCTTCCAGCACAGCACCAGATAGCTGTGTGATCTTGGGCAAGTTACTTTAATTCTCTAAGTTTCTGTTTTCTTATCTGTAAAATAGGGGTAAAAATAGCACCTATCTCATAGTATAATATCAAGTACTAATTAGCACAGTGGCTGCTGCTCAGTTTAAGTGCCTAATAAATGTTGCCTGCTATTATTCCAGCTTGCTTCAGTGAGAAATTTTAACCTAATTCAGCTTAGTCCTTTTTTGATCTGTGTTTTTACCCAGTGGCTGATAAAGAAATTAGCCTTTTTGCCCTTAATTTTTAATCTTACCATCAAAACAATCCATGTAAGAAAGCTGGAAATAAAGTAAAATAATTTACCCACAATCCTGTCTCCCAGCAAAGGATCTGCCCTGTTTTAGTCCCCTTAATTTCTGCTGTTTTGGATGATCACTTCAAAGTCTTCAAACTCAGGTGCAGTGTGAAGAGAACTTGACTAGGGAGAGGTGACGATGGGAAAGAATAGTGTCACCTGCAGAAGTCCAAAAAGATAAGGAGCCCACAGGGTTTGCCCTGGCCATAGGAGTCTGTTGGTAAGCTTTGCATTGCCATTTCATTCTCGGAAAGCAGACTGGCGTATTTGGATGCTCTGCTCACCACCCAACCACCCCTCCTTCCTCAGTCTTCCATCTGATATGCCTTTGTGGTGCTTGTAAAATGCCTGCTTAAATGTAAGAACTGAGTAGATAAAGTTAATAAATCTCACAGGTTATGTAACTTTTGGCAGTTTTACTTTCTAGTAAGCATGAAACACTACTTAGGGAATATAAGTGAGAATTTCAAAGATTCATGAAACTTGCCCATGGATGGACTGGGGATGCACATGTAACATTCCTTCTCTATTCTTATTAAGTCCCAAAAACCCGAGTGGTAGGAAAGAGAAGCTTTTTCACTAGAAGCGTTTTAGGTTCTCCTCTGCTGAAGTTCCAGTGGTGTGCTTATACGTTGACTGGCGTGCTGCAGAGGTGACCTGTATCGGAAGGTTTTCCCTGCTTTCTGTCCATTCCTCCTGTGTCTAGCCCTCTTTCCAGCGATTCTGACTAGGCGCTGTTACCTCTTCTTTCTAGCACCCTGGTTCCTAAATTCAGAGCCCACTGGATTCCAGAGAGCTGAGTGACAAGGATGAGTGAGATGGAAAGAGTCGTCTAGGTCAGACATTGGTCATTGTCTTAGTTACTTTCTCATTGCTGAGACAAAATACCCGACACCCAGAGTTAAAGGAGGAAATGTTTATTTAGCTCAGTTTATAGAGGTTTCAGTCCATGATCAGCTGGCTCCAAGGTAGGGTGGCGTGGCAGAGGGGCATCACAGAGGAGAAATAGTTCATAGTGGGCACAAAGTAGCAAAGCAAGCAAGGGACGACTATAGCTCTTTCTGTCCCTTGTATCTTACCCAGGCTACTTAGGACAGGTAGCACTCACACCCTTAATCCTAGTGCCCTTGAGCCTAGCGTTGCACCAGGAATCAGTCCCAGCGTCACACACCGTAGATCCAGCCGCCTCTGAAAAAGCCCCACCTGTGACCACATGAGGCTTTGCGGGGGACATCTAGATATAAGCCATAACAGTCAGGTAACCCCAAACTTTTTCTGATACTACTGTATACTACTGGGCTTTATAGTCTTTAAATCATGATGATAATCTTATCTTGAAAAAGCACATACTGCAGCTCATTCTTTTTTTTTTTTTTTGTGGGTACCGGGGGTCGACCTCAGGACCTCGCACGCCCGCAGGCACCCGTGCCACTGAGCGATATCACCGACCCTTTTTTCGTATGTGGGTTCCGGGAGTCGAACTCGAGACCTCGCGCTTGCCAGGCAGGCGCTTATGCCACTGAGCCATCTCACCAGCCCTGCAGCTCATTCTTAAATCTATCCTTGATCTTATTCTTCTCATCCTTGTCTTTTTAGAGTATTCATTGGGGAAAAAGCCTTCCTCCTTTTTTTCTGCCTTCCTTTTCTTTATTCCCAATCATTGGCTGAGTGTGGTGGCATACCCCTGTAATCCCAGCACCTGAGGCAGGAGTTCGATGCCAGACTGGGCTGCATAGGGAGACCCTGTCTCAAAAAAAAAAAAAGATCAACACAAGTTACTCATGATTCATAGTATAGAATCTTTTTTTTTTTTTTTTTTTTAAGACCCAGGACTGTTACACTGAGCTACATCCCAGCCCTTTTTATTTTTATTTCTTAAATTTTTTTTTTTTTTTTTTTTTTTTTTTTGTGGGTACCGGGGGGACGACCTCAGGACCTCGCGCGCCAGCAGGCGCCCGTGCCACTGAGCGATATCACCGGCCCCTTTTTCGTATGTGGGATCCGGGAGTCGAACTCGGGCCCTCGCGCTTGCAAGGCAGGCGCTTAAGCCGCTGAGCCATCTCACCGGCCCTATTTCTTAAATTTTGAGACAGGGTCTCAGCACTAAATTATTAAGTTGCCTAGGCTGGGTTTGAACTTGCAGTCCTCCTCCAGCCTCCCCAAGTTCTTGGATTATATGTGTGCATGTGCCACCATTGAATGCTTACTTGCAAGAAGTGATTTAAAAGCTGGGCTTGGTGGCACACACCTGTCATCCCAGCACTCGGGAGGCTGAGACAAGGCGATCACCTGAGTTGAAGGCCAGCCTGGGCTGCATAGTGAGTTCAAGGCCACCCTGAACTATATAGCAAAAACCTGTTTATAAAAAAGAAGAACTGGTTTAAGCACTGATGGAATAACCAGTCAACAAAATATACAAAAAACCTTGCCCTAGTACCACTTAAATTCAAGCAAGGAGTAAAAAGACAGAATGTCTAGAAGTTAGAATTAGTTCAGTACCATGGAGGGAAAAAATAAAATGGGAGTAATAGAAGGAATTCAAGATTTAAAGAGGATTACAGTACACATTTTATGAGTAAATGGTAGTTTTAGTGTATATTAATAAGCTTAAAGCCTGTGTCTTGGTGTATGTGTGTAATTACAGCACTCTGGGAGGCTTAGGCTACTGGAAGATTGTGAGGTCGAGGCCCTGTGTTTAATCCCCAGTATCACCGAAAGAGAGAGAGAGAGAGAGAGAGAGAAAGAGGGAGGGAGGGAGGGAGGAAGTAAGAGAAACCTAACAGTATTTCAGTATACTATATTTAAGGTAAATGTTTATTATTTTAGTAGTAGTATTTGATTTGCAATCTTTGAATATTTTTTTCTAGTTACACAAACTAAGAAACAAAACAAAACAAAAACCCCCAGGAACAATGTAAGCCCAAAGCAAAGATTTGTCAAAAGGGTTAGAATAGATACCTTCAAGTTTTCCTAAAAATCCTGTATTGTGTTTGTCTTAAAATTATGTTGATTTTTCTATGTGTACTGTTTTTAGTGTGATGAATAATATAACATGTAGAAAATCGGAAATCTTTAGGGCGGTTTAATATCACTAATAATTCTATTACCCAGAGATCACCATTGCTAATGTCTTAGTAGAGCTTCTTGTAGAACATTTTCTTTACACATAATGGAATTATATACTTGGCTATTTTTTTTTTTCTTTCAGTACTGGGGATTGAGCCCAGGGTCTTGAGCATGCGAAGCCAGAGCCGTGCTACTGAGCTACATCCCTGGCCCCTGTTATGTAACTTACTTTGTAGCTTACTAACATTTATCAGAACGTGGCAGTATTTTACTAAATATTTATCCTCAGCACACTTTTATTGACTAGCTAATGTTGCTCTGCTGCTCCTGAATGTTAATGGCACTATCTAACATTTATTGACCATTTACTATACTCTAGTTATTTTTTGAGGCATTTAATGCATTTTAACTAATTTAGTCTTTAATTTTTCTTTAAGAGCTGTACTGTTATTTATTTTATAGTTGAGAAAATTGAGCAAGGACAGGTTTGGTAAGTTGCCCAAGATCACACAGCTACTAAGTAGTGGACAGGATATAAACTTAGTCTAACTTTGATCCTATGCTTATAATCATTATTACATATATATATATATATATATATATATAAATTTTTTTTTTTTTTTTCAATATGTGGGTACTGGTAGTCAAACTCAGGACCTCATGCTTGCCAGGCAGGCGCTTATGCCGCTGAGCTATCTCACCGGCCCTCATTATTTTATATTGCATCTCTAACATTAAGGTAGTTTGTAACTTTCTGTTTATTCTTAATTGTGCCAGACTTATATTTGTGGCTGTAGTTGTGTTCATATCCACAATTATTTTGTTAGAATAAACTTCTGATAGAATTATTGGAACAAAAGATATGGGTACTTCCTAAGGACCACGTAAACATATTGTCAAATTGTCTTCTAGTATGAAAGTATAAGCAAAACAATCCTATTTTCTTGTGTGCTTGGAAACCCTGGCTTTTAAAAAATCTGCTTATTTACTTATTTATTTGTAGTGGAGATTGGACCTAGGGCTTTGTCCTGAGCTACATTCCTAGTCCTTTTTTTAATTTGAAGACAGGGTCTTGATAAGTCACTGAGTTTCCCAGGCTGGGATTTTTTTTTTTTTTTTTTTTTTTTTTTTGGTACCGGGGGTCGACCTCAGGACCTCGCGCGCCAGCAGGCACCTGTGCCGCTGAGCGATATCACTGGCCCTTTTTTCGTATGTGGGTACCGGGAGTCGAACTCGGCCCTCGCGCTTGCCAGGCAGGCACTTACACCGCTGAGCCATCTCACCGGCCCCATGGGCTCACATTTGTAATCCTGCCTCCAACTCCGAGTGCTGGATTACAGGTACACATCGCCAAGGCCGGCTAAAATCTGTTAATTTAGTAAAGACTACCTTACTGTAATTTTTCTTTCTCTGGGTGTTAATAAGGCTATATCTGTTTTCATTTTTCTGAGAAATACTGGTCTCTGCTTCTTTCTCATTGACACATTCGTCTTATTTGTAAGAGTTCTTTATATATTAAGAATAGGACCTCTGTCATTTAATGTGTAATTTTTTCCCAAGTTTGTATCTTAGTTTTTTTTTTAATGGATTTTTAGAAGATGATAATAATATAGCCAACATATAAAAAGTATTTCTAAATAAAATATATTCTGAGTGGGCCGGTGAGATAGCTCAGCGGCATAAGCGCCTGCCTGGCAAGAGTGAGGTCCTAAGTTTGACCCCCGGTACCCACCAAAAAAAAAAAAAATATATATATATATATATATTTATATATATATATATTCTGAGTGTTTTATATTTATTAACTCATTTAATTTTTACACACTGTCTTAGTTACCTTTCTCTGAGTTACTTTTCTTAGTCACTTTGCTGAGACAAAATACCCGACACCCAAAGTTAAGGGAGGAAAGGTTTATTTAGCTCACAGTTTGTATAGGTTTCAGTCCATAATCCACTGGCTCCAAAGCAGGGTGGCACACGGCAGAGGGCAACTGTTCTTGGTGGCAGAAGACAGCAAAAGAAACAAGTGCAAAAATGGAAGACAATCCTCTTTCTGTTCCTTTTATTTTATACAGACTGCTGGGATTAGGGCGGTGCCAATCCAGTCAGTGGGTTGATCCAGCAATCACCCACCCTTAATCCCAGCACCCTCAATCATCGCATTGCACACTCTATATTCATCCATCTCTGAAAAAGTCCTATGACTGCATGAGGCTTTGGGGGGACACCTAGACACAAACCGTAACACATGCCTTTTGAGGTTGTGCTTTGACATTGTCTTTTAAATTTTCAAACAGCTTTTTCTCTATGCCTTTACCCATTTCTGTCCCAATTCCTAAAAATTTCCTTTTTCTTCATAGCTAGCTCTTAAGTCTTTTTTTTTTTTTTGTGGGTACCGGGGGTCGACCTCAGGACCTCGCGCGCCAGTAGGCGCCCGTGCCACTGAGCGATATCACCGGCCCTTTTTTCATATGTGGGTTCCGGGAGTTGAACTTGGGCCCTTGTGCTTGCCAGGCAGGTGCGTACGCCACTGAGCCAGCTCACTGGCCCTGAGTCTTTTTACTTAGTTTGGGAGTCATTTCTTCTAGGATTGCTCATCTAATAACTTTTCAGTTTCCTAAGACAAAGTGGGCTGCCTGTCTTCTGTCCTTTCTTCCTACTGAGAAGGCACTTACATGGAATTCTGACTTTTTGTCTTCTTTTGCACTCCTTCACTTATGCAGCCGATGACTCAGTAAATATTTGTTATTTGAATTGAAGGTGTTCATGGTGGTGCTGATGAAGTCAAGAATCAGATCAGCCTTCTACATACATGAAATTGAGGAACGTGAATGCTCGTGAAGTAGCATTGGAACTGGGCTTTGAGGTCAGTAGGGGAGAAGGGTGGGAGGCAGAGGCCAGAGGCTAAAATCCAGTGAAGACAGAAGTAGGGATTTCCCATGTTGTTGAGAATGATTTTGAGATTATTACCCTTGCCTCTGGGAAGGCCTGAAGCATAAATCTCTTTGACCCCTGTATATTTTTTATAATGTTCAGAATGTTTGAATCTTCCTTCTGGGTTCTTTAAAAACAATTAGATTTATCTTCTGGATTCTCCCTTTTGCTAATGTATGGGAAAAGTTGGAGAGTCTTGTAATACTGGTAAGATTCTGAAAAGTGTGGTGGCACATGCCTATAGTTTCAGCACTCTGGGAGGCTGAGGCAGGAGGATTGAAAGTTTGAGCCTAGCCTGGGCAACCTACTGACTTAGCAGGACACTGTTTTAAAATAAAAAAACCAGGGCTGGGCATGGTAGTGAATGCCTGTAATCCCAGCATTTAGGAGGCTGAGGCAGGAGGATCACCAGAATTTTGGGCCAGCCTGGGTTCCATAGTGAGTTCAGGGCCAGACTAAACTACATAGTGAAACCCTGTCCCAAAAAAAGAAAGAAAAAAAGGGGCTGGAGATGTAACTCAGGGCAAAAGCCCTGGGTTTAATCCCTACTATTGCCCCCCCCCCCAAAAAAGGATGAGGGTTGGGATGTAGCTTGGTGTGAAAGCCCTTGGTTGGATTCCTACTACTGGAAAAAAGAAAGCATTCTGGAAAGCCCAGGGGAGTTGGATGAATTGGTGGTTGCCCACGGGAAGCCTTTGTTGGAAGTGCAAGAGAACAAGCCCTGAGCCCTTGTCGCTGGAGACTTCAAGTTCCAATCATACCTTTTCCTGATATGTTAATACATTTGGTTAGACCTCAGCTCTTTTTCTCTCCAGCCTTGATTATGTTTCTAAGGTCTGCTCTTCCAACTTTGATAAGAGACATTCTTCTCTTAATTTACTAGTTTAATTTTGAGATACATTGATTGCTGGTCATAAAAGAGACTGAGCACTTTCTATATATTAACAGTGTAATTTGTTGTTTAAACATTTTTCCAAATCTTTTTCCTCTTTGAGTTTATTATATAATTTAAGAGTTTTTTTCTTTATGAAAGTGATACATGCTAATTGATGAAACTTTGTAAAACAGAAAGAAAAAGAGATAGGCTATGTGGAGATAGAAAGGGGATTTGGGCCTGGTACGAGATGAGAGGAAGGGAAGGGGAGGGGGAAGGAAAAAGGATCAAGATGTGATATGCATGTGTACCAGTTCCCGGGATGAATGTGTTTATTATGTAGCCACACATATAAAATAAGGGGTGGGTAGGAGAAAAAATTCATTCCAAGTCTACCACCCAGTGAAAACCACATTTGTTATCTTCTACCAAGGTCTTTTCCTTCCTCCCTCCCTCCCTCCCTCCCTTATATTGTGTGCATTTACAGTGTTAACACTAGTTAGAAACGTGGGTTTGGTTGTCTGATTGGGATTTTAGTTCCAGCTCAACCTGTTAGCTTTGGAACTGTAACAGTCTCTGCCTCACTTTTCTCTAAAGAGAAGAGGTTTCTTAGTAATATCCACAGGGTTGTTACAAGGATGAAAGAAGGCATAATACTGATGTATGGTTGGCTGATCATCTCATAATAAGTTTAATAGTAATAATCAGGCCTGTCGTTTAGTTAGATTAGCTAAGGCTGCTGTGCTGGACTGCTTAGAGTGATGGGGCAGTTCAGGAGCACTGTATCTTTCTTTTCCTTCTGAGATAATTAAAATTCAGTTTCAAAAGCTGTGTTTAATATTCCCAAAGAGCTTGTGAGAACGTTTCGTGAGGCTTCTTTTCTTTTTTTTTTGTGGATACCGGGGTCGACCTCAGGACCGTGCGCGCCAGCAGGCGCCCGTGCCGCTGAGCGATATCACCGGCCCCTTTTTCGTATGTGGGTTCCGGGAGTCGAACTCAGGCCCTCGCGCTTGCCAGGCAGGCGCTTATGCCACTGAGCCATCTCACCAGCCCCTCCTGAGGCTTCTTTTAAAGCATGGTTTGTCTTGGGCCAGCCTCATAGTTGGTGAGTGGCAGTGGGTCAGAGACCCTCCTAAGGAAGCCCCTCATAACACTTTTATCAGTGATAACAAGATAACCGTGAGGACATGTGAAGACCAGTAATACAGGGCTTGGCACTTAGTATATATTCAATGATTTTTGGCTGCTATTGTGATGTTCATAATGACAAATAATATACATTTGTATCATAACATACATGTTAAATGATGAGAACATAGGCAATTTCCATGTTGTGTGATCCAGCTAAACTTGATTTTTTTGCTGGGTGTGGTGGTGCACGCCTGTAATCCCAGCACTAGGGAGGCTGAGGCAGGGAGGATCGCTGTGAGTCCCAGGCCAGCCTAGACTATAGAGCAAGACCCTGTCTCAAAAAACCTTAAAGAAACAAAAAACAAAAAAACTTGATTTTTTTCAAGAAATACCTTTGTTGAGATTTAAGTCATATATATGAGTTTGATTTTAAGTGGTAGCACAATACTTGGCTCAGTATATTTCCTCATTGTTGATCATTCATATTATTTCCAGTTTTTTTCCTCCATAATTACTAATGCTGCTGTGAATATCTTTGTACATAAGGGATTTCTTACATCTACTATATTTCCTTATGGCATTCTTAGAAGTGAAATTATTCTTAGAAGTGAATTATTTTGCTTTGTTTTTTTTTTTTTTTTTGTTTGAGACAAGGTCTCACTGTGTAGTTCAGGCTGGCCTTGAGCTTGCTATGTAGCACAGGCTGGCCTTGAACTGGTGGTGATCCTCCTGCCTCAGCCTCCTGCGTGCTGGGATTACAGGCGTGCACCATCACACCTGGCTCTAGAAGTGAAGTTATTGACTTACAGACATGAATGTAGTATTCTAGATACATACTTTCACATTGCCTTTGAAGTTATACTACTATTTTGTATTCCTACCGGCTATGCCTCTAAGTACCCAGTTCCTCACCTTTCCTATTCCTGGGTGTTAAGGTTGGTGGGTTTTTGTTTTTGTTTTGGGGATTTTGTTTGTTTGTTGTTTAGTTTTGTTTTTGTAAATGGTACATGTATAAGTAGAAACAAAGCAAAATTTCATTTTCTGTTTTTTCTTTTGAGACAGGGTCTCACTGTTTAGTTCAGGCTAGCTTTGAACTCACTGCATAGCCCAGGCTGGCCTCGAACTTGTGGCGATCCTCCTGCCTGAGCCTCCTTAGTATTGGGATTACAGGTGTGTGCCACAATGCCTGGCTCACTTTCTTAATTACTAGTGATATTAACACTTATTAGCCAGTTTTATTTCATCATTGGTAAATTATTTGAAGTCTTAGCATTTACATTATCTATTTTAATAGCTCTTTGTATTAAAATACTAACTGGTTTTCATATGTCTTGCAATTTTTTTCCCTTCGGTTTTCAAAGAAATATTAAAATGTGTATAGGTTAATCTGTTCATAATTTGCTTTGTGTTTTCCTATAGTGCTTCAACATTTTGACAGTTATCTTTGTTTCAGAAAGGTAATATTTTATTTGAAAGCAAAGCATCTATCTGAATTTTTTCCCTGTATACTTATTTTTTCTAGTACTGAGGACTGTGCCCAGGACCTTTGCACTGAACTGCATCTTGGCCCTTTTAAAACATTTAAAAAAAATTTTTTTTAGTAGCTTGGAGAATGGCCAAGTGGGCTGAAAGCTCAGTGTCACGACTTGTTTTAGGATTAAAATAGGCACTGGGCGGGAAGTGTTTGCAGTATACCTGTTCTACATGGTTCATGGAGTCTCTCAAATAGTGGATGTAGCCCATACCTCGAAGAAGTGATGGCTGGGGTGAGGCTGTGTCCTAAGGTGGGTACAAAATCTGCTCAGCATGCCATGTCTGCAGTTGGCTGTGACTTGGGGGGCGAGTGCCCCTTGTTGAGAGATGCCCTGTGCCAGCTGTGGTCAGCTGGTGCTCATGGGAAGCACATGAAGCCCTTTAAACCTGGCCTGCAGGAACCGTAGGCTTTCCCTCTCCCTCCTGGAGTCACCCACAACATGCTGTCTAATTTTTTTTTTTTTTTTTTTTTTTGGTACCGGGAATTGAACTTGTGACCTCATGCTTACTAGGCAGGCGCTGTGCCGCTGAGCTGTATCCCCAGCCCAACACACTGTCTAATTACAACGTTAGAATATAGTATGGTAGTCACCTTACTATAATAAATTCAACATCAGCAATTTAAAATAATTAAATAAAATAAAAAATTTTGAGACAGGGTCTTGCCAAGTCACTAAATTGGCCATCCTGGACTCAAACTTGCAGTCCTCCTGCCTCAGCCTCCCAGAACACTGGGGTTACAGCCATGTACCACCACACTCAGCTACTTCCCTATATACTTTTTATTCAAAGCAAATAATAATTTTGCTTTATGCTTTACTGTTGATGTGAGACAGATGAAAGTAGACTAAATTGTTGAACTTCCCCTACTCCTCCTTACAGTGGTGGAAGCTGAGTCACATGCTATTCTTAGGTGTTTTTCCCCCCTTTGTGTGGGTGAATTGTCCTGTTCAGAGTTGTTGACTGATTCTTCTAAAATCTGTGTAATTTAAATCTTCGATATAATTTGAGTACTGACTGCTTCAGGGTAGTTTACCATTTTTGTTCTTTTATGCCCTTTTATTTGTTGATTCTTTGTGGGCTAAAATGAACATTTATAAAAAAATCAAAGCTTATAATTTATGTTTAAACATCTTAAACTGAAGTTGCAAAATTAGAATTAAGATTTAAGTTTGTGTAGAGAAGCTACCCCGTACTCCTTCAGTACTGAGGATTGAACCCAGGGGCCTTTTTTTTTTTTTTTTTTTTTTTTTTTAATTTTGAGACAGGGTCTCCCTAAGTTGTCTAAACTGGTCTCAAATTTGCAATTCTCTTGGTTTAGCCTCCTAAAGTGCTGGGATTACATCTGAGCTACTATACTTGGATGTTCTTTGAAACTTTTAGGTCTCAGCATGGTTTGTGTATTTGGGGCCTATTTATTTATTTTATTTATTTATGGACAAGGTCTCACTGTGTAGCCCAGGCTGGCCTTGAACTTGCAGTGCTCCTCCTTCAGCCTCCTGAGTGTTGGGATTCCACATATATGCCACCACGGCTGGTTAGGTGGCAGGGCAATTTTAACAAAAAGAATGTGTTTTTCTCAAAATTGATTTACATTAGAAAACATTTTTTTTAATAATTGGTACAAATGTAATTTTTTTAGTGGAATCAAGTTGATTAATGACTATAGTTGAAAATAATGTTTATAAATAGTTATAATAGCTATCATTTACATGTACTTTCACTCTGCAACATGTTTTACAGATATCTAAACCTTAAAATAACCTGGCATTGCTGGGCTTGATGGTGCTGCCTCTAATCCCAGCTGCTGTGGAGGCTGAGGTAGGGAGATCGCATGTTTCAGTTCAGTTTGGGCAACTTAGCAAGACACTGTCTTAAAATTTAAAAAGGGCTGGAGGTGTAGCTTAGTGGTAGAGTGCTTGCCTAGCGTGTGTGAGGCCCTGGATTCAGTCAGTAACATACACACATGCACATACACACAAACTCTGGCATTTAGGTACAATTATACACATTTATAGATTAGGAAATTGAACCTATTTCATGGGTAAGTCCATGTACCTAGGGAGTAATTACACTGAGATTCAAGCTCAGGTTGGTTGACCTGTTTTCACTGTTTACATTTTGCTATATCAGCCTGCTTGACCTCTGTGCATTAGAAAGTATGCTAATCTCTCATAGTCAAGGGTTTATGCTTAAAGGATATTTTAGTGTCTACCAGGTGGCTTACTCCTGGGCACTAGGTATATAAGTGAAGAAACATTCGTAGGCATGCAGTCTGTAACAGAGGTGGGAAGGTGTGAAAACAAGTTATAATACTAGGCGATACTTTGATGAGGTAAAGATGAAGTAGAATATGGAAAAGGAAGATTTCATAATGGGAATGTCACCAAAAAAGAAAGGTAGTTCCACAGGTACAAAGAAGAGGGGGCAGGGCCGGTGAGATGGCTCAGCGGCGTAAGCGCCTGCCTGGCAAGCACGAGGTCCTGAGTTCAACTCCTGATACCCACATAAAGGAAAAAAAGGGCCGGTGATATCACTCAGCGGCACAAGTGCCTGCTGGCAAGTGCAAGGTCCTGAGGTCGACTCCCGGTACCCACATTAAAAAAAAAAAAAAAAAAGGGGCATGGGAATAAGATGGAACTGAATTCAGTAGAGGTATTGCAACTCTGGAAAGGTAGACAGAGGATAGACCCTTAAAGCATGTTGTCATGTGAAAGATACTAGGTTGTATAAAATAGAGATATAGTAATTCAGCCAAGCATGGTGGTACAAGCTTTTAATACCAGCCCTCTGCAAAGTTGAAGCATGATGACAGGTTGAAGCCTAGCCTGGGCGATTTAGAGACTTAGTGAGACCCTATCTCCAAGTAAAAAATAAGGGCTGGGTATATAGCTCAGTGGCACAGCGCCTGCCTTGCAAGCGCGAGGTCCTGAGTTTGATTCCCCGTACCAAAAAAAAAGTAAAAAATAAAAAGACCCAGGAGATGTAGCTCAGTAGAAAGGCCCTGTGTTCAGTCCCCACTATAAACAAACAAACAACTATAAAACTTAAAATTTTAAAGTTACTAATTCAGTGATCTTTAGTATCCATATTCACAGAATTATGTAGCCATTACCATTGTCTAATTTTAGAGCATTTTCTTTTTTTTTTTTTTTTTTTTTTTTTTTGTGGGTACCAGGGGTCGACCTCAGGACCTCATGCGCCAGCAGGCGCCCCTGCCGCTGAGCAATATCACCGGCCCCTTTTTCGTATGTGGGTTCCGGGAGTCAAACTTGGGCCCTTGCGCTTGCCAGGCAGGCGCTTACGCCGCTGAGCCATCTCACTGGCCCCTAGAGCATTTTCTTCGTCCAAATAAGAATTCTATGTATCCATTAGCAGTCACTCTTCATTTTCCCCCAACACTCATAGCTCTGGGCAGCCACTAATCTTCCTTTCTCCATGGATTTGCCTTTTTTGGATGTTTCTTTTTTTTTTGGTACCAGGAATTGAACTCAGGACTTCACGCTTGCCAGGCAGGCACTGTGCCACTGAGCTATATCCCTGGCTGGATGTTTCATATCAATGGAATTGGATGATGTGGTCTTTTGTAACTGGCTTCTTGGAATTACCATTGTGTTTTCAACATGCATCCATGTTGTATATGTATTACTTCATTCCTTTTTTTTTTTCTTGTGGTACTAGGGATTGAACCAAGGGTGCTGTACCACTGAGCTACCTCCCCAGCCCTTTTTATTTTCTATTTTGAGACATTGTCTCACTAAGTTGCCCAGGAAGGACTTGAATTTGTCATCCTCCTCCCTCCGCCTACTTAATTCCTTTTAATGGCCAAATAATAGTCTATTGTGTGGATACACCACATTTTATTTATCACTTCACTGGTTGATTATACATTGGGTTGTTTCTGCTTTTTTGGCTGTTGTAAATAATGCTGCTGTGAGCATTTGTGTACAGTTTTTTGTGTGGACATAACGTTTGTTTTCATTTCTCTTGGGCTCATTCTTAGATGTGGAATTGCTGAATTATGTAGTAATCTACATTTAACATTTCGAGAAACTTCCAAATTGTTTTGAAAGGCAGTTGAAACATTTATATTCCTACCAGCAAAGTATGAGGGCTCTACTTTAGGGGATTCTATCTTGTATCATTGTTGAGTCACTACTCAGACTGCTGAAAATTGTTGAATTAGCTTGCTGATTCTCTGGTATGGTTTAAGGCACATACTAGGTCCCCAGGGTTTTCCTGATGATGATAAATCAAAACTTCAAGTCATTTCCTCAGTTCTTAGGTGCTGCTGTTGTTTTATTCTCATAATCTTTATAATCTCATAATCTTTGATACTTACAGACTACATGGCCTACTTCCTGATGATCTAAGTTATCAAGGATTACTGAAAATTAGTGTTCATGAACTAAAATTAACCAATTACTAGAAGTTACTGAGGGCTCTAACTTACTTTCAAGAAATCTACCCGTTGCACAATGCTTTGACACCATGGAAAAATTCTTACTGTGCACACTCACGTTTAGATCAACTGTTTTCACTGCATAATTGACATTTTCATGAGTTGGATATCATTTCAGGTTAATATAGGCCACTATTCTAGGTTAATATAATTGTAGAATTAAGGTTACATGTAAAAATTTTTATACACCATTTTGCTTTTGTCTCACTGTTGCATTGCTATAATTCTTCATCATGGAGTTTTCTGGTGGAGAATGGGAATAGATGACTAGGTTGGTTCTCTAGTCTCAGGTGGGTCATGGTTGGAGTAGTTTGAGAAAGAAGGATTATATAGGTAGAAATGTCATTCCCACTCTAGTATAAATTTTTAAGAGTATAAGATAATTTTTTTTTAGTGCATGTTTGCAATTCATACAGTTTACAATTATCTTGGGGAGTGGTTACAAGTACTTATTACAGCTTTTTTTTTAATCCCCTTCCTTCCCCTTCCCCCTTTGAATTCCCCCGTCCTCTGTTTTGCACTTGCTGATATTATTTGTCTTAGCTCAAGTTATGGCGTATAGTGTTTACATTAATTGGGGTTTACATTAATGGGGTTATTAGGTTCCTCTACATGGCACATCTTTATTCTTCTTGTTTCCCCTTCCCCTCATCCTCACCCCTCACCCTTGTTCCCTTAAACCTCTTCCATATTAGAAGAGATCTGTCCCTTTGTGCCTTTCTATCCACCCTTTATCATTTTCTTTATACTTTGCCTCACTCAAATGAGAGATACTGTACAGTATTTAAGATTCTATTATAGCCGGTGAGATGGCTCAGCGGCATAAGCGCCTGCCTTGCAAGCGCGAGGGCCCGAGTTCGACTCCCGGATCCCACATACGAAAAAGGGGCCGGTGATATCGCTCAGCGGCACGGGCGCCTGTTGGCGCGCGAGGTCCTGAGGTCGACCCCCCGGTATCCACCAAAAAAAAAAAAAAAAAAAGATTCTATTATAATTTTTTAAGTGAGTATTTGTATGTTATAGTTAAGGGGTTTAGCTATGAAATATATGAATTCTTGGAAAGTTCACAGATGATTGGAGGTTGAAAACTTTGGAATTATATGCCACATTTTGTGCATTTGTGTGTTTTCCTGGGAGAGCAGCCATAGGTTTAATCAGTATTTTAAAAAGAGAAGTCCAGGAATCCCTCCTTCCCATTAAGAATTTAGATTGATGATAATTTGTAAATTTGTGGTTTGAAATATTTGGAGGAATTTGTTTTGGTTGGGCATTGCTGTTTAGCGATAAGAGATTTTCTGGATATACTCTTGGCTTTAGTGTAACTAATTGCATGTTTGAATATCTATTTTATTCATTTCCTGATAATTTTTCTTCCAGTTAGAAGTTGAGGGCCGGTGAGATGGCTCAGCGGCTTAAGCGCCTGCCCGGCAAGCGCGAGGGCCCGAGTTCGACTCCCGGAACCCACATACGAAAAAGGGGCCGGTGATATCACTCAGCGGCACGGGCGCCTGCTGGCGCGCGAGGTCCTGAGGTCGACCCCCCGGTACCCACAAAAAAAAAAAAAAGAAGAAATTGAAGTGTGCTTTAAAATGTCCTCAAATCAAAACAGTCATGTTACCCCATCAATGTGGACAGTTTTTATAATACCAGTTAAAGCTTTAGTTTAAATGAAAAAAATCCTCATTCCACATTTATTATTATTTCATATTTTGTTTCTTGGATGATTGGATTATTATATTCAAGAACACTACTTTGCTGCACGGGCAGTATGCTTTATTTATAATAATTGACATGTATTGGTAAGTTTTAAATTTTATTTTTAAGTGCATATTACAGATATATATAAAATCATCTTTATGACTCTTCAGTTACATTATTCAGTTATATTTCTTGTGCACATCAGATGTTTTAGATGTGGAATGTGGCAAAAATCAACATAAATGTCCTTTTTCTCTTGAACATTGTACAGATGTGTACTTAAGTATTTACTTAAACATGCAAATATTGATGTGCTCAAGGCCCATTCTTTGATTTTCAAGCTGCTGTTGCTATATTTGGAATTATTGATTAATACCTGCCTTTGCTCTGATGCACAGCATGTCTGACTTCAGGGCCACTGAGAGCAGCATCAAGAAGAAAAGAGAAGCCATGACTCAATATTCATGGGGATGGGTAATATTTGAGGATGGGAATTGCTTTGGGAAAATGGTGGCAAGCACTCAAATACATGAGGTGGTTAAGACTGTGCTTAACCTAGAGCTTTGCACAGGGTAGATCCTCAGTAAATCCTTGCTCATTTAGCTCAAGAGACAAACTATGGAGAGGAAGCAACCATAGTGAAAAGATATTTCACATTATTCTATAACAGGACTTCTCAGTCTTCGCACTGTTGACATTTTGGTCCATATAGTTATTTGTTGAGAGGGCCATCCTGTGCATTATAGACTTTTAACAGCATCTTTAACTCTACCCACCAGGTGCTAGTAGCATGGCCCTCCCTAAGTTGTGATCACAAAAACGTCTTCAGACATCATTAAAATCTCAGAGAAAGGCAGAATCACTTTCAGTTGAGAAACACTGGTGTAGAAGTAATGCACATTAAGTAGTAAATGTGTGCCAGACATTTAGCTTAATCATTGCAAGAATCCTGCATTGCAGGTATTACCAAATCATTTAAAAAATTTTTTATCAGTACATATTTGCAGTACATAATGTTTATATTCCTTATGTAGAGTTGGTAGATGTATATAACATTCTTAATTCTTTTTCTCGTTCCCTTTCCTTTCCATCCCTTCCCCTCCATCTCTTGATCCCCTTCCCATTTGAGAAAGATCTATCTCCCTACTTTTTATTATCTGTCTTTTATTTTGCTCTTTATTTGTACGTTGGGTTTCTCATATGAGAGAAACCGTGTGATATTTAAGCTTGTGTGTCTGGTTTATTTCACTTAACATGGTCTCAAGGTGTATGCATTTTCCTACAGGTGACTCAAGTTTATCTTTATGGCAGAGTAGTACTCCTTTATGTGTAATACCATATTATCTTTATCTGTTCATCTGTTGATGGACATATAGGCTGGTTCTAATATTTGGCTATTATGAATTATGTTACTATAAACATGGGACTGCATGTATCACTGTAATATGATGACTTTACCTCTTTTGGGAAGATACCTAGAAGAGGATTAGCTGGGTTGAATGAAACTTCTAGTTTTAGATTTCAAGGAATCCCCATACTGATCTCCACGTGGTTGTACTAGTTTATGTTCCTACCAACAATGTTGAAGGGTTCCTTTTTCCTCAGAGCCTCACCAGCATTTATTTGATTTCTTGATGATGGCCATTCTTTCTGTAGTAAGATGATATCTGTGTTTTTTCAATTTACATTTCTTTAATGGCCAATGATGCACATTTCATGTATTTATTGGCCATCTGTACTCCTGTGAAGTGTCTATTCATTTCACTTGCCCTTTTTTTTTTTTTTAATATATGTACCAGGAGTCGACCTCAGGACCTCGCACTTGCCAGGCAGGCAATTATCCCGCTAAGCCATCTCACCGGCCCTACTTTCACATTTTTTGATTGGGTCTTTTATTTTGGGGTATCTTTTTTGAGTACTTTATATATTCTAGATACTGTATTAATCCTCTGTCTGAGGAATGGCTGGCAGAAATATTTTTCTTATTTTGTAGGTTTTCTTTGGACTCTGTTGATAAGATCCCATTTGTTGATTTTCGGTACTATTTCATGTGCAGCTGAGGTTATGTACCAAAAGTACTTGTCTATTCCTATAATTTCAAGTTTACTTATTTTTCTACCAGTGCATTCAGTGTTTCGATTTTAACATTTAGGTCTTTGCTGCATTTTGATTTTCATTTAGTACGTGGTGAGAGATACGGGTCTAGATTTAATCTTTTGCATGTGGATAGCCACTTTTCCCAACACCATTTATTAAAGAGACTGTCTTTCCACCAGTGTATGCTTTTTGGCCCCTTCATCAAAGATCAAATAGTTGAATGTGCTTGGGGTTGTTTCTGCATCCTCTGTTCTGTTCCAGTTGGTCTTCATATCTGTTTTTGTGCCAGTACTGTGCTGTTTAATATAACTGTGTTTTGTAATATAACTTCACATATGGGATCGTGATGCCTCCCACTTTGCTCTTGTTACCTAGGATTGCTTTTGCTGTTGTGGGTTTCTTCTGGTTCCATATGAATTCTAGGATTGTTTTCTCCAGCTCTGTGAGGAATGCTGTTGGAATTTCAATTGGGATTATATGAAATTTGTATATCAATTTTGGATGTATGGCCATTTTGATTATATTGCTTCTGCCTATCCAGAAGTAGGGGATATCTTTCCATATTTCTTTTTTTTGTGTGTGTGGGTACTGGGGTCAACCTCAGGACCTCGCGCGCCAGCAGGTGCCCGTGCCGCTGAGCGATATCACCGGCCCTTTTTCGTATGTGGGTTCCGGGAGTCGAACTTGGGCCCTCGTGCTTGCCAGGCAGGCGCTTACACCACTGAGCCATCTCACCGGCCCTCCGTATTTCTTATGTCCTCTTCAATTTCCCTTTTCAGACTACTGTAGTTTTCATTGCAGAGGTCTTTCACTCCCTTAGGTTAATTCCTAAAGTATTTAATTTTTCTTGGTGCTATTGTGAATGGTATTTTTTTCCTAATTCCTTTCTCAGTAGATTCATTATTAGTATACAGAAATACTATTGGTTTTTGTGTGTTAATTTTGTATCCTGTTACATTACTGAATTTGGTTATTAATTCTAAGAGTCTTTTGGTGGATTTTGGGGGTGGTCTTCTATATAGAGGATCATATTACCAGCAAATAATGATAATTTAACTCTTCCTTTCTTATATATATCCCTTTTATTTCTTTTTCTTTTTCTTTTTTTTTTTTTTGTGGGTACCGGGGGTCCACCTTCTTGTGTTGGACTTCTGGGACTTTGTGAAGTGTCATGGAGAGGTTCTTTTCAGATCATGGCTATTTGGGATTTTATATGCCTTGCTTATCTGTATGTTAAATTTTTTTCCCTTATTTGGAAAGTTTTCTGCTGTTATTTCAGTAAACAGGTGTTTTATGCCATTTGTGCTGTCCTCTGATTTTTCACTAATTCCAGTGAATCTTATATTAGTCTTTATGTCATCCAGCAGCTGTTGGGTCCATTTCATGTTTTCTTGTTTTTAAGGTGTCTCTCATTAATTGGTCACTGACAATAGCCTTGTCTTCTAGTTTTTTGTTTTGTTTGATTTGGTTTGGTGGGGTTTATTTGTTTTGTTTTGTTTTGTTTTGGCGACAGTCTTGCGAAGCAGTTCAGGCTGGTCTTGAACTCACTATGTAACTCAGGCTGGCCTCAAACTCATGATTCTCCTGCCACAGCCTCCTGAGTACTGGGATTATAGGTGTGTGCCACAACCACCTGGTAGTTCTGACACTCTGTCCCCATATTGGTCGCTTCTGCTGCCCATACTTTTGATAGAATTTTTAAAGTCCTGAATTTCTATTTGGAGCCTTTTTATGGCTCTTGATTCTTTTCTATGCTGGTCATTCATGTTTTGCATAGTTTTGTTTAGCTCTGCTAGCTCTTAGTGTCTTCTGTAGACTTGCTGATCATTTTGTTTCATCCAATATCTTACTGCTTGTATCTTCTGAACTTGTTAAGTGCCTTATTGATCTGTTTTCTTATCTCCCCTGATACCATTTCAAATAATTTGGGTGTGTGGGTTTTGGTTTCCTCCCCTTCAATGCCCCATGGATCAGCTTTGAGAGAGTTGGGAATTTTTGGAATCATTTTGTACTCTTGTCATGTTTCTGTTTGTTTTTGTGTTGAGTCTTGCCAGTTGATGGTAGTGGAAAGCTTTGTTTCTAGTGTGGAGACCTTATTAGTTATACTTTTCAGTGGTGTCTTGTTACTTTTTTTGTTGCTGAGACACAGTACTGGACAACCACAAGGAGGAAAGGCTTATTTCAGCTCACAGTTCGTTGAGGTTTCAGTCCATAGTCGGCTGGCTGCACGGCAGGGCAACATGGCAGAGGAAAACCAGTTTATGGCATGGCAGGCAGGAGGCAGCAAGCAGCCTTCTTCCTGTTCCTTCATATTCCACGCAGGCTACAAGCCTATTTATTGGTGCCACCCACACCCGGGATGGGGCTTCCCAATACCTATACCCAGAACACTGCTAACCCCTTCAGTGGACTAATAGTTATCACACCCTTAACCCACATTCACACCTTCTAGATCCAGCCATCTCTAAGAAACCCCTCCCGTGAGTACATGAGGCTTTGGGGGACATCTAGACACAAGCTGTAACAAGTGGTGTTCTCTGGGCATGGCTGACTATTGGCCTTTGCCTCTGGCCCAGGATCCAACCACCTCCATTTACTTGGGATTGGAGATGCAGCATATATGGCCCAATACCCAGTTCTCCAGGAATTGGCCACAATATTGTTAATGACCTCAACATAGTCCAGATATTGGAATCCCAAGAAAACCGATTAATAGTGACAGATGAGTCACGTTGGCTGTAGTAATACAATTGGCACCAATCACAGCATCAAATACAAACTAAGCACCGACAAAGCGTCGAGACCAATAATGTATCACCATTAACTGTAGAAAAGAGATCTATAGTTATAGTGTGAACACGAAGACAAACCAAATATTGACCTTTACAGTAAATATCTGCTAAATGGAACACCTTTATCTCTGCAGTACTAACAACAGGACAGTATTCAACAGCAGGCACAAAGTTATCTAGCCAGCTAGAGATTCATAAAGCTTAGCAGTTGTACTGGTAAAGGTAGAGGGGTGGGCAATTGGAGAATGAAGAAAGCAGAATTTGAGAAATCAGTGAATGGGATATGAGGAGGAGATAAAAGTGAGACAGGGAATCCTACTGAGGAGTAAAAAGATTAATAGTGTTACAGAAGAGTTGCAGGAATGAATGAACAAGAAAAAGAAAAAAAACTAAATGGCAAAATACAGGAAATAAAAGATTAGAAGGAAGGGAAAAAATGGTAAAAGGGGGAAAAGAGAAAAGGCAAAAAACTAAAAGAGGAAAAAGAAGGGAGAGAAAACTCCAACCCCCTAAAAAATGCAATGAAGGAAAGGTAAAAATAATAAAAAATAGAAAAATCAAAAAAAGATTGAGTCAAAGAAAAAATTCTTTTATTTTTGAATGAGTGGTTTCTTTCCAAGATCTGCAGTTTTGGGATCCAGCTGGGTCATGATTTTCTATGCCTAGCTTGAGGGCCTATGAGTTTTTCAAGTGTTCTCCCTGCGCCCGAGGCCCCTCTGTTCACCTCAGGCCGTGTGTACCGTCCATGCCAAGGCGTGGCCTTGGTCCTTTTGGCAGATGGGAAACGTGATCAGCCCTCTGGTCTCTGCTGGATGTAGGCTGTAGGGTGGGGGTTCACGAGAACTGTTGGGATTAGTATGGACAGTCACAGGGTCTGGTTGCTCCTTTCTCTACCAGAGCATTGTTCTCATCCAGGATCTGGTCGGTTGGTTAGTCCTCACCTCTGCTGCCCCATGCCAAAGGGAAACAAAATGTAGAGCCAGCTTGGAGTTAGTGGATGGTCTCTCTCTTGTGAGTGGGGATGGGTGTGGGCCTGCTCATTCTTGTGGGCAGGGTGCCCTGGAGGGCTTGCTTGCTCATGTGAGGGAGGCGCCTGCTTGTTTGTGTTGGGGTATTGGTTAACTCTTTAAAAATGGCGTATTGGTTTAATAGAACAGGAACATGGATGAATGATTTTTTGCCAATAGGCTATGCTGTGAATTTGATTTCTTTCCTCTCCTGTTTTGTTCTGTTAGTGTTTCAGTTGAGATCAGAAACTACCAATCACAGAGGAAGCTGTTCACACGTAGGCCCTGGTTGAGTGTGGTATCAGCTTAGATGCTACTCCTTTTAGGCCTCTACCATGGGCTGTGTGTATAGGAATGTACTATATTTTTCCTCTGTATTTGTAGTTTTAGCACTGAATGTAGCATGGCTAGATTCAAGATGAAATTGGTAGTAATTCCAATTAAATGCTTTTTAAAAAATAGACTTAATATTATTTATAATAGACTAATAGACAAGGACAAGGTTCTAGATGATACTGCTACTGGGTTAAATGATTTGTCTGTTTTAATTGCTTACCTTTTTTCAGCAGTACAGTGCCTGCCTGGCAAACTTGAGGTCCTGAGTTCGATTGCCGATACCAAAAAAAAAAATTGCTTCTTTTTTTTTTTTTTTTTTTTGAGGCAGGCTCTCACTCTGTAGTGTAGGCTGGCCTTGAACTCACTTCTGTAGCCCAGGCTGGCCTCGAACTCATGGCGATCCTCCTGCCTCAGCCTCCCAAGTGCTGGGATTACAGGTGTGCACCACCACACCTGGCCAATTCCTTGATATTTTTGTGTATGTGTTTTATATGGGATGTAAACTCAAGCAGCAACAACAAATCTTGGAAAACAGAGGGAAAAAAAGCTCACTCACAATTTTCCCATCTAAATCAATTATTTTAGTGATTTCCAATCAGGGCATTATTTTATAGATAAAAAAGATAGATACTATATATGTAATGTAATAGTTTTATTTAATTTTAATTACAGTGTAGATTGCACTTTTGTCACTCATCGCAGTGCAAGATTTTTTAATGTTGCTTCATAATGTCTAAAAGTTTTAATGTTTGTGTTATTTTATCAAATAAGGGTTTTAACTACACTCCTGTTTTAATGTTTTGCTACGTGTCAGTTAGCTTTTCATTGCTGGACACAATATCCAACACCTACAACTTAAATGAAAGGTTTATTTTGGCTCACAATTTAGTCCACAGCTAGTTGGCTCCAAGAAAGAAACATCTGGCATAAGGGCTTCACAGAGGAAATACAAGAGAGAAAGGAGAAGCCAGGGAGGGAGATGCACCCTGCGAAGGCACACCCTGGTGACATTCCTCTTCTAGCCAGGCCCCATCTCCTGACAGCATATTTAGGTGTGGACTCATCAGTAGATCAGTCCACCTAAGAGTGTAGTGCCACCAGGATCCAGCCACCTTCCAGAAGCGCCACCTCTGAACACGTCAGACTTTTGGGGGACATTGTAGGTCTAAACCATAACAAACTGTTTCTTTGTTTTCTTTGTTTTCCTTTTCCTTTTATAAGTAGAACTGTAATGGATATTGTTTTTCAGTGACCATTTACTCTACCAAGCACTTATTAGGTACTAAAATCACAAAGATAAACTCCTTCCCCTCAAAATGTTCTCCTTTAATCCCTGACATGTATATGTGTAATTTTCGTTGTTTGCATTCACATTCTTTACTTTTGTTTATAAAAAATAATTATATCATAAACATTTCCTGTCTATCATAGCCTTAAAACTACCATTTGAAATGAATGAAGAATATTCTGAATATGTTTATTATCTTGCCTCTTTCTCTTTATTATTGGATAACTTAATTTATTTGTATTTTTTCTGATATTTACAACACTGTACCATAGTTGCAGTTTTTACAGCACTGTATGCATATATTTTCCTCCTTTGATTATTTTATATTTTTTCCCCTTTGGTTATTTTCTTAAGATAAATTGCTATAAATGAAGTCAAGCAACAATTTTGTTTTGGGTGAGTGTTGCCTAAGATAGAAACACATGTTTTAGTCTGTCTCAGCCATCTACTTCTGAGATATTTATGTTTTGTTTTCAATTTTGTTTTTTTGGGTGGTAAATTGATAGGCAATATTTTGAAACAATTTTAAATTTGTGTAAAAATCGAGCAGAAAGTACAGAGTTCCCATATATTCCTGCATTTGCCCCACTTAAAATTTCCCTTATCATTAGCATCTAACAATCTATGCTTTATTCTGTCCTCTTTTTTACTCACCAGTTCTGGGGATCAAACCCAGGGCCTTTGCACTGAGCTACACCCTAACTTTTTTTAGTTTTTATTTTGAGACAGGATCTCAATAGTTGCTAAGTTGCCCAGACTCGGCCTGAACTTTCAGTCCTCCTGTATCAGCCTCCCAGAGTGTCCTTAATTTTTACTTTTTCTGTCCCAGGATCCCATCTAGGCTCCCCCATTACATGTATATTAGGCTCCTCGTGTATTCTTAGGCTCCTCTTGGTTGTGACTGTTTCAGAGATTCTGTTTCTTTCTTTTTTTTTTTTTTGTGGGTACCGGGGGGGTGGACCTCAGGACCTCGCACGCCGCACCCGTGCCGCTGAGCGATATCACCGGCCCCTTTTTCGTATGTGGGATCCGGGAGTCGAACTGGGGCCCTCGCGCTTGCAAGGCAGGCGCTTACGCCGCTGAGCCATCTCACCGGCCCCCAGAGATTCTGTTTCTGATGACTTTCACAGTTTTAAGGGGTAGTGATCAGGTGTATTGTAGATGCACTTCTGTTGGAATTTGGTGTTTCGTCATGATTGAATTGGATTAATGGATTTTGGGGAGGACAATCAGAGGTAAAGTGCCTTTTTCATTACATCATATTAAGGGTACATGCCATTTACATGCTTTCTGATTGTTGATACTGACTTTGATCATCTGAATGAAGTGGCATTTTTCAGGTTTTCCCTTTCTCGCCTTTCCATCCCACAGCTGGAATGCTGTTAGTTTCCTGTCTCTGTGACAAAATACCTGAGAAAAACAACTTGAAGGAGGAAAGATTTATTTTAGCTCATGGTTTCAGTCAGTGGTATTATGTGAATATTGAGAGAAATTCTGACCAATCTATCTTATTTTATATTGTGGAGAATTAGAGAAAATAAGAAATTTCTGATGAACGCTGTCTTAGAAGAAGCTTAAGACAATGTAAAATGTTCTAGAATAGGTAAAATATGTGGGTATAGGTATATTTGTACAATATGTAAAAATAGGCCTTAAGAATGTACTTAATAGACTGATATGGTGGTTTTGGGGATGATTTGGGAGTGGAGTAGTAAAGGGTGACTTTCATGTTCTGTCATTTTTGAATTATTTATATAATAAAGGACTGAATAAGTGAGAAAAAGACTGAAATGGAGGAAAACATACAAGCTCCCACAGATAAGAAAAGAATCCTATAAAAAAAAAAAGGATCCTATAGAACCACATTATTCAGCGTAGTAATGTGGTCACTTAGCAGCAGGTAGCTAATGAGCGCTTGAAATGCGGCTAGCCTGCGTTGATAATTACTGCAAGTGTGTAAAGCATGTTGGAGTTTGAAGATTTAGTCAGTATTTTTTATACTGATCACATGTTGAAATGATAATACTTACGTATGAGTTAAATAAATATTTTAGGAACACCAATTTCTCCTGTTTGTTTTTAACTTTCTTTTTCCCCTGGTGCTGGAGATTGAAACCAGGGCCTCACATAAGTTAAGCAAATGTTCTACCACTCATCTTTGTACTTTTTATTCATTTATTTTTTGGCACTGGGAATCAAACTCAGGACTTTGCTCTTGCCAGGCAGGCACTGTGCCACTGATCTGTATCCCCTACCCTGTACTTTTTAAAATGTCACTATTAGACATGTAAATTACGTATGTAAAAGTTACATTGTATTTCTGTTGAAGGGCACTGCTATAGAAAATGGGCAAAAGAAATGAAAAGGCAATTTTTGTTTATTCCATAGGGTAAATATGCATAATGAATATGTGAAAGATGCCCAGTTCACTAATGATCAAAGAAATAAAAATTTATATTATTTTGCCTTTAACACTGGCAAAATTTTGTGCTAAAATCACAGTTAAGCTCCTTTCTCTCAAAAGTTCTCTTTTAATCCTTGACATGTATATGTGTAATTTTGAATGTTTGTATTCACGTTCTTTACTTTTGTGTTTAAAAAATAATTATATCATAATGGTATCTACCATACCTTAAAACTGCCATTTGAAATTGGTGAAGAATATTCTGAATATGTTTATTCCAAATATTGGTAGGATTATGCAGAAACAAGTATGCTTACATACTAGAGGGAGTGAAATGGTACCCTTTTTTTAGAAAGCCCATTCTATCTCTAGAAGTATTATTCTACTTACTTGGTATATGTATATATGAGGATGTAAGTATTTGAAGTATTCTTCATATAAGTATTTAAAGGTAGGTCTGTATACATACATATTATGTGTTTCCAAAGATAAAGTAGAGTCAGTTATAGTCTATATGAATATTGTAGTTTTAATAGATATTATTGAACAGCTTAAATTGGACTTCATCTATAAAGTCCTTCAATACAGACTGATACCAGAATACCAACATGATTTGTTAACCAAAAAACTGGAAATAATGTCTACCAATAGGGAATAACTTCTATCCTCACAATACGGTGTTACATATCTGTTGAAAGGGATATGTTTGGCCTATTGCATATTGCTGTAGAAGGCTATCCATAATATGTGGAATGAGAAATTCACATAGTAGTGGGCATAATATTTTGTTTTAAGAATAACATGTTTATATACGCATGAAAGAGATCTAGAAAGATAAATACCAGAGTGTTAACTGTGCCACTTCCCCTGTCTGTACTTTCTGTTCATAAACTTTTCGCATTTGAGATAATGTGCACAATGTTCTTATGGTTATATTTGTTGGGAGAGGAGAGCTCAGTTAAGGAGTAGCTTAGAGGAAATGCAATGTATTACTGGTGTAGTTACTCTAAAATGTCTATATGAATTAAGTCAGGGTAGGGAGGTTGTGTATCTAAACTGTCTTTTTGGTATTCTGATATCAGTCTGTATTAAAGGGCTTTATAGATGTAGTCCAATTTAAGCTGTTCAATAATGTCTATTAAAACTACAATGTTCATATACACTATAACCAACTTTCCTACTTTGTCTTTGGAAACACAATATGTTTCCAAGGATAAAGACTTTCTACTTTATCTTTGGAAACACGTAATATGTGTGTATACAGACCTATACTTAAATACTTATATGAAGAATGTTTATTGTAGCATTATTTGTAGTAGAGAAAAATGAGTAATGAAAAAAACCAGGTTGCAGAACAATGAAGTACGGTTTTATCTGTGTAAAAATAGTATTTGTTAGTATATAAGTAGGAAACCATCTGGAACAATATATTTAGAAGTACTAATAACTTATCTTGTAATGGACCTCCACTTTCAACTGTGTATATATTAATGTCTCCTTTTCACATGTTCACTACAGGGTGGTAATTCGTATGTCTCGCTGCTGGGCAGCTGTGACCCACTGCTGGTAATGCGTGACTGTGCCATCAGGAGCCATAGGACAGTCCCATCGGGTGGTATAAGCTGCCCAGTGGGACAGTCATGAATGTGCCACTGGTAGTTCAAGCTGGTGGGGACGTGTTAAAGTTTTTTTTTTTTTTTTTTTTTTTTTTTTTAAAGAGAAGAAAAAACAAAACAAATCAAAAGAAGAACAAATTTTCAAAACAACATAATAGGAGGGCAACAACGGTCAATACATTACGTATTACTATCTTTAAGTTAGTTATTCAGGATACCAGACATTAGCATTCAGTTGTCCAAACATTATTGGCACAAACCTTACTCTTCAATGAACTAAGTAAAATTGGTAGTGTATCTATCTTAACCATCTTATATATATATACAATTTTTTTTCCCTTTCCCTTCTTTTCCCTATTCCAGTCTCTCTTTCCTATTGACCAGTTTCTTTTTGATTCACCGTGTCTATTGTACATTTTGGATATTATTTACTCTTTCAGTTTCTCATACTAGAGAGACAATACGATGCTTACACATGTGCGTCCGGTTTATTTCACTTATGAGTATTTTCTCGAGTTGCATCCATTTACCTATAAAAGTCTCCAGTTTATCCTTCTTTATGGCTGAATAGTACTCCATTGTATAAAAATACCACATCTTTCTTATCCATTCCTCAGTTGATGGGCATTTGGGTTGTTTCCAAGATCTGGCTATTACAAATTGTGCTGCTATAAACATGGGTGCACATATATCACTGTGGTACGATGTTTTTAATTCTTCTGGGAAGATACCCAGAAGGGGAATAGCTGGGTCAAATGGGACCTCCAACCCTAGTTTTTTGAGGAATCTCCACACTGACTTCGACAGTGGCTGTACCAGTCAACACTCCCACCAACAGTGAAGAAGGGTTCCTTTTTCCCTACAGCCCCTCCAGCATTTGGTATTAGTTGATTTCTTTATAGTAGCCATTCTTTCTGGGGTGAGATGGTATCTCAGTGTTGTTTTAATTTGCATCTCTCGAATGACTAGTGATGTTGCACATTTTTTTGTATATTTATTTGCCATTAGTATTTCTTCATCTGAGAAATGTGTATTCATCTCAGATGCCCATTTTTAGAGTGGGTCTTTAAATTTGGGAGGTCTGATTTTTTTGAGTTCTTTATATGTTCTCGATAGTAATCCTTTGTCTGAGGAACAGCTGGCAAACATTTTTTCCCACGTTGTGGGTTGTCTCTTCACTCTGTTGGTGGTTTCTCTTGCTGTGCAAAAGCTTTTTAATAAGATGAGATCCCAGTTATTGATTCTTTGAGATAGTTCCCGTGCGGTTGAGTTTTTATTCATAAAGTCTTTGCCTACACCAATGTCTCCAAGGGTTTTACCTATCCTGCCTTCCAGCAGATTTAATGTTTGTGTTTTAATATTTAGATCTCTGATCCATTTTGAATTTAGTTTAGTGCATGGTGAAAGATATGGGTCTAGTTTTAATCTTCGGCATGTGTAGAGCCAGTTTTTCCAGCACCATTTATTAAAGAGGCTATCTTTCTTCCAGCGAATGTGTTTGGCACCTTTGTCAAAGATAAGGTGGCTTAGTATGTCTGGGGTTGTTTCAGCATCTTCTAATCTGTTCCATTGATCTTCAGGTCTGTTTTTTTGTCAGTACCACACTGTTTTTATCACAGTAGCTTTATAGTATAATTTCAAGTCAGGGATTGTGATGCCCCCTGCCTTGCGTTTGTTGCCCAGAATTGCCTTTGCTATTCTAGGTCTCTTCTGATTCCAAATGAATTTTAGGATTGTTTTCTCTAATTCTGTGAGATATGCTGTTGGAATTTTGATTGGAATTGCATTAAATCTGTATAACAATTTTGGAAGTATGGCCATTTTCACTATATTGGTTCTTCCTATCCAGGAGCAAGGGATATCTTTCCATTTTCTGATATCCTCTTCAATCTCCTTTTTCAGAGTACTGTAGTTTTCAGTATAGAGGTCTTTTACATCCTTTGTGAGGTTGATTCCTAGGTATTTCATTTTTTTGGATGTTATTGTGAAAGGTATTGTTTCCCTAATTTCTCTTTCAGTAAGTTTGTTATTTGTGTACAGGAAGGCTATTGACTTTTGAGTATTGACTTTGTATCCAGCTACACTACTGAATTTGCTTATTAAATCTAGCAGTTTTTTAGTGGAGTTTTTGGGGTCTTCTGTGTAGAGTATCATGTCATCTGCAAATAATGATAATTTAACTCCTTCCTTTCCAATCATTATTCCTTTTATTTCTTTCTCTTGTCTAATTGCTCTGGCTAAAGTTTCCAGAACTATGTTGAATAAGAGTGGGGACAGTGGACATCCTTGTCTTGTTCCTGATTTTAGAGGGAAGGCTTTCAGTTTTTGGCCATTTAGTATAATATTGGCTGTTGGTTTGTCATAGATAGCTTTTACCAGATTGAGATAAAGACCCTCTATTCCAATTTTCTGTAGGGTTTTTATCATGAAAAGGTGCTGGACTTTGTCAAAAGCTTTTTCTGCATCTATTGAGATGATCATGTGATTTTTGTCTTTGGTTCTGTTAATATGGTGTATTACATTTATTGATTTACGTATGTTGAACCATCCCTGCATCCCTGGGATGAATCCAACTTGGTCATGGTGTATAATCTTCTTGATGATTTGTTGGATTCTGTTTGCCAGTATCTTATTAAGGATTTTTGCATCTATGTTCATTAGGGAGATTGGCCTGTAGTTCTCTTTCTTAATTGGGTCCTTCTCTGGTTTTGGTATCAGGGTAATGCTTGCTTCCAGGAATGAATTTGGGAGTATTGCTTCCCTTTCAATTTCATTGAAAAGTTTGAGAAGTAGGGGCATTAGGTCTTCTCTAAATTTCTTGTAGAATTCGGCAGTGAATCCATCAGGGCCTGGGCTTTTCTTTGTTGGGAGGTTTTTAATTACATCTTCAATTTCATTGGTTGATACTGGTTTATTTAGGATTTTTAAATCTTCTTGATTCAGCTTTGGTAATTCATATGAATCTAGGAATCTGTCCATTTCTTCTGCATTTTCCATCTTAGTAGAATATAAATTTTCAAAATAGGTATAGATGATCTTCTGGATTTCTGCAGGGTCCGTCGTGATATCACCCTTTTCATTTTCAATTGCATGGATTTGAGTCTTTTCTTTTCTTTTTTTAATAAGGTTGGATAAGGGTTTGTCAATCTTATTTATTCTTTCAAAGAACCAACTTTTTGCTTCATTGATTCTTTGTATTGTTTTTTTAGTCTCCAATACGTTAATTTCTGCTCTGATCTTTATAATTTCCTCCCTTGTACGGGCTTTTGGCTTAACCTGCTCTTCTTTTTCTAGAAGCTCGAGGTTCACCCTTAAGTTGTTTATTTGCGCTTGCTCTATTTTCCTGATATAAGTATTTAATGCTATAAATTTCCCTCTTAGGACTGCTTTCATTGTATCCCATAAGTTCCGGTATGTTGTACTGTCATTATCATTCAGTTGTAGAAAGTGTCTAATTTCTTCTTTAATTTCATCTGTGACCCATTGGTTGTTCAGGAGGGGTGCTGTTTAATTTCCATGTGTTTAGGGAGTTTTTGTGAGATCTTTTGCCATTGATTTCCAATTTCATTGCACTATGGTCTGATAATATGCATGGGATAATTTCAATTCCTTTGCATTTACTTAAGCAGGTTCTATGAGCTAGTATGTGGTCTGTTTTGGAGAACGTCCCAAATGCAGCTGAGAAAAATGTGTATTCTGATGTTGTGGGGTGGAACACTCTGTAGACATCTACTAAGTCCATTTGTTCCAAAGTTTGGTTCAGTTCTATTATTTCATTATTGATTTTCTGTCCAGTTGATCTGTCTTTTTGTGACAGTGGAGTATTGAGATCTCCCAATATAATTGTATTAGTGCTTATTTGATTTTTCATGTCCTTTAGTACTTGTTTTATATAGCTGGGTGCATTGGTATTTGATGCATATATATTTATGATCGTTATCTCTTCCTCTTGGATTGTTCCCTTTACAAGGATGTAATGACCGTCTTTATCTCTCTGAATCCTTCTTGGCTTGAAGTTCACTTTGTCTGCAAAAAGAATAGCTACCCCTGCTTTTTTCTGGGTTCCTGTGGCATGGAGTATTGTTTTCCATCCTTTGACTTTCAGTCTTTGCATTTCTTTCTGAATTAAATGTGTTTCTTGTATACAGCATATTGGTGGATCTTGCTTCTTGATCCATTTCGCCAGTCTGTGCCTTTTGATTGGTGAATTGAGACCGTTAACATTGATGGTTAAAACTGATATGTATTGACTTATACTTGTCATGATATTTTCCTGTTGTTGGTTCCCACTCTTTGTTTTTCCCCTTTCCTGCTATTTAATTATCTGCCCTGCCTGGTGGATTCCTTCTGTTGGGGTTCCTATCTCTTTCTAGAATGTCCTTCAGAACATTTTGGAGTGCTGGTTTGGTGGTCATAAATTTTCTCAGATGTTCTTTGTCATGAAAGTATTTTATTTCTCCATCAATTTTGAAAGATAGTTTTGCAGGATACATCAATCTGGGTTGAAAATTATTTTCCTTTAGAGCTTGAAATACATCATTCCAAGCTCTTCTTGAATTGAGGGTTTGTGTTGAAAAGTCAGCTGTGATTCTGATGGGTTTTCTTTTATAGGTGATTTGTCTCTTCTCCCTAACAGCTTTTAAGATTCTGCCCTTCTGTTGAATTTCTGGGATCTTGACTATAATATGTCTGGCTGAAGTTTTTTTTTGATCATGTCTAGTTGGTGTTCTAAAAGCTTCACTTATAGGGGCATCAAATTCCTTTTCTCTTCCAGGAAAGTTCTCCCTGATTATGTCTTTGAACAAGGTTTTAATGTCATTGATGCTATCTCCTGCTTTTTCATTTATTCCAATTATTCTTAAGTTGTTTATCTTTGAGTCATCTAGCAGCTGCTGAATTGATTTTTCATGGTCCCTTGCTGTTTTTAAGAATTCTTCCTTTTCATGATCACTAATTGCAAGCCTGTCTTCTATATCTGAGATCCTGTCCTCACATTGGCTTAATCTGCTACAAATACTTTCAATGGAATTTTTGTTCTCTTGGATATCTGCTTGAATCTGCCTTATGGATTCCATTTCTTTCCTATGCTGAGCATTCATGGTTTCTATAGTTTTCTTAAGCTCATCTATTTTTTTGTCTGTATCAGCTATAGTATCCTTAAGCATGGTCTTCATTGTGGACATTATCTCTGCAGTTATCTGTGAGATTATTTCTGTTTTAATTTTTTCCAGAGCCTCATTCAGTTGCTTTGTTGTTACCACTTCAGATAGGCCAGGTGGGTGGCTTTCGGATTGTCCCACCTCGTTGCTCCCTAGGTTTGCCTTTGGTGAATTGGATGTGTGGGGTTGCATCTTGTTTAAGTGTCGTCTCATTTTTTCTTTCTTTAATTCCTGGGGTGATGTTTGCAAATTACCTATGGTAGGTTACTTTATTGCTAGTGTTTAAGATCTTTAGAAGATGACTACTTCTCTGCAGTATCTTCCAAGTGGAGCTTGCTTTTGGGTTTTGAGCTTTCTGCCAGATCCTACCTCTTCAATTCGTTGGGTATGCGAAGTTGCTACCTGTTTGGCCCAGTCCTTGATTCTTTGGCACTGTGCCACTGTATTTTCTGTGTCCCTTAGTCAATCTCAATCACGAAATATCAGGAAGGAAAGATGTTTAGAACAATTATTTCACATTTGGCTATAATGTTAACTAAAGCATCAAACACAGCCTAGAAAATGACAGACTGAGCTAACCAGTTATTTACCACTTTTAGCTGTATAGAGTTGCGGTTATATAACAAAATCTAAAACACACCAGAAAAATTATATGCAGTATACAAGTCCTATGTATGTCAATTTTTCCCTGGGGAGTTTAAATTTAAAATGAGTTAAGGAGGAAATAGAGTGTTGGGAGAATAGGAAGGAATTAGATGTAAGGTTAGAGGACCAAGAGGGATCCCACTAAAATTGGGACACTGGTGCAGAGGACTGGTGGTAAAAAGAGAAGGAAGGGATAAAAGGAAGAACAGATCACAACCACAATCACAAAGAAGTTAGAGGCGCTGTTTACACTCATATAAAAAACCAGAGAGAATAATGAAGGAAAGAGCAAATACACATACAGAAACAAAAACGAAGATAAAAACAATAAAACAGACAGAAAAATAAAACCCCACCAAAAAAAACAAAAAAACAAAAAAACCCTTCGCCAGAACAAAAAACAAGTGAGAAAAAAATAAAAATAAAAATAAAAATAAAATAAAAAGAATCAGTTCCAGGTGTTGACTCTGCTGTAGGCAGGCACCGTGTGGTGACAGAGTCCTGTTCCGTGCAGGTCGGTCCCAGTAAGCCAGGAGCGGCCCTCTGGCGGGCGGTGAGCAGAGGCCCGTACTTTCAGGCAGAGACCAGTCTAGCTCGCCTGCCGCTCTCAGTGCCCTTTCACTGTCCCTGGGCCTGAGAGGCGCAGCGCACTGACCAGAGCGCGGGTTCCCTGCACTGGTTTCGCGCCGCTCTGATTCTCACCACGCCCCCCACAATGGCGCCGGGCCAGTCGCTCTCTGGCGCGGGACAGGTGTGGCTGAGAGACCAGTCTCGTTCGCCTGCTGACCTCAGCACACCTTCGTGGGCCTGAGAGGCCCCGCGCTGCCCTGTCCGGAGCGCGAGTGTCCAGCGCTGTTTTTCTTTCCCGCCGCTCTGAGTTTCGCCACACCCCCCACAATGGCGCCCGGCCGGTTGCTCTCTGGCGCGGGGCAGCTGTGGCTGAGAGACACTCACCTCCGGCCAGCGCAGTTCTCCGCTGCTCCCCCGCCTCGCCGCTGTCTCGGGATCCTCCGTGGGGGCTCCCTGGGCGCCAGCTGTCACCGCGTGTCCATAGAATTGAGCTTCTGTGGCGCTGCGATTCCTGGGATGGTAGAAGGTGCGTGCACGCGGTCTGCTCCTCCTCCTTTGTTGGAAAGTACCCTTCATTGGTGCGGGGGGGGAGGGGTGTGTCCCAGATTGCGCTTCAGAACTTTTCTGGGTTCCCGGGAGGCATCTTCCCCCCCCCCCCTGCGCTTTCCCGGTCGCTATATTCCCGTGTTCCAACGGTAACTTTTAGAGAGAGTTTCGCTGCCTGCTTCTTACTCATCCGCCATCTTTTTCCTAATCCCCAAAGGTTTTTTTTTAAATGGTTGTGCTTACTTACATTTTGTATCAGTTAGGTATTAATATAGCACTGATTTTTGCATGT
This sequence comes from Erethizon dorsatum, assembly GCA_028451465.1. Classification (NCBI taxonomy): domain Eukaryota; kingdom Metazoa; phylum Chordata; class Mammalia; order Rodentia; family Erethizontidae; genus Erethizon; species Erethizon dorsatum. Next base: position 70,770,727 of record CM051824.1, read on the forward strand.
TATGGTTCCTCACGTTGTTATTAGTGCCTCACTATTTCCTGTAAGTCTGTTTTCCCATTCCACATAAGTCACTTTACTTTTGCTTGTACTATTACCTCTGCCTGCAGTGTTTTTCCCGACATCCAATCATTTAACAAATGTTCGGATGTGGAGGACCTAAGCTAAGTTGAACGTACTCACGTCTGGTTGATTCATGAGAACTGATTTGCATGTGACCCTCTCATTTTTGGATTGACAAGAAGAGAAATTTGTGTGAAGGCACTTGGGGGTCCCAGAGGTCACATAGTCTCTCTGCAGCTCTGCCCTGTGGGCTGTTTCGAGGCCTAAAGAAAGGGAAAGATTGCAGGGGGAAAAAAGCTGTGTTTCTCAGCTCCTTTTTACTGCTTCCAGACTTACAAATGTCTTCATACAGCCCTACTGCCATTTGTAAACTTTATTCCGAGAGTCTGAAACGTCTGTCCCGTGAGTTTATACTCAAGACGTGTCTAATACTACTTTCTCTGGCTCTCCCTTTCCACCCCTTTTTGGGAATCTCTTTTCCTCTAACAGAGTTTTGTTCTCCCATTTTAAAAAGTAAGGCTTTATAACAACTCTGCCTTCTTTTCTTAAAAACTCAGACTCTTACTTCTTCTCCCACCCTTCCTTCCCCTTCTTAACAACTTTTTTTTTCTCATTACTGGAAAATGAACCCAGGGTATTCTACTACTGAATTATAGCTTGGACCCCTCACCCCTATTTTTTTTTTTTGAGACACAGGCTTGCTAAGTAGCCCAGGCTAGCCTTAAACTTGTGACCTGCTGCTGCGGCCTCTGAGTAGCTGGGATTACAGGCGTACGCCACTGTGCCGAGCAACGACATATTTAAGTCACCTACACTTCGCCACACCTGTATTGCCTGATCCACTTCAGTTTGGCTTACATTGCAGCCACCTCTGTACTGGAGTTGAACTCAGTGAAAAATTATCAAAACTAATAGCTTATATTTGACTTCTGTGACATTTGGTAGTAATAACTACCTCCTCCTTGAAACTTTTAAAATTAAAACTGTATTCTGATTTTTCCTATTTCTAACTTCTCTTCTTTCTTATGCATTCTTTCATGGATAATGTCATTCACTGACATGATTACAACTTCTCAATTCCCAATGACTATCAAATCTGGGTCTTCATCTCAAACAGAATTTTTACTATTTCTTGTGTGTCTCCACGTCGATGTTTTTGTAGGTATGACAGATTAGGTATGTTCACAGTTGAATATTTTGCTGCTTATCCCCCAAATTTAACATCCAAATCTACGCTTTTTTTGTTTTGTGCTGCTGGGGATAAAATCCAGGTCTTTTTTTTTTTTTTTGTACTGGAGATCAAATTTAAGGTCTTTACATTGAGCTGTATTTCCAACCATTTTTTTATTTTTATATTTGTTTCATTTTGAGACAGGGTCTCACTAAGTTGCTAAATTCCCTGGGCTGGGCTTGAACTTCTGAACTTCTTGTCTCAGCATCTCAGAGTGCAGAGATTACAGGCATGCACCACTACACCCAGCTAAACGTGCTCTACTAGGCAGGTGCTCTACTACTTAGCTACATCCCCAGCCGCCTTTAAAATTTTACTGTGAACTAGGGTCTTGCCAAATTGACTAGTCATGCCTCAAACTTGTGATCCTCCTGCCATCGCCTCCCAGGTAGATGGGATTGCAGGCATGTGCCACACACCTGGCCAAGTCCCTACTTTCCTAGAGCCTCTGTCTTAGTTAATATTAACATTCTGTAGTCACCCAAGATAGAAGCTCATCTGTGATGCTCTTCTTTGATCTTGCTTATTTAGCTGTTAGAAAATCCCGTCCATTCTTCCTCTAAGATACCTGTTCTTTATTGCTCAGGGTCAAGTTCTCACCCTCTGGAATATGCCATTCACTTCATGATTGATATCTTTGTCTCAGGAATCAAATCCAGGTCTGTGTCCTGTATTGCTTGTTAGAATTGTTTGCCTTTGTCCTTAAAAGACCAGGTTTTTCTTTTTCTTTTTTCCGCCATACATGCTTTCCCTTGGTAATGTCTTTCATTGATATTACCTATATTGGGACTTTAACTAGAAAAGTCATTTTTTAAAAAATATGAGCACTCCATGAATCACATAGTGAAGTCCAAAATCAAAAGCATGACTTACTTTTTCTTCAATTTTGTGATTTTGGCTAGTTACTTCTCTTTGGCTTCTGTTTAATTTTTCTGAAATGAAGGGTATGGAATCTGGTATGTTGCTGTTTAACTCTTTTTAAAAAGAATTATCAGATAAAACCTTATGAAATGCTTCTGTATATAAAACAAAGCCATAGCTGCACTCATTGAAGTTGGTATCCCTTCCTACTCCTGACTCACTCTACCTGTTTTAGCTCTTGAAACTTCTAGAACTCCTGAGAGTACAATTTGAAGCCTGTTGCTGACTTAATCTCTTCTTATTCTTGTTAATTCTTTGAAATTACATCGCTTTCAAATCACAATGTCTTTGAACAGAAGTGATCCTGTTGTTACGTTGGCTCTGTACTTTCCTTCTTTCAACCAGTTTTTCTTTAGGTTTAGAAACTTCCTTTCTTATAACAGTGCCTGTCCATACACCTCTACAGTGTCATTTACTCACTTGCTTCTGGCCACATGTTAGATAATTGTTACAGAAATCTGACCTTCTCTGTAACTTGGACCATATTTTTATTTACCTCCCAGGTAGTGTTAGGTCTGTCCTCTGAGTTCTTACAACATTCCTCAAATCCTTTTCTTACAGTGGGCATTTATGTTTGATGAGTGAATGAATGAGAAAAGAATGAATGGATAGATGGGGAACAGGTACAGGGAATGTATGTACTATGTTGACGACTTCTTATTGCAAAACATGTGAAGTAGTAGGTAATTTTGCCCCAGTCATTCTTATGTAGAACTGACCTTGATCTCTTGGGAACTGGATAAGGCAGGAACAGTTTTCTCAACTAATCAATGAGGAGGCCGTGTGTACCTAACACATACTAGGAATAGAGGAAGCACTAAGAGGGCTTTATAAAGTATACCTTCAGGATCTTGCCTTTGAATGTCAGGCCTTTAGTCAAATTTACTTAACCTAACCAACATTTAAGTAATATAACTGGAAAACCCAAGCCTTCCTTCCTCTGCACTACTAACAAAAAGCCTTAGAATTTACTGGGGAATAAGCCTTTATCTGTAAAATACAGTATACTTTAAAGAAAAAACAAAAAACCACCAAATTACGGAAGAGCCATTTTGTAGGGGACAGTTTGGCTTGAATGTCCGCAGTTCTGAGGTCTGCAGGATATTAAGGAAGTGTTAGGGTGCCTGCTCTGCTTTCCTCACCAGAACTTATTTTTTTAATATGTTCAATTTGACATTATCACCTGATAGTGGGTACCAGGGGAATTCTTTCCAGCTTCTTGGTGTCCTGAACAAGATACACAGAAAAGATAGCGCATATCCATTTATTGAAGGTGGAGAAGAAGTGTGCTGTGCAGAGTGAGAACAAGTCAGCGAACAGACTCACAGTGGCCACAAGGATAAAGGAAGGGGGTCTTTTGTGACTGGAAGTCCAGGATTGGTTTTTCCTCGTACCAGTAAGGCATTGGGATGATCGTCCTATCAAAAACTCACTTGACCTGGCTCCAGATATAAACTACCCTATAAAAGACTCACTTGGCTTCATGCCAGATGTGAATGAAGAACTGGAAATAGCCCTTTTCTGACCGGTTCCAGATACAGTGCTCAGGAGCTGCAGACTCATCAGATCCTGTGCTCTGCGCATGTGACTGTGATAGATTCTGCCCAGTTGTTAGAACCGCTTTTGCCCCAGCTTTAATCTACCTAAGCATTGCCTCTCTCCCTGCTTCCTTTGCTTTCTCCTTTTTTTCTTCTTTTCTGTGTCAACTGCATTATTCATTTACACAGTTCATTTGTTCAGCAGATATTTATTGAGCATTTTTTTTTCGGGAGATCTGATTGAGGAACTAAGTGTACAAAGCTACATAAAAATGGTCTCTGCCCAGGGCATGCGAAACAGGCAAACATGTGAAGCCTGAAATTGAAATACAGTGTGATAAATGAGGTTATTGTGAGCTGAACAAGTATTACAGACATACCTAAAAGATAGTGACAAATTGCCAGGGAGGGTAGAAGTCTTTTAAAGAAAAGACATTTGAGTTGGCAGTTGAAGAATGGTAGGAAAGTATGATGACTGTGACCGAGGGAGCAACTCTTTATGAAGGAATGGGGAGAGGAAAAATCGTTTCAAGAAAAGGTTAGTGTACTTAGGACAAGGGCCTCAAGGAAAAGTATCTTGAGATGAGTGTGATGAAGATTGGAGTGAGTTTCAGAAGAGCACTGTACTTTATACTAACAAATTTGAACTTTAATTCGTGGAAAGATTTAAGCAGAAGAGGCCTATTAGTGAATGTTTTAGGAAAAAAAAGAGGAACCCTTGGGAAGGGTCTCAAGGATGGGAGACAGTTTTAGGCGATTCTTGCCATAATTCACATAATGACCTACTGGTTCATAATTTCCAAGCAGTGGGACCAGAAAAATCTATGGAGTTAGTCAATGTCCCAGGTTATGTGACGAGGCAAGTTGGGAAGCTTTCAAAGACAAAGCACTGGACCCGAGCATCAGAGATGGCTTCTGGGGCCAGTTTTGCTACTGACTTGTGAGCTTGTACAAGTTTCTTAATTTCCCCATCCTGAAAGTGGATGATTTTGGAGTAAATAATTACTAGAATTCTTTCCTTCTATAATTCTGTGCTTCTAAACAAACAAACCCAACCTTAGCCGAACGTGGTGACCCATGCTTGTAATCCCCAGCATTTTCGGAGGCTGAGGAAGGAGGACCACAAGTTTAAGCCCAGCCTTGCCAACTTAGTGACTTAGCAAGACTGTCTTAAAACAAAAATTAAAAAAAACTCAACTGATGGGCTGGTGAGATAGATCAGCGGCACAAGCGCCTGCCTGGCAAGTGCAGTGTCCTGAGTTCAACTCCTGGAACCCACGTAAAGGAAAAAAAGGGCTGGTGATATTGCTCAGCAGCACAAGCACTTGTGCACAAGCACTTGTGTGAGTCCCTGAGGTCGACTCCTAGTACCCACATAAAAAAAAAACCCTCAACTGAACTATTTTTTACTAATATGATTATGATTTCTTTTTCTGGGTCTTTTTGTAGAAAAGCCTCCTGCTCCAGTTCTAGTGTTTCTACTTTTCTGTTTCTTTTTTTTTTGTGGGGGTGGTGCCAGGGGTCGAACTCAGGACCTCACGCGCCAGCAGGCGCTTGTGCTGCTGAGCGATATCACCGGCCCTTTTTTCCTTTATGTGGGTACCGAGAGTCGAACTCAGGACCTTGTGCTTGCCAGGCAGGCGCTTATGCCGCTGAGCTATCTCACCGGCCTGTTTCTTAATATAAATATATTTTCCTAATTTTCCAAATTATATTTGGTGTTTCCTCAAATTCCATTTAGATTTTATTACATCAAAACAGTCTTCTTTGCCTTATACCTATTATCTAACAAGTGTTTTTTCTTTATTTCTACGAAGGTGACAATGTCAGTTCTCTGTTAATTTTTATGGAGCAGTAAAGTCTCCATATGAATATTCTAAACCACCAGTAACTAACACAGCTCACATCATGACTGCAAACTGCCAAAATCGCTGGTCATTGTATGTCATCCCCTCTACAGAGTAGAAAAGGGTGTTTGCTGCAGAGCCACCAAGCATGTTACTGAGGAGGTGCTAGTTTCCCTTCACTTCCCTTTCAGAGAGTTATAGCAATAGGTAGGAAACAGCACTCCCTGAATTATGTATGGTTCTGTGTATTAAGAGACAGCCCTGGCTTATTTCTCTTTTGCCCTACAAGTTTACCCACCTTCTGTCGACCTGCTGCTTACAGGATCCTGTGAGCTACTCATTAATTATTATTGTCTCTGTTTAAGAGAGGAAAAAGCAGATAAAGCCCGTGGGGAATTTGTGAGCTTTAGAATTAGATAGGTTTGGGATATCTTCCTGGTTTTATGATTTACTGAATTTGGGCAAGTAATTTAGTCTTTCAGCTTTTTCATCTGTGAAATGAGTACATTACCGTCTGCATTTAAGGGATCTTGTGAGGGGAATGAGTATTATCAAGGAATCTAGCAGTATCGGCACCTGGATATGTGCGGAACGCGGAATCTGGTTCTCAAGGAATATTGAGCATGACACATAGTAAATGATCAATAGAAGTGTATTGAATTAATTGGAAACACTCAGTAAATGTTGCCTATCATGATTATGTAGAGTAAAATATGATTTTCTAAAACATATAAAACAAAGTTTTATATGTCTTATATTCTTCAAAAGTTCAATCACATTTATTTCTCTACAGATCTGCAAATAGACTGGTAGAATGTTAAATATGAGGTAATTACAAGCATTCCACAATAGAGTGGAGAGAATTAGTATAAATATAAGAGATACATAATAGTATGCTTTAAAGCTTACTGGTTCCCACAGTTGTGCTACCATATTTAGATGTTATCTCAGTCAACCAGATGTTACGTACATGTGTAAATGTTACCTTATGGTGTCTGCATGCATGGATAGCTAAATCTCACTCACAAAGTAAAGAAGATTCTATAATACCAGTACCTGCACCTTAGCCCAAGGAATTTGCCTTCCCTGGCTGTTACATTATTTGGTTCATTCCATCATTTATTTTGGGGAGATGCCTGCAGTTATTGAGCATTTACCCTGTGGCGTTCTGTTGTATTCACAGAATGCGCGGTGACCAACCAAAGATTCTAGACAGATGATTTGTAAGTTTAGAACTCGATCTAACCGATAAAGGCTTTTCCTGGGATTCTGTTCCTTGTCTTTCTGCTGTCTGAGTCATCTTTGGTAATGTGCTTTCTGTATGTAGAGTTATAAAAGTTATATGTAATGCTGCTGGTGCATTTTCTCTCATGTTTTAAAATTGTCTCTCAGTTACAAATTAAATAAAATACAGGTGCTTGCTACTGCATGTCTGTAAGAAGATACTTTGCAAGCATATGTTTTGGTTTTGTATTACTTATGATAATTTAAAATTGAGGAAGTAAAAAGTTATACTTGTTATATTCATGACTTGGTTTATGTGACTCCTTCTGTGTTAACTTTTTTAACTGATGATGTTACTGGAGCTAAGTTCTTGGGTCCAGAAAGGATAGAAGCAAATAGAGAAATACAGGCACAGTCAAGGCTTTTATTGGGACCACTGCTGGAACCAAAAGGGAGTCTCAGCACTGAAAAAGAGCAAGTCGGGCGCGCAGCTCCCTGAACAAAGAAAAAGGGGTGGCCAGTAAAGGAAAAGTTCCCCCTAAAAGTTCCCATCACATCTCCCATGCAAGTAAGATTCAGGCTTACAGAGAGCGTCTTGCAAAGAAGCAGACACGGTGGTGCATGTCTGTAATTCTAGCTACTTGGGAGCCTGAGGTAGAAAGATTGTAATTTCAAGGCCAATCTGAGCAACTTAGTGAGACTGCGTCTCAAAGTCAAAAAATAAAAAGGGCTGGGGATGAGCTCAGTGGTAGACCACTTGCCTAGCATGCATGAGGTCCTGGGTTCAAGCTCCAACCTACACAAAAACAAAAAACACCTCCACAAAAACACTTGGAAAGAGTGCTCTGTCCCGACTAGTCAGTTTCTGAGCTTAGTTGCAAGCAGCTCATTGGTGAGCTTTGGTAGGTTAAGGCAGGTTTTCAGGAGGCTGACCCTTGCTTGCATCTGTGCTAGTGGGTTGAATTAGTAGCTGTTTTTGTTTTTGTTTTTAACTCTAGTTTTTTGTTCTTAACTCTTGTTTTTGTGTGTGAGCCCTGTGTCCTCATTCATGTCCCTGGTTTGGTTCTGCTGTGAAGGCACAAAATAAGCACAATCCCTGTGGGCCCTTTCCCAGCATTTGATTGTTCTGTCCCCTTTTGGTTGGACCCCAACTGTCTCAGTGATAACACAGTTTACTGAGTCTCACCAACTATTTCAGAGAGTTGGCTCTTTGATTCCTTTTATTCCATAATTTCCCATAGCCAAAGAGTCTGCTTGGTACCATGTGATAGGCAGGTATGACCCAGGCTCTTGTGTACAATGAGCAAAGAATTGCAAGTGTGCAATCAAAAAAGCAAGTGAAAAGCAGCTATATGTATTGAAGATCATGGGAAGTTGTGCTCAGGGCAAGTCTGTGCCAACAAAAGATACGGCAAAATGGTGTCGAGGTGACAGGATAGCAAAAGCACAACACATAGAACACAGCACACAGCAGCAGTCCCAAGATAAATCAGGCTCTGGGTTTTAAAGGATATGTACCTCACTCCAGGTGTCTCCCATGAATCTTTAGGTGTGGTTGACAGGACTGATTAACAGGGTGTTGAGTCATGTCAGGGACGCTCCACAAGCATGCTTGTCCCAGAATTTACTCTGATCTTAATTACATGCATGACATGTAGTACATATTTATGAACCCTTAATGAGATTTGAGTAGGGTGAAGGTCAGGCTAGGAGATCCAAAGGAGCTTAGAGCATCAGAGATCTCTTGAGTTATTGTTGTGTGATTTTCTACAAGTTCAAGTCCAAAATTCTTAACTGTATAATTATAAGTAATGCTTACTCATCCTCGAAGGCTCAACACAGTACCTCCTGTAGGAGTTCCAACCCCCCATCCCCCCCACACACACGCACTGTGGTTTTTTTTTTTTTTTTGTGGGTACCAGGGGTCGACCTCAGGACCTTGCACGCCAGCAGGCGCCCGTGCCGCTGAGCGATGTCACCGGCCCTTTTTTCGTACGTGGGTTCCGCCAGTCGAACTCGGGCCCTCGCGCTTGCCAGGCAGGCGCTTACGCCGCTGAGCCATCTCATTGGCCCACGCACTGTGGTTTTGATGTTATTTTTCTATGAACAATCCCAGTACCTGGGGTTTAACTCTTAAGACAGGAATGAAGACAAAGAGTGTGCACAGAGGTAAAGTTTCATCCTGCCCAGAAAGTCTAAGTGTGGTAACAGCCTTAAAGCTCCATTGCAGTAAAGTTTACTGATATCTAAAGAAAGAATGTACACTTTGAGTATTACAGTAGCAGCATACAAAAAAGTTAGGAGTCAAAAGAGTCAAATCGGCAGTGCCGTTTCAAGCCTTAGTGGAGGTTTATCCATCCCCATTGCCTGGTCCTGGCTCATCTAGAAGGATGTATCAGACTGTCAGTGCCTGATGTCATTAAGCTTTCTAATCACAGTTAATTCCTTTTGATTACCACACAGTGATCTGCTTAAAATATACACAAAGTAGTTTGATCTGTAGGAAGGAAAGATGCTGTCAGTTCTCTTGTAAATAAGATTTGTGTACCAGTTTTTTTGTTAGTGTCACTAAATAAATATGAAATATATTCATATTTCTGAGTCATTAAAGCTGAGGACTAGCTCCTTGAGTATACTGACTTCACTGGGGTAGTGGTACCTTGTACCTACTGATATCTAGTCAGCAAGTTTTTCTAGTGATAATTTCTACTGTGATGCATACCAGTTTATACTGGCTTTGTTTAAAATGTCCTATGCAGATATTTTTCTTAGACTGCTAAAATACTAACATTCAAAAAGTTTAGATAATAGATGACATACTGAGCAGTCTTTGAATATAGTAATATTTTCCTGCAATATTATGACCCATGGTTTTAATTACCAAATACATTACTATAAATTTGCTAGGCCTTCACTCTCCCTGACTGGCCCTACCTTCACAATTCATGGAACAAGTTTTGAAATTTGAATTTATTTACAGTTAAATAATTCGGGATTCAAAAGTAAGGGATCTACTCTCTTTCTGGATTTTTGCAAAATAGCAGCCATTTGTGTCAGGCAATGTACCTGATTGTGTTTAACACCTCTTTTTTTGATGGTAGTAGGGATTGAGCAGAGAGCCTTTGCATTAATATACATCTCTAGTCCCTCCCCCTTTTAAATTTTGAGACAGCATCTTACTAAATTGCCTAATAAGATGGTATCAGATTTGTAATCCTTCTGCCTTGGCCTCCTAGAGTGCTGGGATTACAGGCGTTTGCCACCATTCCTGGCTTGTGTAATACTTTTTAAAAATACTCTGCAGAATTTTTTTTTTTTTTTTTTGTGGGTACCGGGGGGTCGACCTCAGGACCTCGTGCGCCAGCAGGCGCCCGTGCTGCTGAGCGATATCGCCAGCCCTTTTTTCGTATGTGGGTATTGGGAGTTGAACTCGGGCCCTCACGCTTGCCAGGCAGGTGCTTACTCCACTGAGCCATCTCACCAGCCCCTAATTCTTACTAGTTGTAACAGCCCTTTCTCTCTCCTAATTTCTCCAACAATGTTGGTTTATGCTAAGGGTTTCTTTATTCAGTGTTTGCTGTTAAATATGTGAATCTTTTTTTCCCCATGATTATATATTTAACCATGTATTTACATGGTTTCTTTGACATGATTATGTATTGGACCATTACCCAACAGAATTCCCCACTGTTCCCCAAATGCAAATTCTGCCTGTTCAGCAGCAGTAAGAAGCTCTGCACTGTTTTGTGTTGGAGGTGTGAACTGAAGGGGACAGACATTCCTACTGCTTAGTGAGTGCACTAAGCTGTGATCTGCCCTTGTATTATTAATGGTACTATGTTTTTATGTTGCAGATGGCTGACAGCTAGCAAGGAAAAACCAGGACCATGATGGCTCAGTTTCCCACAGCTATGAATGGTAAGCAGCTTGTGCTTGTGGCAGAATATGGAAGATATGGAAGTTTTTTGGTAGAGTTTTAAAATATTTGTGTAGATTATTTTCCTTAACTGTATAAATATAGATTTAAAGTATTCCTCTTGAAATACTGTCAAGCTTAGAATACTGCATGTGTCTGCCCTGTTAGATTATTAGGCCATAAACCCCATGTCTCTGTGTTAAGCGTGTTCTGCGGTATTATTTAGAATGTGTGCTTCATGTGTAAACATCGTATTGTCTCCCTAGTGTGAGAAACTGAAAGAGTAAATAAGATCCAGAATGTACAATAGATATGGTAAATCAGGAAGAAACTGGTCAAAAGGAAAGAGAAACTGGGATGGGGGAATGGGGAAAAGAAAGAAGGGAAAAGAAAAAATTATATATCTATATATAAGATAGTTAAGATAGATACACTACTAATTTTGCTTAGTTCACTGAAGAGAAAGGTTTGTGCTAATAATGTTTGGACAATTGAATGCTGATATCTTGTACCCTGAGTAATTTAAAGATAACAATACATAATGTATTAACTATTGTTACCCTCCTATTACGTTGTTTTGAAATTTTGTTCCATTTTTTTCTCTTTAAAATAAAAAAATAAATAAAAATAAATAGAATGTGTGCTTGCCATTGAATAGTTAAGAATAAGCTAAAGATATGTTGTGTGTTATGCATAAAACTGGAGGACGGAAAGTAGAACCCTATCAGACAGGTATGAAAGGGTTTTCCCACCACAGGGTGATTACAAACAAATGAAGCCAATGAAGATTGAGTAATATACCTATAAGGTTGTTTTCCATTTGTAAAGAATTACGTGTGCTTATACATATATTTGTGTAATATGAAAAATTTTAAGAGAAAATGTTTAGGTAATTTCAATAATAAAACGTTTTTAAAGCATTTGTTCCAATTCTGCTTTTAATCCCTTCCCCAAAACCAAATTAACTACCCTTGATAGTTACTGAGTTACTCTCTGCACTGTTTAGAATTGAGAAAATGTATTATGCTGAAACCACTAGACTGAGAAATCTAGATGATGATTTCTTAGTTTTCTGGTAAGTTTTATTAGCTAATTATAGGTAAATAGGGGCCGGTGAGATGGCTCAGCGGCGAACACGCCTGCCTGGCAAGCGCGAGGGCCCGAGTTCAACTCCCGGATCCCACATACGAAAAAAGGGGCCAGTGATATTGCTCAGCGGCATGGGCGCCTGCTGGCGCGCGAGGTCCTGAGGTCGACCCCCGGTACCCACAAAAAAAAAAAAAAAGGTAAATATAAGGTTGTAAAGAACTAAGTCAGGGGGGCCGGTGAGATGGCTCAGCGGCTTAAGCGCCTGCCCGGCAAGCGCGAGGGCCCGAGTTCGACTCCCGGAACCCACATACGAAAAAGGGGCCGGTGATATCGCTCAGCGGCACGGGTGCCTGCTGGCGCGCGAGGTCCTGAGGTCGACCCCCTGGTACCCACAAAAAAAAAAAAAAAAAAAAAAGAACTAAGTCAGTACTTTTCTTTAACACTTAAATTGAAAACAGTAGTATTAAGGAATAACCATTCTACCACCTTCACAAAGCAGTTGTTTTGATGTTACCATATAGTGTTTGATCAGTTGCATCTTTTTCTTCTTTCTTGTTTCCACTCACTGAGCCAAATCAGCACATTGTTAATAAGGAAAATACATAGTGTATATTCAAAGATTTAAGCCTAGGAATTTAGGAAGTTTTGAAAAAATGAATTATTTGCATGAAAAATAAAATAAGTTGTACTGTGTGTAAGATTCGATGTCATGTTTTTGCTTTTTGCCTTATCAGAACTATTTTTAAGGATGAATGCGAGGGAAGTCTTCCATCACCCACTGTTATTTTGAATTTTGTCATCCACAGTTAAATTTAATTGAAACAAATTACCTACCAATATATTCTTAAAAATTCTTTTAAAAAGGAGTGATGTGAGCATTACTTTCATTTTGGACATGGTATGGAATTATACAGATTGATGCAACAATTTTTTAAAATGAGGCATACATGTGTTTAAAATCAGGTTACTGGGGCCGGTGAGATGGCTCAGCGGCGTACGTGCCTGCCTGGCAAGTGCGAGGGCCCGAGTTCAACTCCCGGAACCCACATACGAAAAAAGGGCCAGTGATATCGCTCAGTGGCACGGGCGCCTGCTGGCGCACGAGGTCCTGAGGTCGACCCCCGGTACCCACAAAAAAAAAAAAAGGCAGCACGGTACCAGTCTTTCTTCATTCTGTTTCTTTCACTTCATGAACATTTATTTATCTACCTTAGCCCATTGCATTATATATAAAAGAATAATACTGGAAACAATGTTCAATAATAAAAGAATGCTTGTTAAGTGAATAGTTGTCCATAATATTAAAAGTTAATTTGGAAGTACTGTATAGTAACAAAGATAGTCATTTTTTAACTAATGAAGAATTTATAGCAGAGACTGTAGTACCTTACTAGTTAGTTTATAAAACAGGTGCAGATTAAAGATAATTTATGTCTAATATAAGTCCAATTTAGCATTTAGGTTCCTCTTTTTTTATTTTGGTGTTGGTATTGGGGATTGAACTCAGGGCCTTGCAAATGCTAAGATGCTAGGCAAGTGCTGTACTACTAAGCTACATCCCCAGGCCAGTCCTTCTAAAATTTTATTTTGACCTTCCAAAATAAAAGACCCAATCAAAAAATGGGCAACTGAAATGAATAGTACTTCTCAACAGAAGTACAGATGGCCAATAAATGCATGAAAAAACATTCAACATCGCTGGCCATTTGAGAAATGCAAATTAAAACTGCACCGAAATTTCATCTTACTCCAGAAAGAATGTCTATCATGAAGAAATCAAATAATAGCAAATGGTGGCAAGGCTGCCAGGGGAAAAGGAATGCTTCTACATTGTCAGTGGGAGTGTAAACTAGTACAACCACTATGGAGATTCCTCAAAAAACTAAATCTAGAAATTACACTTGACTCAGCTATTCCCTCTCCGGGTATATTCCCAAAAGAATTAAAGTCATCATATTGCAGGGATACGTGCATACTCTTGTTTATAGCACCACAAATAATAATAGCTAAATCTTGGAAGCACCCTATATGTCCATCAACAAGTGAATGGATAAAGAAAAAGAGGTATTTATACACAATGGAGTGCTCCTCTGCCATAAAGAAGGATAAACTTGAGACATTTGTAGGTAAATAGATGCACCTTGAGACCATAATGTTAAGTGAAATAAATCAGACACACAAATTTAAACATTCCATGGCTTCTTTTATATGAGAAACTCAAAATATAAAGAGTAAAATAAAGGATAGATAATAGGAAGTAGAGAGGTAGATCTTTTTCACATGGGAAAGGGAACAAGAGATGGTGGGAGAAGGGAAGGAAGGGAAAACGAATTAAAGAGAGAATTGAAGAAAAAAATGGAAACAGATATTTCAAATGGGAGGGGGAACAAGAGTTGGAGGGAACAGGGAGGGATAGAAGGGGAAGGGACGAAAAGAATTCAGACATGTTATGTACATCTACGTACTTCCCACAATAAATGCAGTCATTTTGTACTGCAAGCATGTAATATAAAAAAATTTTTTTTATTTTGAGACAGGGTCTTGCTAAGTTTCCCGTGCAGGCTTCCAGCTTGTGATCAGATTTGTGATCCTCAGCTTCCCAAAGTGCTGGAAGTATAGGCAGATGCCACTCTTGGTTTCTAGTTGTGTTTTAGAGACTTAAATTAATACTAGGTCAACACACATCATATGACTATCATCTTAAACTAAAATATATGGATGTAGGCTATTTCTGGTATTTGGTTTCTGTAGCATTTAAATATAGCATGTTTGAGTTATGTACATTCAGAATTAGAATACTGCTGTGCTACTTCTAGTTTATGTATGTATGTATGTATATGTGTGTATACCCATGTATGTAGAAACAGTAATGACACTACTTACTGCATCAGATCTAGCATACATTGGATATTCTGTAAGTGTGGATTTTTTTCCTCCATTGATCATAAGAACATGTTTGACAGTGCTTGTAGGTGAGAATAGAGTAACAGAAATCTTTATTAAAATCCCACATTCTCAATTTAGTGATGACTCAGGAGAAGGGTGATAGAATTTTTATGCATTTCTCATCTGATTATCAGGCAATGTAAAGAATTATTAGCTTTTTAGGGGAATATTAGATATCATTCCCCAAACTTAGGTTATTCTGCCTTTCTATAAGGCTTACAAATACAGACTAAGATTGGGAGTTTTTTGGGTTTTGTTTGTTTGTTTGTTTTTCCCAAAGTGCAAAATAACAAGCTGTTGGCTTTTTTTTTTTTTTTTTTTTTTTTTTAATGTGGGTACCAGGAGCCAACCTCAGGACCTAGAGCTTGCCAGCAGGTGCTCATGCCGCTGAGCGATATCACCGGCCCTGTTTTTCCTTTACGTGGGTTCCGGGAGTTGAACTCAGGACCTCGCGCTTACCAGGCAGGCACTTCTGCCGCTGAGCCATCTCATTGGCCCTGGCTTTTTAAAAGATTTCGTTAGTGATATATTCTAAATAAGAAAGCCAGAATTGGACCTACTATTTTAAAATTGGCTTTGAATTACATGTATTTTCTAGTTTTTTTATTTCTGTGTCCATTTCTGGAAAATTCTTGGTGCATTAATATCTTATGTTTTAATATGGTCATCTGTTTTGAAGTGTCCAAATTTGAAGTTTATTCTAATAGTCTTTAAAAATTGTTTTTTATCATAATGCTTTAGAACATTTCCATTCTGTAAGTGATATTAATGATAATAATTAATCGTGATTGTTGTGTGTTGGCTGGTGGTCTCTTACATATTAGAAAATCTCTGAGCTCTATTCAGGGGTTTATTTTGTTCATCTCTGCGCTCCTAAAATGTTCATTGAGTAAATGAATATGAAGGGGTCGAGATTGCTGGTTGGCATTAGGCGAAATTAAAGAGGCAGTTTGAGTTGGCCACCATAGACAGGTAGCCAAGGAAAGGTAAAGAGATAGTAGTGCGTCACACAGACTGTCATAATGTAGTAAGGACAGAGGGAGTAGGCGCTTACCCTAGGTTAGGACAGCAGTAGTCAGCCACTGCCTGGGGACACTCTTCTGCTGTGTTACAGCAGCTCAGCCCTTCCTCAGACTCCTCAGACTTAAAGTAGCCTTAAGGTCTCTGACTAAAAAGCTGTATTTTCAGTATTTTCTGGCAAGAATATCTTTACCAGACAAAGGCTGAAAATGATTTGGATTTTCCGTCCTTCTCCCTCCCCTCTTCTCTCTTTTTCCTCTCTCTTTCTGTTTTTGGTTTTGTGCTGTGGCTTGAACCCAGGGCTGCACATGTACTAAGCATACGTTCTGCCATTTAGCTTCATCCCCAGCACTAACTGCTCTTTAGTTACATTGTTTTCTGGGATTAAGTCCAGTAAGGAAACTAACCTATTGAGCATCCTTCATGTGGTAGCAGACGGATAGTAGACACTTTGTATTCTGTTTTAGTTTATTGTTTTGGGATTTTTTGTTTGTTTATTTGTGAGGGGGGACATGGTCTCACTGTTGCCCAGCCTGGCCTTGACTCCTGGGTTCAAGCCATCCTCCCGTCTTGCCTCCTGAGTAGCTGGCTTTACAGATGAGTGTCACACTGTACCCAGCTTGTTTTTATTTTTAAGTTGGGGGTCACTGGGGATACTATTCATTTGACAAATGCATACAGTTATGTAAATCTGGAAATAGAATGTGTCCATCACTAATAAGTTCTCCTGGGCCGGTGAGATAGCTCAGTGGCATAAGCACCTGCCTGGCAATCGCAAAGTCCTGAGTTCGACTGCCGGTACCCGCATATAAAAAGTTCCCCTAGCTGGGCATGGTGGTGCATGCCTGTAATCCCAGCACTTGGGAAACTGAGGCAAGAGGATTGCTGTGAGTTTGAGGCCAGCCTGGGCTGCATAGTGAGTTCAAGGCCAGCCTGAACTACATAGCAAGACCATGTCTCAAAAAAAAATAAAATAAAAATTAAAAAATAAAAAGTTCCCTTGTACCCTTTTATCTCCCACATTTAGCTACTAGCAACCACTGACCAGATTTCTGTCCCTATAGTTTTGCTTCTTCCAGAATATCATAAAAGTGGACTAGCTTCTGTCACTTAACAAAATACTTGAGTGATTCATCTATGATGTTGCTTGCATACTTTTTCCTTTTCACTGCTGAGCAGTATTCCCATTGTGTAAATATGCACCACAAATTGTTTACTGTTCATTTACAGAACACATTTGGGTTATTTCCAGGGTTTAACAGTTATGAGTAAATCTGCCGAAACCACCAGATAACAGGTTTTTATGGAAATAGGTCATTTTCCATGGGTAGTTACCCATGGTTATTAATACGTAAGAGTCTACTCAAGGTTGTATAGTAAATGTATATTTGATTAATAAGAAATTACTAAAGTGCTTTTCAAAGTGACAGTCTCATTTTGCTTTCCCACCAGCAATATATGTTTCAGTTGCTTAGTATCCTTGCCAGCACTTGGTATTGTCATCCCCTCTTCCCTTTTTCCTTTCAAAACAGGATCTCACTGTGTAGGTCTGGCTGGTTCAAACTCACAGTCTTCCTGCCTCAGCCTCCCAAAGTGCTGGGATTATAGGCATGTACCATATGCCCAGCTTTCTTCTATGTTTTCTTCAAAAAGTTTCATAGTTTAGCTCTTATGTTTAGTTTTTTTTTTTTTTTGTACTGGGAATCGAACTCGGGACCTTGTGCTTGCCAGGCAGGCGCTTGTGCTGCTGAGCTACATCCCTGGCCCTTATGTTTAGTTTTGTGGTCCCCTTTATTTTTACCCATCACGTGGGTCTGTTTCTTTTGAATTATTGTCGAGGCAGATAGTTTAAGACTTACTTAAGCCTGAGTAGGTTTCAGTCTTGCCTTTAGCACTTACTGCCTTGGGCAAATTATTTCATCTCTCTGTACCTGTTTCCTCCTCTGAAAAACAGTGATAGTAATAGTTACCTCATAGAATTCTTGTAAGACTGACTGAAGCAATACCTGTAAAGCTCTTAGAAAAGTAAGACACATGGTAAATTTCATTAAATGTTAACTCTTGTTCTTTTGCCAATCTGATAGATGAAAGATGGTATTTAGTGTTATTTTAATATAATTGCTACAACAACTCTGTGGAAGTGTATGTTCCTTGTTTATAAAGTTGGCAATCAAAGTGCAGAGAATATAAGTATTTTACCCATTATAGATTGGGAGGTAGTATCACATGGAGAATTCAGCAAAGAGTCAGGCTACCCAGGTTCTAATCTCAGCTCCATCAGTTCTTGTATGACCTTGAGCAAGTTACTTTATCACTGTGGGTTTTAGCTTCCTCATTTGTGAACTGGGGGTAGCAGTCTGTTTACTAGAGAATCAGATATTATACAAGATATACAAATATATGTAAGAATTTACAAGGTTGGCTTACAGTGGCCACCCACAGAGTCGGATGTGGAAGAGTGCAGAGGGTGTCTGCATACTGGAGATCAGGAGGATCCAGCTGAAGGTTTGGAGCCCACTGCAGTGTTCCGTGCGAGTCTGTATCAGGAGGCTGATGGGTCTGCGATGGAAGGCTGAAGAGCCTACACCCAGAAGGCTGAGGGTCTACCCCGGAAGGCTGAAGGATTTGCGCCGGAAGCTGAAGAGTCTGCACTGGAAGCCAGGAGATGATGAAGGCGAAGACTGGAGCTCCTCCGAAGAAACAGAAGCAGATCTGTCCTTCTCCATTTCCCCTTTATACCACCCAGGCCATGAGCCACTCTAGAGTGGGTCTTCCACACCCTAGGGTGTGGTATTGCTGAGCCAATTTAATTGAGCTTCTGTTATTCAGGTAGACTCAATCAATCAATCATCACATGGGGGATAATAGTAGTACCGTAATTGATAGGGTAATCAATGAGTTACTACATACAAAGTCAGGGCCCAGTAAAAGTGAGCTACTTCCATCTTTATCATCCTTTTGGTTGTCTTTTTTTTTTTTTTTGTGGGTACCAGGGGTCGACCTCAGGGCCTGGCGCGCCAGCCGGCGCCCGTGCCGCTGAGCGATATCACCGGCCCTTTTTTCGTATGTGGGATCCGGGAGTCAAACTCGGGCCCTCGCGCTTGCCAGGCAGGCACGTAGGCCGCTCAGCCATCTCACCGGCCCTGGTTGTCATTTTTATAATCAACAATCATCATTTTTCTGAAGTCATACGTAGTAAATCAGGACCATAGATTCACTATTTGCCTTCCTAGTCACAGGAATCCTGACAGGTTTATTTTCTAATAAACTGATAAACCAAGTAGATTTTTACTACATATGTGGTACAGTATTTCTTTATTTAGAAAGTGTGTAGGTTTAGCTATTTTAGGTCCTTGGTTCTTCAGTACATCTCTTTATTTTTAACTCTAATCTTAAATCTCTTTAAGAGAGGATGTTTGTAGATTTTTAATCTAGCCATTTAGGCCTAAGAAAAATTTGTTAAATCCATTTTAGTGTTCAGAATTATAGTGGGCTCCTACTTGTCAGTGATACATACTCCTGGTAAATTGCTTTTTGTAAGGTAGATTTTTACACAAGGTAGGCAGCAAATAGGTATGAGTTTTTATACCTAAACACATTTGGTTCTTTTTTGGCAGAAATTGAATAAATGGAAAAAATAGAAATGTAGGTGGCTATTAGCTATGTTGAGAGTGTAGAGGGAGCGATACAAAGGCTTCCTGAGAGAGCTGGTATAACCATAGGTGAAGGATGGGCAGCAAAAAGGTTTGTAAGTGATTGTTATGTTCCCTTCTTTTTTTTCCTCCCTCTTTTATTCATTCAGGCATCTGTTCAGCAGTCATTTTTAAGTGTTCGCTCAGTGCTGAGTACTCAGCTGGTTCTGAAGATAGAAAGGTAGATGCACCAAGCCCCTGTGTTCCAGGGCTTACAGTCTGGTCGAGCAGATGGACAGAACACAATGACAGCATCTTCAAGTGCTCCGTAGAAGTCTCTTGATGTTCTGGAGGAGGCAGCAATTAATGTGATCTGAGGTGTCAGGGACCTCCTGGAGGAAGTGAGCCTGCACTAGAAGGATATAGTCTGAAGTGGAGGACTAGGCATGTTGCTCATTGGTAGAGCCCTTGGGTAGCGTGCTCAAGTGCTGGGGTTAGATTCCCAGCATCACACAGCAGAGGCCATAGAGTTCCTTCTAACCTGTTTCTTGCCACTGTGTTACTTACAGCCACAGGTTACTCTAGCTAGTAGTCTCTTCAAAGCACAGCGTCCTGCACAGGACTGACTTTTCATGCTGTGCTCTTTTTGTGTGAGGGAAGTGCTCTTGTGCCACCTCTTTGCATGGTAAAACTCAAGCCACACTTCAAAGCCCTGCCTCAGTCTTCCCCTTTTCTCTTAGCTCACTCCCGATGCTTCTAACTTAGAATCAGCAGTTTTTGTCGTACACACTTCTGCTTAAGATATTTCACAGGTTAACACTGCAAATGGTGATGATTGTTTTCTAGATATGAATTCCTTGAGGATGAAAGTAATGATTTATCTGTCTTTTTATTTCTAGCGTTTCGCTTATTCTAGTGAGTGCTATGCAGTAATTATTCGGCAAATGTTGAGTAAATGAGTGAAAGCCTTAGGGTTGTGCTGTATAAGGTTGATAGGGTTCTGTGCTTTGTGGCACTCAAACATTAAATACTGTCATGAAAGGGATACTTATGATTCATATTTGCATAATTCGTCTTTCACATGTTTTAGGAGGGCCAAACATGTGGGCTATTACCTCTGAAGAACGTACTAAGCATGACAAACAATTTGATCACCTCAAGCCTTCGGGAGGTTACATAACAGGTTTGTGCTTACAATTTGTTATATCTTATTGTAAATCATGTTCCTTTTTGTAAATCTTAAAATTTACTTAGATTTAACTGCTATCAAATTTGTATTATTAAGTGATAAAATTTGTATCAAATTGAATTAAAATAAAAACACTATGCTATCTTTTTTTTCCTGAGACTATCTTAATTTGTTGTTTTGGGTTTGGCATATGTGGAAGATCTTTGCTTGAATACTAAATGATAGTCAAGAATTTGTTTGATTGTCTTGTTCATGTTCTACATTCTATCTAGAAGTTTTCCATTTATTTTTTGTATCAGATCTATTTCCTGGGAAATAATCTAGATTCCCCCCTCCATCTGTTTCATGATCTAGTTCTCTATGTTTGGGCTGTGCCAAGAATTGATTGTTGATGCTAGCCCCTGTTTTGCGCAAAGACTACCAGATCCAAAAAGGAATTAAATTAAGTATGTCTTTCAAAGATTTTTCCAGAAAGGAAATTTTATCTCTGTGCAAAGCCTTTTAGTGCTTTATGTATAGTGATCATCATGATAATAACTGTACTACTCAAAAAAGTAAAAGCAGAAATTCCTTTTGACCCCCCTCTTAGGTATCTTCCCAGAAGAGTTAAAATCATAATTTTACAGGGATATATGCATACCCATGTTTAGAGCAGCACCATTTATAAAGCTAGATCTTGGAAACAGCACATGTATCAATCAGCAGATGAATAGATAAGGCAAATGTGGTATTTATACATAGTCGAGTACTATGTTGCCATTAAGAAAGATAAACTTGAAGCATTCATAGGTAAATGGATGCAATTTAAGAACATAGTTAATTGAAATAAGTCAAACATACAAATTCAAATATTGCATGGTTTCTTTTACCTGAGAAACTTTAGAGAGAGAGAGAACGAGAAAAAAAATAGAAGAGATAAATAGGAAGTAAGGAGAAGTTCAAATACTTTCCCAAATTATGTATTCTGTTGTTTTTAAATATTTCAATACATATGCTAATTTGTTTCATTTTTACTAATAGTTTATCTTAGTTTGTTGAAAAGAAAGTTTCTATTATCTGTTTCTCTTTTGTAAGAATCTTTTTGGGTTTTGTCTTGTACCAAGTAACTACTTTGAAGATAACAATACACAGTGTAATAACTGTTGTTATTCTCTTATTATTTGGTTATGAAAATTTGTTTTATTTTTTCATAAAATAAACGGAGGTACAGACTTTCAGTTATAAGTGAATAAGTTCTGGGGAGCTAATGTATAATACAGTGACTGTAGTTCGTGTAGTGACTGCATTATAAGTTTGAAATATGCTATGAGGGTAAATCTTAGATATTCTCACCACCAAAAAATAAAAGATAACTATGTGAGGTGAAAAAAAAAACTGTACTACTTAGCAAATTTATACTATATGCCTGATGCTAGTCTAAAAGCGTTATCTCGGGTCGGTGAGATAGCTCAGCGGGTGTAAGCACCTGCTGGCAAGCATGAGGTCCTGAGTTCAACTCCCGGTACCCACATTAAAAAAAAGTGTTATCTCATTTTATCTTTATAACAGCCCTGAGAGGTTGATAGTCTTGGCTAGATTTACAGATGGTAAAACTGGAACTTTAGAGAGATTATGGAACTTGCCCAAGGTTAGTACTTAGGCAAGATGATTAGTACTGATTTGGGCTTTGAAATCTTTCAGCCTGACTTTGGAATCCACCCAATATGGTATAATTTGATGTATGTGATATCAAGCTTTGATTAATAGCCTCTTGTTGTTCATGGACACTGGCAGAAGACTTAAGATTCCTGAGTCAGAGAACAAGGACTTTATTAAATAGCACGGTCACTTTTCTGTCCCCTTCCTTTGTTCCCTGGGTGATGATGCAGAGTGCTCAGAAAGATGCTACAGATGACATAGTTGTGTTACAGGAGAGGGACTGGGCTTGGGGAACCTGCCATTTTGTAGTAAGCAGTAACACAAATTTATTCTTTGTCCTGGTGGGAAGTGTTACTCCATTGTTCACTTACAGACCTGATTCCGAGAAACTACCGGGCAGAGAGACATTAGGGTTCTCCATCCTTGGCCTACATAGCAGGACACATAGGACTATGAGGAAGCCCGGAGAGGACTGTCTGTTCTAATACTTGGTACTGCTTATATCGAGCTCTTTTAGGCAATTATATTATGTATGTTTGTGTATATATTTTGTGTGTGTGGTGCTGGGGACTAAACCCAAGGGCTTGCACACACTAGGCAAGTACTCTACTGATCAACTACATTCCCAGTCCTATAAATTTTATTAAATGGGAATATTAGCAAGTAAGGCCCCCAATTGTGGAAAATTATTATGAAATAATATAATTTTTCATCACTTTGTTAGTAACATGTCTTCAGTTGTAAGTCATGTTCTAAAACATCTAAGCCTCATTAAAGGAATGTAAATAATTTCATGTGTATTTCTGCTTCATTTATTCTTTACTGACTAGAATTAAAATTACAATAAAACAACGCATGCCCATTATTATAATTATTATTCAAGGCATTGGAGTACTTTCATTTACTAATGTACTGCTTGGTTTTTGTTTTTATTACCTTCAGGTGATCAAGCACGTACTTTTTTCTTACAATCAGGTCTGCCGGCTCCTGTTTTAGCTGAAATATGGTAAAATGTTTTCTTTTATAAATGTACTTAAATTTCTGATGGACTGTTTTTTAAAATAATACACTGTCAACAAAAAATTATTTTATTTGTACTCTTGTTAAGAATATTTCTTCAGCTTTTTGGAAAATAAATTTCATTTAGCGTGTGATTGAAAATAACACAGATGTCTCTATGGACAGGCAGTGTTTTATTTGGCTATCTCTGGCCAAAATTTCTTAATATACTGGTTTTATCAATTTGTTATTCATACTAAGGTACATATGAGTGCTTATGTTGTTCTTTTTGTTTCTTCAACCTCAATAGTAATGTTGGTTTCTCCATCTCACCACCTACACGTCATGCTCTTTTTAGGGCCTTGTCAGACCTGAATAAGGATGGGAAGATGGATCAGCAAGAATTCTCCATAGCTATGAAACTCATCAAACTAAAGCTTCAAGGCCAGCAGTTGCCTGTGGTTCTCCCTCCCATTATGAAACAACCCCCTATGTTCTCTCCATTAATTTCTGCTCGTTTTGGTATGTATTTATTAATTTAATAACTTGTATTTAATAGTTCATCTTGATTCTTAGACATAATACTTGGGGACCAGGAAAGGCTTTGTTAGCATAAAACGATAGTCCCCAAGCTCAGATAAGAATTATTAAATTCACTCTCATAGCTACAGTACACATGTGCTCCAGTTTTCTGGAACAGTTCTAGTTTATACCTTTTGTCCTGGCATCTGGTCTAGTCAGTATCACCTTTCACAACTCCCAGGTTGGTGATAAATTATACCCTGCCCCCAGACGATCCTAAATATTATTCTTTTTTTTGTGTGTGTGTGGGTACCGGGGGTCGACCTCAGGACCTCGCGCGCCAGCAGGCACCCATGCCGCTGAGCGATATCACCGGCCCCTTTTTCGTATGTGGGTTCCGGGAGTCGAACTCAGGCCCTCGCGCTTGCCAGGTAGGCGCTTACGCCGCTGAGCCATCTCACCGGCCCCTAAATATTATTCTTAATTAGTTTCTTCTGTGATCTCATGGAAGTAGAAAGTAGGATGGTGGTTATCAGAAACTGGAGAGGAGGGAAGAGGGGCGGTGGTCAGTGGGCACAAAGTTACAGAGGAGAAATAAATTCTGGTGTTGTGTTGCACAGTAGGGTGACTGTAATTAACAATGTTGTATTACATATTTGAAAATAACTAGAAGACAGGACTTTGAATGTTTTTAGGACAGAGAAATGATAAATGCTTGAGGATGTGCCAGTGCTCTGATTTGATCATCACCCAGTGTATACATGTACAGAAGCATTGCACTGCACCTCATGCATATGTACAGTTAGGTGTCACTTCACTAATTAAAATAAAAATGAACAATTTTAAACTTAACTGAAATTGATTAGGAGTTAATTCAAAATTATATGTAAATAGAAATTTCTTTAGCTTAAAAGCTAAATTAACCAGCTAAATTTACAGCCAAAAGTCATAGACTTTGTGCTAAGTAATTTACATAATTACTAGAGACAACCTTTAGGTATATTTTCTAAGTAATTTCAGTTAGTTATTAATTGTATGTGAGAAGCACTCATTTTGAATAAAACATTTAATTAGATATCTCTGTGTGTGAGAAGCATATTCCTTCACTCTGGATGTTAGATCTTAAGGTTTTAGATGTAAGACCTTAATTCTTTCACTATAGCACTGAGCTCTAGAGATAGATACCAAACAGTGTGTGACTATATTTATATATTATACTTTGTGTTCTGCATTTAGTAAACAAACATCACTTTGCTCTTTTTAAAGAATCACCCTTGAACATTACTTACAAGAAAAGTGAAATATGTACCATGCTTTCTTGCAAATAATGCATAAGCATAAATGGATTCCCGAAGTGTCTACTAGTTAGAACTTTTTTTGTTTGTTTGGGGAGTGTGTGCACGTGTTAATCAGGTAATTTAGCACCACTGTATTTGTCTTCCTTACACAAAAAAGCTACATGTGATTGGATAAAACATTCTTCGAGGATACAAATACTTAGCTGAAAAAGGCTGCTTAGGGTTAGTCACAATGAAAGAAGAGAGAAAAGAATCTTTAGCTGATTAGATGTTTCCTTAGTTCACACAGGTCAGAATATTAATAGTAAATGCAGTAGTTTACCTCCCTTGTTTCTCGTTTAAAGCTGTTTTAGTGAGTTTCTAAGGACAAGTTGCTCGTGATGTTTCTATTAACATAGGGGCTGCTTGTTATACTATAAACTTGCTTTTTGGCGTGTGTCTTCTAGTTGATTTACTAGCACTAGCAAATGTGTTCTCTTTCATTTTTAGGGATGGGAAGCATGCCCAATCTGTCCATTCC
Organism: Erethizon dorsatum; assembly: GCA_028451465.1. Lineage (NCBI taxonomy): Eukaryota > Metazoa > Chordata > Mammalia > Rodentia > Erethizontidae > Erethizon > Erethizon dorsatum. The sequence goes on from CM051824.1 coordinate 70,796,317, forward strand.
TCAGTCATTGCCTCCAGTTGCACCTATAACAGCACCCTTGTCCTCTGCAACTTCAGGGACCAGTCTTCCTCCCCTAATAATGCAAGCGCCCCTAGTGCCTTCCGTTAGTACATCGTCATTACCAAATGGAACCGCCAGTCTCATTCAGCCTTTGTCCATTCCTTACTCTTCTTCAAGTAAGTGTCTAATGAGTCAGTATTTCATGGGAAGAATCTGTTATATTTGTGTTCAGAGACAGATTTCCTTCTTTGTGAGCCTTTGTTTTTTCTTTTTTGTAGCATTGCCTCATACATCATCTTACAGTCTGATGATGGGAGGATTTGGTGGTGCTAGTATACAGAAGGCCCAGTCTTTGATTGATTTAGGATCTAGTAGGTATGACTATTTAACATTTACTTTTTATGCTTTCAATCAGGAGTCATTATTTAATAAGCTCTGAGCTTATCTAGGTTTTACTTTCTAATGGCCAAATATAAATACTTAAAATAAGCTGGGTGTGGTGGCTCACACCTGTAATCCCAGCACTTGGGAGGCTGAGGCAGGAGGATCACTGTGAGTTTGAGGCCAGCCTGGGCTACATAGTGAGTTCAAGGCCAGCCTGGCCTACACAGCAAGACCCTGTCTCAAAAAACTAAAAAAAAAAAAAATAATAAGGTAAATCGTCTACTCACACCTTACATAAAATAAATTTTTTTTATTTTTTATTTTTAGAATTATTAAATATCTGTGGTACTTAAATTTTTTTTTTTTAGTCAACTTTAAGCCCCAAACAATGTACTTTTACTTTAAAAAAAGTATTTATTTCTCAAAATGTTTCATAATCATTGTACAGTGCTAATTTCCTTCCATGTAAATTCTTCTGATTGGATACCCTAAATTTTAGAAAGCCCTAAAGCATCTTTCATCATCTCTTATATAAATCACTATTATGTCTTCAAAGGAATGTACAAAGTTGTTTTTGACCCAGAGGCACAACATTCATATTGTAGTTTAAACACCACTGATTTTTTTTTACTTTATTTCTTCTTAATGTCACTGACCCATGGTTTGTCCATCTAAAAGATGGAGACAGTAAGATCTTCTGAGGTCGTTGGGATATTTGTAAAGGCCCTGGCACAATACAAAGCCTGGGTTCTTGATACATGGTAGTCCCATGGACTTCTGTGCTTCCTATGGTATTTGTTTTACCAAAAATTATAATTGCTAAAATTTAAGTTTTAAAAAATACAAATGCACAGGCAGTTATTATTGTATTATGTAAGGTATGATTCCTAATATGTTTGTCACATAAAGTTTAATGTATTTTATTTGGTAACATAAAAAATTTAAATTTCGTTGTAGCTCAACTTCCTCAACTGCTTCACTCTCAGGGAACTCGCCCAAGACTGGCACCTCAGAGTGGGCAGTTCCTCAGCCTTCAAGATTAAAATATCGGCAAAAATTTAATAGTCTTGACAAAAGCATGAGTGGGTACCTCTCAGGTAAGCGGCACATAGCTCTTAAGAGGGTGGGAGAGTTAGTCTTTTATTTATACAGACTTTGAAAAACTTATTTTAATTTGTATTTGTAGTTCATCTGAAGTTATACGATCCCCACAGTGTAGAAAGCATTTGATAAATACAAATATTACAAGTTGTATAAGAATTTAAAGAGAAAGTCAATTTGATTGCTTTCTTCAAAGGGCTTACAGTCAAGTTGAACACTCAGGTACACACCCAAGGTTTTGGAAAAAGACTTACCTCTCAAGAAGATGAAGCCCATTCTCTAAGCTTTGCATTGAATGGAGAACCCCAAGTCATGAAGAGAAATGTGCGGAACTTGGTCTCGGCTTGCTTTGCCTGAGAATCCTGTTCCTTGTTGGGGCTTTTCTCTGGTTGCTTTTACCAGAACCTCAGGTGAGCTCTGCTCACCCTTTAATGCTCTAATACAGGTGTTTCTGTGAGACTTGACGTCAGATGCTTGTAGAACATTTGAGTCTAGGCTAGACCATCCAAACGTTAGTAATTGAGTGTAGTGAGGGGATACATGGAGGGTGATAGGCAAGTGGAGCTCCCACCTTCTGACTTGTCCACTCTCTCTTCACTCAGCAAGAAATGTGCATAGGCAAGGACTTTCTGAACAGAGCCCCAGTTGCACAAGAAATAGTTCCCAAGAAACAACAAATGGGATCACATCAAATTAAAAATCTTCTGCTTACCAAAGAAAGCAATAGAGCAAAGGGACAACCTATAGAATGTGAAAAAAAACTTCTGTCAGCTACTCCTGTGATAGAGGACTAATGTGTAGACTATGTAAAGGACTCAAAAAAATTAGACCCCAAAAAACAAAAGACCCAATCAAAAAATGGGCAACTGGAATTAATAGACACTTCTCAAAAGAAGTACAAATGACCAAATGAAAAAGTGCTTAACAGTCTTGGCCATTAGGGAAATGCAGATCAAAACAACACTGAGATTCCATCTTATTCCAATAAGAATGGCTTCATCAAAGACTCAAAAACAAATACTGGCAAGGATGTGGGGGAAAAAGAAGCCCTTCTAACATTGTTAGTGGGAGTGTAAACTAATAATAGCCACTATAGAAATCAGTATGGAGATTCCTCAAAAACTAAAAATAGAAGTTCCATTTGGCCCAACTCTCTCTCTCCTGGGTAACTTCCTGAAAGAGTTAAAGTCATATATTACAGTCATACATGCAAACCCATGTTTATAGCAGCACATTTTACAATAGCTAAGTTATGGAAACAGCCTAGATGTCCACTAACAGATGAATGGATAAAGAAAATATGGTAAATATACACAATAGAGTATTAGCCATAAAGAATGATAAATGTAAGTCATTTGTAGGAAATGGATGGATCTTGAGACTATAAAAAGCAAAATAAAGGAGAGATGGTAGGAAACAAGGAGGTAGACTTTTTGGAGATGGGGAAAGGGACCTAAAGAAGGGAGAGAGGAGTCAAAAATGATCAAGATATAATAGCATATATAGTATAAATATATAGTGTATACTAACTCCCCAAAATGAATGTAATTATTTTGTATCATAAACATACACAAAATTGTACAACAGAGTAAAATAATTACTTAAAAATAATAGATCTTTAAAGTGTCAGTTAAGCCAGGCATGGTGGCACACATCTATAATTCCACACTTGGAAGGCTGAGGCAAGAGGATCACCACAAGGTTGAGGCCAGCCTGGACTACATAGTGAGTTCAAGACCAGCCTGAACTACATAAAGAGACCCTGTCTCCTAAATAAATAAATAAATAAATAAATAAATAAATAAATAAAAGTGTCAGGGATCATAGAATGGGAGAAATTAATACTGAAGGGAGCAAATAAAACATAGGAAGGGAGCATTTATCCTTCATCATGAAAGAAAGTCTTAGGATTTGGACAGACAGATTCAAAGTGAGGGCATTTGAGAGTGACAAGAAATCTGAAGGGCAGTATCTGCATAAGCATGTTTGGAGGATGAAAAGTAATCTGAAATAGGAGTATAGGGTCTCATTCTGTGAGGGGTAAGGGAACAGCAAGACTTTGGGATCAATTGAACAAACAAAAAATATACAGTATAATATTTAAAGATATGTACTTATGTGATCATTTTTTCTTAAAGCAATTATGCCCACAAAGTTTAGGGAAGTGGTTATCTTTTGTGGGTGAGGCATGGAGATAAAGTCGGGGAATGCAGATACCTCAGGGCCGAACATGTATAAACATGGGTATGCACGTATCTCTGTAATATGATCTAGTTCTTCGGGTGTTAAGTTCATGAGGGAGAGGCTGTTTTATTACTGTATTAAATAACTTACCGGTGTACCACATGTATGTACTATCACATAACTAAAATTTTTCTACAATTTTATCAAATTATGTGAAACAAAGTATTTGTACTTTTTCAGATACATTAAAAAAATTTTTAAGTTGAGCTGTTACACAGGTGGTGTCCTAGTATGCTGTGTCATAGTTTTATCGATAATGTTTTTTCTCAGTGTTACATAAAAGATAGTGTCTTACAATCACTGGAACGTTAGATTCTCTGTCATGTGACTTTGAACAGTACTTGAGATTAATGTGGCCAGATTCCCAGTCTTTGGAAATATAAACTTCACTGGGCGCTGTGCTTTACATTGAAGTTTCTTCTTCCAACTTAATAAAAGTAGATTGAAAAGACAGGTTCAGAAGTGTTTACAGCCTGAATGTCCATCACCAGGAGAATGGATAAATACATTGTGGTATATTTATATAATAGCGTACTTTGCAGCAATAAAAATGAATGAACTACATATAACAACATGAATGAATTTCACAGATACTGTATCGAGTGAAAGAATGTTATTACAAAAGATCCATACTGTTTAATTCATTTATATGAAGCTGAAGAACAGGAAACCTAATTAATGGTGGCAGAAATCGGAATAATGTACTCTGTTGGAAAGGGGCTGTGTGTAAACTTTCTGAGGTGCGGAAAACATTTTGTGTCTCTGTGTGAGTGTTGGATGCAGGTGTGCTTACCTATGTTACTTTATTTATATATGCCACATTATAGGAATGTTGTATATTAGGTTTCCAGAGAATGTTATTCGGAGACCTGTAAGGCTAAGGCTTTATATTTGTAAGTAAAGGCAAAGTTTTCTTTAAAAAAATAATAGTTATTGCTGGTGTCCAGAAACTGAGCATACAACCCAAGTACATGACAGGACTGACCTGAATTTACATGTTTATGCTTTGTTTACTAAATCTAGCAGTTGGTGGTCTTAATTTTCTCTCTCTGTTCTTCTTCTTAGCTTCCATTAAACCCACAATCTTTGATTTATTTAGATTAATTCATTGACTTAGATATTCCTGAGTCATATACCTTCTGGGCACTTTCTTGGCACAGGAGCACAGAGGGCAGGAAGATGTGGTCCCTACTATAGCTCACATAGCACGGTATCTGATCAGTGACTTAAGATGCTATGATCAGTGTAGATGAGGAGCTGACCAACTGCAGATATAGGAGAGAAGTTTTCACAGACAATACAATGCATGAGGTGGATCTTAGAGGATAAATAGACTACCAGGCTTTTTGTGGCCCTCTGTATGATTCAGAATTTGTTTATATTCATACTGTCCTCTAGCAGTATGCTTTTAACCATTTATATTCCTTCTTCTGTCTTCTCTAGTACCTAATGGCTAAGGTATCTTAGTTACTTCCTCATTGCTGGAACAAAACACCTGACACTCACAAGCTAAAGAAGGAAAGGTTTATTGTAGTTCACAGTTTGTAGAGGTTTCAGTCAATAGTTGGTTGGTTCAAAGGCAGGGCAGCATGGCAGAGGAGAAACAGTCCATGGCAGGGCAGACAGAAAAAAATAGCAGCAGCGAGGCTCCCTTTCCCTTTTTATCTCATTCAGGCTACAAGCCTGTTGGTTGATGCCACTCACATCTGATTCAGGGCTCTGTTTTCAGTAAATCCATTCAGCAACACCTAGAACTATGCTAAACGAGTTGCTGGACTAATCCAGTTATCACACCCTAATCCAATGTCACACACCTAAGATCCAGCCACTCCCAAAAGCCCCACCTATGAGCACATGAGGCTTTGGGGGGACGTCTAGATACAAGCCATAACATAAGGGTTTTGTTTTTGAGTACTGGGGATTGACTCTGTGGGTGCTCTACTGCTGAGCTACATCCTACCCTTTTTTACTTACTTTGAGACAGTGTCTCACTAAGTTACCCAGACTAGCCTCAAATTTACAGTCCTCCTGCTTCAGCTTCCTGAGTAGCTGGGATTATAGGTGCGTGCCACCATACCTGGCCTGTTTCTCTTTATTAAAGAATCGTTTTAACTCAAAGACTTCCACCAATTACACTTCCTATGTGAAATCCAAAATTAGTAGGTTGAAACTATAAAGCTATTTCCAGTGTTTTTTCCTATAAGATTCTAATAAGTGAGCAAATAAAGAGTGATATTTAAAAACAATACAAATACTTAACTGCATGTTATGAACATGGTAGCTTTGATTAGCAAGTCCTCTGTGTTCAAAACTCAGTGGGACGGTAGGGTTTGCTGCGTTTGTGCTGGTTTTGTGGTAGGAGCTGCTGCTGAGGAAGGGTTGTACAAACTGTATTGTGTGCCGAGTTGGGTTGAATAGGCCTTTACTGAAGCTGAATTCAGAGCAGGGGCCAACTCTTCTGGAGTTCATGGCTCAGTCACCTAGAGGTGGAAGGCGGGGCACCCACTTCATTGACAAGGACACTGTCTCTCACGAGGTGGCGTGAATTCACCCATGGTTGAGCAAGCCACAGCCTAGCTCACCGGGGGTGGATGCTCCTCTGAAGCAGACAGTGATTTTCTGTTCAGAAATATATTCTTGGGCTTTTTTTTTTTTTGGCCTGATACAACATTCTAGATCAGGAAATCTGTTATAAAAATATAACTTTAGGGGCTGGTGAGATGGCTCAGCGGTGTACACGCCTGCCTGGCAAGCGCGAGGGCCCGAGTTCAACTCCCAGATCCCACATACGAAAAAAGGGCTGGTGATATCGCTCAGCGGCATGGGCGCCTGCTGGCGTGCGAGGTCCTGAGGTCAACCCCCGGTACCCACCCACACACACACACACACACACACACACACACAAAATATATATATATATATCTTTGATTACTGAGGGAGAGAAAAAAAGTTGAACAGTTTACAACACGTAGTCGTTATTAGTTATTATTGCCAGGTGCTGTTACGTAAGTCTCCATTATAGCTTAAATAGAGGAAAACTTCAGATTCCAACTTCTTTTATTATTTTAGCAAATACTTACTCTAGTGTTCATTTACCGGGTGATGGGTATGCCTTAGTGAATAAAGCAGTCAAGGTTTTTATCTCCTTAGAACTTGCCAGCATGACAGGGGAAATAGACAATGAAGAGGCAATCAAGCAAATAGAAGTTATATTACAAATAGGGATAGAAGTTATGAAAGGAGCAGGAAAGATACCGGACGACAGGGCGGTCAGAGTCTCTTCTGAGAAAGTAATGTTAAATTGAGACTTGTGGGATTTGGAGGACCCAGATACACAGCAACGGCAGTGTAGGACTGGATGCTGGATGGAGGTGTATAGGAGCAAGCGGCATCACGTGTGACTTTCGGAGTTCTGGCTTGAGCAATGCGTAGTAATGCTATTCATAGAGAAGGGAAGATCAGAAGAAAATGATTAGGAGTAAAAACTGAGAAGGGAGATAGAGATGGAGAATTTTTTTATATATTTGATTTGAGATTCCTGTGGAACATCTAAGGTTTTTGGTTGGGTATAAAAATGTAAACTTAGGGCCGGTGAGATGGCTCAGCGGCTTAAGCGCCTGCCCGGCAAGCGTGAGGGCCCGAGTTCGACTCCCGGAACCCACATACGAAAAAGGGGCCGGTGATATTGCTCAGCGGCACGGGCACCTCCTGGTACGCGAGGTCCTGAGGTCGACCCCCTGGTACCCACAAAAAAAAGAAAAAAAAAGTAGACTTAGAGGGGAAGTTTGGGCTGTGGATGTATGTTTGGTGATCATCAGGCTCTAGCCTTGTTTAAAACCATAGAAATGGTTGTGAATACACAAGAGAGAGAGGAGTGCCCAGGACAAGTCCTTGCAAGAACGACAGCATTTTCCAATCATTTAGGAAGAGTAGAGGCAAATACACTTCAAATTGTGCCGAAGCATAAGAAGCACTGAGTCACCCTCTGCCCGGTGCCGTCATGTCATCCACTTGTGTGTGCTGCCCATTTGGTGAAAGAACATGGCAGAGTACTTGCTCTCACTAATGCTAGATTTTAAACTCCTCGAAATAGGACTGTGTTTACTACTGCTGAATGCTCAGTACCTGGTAAATACATTTTGATGTTAAAAGGAGTAGTTATTTAGGTTTGTATGACTTTAAAGAGGCTAAAGAATTTTTTCCTTATGGTTTTCCTACTTCAAACAGGTTTTCAAGCCAGAAATGCCCTTCTTCAGTCAAATCTTTCCCAAACTCAGCTAGCTACTATTTGGTGAGTTTGTGCGTTAATGTGATTTTTAACTATATAGCCTCTATTATACAGAAGATACTGTTTTTGGGAAAAAACAACAAAGGAAGAAAAATAATTGTTTCTGTAAAAGTTTGTGACTCTAAAGATGTTGAGTCACAAACAGCATTGGAAAGTTAATATTAACTTTGAAAGCAAAATTGTATAAAGTATTGTTCTTGAGAATTTTGCATTTAACTATTTCACAAGTAAAATACAATTTTTATATAATAACATCTATGGAGAATCAGAATATCTCATTTTTAATATACAGATAAATATGATTTCATAGGTGAATTGAACATAAAATAAGACAAGCCACCTTCTCAGAATGGATATATCATTCTATTTCGAAGTTTCTTCCCTCTTTTTTGTTATGAAAATTAAGGGTAAAAATTAACTTCTTTTCTGTGTATATTTACATTGCACTAAAATATGCTAACCCAGCAGTTTTATCATCGTTGTTATTCTAAAAATTAAAAATTAAATTCTTCAGACAGTATTTACTTCAGACAGACTTTCTAAGTTGTGAATTTTGACTTTTCTCTAGGACTTTGGCTGACATCGATGGGGACGGACAGCTAAAAGCCGAAGAGTTTATCCTTGCGATGCACCTCACTGACATGGCCAAAGCCGGGCAGCCGTTGCCGTTGACTCTGCCTCCTGAGCTCGTGCCCCCCTCCTTCAGGTGAGTGTATCTGCACGTGAAGGGCTCTGGTTTTCATCACGTGGCAGGTATGACTTTACTTTGGGATTTACTAGGGCCTATATTTTAGAGGAGAGTTAAATATTTTCTTTGGCATTTAATTTTAGTGCTCAATGAGTTGCACTAGAAAGAAGTATGTGTTAGAAGTAGGTATGTTTTTACCATATTATAGACAAAGAAACTAAGAGAAACTTGCCTGAGAATAGCAATTAACTACACCATAATTTGAATTTAGCCCTCCCTGGCTTAAATCATAGGTAGTGTGTATGGTCTAGTCTGAAACTTCCCAGACTGCATGATGCTAAATTGTGGTTTGCTTTTCTTAGAGGAGGAAAACAAACTGATTCAATTAATGGAACTCAGCCTTCATATCCAAAGACGCAAGAAGAGGAACCTCAGAAGAAATTACCAGGTATCCTTAAGTGTCTAAGTTGTATGTTTATAGTGAGTTCTTTTAAATTTTACTTTGAAATGTAAGTGAATACTTAGAATTTTTTCATTTTTAAGATTTTGTATGCTATGTGAGAAAATTATTTGATGGATAGGATGGATTTTGATGTCACTAAAATTAATATTTTGATGTCAATAAAATTAAGATAAAATTAATGAGTGTATGAAGGAAGAAAAGGTAGTATGTGTATTGTGAGAATAAGCTTTGTGATGAATTTTTAGCTTTAAAAAAAGTTATAAATATTGATTGAGAGAGAACATATATAGTTGTTTTTAAAATTAAATAAAATTGATAAATATTTAAAATAATATTTTAAAGTTAAAATATTTAAAAGTTAATGGCATATCTCCAATAAAACAAATATATAGCCATATGATTTTGGTTATCCTTGAAGAAAACTCTGAGAAAAATGTTTTAAACAGTATTTTTATTGGCAAGGACAGTAAAATTACTCTCTTGGATGGATTGAAACATAGAAATTTGTTTTTTGTAAATGAACATTTTTAGAAGAAAGTAAATATTTTCCTATTTACATTTGAGTTAAAATTATCCTTAGAGGAAGTAGCCAGAGAGCGAGAGCACTTGGATGATCACAAGGCATGTGTTACGCTGGGTGACAGGTTCTGTAGCCTCTTGCCGTGTGAGAATGCTTACAGTATACCTCGTTCAGTTACTTTCGAGGACAAGCGGAAAGCCAACTATGAGCGAGGGAACATGGAACTGGAGAAGCGGCGCCAAGCCTTGATGGAGCAGCAACAGAGGGAGGCAGAACGGAAAGCCCAGAAAGAAAAAGAGGAGTGGGAACGGAAACAGAGAGAATTACAAGAACAAGAATGGAAGAAACAACTTGAATTAGAAAAGCGCTTGGAGAAACAGAGGGAATTGGAGAGACAGCGGGAGGAAGAAAGGAGAAAAGAGATAGAAAGACGAGAGGTTATTCTTATTTTATTTCCTAAGAACATCATTCATTTAATAAATGCCTACATTTTAATTTAATTAAAACATATTTATTTTTGAATTTGTGTTGTACCTTTTCCTCGGCATCATTTCATTTGTACTTATGAATCCGAATCTGCCTTCCCTTGAGGAGGAAGAGAGGGTCCTGCATGTAAGAGCTTTTGAGGGCTGATAGGAGGTAGAGGGCATCTCTGCAGTGTAGGTGATAACCTTAATCAAAGGAGGACTACGTGCACAGCTGAGTTGACTGAAGTGCAAGGATTAGTTGGCCAGTGAAGAGTCAGGCTGAGCAAGTTCCAGATTGAGTCTAAGGAATTAGAAGCGCAGAAAGATGAGAGTGGAAAGCCAAAGGTCTAAAGAGGAACCAAGAGGGTGGACTTGTGCAAGCCCTCAAGACATAGTGTTGTGTGGGGTCCCTAAAGGTGGACTGACTGTGTTCTAAAGGGCCTGGGGTGGACCACAGTAAGTTACAGTACACTGAAAAAGTGTAAATAGAAGTTTTTTCTCCCTTGGTACCAGAATAGAGGTGTAACTTACTCTTAACATTTATATTTATGAAATCATCCTTTTGTCTAGTAAGAGAAAAATGCAACAGAAGGATGGTCCTGTGAAGCAATCAAAAAGTGACAGGTAAAGCCACATTTGTGGAAGTCTTTAGACCCATTGATAAAACTAGATTTGACCACCTACCTTTTAGCACCAGGACCCACCAAGTGCTAAACACTGTCATCCCTTTAGTTTTTGAATAATTTTTAATTTAAAATTAACTATAATTCATTATTTTCAGGCAGCAAAACAGGAACTTGAACGACAGCGTCGTTTAGAATGGGAGAGAATTCATCGACAGGAGCTTCTCAATCAAAAGAATAGAGAACAAGAAGAAATTGCCAGGTTAAACTCTAAAAAGAAGCGTCTTCACCTTGAGTTGGAAGCACTGGTATGGCCAGAGTTTAAATGAAATTTATCTGAGTAATGCTGGAGTTACTTGCTGAAAAAGGCTATTATTTTAAAAATCTATCTCATAAATAAATTATGTTTTAATGTAGTTAACTGCTTCTGCCTCCTGAGTGCTGGGATTACAGGTGTGTGCCACCATGCCTGGCTTTAGATGTGCTTTTTTATTTTTTTCCCCCATATGCGGGTACCGGGAGTCGAACTCAGGACCTTGCGCTTGCCAGGCAGGCACTTAGGCCGCGGAGCTATATCACCGGCCCTAGATGTGCTTTTGAATAGACTGGGCAGTATAGTTTGCTGAAAAGGCTGGAGACTAAAGTGCTAAGAGCTGTGTTGTTGTCTCACTCCAGACGCTGATGGACCACGTGCACTACTTTGTTACTTTGCCTACATATAAAATGAAGGATGTGCTAGTTCAGTATTTTTCGATTTTCAAAGCAGTCTCTGGAAGATGGTCTGCAGAAGACACTTCACAACAGATGGCTCCACATTTATCTGCTTTATTTTTGTTGAGATTTAGTCTAAAATTTGCTTGGATTAAAAAAGGATCCTACCATTAAAAAGGAAAAGGACTTAAAACTGTTTGCCTAAATACTTTCTTACAGTTCCTTTCAGTTCTGCAGGACTGTAGGTTTTAGCTCATATTGGGCACTATGTAACCAGTGCCTCAAAATGGAACTTTGAAAGTTAGATTTTTTTCCTTGAGAGACAAGTAGCTTCCTCAAACTTCTTACACCTACAGCATCAACGTCTGCTCTCACCTCTCCGCAGCTGAGGTGAATGGACAGGATGTGCAGGTGCTGGCACCAGGAGGTCAAGCCCCATTGCATTCCTCAGGCAAGGGAGGGAGAGGTCTGGAAAGGGCGGAACAAGCCTGTCTGTCTGTTGCTGTCTGTTGTCTCATCGTCTTCCTTCCCCCACCTTCCTTGCTATACAACTGTATAGCAACAGTGCTATACAACTGCTATACAACAGTGAGATGATGATTTGAGGCAAATGGGCCCCTTCATCGTCTTGCAGCTAGCTTTGTATAAATTTTTTTCTTTTTTACTAAAACAGATGTCCTCTGTTTTAGCATCAAGCAGATAAACCTGAGTATATGAACCTAAGTGTCCAGTAACAGCTATACTTACCAGTTTTTGTTCATTAGACTTTGAAATGCAAGGTAAGAAGATAAAAAGGTCTGAAACCATTCTGCTGCAGTCTTAGAATCCTGTAAGCCTGACCTGACCTAGTATAGAATTTTGCAAAAATGCATGTCTAGCTATGTAGTAGAACCAAACTTAGATTTTTGTTTTGTTTTATTTTTTGAGACAGGGTCTTGCTTTGTAGTGCAGGCTGGCCTTGACCTCACTGTGTAGCCCAGGCTGGCCTCGAACTCATGGCCACCCTCCTGCCTCAGCCTACTGAGTGCTGGAATTACAGGCAGCGCCACAGCACCCGTCTTAAATTTAGATCTTATTTAATTGTAGTGGAACGTTTTATTTGGTTGGCTATAATTATATCATAAAATTATTTTTAAATTATCTCCATATCTTGAGTCAGAAAAGTCCTCAAATAGGTAGGCATACATACCATAATTACTAGTTATGTTGTAGTACTACAAAAGAAGCCTAAAACTTTTAACTTATGTGTGCCACTTGGATGTCTATCTGAACCATCATCTTGACTGTATATTTTTTCCTTAAAAATATAATTGGAGGAGACTTTAACATTGATTGTTTTTTCCTCAAGAACTGGGGCAGCACACGAAGCCCAATAACATAGGTTAATGGGCAGTCTGGAAAGGCCCAGAGCCTGAACTTACCCATGTTGAAGACGATAATGTGAGCTCTAGGATTGACAGACCCAGCATATTCCTTTCAGTATGTGTTTTTCAAACGTGAAACATACTGTTCAGTAAAAATGTCATTGTCAGTGATTGCTAAGCAGAGATCTCATTTTCATCTCCGTACTGTATTAGTTTGCTAAGGCTACCATGACTAATACCATAGGTTGGCTAGCTTGAACAGTAGAAGTTTCTTTTTCCATTGTCTCAGAGGCTAGAGGGCCAAGACCAAGATTCCTGCAGGTTTTCTTGTGAGGCCCCTCCCTCTGCAGCTTGCTGGTGGCTGCCTTACTCCTGTGTCCTCATATAGTCTTTTTTCTGTACGTGTGCATCTTTGGTGTCTTTTGTGTCTAGACTTTCGTTCTTACTTGGAATCTAGTCAGATTGGATTAGGGTTCACCTGCATAACCTTGTTTGACCCTAATTAGCTCTTTAAAGCTCTTTTCTCCAATTTTGGTCACATTCTGAGGTGCCAAGGGTTAGCTCTTCAACATAAAATTTTTTGCAAGGGTAACACAATTCAATCCTGACCCCCCACCTCACTCTTCTTAGGCCCCAACGAGAATGTCTGCTCTCGATTTTTAACCCCTTCTTCTGAAAAGTAGGGGAAGAATGGGTACTCCTTGCTTAAGGAAAAGAAATCTTAGTATAGAAGGAAATTATTGCTGAAAAGGTCCACTGGGATACTGTTTAATCATAGGAAATTAGAAAGTAACATTGAAGCCGGGCATGGTGGCGCACACCTGTAATCCCAGCACTCGGGAGGCTGAGGCAGGAGGATTGTTGCAAGTTGGAGACCAGCCTGGGCTATAAAGTGAGCTCAAGGCCAGCCTAAACTGCATATAGCGAGACTTTATCTCAAAAAAAAGACAAAAAAAAAAGAAAGTAACATTGAGAAAACATGGAAACAAAGCTTTTGTAAATGGGGGGGGTTGAAGGGAGGGTAGGGGAATAGGGGAAAAAAAAAAACAAGTTATATCATGTACAGGTACAAATTCGCTGCGGTGAATGTAATCATTATGTATATCTAAAATGTACCAATAAAATGTGTTTGAAGAAAAATAGTAACATTGAAGGTGGAAATAGAAGTTCACAGAAGGTAATGCTAAATGTCACATGCAAACATTTTTTTGTCCGCATTATTTTTTGAGATTGTTTCATATAATACATGCCCAAATGCTGAATGCTGGGAAAAAAACCTCAATGTTTTATATTTATGCTTTCCCATTGCAAAATATGGGCTCTTCCACTCTGAACATGATGTCTTTTCTGCTAATAACTCTCTTCAGAGGTGTAACTTTCAAACATATTTGACATGGTTTTAGACACTTACTTCAGGCTGAGTGTGAATGATAAGTAATATTTAAATATTTAAATAAAAGTATTTTTCTCGTGGTAGGAACATTTTCTGTTTGCACTTTATATAACCGTACATTTATATGATCTTTCCACAGAATGGCAAACACCAGCAGATCTCAGGCAGGCTACAAGATGTCCGACTCAGAAAGCAAACACAAAAGACTGAGCTGGAAGTTCTAGATAAGCAATGCGACCTGGAAATTCTGGAAATCAAGCAACTTCAGCAAGAACTTAAGGTAAGTCCTTTGCCACTAGTTGTCCTTAAACATGTGCAGTTTTTCAGTTCTTCCTGATAGGATAATTGTACTTCGAGGCTCATGAAGTCCTCTGGTTCTGAAGACCTGTGATTCAAATGCATATAACCTTGTATATAATACCAGAAAGTCCATAGACCTCCTAAAGCTCTGCTAGATATCATGTTAAGTTCTGCTTGGTATTTATACATAAATGGACACTTATCATTGTGAGTTTTAACTCTAAAAATATATTTGTCTTAGTCCATTCTTGTGACTGTCACAAACTGCTTTAGACTGTGTAATTTATAAACAACAAACATTTATTGCGTACAGTTTTGGAGGTTAGAAATTTGAAGATCAGGGCACCAGTAGATTTAGTGTTGGGTGAGGGCTTGCTCTCTGCTTCAAAGATGGCTGCTGCTGCTTGCACCTTCTCATGGTGGAAGGAGCAGGGCCCTAATCCCATTCATCAGGGAAAAGCCCTCATGATTTAATCACCTCCTAAAGCCCTGCCTCTTAACACTTACATTGGGGATTAGGTAGCAACATGAATTTTAGGTGGATATCAACATTTAGAACATAGCATATATCAAAATAAAGCTATTGAGAGTTTTAGGGGAAAAAAAATTTTTTTTTTTAATATGTGGGCACTGGGAGTCAAACTCAGAACCTCGCGCTTGCCAGGCAGGTGCTTATGCCACTGAGCCATCTCACCGGCCCAGTTTTAGGAAATTTTGAGGATGTTATTTCCAGAATTGTGAGAAGTTGAATGTGTCCCTCAGAGGCCTGGTAATTCTGCTCTTGTGCATTAGAGCCTGCTCAATTATTGTTTGCACATAGGGCCTCTAGAAGCATGCTGCATCTCTAGACTCCTCTTACCCAGTTTCTCTCACTGTATAGACTCACAGTCTTTTCCTTTCCTCACAGCAGACATAGACAGAAGCCAGAAACATTTCTGGGCCAGGTTAAGTCTGCTTCCCTAGTTCTCCCTGAGTTTTCACCCCTCTTTGATGCACAGGTGGGCATTCCAGAGCGCTCTGGCCTGCTTGCTACACTCACGCGCTCGTGTAGTTACCAGAGACATCTCCTACCCTTTGCCCGCCGTATCCATCAGAACTGAAAATTGTGAACCTCCGGACGTAGCCTACTCATAAAGGCTTTCTTTACTGCCTTTTGATTTCAGCCAGTCAGTCATAAAGGGGTATTAAAACATTTGCTTTTTAAATCTTGCATATTTCCCCTTCGGGTTATTGATAAGTTAGAAGCATTTTATAATTATCATTTATTCCTCTACTAAGCTTCAGAAATGATTAACACTGCCTGGCGTGGTGGTGCACATGCCTATAATTGCAGAAGTCAGGAGGCTGAGGCAGGAGGTTTGCCATGAGTTGAGGACAGCCTGAACTACAAAGTGAGACTGTGTCTCAAAATTAAATAAATAAATAAATGATTAACATGTTCACAGTGGGGCTGTAATTTGTATGTCTTGCTGCCAGGGTGCTTGAACCATTGGTGGTACATATATGACTGTCCCATTGGGTGCTTTTTATTAATTTTTTTAATAAAAGGACTGATAAAAGTGATTAGATCCATTTGTACTACCAGTGGTACAAGCTGCCCGATGGGATAGTCATGCATGTGCCACCAGTGGTACAAGCCAGTAGGAACATGTTAAATCATGTTTTAAAGTTTTCCAAAACATTCTTGGACATTACAGTTTTAACCAGGCACTACTTTTCTTTTTATAAGGAATATCAAAATAAGCTTATTTATTTGGTACCTGAGAAGCGATTATTGAATGAAAGAATTAAAAACATGCAGCTGAATAACACACCTGGTAAGTCTAAGTTTTGTTTTCTCTCATTTATTCTTTTCTGAATGACTGTATCAATCATATTCTGTTAGTTTTGAAAAACAGCGTTATTCTTTTATAAATAACTTTTGGGGGCTGTAGTTAAAAATTGCAAAATAGTGTGAAAAATATCACAGATGATAGAATATAAGTAATAATTGGTGTATACTTTATCTTGATATATTATCAAATAGTCAAGTAAAATGTTATACTACAATTAAACAAGATCTGAATTTGGCTCTAACACAAGATACATGTGCATTTTGCCAAAATCCTGTACTCACCGTAAAGAACTGTTCAGGAGGAGACTTTTCTATGGAGCCAAGCGTGGGATTCCAAGGTGATAGCATACGGCAGTGCTAGGACCAAGCATGTGGTGTGCCCTTCCTAGATCTTCATATCATCTAACTCTGACTCATACAAAGACTCTTAACAGCTTGGCCCTCTGACACCTGTGGAACAAAATATTCCAATGTGATTTGTGGAATATGACATTTTTTGTGGCTCAGATTCCAACCAGGTAACTTTGGAAAAAAAAAAAAAAAACCCTATATATCAGATAGCATGCCGATAACAGTATAGCAGGAAAGAAGGTTTAAAGAAAAGTAAATCTGCAGATGTGTTAGAACTGGCTAACGTACCCTAAATATCATTCTTGAATACCTGCCAGTCTTTCCATTCCAAGGTTCTTTTTAATATACTTTCGGCTGCTTAGGAGGTCCAATAAAGTATCCTTCTTCTTTGTCCAAGTATGAAACAAATTGAAAAATAAGGCAAAGAAGCAAGACAGGTGACAAACCAAAGTACCACATCAGTATTGGCAAAACTTAAATTGGACAAGCATGGTGTATCTCCAAGTGTAAAGCTGCACCTGCAAAACATAATGCAGATTTCCTGTGGGCAGGACGAGGAAGAGTCTAGCTAGTACATGCTCAGGTCCTTATTTTTTATTTTTGGTTCTATTAAGTTACTTTAAATGAAACTTGGAAAGATAATTCACAAATTCATCTAGAAGAGAAAATGTATAAAATTGGGCAAGACTTGAAAAAGAAAATATTAAGGTGGAGAGATTTGCTTTATCAAAAACCAGAACAAAAGATGTGAAAGTTATAGTACCTAAAATAATGTGTACTGCTCAAAAATAGAAAAATAGAACAATGAAACTGAATGAACATCTATCAAATATAAATTTTTTGATGTTTGTATTTTCAGATTCAGGGATCAGTTTGCTTCACAAGAAATCAGTAGAAAAGGAAGAATTATGCCAAAGACTTAAAGAACAATTAGATGCTCTTGAAAAAGAAACTGCATCTAAGCTGTCAGAAATGGATTCATTTAACAATCAACTGAAGGTATTGATCTTCTATTATATTCATTTCTAGGTAGCTGCCTTATCATCTCCCGTATTTAATAGAAGGAATAACAAAGCTGCTATTATTGCATTACATTTTCATAATTTCAGCTATGCCTGAATTTTCAAGATTTTTAATGTTCTCTGAAATATTATAAAAATTTTGTCACATTACTAAACATCATTTACCACAGTTGCCAATGTTTGATGACTATATGCTGTTTGGGCATTTCAAAAACAATCGCCTTTGTCAGTGTTAATAGAACCAATGTCAGTTAACATGATTGTAGGTAACAGTCTAAAATAGAAAACATGGCAATTTTAAAATAGTTCTGGTGGTAGAGGCTCTTTTAACACTAAAATTATTTTTTGTTCCTTTGTTATGATATAATTTAATTAACTTTTATGAAATAATGCAATAGTAAAATCCAAAGCAGAATCTGGTACCATAAACTTTGCATGAAAAGTCGAGTTCATGATTCATTGTTTGCCACAGGAGTAGAGCAGATGTCCAAAGCATACTGTGTGGTTATCTTTCTTTGCAATGTTAGTTACATACTGAAGCCATATCTATGTAAGGAGATAATAAAAACTAAAAATAAGAGTAATTGTACATAATTCAACTTTGGGAATAGTCCCATTCCTTTGGCAACTGAGCATAAAGTTTTTAGTGCATAAGTTGTTACATAGAATTTCTATAAGAAAGCTATTTTTTTGTCTTGCTAATTTAGAATAAACCTAACAGCAACTATAGAGTAAATACCTTGATAAGGAAAAGACAACATGGTGGCTTCAGTTAAAGAGGGGAAAATTGAGGTGAAAAAATATTAATAATATCCCATTACCTAAGCATATATCCTGTAGGAAAAAATTTTAAAGAAAAGAAAGTAACTAGTCATTGATGGTCAAACAAGCCAGCCAAGATATCCCCCCAACTTTTTTTTAATCTGTACATAGTTTAACTGGCTTTTTATCTGCCTTATCTTACAGTGTGGGAATATGGATGACTCTGTTCTTCAGTGCCTTTTGTCTCTGCTAAGCTGTCTCAACAACCTCTTCCTCTTACTTAAGGTTATTTTCTAATACCTAGCTCTTTGTTTGAGTTACTTTACTATTTTCTTTTCTTTTTTTTTATTTTTTTATTTTTATTTATTTATTTATTTTTTTTGTGGGTACCGGGGGGTCGACCTCAGGACCTCGCGCGCCAACAGGCACCCGTGCCGCTGAGCGATATCACCGGCCCCTTTTTCGTATGTGGGATCCGGGAGTCGAACTCGGGCCCTCGCGCTTGCAAGGCAGGCGCTTATGCCGCTGAGCCATCTCACCGGCCCTTTTCTTTTTTTTAAACTAGACTATTCTTTGCCTTTATCTGAATATCTTTGTTTGAAATAACATATACAATAAAGACTTTTTTCTTTCTGCTTACTTAAGTGTCCTTCTGCTGTCTAACTGCCTGTTTGAATCTAATGCCAGAAATTGGGAAGGTTGCCCTCAGTAACCTTTCTTATGAGGAGCCCAGTGGTTTCCCTGCCAAGCTGTCCAACCTGTGGCCTACCGTTTTTT
Source organism: Erethizon dorsatum (assembly GCA_028451465.1). Taxonomy (NCBI): domain Eukaryota; kingdom Metazoa; phylum Chordata; class Mammalia; order Rodentia; family Erethizontidae; genus Erethizon; species Erethizon dorsatum. Next base: position 70,815,609 of record CM051824.1, read on the forward strand.
TTCTTCTTCTTCTTCTTCCTTTCTTTTGGCCTTGTTTATTTAAATGTTATAATAAAAAATATTTTTACAAAGATAGTTTTGTTACTTATGTACATTAACTGTATTATATAATTTATATGTGGCTCAGGATAATTCTTCATTCAAAAAAAATGAGGATCAAAAAATGGCAGGCCACAGGTTAGACATGTCCATGTCCTGTTAGATTAACTAATGAGATGACTACTAATTCAAATCAAAGGAAAACTAAGAGAAAATGAGATTAAATCACTTACCCATATCATTGAAAACTGTTGTGTAAACTCATGCTTTCTGAAATCTGTGGCAGGGCTATGTCATGTGTGCCTCAGGCTACATCCTAATTCTACCTAAGGAAATTCTTAAAGAGCCGGTAGTGCAGAGACAGCTCTAGTTAGGGCTGTTCCCAGGCCTTGTATTTAGATGAGCTTGCACTTCAGGTAAAAAAATATTTCAATTACTGCATTTCAGATCGTCACTTTGCAGTGGATAATACCCAGAGTATTTAAATACTCAGTAAATTACTACTTTAATACAGTTTAAAGAAAGGTGCTTTATATATTTATCACTTGCTTGCCCATACATACTTTGACCACGCAGTCTACCTCGCACTGAAACGGATGGCAGTAGGCAGTTTCACTGTGAACACGTACGTAAGTGTAGCTTCTGCGTTACCTAAGCAGAGGTGGGGCAGATTAGAAAGGTGGCAGCAGCGTGGGTCCCCTGGTTAGCCTGTATGGTTATAGCATGGCTGGCCAGATTATCTGGCTTTAGAACTTTAGCTACAGGTGGAACAGAAACTTAAACCTAAGTTTCTTCATCTGTAAAATGAGCTTCAGTGATAATTTGTGGTCTGTATTCACTCATGTAGTCTGTTTTTCTCAGTTAGCATTTGATTCTCCACAGGCCAGCAGATTATTTTTGTCTCTTGTTTTACTTACTTTCTTCTGCTTCCTGCCTTCTCCTCTTTCACTGTTTGCAGATACTTTCATCAGAGGCAATTAGGAAACCAAGGGGTTGTGAAATCTACACTGTCAGAGTGGTCAGCCAACTTGACTGTGTGGTCACAGGAAAAAAAAGAGGCTGTTAGAGGCAGAAAAATGATGCAGGACGATGAGTTAATGTAGTACCGAAAAATACCCACTAACCTTGTCAACAAGGACACCTTTGAAGACTTTGCTAGAAAAAACAGCACTAAGCAGAAGCTGGACTGCCGTGGATCGGGCAAGAGGGGGTGTCGCACAAGGGTTTGGTGAGCATGAAAACCTGAGGAGAGTGAAAAGAGAACATGGCTTGAAGGAAAAAAATTTGGGTAGAGGGCTTAAGAAAGACTTGAAGGAGACAATAAAGAGATGAAAGAAAGAAGAGGAAAAGAGAAATTGAGATGGAATGTAGAAAAAAAGACAGATGTGAATGCTGTTCAATTTGTTGTTGAAAAGTAGGAAGTTGACTGCTTTAAGACTTAAAATCGGAAGTAAATTGGACTAGGAATGGGAGGGTGTGTGGAGTAACTGAGGTGCAGGAAGTTTTACTGATGTTGAAATGAAATAATAGAGAGTTCCGGTCTGGTGGCTTAATAAGGCGAAGTTTTTAGCTGGCAGTGAGGAGAATGGATGAAAGATTAGGAAGTTTCAGGGGGAGAAGTGGGCATACAACCCATCGTAATGGGGATAGGGGTTGTAAGCTTGGCAAAGTAAAACTGTGTTGAGCAATGTTAGGTGCCTGTTTGAAGGTGGAGGTTGTAAATTTAAACCGAAAGCAGCATGCCTAATTATATGGCTTTTTTCACTAATGCTTGTCCACTTCAGTGTAAGCACAGAGAAGGCTGATGGAGGTTTCATGAGGTCATCTAGTCTTGGCTTTTAATACGACGTGGGCCGAGAGGGAGGGCCAGTGCAGTCAAAGATTTTAGCATAAGAATTATCAAAGTGAATTCTGAAATGTGAAGTAGATATGAAGGGATGTGAGGAGAGGAAGGGGTGCTCGTGATGAAGAAAGAACAATGAGATCAACAGAATGGGGAATCACAGTGAGGATGAAAAATGGTTGAAAATTCATGCATTATTCAGTTGCTAGCAGTGAAGTGCAATGAAAAAATACTGGCTCAGGAATCTGGAAAAGTGAGTTCTAGTATGTTCATGTCACATGCTAGTTTTGTAACTGTCATTTATCCTCCAATTTTGTTTTCAACATTTGTAGAACAAAGCTGACAATATCTGCCTTGTCTTTAAAGAATCTTATGATGAGTGAATGAAACAGCATATATATATATATGTGATTTTATATAGATAGATGGATGCTTTTGTGAACTTTTATGTGCTATACAGATACAGTATTTTTATTACTCTTATTAGGGAAGGAATTGTCCAGAATCTCCAAAATATCTTTAGTGTGTTGGGAAGTTATCACTGTTTAATTTGACTAATGACTAGAGAAATGCTTTTGTGTGGAAGGAAAATAGAATCTGTCAACACCAGAACTGTGACTTCCTCCAGGGAGTTAGGTCTTATCCTGTGCTCCCAAGGACCTAGAGTAACCTATGTTAGCGATGCCCTTCAGGTGGCAAGGTGAGAGTTTGATTTATGCAAGTATAATAAAGCTAACTGATTTTGGCAATAAGCAACATGAGTCCTTTGGATTGTAAGTAAAAACTTTAATGCGCTTTCGTTAGATGTTGGAAAAAATTTTTCCAAACCTATAATACAGTAAGTCCCCAAATTATGAACGAGTTCTGTTCCAGGAGAATTGTTCCTAAGTCAGATTTGTTTGTAAGCTGACAGAGTGAGTCTTTTATACAGTACACCTGTGAAAGTTTGCACCTGGAATGATCATAAGTTGGGGACTTATTGTATAAGGATTAATGAAAAGTATCCTTCCTTTAGAGAATTTCAGGCCTTTGGAACCTCTTTTCTCCAAGTAAAGTCTAATACTAATAGGAGGTGTTTGCCTAAGAGCTGCTGCGTGAGGCGTAGGATAAAAAGAAATACTAGTTTCTACAGCAGAACCTCTGAACCATTTTTATGCCATGGACTTCTCAACAATTTGGTGGTTTCCAGACCCCTTCTCAAAATAATATTTTATTTTATTTATTTATTTTTTTATGTGGGTACCAGGAGTCGACCTCAGGACCTCTCACTTGCCAGTAAGCGCTTGTGCTGCTGAGTGATATCACGGGCCCTTTTTTCCTTTGTATGTGGGTACCGGGAGTCGAACTCAGGACCTTACGCTTGCTGGGCAGGCGCTTATGCCGCTGAGCTATCTCACCAGCCCAATTTGTCTTTTCATATGGATTCCCTATTGTTGTTCTTGTTGTGTGTGGTACTGGGGATTGAACCCAGGATCTTCATACTGAGCTACATCCCCACCCTTTTTATTTTTTGTTTTGAGGCAAGGTCTCACCAAGTGGCTAAATAGCCCAGGCTGGGCTTGAGTTTGTCGTCATCTCCTGCCTCTGCCTCCCACAGTGCTGGGTGACAGACATTTGCCACCATGCCCACTGAGGTTTTTTCTTTATAAATTTTGATACTGTGTTACTTGATGTGTACAAATTTACCTGTTAGGTAGACCCATTTATTATTACGATATGTTCCTCAAGAAACGCCTCTTACCTTAAAGACTTCTTTTGCTGATAGTAGCTTAGCTGGACCAGATCTTTTGGTTAGAGTTAGCATGGCATATCTTTTTTCCATATTTTTTATAGCCTGTTTGTGTTTTTACATTTAAATTGTATCTTAAATAACACATAGTTGGAATTTCTAAGATTCAAACATGTCTTTGTATTTTAATTGGTATAGTCTGTTTACCTTCTGTGTAATTACAAATCCGGACTTAAATCTGCCAGTTTTCTGTTTGTTATCTATTTATCTCACCTATTTTGTGTTCCTTTTTCTTTCTTTGCCTTCTTTTGGACCAAGTTTATATTTTTTGTTTTGGGGTTTTTTTTTAACTTTTTTTTCCTCCTTTGTAGCTTGCTAGTTATAACTTCTTTTACTTTTTTGTTGATGGGTATCCTGGAGATTATAATATGCATCCTTGATTTATTTGAGACTAATATAAATTAGTAATTTTAATACTTCCTAGATAATGCCAAGACCTCAGGATACCCTAACTGCATTTATCATCCTGTACCTCCACATTAATTCACTCCCGTTACATATTTTAAGCTCCATAAGCAATTTTCGTTATTTTATACTGTCAGTGTTCATTAAGATATACCGTGTATTTATCTAGATATCTTTTGGTCTTTCTTTCCTGTATCGTCATGCTTCATCTCCAATTACTTTTCAATTGCCCCAAAAATGCCCTTTACTGTTTAGTGTTTCCCTTGAAGCAGGTTTGTTAGCGATGGATTCTGATTTGTTTGATTTTCTCCTGTAAATGTCTCTATTTCACTTTTAGTTTTGAAAAATATTATCAATATGTTATAGAATTCTAGGATGGTTTTCCTTGAGTAATTAGAAAGCATTGTGTTTTGGCTTCTGTACGTTTATATTATGAAATTAACTGTCAGTGCTCAGGGAATGTAACCCTTTCTCCTTTGGTTACTGTTACCCATTTCTTTTGTCCTTGGTTTCTAGTAGTTTTCTGTAATGTGCCATAGGGATCATGAGCTTCTGTTGGATTCTGTCTTCATTACTTTAGCTTATATTTGTTTGTCTGTCTTTCATCTGTTACTAAAAATGGCAAAATAATCCCATGGAGAATTCTTTATCCCAGATATTTCCACTGAGACATCATCATTGTAGCCTGTCTTCCAGTTACCATCACTGTGAACATTCCTCACAGAAGCAAGTCTTCGAGATGACTTAGCAGTCAGGGAGAAGCTGGAGGCAGATGACCCCTCGTGTCTGTTGTAACGGCTCTGAGAGAATGGGCGTGTGGGGTTCTCCTCCTCACGGAGACTGATATGCATACTCTCTGCTATTTGCCTCACAGTCACCTTCTTTTAGAATGGAAAGGAATCAGTATTTATTTGAAATTCCTTTGAATCATTTAATCTTAAAATGTTTTCCCAACCAATAAATAGCAAAACAGCTGTTTTGAAACAAAATAGTTGTTTCAGTAATTTATTTAATTCCACTGAAAGTAAGTATAGAATCCATGGTATAGGATTGAATAATATAGTGGAAATAGTTCAGAACTACAGGATTTCAACCAAGTCACTTAATCCTCTGAGCCTCAGAAATGGTCATGATAAAAAAGAAAAGAAAAGAAATGGTCATGATAATATCTATTTTATAAGTTTGGTATATTATCAAATTGATCATTTGTTCAATTTGAGCCACTAGTTTGCATTCTATGACTTTTTCAGTGACTGATAAGAATTTTTGTCTTAGTTATGGTGCTTTATAGTGGAGTTTCATGAGGTGTAATTGAAAATACAGTTGTGTTTAAATTTTAAAAATTATTACAGTAAAAGGCGCATTGCCATCAATTCCCCCCTCAAAGTACTCCACCTTGCTTTAAACACATGTATCCGTTTTTCTTGCTACTTTGTGAAGCAGTTCTGGAAGTCCTTTTCCATGAGTGTCTTTCATGGCGCTGTCACAGCTTCCTTGATGTCTTGAATCAGTTCAAAATGTTTACATTTTATCGGGGTCATTTTAACTTTGGAGAAGAGCCAAAATTTGCACACAAATATGAAAACTTAGATGAAATTTTAAAAAATTCTACCCAAATACTGTGTAGCTCCCACCTTTGTCATGAAATTTCTTTTGATTACTTTAGGTTTTTGTTTTGTTTGTTTTTTCCTCTTCTGCAGTCTCTTACTCCTACTCCTTTATTCAGGATTCTGTAGATTCCAAGTGAAAGAAATCCAATTCAAAATAGTTAAGCTGACAAGTGATTACTGTGGAATGTAGGGATGATGACTAAATGGGCAGAAGAGCTACTGAACAGGGACAGTTCCTGGGACCCTGAGCAGTGGAGCCAGAGATTCATTTCCCCTAGTCCTAGTCCTAGGGCTAAAGATTCAGCCCTAATCGGGCTGTTTGTGTCACTGAAAGCTCTGAAAGGTTCGCCATTACTGCCCTAGTGTCTCCCCGCCTTTCACCCCTTTCTCTCTAATCCTTGCTTCTCACTTTCTGGCGTTGACTTCATTCCTACCACTCATGGTCTTACTTTGTAGTGAGGCAGCTCTAGGTTTACTTTATCACAGTTTAATGAGCCTAGAGAAAGGTTTCTTTCTCCAGAGCCTATTCAGTGTATCTGAATACTGGGAAAATATTTTGGCCCAGCTTCAATTGTATGCATAGGGATCACCCCTGAGTGGGAATGGGAGGAGTCCTGAGTTTGAAATACCCACCAAAACTACAGAGGATGGGGGAGATGCACCTCCACAGGAAGGAAGAGCGCTGAAAGAAGGGGATAGAAAGCTACAAACATAAACCAGGTTTCCGGTAAGGCGTTTGTCGTTGGACTATATTTGGGCACTTTGAGATTGTGACTCCTTGAAGCCGAAGATTGTAGAGTTAGGAGTCAGGCAGCTTGGAATTGAATCCTGGAATTCTTTTGAATTCTTTTTTTTTTTTTTTGTGGGTACCGGGGGTCGACCTCAGGACCTTGCGTGCCAGCAGGCGCCCGTGCCGCTGAGCGATATCACCGGCCCTTTTCTCGTATGTGGGTTTCGGGAGTCGAACTCAGGACCTCGCTCTTGCCAGGCAGGCGCTTATGCTGCTGAGCTGTCTCTCCGACCTCTTTTGAATTCTTTATAGCACCTTTTACACAACTAGAAGTTCAATAAGTAATCATTTACTTCACTTCCTGTTTGGAATTCAGTACTTTTCATTATTTTGGCTTATTTTAGTCATAGTTTTAGGCAGATATTATCTTTTCTATTTTTAGTTTTAGAATAAATTGTTTAATAATTGCTTGTGTTTAGTTCAAGATCTTTTTTTTTTTTTTTTTTGGTGGGTACCGGGGGGTTGACCTCAGGACCTCGCGCGCCAATAGGCACCCATGCCGTTGAGCGATATCACCGGCCCCTTTTTCGTATGTGGGTTCCAGGAGTTGAACTCAGGCCCTCACGCTTGCAAGGCAGGCGCTTACGCCGCTGAGCCATCTCACCGGCCCCCTAGTTCAAGATCTTAATGAGTACAGTTGATGATAACTTGGTTGAACTATATATATAAAAATGACAGAACAGAATTCCTCTTTAAATGTTATTATAAGCAAATTATTCTCCTGTATTTAAATGAATTACTTTTTAGTTGAAAATACCATTCCAAATTAAATTGGTTTGTGGAAGATTCTATGTTCTTGAGAAATGAACTGGTATGAAATTATTTTTTACATATTTTACTTTTTTTTTTTTTTTTTTTTTTTGTGGGTACCAGGGGGTCGACCTCAGGACCTCGCGCACCAGCAGGCGCCTGTGCCGCTGAGCGATATCACCGGCCCCTTTTTCGTATGTGGGATTCGGGAGTCGAACTCAGGCCCTCGCGCTTGCAAGGCAGGCGCTTATGCCGCTGAGCCATCTCACCGGCCCCCATATTTTACATTTTAACATATATTTGTCTCAGTAGCTGCTTGGCTTAAATACTTGTATTCAAGATTTTATCATCTAATTTTTTTTTTATTTTAAATCTTTAACTTTCTTTAGGACTTTTGTCATTTAAAGTGAATGTCACATTAGATAAGATGAAGGTATCTAAATCATTCAGGTATTGACTCCCTTGTATTTTCTCCTTAGGAACTGAGAGAAAGCTACGACACGCAGCAGCTAGCCCTTGAGCAGCTTCGTAAGATCAAACATGATAAGCTGAAGGAGGCTGAAAGAAGATTAGAGTTGGTACAGAAAAGGAAGCTAGAGGATGAGGCTGCAAGGTAACATAACTGAGAAATTTTTTATACTTTATGCTAGTGGGATTCTAGTTTTGTTGCCTGTATCTTTAGTTTAACTATGGAAATTTAAGGGAAATAAAAAATTATGCTAGGACACTAGTCATATTCTTAATTTTATAAATTCAGTCCTCCTTTTCAGTCATGTATTTTATGTTTTGCTAGTAAAAAATACAGACTTTGGAGTGAGACTTGAATTAGAATTCTTGCTACCTGGGTATCCATTGTTAAGTCACTTTACCTTTCTGAACCTTAGTTTCTTCATCTGAAAAAAAAGACATTAATACACATAGTTCTAATAGGTAGTAGCATTACATAAATAATATAGAGCATAGTATAATGTCTTGTACATAATAAGCACTCATTAGTTGTGTCTTTCCATAATAAATCTGTTACTTGTCTGGAAAGATCATAAAAACCAAATATTTAATTTTATAGAAAAAGGTTGTGTGTCAGATGCTATATTGATGTAGTTCTCTGGATGCCACTAAGATACAGTATATGCTATATAGAATATGATTGTCTCTATAGCAAGTTCTTGAGAAGCAAAATACTTGGGATATCTAAAGCCTAGAACCATTCCTCTAGTGACTTCACATGATTTTTTTTCTGTCAGTAAGATCCTCTTTTTTTGGCCAGATATGGTGCTGCACACTTGTAATCCTAGCACGCTAGGAGGCTGAGGCAGGAGGATCCCAAGTTCAAGCTCAGCCTGGGCAACTTAGCAAGACCCTGTATCAAAATTAAAATAATTAAAAAGGATTGGGGATGTAGCTCAGCGTGGAGGCTCTGGTTTCAATCCCCAGTACTGAAAAAAAAATCCTTTTCTAACATAGTACTCTGTTTCTCCCAAGTATAGTGTCAGAAGTTAGTATACTTAGTTAACAAGTATCAGTGACCCAATCAATGTTCCTTTGGTTTGGTGAAGAGTAGATGAGTAATGTCCACAAAAGAGCTAGTAGTTACTGAGGAGGCAAGAAAGACCGTCTACCAGTTTTATAGGCTTTTGTTGTTGTTGTTGTTTTGTTTTGGTTTTTTGAGACAAAGTCTCACTGTGTAGTCCAGGCTGGCCCTCACCATAGGGCCCAAGCTGGTCTCAAACTTATAGCAATCCTCCTGCCTCCCAAGTGCTGGGATTCCAGGTATGCACCACCATGCACAGCCAGGCTTCATTCTTGATTTCAGAAAAGCCATTTCCGACACATTTTTATTGTCAGACTAGTGTAGGCTGTGTTGTAGGTAAACCCTGGATTGCTCCTTGCTTCTGGATTCCTCATAATTATAGTAGGGGATTCATACAGTTAAACAAATAGCTCGAACTATTTACTCCAAAATCTCTACTTTTGTGGCCTCCTAACCAGAAATAATAGAATACTAAGAAGTAGAGACAGTGGAATTCTTCATTTGCCACTTAACATTGCACAAGGGACTTTTGCAGTGGTTACACAGCTAGAATTTCTGTTGACACACACAATTATATTGGTACCTCTTCATTTCACTCACAAGTCCTTTTAGGCCAACAGACTGTATCAGCGATACACATTTTCATTTAATTCCTCATCCTTCCATGTTATCTTACTGCAGTGGAAGGAAGAAATCAAGGAGAACAGAAGTATGTGTAAGATCTGATTAGTCCAGAGCTGAGTTTTAGTGCTGCATCTTAGTTCACGTGGCTGTTTTGCTCAGGTGCATTCCCTTCTTATCCCAAGTTACTGGTAATAGGTTTCACATTGTAGATATGGCCCCTTTCGGAACCTGTTTCTTCTTTTTTTTTTTTTTTTTGGTGGGTACCGGGGGTCGGCCTCAGGACCTCGCACGCCAGCAGGCGCCTGTGCCACTGAGCGATATCACCGGCCCTTTTTTCGTATGTGGGTTCCGGGAGTCGAACTTGGGCCCTCGCGCTTGCCAGGCAGGCGCTTAAGCCGCTGAGCCATCTCACCGGCCCCGGAACCTGTTTCTTATCCACTAGCTCTTGCTTAAGTTTACCAGAATTCAGTGACCTCTCTGGTGTTTTCTTTGTCCCACTAATATGTGGTAGATACTCTGATAGTGGTATTTATAATGCTGTGGGAAATCAAGTGAGGCTAAGACAATCATTGTAAGCTTGGGAGGGTGTCAGGGAAAGTACAGAGATGCTGGAAAGTCAGCTGAAGGTAAGTAAGGACTACAAGAAAAACTCAGTCCTCCAGGGATACCTGGATTTCAGTTATGGAAAGCTCTTGGAGAAAGCGTCCTGTGATTAAAAAAGGAGGGTGCAGGAGAGTTTGGAAAGGGCAGAAGGAAGCTGGTGGAGGCATCAGGAAGCTAGAAGATAGCTTGGGGATGAAGAGAAAAGATTAAGGACAGGGCCCTGCAATGTTTTGAATTATTCAGGATTTCCAAATTTGTTCAGAAATTAAGGAATAGGGACCTTAGAAGTAAGCCAAAGGATGGAGGGCTACAATCTCCATTCCCTGCATGGTGTCTTGAGAAGATACTAAATTTAGTGGTGGCCATTCTGCCTCTTAGGAAGGTCATAAAAAATACATGCAAGGAAGAACTATAGTGTGCATTAGTTCTAACACTAAAATAATGAAGTCTGATCATAGGTCATCTTGACTATCAGCTGGTAAATGCCTGTAATCCCAGCACTCGGGAGGATGAGGCAGGAGGACTGCTGTGAGTTCAAGGCCAGCCTGGGCTATGTAGCAAGACCCTGTCTCAAAACAACCAAAATAAATAATTTGTGTGTGTGTGTGTGTGTGTACCGGGGGTTGACCTCAGGACCTTGCGCGCCAGCAGGCGCCTGTGCCGCTGAGCAATATCACTGGCCCTTTCTTCGTATATGGGTTCCGGGAGTTGAACTCAGGCCCTCGCGCTTGCCAGGCAGGCACTTATGCCACTGAGCCGTCTCACCAGCCCCCAAAATAAATAATTATAAATGAACATCTTGACTATCAGATGACATAGAAACATGCGAGAAGCATGTTACCTAAGTGAGTGTAAAAGACTTTTTGAGAAGATAATACGAAAAGTAAGTAAGCTTTTCAGAAGCATTTCCCATGTCCAGAGCAGTGAATAAGTCCCCACAACAAGGACTAGATAGGAAAGTGGAGATAAAAGCTAGAAGGCAGACCTCATGAAGAATCTGGATGGAAAGAACTTTTGGATATGTTTGCAAAATGGTTCCCTTTTTTTTTTTCCTCCTCCTTTCCTTGGGTTTGGAAGTTGGCTGCAGGAGGGAATTGGAGGTGTGGGAAACTGTCAAGTACACCCCACAGCTGGACACATTAGTCCAAGGTCCCTCTTTTGATTGATTGACTGGCTTCATTTTCATCCCTGAATGCCACTGCTTCCCCCCATCCTTCAACTAACAACTGTGTTGCTAGTTCTCCAGCTTACAGGAACCAGAACTTCTATTACATTTTTATTTAGTGTAAAGAAAACATTATGGGGGCCGGTGAGATGGCTCAGCGGTGTAAGCGCCTGCCTGGCAAGCGCGAGGGCCCAAGTTCGACTCCCGGAACCCACATACGAAAAAAGGGCCGGTGATATCACTCATCGGCACGGGTGCCTACTGGCGCACAAGGTCCTGAGGTCGACCCCCCCCCCCGGTACCCACAAAAAAAAAAAAAAAAAAGAAAACATTATGGCATTATACAAACTGCTTTTGTTCTATTTCAAGGAAAGCAAAGCAAGGAAAAGAAAACTTATGGAGAGAAAGTCTTAGAAAGGAGGAAGAAGAGAAACAAAAGCGACTTCAGGAAGAAAACACACAAGAAAAAATTCAAGAAGAGGACCGAAAAGCTGAAGATAAACAGTGTAAGGAAAAGATAAAAATAGATTTGATTCTCTTAAGGCAAAGCAGCAATCTAACGAGAGACAGGAAAAAAAAAGAAAGAAAGATGCTAATCTTAGAAAAAATATTTAAAATTAACTTGGATGAGAAGTATGTAGGCCTTTTACAACAGAGGGCAGAAATCTTACCACAGCAGAAGAAAAGAAGATAGTTTACCACTGACTAACTGAAAAAACCCTGGCATGGCTTTCATAAGTACCGAAAATAGTTTTGAACATTTTATTCAATCACTATAACTAAGCTGTTTATTTTAATGAAACAACAGTAAAATTTTAAGTTTTTACACATTGAATTTTTCTCTAAAGAAATACTTTGTTTTTGACATCCCTCTGAGGCCATTCCTACAGTAGTTGAGTATGATTGTATCCTCTTTTGCATGCATAAACCTTTCAGTTCATATTAACAGCACAGTGTGTTCAGAATTTTACAAGCTAAAGCATCTATCCTAAAAATGAACAAGTTTTCATCCTATCAAGTTGAGTGGATTTGTGAACTCTTCTACTATTTGACCTTTAGAACCTTACTGATAAATCTGGATTTTTCTTTAGCCAGCCTGGTTTACTTGTTGATGTCATTTGTGACCCTTTGTGCTTTTCTTCCCTGTTGTGCTCTGACCCCCACAGATGAAACCCTGCTTAATCTCCTTCCACTGTGTATAGCGTGGGCTGGCCACCGCTCCACCGTGCCCTCAAATCCCTGCGCGTGCCTCAGCCCACACGTCCTCTGTTTCACTGCCTCCTATTCGGGGGCCGGTGAGACGGCTCAGCGGCTTAAGCGTCTGCCTTGCAAGTGCGAAGGCCCGAGTTCGACTCCCGGATCCCACATACGAAAAAGGGGCCGGTGATATCGCTCAGCGGCACGGGTGCCTGTTGGCGCGCGAGGTCCTGAGGTCGTCCCCCCGGTACCCACAAAAAAAAAAAAAAAAAAAAAAAAAAAAAAAGTCACTGCCTCCTACCTTATTTAAGACGAACATCCTTCTTTGCTTTTATATTGATTATATGATTAGTTGGGACATTTAAGTCCTACCAAGTCTGTGTCCAGTGAACTTTCATTGTACCTTTTTGATGCTCAGTTTTTTCTTTTAGATTTTAAGAGTGCTTTATTAAGTCATAGCAAAGATGTGTATACTTGCAAGCAGCAACTTATAACAACATTACTTTCTCTTTAGGTGAGACAGCTACTGCTTTGGTGAATTATAGAGCATTATATCCCTTTGAAGCAAGGAACCATGATGAAATGAGTTTCAATTCTGGGGATATAATTCAGGTAGGAAATAAAGTCTTTTTTTCTCCTGAATAAACTGAATACATTATAAAGTATTACTTTCTGTAATAATGCATTGACCAAAAATTTTTATAGTTTTTTTTTTGTTGTTGTTGTTTGTTTATTTGTTTTTTTGAGACAGGGTCTCACTATGTAGTTCAGGCTGGCCTTGAACTCACAGCAATCCTCTTGCCTCTGCCTCCCGAGTGCTGGGATTACAGGCATGTGCCTCCATGCTTGGCAATAGTTATTTTCTTATAGTATTTCATAAACATTACCTCATTTGGCCCTCAGAACATACTTCCTGTGTAACATACCTGTGCATACAGATCTGCATAGAACAGTTATTATTACTACTATATTCTAGGCAAGGAATCTTAGACTCACACAAATTGTAACTGTCAGCATTGCAGTGTCAGAGTGGAATACAAGTATTTGTCTTTTGATTCCCACATCCAGTATTTTTTTCACTATGCCATATTGCTTCACATCATAAAAGGTGGTGATTTTATTATTTTAATAAATTAAAAATAAAATTTCGAAGGTGGGTATGATGGCATACACATGTAATCCCAACACTCAGGAGCCTGAGGCAGGCGGATCACCGTGAGTTCTAGGCTAGCCTGAACTACATAGCGAGACCCTGTCTCAAAAAAATGAAGAAAAGACAAGAAAATTTTGAGGGACTAGTTATTTTGTGGTAACTGTTAAAAAGAACTGGAGTTAGGTTCTGCAACCCAAACTGGATATAGGCTATTTCTCCCTTGGAACAAAGCTCTTTATTGTATTATCACAATCTGTACAGTGTATGAATAAGAGAAGATTCAGGGAGTCACGTTTGATGGAGCTAGTGGAATATAATGGAAACAGTATAGATTTTAGAAGCTGCAAACTTGGACTTGTTTCCGTATGGTATGTGAATTATGTATTGACAGGCCATTATTTAAAAACGAAAAAGACAGCCAGTGAGATGGCTCAGCGGCATAAGCACCTGCCTGGCAAGTGCGAGGTCCTGAGTTTGACTCCTAGTACCCACATAAAGGAAAGAAAAGGGCCGGTGATATTGCTCAGCACATTAAAAAAAAAAAAAAAAAGAGTCGAATGTGCACTTTCCATATGACCCAGCCATTCCACACTTAGATATTTCCCCAAAAGAATTGAAAGGATGTGTCCATATGAAGGGAAATGTTCATAGCAGCTTTGTTGGTAATAGCTAAGGACTGGAAACAACTCAGATGTCTGTCAGCAGGTGGGAAGAAAAGCAAAGTGTGACATATCCATATGATTTAATAACTCAAGCATTTAAAGGAGTGAGTGCCATGGTGAATATCAGTATGTATTGAAATATGCATTAATAAAAATAAAAATTTGAGAAAAAGGAATGATTTATACTCATTATAACATGGATAGATCTCAACATAAGTTGAGTGAAACAAAGCAAACAGGAAAAAGGACATACATTGTATGGTTTTATTTATATAAAATTCCGGAAAGTGCAGACTAATCTATAGTGATAGGCCAGGACTGACGATGGAACAAGAAGAAACCTTTGGGGGTAATGAGTGTATTCATTATCTCGATTAAGTTGATTTTTCACAGGCGTATAAATATTTTAAAACATCTGATTTAACATCTTAAATGTGAAATTAATGTTAATTATACCCTCAACTGTTTTTACAAATACTAATGGATTCTATATGATTTTAATGGAAAGTGGAATGGAGAAGAGATACAGTTGCCATATTTATTCAGTGAAGTAAGCAGATATATATCCTATGCTAGATGGAGTTGATAAAAAGGCTCACAGACAAACAAGATATGTGCATATAAGCAATACAGTGTGATACACTATCTATGACAGTGTAGATGAGATAACTCTCGCCTGATTTGGTGTAAGTTAACAGAATCTTTAAGGATCAGTAAAGATTACAGTAATCTTAAGTACAAAATGAAAAGGCGTAGCTGGATGTGGTAGCATACTTCTATAAAACCAGCACTCTGGGAGGCTGGGGATTGCAAGTGCGAGCCCAGCCTGGCCAATTTAGTGACTTAGTGAGACCCTCTCTCAAAAATAAAAATAATTTAGAAAGGACTGGGGATATAGCTCAGTGTGATGGCCCTAGGTTTAATTCCTAGTAAAACACACACGCGCGTGCGCGCAGCCTTAAAGAGGTTAGTGAGAGTGGGTTTTAAAAAAAAAATTCAGAAGTTTTTAGTGACAAGGTCCCGGCTATAGAAGTGTAAGAAATAAGAGCCAGAGATTTTTGTTCACTTAGAATGACAAAGTGTAAGAACAGTAGAAATATAGAGTATTTAGGAGAAATAGTGAGCTAGGAGTGAGTGGATATGGAGTAAAGTTCAGTCTTAGACTTGAGTTGGAAATTGCCATGGGACATCCAGGTACAGCTGTCTTGTAAGGAGTGGAA
This sequence comes from Erethizon dorsatum, assembly GCA_028451465.1. Classification (NCBI taxonomy): domain Eukaryota; kingdom Metazoa; phylum Chordata; class Mammalia; order Rodentia; family Erethizontidae; genus Erethizon; species Erethizon dorsatum. The sequence continues at coordinate 70,830,990 of CM051824.1, forward strand.
AGCAGAGACTGTTTCTTGCAAAGAAGTCAGTCCTAAGAACAGAGCTTTGGAATTCATAATTACATAGAAAACTAATTGATCACACTGGGGGCACGTGGGCCTGTTCAAGAAGGAATAGCCTGAGGCAAGAAAGCCAGTGGTGAAACTCACCCAATGTTGTACCATTTGGAAAATAGTATTCAGAATTTTTCTAGTTAAGAGTTCAAGAAGAGGGCCGGTGAGATGGCTCAGAGGCTTAAGCGCCTGCCCGGCAAGCGCGAGGGCCCGAGTTCGACTCCCGGATCCCACATACGAAAAAGGGGCCGGTGATATCGCTCAGCGGCACGGGCGCCTGCTGGCGCACGAGGTCCTGAGGTCGACCCCCTGGTACCCACAAAAAAAAAAAAAAAAAAAAAAAAGAGTTCAAGAAGAGGGCCGGTGAGATGGCTCAGCGGCATAAGTGCCTGCCTGGCAAGTGCGAAGTCCTGAGTTCGACTCCCGGTACCCACATAAAGGAAAAAGAGCTGGTGATATCGCTCAGCGGCACAAGCACCTGCTGGCAAACGTGAGGTCCTGAGTTTGACTCCCGGTACCCACATTAAAAAAAAAAAAAAAAAAAAGAGTTCAAGAAGATTCTGTGTAGGAACAAAGAGAACTAAAAGACAAAATAATGATTAAGGAAATAAAAAGTATAAGAAAAGAAATGTTGTCAGCAGAATATTGCTAGACTCAGGTGTTATTTATATAGTCATAGTACTATAAACATTAAATATAATTTAAACAGAAATTATGATGTAACAATATTGGTAGAGTAAAAGTACAGTGAAAAAGAGGTAAATTTTCATTTTCCGTAACCAAAAGCCAATAAATAATGTCTAAAACTGAAAAAATTTAAGAAATAGCAATATAAACATTATTTAGAAATACAGAAGGTGATATAGAAGAAACCAAGAAGAATGGCAAGTAACTATTTGGCAGTGGCAATTGGTGCATAAGGAGCCTTGGTTTCAAGAGATTGTTTTCCAGCGTAAGCTGTGTGTAATACTGTTGGTCTTTGTAAACTGTTTTCGTGTATTCACTTAGATAAAACAGTAACCTACTAATTTGTAGAAAAAGCCTTAAGTATTAGTTAAATAGGTTCAGTTCTGAAAATAAGAATGCCGTACAGTAATCTGCACCTTTTCCATTGTAAATATGTGGGTTTCTAAGCAATGTTAATAATTCTTTTTGTTTTCATAGGTTGATGAAAAAACCATAGGAGAACCTGATTGGCTTTATGGCAGTTTTCAAGGAAAATTTGGCTGGTTTCCAGGCAACTATGTAGAAAAAATGCCATCAAGTGAAAAAGCTAGGTCTCCTAAGAAGGCCTTACTTCCTCCTACAGTATCTTTATCTGCTACCTCAACTTCTTCTGAGTAAGTTTTGAGTTGATGGTGGAATTTCTGTCTCTGTCAGTATGTAAATGCTAATATGTAATTGTGTCAGCCTGATACTTCCTTGTGTTGTAATTAGGGCTGAACTTTCCCAAGAGAACCTTTTGTTCCCAGTCTAATACTGAAATTTATCAAATGAAAACGTGGGTCAGTAATTTGTACATGAATTCTTTTCTCCCACAAATTGTGTTTAAACCTAGTGTATATGACATACTAGTAGATAAATTGGTAGTACTTCATTAGGATCTAAACAGTTAAATATATTAAAGTGTTATATTTGCAGACCACTTCCTTCAAATCAACCAGCATCAGTGACTGATTATCAAAATGTGTCTTTTTCAAACCTAACTGTTAATACATCATGGCAGAAAAAATCGGCTTTTACTCGCACTGTGTCCCCTGGGTCCATATCACCTATTCATGGACAGGTATGTTGCGTGTAATTTTTGTGTGCTTTATTCTTTGAATTTGCTCTGATTCATATGAAATTGGATGAAGACTTTGTACAAAGGCATTATTCACTCATTTAACCAAAGCATCCATTTTTTGTTCTTAACATGCACATGTGATGTGAAGTTGAATGATTATTAGACAATTTTCAATAATAAATTACCTTAGTACCAAGTAAAAGAGATGAGATTTTGGGCTTGAGGGGTTTTTGGTTTTTTTTTTAAATAAGTAATTTATCTGAGAACCTTAGAACTTTGTTGTATGTATTTAGTCTCTGAATTAGACATAACCACTGCAGGTATTATTACCTTAACATTTCTAAGAAGAATTGCAGGCTTTATCACAATAAAATCCTAGGGCCAGGGATATAGCTCAGCAGTACAGTGCCTGCCTGGCAAGCACAAGGTCCTGAGTTCGATTCCTGGTACCCAAAAAAAAATTCCTATAGGATTCACCTTCACTCATAAATATTTATTAAGTAATTAGAGAGTCTAGCATTTTATTGTGCATAGTTGTTTAAGGAAAAGTAAGTCAAAAATTCCTGCCTTTAAGTAGATCATAATCTTTTTTTTTTTTTTTGGTGGGTACCGGGGGGTCGACCTCAGGACCTTGCACGCCAACAGGCGCCTGTGCCACTGAGTGATATCACTGGCCCCTTTTTCGTATGTGGGTTCCGGGAGTCGAACTCGGGCCCTCGCGCTTGCCAGGCAGGCGCTTAAGCCGCTGAGCCATCTCACCGGCCCTAAGTAGATCATAATCTAATAAAGGAGACAGACGTACAAATAAGGATAAAATGCGAGAAATGGAATAGAGGTTCTTACGAAGTCCTGAGAGAAAGGAGAGTACGTCTTAGTCTGGGTGTTAGACTAGTCATCATAAAGGAAGATTCCTCAGTAGCCCTTCAGAGATAAGCAAGGTTTCACTAAGCAGGCGTTACTGTAGTGAAAGAACAATTTGGGGAGTTGCTGAAGCACAGCAGTGCATGCTACCATATTTCCCCAAAAATAAGACCGGGCCTTATATTAACTTCTGCTTCAAAAGACCCAATAGGGCTTATTTTCTGGGGCTGTCTTATTTTTCTTGTACAACAATCTACATTTATTCATGTACAAAAATCTACATTTATGGGCTACATATATAGCTCAGTGGCACAGCACCTGCCTGGTGAGCACAAAGTCATGAGTTCGATTCCTGGTACCAAAAAAGAAAAAAAAAAAACTGCATTTATTCAAATACCGTCATGGTAGCTTCTTCTGGAACACTGTCGTTAACTCTCCAAACCCAAATTCCAGCCTGGATTCTTTAACTCCATTTCCTGTAGAACCCTTGGCCCCAGTCTCTCGTATCCAGCAATAGAGCTCTCCTTAAATGAGCACTTCAGATCCGTGTAGCCTGTTCGTAGTGTGTTGGCAACACAGCTGTCAGTGATTTTATCCACGAATTCTTCACCCAAGTCACGACCTTTTGAGGCTTTACAAAGTTTCCATTAAATGGAGTGTTAATTGAAGACTCGGGAGATAGGAATGACAACAAAAATGATAATATTTCAAACCGATGGTCCACACAAAAGTGAAGAAAAATTGCAGGCACCAGAATTTAGAAAACATTTCTTTTCTTTTTTTTTTTTAATGTGGGTGTTGGGAGTCGACCTCAGGACCTCGCGCTTGCCAGAAGGCGCTTATGCCACTGAGTGATATCACCGGCCCTTTTTTTTCCTTTATGTGGGTACCGGGAGTTGAACTCAGGACCTCGCACTTGCTGGGCAGGCGCTTATGTCGCTGAGCCATCTCACCGGCCCTAGAAAACATTTCTTTATTTCACACGAGTGGATTAAGTACATCTGTTACAACATATGATGTATTGAATTATAAAGATTCATATAGACACACCCACCTCCGTTTGTTATCAAGTACACACATTATTTATGTGTAGTGTCTGTGCTTCAGTTGGTCATTGGCAATAAGTCTCGAGTCCATCTGTTTACGTAGGTGTTTACCTCTCATCCAAAGGTGCTCACTTGGATATTTACAACTATTTAATTATAATTTATGTCATCATTTATTTTAAGTATTGATGCCAATGTTATTTATTTACATTTAATTGTATATTAATATTATAATTTGATATATCTGTCATTTGCTCCAACAAAATACGTCCGTGTGGCTGATGATCTTAACTGGGACTTATTTTGGGGGTAGGGCTTATATTACAACCATCCTCAAAAACATCATGCTAGAGCTTATTTCCTGATTGGCTCTTATTTTCAGGGAAATACTGTATTTGTAGGAAATGAGAATAGCTTGTATTATAGCTAGAATACAGGATTCATGAAGAGAGGTTTAAGAGGTGAAGTTGAGGTTTATTGATGAAGCATTAATACCATGTTAAGCAACTCAGCATTGACAAGCCAAGAGAGGTTTTTAAGAGAGGAGTTGATGGTATGCATAAGAAAAATAAACCTGGTAATTTTGGTAATGTAGAGGCTGTATTGACAGAAAGAAGCAAAAGAAGATGATTAGTTAAGAGGGGCTAATACAGTAACTAATAAGATGTGATGTGAACCAGTGCTGTAGTAATAAAAATAGATGGAGTAGTATTAGGAATTGACATAAAATAGTTCATTGAAAGTGGTGGAGTTAAAGATAATTCTTCAGAGAATTTAACTCGAGCAACTGAAAGAACAGTGATATCATTGTTTTTGACAGGCAGTGCAGGTGGAGTGGGTGTGGTGTCCTAAACCCTAAAAGCAGTTAATTTCAGACATGGTAACTTGAGGTATCTGCAGTAGAGACAACCAATGGGAATGCCCAGTAGGTGTTTTGATGTACAAGTTGGGAGCTCACTGAAAAGTACAGGTTTATAGGCAAAAATAAGATTATTCAGCAAGTCATGTGGAGCAGTAAGGGAAGAGGGCTGGACAAGAGGAACCCTTAATTATCAGAGTGAGCTTCAGGAACTGCAACAGTTTTAGTGATGTCAGCACTGTTCAGAGATCAGGAAAGGAGAGTTTTGGGAGAAGGTTTTGCTTTGATGTTATTATTCATAACCTTGTCTGGAAAAGGTTCAGTAGTCTGATAGTATAAAACCTAAATTGTAAGGGATTGAGGGGTGACCCTGGAAAACAAGTTTAAGACAATTCTTTCTTTAGGGAATTTAGACACAGAAGAAAGTAGAAAAAAGAAATTGAAGACTGCTAAGAGGGACTTAATAATTACAAAATACTTTTAAAACATGAGAGGGCATAATAGAGTAGAATAACGTATTCTAAATAGAGTATTTAGAATACTCGTGAAGAGGGTAGCTTTGAATGTGTCCTTGAGGACTCAACTGTTTACCTCTGTACCAGTGATGTTTTCTGAACGGTAGGTGTTCAGGGAGTCTGCACCTGATTAGGTTGTCCGTCTTACATAATTTTAAGACAGTCAGTATTTGCAGTTAAGTCACCACCGCACCAAACGATCTGTTTGAACAGTAAGCATATTATATACTAGGAAGCTGACATCTTGGTTACCATGGTATTTTACTTATTTTCTCTGTGTGTGTGGCTTTGTATTCACAGGGGCAGGTTGTAGAAAACCTGAAAGCACAGGCCCTTTGTTCCTGGACGGCAAAGAAAGACAACCACTTGAACTTCTCAAAGCATGACGTCATTACTGTTTTAGAGCAGCAAGAGAATTGGTGGTTTGGGGAGGTACACGGAGGGAGAGGATGGTTTCCGAAATCTTACGTTAAGATCATTCCTGGGAGTGAAGTGAAGCATGGAGAGTAAGTGCCTCTGTGTTTACCTGAGAAGTCGGCCATTGTGTGACAGATTTGCAATAATAAAGTTTATGCTTAAATTTGGTATCCAAAAGGTGATTCTTAGGGTGAAAAGGCATACTGCAGATGTTTGTACCAGTTTTAGACTATTCTTCTAGTCTTTTTTCACATTTGTTAAAGTTTTCTAAGTATTACACTTAAAAGTTTAGATGTATTGCTTTCTTTGTGCCATAAGCTCATTTAGAAAAGTTATTTTTCATTTCCTTCATGGCATTTCTCCCTTGTTTACTAAAAATTTTCAATCTTTAAATAATTCTTTTTTGTTGTTGTTTTGTTTTTCCACTAGAGATTGAACTCAGGGCCTTCACACTGAGCTAAATCCATAACACTTTTTATTACCCAGGTGGGGTTTCAACTTGTGATCCTCCTGCCTCAGCCTCCCAGGTGCTGGCATACAGGTGTGCTCCACCACACCCAGCTTTTAAGTAATTCCTGACTGAGGTCCTCACCTTTACCAACTTGGAACATTCCTGTCTCTGGGCCTCCAGGGTTCCTTAGACATAACATCACTATTGCTTAAAGCATACAGCATTATAATTACTGACTTTTAAACCTATATTGTTATTGAGGAACCTCATGGAGCTTCAGGTACATCTCTTGTTGCTGTTACTTATTTCCAGTTTTTTCGTGCCTAGTACAGTCTTAGTACATAATAACTGTTGAATTATATTAGCTCAGTGAATAAGGAAAGAAAGAAAGAATCGAATGAACTTTCAAATGAGCAAAACGAAAAACTAGAGAGTTAAGATGTCTGGCCTTTATTTCCTAATCTGTAGGGGTATCAAGTTATCAAATATTGCTGGGCATGGTGGTACACGCCTGTAATCCCAGCACTCGGGAGTCTGAGGCAGGAGAATCAACGTGAGTTGGAGGCCAGCCTGCACTACGTAGTGAGACCCTGTCTCAAAACAAACAAAAAAGTTACCAAATGTCTTTAATACAAAGAAATAAATACTATAACATGGCTATCGGTAACTGTCTTTTGTGTTTTATATGAAGCTGATCTAGATGGAAAAGCAGTCTGACATATGAAAAATGCTGTTCTTTGGAAACCATGAGGCTTGCATTCTGGTTCTGCCATTCTTACCAGACCGTACAGAGCAACCTTTGGTCTTCAGTTTTCTAACTGATTGAATGAAAAGATTGAACTAAATAATCTTTAAGAATTCTTTCATGGGGCGGTGAGATGGCTCAGCGGCTTAAGCGCCTGCCCGGCAAGCGCGAGGGCCTGAGTTCGACTCCCGGAACCCACATACGAAAAAAGGGGCCGGTGATATCGCTCAGCGGCACAGGCGCCTGCTGGCGTGCGAGGTCCTGAGGTCGACCCCCCGGTACCCAAAAAAAAAAAAAAAAGAATTCTTTCAGTGCTGAATTTCTGCTTAACAATATTTAGTTCAAATATAGGAATTTGCTTTTCAAACTGACATGGAATTTTGGAAGTATGAAATAATTGTAACAATAATACGTAGCTGAAATTTGTGTGCTGACATCGTGCTTGGCCCTTTATAGGAAATATCTTATTTAATCTCCGTAACATTTTATGCAGAAGAAAACTTAAGCAAAAAGAGATGAAGTTTACATGTTTTAGAGGGTAACTTTCCAGTCAGTTACCTGTTCTTTCTAAAAGATGGAAGTCCTGTAACTTGAGGGCGTGCGATAATGGAGACCTCAGCACTGAACAAGGCAGTCTCTTCAGTCCTGGCCGTGAGCTTTAGTACGGTTTCCCTTCTGTCGACTTGAAAACCGCTTCGCTTACACTGTAAAATTCCTCACAAGGCCTGGGGACCTGGTGCATCCCACTGGTATCTAGTTCATAAACCTGAGTCTTCTGACTTTTGAAAACAGTTTCCCTAGATTAAAGTGGAATTAAAGTTACACCTGTTCTGAGATCTAAGAAAGGTTTTATTACTCTTATATTTTTAATGTAATATAAACAAAAGCCATATGTTGCCCAAGCCAAGCCCCATAAATGCTTTACCAAAGACTACCCACTTAGTAATGCACCTATATCTTTTAAATTCCATCTGAAAGATACATTTTCTCACATCTGAAACACTGTAAATCATGTTGAACTTACTTAAACGTAAAGTGTAGAAGTTTGTAGTTAGGTAGTTCCTTCTGCAGAAAGATTCTGTGTATGAGAGTATTGCCAGATTGTACTGAGACGGTGCATTGATTTGAGAAAGCCCTAAACAATGCACTGCTGAAACTGCTATATTCACAGGTCACCATTCTTGGTTTTTTGTTTGTTTGTATCTTTTTCATTTGTTTCATTGTTGTTTCTTGTGATGTATTTATTTGGCAGACCAGAAGCTTTGTATGCACCTATAAATAAGAAACCTACCTCCACAGCCCATCCAGTTGGAGAAGGTGAGCTTTTGGCAATCATAAATTAGATGGGAGTCATTTTAGTGACTGACTCATTATTTGACTTCACATTGTTATTCTCCCTGGTTCTGTACCCTTAGTATTAAAGTGAGGTTAGGAAAGCATGCTTTAATTATTCACATTATGAAAATACAGAGAAAACATGGCTTGGCACTTTTAGGAATACAGTGCTAAAAAATGTCAGCATATATACAAGATTATAAATAAGTAGTGTTATGATGATGGACTGTAGATTTTTAGGAGGTAAGAAAATTTCAGTACATGTACTTGTCTGCAAACTGCATTTCAATTATATAGTGTGCCATATAAATCATTAGTTAAGATTTGAAATTATGGTACTCTATAAATACTGCAAAGAATTTTTTTGGATAGCCTTCTGAGTTGTTCAGTTAATAAATTATTTTGATTTTGTTAATGTGAAAAATGAAAGATAATCTACCCTAATTTCAGACAATATTTCTGTTTAATAGTTACATAGATTTATAATTGGAATGTATATATCTGTTACAAAGTTGAAGAGTTGAAGTATGTTCCATCATTCCATGTTTTGCTAAAAAAAAAATCAGATTAATGACAAATTAATTTATTCAGTATCTACAAGATTCTGTGTTGGTGCCTAAAAGATACAAGAATAAGACATAATCTCTAAACTGCTCACAACAGAATGGAGAGGGTGACCCTACAGCAGTGATGGTGAACATTTTAGGCTTTCAGTGATATCAGCCTGCTACGGCGTGTGTGCGGTAGGTTCACCACTGGCCTGTAGTTATGATACATTTCTATAATTAGTGAACAAAAACAACTTAGATCTGAGTAGGAGCTGTGGATCCCCAGAGGTAGCAGTGTTGCATCATCATCAGCAATGAGTAGGACTTTGCATGGTTACAGAAGAGAAAAGGTTTCTGGACACAGGGAAGGGGCTGATCTGTGGCCATGAAGTGGAGGGAACTGAGGTCTGCAGCGATGGATGCGGCCATCGTGGGTGTTCTATGGAATGGGGGCTGTGAACGGAACCTAGGAAATAGGAGCATTTTGGAAATGACTTTACTTATTGCAATTTATATAAACTTTATAATTACTTTTAGTTTTGTTAAATCTGCTAAATTGAGTAAATACTGGGAACCTGAATGGTAAATAGGCTGTAGATTGTGTTTCTGATCATCTCTAGTTTATGATCAATTACATGTTGGCAAATACAAGTAAAACTAGAAGAGAAAGTAAAAGGCATCTGAAACCCAGAAATAACTGTTTCTTCTAAGTAGTAATAATCACAGGAACAAAAACCAAAGCCAAGATAGAAACATATGCATTTTCCTGTAGGTCATCATTAACACATATTTATTAAGCATCTACTTGGAGCCAAGCACTGTGCTGGGATCTGGGACATTGTACTGGAAATTGGTTTCTAGTGCTACTGTTGCCTAGATATAACTATGTAAATAACAGAATTAAAGAACAGAGAATTTAACAGCTTAAAATACATTTTATACTAGGTTAAAATTTTTTTCTTATCTTGACTTCGTTATCTTTGGAGTGACTTAACCTCATTAAGCCTTAATTTCATTATCTGTAAAATACTAATATTTGTTTGTAGTTTTAACATCGTGATTAAAAAATAATGATGGTGGGCCGGTGATACAGCTCAGCAGCATAAGCGCCTGCCTGGCAAGCGCAAGGTCCTGAGTTCGACTCCCAGTACCCTATAAAAAAAAAATGATGGCTGGTGAGATGGCTCAGCGGCTTAAGCGCCTGCCCGGCAAGCGCAAGGGCCCGAGTTCGACTCCCGGAACCCACATACGAAAAAGGGGCCGGTGATATCACTCAGTGGCACGGGCGCCTGCTGGCACACGAGGTCCTGAGGTCGACCCCCGGTACCCACAAAAAAAAAAAAAAAAAAGATGATGATGATGGTAACAAAGAAAGAAGAAAGAAGCCCCTTGATAAAGCTTTATGTTAAAGCAACCTTTTTCTAAGCAATTATTGAATAATAAATGCTTTCATTCCTATTTCTACCTTCAGATCTTTTTGTTTTATTTTGATTTTTGAGACAGGTTCTCACTGTGTATTCTAGGCTGGCCTTGAACTGGTGATCCTTCTGCCTTAGCCTCCCTAGTATACATATATAAGCTCTTCTAGATTAACCCCTATGAACTAGGGGTTACAGATGTGCACCACCAAGCAGGGCCCTTCAGATCTTTTTCTTTCTTTTTGGCGGTGGTGGTGGTGGTACTAGGGACTGAACCCAGTGCCTCTGCACTGAGCAACATCCCAGCCCTTTTTCTGTTTCATTATTTTTTGTTTTGAGACAGGGTCTCACAAAGTCACTAAGTTGCTGGGGCTGGGTTTGAGTTTGCGATCCTCTTGCCTCAAGTCCCAGAGTGCTGGGATTATAGCCATGAGCCACCACACCCCACTCAGCTCTTCTTATACTGGAGGGACCAGGTCTCTTATGGTAAACATATATAAAATCATCTAGATTAACCTAATTTCTTTTTTACTTCTGTAATCTTCCAATAAACATCCACTTCTTTTGCTTTGTTCCCTACAGAATATATTGCACTTTATCCATATTCAAGTGTAGAACCAGGAGATTTGACTTTCGCTGAAGGTGAAGAAATATTGGTGACACAGAAAGATGGAGAATGGTGGACAGGAAGTATTGAAGATAGAACTGGAATTTTTCCATCAAACTATGTCAAACCAAAAGATCAAGAGGTAGAGTTATTTCGGTATTAAAAACAAAGTCATTCTTTTCTTATCGTTCAGGGTTCATACTTAAAACAGAGATTGTATGTGTGGTTTTGGTCAGCTTACTTTGGTTACAAGAAAGGCACTCAAGGGAACTCTAATGCCATAGATTTTATTCCAGGGTTCCAGTTAGGAGATGAGGGGAAGGGAATTTATGAAATTCTAGGAGCAAGAGTCAGAGGTAGGGTTGAGTCTCATGGTAACCAGAACCAAGGAGAGGTTCTGGATTCATTGCTTTTAGCCCCTCTAGGGCCATTTAGGAGTCCGTAAATCTGTACTTCAAGGCACTAACATAATGTGACTCGTGCTGCACTCTGAAGTTCCTGCTGCTTTTAATTCTGTCACCAGTATGGTGTAAAGCAGTTCTCATACTTTCTGCATTCTTAAAAATTACTGGGCTGGGCATGGTGGTTCACGCTTGTAATCCCAGCATTTGGGAGGCCAAGGCAGGAAGATTGCCATGAGTTTGAGGCCAGCCTGAACTACATAGCAAGACCCTGTCTCAAAAAAAAAAAAATTGAGAACCACCCCAAAGGGTTTTTTAAAGTATATATCTAGTTATAGATGATATTTAGTGATATTTACCATATTAGAAATTAGAATAAAAGTGGCATTGCTTTATATTTCTGCATATCTCTTTAATGTCTGGCTTAATTGAAGATAGCAAGATTCTCAGATCTCTTTCTATATTCAGTCTGTTATTACATATTATATAAGGAAAATTCTACCTGATACAGACATGGAAGAAAATGGAGACATATTTTAATAATTCCAGATATCTGTGGATATTCTTTGATTCTGCTATACCAGATCTTTTTTTTTTTTTTTTTTTTTTGTGGGTACCGGGGAGTCGACCACAGGACCTCGCGCGCCAGAAGGCGCCCGTGCCGCTGAGCGATATCACCGGCCCCTTTTTCGTATGTGGGTTCTGGGAGTCGAACTCGGGCCCTAGCGCTTGTTGGGCAGGTGCTTAAGCCGCTGAGCCATCTCACCGGCCCCTATACCAGATCTTGACAAGTGCTAACTTACTGTAGGCTAGCTACAACATGGAATCTGAGCTGTATCAGTAAATATTGCTCACTTTACATTAAAATTTGTTAGTCTGTTTTGCACATTGAATGGATCTTTTACCCATGTGAAATGCAACAACATTCACTGTTCATTTGGAAAATACTGAATCACTGAATTGTGTAGAGGTTCTCTGTATTGACACACTTAATTAAATGATGTCAAGAAATCACACTGATTAATATCACCACTCATCAGAAAAGTCTGGAGAGCTGTCACATTCACAGTGGTAGATACAAGTTTTCCAAGACTTTTATTTTCTTACGAAAGTTTGTATTCTATTATTGGCAATAAGTTGTGCCAACTATTTTCCTTGAAGTGAAGGGTTTAGTTCATTTCATTTTTGAGAAAATAACTGCTAAATTGCAAGTCTAAATAATTACCTGTCAGTTTTTTGAAGTAAAAATGTTCCATGGAAACAGCTTAGCTCACAATTTATTCACACAAGTCCTTTTCCTTGAGACAGTCATTGTACTTTCTATGCAGCAGAAATGTTTGTTTGTTTGTTTGTTTGTTTGTTTTTTGAGACAGGATCTCACTGTATAGTTCATGCTGACCTTGAACTCACTATGTAGCCCAGGCTGGCCTTGTACTTGTGGAGATCCTCTTGCCTCAGCTTCCCAAGGGCTGCAATTACAGGCATGCCTGGCTGCAGCAGAAATGTTTTAGGCACATTTCTGTTTAGTCACACAAAATTATTAAAGATGTGTACTCAAGGATTTAAGATTTAATAAAATTTCCAGTACCTTATCAAGGACATCCTTAAATGAAACAGGCTTTTTTTGCTGTGAGTACATGGTACTGAAGAATACTATGACTCATAGTGTAATTTGGTGCCACTGCCTTGATACATGCTAAGGCACCAGCAGGGCTTGTTTGTTTGTTTGTTTGTTTGAGACAGGGTCCTGTATGTAGTTCAGGCTGGCCTTGAACTCCCTGTGTAGCCCAGGCTAGCCTGGAATTCATGGTGATGCTCCTGCCTCCCTGAGTGCTGGGATTGCAGGTGTTCACCAGCCCACTCAGCCCAGCACTAGCAGTTTTACTCACTGCTGTAAATATCAACACAGTGAAAGTGAACACTGCCTTAGTATTGTCGTGAAAATTATTTTCATCCCGCACACTCTTGGGAGGGGCCCAGGGAGGACTTCTGGGGATGTATCAACCACGTGCTGAGAGCCATTAGTGCAGTGCACAAGCAGCTGGGTTGATGCCTGGCTGTACCGCTGAGAGGCCAGGTGACCTTAGGCAAGTCACTTCACCTTCCTGTGCCTCAGTTTTCTTTTCTGTAAACTAAGGGTGATCATAATTACTTAATAGTGCTATTCTAAAAATTAAACAGGTAAATATGTGTAGCCTTTAGACTAGTGCCTGTTACATAGTACTCAAAAAATGTTAACTTTAGGGTCCCGGCAACTCTGCTTAATACTTTCACTCCACCTGTGTACACTAACAGAAAAAAAATTCTTCATAATAACCCCTTTCCTTTTTTGAGTAAATGCCTAAAAAATAGGAAATATGATTGGTCTTACTTATATTTTAAAAACAACAGAAGTTTTAGTTGCTACCCGTGGTATGAATATTTTTGTTCTTAAATCAGATGGTAAAAAATAAAAACTGCCTACTGCTCCGCCAGAGCTATAGATGAGTCAGGATTTTTAGAAAAAGCAGGAGCAAGGCTCACTGCCTCACATACCCTGGACACGTACATGGTAGGGAGTGGGCGTTGATGCTGACCTTGTAGATGAATGGAGTGCATTTGACCTAGATGGTCGTGTTGGATAGTTCGAGGAAATGTAGAAAATGAGCTTATCCTGTTGAGTCAGTGGATGACAGCATCACCTACTTGTCTATAAATATTCCATTAACTGACCAAACTTCCTGTTAAGTGTTGGATTTTTCACTTATTTAGTTAATGTTAAGGTTCATTGTCATTTTGATACTCATTTAAAGAAACCCTGGGGATTAGAATTCTTTCATTTCTAGTAGGCTCAGTACTTTCACATTTGGATTATAGGAAATGATAAAAACAATGTCTTTTCCTTGTAGACTTTGGGGAGTGCTAGCAAATCTGGAACATCAAACAAAAAGCCTGGTATGTATAATAATGAGTTTGAAAAATGATTCAGGTGTTTGCTCTGTCCATAGTCTTGAATTCACAGTTGTGTTTTTCTTTTCAGAAATAGCTCAAGTTACTTCAGCGTATATTGCTTCTGGTGCTGAACAACTTAGCCTTGCACCAGGACAGTTAATATTAATTCTAAAGAAAAATGCAAGTGGGTGGTGGCAAGGGGAATTACAGGTAATATTCTTTAACATCTATCATTTTTATTATAAAAATAACATATGCTCATAAAAATGAAATCAATTTAAAATTTTCTGTCATCCCTATGTGTAATTATACCACTTAGAGGTAATCAATATTAACATTTCAGTGTTTTGGGTTTCCCTCTAGTCTTTTGCCTATTTATTTTTAGCACAGCTTAGTCGAGTAGTAACATTTTAAAGAGTAATTTTCCCTTCAGACGTAATCACTTTCCAGTAATAATTGCTTAACAAACTGCAGGTCGTCTTACAGGAAGCATAGTGCCATCTGCCTGGGACAGCCCCGGGCTGTGGTGTACTCTTGTAGGAGAAAGACCCGATCAACTCTGTGTACTGAGGAAGTACAGTGGTGCCTTGGTTCGCGAACTTAATTTGTTCTACGATTTTGGAAAAGATGGCCATGTTTGTGTTTATGTGAGAAAGATTGCCGCAGTCACATTTGTCATCGATGCTGTTTCCAAACAAAAACAAAATTTTGCCAGCCACTTCTGTTTGCGAACCAAATTGTTTACAGACAAACATTTGTGAACCAAGATGCCACTGTACCACCCATTAAACCATTCCCCGAGGAAGCATAGTGCAGACATAGAAGAGGCTGGTTTTTTCTTAAAATGTTGACAGATGGCTATTGTGTATATTTTGATAAAGGGAAGAGCATTGTTTTCTCCTTCTAAAATTTTCTTAGTGGTTAAAACTTAGCACTTTAAGGTTGAAAGATTATGAGAGATATAATAGCTGTATTTTTATATAAAATTAATAATAATTATAATACAGAAGATAAACATAGCTTCATTCTTGAGAATCAGAGCCTTAGGATTCCCAAAAATTGCCAAGGGTTCAAATTCAGTATCTTCTTGAAGAATCCCCTAGATTTCTACCTTCTTATTTCCTCTGAAGATGGACCCACCTAACTGGAAAACATAGCTCTTCACAAAATTTAAGTCTTCTCAATTATTAAAGTCTTCTCAAAGTTTCATAAGACATTTGCAGTGAGCTGCACCATTTTTTTTTTAATGTGGGTACCAGGGGTCGAACTCAGGACCTCGCTTGCCAGCAGGCGCTTGTGCTGCTGAGCAATATCACCAGCCCTTTTTTTCCTTTATGTGGGTACCGGGAGTCAAACTCAGAACCTCGCACTTGCCAGGCAGGCGCTTATGCCGCTGAGCCGTATCACAAGCCCGAGCTGCACCATTTTAAGTGTTCACTTGAACTTATTACAACTTTATAGAAGTCTCATAGATTATAAATATTATTTGTGTGAAATATTCAGAGAACTCTGAGGCTGAACAACCTCCAAGTAGACTTCTGCAGATAGCATTTCCAGCAGCACTTCGGGATACGACTGTAGTGAGCCTTCCCAGTTGTTTCATGTTGAGCAAGATCCCCAGATAGACTAAGAAACTTCCATCAGCAAATCCCAGGGATTTAGAGCTTACCTCCTCACAGCCAAGTGTTTGGATATGGTCAAACCCTTTATTATAAGGCCAAGAGTTTCGTTTTGTTTTGTTTTTTCAGGTTATGTCCCAGTGATCACTTTTATCTTATCTTTGGATTATGTATCCCTTTTGCTAATTTTATAGGCCAGAGGAAGAAAACGACAGAAGGGATGGTTCCCTGCCAGCCATGTTAAACTTCTGGGTCCAAGCAGTGAAAGAGCCACACCTGCCTTTCATGCTGGTATGAAAGTGGGTTAACTTGTATTTCATGGAGAACTTTGCTAGAATTCAGCACCTTCTTAAATCATCTTTGAAAAATAGGAGAAATTTGTCTTTTCCTTACTGCTGCTTTAAAAGTGACACGCCACTGAGAAATGCCCTCTGAAACTTCTGTGTAACCAGCTGCTCGTGGATACTCGAACTTCTTCCCTCTTTGAAATGTTCCAGGGCCGGTGAGATGGCTCAGCGGCATAAGCGCCTGCCTTGCAAGCGCGAGGGCCCGAGTTCGACTCCCGGATCCCACATACGAAAAAGGGGCCGGTGATATCGCTCAGCGGCACGGGTGCCTGTTGGCGCGCGAGGTCCTGAGGTCGACCCCCCGGTACCCACCAAAAATAAATAAATAAATAAATGAAATGTTCCAACATGGAAAGGAAAGCATTGCAGTTGGATTTTTAACTGGAGTGGTTAGTTCTTGGTTTTGTAAGGCAAGGAATGAGGGAATGAGGGTGGGAAAAAGAACAGTTCAAGAAAAACTTTACTCTAATATTTAATATTAAAGTAGTTTAAATCCTAGGGATAGTTTTGGTCCCTAAAGGAATAATTTATTCTTTTGTTCTTTTTGATAGTGTGTCAGGTGATTGCTATGTATGACTATGTAGCAAATAATGAGGATGAGCTCAATTTCTCCAAGGGACAATTTATTAATGTTATGAACAAAGACGACCCTGACTGGTGGCAAGGAGAAATCAATGGGATGACTGGTCTTTTTCCTTCAAACTACGTGAAGATGACGACAGACTCAGATCCAAGTCAACAGTGTGAGTAATATCGGTTATTTACTTTTCATCTGGTATGAAAACTTCAATATGCAGTATAACATTTATTACTGTTCTGGATCAGATCTTGAACTCAGCACAGACAGCAAATGTAGATTAATGTTTACAGTAGGACAAAACACAAGGAAACATTTTACAACATCAAAAGTGATGCTGCTTTATTTTAAACTTTTTTTGCTAGCTTCCAATCTTAATATGAGATTATATCTGAAACGTGTAATTGCTCTCAGGGGTCCTTTGGTGTAGTAGCCATCTATACTGCAACTGCCCTTCACCACCAACCTTTTCCACCAGTGTTCTTTTTAGCTTAATAAAAAATAACTAGTGCTATCATTGCCCTATTCACCTATTCAGAATTATCCTTTAGTATTCAGATGCCATTAATTTTATAACCTCCTCATTTATTTCCCTCATGCTTATACATAATCATCCAATTTGGAAGGAAAATAACCTGTTTAAACGTATGTGAAACCCTCAGTAAGTGATTCTTTAGATAGCTGCCTCATGCCACAAAAAGATATATAAACCAAGGTCTCATTATTTTCAAAACGGTGGTCCAAATCTGAAAGTGTTATCTGTTGGTAATTACCTAAGAAGAAATAGTACTTATAAATAATAATTAGCTTTATAAAATACCACTTTTTTTCATCTTTTTTATTTTTAATTTTGTTTATGAAATAGGTCATGATTTATATTTTTATCACTCTAGTGAAATTTCGAAAAGGTTGAGCCTTTCATTTTAATTTAGTTGCTGAGAACATACAAATGTAACTCAGTCAAAACAGATACATTTATGATTCAGTGCCAGGACTATGAAGTTATTTTATACCATGTCTGTAATTTTATACCTTATTTTCACCTTAGAGCTTGAAAGGTAGTTCTGGGGGAGGACTTTCCTTAGAACTAAATTTTCCAGTGTGGAGGTAGGGGCAGTTCAGTTTTTATAGTTTGAATATTCTCAAAAATGGTTCAGGGTTTCAAAAGAAATGGTGAAGGAATGATAACAACTTGAATTGGCTAATGAATGACCGTTTTTCATTTCTGCTGATGGTTTTGCAGTTTGCAGTGATCAGTCAGAAGTCAGTTTAGAATTATCTGCAGCACCTTTCTGGGAGCTGAGAGGAAAAGATGTTTTTTCAGACCTCCTGTATTTGGAAAATCTTTGGCCTGTGATCCCAGATGGCATTCCATTGTATCAGTGCATTTTTGTTTCTATAGAATCTATACCCTGAAGTGATGGTTTTTAAAATATTTTGTTACTCTCTTAGTGACAACCTCCTAGGAAAGTAACCTTCCCACGAAATTGAGTGACAACTTCTCATTCTTAAAAGAATCAACATAGTAGGTTGTCAATAAATGTTTGATACAGAAAATTGATTGACATGCATTAGTTATCAGAGGACACACTTGTCATACAAATTACTTTCGGCCAGAGAATTCCTTGTTTGCTGTTCTAACATGGGTAGAACTGGCAGACTCACTGCCTGTTGACGAGGGCCCCATCTAAGCACTGCAGTGAGGAAGTCTACACCATCCAACACAGGGGCTACTAGCCACATGGAGCTTTGGAGCATTTAGAATGGGGCTGACAGAACTCAAACTAAATTTTAATTTAGTTAATTGAAAGCAAAATAGCTACTTGTGACTGATAGCTACTATACTGGACAGCACAAGTCTAGAAAAGAGACAGTTTTAAGCCCTGCCTGAAGTAAAACAAGGAAATAGCAATATTAAAGCAAATGAGAAAAAGAAAAGTTGCCCTGCAATCACGTCTGACCTACACAATCATTTTAAAGGAGCAAAAGTCCCATGTGCTTTGGATTTTAATTTTTACGGTGTTTTGGGGTTTTATGTTAACATTCATTGTACTGTTCAGTTAGATTTGTAAGTTTGTTCTGTCAGTGACTTAAGCATTGGAAGTATGAACATGAAGAGACTGTCCTTGCTCTGAAGTAGTTTCAGAGTTTAGTGGGAAACACATATTCAGATAAACTATTGCTTTAATAAATATTTATACAAATATGTAATGGGAAATTATTCCCTAAAACTATGTGGGGAAAGAAGGCATGTTGCAGTGGGAGATGTCATAATGGGTTTTTGAGCTGGAAGACGAGGAATAAATCGTGACAGTTTGCCAGAAAGACAGATGGGGATGGGAGTACGTACCAGTTATTTCCTTGATCATTTCATATATTGAGACCTGGGAAAATAGAACGTTCAAGGGATTAGTTCAAAACAGAAATAATTTCAAAGTTCTCTTTGTTATAAAATTATTACCAGTAACTTAACTATGTACCTTATGTATGGCTGATGTATTTTTTTTTTAGTTTGATCATCTCTGAAAACTAAATATTGTTTTGCCTGAGTGGCTAAAGGTTTATTATCCATCCCAGACTAAAAGAGTTCTCAATTGTATAATTCTTAGGAAAATTCCTAAATAGGTTCCTCTGAGAAAGTTTATTATTCCTGAGAAACAACTATTTACATAACCATTTACGTCACTTAGGTGACCAAGGAGTACCAATTTTGCTTACTTGAAATAATTATTTATTAGAAATTGAATAATCCCAGTTCTTTTTCAGACATGTAGAATAGAGCTAATTGTATTGGTAGCTATTAAAATCACTCACATTAAGTTTATATAAGCCTATAATTTTAATAGGATATGGTTCACAAAATGCTTAATCCTTAAAGTCAGGAATTGACATGGGATCTTTATTATACCTACCTAGATTTTTACAAATGAATCGTCTGTCTATAGTCTTTGTATGAGCCGTGAAGAGCTGGTTACCTACAGATTACTATTTGTGTTTCCCTGGGGCTTATGAGTATTTCTTCCATTTTATTATGTGACTAGAACATTTTTAAAGGTTGAGAGTCTTAGTAATTTGAATTTGTTGAGTTGATGTTGCATGTTATTATAAATCAGATTTTCCTCACCCACCTAATTTATGTTATGTTCATTTTATTCCTCGTTTTTCTTTTTTTAGGACCCAATGTTGTCTTCCAGTTGTGAAAGCACCCCAGAGACCCACTATCCAAGTTTGACTCTAGCCTGGAGGCAGGGCAGGCAGCCCTGATCAAATATCTCCTACACAATTCAGTTACTTCGATTGAATGTTAGAGCCACTTGTGATTATTTCTTTGTGTTTCTAATTTACAGTTAAATTTCATTTGTAACAAGTTCAAGGATAGTGGGTCTTTGTGTGGCTTTCCCTTCTGTTCACTCTGGCATCCTTTAGCATTTTTCTTCTTTTTTAATTTGGTAATTGTAGGTCATTAGCATGCATATTGAGTTTGCCTTTACATGGTGGGAGTTCAAACACACAAAGACCCACTATTTGCACAAACTGTTCTCTCTGGTTCTGAATGGGCTGCTGTGCTTTTCTAATGTTATTGCAACATGTATATTCATTACAGAGTTAAGATGAAGTTTGCTTATGTTCTGCTATTCTGTTTGATCTAACCCTAATCACAGTGAGCTCTTAATTGGCTCAAGCTGCGATTTGCCCTCAAGTACGCGCTGTTTTCTCTGTTAGTTTCTAACATGCCACTATGAGTACCAATATTTAGATTTGTTTAAATGCCAAGAACTGGAAATAACCTTTTCTCTATTTTCTGTGTAATCAGAGTGGAGCAATAACATTTGTAGGGCACTTTTCTTTTCTTGTGGTGGAGGAAAGTGGCCTACTGTGGCAGGTGTGTGCAGAATGGGATGTGTTAAGCCTGTTTAAATTGCCCAAGAATGAGTGCTGTACTTCGGAAGTTCCTTTAGGATCTTCATGTGCTCTGGGCTAATGAAGATTCTGCATCATGTGCTGTAGCACATGGTGTTACTTCTTTATTGATAAACTGAAGATACTATTCTTCAGAAATGAAAGGTGTGCATGGCATCAACTGCCAGATATGTACCCTTCCCTAGCTGAGACAGAGCACTTATATCTATATACTAAATTCAGAATTCATGTTATATATTTTATTTAGGTGACTACATGTCCCAGTACACAAAGGGACACTGGTTGGCATTCTCAGTGTCTTTAGTGAAGATCATAAGGACTGCGTGAGGAGTTTTTAAGTGCCCCTGAAGCAGGCAACAGGCTTTAGCTAAGAAGGACTCAGGAGTGAAGGCAGGATGCCCGTAGCCTGCATTCCTCCATGTCCCTGCAGCTTCCTTGCGTCCAGGAGATTGAGTTTACTTTCCTAGTTCCTGGCTGATCTCTGCTCTTCAACCACATTGGCTACTTGTACATAGGATTTTCTTTTTCCTGAATGGAGAACACTTTAGAAATAACAGAAATTGTTATAAACTAATATATATATGAGAGTACTTAGCTGAGACAAAAGGGAGTTTTAATAGACAGTATTAAACTATATTTGAAAATCAGTGAGTTTATGCAACTTAAAATGTTTACAAACTACATTGCAATCTACTGTTTGTGATTAAGTATTATCAGGAAAAGTACATACAATCAGAGTCTTATTTCTTCACATAGTTCTTTAAAAAAATATATGTTTTTATATCTCAGTATAAGTTAGAGGAATATTTTGTGCAATATTTATGTTAATGTGTCTATACATTATGAATGGATTAGTTTAGTCCTACATTGCTTAAATCATAACTTTATAAAAGTTGAGAAAAATTAGCAATTTAGTTAAAATTTCACCAAGTTCAAGATCTGTGTTCCAAAATACTTTACATTATTGGGTATAGGGAGATATGTATGTGCGCTCCTGGGGGTGGGGATTTCTGGTTATCAGACACCTCCTTTTACAGCATTTGGATTGCCATTGTACTTTTATAAATAGGACAGTAACAGGAAAGCAATAATATCCTTTTACAGGTGGATGACAGATTTGCCTGCAGTCACTAAAAGAGACTACAGACATTGAGTCCTTGTGAATTCAAGTGACTTTTCCAAATCCTATGATTTATCTCCTGAACTTTCTGCTTTTGCACTCCTGTAATTGAGTTCAATTTAAGGGCAATTACTTTAAGTACTGAGGTTAGAAATCAGACCACTGTTAATTAACTACATCATTTGGTATAACATTTTTTCCTTATACATTTGAATTTAGGCTTTCCTAATACACTATAAATCATTTTAAAGATATTTTTGTAGCTCAAGTCACTTCACTTTAACATTGATAAATATGGATTATTAGGAATGACATTCACGTTGAGCTTAGCACCTATAATCAATCTGAAAGTCATGTGTTCATCAGGTACCTGTGAATTAATCACATGCTGGCCCAATATTTAAGCTGAATGTCAGTCTGGAAAATAAACTTAACTGTATCAACTGAAATACAACTCTTTGTGTAGGTATTTTGCCACCTATTTAAGAGAAAGCTAAAAGAAAAGATGTATGACATGTGCTGTTAACTTGAGTCCTTCAGAAGTGCATGAAATCCTTTGCAGTACCTCATCCAGCTATGTATTTGTTCTCTTCCTCATTCAGTACAAGGTAGCTTTCAGTTCACTTAGAAGAAAAGAGTTTATTAGAAACAGACTGTTGAAGTGGGAATACATCTAAATAAATTTGAACACCATAGGAAGAATAAAAATACGTGTTTAAGGATTGTAATATGCGATAATCATTTTTTTCACACGATTAGACTTGATGGGTTTTTGAGTGATGAAGAAAACCAGCTCTAAAACCAAAGCTGATTTTTTAAGAAAATTTAAATCAACCCTATCCATTGTATAATTTCTCTAAAACCTTAACTTAAAAAGTAATTTTGTGGCCAGGCATGGTGGCGCACACCTGTAATCCCAGCACTTGGGAGGCTGACACAGGAGGATTGCTGCAAGTTCGAGTCCAGCCTGGGCTACAAAGTGAGTTCAAGGCCAGCCTGAACTACATAATGAAACCCTGTCTCAAAAAGACCAAAATAAATAAATAAATAAATAAATAAAAGTAATTTTGAAGTAAAACTACCTAAAATGCAATTGCTACTTTAATGTCATAATACTAGTAGTTTAGACGAAAGAAACTGGTATTGGGGGTAGAGAAAGAAATGCCAAGTCCAGTCCAAAGCTTAATTGCCAAGTTTTCTTAGAATGAAGTTTACCAAGTTATAAATTCTTGTAAATAAAATCTATAATGGAAATATTGAAAGACTTTTGCCTAAAGTGGCACTATTGGATGCTGCTGTGATGCTGCTGTAATGTAATAAATTATTGAATTGTTGCAAAGTGCTGTTTTTGCCTTAAATTTTTATTTTGTGTGTCTTGAAAACTATAATATTAAAGGTATTGAGATTGTGCAAATGCTGGGCACGCTTGGCATGAGATAATCTGTTTTTATTTTTACAAAATTGTGATAAAACTATGCAAGTGTGTTTATTAAAAGGACACAAACTACATTACTTGTATTGTGTATTTCTTTTGAAGCATCCTTTAAAAGTTGTTTTTAAGTGTTATATGTAGTTGTGATTAAATGTCTTTGGAATTTCTTTTTTTCTTAATACAATCTTTGGGTATAGGACAGCAAGTTTTTTACATCACGGGAAAAATTTTTAAGTGGTTAAGATTGAGACAATTTGATCTGATATAATCATATATCTCAAAAGCAAAAGAAATTTTGATTTTCATAGGCTGTTGGTCACGAAAGTAAAGGAAAATATAATAAAAGGATAATAATAGACAGATGTTACTTATACTTTTTACTACAACATTTTTCTAAAGATTGGAAAGAACTTGCAGATTAATGTGGAGGAAGACTTTGTATACAAAATAGGAATCTATGTGAACAACCTGCAGTGGATGCATGGAGGACCAGAGTCAAACAGAATGGTAAACTGCATAATCAAGTTGGTTTTAAAGGCCCTTGGGTGAAAAGAAAATTTGCTTCAAAATCTAACCCATCCTCACCTAGCCTGAACAACCTCTTTCCCAAGAGCTTTTCCTCCTCTCTGGAAAGTTACCTGGGTAGCCTGCACTGAGGGGATTCGGGTCCTGGGTATACAGAAATGATTGTGAGGGATCCTAGCCTTCAGGGTGCACAGCTCTGAGAGGACTCAGGCCTGTGAGCTGACGCTGATAAAGCAGTGTAATTAGCACAGGGCTAGATGCCTACTGGGCACCAAGGTAGTGCAAAGAGGAATACCTGATTTAACACAGATTGGCAAGGCAAAGACTCCCTGGTGGTGGACGAAGCCACTACCAGATCCCTGTGCTAAGTGTCAGTAAGCCAGGTTTGAGGATGGCATGGTGGAGAATATACAAGAACAAGAAGCAGCAAGGAGGGAGGGGAAAGTATGATTGTAAGCAGTCCCGAATTCTACAGTGGAAGCCCAAAGCCAGAAGTAGTGAAAGTTGAGGTTTGAGAGACACACCATGGGTTAAATCGGAGATTCTCAAGCTTCCCAGGGAAAAAAATACTGTTATCTCTGTCCCTATTTAAATGGCCTGGGAGTAAGCATTTTTCAGAGCTCCCTAGGTGGGTCTGAAAGGCAGCCATGGCAAAGAAAAAGCAATGAAACAGTTCTGAGAGAAAATTGCCAGTAGCTGGGGATTGATAGGATGTGAGAGAAGGTAGAAGAGTGCTTTATTCCTGAGTTTATATCTTGGATGACAGGTAGGATAGTGGTGCCACCCACTGCTGTAAAGAGCAGAGTTGGAGCCAGGCATGGTGGCACATGCTTGTAATACCAGGACTCTAGAAGGCTGAGACGGGATTTTTTTTTTTTTCGTACCGGGAATCAAACTCAGGGCCTCGTACTTGCCAGGCAGGCTCTGTGCCGCTGAGCTACATTCCCCAGCCCAAGGAAGATCATAAATTCAAGCCTAACATCCAGCCAAGTATGGTGGTGCACACCTGTAATCCCAGCACTCAGGAACCTAAGGCAGGAGGATTGCCACAAGTTCGAGACCAGCCTGGGCTACATAGTGAGTTCAAGGCCAGCCTGAACTGTAGGCGAGACCCTGTGTCAACAAAATAAAAACCTAACTTCACTGACCTAGCAAGATCCTGTCTCAAAATTTAAAAAAGGGGTGGGGTGACTCAGTGTAAAAGCCCTGGGTTCAATCTCCAGTACTACAAATAATATCAGAGTTTGGGGGGGAGGATAATGTTGGTTCTTCCTACAAAGCACCTGTGGGACATCCAAATAGGATTGTCCCACAGGTAGTCAGGGTATAACCAAGACAAACATCAGACACGTCTCAGCTGGTGGAATGGTGCACCTATGTACTGGTAAGGTGTCGAACCACTGAAAGTAGATGAGGTTACTTGGAGTGAAGAGTAGACCTCTGAGATCAGCAGTTAAAAATTAGGTATTGGAAGGAACCCCTGAAGAAAGGAAACAGATTCTATAAAAAATAAAAACGCTGTGTTGGTGAAAAATGAAATTCTGCCTGTGTGACCACTGCTAGTACCAGGAAAAAGAGAAAAGGTGTTCCTTATTGAGGATTTATTAATTATGTACTTTTCTAACGTACTTGAATGTATTAACTAATTTATTTTCCTGCTTACAAATACAGAAATTAAAAAAGAGAGGTTGCCGGGCGTGGTGGTGTATGCCTATAATCCCAGGACTCAGGAGGCTGAGGCAGGAGGATCACTATGAGTTCGAGGCTAACCTGGGCTACATAGTTCAAGGCCAGCCTGAACTGCATAGTGAAACCCTGTCTCAAAAAAGACAAAAAACGGCCGGTGAGATAGCTCAGCGGCATAAGCGCCTGCCCAGCAAGCACAAGATCCTGAGTTCAACTCCCGGAACCCACATAAAAGGAAAAAAAGGGCCGGTGATATCGCTCAGCAGCACAAGCGCTTGCCCGGCAAGCGTGAGGTTCTGAGGTCGACTCCCGGTACCCACATTTAAAAAAAAAGAGAGATAAAAAATAAATAAATAAATAAAACAGGTTAAATAACTTGTCCAAGTTTACACAGCTAGTGACTGGCAGAGTTTGTTCAGTGGTCTGGTTTCTGAGCCCATGGCATTAGCTTCTACATTAATGTGCTAATATTGCCACCATTTGTATAATATTAAAGTTCTGGCAGTACAGTGATTGCTGGTAAGTGAAAAGAAAAATCAGACTGCACAGTGTTTATGTAAAAACTACGGGGAAGACTGAATGTAGTAAACAAAGACAAGAATACGTAACAGTATCCAGAAAGATAAAGCTAAACATAATAGCTTTATTGAGATATAATTCATATACCATGTGGTTCATCCATTTTTTTACATAGATTTTATTGTTACATTTTAGATATACAAAATGATCACGTTCATCATAGAGAATTTGTACCTGTACATGATATAACTTGTTTTTTTTCCCCATTCCCTTACCCTCCCTTCAACCCCTCCTCCATTTAAAATGTAGAATTCAATTGTTTTGATATCCACAGTTGTGCAGCCATCACCAGTCAAAATTATAGAACATTTTCATCACCTTAAAAAGAAACCCTGTGCCCATTATTACTCCCCATTTCCCTCTGTCCCCTGCCCAGCCCGCAGCACTAGGAAACCACTAATCTACTTTCTGTGTCCATACATTTGCCTGTCGTGGACATCCTGTGTCACAGAATCATAAAACAGGGTTTTATGATTGACTTGCTTCACTTAGCATAATCAAGTTTCATTCATTTTCTAGTGTTGGAACATCATTCCTTTTTATAGCCTAGTTAATACTTTATTGTGTGGATATATCTTGTGTTCCGTTCAATCATTAGATGGTGGACATTTGAGTTGTATCTACTTTGTAGCTATTAAGAGAAATGCTGCTAGGAATGTTTATTATAAGCTTTTGTGTGAACATATGTCTTCGTTTCTTTGGGGTGTATACCCAGAAGTGGAAATGGTGGGTATTTATATTTAGAACATGGGTGGTAACTGTATTTAAAACTTCTTTTTCCCATACTGGAGCTCCAAACCAGGGCCTTGTGTTTGGTAGGCAAGTGTAATACCAGTGAGCTACATCCTCTTTTTAAAATTTTATTTTGCAACAGTATCTCACTAAGTTGCCTAGGCTATACTTAAATCTTTGGTCCTCTCATCTCAGCCTCTTGAGTAGCAGGGATTACAGGCACTGCACCTTGGTGTATTTTTAACTTTTTGAGGAACTATCAGACTGTTTTCCAAAGTGGGCGTACCATTTTATATTCCCACCAGCGGTGTGTAAGTTACCTGTTTCTTCACATCCTCACCAACACTGCTGTTGTTTGACTTTTTATTATAACCCTGCCTGGGAATATAAAGTAGCATGTTTTGGTTTTTTCATTTTCCTGATGACTAATGATATTGAACATCATTCCATGTACTTCTTTGCCCTTCGTATATCTTTTTTGAAGCAATGGTTATTTTTTAATTGAATTTGTCTTCATAATCACTCTTTTAAGATCTTTTAAGAACAGTTTTAGGTTCACAGTAAATTTGAGAGGAAGGTGTAGAGATATCCTGATATGGTCTACCCCCACACATGCATAGCCTTTCCATTTTCCATATCCCCCACCAGAGGAGTACATTTGTTACAGCTGATGAACCTCCACTGATGGGTCATTAACACCCAGAGTCTGTGGTTTACCTGAGGGTTCACTCTTGGTGTATCTACTCTTTGAGTTTTGACACATGTGTGATGACATGTATCCACCATTATAATGTTACACGGAGTAACTGAAATGCCCTAAAAATTCTCTGACAGATCATCCCTCCCTTCCCCTCTGGCCCCTGATAACCACAGATATTTTTGCTGTCTCCATGGTTTTTGCCTTTTTTAGAATACTGCATGGTTGGAATCATATAGTATGTACCCTTTTCCAAT
Organism: Erethizon dorsatum; assembly: GCA_028451465.1. NCBI lineage: Eukaryota > Metazoa > Chordata > Mammalia > Rodentia > Erethizontidae > Erethizon > Erethizon dorsatum. Next base: position 70,858,456 of record CM051824.1, read on the forward strand.
TTGCTTGTTTTTTACTTAGTAATATGCATTTAAGTTTCCTCCATATTTTTATTGGTACATGTTTGCCGTACATAATGATTACATTCGTGTGGGGAGTTGGTACATGTACATAACACACTTAGTTCTTTTATATCCTCCATATGTTTTTCTGACGATAATTTTTTTTGGTGCTGAGTCATGTTCTGTTGTCTCTATGTACCACAATGCCCTCTCTGAAAGACACCTTAATTGCTTCCAAGTTGAAGCAGTGATGAATAAAGAAAGATGCTATAAATATCTGTGTGCAGGTTTTTGTGTAGACTTTTTCAGCTCTTTGGGGTAAATACTAAGGAGGGTGATTGCTGTATTGTACAGTATGCTTAGTTTTGTAATAGCCAAACTCTGTCCCAAAGTGGCTGTTTTGCACTCCCACCAGTGATGAATGAGAGTTCCTGTTGCTCCACATCCTTGCCAGCATTTGGTGACATCATACTATGGTTACTGGCTGTTCGGAGAAGTTTGTAGTGGTACCTTGCTCTAATGTGCATTTCCATCAAGATAACTGACGTACAGTGTTTTTCATACGTTTACTTGCCATGTGCATATCTTCTTTGGTAAGGTATCTGTGAAGGTCCTTGGCCTGTTTTTTAATCATGTTGTGTATACTTTGGATTACAATCATTTATCACGGTGTGTCTTTTGAAAACGCTTTCCCCTTGTCTGTCGCTTGTCTTCATTCTCTTGACCATGTCTTTCATAGAGCAGGTTTCAATTATAGTAAAGTCCAGCTTATCAATTTTTTTTTTTTTCTTTTCTTTTTTTTTTTTATGTGGGTATTGGGAGTCGACCTTAGGACCTCGCACTTGCCAAGCAGGCGCTTATGCCGCTGAGCCATCTCACCGGCCCCATCAATTCTTTTCTTCATAGATTTTTCCCCTTGGTGTCGTCTCATAAAAGTTATCACCAAATCCGAGGTCGTATAGATCTCATATGTTATCTTCTAGGAGTTTGTTTTGTGGCTCACATTTTGGCCTTGTGGCTAGGACTTAATTTTGTGTTGTAAGTCCATTTTAAATTTTCACAAAGGATATAGATCTGAGGTTTTTTCGTTTTCAATTTTAATTAATACACGTTTACAGTACATAACGATTACATTCATCATGGGAAGTTACTACGTGTATGTAATACATCTTAATTCTTTTTACGTCCTCTTCCCTCTCCTTCCCCGTCCCTTCTCCATCTCTTGGGGACTTTCCTATTTGGAAAGATCCATCTATCTACTAAAGCAGTGTTAGATTCATTTTCTGCGAGTGGGTGTCCACTCGTTCCAGCAGCACTTGATGAAGACTCTTTTCTCTGTTGTATGCCTTTGCTCCTTTGGTTTTTTTTGTGTGTGTGTGGTACCGGGGGTCGACCTCAGGACCTCGCGCACCAGCAGGTGCCCGTGCCGCTGAGCGATATCACTGGCCCTTTCTTCATATGTGCGTTCCGGGAGTTGAACTCGGGCCCTCGCGCTTGCCAGGCAGGTGCTTACGCCGCTGAGCCGTCTCACCGGCTGCTCCTTTGTCAGAGGTCCATTGGTTACATTTATGTGGGTCTATTTCTGGGCTTTCTATTCTGTTCCGCTGATTTCTTTGTCCTTTTGCCAGTACTACATTGTGGTTAGTGTAGCTTTATAGTAAATCTTGAGATTGAGTAGTGTTCTCCAACTTTTTTCTTTTTCAGTGTTATTTTGGGTCTGTTCCCTCTCTGTATAACAATAGAATCAGTTTTCTATACTTTTTTTTGTTTGTTTTCAATGCTGGGACTTGAATTTCAGTGCCTCGTGCACGCTAAGCAAGCTACACCAGCTAGAATCTGAGCTAGGTTTTGTCATTGTGTTTTGTTTGTTTTGTTTTGTTTTTTGATGCTGGGGATGAATCCAGGGCCTTCACACCAAACTCCATCCCCAACCCCCACACACACACCTTTTTTTGAAACAGGGTCTCACGAAGTAATTTGAGTTGCCCAGGCTGGGCTTGAACTTGGCATGCTCCTGCCTCAGCCTTCCAGAGTGCTGGCTTTATAGACATGCACCACCCACTCCTGGCTTTGAATCAGTTTTTGAATCAGTTTTTCAAACTTCATTTTATTTTACTTTATTTTATTTATTTATTTATTTATTTATTTATTTATATTTTTTTTATTTTTATTTTTTGTGGGTACCAGGGGTCAACCTCAGGACCTCGCGCGCCAGCAGGCGCCCATGCCGCTGAGCGATATCACCGGCCCTTTTTTCGTATGTGGGTTCCGGGAGTCGAACTCAGGCCCTCGCACTTGCCAGGCAGGCGCTTACGCCACTGAGCCATCTCACCGGCCCCTTATTTATTATTTTGTGTGTGTGTGTGTGGGTACCGGGGGTTGAACTCAGGACCTCGCACACCAGCAGGCGCCCGTGCCGCTGAGCAATATCACCAGCCCTTTTTTTTGTATGTGGGTACTGGGAGTCGAACTCAGCACCTCGCACTTGCCAGGCAGGTGCTTATGCCGCTGAGCTATCTCACCGGCCCCAAATTTCATTTTAAATAATAACATTATAAAGGATGTGTTTACGGGAGATATTTTAATGCTGTCATCAAAAGACAAAGATAACTTAGTCTTCCAAAGACAGTGATAAAATGAGTATACTGGGAAATATGATGAGAGAGTTTCTTTGAATCCTGCCCTCTGATTCCTGACTTCATCTGTATGATGAGGATAAGAATATCGCTGCTGGGGCTGGTGAGATGGCTCAGCGGTGTAAGCGCCTGCCTGGCAAGCGCGAGGGCCCGAGTTCGACCCCCGGAACCCACATACGAAGAAAGGGCCGGTGGTGTCACTCAGCGGCACGGGCGCCCACTGGCACACGAGGTCCTGAGGTCAACCCCCGGTACCCAAAAAAAAAAAAAAAAAAAGAATATCGCTGGGCATTGTGGCGCACACCTGTCATCGCAGCACTCTTGGAGGCTGAAAGGAGAATCGCAAATTTGAGCCCCGCCCAGACAAGTTAGCAAGACCCTATCTCGAAAAAGGGGGTGGGGAGAACTGGGGAGGTAACTCAATGCAAGGGCCCTGGGTTCAATCTCCAGTACCACACACAAAAAATAAGTAAATTAAAAAAATGTTTAAGCCTACATTGCAAATGGGACTTAAGACTTTTACGAAACACTAATTCACGGACACAATGGTACATGCGAGGAATGACAGCTAATAGGTAACAAACATCTGCAGTGTACCAAGCAGTGAGCTAAGTACTTGGGTTGTCTGGACAAATGAGTGAGAGATCAGAGCTCAGTCCACTGTGACTCCAGGGCTCTTCCAGCCACACTCCCAGCCCCACCCTGCCATCTGCTTCCCTTAACTGTGGGCCTCTGCAAAAGCAGGCAATCATCAGTTAATTCCAAGATAGAGGCGAGAAGAAGAAGAAAATGAATTATTTTTGAAAAATCTAGGCTGGCCAAGTTACAGTTGAAGGTCCTGGGAGGACCTGCCACTGAGAGGACCTGCCACTGAGATCCCCATGTCCCTAGTAGTTACCCATTGGCCGCCAGAAAACCAGAGTGCCGGAGAACCAGTGTGTCCTCAGCTCAACCACGTGGGGGCTGAGTCACCACTTGCTCATATAGTTGGAAATAGCTGTGTGTCATACCATTGGAAGATTAGAGGGGAAGTAGGCTGTTCAGTAATACCAGGAAAAAAACATGCATATGAAACTCTTGCCCCAGGATGCTACTGGGTAATTGGTGTAATGATAAAAAGTGGTGCTGTATAGGGAAATTAGCTATTAGGTTCTAAGTGTGTGTGTGACAGTAGAAGGGTGTATAGAAGGACCAGTTATGTCACACACACACACACACACAGAGGGGAGAAAAAGAGTTAAAGGAGACTGCTGACTTTCGCAGTGCTTTGGCTCTGGCATTCAGAATATTTATCCTGAGCCCTTTTTCCTGCAGAATTCGGTTCAGCAGAAGACCAGGTCAGGCTTACACACCTGTCTTCAGTAAGTGTAACGTAAGCACCATTTAATGCAGCATGTCCGTTGTGTTAAGACTCGAATTGAGATACTAGATTTAGAGATCGGTAGCTCTGAAGTCTATGGCAATTCACCACCAAGCTTCAGATTAGATTACATTTTAGAACAGCTATTTTTATTGCTAAGAATTAAAAGTTCTGTGTTGGGTAAACATGGAGAGACTGCAGTTCATGATATCTCTTATTCTAAACAACACATTAATTCCTTCTGCTGAGTTGGCCTTGTAGAGATGCCAGGCTAGAAAACTGTACAAATATTACCCAGAACTAACTGCTGTAGGATCCAAGGTCTGCAGTTTACCATTAGGATGTCTCTGCTGTCTTTTTTTTTATTTTTTTGTGGGTACTGGGGGTCGACCTCAGGACCTCGTGCGCCAGCAGGCGTCCGTGCCACTGAGCGATATCACCGGCCCTTTTTTCGTATGTGGGATCCGGGAGTGGAACTCAGGCCCTCACGCTTGCCAGGCAGGCGCTTACGCCGCTGAGCCATCTCACCGGACCTCTGCTGTCTTAAAAATAAAACCACTAAAATATTTCTTTTTCCACTTGTACTTACCAACAGAGTTGCTTTTAGAAGTTCTAGGATACTAGTGTTTTCTGATAGCTGAATATTTTGCCTTCTGATGGTCTGTAGCATTAAAATACAGTATGAGCTGGTGAGATGGCTCAGCGGCATAAGCGCTTGCCTGGCAGGCACAAGGTCCTAAGTTCGACTCCCAGTACCCACATTAAAAAAAAAAAATACAGTATGAACTTCTTCCCTTTTTAGTCTTTGAGCAACATTACACCTGATGACAGAACTTAACAGACTTCAAAAAGACACCTGAGAGATGGGAGTGTAGCTCAGTGGTAGAGCACTTTTCTAGCATGCCTGAGGCCCTGGATTCAATCCCCAGCACCTCAGGGAACCTGAGCCTGTAGCCCTGGCTACTCTGGAGGCAGGAGGATCCCTTGAGCCCAGGAGTTTGAGACAGCCTGGGCAACATAGCAAGACCCCATCTCAAAACAAAAAAAGACAAGAATTTAAAAATGTATTCAAGAATTATTTAAATTTCCAAAAAGAGAAATATCTGTGGCTTTGTGGTAGAAACATGCTACCTGGTACATTGTTTGTATTCAATAAATATTTGCCAATGAAATGACAGGCTGTTCTTTCACAAAATAAAATATCCCATAACTTTCTAGTGCCTGATAATATTGAATATAAAGGCAGCCTTCAGAAAATGCACGGAGTTTCATCTTCTAGTTTTACTGTTAAAATCTTATCTTTTCACTGAATTTAAACACAATGCAACTGAAAGCCACTGCGTGATACTCTGACTGCTTACTTTAGTGCATAGAGAATACCATTGAAGTGGATATTGCTCTCCTCAGAATGGGCAAGGACTTTTCTGGGACTTATAATCTGAACAAGCCCTTTCTGTATTAGTCAGCACAAATTGTCTTTTGTCCTTCATCTTTTGGAATCTTCCCAGATCTTTCTTTTCTCCTTTCCTAAGCTTCTCTTGTTTGCTTGTCCTTGCTTGCACTATAATTTAGAACAGCGGTTCCCAACTATGATGGTGAGACACAGAATTTTCATGGCTGTGATTCATATTTTGCCTTGCAATCTCTGCATCCTTCCACAGGGTGGGGTGGGGGTCTTGTGGACCAGCCCAATACTGATTATTCCTATGGGAACTCTGATCTGATAGTAGCCATGATCTCTCATTTTTCTTCTTTTTCCACTCTTGCTCCACAAGAACCGAGCAGGAAGTTTTCACCAATTTCTCTGACCACCTAATATTAATGTTTATCTTCATATCCTGTCCTGTAAATACTTGTTGAGGACCTACCGGGTGTCAAGCCTAAGGAATACAGCAGATCATAAAACAGAGAAAAACCTGCCCTCTGGAAGCTAGCAGTTGAGTAGTGTAAAACAAAACAAGCAAAATGAATGTGCAAAGGGTGTTAGTGCCATAGAAAAATGCAGGGAAGGGGGAGTGTTAGGCAGGAGGTAGGTTCGAGAGACTTCATTTTGAATAGGATACTCAGTTAAAGCTCCAAATGGCGATGTGGAAGCAAAGACAGGAAGGGTACAAAGGGTGTCTGGAGAGAGTCGTGTGGCTATCCAGAGGTGTGCTAGGCAGAGGGGACAGCAGATACAAAAGACCTATGAAAGGAGCAAGGAGCGTGCCTGTGATGCTCGAGGAGCAGTGTGGTGGCCAGCGCCACTGGAAGAGGCCAGAGCAGGAGGGCGAGAGGAGAACTCAGTAATCGAGGTGGGGGAGACCGTTCAGGCTCTGGGGGCTGGCTGTGCTGACTTTGGCTTTTGCTTAGGATGATAAAAACCCATTGGAGGATTTAATTAAAGGAGCGACACAATCTGATATGTTTTAACAGAATCCCTCTGGCTTGCTAGATTAAAGCTCAGGAAAGATACTAGAAGCAAGGAAGCCCATGAGGAAGCTAGTTCAGGAATTGTAGCAAAGATGCAGTGGCTTGGATCAAGATAACAGTGGTGACCCTGGGGAGAAGTGGGCAAAGTATGGATGTGTTTTAAGATAGAGCCAACAGGTGGATCAGATGGGGAGGGTGAGGGGAAAGGTGTGAAGAACATCTTCAGAGATCTCGCCCTGCGCCACTGGAAGGATGCTATTGCCATTACCTGATGTGGAAAGTAGGAATGAGGAACGGATCAGGGACAGATAACTAGGAGTTGGGTTTGATGAGCTTGATGAGCTTTCTAGACCTCCAGGTAGAGAATACTGAGTAGGCAGAACATGTGAGAAGTTAGAAGTGGAGAATAAACTCTGAAGTGTATCAGTGCACCCACCAGCAGGAGAGCGAGCTAGATCACCAAGCTGTGCGTGCACGGAGAAGAGCTCCGAGGCCTGGAGCAAAGGGCACGCCATGCTAGGAGCCTGGAGTGGATGAGGAACAAGGAAAGGAGCTGATCGGGGAGGTGGGAAGATAGGAGGGGAGGTGCTAACATAGAAGCCAGAAGCCAAGTGAAAACCAATTTTAAGGACAAGGAAGGGCGCTAGGGATGGAGCTCCATGGTGGAGCACTTGCCCAGCATGCACAGACCCTGGTTTCATCCCCAGCACCCTTGAGCCCAAGGAGGAGGCAGTGATGGATAATCAGCTGTTGTGGATGTTAGTGACGGTCAGACGTGCGCCACCACGCCCAGCGAACTCCACTTCTTTAAACTAAAACATTTGAAAATGATGTTAAATCTGTAATTTTCCTGCTATATTCAGTAGATGTTTCCCCAAACAATATATTCTGTGGTGTGTGCTGAAACTCGTCCTGTGGACTCTTAGAGTCTATGTTCTCTTGTATACATGTCCATCACACCAAGCTTGTTAGTAAAGTTCAGATCTTTCACGTTCTTATTCATTTTCATCAACTTCACTACTATGATTATAGTTGTCTTTTCTCCTTTTTTAGGGGGAGGATGGGAATAATTGTCTTTTATTTTATTTTATTAATAGTCTTTGAGGCTTTCTGTTTGCTGCAGATAAGATGAGAGCTATTGCGTCTTCCAGGTGAATTGTGGAAATCGTCTTACACGGATCCTGTACAGCCCAGGCTGTCAGCTGCTAATGAGACTCCCCAGCTGCTACTTTAAAATTTGTTTGTATAGCTTTTTCCAGCCGTCTATTTAAAACAGTTCTATTTTTAGTATTCTTAATCCAGGCTTTCTTTTCACTAGCAGATTTAAGCAGTTTCATTGATGAGAAAGATTTAATGCTTTTATCTGTGTCTATTGTATTCCCCTCACGTTGGTTCTGCCAGGATAGGAACTTCTATTGCATTGACTTTCTCTTTTCTTTCTTTTTTTTTTCCTTTCTTTTTTTCTCCTTTTGTGGGTTTGTGTGTGTGTGTGTGTGTGTGTGTGTGTGTGCCCATGTGCGTGCATGTGTTTTGTTTTTTGAGACACGTTCTCACTGTGTAGCCCAGCCTGACCTCAAACTCCTGGCCATCCTGCCTCAGTGTCCTGAGGGCTGAGACTACTTACAGGCATGTGCCGCCACACCCAGCTGCCTGGAGTTCCTTTATTTCCTTTATTTGCCTCTACTGGTTTGGAAATTTTGTGTTCTTTGTCTGTTCTTCCGGTAGTTACATTTCTGTTTTTAACATACATCCATGTTTGCCTTAATGAAGGCTAAATTTTAATCAGTGTCTCTGTTCTGATCAATGGCAAGCAGAATGATTTATCTCTAATGAGTCTTCTCTTTCATGTTACTATGTTTTTGTGTCTTAAATTCACCTTAAATTACCTACCACCTCAGCCATTATTATTGTTGTCATTATTTTATACAGTGGTTATTTTTATTTTTTGCATATTAACTAATATTCTGTTACCACTGTGCCTTATATCTCATTATGCCCTTCTTGTTCAATTTCCTTCTTCCTGAAATACTTGTCTCTCCATCATATTCCCTCCCCCTTTCCCTCCCCCCTTCTCCCTCTCCCTCCTCCCCCTTCCCCTCCCCTTCCCCTCCCCCTCCTTCTCCTTGTTGCTTGGGATTGAATCTAGGAGAGTAGTACCTCTAAGCTACACCCGCAACTCCTGAAATATATCTCTTAGTAATTCCTTTAGTCATGTCTATTAGTGGTAAATGTCTTCAGATTTTGCCTGAAATCATCTTTATTTCTCACTCATCCACATATGGTAGTATAATTAGATTTCTAGAGTGACAGTTACTTTTTTCCTCTGTTCTCTATTGTTGTGCTGAGACGCACAGCCAGTGTGAAGACTGTTGCTCTATACTTATTCTGGTTTTTCTTTTTTGATTGTTTAATGATTTTTTTCACCTTGATGTTCTGCAGTCTGGATGTGGATTTATTTTTCATTTTTTCCTAATCGGAAACCATTGTTCCTCCTAAATTGAAGGACTTACATCATTTTTTTTTTTTTTTTTTTTTTTTGTGGGTACCAGGGGGTCGACCTCAGGACCTCGCGTGCCAACAGGCACCCGTGCCGCTGAGCGATATCACCGGCCCCTTTATCGTATGTGGGTTCCGGGAGTCGAACTCGGGCCCTCATGCTTGCAAGGCAGGCGCTTACGCCGCTGAGCCATCTCACCGGCCCCAAGGACTTACATCATTTGTCAGTTAATTTTACCGAAGTCCCATCCATTATAATCTCAGTATTACCTCTTTTCATTCTTTTATTTTCCTTCCCTAGACTACTCTGAGATGTATGTTGAGGCTTATCCTTCTGTGTCTCATTACCTCTGTTTTATGCTGTCCGTCTCTTTCTGGGCTGCATTCTAACTCATTTTTTTAGATCTGTTTTTCATATTTACTAATTCTTCTCTCAGATATGTTCAATCTGCTATTTATAATTTCTATGACAATATTTGCCGTTTTATTCATTTCTTTTTCAAATTTGCCTATTTTTTTTTTATAGTCTTTACTTACAGCTTAAAGTCCTTCATATATATCTTGAGTTATGGAAACATATATTTTACATCTCCATTTGTGTTTTGTCCTGTTATGTTCTTGGGGTTCTAATGCTTATTTTTAAATTTGTGATAGATCTGCTCCATAGTTTTATAATTTTTTTACTTCAAGTTCATCTTTACTGAGACCTGGTTTTCTGTGGAAATCCTGTGGAACTAAGGTGGTGAGAGTGCCCATTTCAGCAGCACATATACTAAGGTGGTGAGAGTGACCCTCCAGACCCGCTGTACATTTTCTGTAGCCAACCGTCCTTGGGGTTCACCAGCTGGGGGCCAGTTTCTGTGCTCACTCAGCTCAGGAGCTCTTGAACACCAAGTCTATGTGATATGCGGTCCCAGAATTTCCAGTCTTCTCCCTGCAGAGACAAAAGGCTTTCCTATCATCTCACTGTTTGGGTGGGAGGTTTTTAGTTTTTTTGAGTCCACCATGTATACTTCAGTCTCCTGCTAGAACCTCTTGTCATGAGCCAAACCCCAGCAGAAGCCAACTAGAATGGGAGCTTAGAGAAATCAGCCTGCAGGCTCAGTCCCCTTGCAGCCCAGAGCAGAACAGCAGAACAGGAGAAAGGTAAGAAACGGATGTGGGAACAGGGAGGCCCAGGATGAACACAGTGGTCTAACCACGTAACAAACGTGGTCAGAGCACGGTGTCGAGGCTGGCGTTACGGACTTTAGACACAGTCCCTAAGCTCTAGTGGAAGAACTAGGTGTGCTAACTATGTGGATTAAGGACAGTAGGAGTTATATACATACTAAAATACAGACAGCAGGGCCGGGGTATAGTTCAGTAATAGAGTGCCTCTGTATTTGGGCCACATTTCAAGTGTTCGGAGTTGCCAGTGCTACTCTGTTGGGCAGTATAGGTATTGAAGATGGCAAAAGGGGTTTGTTCTGTCCATAAAACCCTAATTCTTCACCAAAACATTTTACTCTCCTTTCTCTCAAAAAGGAGAGATCTGTGGCAAGTAAATGTTAGCACCTCTGGGTTTATCAAACAGAATGTTTCTCAAGATCGGGGAATCTCAGAACCTAATAGGCCAGTGTGTGTCGTGGCCCTCCACGAGCAATACCCAGTGTGCAGCAAGGTCCAGGGTTGCCCTGACAGGACAAGAATGCCAGAGCCCATTTTGGCACTGGCTGATTTGCAGGGAGCAGAGACCCTGGTGGCATGCAGAGGGCACATCCGGAAGGAGTCACAGAGGCTGAGGGAAGAAAGACTCAAGCCTCCAAAGCAGCAGCTTAGCCGAGGAGCAGCACTGCGGGCAGGTGGTGGGGCTGCGGGGCAGATGGGCTCCTTGAACGCAGCAACGCTGAGGTCCCTGTTACCTTCCTGGGAGCTGGGTCAGTCAGGTGGTGGGACAGGGGTCAGAGTGTCCAGACTTAGAGATGGGCAGAGGAGAGCTGGAGGGAGTTGACCATGAGTATAGACCCCTCTCGTGAGTTTGGCAATGAGGCAAAAGAGAGAGGGTGTTGGGGAGGGAGCTGGGTCGAAGTAAGGGTGCTGGCATTTGTTTTAAATAATGGGATGGGAAGAACATTTAACCCATGATGCACTAAGAAGGAAGCAGGGAAAACTGAGAATAGCAGCCTGAAGGAAAGGGAAAGGTCATGGAGGAGAGGGTCAATTAGGGACAGTGACTTTAGAAATAGGACTCTCTAGTTGCCTGGACAAGAATGCCATAGTATAGGAAGTAAGTATAGGAACAAGTGAACAGAGAGATAAAGGACATCCCAAGTGAGGGGAGGGGACAGGTCAGACACGAACAGAGGATAGAAGTTAAGAGCTGTGGCAGTGACGTGCTGAGGTGTCAGTGAGGCACGGCAGACAAGGGTTGTTCCCACACCCATCTTGGTAAAGTGTGTGCCACCTGAGTCCTAGCTTTAGACATGACAGGGAACCTGGCGCTTTTCCTGTTGTTCCAAGCTGTTAATCCAGACAGAGGCCAGTGTTTATGAGTTTTAACTGAAATCACTGTTGCCCAAAATGTGAGACACACAGCCCCGTGCTACACAGGGCATGGTGCACGAAATGGTACCCAGGCCAGCGCATTTTATATTAATGATTATATTTACAGTAATGACTTTTAGAAGAAACAGTAACAGCCATGTTTAACTTCAAACATGAGTAAATTTAGAGAAAATACTAATTAAATAATAGTAGAGGTGGAATTGTCCGAAATCTTGGACATAAAACATAGAACATGAATGAGTGGAGTTTGCGAAACACTAAGAGGTGGGTGACCTTAGAAACAGTCCTGTTGCTCCCATCAGCCGCCTGCCCATGGCCAGCACCCCCATGTCAGAAGCAGCACCGTCTTGCCAGGTGTCCAGCCCTGTGCTGCACCCCATTAACCTTCCTTATTCACCGCACAGGACAGAATAAAATGCAGTCCCCACAAAGCTCAGTCGTCTTGAACGTAACAGTTCTATTATGATTTTGTCTTGCTCCCGCCACACGTAATCTTCCACATTTGGTTCCTTCCACTGTGAGAGTCATTTTTTAAAGCTATTGTCCACATCTGCAGAAAATGAAAAAGCTGTCTTCAGTGAGACCATCTGTAAGCCAAATCTGTACGAAATATTAATAAAGATACAAAGGAAATCGGAAAAGGAAATCCTTGTAAGAACCAACCTGATCTTTTTTTTTTTTTTTTTTTTTTTTGTGGGTACCGGGGTCGACCTCAGGACCTCGCACACCAGCAGGCACCCGTGCCGCTGAGCGATATCACCGGCCCTTTTTTCCTATGTGGGTTCTGGGAGTTGAACTCGGGCCCTCACGCTTGCCAGGCAGGCGCTTACGCCGCTGAGCCATCTCACCGGCCCAAACCAACCTGATCTTGGCATAGTCTACCCCTAGGGCTCTGTCCTCTTGTTCCCATTGTCAGGCCTTCCCTGTGACACGCGTCTGCATCTGTCACAGCACTCCCTCATTCCCTTGTGCTCCTGGGACACCTCCTCACAGCCCTTCCTGACGGCCTCAGCAACAGCTAACCACCATGCTTCATTTGTCTTCCTCTCTCCAGCTCTCTGAAGCACACTGCTTGCTGCCCAGTTTATAGCTTGCTGGGTGCTGTTAAAAAGTGCTGTTAAATTTTGGAAATGTTTACTTGAGCAAAGAAATATAAGACAAATCAAAAACGACTAATAAATCAGGTAGCTACTAGAACAGACCCTGAGAACTCCAACATTGTGGTCTGGTAGCATTTATAGAAAAAACGAACTTGAGGCATAGAAAACACTTTAATTGGCTTCAACTTAGTCACCCAAATGATCATTTGGGAACAATGTAACTAGTTAATTGGTTATAGCTTAGTTAGCTAATTGGTTACAGGGCCTCCTGCAACCAACCAAAACTCAGTTCTCTGATTAAATCCTATATTGGTTTGTCCAAATCATGGCCTCCCACAAATTTTATTTCACACACCTGCCTGTTTTTGCTTTCGTCTGAGGAGTTCTGAGGCATTCCCCATCTCATTGCATAAGAAGGCCCTCAGCTACTGATTCTGCAATGTGTCACTTCAGTGTCATCTAGTTCAGCACCGATGTGCCTGTGTGAATAGAGAGCACCAGAGTGAACGCACTGCCTCTCACCCTAATGCCAGGCTGCCTGTGACTGTCCTCCAAGTCACCTGTGACTGGATACCTGCACTGTATTCAAAACCAGAAGTTCCTTGTCCAGTGTGTTAAAGCAGTGGTCTTGTTGGGAATTGCTGGATCCTGGGAATTTTAGGTTCTCTAACCTCAGAAACTTGCCTTTGAGAAATCTAGAGGCATGTTTCTTACATGCTTTTTTAAATAGAAACTCAAAGTAAGAAATATATTTTGATCCCCAGATATATACACACACACACATAATGATACTTCAATTTACGAACTTAATTTGCTTTACGATTTTGGGGAAGATGGCCACAGTCGTGTTTATCACCAATGTGGAATTTGTGAATGGAAGCAAATTTTATTGAATGCTTTTGTTCGAGAACCAAATTATTTGCCAACAGAAGTGTTTGTGTACCAAGGTATTACTGTGTATATGTACGTATGAATATACATAAATAAAAACTTTCACAATACTTACCAAAGCTGTGCTAATGATGCACTATTTATTTATTTTTTTTAATGCTGAGCTTGACCAGCATTTTAAAAAACTAAGTTGATAGTGACCCACTAATGGTTCATTAGTTTGTGCTATGTCCCACAGCAGTTTGAACCATTAGTGGGTCACTATCAACTTAGTGGGTCACTATCAACCATTAGTGGGTCACTGCAGTTTGGGAAACACTAGTCTCAAGTATTTGATTCATTTAACCATTTCAGTAATTTCAAAAATGTCTTGGTGATGCCGAGATCCCTGCAAGCTTAGCACAGGTGTGCTCTCTTTGAAGCCACTTCTAAAAGTCCTCAACACTGTCACTACTCAGAAAACAGCAAAGGAGCACATTGAAATATCGCAGAGGCTTTATCTTGCCACTCTGGAGAAGCAAGTGGTGGGTAGTTAGCAGCTGTCCACATATGTGTGACGCCTGCAAAGTCAGCCACGTTCTCTTGAAAGCGGTGTTCTTTCGAAGCAGCATTTATCACCCAGCGTGTCTGCTGATAAATGTTTCTTTCCTACAGATTTTTAAGCTCTACCCTGTTTTTAATGCAGGGTGCGCTGATCTCCAAGCCCTGGACACAATGCAGCCAGCTGAAAGGAAGAGACAGGGCTACATCCACGAGCTGATTCAGACGGAAGAGCGGTATATGGATGATCTGCAGCTTGTCGTCGAGGTGAGAGGCTGTCGCTGACTGGCTCAGGAGCACCTGCTATGTCCCACAGCGGAGGGCAGGTGTCAGTCTCTGGGCTCCCTACACCTGGAAGCAAAAGTGAGGCATTATTTCTTTCTGTTTCCTCGTTCGGTGCTGGGGATTGAACCTAGGACTTCACACATGCTAGGCACACGCTCCCAAGCTTCACCTCCAGGTAGGTATCGCTTGTGGTGTGTGGATTCCCAGCATCCCTTGTGGCTTCAGAATGCTGTCTGCAGCAACTGGGTGATGCTCAAAGACCGACAGTAGGGGAATCAGCTCTGTTCCCCAGCTCAGCTCATTTGAGAGCAGAGAGAGAACAAGTGGACATAGAAATGCCTGAGTTGTTTGTGGGGGAACCCATCAAAGAGGGACAGGGATGCAGAGTATGCATAAGGCCCCAACCAGACGACCTCAAATTTTTGCCTCTGTGTATTTACACAGTTGTTTTGACATCTGGCATTTTCAACTCTGTCATTTGCAGAGGAATCGCAAAGCAGTGGAAGTATTCACCTAATGTTTGTGTCAGTTTAGAAAACCTAAAAGGAGCAAATTGTAAAATATTTCCAAATACCTCATCTTTACTCTTTATGTTTGTACCTGTTGCTACCAGTGACCAATACACTGGTGACAGCCATCCTTGTTAAGAGTAGCTCTTCTTAGTGGATCCTGGTTGAGTGAACGAAGGAAGGAAGACTTTATACTAACATTTTTGTTTCCATGGCTTTCAATTCCCAGTAAATGTGTCAAGGCCCTCAGGCAAGGCCAGTTAAACAAAGAAAGCACCTGAGGAGGATAAGTGTCTACACAGGCCCAGTAGCTACCATGTACACCTCGCCATGCCCTCGATAGCGGAGCAGAGCAGATCTGTTCTCTGCCCTAGATGCAGCCTGGGTGCCTAGGGTGTCCACACACAGGGCGCCTGGTCCAGCCAGCCCCTACCCCGCCCCTCTTGGTTGGGGACACCCATCTTCCCCGAGCCTGTGAGCTCTTTGAGAGCAGGGATGGTCTGTCCTTCATCCAGTGTCCCCAGAACAGCTTGGCCCTCTGTGGTCCTTCCGCCAAGTCCTGAATGGATTAGATGTTTGTGTCTGTACTTCTCTGACTGGGACCAGTGGCCTAGAGCCCGCGTCTTTTATTATTTCCCTGTGAGTATCCGCCCTGTTGCTGGGCAGAGCCTGGCCTTGGGGAGGGCGGTAAATGGCCGTGGCGGTCTGTCTGGCAGGAGTTCAGAAGGTGAGCAGACAAGTGCTTGCCCGCCTCAGGCAGCTTGCTTCACCACCTGGGCCTTGGTTCTTCCTCTCTGCGTTCCTCATGGGATGCTGTAGGGGAGGGGTTGTGTCGGGATCGGGATCTGGGGTGAAGAGCACTGTTGCCGGTGACACCTGCCTGTCACCCAGAAGGCCCAACCTTCGTACTCCCTTTGCTTCCCTCACAAACCAGCACAAGACGCTGCACAGCAGAGAAAAACAAAGTGGCATAATGCAGTGAATGAGGAGGAGCTGAGCAACCAGCAGCCATCCCTGCCTTTCAGTGGCAGCCTAGAGCAGACGGGCTTTCCAGGCCCTGCTCTCATTGGAGCCTCCTGGCATCTGGGTCTCATTTGAAGCCAATATACTCCCTTTAGAGGAATGTCCACTTCTGCATAGTTCTGTGACTCCAACTTCAACTCAGCTCAGCACACATTATTGGACCCTACCATGTGCAAAGCAGTGTGGCAGAGACCAGAGATGAAAGAGAAAGCGCCTGTCCCCGGGAGTTCACAGGCCTGCTGGAGAAGGCTGGTGGGGTGTAGTGAGGGCTGCAGCCCAGAGCAGGGGCCGCCCCCACTGGAAGATCTGCCAGTCAGGCTCAGGATGCAGAGGTTGGAGGCGTGCGCAGAGGGTAAAGGACCTGCGAGCTGTCCAGCATGGCTGGAGTGTCCGGTACCCGAGGGTCAGCTGGTGGGGTCAGCAGGGGATCAATGTCACAGAGCCGTGGACCTCAGCAGAGCTCACGTCTCCTCATGCTACCAGTGGGGGGCCTTTGAGCCGTTTCAGCAGGGAGCAATGTGTTGTGTGTATTTCGGAAAGATCACATATGAGAAGAGCTGTTCCAGATAACTGCTGTGTTAAGGCTTTTAAGGTCATTCCCTGGGTATCATAGTTATTTAGTGGAAACTTGGACTTCAAATCAAAAGGAGTGGAGTTTTAGGTCTAGTTCCCTGATGTTCTAGCTTTGTGACTCTGTATAGGTTCTGTAAGCCTTTATTTCCTCATGGGCCATTGAGCTTCACCTATATCATCTTTGAAGCTAAGTGAGGACGCTGTGTACACACACACCTGCTTGTTCGTGTATGCATGCGATACAGACAGCATTAATTCTCCTTCCACCAGCCAACCTCTCAATCACCTCTGCTCGAGGTCAGTCCAGGGCAGCGTAAGTCATCACTGTACTTTCCACAGAGTTCCAAGAACTCTGAAATGCTCAGCCTGACAGGAGTTGTCTTCCTCGTTTCCTCGAGGTCTTACAGCACGCAGGTGCTTTGCCGCTGGGGTCTCTTGGCCTTCTTAGCATCCCTCTGGGGTAGAGCCGAGAATCCCCCTAAGGAGATTACTGGATTCAGTCCTGAGTCAGCTTGATCTGAGCCCAGACAGCAAAACAGTAGGGAAACTGTGCAGTTTAAAATGCACAGTCCTGGGGCTGGTGAGATGGCTCAGCGGCATAAGCGCCTGCCTGGCAAGCGCGAGGTCCTGAGTTCGACTCCCGGAACCCACATATGAAAAAAGGGCCGGTGATATTGCTCAGCGGCATGGGCGCCTGCTGGTGCGTGAGGTCCTGACGTCGACCCCCGGTACCCACAAAAAAAAAAATAAATAAATAAAATAAAATACACAGTCCTAATGATGCTTTTTTAGAAGTACCATGATCTCGCAAGTTTGAGTATATGAAAACATTGATTTAGACCATGCCAAGGGTGTGTTTACACTGCAGCTAATTTATTTCTCCTGTGTTTTGAACCTAGGTTTTTCAGAAGCAGATGGCAGAGTCGGGCTTTCTCACGGAAGGAGAAATGGCCTTGATCTTTGTCAACTGGAAAGAGCTCATCATGTCCAATACGAAGCTGCTGAAGTGAGTCGCGCACGTCCCCGGCATGACAGCTGCCTTCTGTTTCCCTGGGCTTTGCACTCTATTATCATTTTGGGAAATGCTCCATGGGCACAGAACACATCATTATTGAGCAAAATAGAGAAGTATGACAAAATAATTAAACAAAGACAAAATTAAATCATCAAACAAGCGCTATACCAATGTATGGTCCTAAAACGCGATTCTAACACCTACGGCTCTGGCAGGTGAAAGAGCATCAAAAAGAGGAGCTGCAGCTCAGGGCCCAGACATCACCAGCCAGTGTGGCAGCCTGCTAAGTCCCCATGTGAAGTCCCATGCTGGAGTCACTGTCTGTCCCTCATTCTGTGGGGACAGATGCCCAGGGCCAGATGGGCAGCCCTGGCCCAGCCATACCCCCGCCCTCCTTGGCCTGACAGTGCTCCCCCCACCCCGCCCTGCCCAGGCCCCTGTGGCTCCCGTGCCCTTTTCTTCCTTCACACACTACGGGATTTTCCTTCTTGGTTCAGATGAATTGGTTAGAATTTTTCAGAAGACACTGCTTTCTGAGGTTAAGGTGAAACCAAACCGGTTCTAAAGGCCTAGGACAGGCATGTGTGTAGGCTTCGTTTTCTTTTTCTTCTTCGCTAGCATTTTCTAAGGGTTGCCTTGGCCAGCAGAGCTTTAGCTCACACTGTCTTCTGCTCCTCCTGGCCTTCCCCTGCCAGTGCCAGAGGTTCCTAGGTGCCCAGTGGCGTCCTTACCACTGGTCACCCCAGCATTCATCTTTTAATTGCTGAGGACATTTGCTGAGAAACAGGTGACATTGTGTCGTTTGCAGGGCCTTGAGGGTCCGGAAGAAAACCGGGGGTGAAAAGATGCCTGTGCAGATGATCGGGGATATCCTTGCGGCTGAGCTGTCCCACATGCAGGCCTACATCAGGTTTTGCAGCTGTCAGCTGAATGGAGCAGCTCTGTTACAGCAGAAGACAGATGACGACGCAGAATTCAAAGACTTTTTAAAGGTAACTCCATTCTGGCCTCACAGATGTCTTTGCAGGAATAGCAGGCAAGCCAGCCTGCTGCTAAGCCTGGAGCAGCAGCTTACACATCCCGCGAGGGAGTCTCAGTAGTGGAGACGGGTGTCCCTGGTGGTGTCCAAAAAAACACAAATGTGGCAAAGAATTTTCTGATAGCTTTGTGTTGCCTCTAGACCTGATTTTTCTTGGCACTTGGGCCATTTTTCTCATCAAAGAGCAGAATTGGGGAGGGGGGTGTTTGGTTGGCTGGTTTTTTTGAGACAGAGTCTTGCTATGTAGTTCATGTTGGCCTTGAACTCACTACATAGTCCAGGATGACCTCAAACTTTTGGTGATCCTCCTGCCTCAGCCTCCAAAAGCCTGGGCTGTTTCTTGTGTTTTAAGCAGACTTACCAGCTATTTTCCCAAAGAAACATTCAGAATGTCACTATCTTTATTTTGTATATTGTATTTATTTAATAACCATCTTAGTCCAGAAAGAATATAGCTTACTTAAATGGATAAAATGTAGTAGGACAGGATAATTCATAAAGTACCTGTCTGTGATCCTATACATACACCAGAAACATGCAAACGTGCACTGAGCACATCTAGGCTTTCAGAAACTGATGCAAAAAGAAGGATCTGTTCCACGAAGCCATGGTCATAAATTAAACAAGAGAAATAAAGCTAGAACTGTATTCAGAAGGAGAACACTGTAGACGAGTATGTAATGAATCGCCAGCTTCCTTGTAAAAGTACAGCAGTGAGCTTCATACAGCTGCTTATTGGACTGCCCTGCCCGGTCACATTTGGTGAAGTCATTTTCTTTAATGTTGTTCAGTAATACAGACTGTTCTACACACGTTAAAAGGGTGAGGGAAATGAAAGTAAAATCTGCTTTCTTTTTTTTTTTTTTTTACATTTCTTTATCTTTTTTTTTTGTTCATGAAATATTGTGACCTGTTACACAGTCTCTTAAGGTGGAATGCTTAATTTAATATTGTCATTATCAAATATTGGAAAAATAATTCAGCATAAAATATAAGACATTCAGAAAAAAATATGTATAAGATGTTCAGACAGAGAATAAAAATTCCAAAAGGAAAAGGGAGAAGACAATGAAGTTAACAGCACAGATGATATCGATGTATCCAAGAACTAGTACATTGAAAAGAATTAATAAAATATAACTCTAATAAAACAAATAGAAAAAAAACACAAACAGGTTATAATAAGAGGCCAGGGATATAGCTCAGTGGCACAGTGCCTGCCTGGCAAGCGCAAGGTCCTGAGTTCAATTCCTGGTACCAAAAAAAAAAGTTATAATAATAATAGATGTACAGATATCTCTTACAGGTTATATAATTCAAAAATACACACTAATAAATGTAAAAGCTTTAACAAAAATTATAATTTTCTACCAAAATTTGAAAACTAGTTCCATAAGAATAAAAAATCTATAGATACTGTTAACTGAGGAAACTTAAGAAAATTATCTCACAGAGAAGCTGGGTTCACTTGATGGATGTAATTATGAATTATTTCAATTATAAAGGAATAGATTATCCCACATTATATAAATTGTTACAAATCATAGGAAAAATACAACCACCAATTCATTCTACAAGGCAAAAAACAGCCCTGGCCCTAATGTCTGTTTCTGAATTTGTGTTTAACTATAAAAGGTTTCAAGTCAATAATAAAGTTGTTGGGCTGGGGATGTGGCTCAGTGGTAGAGTTCTTGCCTTGTATGCACAAGGCCCTGGGTTCAATCCCTAGCACCACATACAGACGAAAAAAAAAAATCGAATAAAATTATTTCCTTTAAAAAATAATAATAAAGTTGTTAAACTCTTAATTAAAATAACAGTTCACATAATTAAGCATTATCTGAGAGTCCATCACTGCCTATAGGGCCACAATATATGCTTACAAGGCAGGCAGCTCCCGAAGCCCCTCCTGTCACTGGGGGCCATGTGACTGGGCAGGTACCCAGCACACCACAAGCAGAGATAATCAGACAGCGCTTCTAAAGGATTTTCAGAGAGTGGCACATAATAAGCATTTGCTACATGATCATCGCACTTTTCCTTGTGAGGATCTTGGATGCAGACTGGTCCTATATGAGGCATGGAGGACAGTGACCTTCAGGGGTGAGAGGCGTGGGAGGCAAGGTTGCCTAGAAACAAACTGAAAAACAAAATATAGAAACCATAATCATAGAAATAAAACTTGATCAGAATATTTGGATAAATGCAGAATTACTAGCACGTGTTTTTAAATAATCGATAATAGAATTTAAAATAGGACAAGTAGTTTGGCATATAAGACATGGACTTTCTAAAACATAATAAAATATAATAAAAGATTTGTCCTTTTATTTTCCAAGTGACAATGTAAATAGGATGTCAGCATCATTGTAATTACAGAATAATAAAAATAATGTTTACAATCTCATAATGAAAGGCATAATGTTGGTTACATCAAAAGGCAAAATTTAGGGAATAAAGCTCAATAGTAGAGCATTGCCTAGCATGCGCAAAGCCCTGGTTCAGTCCCCACTACAAGAAGAAGAAAAGAAGAGAGAGCCAGAATCTAGCAATAAGCAGTACCCCAAAGTGTTATTTTTAAAAACAAAATATAGAAGTGAAATTACGAAGATGCTTGTTATAGTAACATAGAGATAACATAGATACAGATCTCTCCAAAAACAAAACGAAGGGTGGTTTTACTATCCAAGGTGGGGAAATGATGAAGTAAATTATAGTAAATGCATTTTAAGTCATTAAATGTCATCATCCTAGAGTACTACTCCTCTCTTGAGGTGGTGCCAGTACTAGGAGCAGAAGCAAATAAGATGCTGTCGTTGACCTTCTGGCGTTCACAGCCTATGGGGATGGAGAGACACTGTCTTACCTGGGGACGGTGTGGCGCATGCTGACGGCCGCCAGCAAAGGTCAAGGAAAGGAGGGCAGGCGTCCAAGGCCAGAACTTGGCCAGGGTGGGGAGCATGACCTGCATTATAAGTGAGCATCAATGGGCCACATGCAGAAAGGGCAGCAGGGACAGCGCCGGCGAAGGCTCATTACCTGGCGTACACAGGTGCTCTATAAATAGCAGTGACTGTTTCTCATGAAGTAGGGACAGTAGCATCACCAAGTGGGGGCAGTCGAGAGCTGTCCAGGAGACGGGTTGGGAGACTCCTGGGTATGCATGTGGGTAGGTGGGTGTGGAATGGTGCTGACAATCCAGGCAGAGACGGAGGGAGGAAAGATGGTTTTTATGAGGGAAGATGGCTTCATTTTAGGGTATTACTGACATTAAAATAGCTTTGGGACATTAGGTAAGGAGGCCCCTAATGTGACTAGGGTGAGCGCTAGAGAACATCTGGGTCTCAGCCGAGGGCATCTGGAGCAGCAGCTGCATTTGAGAAGACCGAGACAGCCCATGGCTTGGGAAGGCAGCGGGAGAGAGCTGAGGAAGGAAAGCACACCGCTGCCAGCAGTGTGTGAGAACGGGCTGGGCTGCAAAGCGGCTGCTGGACTTGGCACATGAGCCAAGAGAGTCCTGCTGTTAACCTGACAGTGTGTCGTTTTGGATCTCGAGTTCTTAAAAGAAATCTGAAATCTAGAAAGTGGTCAAAGGCAGGAGTATGGCCAGTGTTTCCATTGTTTTAATCAGGACTATTATTTTCTCACAAGCCTCTCCATTATTCTGCAGAAGCTGGCGTCGGACCCGCGATGTAAAGGGATGCCCCTCTCTAGCTTCCTGCTGAAGCCCATGCAGAGGATCACCCGCTACCCTCTGCTCATCAGAAGTGTGAGTGCTCAGGCCGGCAGTCCCCATCTGACTAGGAACAGGCCCCTGAGTCGCAGAGGCCAGGAACTCAGAGAGCTCCTGGGTGCCACCCCAGCCTCGCACCCCAGTGCCCCATGGCCCAGGCTTTGTGTGTGTGTACATGCACAGGAACATGCATGTACAGTCTGTAGGGTTGAAGCCTTCAAGGGGGAAAATAAAGGAGGCTTCTGATGTCACTTGGGTGATCTGCCTTCCCAGAAACTACCCCAGGATCCACTGTCACAGTGCATTTTTGGGCAAGGTCACGGCCCCTGTAGGTGTGCAGCTGTGGAAGCTATCTAGACCTGAGATAGCGTGGAATCCCCCGCTAGCATAGCCTGGGCTCCTGTCTGTCTTCTGAGATCCAAATTCACGTGCCACCTGAGCGTCTTGACCCAGGTGTCCCAGGGGTCTCCAACTCAGCAAGTTCTCACCGAGCTCAGGGCTTCTCGACATATCCCACTTCAGCTTGCTGACTGCCCATCCGTCCTAAGAGTCCATCCCTCTTCCTTTTGACATAGTTGTGTGGGCATCCTGAGGTGGTACACAGATAATTATTCTACAAACTGCTGATAAGGGCTGGCGAGATGGCTCAGTGCCATAAGCGCCTGCCTGGCAAGCGCGAGGGCCCGAGTTCGACTCCCGGAACCCACATACAAAAAAAGGGCCGGTGATATTGCTCAGTGGCACGGGCGCCTGCTGGCGCGTGAGGTCCTGAGGTCGACCCCCGGTACCCCCGCCAAAAAAAAAAAAGACATACAAACTGCTGATAAATTTTACAAAGAAAAACAGCAGGAACAATTTAAGATTATTGATTATTCCTTGACTTTTGGTCTGTAAGCTATATGAGCTTACAGATGCCTATGCCAGACCGATCCACTAATACAGAGCCCAGTCCCTTCATTAAAACATCGGGCCAGACATGTTTCAGAATTTAGAATGTAATTTAAGTGCCTTTTTTTTTTTTTGGTACCAGGAATCGAACTCAGGGCCTCACACTTGCCAGGCAGATGCTGTGCCACTGAGCTATATCCCCAGCCCCTAAGTACCATATATTTATGATGCCCAAGCAAAACCTGGGCAGCACTTATAACAAAATAACAACCAAACACTAATATTCCTAGAGTGAAATGTGAATAATCACCAAAAGTAGAACAAATACATCTGTTCAGGACAGGTTTTGCCACCATATGAATACGGAATAAAAACTTGAGGCTTTCAGGCTTTTTTGCATTTTGCATTGTGAACAAAGGACTGTGGAGCTGTCAGGCTGCAGCCCAAAAGCCCAGCAGAGGGACCACACAAGGTCGTATTCTGGCCTGTTTTTGTGTAACATAGTGCTTTGGAATCACTTCAGAATGAACTAAATGCATGTTCCCTACATGCTAATGAAGTGATTTTATTGTATGTCTTCCGTGGCAGAGGAGTCATTGCTTTCATCAGACTTTTCAAAAGGATCAGGGATACATCCCATTGCTATTCAGCAAGTTAACATATTTGTCAAAACTGCAGCCAGTTTGTACTGAAGGGCTCACCCTGAAGGTCCATGACTTCAGTTGTTGGGGAATAAAGAGAGGCGCCCTGTACTCTAAGGCTGATTACTAGGACCCAGTGAGAGAGCAGCAGCTCCACAGAGCGCCTGTCACCCCTACCCCTGTTCTGCTGCATTCCCGTCCCTGGCCTGGCTCCACACAGGTGTGAGCGGTCAGTAAAGCCCAGGTGGCCGATGTGGGGTGAAATGCAAGGTTCTTACCACGTGACACATGTGCTGTCTCCCAGATTCTGGAAAACACCTTGGAGAGTCATGTGGACCATTCTTCCCTGAAGCTGGCCCTCGAGCGGGCTGAGGAGCTTTGCTCTCAAGTGAACGAAGGAGTTCGGGAAAAGGAAAATTCAGACCGACTGGAGTGGATCCAGGCGCATGTGCAGTGTGAAGGTCTCGCAGAGGTGAGGCCCATGCTGATCCTGGGTGGACCCCAGCCTCACAACTCCTGCGTGCACAGTCCACACCCCGCTCGCCCTGGCCTCACACCTTCCCCTGCGTGCACAGTCCACACCCCGCTCGCCCCGGCCTCACGCCTTCCCCTGCGTGCACAGTGCACGCCCCGCTTGGCCCCGGCCTCACGCCTTCCCCTGCGTGCACAGTGCACACCCCGCTCGCCCTGGCCTCACGCCTTCCCCTGCGTGCACAGTGCACTCCCTGCATGCCCCGCTCGCCCCGGCCTCACGCCTTCCCCTGCGTGCACAGTTCACACCCCACTCGGCCTGTGGATATGAGTATCGATTTCCACCGGGCCACTTGGAACTAGGGTGACTTGATTCCAGCCATATTCCCGTCTACGAAATTCTGCCATAGAATCCTCAGGCCCAGGCCCTGGCCTCTCAGGAGGAATTCTGGGATGGTTCGTGCTGGGACTTACAAAGTGACATTTTCTATCTTGTTCAGCAACTTATTTTCAACTCCCTCACCAACTGCCTGGGGCCCCGAAAGCTTTTGCACAGTGGGAAACTATACAAGACCAAGAGCAATAAGGAGCTGCACGGATTTCTCTTCAATGACTTCCTGCTTCTCACCTACATGGTTAAGCAGTTTGCTGTTTCCTCTGGCTCTGAGAAACTTTTCAACTCCAAGTCCAATGCTCAGTTCAAAATGTATAAAACGGTGAGTACTGCAAGGCCAGCTAAGGACTTCCTCCCCTCTGGGCCTGTCCCGTCCTCATGGACGCCACACCTGTCCCAGGTGGCGCATGCTTCCTTTGCCACGTTCCCAGGGAGGGTGCCCGGTGCACTGGTGGCAGCAGGACCAGCTTTGGATTCAGGCTCCTCTTGGCAGTCATGGCACCTGGTCCCCCTCTGCCCACACCCAGCATTGGGTCCTCTGTAACCCAGCCCGACAGGACCACATGCAGAGGACAGTCTGTCCCATCAGCGTCCACAGAGACTCTGAGTGCCTGTCCCCGGTTCATTTACAGCTAATCCACCGCATGCTGACCTTTGCAAAAAGGAGACCTCAGACCCAGCCCCCTTCCTGCTGCAGCACAGCTCTGTGGACACCGGTGGGTACAGCGGTCTGGCCCATCTCACAGCCTGTGTTTTGGCCCTAATTCTTTCAGCCCATTTTCCTGAACGAAGTCTTGGTGAAACTGCCCACAGACCCTTCCAGCGATGAGCCCGTCTTCCACATCTCCCACATTGATCGGGTCTACACCCTCCGAACAGACAACATTAACGAGAGGTCAGTCCTGACCCTGCGTGGCCTGCCTTAAAATCTAGGAGAAATCCCAAACATCTCCCTCTCCCACAAACCCATCTCTGCCCCTGCTCAAGTCCTACTAACTCGGCAACCCCCCTCTGTCTCCTCTGCACCAGCCCCACAGTAGCTCTGGTTTAGATACACTGAGTCACACAGCCACCTCCTAACACGTTTCCCACTTCCAGACCGTCCCCACTCCTCAGAGCTCCCCAAGCGGTAGATCCAATACCTGGCACCGAGTACAGTCCCCCCAGGCTGCTCACAGGCAGCAGTCCACATCCCCTGCCGGTGTCCAAGGCCCTCCCTGCACCCGCAGCACTGTGCTCCACTGGCCATGCCTCCCTCCTGGGCCTCTTACAGTGGGGGCTCCTTTGCACGTTCTCGGGGGTCACAGCCCATGGTGCTGAGCTTTCATCGGTGCTGTTAACGTATCTTCTGGCTCTGGGTCCCCAGCACCTTGTGAGGACCTTGTGGGTTCTATAAGTGGTCAAGAACTGGATTTAGAAATCCTCAGCTCATCCTCAATTAGCAGTCCAGGCTTCCGCTTGGATTAATCTTAAGCCTATGACCGGCAACTTGCTAAAGCTGAGGATCTCAAAGGAAGGGAGTGCAGAGCTGGGGGGTGGAAGTGGAGCCGGCAGTGCCCGAGGAGTGCCCCTGGCCGGCTCTCGTCTCCTCCAGGACGGCCTGGGTCCAGAAGATCAAGGCGGCCTCTGAGCAGTACATTGACACTGAGAAGAAGAAACGCGAGAAGGCCTATCAAGGTACCAGGGTGCCCTGGAGGGTTGGAGCCGCTGCGGGGAGCCACGAGGGAGGGTCTCCCTACCAAATCCCCTGCTGAGGGTATCAGTCTAAACATTTATAGTTACCGAAACCCCTGCTGAGGGTGTCAGTCTACCCCCCCAAGATGGCACAGGGATGCAAAAGACAGAGAAAGTTCTGCAGTTGAGGAGCTCCGGGATGACCCAGTGTTCCCTGTGGAACAAAAGGCCGCCTCTCCAAAAGCTCATGGCTTTTATTGGTATCCATCAGGGAGGTGGGCGGGGTCGCGCAGAGTGCATAAGGAAAAGAAACTGTGTAGCCCTACCAGCCACGGAGGCCTGCAGTTAGCAAAGCACAGGTAGTTTTGATACATGCAAGGCCCGCACCTTTACAGCCAGGAACATTTGTTTCAGTTACAGCCAGCTCTACATATCTCAGTAAATAGGGTGAAGGAGAGGTCAGGGACCGATTGTGGCAAGGGCTTTGTTTCTCAGGGGAGAGCAGCGTGCTGGTCTCCCACACTGCCCTAGGGACCTGCAGGGCGCCAGTGAGAGGCGTGCGGATCCTGCCGCACGGCCTGGTGCCGGCCCCTCTTGCTGCGCTGTCCCAAACCTCCCCAACGCCCCCCAACGCAGCCGGGGGCTCCAGCTCCGGCGCCTCCCTTCTCTGCCCCTGACTCTTCACTCCGCTCTGTTCAGGAATACTCTCACCTCTGTGGGGTCCGTCTTGCTCCATCAGCTCCACTTCCGGGTCTGGGAACACGGTGCCCCCTCCTCCCCGCAACTGCCTCTGCCCTCTCCCCTTCCGGGACCGGCCCTCCGTCTGCGCCTCCTCCGGCCGCCACCCCAGCCCTCGGCCTCACGCATCCACCCCATCACTGTGGAAATGGCTCTGTTAAGGGCGCCAACCACCCGGGCCACGGCCCCTCCCTGCTCGAGCTCCGGGCTCCAGTGGCAGGCGGTCGCAGCTCCTCCTGCTTTCTGGACCTGACCTTATCCTGAGGGTCCTCCTAAACACCCCGCAACCTTCTGGCTTCATCTGCCTTCCCAGCTGTTCCTCTCCCTCCTTTTCTGGGAATTCTGCCGAGCACTCTCCCGCTGCTTCGGGCAGCCCCACCCCCCTCCCCGGCTGTCAGGCTCAGCCCTCTGCAGCAGTCCCTCCCCTACGCCCTGGGCCGCCCCCTGCCCTGCCTCCTCCGTCAGAGGCTGGAAGCCGTGTGGTCCACCTCCGGCCCCGCCCTCAGCCTCAGCCTCTCCTTCGGTCCTCGTCCTTCGTCTGCCCGGCCTTTCCTCTCCAGTGGACGACCTCCCGTCTCCCGCCGGTAGGGCGCCGCTGCTCGCTCTCTGCAAGCCACCCCCTTCCTTTCTGGACTTTTTTTTTTGTATAAAGCTGCGGCTCTCTTGGGATCCCTCTCCTTGCTTAAGTGTCTTCCCTGTTGCCTCCCAAATGAAGGACAGATTTCTCACCCAAAGTGATCCCAGCATTACTGTTTCTCAGGCCCACTGCCCACAGGGTACGTGCCCTGTCAAGCCTTCCTTGTGCGTGTAGAGTCTCTCCCGCCAACACACACACACCCCTCAGAATTCTTTCATTCACTGCCTCCTCTTTGTTGCCCTCTCCAATGCCTGACCAACGTGACTTCCACCTGGCAGCCCTGTTGGGCTTAAGTCTGCATCAGGCTCCACCAGCCACCCTAGGACCCTCTGCGCAGAACTGCCACAGCCCCCCGCCCCCGTTCTCACCTGACCCCCGTGTAGATGTCAGGCTCCGTCTTTGCAGCCTCATCTCAGCCGTGCCCAGCCCTGCCCACAGCCTCCTCCCAGCAGAGGGTCCCCGGGCCACCTCCACCTGTCCCTGCCTGCCCCCCCCCTTCCCTCTGCAGTCCTGCCTAAGCTTCTGGCTGCTGTATCTGCAGCTCTCTGTTTTTTTTACTGAGGTTTCTCTTGTATTGTTCTGTATTCCTGAAAGGTATGTGTAAATCAACTTTTGCTAACTGAATGTTATTTCAATGATACTTTAAAAGCCTGCTATTGAAAATCAATGATTGAATCATTTCATAACGAATATATGATCTCTTAATTTGTCAAAGATATAAATCAAAGTTTTTTTCCATGAGTTTTGCTTACCATCATTATGAGTATATATTCTGCATTGTCCGTGTGTTCAGTCCCGTAGACATTTATCGACTACTTACTGTGTGCAGGGCTCAGTGCTTCAGGGAACTGGGCCTATAGAGACGAGGGAGGCCCGGCCCTGCCTTGAGGAAAACTGAAGGCCAGTTGAGAAAAGGAGGTGTGGGACTGGGGATACAGCTCAATGGCACAGCGCCTGCCTGGCAAGCGCAAGGTCCTGAGTTTGATTCCTGGTACCAAAAAAAAAAAAAAAAAAAAAAGAAATGGAGGTGTGGGCACAGATGGGCCTGGATAACTCCTCACACAGAAGGCTGTATGTGCTCAGAACTCAAAAAATTCATAGCTCACCAAGCATCTTTCCTGAACCTGCTTAACTAAACTTCACCTTTACCAAGTTAGTGTGAGCCCTCTGACTCATTTCTGTCTGTATTGAAAGCATTTCGAGTACCTCCTTAAATAGAACAAGACCTTAAATAAAACTGCCTTCTAAATTGAAATGTTTACTTAAATGTATCTGAAAGTTTCATGTATGGTTGGGACTTTGGTATCTGATGTTTACATTTTGACCCTGCCAAAAAGCTCTGTGTTGAATGCATTGTGGTCCTTTCTAGCCTCAATTTTTCTCTTCTATGAAATGGGGAGCTATAAGGTAATTATGCAATTTAAATATTTTTTATGTAAGCTGGGTATGGTGGCACATGCCTGTGATCCCAGCACTTGGGAGGCTGAGGCAGGAGGATCACCATGAGTTTAAGACCAGCCAAGGCTACATAGTGAGCTCAAGGCCAGCCTGCACTACATAGTGAGACCCTGTCTCAAGAAACCAAAAAATAAAATTAAATTTAAAAAAATATGTTTCGGGGGTGTAACCGG
The DNA here is from genome assembly GCA_028451465.1 of Erethizon dorsatum. Lineage (NCBI taxonomy): Eukaryota > Metazoa > Chordata > Mammalia > Rodentia > Erethizontidae > Erethizon > Erethizon dorsatum. Next base: position 70,887,689 of record CM051824.1, read on the forward strand.
GAATCCAAAAAAAAAAAAATCTTTATGTAAAAGTAGCATATGCCTAGCACATTGTAAGTATCCTATAGATGTTATTTGCTAGAAAAAGTTGAGCAGATATCATGTATCATGTTTTAAATACTACTATTTGCTCAGCAATTGAAGGGTTAATACAGTGATGAATAAAACTGTCCCTAGACCACCCTGGCTCCTCTTTGGCGAAGAGACTCATTACAGAACTTGTCAGGCCCTGCAGGGTGCAGGCTGCTCAAAAGTCAAGGGTAGCGGGCACACAGAGGAGGGAGCGCCCTGGGCATTGGCTGTGCACTTGTCCGGATGCTGAACAGCGAGTAGGATGCCAGTGGGCAGAGATGGCAAGCAAGCCTTCTTAGCAGGTGGCACAGCCTGGGGAAAGGCACTGGGCAGTTAGGTTCAGTGCAGTGGCAGATGAGGCTGCCGTATTTCCTTAGAAAGACAGAACAGACTCTGAGAGCTGGGGGTGTAGCTTAGTGGTAGAGAGTGCTCTTAGCAGGCAGAAGACCCTGGGCTCAATCCCCAGCATCAAAGAGAAAAAAGCATCAAGAAGGACTGTGAGGGTCTCCCACTTCGTATCTCCTGGGCTGCCCACGTTCTCAGAGAGGGCATTAATGTGACTCGTCTTCCTCTGCCTCAGCCCGCTCTCAGAAGACTTCAGGCATTGGGCGTCTGATGGTGCATGTCATCGAAGCGACAGAGTTAAAAGCCTGCAAACCAAACGGTAAGTGCCCACATCGACAGACAGGGTAATGCCCTGCGCTTTGCTGGTGACCCTTCTGAACACTGGTTGATGGGATACTTTCTAAAAGTCAGTGTTTCTGGTGCCACTAAAATAGTGACAAGCTATTTTATTAGATCATTGTCATCTCTCTGGTTCTCCAGAGAGTGCCGGTGCCTGCCTTCCTGAGTGCTTCTGCGTGGCAAAGCACTAAGCTTGCCCTGGCACTTGCCTGGCTTATGGGCTGGGGGCAGGGCCTGGAGTTAGAGCTCACAGTTGCTCCCAGGGTCACACTGGGAACACAGGCCATATTGCCCCACCGCAGGCAAATGTGGCTCCTGCTGCCACGGCCCCTAGTGAAGCAGCGTGGTGGGCCTGCTTCTGCTCAAGGATGGCCCTTGTAGTCATTCATTTTATCTACTGTGCTATGTGTCTGGTTTGTTTCTGCTCAGGGAAGAGCAATCCATACTGTGAAGTCAGCATGGGCTCCCAGAGCTACACCACCAGAACCCTCCAGGACACTCTAAGCCCCAAGTGGAATTTCAACTGCCAGTTTTTTATCAAGGATCTGTACCAGGATGTGCTGTGTCTCACCATGTTTGACAGAGACCAGTTCTCTCCAGATGGTGAGTGTAGCTTGGGTAGGCGTCTTAAAGGTGCTCCCCACTGACTAGAATCTATGGTCTGGATCCAAGGTGCCTGGCCAGCGTGTGCCCCATGGCACCTGCAGGAAGTGGAACAGAGCTGTGTGGGCAGCACATTGGTGCCATTTCCTGGCAGGGAACAGCCTCAGATGTATTTCAGATCTTTGACCCCAGTCACTGCACACAGTGCAGAAAGAACAGAACACTGATCTCAGAAGAGAGACTGGAAGTCCACACAGGCGGCTGCTCTGAGGCGAATGTGTTGCCATTGTGCATCTACACACAGTCCAGCAGTCTGTGAGCCAGAAGTTACTTGCTTTGGATTTGGATGTTGTCTTAGTTACTTTTCCTGTTGCTGAGACAAAATACCCAACACCCAAAGTTGAAGGGGGAAAGGTTTATTGTAGCTCAGAGTAGAGGTTTCAGTCCATAATCAGCTTGCTCCAAGGCAGGGTGGCATGGCAGAGGAGAAATAGTTCATGGCAGGCAGAAGGCAGCCAGCAGTGAAGTAGCCAGCGACAACAGCAACCCTCTTTCTGTTCCTGGTATTCTAACCAGGCTACCCAGCCTTAGGGTAGGCCTTGGGGCGGGCACTCACACCCAGGGTGGGGCCCCCTCAATCCCAGCATTGCACCATGAATCCCGGCATCACATCCTTAATCCCAGCATCACACACCCTAGATCCAGCCACTTCTGAAAAGCCCCACCTGTGACTGCATCAGGCTTTGGGGGGACATCCAGACACAAGTCAAAACAGATGTTTTATGAGTCCTGTTTCACACATTCCTCCTGAGGTAGTTTTTAAACAACTTTATAAAGAACAAAGACTTTTGACTCTCCTATGATGTTTATTTGCCAGATTTCCTGGGTCGTACTGAAATTCCACTGGCAAAAATTCGAACAGAACAAGAAAGCAAAGGCCCTACCACCCGCCGACTCCTGCTGCATGAGGTCGCCACCGGGGAGGTCTGGGTCCGATTTGACCTGCAGCTTTTCGAACAAAAATCTCTCCCATAGGGGCCTTGAGAGCAGCACCAGAGGCTCTGCGTTCAGGGCCGGGGTGGAGAGTGACAGGCTCTCCTGGGGCTGGGAGCATCACGGGCTTCATCCATCACAAGCCGCGCACGCTGGGCCTGTATTTCATTGCACACTAAATCGCTAGCAATCTATGCAAATATGATCTTTCCTATGAGTACCCCACAGCGCAGTGCCTTGTACTAGTGTTAACAGTTCGGCTGTGTTTCGATGCCAGGTTTCCATTTTCAGGGCTATAAAAGTATTACATGGAAACGAGGCATCAGACCGCCAGACGTTACCGCTTGCAAATGGAGTGGCTGGTGACGCTGGGACCATCCCACACCACGTGACCGCTGCCGGTCACAGCACTGAGGAGGCAGAGGGCGGGAGGAAGCGCTGCGGCCTGACGGTGAACAGCGTCTACTTGTGCACTGAAAACAACCAGAAACTTGATCATTTTATTCCTGACTAGGTTTATCATTCTCTGCTGAGACAATATAGTTTTCAATATACGGGGGAAAGCTCGATGTACTTTTAATACTGTGAACTCTAATAATGTGGGAAATATTTTTCAACTTTAATTTTCTGAACTATAAATTATTTATGTAAATTCCTTGTTTTGCATACTTCATAGGACATGCATCTTCAAGCTTTATCATTGCCAATATGTACAGAAAGAGAATAAAAATATAAGTCTATGAATGTAACTTCTTTCAAAGCTTGACTTACTTTCTTTGTGAAAGGTTCTTAAAAGGTTCCTTTCCAGGAGAGTGGGAAGGACCTGGGGGGAGGGCGGGGAGGAGCCAGAGACCCAGGGCCGCAGCCCGGCCCTCCCATTACTTGAACCGTGGCTTCGGGGTATCTCCATCATGTTCCTGGGGCTCTGTTTCTCCAGTGGCTGGAGTGGGTGACTTCCATGGGAGTCGCACCTGGTGCTCGAGTCCCTGTGGGCTGAGTGGAGTAGAAATCTCATGAGTCACTCGGGAGAAAGAGGGCAATGCTCAGGATCGGGGCTGTTCAGCAGGTCCTTCACCCTCCAGCTGCAGGAGCCCTGTCCCCAGACCCAACAGCCACACCCACACCTGACTCAGCTGCTTATTTGACTCCTGAGCTTTGGAACATGACGTTGTTTTGTTTTGTTTTGTTTTGGTTTTGCTTTTGCTTTTTTGAGACCGGGTCTCACTTTGTAACCCAGGCTGGCCTCGAACTTGCAGCAATGCTCTTGCCTCAGCCTCCCAAGTGCTGGACTTATAGGCGTGCACCACCACGCACAGTTTGATGTTTTTTTGTTTGTTTGTTTTTATATGCGGGTACTGAGAGTCGAACTAAGGACCTCGCACTTGCCAGGCAGGTGCTTATGCTGCTGAGCTATATCACCGGCCCTGAGGTTTGTTTTTACCTTTTTCTTTTTTTTTTTCCTGTGGTGCTGGGGATCAAACCCAGGGCCTTATGCATGCAAGGTGAGAGCTCTACCACTGAGCCACATCCCCAGCCCGAGGTTTGTTTGTTTTTGTTTTTGTTTTTGTTTTTGTGGATACCGGGGGGGTCGACCTCAGGACCTCACGCGCCAGCAGGCGCCCGTGCTGCTGAGCGATATCACCGGCCCCTTTTTCGTACGTGGGTTCCGGGAGTCGAACTCGGGCCCTCGCGCTTGCCGGGCAGGCGCTTAAGCCGCTGAGCCATCTCACCGGCCCCCGAGGTTTTTTTTTTTTTTTTTTTTTTTTTTGTGGGTACCGGGGGGTCGACCTCAGGACCTCGCGCGCCAGGAGGCGCCCGTGCCACTGAGCAATATCACCGGCCCCCTTTTCGTATGTGGGTTCCGGGAGTCGAACTTGGGCCCTCACGCTTGCTGGGCAGGCGCTTAAGCCGCTGAGCCATCTCACCGGCCCCCGAGGTTTGTTTTTAATATGGATGGAAGAAAGGTTTTGTACACTAAATCTCTAGATTAATGAGTAAAACTGGGAAAAGATCTGTCCTTTGAAGGAATCACTCAGGGTGTAAGAGTCCTGATCTGTAAAGGAGCAGGTCTTTCTCCAGGCAGCTGGAAGAACGAGGAGTGATTCAAACGTCGCAAGGGCTGGAGCCTCCACTATAGCCCCCATTTCTGTCTGAATGTATCACTGGACAAAGAAGGACTAGAAAACATAATTCAAAATATTAGAATTTTAAAATCCATCACTTACTCATTCCATGTATTGGCCCTAGGCACTAATTAGATATTCGGATAAAATATAGACATAAAAGAAATAAGACTGTTCAGTATATGAAAGTAAAACAACTCAACAGCTGGGGGTGGTGGCACACACCTGCAATTCCAGTACACTGGGAAGCTAAAGCAGGAAGATCTCAAATTTGAACCCAGCCTTAGCTACATAGGGAGTTTCAGGCCACCCTGACTACGGACTGAGACCCTCTCTAAAACAAAACAGAACACCGGAGCTTCTGCTTACTTACAGGAAAGTTTGGCAGGTCAGGCACAACCCCACCAAGGAAAGCAAACTGCTGGCCATCGCTAGGGTTTTAGAAAGCATGTTTTGTTGGTTCTGGAGACAAGTGTGGGCTGATATCAGAGTGAGGCTGCTGCTAACCAGCTGATGTTCAGGGCATGAGGCCTGAGACAAGTTTAAAACCAGCTCTGAAGCCGGGCATGGTGGCGCACGCCTGTCCTCCCAGCACTTGGGAGGCTGAGGCAGGAGGATTGTTGCAAGTTCGGGACTAGCCTAGGCTACAAAGTGAGCTCAAGGCCACCCTGAACTGCATAGCGAGACCCTGTCTCAAAAAGACAAAAAAGAAAAACAGCTCCGAAGCTGGGCATGGTGGCGCACGCCTGTCATCCCAGCACTTAGAAGGCTGAGGCTGGAGGATCCCCGTGAGTTCAAGGCCAGCCTGGAATACATGGTGAAACCCTGTTTCAAAAGACTAAATGAATTGATCAGTCCATCCAGCCATCCAGTCCTGGGGCTACTTGTAACTACAGCTTCAGAAGAATCCTCTTTCCAGGACTGTGGGGACTTTAATTCCCACTTGGATGGACTGGCTAGTGCCATTTCTCCATCTCTGAACAAGTCAGGGTCCTGTGGTCAGATTCAGAACAGCAGAGCCTGCAGGATCTGAATCAGACGACTTTGGGGACTACGGAGGACCCTTCCTGTCAGCATACCGCAGTCATCCCCTTTGACCTGTGGACTCAGAGCTGCCTGGGGAAACTGAGCTGGGAAGGGGAGGTGTGCTCTGAGAGTCACGGGAATGACCAGAGGTCTCCCCTCGGTGAGGGACCCCAGTGAGGGATGACAATGCCACCCTCCTAGAGGGGACCCACATTCTTGGCATCTGACGCCCTCAGCAGGTGTGGATGGAAGTGCAGCTGGGGCACAGCCTCAAGCCCCTCTGGGCGGCAGCGATTGGGAGGTAACAGTGCCTTCTCGTAGTTCCAGCTCTTCAATGAATACAAAACGCCTCACACAGTTCTTGGTTCGCAACCAAGCTCAATAAACAGTAAGTGGTATTATTGGGATATTTCTTGCACTAACTCTCCAGTTCTGAAGAGAGAAAACACATTCACAGTGTTTTAACTGTTGTAAGACTGCAGACCAAAGTCAACTAAGGTAAGCTGATGGTGGCCTGGCCGCCTCCTGCAGGGACGCCAGGTGCTTCCCCAGGACCTCTGCTGTCATCACCTTTCTTTCCACAGGCCCCCGTCTCTGTCGGTGGTCCCCAGCTGCCCACGATCGGGGTCTCTGCTGTTGGAACCTTAAAACCTATTGACAGGAGAGAGAGCTGAGGGTGGTGTAGAGGCAAGAAGGCTCACAGGAGCAGGGGACCCCACAGACCCTCCACACGCAGGCCTCCTCCTGAGCTGGAACCCTCCTTTCAGCGGGTTCCCAGCCAGCTCTCTGCCCCACTTCCGTCCCACTCTGTCTGATTTCTGCAACTCTTACCTGAGGCTTTCCTATCTTCGACTCCATATACTTGTTTGTGGGGTGGCAGAGATAACTGGCTGTCCACAAAGTGTTCCCCTGCCGTGTGTTCAGGCAGCCAGGGGCTACTTTTCCCTGGCATCCCACAGTCAGGGACACTCAGGACTGAGTCCTGGCCCCCAGGACACCGGAGTCGGGAACACACATCACCTCCCAGCCGGCCCACACAGGAGGGAAGGACTCATCCCGGATCACTTCCCTTCCCATCGTCAGGAATGAGTTCCTGGGAAGCCAGGCGCTGAAGGTGGCAAAAGCCAGCAGACGGGCCTGGAAGAGGGGTATCCTGCTGACCTGCCCAGCACTCGCCCACGAGCAAAAAATAAACCTCTACTGGGTTTAAGCCATTATCCACCTTGTGAGAGCAGGGAGCCTTCCCTACTACAACAGCTATTACCTACAGTCACATCAAGATCAGAAACAAGGGCCGGTGCTATAGCTCAGTGGCATAAGCACCTGTCTGGCAAGTGTGAGGTCCTGAGTTTGACTCCCAGTAGCCACATATTAAAAAAAAAAAAAAAAAGATCAGAAACAAACAAGTGGGGCTGCATCAAATGAGAAAACTTATGCACAGCCAAGGAAACAAAAAAATGAAAACACAGCTTACCTGTATTCATTATGTACTGCAAACGTACACTAATAAAAAGACCTACAGACTGGGAGAAAATATTTGCAAACTACATCCAATAAGGGGTTAAGATCCAAAATATACAAGTAACTCATACAACTCAATAGCAGAAAAACTAATAACCCAATTTGAAACTGGGGAAAAGTCTAAATACAAATGGCCAACAGGTATATGAAAAGATGCTCATGGGGCTGGGGATACGGCTCAGTGGCACGGAGCCTGCCTGGCAAGCGCGAGGTCGTGAGTTTGATTCCTGGTGCCAAAAAAAAAGGATGCTCAGCATCACTAATTACCGGAGGAATGCAAATCAAGACCATGGTAAGTGGCCCGGATGCATGCTGGGGCACATGCCACACAACCAGCCCAGGGAGGAAGCCCACAACCCATATGAGGACGGCCCCACCCCACCCCTGGCCACACTCCGGATCTAGCACTACACGCCCAGGAGGAATCCCTGGACTGATCGGACAGTGTACACCAGGGTCTGCTGCTGGGGTCTCCTCAGCACAGGACAACAGAGGTGACAACCCACTCACCCACCTAATGGAGAGACCGACACCCAGGCAGAGAGTTTCAGTTCAGGACTGCAGTGTTACCCTACACAGAGTCCGGGTGAGAGAATCCTTGGGTCATAGATTTGGAGACGCGAGAGCTAAGTAGGGATTCTCCTGGGATCCCTTGGGAGCCCCGGGATCAGACCAGGGAGTTCACAGGGCCTGTATTCTGTTGAAGGAGGCCTGGCTCGGAGGGTAAAATGGTCAGAGGGAGCGGTCCCGAAGGAGAAGGTGGTCGAGTGGGATCTTTGACCTCCAGCACGGCTGCCTACACGCGGCAGAATCTCGTAGCTCTGTCTGCACTCAAATCAGTCTCCTCAGTTCTGGATAAGGGACGTCCACGAGCGGCTCCCAGGGTTTGGCTATACCCAGTTGTCAGGTGATGCCAGTGATGCCATTGAATTTACTACCATAGCCAAGGTAACATAATAGTACAACAACTGGTTTTCTCTCGATGGCAATATCTGGAGTTCCAGGGGATCATAATCAATAAAACAAAAGGATACACATACACATAGGGTCATGGGGAAGCAAGGCAATGAAAAATGCCCAAGGTCTCCCAACTCTCCTAAGACAGAGCATGGGGGCATAAACAGAGAGTAAAGCAAATACTAGGTGGCAGAACTGTACAAAAAGTTTACGGAAGAGATGAAGAAACTAGACAAGCTCAAAGAGGAAATAAATCTTCACAGCATTATCACTCAATATGCCCCAGGTGAATTTAGGGAAAATTAATAAAAAATTGGACAACCTCACCAAAGTGGTTCAAAACATGAATGACAGATTCAACAAGGATATAGAATGCTCAAAAGGATGTCAGGCAGAAATACCTCAAAAAACTGTATAGAATTCATAAATTGCAGAAATGACCTATGCAAAAACAGTGTCTGAAATTGAGGACAAAATGGTAAATTATGAAGAAGTACTCAAAGAAGCCATGAAAAACATAAGAGAACAAGAAAAGACCATCCAGAAGCTACTAGATGACACTAAGACCAACCTAAGGCTAACTGGAGTTAGAGAAAAGCTAGAAGATAGCACAGATGTTTATTAGTAAGTTTACAGAAATCACAGCAGAAAGCTTCCCAAATATGAGAAAAGAGTTCAACATACAAGGAAGTGAGGTTTACAGAATACCAAACAACTGTGATGAAAAAAGAGGCTCACCAAGAGATAGCCTTGTTAAACGGCCAGATATCCAACAGGAAAAAAACAAAAAATCCAGAATTTTAAAAGCAGTCAGATGCAGATCACAACTACGACCCTCTTCAGCTGGAAGTAGCCACATAGGTCTTTGCCCTTTGCCCCCTCATAGAAGTTAGGGGTACTTCCTGGGGCAGGGAGGTAATTAAAGACAGCTGAGTTAGGTAGAAATATTGTAGGCAGTCAGACAGGGCTGGGCCCTCGAGAGGTCAATGCAGAAGACAACTGTGGCTGGAGGCACATTCACTGAAGGCCAAACTTCAAGAAAAAAAAGGGACTACTCATTCATATACTTCCCCTAGGGATGAACAGCAGTGATTGATATTCTAAGTAGGCATCAATCACCTTGGGGTGGAGGACAAAACCTCCTTACCCACCCCTTCCAGGAAAGTCCTTGTCTATCCCATGTGCGCTTGCTATGTGACTCGCTTCCCAATTTGATCCCCATTTAATATTACCCAAGTGACTATACTTGTTGTAACCTTATTGGTTCACCACAGTCTTGTCCCACCTCATACCCACCTTGTGATTTCCCACTGGACCAATATTACCCAAGTGACTACACTGGTAATCTCATTGATTATGGTTCTGTCCCACCTTGAATCCACCTCCCCTGTGGCTTTGCTCAGTAAATACCCTTGAGAAGCGGGGTTGGTGGGCAACCCACTTTCCAGATCCCCTTCTGTCCCTTTTAGACAGAAGCTTTCTTTCTCTCAATAAATTCTTCCTACTCTTAAAATAAAAAAAGAAGTCAGAGAAAAACAAAAACTCACATATAAAGGTAAACCCATTAGAATTATAGCAGACTTCTCAACACAAACCTTAAAGGCCAGAAGAGTGTGGGGTGAAGTATTTCAGCACTAAAAGCAAATAACTTCCAACCTAGACTAACCTACCCACAAAGATTTCTTTCAGGGCCGGTGAGATGGCTCAGTGGCGTAAGCGCCTGCCTTGCAAGCGCGAGGGCCCGAGTTCGACTCCCGGATCCCACATACGAAAAAGGGGCCGGTGATATCGCTCAGCGGCACGGGTGCCTGTTGGCGCACGAGGTCCTGAGGTCGACCCCCCGGTACCCACAAAAAAAAAAAAAAAAAGATTTCTTTCAAAATAGGTGAAGAAATAAGGATATTTCATGAAAAAGACCAGCTCAAGAGATTTATGACTCCAGCACTCCAAAAAACACTCAACAATAACCTAGGCAGAAACAGTGACACTAACGCAGCTAAAAACCCAGATGAAACAAAAAGACCAAGTAAGGTCAATAGATGAACAACAAAAAATGACCAGAAAAGAAAAATAAATTAGTCAGTAACAGAGAAGGAAGGCAATGATAGTAAATACCCAACACATCTCAGTAATAGCTCTCAGTGTTAACAGCCTCAACTCCACCTTTAGAAGACCCAGATTCGCTGACTGGATCAAAACACGGAATCCAACACTCTGTTGTATTCAAGTTCACCTAAGCCAAAAAGATATTCATAGACTAAAAATTAAAGGATGGAAAACAATATTTCATGCACCGAGACCCCAGAAACAAACAGGAGTAGCAATTTTATTTATTTTTATTTTGGGGGGGGTACCGGGAATTGAACTCAGGACCTTGCACTTGCCAGGCAGCACTACACCGCTAAGCCACATCCCCGGCCCCAGGGGTAGCAATTTTAATCTCAGATGTGGTAAACTTCAAGCTAAAACTGACTAAAAGAGACAAAGAAAGTCACTACACCCTACTTAGGGGGACAATCTAACAAGAAGAGATAACAGGGCCGGTGAGATGGCTCAGTGGCATAAGCGCCTGCCTGGCAAGCGCGAGGGCCTGAGTTCAACACCCAGAACCCACATACGAAAAAAAGGCCGGTGATATCGCTCAGCAGCACGGGCGCCTGCTGGTGCATGAGGTCCTGAGGTCGACCCCCGGTACCCACAAAAAAAAAAAAAGAAGAGATAACATTGGTAAATATTTCTTCACCAAATACTGGAGCACCTACCTTCATAAAACAATACTGCTGAATATAAAAGATCAAAAAAATGCTAACACAATCATAGTGTGGAATCTTTTTTTTTTTTTTTTTTTTTGTGGGTACCGGGGGGTCGACCTCAGGACCTCGCGCGCCAGCAGGCGCCCGTGCCGCTGAGCGATATCACCGGCCCCTTTTTTTTTCGTATGTGGGTTCCGGGAGTCGAACTCGGGCCCTCGCGCTTGCCGGGCAGGCGCTTAAGCTGCTGAGCCATCTCACCGGCCCTATAGTGTGGAATCTTAACACCCCATGTTTGCAAAGAGTCAGATCAATCTTCCCAGAAGAATTAAAAACATCGTACCACAGCGATATATGTGCACCCATGTTTATAGCAGCACAATTTGTAATAGCCAGATCTTGGAAACAACCCAAATGCCCATCAACTGAGGAATGGATAAGAAAGATGTGGTATTTTTATACAATGGAGTACTATTCAGCCATAAAGAAGGATAAACTGGAGACTTTTATAGGTAAATGGATGCAACTCGAGAAAATACTCATAAGTGAAATAAACCGGACGCACATGTGTAAGCATCGTATTATCTCTCTAGTATGAGAAACTGAAAGAGTAAATAAGATCCAAAATGTACAATAGATATGGTGAATCAAAAGAAACTGGTCGAAAGGAAAGAGAGACTGGAATAGGGAAAAGAAAGAAGGGAAAGGGAAAAAAAACAATTGTATATATATATATAATATATATATATATAAGATGGTTAAGATAGATACACTACCATTTTTACTTAGTTCATTGAAGAGTAAGGTTTGTGCCAATAATGTTTGGACAATTGAATGCTAATGTCTGGTGTCCTGAATAACTAACTTAAAGATAGTAATACGTAATGTATTAACCATTGTTACCCTCCTATTATGTTTGTTTGAAAATTTGTTCTTCTTTTGATTTGTTTTGTTTTTTCTTCTCTTTAAAATAAAAAAAAAAAAAAAAAAAAAAAAAGAGTCAGATCAACTAAAAAATCAAGAAATATTAGAGTTAAACCACACTCTTGAACATACAGATTTAATTGATATCTACAGAGTATTCCACCCCAATACAACACAGTATACGTTCTTTTATACAGCACACAATACTTTTTCCAAAATAGATCATGTATTAGTCCACAAAACCTGGTTAAGTAAATATAAAAGTTTTGAAATCATCCCCTGGTGTACTATCAGACCACCATACAATGAAAATAGAAATCAGGCCGGTGAGATGGCTCAGCAGTGTAAGCGCCTGCCCAGCAAGCGCGAGGGCCCGAGTTCGACTCCCGGAACCCACATACGAAAAAGGGGCCGGTGATATCACTCAGCGGCACGGGCGCCTGCTGGCGCATGAGGTCCTGAGGTCGACCCCCCAGTACCCACAACAACAACAAAAAAAGAAAATAGAAATCAATGACAGAAGAAATCACAGAAAAGGTAGAAGCATCTGGAAAATTAATAACACTTATAAACAACCAGCAGGTCACAGAAGAAGTCAAAGAAGAAATTTAAACTCACCAAAAATTCTGGGACAGTATCAAAGCAGTCCTAAGAGGAAAATTCACTACAATCAATGCTCACATTACCAAAACAGAGCAAGCACAAATAAATAACCTTATGAGGAATTTTAAAATACTTGAGAAACAACAACTCAGGCCCAAAACAAAATTAAGGAGGGAAACTATAAATATTAGAGCAGAAATCAATGAAATGGAGACTAAAAAAATACAAGGAATCAGCAAATTGAAGAGCTGGTTCTTTGAAAGAATAAACAAAATAGATATGACCTTAGCCAGACTTAACAAGAGAGAAAAGACTCACACAATGCAATTAGAAATGAAAAAGGTGAAATCACAACAGACACTGTCAAAATCCAGAAGAAACTACTTTAAAAAGTTGTACTCCAACAAATTGACAAATTTTGAAGAAATGGACAAATGCCTAAACTCATACAAATTACCAAAGCTAACCCAAGAAGACACAAATACACTGTACAACCCAGTAACAAGCAATGAAATCAACACAGTAAAAAAGAATCTACCAGCTGGATGTGGTGGCGCACACTTGTAATCCCAGCACTCGGGAGGCCGAGGTAGGAGGATGGCTGCGAGTTCCTGGCCAGCCTGAACTGCATAGCAAAACCCTGTCTCAAAAACAAAAAAAAAAAAAAAAAAAAAAAAAAAAAGAATCTACCAACTAAAAAAGCCCAGGACCTGGTGGATTTACTGTTGAAGTCTATAAAATCTTTAAGGATGTTATATCACCAATACTCCTCTAGCTCTTTAAAGAAATTGAAAGGGAGATAGTGGCCCAAATTCATTTATGGAAGCCAGTATTACTCTGATTCCAAAACCAGATAAAGACCCAACTAAAAAAGAAAGCTATAGGCCAATCTCCTTAACAAACATAGATGTAAAAATCCTCAACAAGATATTAGCTAACAGGATACAGCACATCATCAAAAAGGTTGGGCCGGTGAGATGGCTCAGCGGCATAAGCGCCTGCCTTGCAAGCACGAGGGCCCGAGTTCGACTCCCGGATCCCACATACGAAAAAGGGGCCGGTGATATTGCTCAGCGGCATGGGTGCCTGTTGGCGTGCGAGGTCCTGAGGTCGACCCCCCGGTACCCACAAAAAAAAAAAAAAAAAAAAAAAAAGGTTGTACACAATCAATGATCAAGTATGTTTCATCTCAGAGATGCGAGAATGGTTCAACATATATCAACATACATAAATCAATAAATGTAATACATAGACAGAAGCAAGGTCAAAAGCCACATGATCATATCAGTAGATGCAAAAAAGGCTTTCAACAAAATCCAACACCCCTTCATGCTGAAAACCCTGACGAAAACAGGTATAGAAGGACCATACTTGAATTTGATAAAGCTATTTATGACAAACCAACAGCCAACATCATATTAAATGGAGAAAAACTAAAAGCATTCCCTCTAAAATCAGGAACAAGACAAGGATGTCCATATCACCTCTTCTATTCAACATAGTACAGTACTCGAAACATAGGCCAGAGCAATCAAGCAAGAGAAAGAAATAAAAGGGATACATAGAGAAAAGGAAGAACTCAAATTATCATTATTTCCAGATGACATGATCCTCCACACAGAAGACCCAAAGAACTCTACCAAAAAAACTCTTAGAATTAATAAACAACTTCAGCAATGTAGCAGCATACAAGATCAACACACAAAATCATTAGCATTTGTGTGCACCAGTAATGAACTTGATGAGAAGGAAATTATGAAAACAACACTATTCACAGTAGCTTCAAGAAAAATGAAATAGGAATGAGGCCAATATGGAGGAGTGGTGAGCAGCAGAGAAAGAGCCTCTCTGAGAGTCGCCCTCCAGACGCTGGAATACAGCAACTCGAGGAAGACAAGAAGGAGGGAAGTGGGTCCCCTGGACCCAGGAAGGAGCTGAAGCGAGAACTGAAGCCCACGGAGAGAGTGAAGAGAGAAACTTCCACAAAGGAGGAGGAGGAGGGAGCTGGCGGAGCCTTCTCCCTGAGTCTGGGCTCATTGCATGACAGGAGCGGTTCAAACCTGTGGACACAGGGTGACTGCTGGCGGCCCCAGCGGCCTCCACGGAGAGACAGAGACGCAGTGGAGGGGAGCAGCGGGCGTGAAGGACTGCACTGGCTGGGGTGAGTGCTGAGGGCTCAGTCGTCCCGTGGGAGAGAGCGACTGGCTGGGAGTCATCTTGGAGAGGGGCTGCAGAGCTCAGAGCTCAGAGTGGCTGCGGCTCCACCTGCGGCTCCCAGCCGGGCTCAGGCCTGCGGAAGGTGCGCTGACCGCTGCAGGCCGAAGGAGTCTGGTCTCGGCCACAAGGTGCAGGCTCACTGAGACTATCCACTCCCCCGCCAAAAAGCTGCTGCTGGCTGCTGGGACAGATCAGCATGAAACAGGACTCGGTCTCCACACACTGTCTACCAGTGACAGCAGGGACAAACCTGGAAGCGGACTTTTTTCTTTTCTCTCTTTTTTTTTTTCTTCTCTCTTTTTGTTGTTGTGGTGGTGGCTTTTCTTTTTTTTTTTTTCTCTCCGTTGTTTGACCTTGTTTTTATATGAATGTAAACAGAGTTTCTAGCCTCTTTGTGGTTGTGCTTCTGTTCTGTTTTTCCTTTTATCCCTTCCTTCTCTCTTTCCCGCCAGTCTTCTGCACCAGTTTCCCAAAGTTAGCGTGATCCCTTTGTCCTCCAGCCTTACATCTAATTCCTTCCTCTTCTTCCACTTCTATATTTTCTCCTTAATCCATTTTAAATTTTAACCCCT
The DNA here is from genome assembly GCA_028451465.1 of Erethizon dorsatum. Classification (NCBI taxonomy): domain Eukaryota; kingdom Metazoa; phylum Chordata; class Mammalia; order Rodentia; family Erethizontidae; genus Erethizon; species Erethizon dorsatum. Next base: position 70,902,734 of record CM051824.1, read on the forward strand.
GAGGGCAAAATTGACATATTAAGGACTTGTATACTGCATATAATTTTCTGGTTTTAGATTTTGTTATGTAACCACAAATCTAGTTTATACAGTTAAAAGTGGTAAATTATTTGTTAGCTCAGTCTGTCATTTTCTAGGCTGTTTGATGCTATTGGTACCACTATAGCCAAAAGTGACATAATTGTTCTAAACAGCTGTTCTTCCTGGTGTTCCATGACTGAGGTTGACGAAGGGTCACAGAAAATACTGTGACACAGTGCCAAAGAACAAAGAACTGGGCCGAACAGGCAGCAACTTCTCATACCCAACAAATTGAAGAGGTAGGATCTTGCAACAGACTCAAAACCCAAAAACAAGCTACACCTGGAAGATACCTCAGAGAAGTAGTCATCTCCTAAGGGTTTTAAATACTAGCAATAAAGCAACCTACCACAGGCAATTTACAAACATCACCCCAGGAATTAAACTAAAGAAAGAAAAGAAAATGAGATGACACTTAAACAAGATGCAACCCCACACATCCAGTTCAACAAAGGCAAACCCAGGGGGCAATGAGCTGGGACAATCCAAAAGCCACCCACCTGGACTCTCTGAAGTGGTAACAACAAAGAAATTGAATGAGGCTCTGGAAAAAATCAAATCAGAAATAATTTCTCACATAGCTGCAGAGATGATGTCTACAATGAAGACCATGCTTTAGGGACTTAAGAGTAGATACAGACAAAAAAATAGACGAGCTTCAGAAAATGATGGAAGCCATGAATGCTCAGCATAGAAAAGAAATGGAATCCATAAGGCAGATGCAAGTAGATATCCAAGAGAACAAAAATTCCACTGAAAGTATTCACAGCAGATTAAGCCAATGTGAGGACAGGGTCTCAGATATAGAAGACAGGCTTGCAGTTAGTGATCGTGAAAAGGATTTCTTAAAAATAGCAAGGGACCATGAGAAATCAATCCAGCAGCTGCTAGATGAGACAAAGAAGAATAACTAAAGATTGATTGGAGTCAATGAAAAAGCAGGAGATAGCATAAATGACCTAAAAAAACTGTTCACAGACGTCATGGCAGAAAACTTCCCTGGTAGAGAAAAAGGATTTGACAAACAGATAAGTGAGGCATATAGAACTCCAATTAGCCATGATCAAAAAAAATCTTCAGCCAGGCATATCATAGTCAAGATTCCAGAAATTCAACACAAGAGTAGAATCTTAAAAGCTGTTAGAGAAAAGAAACAAATCACCTATAAAGGAAAGCCCATCAGAATCACAGCTGACTTTTCAGCACAAACCCTCAAGTCAAGAAGAGCTTGGAGTGACATATTTCAAGTTCTAAAGGAAAATAACCTTCAACCTAGATTGATGTACCCTGCAAAACTATCTTTCAAAACTGATAGAGAAATAAAATACTTCCATGACAAAGAACATCTGAGAAAATTTATGACCACCAAACCAGCACTCCAAAATGTTTTGAAGGACATTCTAGAAAGAGATAACAAGGACTACAACTCCATGAACCCCAACAGAAGGAATCCACCAGGCAAGGCAAACAATTATAGAGAGGGAGGGGGGAAAAAAAACAGGGGGAGCCAACAACAGGACAATAACATGACAAGGAAAAGTCAAAACATATCAGTTATAACCATCAATGTTAATGGTCTCAATTCACCAATCAAAAGAAACAGACTGGCAGAATGGATCAAGAAGCAAGATCCAACAAGAAACACACTTAATTCAAAAAGAAATTCATAGACTGAAAGTCAAAGGATGCAAAACAATACTCCATGTGACAGGAACCCAGAAAAAAGCAGAGGTATTTGCAGCAAAGTGAATTTCAAGCCAAGACTGATTAAGAGAGACAAAGAAGGTCACTACATCCTTGTAAAGGGAACAATCCAAGAGGAAGAGATAATGATCATAAATATATATGCAACAAATACCAGTGCACCCAACTATATAAAACAAATGTTAATGGGCATGAAAAATCAAATAAGCACTAATACAATTGTATTGGGGGATCTCAATACCCCACTGTGACAAAAAGACAAATCAAGTAGACAAAAAATCAACAATGAAATATTAGAACTGAACCAAACTTTGGAACAAATGGACTTAGTAGATGTCTACAGAGTGTTCCACCCCACAACATCAAAATACACATTCTTCTCAGCTGCCCACGAGATGTTCTCCAAAATAGACCACATGCTAGCTCATAGAACCTGCTTAGGTAAATACAAAGGAATTGAAATTATCCCATGCATATTATCAGAACATAGTGCAATGAAGTTGGAAATCAATAGCAAAAGAAACCCGAGAACTTCATAAACACATGGAAATTAAATAGCACCCTCCTGAACAACCAATGGGTCACAGATGAAATTAAATAAGAAATCAGACAGTTTCTACAATTGAATGATAACAACAATACAATATACTGGAACTTATGGGATACAATGAAAGCAGTCCTAAGAGGGAAATTTATAGCAGTAAATACCCTATCTTCTAAAAAAGAAGAGCAGGCTAAGCCAAAAGCTTGTACAAGGGAGGAAATTATAAAGATCAGAGAAGAAATTAACGCATTGGAGACTAGAAAGACAATACAAAGAATCAATGAATCAAAGAGTTAGTTCTTTGAAAGATTAAATAAAATTGACAAACCCTTATCCAACCTTATTTAAAAAAAGGAAAGAAAAGACTGAAATCCATGCAATTAGGAATGAAAAGGGTGAAATCACAACAGACCCTGCAGAAATCCAGAAGATCATCTATAACTACTTTGAGAACTTATATTCTAATAAGATGGAAAATGCAGAAGAAATGGACAGATTCCTAGTTACATATGAATTACCAAAGCTGTACCAAGAAGATATAAAAATCCTACATAAACCATTTGTAGGAAAATGGATGCACCTGACAAATACAATGTTGAGTAAAATAAACCAGACACACAGGCTTAAGTGCCATATGGTGTCTCTCATTTGAGTAAGGCAAAGTACAAACAAAGAGATCAATAGAGGGTGCATAGAAGGAGATGGGATGGATCTCTTACAAATGGGGAAGGGCACAAGAGACCAAGGGTGAGAGGTAAGGAGGAACAGAAAGGGAAATAAGTAGAATAAAGATCTGCCATATACAGGAACCTAATAATCTCAATGAATGTAAACACTGTATGTCATAAACATGAGCTAAGATTAATAATATCAATAAGAATGAAAATGGGGAAAGGGGAGTTAGAGGAGGGGGGAGCAAGAAGGGGTGGGTAAGGGGATTTTAAAAAAAGGAAGCAAGTTGTATTATGTACATGTACCAGCTTCCCAAGATGATTATAAAATGTGTGTATTGCAAACATGTACTAATAAAAAAAATAAAGTAGTAAAAAAAAACCCACAGTAAGATATCATATCACACCTGGTAGCGTGGATATTATCAAAAAAGTCAAGATAACAAGTGTAGGTGAAGATGTGGACAAAAGTGAGCATAGGTCTACTTTTGGTAGAGTGTAAATTGGTACAACCATTATGGAAAACAATATAGAAGTTTCTCAAAAACTAAAGATAGAACTACCATATGAGTCATCAATTCCAATTCCGAGTATATACATTTGAAGGAAATAGAAACGTCATCTTGAATAGATACCGGCATTCACATGTTCACTGAGACATTATTCACAGTAACTGAGACAGGGGGATAACCTAAATGTCCCTGTACCAGTGGATGGGTAAAGGAAATGTACACACACACACGTACACACGTACACACACACGCACCATGGGATTTGATTCAGCCTTTACAAAGAAGGAAATCCTGTCACCGTGACAACATGGATGAACTTGGAGGATATCATGCTGAGTGAAATCAGACAAACACAGAAAGACCAGGTCACCAGCTTGAGGGTGGATAAGATGTTGGCCAAAGGGTTCTAACTTTCAGCTGGGAGATGAGGAAGTGCTACGGGCCTCGTGTACTGCATGGCTGTACTCAGTACTATATTGTATGCAATCGCTCCCCCGTGTCTCTGAATTCCATATCCACGGATCAATCAACTGCAGATCAAAAATAAGGGAAAATTGTATCTGTACTGAACTGATATTTTTCTTGTCATTATTCCCTAAACAATGCAGTATAGCAACTATGGACAGAGAATTTACATTGTACTAAGTTGTGTAAGTAATCTAGAGATGATTTAAAGCACACAGGAGGATGTGTGAATAACAGCAAACTTATGGTCAGGTTTGGATGTAATATGTGGTAGCGAATGGTAGGAAATGGCAGCAGGGCAAAGACTGGGGGAGAAGAGCTGAAGAGATTGGAAAGGCCTGATGCCCTCCGGCTGGGCTCCCTTGCCCACCCGGTAAGGGCAGGTCTCCAAGGGAAAATGGGGCTTAGGGCCCTCCATGGGCTGTTTGGCTTTCCTCACCAACGCAACCCCACCATTTCTTCTATGTCGAACAAGAGCTCCCCTTTGCCTCCTCTTTCTCGCTCCCTCCTTAGGCCGCAGCCTCCTCTGTTCCGGGAGCCACGTCCCAGAGAGGGCTCACCAGGGCTCCGCCTCAGCCCTGGACTCAAGGTTTCTGTTGGGTGGACCCAGCCCTGCTCCCCAGCTCCTCGCTCACCTTCTTTGCAGCCCCTGGGTTCTCCCGGCTGAGTCTGGAGGACCAGAACTGCCTTTCAAACACAATCCGACTCGGGTCGGAAGTCATCTCTTCCCCAGACAGATGTTTCTTTACTGCACAGGTGAAGTTTTCAGGACTGCAGAGAAAAGTAGAAAACATGATCTCAAGTCAGTGTGAACAGTTGTACCATTCTGGACATTAATGCGATGCACTCAGTGCTCACTTGGTGAAGAGGGAAGACTGACAGCACACACCGGTGGCTGCCCCGTGCCATCTGGGTGAGCATCTCCCAGAAGTCCGTGTGGCGAGGCTCAGTCCCCAGCAGGTGGAATGGGGGTGCCGCGGGCCCTGGGAGAAGTGGCCTAACTGGAGGTCCTCTGGCCATCAGGGCTATGCCCTCACGACGGGAGCCATTGCTCCTACACACCAGCCACGGGTATACTCTCACCAGTGGCTGAAAGCCACTGGGGCCACCTGATAGAAGACTTGGGTTCAAAACTGGGGGCTAAATGAAACATTTCTCTTTATAAGTCAATTGCATCAAGGATTTCTTGTTACTATAGCAATGCGAAGGTGACAAACACAGCTCTCATCTCTCTGCCCCACCCGCACCCAGAGCTGGCACCACCCCTAAGCAGGTGAGTCATGGAACCTCCTCCAGCCGTGACCGAGGCCCAGAACCTGCGTCCTGAGAGCAGGGACAGAAGAGCTGCCAGGCGTCCTCTGAGTGCTCAGACCAGCAAGTCAGCAGAAGGGGCGCCCGCTTCCCAGCACACGCGGAAGAAGGCGCTGTGCAGAGAACAGAAAGGAGGCAGGTTCACAAGGAGACGCGATGGGGAGAGCCGCGCGCCCCCACGGAGGCAGGCACTGGCCTCTGTCCTGCTAGGAGGCCGGCTTCCGTCCTGGCATTGGTGTCCACAACACACCGACACACCGTTGCTTTCTAGCTTATCTAGGTCCCTCCTGTCCCCCCCCTTTTTTACTTGCTTTTTATAAACAAACTACTTCTGACTAATCCAGCCACCTTGTCCCTAAGACGTTTTCTTACTTCATCAAACAGCCTCTGGCCGTGTCCTCTCGGGGTTGTCACCAGGGCTGCCCCATTCCTGCCCCGGAAGCCCAGCCCTATCTAGGGAAATACACCTTCCATGTCTTCCCCCATGTATTCATTTAGCCAGCATCTGCTCTACTCTGGCAGCACCGAGATAAACAAGCCACAGCCCTGCCCGCCACAGGCTCAGGCTGCGACTGAGGGAGGCACAACCACACCCCCAGCGGTGCTGCCTTCCTCCTGCACAGAGGAGGCAAACACCCGACCACCTGCAGGCGGGGGGGGGGGGGGGGCCAGGGGCCGGGAAGCACCCTCGCTTGGCCCAGAGGTGCTTGCGGTTAAGAGATATTTCTTTTTTTTAAGAAAAGGGGATTTTTGAGCTAAGCCAGAAAGGATAATGGGACCCAGATCATGTGCCTGGACTTGGTTGTGAGGCTCTGGGAAGCACGGAAGAGCTTCCCGCTGGGCAGTGTTGAAGAGAATCACCGAGGCTGTGGGGAGACTGGGTTGGAGGATACGGGACTACAGGAGGACAAGCAGCTGTGACAACAAGGGCTGTGACAACAAGGGCCAAGGAGCTAGAGTGGGGACAGGAAGGGAAAAATGCAAGCGAAAGCCTTTGTCTCATTGCAGAGCAGGGAGTTACAATATCAGTAACATTCAAGTAAAAATGGTTTTAAAACTGATAAAGAAAGCACAAAACCAGAAATAGAAGATAAAACTTAAAAATCACTAGGGGAGTATTATTTATTCCAACGACACTCAGGAGGGAGAAGAAGGAAGCATCAAGACAGCACAGCAAGACTTCACTTCTGCTCGGGGCGTCACAGTTTACAGCCCACTGCAGTAACCAGAGAGAACTGGTAAAATGCACCCAGACGTCCACACTGGGAAGCCCCTGGGCAGTTGCCTAGAGAGGGGACAGTCCTTCAGGAGGGAGACGACAATCTACAGCTGTGCCCCCTCCCCGCCCACCCTGGGGGCTTTTCAAGTACCAGGGTAGAGACCAGTTCTGCTGTGCTCCCAGCCTCTCAGTGGGTTTTTATTCCTGGGGCCTGGCTGCATTTAACCTCGGTCTCAACATCTCCCTCCCCCTGATGGGTCCCTGGGGAGGGAAAGGGGAGACTCCCCAGATCCTAGCAGACATCCTGCCCCAGAAACGACTTGGAAATTAATCATATAGAAACTCTGAAACTGTACAATAAAATAAGTGAAAGTAACTCAGCAGAGGAGTATGACAGACGTTAGACACGATGGAAAAAATAAAGTATTTATAATCAAATACAGAGAGACAAAAAGGATGAAAAATATATGAGAAAGAGACAGAAAAGACACAATGAGAAAATCTGAAATACGTTTAACTGGAATACCCAGAAAAGAAGAAAGAGAATATGCCATGTAACAATCGAAGAGAAAATGACTAAGAACATCTCAGAACTACAGGTCCCAGAAGACCCTTGAGTTCCAAGTAAAAAAAACTCAAAGAAATCCACATCTAGAGACATCCTGTAAAACTACAAAAAAAAAAAAAAAAAAAAAGACAATGCATCCAGAAAAATTATTTTCAAAGGAACAACAGTGAGATTGGTAGCTAATTTCTCAAAAGAATAACAGATTACACACTGCAAGATTCCAACCATATGACATCATGGAGAAGGTAAGAGTATGGGGACAGTTAAAAGATTAGTGATTGCTAGCCGGGCATGGTGGCACATGCTTGTAATCCCAGCACTTGGGAGGCTGAGGCAGGAGGATTGCTGTGAGTTTGAGGCCAGCCTAGGCTACAAAGTGAGTTGAAGGTCAGCCTGAACTGCATACCAAAACCCTGTCTCAGAAAGACAAAAAAAAAAAGATTAGTGAGCAAGAGATGAATGGGCAGGGCCCAGACGGTGAAGCTGGGTATGGTGGCACCCACCTGTAATTCCAGCACTCTGGGAGGCTGAAGCAGGAGGATCCAAAGCTCAAGCCCAAACTGGGAAATTTAGCAAGGCCTTGTCTCAAAATAAAAAAGTAAAAAAAACTCACTGGGGATGTAGCTGAGTGCAAAGCCCCTGGTTCAATCCCCAGCACCATCACAAAAAAAAAAAAAAAAAAAAAAAAAAAAAAAAAAAATATATATATATATATATATATATGTGTGTGTGTGTGTGTGTGTGTGTGTGTGTGTGTATGTATACATATATGTGAGCAAAATAAGTCAGTCATACATTGAATTAACTTGCTACACACTATACACTTAAAACAGATGGATTTCATGGTAAATAAATTGTACCTTCATTAAGATTTTTTTAAATGTCAGTCACAAAAGTGTAAATGCTTTGATGTCCCATTTATATGAAATTCAAAAACAAGCAAGATAACGAACTCTGTTTAAGGATACAAAGGCAGCTGATAGGGAAAGCGAGAAGGCAAGGAAATGAAGACAGAGAGAGGACAGGGCCGGGCCGCGGCTCAGTGGTCGAGCTCTTGCCCAGTGCGCTTCAGGCCCTCAGTTTGATCCCAGCACCAAAAAAAAGAAAAAGAGAGAGAGAGAGAAGAAAAGAAAAGGAGAAAGAAAGAAAGAAAGAAAGAAAGAAAGAAAGAAAGAAAGAAAGAAAGAAAGAAGGAAGGAAGGAAGGAAGGAAGGAAGGAAGGAAGGAAGGAAGGAAGGAATAAAAAAGAGTGGCATTACCCTGGGCCGGGAGGACACCGTCATCAAGAGCAGCAGCTTCCGCTTGGCCTGGGTGGTGACGTCAGAGGCCTGGCTTGGGGATTCATTAAGCTGTTTATGTTTTACACTATTTTCTACATACCTTCCATAATGGCAAAAGTGATGATAGTAATAATAATAAAGTTCTAAATCTCTAAAAGAAAAAAATGTGGCCGGTCGCAAGGTGTACGTTAGGACATAAACGGTGTATTCCCCTGGTCACTGCGCACCTGCAGGCACTGTGCGTGCCAGGTCTCATCGATCTCGGAGAGGTTTTACGCCGCTCTCCCGGAGGCCGGCTGCGTACAGGGAAAGGGAACGGGGGCAGTTTGGCACACAGGCTGGTCTTCTCTGTTTCTTTAAGCTCTTTTATGGCATATCGCCTTCCTATAGGAAAACAGGAAAGCCAAATCAACTCTCTTAAAAGCAATTCCAGCCACTCTTGGAGTGGGTGATCACTTGACAGTCACAGTCTCTAAAACTGACACCCTGTGACCGCAAAGCACCTGTCCCATTCTGAGGACCACTTCTCTTCTCTTTGTCTGCCTCTTGCTGTCTTCGAAACAGAGGACCAGCAAAGGGAGGGACTGTAACCTGCAAGAAAAGAGGCTGTTTGAGGCCCTGAGTGCAGTTTGTACTAAGTTGTTTAAATCTGTCCTCAGCATTCAAGTATGGCCTTACTGTACACCAGAGCAGCTGAGAATAAAGACCCAGGAGTAATGCGGTGGGGGTAAACATTACCTGCCTCAGACGGGGACATTTCACTGAGCTCAAATGGCTGGACGGAGGAGAGGTCCACAGAGAAGGGACGTGCTTCTGCTCCACTGCATTCATCAATAAATATGTGCCAGACCAGGTCCTGTCCTCAAAGGTCTCTCAGTGTAGAACAGATAAGTCACACAGACAATCTATAATCTTTTTTTTTTTTTTTTTTTTGGGTACTGAGGTTTGAACCCAGGCTCTCAGGCATGCTCAGCAAATGCTCTAACACTGAGCTGCATGCCCCCAGCGACAATCTAGTCAGAACAGCAGCCAGCTCGGGACACTTCAGAAGTTGAGGTAGTGCTGCCGCCCTGGCCAAGGAGGAAGCACTCCTAGGGCCCTGCTAACTGCTGCTCAGGGGCTGAGGCAACAGGAGGGCAGGGGGCCGAGTGTGGGATGTACAGAAGCCTTCCGATTTTTTTTCCTGGTCTCCTGAAGGGAAGCGAAGGGAATATTTTTCCCTTTCTTTTCCTCCACAGCATTTAACCCAAGCCAGGGCCCAAAGGTAAACAATCACTGAGCCAGGTATGGTGTCACACACCTATAATCCCAGCTACACGGCAGGCCGAGGCAGGCGGATCATAAGGTTGAGGTCAGCTTAGGCAACTTAGTGAGATCCTGTCTCAAAATAAAACTTAAAAAGGCTTGGGATCTAGCTCAGTAATAGAACATTTGCTAGCATGCGCAAGGCCCTGGGTTCTATCCCCAGTGCTACAAAACACACACACACACACACCTTGATTAAATGGGTAGCATAATGTGTCTTGCTTCAACATCTCTGACAACTAAATTCTACACAACCAAAATAACCCTTATCTTCACATTAATGATCTGGCTTGGTTTTCTTTGAGAAGCAAAATATACTACTTCTCTCTTCAGAACAAGACATACTTTTTAATTAATAGTAATATGTGGCTACTTCTGTTACACAAGAACAAAATGCCGCCATCTACACCGCTCCGCTTTAACTCATCCGTGGGCAGTGCAGACATCCGAAGACGTGCTACAAGCCGGACCACTAACTCTGTGGGGCTCCCCCTCAAGCAAGAAGCTTCCCAAGTCCCCGCGGTCCTGCGCTGGCTGTGCGCGCGCTTCCTGTCCGCACACTGTGCACAGGCCTCTCTCCCTCTGCTGCTTTGTTTTGCTGCGTGCGAGTGAGGAAAGAACAAACAGCAGAACCAGTGTCACGTGCACATGCATACGCCTTGCTCACATGTAGATGTAAACTCGCCAGTAATCTAAATTACTTTGAGTTCCTACTCTGAAGGGGGAAATGCTTTTGTGCATATTTTTAAATGAATAGAGAATGACCACATGAGACTTCTAGGGCTGGGAGTGTAGCTCAGTGGTAGAGGGCCCTGAGTTCCATCCCCTGCGCCGAAAAAAAAATCTTCCTTTACTAAAGTGCTGTAACGCTCCGGCTAAATTCTCTATATCTCTGGCAAATACCTGGGGAAAACACAAAAAGCGAAGATCCTGTGACACACACTGAAAGGCAACAGGTTAAATTCGGTATTACGAAGAGGTGGGCCTAAATCCCCAAACGAGTTCCTAACCTCAAAGTTCAAACAAAACCATTTTCAAAATAAGAAACCAAAGCGTTGTTTTGTAAAGCGAAATTGAAGGACAGCATTGTCGGTTCCTGCCTCTTGATGGTTTGGTGGCTCTGAGCCACACGACCCTCTTCTCGCTTGCCCGCTTCTGGCCCTGGAGATGAGAAAGACCAGTCTTTCCTCTGCTCCTTCTCAAGCTGGGACACCCCGGCGACCCAGTTCTGGCCACTGAGACCCAAGGGGAAGCTGGCCAGGGGTGCTGGGACGCTGCGCTTCCTGATCAAAGGAGCAGGATGAAGGAAGAGTCCCTGGGCCATTCCTCACCCCTTCTTCCGGCCTGGAGTGCAGACCGAGAGCTGCAAACACCATCGGCCAAGTGCAAGTCACAGGATGAACTGAAAATACCCAGGACAGCAGAGCAGAACAACAGGAAAGGAACTGACTTTATCCTCTATTTAAAAAAAGGATAAAAAATTTTAAAAAGAAAAAACAGTAATAATACCGTTTTACTTGTCTGCTTTAAATAATAGTCAAAATTCTCTTGCTTTGTTTTTTTGACTCCTCTATCCAAAGTTACTTTTTCTGTAATTCTTCGCTGAAGAGGCTGTGCGACATTTTCCACCCATTTTTTATATAACATCTCTTTTCTTCTTTTCTTAAAAATATCCAAATGCTGTAGGTATGTATCCAGTCTCTAATGAAGAGATACAAACAAAGAAAGCAAATTAGGAAGGAATTTTCCCGAGCAAGTAGCCTTTAAGAGACGGGGAAGGTGTCCGGGGAGGGGACAGAGGGGTGACAGGGATGAAAATACTGTTTCATGCATATGCCAATATACCAAAACGAATTCCATTATTCTGTGTCGCTACTGTGCACCAATATAAAAAAGAACTTTTCCATTCATTGTCCTTGACTAACGGGGGGACCACTCGTTCCCACTCCTACGCTCTCAGCCATATTCAGGCCGCAAAGTTCAGCACCCAGAAAAAATCACAGAATAAATTGCAGAAAGAGAACCGGAGCTCATGGCGGGAAGCCCTGGAAAGTTCCACAGCACACGCGACTTCAGATGGACCTGCATCAGCTCGGGAACCAGACCTAACCGTTCCAGCCCGGTGAATCATTACTTCCTTTTAAGGATTTCAAAGCACGCCTGGTCCCCCGCTGCGTGCCTAGTCTTCATCACCAGGAGTGTCTACAACTGCAGCGGCAGAGCAGAAAGACCTACGCCGGGATGCCTCTCTCTGACCTACGAAAAGGAGGCTGATCCCATACTGCTTCTGACACTCACACGGGAATACATGAGCGCTTCCTTTCCAAACTGCAAGTCACAATACAAATGCCGCAGTGTTATTAGAACATCAGACTTCAATCCCGCTTACTGAAATTCACTTTGGCCCTTGAGTTCAGTAATCCCACAGTGACTATCAGTTACTGACTGGTCATCATCCTTAAATACGAATTCTTTTATGGTGGTCTGATACAGCCCCACTGCAGTATGGGGTCATAGGAGAAAGAAGCAAGTTTTAGTAGGAAAGAATTTCTATTTAGTACCAGACCAAGAGGGTCTCTTGGACATACTGTTAGGGCTTAGATGTAGAATTAGACCTTAGGCCGGGTATGGTGGTGCACGTCTGTAATCCCAGCACTTGGGAGGCTGAGGCAGAAGGATCACTGCGAGTTCGAGGCCAGCCTGGGCTATATAGTGAGTGCAAGGCCAGTCTGAGCTGCATAGTGAGACCCTGTTCCCCTCCCCCGCAAAAAACCCAAATAGAATTAGACCTTAAATGTCCCTCAGAGGCCCCTGTCTTGGCCCCCAGGTGATGTGCTACCTGGAGGTGGTGGCCACTTCAGGAGGCGGGGCCTAGTGCAAGTGGGGAGGTCACTGGAGCTGTGCCCCAAAGGGGATAAGGGAACCTGGACCCTTCCCCACCACGGGGTGAGCAGCGCTGCTCCCCCACGTGCTCCAGGCGGCTCCTGCTCACAGGCCCGGGGTGACAAGGCCATGTGACCCTGGACTGAAACCCTGAGCCAAAAGAAGCCTTTGGGGCCGGGGATGCAGCTCGGAGGCGCAGAGCCTGCCTGGCAAGTGTGAGGTCCCGAGTTTAATTCCTGACACCAAAAAAAAAAAAAAAAAAAGAGCCTCTGCTCATTTGAAGTTGTTTATCTGAGTCAGGCCTGGTGGCACACGCCTGTAATCCCAGCACTCTGAGAGGCTGAGGCAGGAGGGTTGAATATTTGAGCCCAGCCTGGCCATTTAGCAAGACACTGTCCCAAAATTAAAAATTTAAAAGGGGCTGGGGATGTAGTTCAGTACTAAGGCCCTGAGATTCATTACCAGTACCAAAAGAAAAAAACCTTGTTTGTCTCCAGCATTTGTCAGAGCTGCAGAAAGTGCACCTGGCGACCTCCACTCCCAGCCACACTGCTCTGTCACTCTTGCTCCCTGGAGCGGGACACATGACGAACACAGTCTGGAGCCAGCTCTTACCTTTACCACACAGTTTTCTCTGAATAATATCATGTGCACAGCTTGGTCAATGTCTTCTCTAGCTAATACCTAAAATCACAGATCAAACATTAGGATACAAACCCCGAAGAAACAAATCAGAATGACACATCTCAGTGCACATTACTAATAGTTCGTGGAAAGCTAACGTCTATCTCAAGCATACGATGTAGCTTTTTATTATGGACATTTTCAAAAACCATTTTCCATGAACCCATCACCCAGGTTCAATAATTATCAATCACAGTGAATCTCATTTCGTCTAGACCCCACTTACTTTCTGCTCTCCACCGGCCTATGTCGAAACAAACCCTTGGCATTATATAATTGAATCGTTTTTTTAATATCAAGAAGCTTAATTTATTTTTTAAATTTTATTTTAAAGAGAAAAAAGAATAAAGCAAAATTTCAAAACAAGATAATAGGAGAATTAAGCACAAGGCCCTGAGTTCGATTCCCCGTACCAAAAAAAAAAAAAGATAAGAGGAGAATAACAATACATTGCATATTGTCATCTTTAAATTAGTTACTCATAGTACAAGATATAGGCATTTCATTGTCCAAACAATATTAGCCCAAACCTTTCTTTTCAATGAACTAAGAGAAATTAGTAGTATAACTATCTTAACTATCTTGTGTGTGTATATATATATATTTTTTTTCTTTTTTTAAGAAGCTTAATTTAAAAAAAGATCTTACACAAAATGAGTCATCTTAGCAGGTGTATGTGTGAGTGTGTGTGGATGTTACTGGGGGCTGATCTCAGGGCCTTCACACTCAGTTATATTCCCAGCCTTTTTTGTTTTGTATTTTGAGACAGGGTCTCACTAAGTCGCAAAGTTGCCAAGGCTGGACTCAAACTTGCAATCCTCCTGCCTCTGCCTCCCAGAGTGCTGGTATGGCAGGTCTGCGCCACAATGCCTGGCTGCAGTATATATGTTTTAAATGGTCCTAGAAGCAGAATTTTAAAAGAAAGAAAATGGCCCTAGAAGTTTCTTGTCTTATGCTAGGTCTCTTCATATGTCAAAACCGTAAGTTCAATTTAGTTAACTGGGCCAGAGGCTCGGAGCCAGTTAGTGGCAGCTCCTGGGCTCTTACAAACATCGTCTCCCACAGGGACTTGCTGTCTCCATGAGTTTGGGAATAAAGTTGACCACTTCGGTCCTTGCTGTAAAGCTCTTTCAGTTGGATCCATGTGAACTGATCCCAGCTTTTATTCTTACATGACTAAGGAGTAATAAATGAAAAGCAATAAAAAGCCAGTACCTAGAAGAAGATCCACTATTACCTAAAACAATTATCTGTGAAGAAAAATGATATAGGTTCTTAGGATATTGTTTTTCAGTCTCTCTTCTTTCCATTCTGTCACAGTAAGTGCATCAGATCCAAATATATCTGTGACTAAGAGAAATCTCAGAGTTGTATTTTTACCCACAATTTAGTATCATCACATGAAATCTTTTTTTTTTTTTTTTTTTTGAGACAGGGTCTCATTATGTAGCTCAGGCTGGCCTCAAACTCACCATAAGCCTCCTGCCTCAGCCTTCCCAGTGCTGGGATTACAGACATGCACCACTACACCTGGTGGGAAATCCAAAATGATACTCAGACAGTTGGGTCTCAAAATAAAGTTCTTTATAATATAAACAGAATTTCACCTTAAGGCCAATTCAGACTTATTTTAAGACAGCAACTAAAAAAGTCTGTAAAACAGACATGTTTCCCTGAAACCAAACTATAGTTAGAATCAACCACTCTATTTACTTAGAGAGGTAAAAATACACGGGCTGACTACTATCTTTGGTAATCACGTTTTTTAGCCACCCTAGTAAGTTTAGGCGCAAACCCTGTATACACTCTCAGCCATGTGTCAGATTTTCAACCAGTTTTGTTTCAAGAAAGACCTTTTTTTGCCTGTAATCCAGTACTCAGGAGGCTGAGGCAGGAGGATTGCGGTGAGCTTGAGGCCACATAGTGAGTTTAAGGTCAGCCAGAACTACACACCGAGACCCTGTCTCAAAAAAAGAGAGAGACCGTTTTGTCTCTGACGGCCCCTTCTCCGAAATTTTGCAGTAAATGGTAAAGAAAATGTTCACGATCTGTGCTGCCACAGCTCTGTGTGGACACAGCAACGACATCGCACTACTCCTACTTCCAGTACAGCAAAAGAGAGCAAACTTCCGAGAGCTTCTCCTCGCCCATCGCGGGACCCCACCGAACGAGCTCGGGAGGAACGGCCCCCAGCCCCGGGGCGGCCTCACCTCCATCCCGGACGCGGACGCCGGCCCCGGCCAGGCCTTCAGTTTCTCGGGCCTGAAGCGTTGGCAACAGCGGGGGGCCTCCGCGGCGGCCATGGCGAGAACGGGATCCGCGCGAGGAAGGGAAACTGAGGCCCGGCCGGCGCGGGGTGGGGCGCGGGTCGCGTGGCCGGTGGCGGGCGGGGACCGCGCTCCAGGCGGTGGGCTGCTGCCGTGTGGGCTGTTTTGTTTGTTTCGTTTCGTTTCGTTAAGGAATCGAGGGCAGGCAGAGGAATACGACAGAGAATTCGCTGTTTGCCAGAGGAGGCTACAGCCAGAAGAAAGGACCCATACTCGGTGACAGATCCGCCCTCCCCCGCCCCTCCACTGGGGATTGAATCCAAGGCCTCCGCACTGAGCTACATCCCCAGGCCTTCTTTATTTTTTATTTTGACACAGGGTCTTCTGGTCTCTAAGTTGCCCATGTGGCACTGGAACTTACTCGCCGCCCTCCTGCCTCAGCCTCCCGCAGTGCTGGGACTGCCCCGGGTCACCAGGCCAGGCTGCAGGCTTCTTTCCTGAGCCTTGGGTTGAACGTGGAGCTGCGATCCATGCGTGAACCTTGCTTGGTTTCTGATTCGAATAAACAGACTACTAAAAACATTTGAGGCAGTAAGTGAAACGTGAAAGACGATGACGTGTTCAGTGATGCGAGGAACTGCGTGAATGTGTTACGCCATGGGGATGTTGGTATTGTCGCTACAAAGCAGGTGCGTACTAAAGTCTGCACGGAAATACCCAGGATGTGGCAGGTGAGGAGGGGTTAGATTAAGGTTAAACAAGATGG